>CP139506.1:26831638-29489138 GCA_021014915.2 Artemisia tridentata subsp. tridentata | reverse complement strand
CTCTTAAAAACGAACGTTTGGCGGCCATTTGAAATTTTGGAAAACCACAAAAGTTCCAATCAGCTCTCGTTGAATCTTTAGCTTACTGCAGAAACGAAAAATGTATTTTCGTCATTTTCTGTCGAGATTCAGGTCTCGGATAAAACTAAAAAGTTGTTTGAAATGTCGTTTTGCATTAAAATGGTTTATAGTTCGAGTCATGAAAATATCATCTATCGGGCCGTTTCGGACGGGTCAGATTTAGAAAATATGTTACAAGAGTCCATATCGGCGAAATTCTTTTAATAGTCAATTAGTGTTTTCCTCCCCAACCCTTATGTGAATTCCTTTTTGAGCCATTGGTTAACTTGTAGTATTACATTTTTGCTTGATCCTGACTGTATACTCATAGAGATAGTATCTGAAACAGAAAACTAGACCCATTAAACAACCATGATGCTTTTATTAAAACAATTCTGAACTGAAAAACGTGCTTCAGTATTTCAATCTTAAAAATAAACTCGAAGTCTATATGGTATCTTTTGTTAAGTAATTTCTTCTTTTATGAACTGACGGTAAGGCTTTAAACTTCACTGCAGATTTATGCATCTGTTAATATATTAGTGCATCTGTTAATATATTAGTGCATCTATTAATATATATTAGTGCATCTGTTAATATATATTAGTGCATCTGTTAAAAAGATTAGTGCATCTGTCAAGTGTGGAACGATAGCTTTCAAAATGATGCAATGTTTTGCTCAGTTGCCATTGGTTCATATTGCGATTAGGAAACATAACTGCTTTATCTCGCTGCGAAAAAGTATCTATTTTATTATGCTGTATTGGGAATTAATGTGATTTCTGCACATGCTTCTGTAGAAATGATGAAAGGGTCTGCTACAAATCTTGCTCCTTGGCTCATCACTGTTGCAGCTAGTTCAACAGATAGAGAGTTTACTTCTAAACTTGTTATGGGAAATGGTGTTCACTTAAAGGTACCTGATGATCATTATATTTCTAACCCTCACCACTTATAAACTGTGAATTAAATAATCAGTTCTGTATAGTCAGTTTCATACCAGTTTCAACAAAATTGATCATTTTAGGAGAAAATTAGAAGTACTTATCTACCCCATCTTTTTACTAAATTTATACACGTTCGAATAAAGAAAATTGGTGAAAACTTAAATGATAATGTTGAAATAGCTGATTGAATAAACTGTCATGTTTGATAATCATTGTGGGTCATTGTATTTCCACTGCACATGCTCTATACAGAGTTACTTGTTTCAATGCTAGTATTTCATTTGTATGTTGTTAGGGACATTTATCATAGTATTGGCCACAGTTATTGTTTTTTATTTAGTGAGTCAAATGGCCAAAGTTCATAGTTTATTTAATAGCTCATATCTATCAGTATTGGCCACAGTTATTGTTTGTTATTCAACACTTTAAATACTCAAAAAGTTCAAGAATAAGAAGGAAAAAGATGATTGTGGTCGACTCAACCTGAAGTACTTTAGTGCATCCGTTTGAAGTACTCTAGTGCATCCGTTTGAGGCACTTTAGTGCATCCATTTGAGGCACTTTAGTGCATCCGTTTGAGGTACTTTAGTGCATCCATTTGTATCACAAGGTTATAATCAGTATTAGCATGTAAAGTTGATATTGTTTGGTCATCAGGTGACATGGTGGAGGCTCTTGCAATTAAAACTCTGTTTTCTGATCAGTCTGTTTGAAACTTTGTTGATTATTCTTTTCTTGTATAAAAAAAGTTGGTTATCTAAAATACAAATTGGACTAAACTTGGTTAGCTCTTGTATAATTACGAGGTTTGTGTGCTTTATTGGTACACGGAATCGCTCCCTTGTCGCTCAATCTGAGTAACCCTGATCCCATTTTTTAAAAAGCGTTCATGCCTTTGGTTGCTTCAAAGGAGATGCAAATCAAAGCAGCGTTATCAAATGCTTTCGGGTTTGGAGGAACAAATGCTGCACTTTTGTTTGCAACCCTTTAGGCCAAGGTTTGTAGTCAGAAATCTTGTTCAATTAGTAAAGCAAGTTTAAGTTTATCGTGATCAATTTTGACTAGTAAACCTTCTTTGTTGAAATTTTGATTCTTTAAAGATGTTTTCTTGGCGGTTCTGAGTTGATCTAATTGCTTTATTACTTGAATTCAAAAATTCTACATATATGCACAAGAACTTTGAACGAATACCCACCAACATAACTAGTCATTTTTCTAGTTTACTTTCTACTTCGGTTGGCAATAACCAGGTCCAGAACAGAAAATGCCTTTATTCACCATCTGCAATATGTTGGGGGTTCATAATCCGGGCCAAATAAATGATCCACCTGACCTGTTTGGTTCATTGTAAAACTGATGAACCAGGTTACTTGTGCGGTTCAGTCCAAAACTCGAATACGCATATTAATTCTAAAGCTCAACTTACAAGTTATATCTTTTTACTTTCAATAAAGCTTATTCAAATAACCCAGATCAAAATCAAAATTTTAAGTTAGTCCCATTGAGAACTTTTTCTTTCTTTTCGGTTAGGATCCGTTAATTTTAATTTGATTTAGGTTTGTGGCTGGATTCTTTGGTCCAAGTCCAATGTACTTTTAAGCCACACCAAATTTCCAAATTGGATTCTTTGGAGTTACATTCCCATAAGTGAGTGTAGTTATACGGAATGGAGTTTGTGAGAAGGACATGTGTGTCCATTATCTAGGGGAAGAGGCATTTATAAAATCTCAAGTAAAAGTCTAGTCTAATGGCAGTAGGGAACAAATAAGTGTCTTCTCATTGATGGTATTGAGTAACCTGTGCTCACTCGCTAAGGCTTAAGCTTAAGTATGTGTTTACTTAAGTGCATCTACGAATATGATTAGTGCATCCACGAGAGCTGTTATGGCAAATGATCTTTTCACCGATGACAAGTTTGTGGTATGCTCTTTTTCTTTAAACAAATCTAATAGTTGAGAATTGAATATATAATCGGTAGTATCATGTTAAGGTCTCCTGGTATTGTCTACATAGATTTAGTCACACGGATATAGTAGTCTTACCAAAGAGTATGAATGATAGTCTTGATTGGAAGTACAAACTTATGCAAATTAATCTCAGGCATTAATTTAACGTTTGATATGTGTCTAAATACACATATATATTACCCTGTTTAAACCCACATAAACGTCCAAAAACACACAAATAACCATAAATGTTATAAATATCATTAAAAATGTGTTTTTATATGTTTCAGATGCAAAATGATTAAAAACAGAGAAAAAATGAATAAAGTTTGCAAAAATGGCAAGTCTAGTCCCTCAAGTTTCAAAAGTTGTCAAAATTAGTCCCCGGGTGTTTTTAAAAATGGAAAATCATGTTTTATATCCTTATACTATTAACACTTGGCAATAATGGTCCTTGGAATAAACTTTGGAAAGATGACAACTCAGCCCCTCAACTTTTCAGCAATTACAAAAATGGTCCTTATGGTTAACTAAATCCGGATCCAACACTACCCATAAAATCCAAATCCTTAAACCCATAATACCCAGCCTAAACTAAATACCCATACCCAAGCCCAATTAATAAATAAGCCCAATCGTTTGACTGAGTTAACCACTCAGTCAACGAAAGTCAAATCCCGTCTCCTTTACCACCCATACCGCCAAAACCAGCCAGTCACTCCCCAGCTCACCAAAACCACTCACCACCTCATCCCCCCTCCTAATACACGCTACCTAACATTGCCAAAAGCATTAAATGCTTCTCTCCCACTCCCGCTAGCTAAATCAGATAAAATGCCAATTGTCCTGTTTTCACGCCAAAAGGTAAAATGGACGTTTGAGATCAAATTGAGCTAATTCAATGGTGCTGATGGATTGAGGATGTCGACAATAGATTATCCCACTTTAATTTATGTATAAATAGAATGTAATGTAGCTAAAATAGAGTGTGTGGAAAAGTAGAATAAAAGTAGTGTAATCGTAATTTCCATTTCAGTAGTTTAATTTGTAATCTCAAGCTTCAATCAATCAATACAAAGTAACTTTAGTGTATTTGTTATTGTTTCTTTGATTATTGTCAGTAGTTAATAATTATACCAAGTGTTCTGATTTTTAATTGTACTGTGAATTAGAATCTTGATAAGTAATATATAAAACAACTTCTCAGTTGTTTTTAATAACTTATATAAGCTTCTCATAGCTTATTGTAAGTTTGTTGTAGTATAAACTTGTTCTAAATTCAAGATTTGAAGAAAGTCAAACAAAGTCAACTGAAGTGGTAATAAGCTGAATTCTGGGTTTAGAAACTAAGCTGGATGGTTTTTCTGGTTCCTAGCTTATTGACAACAAGCTAGGAGTGGGTTCTAGTCCTTGTTCTATTGTTCCATAAGGCTTGACAGTTGTAAGCTTTTCTCATTTTTTTCATAATTCCCATTATCACTGTACTTGTGCTTATTAGTAGCTTATTGTTATTGTTATAAGCTATTTGTTAGTTTCTGAGTACCTTTGATCATTATTGTCAGTAGTTTAATAACTTTTCTTTACTTTGCTTAAAAAAAAACTCTAAAAGACCAAAAACAGTCAATATTAGAATAGCTAATTATTTTGCTTCTTTCTGTGTTATAAGTTGCTTATTAGTGTTTACACAAGTTAGTTAATCTATTAATAACATAAATCATAAGTCAATTCTTGCTGTGCTAGTTCAAAACCCAAATCATTGAGCTAAAAGGGGTGTTTGGATTAGTTTGACAAATTGGGTCAAACTCTGGTTACTGTTCATTGACCTTTGGTTCAGCTTTGATCTTGCATATTAGAGGATAATTGAGTTGTTAGTATCAAGCTTTTAGTTGATTTAAGTGTTTTCAAGATTTGGAGTTTATAGGGTGAAATTTAACAGCTCAGTTTAAGCTCAAGCTTATTCTGGCCATAACCTTTGCACTTTTGAACTCCTAATAGACCATTAAGTAAGTTGCAAATAGCCTAGAACCTTTGCATACCCTCTGTGCAATTCTGCACAACTCTGTGCAGCATACTCAGTTCATTCTGAGCTGCTGATACAGCTGATCTTGTGCTTAATTAGACCTCAATTGATGTTTTTCTGATAGGGCTTTTAGGTTTTCTAGATAGCTCATAATACTAGCTAGGTTTTGCCCCCATAAGTTTGCACTTCACTGCTTATCTTAAGTGCTTAATTAGTCTGCAAAGTTAGCTAGTTTTCCTGATTTTCTGCATAAGCTTTGCATCTGTCCATTTGCTTATCTAGCTTATTTCCTTTAGCTTATTTGTATTTTTCAGTTATTTTATGCTTATAGTAGTGTATTAAACTTGTCCTGATCATTTGGTCAATTTTTGTGCTTTTTAGCTTATTTCTAGCTTATTTGCCAACTGCTTATCTGCCCAAATCTGCTTATTGGGCTTAGTGAACTTCTTATTTTATTTTTCCTATCTTTTAAATAATATTTTTGACTTATCCTGAATTTTTCATAATTTTCCTAAGTCATTTAATATTTTTAATCTTTTTAATTAGTTTATAATAGTAATTAAATCATAATAAATAGAATATAAATCAGAAAAATATAATTCTAATTTTCATAATTTTCTTTTGTTAATTTTAATCCAGGAAAAATATAATTATATTTTTAGGCCTTAAGAAAATCAAAAATAGAAATATAGTGATAGCTTCTATTTAATAGAATTTATCTTTTTAAATTTTAATTAAGTAATTTTCATTTTTATAATTTTATTAACTTCTTTTCATCTTATAATATTTTTAGAAAAAGTTTTAGATTTTTCTTTGTCCATTTAGTATTTTTTATAATTTAAATTAGTTTAATAAGTAATTAAATAATAAATAATTAATAATAATTAAATAAAAAGTATAAAAAAATATAATTTAAGTTTTTAAATAAGTTTTAAGTAATTTTACATTTTTAGGTTTTAAATATCATAAATTTTAATTTTTGTCCCATTTTAGATTTTTTCTGTTACGCGTTTTTAGGTTAGTTAATTCGCGTTTAATTATCTTGTGTATATTTGTTTTAATTTGTTATTTAGAATTGTTAAATAAAGAAAAATCAAAAGCAATCTAAATCATCAATCACTCTAATCCTAGCTTTTCACAGTTTTCCATTCACACCTCGTTGGGAAACGATCCGGGTGATCACTTGCCTGGTTTCACACTACACACAACGCATTCGTCCTGAGACCGTTTATATTTATATATACGTTTTCGGGCGGATCAAATTTTGGCGCCGCTGCCGGGGAGGTTGTGCTGCGACAGTTGTGTAAGTTTTAGCGATTAGTGATTCGAGATCATTCTATCAGAAGTTCCTATTTCCCATAAACAATATAAAATACAAAAATATTTTTCTTTTCTTTTCTATATATATTATTATTATTATTATCATATAAAAAATAAAAACAACAAAAAAATAAATTCCGTTTTCTTTGTTAATAATAAATAAACAATAAAAAAATTACCATCGAGAACCAAGACAGAGTACTACCTAACTGGGGGTACGACCATAATAAGTTCCCAAACCAAAGATTTAAAACTTTACCTTTGTATCACTTGCGAATATCGGCTCACCTTTGATTGATAAACAAACTCTAACGGAGGTTTAAGGATAGTCTGACATTAAATTGTCGGACTGAAAGAAGCGGGTTTTTAAGGAGCTTAATTGCCCACCTTTGCTTCTCCGCCACTCTGTGCGTTTATCTTTTAGAGAGCTACCGTACGCTTGCTGATTGTTGGTATAAGTTAACTTGTGTTTTGCTTCTGTCTTGTTTTAATTGGAATATTTTACTTAGTGCATGCGCACTCGTTCTTCCACGTCATCAAGCCCTTTACGTGAACTCGTAGAAATTCCGAGAAGACGTAATCGTAGACGTGCTGCCCAAATAGTCGAACCCGAGATTCGTACTGATCCCACTGAAAATATGGCAGACGAACGCACAATGGCTGAAATGCTCCAGGCACCCACCGAGGGTTACGGAGATGCCATCGTTTTACCAGTCATCGATTCTGATCACTTTGAACTGAAAACACATTTGATTCAGCTCGTGTCCACAAACCAATTCCACGGGTTTGAACGAGAGGATCCATATGCACACATTCGTTGGTTCAATAAGTTGACCTCTACAATCAATTACAAGAATGTGCCGCAAACAGTTATCAAATTGATGCTATTTCCATTCTCACTTGAGGGGGCAGCCCGGATTTGGCTGGATAAAGAACCCCCTCGATCCATTGAAACCTGGGAAGATCTCGTAAAGAAATTTGTCAATTATTTCTTCCCTCCATCAAAGACGACTAATCTAAAAAATGAAATTGCTGGATTTCGTCAAGGTTTTGATGAAAATTTCGGAGAGGCATGGGACAGATTTAAAGATCTCCTAAGAAAATGCCCACATCACGATTTCAATGTGTTACAACAGATAAATACATTTTATAATGGGTTGACCCAAAACGATCAAGATGCACTTAATGCAGCCTCCGGTGGCAATATCTTGAATCGTAAACCCAGAGAGGTGGTTGAAATTTGTGAAAATAAATCAAAAGTTCCTATTTCTAAAAACACAAGTGAATGTTCCTGTCACTCCTACTGCTTCTTCATCCGGTAACTCATCTGAGTTAGCCTTCCTTACTGATTCAATGCGTTGCATGATGAAGGAAATGAAAGAACTGAAGAGTGAAGTTCATAAACCGGAACAAATCAAAGCAATAAACAAAGTGTGTGAAACTTGTGGTGGCCCACATGCGTATTTTGATTGTCAAGCAACCGATGCTTCTCTTTACCCAGCTCCCGTAGCTGCAGTAAACCAAAATCAATACCGTCCGCATGCTGAGACTCAGTACCGAGCACCGAATGCTATGGTCCCACCTGGTTTTCCACCCGTGCCAAATCAGAATAATCAAAATCGCTTTGTTCAAAATCAGGGACAAAATTTCAACAACTCTCAAAATTTCAATCAGAACCGAGGTCAGAATCAGGGTAATTTTAACCAAAACCGTGGTCCAAATTTTAATCAAAACCAAGGTTCAAACCGAAATCAGACGTCCTCAGATGAGTTGCTTAAGCAATTCATGAAAACTCAAGAGGAAACAAATAAGACACAATATGAGACAAACCAGTTATTGATTGCTCAATTAAACCAGATCAAAAAGTCTTTAACTGATATACCTTCTACCTCGGGAGGTCTCCCAAGTAACACTGTTGTCAACCCACGGGGTGAACTCAAAGCTGTCTCCACACGTAGTGGTAAAGCTCATGTTGAATTCAAGGTGATAAAGGACCCGGTACTTCCCACTAACAATGGAAGTGCTAAATACGTCCAACCTTCTGTCATCCAAAAATCTACACCCCCAATTGCTCCCCAACCGTCTAGAATCGATCCTACTCTTTCACGATTTACGGTTAAAAGTTTGTCAACCAAACTTAGTGAGCAAAGATCAGCCAGATATTATTCCGAAATGCTCAGTGCTGTTCCTGTCAGTGTACTTGATGACAGTGATGATGATGAAGATACCACTTTCGTCAAAGCTATCACCACTCGGAGTGGTGCTGCTTATGAGGGGCCAGCTGGCCCTATTCCTCCTCCGTTGTTTGAAATGGAAAAAGAGACGGAGGATACAACGGACAAAGTGCAAATTCCAAGCCCACAAAGTACAGCACATGTCCATCCTCCGATTGTCCAGAAAAAGAAATCCAAACCAGGAGTTGTCTTTGAATCTGTAGAGACTCCTGAAGTTATTGCTCCTAAATCCAAACCTTACATTCCTTACCCATCGCGCTTAAATGAGCAAAAGCTCCGCGAAAAAGCTAGTCAACAAATGGACAAATTCTTTCAAATCTTTAAAGAATTACATTTTGACATCAGTTTTGCGGATGCTATCATTCTGATGCCCAAGTTTGCATCAACAATCAAACACTTGTTAAACAACAAGGAAAAACTGATTGAAATGGCTAAAACTCCAGTAAATGAGAACTGCTCAGCGGTTATCTTGAAAAAGCTTCCGGAGAAGCTTGGAGATCCTGGAAAGTTTCTACTACCTTGTGTATTTCCGGGAATGGTTGAATGCTATGCCTTAGCAGATCTAGGTGCAAGTATCAACCTGATGCCTCATTCAGTATGGAAGAAACTTTCTCTTCCGGCTCTTACTCCTACCTGCATGACTCTTGAGCTTGCAGATCGAACCATAACTCATCCCTGCGGCATTGCCGAAGATGTATTTGTGAAAATAGGAAAGTTCCATTTTCCAGCTGACTTTGTGGTTGTTGATTTCGATGCTGATCAAAAGGTTCCTCTAATTCTTGGAAGAGGATTCCTAAAAACGGGTCATGCTCTTATTGATGTATTTAAGCATGAGATCACCTTGCGTGTGGATAAGGAAGCTGTTACCTTTAACCACGATCAAACTTCGAGGTACTCCTCAAATTTTGATTCTGCTTCGGTTAACCGAATCGATGTCATTGACATTACTTCAAAGGAATACTCTCAAGAAAATCTTGGTTATTTTCATAATTCTGTGATTGGGGATCCCACCACATCTTCTCAACATATCATAGCCGACTCTTCCCCTTCTCTCACTACGGTTGAGGGAAGTGATCCCTTTTGGGATGAAGTCGATGATTTTCTTGCTCTAGATAGTTCACTTCCGCATGAGGTTGATGATGACTATCTTGATCCAGAGGGGGACATTCTTTTTCTAGAAAATTTGTTAAACGAAGATTCATCTTCCCCTCTTCCACCAAAACAACTTCATAATGAGGAAACCAAGTCAGTTGAAAAAACTGATAAATTTCCTGAGATCAAGTTTAAAGACTTGCCTCCTCCACTTGCAATTCTTGAGGAGGAAGTTCTTGTCTTAATTGCTATTCAGATCTCTCTTCTTCCCTTCACCTACCCGGTGATTTCCCCTATCTTTCACTCATTCGGGAGTGAGGATATTACCTTTGATCCCGGCATTGTCCATCTAACATTGGTTTAATGCCAGATATATCTCTCTTGGTGTGGAACTTTCATGTACTTCAATGTGTATACAAACATCTTGAATGAAAATCCGATGGAGATGGTCTCTTCCACTTACTTCCCCATAGACTTTTAAATTGCTTTTTCTCCCGGGCTGTTCAGGAACCCTTTGTTACGGTTGACCGTTCACAAGCGGTTAGCTTGCGTGATAAACCTGACTGTTCGGGAGGAACCACTCAATTCGGGGTCGAGTCAAGTGATGAACTCAAATAAGTACATTTTATTACTATCATTTATCCTATTAATTTGACTTGTTTTACTATATTATGTATGAGGATTGATACTTAATCATTTACTTTTGTAATTCTCAGGTAAAAACAAGCATTTAGTGAAACTTAGCGATTTTGGACTGATTATGGAGCATAACATGCAAGAAGTTAAGAGTCTACTGAAATGAAGAAGATCAAGACTAATCTGCTCCAGATGCGCCGCATCTCACTCATGACATGCGCCGCATCTCTATCAAGATATCACCAGATACGATCCAAGATACAAGAGGACATGCGCCGCATCTAATCAAGGGTTACGCCGCATCTTCTGGCGGTGTACGAATATTCCTGAATATTATAATCTTGGACCCCACGCGAAGTTAAGTACATGCGCCGCATCTACTTAGTAGATGCGCCGCATCTTCCCTCAGACAGAAACTATAAATACCCCAAGACCAGACGAATTTCGGACGCATTATCAGATTTTCGAAGACCGAACAGCAGAACCCTAGGACGAATTCAGTCAAGGAGGCAGCACAAGACACACCCAAATCAAGGATACAAGAGCTGTAAGAAGGTGCTGCATGTGTTTAATTCATTAAGTAGTTTTGTTTTATTGTGTTAGCAAAGTTTAATTCATCAGGATTGGTGGCTTGTGTAATGTGACAACGAAAGATTGCACTCCCTTTAATACTTGCTTTCCCATCAATTAAAGTTTATATGTTGATGTCTTTGGTTACTACTTATTAGTGCATTGATAACCTCTGTGTTTATTAGTGGCTTGCGGGCATTTGACTGCGGGACATAATGTGGCTCCCACGGTTATTACTAAATTGATCACTTAGGAATAACTTTTAGACATAAGTAATCATTAAGGGTTTACTCGCCGATAAGATTAGGACCAACGAGAAAGGGTTAACTACATACACTTCATATAAAGCTATCAATAAAACAAGTGACAATCTACTTAATCATAAGGACAGCCCTCTTATTGTCTCAAGTATCTATCTGTGTACGTGTGTGCTACTTGCTGATTCGTGCCTATTGGTTTATTTTATTATTTAATTGCAAACAAACCGTGCCAGTCTCTCAGGCTGAAACCCCCTTGCGTTAGGATATTAATTCTAATTTTCATAATTTTCTTTTGTTAATTTTAATCCAGGAAAAATATAATTATATTTTTAGGCCTTAAGAAAATCAAAAATAGAAGTATAGTGATAGCTTCTATTTAATAGAATTTATCTTTTTAAATTTTAATTAAGTAATTTTCATTTTTATAATTTTATTAACTTCTTT
The DNA here is from genome assembly GCA_021014915.2 of Artemisia tridentata subsp. tridentata. NCBI lineage: Eukaryota > Viridiplantae > Streptophyta > Magnoliopsida > Asterales > Asteraceae > Artemisia > Artemisia tridentata. The sequence goes on along the minus strand of CP139506.1, from coordinate 29,477,609 downwards.
TCATCTTATAATATTTTTAGAAAAAGTTTTAGATTTTTCTTTGTCCATTTAGTATTTTTTTATAATTTAAATTAGTTTAATAAGTAATTAAATAATAAATAATTAATAATAATTAAATAAAAAGTATAAAAAAATATAATTTAAGTTTTTAAATAAGTTTTAAGTAATTTTACATTTTTAGGTTTTAAATTTCATAAATTTTAATTTTTGTCCCATTTTAGATTTTTTCTGTTACGCGTTTTTAGGTTAGTTAATTCGCGTTTAATTATCTTGTGTATATTTGTTTTAATTTGTTATTTAGAATTGTTAAATAAAGAAAAATCAAAAGCAATCTAAATCATCAATCACTCTAATCCTAGCTTTTCACAGTTTTCCATTCACACCTCGTTGGGAAACGATCCGGGTGATCACTTGCCTGGTTTCACACTACACACAACGCATTCGTCCTGAGACCGTTTATATTTATATATACGTTTTCGGGCGGATCAACGTTCCTGATTGATTTAGTTTTTCAGTTTTTGTAGCTTACTACTCTGAGTTTATAAATGACATTGTGCATCGAAAAATAATCTATACTTAGACCAAATAATCTATACTTAGACCGTATGATGGTTTTTATCTTGTTTAATTTGTTATGGGTTTATGTTGTTTAGGTACATCTATGTCGTGCCCACATATCATTGGGTTGGCTGCATTGTTATAATTGGCCAGACGGGTTAAATACAACAGGTCAAAACAGACTTTAGTCGACAAGGTATATAACTATATCTTAATCTAAACCCACTTTGTGTTTGTCGAAAAATTGCCACCCTTTCTTAAGGATTCAAATGATTGTTTTTATGTTGCCGATGGGCATCTTGATCACCCATTTTAAATGAAAATCAGAGAGGTTTAATTAGTAGCTAGAAACAAAAGAGTTCCAATTTTTGTAAGACAGTACAGAACAGACTCAGTTTTTCCAAGTTATCAGCTAAATATGTTTTCAGTTGGAGATCTGATATTAAACATCTATTTAAACAATGGTTTAACCTGATATTAAACTTCTATTTGTAGGTTGTAAATAGGGTACAGAAGCTAAGGAAGACATCTGGACTCGAACCCACGAATAGAGTGGAGGTGTACTTTAAATCACTAGATGAAGATCCATCTGTTCCAGCCCTTATTTTAAATCCAGTTAAGTTTCCCTTGCTGACTACTCAACATATTTCTAGAGGAAGCAAGCTGCCAATTTAGAAGTACGACCCAAAATCAAGTGTTTCCTTTTTTTAAAGTGAATTGTCGGAATCAAACTTGGCCTTGGAATGATGAAATCTTTTTTGTTCAGGTTCTTTTGCTTGATGAAGTAACTGTCGACTTGTGAAAGGATTAAATGGGAGCTCGATGGCGCAAAAGCCCGTTTAGTTATTTATGAGTGAAACTTATGTATCGTAGTTTAGAAATCTTGAACTTTTGTTAGTTTTTCAACAATTAAGCTTAGTTGTAGCTCCATTTTTGTTTTAGCCTTCTTATTGATTGAAACTCCATGTATCTTTTGTGTTTGGTCATACAACGATGGTCTCAGAAACAAAAACAACCAAAGTAGGAAAAATTAGGCATTATGTTGAATTTATAAAAATGGCCATTGAAAAAAACAAACAGCCCCTATGCTCGAATGCTTAAAAGATAAAAAATAAAGAAACAGATAAAAAATTAAAGGGAAGGGAGGTGAATTTACATAATTTATCCTAAAAACTAAAGAAAGTAACAAATAGGCCCTTTGAGTTGGAAAAAAAGGAAAGGGGAATGGGAGGGTGTGATTTGTACACTTTTCTATCAAAGTGAGCTTTTTTCAAGAACCAACATCTATATATATATATATATATATACATATATATATATATATATATATACATATATATATATATATATATACTATATATATATATATATATATATATATATATATATATACATATATATATATATATATATACATATACATATATATATATATATATACATATATATATATATACATATATATATATATATACATATATATATATATATACATATATATATATATATATATATATATATATATATATATATACACTAGCCTTCATGGCCCGCCCCCGGGGCGGGCATAACTTGTAAGCCCTACCGGGCATATAAGGCCGCCTGCAAAACCCGCCCGCTGGGCGGGCATGACTTTAAATATTGGTCACCGAGTTCCTGCTACTGGCTTCCAAAGAGTTTCTGATGTTCGTGTCGTACTCCATATGAGGTATAATCCCCATAATTCATATGAGGTATTATGAGTTTCAAAGGTTTACCCTTACATAATAACAATACATGTATTTTAAATATTGAGAACAAAAATAGATAAATGATCATTCGAAATAAAAACATAAATGCTATTAAATTATTCGCAAGAACAAAGTATACGTTGTCAATTCAAATGCGAAATATAGCTTCTTTGTACGCAACGTTGTTGTTGATCACTTCTTAGTAAAGAAAGACATTCATTTATTTATCAATTTAAAATGCATTTTATACATACAACACTGAGTAGTTGATGACGTTTATGTAGTTGCTTATAGCTTTCAGATGGTTGATGTTAGTCACTGAGTTCCTGCTACTGGCTTGCAAAGAGTTTCTGATGTTCGTGCCATACTTCATATGAGGTATAATCCCCATAATTCATATGAGGTATTATGAGTTTCAAAGGTTTACCTTACATAATAACAATATATGTATTTTAAATATTGAGAACAAAAATAGATAAATGATCATTCGAAATGAGAACAATATACAATCCCCATAATGTTAAAAGTTCATTCCTTATCACAAAAAATAATATTCAATCCATTTCTGCTCTCCACTCTTGAAACAGCCACATATAGTTGTTCGTGTGAGGAACTTCGTAAGGGTAATCATTAGCAAAGAGAACTGGCAATCCTAAACACCTCTGAAGTAGTAAAAAGATGAGAGTTCTATTAAAAAATTAAATATTTGATTAACTTGGTGCTATTTAGAAACTAAGATGCTTTTAGAATTATAGTCAGTGCCAAAATTTAGATGATGTATGCTAAGTACACAAATGATGTTGTAAAGTGATACGATGAAAAATTACAATCAATGAATTGTAATTGTTTCCTACTTCAGTGCGTGATGTCAACATCGTCTTCACATCTCTCCATCATATAATGGACTTCATGTTAACTGAATTAAGATCAAATAAAAAGAAGTATAAGCAATAAGAAAATACGTTAAAAGTTAAACTAAAACATGAAACCATAATGTAAATATGACAGTGTTTCTACTGCAAAGAGAAGGCACGTGTAAATTCATGCAATATATAATCGTAATCATAGGTGGATAAAGAGGGATACTGAGTTAAGATTTTGATCATCACTCTGTTTGTGGTTGGGTCTCTATACGTTTTCACATCACTAACTTTTTGAATACAACATATGTAATCTGGTAATGAAATTCATATTTTTCAAAATATGCTTGGTTGATAGATATAACCATCAGTTTAGAATACATGTTAGAATCGAATCCCGTGCATCTGCCCTTGGTTCTAGCTCGTAGAACGCAACGAATTTGAAGTTTTCATTTTTATATAAGTAATACCTTGAACTGATGCCATTCTCTTGTCGAATTTGGATTCAAATTCACAAACAAATCCCTTTGAACTCCTTATCTTTCCTGTTACAAAAGATCATAAGAGAATAGTGATAAGATATTGGAAACCACAACTAAAAGTAAAAACATAACTTTAAAAGGAATCTATTATCGAAAACAAAATCTAAAATACCACCAAACATGATAAGTGTCATAACCATTACCGTAAACTTTGACCTGCTAGAAATTGTATAGTGTTTGGGAAGCCCGACCGATGGGCGGGAATCAGTTATAAATATCGTTTGAAGGTATTAGTTAACGAATAATAAGATATAAATGTAAAAATTTCATAATAGTTGTTTATAGGAAGCGTTAGTTATTGTTTTTGATGAATTAGCATCCGTATGCCAATAATCAGATGTCTAATATTTTTTGTTTCCCACTTTTGAGACAGCCATACGAAGACATACTACAACAATGAATATGTTAGAGTTAAATTTTTACGCCAGCTTATTCTCAAAAGTGCTGAGGACCATAACTGGTATGAGGTTTCTCGTTGGGCGGGCTTGACTTATAATTATCTTTAGAAGAAAATTTATATTAAATGCATTAACAATTAAAGTAAATGAACGTAAACATTTATATAAAAATTAATATATAAAAAGTTTTTGTTTTTTGTTTTTTTAACAATATAGTATATGTTTGAAACTCAAATGCAAAATAGCATAGTCACAAACATGAATGAATGTATATTTCAAAAATAAGGTTTGTTCATGAAAAGAGACTTGATACTGTGAAAAAGCGCCGCTTGTTTGGCAATAGTGTACCCACACAAAGCATAAATATGAAGAAAACCCAACACATAATTATATAATTGGCTATAAAAGGTCTTGAAGCTTCTCATCATTACTTTCACCGATCAATATTGCAGCTTGAACAGCAGCACCGTGAGCAACAGCTTCATCAGGGTTGATGCTTTTGCAAAGCTCTTTCCCGTTAACCAAATCTTGCAACAGTTGTTGTACTTTTGGTATTCCGGATGATCCACCCACAAGAACAACATCATGGATGGTCCTGTTTTTCATCTTAGGATTATCATCTCTTAGACACTTCTCCACACGCTCCGTACATTCTCTGAATAGATCCATGTTGAGCTCCTCAAATAGTGCACGGGTAATGGTTGAACAAAAATCAATACCCTCGATTATAACAACGTATACTACCAAATAAACTCAAATGCAAAATAAAGCTTCTTGTGATTAAATGCTTCCAAATCCTCGTTGTTTATATGTGACGTGATGAGGGCGAGCCTAAGTATATAAGTGACCAAGCTCATAGATTTTTTATGATAATTGAATAGGCTAATATAGTTGAACAAAACATATGACACAAAATTTGAGGACGAGGTACATTTTGGAAAAATCAGGATTTTGACAAAAAATTACACAATAGTGCAAAAATCCATGACGTTCCGCCCCTGGATTAACAATAAGCGAGCACTCTACCATATGAGCTACACTCCCAATTCGTAATCAGTATAGTGAAGTACGTATTAATCTAAATCTAAGATTGAATATAACCTTGATTAGTGCCATGTATAGATGTATACTTAATGAGTTTTACCAAATATATTTTGTAATAACTCATGCCTACCATGTCTGTATGAACACACCATAATGCTGCAAAGATTGCTTATTCCGAACAACTCACTTTACTCGTAAAGAAGCATGCATGACTATATGCAAACACGATAGACTAATTATCTATTGACTTCAAAAAAAGTTACAGAATACCTCAGTTAAGCAAAGCCAATCTAGGATCTTCTCCTCTTTTGAGACCAATTCTGGCTAGGTGTACAATCAAGGTTAAAGCACGTACAAAGATTCATACCCGTAAAATTTCATACACCAAAATACAAATAATCGCTGTATCAATACTAAGTGAAGCCGGTATAGATATAGACAAACCTTGAATTTTGAGTGGCGAGATTGTGAAGATGTTCCACACGCGATCTACTCTGCCATCAGATAAGTCACAACGTCGTAAATAACAACAAAGTAGAATAATAAATTTCCTCATGGAATCACAGTGATTAGTTCTTTCAAAATATACTTTGGATTTAAGGTTGTTTTGACAACCGGGATGATTGGAAGTGGCATTTTTGTCGCGTCATTTGGGGTGGGTTATTTTTGGGACGCGCATCGTTTTTCGTACGTTTTGGCTATGCAAATGGCTGCGGGGTTGTTTCAGGCTACTGGTTGGCCGTCTGTTGTTGCAGCTATTGGGAATTGGTTTGCGAAAATAAGGAGAGGGTTGATGATGGGGATATGGAATGTGTACATCGGTTGGTAATATTAGTGGTTCGCTTCTTGCTGCTAGTATTTTGGATTATGGTTGGGGTTGGTCGTTTATTCTTCCTGGATTATTTATTATTGTGACGGGGATTTTGGTGTTTTTGTTTTTGGCTGCTTATCTGGAATGCAAGATGAAGAATTCCTGATGAGACTATGTGGGAACAAGGTATTTCAAATGGTGAGGAAGATCATGTGCCTCGAATTTCGTCTATAAATAGAAAAGGGGTTGGTTTTGTTGGAGCTTGTTTTATACCTGGTGTGGTTTCGTTTGCGTTATATCTCTTCTTCTCCAAGCTCGTGGCTTATACATTTATGTTTTGGCTACCATTTTATCTAAGTCAAACAGGTACTATCCACAAAAAAGTTCTATAACTATCATTTGCTAAATGTGTTAGAATGTAATCCACATATGAATAAGCATATGTACAACTGTATAAGGCATAAAAGCGTATAATAGCTATTAATACATAAAGTGCACACCATGAAAGACATGTCGCAATCTTGGTCATGTTCAACCAGATGATGATATGATTTGATTTATATTTAGATTGAATATGAAGAAGATACTGATGAAGGCAACTGTTTCTCAAATAATGCTCAATATAAACTTATTGTTAATGTAAGGGTTTATAATATTGGACTTCTGTGAACTCTATATATAAGTTAAATCAAGTTCTTACTGCGCATGGTTTAAAACATATCAGTTCCCTTATAGTTTGGAATGCATTTCACATATGAATAAGCATGTATATTAAACGAAAAAAAATAAAAATTATAATTTCAATGCGTGTAAATTATCTACTACCATTGTGAATTGAAATTAAGTTGTAAGAAGCTATATGCTGGTAAGTTTCTTACTGTACAGGGCATCATGCAGTTTCTGTTAGAGTAAATGATTATCATGTTAGTGAAATGGAACTGGTATATGTGCTTAGTAGATATCAGAAATCAAACAAAAAAATATCGCAATTATTTCAGTTGAAAGAATGATAAACACTTACAGTGAAGCCTCATTGTCCGTTTTAATCGCATCATGACCATCATTTCCTCCACCAAATTCAGTCCTGCTCAACCTTAAAACTCATTAGTGGCCGTGGCTCATACTTATTTACCCAAGATAATTCCTCCATAGCCTTCACATCTCTGGCCATGAAAAAAATCATACTGTAGATGCCAAAAAACAAACTTAAACCGAGTACAAAAAGCATATAATCAAATACGTCCATAGCTTGCAGTCAAACGAAAGTAAGGGGTTGTCTGGTTAAAGCTTATCCTTATAAGATTATGTGAGTGAAACTCATCATAGGTACATTCAAAAAAGTACCCATAAACCGAACTAAGGGCTGCACATTTCACACGACGTACAAATTTTCTAACTTATTTCAAACCGCGAACCATGACATTAATGTATCGAATTTTAAGTCTTATTTTGACCCATCCTCCTTTTAGATGAGCTTTTTAGTAAACCTTTTGTTAGAAAAAAACACAACCCAATCCAACCCATTCATGAATAAAAGGGTCAAGATTACAAAAAGGTTGGAGGTTAGAAGAATTGCGGCCAGATAAACCATACTAATAATTGTTAATATGTAAATAACAAATCCTGAGCATATGCAATATGGAACTTATACATACAATTTAACTTACATCAGTATGATATCTTCAACACTGGATGCGATAGGGCCAATAATTTCTACAGAACCTCCATCACATAATGCACTGCATTATGTGTTACTCCAATAAGAGGGTCAATTGACCATCGACCACGAAGCAAAAGTCAACTAATATGATCTAGATGGATAATCCTTTAATATCGGTGCATCCATATATTGTTTTCAAGCCCACAACACCACAATGAGAAAGAGGAATACGAACCGAACCACCACTATTTGTTCCAGTGCTGCTGAGCATATTCCAAAAGCTACAATAGCTATTGGGCTTGATGAAGATCCACCCGTAGATCTTTCCACATCATGTAAACTTTGGTTGCTCCAATGGGTCGATAGCGACCAGTAAAGCGTAGTCTTTATGAAGATATTCGAGCTCTTTTTTGACAATTTCTAGCTCGGAAATGGTAGGTGCATTTCTAGCTTGGGTTGCTCGAAAACGGAAGGTGCATGTCTAGCTTGGGTTACACTACTCTATCCGATTCATGAGCAGATACACATAACGGCAACTGGTTTTGAGCAAGAACCATCATTTATCTTTATAAACTACTCCATATCTTTTCTATCTGTCATAGTTAAAATGTAAGATTTTGGGTTCAAAACTATAACAAATACACGTACTCCATGAAAAACCACATATAAAAGCAGTGTGACACTAATAATACAACAATATTTGGCATTATGATATGACCAAATACAGAATGATTATATATTTTTCTTATAAGCATGTTCGATATTTAAGTCAAATAAAAGGTATGTTCGATTTTAAAAAGATAGGATACTAACCAGGAGTGTTAGACATGAAAGCTCCTTGACATGTGGATACTGCATCCCACAACACATCTGATAGCTTCCTGCGTGACCCATAAAAGTGCTGCCATAAATAACTCAAAAGTATATTACAGGTTAGATAGTGTGTGTCTAAGCATTTCACCATTTATAACATTCCCGCTAATTGTAGATTCATTTACGCATAATTTTTACAAAGTTTCAAAATTACGGTTAGTCCCTAATTGAAATAGAACATAGTCAACATATGTAAATATGTATTGCACATTAGTTGAAGTTAAAAAGAGGAACTGTTTGATATTTATTTACCACATGAGGTCCAAGAGCTGCTAGTCCTCGTACAATGCCATAATGTTGCGTCAACGACCGTTTCCCATCCAAAAAAAGGTTTGAGCAACATTGTAGTCAAGCTCATCTGGAGACTGGTATAATCATGTCCAAACCTGCAAAATATATTGCAACTCTTTAATAAGAAGCATGTCAACTTCATAAGCTTAACAATAGCAGCATTAATAAGTTTCACCTTTTACACATGTGGGCAACACGGTTGGCAGCAAAGTCTCTAACCCCCCAATGATTGTCAGCAATTTATTTTCCTAACCTTTTTGCAAGAATGCATGTAATAACAGGTCATGAGTTGGTGCAGCTGCAGGATCATGCAACATTTTAGAGACCAAATGATATTACAGATAAAGGTATTACTTCAGAAAATAATATTATAAACATAGGTATTCGCTTACATCAGGTTCAACATGTATGTGTGGGTTGTGAAGAAGACTCCAATTAGAGTAAAAAGCGACTGGAAATCATTTAAACCATGAGAAACCTGAAATTTATCCGAGTGTTAGCATTAAATTGACTGATAGTCAAACATTTACTTTTCAAATTAAAATTACCGGGACCGGTTAGTAGCTTATATATCAACACTAAAATCAAGAAGTCCAGTTTACTTTTATACTGTTTGTCAACACAAATGCGAACAATTATATCAGATCATGATTACCTCTCCAATATGACTGCCATTACTAAAGCCATTAGTTCAAGCTTCTTAATTGAGCCTTACTGCCTAGATGTTTCAGTTCGTAAAGCTTTCGCATAATGCTCCACTTCACATATTAAGGTTTTGATAAATAATCAAAACACTTTCTTTGAGCTAATAGATGTGTGTCAAGTTACATGTTGAACTCAATTGAAGGAGTAGATAAATAGAAATCAGTGTCAATAAAACCTAATGATTGGCTTACTAACCTCACCAAAACCTAGGAGATGGTGGGAGTGCCAACCCTGCATAGCTCGAGCTGCAACATCCCTGCGTGTCCTACCAGATCCTGTTGGGGTCTGATGGCCGTTTTTCTGCAGAAGCCATACAGAAAATCATCTTATACAGTGAAGATAAAAATAATAATAAAAAAAATCTTTTATAGTCTCTTCATATACATAACACAAACTAATCGCTACAAAACTACTCTAAACTAACAAACAAACCTAATAAAACTATATTAGTTCATAATGGTACTCAATATCTAATCAGAATATCATCAAATCAGATTCACAACACTTGATCACTAACAGACACTAACCTAAATATAATAAGAATTCTTATTGCAATAATAAAACCTATAATTCCTTTAATCTAATCAAATGTTTATGCTGAACCATGGCTTATAATAAACCAAATAAAAACACACTCAAATAATAAAACATGAAATAAAACTTAAATGTTACCTATTGAGTTAGATCATGTTGTCGGCCATAGCAGGCATAATTGGTGTTGCTGGTATTGTGGTAGAAGGTCCTCATGGATGTGGAGGTGGTGCAGTCTTAGTCGGCGCTTTTGAAACAGGGGATGACATGTAAGCTATAAAGCAAAATCACTGTTTATCCGATTAAAACATGTTACAGGTTCTATAATTTTGAATTGTGTTCAAATAGATGCAAGTAGATAAACATAGATAAAAAAAGAACATACCTCATGATTCACAATGGAACACTGTGATTAAGTTAATTGCCATGTAGCCTACAAACAACTAAAAAATCTGTTCAAATAATACGACTAACCTGCAAAGAAAACGTCTAAGATGCAAAAAGCCTGCAAAGAAACACACAGTAACAAAGTTTTATCATTAGGGTTTGGAGGGAAAAGAGTCGTACCTTTTTGCTTTACGTGATCAGTTAAACAAAAACCCTAAAAAATGTTTTGCATAGGTTCTATAGTTATTGTGAAACTATATTTATGGAAAAGATATATATCATAATACTAAAAGACCCGTATATCTTTAAAAATCAAACATAAAATCGGGTATACACAAATGAAGACTACATTAATCCATTCCTTAAATATACCTTAACAATATCAAATTTTTAAGCATGACTTAAATATTTTGTATTGTAAATCACAAAAAAAAATGCTTGTTCCAGTGGTTGAAGCATTCGTATGTGGATCAAATGGCCAAGGTTCAAATCTTGAAAACGACAATTATAATTAAATTTTTAAAAACGTATTTTTCATTAAAATCCGTATTGCTTAGGTGGCATGAAATTCGAAATTTTATTCAAATGTTGCTTATGTGGAATTATGACATGGCATTACTGGGCAATGACAAACACTGCTTAGGTGCCATTAATGACCGCTTACTGGGCAATCCAGCTGCTTATTCATCAATCAGGCTGCTTACTGGGCAATCCTGCATTTGATGACGTCATATCCATATTGTTATATATATATATATATATATATATATATATATATATATATATATATATATATATATATATATTATATATATATATATATATAGTGTAGAGTTATTTTCAGAACCAAAAAAAGGTCGAGAACTGCGAGAACCGATCTCAGCCATTAAATATTTGATCAATGGCTATAAATAATGATGGCACAAAAGTAATAAACTGAAACTTCATGTCACATTTTAAAAAAGGTGAAAGGGCTTTTAAGTAATTTTGTATGATTCTCTACATAACTTCCCTTCCATTTATTTCTCTCAAATTTATCTCTCACCCTCTTTTAACCTAAAACCCACCCACCCTATCTTCTCAAAACCAAGCCGCCACCAAACTTTCGGTGATGGAGCAGATTCGATGGAAGCAGGTCTGGTAAAGGTATGATCAGTTTTTATTTTTAAGGGTATTGATCTTTCAATTAAAACCTCGTACTGATATGATGAAAAATTGATTGGTCTGTGGTCGCTTATTATTGGGTCGATTGGTGGAATATTATATTATTGATTTGTCGCTAGCTACTTTCAATTCAAAATTATTGCATGTTAATTAATTGGGCTCGTCGTATTTATGAATGTGAAAGAGCAGTTTGTTGTACTGATTTGGTTGATATGATTGGTTGAATTAATTCATGGGACACTGGTTTGATTCGTCATACGCAAGTGGAGAATTGATTTTTTTTTTTAACCAATCATCGATCTTTCTCGTGGCCCTTTATCTAGTTGGTTTTTGGCACTACAATGAAGGCCGTGATAATATCATTTCTCGTGCATCAGTTTATCATTATAAAGTTGTAGATCTAGTTTCTTGATTTAAGGGCGCACTTGTGATTGTGCATATGTGTTTTGTTACTTGTTATGATATAAAGATTTTTTGTGCTTATAGTTTTGGAGTTAAATATATTGAAAGTGCATATATGTTTTTAGTTATGATATAAAGATTTTTTGTGTTTTAGTTCTATTTTAAGTGTGCACTTGAGTTTCGTGGTTACAGGTACGAGTATGATGAGCAATATGAAGAGTGCACATGTGTTTTATACATACTATCTAGCGATAAGATAGTTAAGCTAAAGATTTAAAGATTAAAGACACAAGTGCAGCTGCAGATACAAGTGCACATATACATACAAAGAAATACAAAGTGTCCAACGAGGGAAAATACATGTGCATATATGACAACATTTTTGCTTTTAGAAATTTGTATTGAAGTGTATTATCACATGATTTTAAATTTTGTATATAATGTTTTTGTTTTAAATTGTAAACAATACATGTAAAATACTTTTGTTTGTCATTCCATGCACGACAAACACACGTAAATTTACATTACCTAAAAAAACACATATGCACCTTACCAAATACACGTAAATTGAACACTACAAATATACGTAAACATACATTATATAAAAAACACATGTGCATCTTACTAAAAATGCATACTGAAAAAAATATTATTAAAAAAAATAATAATAAAAAAATCCTAAAATATAGGGAAAAAATGTTTTTTACTAAAAAAAAATAAAAAAAGAAAAAAAAAAGTACTATTACTATTATACCATTTGAATTAAATAATAAAAATTAATATTCAAAAAAATCTGATTGGTTGATGATGGTTCTCGCAGTTCTATACCTTTTTATGGTTCTGAAAAGAACCCTTCCCTATATATATATATATATATATATATATATATATATATATATATATATTATATATATATATATATATATATATATATTCTTTTGATGTATTAAAAATATTGTACTTTATGCATCAAAAACTGGTAAAAAAATATATATATAATTATTTATCTGATCCCTCCCTTACAGTCAACTTTATATCAGCCAACCACTTGTGAATGGTCAACCTTACAAGTCGAACCGTAAGGGAGAAATATGCATATTAAATCCGTGGGAGTTAAGTACATGAGTACAGAGAAGTGCATCCCCGGGTCGTTATGTCCCAACGAGGTGTGAAAAGTGTAATATAACGAATATGTGTGCTGAAATGATATAGAATAAACAAAAACGAGAATCTGATTGACTAACACTGGAATGTGAATAGTCATAGCTCTGTCACAGCTGTATCGTTAAGAAACGTACAATCAGAAACCTAAAAACGTAAAAGGAACTAAGCAAATAAGCTTCTTAAATAGAAGCTATCACTTAGCTTTATGTGGTTCTTTTTGGTTTTTCTATTTATGAAACTATCTAAATAAAGTATTTACAAACGTACGTTTAACTTGAATTAAACGTACAAAATGAAATAAAACAAACATTCCCAAAGAGGGAATTTGCATGCCTTAACGGCTTAAATGCAAATTAAATAAAAATAAAATAAATAACTATATTTACAAAGCTATTATTATAATAATTAGAAAATCTAAAAACCTAAAATGTAAGTTCTATCTATTAAATGTGAAAGATAATTAAAAACTTCTAAAAACGTAAGAAAAACGGTTATCTAAAACTTACGTATACAAAAACTACAAAGAAAACTAAAAACGCGCGGTTTTATTAAAAACTACGTACGTGCGCGAGTTAAAACGTAAAATTTATTAAATATAAACACTATGGGTACAATTATAATTTTTACATGTTCTATATGATAAAAGAAAATTTTAGAAAAAAGAATTATATTTTTTTGACTTTTATATTTTTTATTATGATTTAATTACTATTATACAAATAAAAATACGAAATAAATACTAAAACTATTCTAAAAAATCTGAACTTTTTTTATATAAATACTTTACACAATTGTGGTCCTAGGAAAAATAAAATGGGCGCCCCAGCTTATTCTGATAAGCAGTTAATAAGCTATAAAGCTCGAATGGGCTTAATGGCAAAAAAGGGTTAAATATAATTGGAACACCAGCTCTAACAGAACTGGTGCTCCAGAGCAGATGGAAGGGGGGATGGTTAAAGGGTTGAGGTATGGTAGAGGTCAGGGGTTCGAGCCCAGGCTCACCCTTGACTTCCCATACTTCCCCTTTTTATTTTTTTGCAAAAACTTTAAAAAGCAAAGTTTTTAGAAATAAGAAAATAAGCAACTTTAATAAAGGAAGTATTTTTACAAATCACAAATAAGCTCTCTTTTGAGCTTATTTCTCAGGCAGTTGAGCTTTTGGCTCAACTAAGCCTCAAAAATGGAAAAAGCTATAATAAGCTAAAAAGCTATCTACAAAAGGTTGAATAAGCTATAAACACTAATAATATACAAGTGTGAAGAAATCAAAACTATAAAAAACAAGAAAATAAGCTGTTTCAAGCTTATTAGACCACACAGTCAAGCTTTTGGGCTGACTATGTGGTTTTTAGACTTGGAAAAAGCTTGAAAAAGCTAAAAGCTATGAAACAAAAAGTGAAATAAGCTATAATTATTAATATTATACATGTATGAAAGAAATGAAATTAAAAAAAACTAAGAAATAAGCACTACCTAAGCTTAAAAGTCATTCAGTTAAGCACAATGGCTCACAGTGGACTCAAAAGCTAGGAATAAGCTTAGAAAAGCTATACAAGGGAAACAAATGATAAAATAAGGTATAAACAAGTTTTATGAACAGATATATACAAGCTTGTGGACTGGGAATCACTTAATAAGCTCTAGTGAGCAAATAAGCACTTCTCAGATCCAAGGTACTGCTAGTGCACTAAAGGTGCTGCTAGTGTATCAGGCTTCTGCTACTTTGTGAGGCAATTTCAGCTGACGGGTTGAGCTGAAAAAGCTAAAATGAAGGTTGGAGTAGCAAGATGGCTTGGTAAGCTTTCCAAAAAGCCCAAGCTCATGTATTTTGGTTCACTAATAAGCTTGTTAGGGGCTTTTGAAAATCAGCTTATTTCCCTGATCCTCAGTGTATACTGAGTGAGTGGGACAAGCTTAAAGCTCAATGCAGCCCTAGCAAATAAGCTAGGGCATAGGATTTAATGATTGGAACTTGGGAACTAGTTGATAAGCTCCTAATAGAAGCTTATTTCACCAGCTTAGTCCAAGTATTGAGCTTGTTAGGAGCTTATGAAAATGCTAGAACTCTGCTGATACACCAGCAGAGTTAGTAATGGTGATAAGTCAAGCTATTGTAGCCCTAGCAAATAAGCTAGGGCATAGGATTTAAGGGCTAGGTCTTATACTTAGGTGGATAAGCTCCTCAGGGAACTAATTCACTCAAGCTTATGACCACTATTGAGCTTGAGAGAGCTTATGGGAAATGGTGTAAGTCCAAATGAATGGGCTTTTGTGAGTGGGCAATCCATAAGCTCACAATGACTTATCTAATGAGCTCAAATAAGCTACACAAGCATTTGAATACTGAGTATGGTTGGTTATGACCACAAGCTCAGGTTCAATGAGGGCTTATATGAGCTTATGCACAAAACTCAACCTTGACTGATTGCTTCAGTCAAGGGAGTTAGGGTGGGACAAATTAAGGGTTGTGAATAAGCTATGCTAATAAGCTATAAACTGAAATCTAAGCATACACAAAACATTTATACTACAAAAGAAGCACAAATGAGCCAAGCACACAAGCATAGGATCAATACACAAGGCAAATGCCTTGTGACTGCCTATGCTCATGTGCAGGGCAAAATTAGGCTAGAAAAAGCACATTAAAAAGCTATAAAACATGAAAAATAACATTAAGAAAAAATATACTAACAAAGACTAGCAACAGAACTTCAATACCCTAAGAGCATTTAACATGAAACTAAATAACAAGGACACACTAAAAATCACAAGTTTATTAAAAAAAAAACTGAAAAACAGAAAATTTGACTTTTACTTAAAACTAAAAAGTTGACTAAAATGAATTTCAAACTGAAACTACTTATTGAATATGTTATAATAAGCTATAAGAACATGAAAGATACAAAGATTAACAAGATTAGAACACATATGCAGGATTTCAAGATCTATCAATCCAACAGTATGCCTAGAAATAGAATCAAGGGTCAAGTTGACTATTCTATATGCAAAACTGGTTGATCAAGGTTTTAATGAATTACTTAGGACATATTAGGCACACAATCAAACAAGAACAGCACCAAACAAGTCCATAACCCAAATTAACCAATAAATCCAAACAATCCTCTAATGGACTGTCTGCAAGTTTTTCAAAGCAACAGCCTGTGTAAACCACTTCCATCAATCCCAGGGGTACCAAGGTGTCAAGATGGACCCTTTTCAGCTCAAACCAATAGTCACAAAGGTCTTAACCTATGTTTCTCAAAAACTAGCCAAGTGACAGTCACAATGCCATTTTCCACCACAGACAAATCCAACACATACAAACCTTATATACAATTCTAATATCACTAACAAACATTAAATAAACACAAAAACACAAAGATTAAAGCATATAAAACATTAACACAGTAAAAGCATAAAATGGTAAAAAATGAGCTTACAAATGAATCCAACTGAGATCAATGAAACAAGGACCAAGATCATACCCTATAGCTCCCAAATGAGCTTCTGAATCATGATCAATCATAAAATACCCTGCTCCAATTCATCAATCTTCATCACCACTGTTTTGACACTTTTCATTGATTTTCTCTATTTTTTAGAACTTTTCTGAATTTTAAATGCTAAACTGAATTAAGGGTTTCTACAAGCTTAAAAGCTTTTGTCAGGAGCTTATGTGGCCTAAGAAGTCCATAATCCACTAATATTAAACAAGAAATTAAAGAACATGGAAATTTAAAGGCATTAAAGGTAAAAACTTGAAACTGAATTGAAACTTGAAATTAAACTGAAAAGATGAGTTCATTACACTACTTTGATGATTCTTACACTACTGAAAGCATTAAAATGACAAGAATTAAAGAAAGCAGTAAACTACATTAAGCTACTTGACCAAGGCTATTCCAAGGTACTCTTCTCATTGCCTTTTTCTTCTCTTTTATACACCTCTGAGTTCCCACTTGAGTCTTGGTCAAATCCCACCTCTAATTTCGTCCATTGGATGCCTGCAACTCATCCTAGCCTTTGATTCTACTTTTGGCGGGAAATCAGGAAAGTGGTTGTTTCTTCTGATTTAGCTAGTGGGAGTGGGAGAGATGCATTTAATGCATTTGGCAATGTTAGGTAGTGTGTTAGGAGGGGGAATGAGGTGGTGAGACAGCTGTGGAAAATGGTGAGGTGGGGGGGTGATGACTGGTTATTGTTTGGCGGTTCAAAGGAAGAGGATAAGAAGTTTGACCGAAGTCAAACTTTCTTATTTAAATTAAGGTTGGGTCGGGTTGTGTTGTTTGGGCTTGGGTTGGGTTATTTTAATAAAAGGGTTTGGGCTGGTAATATAAAAGGGTGGATTGGGTTTAGTATTTGGATTTTTGGGATTAGTTTGATCCGAATTTTGGTTTAAATAATCATAGGGACCAAACTTGTAATTTCTGAATTATTGAGGGGCTAAATTTGCCAACTTCCCAAACTTCTTCAAGGGACTAAACCTGCCATAAAACAATTACACAAGGACCAAAGTTGTATTTTTTAGCATTTTATAAACTTTAGGGACCTAATATGTAAATTTGGATTTTAGAGGGACTTGTTTTGTAAATTCCCAAAAGCTATCAAAAAGTTCCAAATTGTCATTCATGAATAGTACAAGGGTGATATTTGATAAAACTCCATTTTAAAACACCCAGGGACTGATTTTGCCAATTTTGATACTTGAGGGGTAAAAGTTGCCAGGTTGTGTAAACTTTCATCCAGGGATTGTTTGTGAACATGTTTAATTATCCAAGGACTAGAGTTGACTTTTCTATCATTTTGAGTTTTCAGGGACTAGTTTTGCCATTTGCTGAGATTTCAGGGACTGAAAACGACAATTGTTGTGAAATTGATCATTTTTCACTTGTTTTTCAATCTTTTGTACCTGAATCACATAAAAACACATTTTGATGAATTTGTAACTTTTTGTGAGTCATTTGTGTGTTTTTGGTCGTTTTTGTGGGTTCAAATTGTATAAAAGATATGTGTAATTAGGCACATATCAAATCCCCCACACTGAACTATTGCTAGTCCCTAGCAATCTTTTATTAAAAACTTAATGGATTTCAAAGACTCTTTACCAAAAGCCATCACTTCTGGAGTAGCCAATTGTTTCAGTTCAAGTAAGAACCTTGGTACAATGATAACCAAATGATTTTGAGCAAATCATAAGCTGTCAACGGTTTTGATTTGTCTTTACCAGAAGCCGTTTGCTTCTGGACTAGCCAACTCTTAGATAAATTATTAATATTATCTTTGGTGAGTTGATTACCAATTATGGTTTTTCTACTGCCTTTACCACAAGCCATAACCTTGCGGGCTAGCCAACTCTTCACTTTTTAGGATATGGTGAGTCGAATACCATACAATTTTGGGCAAATTGCAAGCCATAAACGGATTTGATATATCTTTACCTGAAGCCGTTTGCTCAGGATTAGCCAATCCTTATGTGGGTTAGACATGGTGGACTGATTACCATTTGTTGTGTTTAGTACTTAGTACTTCTAAAAAAAAATTTTAAAATTTGGCCATTTTTGGGGGAAAAAGGGACTAAAATGGAACATTTTTGATGAAATTCGCCAGAATTTCCCCCCCCCCCCCATACTTGAACTGAATATTGTCCTCAATATTCAAAGTCCCGGTTATTATGCCGAATCCTTGAACGTAAAAAGATAACATTTCTGGCCAAGTGGGGTAAACACAACAGTTATTCTATTTTTTTTGGTATACAAAATTTTCATTTGTTTTTTTTAGATCTATATACGAAATGTGGGGCACACCCCCACACTTAGGTGGTAAAAAGGGGTAAGAAAAGTGAAACACGGGTGAAAACCCATGTTGAGCTACTGTTTTTGATTACCGAGTCGCTAGCTTGACTCGACCTCGAATTAAGTTGTTCATGAGGAAGCTACTGTTTTTGATAACCAAGTCGCTAGCTTGACTCGGCCCCGAATTAATTGGTTCATGGGGAAAAGATTGGGTGAGAAATCGGAGTGGGGACCACTCACAGAATTATGAATATTTAGGGAAGGAGAATATTTTTGGATTTTTATTTTTTATATATATATACAAAGGAAAGAAAAATATTTTTGTGTTTTATATTGTTTTTGGAAATATATATATATACAAGGGGTAGATAAAACACAAATTCATTATACGCACCACACCTCCCCGGCAGCGGCGCCAAAATTTGGTCCCTCCCTTACAGTCAACTTTATATCAGCCAACCACTTGTGAATGGTCAACCATACAAGTCGAACCGTAAGGGAGAAAAATGCAATTTAAATCCGTGGGAGTTAAGTACATGAGTACAGAGAAGTGCATCCCCGGGTCGTTATGTCCCAACGAGGTGTGAAAAGTGTAATATAACGAATATGTGTGCTGAAATGATATAGAATATACAAAAACGGGAATCTGATTGACTAACACTGGAATGTGAATAGTCATAGCTCTGTCACAGCTGTATCGTTAAGAAACGTACAATCAGAAACCTAAAAACGTAAAAGGAACTAAGCAAATAAGCTTCTTAAATAGAAGCTATCACTTAGCTTTATGTGGTTCTTTTTGGTTTTTCTATTTATGAAACTATCTAAATAAAGTATTTACAAACGTACGTTTAACTTGAATTAAACGTACAAAATGAAATAAAACAAACATTCCCAAAGAGGGAATTTGCATGCCTTAACGGCTTAAATGCAAATTAAATAAAAATAAAATAAATAACTATATTTACAAAGCTATTATTATAATAATTAGAAAATCTAAAAACCTAAAATGTAAGTTCTATCTATAAAATATGAAAGATAATTAAAAACGACTAAAAACGTAAGAAAAACGGTTATCTAAAACTTACGTATACAAAAACTACAAAGAAAACTAAAAACGCGCGGTTTTATTAAAAACTACGTACGTGCGCGAGTTAAAACGTAAAATTTATGAAATATAAACACTATGGGTACAATTATAATTTTTACATGTTCTATATGATAAAAGAAAATTTTAGAAAAAAGAATTATATTTTTTTGACTTTTATATTTTTTATTATGATTTAATTACTATTATACAAATAAAAATACGAAATAAATACTAAAACTATTCTAAAAAATCTGAACTTTTTTTATATAAATACTTTACACAATTGTGGTCCTAGGAAAAATAAAATGGGCGCCCCAGCTTATTCTGATAAGCAGTTAATAAGCTATAAAGCTCGAATGGGCTTAATGGCAAAAAAGGGTTAAATATAATTGGAACACCAGCTCTAACAGAACTGGTGCTCCAGAGCAGATGGAAGGGGGGATGGTTAAAGGGTTGAGGTATGGTAGAGGTCAGGGGTTCGAGCCCAGGCTCACCCTTGACTTCCCATACTTCCCCTTTTTATTTTTTTGCAAAAACTTTAAAAAGCAAAGTTTTTAGAAATAAGAAAATAAGCAACTTTAATAAAGGAAGTATTTTTACAAATCACAAATAAGCTCTCTTTTGAGCTTATTTCTCAGGCAGTTGAGCTTTTGGCTCAACTAAGCCTCAAAAATGGAAAAAGCTATAATAAGCTAAAAAGCTATCTACAAAAGGTTGAATAAGCTATAAACACTAATAATATACAAGTGTGAAGAAATCAAAACTATAAAAAACAAGAAAATAAGCTGTTTCAAGCTTATTAGACCACACAGTCAAGCTTTTGGGCTGACTATGTGGTTTTTAGACTTGGAAAAAGCTTGAAAAAGCTAAAAGCTATGAAACAAAAAGTGAAATAAGCTATAATTATTAATATTATACATGTATGAAAGAAATGAAATTAAAAAAAACTAAGAAATAAGCACTACCTAAGCTTAAAAGTCATTCAGTTAAGCACAATGGCTCACAGTGGACTCAAAAGCTAGGAATAAGCTTAGAAAAGCTATACAAGGGAAACAAATGATAAAATAAGGTATAAACAAGTTTTATGAACAGATATATACAAGAATGTGGACTGGGAATCACTTAATAAGCTCTAGTGAGCAAATAAGCACTTCTCAGATCCAAGGTACTGCTAGTGCACTAAAGGTGCTGCTAGTGTATCAGGCTGCTGCTACTTTGTGAGGCAATTTCAGCTGACGGGTTGAGCTGAAAAAGCTAAAATGAAGGTTGGAGTAGCAAGATGGCTTGGTAAGCTTTCCAAAAAGCCCAAGCTCATGTATTTTGGTTCACTAATAAGCTTGTTAGGGGCTTTTGAAAATCAGCTTATTTCCCTGATCCTCAGTGTATACTGAGTGAGTGGGACAAGCTTAAAGCTCAATGCAGCCCTAGCAAATAAGCTAGGGCATAGGATTTAATGATTGGAACTTGGAAACTAGTTGATAAGCTCCTAATAGAAGCTTATTTCACCAGCTTAGTCCAAGTTTTGAGCTTGTTAGGAGCTTATGAAAATGCTAGAACTCTGCTGATACACCAGCAGAGTTAGTAATGGTGATAAGTCAAGCTATTGCAGCCCTAGCAAATAAGCTAGGGCATAGGATTTAAGGGCTAGGTCTTATACTCAGGTGGATAAGCTCCTCAGGGAACTAATTCACTCAAGCTTATGACCACTATTGAGCTTGAGAGAGCTTATGGGAAATGGTGTAAGTCCAAATGAATGGGCTTTTGTGAGTGGGCAATCCATAAGCTCACAATGACTTATCTAATGAGCTCAAATAAGCTACACAAGCATTTGAATACTGAGTATGGTTGGTTATGACCACAAGCTCAGGTTCAATGAGGGCTTATATGAGCTTATGCACAAAACTCAACCTTGACTGATTGCTTCAGTCAAGGGAGTTATGGTGGGACAAATTAAGGGTTGTGAATAAGCTATTCTAATAAGCTATAAACTGAAATCTAAGCATACACATAACATTTATACTACAAAAGAAGCACAAATGAGCCAAGCACACAAACATAGGGTCAATACACAAGGCATATGCCTTGTGACTGCCTATGCTCATGTGCAGGGCAAAATTAGGCTAGAAAAAGCACATTAAAAAGCTATAAAACATGAAAAATAACATTAAGAAAAAATATACTAACAAAGACTAGCAACAGAACTTCAATACCCTAAGATCATTTAACATGAAACTAAATAACAAGGACACACTAAAAATCACAAGTTTATTAAAAAAAAACTGAAAAAACAGAAAATTTGACTTTTACTTAAAACTAAAAAGTTGACTAAATGAATTTTAAACTGAAACTACTTATTGAATATGTTATAATAAGCTATAAGAACATGAAAGATACAAAGATTAACAAGATTAGAACACATATGCAGGATTTCAAGATCTATCAATCCAACAGTATGCCTAGAAATAGAATCAAGGGTCAAGTTGACTATTCTATATGCAAAACTGGTTGATCAAGGTTTTAATGAATTACTTAGGACATATTAGGCACACAATCAAACAAGAATAGCACCAAACAAGTCCATAACCCAAATTAACCAATAAATCCAAACAATCCTCTAATGGACTGTCTGCAAGTTTTTCAAAGCAACAGCCTGTGTAAACCACTTCCATCAATCCCAGGGGTACCAAGGTGTCAAGATGGACCCTTTTCAGCTCAAACCAATAGTCACAAAGGTCTTAACCTATGTTTCTCAAAAACTAGCCAAGTGACAGTCACAATGCCATTTTCCACCACAGACAAATCCAACACATACAAACCTTATATACAATTCTAATATCACTAACAAACATTAAATAAACACAAAAACACAAAGATTAAAGCATATAAAACATTAACACAGTAAAAGCATAAAATGGTAAAAAATGAGCTTACAAATGAATCCAACTGAGATCAATGAAACAAGGACCAAGATCATACCCTATAGCTCCCAAATGAGCTTCTGAATCATGATCAATCATAAAATACCCTGCTCCAATTCATCAATCTTCATCACCACTGTTTTGACACTTTTCATTGATTTTCTCTATTTTTTAGAACTTTTCTGAATTTTAAATGCTAAACTGAATTAAGGGTTTCTACAAGCTTAAAAGCTTTTGTCAGGAGCTTATGTGGCCTAAGAAGTCCATAATCCACTAATATTAAACAAGAAATTAAAGAACATGGAAATTTAAAGGCATTAAAGGTAAAAACTTGAAACTGAATTGAAACTTGAAATTAAACTGAAAAGATGAGTTCATTACACTACTTTGATGATTCTTACACTACTGAAAGCATTAAAATGACAAGAATTAAAGAAAGCAGTAAACTACATTAAGCTACTTGACCAAGGCTATTCCAAGGTACTCTTCTCATTGCCTTTTTCTTCTCTTTTATACACCTCTGAGTTCCCACTTGAGTCTTGGTCAAATCCCACCTCTAATTTCGTCCATTGGATGCCTGCAACTCATCCTAGCCTTTGATTCTACTTTTGGCGGGAAATCAGGAAAGTGGTTGTTTCTTCTGATTTAGCTAGTGGGAGTGGGAGAGATGCATTTAATGCATTTGGCAATGTTAGGTAGTGTGTTAGGAGGGGGAATGAGGTGGTGAGACAGCTGTGGAA
The DNA here is from genome assembly GCA_021014915.2 of Artemisia tridentata subsp. tridentata. NCBI lineage: Eukaryota > Viridiplantae > Streptophyta > Magnoliopsida > Asterales > Asteraceae > Artemisia > Artemisia tridentata. The sequence continues at coordinate 29,453,952 of CP139506.1, read as the reverse complement.
AATGGTGAGGTGGGGGGGTGATGACTGGTTATTGTTTGGCGGTTCAAAGGAAGAGGATAAGAAGTTTGACCGAAGTCAAACTTTCTTATTTAAATTAAGGTTGGGTCGGGTTGTGTTGTTTGGGCTTGGGTTGGGTTATTTTAATAAAAGGGTTTGGGCTGGTAATATAAAAGGGTGGATTGGGTTTAGTATTTGGATTTTTGGGATTAGTTTGATCCGAATTTTGGTTTAAATAATCATAGGGACCAAACTTGTAATTTCTGAATTGTTGAGGGGCTAAATTTGCCAACTTCCCAAACTTCTTCAAGGGACTAAACCTGCCATAAAACAATTACACAAGGACCAAAGTTGTATTTTTTAGCATTTTATAAACTTTAGGGACCTAATATGTAAATTTGGATTTTAGAGGGACTTGTTTGTAAATTCCCAAAAGCTATCAAAAAGTTCCAAATTGTCATTCATGAATAGTACAAGGGTGATATTTGATAAAACTCCATTTTAAAACACCCAGGGACTGATTTTGCCAATTTTGATACTTGAGGGGTAAAAGTTGCCAGGTTGTGTAAACTTTCATCCAGGGATTGTTTGTGAACATGTTTAATTATCCAAGGACTAGAGTTGACTTTTCTATCATTTTGAGTTTTCAGGGACTAGTTTTGCCATTTGCTGAGATTTCAGGGACTGAAAACGACAATTGTTGTGAAATTGATCATTTTTCACTTGTTTTTCAATCTTTTGTACCTGAATCACATAAAAACACATTTTGATGAATTTGTAACTTTTTGTGAGTCATTTGTGTGTTTTTGGTCGTTTTTGTGGGTTCAAATTGTATAAAAGATATGTGTAATTAGGCACATATCATTATCCAAGAAAGGATATATATAAAATTATGCCTAAAATTTAAAACGTTTAAATAGGGACTACTTATTGATAATAGGTTCTTCTTCATTTTCCTTCCAACTTTTTTTTCCTCTTTCCCTCCGAATTCATTTCTCTTTCTTATCACATGATTCTTTTTCATTTTTAATTTCTTCCCATTATTTAAATTCTGCTTTTAATTACTTTAAGGAAAAATGTTGCATAATAGTAACTAAGTTTCACCACTGTTTCAATTCAGTCACTCGAACTTTATATTAACCACAAAAATCACTCAAGTTTAAAAAGTGTTACATTATTGTGTAAATGTTTAAAATAACTGCATTGTTTGGTTGTACCTTGATAATAAACACCCACCCCCTGAATTTCACTAATCTCAACTACCTAAATGTACAACCAACTTATGCACACTTAAGAAAAATCTAAGTCACAAAATAATAACGAAGTTTGAGAACTGTTTCATTTTGGTCACTCAAACATAAAAATTACATAAGAATGGAACACTTTTGAAACTTGAGTGGTTAAACCTCACCAAAAAAAGTATGAGTGACTAAATTGGAACACTAATGAAACTTCATTACTATTTAATGATTTTTTCCCTTACTTTAATGAGGATTCTAACCCGCGCGTTGCTGCAGAGCGTTTGTATACGATATTATTATAAGTGCTATAAGCGTAAATCCGCAAAAATTAAAGTAAGATTTGCTATGTTAGGTTTCTCAGTTAAGATAAGCCTTGTCGTGTTAACTAAAGTGACATTACAACAATAGCGAATTTAACTAAAACCTTTAAAGACAACTAATATAAATTACATATCGAATAATTTGAATAACATAAACACAGAGTACAAAAAAATGTAAACTCAATCACAAAGCAACATTGAAGAAACTTTCACTCAGTGTCATGTCAGCGCCATATCAGCTTTAACTTTTTACATGATACCTAAGGGTGGTGGCAATCATGCCTCTGAAAAAACCCCATACCTCCCAACCCACCAATAATATCATTCCACCTCATTCATACTTTTTTCATACCTCCCAACCATTTTTTAGTGGCAACCATGCCTTTTTCATACCTCCCAACTAATTTTATTTTTTTATTTTTTATTTTCATAAATTATATTAAACAATTTAATAAAAACATAAATATTTCATTAATAATTAAAATAACATTACATAATACTTGGTTCACGATGCGAAGGACCTTCACGGTAGTCACCAAACGGGTTGAAGTCACTCGTCATTGATATATTATATTGGCTTGGGTTCATCGGTGGTGGAGGTTGGGTATAATATTGTTGTTGAAGGTATTGTGGATTCATCGGTGGTGGAGGTCGGGGATAGTAGGCCGATTGAGGGTATTGTTGATTCATCGGTGAAACTTGCGGACGAAAGCCCTGACCACGGCCTCTTGTTGACGATGAAACACCTCTTGATTTTCTTTGATCCATGCTACAATTTTTTTTAAAGTATGAGATATAGAAGTTTTTTTTTTTTTTTTTTTTTGATCCATGCTACTTTGTTCATCTAATATATATAGGAGTTTTTTTCCCCCAAACGCACGCTCCTCCCAAACGGCTCTTTTTTGCAACGTTCGAATTAATAAATGTAAGATGCCGTTGAAGCATCAAATGCCGCCCAGCTATGCCGTTGGACCATACCGGCTAGGTGGCAGGCAGCGGTGTTCACCGCCGGTATGGCCCATACCGATGGGCATACCGTTCCCACTGCCACTACCCTTAACTCAAAAAATACACCCCTTATCATAACTCAATCATACACCACATTTTGGGCCCCACTTTTCTTTAAAAATTAAAATTTACAAATACGACCCTTTAACTAATATTTTCATTCATAATCCACATCCAACACACATCACAACAATAGATATTGCATTTTGCCATAAATTCTTGACTTGATACTCGAACATGATCCACGGTTATCTCAAACACAATATCACATACAACGGTTAGGCCCAAGTAGTAAACCGGATCAAGGCCCATCAAACAAATCCACATTAACCCTAATAAAAAGGATATAAGTATCCATTATCCTAACTTTTCTCATTTAATTTACCCTAATAACACAAACATCCGCCTCCCACCATCCTTTGTCTCTCGTTCTATATGACTTTCTTTTTGCTTAGTTCTCATAATACAAACACAACACGAATCTTGGTTACTTTGTGCTCCTCGATAACCCAACACTAAACGAAGTTGTTAATTGTTCAAGGCTTCAAGGGGCGGATATGTAATTTTTTTTATTGTTTCATGTCTTAACGCAACGTTAAGCTGCTAACATGGTCCTTAACGTGATGCCTTAACTCGATGCGACGGTATGGTAATGCGCCCCTTAACGCTGGTAAGTTAATGTATAACTCGATGGTCACGTTATTATACCGCCTGCTCTTAAGAGAAGTTAATACTTCACCTACCCCCACCAAATTAAAGTAAGGGCTTATTCCCTTAGATTTTTGTGAATATCTCCAAAGGAGATATTTGTAGGCCTATACAAGTACCATTTAGATCATTTTGATTTTAAAATTGATGCATCGTTAAAATGATCATAAAGACGCAACATGGAGTTAGCATGATTAGTGGCTCCACTTATAAGAATGCGAGCACATTTTCCATATTATATATTTGGAAATGGTGGTGAATAATTCCAACTATTTGGTAAGTATTGGAACAAGTGTTGAACATTTGTAGCTCATGTTCGTAAGTGAAATGCTTTTGTTGAAGCACTTATAAACGTTTACAGTTAGGGCTGAGCATCGGGCCGCTCCCGACCCGTCCCGACCCGATCCCGACTATCCCGAATCCCGACAAGCCGGAAAACACAAACCGAGTCCCGACCCGATTAAGCTCGGTTCGGTTTCGGGACAGTCGGGATGGGACGGGATCGGTCGGTTTGATCGGTTTTGTTTGTTGTTTTTTGGTTTTTGGCCCGTCCCGACCCAATCCTGACTATCTCGAATCCTGACAAAACGGAAAACACAAACCGAGTCCCGACCCGTTTGAGATCGGTTCGGTTTCGGTACAGGATTCGGGACTCGGGATCGGGACGGGATTCGGGAGTCGGGAGGTTTTGCTCACCCCTATTTACAGTTTATTACAATTCCAATAATTATGTAAGCAAATTAATGGTTTATGGGGCATGTTATTTTAAGTGATAGAACATGAATATGCATCATGCCAAAAGTTATAATGATTTCTCCCTTCTTTTTTTTTTTTTTTTTTTTTTTTTTTTTTTTTTTTTTTTTTGTCATGAACCATATATAAATTAGAGCATAAAAACTATGAGATCTCAATAAATGATAACATATATAATGTGTATGAATAATAATGATAACCTACATTTTTATCATTATCTAACAATTTGGTTATGGCTTATAATATTTTTGACCATTCCAAAAGAAATAAAAAAGTTAATAGGAAATGGTAATAGGATGTGCATTAGCCTAAGTTATACAATAACTAAACATCCCCAATCCCATAATCCGGCTCTGCACCCAAGTATTTAGCGATGTCATAGAAGTAGAAGTATAGTATATAATGTGGTAAACGGATGGAAATTTTCTTGTTCAGGTTACCCGATGATCGGCAGTTTATAAACTTAAACATATGCGGTTTACTCAGAATTTTTCAATAACAGTTTTTGACCTTGCATGACCACACAAGTTAAATCCTTATTGTTAACAGTATATTCTAGATAAGTTCAATAGTTGTCATTAGCGGATAAACACAAAGTTAATAGCTGTATAATTATGTTGATTAGCTTAATTAGTGGGTTTACCCAAAATAGATCATGTAATGTCCTATATGTATCCTTCCTTTTGGTCTGTAATGATCAACGAATCAATTCAATCATTCTCTCATCATTCATATCGAGTATCTTACATGGTATCAGCCATACGATCCTAAATCTCTAACCTTTAACCTAAACTCTTCCGCCATCGCTTCCGGCCGCAGGCTACACGCCAGAGGTTCAGACGGCTCCCTTTAAACCTTAACCTTTGTCATATTTCATCTTCAAATATCAAGTAATAAAGAAAACCCGCCTCAATCCACTATGGAAAAAAAAGGTGGATCTTTATCTTTTAATAGGGAAAAACACGGCCCGTTTGTTTGGAAGTTTTTTTAGGGTTGAAGTTTTAGAACCAACTTTCGTTTTCTCATCTTTTCTTTTGATGTTAGTGCATGAGTCTTAGTTGTAATTTCCTTTGTTTTAGTTGCAGGGGATACTTTGGGTTATCCCGTTTGTTTTAGTTGTAGGGGATACTTTGGGTTATTCCGTTTGTTTTAGTTGTAGGGGATACTTTGGGTTATTCCGTTTGGTCAAGATACTTTGGTTTATCCTGTTGGTAAGTGATATTTTGGTTTATCCCATTTGGTCAGGATACTTTGATTTATTCTGTTTGGTTCGGATACTTTGGTTTATCCGGTTTGTTGCGTATTTATGTATGTTGCTGCTTGAAGATGTGCTTCCGCTTACTGTCGAATGTCTTCTTCGACAATTATTTATTAGTTTTACTTACTTGTTTATTAGCTTTTAATCTCCTGTCCAATCTTTCGCGATTTCGCCGCTCGAACTGCGAGGGAGTGTTAACCGTATATTCTGGATAAGTTCAATAGTTGTCATTAGTGGATAACCACAAAGTTATTAGCTGTATAATTATGTTGATTAGCTTAATTAGTGGGTTTACCCAAAATAGATCATGTACTGTACTATATGTATCTTTCCTTTTGGTCTGTAATGATCAACGAATCAATTCAATCATTCTCTCATCATTCATATCGAGTATCTCACACTTATAAGCTTGGCGTGCAAGCTTTAAACTATTACTAGTATTTGGTAGTTATTCATTTAAGCATCGCATGTAAGCTTTGACTTATTATACTAATATACTAAAAGGCAGGAAATGGGCCGCTTCAAAAAAGTGTACGAAACAACATTTCGCACAGTAACATGTGCTTGAAAGTTGTACATAACAGCTGTTTATTTTATCTCTATATGCTAAAGATGATAATTTGTTCAGGAGATCAATCCAGAAGCTACCATTCATCATTGCCTCTTCTTAATTACTCCCCCACATCACTGCCTCTTCTTAATTACTCCCCCATAATCGAACCTCAACAAATTCATAATCAAATCACGCCACCAAAAGAACTGGATATGGAGAAATTAGGGTATAGAAAAGTCGTCATAAACTACTGTAAGTTTTTTTGTGATTTCTTTTTATGTTAATTGTTGATGTTCTTATTTTTATTTTTTTTTGGATATATTTCTAACCCTGGTTTCAATTGCAATGTCATGAAATCATTTGTGTGTTTGACCTTATTGGTTATAAAAATTAGTTTATGATTCTTTCTTTTTCTTTTTCTTTTTTTTCTTTTTTGGTGGTTCAAAAAATAGTTTATGATTAGGGGTCGATTAGTATGTGAAGAAAAAGAAAAGTGGTAAGGATTTCAGGTATAGGATTGGTAAGATTGATTATGATGTGTAAAAATGTTTGTAGCAGTTGCCAATTTGGATTTCGAGTGTAAATTAGGGGTTGATTCGGGTATAGGATTGGCGATTTGGGTTCTTTGCAACTATAGAATAAGAATAAGTTATACCAGACCGAGTTTTAAACACCCTCACTTATAAGTCTCCTAGAGCTACATATTTTGCTTTCAAATTGTTTCTTTTCGAGTTCTTTCATTTCGAAGGAATAACTTAAACATGTCTAATCAGGACAAATGAAATAATGCAACTACACTTTATACATAGTTGTCTCTATAAGAAATAAGAGAACGAATAATTACGAGATGTTGCTTTTATGTCATTATATTTTCTTTGTGATGTAATGTAAACAATGTTGTCGACATTTTTGGCCATTTCGATTCGATTATTTTGTAAATATAAATGCAATTCAGACCATTTTAAAAAATTCAATTTGACCTTTTTTTAGGAGGGTGTTTGTTTAAACCTATTTTTCCTTCCCAAAAGGTACATTCCATCCTTTTTTACTTTATAATATCAGCACCATTTTGTGAATTAAAGAAAGTAATCCCTGTGTTATTTTTTCAGGATATTAAGGCAGCAAATTGATCAAACTATATTGCCCTTTTTTTTCCCAGCTGTGATAATAGAACGGTAACTAATGTTTGCTTATCTTTTTCTCTTGGGATACCTTTGTGTAGTAAAGAGCCTAAGAAGTGGAAAAATGGCAGAGGATAAGTTAATGAGTAAAAATGGGTCATTTTTATAGTCAAACGGCCAAAGCATACGGCTTTCTGGATGTAGATGGAAAACAAATACTTATGGGCAAGTGGTCGATGCGGGGTCTATGGAACAAGCAAGGTTAGCCAAAAGTTGGTTTGCTTATATGCTTATAGGTTTGTCTATTTATAGATTGTTTCTAATCCCGTAAATCGTAGAGTTTGTTATTGTTCAAAATAATACGTGGGAAAAAAAGTATCAACAAACAAACATTCGCTAATGCTACGAACTTTCAAAAAATGTTGGATGACCTGAGTAACATTATGAATTGGATCAAAACCAAACATACCAACACTCTATATTAACCATTTTTTTAGGATCATATTCCTAAGTTGCCCTATATTAACCATCAACTACAATGAAATATTGTAGGTGTATCGAATGTGGTAGTTCATATACATGACCTTCAAAAGTAATAAAACATACTTGGCTTTCATGTAATAGTCGATATTTTTGTCTTCTCACATATATTCGCTATCAATTATCTGACTGTGGATACTGAAAGTGGTGATATTGTACATCTTCCTTTTTAAGTGTCCTTCATTGGTGATATTGTGCATAACCTTAATGCATAAGTGGTGTTATTGTGCAAATCAACTATGCATAAGTACCTGTTTTGTTATAACTAAAATATGGATACAAAAACTAACTCAAGCTGACTAAATCTCTTTTGTTTGTGGGTGGAAACATGGCCAAGCTTTTCTGACAACTTACAGGAGGAGTATAGAGAAATGCAAGAAAATGTGTGTCAAAATCTATTTTGATTTCTTTCAATTTCATAGTGAATGTGTGTCATAGATTTAATAAATTTTGATTGTTAATTGTTGACCCATGATGGGTTGGAGTGATATCAAATGGCAAAAATGGATGTTCAAAATACTCTTAATGGAGACACCAAGTTGTTGTTGATTATTGCATCAGTTAAAGGTGAAAACATGACTTTACATTATAGTTTTATACTAAATTTATAGTCAACAGATTATTTATCATTCACTTTCACTCAGAAAATGTAGAATATAAACATCTTGATTGTGTGTATGATTCGGGTGGCCTAGGATTATGGAAGAATAGATCCATACTTGAGTTAGAGAGATGAAGTTTTAGAGAGAGGTGGGAGAAACTCAAAAACAGAAAATTAGATTAATGTGAATGAGAGTTCCACCCTTCCCTTGTGTGGGAAGGGTTATATATATAGTACCTAATATTGTGCCCCTAGTGGGCTGTGGAGTGAGCTGACAGTGGGGAAAGCCCCGACCCACTCCACAAATATATTTAACTACACTAATAATACTAATAATACTAATAGTACTAAACTAATATAAATAAGCCTACGAGTTATGTGAATGCTAAATAGATGCTCGGGGTGACCGAACCTTCATCTGAATATTTATATTTCTAACAATCTCCCCCTAAGGGAGGTCACCCCGGAAATAATAACTTGAATTCTAGCATTTTGTCTTCTGATCTTGACTTCATAGCTCGTAGTCTTCGATTCTTCAACGTCTTGTATCTTTGTGCCTTTAGCAGTGATCTTTTGATGACCGTTCTTCTATCTTGGATGATCTTTGAGTATTCTTTGAATTTATCATCCAACATTTGTCTTTAAGTCATCTTTCGGTAGTATGTCTCCATGTGACGTGATAATCTTCGAGCCGACATGCTCACACTATTGGGTGTCATGATCTTCAGCATCAGAGTTTGCAGAAGCTGTGTTGAAGGTCTTTTGGTTGATCATGACTTTGTAGAATTACAATGATGATGTAGTGTGAACATGTGGTGATGGATTGACATCTTTTCTGCAACCAACTACAACAGCAACCAGCTACAGCATTCCACAGCTACAATCGCCAGAAGTTCCTGCATACGACAGTTAGCAACAAATCGACCGGTAGTTACAGGTTTGGACTTTGAGATTGTTAACAGCATAGTGTGAAAACTCTCTCTAATCCTTACCAAGACCGTTCCTAATCGAAAACCCACAGAGGGCTTTTTAAGATCGAACCGTAGCACATCAACGATTAGGTGAGTCGCTGGAGATCACTCCACGACTGTAGACCGTTTGAAACCGCCGTGACCACCAAGCGTAATCCATAAAGAATTACCGAAGTGACCTGCTTTCAGGGCTGTTTGATGTTGACCCTGGCAGGAATTTCCATTCAATCATTGAGAATTACATTAGTAAATTCTCTCATAAATATTCTGGCAGATTGCTAAGATCTGCGTAGGACTCATGAGTTTACAACTGGTGTCCTTAATGTTGAACAACCAGTGTAGAAATAATTAGTGTCCCTATGAGATCTTATTATGAATCTCGTGGCTCTAGACTCTATAGTGCGTTTTGATTTAGTGAGCGGAGGCTGGAGAGGACTGCCACCTTTTCAATATCATCTAACTCGGAGTGAGAGAGATGATAGGAATGTATTGAACTCCGTGACAATTGAAACAAGAATCCTTTGAGGGACCTTGAGTGGCTAGGGAGGGTTGTGCAGCGTATCACTGGGTCCATGATACTTTGTCTTCAATGCCAGCAATCAACTATGTGATTCTGACAGCATATGTATTAACCCGGTTTCTGCCTAAGTTGTAAGGAGGGCTATTTCTTTTCACCCTTTCTCACTTCGTTTCTTTTTAATTCTTCAACCCCTTCAGTGCTTACCGAGACTTCATTACTAGAACCTTGTTGGGTTTGTTCCAGTACTAGCTCCATCTCAGTCGGCACTCTTCCCTAATTCACTTTTCTCCTTTTTTAATCATACCTGAGGACTTCTACACTATCTAGTGGATCGTCCCTGGGTAGATCCCTCCGGCTCTGGCGGGATCGTAGGAACTTGAACCTAACCTTACCATCCTTATAACTTCATGCATTAAATAAAATGGTCGGTCTTTGGTGTTCTACCACAATTGCCAAACCAAGTCTTTGAAAAATCTCTCAAAGTGTTCATGATTAAGAAACACATTTTAGTAACACCTTGAGAGTTTTGAATTTTTCAAACGCTCCCCCTTAACACGTGCTCAAGTGTTTTAATTATAAATTTGCACATGTCGGGTGAAGCTCGCACTTTTGAATTGATTGATTTTTCAAGAACATGATCATCGCGAGACACGCTTACATCACTAGTAAACAAGCTTGAAATTATTACCCGTCCAGATCACATTCAAGGAAAATCGCTCAAAATTGGTACATTCTACTCAGACACATCCTTTGCGAGACACGCTTACATCACCAGATAAACTGGCTTGAAATTATTACCCGTCCAGGACATGTCCTTTCGACTACTGACTTTAGCTATCGTCAATTCATTTGTCAAGTCTGAGTCACGATCTCTTGCGATGCCAAATCCTTTTTGTTTCCACAAAACATTTGCTCCCCCACAATATGTGCATCGATATACGAAAGTGTTTAACACATATGAGAGAGCTTACATTCATGTCCAAAACATCACATTTTATCAGATTTCATATTTAAATCACATTCTCTCCCCCGATCAAAAATTTCAAACCATTTGAGATTTGTGATCCCAATTGATTTAAATAAGTTAGAAAATGTGGGAGAAAATGTGTCCGATTTAATATTTTCTGATAATGGAACATACTATGCTCCCCCTTAATCTAAGAGGGAGATTCACTGCTTATTTTGCACAAGTTGATATATTATGACACAAATGATATTGACCTTTTTGCGCAGACAATGTAATCATCCGCTTTTCTGAGTGAGTCAGTGGTCAACATCAATCATCCATCCACCAACAACTATTTCGCTAATGTAGTTGATCCCCACTTGGCGAGACCAAAATAGATGAATGGTGGTGGTGGTGGTGAGAGTGTTGTTGTTGCCGACGTTGTTGTTGTGGTGAATTCCGAGCCAATCAATAGAGTTTGAACGACTGATCAAATGGTTAGAATGGGAACTGGCACATTCATTTTGGCTATGGAATCTGCATAAGAATATCAACACAGATATACATACATACAGATACACTATTCCTTAATAGCTACCCTTCAGCAGCTTGCCACATTATAATACCAAATTCATTTAATCAAACCACAGTCAGGAAATACGTCAAACTACTATCTAGCATGAAGAGCAAACAGCAATCATGAACATGGCAATTCACACATATTTCATCATTCAATTCAGGATCTTAGGAACAAGATTCTAACACGATAGATATATACCTAAGAAAATCCTGAGAACATATGCACTATATCAACAACAATTAAGCAGCAATCGACTAACAAGAGTCAAACAACAGTTGAAACTCATTCATTCAGATCATACACATGTCATAGGAGTATTCAAAAACATCAACTGCAACTGGTTTTCTTACTTCTTTTAGGTTTTGAGTCTTAAAGTATTTAGGGGATTACACGAGGATTCCAAAGTAACACAAATGAACCTTCTAGATATATAAAGCTAGGAAACTTGATTTTTGTATTTTTACGCGAGTATTTTTTTTTCCAAAGAAATATTTGTGAAAATATTTCCCCGGGTCGTTCTCCCAACGAAGGTTTGACGGCGTTTAAGTCGATTCGGAGTCGTGAAAATGTGAAGTGAATAAGTGAACGTGAAAGTGATTATTTTGGTATTGATTAAACTAAAATATGGAAAATTAAAAGCATTCTACGTTTAACAAATAAAAGCACACAAAAAGAAATCAAATAACGCAAATCCCGGGCTATTCCCGAGACTTATAACACTAATAGTGAATTTATACTAAAATGAAAAAAGTAAAAACCTAAGGGACTAAAAATGACACTTAATGAAACTGATTTTATAAAAGAAAATAAGGAAAGCAAAAGTTTATAAAAGTTTAGGGACTCAAAGTGTAAAAACTGAAACTATAAACGACTTAATAAAAGGCAGGGACTGAAATTGCCATTCAACAAAACGATTTACACCTAAAAACAACCCAGGCACGATATACACTAAAACAGAAAGTCTAGGGGTAAAAAGTGACAAAGCAGAAACTTAAGAACACAGTTTAGGCCAGAAAGCAATCTTATCTAGCACTTTTCAACAGCTTATAAATCGCTCAATTCTTAACCAATTTTGAAAACGAAAACTGTTTTGGAAAGCTAACCAAGCAGAGATTACTAGTTTCTAAAAAGCCCTATCACAAACTTTCAATTGCTAATCCAATTCGAAGCAAAAACAGATCACTAAATCATGAATCATGCAGCAGACTTTCATTCAGCAGACGAGGAACAAATTTTGAGTGCAATTTAAGGTACTCAGATGTTATTGCTACTACTTGAAATGGAAGATGCTAAAACTATACTAGGCTAACTACTGAGAAACACAAAATCACACAATATTGAACACTTATGATCAATCAAATGGATTCATGAAAACAGCAACCACAAACATCATGCAACAGACTTAAAAAAACAAGTTTGACCAATTAAGCACTAACTATGGTTGACTAATTTGAGATTCAACTACCCTGATCTATTAAACTACTTATGTTTAAGCTATATAAGCACTTAACTAACAAACTTTAACTAATTATCTAACTAATTAATGCAACAGATCCTCAAATAGCAGCAGAATGACAGCAGAACTTAGAATTAACGAGCTACTTGACTTTTTAATGAAAATGCCTACTAATGTTCATGCTATTCTGAGTTGTATGTGACTAATACAAACCATTTGGGTCAAAGTAACCACACCATAACAACCACAACATTAAGCAAATCACAGATCCAAACACTCCTATATCGAACCTTAAATCAATCAAACTCTGATTCAGGCTTTTCACTCCATTAACAATCATCAAACTTCACTTACATTCATCAATAGATCTCATTACATCAACAAACAATAACACTAATCATCAAATTCTCAGATTCACGTATATGATTAAATCAGCAGCTATACTAAGGCAGATTCTAACTTAAACTATAAAATGATGACTTAAACAAGTTTAACTAATATTAAATCTATCTAATAAGCATCAACTAACCAATATCAAACAGTAATTAAACTAGTAGCAGCAGTATTTAACTATGAAAGTTGAGTAAAATGTAAATGAGCTAAAACTTACAAAGTAATTCTCCCTCAGCAAGAACAGAGGGAGTTCACTGAGCTTGCCTATCTTTAGATAGGCTAGAGGCTTCCATTTCCCCTCCTAGACCATCACTCCAAACAGCCATAACCATTGAATCCAAGTACAGTTGACTTTATTTGACTTGTGGTGATTTTGAGACTAAACTGATTAAGTACCAAACTAAAATCTCACAAAAGCTATGTGAAGCTTAAATGAAACTTGAGAAACAGAAACTAAGCTTATTGAAGCTTATATTAATATAATATATATATATATATATATATATATATATATATATATATATATATATATATATATATATATATATATATATATATATATATATATATATATATATATATATATATATTAGAGAGTAGAATTTTGAACAAAGTGTAAAAACACAAACTACTAATCTAATTAACTCTTATTGAACCTACTGATGAAAATAATAAGGTACGATTCAGAACATCAACTCAGAATAAGCAGAATCATAATAAGCTAAAAATTAACTTTCATTAATGAAAAATTCAAAGAGTACAAAGTGACACAACAAATTCAGAAATTGCTTTAAACCTACTACAAACTAGGATAAGTAAACTGAAAATGATAAACAAAACAGAAAAATTACAATATGAAAACTAACTCTCTCTTGTGAAGAGAGACCCTCCTATTTATAGAGCTCCATTGAACCTTCTAGGTCTTACCACCTTGGCAATCCGTGTGTGCTTGAACTCATTTCCACCCTTAGATCATTTCTTTCTTCCCACGCTTGATCTTGACCGTACGATTGGATTTGATGACACGGCCTCTCCAATCAAAGGCTCCCACGTGTCCCTGCAGCTGTCAGACCCTTCCAGAAGTTACCAATCATGAGATAATCATTTGTACGGGGTTAATTTGGTGTAGTAAATATTAGGGTTCTTCGGGTACAGTAAATTTACTGGGTTGGGAGAATTTGGGGCGCGGGTTTTAGTTGGAGTGTGTGTAATTATTTTATATTTATTTGACTGGTTTGAGGTATTTGTCTAAAAGGGTTTGACCGGGTTTAGAGTTTGGGTCGGGTATGGGATAATTGGTGGGCTGGGTAAGGTATAAGGGTGTGTGGGTTGGGCTTTAGGATTTAAGTTGGGCTAGGTAAGTGTTGGATCCGGGTTTTATACTCAAAAAGGATTAAAGGTTGTAAAATTTAAAGGACCATTCTTGTAAATTCTGGATATCAAGGGACCAATGCTGCCATTTTCTCAAAGTATGATCTAAGGGTGGATTCTTGACTTTTTGACCAAGTATGACTTTCCCGGTTCAGCTCTGAGTCTTTTCCGTATCTCGTGCTCGTTTTCTTGATTCTCTTGTATTTTTGCCGGTTTTCACGATATCCATCCCTGCACATACAAAAACACAAAAACACACTATCTATTGGCATTATGGTCGGGTTTTTGGTCTTTTTGGTCCGGTTTTGGTCGAGAAATGGTATGTGTTTAAGCACATACCAAAATTCCCCCAGACTAAGCTATTGCAATGTCCTCATGCAATGTTATAAAAACACGTTTTTGAAACCAAAAATTTCTAATCTCTTTTTACTAACTTTGAGAAGTAGCAAAATTTTCAAAAGAGATAAAGAAATCTTAAGTTACAAAAACTCCCCGATTTTTCCTTTTTATTCTATTTTTGTATTTTCTTATTATTTATGTGACGGCTTTGTCGACAATCATTATCTCACGATAACTTTTAGGGTCTTCGAGCAGGAAACACGACTCATAAAGAAGTGACCATACGGATAAAATTCGTCGTTCCTGATTTTTCACGAGTCCCTAAACTAAGCTTAAAAACGAAATCATTGTCATTTACAAGTTAGATTGCCAACACTACCCAGAAAGCTAATTGTGGACTCTTTGTTCCCAAATTCCTATTTTCCTCTATTTATTTTATTTTTGGTGAGAAATGAATTTCTTCAAATTCTCGTTTCGATAATTTTTAAGCCGATAAAGATACCTTAGTTTAGACGCTAAGTAGTTTCCAAACCTTCCCTCGAAAACCGTTGCATACAAAAATGAGGTCCACATCAAGGTCTCTGATTTAACACAATTTTGAGGATATCCCTTTTATTTGCGACCGAAACAACTCATCTACGAGTCCAGAGACAGAAGCCTTTATTAGGATACCCCCGGAGTCAAAGTTTGGCATTTTTAACATTATTAAGCACATTAACGTATTTAATCCTTGGCCCTTTATAACAATCACAACATCGGCTGCGAACCGGCAAGATGTGATAGTCTATTATGACCTTGGAATTTTTCCTCTGCCTTTATTAGAAGTCTACAACATCGGCTGCGAACCGGCAAGATGTAGAAAACTTTTTATGGCTTTGGATTATTATTATTCATTATCATATTAATTAATTATTTGCCAAACCCCAAGTCTTACGGCTTTTATAACAATCCCAACATCGGTTGTGAGCCGGCAAGATGGAATAGTCTATTACACCGTAACACTGGCAGTACCTTGATGTGTACCCAACTTCCATAAGCAAGAATTCTCTAAGGAAGAAATAAAAACTAATTATCGCCAAAACCAAAATACCTTTAATTATTCCTAAATTAATATTTTAGAGTGAAACCAGCTAATGGGAAAAAAAAGCCACAAATAACTTTGATGAGCTTTAAAGAGATCCAACTACTCCATGTTTAGCAATCTAACTTATAAACAACTCTATCATTTCTCGTTCTTCGCAAATTTAAAATCTTAAATAATAAGATCCGCGAATGCTTAGCCTTATAATCAAACCATGCATATATAAAGTCAAATACGGGAACTTGCAATTTCTTAAAAAGAATTCGCATTTTCTAGCTCCTTGTGTAAAAGACCAGCACGAGCTTATAGATTATAAATGGTTAAGGGGACAAGCTAGGGCTCAACACGCCCGATCAAGTCAGAATTTTATTCCTACTCTCACCAGCGGAAAGTCAACAAAAATGTCAAAATTTATTATATTTTTGCACAAAATTTTTTAAATTTTTCTCATTTTTTGGATTTTTTCAATTTTGGAGGAAAAACGGGGTTGCATGAGAAAATGGCAAAAATGCAAGGCAAAAATCAAATCGCAAGATTACCCCCCCCCCCCCCAAGACTAAAACGAGACATTGTCCTCAATGTCTTAAAGGTAAGGGTTCTCCAACATAAATCTAAGGCCGTTTATTAATTATGCCAAAAGATAGATGTAAAACGATAAGATTTTAGGATATTGATAAGCAGCGGATGATGAAACTCGAGTAGCGTGAAGGAAACTACGAGCACGAGAGTATTCATCATCGGGCATTCCTGGAAATATCACAGAAAACAACGAGGCACAAGAAATGGAAGAGGGATCCCTCCTCATGTTTTATTAGAAATAAGATAAGAGGATAGATGGATAAGCATGGGGTGCCTCCCACGAAGCGCTTGTTTTTGTTAACCGAGTCACATGAGCTTGACTCGACCCCGAATTATATTTGTCCTTGGGGGAGCATGTGGAAGAAATAATCTCAATCGGACTTTCGTTCAAGATGTTTGGATAAACATTGAAGCACAAGAAAGTTCCACTCCGATTGAGATACCCACGGCTTTAGAAGATGAAAGCGGTGATGCCGGGGTCAAAAACTTTGTCTTCGTTTCCGGCTGGAAACGATAGTAAAGTTTCAAGCAGAGATGACTCCGGACAGAATGGGAGTTTTTGAACAGAAAGAGGTAGAGAGGAATCATTTTTTTCCAGAATTAAAAGTTCCTTAGATGAGGCAGGAAACTTTAATTTCTTAGCACGAGTCAATTTCATCAAAGGATGAATGTCACCATCATTGAGTATACCTGGTTTAAACACTTTGTCTGCACAAGGAAACTCAGCATGGTACTCGATGGAGGACTCAATGGAGAAAAAGAAATCATCCTCGGGAGAATGAGGAGATAAGTCATGAGAGACAATTGAAGCATCCTCAATTATGATTTCAATTTTAGGGCCTTTTTCATCATTAGGTTTGCCATATAAAAGATTTCTCCATTCGGTTTGATCGGTCCTAAAATCAAAGAGGTCATCATCATCTTGTAATTCTTTAAGCTCGATGTAAGAATCAGATGATGGAGCATGGTATAAAAGATTTTCAATTTCTTTAAAATCACCATGAAAGTCAAAGAGATCATCATCATCTGATGGAAGTGGATCGTCGTGAGCGAGTTCATCGGCGAACTCCTCGGGATAAGAATCATATTTAGACGGATCCTGGTTCAGCAATAATTCCAATTCTCTTAAGTCAGATTCAAAATCAAAGTCATCATC
Organism: Artemisia tridentata subsp. tridentata; assembly: GCA_021014915.2. Taxonomy (NCBI): domain Eukaryota; kingdom Viridiplantae; phylum Streptophyta; class Magnoliopsida; order Asterales; family Asteraceae; genus Artemisia; species Artemisia tridentata. The sequence goes on along the minus strand of CP139506.1, from coordinate 29,436,460 downwards.
CTCATCCCCTGGTGGGATTGGATCGATGTGAGCGAGTTCATCGGCGAACTCCTCAAGAAGAGAATCAATACTAGAAGTGGTACTGCCACTACTTTGCTCTTCTGATTTTGAATCAACAACTTGAACGGATTTAGGCGTCTTTTCTTTAACATCTTCCAGGGGAAATAATGGTTCATCAAATTTCAAGACATCTTCCCCTGGATCACTATCGGTCTCAACAATTTCCGGCGAAATTGGAGGAGGATCAGAGAACACTTCGAGCTCTTCCCTTGGGAGATCACTTCCCTCAATCGGAGGAGAAGGATGGGAAGAGTCGGAAAGGATAGAATCAACAATATCCACACGATAAACCGGCTCCGGAGGTGGGACAAGAGGTGTGCTCTTAGAGCTAGCAATTTCCACCTCTTCCGTTGTGGTCTCCGAATCTGATTCATCATCATCAAGAATACTCTTAACATCCGCGGAACAACTTTCAAACCATTTGGTTGAACCGGGTGCAATTTTCATAGCTTTGAGTTTGGCACGTTTTTCGGACATGCTCTTAACCGCAAATCTGGAAAGAATCGAATCACTTCTTTTGGAAGTAATTACTGGATCAGATTTTTGATTAACCACAGCAACGTTGCTTTTGGTGGTTAGCGGTTTAGAGTTCTGATTGATTTGAAATGTGACTTTTTCATTATCAACTCGCAGAGTTATTTCTTCTCCGTACACGTCAATCAAAGCCCGCCCGGTCCTCAAAAATGATCTTCCGAGAATAAGAGGAACCCGGGGGTCAGCATCAAAATCAACTACCACGAAATCGGCAGGGAAATGGAACTTCCCCACCTTGACAAAGACATCCTCGGCTACACCCTTAGGAAGGGTTATGGAACGATCCGCAAGCTCGAGGGTCATGCAAGTGGGGGTGAGTTTGGGCAGAGAAAGCTTTTCCCAAATTGACAACGGCATTAGGTTGATGCTTGCACCGAGATCGGCCAAGGCGCAGCATTCAACCATCCCTGGAAATTCACATGGAATAAGGAATTTTCCGGGATCTCCAAGCTTTTTCGGAAGCTTTTTAAGTATTGCCGCTGAACAATTCTCATTAAGAGGAGTTTTTGCCAATTCAAATAATTTTTCTTTGTTGGTCAATAATCCCTTTAGTGTGGAAGCAAACTTCAGCATGAGGAGTAAAGCATCCGCAAAGCTGATATCAAAATGCAAATCTTGGAGGATTTGGTAGAATTTTTCCATTTGATTTGAAGCTTTATCACGGAGCTTTTGATCATTCATTCTCGAAGGATACGGAAGGTTTGCTTTGACGGGAATTTCTTTTGGCTCAACATTCTTTGGTTCAGATGGATGGACGACCGGAGGTTGGACGTCTTTGGTTCCTCCGTTGTTAGTAGGAGGTTCCATGTCCTTGGTCACCTCGGGTTCACGGTCGACTACCTTGGGAGGTAGAGAAGAAACGGTAGCCGGAGCCGTAGGTCCATCATATGAAACACCGCTCCTAGTTGTGATCGCCTTAGCATCGCCCCTCGGGTTAGCGATCGTGTTGCTTGGGAGAGAAGTAGTCCCTGAACCCGAGGGTCGATCTTTTAAACGTTTGTTCAATTCGGTTATTTGATTAATCATCATTCTATTCATTTCCTCTTGTTTCTTTTGTTGTTGTTGGTTTTGAAGAATGAATTGTTTTAATAACTCATCCGAGGGCGATGGGTTTTGCACAAATCCTTGATTTTGATTGTTTGGAAGATTTGGCCCTCGGTTGTTTTGAACAAAACCTTGATTATAATTCCCTTAATTTTGGTTGTAGCTTTGATTTTGATTGTAACCTTGATTGGTTTGAGGAAAACGGTTTTGGTTGTTTTGAACGGGTGTAAAACCGGGTGGTCCCATTTGGTTACTAACTCGGTAGTTAACTTCACCTTGAGGACGGAATCCTTGATTTTGATTGTAACTTGCAGCTGCTACGGTAGCATTGCAAACTTGGCTATCGGTAGCTTGACAATCATAATAAGGATGGGGACCACCACATATAACGCAATTCTCTTGCACCGCTTTCACTTGAGCTGGTGGAGAAGATTGTTTTTTTTGTTGTGAGAGAATGAAAGCTTGGAACATATCTGCAAGCTTGTCGATCTTAGCATCACTGCTAGAAGCTTGGGTACTCACCTTAGAAACAACCGGTTTGTTCCTTGAGGTAGGTACCTTAGATTTGTTCTCAATAATTGAAAGAATTTCTCTCGGCATTCGACTCATGATATTGCCACCGGCGGCTGCATTGAGTGAATCCTGATCTGATTGAGTTAAAGCATTGTAGAACGTATCAATTTGATGCAATTCTGAGAAACCGTGATGTGGGCATTTTCGTAGGAGATCCTTGAATCGTTCCCATGCCTCACCGAAATTCTCATCAAATCGTTGTTGGAAATTTGTGATTTCGTTCCTAGCATTGGTCATTTTAGAAGGAGGAAAGAAATAGTTCACGAATTTATGGACGAGATCTTCCCAAGTATGGATTGATTGAGGGGGTTCTTTCTCGAGCCAAATTCGGGCCGCCCCCTCGATCGAAAATGGGAATAACATCAATTTGATTGTTTCGTGAGGGACATCCTTATGGTAGTGTGTTGAGGTTAATTTATTGAACCATCGGATGTGATTGTGAGGATCCTCCCGATCAAAACCATGAAATTGATTTCCCGTGACAAGTTGAATTAAACCGGTCTCGAGTTTAAAATTTGTGTTTCGAATCGGGGGTATAACAATAGCATCTCCGTATCCCACGGTGGGACATTGGAGTAACTCTTGCATAGTGCGGAGATCGGGAGCTTGCCCTTGGTTGTGATTGTCAACACCCACCGGAGGATGTTGATTGTTTTGGTTGTTGGCCATTTCCTCAACGGTTGAGAAATTGACACGGTTGTTGTGACGGATAATCCTCTCGGGATTAGAGAGTGGTGAAAGAAGAGGTTGAGAAGAAGAACGGGTGTGCATACACCAAAAAGAAATCCAAAATTAAAAAGGAAAACCAAATTTGAAAATAAAATATTTTTGGATTTTTATTTTTATAAAGAAAAATTAAAATTATATTCTTTTTGGTGATCGTTGATCAACCGAACTCGTTTCTTTCAAAACTACGCGCAGCGTGGCGGAGAAGCAAAGGTCTGCCGAAGCTAATTAAAAACCCGCCTCTTTCGGTCTGCAATTTAATGTCAAGACCATCCTTAAACCCCGTGTATAGGTTGTAGTAAAGAAATAATCCGAGAAACGTTTAACTTCACGATCTCTTTTGTTGTTTATTTGGAATGGTTTACAACGCCCTCTCGAGAGCGAGGATTTATTATTAATGGTGAAAACACTTTAGGAAAAGTGTTTTTTTTATTTTATTTTTGGTATTTTTGTTTTTTCAAAAACGAGAAACTTCCGAAGAAGGATCTTCAAAACACAAAATACGATACGAATCAACGACAATGTTTCAAGCCTTCCCCGGCAACGGCGCCATTTTGATTTTTGTATTTTTACGCAAGTATTTTTTTTCCAAAGAAATATTTGTGAAAATATTTCCCCGGGTCGTTCTCCCAACGAAGGTTTGACGGCGTTTAAGTCGATTCGGAGTCGTGAAAATGTGAAGTGAATAAGTGAACGTGAAAGTGATTATTTTGGTATTGATTAAACTAAAATATGGAAAATTAAAAGCATTCTACGTTTAACAAATAAAAGCACACAAAAAGAAATCAAATAACGCAAATCCCGGGCTATTCCCGAGACTTATAACACTAATAGTGAATTTATACTAAAATGAAAAAAAAGTAAAAACCTAAGGGACTAAAAATGACACTTAATGAAACTGATTTTATAAAAGAAAATAAGGAAAGCAAAAGTTTATAAAAGTTTAGGGACTCAAAGTGTAAAAACTGAAACTATAAACGACTTAATAAAAGGCAGGGACTGAAATTGCCATTCAACAAAACGATTTACACCTAAAAACAACCCAGGCACGATATACACTAAAACAGAAAGTCTAGGGGTAAAAAGTGACAAAGCAGAAACTTAAGAACACAGTTTAGGCCAGAAAGCAATCTTATCTAGCACTTTTCAACAGCTTATAAATCGCTCAATTCTTAACCAATTTTGAAAACGAAAACTGTTTTGGAAAGCTAACCAAGCAGAGATTACTAGTTTCTAAAAAGCCCTATCACAAACTTTCAATTGCTAATCCAATTCGAAGCAAAAACAGATCACTAAATCATGAATCATGCAGCAGACTTTCATTCAGCAGACGAGGAACAAATTTTGAGTGCAATTTAAGGTACTCAGATGTTATTGCTACTACTTGAAATGGAAGATGCTAAAACTATACTAGGCTAACTACTGAGAAACACAAAATCACAAAATATTGAACACTTATGATCAATCAAATGGATTCATGAAAACAGCAACCACAAACATCATGCAACAGACTTAAAAAACAAGTTTGACCAATTAAGCACTAACTATGGTTGACTAATTTGAGATTCAACTACCCTGATCTATTAAACTACTTATGTTTAAGCTATATAAGCACTTAACTAACAAACTTTAACTAATTATCTAACTAATTAATGCAACAGATCCTCAAATAGCAGCAGAATGACAGCATAACTTAGAATTAACGAGCTACTTGACTTTTTAATGAAAATTCCTACTAATGTTCATGCTATTCTGAGTTGTATGTGACTAATACAAACCATTTGGGTCAAAGTAACCACACCATAACAACCACAACATTAAGCAAATCACAGATCCAAACACTCCTATATCGAACCTTAAATCAATCAAACTCTGATTCAGGCTTTTCACTCCATTAACAATCATCAAACTTCACTTACATTCATCAATAGATCTCATTACATCAACAAACAATAACACTAATCATCAAATTCTCAGATTCACATATATGATTAAATCAGCAGCTATACTAAGGCAGATTCTAACTTAAACTATAAAATGATGACTTAAACAAGTTTAACTAATATTAAATCTATCTAATAAGCATCAACCAACCAATATCAAACAGCAATTAAACTAGTAGCAGCAGTATTTAACTATGAAAGTTGAGTAAAATGTAAATGAGCTAAAACTTACAAAGTAACTCTCCCTCAGCAAGAACAGAGGGAGTTCACTGAGCTTGCCTATCTTTAGATAGGCTAGAGGCTTCCATTTCCCCTCCTAGACTGTGAAATCCCGTAAAAATCCCTCGTAATAAATCTCAGTGATTAATGATAATCACAACTTACAATTTAATAAAAACCATTTTTATGGAAAAATTTAAACTTTTATATCATCACTATTGTTATCATGAAATGTTTTCGTGATATATATAATAGCAAACGTTACTCGAAACACAAACAACTCACGAGATTTCATTCTCACTAAGTTCGAAACCTCACTAATCATAATAGTTAGTGATGACAAATCTCTACACAAAGATATAAGCACTTTCCAAATTATCCTTAATTACTATACTTAATTAACACCATTCACTAATAAACCCTTCCCTAATTCTCTCTACGAAATCAAATGGGCTGACCAAAAGATCGGCCCAATTCATGATCCATCAAACACGGATCAAAGCCCACGTTAAAGTTTAACTTATGATTTCATGCAAATTCCAAACCAGCCACACTCAAATTGAGTTGGCACTTTGTGAATCCATTTAGTACTCGACTAGCCAAGTCATCACCAAAACGCCTTTGTATTTTCCGATCCTCGAACGCAACTAGTATATATTATTTTACCACTTAATTACTCTCCCAGCCGACAAATAGTACGTCAAATATTAACTCGAGATATGAACGTTTGATACGTTTAAATTAGCCCAAATGTTTGTCCCAAATCGATCGTATATATTTTGCAAACTCATCCGATTTTATCCGAGTTTATTTTAATCCCGTTTCAACATTTTTATTCGATCAAGTGTGCTATATTAGGAGTGATTAGTGCTAAGAATATCAAGCTCGACATTAAACTCGATCCGTTTACACACTAAAACCTACATGTCGACTTAAAATGAAGTGAATCAATTTCCATTTGGCCACTTATACTCTCCCACATGCTACTAACTTCTTCCCTTGTCAGTAGCTTCACTTCAATGCAATCAACATTACATTTACTCAATCACTTGGTGAGATACTTGCACACTCAACCTAAAATATCTAACGAATATATATCTATGCCAACAACTAAAAACCAACACTTATCCATTCGGTTTAGGCACTGCCATACTCAATCACAAATATCAAATGAATATGTGTATAATACAAAGACAAAAGACAAGTCTCATTCACACATTTAGATACATGTATACACAAACTAAAAATATCTATAGAATATGTATAAACTCCAACAATAAGAGACAAGCTCTCAAACCACTCTCAATGATTCTAAATTCAGAATGAGAGTTTGACAGCAGGAACATGTGAGTCACATTGATTTACATATAAGAATTCAAATGATAGAAAACGTGTGCATAAATATTACATATACACTCCATCGACTAGAAACCAAATTCTATAACTCCTTCCATACTCTTCCCATGATTACTAGGACAGTAGAAGCATGTGAGGCATTGACTTACATATAAAATTTAAATGATAGTAACGTGTATTACCTGTACATGCCAACAACATGGGACAAAGTATATTATATCTCTTAATGAATTCCAAATCAGACGCATGCTCAAAAAACCATGAGTACTCGAACAGTAGCTATGTGATAAGTCTTGAGGATAAAATAGCCAAACATTGTGTAGTTTTCTCTATAAAAACCCACTCGATCTAACAATCCTTCACTGCCAAAGTCACACCCAATTCATTCTCACTTACCTCACTATCACTAAATATTATAAAACCCAGCATCATATGTTCTCTGTTGGAAATACAAACCGAATAGGAGATAAACACATAAAACATATGTAGCTCGCCACCTTTACTGTCTCACCTTTGTGCATTGCTCGATCATCACTACCTTCTTCTTGAGTCGCATTCGATCATCACTGTCTTCCTTCACCACCTTAAATGGTGTAGTAAGTACTCACTAACTTTCCTTGTTTCCATTCCTCACGCACTAAACACAACATACATGCATACACTCGAACGTATAGATATCCTAGTTTAGTTTACATGCACATTCTTTTTGTACAACTCACATTTGGTGTCGAAAACTCTATCATGAAATGATTTGCATTCGATTCACAATATCACTGTCTCGTTGCATGCATTATAAAAACTTGGTATTCGAACTCATCAGTATCTTACAGAAGACGCACATGTATCTCTATTCGAGTAGATGGCATAAAGACCCATTTATTCATAACTGTCATTGAAGACAAGTTAAAATCCTTTATAATGCACGTTAGAAATGCATGCAAACACACTCACTTTTGTTTTGTTTTCCAAACCGAATGCATAAACATTTATATTATGAAGCACACGTCAACTTAATTTGGAACTGTGTCGAGCACTCTTAAGGTGACCTTCATGCATACATATACTCGAACGTGTAAATGTTTTATATTCCATGCACCACGTTAAAATAAGGAGAAAGGACTTTAGGTAATAATCAAAACATTAGAAAAACATGCATGACATCACTTCTTTAGTGCCCTGTTGTCTGTTCGCATATTTGTGGGATACATATTAACCAATAAGTGTGACCATTAACCCCTAAGGAGAATATAGAAATCATCCACACTTCATACTCATACATCACGTTTCATGCAAACATCAAACAAGTAATTATTTTATATTGCACGCTAGAACAAAAACCGGAAAGCACTAAAACCATCTTCTAAATGATTTGAACAGTCGAAACCCCAAGTAGGTTAGAAATCAAGCCCATAGTTCGCGATCTAATCAAACGACCACATTCTATTTAACAACATAACAAACTACATTTTTCATATAAACCTCTCACAAAAATAATCATGTCTCAACCCTTTAAAGTAGCCTAAGTTAATCGCATAAACTATTTTTTAAAACACAATTAGAAATCATAAACGGGCTTAGCGTTGTAGCTCGTTAAGGGCCCAATTTTGAGAAATAAACTATTAGTCAAATAAGCTAATGAAATAACCTTCTTTTATCTTAAATATAACTTATAAAAATTCGCCCAATTTTTCCTTTATCATTTTAACATTTTTGGACTAAAAACGTAACGCGTTTTTAACTATAAGGACTAAAACCGCCAACTGTGAAACTTATGGCCTAAAACTGTGAAAACAGTTTAGAAAGGACTTAAGTTGACTTTTAAATAAATTTCAAGTCTTATATATACATTTGAAATATTTTTGGAAAACAAAGGACTAACTACGTAACGCAAATACGGTTAGGGTAAAAAGTATAAAATTTGGGAAAGAACAAGGACCAACTATTTTTCACTTAACATCCTCATTCTCATCACCACATCACTTCACGTGCATTCATTACATTCTAGTTACACATATTTAACTTTCGTTAAACGATTTCACATGCATATCATCTCATCATAATTTGAGAAGATAATACATCTAGTCAAGTGACATAAGAATCAAGATAATATCATGGTATGATATTATATTTTCTTAACTTGAGGCATTTTAGGCATATCACACTCACATCATCAAATCGTTGTACGATTTCTCACGTTCACACTCATCGTTAGCTACAAGTCGAATACTTAGATATTCCTCATATTCAGGTCTCGTATTGAAGACGTTTACGTGATCGTTTCTATAAGTCTTACTTGATCTTATAATTCCATCTTGTCAGCTACACTCCAGGTGAGTCGTGGCCCCTACATTTTAATAACTGTTTTATAACTCTTTTGGGGGAGATACATGCTTTAACTGTTTTAAGTATTTTATACTTTGAAAACACTCATGATTCATTCGAAATCATCAACTATGTGTTACATGTTTTGAACCACCCTTTGACGGGAATATATGCTAGCTATAATTGCAAAACCTGCTTGCTTAGCCTAAATGTTATATCTGAAGGATAACATTATCAAATTACTTGTTGTAACAAGATACTGAGGCTCATTTATGCATTCATATAACAACTGAATGTACTGTTAACTAAACTGTGATGTTTATACATCTCAACTGGAAATAATTGCCAACACTAAAGTATGTGTATTCTATGAGAAACCCGAACCCTATATTGCCATAAAGTCCCTCGATCATGAGCCATTAATCACTGCGGTGAGCGCGAATATAGTGGACAGCTTCGAAACCTGTTAAGGCTGACGACCTATCACACTAAATATGGGCGGAATGCCGGATGGCTAGTCGTATTTAGTGGCGATACACTATATTCGACACAAATAGGATGAGGCAATCACCTATTCTTTAGGGCAAAACCATCAGTAACCCTGATGTGACTTTCTCCGTTTTTACGGTACTCTTGTTAACGTTTTGCGCGTCATGAGGCTTAGAGCAATATAACCTTTTGAATATATATGGCTTCTTATATATATTCGGATACAGCTGTATTTAGTAACGACCACTCTACACTGATAGACATCAGACCTTATACTAGTATTTGTACTATGTGTTGTACTAGGAACTTAACTGTTATCCTATGTGATTTAGTTGTACTTTATGATAAAGACAACATAATGCTTGGCATATCGTATTATAAAAGCTTAACCATTATTTCATTACAAGCATAACTCATTTTCCTTTAAACTTGAAACCTATGATCCCTTGAGATCATAAAACGATTTACTCATGGATTGTTATCAAATTTCAAACTTACTAGTTACTTCAAGAAGTACTAGTATTTATTTCAACTCTCAACTCTTGAAAACATTGAAAGAAAGTTATTTTCTATCAAACTCCGCGAACTCACCAACTATTGTGTTGACGTTTTAAGCATGTATTTCACAGGTAATCAACGGAGCAGGACAAGACACAGAGCGGGCATTAAATACTCTGATAATTTAAAGGGTGTGAAAATCAAATATGTCATTCTTTTCCAAATCATCGTAATTTTTGGAGTTTTCAAATCAGATTTTACAAACTTGTTACTAAAACCCTTCTTTTGAATGACATATAACTTTTAAAACGCCTTTCCCGAGCCGTTTTCTAAAATTTTGACTTCGATCCTCAGTGTAACACCCAAATATTTTCCGCTGCCACAAAACCAAATTTGGGGGTGTTACAGATTGGCATCAGAGCCACAGGTTATAGAGAATCAAATGTTTTCAAACATTGAACTATAACCACACTTTCAGAATAAATGATTTTACACCATACCATTTTACGCCCTCCGTGTCTGCAGACTGTCGTGCTCAATGTATTACCTACTAAGATTTGTTTTGTACTAATCTTACATGTTTAATGTTTACTCTTCACACATAAACACACTGTGTTATCTCACACTCAATGTTACACCCTGAACGTACAAATATTCATAATTACTGTTGTTACAGTACCATGTCTTCCAAACTAGTCGAGACTACCTCTCCTACTACACATGCGTCACCTACCTACCAAATTGCCCTGGATACTGAAGATCCTTATGTAAGAATGTCACAACCCCAGCCTGACATAGAACTTACTCAGAAATCACCTTCGTCATCACCTACTTACTCACCTCCACGTCAGAAACTTAAGAGAGCAACCGAATCCTATTCAGATGAAGATTTGATTGGTGGTCAACCAACATTTGAATCTGAATAGAGTTCACCCCAAGAGATGACTTGGAAAAAGATCAAACTAAATTCTCCCCTACCTAATATCTCAGATTTCTCCATGCCAGAAATCCCAAACAATATATCCTCACCCAATTATCCCGACTACAATATAGACACCCATGACCCCATATGGACTTGCCTTCACCAACACACCAGCATACTAGACGCTCACTCTGAACAGCTAAAAGAGTTACAACCATTACGATTCGAATGGTACGATTGTAACATTGATACTCTGTTTAAGAGAACAAATGCTGAAAGAAGAGAAGTGTTTGATCTAGGAGTAAATGTTGGTAACATGAAGGACAATTACGAACAAAAACTTAGAAACTTGGATGCCAGAACCCGCTGTTTGGGTAGAGGCCATACCCAAACACACATTAGGATCGAGGACATTGAAAGAGCATTATGGTTAGCTAGAGACACGGCAAGAATCCAAAGTCAAAAGATTGCGGCCTTGGAAAGCATGTTAGCTAATCAAATGAATGCGTGCCAGGAACGTTTCTCAGCCATGGAAGCTGCACAACGTGATCTTGAGGCAGAAGTTAGACGTCTACGTCAGAGACGTAACTGATCTTAAGTATAGTTGTAGTGCTCAATAAACCAAATAGTTTTGGTTAGTATTCCATGTATCTTTCAATAATTCTGTAACTCTCAGAATTTGTAATCGACTTTTAAGCTATGACAGACTCTTTCCGTTGTAAACGAATTCATTCCACCAAACCCTATTATGGTGCTATAAATGCAACGAGCCATGCAAAATCCCACCATTTGTCACTCTCATAGGTAAACAAATGACTCCACAAGAATCAATGAGACATAAATAAAAGACCTTGTGTTGGTTTTTCGATCAAACAAGTTATTAGAGTTATGTCCATATTGATGATTGTAACAGTGATTTTACATCAAATATACCACGACTAAACAATAAACCCTAGAAGTCCAAGAACAAATCTTCAGAAGAGAACTTGATAACTAAAGAGAAAGTTGTCAAACTTCAACCTTTGTAGATAAATTCATTTGTTCCTTAACAATCCCATATCACGAGTTGATCATTATTTTACGATGTTACCCAGACACATCGTATTTCTATGATCCTCAGTTGATTTGATTTTGTATTGAGATCACGTGGTTAGCAATAATATGCAAATACCTTGTTATTTGAATTATTCTAACAATAAAGTGAATACTAAATCAGCATATTGTGTAATGTTCATAGGGAATGGACAACATGAACAACGTAGTACCCACAACAACTATGACTCCTAAGACTATTAAGAAATTGGAAGTAACCACAACAGTTCACCTAGGTAACCATGACATGACAAGACAAGAAAGAAAGAAGGCTATACCTTGTAAGCATAACCATGAAAGTTTCATGGGGTGTAAGCCAATGTACCTAAAGGATTCAAGGAAAATAACTAAACCTATCCGCACTTGTGCCCAAAGAATTAGGCAAGATATTGCACTTAGGAAAAATAACCAAAAGCGAAAACGTGAGGATAAAAGATCTTTTGCCCTCAACGAATGTGAGTTTCATGATGATGTTTGCATCCGCAATCATCTACAAGACCGCATTGATTACCTTCGCCAACAAAGACCCAAACCAGAAGTTGGAAAAAACTTCATCCCCAACCCTAGTAATGAAAACAAATACCATGGAAAGCAACCTCTGTGCCAAAGATGTAAGTTGCATCACACCGGACATTGCATTGATAAATGCGGAAGGTGCCGGAAAACAGGCCACAAGACAAGAGATTGCAAAACCATGAAAGGAAATAAGCAACCCTCATCCATAAAATGCCATGAATATGGTAAAATGAGTCATTACAAGAGTTATTGCCCAAACTACAAGGCCCATTAGGAGCCCAAGATTGTACAAGGGAATAAGGACTCATCAAATAATCTCAACCGTGTCGAAGAATGACCTCTATGTTAAGCAGATGAATGGATTCCTGCTGTAAAATAAATAAACTCTAGTCTAGAACTATCTAAGTTATATTTCCGTTTGTATTTACCTTAGGTACGATGGATGTAACCTAAGTGTAACAACTATTCTTCTACCGTATAAGAACTCTACCTTGTAATATTTCCATGATGATTATAATCTACGTCTATTCCAATTTCTATTCCACCTCTCTAATTCATAAATCGTTATGAAACAACACACTGATATTACCCTAAGAATTCAATTAACTCCATTTGACCAAACCATAGGTTGATACCACATTGTAAGAAATCCTTACCTAAAACTTAGGTCTATACCAAGAAACATCCACATACCACCTTAGAAAATTTCTGAACTATCCTCGGTATATGAACAACAACTTTCCAAATTCTTTTGAAAATAATCAAAGGATGCCTGATTTTGTGAAGCAACTATGATAAATTAAATCATACAAAAATTTCTTGAACAACTGCTCCAAGCGTTACATCATTTGGTCCTCAATTATACATAGCCTAGCTACCTATGTATAATTTAGGAAGAATCATGTTATAAATGGAACATCTATCTTTTCAAAGTTTTCATAACAATTTTCATTCCAAAACAAAATTTCGAGACAAAAATAAAATTGTTCATAAACCTCACTTTTGACCAAACCGATCTACACTTATTACCCATTACCTTATTATGAGAAGTCGAGGAAAGTACAAAATTAGAAACTATAAGAATTCACAACGATATAAGGCAAACGCAAATAACATAGATTTTATTAGAACCCACGAGAATTAATACATAGCGAGATGATTAACATCGAAAGTACTAATAGTACAATAAACACAATAAAAGGGATAGAGTCTTCAATAGGTTGGACCGCCATAGCAACAAAACCACCACCAACCCAGCAATAGCAAGCGCCACCATAGGATGAAGTGCCCTAATTATTATAGAAGACAGATAAAAGCGAACCGAATAACTAAACATAAACAAGATCTCATTCCACATTTATTAAGGATTACATCGATACACAACTAAGATACATTCTAACCACACTAGCTCGCGACCCTCACTTCCAAAAGTTATCCGCAAAAATGGCTAGGATCGTGAGGGGTACGATAACCAACAAGTACCCGATCAAACAGCCGGTATCTTTGCCGGGAAGAAGAGCCAAACCAAGGACGGCGAAGATGATGAACATGGCTGCGAATACTATAGCAAACGGCGGCATTTTTTTTTTAGTTAGGAAAGTGGAATGAAAGTGATGAGTGAAAAAGGTGAAAAGGAAAAAGAGGAAAGTTAAATAGGGAATATAGGTGGAGAAAAGTATCCGTTATTTTACTATTTACGATCCTTAAGTTACAAATCGCTACCCTTAAAAATCCACTAGTCTCGATCTTTAGAACACTGAACATTAAGTGTTAGAAACTTCCTACTCTCGACCGTTACTCTCACTATTCATAGATTATGAATGCGTTAGTTGATCTAACATTCCAATTTAATTCGTCCAGTACGAATAAATCAAATTGGACCCTGTTTCCTCGAAATTCAAATGAAAATCTCCCGAGAATAGTTTTCCATAAACTCTCATCTCAGAACACTACATTTTCAACACCCATCACGGCCTGAACTTCGGGACGAAGTTCAAAATTTAGGGGTGGATAATGTGACAACCCGTAAAAATCCCTCGTAATAAATCTCACTGATTAAAGATAATCTCAACTTACGGTTTAATAAAAACCATTTTTATGGGAAAATTTAAACTTTTATATCATCACTATTGTTATCATGAAATGTTTTCGTGATATATATAATAGCAAACGTTACTCGAAACACAAACAACTCACGAGATTTCATTCTCACTAAGTTCGAAACCTCACTAATCATAATAGTTAGTGATGACAAATCTCTACACAAAGATATAAGCATTTTCCAAATTATCCTTAATTACTATACTTAATTAACACCATTCACTAATAAACCCTTCACTAATTCTCTCTACAAAATCAAGTGGGCTGACTAAAAGCTCGGCCCAATTCACGATCCACCGAACACTGATCAAAGCCCACGTTAAAGTTTAACTTATGATTTCATGCAAATTCCAAACCAGCCACACTCAAATTGAGTTGGCACTTTGTGAATCCATTTAGTACTCGACTAGCCAAGTCATCACCAAAACGCCTTTGTATTTTCCGATCCTCGAACGCAACTAGTAGATATTATTTTACCACTTAATTACTCTCCCGGCCGACAAATAGTACGTCAAATATTAACTCGAGATATGAACGTTTGATACGTTTAAATTAGCCCAAATGTTTGTCCCAAATCGATCGTATATATTTTGCAAACTCATCCGATTTTATCCGAGTTTGTTTTAATCCCGTTTCAACATTTTTATTCGATCAAGTGTGCTATATTAGGAGCGATTAGTGCTAAGAATATCAAGCTCGACATTAAACTCGATCCGTTTACACACTAAACCTACATGTCGACTTAAAATGAAGTGAATCAATTTCCATTTGGCCACTTATACTCTCCCACATGCTACTAACTTCTTCCCTTGTCAGTAGCTTCACTTCAATACAATCAACATTACATTTACTCAATCACTTGGTGAGATACTTGCACACTCAACCTAAAATATCTAACGAATATATATCTATGCCAACAACTAAAAACCAACACTCATCCATTCGGTTTAGGCACTGCCATACTCAATCACAAATATCAAATGAATATGTGTATAATACAAAGACAAAAGACAAGTCTCATTCACACGTTTAGATACATGTATACACAAACTAAAAATATCTATAGAATATGTATAAACGCCAACAATAAGAGACAAGCTCTCAAACCACTCTCAATGATTCTAAATTCAGAATGAGAGTTTGACAGCAGGAACATGTGAGTCACATTGATTTACATATAAGAATTCAAATGATAGAAAACGTGTGCATAAATATTACATATACACTCCATCGACTAGAAACCAAATTCTATAACTCCTTCCATACTCTTCCCATGATTACTAGGACAGTAGAAGCATGTGAGGCATTGACTTACATATAAAATTTAAATGATAGTAACGTGTATTACCTGTACATGCCAACAACATGGGACAAAGTATATTATATCTCTTAATGAATTCCAAATCAGACGCATGCTCAAAAAACCATGAGTACTCGAACAGTAGCTATGTGATAAGTCTTGAGGATAAAATAGCCAAACATTGTGTAGTTTTCTCTATAAAAACCCACTCGATCTAACAATCCTTCACTGCCAAAGTCACACCCAATTCATTCTCACTTACCTCACTATCACTAAATATTATAAAACCCAGCATCATATGTTCTCTGTTGGAAATACAAACCGAATAGGAGATAAACACATAAAACATATGTAGCTCGCCACCTTTACTGTCTCACCTTTGTGCATTGCTCGATCATCACTACCTTCTTCTTGAGTCGCATTCGATCATCACTGTCTTCCTCCACCACCTTAAATGGTGTAGTAAGTACTCACTAACTTTCCTTGTTTCCATTCCTCACGCACTAAACACAACATACATGCATACACTCGAACGTATAGATATCCTAGTTTAGTTTACATGCACATTCTTTTTGTACAACTCACATTTGGTGTCGAAAACTCTATCATGAAATGATTTGCATTCGATTCACAATATCACTGTCTCGTTGCATGCATTATAAAAACTTGGCATTCGAACTCATCAGTATCTTACAGAAGACGTACATGTATCTCTATTCGAGTAGATGGCATAAAGACCCATTTGTTCATAACTGTCATTGAAGACAAGTTAAAATCCTTTATAATGCACGTTAGAAATGCATGCAAACACACTCACTTTTGTTTTGTTTTCCAAACCGAATGCATAAACATTTATATTATGAAGCACACGTCAACTTAATTTGGAACTGTGTCGAGCACTCTTAAGGTGACCTTCATGCATACATATACTCGAACGTGTAAATGTTTTATATTCCATGCACCACGTTAAAATAAGGAGAAAGGACTTTAGGTAATAATCAAAACATTAGAAAAACATGCATGACATCACTTCTTTAGTGCCCTGTTGTCTGTTCGCATATTTGTGGGATACATATTAACCAATAAGTGTGACCATTAACCCCTAAGGAGAATATAGAAATCATCCACACTTCATACTCATACATCACGTTTCATGCAAACATCAAACAAGTAATTATTTTATATTGCACGCTAGAACAAAAACCGGAAAGCACTAAAACCATCTTCTAAATGATTTGAACAGTCGAAACCCCAAGTAGGTTAGAAATCAAGCCCATAGTTCGCGATCTAATCAAACGACCACATTCTATTTAACAACATAACAAACTACATTTTTCATATAAACCTCTCACAAAAATAATCATGTCTCAACCCTTTAAAGTAGCCTAAGTTAATCGCATAAACTATTTTTTTAAAACACAATTGGAAATCATAAACGGGCTTAGCGTTGTAGCTCGTTAAGGGCCCAATTTTGAGAAATAAACTATTAGTCAAATAAGCTAATGAAATAAGCTTCTTTTATCTTAAATATAACTTATAAAAATTTGCCCAATTTTTCCTTTATCATTTTAACATTTTTGGACTAAAAACGTAACGCGTTTTTAACTATAAGGACTAAAACCGCCAACTGTGAAACTTATGGCCTAAAACTGTGAAAACAGTTTAGAAAGGACTTAAGTTGACTTTTAAATAAATTTCAAGTCTTATATATACATTTGAAATATTTTTGGAAAACAAAGGACTAACTACGTAACGCAAATACGGTTAGGGTAAAAAGTATAAAATTTAGGAAAGAACAAGGACCAACTATTTTTCACTTAACATCCTCATTCTCATCACCACATCACTTACATTCTAGTTACATATATTTAACTTTCGTTAAACGATTTCACATGCATATCATCTCATCATAATTTGAGGAGATAATACCTCGAGTCAAGTGACATAAGAATCAAGATAATATCATTGTATGATATTATATTTTCTTAACTTGAGGCATTTTAGGCATATCACACTCACATCATCAAATCGTTGTACGATTTCTCACGTTCACACTCATCGTTAGCTACAAGTCGAATACTTAGATATTCCTCATATTCAGGTCTCGTATTGAAGACGTTTACGTGATCGTTTCTATAAGTCTTACTTGATCTTATAATTCCATCTTGTCAGCTACACTCCAGGTGAGTCGTGGCCCCTACATTTTAATAACTGTTTTATAACTCTTTTGGGGGAGATACATGCTTTAACTGTTTTATACTTTGAAAACACTCATGATTCATTCGAAATCATCAACTATGTGTTACATGTTTTGAACCACCCTTTGACGGGAATATATGCTAGCTATAATTGCAAAACCTGCTTGCTTAGCCTAAATGTTATATCTGAAGGATAACATTATCAAATTTCTTGTTGTAACAAGATACTGAGGCTCATTTATGCATTCATATGACAACTGAATGTACTGTTAACTAAACTGTGATGTTTATACATCTCAACTGGAAATAATTGCCAAACTAAAGTATGTGTATTCTATGAAACCCGAACCCTATATTGCCTAAGTTTAACTATATTGCCATAAAGTCCCTCGATCATGAGCCATTAATCACTGCGGTGAGCGCGAATATAGTGGACAGCTTCGAAACCTGTAAAGGCTGACGACCTATCACACTAAATATGGGCGGAATGCCGAATGGCTAGTCGTATTTAGTGGCGATACACTATATTCGACACAAATAGGTTGAGGCAATCACCTATTCTTTAGGGCAAAACCATCAGTAACCCTGATGTGACTTTCGCCGTTTTACGGTACTTTTGTTAACGTTTTGTGCGTCATGAGGCTTAGAGCAATATAACCTTTTGAATATATATGGCTTCTTATATATATTCGGATACAGCTGTATTTAGTAACGACCACTCTACACTGATAGACATCAGACCTTATACAAGTATTTGTACTAAGTGTTGTACTAGGAACTTAACTGTTATCCTATGTGATTTAGTTGTACTTTATGATAAAGACAACATAATGCTTGGCATATCGTATTATAAAAGCTTAACCATTATTTCATTACAAGCATAACTCATTTTCCTTTAAACTTGAAACCTATGATCCCTTGAGATCATAAACGATTTACTCATGGATTGTTATCAAATTTCAAACTTACTAGTTACTTCAAGAAGTACTAGTATTTATTTCAACTCTCAACTCTTGAAAACATTGAAAGAAAGTTATTTTCTATCAAACTCCGCGAACTCACCAACCATTGTGTTGACGTTTTAAGCATGTATTTCACAGGTAATCAACGGAGCAGGACAAGACACGGGGCGGGCATTAAATACTCTGATAATTTAAAGGGTGTGAAAATCAAATATGTCATTCTTTTCCAAATCATAGTAATTTTTGGAGTTTTCAAATCAGATTTTACAAACATGTTACTAAAACCCTTCTTTTGAATGACATATAACTTTTAAAACGCCTTTCCCGAGCCGTTTTCTAAAATTTTGACTTCGATCCTCAGTGTAACACCCAAATATTTTCCGCTGCCACAAAACCAAATTTGGGGGTGTTACATAGACCATCACTCCAAACAGCCATAACCATTGAATCCAAGTACAGTTGACTTTATTTGACTTGTGGTGATTTTGAGACTAAACTGATTAAGTACCAAACTAAAATCTCACAAAAGCTATGTGAAGCTTAAATGAAACTTGAGAAACAGAAACTAAGCTTATTAAAGCTTATATTAATATAAAATATATATATATATATATATATATATATATATATATATATATATATATATATATATATATATATATATATATATATATATATATTCTAGAGAGTAGAATTTTGAACAAAGTGTAAAAACACAAACTACTAATCTAATTAAATCTTATTGAACCTACTGATGAAAATAATAAGGTATGATTCAGAACATCAACTCAGAATAAGCAGAATCATAATAAGCTAAAAATTAACTTTCATTAATGAAAAGTTCAAAGAGTACAAAGTGACACTACAAATTCGGAAATTGCTTTAAACCTACTACAAACTAGGATAAGTAAACTGAAAATGATAAACAAAACAGAAAAATTACAATATGAAAACTAACTCTCTCTTGTGAAGAGAGACCCTCCTATTTATAGAGCTCCATTGAACCTTCTAGGTCATGCCACCTTGGCAATCCGTGTGTGCTTGAACTCATTTCCACCCTTAGATCATTTCTTTCTTCCCACGCTTAATCTTGACCGTACGATTGGATTTGATGACACGGCCTCTCCAATCAAAGGCTCCCACGTGTCCCTGCAGCTGTCAGACCCTTCCAGAAGTTACCAATCATGAGATAATCATTTGTATGGGGTTAATTTGGTGTAGTAAATATTAGGGTTCTTCGGGTACAGTAAATTTACTGGGTTGGGAGAATTTGGGGCGCGGGTTTTAGTTGGAGTGTGTGTAATTATTTTATATTTATTTGACTGGTTTGAGGTATTTGTCTAAAAGGGTTTGACCGGGTTTAGAGTTTGGGTCGGGTATGGGATAATTGGTGGGCTGGGTAAAGTATAAGGGTGTGTGGGTTAGGCTTTAGGATTTAAGTTGGGCTAGGTAAGTGTTGGATCCGGGTTTTATACTCAAAAAGGATTAAAGGTTGTAAAATTTAAAGGACCATTCTTGTAAATTTTGGATATCAAGGGACCAATGCTGCCATTTTCTCAAAGTATGATCTAAGGGTGGATTCTTGACTTTTTGACCAAGTATGACTTTCCCGGTTCAGCTCTGAGTCTTTTCCGTATCTCGTGCTCGTTTTCTTGATTCTCTTGTATTTTTGCCGGTTTTCACGATATTCATCCCTGCACATACAAAAACACAAAAACACACTATCTATTGGCATTATGGTCGGGTTTTTGGTCTTTTTGGTCCGGTTTTGGTCGAGAAATGGTATGTGTTTAAGCACATACCAAAACTATAAGCACATTGCACATAATGTCCTAAACTTTCTAGCAATTCACACATTTGGCCATTTGATATAAAATTTTAGCAAGATCCTCTTCAACTAATACCCCATTAACTGCAAAACCATTTCAACAAGTATGAGTTAACCAAGAAACCCGTTTGATGATATAAAATTTGAATTCACTCTCCCCCTCAATCAATGACCCGTATTAAAGATTTGTAGTCGTTGATTGAGTGACAAATTTTATGCATAATCCAAGTTTAAACAAATTTCATACAACACATACTCACCAAGTGTCTCACAAATAATTTTCAGAAGAATCATATAATGAAAACTATTTGCATACAAAGAAGATTTCTCTTCCTTTTCAAGAAATGATGCACTGAAACGTACATCAGATCGGGGATGCACGGATATGAAGTAATCCATGCTCGGGTGAACTTCACCCGTTTTTAGGAACAGCCGTCTTTTAGGCGACGTGCTTTCCCCAGTTTGAAGCGCGGGTTGCTATCTAAAGTAATAGCAAGCCATTTAGACATGTTTTAACCATCCATTTTAACTTCTGCTCGAGCTTCATTAAAGACCCGTGCCATTATTGAATGACATTTCTAAGTTCGTAAATGTTATTGATAAACAGAAGACATGCCTAGGTGAAACTATTTTGGTATTTTCTAATTTTTTTTTAATTTTTATGGGTTTTCTGGTTTTAAGTTTCTCTATTTACAATTAGCAAGATTTCTATATATCTATTTACAAAAAAGTATAAGATATGAAAAAGAATGTAAGAAGCAAAATATATACAAGGATACGAACCAAAAACCATTACTCCTCAGCATCTTGAATCTTTTCCGCTGCCATCACTTTACTTGCTGAAGAGCAATGTGAGCACATTTAATCAGGGATTGATTCTGGCTTTTCACTCTCCCCGAATTAGTGCTCTCCCCCAATCTGACAACCTTTCCTGATGAACACCCATAATAGGAAGAAGAAGAAGACTTTGGATGAACACCCATAATAAGAAGAAGTCTTTTGGTAACCAAATGCATGCCGTCTTTAGTCTTCTAACACTCCCGTCCTTGAGTAAAGCCGTCAAAAACCTTAGGCCTCTTTTCGTAAGTTTAAGTTGAGCCTCAACTGAAATCTAGCTTAACCCCACAACTCATCAAACAAGAACTGTCATGAGGTTAAGCTAAACCACAAATTTAAGCCCAGTAACAACTTGATTTCAGCTTAACCTCACAACTCATCAAACAAGAACTGTCATGAGATTAGGTTAAAATCAAGTTGGACCTACCCTTAAATTACAGAACAACTTGAACCTAACTTAACTCCACAACTCATCAAACAAGAACTGTCATGGGATTAAGTTAAATATCAAGTTGTAAGAAAAGAACTCAACATTTTTGAATGTA
Organism: Artemisia tridentata subsp. tridentata; assembly: GCA_021014915.2. Classification (NCBI taxonomy): domain Eukaryota; kingdom Viridiplantae; phylum Streptophyta; class Magnoliopsida; order Asterales; family Asteraceae; genus Artemisia; species Artemisia tridentata. Next base: position 29,414,396 of record CP139506.1, on the reverse strand, counting down.
GAGAAGATTGTAGACTCGACCTTCTTCAAGATTGCCCAATGTGAAGGAACAGAATACCAATCATCTTCATCTCACCAAATGCCTTCCAGTAACCTTACATAAACCCATCAGCCCGCAGCATACACATGAGATGATAACACCCAACAGAGAACGTAGAGTAGACTGACGACTCGACCTTCTTCAGTCTTGAGTATATGGTATGTGCTTAAACACATACCTTTTCTTGACCAAAACCGGACCAAAATGACAAAAAAACCTGACCATAATGCCAAAAGATGTTGCGTTTTTGTGTTTTTGTATATGCAGGGACGGATATCGTGAAAAATAGCAAAAGACACAAGAGAATCAAGAAAACGAGCACGAGATACGGAAAAGACTCAGAGCCGAACTGGGAAAGTCATACTTGGTCAAAGAGTCAAGAATCACCCTTAGATCATACTTTGTGAAAATGGCAGAAAAGGTCCCTCCAAAAATCAGAATTTACATTTTTAGTACCTTTGATCAAAACATTAAAAACCCTTAAACCTTTTTCCTACTAAACCCGGATCCATAAAACCCAACCCACCCTACTCATTTATCCAGCCCACACTTAAACCCCTAGCCCACTTAAACTTAACCAGCCCAGTTTTAAATCCTTGTGACCCGAATCCAATAGCAAATACCCGGTCAACTCTTATTAATTCCAGTAAAAAAAAAATAAAAAAAAACACACACTTAACCCGCACCCCCTTTTTCACCCTGAACCCAGAACAATTACTGTTCGAAGAACCCTAAAACTTACCACGCCCCAATTACCTCGTACCAATTATTATTACCCAATCATTAGTGATTCTAGAAGGGTCTGACAAGAGGAATGACACGTGGGAGCAGCTGATTGGCCAAGCCGTGTCATCAAATCCAATCCAACGGTTGAAATTGAAGAGTGGAGATCAAGGATGATCTAAGGGTGGTGGATAGCTCAGGAAGGCACGGATTGCCAGAGTGGAAGGCCCAGAAGGTTCTGAGGAAGCCTATAAATAGAACATCTCCTCATCACAGTCAAGTGTCCAATTTTTATGTCTTTAGAAAATTGTTACCATTTTAATTTCTTTGTCATTTACTGTTTTCGTAGTGTAACTTTTAAATTCAATGTGTAATTTCAATTTCAGTTGTAATCTCAAAAGGTTTATTAATGAAAAGTTAGTTTGATTGATTTTAAATTCTTGCCTCATTTGTGTTAGATTCTGATTAGCTTGTACTGTTTTATTCAGCTTAATCTCATCATTCTCAGCTTATCTTAGTTCACATATTTTTTTTATTTTCAAAATTACTTTAAAAAAAAAAATCCAAAAATATTGTTTGAATTTCTAAATCTAGCTTGCAATCAAGCTTAAATAGTTAGTTTACAGCTCATATTAGCTTTTTAGCTTTAGTGAGTTTGTTTAAATTTCATTTCGAATCAATTCTTCAATTGCTCTGTCTCGGTCAACTCTGGTCAAATGGTGTGGTAATGATGATTATGGGGTGAATTTGGTATGCTAATCAGTGAAATGGAAGTGATTAGCCTATCTAAAGATAGGCTAGCTTAGTGAGACCCCTCTATTGAGCTGAGGGGATTGCAATTGTAAGATTTTCAATTTAAATTCCTCTCAAATCTATTTAGTTAATTTAGATCTGTTATAGTTTTATTGATTGCTGTTTGTTTGTTCTATTTGATCATGTTTTAGTTGTAGAAGTATTGTTTATGCTTTGCTTATTGTTCCTGTTGCATTAGTATAGAATCTGTTCTGTTTAGCATAGTTATAGTAGATATGCTATAGTTAGTTTTAGATGTTAGTAGTTGTTGAATTGAGTTAATTTGATCTTGTTTGTCTGTTCTGAGCTTTGTTCTGAGCTTTGTCTGAGCTTTGTTAATTTGAGTTAATTGAATTGAGGACTCTAAGGGCTGGTTCATTTTGGTAAAAGTTTACATTAGTTTTGCGCCAAAAACCTGAAACTGCTATCACAGATTATTCTAGTGCAGACCTAGTTTTTTTTGGCTGCTGATCTCACCCTTCTTGTGGCTTAATCACTTTAGCTTTGGACCTCAATTTTGGTTCTTAGATAGTTCATACAGTAGGCTTGCAATACAATATCTGGTATTCAGCATTTAGAGCTTATTTGGATAGCTTTTTCTAGGTCTGAAATTCCCTTCATCAGAACTGCTAATTTGCTTGTTCCATTTGCAGTCAACTAGCTACTTTTCTAGGCTTAATTTAGATAAGCAAATGAAGTTGAAAATTGGAATTTGAAGTATCTTTGGGTAGCCAGTAGTTCTGAGTTTCTTTTGCCCCCTTAAGATTCTATCCCACTGCTTATTAGGACTGCTTAATTGTGCTTTGAAGTTTGCTGTTTAAGCATCATTTTTGTCTCACTAGTACAACTGCACTTCTGCTTAATTTGCTTAATCTGAGAGCTTATCTGGTCATCTTAAGTCGTTTCTAGCTTAAGTTAGTGTGTTTTTCCATATTTGAGCTTTTGATAATTTTTGGTTTACTTTTGCTTATTTTTGGCTTATTTCATAGTGCTTATTTCAACTGTTCTGCTTATTAGAGTTTAATCAGTTTCTGCATTTATTTTTCTTAAATTAGAAATTTAATTTTAGATTTACTCAAAAAATTTCAGATTTTTCCAACATGTAGAAAACTATTTTTAAATCATTTAAATAGTTTTAAAATTTAGCATTTCACTTTTATTCGCGTTTTTAAATTCGTCGCGTAACACTTTTTAAATTCCGGTTTTCGTTTTTAAGTTCATGTGCTTAGTTTACTTGTACCCGTAGCTTAATTAGTAGTTTTCATTTATTATTTCATTGTTCGTAGTGTAGAAAACCAAAATTCCTCTTTTTAAACAAAATTCCTCTTAATTAGTGTGTTTTTCCATATTTGAGCTTTTGATAATTTTTGGTTTACTTTTGCTTATTTTTGGCTTATTTCATAGTGCTTATTTCAACTGTTCTGCTTATTAGAGTTTAATCAGTTTCTGCATTTATTTTTCTTAAATTAGAAATTTAATTTTAGATTTACTCAAAAAATTTTAGATTTTTCCAACTTGTTTTACTATTTTTAAATCATTTAAATAGTTTTAAAATTTAGCATTTCACTTTTATTCGCGTTTTTAAATTCGTCGCGTAACACTTTTTAAATTCCGGTTTTCGTTTTTAAGTTCATGTGCTTTGTTTACTTGTTCGTAGCTTAATTAGTAGTTTTTATTTATTATTTCATTGTTCGTAGTGTAGAAAACCAAAATTCCTCTTTTTAAAAACTATTTAAAAACTAATTAAAACTATTTAAATGATTCAAAAATAGTAAAACAAGTTGGAAAAATCTGAAAATTTTTGAGTAAATCTAAAATTAAATTTCTAATTTAAGAAAAATAAATGCAAAAACTGATTAAACTCTAATAAGCAGAACAGTTGAAATAAGCACTATGAAATAAGCCAAAAATAAGCAAAAAGTAAACCAAAAATTATCAAAAGCTCAAATATGGAAAAACACACTAACTTAAGCTAGAAACGACTTAAGATGACCAGATAAGCTCTCAGATTAAGCAAATTAAGCAGAAGTGCAGTTGTACTAGTGAGACAAAAATGATGCTTAAACAGCAAACTTCAAAGCACAATTAAGCAGTCCTAATAAGCAGTGGGATAGAATCTTAAGGGGGCAAAAGAAACTCAGAACTACTGGCTACCCAAAGATACTTCAAATTCCAATTTTCAACTTTATTTGCTTATCTAAATTAAGCCTAGAAAAGTAGCTAGTTGACTGCAAATGGAACAAGCAAATTAGCAGTTCTGATGAAGGGAATTTCAGACCTAGAAAAAGCTATCCAAATAAGCTCTAAATGCTGAATACCAGATATTGTATTGCAAGCCTACTGTATGAACTATCTAAGAACCAAAATTGAGGTCCAAAGCTAAAGTGATTAAGCCACAAGAAGGGTGAGATCAGCAGCAAAAAAAAAACTAGGTCTGCACTAGAATAATCTGTGATAGCAGTTTCAGGTTTTTGGCGAAAAACTAATGTAAACTTTTACCAAAATGAACCAGCCCTTAGAGTCCTCAATTCAATTAACTCAAATTAACAAAGCTCAGAACAGACAAACAAGATCAAATTAACTCAATTCAACAACTACTAACATCTAAAACTAACTATAGCATATCTACTATAACTATGCTAAACAGAACAGATTCTATACTAATGCAACAGGAACAATAAGCAAAGCATAAACAATACTTCTACAACTAAAACATGATCAAATAGAACAAACAAACAGCAATCAATAAAACTATAACAGATCTAAATTAACTAAATAGATTTGAGAGGAATTTAAATTGAAAATCTTACAATTGCAATCCCCTCAGCTCAATAGAGGGGTCTCACTAAGCTAGCCTATCTTTAGATAGGCTAATCACTTCCATTTCACTGATTAGCATACCAAATTCACCCCATAATCATCATTACCACACCATTTGACCAGAGTTGACCGAGACAGAGCAATTGAAGAATTGATTCGAAATGAAATTTAAACAAACTCACTAAAGCTAAAAAGCTAATATGAGCTGTAAACTAACTATTTAAGCTTGATTGCAAGCTAGATTTAGAAATTCAAACAATATTTTTGGATTTTTTTTAAGGTAATTTTGAAAATAAAAAAAATTTGTGAACTAAGATAAGCTGAGAATGATGAGATTAAGCTGAATAAAACAGTACAAGCTAATCAGAATCTAACACAAATGAGGCAAGAATTTAAAATCAATCAAACTAACTTTTCATTAATAAACCTTTTGAGATTACAACTGAAATTGAAATTACATATTGAATTTAAAAGTTACACTACGAAAACAGTAAATGACAAAGAAATTAAAATGGTAACAATTTTCTAAAGACATAAAAATTGGACACTTGACTGTGATGAGGAGATGTTCTATTTATAGGCTTCCTCAGAACCTTCTGGGCCTTCCACTCTGGCAATCCGTGCCTTCCTGAGCTATCCACCACCCTTAGATCATCCTTGATCTCCACTCTTCAATTTCAACCGTTGGATTGGATTTGATGACACGGCTTGGCCAATCAGCTGCTCCCACATGTCATTCCTCTTGTCATACCCTTCTAGAATCACTAATGATTGGGTAATAATCATTGGTACGAGGTAATTGGGGCGTGGTAAGTTTTAGGGTTCTTCAAACAGTAATTGTTCTGGGTTCAGGGTGAAAAAGGGGGGTGCGGGTTAAGTGTGTGTTTTTTTTTATATTTTTTTTTTACTGGAATTAATAAGAGTTGACCGGGTATTTGCTATTGGATTCGGGTCACAAGGATTTAAAACTGGGTTGGTTAAGTTTAAGTGGGCTAGGGGTTTAAGTGTGGGCTGGATAAATGAGTAGGGTGGGTTGGGTTTTATGGATCCGGGTTTAGTAGGAAAAAGGTTTAAGGGTTTTTAATGTTTTGATCAAAGGTACTAAAAATGTAAATTCTGATTTTTGGAGGGACCTTTTCTGCCATTTTCACAAAGTATGATCTAAGGGTGATTCTTGACTCTTTGACCAAGTATGACTTTCCCGGTTCGGCTCTGAGTCTTTTCCGTATCTCGTGCTCGTTTTCTTGATTTTCTTGTGTCTTTTGTTATTTTTCACGATATCCGTCCCTGCATATACAAAAACACAAAAACGCAACATCTTTTGGCATTATGGTCAGGTTTTTGGTCATTTTGGTCCGGTTTTGGTCAAGAAAAGGTATGTGTTTAAGCACATACCAAATTCCCCCAGACTAAGCTATTGCAATGTCCTCATGCAATGTTATAAAAACACGTTTTTGAAACCGAAAATTTCCAATCTCTTTTTACTAACTTTGAGAAGTAGCAAAATTTTCAAAAGAGATCAAGAAATCTTAAGTTCTAAAAACTCCCCGATTTTCCTTTTATTCTATTTTTGTATTTTTCTTTTCCATGTGACGGCTTTGTCGACAATCATTATCTTTCGATAACTTTTAGGGTCTTCGAGCAGGAAACACGACTCATAAAGAAGTGACCATACGGATAAAATTCGTCGTCCCTGATTTTTCACGAGTCCCCAAACTAAGCTTAAAAACGAAATCATTGTCATTTACAAGTTAGATTGCCGACACTACTCATGAAAGCTAATTGTGGACTCCTTGTTCTCAAATTCCTATTTTCCTCTGTTTATTTTATTTTTGGTGAGAAATGAATTTCTTCAAATTCTCATTTCGATAATTTCTTAGTCCGATAAAGATATCTAGTTTAGACGCTAAGTAGTTTCCAAACCTTCCCTCGAAAACCGTTGCATACAAAAATGAGGTCCACATCAAGGTCTCTGATTTAACACGATTTTGAGGATATCCCTTTTATTTGCGACCGAAACAACTCATCTACGAGTCCAGAGACAGAAGCCTTTATTAGGATACCCCCGGAGTCGAGATTTGGCATTTTTAAACATTATTAAGCACATTAACGTATTTAATCCTTGGCCCTTTATAACAATCACAACATCGGCTGCGAACCGGCAAGATGTGATAGTCTATTAAGACCTTGGAATTTTTCTGCTGCCTTTATTAGAAGTCTACAACATCGGCTGCGAACCGGCAAGATGTAGAAAACTTTTTATGGCTTTGGATTATTATTATACATTATCATATTCATTAATTATTTGTGGTACCAAACCCCAAGTCCTACGGCTTTTATAACAATCCCAACATCGGTTGCGAGCCGGCAAGATGGAATAGTCTATTACACCGTAACACTGGCAGTACCTTGATGTGTACCCAACTTTCATAAGCAAGAATTCTCTAAGGAAGAAATAAAAACTAATTATCGCCAAAACCAAAATAGCTTTAATTATTCCTAGATTACTATTTTTGAGTGAAACAAGCTTATGGGAACAAAAAGCCACAAGTAACTTTGATGAGCTCTAAAGAGATCCAACTACTCCATGTTTAGCAATCTAACTTATAAACAACTCTATCATTTCTCGTTCTTTGCAAATTTAAAATCTTAAATAATAAGATCCGCGAATACTTAGCCTTATAATCAAGTCATGCATATATAAAGTCAAATACGGGAACTTGCAAACTCTTAAAAAGAATTCGCATTTTATAGCTCCTTGTGTAAAAGACTAGCACGAGCTTATAGATTATAAAAGGTTAAGGGAACAAGCTAGGGCTCAACACGCCCGATCAAGTCAGAATTTTATTCCTACTCTCTCCAGCGGAAAGTCAACAAAATGTCAAAATTTATTATATTTTTGCACAAAATTTTTCAATCTTCTCATTTTTTATTTTTTTTTTGGATTTTTTCAATTTTTGAGGAAAAACGGGGTTGCATGAGAAAACGGCAAAAATGCAAGGCAAAAATCAAATCGACAGATTACCCCCCCAGACTAAAACGAGACATTGTCCTCAATGTCTTAAAGGTAAGGGTTCTCCTACATAAATCTAAGGCCGTTTATTAATTATGCCAAAAGATAGATGTAAAACGATAAGATTTTAGGATATCGGATAAGCAACGAATGATGAAACTCGAGTGGAGAGAAAACCACGAGCACGAGAGTCTTCATCATCGGGCATTCCTGGACACATCAACAACCACGAAACACGAGAAATGGAAGAGGTAGCCCTCCTCACGTTTTATTAGAAAAGAGATAAGAAGATAGATGGATAAGCATGGGGTGCCTCCCACGAAGCGCTTGTTTAGTATCGAGTCGTATAGCTTAGACTCGCCCCGAATTCATTTGTCCTTGGGGAATAAGGGTGGGACGGGACCGGGATCGAAAATAACATCCTCACTCCTGATGGAGTGACGGATGGGAGAAACCATGGAAAAGGTAAGAAAAGGAAGAAACATCATAATGACGATAGTGAGGTCAAAATCGTAGATATCCTCCAAAGTAAGCTCAACTTTCTCCTTATTCTTCCAATCATCAATCTTGAGTTCATCCTTCAATCTTGTCTCATCAGGATCAGGGATAGCATTATCAGAGAGAAGGATGTCGGGCTGGAGCCCATAAGAGTCCACACAAGGTGATATACCGGGTTCGAAAATCTTGTCCTCAGAGAGGAATGATAATGTAGTGTCAACCACGGTAGTATGCTCAGAAGATGATAAATCATTAAGAGATGAAAACTCATTAAGCTCAGGAACTTCTTCGATTGTTGGTGGAAGAGGATCGATGTGAGTGAATTCTTTTAAAAACTCCTCGTGAATAGAATCAATCATATGATGTAAGTTTGTAACCTCGGGTTTCGTAACAGACTCATCACTTTCCTCCATCTGAATATCGAAAATCGGATTATGTGAAATCATAGTAAATTCTGGTTCGAAATCAAATAGCGGATTGGTGAAAGTTGTTTTGAATGCTTCGAAAACAAGGTTATCGGTTTCATCGACCTCTTCCAAGAAGAAATCACCTCCCTCAACCGGTGTGAGAGAGGGATTGGAAGAGTCGGGAATTATTGGAGGAGTTTCTTCTTCAGCATAATCGATTTCTCCACAAGATAAATAAGTATAATCGTCATCAGAATCGGTAAATATCTCATCATGATCATCAACGGACTCAATAATTATGGACGAAGTGGAATCATCAATAACAAGTCTCGAAGAACATCTTGAAGAATCCGGAGGTGGGACAAGTGATGTGCTCTGAGAGCTAGGAATTTCCACCACTTTCGTTATGGTCTCTGGTTCTTGGTCTTGATAAACGTGAAGATAAGGCAAGTTTTTCTTTTTAGACATTGTTTTAAGCTCAGCTCGTTTGCTTGACAAACTCTTAACCGTAAATCGAGAAAGGTTAGGATCAATTTTTGACGGTTTAGGAGGAGCAATTGTAGGCTTAGATTCTTGGACAACCGTAGGTTGGACGTATTTAGCACTTCCATTGTTAGTGGAAAGTACCGGCTCCTTTGTCACCTTGGTTTCTTGTTCCATTTCCCTCACCGGAGAGGGAATAGGAATCGATGGTCCAATATCAATACGACATTTCGACATTTTTGACAAAGCTTGAAGTTGTTCAATGTGGATCTTAAAAGCCTTAAGTTCAAAAAAATCATCCTCGTAACCCTCTTTGGGTGCTTGGAGTGACTCCGAAATGGTGGTTTTGTCATTATCACACAAATTTGGCTCATAATGAGAATTTTCAAATGACTCCCCACAAGGCTCAAAACTAGGCGTATACGGTTCTTGCTCATAAGAGTTTTGAGATGGAAGATTGAAATCATTTTGAGGATAATTATCAAAGCTCGTATTGTAAGCGTAAGACGTTTCAGCACTCGGGGGGTAGCACATACAATTTGTGTATCCACATTGATTACAAAAACATTGTCCACAAGGTACTTCTTCTTCGGAGGGATTTCCACAATTAAAACAAGTGAACGGAGGCGGTGGTGGTGTTGGAGGGTAATCGGAACTGTTTGAAGGATTGTTGAACGATCTTTGATCATATGTGTGAGAATTACAAAACCAACAAACTCCGTCACGAATATTACTACCACATTGCTCGCACGTACACCAATATAACACCAAAGTAACAAGTTGAACCACTGATCATCTATAGTATGTATCCATCCTTGGATATTAAGCCCTGATCACGTGAACCTGTTGTGCGTCCTTGATGTACACATTCTCTCTCCCCTGATGGTTACGATTAATCAGCCCATGACGTAACAGTGAAACGTAAATACCAAGGTAACAAGTTGAACCACTGATCATCTCTACGGTTATCAACATCGGAATAAATGATTACGCCCGATCACGTGAACCTGTTGTGCGTCCTTGGTGTACACATTTCTCTCCCCCATGATGGTTACGATTAATCGGAATCATCATCATGATGTGTACATGCAGCCTAATGACGAGTACATGAAGCATTGACTAGAAACCCTTTGTTACTGATTGTACCAACCCGTGAGACTATGTCGATTAGCATTCCATGACCATGTTCTTCAACACCTTGATAGACGGAGGAAGAAGTAGTGTTGGAGAACCATGGTTTGCACGACTCCTGAACTGACGTATTCAGGAGTCGTATGACCATTTCTCAATCATCAACCAACATGTAGATTAATATTCACCCTTCCCCCCCCCCCCTCAAAAATTGCATATGCCTGGCAACTGCAATTTTTGATGATTGAACTAGTGAATATGAATACCATCAATGGTAAGCGGCTCCGCTTGACGGTTCTTGAAGACTAACACGTTGTTTATTCACCCTTTTCCCCCCTCAAAAATTGCATATGCCTGTCAACTGTAATTTTTGGTTGAATATGTGAATAAAAGTATACTCCAATATGCGCCGATCCACTTGAAGACTGAATAAGCACGGAAAGAGCATGAAACTTGTTGATGAGAATGGCCATAAAAATAAGAAGATTCCTCTTCTTTTTGAAGATAAAGTGCACTCAAGCGTACACTTTTCTTTTCTTTGATGAACGGGGCCTGAAGAGATGTCAGCAGACGCCATTATGATGAAGAGCGAGGCCTGAACTGAGGTATTCAGACGTCATTGCCAATGAAGAGCGAGGCCTGCATTGAAGTGTACAGACGTCATTATCTCTCTCTTTACTACTTCTCTCATCTAACTCGTTACCAACCCCATTATCATTTTGTCGGCTTGATGACGTGACCACTGATGGAGAAAAACCCAATATGATGAACTTGAGACTGAAGTAACATAACCCGAACTTGTGACTTAAACTTGTGCTAATGCGAGACAAAGAGCGGTGCAGAAACTTCGTGCAACATCGAATCCCTAAGTACTCTATACTCTTCAACCAACCAACCATCAAGTATAAGACATACATCACCTCTTGGATATCCACAACTTCGTGTGACACTGAGCACTACAACGTGACCCCTTAAAGTGATAGTTATTTTGTAATAGGGAGAAAGAAAAAATAACTAGATATCCAAGTCCTTGTCATTGTATTGAAAGCTCGAACAAGGATCTCGAAGAATCTTCATCCAACCTCCCCGATATCTTCAGATACTAAGTACACGCACCCATGAAATTTCACTTCAGCCTTAAATAAATAATACTGAACTAACCCCGTAGTCACATCTTGTCAATTAAATGCCTCGATCCAGCCATTTGTGATGTTATAACTGAACTTCGATAATGGTTTTAACCCGATCCTGGTCAAGAGTGCATAGCCCATCATCACGGGATTTTACAAATCTATGGTTTAAACCGAGAAATAAGTTCTTTCGCGGGATTTTACAAAACCAAGAAGAAACCGTGAGACAGTAACAGATTGGATGTGGCATGACTGATTCATTTTTGGTGAATATCAGTTTGGGTTAAGAACATCCCGTGAGAATTACTGAGCACATCACAACTTTTAAAACTTTCGTCCAACTAACCAACCTCGAACACAAACAACTAATTGTGACCACTTGATGAAGGAAACCCAATATACCAGTACTGCGAATGAAGTAGAATTACTCAAATTTGTTACCTAAGCTTGCACTGTTGTTGAAAGAACGGTGTAAAGTCTCTAAGTACTTAATGTTATCCTGACAAAGTATGAGACTTTCATCACCTCTTGCAATTATCCACAACGTCTTCTACGTGTGACACTGAGTACTACAATGTATCTCCTTTAAGTGATAGTTAACCAGGTCTTCAACCATCCACCCCGACTTCTGGAAACTAGATAACCCAAGTCTTCAACTTACATCTTAACCATCCCCGATTTCAAGATAAAATAGGTAGACTCTTTCGTGAAATTCAACCTCACTCTCAAGCAAGGAATACAAAATTAACTTCGAGATCATTTTGTGCGGTTGAATAGTCGAAGGGAGAAGAAACATGCGCTAATTCTTAGCAGTGCCCATGACTCATAGTCAGTCCAATCAAACATAGCTGTCTGACCCAGCTGCTTGGATGTTATCGGTGCAGTGCATGGAATAGTTGTCGTACTCTGAAATCTTAGGCAAATAGCTAAACCCCAAACCGCTGAAAGCTAAACCACTGAAACTGGAACCGCTAATATTCAAACCTCTGGAGACTGAACCACTGAATCCTGAACCGCTACGATCTGACCCACTGACACCGGAACTGCTAAGATACAAACCGCTGGAGACAGAACCGATACGATCTGACCCGCTGTAACCGGAACCGCTAAGATTCACACCGCTGGAGAAGGAACCGCTAGGAAACACGCGCTAATTCTCCCCCTCAAAAAGGGCATGAAATGACCTTTTTTCCAAATCTGAGAGTCCATGATGTTTGTGAATTTGTCAGGCACAATATATGGAAAGTGACAAATAAAACTACTGCAACGAATATGGTGATTAAGACTCTCTTATAGTAACCCCTCGTTTGTCTCCTCATCAATGGTTTAGCAGATTAAAAATTCCCTAAAGCTCATAATATGCCAACACCGCTTGATGAAATATGTTTAACTATGGAATGTGTAACGGGTTAAAACACGTCTCTGAACAAACCACCTCCCGTCTTTAAGTCTGACCACCTCTTGAGAAGATCTTGTACTACAATCCCATTAGAAGCTTGAGAAACAACAATCACTTGATGAAGCTTGAGAAAGGACAAGTCCGCGACTTATACTTGCACTAAATTTGTGATTTAGAACCTATATTGAGCACAACAACGTAACTCCTTTAAATATAGGTAGTGATATATACTCACCTTCCATCCTTTATTGTATATATCCACTTCTTGAACATCCAAGTCTAATCACCTTAAATACGCTCGAGCAAGGGTCAACAAACATCGTGCATCCATCCACCCCGAGATGTTTGTGACACTAAGTACACCAACCCGTGAATTAACAACCAACCAAGTTACTATAATTTCCCAATTCCTGCCGATCTCGTAGCACAAACTTATCCCGAAAAATTAATCAAACCCCGTAAGTTTTATTAAGTCTAAATCCAAGTCCAGCCTACTTGTCCAAAATTAATTTCACGGGATTTTACAGCTCTTGAGATTTAAACCGAGAAATCGAATCTTTCGCGGGATTTTCTAAAACCTACAAAAGAAACCGTAAAATCAACAAGAACAACTAAGAGTGAATTGCAATACTAATCTTTAAAATTCAAGTCAAAGAAGTCGAATCACAACTTGATCAGATCGCAACAAGTCAAGTCACAGGTTGTCAACTTGCAACAAGTCCGACTGCAATCAACCAAATCACAATTAGTCAAATCGCAAGTGTCAACTCGCAACGTCAAATCGCAACTGGACAGATTGCTATCAGTCAAGTCGCAACAAGTCAAAATGCAACTTGACAAATCGCAATTTAAACAAATTGTTATTTTTCGGCTATAACTCAAATTGCAAAGATCAAATTGCATGCTCACTCAAGTCGTAGGCACTAGTAGAACAATGCTGACAAATCCACAACTTGGTAATCACGTTGACATTCATAAACCTAAATACTGGCCGTAACATGTGTTTCCTCGTGAAATTTTGTGTCAACCAAAATCCCACATGACTCGTATATAACAGCCCAACTTAAATGGCATTAGGATCAAGCCCATATTAACGGAAGGAATATCCATGAAGTCCAAAACATATTCCCGATTCATCAAAATGGCCCAACTCCATGCGTTATACTAAGCCCATACCAAACTAAACCTAAAATGTAGGGTATTAATAATATCCTTAACCCTAAGCTTAGTTTAATCCGCCCCTTTTTAACACTTCCTGCTCCCACCTAACAATCTTCATCAAACATATCTACGATCTGTCAATAACCCATCTCCCAGTCACCCTCATAATCAAAACCATAATCACATCACCACGCCTGATCACATTTCCATAAGGTCCATCAAGACAATCATCATCTCATCATCATCATTAATCAATCCGAATCAACCTCATAACAAAAACAAGTATCCTGACTCATATACGTGTGTCGAAGAGAAAAACTTAACCCACCTTGTAGCTCCATCACAATACTCGCATTAGTCACACCCTACACTCGAATTAAAAAACCGAACAACAACCCACATAATGAAACAATTACAAAACCTCCGTTAACTTTCTTGATATTTGAAGAACACGAAGTCCATGGAGCACGATCTTTCATAGCTCACGGGTAGGTTTGAATTTTCGGTTAGAGTATTGTTTGTTTTTGTTCTTGGTCTAGAGTAGTGGAACGAAACAAGAAAATGATTTTAACATACATGTTATAAATCTTTTCATCCTAAGTTTCGGATATTAAAATGAAGCTAGGCTTCAAAGAATGATCGATGATGATTGAAGTTCACGCACGCATATCCTTTTAAAGATTGGACCAAAATTGAACACACTGAGATCATTGATTTATTTTTGTATACGTATTTGAATCATAGTTGTGTTCGAATTCATATAAAGGTCTATGATGATCTTTTGGTTCCTATTAGTTTGTAGTCTCGTTCTTGTGTGAGGATGGGGTAGATGTTGTGGGTTGATGTATTTGTAGTTAATTGGAAGATGGGATAATTAGGTATGGCTGCTGTTGACTGGGTATAGGGTTCGATTGGATTTGTATGTATTTGATTGTTGCATAAGATGGGTTTAGGCTTTGTTGAGGATTGCTTGATTGTTATTGCTCGTTGTGGACTGACTTTGTTAAACATGTCAACAGAAATGAGTCTGGAAAAAAATTATGGTCAACGTGGTCAAACCGTCTTCTTCTTCATTCTAAAGACAAACCGCTAATCCTCTTGAAATTTTGGCAGCATCTCATTTTAGCTTTGCTAATTAAAAAAAATTAATAGGCAAACCGCCAGATCGCCAAGCCGCTAGGACAGGTCAAACTGCTGTTGACTGGTCAAACAGTCAAGCTGCTGGAGCATCAAGCCAAACCAGTCACTTTCATTAACTTTGTTTTGTTTACCAGTTTAATCAACAAAAATAAACCGCTGGTTCAAAAGTCCTTTTGTCCAGTTTACCCGTTTAAGTAAAAACCAATAAACCGCTGCAGGAGTTGGACCACAAGTTGCTATCGCCAGCCAAAAAAAACAAAAACACAGCCAATAAAATAGTCCTCTTAAATCCAACCCGCTAGCAAGAACAATGCCAAGTCCCAACAAACAAACAAAAACTGTTCCAGCACACGAGATAAGCCATTAACACGTTAACATGACATGTACACCAAAATAATATGGAACACTAAAATCTAACAAGCCGAATCCTCAAAACAAGTAAACCAAATCCTTAAGCTGAAGTCTCAACACTCAACAAAACCAAAAAGTTTCAAACTCATAAGAAATATGTGAATGACCAAACTGTGAATCAAGAAAACTGAATATGTATTTAAGCACACATGCATTAAAAACCAATTCAAAAGAAAAACAAAGACTTGAACACCAAGATGGGCTGAGATGGGCTTTGAGCAGTAATATCAAAGGGAACAAAAAAAATAAAGGGAGCGAGAGATTAGAAACCAGATTCGAACCAAAAAACAATGAAATCGACACACAATCAAACCGAACCTAACCATGGCTCTTGATACCAATTGTAGAATATAAACATCTTGATTGTGTGGATGATTCGGGTGGCCTAGGATTATGGAAGAATAGATCCATACTTGAGATAGAGAGATGAAGTTTTAGAGATAGGTGGGAGAAACTCAAAAACAGAAAATTAGATTAATGTGAATGAGAGTTCCACCCTTCCCTTGTGTGGGAAGGGTTATATATATAGTACCTAATATTGTGCCCCTAGTGGGCTATGGAGTGAGCTGACAGTGGGGAAAGCCCCGACCCACGCCACAAATATATTTAACTACACTAATAATACTAATAATACTAATAGTACTAAACTAATATGAATAAGCCTACGAGTTATGTGAATGCTAAATAGATGCTCGGGGTGACCGAACCTTCATCTGAATATTTATATTTCTAACAGAAAATCTTGGTTACAATAAAATGGTGAATAATGTTTATAGAAAAGTCAACTTTTTCGGGATCCAAACTAACCGTTAAGTAACTTTTCGATTTTAATGCAGCAAAATTGGGACAAAGTCAGTCAAATTGACGAGGAGAGGGATAAGATGCTACTTCAGTTAGATCAGGAGTTCTTAGACGTATACAAAAGGAAAGTTAACCAAGGTGCAAAGTCAAGGGTGTGCCTTTTTCAGGCATTAACATACTCTAAACTTGAACTCTTCTTGCATTTCTTTGAAATGGGAGCTAAAACAGGTGCATTTGGGTACTGAAATAGCGGCTGAAATGGGCACATTTAGAGCCTGATGTTGGTTGATTTGGGTGCCGAAATGGGCTGAAAATGGATGTGTTTGGGGGCTGCAGTGGGAGCTAAAATGGGTCAATCTTTGTTGTTTATATCTTTTGTATATGGTGGTTTATAACTAACTTTGTGACTCTCATTTCTTGAATATGGAATGAAAAGAGATTACTGTCAGTAGACTTTGCTGCATTGAACTATACTTGCAGGTACGATAAGTGAACCATCAAATTATGCATACTGTAGTTGCAGAAATCTTGAAACAGTTTATGTGAAGAAGACAACAACGTGCACAAACAACATATACTCAAACACTTCCGCTGCAACGCGCGGGTTGCCAAACTCGTTGAGTATCTATTTGTATCCTAGTAAATCTTTTTTTTGGATTGCTCATCACGCTTGCCGCTGCCTTCAATTTATTGATAACTTGACTGTTTGATATGGATTGATTCTTGAGTTAATGTACTACATTTTTTTGCGTTAGTTTTTTTTTTTTGAAAGGTGAATATCACTTGAAACTTCGTGTCGCGATTTGACAGCGGGAGGTCTAGCTTAAGGTGAATTTTTTTGCATTAGTTGATGGGTTTTTCTAACTTCCCTTAGAGCATATCTAATGTTAAACACTAAAAATTTGCACTAAAATAGTGTAAAAATGACATATTTGTAGCATATACTTGCATCAAATAAAAGTTGCTCCAATATATAGCACTAAATTTTTGCACTAAACATTTTTAACTATTATAAAGTACAAGTCAATACTACGAATAGAAAATGTAGTTGAAATAACATATATTGGGCTCATCGTAAACGTATCGGCGTAAAACCTATAAAAATATAGTTTATATAAATTAGATTTTATTTTTTAGTTAAGTATCAAAGGTTTAACAAATATGTGGATTTTAAATAAGATAAATAGTATTAGTGTGAAATATAATGTGACACTATATTTAGTGTTTTACTATTCATAACACTAAGGGGGTTGGCAATGCTTATATTATAGCACGGGACGGGAGTGGTGTGGCACGGGAACACCGCCGCCATCAAAAAAATTCACCACACGGGATGGTTTTGCGTGAGATAATCACGCACGGGAAGGAAGCAAATTGGGCATTTCTGTTTTGTTTTTTAGTGAAATTTTGGGTGAGTCATGGGATTTTGAGTGAGTGATGTGCTGCCAACAAAAATATGGGTGAGAGATGGGAGAGAGAGTAAATGATGTGGCATAAGGGGATTGGTTGGGAGTGAGTGATGGAGAGAGAGAGAGAGAGTGAGTGTTGCATTGCCAACCCCCTAAGTTAGTGTCAAGTATAGTGCTAACATTGGAGAAGTTTTTTTATTCATTTTGGCACTAAATTAGTGCAAAAAGCACTTTTAATGTCAACATTGGAGATACTCTTAGGCACATGATAATAAGTGAGCCCGTATGTCATTTTTACTCAGGGATCCAGAAAAAGGACACAAAAAAATAATTTTCTTATTTGAAAAATGACAAAAACTCACAAAAAATGACACAAGGCCCACTTCTTATCATGTGCCTAAAGGCACAAGTTAGAAAATCCCTTAGTTTATTATAGTAACCTAGTTTTTTTTTAAGTGTTTTAATTTAGTCGCTCAAAATTCATATTAATTTTAGAAACAATCAAAGTTTCAATTTTGTTTCATTGTCTGAAAATATGCAAAATGGTTTTGTTTAAGGTATTTATACATGCATTGTTAAATTGTACCTAATTAATAAGAGAAATATTATAAGATCTTACACACCCTCCTACTTATCTTCCTATCGTTTAGATGTCAGTAATCTAACGGTGAGGGAAAAAGTTGACTATGTTTATTAGTTTATAAATTATTGACACGCAAATTATTAGAAAATAAGTAAGATGATATATCATTTCTCTATTAATAAACACCCACCCCCGAATAGCAAATGATACAATGACTTAGTTAACATGTTTTAATAGTACAATGCCAAAGAAAATCATAAAAAAATACGTAATAAATAATAATTTCTGAATATATTAACCCTTATAATTAAGTCAAGATTTAAATGGAACTTAGAGGGTTGTTTTTATTGGGCTTTTGGTGTCCATTGAGAATGCTGGTGGTTGAAATTCTGAGTCCAATAAATTTAACAGACATTTTCGGATTTTTACATGTCCGAATTAATCAAAAATAAATTAGAAGCTTCGTACGTGTAAAATTTTTTTGGTCGAGTTTCAGTCGACTTTACCTTATTAGATGTAGTTTGTTAGATACTTTAGAGCGATACGGGCTTTCAAGTTGGACTTTATCGAGCATATATGTAATGAACATCTTCAAGTGTAAACTGCCTGTGACTAAAAATCTTGTCACTTTTGAGTTCGAGCTCATCCTAATACCATCAAATCAAATATAAAGCTCTTTTTTACTTTTTTTGAAAGCTCAAGTTTGACCTAAACCATGTTAATTTTTCCGGTTGTTTGTCTATAGCAACGACGCTATGTTAACATGATATAAATACATTATACATCATGCATTCAAAACTTGTATTTGGGTATATTATGACATTTTGATGTTTAAATTGACTATATATGGAATTATCCCTACGTATTATACGCGGCATATTATTTTGAAACTCGATATATAGACTTTTTATTACGAAGTGACCAAGATGATTTCATTTACACGACATTAATTTTGAGTAATTATAAGGTGGCACATTACGTGATGAGGTAAAATCTCATCTAACTTATTATCTATGGTTAGAGTGTCTCATTTAAGATGCCTTAGCATGACTCTTGTGACAAAATTTACTTCTAAAACTTGAATAACTCGATGTTGGTTTTTGTTTTCGAATAAAACAGTCACGTATCTAATGAGCTCGAAATAACATTTTGTAGACGACACGCATATACTATTTTTAATAAGCTCGAAACATATTCATATTTCGAAACACATGATTCCTACATGTTTTAGATCCAAAGTGCACATCCAAATTCATATTTTAGATCTCAAGATACTCTACTTTGAGCTCAATCAACATCTTGGATTTAGATCTAATATTATTTTATGTTATCAAAAAAATCACTATGAAGATAAGGATGAATATACATTTAAGTTGATGAAGAGCAAAGATAAAGTGACAACTAAAACGACATATTTATACATTAGCTTGAATGGCAATTGTAGACTTTTAGTATAAGGAAAAAAAACTTTTGCCAACGACAATTGATATATACGTTTTTAGAGTAAATTACAACTTCTTATATGCACACTATGGGTATGTTTGGCGAAGATAGCGGTAGCAAGAAGCAGTAGCAGAAAGCGTAGCGTTTTTTTATAAAGCTTTTGGTAACGTAGTTGTATGGTCATATTAGTAAGTGAAAACGCTAGTTGCTCGTAAATGCTACTAGAAGTAGCATTTTGATTTGAAGCATTTAGAAAAAATAACAATGCTAGTTGCTTGTTTCAAACAAGTATTTTGTACGTGTTAGTTGCTTCAAAACGCTGTTAAACGATTTTTACCAATCCCAACACATTTAATTTATGTGGGTAGAGTAGAACTTGTTATTTAGATAGAAGCAAAGGCAAAGTAGGAATATTGATTTGGACAAATGCAAATTGGCAGGAAATCACAACACAGCTCAACATAATTTAAGTACATGGGGTGGGTGTACATTACACACCAATTAAGGACCCACTTTCCACCATTTATGGTATACCATCTAAGTAATCTCAATTATTTTTGTAAACTATAGATTAGGTTAATTGTTCATCTCAATCCATTTGGCTAAGCTAACCTCATACTCCATTATGATTATTTAAATAGTTAAATCATTTACACAAATACAAACACATATTTCTTAAACATTGGTTTGTTTTCTAGTTTTTGGTTTTTAACGTATATTGCTAACATAGAGTCAAAAAACGTTACCAAAGTTGATTTCGTTTTAGATGTGCAAAAAAGAAGAAAAGACTTACTAAAGATTTTTTTATCTGTATCATATAATTTCATTTTTCTTAGAGCGAGATCCAAAACCGGACCGGACCAATAAAAATCGGATTGGACCGAAAACCAATTTGACCCAAAACACTGGATCGAAATTTGTTCGGTCCGGCTCGGTCGGTCCGGTCCGGGCCAACAAAGCATGTCGGCGATTTTGTATAATACCGGACCGAAGACCGAATATCATAAAAAGGGTCAACCGGACCGAAATACGCACGATCTTGTTCGATCTGACCGGTTCGGGCCGGTTTATCGGTTTGGTCCGATCTGCGGTCTATTATACCATTATTGAAAATGTAAAACCTATTGGTCCCATTAAAGTTTTTTAATAGGTTTCTATATAATTACGTTAAGTAAAAATTATATCAAAATAATTTTCCTTGATGAATGAGGATGGATAAATTTGACCAAATTAAGTTTTCAAACTTGGATGATTAGTTAGTGTGCAACTCTTGTATTATTACGCTTCATATGTCACTATATAGTTTATAACGTGCGGACAAAATGATAGTGGTCATAGCACGTTTTTTTCTCATTGACAATTTATATCTCTAATAATGTTATAAGCACCTAAAAATGTGGAGTTTAATTCTTTAGCTGGATCTTGATTATTGTGTTAAATATACATTTAAGTTATACATTATGCTATATCACTAAATTGCTTTACAGATTGTAATGGTTGTGTTGTTCATAAGCTTATGGACATAGTGATAAAAAGAAAATATTAATATAAGAGCAGGTACGGACTCGGGATTTTCGAGAGTGTGTTGCACACGAAAAAATTTGTGCACAAAAGAATTGTTGAGTTAGCCAATAAAAACGGAAGTAGTAAAAGAAATTGTTAGGGGTTGCACACATACCACCAAACGGCAGTTTTCGAGAAAATTTGCATTTCGTGACCAAAAATCAAGTATAGCCCGTGACATACCCGATACCAATGTAGGTCCGTCATCGTCTAATGTTATTTTACTCTTTATCTTGCAACAAAATGACATTTTACTAACCATCAACTTGATTATTTTAGTTAACACCAAAACTGACTTTACACGCTTTAAACATGTCCTCAAGTGTTTACATCGTTTCATTTTTAACTAGTATCATTTTTAACCATTCTCACGTTAGGAGCTTTTCACATACATTTTCTTAAATCGTATAAAGACTAATAAGGCGTTAAAATTACAACGACATTAGATGTTAATTCCTACTAAAATGATTCAAAATTACAACTGTAAAAATCCAACATTTAAATTAAAATTTTCATATCCCGAATAATGGATATATAGTGATAGAGGCACTTGATGTGTCGATACAATCCTGTCAATGTAAAACACAAATTTCTTCGTGGTCATGGATTGAAAAGTAGACTTTTTCGTCACACATTTCACAATTATTCAACTTCGTAACGGTTTCCTAATTTCTAAAGCAATGTGTAATGAGGACCATTGAAGTGTACTAGCTTATTATCACAATGTGTATATGGTTCTAAGTTTAATCATACTTATATTATCTAACACAATAATTATTTGCTCGAGCAACGACTCAAGCTAGCTCTCTAATAAAGCTCGAGCACGCATCAAGAAAACTCAAATCGAGTTTGAGCTCACCCTGACAGACCACATCAACTTAGCTCGTTAGCAACCCTACACGGATGTGTCTACTTTTTATTTTTTTAACGACAACTAGCTATATCATAATATATACAACGAGTTTATCTCACACATTATAAACAGAACTTGAACACACAACTATTTTATTGGGAAGGTTCTCACAATCTCACGCAACAAGGGTGTAGTGGGACACGATCACTTTGATATTTCTGTTAAAGACGTGTATGTATGTGTGTATGGATAGTAGCATTGTGGTGCCCATGAGATAGTGTTCACATAATATGGTGAATTTGAGTGTGGTCAAAGTTAATGGTTAGTAGGAACGTATGAAAAACCTTAAAGTTGACAACTCTTTGATAAAGAGCCCATTTCAATTTCTGGTGGGGCCCATGACCGTCAAGATTAGCACAGCCATTCCTTAAAGGCTTAAACACTATCAAGGAATCAAATCCAAAGTAACTTTTAATGTCAATTCTGCTCTCTCGACATCATTCTTATAATTAAAAAAAATTAAAAAAAAGTTTGATTAATCATGTAAATGTAAGAAATTGATAACTAAATAAAACAGGACATGATCTTAGACCATCTGTAATGGATGGCCATCTACTTGGTCATGGACCGGGTCACCTCACCAACAGACGCGTTCTCCTCACTACGCCCCACAAATGGACGCGTCTCCTGAGCCAAAAATGGAGGACTCGGTCGACTGAACTACCGAGTCATGTGTGTATGTGTGTGTGGGTGTTTTTATTAAATGATTTTTGTGGGTATATTTGTGTTTAAGTTAGATATGTTTTTTTGTGATGATCGCGGTTGTTTTATTACACTAAGTTGGTCATGAAGAAGATGGGTTAATACATTCGGAGGTTACTAAAGTTTGCCAAAAATTTGAAAAAAGTTATTAAAGTTTTTTTTGGTTGAATTAGGTTACTGTAGTTTGCCAAAAATTTGAATTAAGTTACTATAGTTTCCCAAAGATGAACTAAGTTACTATAGTTTCCCAAAAATTTGAATTAAGTTACTATAGTTTCCCAAAAATTCAATAAAAGAACTGGGAAACTAGTGAAAAAAACTTGGCTAGAGGAAAAACGACCAAGTGGGAAACTATAGTAACCTAATTCAACCAAAAAAAACTTTAGTAACTTTTTTCAAAATTTTGGCAAACTTTAGTAACCTCCGGATGTATTAACCCTGAAGAAGATTATAGTGAGTTGACGCGAATGTGACATTGATAACCGCGATCATTTGTGGTCACCATTACGTCCGGTCTTAAGCATATCGACACATGTATTGTTGACATTATATCATTTATATGTACACATGTTTGTCATTTCTTTTATGCAAAATCAACTCAAAACATGATCAGTTTGTTGGAAATAGTCAAATCTGATAGTTCATTTGTTAGAATAAAAATGTGAGTTTTGGCCAACTAGACAGTTTGTCTACTATGTTATGCAAGTCAAAAGTCACAACAAGTTTTAGTTCATCTAAAACATATGTTTCAAAACGAGTGTGACGTTAGACCACATTTCACTACGGTCTTTAATGTCAAGCTCGCAATCGAGTTTGATGAAATGATCGAACTCATCGCGTCTCAGCTAATTGTATGCAAAATTAGTTAAAATAAAGTATACTTGAGCGAACGAAAGCATTGTATGGCTCTACACTGCTAAGGTTTAACTCGACATTGTTACATAGTGCATGTAATTCCATGTACGTTATATTCACATATTGTAAAATGCAAAATAGCAAAAATCGACTAGGCTCGTGAATATCATACATCGAGTATTTTAACACTCAAACACGACTAATAATACTACATAAATAACTCGAACTCAACTTAGCATAAATCATAGACATTATATAATTTAGGGTATAGTTGTCTTGTCTTTTTTGATACTTGAAATTAAGAGTGACAGTTCGGGCCGGGTTCGGATTGGCGGGTTTGGGTTAGCATGTTGGTGGGTCAAAAAGACCTCAACCCGAACCTGACCCGTTTAAATAATCGGGTCAACCATGTCAACATTAACCTGTTTATACATAACCGAACAAGGCCTATTTAACCCGTATAAATATATGGGTTGGCGGGTTAAATAGGTTACGCAAAATATATGGGTTGGCTTGTTAAATAGTTTACGCGAGTTGAATAGATTAAACGGGTTTTGAGTTGACTCATTTAACCCGTTTATCTAAATATAAGTTGGCACATTACACGTGTTAAACAGGTTAAACGGGTTCGTGGGTCGACTAATTTAACTCATTTAACCCGTATAATAAAAAAATATATATATTTTTTTTAATTTTTGAAAAAAACTTAAACGGGTTGCGGGTCAATCCGTTTAACCTATACCCAACTCGAACCTGACATGTTTAATAAATGAGTTGGATGGATCGACTCGCACATAACCCGAACCTGTTAATTTTCATGTCGATTTCGGGTCTAATTTCGTATAGGGTTATAAATTGTCGCCCCTGCTTGAAACTACGATATCTTAGTTGATGAACAACTCAGATTGTAAACATTTTATATAAGCTAAAAGTAAATAGTTTATTACTTTATTGTAAGGAATCACACAACCATACTATCTATGAACACGTTACCAAAGACTTGTCAAGTGAAAAATAAGTATATGGTGAAAAGACGAATAGTACAAATAATTACCCGCCAAAATAAAGAAGTATGGGGCCCACCAGTAGATTAGGAGTAGTCTGCTATTCAAACATTTTGCTTCCATTTGTGGGCATCTCGTGAGTGACCACACCGGCCTTCTTTCATTGACAAATGCAATGCAACTTGCAAGTCATGTCTCAATAAGTGCTAGTATCATTTTATAAGCTTCAACCGGCCATTATGATTTTGTTAGGTATGCTTATGCTTATTTCTACTTTTCTTACACATTGATTGATGATATTATCATATAGAAAAATAAGCTAGCAATATTGACAGGTATACACCTTCCTTTCATTTACATCTAACAGACGTAGCGACAGCCACCTAACTAAACACATAAAAATACATCACTTCTTACAAATATACTCCGCAATATACCTCTTCTACACACTCACAAACATCAAAACATACCCCACACCACCTCCCTTTTCCTTTTACAAACTTTTTTTTTATACAGTATCAATTAAACTACGCTAGGGCAGAGCAACGGGTCAAACCCGAACCGAACCGACCAAACCCGACCCCAACCAAAAACCGATTTTGAGGAAAACGTGAATCGCAAACCAAATCGAAGTTAAACTAGCGAAACTGAAACCGAACCGAAGCTAACCTAGCGAAATCGGTTTAGATAGTTTAGGCGTAGGTTTTGAACCGAATCGAGTAAAACCAAAACCGAAAACCATAATTATATAAAACTGAAAACCGAACTGAATAAGGTCGGTTGGTTAGTTCAGCCCGATTCGATTCGGTTTTCGATTGATTTTGCTTAGCCCTAAACTATGAATCTAGAAGTTTTCCCTTTTTAACATATTAAGCCTTATCACTAAACTACATCCTTTTATGTTAGGCATTAACTTTTTGCCATCAAGAAATGTTTGTATTCATTTATATTTCAATAAGTACTCTATAGTTATTAGTTGGTGTTGTGACATGAAAATGCTTATAACGTGATTGTGGCCCAATTTATATTGATGTGAAAATTAATGGAGATGGATCCATAAAACATGCACTAAAGGTACCATACCTATAGGCAATGTAGACTTTTACATGTTTCCATTGATATGTCGACCATGTGAATATCATTTTCTAGATCTTGCAATGTCTAAAGTTGATAAAGGAGTGTAGTAGTGCAAGATTTGCTATGAAAAAACTACTACAAGTTATTACAAGTTTAAAAACTTTGGATATAAGAAGTTGGCAAATAAAAGATTATAAACCATATAACTTTGAATGAATAGCAAACATATGGCGATTTAATCAACTTAATATGAAAACACATATATTCGGCTAGTTGAGTGAGTTCGCGACGCATTTAACATATTGTTGTCATAACTTAGTTTCACATTGTCTATCACGTATTGTTAGTGAAACGGTGTATATGAATCGGTTAGTGTCGTCTACTTTATATTTTTGTAAGCTTAGTGAAATGATAGATTCTATGGATCCACTTAATTCGACCCATAATAAGAAAGTTATATTCGTTAGACCCAATTCTTTGATCTTAACAAGTATGTCGAAAATCATACCGAACCGGCTGGTTTGATCGGTTAAACTGAGAAACTCACAAAAAACCAGTTCAACCGAAGAAAAACCAGAAACGGGGGAAAAAAGGGGTTTGATGTCCGGTTCGGGTTTAAAAACCATGATCTTAATACAACTAACCTTAACATGTACATCGAATCAAACTACGTCGGCTTATGATCCTAGCTAAAAATAGAGAAAACTCAAAACCTAATAAACTTTATCCTTAGATTGATTCTTTCATAGATAAAAGTTCAACCGATTATTATTTTTAGAAGATTGGAATCTCTAAAATTAGAATATAGAAAAGTTGGATAGTTATCGGTTATACCTTCAAGAAATAAAATTCATAAAGTTATGAAAACATATCACGTTCAAATAATAAAAGTCAAGTTGAGAAAATGAATCGAGGAGCGTGATTCCAGAAATTTGTTTGCTGGGTGGGTCGCGTGTTCTGTGGATCCCACTATCCACGTATTTTCCTCTCTTTTTTTCTATATCAGTTTTGCTATTTTCAAAGTTTTTCACACCATGTTAAACTAGTGTAATATCTGGCTCTCTCCGTCTCATATTAACTGTCCACAATAGAATTTTGAGATATTCTAAATTAAGTATTTATATTGTATTTCAACCAATGAGATGAGACTTTAGTGGGTAAAAATAATATTTGATTGATGGAGAGTGTAGTTAGTGAAATTTTCTAAAACTTTGTGCATTTTGAAAGTGAAAACTTAATATGGGACGGAAGGAGTAACTTCTAATTTTCGGGACTTCAGCGTTACGTCACTGTTTCTTTTCGCAATAAATTTCGTCATCAATTTAGTGCAATAAAACAAACAAATTCATCATCCAAATATATTTTACTTAAACACAAATATACCACAAATAAACCAAAATCACACACAGAACCAGACATACAAACCTCACACTAATCGTTTTTGGAGACTACCGAGTCCTATTTTTTGGTCGAGGATGCGTCCTAGTGGGGGCTCCGTAACAAAGACAACGCGTGGTATAAGGGTCGAATACGCGTCTTCATGCCCTTATTACCACGAGCCTTATATTCTACTTTCTTAAAATGCTGCTCCATGAAAGAAAGAAAAAAAAATCATAGTTACTAGATAAACAAGTCTTCAAAATGTTTAAACCAACACGAAAACCCGATTTCATGCATCTCTTTTTACGTAACTGCAAGCCATTCTTCAAAAATCTAGCCATATGCAAAAATCAGCAATCGTTTAAAACCATGGTTGCAAAAATCATAAGATCGGTAGTCGGTCGGTCAATCCCTTTGTAGCTTGTAATCGTTTAGGCGGGATTAATCGGATTGACATTTTCGGCAAGATTTTCCCTAAAAAACAACTTGTAATATATATAAACAACGACCATAAGTGATTAAAACAAGTTTACTACGAGTTTTGGGTATTTCTGTCAAGATTTGCAGGTTTCCGGCAAGTTTGACCATCGTTGACCAATTTGTTTGATCGATTTACACAAATCGAAAATGTTGGTGACCGATTAGCGCCTAGACAACGATTAATCAACCTTGTAGGCATTTTTTTTTGCAACGCTGGTAAAACCAAAACAAGTTTTAGATCAACTAAAAAAATTATGACTTGAGTTAGGAGGAAGAGTGATTTAGGGTGTGTGAATGATAGAGCTTGTGTTTAAAGGAAAAGTTAACGTAGCATAACATGACATCTCTTTGACAAGCCGTAACGGCATGGCCTGTCACCCTTTGGTCATGCACTCGGTCACTCATTATGCCCACTCGGTCATGATCGTGGTCATGTCCAAAAAATGCATAACTCGGTCGTATACTCGACTGAGTCCTCCCTTTTTGTTATGTGTGAATGTGTGTTTATTAAATTTTTTTGTGTGATACATTTGTGTTTAAGTTGGATATATTTTTTGTTGTGATCGCGGTCATCTTATTACACTAACTTTATCATGAAGAAAATTATGTTGAGTTGACGCTGATGTAACACTAGTGACTGCAGTCATACTCGATCATCATTACGGGGCCATATCCCTGTAAAAAGTTAAAGGTTAAGAATTGTTAGTATTTTCAGTGTTGCAAAAATAAAATAAAAAAAATGCTAAAAGGCTGATTAATCATCGCTTAGGCGCTACTGGTCCACCAACCTTTTTATTTGTGTAAATCGGTCAACCGTGATCAACAACGGTCAATGATGATCAAACTTTCCGGAAACTTGCAAATCTTGTCGAAAATACTCAAAACTCGTCGCAAACTAGTTTTAATTACTTATAATAACTGTTTATATCTATTACAATATGTTAACTTTACCAGAAATATAAAAAACTTGCCAAAAATGCCAATTTGATTAATCCCACCTAGAATGATTACAAGCTACAAGGAGATCGACATCCGATTATCTATTCGTGATTTTTGCAACCTCAAGTATTTATAATTTTTAAAAGAGTAAATTGCAAAAATCGTTCTTAAAGTTTGACCAAATTGCATGTTTCGTCCCAAATGTTACGAAAGTGCAAGGATTGTCTCTGTGGGGAAACCTTTAGTGCAAGTATCGTCCTTTGGTGGTTTTCCCACTTGCACCAAAGGTTTTCACACAGGGATGATCATTGCACTTTCATAACATTTGGGACGAATGACCATTTATGCAATTAGTACTCTTTTTAAAATAAAAAATAAAAAGAAATAAAATATGGGTAATGATGATATGATATTCTCAACCTCCTCCCTGTTTGTAACTACTACTCTATTATCTATCTATCTATCATGAGAGTCATCTGTTTCTCCATGTTTGCGTAACCACCACCGCACCGTTCCTTCAATTATTTTATCCCATTCATTCTTCCTTCATATTCATTCACTTATTTCTCTCTATAAACCATCACTTTATTATCTCTCTACAAATAATTCTTTCATTCTTTTAAGGTACTAAAAAGTTTATTATAGTTCTATGATTTTATTAAATAAAACACTTTTTCTTTACTGATGATGTGTTTTATTTTGCTTATAGTCAGATTCATGTATAATTTGTGATCTTCAATTGTTTTTGTTTTTGTTTTTCTAATGATTATGGGGGTGTTTGTTTCGGCTTATATAGCGGGCTTATGGCTTATGTGGTTTTTGGCTTAAGTTTCATAAGCTCATTTTGTGTGGCTTATTTTGAAACTTTTCGGCTTACATAATAAGCTTATTATACAGGACGAAAATTTTCAAAATAAGCCACACAAAATGAGCCTATGAAACATAAGCCAGAAACCACATAAGCAATAAGCCCACTATATAAGCTGAAACAAACACCCCCCTATGTGTGGATTTGATTTTCATTAGTTTTGTTAAGGTTTCAGTGGATTGGAAAATGACCCATCTCTTTATGAAGTTTAGTTGTTCATGAGTGCTTAAAATTGATATTGTTTAACTATTGTGAATTAGTGTACCCGATGATTCCGTAAAGAGACGGGCTTTGATCTTTAGGGACAAACTTGATTCTTCTTTTGTATGGATTTGATCTTTTTAGTTTTAAGGCCAAATGACATGACCACTTTTGTGATTGTGTGTAGCCAATATATATATATATATATATTTTTTTTCTTATTGTGTGTACTGAACTTTCAGATTTCGATCATTGTGTGTATTTTGTGACCATTTTACCCTTACCTTTTTCAAATTTCGAAGGGTAAAATGGTCATTTTACATGGAAGAATAGTCGCAAAATACACGCAATGACTGAAATTTGAAAGTTCAGTGCATACAATAAGAAAAAAAAGTTTGCTACACACAATCACAAAAAGTGTCAAGTTTGATGCATTTTTTTGTCATTATATTATTACCCGTACGCTACACATGTAAATCTGTTCATATTTAGTGAAAGTTTGTGGATATATGAATATACAAGATTGATCCTCAACATTGCCTGTGTTCTGATGTGGTATATTGTTATGTCTTATCTATTGCTATATATCATGTACTTGTAGAGATTGCTTTTCTGCTCTGTTTCCATATCTGCGTTTTTCTTACTGTTTCTGGCTTGGCATCCTTTCGAATGCTCAATATTTTTGTGGCAGTGTGGGTGCTTGAACTGAGTGATGAAGTATAGGCACTGGTTTTTATCGTTGAGAACTCGTGGCATATGAAAATCTATCTGATATCAATTGTTGGTCATTTGCAGGCAGATTGTATTTATAGCGATTAGCAAAAGATGTTTGGAGGAAGTAATACCAACTCTTTAGTTCCTGTCTATCTTGACGAGAACCTCTTCCAATATCCTTCAAACCAATTGCAGCTATTTGGAAATGGTGAGTTTCTAGCACTTTAATACCAAAATTCGTGTAATTATATTGGACTACTGAATATTGATTATCGGAGTGTTATCGCTACAATGTATGGTTCCTTATGTTAATGTAGTACCCCAATTACAGTGGGTGATTTTTTGATTTGATCACATGGGTTTTCAATTTACTTACCTTCTTTGGATACATTACGGTACATGATACTAGTACTACTTATGTCTTTTATGCTGATTGATGTAAGTTTGCTATGCTCGATTGCAAGTCGCGAACTCCCTTATTAGTATGCATAGTTTTTGGTACAATGTTGGGGTTTGTGAACATTTATGGACATATCGTCTAATACACACTGTAAATTGTTAATCTTTTGCCGTATAAGTTTCCACAAATTCCCTTTTATGAATGACCATACTGGTGTTTGTCTTATAAAGGCGGTTAGTTGTTTCCTTCATGATATAGTATTATGGACCTGAAACCGTCAAAGGCAGTTTATACTGCCAACTTTTGTTGTTGTACATGGAATTAGATTCAGAAAACATTCATTGTATGGTTATGTGCATGTGCATAGTCTAGCTTAATCTTAATTTCACTCTCTTACATGATTTAGCATACTGCTTAATTCATTTTCACGAACCTGCAACATCAAATGTAAGCTTAAATTGCACATTTATGTTACATGATATTAATTGAATAGACGTGATCATAGTCATAGTATGGTTATGCACTTGAATATCACATGACCACTCTTACTACCACATATGTGCTTACACATGGAGTATGTGAATCTCTTGTTTGAACTTGAACCGTCAATATATTGTTTTAACTTTTAAATTGCTTGTCTGTGAATTGCTGGTTGTAATTGGACGAGACATAAGCTAGCGCTTGGCTGTTTAGGTTATGCTCTAAAGTTCACATAAAGGAATTCTCCTTTTGTTTACTCAAGAGCAACCTTAAATTATTCTGACAGTCA
Organism: Artemisia tridentata subsp. tridentata; assembly: GCA_021014915.2. Lineage (NCBI taxonomy): Eukaryota > Viridiplantae > Streptophyta > Magnoliopsida > Asterales > Asteraceae > Artemisia > Artemisia tridentata. The sequence goes on along the minus strand of CP139506.1, from coordinate 29,383,148 downwards.
CATCATGATAAAATTTAATAATTAGATCTAGGCATCTCTCAACCCTTTGTTTGACAGCTCTACTGTGTGTAATGAGTTCTCTTTTTCTAATTGTACTGTTCTGCTGGGGTCTCCCCATTACTTTAGTCACCTCAGGCTATAATGTTGTATGTTTTCCCATTTAAATGGCATTGCCAATTAGTGCATAGCCTCTAGAACGCGAGACTTTTTTTCGGTGATAACTGGTTAAGATTCTTTTGGTTGACATACTGTGTCTTCTGTAAAGTTCATTCTTTTGAGGCCATTATCTATTACTGTTTGCGTTATGGCTGATAAAGCTCTACAAACTTTCACCAAAACATGCCGTTAAGTCCCTGAAGTATTTTCGTGGTTGGTTCGGTCCTCAAAGATATATAATTATTCACTAAACTTTGATATTGATTATGGATTACGTCTGTTTTATTTAAAATTTAAGGGACTAAATCACCTTTGAACGCAAATGAAATACCTCAAGGACCTAAACAACATTAACTGTGGAATTATGTATGGTTTTTTTAACAATATTCATTTTTTAATGTTTACTGTTTATCTGATCTTTGATTCTCTGTATTCGCGTTGCCATGACAGTACCAGCTGTTGATCCAGTAAATTATTCCGGTAGAGAGCAAAATAGCCCTGTCTTTCAGTCCAATAAACGACCAAGGGAAGTCAAGGCTAATTTAATGCAGAAGAAGCTTCAGATATCATTGAACCAGAACTATTATAACGAAGAATCTGACCGGCCAACAAGCATTCCAAATCCGCATGCTGTATCTACTGGTTTAAAGCTGTCTTATGATGATGAGGAACGCAACTCCTCAATTACCTCAGCAAGTGGAAGTATGACAGCAACACCATCAATTATGTCTTCTTTTGGTGATAGTGTCACAACTGAACTTGATCGACAGAATGAAGAACTTGAAAGATACGTTATGCTTCAGGTATTAGTTCCATTTTGTTCTTAAAATGATATTTTTCATAATTCAATATTTAGGCATCAACAAGAGTAGCAAGACCATGATAAATTTTGGGTTACGGCAAGGAAATACAGTGTACTTCCGTTCTACTGTTATACATAACCTACCTATATCTAACCATGTAACGCAACGTTGTTTTCGTTTCTCACCGAGACGTGCAATTTGCAACAATTTAATATAACTTACCATTTTTTATACCATTTATTGACACAAATTGCATAGTTTAATAAGAAATGATAAGTATGTTTTGAATTAAATGGTTTAAATATATGATGCATATATTGGGAAAAAATGTATATTGCATTTTCCTGTGGTTTGTCCTAAACCTATTGTTAGTTCGTTCAAGATTTTCTTTTAAATTTGCGTCAATCTTACATCATACCCTTATCAATGCAACAATTTGCGTACATGAATAGAATAAGTATGGTGCATTTAATGGTTAGAAGTACTTTGCATATAGTGGGAATAACTTGAATAGTATATTTGCATTTTCTTGCAGTTTGTCTTGAAAATAAAGTTGGTTCCGGTTAATATTTTTTCTAAATTCTGTGACCAATTTGTTGCATAGCAACTAATATTTTTCATATAATATTCTGTTAGTTATGTTGTTAAGATGGCAACAGTCTTTTCTAAATTTTGTGACCAATTTACATATATGCTTCTACTTAACAGGGAGAAAATATGTTGAAAGGAGTGAAGGACATAAGACAGAAACACGTGGCTTCAATCCTAGCCTCTATTGGTAAAGGGATCGACCAGAAGTTGCGCGAGAAAGATCTTGAGATAGAAACAATAAACCGTAAAAACAAGGAACTCGTGGAAAGGATAAAACAAGTGGCAAACGAAGCCCAAAACTGGCACTACAGAGCAAAATACAATGAGTCAGTAGTGAATATGTTGAAAATGAATCTGCAACAAGCACTAGCACAAGGAAATGACAATCAAGTCAAAGAAGGATTCGGTGATACAGATCTAGAAAACGATGCTGTATCATCTATCGACCCTAACAATTACCTTGGGTTGACTAACGCTCCTTCAAAGACTCGTAACCATGGTATGATATGCAGAACATGCAATGTGAGGGAGGTCTCGGTTCTGGTGATGCCATGTCGACACTTGAGTTTGTGTAAAGATTGTGATAGGGGTGTGAATGTGTGTCCGGTTTGCCAAAATGTGAAAACTATTGGTGTTGAAGTGTACATGTCTTAAAATATCAACATCAAGGGTTTATGGTGTCACTCAAAGTTTTAACTTGTGAAATGATGAAAGCACTTAATACATTTTGCTTACTTGATGTATATTTATATCATATGAAGAGATTATGAAATCATGGATGATGTGCTCATCTTTTACTCCCTTCAATCAAACGAGTTTATGTGGAATTAGGCAAGATATCGGACCTGAGTCCTTAGGCTAAGCTCGTGCTTGATGTGGTACCTTGACGAGCCTTCATAATGCACGTTCAGGTAGAGAATGACATAAGTGCTATATTCCATAACCAAACCAGTGTTTAGATCAGTGTGGTATGCTTTTGTTAGAATACGATTGGTAACATATTTCGAATACTTTAACATAAAATCTACTGAATTTAATCGAATGGCTAATTCAGTTTAAGCTGATCCAATCCATTCGATCAAACAACATACTTGAGATGTGATCCACAGAGCCGTCTGCTAGTTTTTTTAAGTCAAAATTTGGAGGCTCTTAATTTTTTTGAGAGAGACTGTGGTTGCACACTTTGTACGTATAAGACTTATACGGCTCTAGTGTCTGATTTAGCTTCTTTACATTTAATAGGTACTCTCACCGTTTCAAAAAAAGTGTTCACAAACAAAAAATAAAGAAAATATAATGTGTAACTAGCATGGTACCCGCGCAAAGCAGCGGTTCAGAGACAAATGTTTTTTAACGATATTCTAGATAATGGTACCCAACGTAGACTAATTTTCTTTTTTAAAGGTGAAAAAAAAAATATATATTAGCTCAATACCAATGTATATGAAAAAGCATCCAAACAGGGCTAATGACAAGCCATAGCATCTGCTTGGAGCTAACTCAAGACAACCATACAACATACAAACCATGAAACTCATACAAACTACTATACTGACAACAACACAGTCCAGACCTCCAATTTCTCTAGTATATTCTTTATATGGAGTTCCATTAAGTAACAGAAACCTCTATCTCATATAGGGCATTCTTTTTTCCATTTTACTTCCTATTTTTTCTTGTAGTACAGAAGCTGTTTTTTACTTTTAAACCATAGTTTTGATTCTTCAATATTAGGAATCCTCTTATCATCCACAAGCTTATCAATAAATTCCACCTCCTTCTCCACTTGTAACCTTATATTTGTATCTTCCATTCTCTTATCTTTCTTCAAAATCTCATTTTCTCTGACACTATTCTCTACCATTCTTGATATCATCCCATTCTTTCCACTGCAAACATCTTCCACTGTTGTTCCATCAGTAACACCATTAACCATTTTATCATTTTGGTTTTGTGAAATAGGGAAGGCAGGGAATTCATCATCATAGCTTTTTGGTTTTGTATTTTCAACTATTCCTTCATTCAGAGTTTCATATCTATTAGAGTTCACATTTACATTCACAGACTTTCCATTATTAGCCTTTGAAGTTGATGCTGTTGCAATTTCCTGAACAATACCTTTACCCTTATCATTCCCTTCATTTTTCTTCCTATATTCCTGTCTTTGGTTGTTGTAATTACTTCTATATTGCCAATTCCTGTTTTGCTGCTGCACATTTCTCTTCCTATTCTGCACTGGAGCAAATTCATCTTGCAACTTTGGCTTATTAGCTTCCTGTACTTTATTCTCAGCTTCTCTTTTGTCTTGGATTTCTTCCTCACTCCTTGGCCTAACATTACACTGATCAAACACATGCCCAAACACCTTACAATGAGAGCAGCATTCAGGTTTCCAATCATACTCAACTTTCACCACTTTTGTCCCTTTTAAACACTTATTCATATCAGTATACTCAATTTTGATTTCAGACTTCATTTGTTTTCCAGCTTCAACTTCCACCAACACTCTTGCATAATCTGCCCTTCCTACTCCAAACTGTCACATATGAGAACACTCTTGCATAATCTGCCCTTCCTACTCCAAACTGACACATATGAGCTGTAACAGAATCCATCACCAATGGTTTGCCTAGACTGCTAGCCATAGCACTAATGCCTTCCACACTCCAAGCTTCCATTGGAATGTTTACCATTTTGATCCATAATGTTAGTTTGGTTGGTTCCACTTTCAGTAGCCCTATCTCAGGGTTCCATTTTTGTACAAACAATGGCCTATTGTTAACCATCCATGGACCTTGATTTAAGACATTATTCATTCCACTTTTCATTTTGAAATTAAACAAATTCACACCACTTACATTAACAATCACCTCTTTTAATCCAAATCCACTCCACATTCTCCTAATATGATACCTTAGTTCATGAATCATCATATTTTGGCCCACAAAATAGCCACAGATAGTAAATTGCCATTTTACACTACCTTTTTTCACAATATCCTCATCAAATAAAATTGTTTCCTCACCTTCCTCATTTACCTTAGGTGCAATAAATATCAGATTTTTAGTCACATTTATAGCAACCTTGGTTACCATTTTAGCATAAGAGTTTTCAGTTTTACCCTGAGTTTCTTTATTCATATCACTATCATTAATTCCTTCAATCTCAGTATCAATATCAATAACATCTTTAGCAGGGCTGTTAGAATTACTTACCACATCATCCTGCTTAAGCGATTCAGTACACTGATCCATACCTTTGCTACTGCTAGTCTCATCATTCATCTCCATTCAATTCACTGTCACTTACTACATCTCCTTCCTTATTCACATCAGTAACCTCAACAAATTCCTTTTCCGCCACATACTGAGCCCTATTTCCTGCCTCTGTTTCATCATTACTTCCCTCATTACGTTTTTTACTCAAATCGCCCAAAACATGATCATTGTATCTTGTTGGAACCCTAATTTGTCTTTTATTGATTTCTTTTTATTCGTCATGCTTAACTATAGACAGACATTTCAAAAACTGTGAATATCAGCAATTCAATTGAAAATGAAAGAAATCACCATTTGGCGCCAAAATCACTAAATTCAATTACACGGTAAAAAATGGGGAAAAGTATACCAAAGTGTGTAGAATTGAATTTAGAATCGAATGATCGGTTTGGATTATTGAATTACGTATAGAATGAAGCTAGATCTAAAGAAAACAAAGTATTTTAATGGAGGAATTTGGCGGGGGAATTAATTAAAGGAGAGAGAAAGGAGCCATTTATACTTTTGAGCTATTCTACTAACTAACTACACATTTCCAACGTAGACTAATTATCACAAAAAAAATGATAGAAAAATATTACTCGCCAAATATTGTGGTTATAGGATTTCAACCATCGCAATGCACGGGTACCATGCGAATTTAATTTTGACATTCATTTATTTCCTTGCATATTTTGGAGAAAGCTGGATTTAAATTTTAGTTATCATACCTGATGAGTGTGTAAATACTCATCATTTTATACCCATAAAAGACACAAAAATGTCCAAAAACACCCAATATATATTGCAGATATCCTTGGTTTGTGTTTTATGTGTTTCAGGTACTGAAGGATTGAAAACGGAACGAAAACGAATATTTTTGGATCGACTCGACTACAATTGTGCATTTGATCAAGTGAAGATAAAAGTCAAAGTCAACCCCAAAAATACCAAAATGACACAAATGGTCCTTGGAAATAATTTTCATTTTTGGCAGCCTTGGTCCCTGGATTTTCAGATTTGGCAACAATAGTCCCTTAAAGTTAAACCTAAAATCCAAATCTAATCCTAAACTAAAATCCATTTCCAATCCTAAAATAAACCCAGCTGCTAAACTAAACAACCCAGCCCTCACCATATTTAAACCCAAGCCCAATCCAATAAAATAAACCCAACCCGGTATTTCATTAACTAATACCACGTTTGACCTCGGTCAAACCTTCTTCTTCAATACCGGTTGCCCGCCAAACCATACCACCATAGCCTCACCTTATCCCTGACACATCCACCCCCCTCCTAGCTTCTTCTATACACTTTCTAACAAACCAAGATTCATTAAATGCTTCTTCATCATCACAAATAACCAATCAAGTGGTTTTTCCCACTTTGACTGTTTTGGCGCCAAAATTGAGATGGACGGCTGAGATGATTTACAAACCAATCCAGTGGTCAAGAAATGTTCAGAGAGGCACAAGAGATAAATCCCACCTCAGTGTAGTATAAATAGGTCACATTGTAGCCTTATATGGCAAGTAGTTAATTTTCCATTAATCGTATTGTACTTTAATTGTTCAAGTTTTTTAAATTTTAATTTCCAGTTATTAATTCAATTATTTTTTTAAGTTAATTGTTCCAATTTAATTCAGTTGTGTAATCAGTTTCAAGTTTAATAGAAGTTCAAGTTTTCTCTTAATCCGAATTAAGCTCTTTAGTGTTAAGAATCACCCTCAAACATCATTACCCTTACTATAAACTTATACAAGCTTATCATAGCTTGTTGTAAGCTTATAATAGTCTCTAGCTATTCTAAATTTGAAAAGATCAAAAAAGTCAATGAAAGTCAAAGAAGCTCAAAGTAAGTAGTTGTGTGAAATAAGCTGTTATGGAGAGCTGAATTGGTTTTCTAGCTTGTTTTTGACAAGCTAGGTGTGTTCTGATCAATTTCTCTATTTCAAAGCATAATACAGTTGTAAGCATTTTTCCAATTTTTTTTGCACTATTCTATAAGTTACTGTTACATAGCTTAATTATAGCTTATCTTAGTAATTATCTGCTTATTAATAGTATAAGAGTGCCTTTTAATTATTTTATCAGTTTAATATAGCCTATGTTTTATTTCTCTTAAAAACCTTTAAAAAAAGCCAAAATTAGCTTATATATAGAATACCTTATTAAACTGCTTAATTTCATTTCAAAATCACTATTTAGTACTTATCACACTTAGTTGTCATCCTAGAATTCATAAATTAGCTTAAATTTGTCTGTTTCACTTAAAAAACCAAGACAGGCCCTCATAAAGGGCTGTTTGGGTGAAGCTTATTTTTAGATCTTATGAGCTAGTAACTGTTCATTTGCAATAAGTCCAAATTCAATCTTTCTTAAATTAAATAGTATAAGCTGTTTTCAAGTTCTTTTTAGTCAATTGGATAGGAAGCATGGTTTTGAGCCAACTGTGGTAATCTTAGGTTTTGAATTGATCAAATAAGCTCATATTAGCAATAAGCCATTTTGGTCATTTCTTTTGGCATTTCTATGGTTACTATAGTCCAGTAAGTAGATAGTCCAGAGTTGATTGCATTTGGTTAGCATTTGAGTGATCTCTGTCCAACTCTGTGATCAAACTGATCACAGCCTTTATGCAGTCTGCATCAGTTCTTTTAAGCCCATCATAAGCCCCTATTAAGCTCCCCTAGGTCTAGCTTTTAGTTTTTGAGAAGTTCAGAGTATGAACTTTACTTATGTTCAGCTCAATCTGGAATGGCTTATTGTTTCCTAGCTTATTTTTGAGCTCAAAAGACCCCAGTTTGACTGCAAATTTGCCCTGCACCATAGTATAACTCAGACCCCATTTAGCTTATTTGGCTTGATTAGAGCTTTTGTGCTTGTTCTCTTGGCTTATTCTGAGATATTTCCCTAAATTGAATGATGTTCAGTACACCTTGGCTTATTTTCATGTTCACCTCAGCTTATTAAAAGCTTATCAGTCCCTTGCCTTTGTTATTTCTCTTTAAACCAACTGATCAGCACTCTTTAGCTTATTTCTGGGCTTATTTGAGGTTTTCATAATAAGTGGTAGTTACAAAAATTGTTTATTGGGTTGTGCTTATTTGGTTTCAATCAGAAAATTCCAAAAATAAAATAAGTTTAAAAAAATAGCATTGCTGGGATTCGAACCCTGGCCACTCAGCTCACCACACACACACCTTACCGTTTGCCCTTGGGACTTCTCTGGGAAGTATTTGCAACATTTAATACTTAATTACCTTTTCAGTTTTAGCTTATCCGAATTATTTAGCTTATTATCAGCTTATTAGAATAAGCTGGTACCTTCATTTTATTTTTCCTAGGACTGTTAAGACTTAAAGTAATTTTAGAAAAATTTCCAGAATTTTTAGAATAGTTTTAATATTTTTTATGCATTTTTTTTATAACAGTTTTTAATTCATAATAAAAAATATAAAAATCAGAAAAATATAAATCTTTTTTCCAAAATTTTCTTTTGTCATATAGATCTTAGGAAAAATAGATTTGAACTTACAAGATTAATTTTTAGATATTTTGGTTTTAAACCCGTTTTTATAATTTCCGAATCACGTTTTTAGTTTAATTTGATTAGATTTTAATTTTCCTTGAGAATTTGTTTCTCATTTCTTTATTAGAATTAAAAATATCAAAATTCCATATCCCAATCATCAGTCACTCTAATTCCAAACCTTACACGACTGTCGAATCCAACCTCGCTGGGACACGACCCGGGAAACACTTGCCCGGTATCACACACACATCATATTCACGGGTTTTGTAAGTTACCCTTTTCCCTAATGGGTTGATTTGTCATTTCTCACGTATCACGTGTATCCATCTGATATTATATATATACTTTAGCACAGATCAATACCCTACAAATGTTGTATATTTATTTTGTTGTTCAATGAGTGAACATAAATATGTGGTAGTCCAACGGTTGGCATACTTGTTTTTACCAATCACACCCGGGTTCGATTACTGTCAACACAAACTTTTTAAATCTTAAAATCTTAAATGATTCAATAAGTAGCAAGTGTGTTGGCTCGAAATTTTAAGCCTTCTATAACTAGATGTCCTTAATGCTTTATAGATAATTAGCAGTATACCTGCGCGATTCGGCGGCAGGTACCCTGTGATTATATTTTCTAGCAATGTGATTTTATGCGGCCATACTTTTTTTACCAATTAATTTACAAATCACAGTAACTTTAGTTAAAACAATAGTATAAAAAAACATTACAATAAAATCATATTATGTCAATGAACTCGTTTGTACAACGCAACTAGAATTAAGATAGAAAAAGCCTTTAGAACAAATTTAATAAAAGTCCAAACCAAACCTTAGTTATATACATAACACCCTTGATGCGTGGTTTTGTAACCTTACAACAGGTTTTACCTCTCGAGGGATCTCAAGAGGCTTACAACCCCACCAGGCAGTGTACCTGACCGATGTAGTATAGTGTAGTGGTAAGTACGGGGGATTGATCGTTCTCCACAGGGAATAGTGTTCGTTAGGTATGAAAAGCTACTCTAATAGGTCTAAGGGTTGAGGAAGATTCTTTTTTATGTTTTTATATTTTTATGAAAGCAAGTAAAATCTCGGTTTTGAAGGAGTGGGCGGAATTAGTTGCTAGTCAACTAACCCAAATAACTACAAATGCAAATAAAATAAATAACTGAAATGAAAATGTGGTGAGAAACTTATGTGTAGAGAAATGTGTTTACTTAGATTTCCTTACTCCCTAACTATCTTTTACCGGTTGATTAGTGTGTATTAGTCGCGTGGATGACGGGTGTATTCCTTAATACCATTCGTGGGGTGGCGTACTTACTTCCCCAACTCTACAAGCTCCTACTTCACTCCTATGTCGAGCCGGCTAGGAAGCTCCTAACATGGGATCACTAGAATTCGCTTGTGCATTAAATACAACCATAAAAACCTTTAGTACGCATTTGGTTCATGTTTCTTAAGACGTTCAAGCAAGTTACCGAATAGGAAGTTAGCCAGTTTTCTTAAGCCTAACATAGATAAACAATCATCCAATACAACTAATAACACACTAATAACCAATAATCAATAGCTAGGTTTCATTAGATCTAAGCAAACACAAGATAAATTTAGCCTAACATGTTAATCAAAAGACAAGAATAAGATAGAATCAAACAACACATAGACATATTGAATGATTAATTGATAACTTATCTTCAATGTAACATGGAAGATCTCAAGGCAAAAAGCCTTGAAAAAGAAGCTAAAATCGTCTTAGGGTTTTCTCCCAAAATTCCACACACTAAGTCCTCCTCTAATGACAAAAAATTAGAAAACTATATATAGATTTTTGGATCTGACGGCGTCACGTTATGGAGTGTGACGCCGTCACCTCGCCGCTTCTAGGGTTCCCGGATGACCTTCTTGACGCCGTCCCTCTTTAGCTCTTCCAAAATCCATTCTGGCTTATCAAGGCTTGACGCCGTCGAACCTTGAACGTGACGCCGTCCCCTTTTGATTTAAGCCGTGACGCCCTTGATCAAGTTAAAGCGTGACGCCGTCAGAATTCACATGCTATTTTCACTGGCTTATCATGAGTAAATTTCACGTCCAACTTTTCTTGCCAAGGCATGACGCCGTCCAGAGTAAATTGTGACGCCGTCAAAGGTAACTTTTAGCCGATTTTTGAGACTTTGCCGTTTTCTTCACTTTATGCTCCAAAAACGTCCAAAATGCCTCCTTTTCCAGATTTCTCATCAAAAGTACCTAAAATGACAAAAGGAACGATTTCGGGCAATATTTGATCAAATAAATACGATTTAGGGCTTAAATGACCCCTTAAAAGCGGTACACTTTTCGCTTCATCACACCCTTCGCCCTAATTTGTCTCAAACCTAACTTAATTTACTCCATAAAAAACCCATCCATCATTCTTTCTCTAACCAAACTCAGCTACCAACAAAATCCTTTCACAAAATTCTTTCTTCCCAAAACACAAAACAAACTACACGCAAACACTTGTTTGGTTTCTTCCTGCTACACTCGAACCATGAACTTGTATGGAATTCGAAAAAAAAAATTAAAACGGGAAAACGAGAGGCATGGTACCCATGTGGCGCCATCGGGTTACGTTTTCCGGGACGATGTAGGTTGGTCACGACGGCTCAGTACGCGAAAACGCAAGCCATTTCGTTTTCCGGGATAATAACAGCGAAAACGCTGGTTCCTGCTGCTCTAATAGATTAGTATCTTGCTGATTGTACCATGTGTTAATAAAGTTGTACTTTTGATTGAGGGGTGTTTTAATAAGAGTATTAATTATATGTATTTAATGTTAGGAGATGTGTTGAAATTACTTGTACCTTTAGCAATAAAATTTGTAAAGTTGAATTTTAACGCATTTAATGTCTAATTGTGTTTAAATTACTTGTACTTTTAGCAATAAAATTTATAATGCTGAATTTTAAGGCATTTAATGCACAAAAGTGTCTTAATGGTTTATAAGATGGGGGAGTTTATACGGACCCTCCCATTGGGGGGGGGGGGGGGGTTTGTGGGGCTCTGTGCATTGCAGGTTTGTACGGTGTGTATCGCGGTTTGTACATGTTAGAGTTTAAATGGAAAAATATTATCGTATATGACTTGTTACACCCCGTGCCCGCTTAGACCAAAAATTAAAATTTTTTACACGAAAACACTTGACTTTTATGGACATCCGGTCACTCTTTTGACAACTGAAAAAAATGGGTATACATTTAGGACTTGTGACTATTTTTAAATGAAAGTACACTCAATTACCTTCAAAACGACGGGTAGCACGACCCGTGACGACTTACGGTTTAAAAGGTATGAATTTTTGAAAATCGCCAAAATCTGAAAATCCGCCCAAACCGCCGGCTGAGATTTCCCAGCCGCCGGCTGTGTAACACCCCCGTTTTCGATATACGCAGCGGAATATAAGTTTGGGGTGCTACTTCAAGTATCACAGTCGTGGGAATAGAAAACGACTCGAAAAGAGACGTTTTAAATAAAATTGTTATCATTCATTATTTAAATCAGAGTACATAATATAGGTCCCAGAGGGAGGTGCGGAAATACGTTATAAAAGTTACATTATTTATTGAATGATAACATAGTAGACACTCTTATTATAAAAAGAAAGTCCACAGCCACTCCGTGCCAAAGTCTTACTTCTAGTTACCTGAGATAAAACATGCTGAAAAGTCAACACAAAGGTTGAGTGAATCCATAGCGTTTAAAGTTATAATAAGTTTTGAACACAAGCTAAATAAGAGAAATCAGTTATATCACAGTTCGGAATATTGCACTAAACCTCATGACACGCAATGCGTTGACAGTTTCCAGTCTCACTAACATAATAAAAATGAAAGTGGTTTGCCACTAAGATTAGATTTCAAATATAATGCATCTGTCTAACCGGCTACCACAAAGATATCCATCCGATTAGTACAAATGGGTCGTCAGGCCAATAGATCTATTCACATATTCGCGCTCACCCAGCAGGTGACTAATGGTGCATGATACGAGGGACTTTTAAATAATAAATATAAATAGGGAACAGTTAACTTAGGGGCCGTTTACTTTCAACTTAATGTCCTGTTTGGTAACAAAACTGGCTGGAAACAGGAAACTTTGGTGTTTCTTTTTAACTTATTGCAAAAGAGAATCCTTAATGTGGAAGGGGGCAAAATTTGATACTGTTTCTATTCAGGACGTCTTAATACGATTTTTTTCCCGAACTAGTGTAGGTGGAAAAAATAAATTCGAAAAATTTAGAAAACTTCGAAAAAATTTATAAAAATTCAAAAAAAATTTAAAAATTCGAAAAATTTATAAAAATTCGAAAAATTTATGAAAATTCGAAAAAATTTATAAAAATTTTAAAAAAATTCAAAAAATTTTAAAAATGCAAAAAATTTATAAAAATTGAAAAAATTTATAAAAATTCAAAAAATTTATAAAAATTCAAAAAAATTTATAAAAATTCGAAAAATTGATAAAAAATCAAAAAATTCGAAAATTTTATAAAAAATTTATAAAAATTCAAAAAATTTATAAAAATTCAAAAAAATTTATAAAAATTCGAAAAATTGATAAAAAATCAAAAAATTCGAAAATTTTATAAAAAATTTATAAAAATTCAAAAAATTTATAAAAATTCAAAAAATTTATAAAAATTCAAAAAATTCAAAAATTTTATAAAAATTTATAAAAATTCAAAAAAACTTATAAAAAATTTGAATTTATTAAATTTTTTTTCGAATTTTTATAATTTTTTTTGAATTTTTAAAAAATTATAAATTTTTATAAATTTTTTGAATTTTTTAAAAAATTTTATAATTTTTTATAAAATTTTCGAATTTTTTGAATTTTTATAATTTTTTTGAATTTTTAAAAAATTATAAATTTTTACAAATTTTTTGAATTTTAAAAAAAATTATAAATTTTTATAAAATTTTTGAATTTTTTAAAAATTTTAATAAGTTTTTTCGAATTTTTATAATTTTTTATAAAATTTTCTAATTTTTTGAATTTTTATAAATTTTTTGAATTTTTATAAGTTTTCGAATTTTTTTAAAATTTTTATAAATTTTTTCGAATTTTCATAAATTTTTCGAATTTTTATAAATTTTTTCCACCTACGCTAGTTCGGGAAAAAACTCGTATTAAGATGGTCAATTAAGCATAAAAAAGAAACAACATATATCCACACAGGACCTAACTAGAAACAGTACACATATATCCACACAGGACCTAACTAGAAACAGGAAAAAAAAGAAACAGCCCCTTAGTGCAATAACAATCAGGAAAATACTTATGTTCGGTTTGGTAGCATGTATCTCCCCACAAGTTTAGAAAACATATAAAGAAAAGTGGGACTATGAACTCACCTAGACAGTCTGGATGGAAAACAAAATTAACTAGAGTTGATAAACGTCTCCGGCATGCAACCTGGGTTGGTATGTCAAGTTTCAGAAATCGTTTCCAGTGTTATATATAAGTTTTATCATTCGTTTCGTAACGTTTTCGGTTGTTGATTAAATGTTTAATTTGAGACAACATGAAGTCTCTTCAAAAGTTATAAGTTTTATTTTATTTCCAATTTTTATGTTTTAATTCCGTCTGTTCGTTAAATATATATTTCGTTCGTTTGTTATCGTATTTTGTTTACTAATCAAATCGAATTTTATATATATATATATATATATATATATATATATATATATATATATATATATATATATATATATCAAAAATCGTCCCTATACTCGACCGGGTTTAGGGATGGCAACGAGGCGGGTTTGGGGCGGGGCGGCCATCCCCATCCCCAAACCCGATTACCAGAGTTCTCCCCAAACCCGCCCCGATCCCCATCGGGGATCTAATCGGGGCGCCCCGTTGGGGCGTGATGGTCCCCCAAACCCGCCTCGTATTAATCGGGGATCTTATCGAGATGTCCTCTTTGGGTGCAATTCTCAAAAAAAGCCGCACCATTTCACATTTATTGTTATTTTTAGACCGTTAGCAATAACGAACCTATTAATAATCAATTACAAACAATCCTTATTAAGTTTTCAACAATAGTATTATATATAAATAATGATAAAATATACCGTTAAAAATTAAAACTTAAAAATATGATACTAAACCAGTTTGTATAATCACAATTTTGCATTCTTACATATATAAAAAAACTAACAATATTCGAGTAATATTTTTTTTATTACGTAAATACTAACAAAATATTATATAAGTATAGATATATTTGTATATGTGTGTGTGTATTAATCGGGTGCGGCGGCGCAGGGCGAGGATTCCCCGCTCCCTGCCCCAAACCCGATTAAAATCCTCGTTTAATCCCCAAACCTGCCCTGTAACCCGATTAGCATGCCCCGCCCCGCCCCAATTAGTTCGGGTTTCGGGTTTCCCCGTCGGGTTCGGGTTTTTTTGCCATCCCTAACCGGGTTTAACGAATTTCGTCCCTGTATGAAAATTTTAATGGATCTCGTCCCTATACTTGCGACCCATCTCGGGTTTAGTCCCTTGACCAGAATTTTCCCTAGTTTGACCTTAACCTGGGTTAAGTTAGTCAATATTGAGGGGTAATTTGGTCCTTTTATCCTTAGTCCCTTACTCTATTTTTGGCGGGATATTCACTGAAGACAAAGCACACACTGAAACACACACTTGATTAATTAGGTCGTTTTATCCCCAAATTTTTCATCCCCAAACTCTCTCTCAAAAGTCCCAGTTGTAATCAATGGTTTCTGAATGGAGGGTTCGAAAGCACCCTATCATGATTATGGTGAGTATTTTTTATTGTTATTGCTTAACTGAAGTTAATTTTATCAATAATCTTGTTTAGATAACTGTTAATTTTTTAATGTAACCAGGTTATTTTCCAAGGGTTTTTTACTTGAAGATCAACCATGGTGGTGCATTTACCAATCCTCCCAAGATAAGATATAAAGGTGGTAAGGTAGATTGGATTGACTCAATAGATTCTGATGTGTTTTTTATTCTTGAAATTAACAACATGATGAAAGAGCTTGGTTATGAAAACTCATCATTTGAGTATTATTATAAGGAACCTAACACTGATTTAGATAATGGCCTAAAGAAGTTAGTTAGTGATCAGGATGTTATGCAAATGATGAAGTTAGTTGCTAAGTATAAGGTAGTTGAGTTGTATGTTGATCATTGTGTTAATGTAGAGCCACTGATTGATAATGTAGTAGATAATGCACCAGTGTTGATTTCAACACCTCCAGTTGGATTTGAGATGACACTACCAGATATGACAAAAAGTCCAGTAAGAATGAGGGGTGGTGGTGTGACAATGAGAGGAGGTGGTGTGAGGATGAGGGGTGGTAGGGTGCAGGGGAGGGGTGGTAGTGCAAGTGATGAAGCTGGGAGTAGCAGTAGCACTAGGCTTAGGACCATCAATGGAAAAATTGTTAGGTGTAGAGGAAAAGGAGATGGTTCAAGATCTTTCAGGTATCCTGGTGGAATTACACCTATAGGATATGGTGCTTCTTGGGATCCAGTTGATGGAGAAGCAATGTTAGGAGTAAGTTACTCTTTTGAATTTTGTTTTGTTTTAACTGTTTTTGCATTTTATAATGTTATGGCTTTTGCATTAGTTTAATTGGACTCTTTTGCATTTGCAGAATGTTATGGGTTTACCTGTTCCAGCTTGGCCTATTGGAATCACACCTGAAGATTGCAGAATCCATGCTGAAGCACAAGAAAAAGAACCAGTTATTGAACAAGAACCAATGCAGGAACCACTTGTGAGAAGACTTTCACAATAACATTTGCAGCAAGCTAAAGAAAGGAAAAAAGCATCAAGCAGTGCATCAACAGAAGCAGTTCATGAGCCAGTTATGGAAGAAGTTCAACTGGACCAGTTATGGAAGAAGTTCAAAAGGCCACCATCACCTGGACCAGATGATATTATTTCATTAGACTAGACTTCTTGGATTGACTAAATATGGTAACCCTTATTATGGCTAGCCACTTGTGAGGCTATTTTGTAAATCTGCCATATGTAAACAATTTAATGTAGTATGTACATTGTATTTTGACTTGTAAAAGTTAATTTGGTACATTGTCATTTGTATGTTTGTAAGACTTGTAAAAGTCTATTTGGTACATTGTATTTTGACTTGTAAAAGTCAATTTCATTTTGGTAATGTGGAATTTCATTTTGGTAATTCTATTTTGGTACTTCTGGTAATGTAATTTGACTTCTAAAAGTCTGCATAATTATGGTCTAATGGTCTGCATAAATTTGGCACATTTTGGTCTAATTATGGTCTGCATAATTTTGGTCTGCAAATGGTCTGCATATTTATGGTTATGGTCTGCATAATTATGGTAATGGTCTGCATATGGTTATGGTCTAATACTCTACACAGTTATGGTTATGGTACATTGTAATTTTGGTACATTGTTATGGTCTAATAGTCTGCACAAAGTTATGGTACATATGTAAACAGTTCATGTAAACTTTAGTTATGGTGTAATAGTCTGCATAATTTTGGCACTTTTTGGTCTAATTTTGGCACTTTTTGGTCTAATAATTTTGGCACTTGGTACATTGTAATTTTTGAAACTCAATCTGCATAAAGTTATGGTTTAAACCTTCACAATGTACATAGTTATGGTCTTAAAGTCAAACTACACAATCTGCACAAATTCCACTTTACAAACCTGTATTTACCCATCTGCACCAATTCCACTCTAAAAGTCTGAACAAATTCAACTCCCTTATGTCTGCACTGTTATGGTCAAATTGCACACTTATGGGACAAATTGCACAGCTATGGTCTAAAAGTGAAATTACACAATCTTAGCATTCAATTCCATTTAACACAATCTTCACTTTACTAACCGAACATTCAATAGCATTTACTCTATCCTTGACCATTTTGACTATAATGGTCTATAAATTGGGTTATGCACATAACCTTTATTCACCCAACATTTCCCACAAGCAAATCAACCATGAGTTCCAATCCACCCGTCATTCAAATTTCCTCAGATTCAACATCCTCAGAGGAGCTCAACTCTCCCCCCCCCCCCCATGGAACCTACCTTACAACTATGCTCCATCAGTGAAAAGAAAGTCCAACCAGGAAGAATTTTCCTCTGAGCTTAGCTCTCTGCCCAGCTGGATCTCAAGCTACCATTCAACATCATCTGAGGATGATCAAGATGTTTCAACAGCTCCAAAACAAAAGGGAAAGGGAACAGTTTCTAGAGCTCATGTTGAACCTCTTTCTACTTCAATCCCTGGTAAAAGGGAACAGGTTCTAGGCCTTTGCAATGAAGACATTTGGGAAGAAATCCAAGGAAGAGGGAAGCAGAGCATGCCAGAAACAAAAGGGAAAGGGAAACAGAGCAAAGGGAAAGGGAAACAGAGCATGTGGTGATGTTTTGATGGTACTTTTAGTTTATTGCTTTTGATGGTAGCTTTTAGTTTAATGCTTTTGAATGTAATCAAGTGATGATGGTTTGGAAGTATTATGTAATGTTTTGGAACATCAAGTGATGATGTTTTATCACCTCCAGTATTATGAAGTAATTTTATTTTTATCAGATTGTGTTTTATAGATTTTTATGATATTGTGTTATTAGTGGTGGGTAGTGATAAAGAAGAAAGGGATTAAACCTAAATCAGTGATAGTGTTATGAACTCAAACTTGTATTGGGATTTTTGTGATTTGGTTTCTGGGTTTTTAGATCGACATCAAAAGTTCTGGGTTTTGGTGAGGGATAAAAGGACCAAATTACCCCTCAATATTGACTAACTTAACCCAGGTTAAGGTCAAACTAGGGAAAATTCTGGTCAAGGGACTAAACCCGAGATGGGTCGCAAGTATAGGGACGAGATCCGTTAAAATTTTCATACAGGGACGAAATTCATTAAACCCGGTCGAGTATAGGGACGATTTTTGATATTAAATCTTATTATTATAAAATGTTACGCTTTCTCCCCTATAGTTTCATGTATTGACAGTTTATACCCTTGAACTTTCATAAAATGACAATTTTCACCCCTCAACTTTTATAAAATTACAATTTTTACCCCTCAACTTTGGTCAAATGACAATTTCTACCCTATAGTTTCAAAATTGACACTTTTTACCCCTGAGTTGTAAGTCGACAGCAAATTAAGTCCTTGGTATAAAAACTAGTTGGAGTCTCGATAGAAAATACCCTTGAGACTCCCAAGTCGTTACACCCGACGTCTTTATTTATTCAAAATGCGTTCTTAAAAATTCGGGATGGGCACGACTCGTCATGGTTCTTTTGTAAAAGTTATAATAAGTTAATAAACAGCTTATTCATAGCTTATGGGTTTATATTTCAAGCTTATTAATCTCGTAAAAATTAAAATGATTCGTATAAAATTAGTAGCGATGGGCAAGTTTTAGATTTCAAATAACTTCGTGAAAAATAGAACATTTTATGACGTTCTTTCTCCTATGTGAAGCTAGCTAGGTGGTCTCTCATGTGGTAAGTTTTCAGAATTTTTAGAGGTCAAATGAGGGTCGAAATAAATTCTCAAAGTTTGTCGAGTAAGACACATATGTGATAAAACTGGAAAAATGGTTTTCAGTTCTAGCGATAGGGTAGATTTTGAGACTCGATAACTTTATGAACGTTCAACCTTTTTACAACGTTCTTCTTTCTAAAATTAGACAGCTAGGTTGTTTATATTATGGCCAAAATTCAGATTTTATAGTGGTCATTTAGTGGTCGATTAATAGGTTCAAAGTTGGGTCGCTGAACTATTTTTGCGACTGACAAAGAAAAAGAAAAGCGAGCGGTTCTTTGGATTTCTAAGCGTTCTAACCTGTTTTTAGCGTATGTTAACATGTCAATGAGTATTTTTAATCTATCTCTAACGGCTATAAGGTTTCTTGATTTGTTTCTCTTAAAAAAAATATTAAGGGCGTTTGGTTGAACAGGAAAGAAAATAAAAAGAAATATATAGTTTTTGATCATGCTTTTTATTAGAGGTTACTTAATGATGTTCTTAAGAGTTATTTAAGGTTTATAGAAGAATGAAATAAGTCTAGGATACTTACTTGTTCTATATTTCGATTATGGGGATATTTGTGGCGTATGG
The DNA here is from genome assembly GCA_021014915.2 of Artemisia tridentata subsp. tridentata. Lineage (NCBI taxonomy): Eukaryota > Viridiplantae > Streptophyta > Magnoliopsida > Asterales > Asteraceae > Artemisia > Artemisia tridentata. Next base: position 29,363,660 of record CP139506.1, on the reverse strand, counting down.
GCTCGGATCTTGAACACTAGAGGTTTCCTTCTTCCTAAACTCCTTCGACTCTATTTCTTAGCTTCTACAGGGATTGTTTAATCAGTAGGGGTGAGGGTTTGGCGGTTTTTGGATGTTGATCGAATGGATTTGAGAGAAAAGGAGGTAAATGGTTTGATATTTATAGAAGGGAAAGGTTTAGGGTTTTAGAATGTGACAAGTCACCTTGTTAGGGTTAGGAGGGACATGAAAATGTGGCTTGTTAAGTTGGATGCCAAGTGGATGGAGGAGGGGGAAATGTCGTGTAAGGTTTATATGGTGGTGATGTGTTTTGGTTTTAAACCAAGCAAACTAATGACTTGGAGAAGACATGATGATGTGGAGAGATTTGGACTTAGGAGGGGACATATGGGGTAGGTTTTATTAAGGAACTAATTTAGTTACAACCTTACTAGGAAATCGAGCTAGGAGATGGAAATGGGATCGAATGGGCTTTGTGGTGGTACTTTGGCTATATGATATTGTACTTAGGGTTAACTAGTTAGTTTTCTAGGGTTTTGTTTAGGTAAATGTTGGTTAGAAATTAATTTTAAGGTTTTACATATATTTACATATATGTCGAATTATATAGATATAGGAAAAGAATTTATGTTATGCTTAAAGGAGTTGTACTATAAGCTTATTAGATTTGTACTTAGGGTTTAGAAATATAGAAAATATACTTTTGATGTTTGGTTAAATTATATAAATTATATGTTAGTTTTTATTAAGTTATAAAGTATATAAATGAGATTTTTGGATTTTGTGCATTAGGCACTTGTACACTAGGTTTAGAGACTTGTACTTATATTTAGTGAGTTTAAGAAAATTTATTTTTAAGGCTTATGTATGAAAGACTTGTAAATTGTGCTTTAAGATAAATATATTTAGGGTTTTAATAAGGTTTTTATTAATATATAGTTTTTATGCATAAATGACTTGTACATTGGCATAAATGACTTGTACATTAATATTTTGTAAAAATCTCATATAAATAAATTAGGGTTTGTAAATTTAGTACATAAAATCATAGTTTAATGAAATTAGGGTTTTATCGGGAGTTAAAACGGAATTAGGGTTTATGGGCTTTAGATGCTTGTACCTTAGTTGAATGAGTTGTACTTTAGTATTTTTTAGATTTTCTCAGATGTTACATTACATGGATAGAGATGATGTGGTACAACTATGGAAACTGTATAAGGAAAACTATGGTGATAACAGACCAGATGTGATATATGAAAGGATAAACTATTATTTTCTGAAGAATATGTTTGAGCAACAAGGTAGTGATCTTGAATGGAAGGAATTGTTAAATACCAAAATTCACATATGGTATTTGTATCAATCTTGTGGAGTACATGGACTGGTTGGACAAGGTGTGATGGTTTACATGCTTGTAGAAAAAGATTATCCTTTGGATACAGCTGTTATCACTCAGATGTTAAAACCTGGTAAGTTAAAGTTGCAAAAAGGGTTCTTTTCTGATGATCAAGCCTATCAACTTTTGAAGAAGTATGAAAAAGTGCTTAAATCTAAGTCTTCAAAGCAGAGCTAAGTGTTTGGAAGCATTCTCTTGGTGTTGATATATGCTTAGAAGAAACTTGCATATTTTGGGAGAAAATATCAAGTTTAGGGGAGGATTGTTGGGTTTGAAGATGCTGCTGCTTTGTATGTTATACTACTGCTCATGAAACTTAAGGAAAATACACTAAGTATGATTCTGCTGCTAAGGCTAAATCATTCTACTGCTAGTGTATACATTCTACTGCTGGAGTTTATCCGATGAATGGTGAAATAAGCTAAGTGTCATTCTACTGCTAGCCTAAGAAGATTCTGCTGCTAGAGTAATGATTCTGCTGCTTATTAGATATGTATAGTTTGTTAAGATAATTATGGTAAAGATACGATTTGATATTATCTTGTATAGAAAGTTTTGTAACCGACTAGGACTCCTTAAGTCTATAAAAGGAGGATCTAGGGTTAGGGTTTAGAGTTGCTAGTACACGATTGTTAGCATACATATTGTTTAGATCACTTCAAGGTTATTTTGTAACCCTGATACTTTTGAGTAACCGTATTGAATATATTGAAGTGTTTTGTGATAATTCATTGTGTTCGTTTATAATTCTTCTTAATATCAAGTATTAGTTTCCGCATAATATTTGATAAATCGTTCAAGAACAGTTTCTATACCTATTGTCTTAGATCCACATCTAAGATAATTAACAAGATCGTTAAGCTCATCTGGGATCAACATGTGGTATCAGAGATTGGGGAGCTCGTTACCTAGGGATTCACAAAGTTTATTTGACAACAGAAGCAGATGTGAAAAGGTACAATTTGTTTTTAAGGTTATGGTATAATCGGTTTTTATTTTCGACCTTTTTGGGAAATCAATAGCGACAAGATTTTACATGTGGGGTTTATTGATTCTTCTCGCACATATTCCATTAAATTGTAATTGATCAGTGGAAGATTTCAGTATGTGGGGTAAGATTTGTTTGTCCTCATAATTAATTGAAAGTCGGTGGATATTATATAATAAGGGGTGGGGATATATTGACCCTCCCTATTTCCTATATTCTAACCCTCCCTATATGGGAGGTGTACTTTTTTTGGGTTAAATCCACACAACCCTTAGACCAATCAAATCTCACCACTGATCAGATCATAGTCCCTACTGAATAGGGTTGTACATTAAATACATGTGAAGACTTGAATTTATAATCGTACCTCTATTTTTATTATTATTATTTATTATTATTATTATTTGTATATTAGAGTTAACTAAAAAAAATATATTAATTTTTTTTAACAACAACTTACTTTATTTCGAAATTAATTTTTTTTTATTTCGAAATTAAATTTTTTTTTAACAACAACTTACTTTATTCGAAATTAATTTTTTATTTATTTCGAAACTAATTTTTTTATTTTTTATAACTTTTACAACTTTTTTATTTTTTATTTTTTATAACTTTTACAACTTTGTTATGACAATGTATTTTTTTATTTTTTATAACTTTTACAAATTTTTTTATTTTTTATAACTTTTACAAGACAAAAAACAAGACAAGACAAAGGGGACAAAAACAAGACAAAAAAAAAATAATAAAAAAAAAAAAAAAAAAAAAAAAAAAAGGGCGCGTGAAGGCAGGTGGGGAAGAAAAGGCAGATGGGACCCAAGACAAGACAAAGGGGACAAAAGTACCCTAGGTTTCTAGTCCCTCTCACTAGAGAGGGTTCGGTTAGTACGACCCTAATGAGACCTACTAATAGACCCACACCATTTATTTTTTAACAAGTGTCATGCACCTTTTCTCTTTTATCATTTCTCACCAATTAATTTTTCAAATGCACCAATCACATCTTTAGGTGTAATATTAGGTCTAGATTTTAGGCATACAAATCATTTTTCGTCGGGAAATATTGTTTTTTTGGAAAAATTGATTTCTTTTAGTCACATGACTTGAAAATGTCTTATAAACGGATGAGTCATGGCAAAATTTTATAAAATTTCTAAACTTACACTTTTAATTTAAACATCTTCTATTATTATAAAACCTCACAAAGATCAAAACATATAGTTTTATTAAACTCTAAAACCTTTATTATTTGAAATACTAGTAAGAGTTTTCCGATAAATACTAGCAGTGTGAGCCTACGTTAAATTTGGTGAATGATTAATTGAACGTGAAAACCTTGTGGTTCAACTATATTGTTTTAAACTAAAATCTATGAACTCACCAACCTCGCGTTGACACTTTTAGCATGTATTCTCAGGTATAAGGCGATAGCTTACTCTTTGTAGGCGATTGGCAATGGCACGGCATGGTCATAGAATCACGATACTCTGATATATATCTGGGACCGCTTAAATCCTTTTATGGGCCTGTATTTCCGCACTATTTTTGAATGATGTAAACTTAATGCTTTTGATTATGAAAATTCTTCTAAACGGTTGAGGTAAAACCGTTATTTGTACTTTGTGTCGTGATACCAATTTAATAGCACCCCAGTGACATTTCTTTCGCTGCAACCCGATTTTGGGGGTGTTACAGCAAGGCTAGATAAATAAGCAAACCCAAATAAAACTCGTGACCCTCACGGATCTTGACCCGATTCGAGACCCTAAACGGGTTATACCTGAACCGAATTAAAATAACACCATCAACACTATTCTAGCGATTTTACCACGCGAAAAATGATTATCAAAACATTTAGTCCGATTTTTATTATCCACGAAAACTTATATAAAAGGTTTGTTAATCGGTTTTAGCAAAAGATTAATAAAAATGAGCTTAGGTTTTTGTCATACCAATGAAATGAGAAAGAAGAGAGAGATAGAGACGACAAGGTGGAGGCAGCGGTGATGATTCACGAGCCAAAAATACGAACAACAAAAACACGAACAAACCTAACTCGTCCCTCACGAGCCTTCTACTTCTTGAACCTTGCGTCTAGGTGGTGGCGGCTGTGGCAGCGACGAGATAGTGACCGGCAGTGGTGGCCGGATGTTGAGAGAGATTGAGTGTAGTGAGATGATATTAGGGTTTGAGTGTTGGGTGAAAATGAAGAAACCCTAGGAACTAAACCTTATATACACCAAAAGCATTAAAACAAAATGAAAGTTTGGTAGAAGTTGGAGGGGCGCAGATGTAAATATCGCCACAGGGACCAAAATTGTAATTTTTGTGATGTTGTGGCTCGGGACTCATTAAGGCTTGATAATGCTCGAGTTAGGACACGAAACTAATACCATTGTTTTTCAAATAATTTTTTCAATAAAAACGAGTATTCACACGACTAGTATCTCACACATAATATAGTAATTATATTAAATTGTTTATTGATTTTATGGTTGTGCCAGTAAGCGTTGTGTGCAGTTTTCACGTTTTGCGAGATAACCTCTCGTTTTCAATTCAAATGGGTTCGGAAATGTCTGTAAATGAAAAATAGGTAATAATAAATATATTTTATTATTATAATGTGTACCGAAAATCACCGTTTGTCACACAAAATATCATAACCACAAGATAGACCAACTGATCTCCAAATGTTTGTCTTCAATTCTAACACGTCAAACCTAAGGTAGTCATTAGGTAGAAACTTGTATCCTATTACAACATTCAAATCATCTATAAATGAATCATAACCAAAACCTACCACATATACATTATACTCATGATAATCATCTTAAGGAAGATTTCTTAGTTCTTTCATAAGGGGAGCAAGCGGAGGCTCGAAAGCCGGAGCGCGCCTTAGTGATGGAGGGGATTCGCGCCGGATGGAACAAGGCGCTTTGAACCATAGACTACTGTTGCTGGAATGAAGGACCGCTCCGGAACAGAATTATGCTGCTTGCTGGGCCCTGATGGTGGAACTGGCATTTTTGGGGGGAAGAAAGCGGCCCCCTTTTTCAGCGGAGTGGGCAGCATCGCTTTCTGTCGTGTAGCCGTGATGCCATTTAGAAAGAAGAGACCAAGAAGAAGAAAAAGAAAAAGCAGTATTTTGCAGATTCTTGACATCACTGGAAAAGAAGTTGAGCTGTAGGCATCAAGGTAAGGGACCGAGATTATATACTGCTGCAGAAGCGGAATCGAAAAGCTTGGTTGAAAGGTAAGGATAACGTGATTGGCCGATTGGTTGGAAGGTATGCATAGCATGATTGACTGCTTGCGAGTCGATCATGGACCACATTTCTTAGTTCTTTCACCTCGCGAGGGAGATTTTGATTCATGGAGGGAGAGTTTCAGCATCTTCGCTCTCATGGTTTCGGAACCAGCTCGCTTCGAGTGGTTTGTTGATGTATTGACGGAAAAAATGCTTGATCGTACATCGATGGTTCTCGGGAAAAGGAAAGAAGTATGGGCCGCATATTTACTCGCCAATTGGGATGAGATTTCGGATTGTGCGAGAAAGAATAATGGCAAGCTAATCTGCCATAAACCCAAAATACTTGACGGTGCAAAAGAGTGTAGAAAAGTCTCAGTAGCAGCCAAAACCCTCTCTTGATGTTGCTTAATGGGTGTGTAAAATCTATATCTAGTTTATATGTAATTTCAGGATAAAAGATGCGAATTTTGGTTGGTTTTCTCTCATGTAGCTAGCCGTACTAGTCCAACAAACCTATTTTTCTGATATTGACACCTATAAGGCAAAAAAACCAATCCATATTTGATTCATCAAATAGTGTTAATACAAATAGCGTCTCAAAAACGTTATTTATATTCTTTGATCTTTTCTTAGTTTTGTTAATAACAAATAAAAGGAATATCTTTTAGCAAATAATAAATACTAGCTTAAGTCTCTTAAGTACACATTTTACACTTCACATAATAACCAAGAATTACAAGTTTGCTTATTTAGTAACTTGTTTCCTTAAAAGGAAACTTTAATTCTAAAATCATTCCATGACATCATTGCATACATCACATACAATATCTTTGATATATCTTGTTTAGATTTGCAAGTTACATAGTTGACATTTGAGGATCTTGGATGATTTGGTAAGATATGGAAGATTTGGTAAGATACAACAAATCCTTAGCTGTCATCCTCCCACGGATCCAAGTCCAATGAAGGACGGATCCCTTCTGAGGGATCCGTGGGATCCGTGAGCTGAAGATCAGCTTGCCTATAAATAGCAAGCTGATCATTTGGCTTTCTCATCACTCATATAGCTTTAACACACATATTCATTCAGTACATATCTTACTAACATCATTCATAGTTGCATTTCACTTTGATCTTTCATTTTGTAGAAGAGAGATCAAGCATTCAAGGATCTACAGAACCGTAATCCTTTAGTTGCATTACTGTGTGATATTGTAGTTTGTTTCACACATCATATCTATCATTTGTAATCAGTGAGTGTGGTTAGTGCGTTAGTCATTAAAGCACAAAGAGTGTAGGGAGTGGTTGTACCCTTGTAAAGAACTCGACATCTAGCTTAGTGTCGGTAAAGTAAATAGGCGACGTCAGGTTGGTTCTACCTTGTGAAAGAACCCGGTGTTTAGCTTAGTACCGGAAAAGGAAGTAAGCGACGTGTAAAGGTTTTCTCCGCCTAGAAAAGGAGTTTGTTTCTTAGTGAAAGATAAACTCTCAAGTTGGAAACTCTGGGAGTGGAGTAGGGCAAGGAAGAGAGTCCTTGTAGCCGAACCACTATAAACAACAGTGTCGTGTGGTTTGATCTTTCCTCTCTTTATCTTTTGTTTACATTGTGTGATTATTTATTTGTGATTGTTTCCTTTGAATTAACATATAGTAACAAAGCAAATAAAGTTTGAAAAACGGTAAAAACTATTCAACCCCCCTTATAGTTTTCCACAATTGGCATCAGGAGCTACGTTACTTAAGATCTTTAAAATATATTGTATTTTAAAACTTAAAACGATCCATGGATTTTGAAAACTTTAAAGAAGGACAATCTATGCAGAAACCACCTCTATTTGAACCAAATTGTTTTATTTATTGGAAAAATCGCTTTGAGACTTATGTAAAGTCAAAGGATATAGATCTATGGTATATTATAGTTGATGGTGATTACAAACCTATTAGTAATAATATTTCGGGTGGTCGGGATGAAGGAGCTTCTCTTACTCGCCACAGTGATGAGCAAAAGAAACTAGTTGCCAAAAATAATGAAGCCAAAATGATGCTTTATAATGCCTTACCTAAGAAAGAATATGAAAGAGTTTTTATGTGTAAAACGGCTAAGGATATTTGGCAATCTCTTATTATCACACATCAAGGGAACTCACAAGTAAAAGATAACAAAATTGATCTTCTTGTCCAACAATACGAACAATTTGTTATCTCTGAAGATGAGACCATTGATAGTGCGTTTGCTAAGTTCAATACTATTATTACATCACTTAAAGCACTTGATGAATCTTTTTCTAGTAAGAATTTTGTCAGGAAATTTCTAAGAGCACTCCATCCAAAATGGAGAGCAAATGTGACAGCTATTGAAGAATCTAAGGATCTCTCAAGCATGACACTGGATGAGCTCATAGGAAACCTAAAAGTTCACGAAATGATTATGGAAAAAGACTCGGAAATTGTCAAAGGCAAAAAGGAGAAGATTAAGTCTATTGCCTTGAAAGCCAAAGTCGAGTCAAGTGATAATGATGAGTCTTGTTCAAACAGTGATGATGAAGAGTATGCCATGGACGTGAGGGATTTCAAGAAATTCTTCAGGAGACGAGGAAAGTTTGTAAAACCACCTCGTGATGAAAAGAAATCCTCTCGGAAAGATCGTGACGATAAGAAAGGTAAGGTTGATAGGAAATGCTATAGGTGTGGTGACTCCAGTCACTTAATAGGAGAATGTCCAAAGCCTCCAAAGACCAAGTCTCAAAGAGCCTTCGTTAGTGGAGCTTGGAGCGATAGTGAAGGAGATGATGATGATGATGAGCCTAAGAACAACGAAATTGCACTTATGGCTAATGACATAGAAGAGGTACATTCTGATTCATACTCCTCTATAGATGACGAAACCTTAGAAGTAGAATATAACAAACTGTGTGACGTCACTTTAAAAATCATAAACAAAAACAAAATTTTGAAAACAAAGACAACACTTTTAGAAAATGAAGTATTTTGGCTTAAAGAAAAAGCAATACGAATTGAAAAAGGTAAAGATAGTAAAGAAACGTGTGTGTCTTGTCAAGAACTAAAACTTGAACTAGAAACCTTAAGAACCACACAGGAAGATTTAATCAAACAAAATTCAAAGTTTAAAAGGTTTGATAAAAACATAAGTTGTGCAGATGAAATAATGAAAATGCAAAAACTACCTCATGATAAAACAGGACTGGGCTTTATGAAACTAGGAACATTAAGTGATCATAAGGAACAGACTGTGAATAAAACTGATTCAACCAAGTTGGACACTCACGGATCTGACGGATCCAAAAATTTGGATCCGCCAGGTGTATCCAAAGGATCCGCGGGTACAAAAGTTGAACAGAAGGTTCACAAAATCGACCGTTCCGAGTTTGTTAAAGTTGCTAAGAAACCTAACAGTAACGTAACCAATAATAAACACAAACCAGCAGTATCTTTAGGAAGAGGTCAAGCTAGAAATGAATATAGAGTTAAAACGGATCAACAGTGACCTCAAATGAGTTTTCCCAAACACCCCTTTCCAAAGAGTATAGTTAATCCACAACACACTTATCAAAATAATTGGAACCAAAACATGCCTAGAAACTTTCATGGTCACAATTATATGCCATGGAACAATTGTCCACCATTTCAGTACATAAACCATGATAATGTCATGTTTAACCCAAACGGACCCATGAGATATTGGGGACCAAATGCTTGAGTCTTTTATGAACTTAGGTATGCTTGAAAGTTGATCTTGAACCTGATGAGTGGATCAAAGATAGTGGGTGCTCAAGACACATGACGGGAAACAAAAATCTTTTCTCAACCTACCAAGTATATGACGGAGGTAATGTCACATTCGGTAGCAAGCTTAAAAGTAAAATCATCGGAAAAGGTACAATCTCTCATGACTCTCTATCTATTGATGATGTTGCTCATGTAGATAATTTAGGATTTAATTTACTTAGTATAAGTCAATTATGCCGCAAAAAGTATAACGTCCTTTTCAGTGAAAATGGAAGTAAAATACTTAAAGATGGCATAACCGTAGGAAAAGGTGTTTTAAAGAATAATGTCTATGTTATGAAATTAGATAAAACAACTAAAGATAAGTTATGTCTTACCTCCTTGGACGAAAACTCAACTCTATGGCATCGACGCTTAGGTCATGCTAATATGAGGCTAATTCAATCTTTGTCATCCAAAGAACTCGTTAGGAACCTACCTAAGTTGAAATATGACCAACACTTTTGTGATGCTTGCAAAATTGGGAAACAAGTACATAATAGTCATAAGGCTAAAAACATGGTATCTACATCTAGATGCCTAGAATTATTACATATGGATTTGTTTGGCCCGTCGGCTATACAAAGTTATGGAGGAAATTTTTACACTTTAGTCATAGTAGATGATTACTCTAGATATACATGGACTAAATTTTTGAAAACTAAAAATGAGGCATTCGATAAATTTGAAATTCTAAGCAAGAAAATTCAAAATCAAATAGGAAGTAACATAGTATCTATTAGAACTGACCATGGTCGAGAATTTGACAATGAAATCCAATTTGGAAATTTTTGTGATAATAATGGAATAACTCATAATTTCTCGGCTCCTCGTACACCTCAATCTAATGGTGTAGTAGAACGTAAAAATAGAACAATTCAAGAAATGAGTAGAACTATGTTAAATGAACAAAACATACCACAAAAGTTTTGGTGTCACGCTGTAGATACTTCCACATATATCCTAAATAGAGTTTTAATTAGACAATTTTTAAATAAAACTCCTTATGAAATTTATCGAGGCAAAAAGCCTACATTAGGATATTTTAGAGTTTTTGGAAGCAAGTGCTTCATTTTAAACACAAAGGATTATCTCACTAAGTTCGACCCAAAGTCGTATGAAGGTGTATTTCTTGGGTACTCACAAAACAGTAAAGCATACATAGTATTAAACAAGGAAACATCAAGAGTCGAGGAATCATTGAACGTAACATTCAACGAAAGTCCACCTCCCTCTAAGACATCACCTTTGGTAGATGATGACTTAGTTGAAAGTCAAATGGTTAATGATATAGAAAACATTGAAAATGACAATGAACCCGTAAAAGGAGAAATAGTCAATATTAAAGAAACTAAAAGTCATCCATTAGAAAACGTCATAGGAAAACTTAATGAAAGAACATTAAGATCCAAAGCTCAAAATGAAAGTAATTATTTTTGTTTTATTTCAACTGTTGAACCTAAAAATATAGACGAGGCAATAAAAGATGAATCTTGGGTAATTGCTATGCAAGAAGAACTAAATCAATTTATTAGAAATGATGTTTGGACATTGGTCCCTCCACCTAAAAACCAAACCATAATCGGCACCAAATGGGTCTTTAGAAATAAAATGGATGAAAATGGTATAGTATCTAGAAATAAAGCTAGGCTAGTAGCTCAAGGTTACAATCAACAAGAAGGTATAGATTACGATGAAACATTTGCACCCGTAGCTAGACTTGAGTCTATTAGAATATTACTTGCATATGCATGTGCACATGATTTTAAGTTATTTCAAATGGATGTCAAAAGTGCTTTCTTAAATGGTTTTATAAATGAAGAAGTATATGTTGCACAACCTCCCGGCTTTGCCGACTTTGAAAAACCAAATTATGTTTTCAAACTTAAGAAAGCTTTATACGGACTTAAGCAAGCACCAAAGGCTTGGTATGATCGACTTAAGACTTTCCTAGTTGACCATAAGTATACCATGAGCCTAGTAGATAATACTCTCTTCACCAAGAAAAAGGGATCACATATTATCATAGTCCAGATATATGTGGATGACATTATATTCGGTTCAACTTGTCAAGAGGTATGCGACGATTTCTCAAAAATCATGCATGACGAGTTTGAAATGAGTATGATGGGGGAACTTAACTTTTTCTTAGGTCTCCAAAACGTTATTTATATTCTTTGATCTTTTCTTAGTTTTTTTAATAACAAATAAAAGGAATATCTTTTAGCAAATAATAAATACTAGCTTATGTCTCTTAAGTACACATTTTACACTTCACATAATAACCAAGAATTACAAGTTTGCTTATTTAGTAACTTGTTTCCTTAAAAGGAAACTTTAATTCTAAAATCATTCCATGACATCATTGCATACATCACATACAATATCTTTGATATATCTTGTTTAGATTTGCAAGTTACATAGTTGACATTTGAGGATCTTGGATGATTTGGTAAGATATGGAAGATTTGGTAAGATACAACAAATCCTTAGCTGTCATCCTCCCACGGATCCAAGTCCAATGAAGGACGGATCCCTTCTGAGGGATCCGTGGGATCCGTGAGCTGAAGATCAGCTTGCCTATATATAGCAAGCTGATCATTTGGCTTTCTCATCACTCATATAGCTTTAACACACATATTCATTCAGTACATATCTTACTAACATCATTCATAGTTGCATTTCACTTTGATCTTTCATTTTGTAGAAGAGAGATCAAGCATTCAAGGATCTACAGAACCGTAATCCTTTAGTTGCATTACTGTGTGATATTGTAGTTTGTTTCACACATCATATCTATCATTTGTAATCAGTGAGTGTGGTTAGTGCTTTAGTCCTTAAAGCACAAAGAGTGTAGGGAGTGGTTGTACCCTTGTAAAGAACTCGACATCTAGCTTAGTGTCGGTAAAGTAAATAGGCGACGTCAGGTTGGTTCTACCTTGTGAAAGAACCCGGTGTTTAGCTTAGTACCGGAAAAGGAAGTAAGCGACGTGTAAAGGTTTTCTCCGCCTAGAAAAGGAGTTTGTTTCTTAGTGAAAGATAAACTCTCGAGTTGGAAACTCGGGGAGTGGAGTAGGGCAAGGAAGAGAGTCCTTGTAGCCGAACCACTATAAACAACAGTGTCGTGTGGTTTGATCTTTCCTCTCTTTATCTTTTGTTTACATTATGTGATTATTTATTTGTGATTGTTTCCTTTGAATTAACATATAGTAACAAAGCAAATAAAGTTTGAAAAACGGTAAAAACTATTCAACCCCCCTTCTAGTTTTCCACAAATAGGATATAGTCTTTCTTGATTGACAATCTCAACACACGATTTGCAGATTGTCTAAAACTTTAAATAATGGTTGTGGTTGAGCATAAAAGCCACCATGACACAATGGAAATCAAATGGGACTAAAATCGAGCTTTTGTAGCTCTCAAATACTTATCTAATTCTTCCATTCGCTCACGGCCTTTGAAAACTCGAAGACAACTCTGCATTTGAGTGTTTGTTATGAGAAATAAAGTAATGATCCATTTGTAGAACTCTCACTTTAAAGTGGACAGCTTAAATATTTCACATCAACGATTCAAATCATATATCCACAAACATCAAGTAAATAATATCTAGATGTTTACATACATCTACATAATACATCTAGATGCCCATACGGAAAGTTGTACAGTTTTTATACACTTAGTACAAAGAAAAAAAATGAGCAACAAAGTACGATACGATATCAATTAAATAGTTGTGTTTATTTTTTTTACCACCTATTTTTTTAAATAACTAAGGAAGTATTAAAAACACAACTTTTTTTACCGAATGCATTTAGAATAATTGGGGTTTTCTTATATAATAAAAACTAGTTATAATACTCGTGCAAGCATGGATTAAAAAAATGTATTATTATCAATTAAAATACAAACAAATTAACGTGACGTGAATGTTTTTACTTCTTTGATTAAAAATAGGAAATCCTATGTATATATGTCTTTATTTATTTATTGTTTTTAGATGATGATTTTGGAGCCAATACCGCATCAACAGTCTCCCAAGCCAAATGAGGTCCCGGGTGATTATGAACAATCTTATAATTAGTCCTCGACGTAGAATATCCTCGGTTCTTTTCTAACAATTATGATCCGAAATAACATCCAAGTTGGAACATAAACCACACCGTTTGTTGCAGTCGTATTTAATAAGTAAATTGCTTTGTATTTCACTGTTTGACGGAGTTAGTTAACTCTAATCTCATTACTAGACCAAATCAGTTACATTCCATGCTATCATTGTCGCCGTCCTTGACGTATTATAAAGGCCGTGCATGCACGTGATTTGCATTCGTTGTGTTTTTTAAGCTAATTTACAAATACAGGAAGATGTCTTAAATTCAATTCCTATAGGTGCGAACAACGCTGATGTGGCTACACTAAATTTCTCGAAGAAAAGTAGGGATATATCTAGTTTGAGTTTGTGTAACGTTGGGTTCAAACTTAAAACCCAAAATTGGATGACGTGTCATTTAACTATTAAAGAGGCCGCCGGCCCAATCAAATAAAAGGAATGGCTAGATGGTAGATCTAGTTGGGCCATCGACACACACAATGAATAAAGAGGCAAGTTAGCAAATGGATTGAGATCCTCTCAAGTTGGTAGCCTTTGACTTTGTTAAACATAAAATCTACCAAATTCAATCAAATGACTGGTTCAGTTTGATCCGACCAATTCAACCGAGTAGTATATTCAGGAGATGTCTCGTATAGCTGTGTGCCCGATTCCGAGTTTTTGAAGGCATGTGTAAAAATTAAATCGCTATTAACCAAAACTGAAGCATTAAATAATCATTATTATTATTATTTTTATCTACAAGGACTAAAAAAATGTTATTTAGAAAGTTGACGTTTTTTTTGTTAGTGTGTAGACTTTAGGTAAAGTAATTTAAGTAAATATTGATTTACGGTGTTTAATTTTAATATTTTTGTGACTTTCCAAAAAAAATAAAAAAATAAAAAAATACTTTTGTTTATTGATGTGCAACCTTTGAGCAAACAAATATATATTGATCTCATGTGTGATTGCGCACCTTATACCTCCAAATCTCCAATACCACATTTGTATCTGCGTATTTACATTTAATAGTTTATTGATGTGCAACCTTTGAGCAAACAAATATATATTGATCTCATGTGTGATTGCGCACCTTATACCTCCAAATCTCCAATACCACATTTGTATCTGCGTATTTACATTTAATAGTTTATTGTGGTGTAATAATAAAACAGTAAACTATTACAGTAAATTCTAGTTTTGTTTTTCATAAATCTTAATTATGAGTGAAAAAAAAGAAAAAAAAAAAAAAAAAAAATCTAAATTCAAACTTACCCAATCGCCCCCAAACCAGGATCAAAGCAAACTCTATAAAAGTATAAATATCTCAAAACTTGCATTGTTTTTTCGATTATCACTTGAGTAGTAAAAGAAGAAGAAAAAAAATGAAAGAGAAACAAAAAAAGTTGTGTTCTCATAAAAAAAAGTTTTCTTGCAAACTTAGACTGAAAATGTTTACTTAAAGTTGTGTTCTCGAAAAAAGTTTTCTCTTAAACAAGATCTGAAAAAAACTTTTCTCTTAAATAAGACCACTAGTCACTAGCATAGTGCAAGTGACCACCACTTCGACCATGAGATGCAATTGGAACCATATTCTCCACAACCCTTATCATTTGAACCCTTATCATTGTCAAATGATAAAAGCACTCTATACATTCAATTAAATAAGACCGCTAGTCACTAGCAGCCCTTAGTTCTGATTAAAAAAAAAAAAAAAAAAAAAAATCTAAATTAAAACTTACCCGATCACCACCAAACCCACAATCAAAGCAAACTTTATGGGGTTGTTAATTTGTTTTGGCTTATATAACCGGCTTATGACTTATTTGGTTTTGAGCTTATATTTTATAAACTCATTTTTTGTGGCTCATTTTGCAACTTTTTGGCTTGTACGAGCTTATTATGACAGGTTTATAAGCTAGTAAATATACGTATAAGCCAAAAAGTTTCAAAATAAGCCACAAAAAATAAGCATATTAAACATAAGCCCAAATCCAAATAAGCAAGCTAGCTATATAAGCATACGAATCATTTGCGCGGGAAAAAAACACTTGAATCCATTAAAATCCCCAAAACTACACCATCTTCAATTCATAAACACAAAAATCACAAAATCAAATAAAATTAAAAAATTTATTGAGTTACTCAATGAATAACGCATCATCATCAGTTGGTAACTTCTGTCAACACGTAAGCTCATTCTCATCACAAATTTTATAAAAAAAATTATATAAAAAAACCTAATCACATTTTTTATAAAATTATTATTTCAGTTAATCACATCGGCGATTAACCGATGTCGCATCTCCGGTGACCTTTGCCGATTATCCGTCAGCTTCAAATCCACTCCGTTAACCGATCCTCCGATACTTCGTGTCTCGAGTACATTACGCGCTTTTTCGTTACGGTTTATTAGTTTGAACGTGTTTATAAATTTGATTTTAGGTTTAAGCTTAGTGTACATAATGTTATTTAATTTGTATTTGTGTTAGATCAGTTATTATGTACTATATATGTATTGTTTATCAAACTATTCGGGTTTATGCGTATATATTAGCTTAGTGTATAGGTTGTCTATTAATTCGTGTGTATAATGATTGTAGGATCATTATATGGACGAGTTTGTTAGATTGAGTTTAGGTGAAGTTTAGTGCACGTAATGCTATGGAACTTGTGTTTGTTTGATCGGTTATTAATGTGTATGATTATGATAGAGATAATTCTCAAAAAGTAGAAAATTTTGACTTTTTTTAAAAAAAGTTACAAAAATAACACCCATTCCAGTCATGTGCGAACGTGCGAATGTGCGACTCCATTATTCTTTTGACACGTGTCCAGACAAAAAGTACAATCCCAATCATTTGCAAGTACAATCACTATCAATTGTACCCCACATGTTGTTTGACTTTTATAAACAAATGTGCGAACGACGGATGTGCGAATGTGCGAATGGCGGCTACCCCATGTGCTACGTTATTCTTTTCCAATAAAGTAAGATCTTTGTTCTTTCCCAATAAAGTAGCACATGGGGTAGCCGCCATTCGCACATTTGCACATCCGTCGTTCGCACATTTGTTCATAAAAGTCAAACAACACGTGGGGTACAATTGATAGTGATTGTACTTGCAAATGATTGATATTGCACTTCTTGTCTGGACACGTGTCAAAAAAAATAATGAGTTGACGTTCGCACATGACCATTTAGGGAATGGGTGTTATTTTTGTACTTTCTTTTGAAAAAAGTCAAAATTTTCTCCCTTTTTGAGAATTTTCTCTTAATATGAATGAGTTTTTGTTGCTTGATATCGGTTTGTTTAGATCTATGCGTATGTTAGTTAGTGCATAAGTTATATGTTAATGATTGTGTATGAATGTTGATCATGATAATCACGAGTTTGTTAGATCAATTACTATGATTTATTATCATGGGTACGAGTTTATGTTTCTCGATATCAATTTATTCAGCTCTATGTGTGTATATGTTTGTGTGAATTTAAGAAGTTTAGTGCACATAAGGTTATCGAAGTTTCATTTGTTAAATTTGTTATTATGTATGATTATCGATCATATATAGCGCGTTTCTCATTAGCGTTCATCTGTTTATGAGTTTGAGTTCTGTTTGAAGCAGTAATCACTTCAGTTTGTTGACATTCAAATCTAGCTAAAAGCATCTGTCATAATGTACTTAAGTGATATGTATACAAGGAACATGTGTTTTATTTTATTTTTTACAGATTGGTATACTGCATGCTAAAAGGTGTGATCAGGTGTGTTTATCTGCATCCGTTGTGTAACCAAATGAAATCATCCAAGTGTTCTACCATGTTTATCATTCGGTTTTGAGATTTTTGTGCAAAGAAAGGAGGTCAAAAGGCTATTTGAGTAATTCTTTTGTTTCTGCTTCTATGTTTTTAACCGAGATCTGATGAATTCCTAAGAGTGTGTTTGGCTTCATGATATGACTAGTTTCTGACACGGGAATCGGAAGCTATGCCGAGGAGTTTCAGGATATGAAGTATATAAGTGACTCATTGCTAAATATGATACAGGGTAAGACCTTGATTCGGCTTTATATAGCTTGGATCAACTCAGAGTACTGCTTCTTAGTTCTGCAATAGATTTTTGTAACTGTTAGACAAAGATTCTGATAAACGTTACCATGAAATTTGAATTTTTATGAGAGTGTGCTGGTTCTGTTCAGTTACATCCATAAAGCTATTTGAACTTTAAACAAAAGCCGCTATCTTGAAAATCTAACATAACTTGATCTCTTTCAGTGTACCATAATAAACTGATATGTAGCTTTTCTATCATATGCAGATGGAGTTATATCAATTGCAACTACCAGTAAGTATTATTCTTGTTCGATTGTGTTACTTGACATTAACTTGCACTTTCTGAGCTATTATAGATTTATTTTTCAATTAACATCAGCATATGATCCACATATATAGACGGAGCGTACATGACTGCAAGGTGACTTCATAATGTAACGATGTTTCTAATATACAATTCCCCCTTTTCATGAATATATTTATAGCAAATAGACAGTTCACCCCAAATTGAGAAGTTAAAAAGCATTTTTACTGCTTAAAAACACTTGTGGCATTAATCAGTTGAGCAAAGGTCATACATGGAACTGAGGTAGAATGGGAAAATGGCTTCACTTTGTATCAAATACGATGGAACAAACTGCAAGGGAATTGCAACATTGCATAGTATGTCAATGTCTCGAATAAAGTCACAATTAGTAATGATACACTAGCTCACAACTTATTGTTTATCTTTTGTTATTAAGTAATTATGTTTCAAGATATCAGTTTGTGTAAAAGTCTGGCGAGACTAATTTATTTCAAGGCTTACCAATTGACAAACACAAAACATTTACTGTCTTTATGCTATTTACTCAATCTGTTTGTTTTGTCGTAATTCGATCTTGCAGGCATGTGTGACAATAAAATATTTCACTACAATATAGATCTTAAACAAAAAGATCGCATGAAAAAGATAGCTAAATTACCACCAAGCTCCAAGAATGGAGCAACATTCAGGCATGTTATTAGCCAGAAGTTATTTAAGTTAATTTTAAAACTCTCTGGACATTCATTCCTTGATTGTTTTCTTTCAGTGGGACTGAAGTATCATTCTCAACATTTCATAGTGTCGATGAGTTACTGGCAGATATTACTTTATTTTTCCGAAAGGTTAGTTGTCCATGTCAACAAACTAACTAGTGACGAACCATAAACCTTTTATTGTTTTTGGGCTGTTTCTAAGAGTCTTTGTTTATGTTTTGTTTGTGTTGCTGATTCTTCAGATGTTAATTATGAAGGTTCCTGTAAGTATTACCTCAACCTTCTTAATAATTTATTGCAGACCCTTTTATAGCTATTGCTCGTCCTTCATTTACAGCGACTACATATTAAGGTTATTATAGGAACTACATATTAAGTCATAGCAATTCAGCAAATTGATACTGCATTCATGTGTATTGCTATGACTTAATTAATAGCTGGCCTCATTTTGTCCTTTTACATCACGAAGTGGTAACTGTAGTTAATCTTTCTCATCATAACTACACGGGTGTTACTACTTTTGTCTTGTCAGATGGTTGGAATTGAACTCATTGTTGACAAGGGAGAACCTGAGCAACAATCTGTAAATGTTATCGTGGTGAATGAGTGCATTGATTTACCATCAGAAGAAAACGCTCAATGTCTTAAGTCAGGCATTATGGATTATATTCTCAAGCATGGGAATCAATTTGATAGTAGATGTCACTCTTGCTTTCCAATCGGGTAAGTTCTAAACAGACTAAATCTAATAAGTGGGTCAAATGGATATTGAAAAGCTAGTATTGGAGTTTATCTCCAAAAGGTCAAATTAAAGTCTATTCTTAATGCACACAACCTTTTAAATGACCTGTAATACTGTGGTTTTTTTAATCATAGTTAATGCATAAGTTATTATATAGATATGTAACAAAAATGACCTGTTTTGACCCCAACCCGTATAATAAAGTCCTAATGACATTTAATTCCAAAAGCATACTAGTAATCAATAGTAACGACATTATGTGATGTGTGTATGGCTGACTTTTTTGATCTGTTATATTCTTGATTTTGTTAGGGAACACTTGAAAATTGGAAGCGCGATGGTTTGCAAAAGTACAAAGAATGTTGAAACAACGATAGAAGTTGTGGTTATCATCAGTGAATTATCAGAGCTGATGAATCCATCATGTTTCAGGGCGTGTGGTAGTAAAACAGAGGTCAGTCCCCGCCCTCTTACACACACAGAAAAAAAAAGGTCAACTACAGGGAAATTTGTAATGCAAATTCATCGTATTTACGTCTTTAACTGTATCGTACTATCATCTCATAGTAGACAAATTAAAGACAAGATTTTCCTTTGACTTCTTGTATTTATTTTCGATTTTCTTATAACTTTTAAAATGACTACATGCTTTTCAGGTACTATACTTCAATGACTTCTTACTTGGCCCGATTTCTCAATCATTGCTAGATGCATTGAAAAGCATCGATTGGAAATGCTATGGGATAAGCATAAAACGCATCTTGGACGAAGATGGCTGTGCATTTATTGAATGGGAGGATTTGCCACCAGGTTCACATATTGACATTGTCATCCACTGTCACCGCAAAAAATATCCTTCGCTGTCGTTCCATATATTTGCTTGTAATATCTGACTAGAGGTGGCAATTCAACCCATATATACTTGCAATCATATCTGACACACTATCTACAAATGAGTATAAAATTACTGGCCAACCCAACCTAACCCGTTTTAATCCGTTACCGAACCTCCCACCCCTCATCTTGTTACCTCTAGTATTAGGTTTGCTAATGACTGAAGATAAATATTGTACCTTTTTGTATGTTATTTTTGTGCATTTCCTTAACACACACCAAGCTCAATCTGGGTTCAGCAAAGGCAAGCACTGTTGATCGGAATCTTGTTAAGAAAGCTGTGAAGCTTGCATTGACTGACATAAAAGAGAAAAATGACGGTTTTCTTCTCAGCGCGAATGCAGTTAAGGTACACCCGGATGCTCCTACATACGCGTTTCATTGCTGTTTATTTTTAAGTTAAAAAATTTACGTTTAAAGGAATAGTCAACACTTTTTACTATGTAAATGTTACTCATTAAAAACACAGCCTCTTTACAAATATCCAACTGGTCTAAAATTGATCCTCATTGCTGAAACATGGCTTTGGTGGTCCTTAGCTTCTCATTATGGTCCTCGTGCTTTAGCCCATGTCCAGCTAACATGATGATTTTAAGCTCTTTATAGCTTCTCATTATGGTTCGCCTTATGTGAAATGGCAAGTCTGATGTTTGATTCTTCAAAAAGTATCGACTTTGAAGTGTTCTTCACTGTTGTTTAGTTATGAGCAAGCCAATAGAGAATCTGCTATCTCTCACTGCTCGTGTTCTATGTTGGGCGTAAATCAACATTTCTGTTTTCTTTCTCTTGTCTACTTCATATAATTAATGCTTCTGTCCCAAGAAAATAACAACAATAATTATAAGACGTTGACATTTCCGTTTTCTTTATCTTTTCTAGTCCTGTTTTCACCCAGATGAGCATTCGTAACAGTGTGTTAGTTTCTTTAGGTTCGCAGTTATGCACCAGACCTTGCAAAAACAATTGCAGGCCTGATCTCGACTTCCAATGATCTAAAATTCAGAGGAGAATGTGCGTCGCTTCTTGGTCTACATTCCCATGATGCAAAATTGATTGAAGATAGCCTTAAACAAAGGCTTATTTCAGTTATAGACCGCAACGACAGAGAGCCCCAAAGGATGAGAGAAGCGGCACCTCTTCTTTTTCAGGATGATTGTTTTGACTTACCAGAATATGTAGATGAGGAATTTGAAGACTGTGAGGTAAGTTTTTCACCTTTTGATCTATAGAATTAGATTTAAGTAAATCCTTATCAATATTTAGATATGAAACATACAATAGTTTACGAGTTCTATGCTTATAAGCTATTATTCATCATTTTCTATTGAGATACGAAACATAACATAGTGTACGAGTTCCACGCCTATTAGATACTATCGATCTTTTGGTTCTTGCTTAGCCTTATATGACTTATGATATGCTGTTTTATTTTATCTGTCCAAAATTAAGGGGGTGTTGAGATGTGTAATTTGAAACTGTTTATTTGTTTATTGCAATTTCAAGTCGTAAGATTTAGTTTTTAGTCTTTGTATAACCTGTTTGATTTACTAGGAGTCAATAATCAAGCAGGTTTTAGTTTCTTGTATACACTGATTATCAAATGACTTATTTTAAGGTTAATTGCACCAAAAATGTAACATATTTTTCATATTGTCTTTGTATACAAGAAACTTTGTTTTGTTCTGTTTCGATGTATGTAAATGTTTATATACTGATGTAACTGTAAGTATGTCACACCAGTTGGTAAAAATGGGAGTATCTTGCATTTTGGCAATTATTTTACCTGCTGTTGCAACAGTATGCAAGTATTGTTACATACAATGTAAAAAAACGAAATATATTGTGCACAATATTCCCAAACAACTTAAATCCATAGAACGCTTGGCATTGATTTGTCCGACCAATTATTCCCAAACATAATCTTTGTATGGCGTTTTCTTACAACTAATTATTGGACTTACAAACAGAAACACAAATACACTAACACACATTAACTCACAAAATGCATGTTTTAGTCGAAACAAAATAAAACAAGACAGAAAAAATCAATCAAACCCGATGTTATAGTGGTGGTGGTGGTGCGGGACCTGTAACGCAGCGATAACGCTATGGCTGGTACAATGGTGTCGCGCCATAGGGCTATAACCGGCGCATAATTCCCCATGCTTGGTGTTCTTATTAGTTATTAGTTCAAAAAATGATATTTAAGGAGTATTGGGAATATGTTTATAGCATTTTTAACAAGTAATTAAATAGTTGTACCTATGTGGTATCCAACACTTGCCCCTGTCTAAAAGTCATGACAGACTCACGAAGAGATACATTTTGAAAGGTTATATCAATAATTTCAATGCAGTGATTTATCATTGATCCGTCGTTTCAATGGATAAACACTGTAATTCAAGTCCATGTAAGTTAATAACCTTTCAACATATTTATACATATGTTTACGCATAGTACAAGTGACAACCACAACTTCGACCATGAGATGCAATTGGTGAAACCCTTATCATTGGCAAATTTTTGTACAATAAGACCATTAGTTACTAGCAGCCCTTAATGACATGTCTAACATAAAAAGTTAGGTTTCATATTGTATCATTGTTCATAGTAGTTGCTGAGAAGGTGCACATCATATCGATGTTTGTTATTTTGTAATTTATTATATTCAAACTTTTTATTTAACCGTCACTTCTAAAATGGTTAAAATGCATAACTATGTAGAGTATAGATTCAATGTTTACGTATGGTACAAGTGACGACCATCACTTTGACCATAAGATGCAATTGGAGCCATATTCTTTACAACTCATATCATTGTCAAATTTTCATACATTCAATTAAATAAGACAACTAGTTACTAGCGGTCCTTAATAACTTATCTAACATAAAAAGTTAGGTTTCATAATGTATTATTGTTCATAGTAGTCGCTGAGAAGACGTACATCATATAAATGTTTGTTGTTTTGTTATTTATTATATTCAAACCTTTTATTTAACAGTCACTACGAAAATGGTTAATATGCATAATTATATGGAGTATAGATTTAATGTTTACGCATAATATAAGTGGCGACCATCACTTCGACCATGAGATGCAATTGGAACCATATTCTTTACAACTCATATCATTGTCAAATTTTTATAAATCTAATTAAATACGTAAGACCACTAGTTACTAGCAGCCCTTAGTGACCTATCTAACATATAAAAAGTCAGGTCTCATATTTGTATTATTGTTTTTAGTGACCTCCTGGGGTATATAAGCCCATTTTAGGGTTTCTTTCTCACTTTGATACTCACCTCGCCCCATTTCCAATTTCCGGCGCCGCATCAAATTCCGGCCAACCATCCGGCACTCACCACCGCCCAAGGATGGAGATCGAGGTATACGTTAAAGGTTTAAGGACGAGTTAGGGTTTTGTCGAGTTGCTTTGATGCATAGCCGCCGTCATCTTTTCCGGCGACCACCTCCGGCCGACTTCCGGCCACCTCCTTTCACGCCGCCGCCTACCACCGATCATAGAAAAGGAGATGAAGAGCTCGTTCGCAAGGGTCACAGCTAGGGTTTGATTTGGATCCGTGTTTGTCTCGTTGTCACCACCTCCGTCTCATCTCTTATTCCCTTTCTCGTCATTTGGTAAGTCTTCAAACACACAAATCCATGTTATTTGGTTTTAAATACGGGTCGGGTCGACCCGGGTTAAATTTCAGTTATGTGCCTGGATTTGATTCATGTTATTTGGTTTTGGTTTAAAGGTCAACCCGTTTGGGTTCCGGGTTGACTAGGTGAGTCACGAGTCAATCTTGGGTGTAACTATTATACGTGTTGTTGGATGAATATTGTCGTTTAATGGTCTCGGTACAAAACGAAACAACAAATAGGGTTGTCAAGAAGGTAAGTCAAGCTAGGGTGCATTGAGGTTATGTTTGAGTTGCGTATGTTTGTTGTTTGTGTTTGCGTTGACTCGACTGCAACCCATGAAGTGTTGCCTTGGTTCGATTATCATCACAGACACCAAGGGGGTGTCAAGATTGTGTTATACATTATTTTTGCTTCTTGTGGTTGCTTCGGCTTGGCAGGCATGCACGTGGCGGTCATAGAGTTAAGTTTTCGCAAAAGTGGTTATAGTCTAGGTTTTAAAATATACCCAGTTCTATAACTTATGCTTTGATACCAATCTGTTCAGAATTCTCGATGATGAACTCAACTAGATATCCTATTGTTGTGAAGGCATGTCTTCGCCTTTTTCTCTTAGCTCTCGCTCCATCGAAACTGTGAAACACAAGGCTCTCCCTCTCACTCCTTTTCCTATCCACTCTCCTTCCATCGTCGTCGGAATTAGAAGATACTAGGCTTTTCCTTTTACTCTTAGCTCTCTCTCCATCGGAACTATGATACACAAGCTCTCCCTCTCCCTCCTTTTCCTCTCCACTCTCCTTTCATCGCCATCGGAATCAAAAGATACATGGATTTTACTTTTACTCTTAGCTCTCCCTTCATCGGAACTGTGAGACACAAGGCTCTCCCTTCTATACTTCACGCTCCTCCCATCACCATCACGAGATATCACGTTTTCCTTTTACTCTTCACTCTCCCCTCATTACGATTACCATTGCCATGTGGAGATACAAGGCTCTTGACAAATACATGGTCATCATAATTATAGTTACTTTCCGAATATGTGGATAACGGGATATGCTCATGAGGACGGATATCTTCACCGTGGGGATGATCAATGCTTCGAACCAATACTGGAGCACCTGAACCTTCTTCTAACAGCCATATGTGAACATGACCAGACAAGAAATTTCTGTGGGGAATGTAATCCATCGTTATTTGGTTACTTTCGTTCCCAAGACTTTTGTGCATTGTAGTTTCTCCTTACCCATATCTCCATTTCCTTATTTTTGCTCAAGTTGTTTATATCTGGTCGAGGAAAGATGCATATATGGTCTTTCATAGTCCCCAAAGTCCACGAGTCATATTGATCATCCAATTTTGGTAGGCGGATTTCTTTAAAAACCTCTTTGGTTAAATCTAAAGAAACAATCTCCGGGGAGTCAGATGATTGTCTGGACTGGTTCTTTTGAGGGAGGCCTATAAATTGCACGGGTCCAAGCTTAATTGATTGATTCTTTTAAAACTAGCTCCTGTAATCAATCTCACCATTAGCATTTTCACCATTATAATGGAAACTCAATTCTGTGGATTAAAGCCCTTCTTTAAAGAAGTCCTCTAACTAGATCAGATCTCGCTGAAAGTTTCCACTTTTCTGTCCAGCTTCAAAATGGAATGGAATAGTCTAATAAGATGCTTAATATCTCCAACAAGCGCGAAAGCCATTGCTTCTTGCTTTCAATCCCAAGCCTACGTTTGCTTAGTAAGGTTGCTTCTTTTTATACATGATTGATGTATTTTGTCATTTGATAGGGGTTTCTTAATTTATTGATAAATTCTCGAAATCCCATAACCAGTGTCAAAGCTTCCCACCTTTCAGATGCACATACCGACACAACTGATGTGTTAGTTGACTAATAACCTTCAAATGATTACTGGATTCTGTCATTCTAAATATAAGTATGCTGACTAATAACCTTTGGGCCCGTTTGATCAAAAATAGCGTTAGATCACAGACCATATGCAGTAGACCAATCAGCGAGCTTGTCAAGTAGATAGTAAAAACAAATTATATTACCATCACTATTACGGGCTTTGGGAGCCACCGAATCTGCACCTTTAGTGAGAAAGTATCAGCCAATAAGTTTTACTTATCAAGATTAATTCATAGAAATATAGGTGCTGCATTTTTACCAAAACGTTGGTTTGAATTAGCGGGCAGAGGTAGCAATGTAGTCGGGTTGGGCTGGTTAGACAACAGGTCAAAAAGGTTAATTTGGTAGTTGGTACCGGATAGGCTGACTTGAAAAACACTCGTTGAACCTTTTTATGACTAAATGTATATGTAACATGTTTAAAAATTGTTATTTAGGGAGGAGCACCCTGGATTACGAAAAGAAGATTGCAAGGAGTTATACAATAAACAGAAGAAACTGAATAATATCAGTGAATCCGGGGTGGGGTGGGGTGGGTAAGCTAAAGGAGTCTCACAAAAAAGTTATAGCGACAACCCCTTTAGCAAGTCTTTTAGAATTGCAGACGGAAGGTTTTGGTCTACTCAAGGATGTAATCAAGTCAATTGCATGCAATTTTGATTATAAGGATATGACGCAAAAAGTACATGAGGGCGGCGAGACCCGGAAGATTTTGATTAAATCAGAAGATTTCTCTAAGATAATGGGTATAAAAAATGGAAGTGGTAAAACGGCACCACAAAATCCAGAATTGGATGATCTAGTAGGTAAATTTTGTGAGTTGAATAAAGACGGCAAGTACAAATATATATGTGAATCTAAGGTTAAGGATGCACTTGAGAAAGCCCCTGAGAACGATGAGATAATTATTAAGCAAGCATTTGCATTAATAGCTCTCCATTACATTGTTTGTCCCGCCGCGGGGGGTAGATTGGGGAAGAATTGGTTGTGGTATGTGCGTGATGTTGGTAGTCTCAATACACAACCGTGGGTAACAATTGCTATGAATACTCTCAAGGAGGGCATTCAAAATTACCAAACCGGGAAAGGGGCAGAGAGGAATATTGGGGGGTGTGTATTATTTTTACAATTGTATTGTATGAAGATGAGAGGGTTGAAAGTTATGGAAGGGTTGAAAGTTTGATAAAAAAGTGATTGAAGGGTTCTAGAATAAATGGATGGTTAGTGAAATTGTGTGCCATATTTTATTATATTTATTAGTATTATGACTTCTGTGATTTTTTAACTGGTTCCCCCCTAATTACAGCTTGACCACGCTCCTCCAAAGAGAGGCAAAGTGGTGGATAATATTTGCAAAGTCATGAAGAATCTATCTCGTCTTATCAAGGATAAAAAAGAAACAATAAGACCAGAGTTACTGTTGCAACTTTCTGCATCATTAGAGAACCATATGAAACAAATTTCATCAGACCATTCCTTTGTTTCTATTGGCCCATTCAAAATCCGTAGTTCAAAGCCCATTTGATGCTAAAGAAATGAAAATTCTTCAATGTGTCTATGATGAAGATCCAAATAATGAAAATGAAGCACATGTAGCTTCTTTGGATGGCACGTATATCAGCAGGGCCGAAATGAAACAACATCTGAATGATAACTCATGGCTCGATGAGTTGATCATAAACTATGTTGCAGAATATTTGTGTGTTCGAGCATGTGACTCGTCACCCAATCCAAAGTATTGGTATCTTCCGACTGCATTTGAGGTTTGTTTGGTCTACACTTTTGAAAATAGCACTCATTATAATTAGCAATAATTATATATGGCTTATGAAATTTCATTTATATGTGTGCAGAAAGAGATTGAAAGTACGACAATTCAGCATATCAAGGAATCTTGTGATCGTTATAAGTGGGCTAAATTAAAAGCGGCTGATTCAGTGGAGTGTGATCTAGGAGATGTAGAGCAAGTATTTTGTGGAATGTGGTTAAATCAATGAATATCATGCAATGGTGATTTCTAATGTTTTTTTTTTTTTTTTTTTCTTTCTTATTATTAGTTCTTTCTTCCCGTGCTTCGTAATTCTCACTTCAAGCTAGTGGTGGTGTACATGAAGGAAAAGAGGCTGGAGGTTTGGGACAGCCTTAACAATGACAAACTTGGGCCGAAGGATGCTGATCTACTCAATCGTGTGGTAATGACCACTTCCCCTTGACTTTTTTTTTTGGGTGTGAAAAGTGAAATTTAAGTATGATTGGAAATTTATAGCACATAAGCTTTCTCAGCAAATTCATACCACTTCCCTTTTTGGTTGGATGATGCCCTTGATTGTTAGTCATTACATACTTTCTTGTCATGTAGGGTGTTGGACTAGAGAAAATTCTCGATCGGGAAACAGGCTCTATATCGAAGTTCACACAAACTTTGGGGGATGTGAGGAAGCAGGGGGATGCGAAAGATTGTGGAGTTTACGTGTGCCATTTCATGGAGTATCCGGATCTGGCCCTGACAAGAAATATGAGGTTAGGTCTACATCATACATTAAGGATGATGCTATGTTGGTTCCAATCAAAATGGTCTCTTTTTGTCAACCTTTAGAGGTGATCCCAAGTTCCTTTCAGGATTGGTTTATATATATAACCTTAGAGGTGATCCCGAGTTCTAAGAAGGATCTCTCTTTTGGTTCTAGATTTATACCTTAGAGGTTATTCAAAGTGCTTCATAATGTCACTTACTAAAAAGTAGTCTACAAACAGACAAAGTAGACACGAACTTTTAAGATCACCCGTTTGTAATTATAACCGTATAGGTGATCTCAAGTTCTTTCCATGATCCCTCTTTTGGTTCTATTTTTGTACCATAGAGGTAATCCCATATACAAGATCTTGAACCTATTCGAATACCAGATCCGGATACTCCATGAAATGGCACACGTAAACTCCACAATCTTTCGCATCCCCCTGCTTCCGCACATCCCCCAAAGTTTGTGTGAACTTCGATATAGAGCCTGTTTCCCGATCGAGAATTTTCTCTAGTCCAACACCCTACATGACAAGAAAGTATGTAATGACTAACAATCAAGGGCATCATCCAACCAAAAAGGGAAGTGGTATGAATTTGCTGAGAAAGCTTATGTGCTATAAATTTCCAATCATACTTAAATTTCACTTTTCACACCCAAAAAAAAAAGTCAAGGGGAAGTGGTCATTACCACACGATTGAGTAGATCAGCATCCTTCGGCCCAAGTTTGTCATTGTTAAGGCTGTCCCAAACCTCCAGCCTCTTTTCCTTCATGTACACCACCACTAGCTTGAAGTGAGAATTACGAAGCACGGGAAGAAAGAACTAATAATAAGAAAGAAAAAAAAAAAACATTAGAAATCACCATTGCATGATATTCATTGATTTAACCACATTCCACAAAATACTTGCTCTACATCTCCTAGATCACACTCCACTGAATCAGCCGCTTTTAATTTTCGTACTTTCAGTCTCTTTCTGCACACATATAAATGAAATTTCATAAGCCACATATAATTATTGCTAATTATAATGAGTGCTATTTTCAAAAGTGTAGACCAAACAAACCTCAAATGCAGTCGGAAGATACCAATACTTTGGATTGGGTGACGAGTCACATGCTCGAACACACAAATATTCTGCAACATAGTTTATGATCAACTCATCGAGCCATGAGTTATCATTCAGATGTTGTTTCATTTCGGCCCTGCTGATATACGTGCCATCCAAAGAAGCTACATGTGCTTCATTTTCATTGTTTGGATCTTCATCAGACACATTGAAGAATTTTCATTTCTTTAGCATCAAATGGGCTTTGAACTACGGATTTTGAATGGGCCAATAGAAACAAAGGAATGGTCTGATGAAATTTGTTTCATATGGTTCTCTAATGATGCAGAAAGTTGCAACAGTAACTCTGGTCTTATTGTTTCTTTTTTATCCTTGATAAGACGAGATAGATTCTTCATGACTTTGCAAATATTATCCACCACTTTGCCTCTCTTTGGAGGAGCATGGTCAAGCTGTAATTAGGGGGAACCAGTTAAAAAATCACAAAAGTCATAATACTAATAAATCTAATAAAATATGGCACACAATTTCACTAACCATCCATTTATTCTGGAACCCTTCAATCACTTTTTTATCAAACTTTCAACCCTTCCATAACTTTCAACCCTCTCATCTTCATACAATACAATTGTAAAAATAATACACACCCCCCAATATTCCTCTCTGCCCATTTCCCGGTTTGGTAATTTTGAATGCCCTCCTTGAGAGTATTCATAGCAATTGTTACCCACGGTTGTGTATTGAGACTACCAACATCACGCACATACCACAACCAATTCTTCCCCAATCTACCCCCCGCGGCGGGACAAACAATGTAATGGAGAGCTATTAATGCAAATGCTTGCTTAATAATTATCTCATCGTTCTCAGGGGCTTTCTCAAGTGCATCCTTAACCTTAGATTCACATATATATTTGTACTTGCCCTCTTTATTCAACTCACAAAATTTACCTACTAGATCATCCAATTCTGGATTTTGTGGTGCCGTTTTACCACTTCCATTTTTTATACCCATTATCTTAGAGAAATCTTCTGATTTAATCAAAATCTTCCGGGTCTCACCCCCATCATGTGCTTTTTGCGTCATATCCTTATAATCAAAATTGCATGCAATTGACTTGATTACATCCTTGAGTAGACCAAAACCTTCCGTATGCAATTCTAAAAGACTTGCTAAAGGGGTTGTCGCTATAACTTTTTTGTGAGACTCCTTTAGCTTACCCAAAATTGCACTAAATTTGTCTGATTTACACCTTATATGGGTTCTCGTAGGCTCCCCCCCCGGATTCACTGATATTATTCAGTTTCTTTTGTTTATTGTATAACTCCTTGCAATCTTCTTTTCGTAATCCAGGGTGCTCCTCCCTAAATAACAATTTTTAAACATGTTACATATACATTCAGTCATAAAAAGGTTCAACGAGTGTTTTTCAGGTCAGCCTATCCGGTGCCAACTACCAAATTAACCTTTTTGACCTGTTGTCCAACCAGCCCAACCCGACTACATTGCTACCTCTGCCCGCTAATTCAAACCAACGTTTTGGTAAAAATGCAGCACCTATATTTCTATGAATTAATCTTGATAAGTAAAACTTATTGGCTGAAACTTTATCTCACTAAAGGTGCAGATTCGGTGGCTCCCAAATCCAGTAATAGTGATGGTAATAGTTACAACAAATGATTAATAGCTCTAAAATTTAGTGTGCACAACATATTTCGTTTTTTTACATTGTATGTAACAATACTTGCATATTGTTGCAACAGCGGGTAAAATAATTGCACCAAAATGCAAGATACTTCCATTTTTACCAACTGGTGACATACTTCCATCTAACATATAAACATTTACATACATCAATACAGAACAAAACAAAGTTTCTTGTATAAAATGACAACGTGGAAAATATGTTACAACTAAAGCCTGCTAGTGCTTGGTTATTGACTCCTAGTAAATCAAACAGGTTATACAAAGACTACAAACTGAAGATTCCGACTTGAAATTTCAACAAACAAAAAGAAACAGTTTTTGTACATTTACATACATCAAAAAAGATTCAATGTTTACACATAGTACAACTGACAACCACCACTTCTACCATGAGATGCGATTCGAGCCATATTCTTTACAACTCATATCATTGTCAAATTTTTGTACTTTCAATTAAATAAGCCCACTAGCCACTAGCAGCCTTAGTGAGTAGTGACCCATCTAACATAGAAAGTCATGTCTCATATTGTATTATTGTTCATAGTAGTTGCTGAGAAGATGCACATCATATTCCTGTTTGTTGTTTTGTCATTTCACTGATTCGTACTAAATAACGAGCTAATGAATCCCCCTCTTTTTAATGTTTGTTGTTTTGTCATTTATTATAGGATTAGAAGATCTTAATCATTTATTATATTCAAACTTTTGATATAACAGTCACTACAAAAATGATTAAAATGCATAATTATTAGAGTATAGATTCAATGTATGGTACAAATGACGACCATCACTTCGGCCATGAGACGCAATTGAAACCATATTCTTTACGACCCTTATCATTGCCAAATCTTTGTACATTCAATTAAATAAGACCACTAGTCACTAACAACCTTTAGTGACTTGTCTAACATAAAAAATGAGGTTTCATATTGTATTATTTTTCATAGTAGTTGCGGAGAAGGTACACATCATATTGATGTTGTTGTATTTTTATTTACTATATTCAAACTTTGAATAATTCAATAAAAGGGACGTTTCCTGTACGCTATATCCTGTATACAATTTGTTTGAACGTAATAGTACGTCAAAAAGTCAATAGTGTTATGAAATATCAGTCACGTACACATAAATGTATGCCACATTTTCAGATATAGATCAATAATGTAGCTAGTTCTTGTTCGCTTATTACCTGTGTGAAATAAATAGTGAATGTATGTAGTATAAATACTACATGATATCTATCAAACAAAGTGCATCAATTTCACCACTTTGAGGTGATCTTTCTACTTATCTCCCTCTAATCTCTCTTTTAAGTTTCTTGATTATATTGATAATCTTTTGGTAAAACCACTTAATTATAACAAATAGTCTTTTATTATTAATAAAATTATGCAAAGACATATACATGCTCATCCACAACCACATGTATATACAAAACGCACCCTAAACACATTTAGATCACCACCAGCTACCTCACTTCTTATTGACTTTAGGTGTCGGGACAAGCATAGGCTTGTCATTTGGGCCCCACGGGTGCCACATCACCATAACACAACACCTTTTACAACCCCCTTATCACAATTAAACACAATAAGGTTTTTTGGGTCCCACCACTTCTTATTTTATTTTTTTTATTCAATTTTCCAAATAACATAAAATTAATTTATAAACTAAAATTAATTTATAAAAATAAAATTACAATACAACATATTAAAAACATACGAAAAAACGAACTTTCATTTGACAAATGTCGTAGCAATAATAATAAAGACCAAAATTGTGTCTTACGTTTCCAAGTTTTCTACAACTAATTTTTGGATGATATGTAGCCTAAATGAAGTACCAACCCAACAAATCTTAATACACACACAAGCCTAAATCCACTTACAAACCACCCTAATTGATTGGTTTTTTTTTTTTTTTTTTTTTTTTTTTTTTTTGAACGGCAAGTTAGTAGTTAGTGATTCAAGCCTATAGTGACATTCAATTGGGCAGTATGCAAGCCTTGAACCTTTGCCTTTGGGGATAAACACCACTCCTGCTTTAATTTATTTCCGCCTCTGAAGGTCCATGGTGAGACTCGATTACCCTTGTTGGCCAACTGAGCTAGCCCAGTTGGTTACCCTAATTGATTGGTTATAGAACACTTAACTAAATTAGCAGCCACCAAATAAACTAAATCTCACGCGGTCAAAAATTCTCTCATCACCTCAACTAACCAAACCAAACGCAGATTTATATATTAAAAAAAAAAAAAAAAAAAAAAAAAAAAAAAAAAAAAAAAAAAATCGTCGCTGTATTCTTGTTCTTGAATCCGAGTACAAAATTTGTATAAAAATTTTGTTTTGTTTTTTTTTTTTTTTTTTTTTTTTTTTCAAAAAGAAAAGATAAAACTCAATTTTATAAACGTTTCCAACGTTCACCTTCAATCTCCGTACAATTTTTCCTTTGTCGTCTGCACGACAAGCAATCAAAAAACGAAGCACGGCGAAGTCATTTGGTGTGGCGGCGAGGCTATGGCGAAGTCCACGTAGGAGTGGCGAACGAGATCTTGTCACGACACCTAAAGCTCTAATAGTTGTACTTAAGTGGTATTCAACACTTGCCACGTGTTTTCCACAAAATGTTTTGTACAAGAAAAAGAAAACAGATATCACATTCAAATCATTTTATTTCTAAAATATTCTCCACAAAATACAAATCCCTTATTTCCTAACTTAACAACGAAAATTACAAAACAAACTTTTGTTGTTTCCTTGTTTTCCTTTGTAACGCAAGACCCTCCCTTCCCTTCTTCAAAGCAGAAAATACAAACATTAACTAAACGTGTTTTCTGTATTTTCAAGTGGTTTTTGGAGATAAATTTCGCTTCCAAATATCTACCAAATTGTATAAAACAAGAGAATTTTTTCTCCAACTAAACGCACCATAAATATCGCGACAGCCCCACCGTGGTTTCAAAAGAATGGGAGTTCATGGAAATTTGAAATATATGACTATCAAGAACCATTGTCGTGCTTTACATTATATTCTTAGTTACGATGAGTATTTGAGAATGAGAGTTCATGAAAATTTGAAAGATGTGACTATCAAGAACCATTACCGTGCTTTACATTGACATCGTATTGAAGGTTTTATTTATAGTTTTGATGGATTAGCTTATCATCGATCCGTTTTAATGGGTGAAATGTAACTCGGGTCATTGTCATGTATAGTTAATTTTAGTTCACAACAATAGGAAGGACATTGGCTTTAGGCGTGATGTGAGATAAGACATGGAATGCGATAAGGCGCTAGGCATGACGCGTTTTTTTTTTTTCAACTTCGATGAAAAAGGTTTTTTTTTAAGAAATAAAGAAGATTACATGCAAAGATAGTTTCTTAACTTAATTCCTCATGTATAACACTTTTGTAAACTCGATATATATGAGATACAATATAATATATAAATCTAGAAATATTTTTATATTTTATGTCGCTTTAAGTCACACCTTAAAAAATATTATGGCTTCTCCATAACTCCTAAGGCACACCTTAAAAAATATTAAGTTTCTTAACTTAATTCCTCATGCCGCTACGCTAGGGCTGCAATCGAGTCAAGCCGAGCTCGAGCTTGACAAGGCTTGAGCTTTGCTCGAAACAAAAACAGTAGGCTTGAGCATGGCTTGATAGCTTGTCAAGCTTTAATCATCTAGGCTTGAGCTTGGCTTGAGTAGGTTTCGAACAAAGCTTGAGCTTGGCTTGAAAAGTTTGAATTTGTACAAAAATATTTTGTTTAATAGCCAAACTCATCAATAAATATATTTATAAAGTAAAACAAACTAAAACCATATTTGAAAACCAAATTAGATTGATTTAACAGTAATAAAACCAAGAATAACATTCTCATACCCAAGTCGAACATTATAATGAAACATTTGCCAAAGTGCTAAATAAGGTTCTAATGTCTAATTATTTCTATAAATAAGGTTCTCGTACCCAACTCGTTACAGTAGCACATCTTTTAAATCTATATTTTATATTAATGGTTTACTTTTCTCCATATAGACAATATTCATCACATAGTATAAATATCGATTATACTATAAATATGGTTAGTTTTTGATGATATTAACACTTAACATTATCAATAAAAGTTGTTGATAAGTAAACTTACAAATTTTTCTGTAAAAAGAGAAGCTTACTTGGTTGTTGAATTATCGGAGAAGAGACAAGAGACGCTAGAATACAAATTGTTAGATTACTTAGGGTAAAAAGTCCTTTTAGAATACATTATTCATTTATTTATGATATAAGTCCTTATAATTAGGGTAATACTCAAATTAGCCCTTAAATACTTATATAAATTTATTATGAGTATATATTATATATATATATATATATATATATATATTAAAGCTCGAAAAAGCTTGATAAGAGCACGAGCCGAGCTATCAAAAGCTTGAGCTTGACTCGTTATATATTTCGAGCTAATTTTTTAGCTTGAGCTTGATAAAAGCTTGGCTTGATCGAGTCAAGCTCGAGCTCGAGCTCGAGTTGTTTAATAAAAGCTTGACTTGATTGCAGCCCTACGCTACGCCACGCCTCACGCCATTTATAACATTGATCTTAATTAATCAAATACTTTGGTTTGGATATTGTTTTCAGTCATTTGGCTTTTTTTTTTAAACGCCCAGTTTAACAAGAGCCTGTTTGATCCGAATTTTAGCTTTACCCGTTTGACTCGTACCCGTTAAGACCTGAGCCCGTTGCACGAACCCGCCCGTTTTGCCACCTCCCCCAACAATGTTTATTTAACTATCCGCAGTTCTAAAATATTCATTTTGCATTTATGCTCGTTATGCTTCAAGATTTATAGTCGTTCATATAATTCATATAACTTTGAATAATAGGCGAAAACCCAAATGTATTTATCAACAACAAAAAGGTTACTCTAATATAAACAGGCGTATTGATATCCTTATTATAATTGAATTAAAAAGTTAAAATTGCACATGTCAATAGCAAAGGTGTATTACAATTGATTTTCTTTTTACGTGCAAAATACAGTCATATATCTTACTTGGCATACTTGCATTTTCTTTAGTCATTGTCATTTGTCACACTTATGCTCTCTCCCTAATTTCATTCATTCATTGTAGGCGTGTTAGGGATCTCCGCCAAGAAAGAAGCACCTGTGAACTTTTTGAATGACACGTTGGATGAAAGATCCACGCTCAAACCGACAGACGTTTTGGTATTTGGATGGGTTGGAGGGAAACATGCGTGTGTGGATCTAACCGGAGTTTCTCCACTCGTGAGTTTGAGTAGCCGGAGTTTTACAGTAGGACAGGCTGCTTTGAAAGCCGCCTCATACAAAGTGGCAAAACACGAGAAAGCGTGCATTGAAAATCAACATGTTTTTATTCCTTTCGCGTTTGATACTTTAGATTTCCTTGCACCTGAGGCAGTGGAGTTCCTCAACATAGTCCAACGAGTTATACATAGTAATGTTATGACACCTTGATCCCTAGATATAGTTTTCAAAAGAATTAGTTTTACAATCCAAAAAAGAGCTAGTGGCACAGGTTGTTGTCCGTTTGGCTTCCACCTCTATGAAAATCCAAAAGTTAATTAAACATTTATCGAAAATTGAAGGGTTAAATTTGTAAGAACTTCCAAAACGAGTTACTTTATTTTATTTTGTTAAGATTTGGCCATTATAAGGCTGCTCACACTCGAAAGCAAAATATCGGTCGGTCGACTTTCTTGACCGATTTGAACATCGGTCACCACCAATGTGGTGGTTTGAGCAAACATCGGTCGAAATTTCGACCGACTTTTATACTTCACAAAACAAACAAAACAAGGCCTACTTGGAGACTTTTTAGTAAGATTTGATTTGGTTGTGTATGTGGGCAGGTTTCACACTCTTGATCAAGGAGTTTGATGAAGGAAAGAGAAGTGTTTGTGATAGCCATATCTATTATCTTACTAGATTGCATCAGTGGCATGGACGTTTTAGTAAGATTTGTTTGTGATAGAATATATCAACTGACAAATGGAGTGTCACTAAATGATGAACGCATGCATGTACACATATATATCTTGCATGCATGGATGTACACGGATATATCTTGCATGCATGGAAAATTCATTGTATGTAAATGTTTGATTTAAAAAATAAAAATTTGATTAAAAAAAAAAAAGTCGGTCAGCACTGTGACACTTTGGTCATGTCTGGTAACCGGAGAAAGAAAGCTGACGTGACAGCCGATGACCCAGGTCACGACTGTGACTAGCCTAAGCGAGTGACCTTTTGGTAAACGGGTGTCTATGCGGATCGGAATCTTTTCATATTTCCAGCATTTTCTATTTTCATTGTTTATAATTCGGTAATTTCTTTGTTACAAAATATTTTAAATTCACACCCCACTTTTCTCTTGTTTTGTCAAATATACAATATTTAGAATGCTTGTTTGACCTTATTTTTTGGCTTACGAGCTTATGTGTTTTTATACTATGTTTTGTAAACTTATCTTTTTCTTACGTTATAAAAATAGAATAGCTAAATCTGAATTAATAAACCATTGTATAAAATGACTTTCATATGGAATGATTTGCTAACATTTACCTAAAAACCTTGACTGAAAAGGTAAGACCTTCAATTAGTTAATAAATTTGAATTTTGAAATTTGAAATGTGCTATAAAAGTTGAGAATGTCTTATCACATATAGTATAAGGGTGTGTTTGGTACATGGGTTTAAGGAGGTTTGGGATGATATATGGACAAAATAAATTGTTTGGTGAATCTTCTTTGGGCTCATGCGCGGGTGTTGTTCCCAAATCTGAAGTCCAGCATGATGAAGTTGACCATTTGTTTCACTTTAACATTTTATTCAAAAAAAAAAATGTATTTCATCTTAATATATTATATATGTTTTAAATAATAATTAATTTTTTCTCTCCTTATTTACTTTCAAACCTATCCAAAATCCAAATCCAATATCACTTACAAACCAAACGCACCCTAAAAAGATTAATTGGAATGTTGTTTATGTTTAATTTCTAGCTTATAAACTTGTGTTTCCTAGAGTTATTAATTTTGGAGCAAAATGCAAAAATGGTCTATGTGGTTTGCCCAGATTGCAGATTTAGTCCTTGTGGTTTCGAAAGTGCAGGCGGCCTCCCTGTGGTTTGCTCAAAATTGCAAAAATAGTCCCTGTGGTTTGCTCAAAATTGCAAAAATGGGTCCCTATGGTTTACTCAAATTGCAAAAAAGGTCCCTGTGGTTTGCTCAAAAATTACACGTCGAGGGACCAAAACGGAACCAATGTTTCCCCACAGGGAGGCCGCCTGCACTTTCGAAACCACAGGGACCATTTCTGCATTTTACTCTTAATTTTGTCTCATTTTGAAATTTACAAGTTTGCATAAGTCTATTATGTAAACGGCACTTATACGTACTCATTTTATAATAAGGAGGGAAAAATAAGCTTCCCTTTTACATGCAAAGTCTTAAAACACCATGCCACCACCGCGTTATCCTCCCCTTTTGTGAGAACTTAGGGTGTGTTTGGTATGCTGCCATGAATAACAATGGGTATGAGTTTGATAGTAGTGGTGGGTCCCTCACCTATGAAAGATTTATTCCCACCTCTCTTGATGTATATAGAGTATGGATAATATCTCACTTTCATAGTTATAGTGGTGGGCTCTCTCATCTTAAACAAACACCCTTAATCACTTTCATAGTCATAGTTTGATTCTCATAGTGGGATACCAAACGCACCCTTTTGTGAGAACTTAGTGATGCAGATCAATATGTTGTGGGAGAAGAAAAAAATTTGTGTGTGGAGTTTATATTTGTTTAAGTAATGTATATTTTGGTGATAAAGTTGGTAGTTTTATTACACATGTTTTGTGGTAGAGTCAAAAATTGATGTGACGATAAGTTGCCGATGATAAATGCAATAACCATTGCATCCGGTCTAAACAACTAGATACAACGCGCTAATTGTGCAAGAAATAAAACTAAACAAAAACATATTGAAACTATTCTGTAAATAGCATATAACTACAAGGGGTTGGAAACTAAATGAAAATAATTGTCACGATTTGCATTTGCCGGGACCACATATTCTCAATAAAGGATAACTAGTAACCAAAGTTAAAACAATGACCTAACATGTATGATTATTTGTTTGTTTGACAATTTACTCATGCTATTTCTCGCTAATTTCCGATGTGGTCCATTTTCTACACGTCCCAAGACTTTAGGTAATGTAAGCAAAGTTAGTATAACTTTATTATCGATATTCGAGTATAATCTCTGGATAATAATATCAACTTTTACTTGGACGAGAATGGCACTGGTCGGCCGCGATGCAGCCTAGCCTGTTTTTTTGCTTCTTTTTATTTGCGTCAAGGACCATTGCTCATGCTTCAGGTTCTGTTTCCTTGACGGTTCCTTATCTTTTTTAAAGTTATCAATCTGATAACTTGTAGATATTTTAACTGCAGACCCTAAATCATTTTCAGACATATCAGCAGCATCCTTAAGTATGGTATGAAGCGTTTTCATTAAAAATGTCAAACTTATACACCTAATTGTGAGGATGGATAATGCGCACTTCAAATCGCCTATTTATGTGTATTAACAGCCACTTTCTAAACCAATAAGCTTACGATACAACCAACTTGAATAACTGATTTCACCACCTAATTATCCGTTTTATCATTCAAGGGTTGAAGTTTTTTTTAGTATGTATACATGTAAAAGAGAATAAAGTTAGAACCTTGAATATATGCCCTGATTCGCCCTCTGCTTTGGTGTTCACATGTTTGGTCTTCAAATTAATTTCTTTGACTATAACAGTGTTGTTATGCTCATCAAGCTTCACATGCATCTTGTGTAGTATCTAAGGACTGTTTGGCTTGTATTTAATATGCTCCCACCTTTATATTTGCAAAAGTAAAAAACATCATTGTAGCTGTTGGGGAACGATAATAAAAACCCGATAAAAATGATGAATATGCAGATTAAAAGATTATATTTTAGCTACTCACCACCCTGAAGTCAACATAATGTTGCGTTTAGTCTTTGGCCAGTTCATTACTGCTGCCACATCTTCACATAATTCACGCCATGCGCTGTGACACACGTGTTATTACAAATATTATGTTATGTTAAGAAGGTAGTGGGTCGAAACAGGCATTTTAGATGTGTGCAGGCAGGTGGGTGGTCAGGTTGACCTGGGAACCCTTTTGTCTAAATTTTTAACGTATATTAATGCTATGTTAAAATGAAGCTTACATATCAATAACAACCAAAGAGCCAAGATTAACCCATTTTAGTTGTCTATGATTTGCAGTTATTGTTACCATTCAAACTACTTCAGTATTTTTTTATACGTTATTTAAAGGGGTGTTTGGGTAAGCCCATGCCTTAAAGGTTATGTATGTTTAGATAGTCAAAATCAAAAAAGTTAAGCTTATTAGCTTATTTGTCCCCATAACAACCATGAACTTTTCAAAATAAGATTGGTGAAGCACCTTCAAAGGGATTAAGTGTTATTTCAAAATACAACAATACATTTGATAAGAGAACCTGGTAATGACTCTTATGTGTGATATTATTCACCCGCATAGAAAGTAATAGCCGTGACCCTTTCATAAGATACCGGCAACATGGAACTTAAAACAGTAGTACATACTTAAAACAGGGTGATGACTGTTAGCTTTCAAAGTCTAAATATTAACCATAGAATAATAGGAAAGATCATAATACGTTAACATCACCTGATCCAGGAAAGAACAAATTTCCATACTTGTGAAAGCTAACAGTCATCACCCTGGCAAAGTTAGAGCATCACCAGGTCAAAACCTGT
Organism: Artemisia tridentata subsp. tridentata; assembly: GCA_021014915.2. Lineage (NCBI taxonomy): Eukaryota > Viridiplantae > Streptophyta > Magnoliopsida > Asterales > Asteraceae > Artemisia > Artemisia tridentata. The sequence goes on along the minus strand of CP139506.1, from coordinate 29,322,712 downwards.
GCGAAAGACACAGAAAGAGTGCACAATCAGTATAACAGAAATTACTTAGTAAATATCTGATGCTGAGAATGCAAAAGTTACCTGTGTTCTTCTCTGTTTGTGTATGTCTAATGTAGAAACATGACAAAACATGCATTTTTATTACATATCTAGCATGTACAACATAACGATATCCAAATGCAAACGATCGCCTACCGCTAACTGATGCCTGTGGCCTTACATTTAATGCGCGCAAATGATCCGGTAAGTTGTGCAATGAGTCATTCATACCTACGAAAATAGTAAACCGTGAAATGCTGCTGTGGCATAAATAATCTTTTAAATACCATACACAATAGCTTTAGACATTCAAAATAAATTATGGCATTTACTTCTAGTAATTATGCTGACGTGTATGCAACGTTCACAGGAACCTCAATAGAGGCTAGGTTCGTCGGGGGGCGTATTATTACCTGGAATATAAACATTAGTATTTATCAGTTTAGCTATACATCATTACATATATGGAAAAACAAACGTGAATATGCGAAGGTACCTGAGAATATAAAAAACACTATAAGAATAACTAACTTACACGTGAGAATATCTTCATTACTGATGAATTATTAGAAATCACCTTGCTGGCAAAACCCGTTTCTCAAAAACCAATTGGTGTTCCCGTGGCGTCTAACGGCATACCCCACTAACATGAGTTATGCCGACCTAATGCTCATCTATCGTCCATTCGAACCACCACTTATGACACCCCGAACCCCTCTATTGCCTGCAGATATATGATAGATTATGCAACAATTTTTTTTTCAAAACTACTAAAACCCATACGAATATCAAGATAGAACTTACATATATGATATACCTACAAACCTCTCTCACAGATCAATCCCCGATCATCACTGTTCTTTTTCTTCAACCCGACCCTGTGGTTTGACTGTCAACTTTCGCATACCTACATATACATATTTCATTATGTTGTAAACAGTGGAAAAAAAAAGTATTGTTTTAATTGTAGGTGGAAGCATGATATACAGCCTTTGCTAGTTTTGAATTGCCACTTCCTGGTCAGCGCATCAAAATTCCAAACACTACAAAACTACTTATCTGTAGCACCAAAGCACAATAACCATAAAAATAGTTTCAATAAGCAATCTCAAAGACGTACACGCCCAAAAATATGCTAGATTTAACATTTTTCATACCATTACAACCATACTTTTATCTTAAAAGTGATCATATATATAGTTTCACTAAAAAAACCTTTTTTTTTATACTTTACCCTGAAAAAAACCAAAAGAACAAAATCAGATAAATTATAAGTACATAAGAAAAAAGTAAAACAAAATCAGATAAATTATCTTCTTGTTCATAGGAAACTAAAATTAAAATATAATGAAAGTCCGAAATCAATTTCCTATTCTTAAACCCTAAAAAGATGATAACGCTAAAAAATAAAATTAGGCTTCATTAACTTACTAAATTAATTACAATCCATGAAACATAAAATTAGTTCCATACCGATTTTAGGGATTAAGAATAACTCTTACCAGATTTTTTAGTTTTATGTTTACTTTTCCAGCAGCTACAATCAGACATCGGGTTTTTGATGAATTCTTTGTGTGCGTAGATGACCATGGCGTTGGTATATGCCGGAGAAATCTAGAAGCGTCGCCTTTATCCCAAAGAAACCGGACTGGCCAGGATGAAAGACACAGTGTAACCACCCGTAATTTTCTCAACATTATTTTAATGGTAAAAATTAACTTATTATTATTTGGCAATTTATTTGAGCATTTTGAAGCCTACATGATTATTTCGGGAAGTTATCTCCCACACGGCAGCATACAGTAACCCTCCAAGCTACTAAATTTTATCAAGAAAAGTGAAATAATCACTTCCTGACAATTAATTTACAAAACCGAGAAATCATCTCGCTTTTCTGAAAAACACGACACCACACGCGTACCGAAGAAATGACTTAAAATTTTATAATTTAAATTTCGGAGTCAATGACCCTGTTTTTAAATCATTTTTATGAAAACGTTTACAGAAATAAATTTCCCGTATTTTTACCAGACCAGGGGATCACGTTTAAAATTTAGCTCAAACGGGACACGGAGTAATAATAAAACAAAACTTATACCCTTTTATATCAACCACAACTGCCCCTACCTTCCTTCCTATTCATTTTATCAGATCTTATGGATACATCACTATCTACTTTTTTTTTTTTCTTGCTTCCTTTTTCCCAGGCGGCCTAGCAATAGGACTTTGGAGGGGGAACCTTGATTGTGATCTTTCCCAAGTTTGTTTCTTCACGGGAATCACACCAAGCTTGGTCAAAGATTTCTCTTTTCTTTATATCCGATCGAGGCAATAGATGGAGACACACACAACTCGAATCTCATCACAGCCTCCATCTCACTTCCTTCTTCCCTCCCCACCCACGCCATTATTATCCTTGAAGATAGATCGGGTTCAAAACGTGAAGGTTGGAGTTATTTTGAAGCGTTTCGTTCGTGTACCTGGGCAAGGTTGGTGCTCGAGTATTAGCTCGTGGTTGCACCTCCTCATCTCGCCTCTTTTATTTCGTTCGTGGGTATGTCGACTCACCTATCTAGTTCATTCATTTTCCTTAATCTAAAAACCAATTGATAAAAACGAATTATTATGTTTTCGTGGTTAAAACTCGGATTAAAAACATGTTTTGAAACTGTATCGTGTGGTAAAAATGATCTAAAGAGGGTGGTTGTTTGTTAATTAAACCGAGTCGACTCAGTGGGTGAGTCAACTCGCGAATCGTCCTTGTTCTACGCTACTGTTCCTCGCCATTGCTACTTGTTTAATTTCAGTTGCCTCACGGGTCAAGTTAAACCCGTACGTGTCGGATCCAGTTTGGATAAACCCAGTTAAGGGTGTGTTTTGTTGTGCGTAAGAAATCACAAGGGAGCGTGGTCTTATATTCTGATTGTGTCGACTTGCTTATTTTGAGTTTATCTCCCTTTTAGCCTGTGACTTGGTTTATATTAAACTTGTATCGGCTTTTGTGGTTGTTTGGTTCTTGGTGCAACAAAGGAAACACAAGATGTTTAATTGTTTTGAACTCATGCCTACTCGGCTGAAGTTACTATGGCTTTTCTATTATTGGACTTTGATTTGGATTTTGGTGATTCGTTGTTGTTGTTGTAACGAGTAAATGGGCTAAAAGTGGTTGAAATGAGTATAAAATACCCGCTGTTCCGAAACATGAAATAAAGAAAAATGGGTTAACGTTTTACAATTATAGATTTGAAAAACTAAAAATACATTTTATAAGCTAAACGTGGTTTTTCGTTTCGATAAAAACAGACTTACGGCGGAAAAGATATGCTCGTTTGAAAACCAAAATAGTCAAAATTAAATGTGCAGAATTTCTGCACATGGGCCGAATTTGTTCTCTGGGTGACCATATGTTGAGCTCTTTTTAGCAGAGCAGGAGTCAAAATTGGTAAAATTTGCACAAGGAGTCTTTTGTAGCCCTCGCGGCCTACTTGCCGACGAGCCAAAAACCGAGTCTTGAGGCCTTGTAACGAAGAAGTTATAGCTTGTTAATATTGGACCAACATACACTTTCCAAAAATATTAAGGATTTTCAGAAATTTTGACGAAAACTATACTTGAAACTTGCGGAATTGTCATTTGATATTAAGGGCACTTTTAGCCCATTTACTCGTTACAACAACAACGAATCACCAAAATCCAAATCAAAGTCCAATAATAGAATAGCCATAGTAACTTCAGCCGAGTAGGCATGAATTCAAAACAATTAAACATCTTGTGTTTCCTTTGTTGCACCAAGAACCAAACAACCACAAAAGCCGATACAAGTTTAATATAAACCAACTAAGGCACAGGCTAACAGGGAGATAAACTCAAAATAAGCAAGTCGACACAATCAGAATATAAGACCACGCTCCCCTGTGATTTCTTACGCACAACAAAACACACCCTTAACTGGGTTTATCCGAAATATATCCAAACTGGATCCGACACGTATGGGTTTAACCCGACCCGTGAGGCAACTGAAATTAAACAAGTAGCAATGGCGAGGAACAGTAGCGTAGAACAAGGACGATTCGCGAGTTGACTCACCCACTGAGTCGACTCGGTTTAATTAACAAACAACCACCCTCTTTAGATCATTTTTACCACACGATACAGTTTCAAAACATGTTTTTAATCCGAGTTTTAACCACGAAAACATAATAATTCGTTTTTATCAATTGGTTTTTAGATTAAGGAAAATGAATGAACTAGATAGGTGAGTCGACATACCCACGAACGAAATAAAAGAGGCGAGATGAGGAGGTGCAACCACGAGCTAATACTTGAGCACCAACCTTGCCCAGGTACACGAACAAAACGCTTCAAAATAACTCCAACCTTCACGTTTTGAACCCGATCTATCTTCAAGGATAATAATGGTGGCGTGGTAAGGAGGCGGCAGAGGGTGTCGGTGGGGAAGGAAGTGAGATGGAGGCTGTGATGAGATTCGAGTGTGTGTCTCCATCTATTGCCTCGATCGGATATAAAGAAAAGAAAAGAGAAATCTTTGACCAAGCTTTCTTGGTGTGATTCCCGTGAAGAAACAAACTTGGGAAAGATCACAATCAAGGTTCCCCCTCCAAAGTCCTATTGCTAGGCCGCCTGGGAAAAAGGAAGCAAGAAAAAAAAAAAAGTAGATAGTGATGTATCCATAAGATCTGATAAAATGAATAGGAGGGAAGGTAGGAGCGGTTGTGGTTGATATAAAAGGGAATAAGTTTTGTTTTATTATTAGTCCGTGTACCCCGTGTCCTGTTTGAGCTAAATTTTAAACGTGATCCCCCGGTCTGGTAAAAATACGGGAAATTTATTTCTGTAAACGTTTTCATAAAAATGATTTAAAAACAAGGTCATTGACTCCGAAATTTTAAGTCATTTCTTCGGTGGTGTCGGTACGCGTGTGGTGTCGCGTTTTTCAAAAAAGCGAGATGACTTCTCGGTTTTGTAAATTAATTGTCAGGAAGTGATTACTTCACTTTTCTTGATAAAATTTAGTAGCTTGGAGGGTTGTTGTATGCTGCCGTGTGCGAGATAACTTCTTGAAATAATCATGTAGGCTTCAAAATACTCAAATAATAATAAGTTAATTTTTACCATTAAAATAATGTTGGGAAAATTACGGGTGGTTACAGTCTACCCTCCTTAACGCGAAATCCGTCCCGGATTTCAGTTTATGTTATCCGATAATTTGGTGTCTGAGAAGAGATGTTGGTACTCATAACAGATTTGTGCCTCCCCAGGCTGTTTAGGGTGTTCATCTTTGTTTGTGGGAGGGTACCCAGGTTGTCTACCATTGGTTTTCTCATTTTTGTGAATTAGTGAGATACATGTTCTGATTTAGAGTGATAAGATAGTATAATGACTGGTTGTCAAGGTTTGATCCGGAGTGGTGTGTTTTTCCTCCTCATAGGGTTGGGTAGAAATCTTGTTCGAAAACTTTATTTGAGTAAGTCTTTATACGAATTTGACCAAAATAATCTTCCAACAATTACACATTCCTTTGTTAGAGATCATTAGATACGTAGGGTGACACGGTTTCAAAAGATTCAAAATTTCGTAAAACAGGTTATTAACCATGGTGTGGATAATATGGTATGTGCTTATTCACATATCTTTTATTTACCAAAATCAGACCAAAAACTAACCATAAATGCCAAAAATATTGTGTTTTTGTGTTTGTTTCTATGCAGATACGGATATCATGACATAGGGACAAAAATCAAGAAAAATCCGAGAAAACGAGCACGAGATTTGGAAAAGGTCAAAAGCCGGAGCCGGGGAAGCAAATGATCAAAATATTAGCTCAAAATGCCAAAAAGATCCTTGGAAATTCAAAGAATGCCAGAAATAGTCCTTGGAACAACTTTGGAAGAATTACAATTTCAGCCCTTCAAGTTTACAAAATTACCAAAAATAATCCTTATCCTAAAACCACTACTACATCCGGATTTATTATCTCTTTAACCCAAAAAATTAAACAACCCAAATCCATTTCCCATAAACCCGCTTCCCTTAAATAAACCCACAGCCCAACTTCACCCTAAGCCCAAAACATCTACACTACCCGGTCCCAACCCGAACCAAACTAACAAACCAGGGTCAACCTAAACAATAACTCCCAGTCAAACCTTCAAAAACATTACCCGCCCCCTTTTCCCAGAATTTTACTATTCACCTATGAACCCTAGAAAATTACCCCGTCCAATTACCACAATTAAGGGCAATCTAGTACTTTGCACTGAATTCTAGGAGATTCCTGACATGTCAGGAATGACATGTCAGCGTAATAGAGCTCTCTGATTGGTGGGTAATTCGTGAAAGCTTAATCCAAGGGCCAGAAATGAATGCGTGATGATCAAGGGTAATCTGAGGGTTGATATTGAATCAAAGAAGCACAAATAGGCACGGATTGATGACATGGCAAAAGCTAGAAGCTTCACCTTCGGCTATAAATAGGGGTTCTCCCCTCCTCATTTGGGGTGTAATAGTTCTAGGTAGTTTTTAATAGTTGTTATGCTGCTCAAATGTTTTTCTGAATTGTAGTTTTTAATTCCCTTTTGTAATTTGAGAGTTTGATTAATGAAAGTTCAATTTTAATTTCTAGTGATTCTGTTCTCTTTAAGTTGTTAATCTCTTATTAGCTTAAAATTGGTTTCAGTAGCTTAATATAAATATATTCAGTTTATCTAAGCTTTTATATTTCATAGTTGTTCAAGATATTTCAAAAATCCAAAAATATTAAAAAATATTCAAAAAATAAAAAAATATATTATAAATTCCAGCTTCAATAAGCTGTTTTCTCATTTGCATAAGCTCATATAAGCTTAATAGCCTACTGTGAGTTTTTGGTTAGTTCAAATCAAACTCAGTTTCCAATCTTACCAAAAGTCAATAAAAGTCAAAGTAAATGGTCAAATAAGCTGTGGAGGAGATAAGCTGCTCTTATTGGACTATTTGGGTTATTTTTGGCTTATTGAATAAGCCTAGGTATTGGTTTGAGGAGATCAGATCTGTTTTCACCACTTGTAAGCTTCTCATTGAATCTCATACTCATTACTGTGCTACTGCTTCTTCTGATCTGCTAGTGCTTATTTAGGATTTGATATGTGCTTGTTAGTTGTTAAATAAATTAGATTATCAGCAAACATTAGTTTTTTTATAGCCTATATTAGTTATTATAGTTTAAAAATAGCAAGTCACTTTTATATGGACTGTTTGGCATAAGCAGTTAAAATAATATGAGTTTTGTTTGAGCTTATTAGGAGTTATATAAGCAGTATTCACTAGATTTTAAGCATTTTGGATTGATTTGAGGTTGTTGAGTCAATAGGTGAAATAGCAAAGAGCTGTACTGCACTAATAAGCTTCCAATAAGCTGAGCTTGTTTTGATCCTCACTTTTGGCAATATTAGGTGTAATCTAGTGGTTTAAGTGTGTGTTCAAGAGTTGGATCTGTTTCATTGATTTTGGAGGAATTTAGAAGTCAAAACCTCAGTCTGTTGCGTCAGAATAGCTACAAACCTGCATATCCATAGCTGCTGATCTCAGCTAATTTCTTGCTTATCCCTTTGTGCTTATTTCCTGAAAATGGGATTCTTAGTAGGTTATAGTAACAGCTTTTAGGTTCTGTGCTTGGATTCTAATTTAGAGCTTATTCACTAGCTTATTTTAGTCTGCAAAAAGCCCTTATCAAGTCTGCACTCAAACCTGCATCAGCTCTTTGTTTTCACAACCATCTGATCTAAGGCTTAATTGACTAAGCAATTGGTCATAAAATTTGGGCATTTTTAGTTTGAAAGTAGTCTATAGTATTAGCTTTTAGAATTAGCTTCTAGATTCCCCTAATTAGTTGTTTCCTAGCTTTTAGATCCGCTGCAAGTTGGCTATTTAATCATTGTTTCTGCCCCAAATTAGCAACTGCTCAGCTGCTTATTGTCTAATTCTGAGAGCTTATTTGGTCATCATTAGTGGTTTTAAGCTTAATTTAGTGAGTTAAACTGAATTTGAAGATATGATAATTTTTGGTACTGTTTAGCTTATTTTTGAGCTTTTTAGAAACTGCTTATTTGCCCAAACTGCTTATCTGGGTTTAGATAAGTTCTAATTTCATTTTTTCTAGCTTCATAATATCATTTAAGATTTTTCTGAAAAGTTTCATATTTTTCCAACGTCATTTACTATTTTTTAATCATTTAATTAGTTTCTTTTAGTTTTAAATTCATAAAAAATAAATAAAAAGTAAAAAAATTTTTTTTTCTTTTTTCTAAAATTTTCTTTTAATATTTAGGATTTCGGAAAAATAATTTTACATTTTTAGGACTTAGAATTTAGGATTTCACTTTTTAAATACGTTTTTAAATTCGTAGAGTACGTTTTAAAAGTTCAATTTTAGTTTTTAGAATCATATGCTTAGTTTACTTGTACCCTTGGCTTAAGTAGTTGTTTCCATTTATTATTTCATTATTCGTAGTGTAAAATCCCAAATATCACTCTTTTATTCACAATTCACATCACAAATTCGACACCGTTACGACAACTCGACTTCAACCTTCGTTGGGACTACGACCCGGGGAAATACATTCGTTGTAATTCCTTTGGAAAATAAATATACTTAAAACGACAAATCAAAAATGGCGCAGCTGCCGGGATCGAACCCGGGTCACTCGCGTGACAGGCGGGAATACTTACAGCGCTTCGTGGGAGGCACCCCATGCTTATCCATCTATCTTCTTTCTTTCTTTCTAATAAAAGTGAGGAGGGCTTCCTTTTCCATATCTTGTGTTTCGTGGTTTTCTGTGGTATGTCCAGGTTTGCCCGAATAATGAAGACTCTCATGCTCGTGGTTGTGTTTCTCTCCACTCGAGTTTCATCATTCGTTGCTCATCCGATATCCTTAATCTTATCGTTTAACGTTTATCTTTGGCATAATTAATAAACGGCCTTAGATTTATGTAGGAGAACCCTTACCTTTAAGACATCGGCCTTAGATTTATGTAGGAGAACCCTTACCTTTAAGACATTGAGGACAATGTCTCGTTTTAGTCTGGGGGGGGGGGGGGGTAATCTTTCGATTTGATTTTTGCCTTGCATTTTTTGCTGTTTACTCTCGCAACCCCGTTTTTCCTCCAAAAATGAAAAAAATCCAAAAAAATGAGAAAATTAAAATTTTTTTTTTGCAAAAATATAATAAATTTTGACATTTTGTTGACTTTCCGCTGGTGAGAGTAGGAATAAAATTCTGACTTGATCGGGCGTGTTGAGCCCTAGCTTGTCCCCTTAACCTTTCTTGGCTAAGCATTCGCGAATCTTATTATTTAAGATTTTAAATTTGCGAAGAACGAGAAATGATATAGTCATTTATAAGTTAGATTGCTAAGCGTGGAGTAGTTGGTTCTCTTTAGAGCTCATCGAAGTTACTTGTGGCCTTTTGCTCCCACAAAATTGTTTCACAATATATAACTGTAAGAATAATTAAAGATGTTAGGTTTTGCCGATGATTAGTTCTTGGTCTTCTTAAAAGAATCATTGCTTTAAAAATTGGGTACACATCAAGGTTACTTAATAAATACGTTTAATAATAATAAGTTAAGTGCTCTAAGCTACGGATTCGAGATCGGGCCTTGGATCCTTATTTCCGGAAGGCGTTTAGGTCTTGGCTACCCTCTTGCACCGGCCCTTGGACCTCTAGTTCAGGAATGTGTGAGGTCTTGGTCTAACCACCTTGGATCCTCATTTCAGGAATGTCTAGAGTCTTGGAACACTCCGTTGTAATGGCCCTTGGATCCTTTATGCCGGAAAGTGTAAGGTCTTGGAACTTAACCGTGAAGCTCCGTCGTTTAGGGTACGCAAGTGAAAAGTTAGTGATATAAAAAAAAATGACAAATGAAAAATAGAAAAATGCAAAATATAAATAAAAACCTTGATGTGGACCTCATTTTCAAAGTAACGGTTCTCGAGAGAAGATTGAAAACTACTTAGCGTCTTAATTTAGTATCTTTATCGGACTAAAAATTATCGAAACGAGAATATGAAGAAATTCATTTCTCACCAAAAATAAAATAAATAGAGGCAAAATAGGAAAATGGGAGCAAGAGGTAATTACACAAATAACTTCCATGGGTAGTGTTGGCATCTAACTTGTAAATAGACAATGATTTCGTTTTTAAGCTTAGTTTGGGGACTCGTGAAAAATCAGGGACGACGAATTTTATCCGTATGGTCACTTCTTCATGAGTCGTGTTTCCTACTCGTTGACCCTAAAAGTTATTGCGAGATAATGATTGTCAACAAAACCGTCACATGATTATGAGAAAAATACAAAAATAGAATAAAAAGGAAAATCGGGGAGTTTTTAGAACTTAAGATTTCTTAATCTCTTTTGAAAATTTTGCTAATTCTCAAAGTTAGTAAAAAGAGATTGGAAATTTTTGGATTTGAAAACGTGTTTTTATAACATTGCGTGAGGACACTGCAATATCTTAGTCTAGGGGAATTTTGGTATATGCTTATTCACATACCTTTTATTTACCAAAATCAGACCAAAACGACCAAAAACTAACCATAAATGCCAAAGATATTGTGTTTTTGTGTTTGTTTCTATGCAGGTACGGATATCATGAAATAAGGACAAAAATCAAGAAAAACCCGAGAAAACGAGCACGAGATTTGGAAAAGGTCAAAAGCCAGAGCCGGGGAAGCAAATGATCAAAATATTTGCTCAAAATGCCAAAAAGATCCTTGGAAATTCAAAGAATGCCAGAAATAGTCCTTGGAACAACTTTGGAAGAATTACAATTTCAGCCCTTCAAGTTTACAAAATTACAAAAATAATCCTTATCCTAAAACCACTACTACATCCGGATTTATTATCTCTTTAACCCAAAAAATTAAACAACCCAAATCCATTTCCCTTAAACCCACTACCCTTAAATAAACCCACAGCCCAACTTCACCCTAAGCCCAAAACATCTACGCTACCCGGTCCCAACCCGAACCCAACTAACAAACCCGGGTCAACCTAAACAATAACTCCCAGTCAAACCTTCAAAAACATTACCCGCCCCCTTTTCCCAGAATTTTACTATTCACCTATGAACCCTAGAAAATTACCCCGTCCAATTACCACAATTAAGGGCAATCTAGTACTTTGCACTGAATTCTAGGAGATTCCTGACATGTCAGGAATGACATGTCAGCGTAATAGAGCTCTCTGATTGGTGGGTAATTCGTGGAAGCTTAATCCAAGGGCCAGAAATGAATGAGTGATGATCAAGGGTAATCTGAGGGTTGATATTGAATCAAAGAAGCACAAATAGGCACGGATTGAAGACATGGCAGAAGCTAGAAGCTTCACCTTCGGCTATAAATAGGGGTTCTCCCCTCCTTGTTATGCTGCTCAAATGTTTTTCTGAATTGTAGTTTTTAATTCCCTTTTGTAATTTGAGAGTTTGATTAATGAAAGTTCAATTTTAATTTCTAGTGATTCTGTTCTCTTTAAGTTGTTAATCTCTTATTACCTTAAAATTGGTTTCATAAATATATTCAGTTTATCTAAGCTTTTATATTTCATAGTTGTTCAAGATATTTCAAAAATCCAAAAATATTCAAAAATATTCAAAAAATAAAAAAAATATATTATAAATTCCAGCTTCAATAAGCTGTTTTCTCATTTGCATAAGCTCATATAAGCTTAATAGCCTATTGTGAGTTTTTGGTTAGTTCAAATCAAACTCAGTTTCCAATCTTACCAAAAGTCAATAAAAGTCAAAGTAAATGGTCAAATAAGCTGTGGAGGAGATAAGCTGCTCTTATTGGACTATTTGGGTTATTTTTGGCTTATTGAATAAGCCTGGGTATTGGTTTGAGGAGATCAGATCTGTTTTCACCACTTGTAAGCTTCTCATTGAATCTCATACTCATTACTGTGCTACTGCTTCTTCTGATCTGCTAGTGCTTATTTAGGATTTGATATGTGCTTGTTAGTTGTTAAATAAATTAGATTATCAGCAAACATTAGTTTTTTTATAGCCTATATTAGTTATTATAGTTTAAAAATAGCAAGTCACTTTTATATGGACTGTTTGGCATAAGCAGTTAAAATAATATGAGTTTTGTTTGAGCTTATTAGGAGTTATATAAGCAGTATTCACTAGATTTTAAGCATTTTGGATTGATTTGAGGTTGTTGAGTCAATAGGTGAAATAGCAAAGAGCTGTACTGCACTAATAAGCTTCCAATAAGCTGAGCTTGTTTTGATCCTCACTTTTGGCAATATTAGGTGTAATCTAGTGGTTTAAGTGTGTGTTCAAGAGTTGGATCTGTTTCATTGATTTTGGAGGAATTTAGAAGTCAAAACCTCAGTCTGTTGCGTCAGAATAGCTACAAACCTGCATATCCATAGCTGCTGATCTCAGCTAATTTCTTGCTTATCCCTTTGTGCTTATTTCCTGAAAATGGGATTCTTAGTAGGTTATAGTAACAGCTTTTAGGTTCTGTGCTTGGATTCTAATTTAGAGCTTATTCACTAGCTTATTTTAGTCTGCAAAAAGCCCTTATCAAGTCTGCACTCAAACCTGCATCAGCTCTTTGTTTTCACAACCATCTGATCTAAGGCTTAATTGACTAAGCAATTGGTCATAAAATTTGGGCATTTTTAGTTTGAAAGTAGTCTATAGTATTAGCTTTTAGAATTAGCTTCTAGATTCCCCTAATTAGTTGTTTCCTAGCTTTTAGATCCGCTGCAAGTTGGCTATTTAATCATTGTTTCTGCCCCAAATTAGCAACTGCTCAGCTGCTTATTGTCTAATTCTGAGAGCTTATTTGGTCATCATTAGTGGTTTTAAGCTTAATTTAGTGAGTTAAACTGAATTTGAAGATATGATAATTTTTGGTACTGTTTAGCTTATTTTTGAGCTTTTTAGAAACTGCTTATTTGCCCAAACTGCTTATCTGGGTTTAGATAAGTTCTAATTTCATTTTTCCTAGCTTCATAATATCATTTAAGATTTTTCTGAAAAGTTTCATATTTTTCCAACGTCATTTACTATTTTTTAATCATTTAATTAGTTTCTTTTAGTTTTAAATTCATAAAAAATAAATTAAAAGTAAAATTTTTTTTTTCTTTTTTCTAAAATTTTCTTTTAATATTTAGGATTTCGGAAAAATAATTTTACATTTTTAGGACTTAGAATTTAGGATTTCACTTTTTAAATACGTTTTTAAATTCGTAGAGTACGTTTTAAAAGTTCAATTTTAGTTTTTTGAATCATATGCTTAGTTTACTTATACCCTTGGCTTAAGTAGTTGTTTCCATTTATTATTTCATTATTCGTAGTGTAAAATCCCAAATATCACTCTTTTATTCACAATTCACTTCACAAATTTGACACCGTTACGACAACTCGACTTCAACCTTCGTTGGGACTACGACCCGGGGAAATTAATTCGTTGTAATTCCTTTGGAAAATAAATATACTTAAAACGACAAACCATGGTGTGGATAAGATAGTTTTCACAAAAATTGTCGTCTGACATTCCTTAACAAGAGTTTGATAAAGTTTGAGCAGAAGAATTTTACGCATCAAAATGAGTGTTTTAGAAGGATATCACTACATATTTCATAAACATAAATATTCAATTTACTTTAATGGTACCAAGAGGTAGTAATTTAAATGTTTTCCAGGTGGGTGGATAGTTCACCGGGAAATTGTAAAATAGTTCATAAAATGATTTGTAAAATAGTTCATAGTATGCGAATTGTTCGTTGTTTACAAAGTAGTTGTAGGGTCAGAATTTTTGATTTCATAAAGAAGCAGTCAAATATTTGTAGGGTGACCGCGAGAAAACAGTTTGTATGGTATTAGCGACATGGTTTATTATCTTATGAGAGGGTAGCAAAAATAACGGATATCCCCGAGAGGCGAGAGGGGGATTAGGTGATTATCCCAAGGAACGCGGTTCAGGTTATTCCTTAAAGTCTTAAGGTTTCTGTCGGGCATAAAATCTCTGCCGAAATGGAAAGTTCATCAAGTTCAGGGTACGACCCCGAAGTTCATCATGTTCTTGATTATAGCATTGTTGACCTCCAGTTTGTGGAAGAACATAGAGCAAACTTGTTTAACAAATTTACATCTCTTCAAAAAGAACTCAACAAGTGTATAAATGAACTTTTTGACCTTAAAACATTATAAACCATTGCATGGCTCTCAAAATCTCAAATGATAAGCTCACTCAGACCAACCAAGAACTCAGAGCCAAAGTCTTAGAGTTAGAAAAGGTCACTTATAAATGCAATTCAGGTACAAACCATTTGGAGAAGTTTATCAGTAAGCAAGTCCCTATTAAAGGCAAGGCTGATTTAGGAAGGATGGGTCATAAAAAGGAAAACAACTTTTCAAAAGAAGTTAAGTTTTTCAAATCTTCTGATAAATCTGAAACCAGTAATTTATCTGATTGGGTTGAGGGTAGAACCATTCCTGGGGATATGCCAAATTTTGACACAGAAGAATTTTAAGCCCGCATCATTAGATCTCTGAGAACTCTCAGAACATACCTGATGACCTTTCTGTCTGTGAATCAGAGAGTGCTGAACCTCTACCTGACCTACCCAAACTAATGGGAGCTAACCCCAAAGGTACCTCTGAGGTCTCTGACAAAGCTACTCGCCCTGATCAAACCTCCATAGCTTTTGACAAAGCTGTGAGAAGAAAATCCTCAAAAGACCCTCACAGAAGAAAACTTCTGACAAGACACTGCCTAACTCTGAGAAGGTCATTACCATTCCTAAACATATTTTGACCAATCTGGTTGAAGAAGTACATGGATTAAAAGAAAAGATCAAACCCTTGACCATTACCTCTTCCTCACCAGAACAGTCAGGCAGCTAAAGCTCCATTTCTGTTAAACCCAAACAGAGAGTTAAGTTCCCTCCATGCATACATTGTCGGTACAAAAACCATCTACCAGAGGATTGTTACAACAATCCTATGTGTAGTGTGTGCAAAGGGACTGACCACACGACCAAAGAACATCAACCATATGATCATGATGAGAAATCTCAATCATTTCAAATCACAAAGTCCACATGTCAGTACCTCAAGAATTATTGAACCTGCAAAAATTTTCAAACCATGCAAGTATTGTGGACTCACTGATCATCACTCTGACGAGTGCACTGACTACCCAGGTTGTCAAATCTGTAGGAGCTATGAACATGAAGCCATTTTTCATATCAAGTCAGCTCCTACTTAAACCATTCCTCCTAAGAGGAAATCCAAGACTACAAGTCAGCAGTCACATGAACCCACTGAAAAGTAGGTTCATAAAAGAAACTAACCATTCTATATATCTGTGCAGGGAGATATGAAAGATCAGTCTGGTATCTAGATAGTGGTTGCTCTAGACACATGACAGTGTTAAAGTAGTATCTGCACAGCTATACAAAGAAACCAGGTCCTACAGTGGTTTTTAGGGATAACTCTACAAGGAACACTGAAGGATATGGTTTAGTTAACTACAATGGTATAGTTTTCACAAAGGTTGTTTATGTGAATGGACTGAAACACAACCTCATCAGCATCAGCCAGTTGTGTGATGCAAGTTTTAAAGTCCTATTCATAAATAAGCAAGGCACAATTTTCAATCAGAATGATGAAGTTGTCTTGATTTCTCCCAGAGTCAAAGATGTCTATGTTATAAACATGTCATCCACACAATCAAGTTCCAAAAGATGTTTCTTTACCAAAGCATCAAACAATGCAAACTAGCTATGGCACAAGAGACTATCACATCTCAACTTCAAAAACATAAACATCCTAGCTAGCCAAACACTGGTTGCTGGTCTTCCCTCTCTCACTTACTCAAAATACAAACTTTGCTCAGCTTGTGAGAAAGGAAAACACAAAAGAGCCTCATTCAGATCCAAGCAATCCTTTTCAATAAACAAATGTCTTCACCTACTCCACACGAACTTGTTTAGGCCTGTAACACCTCAAACAATCAATCACAACAAATACACCCTGGTTATAGTAGATGAGTAGTATAGGTACGCATGGGTGTTCTGTCTTAAGAAGAAAAGTAATGCATCTGAATACATTATGTCATTTATCAAAAGAATGGAAACCTCAATGATACAAAGGTGAAACAACTAAGAAGTGATAATGGAACTGGCTTCAAAAATCATAAGCTAGAAAGTTTTGTGATGAAATGGGAATCTCAAAAAACTTTTCTTCTCTATATACTCCTGAACAAAATGGTGTAGCTGAAAGAAGAAACAGAACCCCGATTGAAGCAACCAGAACCATGATCAATGGCTCCTCCTTGCCAAAACAATTTTGGGGAGAAGCTGTCAGTACTGCCTGTTTCACTCAGAACGTATCCATCATCATCAAAAGACACATGAAGACAGCTTATGAAGTTTTTCATGGAAGAAAGCCTGATGTCGGCTACTTTCATATTTTTGGTTGCCCTGTCTTCATACATAATCACAGAGATCATTTGGGAAAATTTGATGACAAAACAGATGATGGATTCTTTCTTGGCTACTCAATGGACTCAAAGGCCTTCAGAGTATTTAATATTAGAAGACAATAAATGGAAGAGACATTTCATGTAACCTTTGAAGAATGTGATGATGCTATCAGTCGCTCTGGATCAGAGGCTGATGACATAAACTTCAATGAGGCAAGACAATTTCCCACTGATGAATACTCACCCGCAAGAACCACAAACACACACCCTGTATACAGTGAAGTCATGCAATACGTCCCTGCTCATAATCCTTTGTCATCAATTCATCAGAAGCCAAACTCAAAAGGATAAGAGAACAACATAGATCTAGACACAATGAACACAGATCAACAAGATAACAACCTTATCCCTGATCAATCCATCACTGACCCAATCCCTGAAATTCATAATTCACCACTTAAGACATTTGGAATACGCCGTATTGGACCCCAATACGCCGTATCGGTGCCCCAGACAGTACAGCATTAATACCAAATCCCCATACGGGTTTAATATACAACTTTCACCACCACATCCAATTTTTAAGCATTGTACCACCAAGAATTCAATACCAAAAGTGAGAAGATCAAGGGGAGAGGGTCGCGTATCATATATTAAGTGTATTCAATTGGTTTGCACGTTAATTACATTATATCTTTCATTTGCGAATCGTTTGTAGTAGCCACAACTCACCCCTCAACACTTCTTAAAGAAACATTAGAAAATTAGCGTTTCTAAAAATTAGCCAAAGCTCACCGCTCTTTTGTCAAACGACTACTAAAATTCAAAATGCTCATTGCTCACCGCCCCAAAAGCTCTACACCGCTTACCGCCTCAAAAGCTCTATACCGCTCCGCGCCAAACATACCCGTTATAACGGCATAACTCAGCCCTCTTGTAAATAGAATGTTTTAATACACTGGCTCCTTGCGTCTTAACTTTATTTAAGCAAATAATACGTTCGATGCAACTTAACCAACCAGACTTTCGATAGAAGATTTGACTGTTAGCAAATAAGATTTGACTTTCAGCTAGGTTTGTGAAACATAAATATGAAAAACTCATGTCAAGTGAAAATTGTGTCTTGTAGTAGTTTACATACTTTTATAACCAACTGGTCTAGCTCAGTTGGCCACCAAGGGTAACCGTGGTGAGGTATCTTTGGAGAGGTTTCAGGTTCAAGTCTCATCATGAACCTTCAGGGGCGGAAATAAATAAAAGTTGGATGTCAATGTGGGCTCGAATCACTAACTACTAACTTACCGTTAAAAAAAAAGTTTACATACTTTTATGTATTATGTAGTTATATTTGAGCTGCAGTTTTACATACCGTGACTTACTGACATTTATACCATCTTTTACATTTTCTTTCTTATATAAACATCACTAAAATTTAATTAGAGCCAACTCTTTTTTTTGAAATATAACTAGCCTATAAACCCGTGATAAATCACGGGTGGCTTATAGAAAGTTATAAAATATAAAGTAAAAAAGTAAAAAAGCTAACAAATATTTATTGTCAAACAATATTGTGCAATCTCATAAAAAAGTAAGAGAACGTTTATTTTGTGCAAAATGACAAAGAACAATTAACCAAGAAACAAAAAACGGATAATGTGAAACATAAGTTTGTAAAAGAGGGCTGAAATAGAAATAGCTATTTAGTTGTACGGCGGATCAAATCTTTTGTACCACTTCATGGTAAACAACGTTCAAAGTATTGTTTGAAACTTCACCAAGGAGTTTGTTAAAGTCGGGATATCAATCCCTTTGTGGCCAAAGAGTGATGGTTTAGGATTCACTATAATATGTGGGCATTCTGTTGATAGAGTCTCCAACGAATCTTTATCAACTTTTGGCTGCAAGATAAGCAAAAACAACTGTAAATAATTCAAAACAAAAGCATAAGTCATTAAGGGAAAATTGCAAAAGTAACTGATGATCAAAGTCAGGAGGGTCGGGTAACGGGTCATAGTAGGTAATTTTTGTAACGCATCACACTTTTTGTCCAAAGGTAGGCAGGTCAGGTAACCGGTCACATTGGGTCATTTTTGTACATGTCAAACACGATGGCCCGAAACACTTATTGTCCAAAGGAGTTGCATCCTTTAATAATAGTACTGTGTTTCTTAAAATAAAATTGATTTAGGAGGTTTTGTGCGTTAAAATACACTTTCCACCCATTTGGTTTCTTTTAGCTGATTTCTATGATTTAACCAGGTTGACCCAGGATATAAAACATAACCTCTAATAAACAATAAAAAAAAAAGAGCATGTGAAGAATCATTATATATGTGAATGCATACCCATACGAGCCAATGTAACGACTGTGCTCCATGTACGATTTCAAGATGCTTATAGAGCTGCGCGCAGCGTGCAACATATTGGGTTGTTCATCTTGTGGCACTCAAGTCCAAACTTTGAATGTATACCACTTCTAAAAGATTTAAGGTGAAAAGGGAATATATACGAAACGTACCCCCATCTCAAAATTCAAGCACGGACAATGCTTCACAAGTTCCGAAACACCAAATGATGTGATTTTGCTGCAACGACTGCATATTACAACCAATACATATACTGTCAAGTTATAGTATTGCATATGCACCCACCATACTACTAACATTATTTCACATTTGTACATTATGTCCACGGCTCTCACATTTCTGCAAATCTAGATCAACTTTGACAAGCCAATATCAGAGACTTCCAAATCCGACAAACCGAGAATTTCCCATTAGCTCTCTGCCAATGCAACGATCACGTCAACATTTAGCAACATTCTTCTTCTTGCAATGGCTGCTATGGCCATCTGATAAATTGGCCATTCATTTAACGAACTCAGACTAAAACACATAAGTTATTATAAAGAAATACAATCAAGTATCTATGACTAACAGTTGCTACGACAACACATGACATAACCTAGAAGCACATAAAGTAATTTTTTTCTACCCTTTGATAAATAAAAGAAAGTCCGACAATCAAAGGTTTGCAAAAATACATCTTATACCTTTCCTATGTCACAGATGTCATTAAGAGTCACTTTTTGCAAGTTGTTTAAAAAGTCATGCTTAATAGAATAACTTGAAAATGTTGTCAGATGAGTAACACAGTGAGCATCTCCCTCCAAACCACAGTTTTCAATCAATCTGTGAAAAGAATAAGGTTAGATAAATAGGTGATTACAAATTGCTTACAAAACATAAACCCAAAGAATCTTATATTTGTATTATTGCACTCTCGAAGTATTGTATAAATGTTGCAAATGGAATGTAAATAACTTGTTCTATCACATTGTTCATTCCAACTTAAAATAGAAAAGCATTGGTTGCGATCTCAAAGAAATTGTGTTTTTGGTGTCACTTATAAATTCACGCTGTCGATCCTTGCAACCAAAGTCTTCAAACAAAAATACAAACACTCAGTAACATATTTTATAAAATCTATAATTTTAGAATATTTAATGTGCAATGAGGTAAGGTAACAAAAGATATTGAGTTAGGATTTTCTGTACATGTATAAAATAACATATTGGATAATACAAACAATTTTACCCATATTTGAAATTAAAATCTCATTGCTATAATGCTTTAATGTTATACCAATGTGCTTCCTTTTAGCAGAAAATGATGAACATGGAGTTACCAACCATATTTTGTGGATTCACATGAACCGGGATTATGTCGTGTTTTAAGATAGACACGCAAATAGTTTAGCATAAAATAGACACGCAAGGTTCTATAGTTTAGCATAACAAAATTTACACATTTTGTAAGTATTAGTTATCTCCACAAATAGAACTTAAGGAATACGACTAATAAACATTTCCTTTGAACACATTAAGCAAGTATATTAAGCATTTTAGTTCGCCAAAATTGTTTTGATCGAGTATTTAAAATGTGAAAGAACTGCATCTTTAATTGGAGGTTAATAGCTTATCTATCATCATAAACAATAACATACTTGATGATGTTGGGGAAACCTGCGAATGCACTTCCTTTTAGCATTTAAACTCGAGTCTATTCAAATGCAACTGAAGACTACCTATACCAAAGTTAGAAAAATATTCAGCAAAACATCCCAAATTGAAAACACACATAGAAAAGATTATATGTAGCTTAGAAATTAAAAGTTTATAATCAAATATGAGATATAATTGAAAATTGGTTTTAGAATGACACTTTGATAGATGTTTCTTTTAAGGCATTTGATCAAACACCTGTGAACACTTCATCACGCATCATTTTTCACGCATTCCTGCAATCAGAAACACCTAAAACATGATTAATATACATGCAAACACGTAAAACATGAAATGAGATTAGAATTAGATAAAAGAACAATGAGGTCATTGGGTTGTACTCAGAGATTAAATAAGCTTAAATAAAACACAACAAATCCCTAGCACAAAAGAAAAGAAAAACTAACCTTTCTTGTTGTTCCATTGAGAGATTGTCCAAAAACCTTCATGTTGATCTAACAGCGAAGACATTTTGGTAGCACCAAAAAAAAAAAAAATTGATTTATTAAAAGTGGATAATAGTGAAGTTTCTTCCTGTCAATCTCTATATCAATAAATAAAGTTTGATTTTTAAAATTATTTGAAATTTGGAAACAGTAAAAAGAATTGAGAAGTTTGAAGAAATACCGTAACTGGTTTCCTTGTATATTTAAGGAATAGTCAAACAAAATTAATAACTGGTAGAAACAATCCCAAAAATACAGCTATCAAAATTCAATTCATGGAGAGCTTCATGTGCACGTGGATTAAGTGACGTGGATTAAATGAGGTGGCTTTAATTGCCATGTGGCTTTAATGAGGTGGCAAGAATTTCAAAAAAACCTTCTTTTATTATATAATATATAATATATAATAGGGGTTTTTGCATATATATCCTTCCGAAAATGCATAATTGCATATATATCCAAAGCATATATAAAAACTATTGTACTATGTGCATAAAAAACTTGTACAAATGATATATATGCAATTATTCACTTTGGGAGGGATATATATGCAATTCTTCCTATATAATATAGATAGATTAGAGCCAACTCTGACCAACCTCTTTTATCAGTCATAAGCTGGACTTTAAAGATTAGGCTCAGGCCTAAACTAGTTAACCATTTTATTCAACTAAGCAAGCCATTTAACCTACTTTTAAGACACACACACATTAAAAGATACCATGAAAAATAGGCCGCTGAGGGTGAAAACGGAACATGTCCAATACACCAAAAAGATACGCGTAGCAGTAACATATAAACAAGGCTAACGTCCTAAGACCAAGAGTAGTGGTAATGGGTGTGGGTTGAGGCAAATGTTGACACTTGGCAGTGAGAGAAGAAGGGCGTTGAAGCAAAATTGGGGGTAATGGGTTGGGGCGTTGAATGAGAACAAATATATAAATATATAAGAGAGAGAGAGAGTGTCAGTGCTTTAACTCTGCTTTTATTGACTTTATTGAGAGATAGAGAGTTAACAATTAAGAGAGAGAGTGTTAACTTGTCAGTTAACAGTGCTTTAAAATAAAGAAACGCCCGTTGATGCATCAACGGGCGTTTATAATTTTGTGGATTCAACGGGCTTCAACGCCCCAAGGGGTGGGCCAACGAGCGTTGAAGGGGAAACTAAGCCTACTTCAACGCCCATTACTCTTGGTCTAATAAACGCCACTATCTAGTCTTAGTATGTATATAAAATCATATTGACATCAGACAGTTGATATCTACTCAGCAAGTACAGTAACATTTTGCATGATCAAACATTATTCGTCTGTACCAAGCTTTAAACTCCCCACATTTGTATCTTCTAAATCTTAGCCTATACAAGTCACAGGTCAAAGATTTAAGGAAACTTCCAATAACTCACAAATTTGGTGCAAGCCCATAGTATTAATTACACAGGATAACCATGTGATGTCAGCAGGACGTTAATCAATGACTACTTCAGCTATCTGGGAGGCTCGTTGTAGCATCAACTCTGTAACAAATTTCCTCTTGTCATCATCACTACCAAACACTTTCAGTGATTTGGGGTTAATAATCATCTTGTTTAGCGAAGGTGAACAAGCAATGACTTCATCAAACACACTTCATTCTTTATACATCTAACAAAGACAAACTCCACTTCCCGAAGCTGCATAATTCCCATTCTGCTGAAATCCACCTCCAAAGGGGAAGTTGCAGGCGCTGGGCCATCATCCTCGTATGTGCCCTACAAAGTTATATAGGATTCAGATGCACAACTATGAGATCATAACATGATTAATAGTTTAATTTGATAAAACGCATTCAACTCACCTTGATCAGAAGGGTCTCCAAATTTGGGGAGCCGCAAATCAAGTCAATAGCACATGATACCATAGTCCTATTGCTAAAGTTTATTTCATATAATCTGAGTGTCTTGAGGCACGGTAAGATGGTTGGGACACTGATTTCAACATCCGCTAGTAACTAGAAGTACAGTGGTACATAAAAATAAAAGTCAGTTAAGAGATTTTTTTTTTCCACAAACCTCCTCTTACATAATTTTTATATTAAATTTTTGGAAAAGCTTTACACTGAAACGGCAGGCAAGCGGGCAACAAGCTGCGCCGGTAGCCCTTTTTGAATAGCAAAACTTAGTCTTTTAAAAACTACATTCAAAGACCTTGGGGTCGTAACATTGCTATGCATAACCCTTTGGACTCTTTTGAGCAGCTCCGCAGCCTCCGGTGCAAGGAAACCAAAAGTATCAAATGCAAAAGGTATAAACGCGTGTTGGTTATCAAGGCACGCTTTCTCGTGTTTGGTTACTTTGCATGAAGCGGCTCTCAAAGCAGCCTGACCTGCCGTAAAAGCATGATTCCCCAATCCCACAAGTGGAGAAACCCCTGTTAGATCTACACAAGCATGTTTCCCTTCTATCCATCCAAAGACCAAAATGTCAGCTGGTCTAAGTGTCGATCTTCCTTCCATTGGGTCGGTCAAGAAATTCACAGGTGCTTCTTTCTTAACTGAAATCCCAGCACGCCTGAATATGTCAAAAAGAACATCCCTAACCAAATCGTGTCGGTATTTGAACCCCGGAAGCTCTCTACAATGAACTGAATGCTCTCCAAATGAGTCCAAACAAGCTTTGTGACAAACCGGGCAACTTTCATCAACCGGAAAAATAGGGAATGATCCAACTTAACATTACCTTGCAGTCCCACAAATCAAGATTAAGCTCTTGAAGTTTTGGGAAATAACCCATAACTTGAAAGATGACTGCTACATTATCAAGCTCACACAATGGCAAACATAACAGTTTGAGGTTTACAAGTTTAGTAATCTCATCTCGTTTTATTTCGCTTGGGGTGTTATCTCTAAGCTTCAGAATCTCCAGTAGCGGACAGCGAGTAAGAAAGTCCCCACATGTGTAGCTTCCGAATACTACCTCAGACAAGTCCAGACTCAGAAGATATGGAAAACCACAAAATGTAGACACTGGACGAAAATGACAGTTGTACAATGTCAAATGAATCAACTTTAGACAAGAAAAAATATGAGTTGTTAACATAATTGGTGTTGCATCCATATTTAAAAGAGTGAACTCCAAAATTCCCTTTTGAGACAAGACCAAAATCCAATTACTAATATCCCCAGCATCCAATATGGAGTCGCGTCCTTTTTCTATGTAGAGATGAAACTTAGTTATGCCACTTTTAAGATGTAGAAAAAGCCTACTTTCAATCCTCCGATAATATTTTTCATTTTTTGTCTTTTCTAAATATTCATAAAAGTCCTCGTCAAATACGAGTTGGTCGATCATGGTCCACTTATACCTCCAACTCTTGGACAAAGTACCAGTCCTCACAGCGTCTTGTAAGGGCAAACAGTTCAGAATATTAGTAATCACATCATGTGGCATGCTACTAAATAACATCTTCTGGTGCAAACTTGGATGATTTACGTGACCCACAAACGTGTTCCATTATTCTAACAAGAAGACAAAACAAACTCATAAATATAGAAGGAATAAATAGCCATGGCATAGATGATAGATGGCGCGTTGTATTTTCACATTAATTTCCATGCTTCTCTATGGAGATTCGCATTTTACTTAGAATAAAACAGATGCAGATGCTGCATAATCATACAAGGGGGCAAACCCCTCCGGCCAACAAGCATCCCTTACCTCTAAATTTCTTAACTATTCACATGCGTTAAAGTCCTTAAATAAGCAGATTATCTAGTCCTTTTAGAACATAAGTTCTAACTGCATTTTATACAAAGAACAGAAGTTAAACATGATAAACTGGAGTAAGCAAAGAAAGATATTGTACAGATTATTTTCCCCAATAGAACAATGTCACAATAATCTCTCACTAGCAAACCAGATTAATCTTGGCCTATCTGTTTTTGCTTCTAAAGACTTAAAAAAACATGTTATTAAGGGGGTGTTTGGGATTGCTTATATTTCTAAAAATGCGATAGATCGATTAATAATTATTAGCTGCTTTAATATAAGTAATTCTTGAAACTCGAAAAAATAAATATTTGTTGAAAAACTTCTATCAAATTCACTCACAAAAGTGTTAAATATGTTTGTAGAAAGTAAGTTTAACTGTAACAAAAACAAACACTTTGAAGAAGTAGCTCCCAAGAAAAGAAAAAAAAAAAAAAAAAGTTTAGAGTTACACAAAACTGCTTTGGCTTTAAAATAAGCACATAAGCAAAAGTAAAAAGATAAGCAACCGCAAACACTCCCTAAAATAAAAACCACAAATTAGTAATGCTAGCAACTTATGCAAAGGATACTAATACCAAAAACACTCTAACACCGAAAGTATGGCTTGACATCTCGCCGGATATACATTTCTCTTGTCATTAAGACATCCCCTAACCAAAATCTTTCTACTCATCACTAACATCAAAATAAATAATACATACACCATTTGTATTTATTAGTAATTAACTCCGGTGATTAAAACATCCGATAACTAAACGTTCCTAATCTAATTAAAAAATTTTATCCTATTTTTCTTTTTGAAAGGCAAGTTAACAAACTTATAATATATACACCACAAATATATATCACAAATCTCATTTGTGACTTAAAAACCCACAACACTAAGTTGAGGAATGACGAGCAATCTCACATACCACTATGCTACAAGCTATTTGCTCCTAATAAGCTAATTGATGACGTATAGTCCGCATTCGGGTCACGAACCCGACCCATACTCAAGTCCATCACGAATGGGCTATTACGATAACGGTTTGGGCTTACGTTGGCCCAAACCCGAAGTTATTTATGGTCTTGATAAGATATCTCTTATTTATGGATATGTATCAAAACCGACCTACGCGGGATACACTGAGGAGTGAGGAGCACGAAACCAACTAGGGTTTCGTGTGTATATAAAGAGTCTCTCGACTCTTATCAAAGGTACGACTTACAACCCTAACTCTTCAACTAAACCCTAAAAACCGATTACTTACTCTCACGCCGGAGGATAATCGTGGGAGACAATCCCACGATAAGCCTAACGGTGTCTTTTTGTTTTCTTAGTGCGCAGGTCTCAAGCATTAAGATCTGATTGGTACGGAATCAAGGAACGCCCAACTTTTGTATCAACAAGTGGCGCCATCCGTGGGACCCTACACTAAGAACTCTACGAAGAACTAGAATGATGAAGCATGGAAACCCAAATCAGCGGACTCCGCAGACAAAGAAAACGCATGACGACCTACTGGGGAAGAAGCAGCAAACTGATTCTGCCGCTAAACCGCCCTCTGGAACAACCAGTGCGCCCAAAAGCCTAGGATCATACTCAGATCTGGCTTTTACCCCAGTAGAACCGATCACAAGGACTACCCATGCTACTACAACAACCACTAGCACGGTGGATCTACTGCGCACTCCTCTCACCATGCCGGAGTTAAACTTCACTGAACCGCCAAATGCGCCCACCCGAAACAAGGGTCCTGATTTGGAAACAGACACTCTCGCGCTAGAAGGAGTTGCGCCTGAACTAGCGCCAAGTGATTTCGTATCTCAAAACTACGAAACCTTGGCTGCGCTCATGCGAGAGGAGGCGAAAAAGAGGTCAAGTCAAAGCCTGCACGCCAGGCTCAACTTCGACCCTGAGCATGAAGCATCCCCACCGCGCTACCGAAAGGAAAGACGCGAGAAGGATAGCCGCAAACACCCAGTGTTTACTAGGATTGGAAAGAAGGTTGTGGATGACGAAGCAGCCGACTTTCAGTATCTGGAGGAGCATGAAGATGGGGAACGGCGCGCCAATGTCCACACTAGGCTTGGTAGTCGCAGGGTTCATGATAGGCTTGGGCGACGGTGCTCCCCAAGCGAAAGCCCTTCAAGCTCTGATTCCGAGGATAGTCGGCGCAAGCGCCACAGAGGAGCAAGCTCAGATTCCGATGATAGTCGGCGCAAGCGTCGCAAAAGAGTAAGCTCATCCTCAAGTGACTCCTCGGACAACGAGGACAAAGAAACAGGACACTGGAAATCAAGGGAAAAACACCGCGACCAGGAGGACGAAGACATATCTCGTCCCTGGCGCCGCCAAAAAGTTGATGCGTTCACTCGGCGCATCAGCGATTTTTTGGAAAATAAGAGAAGGCGCATGCCCGCTAATGTCAAAACTTATGATGGGACGGTGACCCGGATGATCACCTAAAAATTTTCGAATCAGCAGCCACTATCGAAAATTGGCCACAACCTGTGTGGTGCCACATGTTTAACTCTACATTAGTAGGGAATGCGCGCAACTGGTTCAGTAAGCTTCCACGCAGAAGCATCGGTGGGTTTGAAGAGTTGCGAAAGGTGTTTCGTTTAAACTTTACTCAAAGGAAGAAGTGCGCCAAAAACCCTGTCGAGCTCGCTAGGGTAAAACAGTGCCAAGGGGAATCAACAAGCGCTTTTATGGAGCGCTTTAAAGATGAATGCATACATGTCAAGGCATGTCCTGAAATACTAAAGATCTCAGGGTTTATGAACGGGATTAATAACCTAGAGCTTATCAAAAAATTAAATGATAAGGTTCCTCAAACCTTTGATGAACTGATGAAGTGCACGAGGTCCTTCATCCAAGGAGAAGCCGCCGCTGCGGATAGAAAGAAAGGCTATTCAAACCATAGGTCACAAGAAGAGCCAAGGAGACAATCCAATGACCAGAGTAGCAATCGTAACAAAAGCTATCGCAGTCAAGGGGGCGGACGGGGAAACGACAAGTATACCCCACTAACGAAAACTCCAAAGGAGATATTTGCGACGGAAGGCGCGAACTTTCCAAGACCCCCACCTATGCGCACCCTCGAAGATCGGCGCGTAGGGAATGGATACTGCGAGTATCATGCACAGAAGGGCCACACAACCAATGAATGTGTCCAATTACGCTAATTAATTGAGAAGCTAGTAAAAGAAGGCAGATTGGACCATCTCGTTAAAAACATTAAGGAGGGGAAAGACAAACAGAAAACTGGAGGCAAGAAAGAAGTGCTTAGGGAAAAAGCTGATACTATCTACATGATACAATCATGGCAGCGAAAGACTAGGCAAAAGGTGAGCCATAAATTTTCTCATGGAAGCGAAATCTCTTTCCCCACCTTGGCTGCGGACAGCGCAGTAGCAGAACCACTCACCATTGAGATAAGTGCGGGGGGGTCATGATATCCACCGCATGTACGTTGATGGAGGGGCATCAGCGGATATAATGTATGAGCATTGTTTCAAGAGATTGCGCCCTGAGATACAAAGACAGTTAAGCCCAGCCAAGACTGCGCTTACTGGCTTTACAGGAGAAAAGATATGGCCCATGGGCAACTGCGACTACTAGTCGCTGTTGGTAATAAGGAACACTCCACGACAGCCTGGATGAATTTTATGGTGATCAGATCTCCTTCACCATACAATGGCATTATTGGAAGACCGGGAATTTCAGCAATACGCGCAGTACCGTCCACAGCGCATGGGATGCTCAAATTCCCAGTAGAAGGTGGCATTGTCACCATCTACAATAGCGTCGCGCCACCTAAAGAATGTAACACGATTACATGCGAAACAACGCATACCCCAGAACAGAGCGCAGCTAAAGTATCAAACCTAAAGGTTGCAATTCACCCTGAATACCCGGAGCAAGAAGTATCGATTGGGGGATCGTTGTCTGAGAAAGGAAGAGCGGCCGTGTGCGCACTCTTGCAAAGGAATCTGGATATCTTCGCATGGGAACCAAAGCACATGACTGGTGTGCCACGCTCGATTGCAGAACACAAGCTAAAAATCCGACAAGGATATTCCCCAGTAAGGCAGAAAAAGCACGGCCAGGCTCCAGAGCGCGCAAAAGCCATTCTGGAAGAAGTACACAAACTTGTGGACGCTGGCATCATGCGAGAAGTCTATTACCATGATTGGCTCTCCAATCCAGTAATGGTCAAGAAGAGCGATGGTAGTTGGCGGATGTGTGTAGATTTCACTGACCTTAACAAAGCATGTCCACAGGACTGCTACCCACTACCAGAGATAGACTGGAAGGTGGAATCTCTGTGCGGATATCCCTTTAAATGTTTCTTAGATGCATACAAAGGGTACCACCAAATCCAAATGGCTAAGGAAGACGAGGAAAAAACAGCCTTCCACACAAGCCAAGGCGTCTTTTGCTATACAAAGATGCCTTTTGGCCTGAAGAATGCGGGCGCCACCTACCAGCGACTGGTAGATAATGCATTTGAAAAGCAAGTGGGCCGAAACCTAGAGGTCTATGTGGACGACCTTGTCATAAAAAGCCATACTGAAGATGAAGTGGTGCGCGATATTGAAGAAACATTTAGAACACTACGAAATATCAACATGAAGTTGAATCCTAAGAAATGCACTTTTGGCGCTACAGAAGGCATGTTCCTAGGCTATTTGATAGAACCAGATGGCATTAAGCCATGCCCAGAAAAAACAGAGGCTGTCATCCAACTTCCTTCACCACGCATGTTGAAAGAAGTTCAATCTCTGAATGGAAAGCTAGCCGGTTTGAACAGATTCCTGTCCAAATCAGCGGATAAGTCACTTCCTTTATTTAAAACACTCAAGAAGTGTACAAAAAAGGGAGACTTTCATTGGACTACGGAAGCGGAAGAAGCTTTCACACAGCTTAAGCAACATATAGCAGCGCTTCCTAAGCTAGTCGCACCCCGACCAGGGGAGGAGTTAATCGTCTACTTATCTGCAACTCAGGGAGCGGTCAGTGCAGTGTTACTAACGGATAGAGATTCTGTACAAACACCGG
This sequence comes from Artemisia tridentata subsp. tridentata, assembly GCA_021014915.2. Classification (NCBI taxonomy): domain Eukaryota; kingdom Viridiplantae; phylum Streptophyta; class Magnoliopsida; order Asterales; family Asteraceae; genus Artemisia; species Artemisia tridentata. The sequence goes on along the minus strand of CP139506.1, from coordinate 29,292,860 downwards.
TATATTTTGTAAGCAAAGCACTCAAGAAGACAGAGATTAACTACAGCCCAATGGAAAGTTGGTCCTGGCGTTAGTGTTCGCCGCCAAAAGACTGCGTAGATACTTTCAAGCGCACCCAATAGCAGTGATTACAGACCAACCTATCAAACAAGTTATCTCTAAACTTGACGCATCGGGGCGATTACAAAAATGGAGTGTGCTACTAGGCGAGTATAACATCTCTTACAGACCACGTACTGCGGTTAAAGGGCGAATACTAGCAGACTTCATCATCGAAAAACCAGATACCGATGATGCACCTCCACCGAGCAAGGTAGAATTACAAGAACCATGGGTCCTGTTCACCGATGGATCTTCATGCGTGGATGGGTCGGGCACTGGCCTTATCCTCACTAATCCAGAAGGAATGTAATTCACTTACGCACTGCATTTTGAATTCACAGCCACGAACAACGAGGCAGAATATGAAGCCCTAATCGCTGGATTACGCATTACAAATCGAATGGGTGTACGTAACCTAGAAGCAAATATGGACTCCCGATTAGTAGCCAACCATGTGTTGGGCGAATGTGTGGCTAAAGAGGATAACATGGTCCAATACCTCGACAAGACCAAATCACTAATACAAGGTTTTGACAGGTTTACCATTAAGCAAGTTCCTAGAGGTGAAAATAAGAAAGTGGATGCGCTAAGCAAGATCGCATCTACTAGCTTCGCGCACCTGTCAAAACAAGTTTTAGTGGAGATCCTAAAGAAAAAATTCATCTCGGAGATGGAGATATCTACGGTGATAGAAGAGCAGGATCCTACATGGATGACCCCCATCATCGAATTTATAAGCAAGGGCAAACTGCCCGATGAGTAGAAGGACGCTCGACGGATACGGCGCACAGCGCAGAGGTTCGAACTTGGAGATGGTACCCTATATCGGCGCTCATTCCTACAACCATGGCTTCGGTGCGTTGGACCTCTTCAGGCAGATTACGTACTCCGAGAGATCCACGCTGGTTCATGCAGTATGCATTCAGGACCACGGTCCGTCGTAGCACGAGCATTGCGCTCAGGGTACTACTGGCCCACTATGCACCGTGATGCGCGCGATGTGATAACGAGATGAAACGATTGCCAAGTTCATAGACCCATCCCGCGCAGACCACAACAAGAGCTAACGCCTATCACTTCCCCATGGCCATTCTACAAGTGGGGTATCGACATTGCGGGTCCCTTTCCCGTTGCAGCGGGTGGACTGAAATTCCTTATCGTAGCAATAGACTACTTCACTAAGTGGATTGAGGCAAAAGCAGTTGCGACAATTGTAACACCCCCAAAATCTGGTTTAGCGGAAGCATACATGTTTGGGTGCTACTAAATTGATATCACAACACAAAGTATAAAGAACGGTTTTATCTCAACCGTTTAAATTATATTTCTTATTCAAAAGAGAGTTGTTTACTACATTTTAAAACAATGTGGAAATATAAGCCCATAAAAGATTTCAAGTGGTCCCAAATATATCAGAGTCTTCTATGACCATGCCATGCCATGCCAAAAGCCTCCAGTAGTGTGCTATTGCTTAATACCTGAAAATACATGCTAAAAAGTGTCAACACGAGGTTGGTGAGTTCATAGGTTTATGATAAAGCAGTAAAGATACTGTGAGTTCAATAAGAGTTTTGTGACCATTGTGTTGCTCAAAATGTCATAAAAATACAGTTTACCTCATAGCAAGATTATAGTTGTGGAACAAGAGTAGGGTATGCAACCCAAATAAAATAGTTTATTACGCTAGTAGTTGGACCATGAGTTTGGCATATGAGCATCGCAACCCATGCGAGTCATATAAAAATATAGTCTATTACGATAGCACTAAGTCATGCAACCGAAGCTATAACAGTGTGCATGCATCTAGAAGCATGTTAAATATTAGTGGACCAGCAAGTGTTTATCCCAGACACTTGTAGTTTCGACATGGTATACGTTCGTTTGCCTATCCGGTCAACCCGAACGGGGACGTTACTCCCAATAGATCTATTTATAACATTCGCGCTTCCCAGTAGGAATTAACGGTTCATGAGTTGGGCAATTTGGGACATAATAGGGCTTAGGCTAATCCACGTAATAGCATAGACAATAATTTGGTCCATAAAAGTTTTGCATGTTTCTCACCCCAGTTGTAAAACAAGTTCAAATAGAGTGGGGTTACATATCAGTCAATCACATAATGCCTTCAAATAATCAATTCAAATAATAGCTCAATAGTCAGATATTGAGTAAACAGTTCACAGATTTCAAATAAACAGTCACTGAGTATGTTTAAAACGAGCATGTATTCTTCCCCAAAACAGTTAGAAAACCAGTAAAAGTAGGGGTTATGAACTCACCTGATGCGATAGCAACAATGACAAAAGTGGATTCATTGAAATGTAAGTTCAATTGAGATTTCGGAAATAGCTTCACACACGACCTGAATAATAATGACGTTTGAGAATTTGTCTCAGCACGAATAACGAATGCGATATGAGGAATCGTGTGACGATTTGATCGGTGATGTGAGTGTGATATGCTTAAAATGTTAAAGTTTAAAAATAATGTTATTAATAATATTATCTTGTTGTTATGATTCAGAAATCATAATAACCGTCGTCTCAAAATGGGTGAACGAAACGTTGAGTTGTGTTGTTTAAAAGTCGTTATATATAAATATAACGTATTGTTAATAAGTTTGTGTTTGCAATGAAACAATGTGAGAGGTGAGGGCAAAAATGTTATAATGTTTCTGTTTACCCTTGAACTTTGGCTGTTTTTACACTTTATACCCTAATGGTGTTTGTGTTACACCGTTAGTCCTCGGTTATGTAAAAGTTACATTTTTAACCCATAATTAACCAAAATGATAATCTGAGTTTGTGCTATTATATATTATCATTTTCCATCCCTAAGATTCTATTTTCACAGGTTTAAACCTTAGTTTTGCCGGTTTGGCAAAAATGGTCCCTCGGGGTGAAAATCGTTGCAATTTTAGTCCAAAACGCTTGAAAAATTGTGGAAAAATTCCCTAAAAATTTCAGTAGCTTATTCAAGCTTATTAAAGCTTAAGTCAACTGCTGGTTCGACCAGAAACTTAAAAATTCAGTTATTGGGCCTTAAAACGGATTAAAACAAGGCCCGTTAAGAAATTTGGAGGCGAGGGCATGAAAATCCTTTTGGGCCTGGAATTGGGCTATTTTTGTGATTCTAAAGATGTTTAGTATGGGCCCAGTGGGCTGGTCTAACGCCAAGTCTTAATGGGCTGTAAATAAGCCCAATATCGAAAATAGTTAGATTTTATTTTCTGAATTAGTAATAGATACTTGCGACTAGTCGATACAAAAGATTAAATTTGAAGGTGTTAGAGAGCTTATAATGTCGAAGTTAAAACACAAAAAGTTTAGTTTGCTAGCTCTTCTATCAGTAGGTGCAAAAATGTAGATGTGTTGTTTGTACGAATTTGAATTCACAAGGCCATTTACTAGGCGAGTTGGGACATTTCTGTATCAGAATACTTGGAAAATTTCTAAGATTGTAAACTCAGTTTCAATAGCATTTACTTTAGGAGATTTTGAGGGCTTTTAAGAGCTTATCACATAGAACTTAAAACGCGAAAATATTAGTTTTCCCTGAGGTGATTCGAACTGAGCAAAACATGCGTGTGTTATTTGTATGGTTTCCAAGTTACAACCCTTAAAGTGGTCGAGTTGGGTTGGTTTTTCAAGTTAAAACACTTAGCCAAATTTTTCTGTGTTGCGTTTTATATTTATACCTTCGAATAACCACAAGAAAGCATGCATGTTCTATATTTAACATAAACATGTGATGTTTTAGAGTTTATGAGACTTACAAAGGAGTGAGTATGGACTGTGGTACGTTGGAATGAAGCAGAACACAAGAAGTCGCTATTTCCCAAACCGTATAACCCCACGAATACCCCGTTCGACTTGAAATTATTAACGCAATCATTTTCTTTCTTCTTCTAGCTTTGTGTGCTTGTCAACTGAGTTATAGAACAAGGGAAATGGTTTGTGAGTGATTGAAAGTGAGTGAGGTTTTGTGTTTCTTGCTATTTGGTTTATATGAAAACCGAAAGTTTTCTTTGTTGTTGATCGAATGATGGTGAGAAATGCCTTCTGGACTTTGGTAGCTTGTTGGTGTATGAGTTATTTCCTCAGTAAGTAGATAAAAAGGAGTCAAGGAATAAGTAGGGAACAAGCTAGAGTATAGATCGATTTAATATAAATCTAGGGTTGCCAATTATTTGCCTAGGAGGGCAATTATTGTGGACTTTTGAACCACTCAATTCACTTCCACAGTATATGAAATAATTTCTTACTGTACTTTCCCTGATGTATGAGACTGTTGGGGAAAGCTTGAGAAGACATCAATAGTACAAGTGTCGGTAAGGATTTTATACGTAGTTTTATATGTGTCGACATATTTGATTTGCTATTCCACCTTGCATTTATAACATTTGTTGGCTGAAATCCAGGGACTAGACATCTCATTTATGTCATATTGACTTGGGGAGAGGGTTGGATAAGATAGAAACCAAGTGGGTATGTGTTTTGTATTAAAACATGGTCGACATTGTTCCTAACGTGTCCAAAAATGTTCGCGTGCCATATTCTATCGATTTAATTGGGTAAGGATGGTAGAAACACCCTTGGTAAGTCATTAGAAGAGTGTAATGATCATTGTATTTGGCCAGAAATGCGCCTGGGTCGATTTGGTTGATTTGACAAAAATAATCAAACCGAGTGAGTTGGTTTTTTTGGCCAAAAGCTTTGACTGAAATTCGAGCACCAATTGTTGGTTTCACGAGGTGAAATTTGGCATCCCCATTCTTGGCTTGGTGGACAATGGAGTGGTAAAAAGAGTTGAACGAGTTGTGTGCAAAAATCGCAAAATATGAAGCCCTTTTTGAGAGGCTGTTTGGTCGATTTAGCCAAAACAAGAAAAATAAAATTTTTAAGTTGGGCTTGGCATGTTGGGCCGAATGAACAGTGACACAGAAAATGATTAGTTTTGACCCATGTGATGTTGTTTTGAATTAGTTGTATTCATGGTTCGCGTGTGTTTTCGTTCCGTGTTTGTGTCACATATTTGTTTTTGAGTTATTTTTGAATAATAACTATTCGTTACGAGATAACCTCTCGTTTTCACAAGTCGGAAAATAATTTAAATACGTGCATTCCGATCATTAATTATTGTTTTAACAAATGGAAAATTGCCATTTGTTACAGTCTCCCAGCCTTATTTGAATGTCGTCCCGACATTCAACTCAGGTCATAAGTTGGAGATACGAAAAGATGTGGATATGAATTCATTTTCACGTTCCCTCGTGAATTCGAGTTCTTACTGAAGGTTATGTCTATCAAACTTTCTGGAGCTATTTCTGTCATTACAAAAACTCGTTTACTCTATCGTTTTATATTTTTCTCTGTTGGGAGTGTTTTTCTGAAAAGTTCAGCCAATTTGGCAAGTTTAGTCTCTTCGCTCAATATTTATCCACGACTCTTCCCTTTTTCTATTATGCCCATGTTCAGTCCCTCGCTTACTATAAAAGAGTGAAAATTTTTATTTTTATTCCATAAAAACACACACACACACACGCTCCATTATTACTCTCTCTTTCTCTCTCCACCTTTTCTTCCCCAATTAAATCCGGCCACCGAGAAAAATTTCCGGCCACCCCCGGCGAAACCTTTTATTATTCCAAAGATTAAATGGAGTCATTCCGTCTCCGACCTACCACTCGCTAGCCACAAGTATTACTGTAGCTCCACTCCTTATTGCTAACACCACCGCGAGCCGCCACCATTAAAATGCCGCATTTTATTACCACTATGGCGATTGTTTATGTTGGGGTTGCGGCTATTTATTTAGCTTATGCCCCGGAAGAGTATTTCGCACTCTTGTTCGGAATCTTAATCTTTGTCGTTCCACTGGTGGCTCTTGCCATTTGCGTGGACAAGTCTTGGGGGTAATAGCACCGTGTTAGGATAAGTATTCATTATTTTGCTAATGATTGTGTAATAAAACTTGTTTGTTTTTATCGTACAGAGCGCTCAAGAGGTTACATCCCGCATTGGCTCTTGCTCTCGTGATTTTAGCGGGGATTTCTGTTGTCTTGGCGAGTCAGCCAATCGGTGATTCTGCACCTTATCTAGTGATTTTTGTAATAGTAGTATTACCGATGCTGATTATATCGTTATGTATGAATTTTGGTTGGTCTCAATAAAAATTTCTGTTTTCCATATGTGTTTGTGATTCTCGGATTCGTACACGGGTTTGATTGTAATGGAGACAAATTTGTGATACGTGATAGTAAAATCTTAAGAGTAGGGATTCAATTCCTTACACATTAGTGTCACGGATTTAGAGAGCACGCAAACTGATATTAATGTCTTTGAGAAAATGAGTGCAATGTTTCCCCAAAATATATGTATGGAAGATTTTATCGTCCCTAAGTATGTATTGAATAATGTTGACCTTGAACTAGAAGGTTTATCATCCTTGTTGTGTCATTTAAGGGAGATTTCTACGAGGTAATAGTATTACCAGTTGATAAACGTCTCCGGCTTGTGAAAAATCCAATTTCGGATTTCTTCTTGAGATATTCCAGCATAGGAAAATCTTATTGATGTCAAAAGTGTTCCGAACTTTTGGGATTGCAAATTTTGGAGAAGGGAAGATTGTACTCAAAGACTTTGACTGAAGATTTGTCTATACATTTTCTATGTTATGCGTTTGCATAGAAACCACTTGAAAACAAGTAGAATACTCCTGTCTTATCGGATATAAATAAGCCCACTTATTTATAATTCGTTATTTACATAGAGAGGCGTCCCAAATGATGTAAATAAGGAAGTATAAACTTATGGTTCGGCGATTCACAATTTCTTTATTTAAATAAAAAGGCGTCCCAATTTATTTAAATAAAGACGTTGTCAATCATCCTACTTAAGAATTTCTGACAAAACACTCGTATGTGTGGAAAAGAAAGAATAGCCCACACTGGGTTTGAATCATAGATTTTTAACAATGAGAGTCTCGGAAGAGAACTTGATGAATGTAGAGAAAGTTGCTGAACTTCAGCTTTTGTAGATGATGATTCAAGTTTCCACGGCAAAGGCATTGTAAATCCACTCAGTTCCAAGTCCCGCCCATACAAGACTTGCAACCTGTGTGTTTACAACCCATTGCCAACATATGATTGTTGCAATGTGTTTGTACTCGTAATGCCCTATGATAGGCATTCGCGGATGTACTTAGTTCTAGTGGGATTGAAAGTACGTTGAGTGTATATTTATACTGATGAGTAGTATAAAATACTTAGATATCACATAGTCGTTTGATGGATGAAAGGCAGTATCCATGTGTAAGTATGTAGTGTATACTTAAAAGTTTTAGTGTAAGGCTAGGAAGTGTTAGCCAAGACATCGGTAAGTGTGTGCATGTATACAAGTAACAAGAAGTATATGTTATAAGAGTAGCATGTAAAGCATATGCTAAGCTTGCTGTAGAGTAGCAAGTAGATGGCAGGCAAAGCAGGCTGGCACTGGCGGTCATAGGGTAAGTTTTTGTAAAAAGTGGTTATAGTCTAGGTTTTAAGTTTGCCTAGTTCTCTATAACCTTAAGCTCTGATACCAATCTGTAACACCCCCAAAATCTGGTTTAGCGGAAGCATACATGTTTGGGTGCTACTAAATTGATATCACAACACAAAGTATAAAGAATGGTTTTATCTCAACCATTTAAATTATATTTCTTATTCAAAAGAGAGTTGTTTACAACATTTTAAAACAATGTGGAAATGTAAGCCCATAAAAGATTTCAAGTGGTCCCAAATATATCAGAGTCTTCTATGACCATGCCATGCCATGCCAAAAGCCTCCAGTAGTGTGCTATTGCTTAATACCTGAAAATACATGCTAAAAAGTGTCAACACGAGGTTGGTGAGTTCATAGGTTTATGATAAAGCAGTAAAGATACTGTGAGTTCAATAAGAGTTTTGTGACCATTGTGTTGCTCACAATGTCATAAAAATACAGTTTACCTCATAGCAAGATTATAGTTGTGGAACAAGAGTAGGGTATGCAACCCAAATAAAATAGTTTATTACGCTAGTAGTTGGACCATGGGTTTGGTATATGAGCATCGCAACCCATGCGAGTCATATAAAAATATAGTCTATTACGATAGCACTAAGTCATGCAACCGAAGCTATAACAGTGTGCATGCATCTAGAAGCATGTTAAATATTAGTGGCCCAGCAAGTGTTTATCCCAGACACTTGTAGTTTCGACATGGTATACGTTCGTTTGCCTATCCGGTCAACCCGAACGGGGACGTTACTCCCAATAGATCTATTTATAACATTCGCGCTTCCCAGTAGGAATTAACGGTTCATGAGTTGGGCAATTTGGGACATAATAGGGCTTAGGCTAATCCACGTAATAGCATAGACAATAATTTGGTCCATAAAAGTTTTGCATGTTTCTCACCCCAGTTGTAAAACAAGTTCAAATAGAGTGGGGTTACATATTAGTCAATCACATAATGCCTTCAAATAATCAATTCAAATAATAGCTCAATAGTCAGATATTGAGTAAACAATTCACAGATTTCAAATAAACAGTCACTGAGTATGTTTAAAACGAGCATGTATTCTCCCCCAAAACAGTTAGAAAACTAGTAAAAGTAGGGGTTATGAACTCACCTGATGCGATAGCAACAATGACAAAAGTGGATTCATTGAAATGTAAGTTCAATTGAGATTTCGGAAACAGCTTCACACACGACCTGAATAATAATAACGTTTGAGAATTTGTCTCAGCACGAATAACGAATGCGATATGAGGAATCGTGTGACGATTTGATCGGTGATGTGAGTGTGATATGCTTAAAATGTTAAAGTTCAAAAATAATGTTATTAATAATATTATCTTGTTGTTATGATTCAGAAATCATAATAAACGTCGTCTCGAAATGGGTGAACGAAACATTGAGTTGTGTTGTTTAAAAGTCGTTATATATAAATATAAAATATTGTTAATAAGTTTGTGTTTGCAATGAAACAATGTGAGAGGTGAGGGCAAAAATGTTATAATGTTTCTGTTTACCCTTGAACTTTGGCTGTTTTTACACTTTATACCCTAATGGTGTTTGTGTTACACCGTTAGTCCTCGGTTATGTAAAAGTTACATTTTTAACCCATAATTAACCAAAATGATAATCTGAGTTTGTGCTATTATATATTATCATTTTCCATCCCTAAGATTCTGTTTTCACAGGTTTAAACATTAGTTTTTCCGGTTTGGCAAAAATGGTCCCTCGGGGTGAAAATCGTTGCAATTTTAGTCCAAAACGCTTGTAAAATTGTGGAAAAATTCCATAAAAATTTTAGTAGCTTATTCAAGCTTATTAAAGCTTAAGTCAACTGCTGGTTCGACCAGAAACTTAAAAATTCAGTTATTGGGCCTTAAAACGAATTAAAACAAGGCCCGTTAAGAAATTTGGAGGCGAGGTGTTGGGAATAAAATGTTCAAGTCAAAGAGCCTGCCAAAGATAAGAAAGAGCCTGCTAGTTGATTTTGAAGTGTATGAAGATGTTCTACCAGTACCTTCTGGGTAGAAGGTACTGCTAGTTGATGAAGAGCCTGCCAAGCTTATGTCAAGTTGATTAGATATTTTGTAATAGATATTTAGTTGAATTATTAGTCTTTGTACATTGTTATACGTTATGTAGAAGTAGTTTAGTCTTCTGTGGTGTACAGAAGAATATTATCAGAGTTGTACATTGGTAGTTGTATTTAATTGTAGGCGCCAATATAGTCAAAGTATAGTATAATACTCTTCCACTTGACAACTTGTAATAAGGTTGCCTTATCATATAAAAGGTTTCCTTAAGTCACACTTCATGCATGCATCTCTTCAACTATTAACCAAAACCAAACTATCTCTCAAGTAACTTAGTTACTCAATTCACAAATCTTTTTTACAATCTTAGATTCAAGATTACTTTGTAATCCCGGTGATATTTAGATCATCCGTATTATTTCATCAATAATATTGAATCGTTTTGTGTTAACCAAAGTTGTGTTCTTTGTTCATTGCATTCTCACGTTTACTTAAACTCACCACCTTGTGTTCTTTTAAGTGTGTTGTAGTAGATTCCGCATGCTAAACACATTCAATACATAAATATCTCAACGAACAAAACCGTTCCACAAGTGGTATCAGAGCTAGGCTTGATATTTTCTAATTTAAAAGAACAATGGATGTTGAACATATTCAAAGAAATGTTGCAGCTAAACTACCATTACTTAAGAAAAATGAGTTTGAAATGTGGCGACTAAGGGTAGAACAATACTTTCAACTACAGGATTATGCACTTTGGGAGATCATTGAACAAGGCAACTCATTTAAACCCTCAATCACCACTACAACAGTAAATGATGCTCTTGTAACACGAATGCAAGACCAACCATCAAATGCAGATGAAAGAATTCAAAAGAGAAATGATCTAAAGGCAAGGAGTATGTTACTGATGACTATTCCAAATGATCAACTTCTGATCTTTAACAAATACAAAGATGCCAAAACCCTTTTTGAAGCAATTGTGGCTAGGTTTGGTGGTAATGATGCTACCAAGAAAACACAGAAAACACTTCTCAAACAACAATTTGAGAACTTTACAGCCACAACCAATGAGTCTTTGGATAGTATGTTCAATAGACTTCAGAAGCTTGCAAGTCAGTTAGCCATCCATGAAGTGATGATAACTCAAGAAGACCTAAACTCTAAATTTCTTAGGAGTTTACCTTCAGAATGGTCTATGCATGTCATTGTTTGGAAGAACAAGCCAGATATTGACCAGATGAGTCTCAATGATCTCTACAACAATTTCAAAATTGTAGAACATGAAGTAAAGAAGACTACTGGGTCAAGCTCAGGAAATATGGCATTTGTTTCATCACCAAGTATCTCAAAGGTTGATAATGAAGAAAAAGGTGGCAGAGAAGAAGGTACTGCCAACACAACCTTTGGTACTGCTAGTACTTCTAGTAGTACCAAATCCATTTTAGATGAAACAATTGGGTGTGCTTTTCTTACATCTCAACACAATGGGTCCGTATTAACATTTGAAGATCTTCAAGAGATTCATCCTGATGATCTTGAAGTGATGGACATAAAGTGGCAACTTTCACTTTTAAGCATTAGAGCTAAGAAGTTGTTGATGAGGACTGGCAAGAAGATAATGATAAATGGAAATGAGCCTGCTGGCTATGATAAGTCAAAGGTGGAGTGTTACAACTGCCACATGAAAGGTCACTACTCTAGAGAGTGTAGAAGACCTAAGAAGCAGGATGACAAGGGTAGAGGGTTTGACAACAGAAATAAAGAAAGCTTTGAGAAGAGAGGAAGCTTTGAAAGCAAGAGTAAGGTTGTTGAAGTTGCTGAGCCAAAAGCAATGGTTGCTATTGATGGCATGGGTTTTGATTGGAGTTTCATGGGTGAAGATGAGTCAACTTCTGATGAATTGGCTTTGATGGCATTCTCCACCCCTGAGGTACAAACTATCAAATGTTCTAATAATTGTGAATTTCTTAAAGAATTAGAACTTATAAGAAAATCTTATGATGCACAAACATTAGAACTCAGAAAAACCCAACAAACATTATTTGACCATAAGTGTGGTATGGCCAAACTAGAAAAACAAATCATTCACTATAGAGAAAATGAACTCACATTTTCTGATGCTAAAGCTGCTCTTAATAGACAAATATTTTTGAAAGATTCAGAAATAGAAATGGTAAGGACTGAGTGCACTAAAGTGACATTGGCTAGAGATAATATTCAACTGACTGTTACTAAATTGGAAATTGCTTCTGAGTGTACTAGGAGCATAGTAGAGAATCAGATGAATAAGAGAATAAAATCAGGGATAGGATACAATGAATGTCCACCTCCTTATAGAGGAATTCCTTGTCCTCCAGGATCAGATCTTGCTGAATCAGGTTTGCATGAAGTCATTAACAAACCATTAGCTAAACCTGTAGTGATAAGTGAACCTTCTGAGAGTGCTAAGAATGCCTCACTCTCTAAGGTGCTCACTGAGAAGAGACCAGATGTCCTAATTATTGAAGATTGGGTATCTGATAATGATGAAGATGAGACTATTCCTATCAAAGGAATCAAAGTAGGACCAATCAGTCCTAAGAAAGTAGAAGTTAAAGCTAAGGCTAAAGCTGTCTTGAAAACAGTTGAAAGTTGTAAAAAATGTAATAACAAACCTAGGGGAAGCCAAAGAAATTGGAACAACCTTAAGTCACAACAACTAGGTGATGACTTTGTTATGTTCAATAAGGCTTGTTATTATTGTGGTAGCTTTAATCATCTTCATGCTTATTGTAATAAATGGGTTTCTGGGAGTAAATCAAAGTCTAAAACAAATGTTACTCACCCCAGAAAAAGTTTTGTTAAGTCTAACACCACAAATGTTAAACATACTGTTAGACAAAATAAGCCTGTTATTGCAAAACCAACTGATAAGGGTACAAGAAACACTTTCAAATGTGTACCAAAAGTTGGGAATAGTCCTATTCAAAAGGAATCTGTGGTCAAAACACAAATTTGGAAACCAAAAACCAAAGGTCCTGCTAGACCAAATGGTACTGCCAAAATTGGTATTGCCAAAATTGGTACTGATAGACCAAAGACCACACAATGGATTAAAAGGGAAAGTGCTGTTAAGTCCTCAGCATGTTGGATTTGGAAACCAATCAAATCACAAGGTGCATCAACAATCCTGAAAAGGTTTGATTTCATTGATGCAAGAGGCAAACCCAAGTCTGTCATGGCTTGGGTACCCCAAGGAAACTAATATGTTTATTCATGTGCAGGAACATTCATCTGATATTGGAGATCAAGGATATGTTGATAGTGGATGTTCAAGGCACATGACAGGCAACATGTCATTCCTCTCAGACTTCAAAACATTTGATGGAGGATATGTTACCTTTGGGGGAGGAATAAAAGGTAAGATCACTGGTAAAGGTACTATCAAAACCAGTAAATTAGATTTTGAAAATGTGTATTTTGTGAAAGAACTTCAGTTTAATCTTCTTAGTGTCTCACAAATGTGTGACAAAAAGAACAATGTTCTATTTACTGACAATGAATGTATGGTTCTTTCTTCTAATTTTAAGATGCCTGATGAGAGTCAGATTCTTCTTAAAATTCCAAAAAGGAACAATATGTACAGTGTCAATTTAAAGAACATTGATCCTAAGGAGAGTCTAACTTGTTTGGTAGCAAAAGCCTCATTGGATGAATCTATGCTTTGGCATAGAAGGCTTGGTCATGTAAACTTTAAAACAATCAACACTATTGCAAAATATGATTTAGTAAGAGGTTTACCCAAAAAGATTTTCCAAAACGACCAAACCTGTGTTGACTGTCTAAAAGGCAAACAACATAGAGCTTCTTGTAAGCCCAAGACCCAAAACTCTATTTCTCAAGCTTTACATATGCTTCATATGGATCTCTTTGGTCCTACTAATGTGTGCAGCTTGAATGGAAAAAGATATTGTCTGGTTGTTACTGATGACTATAGCAGATTTTCATGGGTTTTCTTTTTAAGATCCAAACATGAAACTAGTGAGATACTTAAAACCTATATCACTGAGGTAGAAAACCAATCTGATAAGAAAGTCAAAGTCATCAGATGTGACAATGGGACAGAGTTTAAGAATAGAGTTATGGATGACTTTTGCAAGGAAAAAGGCATAAAAAGAGAGTTTAGTGTAGCTAGAACACCTCAGCAAAATGGAGTAGCAGAAAGAAAGAATAGAACACTTATAGAGGCTGCTAGAACTATGTTAGTAGACTCTAAGTTGCCTATTTCATTTTGGGCTGAAGCAGTTGGTACTGCTTGTTATGTACAAAACAGGGTTCTTGTGACAAAGCCACATAGAAAGACACCTTATGAACTTTTCTTTGGTAGAAAACCATCTTTAAGTTTTATGAGACCTTTTGGTTGTCATGTCACTATTCTCAATACCAAAGATCATTTAGGCAAATTTGATGGAAAAGTAGATGTTGGCTATTTGATAGGGTATTCCTTGCAGAGTAAGGCCTATAGAGTGTTTAACACTTGCACTAGGTTAGTAGAAGAGAATCTTCACATAGAGTTTCAAGAGAAACTAACAAATGTGAAAGGAATTGGACCAGATTGGATGTTTGATGTTGATAGGCTTTCAGAATCTATGAATTATGTGCCTGTTTCAGGTACAAATGCTAATGATGATGCAGGTTTTGAAGATAATGTTGAAACTCCTAAAGATCAAGATTACATCTGGATGCCAATTTGGAAAAGTATGGATCTATCTTCAAGTCAAGAAGGACCTTCAAACACAACAAATGAAGGCAATGAAGATGATCAAGGAACTCAGAATCAAGAGAATCAAGAAAGTGGTGCAAATAACAATGGTACTGCTAGTTCTTCAGATGGTCCTGCTAGTTCAAATATTGATACTGCTGAGCCATTGAATGTTCAAATAGATGATTCTTTCCAAAAAGAGGTGGGGATTAGCAATCTTCCATCTACCTATGAAGTTCCTAAAACACCCAACACTAGAATTCTCAAAGATCACTCAACTGATGATGTGATTGGAAGCATAAATTCTGGTGTTAGAACAAGATCTCAAGTTGGTTTATCTCAAGTCTTATCTTCAGATGAAGAAGGGTTTCTCTCCTCTATTTATGAAGAAAAGAATAATGATATTTCCAATATATGCCTGTTTTCATGTTTTCTATCTCAGGCTGAACCCAAAAACATAAACAAAGCTTTAGATGATGCAAGTTGGGTGGAAGCAATGCAAGAAGAGCTTCTCCAATTCAAGATTTAGAAGGTTTGGATATTGGTTGATTTGCCCAGAGGTCATAGGGCAATTGGAACCAAATGGGTGTTCAGAAACAAGAAAGATGAAAGGGGTATAGTGATCAGAAACAAGGCTAGATTGGTAGCACAAGGATACACTCAAGAAGAAGGGGTAGATTATGAAGAAGTGTTTGCTCCAGTTGCAAGACTTGAAGCAATTAGGCTTTTCTTGGCCTATGCTTCATTCATAGGCTTCACTGTCTATCAAATGGATGTTAAGAGTGCATTTTTATATGGTGAAATTGAAGAACCAGTATATGTATCTCAACCTCCAGGCTTCATTGATGCAGAGTATCCAGACAAAGTTTACAAGGTTACCAAGGCTTTGTATGGCCTACACCAAGCTCCTAGGGCATGGTATGAAACATTGGCTTGTTTTCTACTAGAAAGTGGATTCCAAAGAGGCAGGATTGATCCAACTTTGTTCATCAAAAGAACAAAGAAAGACATCTTGCTAGTACAGATTTATGTTGATGACATAATCTTTGGATCAACAAACCAAGACTTGTGTGTAGAATTTGAAACACTTATGCATAGTAAGTTTGAAATGAGTTCCATGGGGGAACTTACTTTCTTTTTGGGTCTCCAAGTGAAACAATCAAAAGAAGGCATATTTATCAGCCAAGATAAGTATGTAGCAGAGATCCTAAGGAAATTTAATTTTGCTGATTCTAAGGTTGCAAGTACACCAATGGATCCAGACAAAGGGCTACTCAAGGATGCTGAAGGAGAAGATATGGATTTGCACAATTATAGATCTATGATTGGGTGTTTGATGTATCTTACATCATCAAGACCAGATATCATGTTCTCAGTATGTGTGTGTGCAAGGTTTCAAATACATCCCAAAATCTCTCATCTCACAACAGTCAAAAGAATCTTTAGATATCTTAAGGGTCAACCTAGGTTGGGTCTTTGGTATCCAAGGGAATCATCTTTTGAATTGGTGGCTTATTCGGATAGTGACTATGCTGGTGCAACTCTAGACAGAAAATCCACAACTGGTGGATGTCAATTTCTTGGTTGCAGACTAATCTCTTGGCAATGCAAGAAATAAACAATGGTGGCCAATTCTACAACTGAGGCAGAATATGTTGCTGGTGCAAGTTGTTGTGGGCAAGTTCTTTGGATCCAAAATCAAATGCTTGACTATGGGTACAATTTTCTTAACACCATTATTTATATTGACAATAGCAGTACTATTTGTATCATTAAAAACCCAGTTCAACACTCAAAAACAAAACATATTGAAATCAGACACCATTTCATAAGGGATTGCAATGAGAAAAGGTTAATTCAAGTAGTTAAAATTGATTCTGAAAAGAATTATGCAGACCTTCTCACCAAAGCTTTTGATTTAGGTAGATTCAAATATCTTGTAGGAGGTATTGGAATGATAAATCTTTGAAAAACATGTGTTTTTGTTCATAAAATTAACTGGTATTGGCTTTTAAACATGGTACTGCTAGTTAGTCAAAAGGTCCTGTTAGTTCATAATTGGTCCTGCTGATATAAAATTGCTATGTTTTGTTCATATAAAGGCTTGAATGTTTAATATGCTATAGATCAAGTGCTTTGCACTTTGTTCTTTTGGTTTGCAACTAACACATTTCAGGTTTATACCAAAACAAGAGTTCTTCCAGACAAAAAGGGGCAACAACAAGTTATATTCATTTCAGGAGAGATAACAATCTCAGGGGAGGAATTAATAGCCCAGAATGGAAGAAAAACCAATTTATGAAAGGAAAGACAAGAGCATACAAGATGATGCAAAGTTGAAAAAGAGAGAGTTAGATCACATATCTAGAAGGGATGAAGCATTTCTCAAGGAGAAAGTTCTATCTAGATCAAACTAAGGAAAGTTTCAACTCAAAGGCATGACATTAGATGATTTCACTTGTTGAACCTATCATCCAAGATACACAGCATCATTGCCTTTTTAAATTTCCTCCATCCAAGGAAATTGCACCATCTTTAGGCCAATATGGCTTTTGGTATTCAGCTCACCAAGTTTTTACAAACTTAAGAGTTGGCTAGTCCTTAAGCAAACGGCTTTTGGTAAAGACAAATCAAATCCGTTGATGGTTGATAGTTTACCAAAAACTATATGGTTGTTAACTAACCATACTTAATTGTAAATAGTTAGCTAGTCCTTAAGCAAACGGCTTTTGGTAAAGACAACTCAAATCCGTTGATAGCTGGTAGTTTGCTAAAAACTATAAGGGATTTTTATAAAACTTTAAAAGGTATTGGTAGTTCAAAATTGGTACTGCTAGAGTAAAATGGTACTGCTAAATAGCCGTTGAGCCTGTCAGAAAAAGTTTTACCCGTTGGGCCTGGTAGTTAAAATTAGCCGTTGGGGTAGTTATGTAAATTACTGATGATTATATTATATTATATTTCACATATAAAAGATCTTTTTAACCGCCTTTTCAATTACTTATTATAATCTTTATTATTGTCGGTTAAAAGTAATTCTCACAAATCTTCTTTCATCAGTCATTATCATAATTCACATACATCTTTCATCTTCTACCAGTACTACCAACAAATCCCACCATCATATTCAAAATTTTCATTATGGCTTCCACAGTTGTTCTAGATTTTGTCCAACGTCACAATCAGTTAGCATTTTTGGAGAAGTCAGAGGATAATGCCTCTTTTCATCAAGTAGTGGACTTTTTAAATAACTCCTACATCAGGTTTGCTTTACTAGTCAATCCTACTATTTATGAAACTCAAATTAAACAATTTTGGAAAACAGCTAAAATTGTAACTTCTGACAATGGGGAACAAAGAATTAAGGCCAAAGTGGATGGTAAACATTTGACTCTTACTGAGTCATCCATAAGAAGACATCTTCATTTGGATGATTCTGATGGTATTAGTCAGTTACCAGATACTGAGATTTTTGAAAATTTACAAAGAATGGGGTATCATGCTGAGTCTAACAAACTCACTTTTCTGAAAAAGCATCTTACTCCACAATGGAGATTTTTGATTCACACAATCCTTCACTGTTTGAGCCAGAAGAAAACCTCTTGGGAGCAATTTAGTGGAAACATGGCTTCTGCTCTCATTTGCTTAGCTACAAACAGAATATACAATTTTTCAAAACATATTTTTGAAGGGTTGATTAAAAATGTGAAAAGTGAAACAAAGTTTTTGATGTATCCAAGATTTATTGGATGCATCATTGCAAAATTAAAACATTTGTTACTTCCCACAGACTCAATTTATGACACACCAAAACTTTCTCACAAAGTATTTTCAAATATGAGAATTGGTTTTAGAGGGGAAGATATTCCACTTTTTGATGAAATGTTACCACAACATCCAGAAGAACCAACACCATCAGCTGAAACACAATCATCTAGTTCTTTACATGGTTACATTTCACCAACACATCAAACATCACCAATACCATCTCCAGTACCATCACCAACACCACCAACATCATCACATCATGTATCACAAACCCAATCACCTCAGACAATGCAAGAACTAAAGCAGAAGGTGAAGATCTTAGAAGAAGCTCTTAAAAGTCAAAACAAGAAGTTTTCTGAGATCAACATCAAATTAGTAAAGAGGGTAAAGAAATTGGAGGATAAAGTGAAGAAGCTAAAGGGTAAAAGATCTGCAAAGGTAGTATTATCTAGTTCTTCAAAGTCAGATGATGATAGGATAGGTCACTCTTCCAAAAAGGGGAGGAAGGATAGTTCTGAAGATGAGGAAGAGGCTCAATTTGAATTCCATGATGGAACTCAAGTTTATGATGAAGAGCCTGTTGGAGCAGGGCAAGAGCCTGCTAGGCCAGAAGAAGAGCCTGCTAGGATAGAAAGGCTATTGGCTATGGGGTATAAAGGGTCTGCTGAGAAAGTGTACAAGAGAAAGAGGGATTTAGTTGCTGATGAGCAATTGATGAACTCAAATAAGTACATTTTATTACTATCATTTATCCTATTAATTTGACTTGTTTTACTATATTATGTATGAGGATTGATACTTAATTGTTTACTTTTGTAATTCTCAGGTAAAAACAAGCATTTGGTGAAACTTAGCGATTATGGACTAATAATGGAGCAAAACGTGCATAAAGTGGAAGTCTACTGACATGGACAAGATCAAGTCAATTCTGCTCCAGATGCGCCGCATCTCACTCTCGACATGCGCCGCATCTCTATCAAGATATCACCAGATACGATCCAAGATACAAGAGGACATGCGCCGCATCTAATCAAGGGTTACGCCGCATCTTCTGGCAGTGTACGGATATTCCTGAATATTATAATCTTGGACCCCACGCGAAGTTAAGTGCATGCGCCGCATCTACTTAAGTAGATGCGCCGCATCTTCCCTCAGACAGAAACTATAAATACCCCGTAGACCAGACGTGAAAAAGAGTTCGAAACCCTATAACCGAAGTTCGGACAGCAGAGCAAAAGGACGAATTCAGCCAAGGAGGCAGCACAAGACACACCCAAATCGAAGATACAAGAGCTGTAAGAAGGTGCTGCATGTATTTAATTCATTAAGTAGTTTTGTTTTATTGTGTTAGCAAACTTTAATTCATCAGGATTGGTGGCTTGTGTAATGTGACAACGAAAGATTGCACTCCCTTTAATACTTGCTTTCCCATCAATTAAAGTTTATATGTTGATGTCTTTGGTTACTACTTATTAGTGCATTGATAACCTCTGTGTTTATTAGTGGCTTGCGGGCATCCGACTGCGGGACAAGATGTGGCTCCCACGGTTGTTTCTAAATTGATCACTTAGGAATAACTTTTAGACATAAGTAATCATTAAGGGTTTACTCGCCGATGAGAATAGGACCAACGAGAAAGGGTTAATTACATACACTTCATATAAAGCTATCAATAAAACAAGTGACAATCTACTTAATCATAAGGACAGCCCTCTTATTGTCTCGAGTATCTATCTGTGTACGTGTGTGCTACTTGCTGATTCGTGCCTATTGGTTTATTTTATCATTTAATTACTACAAAACTGTGCCAGTCTCTCAGGCTGAAACCCCCTTGCGTTAGGATATTAAAATACTGATTAGAATAACTAGATAATACGTTCCACTCTTAGTGATCGACACTCTACTTACCATTATCTTCATACTGACCGGGTACACTGCTCGTTAAGTGTGTGTGTTATTGATAAGTCGGCTAAATATAAATTTAAAACTTGAGTAGGCATTAAAACTGCTAAACCGCAACGACACATCACGCGCATCAAGTTTTTGGCGCCGCTGCCGGGGAGTGAATTGTTATTATCTGTTAATTTGATTAGTATTTTAATTAGGTTTTTCTTTTTATTAGATTAATTGCATCATTGTACTATTTTGCATACTTGTTGTATTGTGTGCTATTTGTTTTCTTTTATTTTTGCTTTTATTTGTTTTTGTTCGTGTGTTTTATTTTTGTTTTATTTTTCGTTTTTTGTGTGTTCTGCTATCGTTGTACTGTGCTAAATCAAACGATACGGCGCATCTGATCTCTCAGATACGGCGTATTGCGTTCAATTTTTTTATATACAACGCGTTTAATTAATTCGATACGACGCATCTTTTCCCCAAGATACGGCGTATCTGTTTTTAATAAGAAAATTTTTCTAAGCGATAAAGTAATACGACGCATCTGCTTTTGCAGATACGGCGTATCTGTTTTTGATAAAATTTTTTTCTAAAACGTTAACGCCATACGACGCATCTTCTTTTGAAGATACGGCGTATCTATTATTTTAATTAAAAACAGTTTGCGAATTATTAAACAGATACGGCGTATCGATCTCTGTCGATACGGCGCATTTTACTGAATCAAAAATCTTTTATTTTAAACGTAACGAAAATACGGCGCATTAACTTTCGTTAATACGACGCATTTAATTTTAATTGGATAAGTTGATTTTTGATTAATTAATTCGATACGGCGCATTCTTAAATTCTAAAGCGGCGTATCTATTTTCTGAATAAAGTCTGATTTAATTTTAACGATTATAAGATACGGCGTATCCAACTTTTTGGATACGGCGCATCGTCTGCAGATATCAGCTATTTGTATTCTTATATCCGTTTCTATATTCATTAATTTCTCTTCTAGCGAACAAATCCTACTGATGATTTTACCTTGGATGACAGATTTTGCTATGGAAGACATGTCAGTTAACGGATATCTTGCTAAGGAATGCTTGTTTTCAGATTCATTCAATGTACTCATGATCGATGCAGATTTATTCTCCTGGGAGACTCCTCTTGAAGCTGCTTTTAAGGAATTCATGCGTTTGTCCAACATTGACGAGGAGGTGTTCTCTTATGATGTATTTGTGAGGTACACTGGAGAAGAATTGTCGCTCTTATGGCCTAAGATTGAAGCAGAAGGATTGAACTGGACTACTATCGAAGAAGATGATGGGAAATTCTCTCTTGCATACATGGACTCAAGCAACAACAACTGTGGTGGAGACAATACCCAAAACTCTTACATGCCTTATTTCGAGTGGTACTGGGGATTAGATGAGAACTATCAGGATAATGACATGAATTATGCTTTGGCGGAATTACTATTTCATGGCAGGATAGTAAGATTGATAGACCTCTCCCTCAATGATTGGCTAGAACTCAAATATGGTAGTCCGGAATTTGCCCCTGTAAATGAAGTCAAGGAGATTATGACTTCATGGTTGACTCGGAGTTTTAAGAAGCAATTTAACGAGTTCATGGAGATAAAAAAGAATATGATTGGGAAGGTTTGCTTTGACGTTAACCATGATCCTAACGATGTAGATTTTTCAGAATGGTTAGCTAGTAAGTTTAATAACCATAAGAGCATGGATCGAGCTACTAAGGATGCATTATGGGTATATTGGATGAGAGGAGAAGACGAAGAAGTAGAAAGCGATTATGGGTCGTCACATCATGATTCAACATTGATTTGTTAGAATATGAGACACCCTTGTGCAAGCAGTTCAAGGAATTTAACTACCTTCTTCAAGTCGACGATGATGTGCTTACTGGAGATCTACCAGGATTTAAGACTTATGACGATTTCAAAAACACCTGGTACTATGAATGGAATGACCAAGTACCATGGGTATCGGATAAACCATGGGAATTTGAGCACATTAATCATACCTGTACACCCTTCGTTTTCAAGGACGGGAGTAGTGTTTGGCCGACCTGCGATTATAAAAGTGACGGAACCTGTAATGGGGGAAGTATAATTGGGATGAAACGGGTTGGCAACGATGTAACCTTTGAAGATTATGAATGGTACGATAATATTGAAGACTGCCCACGAAAATCGGAGGCTTTACAAGAAAAGGGCAGAATTGAACGCTTGAAGGGACTTAAGGGGACATCGGATACTACTTTCTGGGAATGGGTGCATAAACAGTTTGATGATTTCACGAAGCTTAGTCGACGGTTACAATATGATTTGGAAAGAGAATGGGAGGCAATTCAAGACGATAAGTCACTAATTGAAGAACTAGATGATTATTTAATTAAGGATCCTTATTTTAAGTTTGTTGATAAAGACGAGGAAGAATTCACCAAAAGAAAGTGTCAACTACTTGGGATTCCTTACAATGAGCCACCCATGATTATTTCTGAACAATTTAAAATCATCAAATATTCTTTGAGTCCTAATGAAGAATATACTGCGGTGAAGACGAAGAGTTATGCTAGACTAAGTCGAACGGAAGAAAACGTCGCAGAGATATACGGAAAAATCTTTCGGATGAAGGACGAAGGATGGACCGTGACAAGGACTTATTGCTGAGCTGAACGTGAGTCTAACTTGAAGACTCTGGAATAAAGACAAGTGCTTACCGGGAGACAACCCGGATTTATCTTTTATTATTCTGTTTTCTGTGTCGAGTCAGTCCAGGCCGCACGAAGATACGGCGCATCTCAGTCCTGAGATGCGACGCATCCTCTGCAATGGTCATATCTTATTTTATTTTTTCTGCATTTTTATTTTTCGACTTTAAAACTTTTTATCAGTTTATTTTAATGCGGCGCATCCCTGGTTAAGGATGCGGCGCATCTTTATTCTGATCCGTATTTATTCCAGGCTCGATACGGCGTATCTTCTTCAATAAGATACGGCGCATCGACTGACCTGATGATTTTCAGTTTTAATTTTTAAGTTTATTTTTCCTAACTACTAATGTGTTATGCAAGTTGAACCTTTCTTATCTTAGGTGTGTTTTAAAGTGTTGGTGGTATTATAGTTTCCTGGATTTCCTGTGGATACATCAAGTATGAAGCTTTAACGTTCTAATCCACAAGAAAGATGATTTTTGCTCTTACACTAATGGAGGATCATACCGAGCAAATCTCAGGGGAGTTTTTCCGTTCTAATTCTTTTATTTCCAGTTTTTAACCTTTTATACAAACAACGAGGACGTTGTTTAACTTAAGTGGGGGGATAGGAGAATTAGAACACTTAACAATTACTTGTCCTACTTTTTCAAAAATTATGCTTAAAATGTGCTTAATATATCAAACTTAAAAATTTTTTTAGCATGTTTTTGTTTAAGATCTAAGTTACATAACTGCACACATGACGTTATTTTCAAAAATTGTGATTTTTCCAAAATTCACAAATCTATGAGTGTGCCGGTGACTTGTAAACTTTAGAACTTGGCTTGTATACTATTCGAGACCACCATAATGAGTATTATTTATATAATTGGAATGACTTATCTAACTTGGTAAAATTCTAGGATTACACCAAATAGCCTTTATATGTTATGTGTTATTAGCTAACTACACTGGTTAGTTAACCCCCGTATAAAACCCTTTTGTTACTCTCATTTTTAGAGTAAGATACCCCTAGAAAAACCCTCAGAGCCATTCCTTTCGTTTCTTACACCTATGTTTAAAATGTTTCGTTACACCTTAAACCTTAGCCTACCCTGTAGATTAGAATCCGTGGTTGGTTAATTGCTATAGGCAGAGTGTGTTTCCTTACATTACCTGTGTTCGCGTGCGTAATTCATTATCTTTGGTTAGGTCGGGAAATTGCACAATGCAAATTGGAGTGAAAGTAAATATTGTATATTTTTGAGTTTATTTTTCGTGTGTTTACTACTTTCACTATTACCGTTATTTCTGAAAGTATGAAAAGTATGAAAAAAAATTATCCGGAAAGAAAGTTGTAGTGATGTGGTGAAATTTTACACATATATGTTGATTTCAAAAAAAAAAAAAAAAAAAAAAAAAAAAAAAAAAAAAATCGAAAAAATGAGAAAAGAAAAAGAAAGAAAAAAAGAGTTGGATGTTTATTTTAAGCCAACGATGTAGAGTTATGTAAGTGGTCGATATCACCACTATTTGTTATACTATATTTATGGATTGAATGGGAATTGGCAGTTATGGGAATGCCGATTAAGGTTTATTCTTTGATTAAGATTTTGTTGAGTATAATTCGTGTCTACCAAAAGCGTGTGTTTCAAGTGTTAAAGCGTGAGTTATTCAATGATATGAGTCTTATTCATGGGATGGTTGGGATAGTGATTAACCACACTTAGGATTTTAATTTATTTGTTTTGTTTTGTTTATTTTTATTTTTACACCAATTTATATCCCAAATATTATCCATACCCTGTATTGTTCTTTATCCAACCGAACCTTTGATTTATTGAGATTAGGGATTTGAGCAATCTTAAGTATCGTAGTCGTGGATTCGGCTATGTATTTATGATTTTGTCGCCCTTTTTGATATATTATTATTGGTGAAGTTTGGACCTATCTTTAGCCTATTCGAGTTAAGGATTTGAGCAATTGCAAGTATCGTGTTCGTGGATTCGATCATGTATTTGTGATTTTGTCGCCTTTTCTAGAATTTGAGATCGATAGTGTAAAAAAGAATAATTAACCCTTTAGCCTAAAAACCCTTTTTACCGCTTTAGACTTGTTATTCCTTAGCTTTAGTGGTGGAGATGTGTATACTTGCCAAGCTTATGATAGAATATTCGTCGCGACTGGACAGTTAAACGATTAGATTTGCTTTTATCGACTTATTTTATTTTACTTCTAATTCGTTAAGTGTTTAGTTGTGTGATTATGAAATAAACGAATACATGCTTAAATATAAAAATAAATCCTAACATCTTTTAGGATACATTTTCATAAATGAAATTCTAAGGTTTACTTGGGGACAAGTAAAGTTCAAGTGGGGGGATATTTGATGAACTCAAATAAGTACATTTTATTACTATCATTTATCCTATTAATTTGACTTGTTTTACTATATTATGTATGAGGATTGATACTTAATTGTTTACTTTTGTAATTCTCAGGTAAAAACAAGCATTTGGTGAAACTTAGCGATTATGGACTAATAATGGAGCAAAACGTGCATAAAGTGGAAGTCTACTGACATGGACAAGATCAAGTCAATTCTGCTCCAGATGCGCCGCATCTCACTCTCGACATGCGCCGCATCTCTATCAAGATATCACCAGATACGATCCAAGATACAAGAGGACATGCGCCGCATCTAATCAAGGGTTACGCCGCATCTTCTGGCGGTGTACGGATATTCCTGAATATTATAATCTTGGACCCCACGCGAAGTTAAGTGCATGCGCCGCATCTACTTAAGTAGATGCGCCGCATCTTCCCTCAGACAGAAACTATAAATACCCCGTAGACCAGACGTGAAAAAGAGTTCGAAACCCTATAACCGAAGTTCGGACAGCAGAGCAAAAGGACGAATTCAGTCAAGGAGGCAGCACAAGACACACCCAAATCGAAGATACAAGAGCTGTAAGAAGGTGCTGCATGTATTTAATTCATTAAGTAGTTTTGTTTTATTGTGTTAGCAAACTTTAATTCATCAGGATTGGTGGCTTGTGTAATGTGACAACGAAAGATTGCACTCCCTTTAATACTTGCTTTCCCATCAATTAAAGTTTATATGTTGATGTCTTTGGTTACTACTTATTAGTGCATTGATAACCTCTGTGTTTATTAGTGGCTTGCGGGCATCCGACTGCGGGACAAGATGTGGCTCCCACGGTTGTTTCTAAATTGATCACTTAGGAATAACTTTTAGACATAAGTAATCATTAAGGGTTTACTCGCCGATGAGAATAGGACCAACGAGAAAGGGTTAATTACATACACTTCATATAAAGCTATCAATAAAACAAGTGACAATCTACTTAATCATAAGGACAGCCCTCTTATTGTCTCGAGTATCTATCTGTGTACGTGTGTGCTACTTGCTGATTCGTGCCTATTGGTTTATTTTATCATTTAATTACTACAAAACTGTGCCAGTCTCTCAGGCTGAAACCCCCTTGCGTTAGGATATTAAAATACTGATTAGAATAACTAGATAATACGTTCCACTCTTAGTGATCGACACTCTACTTACCATTATCTTCATACTGACCGGGTACACTGCTCGTTAAGTGTGTGTGTTATTGATAAGTCGGCTAAATATAAATTTAAAACTTGAGTAGGCATTAAAACTGCTAAACCGCAACGACACATCACGCGCATCAGCAATCTTCTGCTACATCACAAGTACCAACTCCAAAGGATAAGGGCAAAAGCATTATGATTGAAGATGAGCCAAAGTCCAAGAAGTTGAAAAGAACTCAGCAAATTCAGATGGCTTTAGGAGAAGAAGAGGCCAAAAGAGTTCATGAAGAAGAGCTAAGAGCTATTGAAGCTTCAAGAATGCTTGAAGTAATGAAAGAGCAGAAAGATGCTGAAGATGCTGCTCAGACTCTTCTTGATACTCAAATTGCTCAAGAAACCTTTGATGCTCAGATGCTATGGATTATCAATAATGATCCAATTGTGAGAGGTCAAGCAGCAATTATAGTAAATGACAAGAATCTCAATTCTGATGAGAAAACAGAAGCACTTGAATCTTTCATCAACAAGAAGTATAAAGAAGCAGCTTTGGCTGACATTTTTGAAAAGATGAAGGAAAGTCAGAAAAGAGGTTTTAAGGTGGGCCAATCTAAGAAAGATCAAGCAATTTTTATGAAGAAATTTCTGAAAAATCAGGCAAATTGGACTGATTATCAACTAAAGAAGAAATCTGCTGATGAAATCTTCTTCCTGTATCTTCAAGCCTACAAAAGTCTTTACTACAATGTTCCATCTGATGTACACCCCTCAATGAAGAAGAAGGATGCTCAGAAGAAAGAAGTAGCAAAATTGGACACAGAGCAAGTAAGTAAAATGTTGATTACTTTGCCTACTATCATACATGCTGATCCAATTAGCTGTAGATGACCTATTATTGATTGGGAGATCAACCATGATAGATTAGGAAAATCATGGAAAATAACAAGGGTTGGGGGACAGTTTGCTATCTTTAAGAATTTTGAAAATTTAGTTAGAGCATGTGACAGAGCAGACTTGGAAGAATTGTGGAATCTAGTGCAGATTAGGCTAGACACAACTTCTAGTTCAGATGCTAAGGAACAGGAACTATGGGTAGAATTCAATAGGATGTTTGATCCTGAACCCAAAGATGTTCATTGGAAATTTCCCTATTATGATCCTTCAACAACTTGGGAATTTCTAAGCCATAGCAATATTCATCACCTTTTCACACAAAGTGGGATAGAACTCTTTATGTTAGCTGAGAAAGAGTATCCACTTAGTTATGAAGTGCTTAAAACTATGATCTCCAAGAGATTAAGATGTGACAAAGATGATGAGAACTCAGAAATTGTTCAGAGTTTGCTGAGGAGCATATCTGAGCAATATGAAAGAAAAAGGAAGAACAGAGAGTGAAGGTTTTTGGAAGAGTTCCCTCAAATCCTCAAGGTATGTATTTTATTCATCAGAAACTTGTGTATTTTAATGGAAATAACAAGTTTAGGGGAGGATTGTTGGGAATAAAATGTTCAAGTCAAAGAGCCTGCCAAAGATAAGAAAGAGCCTGCTAGTTGATTTTGAAGTGTATGAAGATGTTCTACCAGTACCTTCTGGGTAGAAGGTACTGCTAGTTGATGAAGAGCCTGCCAAGCTTATGTCAAGTTGATTAGATATTTTGTAATAGATATTTAGTTGAATTATTAGTCTTTGTACATTGTTATACGTTATGTAGAAGTAGTTTAGTCTTCTGTGGTGTACAGAAGAATATTATCAGAGTTGTACATTGGTAGTTGTATTTAATTGTAGGCGCCAATATAGTCAAAGTATAGTATAATACTCTTCCACTTGACAACTTGTAATAAGGTTGCCTTATCATATAAAAGGTTTCCTTAAGTCACACTTCATGCATGAATCTCTTCAACTATTAACCAAAACCAAACTATCTCTCAAGTAACTTAGTTACTCAATTCACAAATCTTTTTTACAATCTTAGATTCAAGATTACTTTGTAATCCCGGTGATATTTAGATCATCCGTATTATTTCATCAATAATATTGAATCGTTTTGTGTTAACCAAAGTTGTGTTCTTTGTTCATTGCATTCTCACGTTTACTTAAACTCACCACCTTGTGTTCTTTTAAGTGTGTTGTAGTAGATTCCGTATGCTAAACACATTCAATACATAAATATCTCAACGAACAAAACCGTTCCACACGAGGGCATGAAAATACTTTTGGGCCTGGACTTGGGCTATTTTTGAGATTCTAAAGATGTTTAGTATGGGCCCAGTGGGCTGGTCTAACGCCAAGTCTTAATGGGCTGTAAATAAGCCCAATATCGAAAATAGTTTGATTTTATTTTCTGAATTAGTAATAGATACTAGCGACTAGTCGATACAAAAGATTAAATTTGAAGGTGTTAGAGAGCTTATAATGTCGAAGTTAAAATACGAAAAGTTTAGTTTGCTAGCTCTTCTATCAGTAGGTGCAAAAATATAGATGTGTTGTTTGTACGAATTTGAATTCACAAGGCCATTTACTAGGCGAGTTGGGACATTTCTGTATCAAAAGACTTGGAAAATTTCTAAGATTGTAAACTCAGTTTCAATAGCATTTACTTTAGGCGATTTTGAGGGCTTTTAAGAGCATATCACATAGAACTTAAAACGCGAAAATATTAGTTTGCCCTGAGGTGATTCGAACTGAGCAAAACATGCGTGTGTTATTTGTATGGTTTCCAAGTTACAAGCCTTAAAGTGGTCGAGTTGGATTGGTTTTTCAAGTTAAAACACTTAGCCAAATTTTTCTGTGTTGCGTTTTATATTTATACCTTCGAATAACCACAAGAAAGCATGCATGTTCTATATTTAACGTAAACATGTGATGTTTTAGAGTTTATGAGACTTACAAAGGAGTGAGTATGGACTGTGGTACGTTGGAATGAAGCAGAACACAAGAAGTCGCTATTTCACAAACCGTATAACCCCACGAATACCCCGTTCGACTTGAAATTATTAACGCAATCGTTTTCTTTCTTCTTCTGGCTTTGTGTGCTTGTCAACTGAGTTATAGAACAAGGGAAATGGTTTGTGAGTGATTGAAAGTGAGTGAGGTTTTGTGTTTCTTGCTATTTGGTTTATATGAAAACCGAAAGTTTTCTTTGTTGTTGATCGAATGATGGTGAGAAATGCCTTCTGGACTTTGGTAGCTTGTTGGTGTATGAGTTATTTCCTCAGTAAGTAGATAAAAAGGAGTCAAGGAATAAGTAGGGAACAAGCTAGAGTATAGATCGATTTAATATAAATCTAGGGTTGCCAATTATTTGCCTAGGAGGGCAATTATTGTGGACTTTTGAACCACTCAATTCACTTCCACAGTATATGAAATAATTTCTTACTGTACTTTTCCTGATGTATGAGACTGTTGGGGAAAGCTTGAGAAGATATCAATAGTACAAGTGTCGGTAAGGATTTTATACGTAGTTTTATATGTGTCGACATATTTGATTTGCTATTCCACCTTGCATTTATAACATTTGTTGGCTGAAATCCAGGGACTAGACATCTCATTTATGTCATATTGACTTGGGGAGAGGGTTGGATAAGATAGAAACCAAGTGGGTATGTGTTTTGTATTAAAACATGGTCGACATTGTTCCTAACGTGTCCAAAAATGTTCGCGTGCCATATTCTATCGATTTAATTGGGTAAGGATGGTAGAAACACCCTTGGTAAGTCATTAGAAGAGTGTAATGATCATTGTATTTGGCCAGAAATGCGCCTGGGTCGATTTGGTTGATTTGAAAAAAATAATCAAACCGAGTGAGTTGGTTTTTTTGGCCAAAAGCTTTGACTGAAATTCGAGCACCAATTGTTGGTTTCACTAGGTGAAATTTGGCATCCCCATTCTTGGCTTGGTGGACAATGGAGTGGTAAAAAGAGTTGAACGAGTTGTGTGCAAAAATCGCAAAATATGAAGCCCTTTTTGAGAGGCTGTTTGGTCGATTTAGCCAAAACAAGAAAAATAAAATTTTTAAGTTGGGCTTGGCATGTTGGGCCGAATGAACAGTGACACAGAAAATGATTAGTTTTGACCCATGTGATGTTGTTTTGAATTAGTTGTATTCGTGGTTCGCGTGTGTTTTCGTTCCGTGTTTGTGTCACATATTTGTTTTTGAGTTATTTTTGAATAATAACTATTCGTTACGAGATAACCTCTCGTCTTCACAAGTCGGAAAATAATTTAAATACGTGCATTCCGATCATTAATTATTGTTTTAACAAATGGAAAATTGCCATTTGTTACAACAATCACAGGTAATCAAGTAAAACGATTTGTTTGGGAAAACATTGTATGCCGCTTTGGATTACCTGGGGAGATCGTCTCGGACAACGGAAAACAATTCCGTGATAACCCATTCAAAGACTGTTGCGCAGAACTGAATATCACACAACACTTTTCGTCAGTTAAACACCCACAAACCAATGGTTTAGTTGAGCGCGCAAATCGTAGCCTAGGCGAAGGAATTAAAGCGCGCCTGGACAAACACAAAGGAAGATGGGTGGATGAATTGTCGCATGTCTTATGGGCGCACCGCACGACAATCAAAGTTAGCAATAGAGACACTCCTTTTTCCCTTGTCTACGGGACAGAAGCTGTCATACCAGCTGAGATTGGGATGCCAACTATCCGCACCGCGGAAGTTAACGTCGCGACCAATGACGACGAACGACGAATAGACTTGGACCTATTGGAAGAAAGGCGCGAGCGCGCGGCTATACGTGAGGCAAAAACAAAGTCAAAGATGAAAGGATACTACGATGCTAAGGTTCGAAGCACCTCATTCAGACCAGGCGATTTTGTGTATCGCGCTAATGATGCAAGCCATGCAGAAGATACAGGTATACTTGGACCAAAGTGGGAAGGACCCTATGAGGTCATTGAAGCACTAGGACAAGGCGCGTACAAGCTGCGTGACATGGATGGCCATGAGCAACAACGCACATGGAATATCTGCAATCTCAAGAGATGCTATCCTTAGGAAAGGTTACGACCCAATACACGGACACCTCCGAACTTTAGTAAGTGCTCAATAAATATCCGTGTATTTATATTCTTGTTTCATTTAGACAAATGTTTTATCTTTTTACAAAAACTTGCAAGTATTAATAAAATGTTGCGGTTTCTAGCTAACTCCGTGACACACTTTACTTTATTGCTTACATATCATTTATGTCTCAATACTGTTTGTTACATTATCTTTTGCCTATATGGCGTGCATGCACCAATTAAAAACCCACGATGGTAAAAGGATGAGTAAACCTACTAAATGACTCGTTGAGTAAGAGGGTTGCAAACCCATCAACATAGGATCACGCATCCTTGTTAAACACCTTACTCTCAAGACGTTGGAGTAAGTTCGATATGTACCCCACGACGGATACACATCAATGCACACTGTGCGCGTTTAACAAAATAAGAGTTAAGACAATTAACCCCTTAAGATGGTATTCGCAGCACGCTGCAATCCATACACTTGTGCACCCCTCGATGGATACACAAAAACTTGTGCATTTCATACACGCTTATGTTATACACGATTAAGTCATGAATTTCATACACGATTATGATATAAGTGATTATAAATCCTTGTAATCTTTTTTAAATGTGTTTATACAAATGGTTTGATTCTTAGACATCTTTTATGCAAAGACAAAATAACTAAGTACAAAACTTATAACCACAATCAAACTTGATACAATATGCGTACAATCGTATTTTTCAAATCAACACTTTATTATGGATAACAAGTTCATACAAGATATAGACTTAACATGCACATGTGCAACAAAATGTTAATCTATTACACAAAATTACCAAGACAAGCTACGAGTACGCCTGAGCCCTGAGCTACTCGCTTGGCGCACCACACTACCAGCATCTTTAAGCCTCTGCAATAGGTTAGCATCCTTAGGCGCTACCGTTGCCACGCTAACGGGCACCCCATCAGATCTGGGAATGTGAGCCGCACCAAGACCACACAGAATGGCTTTCCCCTTCACGCCCTTCTTCCTGGCAAGTCTCATCTCATGGGCTTCTAAAGACTCCCTCAATGGAATTTCCTTCTCAAGGGCAAAAGGGTTAAGGATGTCACGGGGACGAGCGAAAATAGGCACATGTAGCTGCGAGACATCCGGCTTCAGAAAGTAGTCAAGCTGTGCCTCAGCGTCTTCGGATGAGTGCCTAACCAAAGTTAAACCCTGCATAATTACGCCTATGGGGTAATCCTGGTCACGCTCCAGCTGTGCAATATGAGGAAGCTCAAAAAGTTTCAACTTCTCCATAGCAGCAACAAGTTCACCATAAGCATTCTCATTATAACCAGGTACTTCGGAGGGAGACATAGCCAAAACCTTGGTCGCACACAGCTCCTCTACTGCTTCTGCCTTACCGCGCGCTAAGGTACATTGAACCACATCCCCAAAGGAGTCCTTGACCTCTTGAGACTCCAGCGTGGTCAAGGCAGCAAGACACAATCCATGGCTGATAAGCCACCTGCGCTCAGCAATGGTTGATACCAAATGAGGATACAACTCCTCATCATATTCGATGCTGAGCTTGCGCAGCTTGCTCTCCTGATTCTCCAGCGAACTCTCCACAGCCTTGCGGAATTCCTCCAAGTTAGAGAAGAGTCTCCCCTTGTTTAGCTCCATATATTTCAAGGCCCAAAGGCAGGAGGCCTTGTACTCTTTCGCTCCAGTGCGCTCTTGATTCAGTTCGGCCAGGAGCGACATCTTCTCATCAGCAATTTTCTGGGCGTACATAGCAGATGCCCTCACTTCAGCCTGCGCATCAGCCAACTGCGCCTTCAGAATATCAATCTCCTTGTCCTTCTGCGCAACCTGGCTACCCTCACCACCATATTGAGCCTGTAGTCGCGCAACCAATGAAGCCTGGTGCGCAGCAGCCAACGCCAACTCCTCTATAAGACGATCCGTTGGCGCATCTTTCAAAGATTTTCCCTCATCCACTGGACTCTCAGGCACAAACTCACCAGCACATGCAGAAGCAGTCTTGGGTGGCGAATTTCCAACATGCGCATCATCATCAACAGCAGTTTCAGCACTGCACGCAAACAACAAAGTTACTCTATAGTATTAAACGCGGATTAAAAGACTAAAGATCTAAAGATACAAGTACTTACTTGGAGGGAGGAGTTTTATGCGATGACGCATCCTCCTCAGATGATTGCCCGACAAAAATAGCAGGGCGCTTACTTGATGTCCCTGCGCCATCATCACCAGACGATCTCTTGCGCTTTAACCCTTGGCCCTCCTCCTTAGACTCATCCATAGCACTCCCCGACGAGTCTATATGCAATAACTCCACAGGGATTTGCGACCCAGGAGCGGGAAAGCTACGCAGAGGAGTAGCCATAGTGACACCTGTGGGGACCTCCTCTGTCTCCTCTGTCTCCTCCTGCGCGATCACCATCGTGCGCCCCGCGGTAGCCTGTAGAACTGGCTCCTCGCCATCTCTCAAAGGGCGCACCCCTACGATCACCTGAGTGGGCTTCGCCAAGCGAACAACACCGAATAGATCCATCTCTGCGCAACAAAACAACAAACAAACACAAAATGTGTTAGATAAGCTACAAAGGGAAGAACGCTTACAACTACTAAGCGAAGAGGAAGGAAGAGACAAGCACCCACCCCGGCTATTTTTATCCAAAAATGTTGGCACTTCTTCCGGACTACCGAAGTAATTGCGACTGATGCCCATGTGCACCAAAAACTCTTCTGGGTACGCTTTGATCGGTATGCGATTGGTATTTATCATATCCGCATCAACCACGTTATACAATCCGGGGTCTGGGCGCTCGTCTCTCGGTAATGATTCTCGAGTGTAGAACTCAAAAATCCATGGAAAAAATGCACTATCAACCCAAAAGAATTTTTCTCTCCAATCCCTCAGTGCGTCTAACTTCTCCGTATAGCACTGCAGTGGCCCTGCGCGCTTGGAGAAGGAAACCCACCCGTTTGACCACGACGTGTGGTAAAACGCCCGAAATAGATGGATTGTGGGTTCTATCGTTAACAAGCGACAATTCACTTCAAAATTAGTTATTTTTGCTGCACCTATACAGTGCAACTGTGAAATATGGAGACGATAATGGTTTAAAATATCGCACAAAAATAGGGAAATGGGTGCGCGTTGGTTGGCAAATTCGAAGAAACGTGTATATACCCCCACCTTCCCGTGAGGGAAATTGGCTATTGACGCATTTGCGGCCGGAACTACCGGATGCAATGCGAGAGGGATGTAATAATCTGAGGTAAACTGACGAAGTTCATCCTCAGATATATCGGAATTAATATCGGACAATTGAAGAACCATGATTAACCTTCAATAACTCTTATAAGCCCACGCGCTATTACCTTAGTTTTTGTTGATTTTTTGCTCGCTGTTTGAAGGTTTAACAATGGTGGAAAAGGTTGATTTTTACTGTGATAACCACAGTGAAATGACGGCTCAACCTTATATAGGGTTACACATATTCGTGGATGAATGACATGTGTACCCCACTTGTTCCAATCGTGTGGCTGGGAACCCAAAAGGTAAAGCACTTTTTCACCCACCCTTCACGATTTACGAAGGAGATACGGATGTACTTGGACTAGATTAATTTGCTTTTTTAGGCGGGAAATACTTGAAACTTCCCCGCTACGCATCAAGGAATATTTTTAGCTACAATTGTTAGTCTAGCGTCCGCAATTTCGCATTGCGCACACTAGACTGGGGGGACATGATGACGTATAGTCCGCATTCGGGTCATGAACCCGACCCATACTCAAGTCCATCACGAATGGGCTATTACAATAACGGTTTGGGCTTACGTTGGCCCAAACCCGAAGTTATTTATGGTCTTGATAGGATATCTCTTATTTATGGATATGTATCAAAACCGACCTACGCGGGATACGCTGAGGAGTGAGGAGCATGAAACCAACTAGGGTTTTGATGCGTGGTTTTGCGACCTTACAACAGGTTTTACCTCTCGAGGGATCTCAAGAGGCTTGCAATCCCCACCAGGCAGTGTACCTGACCGATGTAGTATAGTGAAGTGGCAAGTACCGGGGGATTGATCGTTCTCTAGGGGAATAGTGTCGTTAGGATTGAAAAACTACTCTAATAGGTCTAAGGGTGAGGGAAGATTCTTTTTGTATTTTTTATATTTTTATGAAAGCAAGTAAAATCTCGGGTTTGAAGGAGTGGGCGGAATTAGTTGCTAGTCAACTAACCCAAATAACTACAATTGCAAATAAAATAAAATAACTGAAAATAAAAAGGTTGTGAAACTTATATGGAGAGAAATGTGTTTACTTAGATTTCCTTACTCCCTAACTATCTTTTACCGGTTGATTAGTGTGTATTAATTGTGTGGATGACGGGTGTATTCCTTAATACCAATCGTGGGGTGGCGTACGTACTTCCCCAACTCTACAAGCTCCTACTTCACTCCTATGTCGAGCTGGCTAAGAAGCTCCTAACATGGGATCACTAGAATTCGCTCATGCATTAAATACAACCATAAAAACCTTAGTACGCATTGGTTCATGTTTCTTAAGACGTTCAAGCAAGTTACCGAATAGGAGGTTAGCCAGTTTTCTTAAGCCTAACATCGATAAACAATCATCCAATACAATTAATAACACACCAACAACTAATAATCAATAGTTAGGTTTCATTAGATCTAAGTAAACACAAGATAAATCTAGCCTAGCATGTTAAATAAAAGACAAGAACAAGATATAATCAAACAACACATAGACATATTGAATGATTAATTGATTACTTATCTTCAATTGAACATGGGAGATCCAAGGGTATAAAACCCTTAAAAATGGCAGAAAAATCGTCTAGGGTTTCTCCTCACAAAGTTGCATACTAATGACTAAAAATTATGAAAGTATATATAGGAAAACAGATCTGACGGCGTCACCCTTTGGGTCGTGACGCCGTCACCTCGCCGCGGTTAGGGTTTCTTGATG
Organism: Artemisia tridentata subsp. tridentata; assembly: GCA_021014915.2. Lineage (NCBI taxonomy): Eukaryota > Viridiplantae > Streptophyta > Magnoliopsida > Asterales > Asteraceae > Artemisia > Artemisia tridentata. The sequence continues at coordinate 29,256,465 of CP139506.1, read as the reverse complement.
GCCTTCTTGACGCCGTCCCTCTTTAATCCTCCAAAATCCGTTCTGGCCTATCAGGAGCTGACGGCCTTCTTGACGCCGTCCCCCTTTAATCTTCCAAAATCCTCTCTGGCTTATCAAGGGTTGACGGCGTCACACTAGGGCTTGACGCCGTCACAGGTACTTTCCAGCAGATTTTTGAGACTTTGTCGTTTTCTTCACTTTTATGCTCCAAAAACGTCCAAAATGCTTCCTTTTCCAGATTTCTTCTCCAAAGTACCTAAAATGACAAAAGGAACGATTTAGGGCAATATTTGATCAAATAAATACGATTTAGGGCTTAAATGGCCCCCTAAAAGCGGTACACTTTTCGCTTCATCAAATACCCTTACACTTGAGATTTGCTTGTCCTCAAGCAAATGCGCTTTTATTCTAATCAAAATACAAGTTATGGGTCATTTAACGCTAATATAAAAGTAATTACAACAAATAGTCGTTCCACTTTAATCATAATAAGCACGGAGATTACACACTAGCACCTCACAAGTAGTGTTTAGATACTCACATCTCTCAGGTGTCATAAAAGTATATCTCATAAATGAAAACGAATAATACCTCTCACTACCTGTCATAGCAAATAAATTACCATAGGCTTGGGAAATGATCAAAAACCTCCTCCACTAGGCGTAAGCACCTAAGATAAACTATCAAAGAGGGCTTTTAAACGGGTTATAACGTTAGGTGTAGGGATATGATAAACACGGTTTTGTTGGATAAAGGATATTTTACTGGTGGCGAGTTAAAGATCTTGATTAATTACATGCACAATATGACGTTGCTAAGCCAAGACTAGACTCGACTTAAGCTAATGAAAGAAATAACAAAAAGATAAAATAAACATAAAATGAAACGGGATGGTAGTCCGTATGTTTTTTCTACTTTTCTTTTTCTCATTTTCTTTTTGTATTTTTCTTGATTTTTTCGATTTTTTTTTTTTTTTTTTTCATACACTCTTGCCCTACCATCCAAAATAATACATCATAGGGGCCTCGGATCTCCCCTTACACTTGAACTTTTACATAACTTTACAAATAACTATTCTAATGACTCGAATTAAGATAATCGAAACACTTGGAGTACTTTTAAAATATTTAGCACATATGGGGGTAATAATGTTGTTCTTCCCCATTACTCCATTACATTAGTACTTTACCCATGAGTCCCAATCGTCCCAAAATAATATGTACAAGGATATGACTCGACTTAGCAACCATGTAATCAATTAGATAATTAACTTGGGGTTTAAACAAATGTTGTCACAATAATGCACTAAAGATGAGTGCATACAAGGTAGGCTAAGGCGATTTGGGTGTACATTTAAGTGGGGTGTAAAAAATTCTTACTTTAAGTAAAATGCTTAAAGTTAGAAACGAAAAGATAGGCTCTGAGGGGTGTACTAGGGGTATCGTGTACTAAAAATGAGTACAACGCAAAGGGTGTGGGAGAATTACTTGACCAATGTAGCCAATGTAATTATAACAAAAACACAGGTGTAAAACAATGGGTTAATCCTAATGCCTCTTATCATGTAGTAAATCTAACTACACGAATGTAGTCTCACTTGTGGCCTCGGAATGGTCCTAACGCAAGTTCTAGAATCTAAGTGCTACCGGTACACACATCATAGCATAAATGCTTTTCCTACCAATTCTAGGGGCGAACCTCACATATTTGGGGGTGGAAAAAAAATTTAGTGGTACGGTTTTGTGCTAGTCATATAACTCTTATCCGTGAGACGCTCATTAAGACCAAAGTTTCACTCCTATATGTTGTAAAAAATTTTAAATTTGGCACTAAAATTGCCCTAACAGGTATTTCTCTCAGTTTTATTACACATCTACCATTAAACAAACGAAAAATCAAATGCAATTGTATTCTCTAAGGTATCGTACTTTACCCCCCCCCCCCTTACACTTAAGATGAACATTGTCCCCAATGTTCAAATAACAAGATGTAAAAGTAAATAAGGTAAAAGAATGAAATCAAATACTCCCCTGATTCGCTCGGTGGATAAAGGGGTAACATGGTTAGATCTTCTTCCAAGAGAATGTAGAAGCTCCAAGACTAAAGCATCGCCAAAAGCTTGATTCCACATACATCTCCTTGTCCAAAATAATCTGTTAATCCTGAGAAAACAAACAAGAAAACCTGCATAACATCGGCGGGATAAATCTGTATAAGGATATAATGCTTGTGGAATGATTATTTTGCAGATTCCTGGAGTTTATAAGTTAGAGATTTAATAAAGCATTTTATGATTCCGGAAGAAAAACAAAACTTTCAAAAATTTCAGAAAATTAAAACCTGACGCCGTCAGGTTGTAAGGCCTGACGCCGTCAGAAATGATCTGACAGAATTCTCATGTTAAGTTTCCGGAAAATTTCTGGAAAAACCTATACCTTACTTCCTAGAATTCCTGCAAAATATCATTATGACTCGATACAAGCATTTGACTCAAACAATTACTAATACGTATGTTAATTTAATATTGTTATGATTCATGTTCATTTGTTCTAATAAACCGATTTGGATTTCCCTTACACTTAACTTTTGCAAAATACCTTTATATGTAGTTAAGACGAAGTTAAAAACAAGATAAAGCATTTTTACAATTTAGTTTCGAACATGAATCAATAATAATAAAAATTAAACATACATACGGAAGCAAATAAAATCAAACAAACAAATAAATAAACACACAAAGCAAATAAAGCTTGGGTTGCCTCCCAAGAAGCGCTTGTTTTTGTTTGAGTCACGAGCCTGACTCTACCCTTATTTAACGGATAAAGGAGAGGTTTTTCCTACACTTAGGATTAAGTGCGGGTGATAGTAGCGATACACACCATCTTGGTGGAAGTATGCCGCGTGAGGAAAGAGTGGTGGATGAATTATATACTCAAAGGGGTGTGCTCCTTTCATAATAACCTTACCTAGTTCACTTTGGTCAATGGGTGAATTAAAGTGTTCTCCTAAAAAGGGATCATTTTCTAACAACTTCGAGAGACTCCTAATTGGGAATCCATCTTGACCCAATAGACCCGGTTTAAACCCATAATGTTTCTTGTGATCAATCATGAATGGGTGATGTAGACATGTAAGGTCATTTTTCACTCCTATATTGTCTTCCTCACTACAAGGCTTAATGTCTACTACCTTAAACTTAAGACTACCCGGACTATATGTTTTGATGGGTGGATCGGGACCTAATTCAATTCCTAAATTTTCATCCAAGGATGGAAGATTAGGTAACGGTTTTGGTTGAGGCTCTGACTCATCAAAACTAGGAACTTCCATAGGACTAAAAGAAAGGTTGTGATCACTAAAAGCATTCAAACCTATTTCTTCTAGTTGTGTTTGGTCCAAGGGCTCTACCTCTATTGGGGTTCCTATAGTCTCCTCAACTTCTTCCGGGTAAGTCACGGGCGGTGTGTGTGCCTCAAATGATGGTAGGACTTGTCGGGTACTTGGTGGGCTTGCATTTCTAACCTCATTCTCCATAGTATCTAAATCACCTATATGTTCATCATGTGTTTTGGTAGGATCTAACCCAAACACATTCCTAAGTATCTCAAATCCTTCTCTAGCCATTTGAAATTCTAAGTCCGATTCATAGTAATATTCAACTTGATTACTATGTTTCAATTGCCTAAAGGATTCCTCATGCGTGTCATATGTTTTGGTGAAATCTATCCCACTCATGCAACTAGGTAGTTCAACACTAACCATCTCAGAATCTTGGTTTGATTCTAAGTCCATGTTCTTAGAAACTAGGTCTCTTTGCTCATACGAATCCACCAATTCGTTCCACTTATGGGTCATGGTTAGGAAGCTTTCCTCAAAATTCATCCAAAGGGCCTGACTAAAAGGAATTGATCCAGATAATGCTCGTCTAATAGAAATCTCACATGCATAGAATTCATTAAACCCATCTAACCTTACCCCTAACTCCTTTTGGAAATCACAAAGATCACACAAAAATTCATAGGAATGATAGGAAACAAATCTATTGGTGAAATATAATTGTTCCTCTATTGTCAATGATCTAAATGGAATTTCATCCATCATAGTGACAAACGAAAATGGTTTTACAAACAAAGGGCACAAAGAAAAAGATAGACTACAAGAAATCCTAGAAAAATAAAATAAAAAATCTCACTAGAAAGGAATCTAGTGAGTAGACCTAATAAAATAAAAATTCAACCTAAACAATAACTATTCCCTGGCAGCGGCGCCAAAAAACTTGATGCGTGGTTTTGCGACCTTACAACAGGTTTTACCTCTCGAGGGATCTCAAGAGGCTTGCAATCCCCACCAGGCAGTGTACCTGACCGATGTAGTATAGTGAAGTGGCAAGTACCGGGGGATTGATCGTTCTCTAGGGGAATAGTATCGTTAGGATTAAAAAACTACTCTAATAGGTCTAAGGGTGAGGGAAGATTCTTTTTGTATTTTTTATATTTTTATGAAAGCAAGTAAAATCTCGGGTTTGAAGGAGTGGGCGGAATTAGTTGCTAGTCAACTAACCCAAATAACTACAATTGCAAATAAAATAAAATAACTGAAAATAAAAAGGTTGTGAAACTTATATGGAGAGAAATGTGTTTACTTAGATTTCCTTACTCCCTAACTATCTTTTACCGGTTGATTAGTGTGTATTAATTGCGTGGATGACGGGTGTATTCCTTAATACCAATCGTGGGGTGGCGTACGTACTTCCCCAACTCTACAAGCTCCTACTTCACTCCTATGTCGAGCCGGCTAAGAAGCTCCTAACATGGGATCACTAGAATTCGCTCATGCATTAAATACAACCATAAAAACCTTAGTACGCATTGGTTCATGTTTCTTAAGACGTTCAAGCAAGTTACCGAATAGGAGGTTAGCCAGTTTTCTTAAGCCTAACATCGATAAACAATCATCCAATACAATTAATAACACACCAACAACTAATAATCAATAGTTAGGTTTCATTAGATCTAAGCAAACACAAGATAAATCTAGCCTAGCATGTTAAATAAAAGACAAGAACAAGATATAATCAAACAACACATAGACATATTGAATGATTAATTGATTACTTATCTTCAATTTAACATGGGAGATCCAAGGGTATAAAACCCTTAAAAATGGCAGAAAAATCGTCTAGGGTTTCTCCTCACAAAGTTGCACACTAATGACTAAAAATTATGAAAGTATATATAGGAAAACAGATCTGACGGCGTCACCCTTTGGGTCGTGACGCCGTCACCTCGCCGCGGTTAGGGTTTCTTGATGGCCTTCTTGACGCTGTCCCTCTTTAATCCTCCAAAATCCGTTCTGGCCTATCAGGAGCTGACGGCCTTCTTGACGCCGTCCCCCTTTAATCTTCCAAAATCCTCTCTGGCTTATCAAGGGTTGACAGCGTCACACTAGGGCTTGACGCCGTCACAGGTACTTTCCAGCAGATTTTTGAGACTTTGTCGTTTTCTTCACTTTTATGCTCCAAAAACGTCCAAAATGCTTCCTTTTCCAGATTTCTTCTCCAAAGTACCTAAAATGACAAAAGGAACGATTTAGGGCAATATTTGATCAAATAAATACGATTTAGGGCTTAAATGACCCCCTAAAAGCGGTACACTTTTCGCTTCATCAAGTTTCGTGTGTATATAAAGAGTCTCTCGACTCTTATCAAAGGTACAACTTACAACCCTAACTCTTCAACTAAACCCTGAAAACCGATTACTTACTCTCACGCCGGAGGATAATCGTGGGAGACAATCCCACGATAAGCCTAACGGTGTCTTTTTGTTTTCTTAGTGCGCAGGTCTCAAGCATTAAGATCTGATTGGTACGGAATCAAGGAACGCCCAACTTTTGTATCAACACTAATACATAAAATGAGTTACCTTAATCTGTGTTTATATGAACGCAGAACGAACCCACGTCACTGGATTTATGAATCGGCCCAAAAAACTTTTGCTTGGCGGGAAACTCCTGACACCCTAGTATCACTCTCTTTTTTGTAAGCTTGTTTTAGTGTGTGTTTGTGTTTGTTTTTACTGGAAATTGGCTTAAGTTTGGAAATTGGATGAGGTGAATTGCACATCTAAAAAAAAAGAAAATGGAGGTAAACTTGACAACATGAAAATGAAACGATATAATATTATTGAAAATGAAAGTTCGGACGATGGGAGCATTTTTGCTTGGGATGATGATGCCTTAGTGATGCTCTCGATGGGGATGCGGAATTAACAAATAATGCATGTATTACTTATTCGAAAAAATCAAATATAACATTTATGAAGTGCATGATGTTTTTTCAGTGGCCAATATCAAGAGGAAGAAAAAAACTAAATTTCATGTTTACAGCAACAAAATGTATCTGGGACACATTTCGTTATTAGTGCAATGGTGACTGAAATTGACTTTTTAAATGATTGGAATTCATACAAGGTTTCATGTGCTTCCACAATCTCGAGCAAAAAGGTGTTTAGTATTCATTGTGTGTAGTTTTTATAATTCATCATTATTAGATGTCTGTTTCAAACATTTTTTTTAGTACTTTGATTAGAACCATCTCCACTTTCAAAACATTAGCTTTTTGTTGTGTTGATGTATGTTTTTTTCTTTTTAAGTATTTATTTATAAAGTATATAATAACAAGTCTCTTGATATGGTTTGTAAGTTATTTAATCGTTAGACCCGTGCAACGCACGAGTATTGCACTAGTTAGAAAAATGGAAGACGAAAAGAAAATTCTCGATCACAACACTGTTTTGTGTAGGGATTAAATCGAAAAATAGCAATGTACTTTTTCAAATGTACCGATTTGGTATGTGAACTTTAAAAAAGTTGTAGAAATGTAAGGAACTTTCATAAGTGTTCCAATTTGATATGTGATGATGACATATCATACTTGAAAGTCTGACACGTGCCACCATTTATAATGTAACACGTCATCATCACGTACAAAATTTGAACACTTATGAAAGTTCGTTATGTTTCTATAACTTTTTTAAAATTCACGTACCAAATTAATAGATTTAAAAAAGTACATTACTATTTTACTACCTAATCCTTTTGTGTAAAAGGAAGGTTCTACTAGCTTCTAGGATCAATTTTCTAGTAACCGTGGTTCAGACCTCTAGTCAGCGTATCTCAAATTCTATAAATATTTAATTAGTCATTATTTTTTATTAAAAAGAAAATTCATTTTCAGTTTTTCTCTTTTTCTTTTTATTTTTATTTTTAGAAAATTATTATTTCAAAAAAAATAAATATCTTACATATTGTTAAACGAAAAGAACCATACAATTGTAACGAGAGTTATTCATTTTTCTAAAGGATTACAATGGCACTTTTATACACTTTCGATGATTTTTTTTTACCTCTTTTTTAGTTTTGAAGTTTACTCCCTTCGTTTCGAAATTATTATTCACATTTTCATTTTAGAATGTCTCAAAATAATTGATCACTTTACATTTTAAGTAAAAAAATAATTTAGTTAGAAAATATTTTATTTGAGTGTTTTAGATTTATAGTGATTTAATTTTTAGAGTAAACTACAAAATACATCCCTGTGGTTTACCCAATTTCACACCATACATCCCTCCCAAAAAAATTGCGCCATACACATCCCTCCGTTAGTAAAAGTTAACCAATATACATCCACCGTTAGTAAAAGTTAACCAATATACATCCACGAGGACTAACAGTGCAAATTTTGTATCGTTAACTTGGACACGTGGCAGTTAAATAAGGGTATTTGTGTCATTTTACAGCTCCATCTATTACACAAGCACAAGCAGATCTTCATTTGATTCCACCAAAGAACATATTTAATATCAGTTAAATAACTGCACATGTTTAATATCAGTTACACAAAGTAAACAACTGCACATGTATGTTTTACTAGTATAATCTATTACACAAAACCAAGACATTAAAATAACTCCATTTGATTCCAAAATCCCTCTTTTGACCATGGTTTCTGCTGCTACTTCCACCACTTTGCTCTTCATCTTCTTTTGACCATGGTTTGACTAATATAAGCAAAACTGAGCATTTACATGACTCCTAACACAAGCACCCTTAATTTCGAAATTATCAAGAACACACCCAAATCGAATTCCACTCACATCGTAACATTAATCCAATTAAGTTTGGACGAGTGCTTATTGAAAGATTCTAAACAAAACCCCTATACTTAATTAGACTCAAACATGTTCAATCAAAAGTACCCAAATCGTATATAAACCCTAATCTTCGAAAATCAATCAATCGTGTTTCTGGGTATGATTGGAGGTTTGGAACATGTTTAATATCAGTTAAAGAACATATCCCACCAAAGAAATCAAACACAAACATACTCAAACGATTTTACCCAATTCGATTAAACCCTAAATCTAAGAATCAAAAATTAGAACAATTGGATTTGGTGATGAGGAAGGATTATCTGGGTGTTCGATCCGGCAAGCATCTCGGCAAGGATCCGGCAAGCATGGTGTTCGACTAGTGCTGGAGATACAACCCATTGCTTCAAAAGAGGGGAGTTGATTGTTGTGTGTTGTGATTAGGGTTAGATAATGTGAGAGTTTTTAGGGTTAGCATCATTAATACCGATTGTGGTGAATCGGGTTTATGTTTGAATCGGGTTTATGTTTGGTGAGAGTTTTTGGATTTGTGTTTGTGGATCTTGTGGATTTGGAATTGTGTTTGTGTTTGTGGATCTGGATGTGTTAAAGAAGAGGGGTGAAGTAAATGACAGAAATACCCTTAATTAACTGCCACGTGTCCAAGTTAACGACACAAAATTTGCACCATTCATCCTCGTGGATGTATAATGGTTAACTTTTACTAACGGTGGATGTATATTGGTTAACTTTTACTAACGGAGGGATGTGTATGGCGCAATTTTTTTGGGAGGGATGTATGGTGTGAAATGGGGTAAACCACAGGGATGTATTTTGTAGTTTACTCTAATTTTTATTAAACTTTGTGATTTTTGTTTGATGACAATAATTTTGAGACGAAGAGAGTAACTTTCTAAAAGGCTTACCCTTGAAGCTATAGTTGAGGTCAACCTTATGTCTTTTTTACACCCGACATGATAGATAATCTCTATACACATACAGAGAAACGGCAAAAAGCTCGATTTAAACAATAGTAAAACATGTATAGCACGATTATTACTACTTGCTAAAATGGTGCAGAAGAAGCAGAAAAACATACGTAGCAGCTATATAAGATGTACTAGCTTAAGAAAAGCATATATAAACATGCAACATTAATCTATCTGAACACTTAAAAGGTTATATGAATCAAAAGCTACAAACATGACATATACCTTTGCAAATACTAGCAATCCACAAAATATATTGTATCATACATGCCCTATATATATCAAATGCAAAAAGCCTTTTTAATAAAGTTCCATAACTGCTCACACCAGCCACAAGAACGACAAGACACGAAAGTGACCTGACCAAATGAAAAGCAAAACTCGCCGCTGGTATTCCAACCTCATGATCCAATTTAATCATCACCTCATGCCTGATAAAACAGAAACAAAACACGAGATTTTAAATAACATCAGATGCAATAAAAAAATAACAGCTCAACACGCAGTTTCTTAAACGCAATGAAACAAATCTGGTCGAGTTGACTCACCAAAGTAATTTTTTTACATAAATATCAAATATGAAAATCCCTATTTTTAAGAAAAAAAGGATTTGAGGTGATGGACATTAAAAAAAAATACTTGGCCTTTTTATTACAAGCTAACAGCAGAAGAAAAGCCAAATAAGTATATGGTCAACAAAAAATGAGCAATTCTGAACAAATTGATGCAATATGAACGCACCAATTGGCAGTCCATAATTTAATCATTTTTTTTTTTTAAAAAGAAAAAAAAAAAAAAAAAAAAAAAATTGTTTAAAAAGTCGATGAATCGCTTTTGAAGTGGTTTTGCAAAAATGATGTATAGTACTTGCCTTGTTAGCAATGTTGTTGGAGAGCCAGTCCAACCCCTCATAAAGTCCTTCGCCAGAAGTAGCGCAGGTGCTCTGGATGTACCTGTAAAACAAAATCAACCAGCTTACAATGTTAGACAAACCCAGTTATAAATATAAGTAATCTGCAACAATTATTGGCTAAAAAGAAAAACAATCTATAAAACGGATTGGTTTAAGTTGATCGGAACATGAAGTTGAAATTAAGACTTGAATTTCAAAAACCAAAGAACTAAGAACCTAATAAAACAAAGGGTGTAAACCGGGAACTTTCTCAATAATGGAAATTCGAGAACTGATTACACGAACTCGAGCAATCAATGTAAGATCAAGATCCTTCATAAATCATAACTATAGATGGTGGTATTGACCCATTACCAATAAATGGGTCATTAAATGAGTCTAACAGGGTACAAAGTCATTAAAGTGCATAACACCTCATCATTTTGCTCTCAATAGATTAGATTAATATTTTAGTTATCATATTTAACACCTTTTAACTATTTCAAAAGCTCAATATATGACCCATTTGACCCGAACCCACCCATCAAAGCATACTTATTCGAAGTAGGTCATGCTCCTACTCAAAACACAACGGGCTGAGGTATTGAGACAGAGCCAAGTAGTACAAAAACATCCCGGATTAAGACTAGAACTAGTTAGCCTCGCTAAGGACCAGAGAGAACATGAATTATGGACACAAGTCCCTTCCGGAGTTAAAAACAATTACTGATAGCTAACTGTCTTTTTCCCTAAAGAGGTACCTACTCCTTAACCAGTCTCTCTGATCTGTAATGATACGTAGTCAAGTCCGAGTCTTTAACCAGATTACCAGAATACCAGATTGTTGTTGTCCTAATCAGCCCCAAATCCCAGCACCTAAGCAGTTCTTTTGGTCTCATAAAAGTTGCAACTTTTACCACACAACCAATATTTAGGCATAGAACCAGTGAGAGTGTCGGTTCACTAGTTCAACCAATCCATTTTTAATATTTTCTCCAATATATTCTTCTAATTTCAATAATTCATACTATATGTCCTTCTCTATTATCTATTCATCTTCCACAACATTGTTCTCCCCAATAACTACCAGCAACTAAATAGTCGGTTTGAAAATACTGCACATATCTAAAATACCCCTTGCTAGGGGATCCTGGGGAGTCGAATTATAACACATTTTTGTTATCGTGAGGTGTAATATTCAATGCAAAACATCTTATACTGACGCAATAAATAAGATGTTAGAGAAACATTACCAGTGGCGTTGTCGAAGGGAGTGGAGCCCGAGCTTATCAGTAATCTCAGCAGCATTCATTGCATTAGGCAGATCTTGTTTGTTGGCAAACACAAGAAGAACTGCATCTCTTAGCTCGTCCTACAATGAAGTAGGATTTAGAGTATTCTCATTAAAAATATAAAAAATAAAAAATAAATAAAAAATGAAAACAGTACCGATTCTACTATCAAATAGAGACTATTTAAACCTATCAGCAAATATACAACAGCATTAATCTACTTTTCTTCCAAATCAACAAATGTAGCATTGAGCTTTAGATAACGTTAACACACAGTGGTATCATTTACAATTGAAAAACATGGTATAAGATCATCATTTTAGTAAAGTCTGGTCAATGTAAACTTGATATAAGGAATGATAAGCTCACATCACAATAAAAATGTTTTGTAAAAATGAGCTGATCTCACCATAACCACTATTTTTTCATAACAATGAAAATATTGTCATAACTTCTAATGCCAAAGATACAACTGATTATTGCAAACTTAATTTGATGAAGAGTTTCCAATATTAGTGACAAAATAGAGTTAAGGTTAGTTTTAGTAAGCATTTTATGACTTTTTAGCACACACTACACAGTTCAAGTTATGTATAAAACCGCTTTCAGAGAGAAAGTACAAAACTGAAAGGATAATTTAACAATGAACTAGCTGTCTGTTTGTTTCGGCTTATATAGCTGGCTTATGGCTTATTTTGAAACTTTTCAGCTTATATAAGTTTATTATGACATAATAAACTCATTTAAGCCGAAAAGTTTCAAAATAAGTGCCAAAAAGTGAGCTTATGAAACATAAGCCTAAAACCAAATAAGCCATAAGCAAGCTATATAAGCTGAAACAAACACCCCCTAGAATAGGCAGTATAATTGAAGCAGTAAAGGGGATGACACTGGCAACTTGAACTAGCCTGCATCAAATTTTAATTTAATTTCATACAACAGAAACTATATCCCATGATTGAATGACATCAGTTATCATGGGTTTTGCCAGTAAGAGAGGCTGTGTCAAATTTCACCCAGTAATCTTTAACACGTTGGGAATTAAAGCTTCCAAGATGTTAATACTGCTCAAGATGAATAAAGCTGCTCATGTGATTACAACTGCTCAGGTGATTAAAAGGAAAATGCTCCAAGTATGTTTCTACTGCTGGTATGAATATTACTACTGCTGGTGTATTTTACTACTGCTGGTGATGCTGAAGACTTTCAAAATAAGAGGATCTAGGACTCCTTAGTCTATAAAAAGAGGATCTAGGGCAGAGTTCGATACATATTATTCATTGCTTCAAGGTTTTGTAACCCTAATACTTTAAGAGTATTCGTATTAATATATTGAAGCTGTTGGTTTGTTTACTATTGTGATTTCTGTTCTTCTTAATACTATTGTTTAGATTCCGCATAAACCTTAGTAATTCAACACAGTTTCTATAACTAGTTGTGTTAGTTTATCTAGCATAACTAAACCTTTACAAGCTAAGGGAATTCGATCAAGTAAATAGCTGGGATCAACACACGCCAAGCCTTAGAATAATTTAGAAAGGAAACAGATCAAATGTCACCTAAAGTCCCTTTTTCATGTACAAAGTCTCTTTAAACCATTTTATTAAAAACCGGTTATAAGAATAGAAAAATGCTTGCAACCATACTTGGCACAAAAGATACTTAAAGAGTATATAAATTTTAGGTCAACCCAGCCAACCTATTTCGGCAAGTATAAAAAAGTGACCGTTTTGACCCACCATTATTATGCCAACTATTATTTGGTACATTACAAGCGAAGAGCATATGACATGGATCAGAAAACAACATGCACCATAAGTGTTACTGTACTATATAAACGCAAGCATGTAAATTATGGTAAACACAGTATGCATGAACTCATGAAGTTTTTCAAATTTACTTATGCCATTGATACTAGAAAACAAATAATATGTATTCAACATGAAAATTTACCTCATTCAACATCCTGTGCAACTCATCTCTTGCCTCAACAACTCTATCCCTATCGTTGCTATCAACCACAAAGATAAGACCCTGTGTGTTCTGGAAGTAGTGCCTCCATAGTGGACGGATCTGCACATATACAATTCATTAATGTACACATGTTACAGTACTGGTTAAATCATCGACACCAATATGTGCATCTTCGTAGCAAATTGTTTTAAAAGATACAAGACGAAGAAGCAATTATACCTTGTCTTGACCCCCAACATCCCAGACAGTGAAGCTGATGTTCTTGTACTCAACAGTCTCCACGTTAAATCCTGCATGCATAGAGAAACAAAAATTAAATCTCAAAACACATCTCTGTTTTTGCTAAGTTTACTGGCTAAACACGATCATGCACCAGTCACCAATGTTATTGGTAAAAGACCCACTACCTTACCCGTGCTATACAAATGTTATTGACTTCTGTATTCGTTACTAAAAACGCATATTACTGGTCAGAGAAAACTAATACTGAAAACGACGTACCAATGGTAGGAATGGTAGTGACGATCTCGCCAAGCTTGAGCTTGTACAAAATGGTGGTCTTACCAGCTGCATCGAGACCCACCATCAAAATACGCATCTCTCTCTTGGCAAAAAGCCGGCTGAAAAGTTTGGTGAATGTGAGCCCCATCGTATGTCTGATGAGGATTCCTACAAACAAAATCAGCTCTTAGTGGAGATTCTACGATAAGAAGTATATAACTTTACATGTATAATATAAATTCACGTCATAAGATAATATCCATAATAACAATTACAAACTAATACAATACATTAGATCGAATATTCAAAATCATCGTGAATCAACGACAACAAGCCACTTTAGCATCTAGTTTAGGTAGGGACAAGGGTAAACATGTAACCAAACGAAAACAAAAAGAGGTGAACCCCTTTCGGCAACATCAACATAAAAAATAATCTCGATAATGCAAGTAAATTCAATAGACATGTATTGGCCTTTAGTATGGCTGATGTCAAACTTAACTATCAGGTCAGTCCGTGTTGAACACTTTTTTAAGGTACTACTTTATCAGTAGGAATCATATAACCTAATCAAAGAAAATGACAACTTGTAAAACACCAAAATATCAGATATAAAACCATAGTCGATCAAAGGGGTTAACAGATCATACAAATTTAACCAACTTAAGATCTAGATCAACGGAAAAAAGTAACCTACAAATACTGGTAGATCTACACTTGTCGTTAACCAAGTAAAGTTGCTAGTGGTAATGAGAATAGCTAGTTTAGAACATCATCAAAAGCTAGCAGTGATCCAGATCATAGGCTTCAATAAAACTCGAGACCTGGAATTATAATTAAGATAGCGCGATTAGATCCATCTATAGAGCCTATAAGGTTCAGCTTATCAATCGTGTCAGTAGTTATAGCTAACAGCCTCCAAACTAAATCATTTCGATCTGATAACGAAATTTTAAACTTAAACCTAGCAATCTAGTTCTAAAGTGCGTAATTTCCATCAATTTCGACAAACCTTAGAATTTCAAGTAAATAAGCTAATTTCAACACAACACTCCTCAGTCACAAGTTGCAACAAATGATTTCCATAAGCCTCCGATATCACTAAATAAACAAAACTACAAAGGCTATAATCTACGGAAAAAACTCTAATAGACGATGATTTCATTCCAGCAAACTCCAAAACGCAAGCTATTCAGATCCGATAACGAAATCAAAAACCTAGTGATCTAAATCATTATCTACGCCTAAAGCATGCAAATCAGATGACAAAACCATAAACCTAACAATCTAACTCTCTAAAGCAATAATTTAACCCTAACTACTAAACGAAACTTCCGATTCGGTAAATATAAACCTCATAATTTCAAATAACTAACCTAATGTCATTAACAAATCATTCCATCCATATCACTATAATATATAACTATATAACATACAGATCGGATCACAAAACCTTAAACCTAACTCCCTAACGCAACCGTAACTAACTACTTAACGAAACAACTGATTTCGAAATCATTTCATCGATATTATGATTATATAACATATAGATCCGATCACAAAATCTTATAAACTAACAATCTAAACCTAAAACACCCTAATTGCTGACGTCATCACAAAACGAAACCGTTAATAACCTAATAGTTAGATTTAAAACAAGAGATATTTTTTATACCTGAGAGAGAAGAGAAGGTTTGTTTGGTTGGTTTGATTTAATTTGATTTGGAAATGTGTGTGTGTGTGTGTATAATAAAAAGGGGAAAATGGAGATTTTTTTTTTTTTTTTTTTGTTTTTTTTTTAAATGTCCAAAATACCCTTTTTTGATAACGATCAAACCCAAAGTTGGTCTACCCTTAGAGCCGCCCCCCCCCCCCCCCCCCTCCCCCAACAACTATATATAAATGATTGTAGACGGGTCTTTATCGCCAATTAATAATTGCTATAAAAAATATATTCTCAATGAAAAGTATTGGTTAAGATGATAAGGAATTTGTGGAAGCCATTCATTTCACCAGTTGCATGTCACGAACGCTTAGACCGAAACAACCCCCCCACACACACACACTATATATAAACGATTGTAGACACGTCTTTATCGCCAATTAATGATTGCTATAAAAAATATTATTCTCAATGAAAAGTCTTGGTTAAGATGATACCATTCACTTCACCAGTTGCATGTCATGAATGCTAACATACAATACTATGTATAATAAGCCAATACTTGTTCTCATTTTTTAAGTATAATAAAAAGGGGGAAATGGAGATTTTTTTTTTTAATGTCTAAAATACCCTTTTTCGATAACAACCAAACCCAAAGTCGGTCTACCCTTAGAGCCCCCCCCACAACAACTATATATAGTAGACGTGTCTTTATCGCCAATTAATAATTGCTATAAAAAAATATATTCTCAATGAAAAGTTTTGATTAAGATGATAAGGAATTTGTGGACGCCATTCATTTCACCAGTTAAAAATAAAAATGAACAACAATCTCATTTTCCCTTGTAAATATTTAGTAATTTGTGTCTTAAATTTAGCTTATGCATGTGCACTTATGGACAATGTTTATACTTATATTACTTGTTTTAAGTAAAAAGTTATACTTAAGCAAGCGACACAAAATATTCAAAAATGAATATTGAGTATATTTTCAGAAAACTAATGTTTGTTTATAATTATATACGAGCATAAACAAACATGAACAAACTTAATCTTTGACAAAAAGACATAACACATAAAATCGTCTGATTAAGTGTTTATTCGTTTGTTTGATTATGCTTAAACCAATGAACAGGACCAAAGCTCCATCTATTTTGTTAAATTCATTTACAACCCTAAATGTATGCCTCATCCAGTCTCGCAAAATTAACAGTTTCCGCCGAACTACAATAGTGACATTGAGACCTCGAATATGTTCGTAAGATCTAGAAAAAGAAAAAAAGAATAATGCATCTGTCGCATCTATAAAACAAAATCCCTTGGCTGAAAACAAATAAAAAGGAATATACTTCGCATAACGTCCTTCAATTAAGAAATTTCCGCGTATGACAGATTTCTGCATAAGGTTGAATTCTGGCAACCGCAATCAAAACGCCTTGGATCCAACAAATATATTGGAAGTCGGAAGACATTGCATTATTTAGTTCAGATTTTTATACTTTAAACCACCCAACCACAATCTCTAATAGATTTAAATTATCTCAAGAAAACATAGCAATTTACAAGAGAACAGTCCAACAACATACGAAAAGTAAGAAAAAGAGATGCGGTTGTAATAAACATGGATGATAAATACTATCAACAAGTTGACGCAATGGCCTCCAAAAGGGATACCATGAACTGCATTTGTGCTTCTTCATTGATCCTTGAAAACGGAGGGACATGTACAAAAAGGGATTTGTGACCTTTCTCTTCTGCAAAGCGGAGGGAATGATAGTATACATAGTTGCAAACGAAACGCCCTGCATCATCAGAGATCACTGCATCACAGCCCTTGATACTCTTTAAGAACTCCAGCATGGCATCAACGGAGCAAGGAGTCTTCAAAATAACAAAACAATCAAATGGGTCAATTTGAGTTGTATTTAAGGTCAAACGGGTCAGAAAAAGGTAAACCATAAGGGAACGGGTCTTCTTAATACATACAACAACCTAAATTGTTTTGTTCAGATATTTTGATTCTCAAAGTGATCAGTTGGGACAAAATCAGTCTCAACCCCTTACCCGGCCCACCCATCTTGGCACCTCTAAGGACTAGAACTTCAGAAAGTTGAGATATATAAACTCAAAATAATCCCCTCAACCCCATAAAAAATTCAAAACTTTTCCACTTTAAGATGTCTATTAAACGTTGCAACATTTTCTTTTTCAGGAACAAGTTAGAGATGCGCATTTACCTAACTAACGATATAGGGTGACGCTGATATGGAATGCTAGAATTCACTTAAAAAATTAATACCTTTAAAAACTGCAACAGTCCCTCTATAACTTTTGAAGTTAACTATGTGCGTTTACATATCGTCATCATAGTGGGGGATACTGATTTGCATTGCTAGAGTTCACTTGTTTGTCGTTATCAATGATATTTCAAGACATTTAATTAATGGTCAACTCCACTTTTCTTGACTACGTGTCAGGTACTTCAGAATAATCATTAAATCAAGGGAGCTACAAGAACAGTTTCCTTACATATCAAAATACTTATTTCATTCTAACAATACTGGTAACCACTCCACAAGACACGTGCAACAAGCAGCCAAATGGTGCTTCAAGACTCAAACGTAGGGTCTGAAGATCTTAAAGCACTGTGCGTATGGCTATTGACTGTATTTTTGGTGCGACTGTTGATAGCTTATAAAAACATTTAATCATTATAACTTTAAACAAAGAACAACAATGTCAATAGTCAATACTATATTCGGAGTTCCATATAAAGAAAATGCAATCTATTCTAAGGATGAACGGAATTATAACTAAGTAAAAATAAATAGTCATAATATGCATTATTTATGTCAGAAAGCAATTACTTAATGGGACATGTATGATTAATTTTGTGGAGTAAAATTAAGCTTCTTTTTTTTCTTCATTTATTTTCGAAATGCAGTATAAATATGCCAGAAACAGAACAATAAATACCTCTCTTATTCGAGTTATTTCTCCATCATCTGCGACAATCGGCAGCCGCTGAAAAAAGAAGTATATTAACATAATCAGATAACCAAATTCTAATATTACGTGAAGTCTAATGAAAAAACAGTAATACCTTTGGTTGCCAACCAAGCTCATCGGGACACGAGAAAGTGGCTTCATTTACTGCTTGTCGTTCAATGGCAAACTTTGATGCCCCGCCATTTAACCCCATATGCAGCTGGAAAATTATATAGTAACAATTATTAGTCGATTTCAAGAATAATAACAGAAAAATATTGCTCTATAAGTCTAACCAAGTATGCATGTGCAAAGAAGTAAACTAAATTTAGTTAACGTACTAAATTAATAGACACCAAGAGACACCTGTATACGCCCTTTATTTCTAGAATACATTTTGACTTCCTACGTAAACTCCACCAAATTTCAAATTCAAAATTGATATGAAAGTCTCAAAACTTCAAGGGAAACGGTGACAGCTTGCATTACATTTAATGACAATGCCTGAAAAAGGATGTTGGATTGTCGGTCTTAAAATCAAAAGAATCTCAATTCAAATATGACAAGTAATTGGTTTGACCATGCAAGTCAAAATGTATATTAAATTTGGTGGACTAATAGACGCACCATATGTGAAACAATCAAACAATTTGTTTAACGACTATATAATGAAATATAAACATAAAAAAGGTCACAATTATCAACTTGAGAAAGAGTTTTTTTCCTACATGTATTAAAAGCTTGTGAATAGAAGCAAAAGAAAATTGGTAGTAAGATGAATATTAATCTCACCCACACAACTTCTGTGGTACCAGACTTGTTCTCGCTTGAAACACTCGCTTCCAAAACCTTCTTAAGCGTATCCAACGCACCATCTCCTGCAGTTTCAAGAATTGTACAGCTACCTAAAGAAACGCCAGGGGGTAAACCGGTCTTTTCAACATAACTTTTTAGATTAGATACTAATGTTTCGGTAGGGTTGGTAGCAAACACATTGAACTTCTTGAAGCCAGTCACATGAATGACCACATTCTTCGGTGCTTCTGACCCCATTTCCCTCACGATCACAACTTTAATCATCAAATACAAATTAGCCACTAATACACATTTATTCACAAAACATATGCAAATCGAAAGTACGAGATTGCTTATTACACTTTTTGTCAGCTTATCGCGTTTTGAGACAACAGATAGACAATTACAGCATATTTAAGTGTGCAATGATCAGATTTGAAGAAGCGGTATGGAGTTGCAAAAGGGTATTAGAGATTGCTTATCTCAAACTGATTATCTCCTTAATAAGCTGACTGTTTTTTCACAAACTGCTTATTTCACTCTAAAATAAAGCCGACTGTTTTTTCCAGCCGAATTGTTTTATCTATGTAAGAAACCGCAATAAGCACATAACCATTTTAGATGACTAATCAATGACGCCCTCCTACCTACTTTTCCGATTCTAGTAATTTTTACTATTTATATCCAATAAGCACATGTGTCAAACACTACAAAGTAAATCCAAACACTATCTCCTATATTGCTTTTTTTCCCCCAAAAAAGCACTATACACTTCTAATAAGCAACCAAAACACTCCAAAAAAAACACTAGCTAAAAAAAGAAAAGCCAACTTTTGATCAAAAAAGCAATCATGCAAAAGCAAATTTTATCATAAAAGCTTCAAACAACTCAATCATTAAACTTTAATTAACTTAATCTACACACAATCATTAATCCAATTAAAATACCATTAAAATATAATCTAACACAAGAATTCAAACCAACCTAATCATAATAATCTCAAATAAAACTCATTAAATTTCTTTAAAAAAACCTCAAATTATATACATAAACAATTTTTTTTACATAATTCATGAAATCAACAAAAAAAAAAAAAAAAAAAAAAAAAAAAAAAAAAAAAATTCATGAAAAAAAAAAAAAAAAAACCAATCAAATCACTCAAATTTAAACAAATTTGCAAATTTCAATTCATAATCACAAATTAGAACATCAAAAGATCATAATTCAATAGAAATAAACAAAAAAAATTATGAAAATTTGATCAAAAATGAATATTTTTTGTAAATACTAGTAGTATAATTGGATTGAAATTTTGATATGAAAACACATGCAAATCGAAAGTACGGGATTGCTTCACTTTTTATCAGCGTACCGCATTTTGATACCACAGATTGACAATTACGGACTTACGGCATATGTGAGAGTGAAATGATCAAATTTGTGGGATTGCTTATTTCAAACTGATTATCTCCTTAATAAGCAGTTAGAACTTAGAAATAAGCCCATACTAACCTGCTTGTCGCCGACTGTTTTTTCCACCCATTCACCCAAATTGTTTTATCTATGTAAGAAACCGCAATAAGCACATAACCATTTTAGATGACTAATCAATGATGCCCTCCTACCTACTTTTCCGATTCTAGTAATTTTTACTATCTATATCCAATAAGCACATGTGTCAAACACTACAAAGTAAATCCAAACACTATCTCCTATATTGCTTCTTTTTTTCTTTTTTTGTTCCCCAAAAAAGCACTATACACTTCTAATAAGCAACCAAAACACTCCAAAAAAAAACACTAGCTAAAAAAAGAAAAGCCAACTTTTGATCAAAAAAGCAATCATGCAAAAGCAAATTTTATCATAAAAGCTTCAAACAACTCAATCTTTAAACTTTAATTAACTTAATCCACACACAATCATTAAATCCAATTAAACTACCATTAAAATACAACCTAACACAAGAATTCAAACCATCCTAATCATAATAATCTCAAATAAAACTCATTAAATTTCTTTAAATAAAAAACTCAAATTATATTCATAAACACAAAATTTTACATAATTCGTGAAATTAACAAAAAAAACCAATAAAATTAAACAAATTAGCAAATTTCAAACATCAAAACATATCATAATTCAATAATTATGAATATTTCATCAAAAATGAATCTTTTTTCTGTAAATAGTATAATTTGATTGAAATTTTGATATGAATACAATAAAGATTGATTCTTGATATGAAATTGAGAGTGAGATTTTTGTGTACCTGAATTAGTGACAAACTGGAAATA
The DNA here is from genome assembly GCA_021014915.2 of Artemisia tridentata subsp. tridentata. Taxonomy (NCBI): domain Eukaryota; kingdom Viridiplantae; phylum Streptophyta; class Magnoliopsida; order Asterales; family Asteraceae; genus Artemisia; species Artemisia tridentata. Next base: position 29,234,929 of record CP139506.1, on the reverse strand, counting down.
TTAGTTAGAGAGAGAAAGAACACAAGAGAAGGGAACACTTTGGTGGACTATGAAAGTCTTGTTTTTATAAGTATCTTAATAAAGTGTTTTGCTTTTCCTTAAACTCTTTTATGTTGTGTTCCATGTTTTTTTTACTTTTTAGAGCATGGATATCTTTTGGCGAAGTGGGTTCTACTTGTACCTGATGCTGGAGTTACAGTAGAGCTAAAGCCCGAACTGGAGCTTATATTTTTATTTTTAAAAAATTATTTGATGAATTAGTTGAAGCAGAAGATTATTAATGTAAAATTGTATAAAAACACATCAAATTAAATTCAGATATATTTTCAAATTTTGCGTGACAATCACTGTATTTTTAGAAGCTATTTAAATAATTATAAGCTCACATAAGCTCGTTTAAATAATTAGAAGTTATTTAAATAATTTTGCGTGACATTCATAAGCTACAAAACTTATTTTATAAACTTAAACCTCTATAAGATCATATAAGTCTTGCGCCAAACATATCATAGTTGGGATTTTTTAGGAAGGCTCATTTTTCTAATGTTTCTTTAAGAAGCTGTGAGTTGTGGCTATTGTTCACCGCTCACCGCTACTTTTACCAAACACACCATAGTTGGTTTCTAAGACTTTTTTTTATTTGAAAGTTGAAACTAACAATTTACACCCTTATTGTATTTGTTTAAGTAACATGGTATTTGTGCTAAGCGTTAAAAAAATACTACAACAACAATATTTAATCTTGTTTAAGCGATGTATGAGAAAGGAAAAACGTATATACTCCGTATATGTTATGTTTAGTTTTTAATCTTGTTTAAGTGATGAATAAAAAAGGTAGAATATATGCATCTTATGCGTTAAATAAAAATGTAACTAGTTTTAAGTTAAATGGTGACTATTGCTGCTAACTTGGTTCTTGTATTGAACAATCCAAATTGGTTTACGCGGTGTTGATGTGACTACTTCATGGTTGTTTGCACATAGCAGAAATTGAACTTGAGACCTTACATAGATGGAAAACTAAAAAGATAATATACCGCGGAGATTCTGGATACAATTTGGATGGTTTAAGCTTCGTGATATCTTATATTTTTAATGATGTAACAACGAATATGGAACAGTCGTGAGTGAGATTCGATTTGATCAAGTGATGTATTTGTGGATATAAAAAACGGACAACGTTAATTGAAATTCAGATCTCAAGAATGATACTTTGAAAATTATAATCTCGCGAGGGTCTCGGGCAAGTCTTACCCAAACAGTCTATTTGAAACTCGAGTGAGTATTTTTTTTTTTCCCGCCAAAATCTGACATACACGAGTTTTAGATTTTCCGCCAACCGCTTTTGCTCGACAATTCTGGTTATCAATGGTTTTCATCTTTACTGTTTATACAACACAAGTTTCATTCTTTAAATAATATGCCTAAAACATACAAAAATCTTTGTATTTTGCTTTGATTCATTCAGCTAAAATCAAGTTGTTCATTTTTATCTTATCACAATAAATAAATTTTTATGAACGATTGAAGAATTTATCCACATTTATGAACCAATATTTTAGCAATATCAATTCTAGCATGTACTAAATTTCAAATTCTAGCATGTAATAAGCTATTGGTCGTGTGTTCAAACTTTGTTAAATTAGTTGGCAAAAAGATCAGAAACTATGGTTAAAAAAAATCGACTTTACTTTTCATGCTTCCAATGAGGCAATGAGGGTTTTTGATAACATAATTCAAGGTGCGGTTGTAAAATAGTGAAAGTTTTGATACTGCTATGAAGTATGAACATATTCGCATAAACTCGAAAAGTGGAACAAGATTTCTAAGGTTTAAACTGCATACGAGATTAAGAGATACGTATTTCATGAAATAATTTGTTACGATATCTAAAGTTATTTGCTGGACATGTGTCACGTGTACTTTCCATAATATATCCAGTTTCTTATTCGCATAAAATCGAAAGGTGGAACGATATCTAAAGTTAGATTCGGCTAAGTAATGATTTAACTTAGGGTGAAACGAGTAACGTATTAACTTAAACTTTTTCTAATTACGGTTAAAGAAAATTGTACTACTTACGATAGTTCGAAACAAGAATGGGGTAGGAGTGACCCCATATAAAAAGGACATGACGAAACTACATGATTCCATTAGGCTAAAGGTCATGGTCACAATACCCTCACCGCACACATCAGTGGCACCTCAGCTTTCTTTCTGCTCTCATTACTCTCGCTCTCTCTCTCTCACCTTTCACCCGTTTTGGACACTTTTTTCTCACCTTTTAATAAAATATCCTCTTTATATAAATATATCCTACTAAATATCTCACACACACTTACAAACCAAATAAAAAACATTAAAACAAAAAAAGAGACCCACAATTTATCAAACACACTTAAGGTGAGCCACTCACCGTTTCTTCCTCTTTTTGGCCTCTCTCGTGCGTGACTCGTGCCCACCGGAATGGGGTGGCGCGTGACTATCTCCTCACTTAGTGACTCACTAAGTCACGACCATGCCTTCTAGTCCTAGAACTTAACGTGGGGAGAGTGGTATTAGAGTCAATACTACCACTATGCAAGTCATAGTGGATAACAATCAAAGGCAGACTTAGGGCAGGGACGGAACTAGGGGGTTCCCGCGGGTGCCCGGGAACCCTATGGATTTTCTCGATATAGTATTAATTTTTGAGAAAAACACCGATTTTTCCTATATGCATCTTAAATGCACCCGGTCATTCGAAATGTGTTTCTAGTATTACGGTTCAAAAGATTTTGTGCACCCAGTCATATTTGGTCATGTCTCCGTCCCTGGCTGAGGGTGGGTTCATGCGTTGTCCCGTGAACACATGGATTTACCCGCGTAGTCATATAGCAAAAATGCTAGATTTTTTAAAATGCATCACGTCTAAAAAGTTTGTGTTTCACATCTTGCTTAGTTTAGTGAATTGCATCCGATACCTCATGTTCTTAGGTCTGTCACTAATAATAACACTACCGTTTCATGTAAGTCGGGGTATTATCTAAAGGTATCAAAGTCACTCTGGTGCCATTCGGGAAAACCTCATAGAAAATGCAAAGTCTACGTAGCCACATTCATGTGAATCAAAATTAAAATCAACAAATTGTTAGAGTTGTGGATAAATATTAATACGTATATGTCTATAATCGAACTCGAGACCGCGGGATTGCACACTTTACGTATGATGATCAAGTAAATAATTAATATATATATTTATTATATATTTTAATTATTTGGACACGAAATATAACTAACGGACGTTAAAGTAATTAATAGAATTGACTAATGACTGTTAGTAAAATAAAGGAGGGAGTTGAGTGTCAAGTTTTAGAACTTGAGGAGGTGTTAGACTCAAACTTGGAGAGCAAGTTTGGAGCCTATATAAACCCTTAAAGCTACAATAAAAGGACGATTAATCAAAAACCCTCAAAAGGAACGAAACCAATATACGGAGTAATAATCAAAGTCAGTCGACTTTCTTATTCAATGCATGTTCGTACAGCATTTTATGACATATGCATGATGTGCATGTGTATTGTTATATCACATGATAATATTGTATACATGTGTATCTCGTACAGTATGTACACATATTTATATTATTGTTTGTTCCTTCTTGAATAATATATTCAAGGTTTATTAAACAAAATAGTTTTGGTTTAATAATTGTGTCTAATCACTAGCATCATTGCTTGATCGGTTATAGTACGTGTGTACAAGAACGTGGTACAATCACACTATTGATTGTATCTTGGATCGATTAACAAAACGGTAAGGGGTTAATCAATAGATCCCTAATTCACATAAACCCTAATTAGGGTTCATTCATATTGCTCAATTTGATTCTTGTTCGGGCTAGAATCGCAAAGGTACGTTCCTTTTATGTTTATGTTAATTCTTTATATGTTATACTTATGTGTTACACGCTTCCGCACTTGTGTACTTTGTTTTATGGAGTTTATATGATTGTCATGATTACTAAATTCCAACAGTGGCATCACGAGCCATGTATAACATGTAATTAATTACTTAAACAATAAAAAACGTATCTTTAAATTGTTTAGAATATACTTGTTTTATTTTCTAGGGTTTGGTTATTAAAAATTTGTTTTTAATAAAAATTCGATACCCAAACCCTAATTTAGGGGGGGTGTCGATTTTGTCCATAAACCCTAATTAGGGTTTGTGGTTTTCTTAATTAATTGTGATTAATTAGAAACCCTAGGTTTTTAACAAGTTGTTGTGTTATGAATCTTGTGACCTAATTGCTATATGATATGCATGAATCCGTGACTATACATGCATATTAGTCACGGATAATTACTTGAATTAAATTGTTTAGTTGTTTGCTACATGTTTAGATAAATCTAAAATTAGGGAAGACCTAATATATTAAATTAATGAATCGGTTATGTGCAACGTGGTATATTATTATTAAAACTTACGCGGCCAATTGTTGGCGACTGTGGTCCATTGGGTACAATGAGCTCGAAAACCAATGGGAGTTTTATTGATTCTATACATAATAATTCACATATAGATTATTAATAGGATTTGTTTAAAAGGTTGCATGTGGCTAGATGTTTCACTTACAATTAATTGTTTTCTTATTAGTTGATTGTTGTTTTTTCTTTTAAATTACTTGTTTATTGTTTTTTTATATGTGATATGTTAAAGTAAGCAATAAAAAGGGTAATTTTCAAAGAAAAAAAATTAAATTGGACTAATAACGGTGAAACATAAAGTGATAAAGTATCGATCTTGCGGTGTCTTATGTGCCGATAGTGGTCCGATTCGCACGGTAATCAGCTCCCAGGCGAGACTAGCAAGATCTAAACTTTATTACTTAATTTTAAGACTAAAGTTGCAAACTTTGTTATGGATTGATGTTTTGTACAAAATTATGGTAAAAAGTAAAGTTTTTAGACATTCTCATAATAGTGGATTGAAGGTTTTGGAAAGAGCCTTAGTGTCTACCTTGGTTTCCACGCCTATGAGATTGTTTAAAAGATTTACCTATATCACTAACTTATGTACAATATCATCTTAAGGGTGATGTACCTCAATTCCACTTAGGTGGACGATAATTGTAGGTACATCTTTAATTGGTGAACCCAATACCTCTATAAAAAGCTCTTGACTTTATCTTGCTCTTAAAATTGGATATAAAATTTGTTTTGAAAACTTATGTTATAAAGATGAGTGCATGCATTTTTATACATGTTTTGATTGTCACATCAAAATTAAATACCCTAAAATTTAAGTTACATGCCATCTAACTATAAGGAACACTTGAAGTTAATTTTGGGTATGCGTGAGACCTGGACCAAAATTAATAACAAGGTAAATTTTCGAGTGTGCGTGAGACCACACATGGATGAATTTACAGTTTCTAAGTTAGACAACTTAATTAAGCTGATGCGTGAGACCTAGAGCTTAAGGCATGAGATGGGATGAAACATGCTTACATTGCAAATTGATGAATCAATTTGATGTAAATCCCATAATGATCTAGGAATTGGAAAATTGTTTGCCAATTATTGTTCGACAGATTACCTAGTTGAATACTATCATTACTAGCAGATCAACTGATGTAATGGTACTATGACAATTAGGATCCTAGCTTTAAGAAAATACTATGGTTGATATGAATATTTACCAATGGGTATTTTATTTTCTTAAAGAGCTATTATCGAAAATACTAAACTGAATTTTGTAAATTCTTTTAATTGTATTAATGCAACGATAAACCGTAAACATGGGTTATTCTGTATTAGTAAATTGATCTACACCCGTAGGGGTTTTGGTTAGAGTCAATTTCATTAAAAGAATAAACCAAGTCTCCTTTCATATGAGAAGCGTGAGACTAAATCCTATTCCTTTTCATGAATGAGAAAGGTATGATGGGAAAATTAGAATTGTCTAAATTCTAAATACATAACTCATAGCAAGTTTTAATCGTTAAGGTTATTGCGAATTTATGAGTTATTAAATTAGAAGCTAGACTAATTACCGCATAATGGTAAAAGACAAGCTAGTATATCTAGTTGTTTTGTTTTGACCATTTGAAGTACTACATACAATTGTTGGAATTGTAGACCTACTATGGAAGAAATTGCATGCCAATTTTTCAAGTTAATAGTAAGCAATGTGATGAATCACATTTGATGTAAATGTGGATAGTCCATCAATTACGTAGTAGAATACAATCTTTTAGAACCTAAGTAAATTGTTATGAATAGGTTTTGTCAAAGATGTAGGAAAGTAACAAGGACACTCTTTCCTTTCACTGGTTTATAAAACACTTATTATGGTGTCGAATTCAGTGGGAGTTTTGTGTTCTCATTACTGAATAAGGGGTTATTGTAAGTTCTCTAATTCAGTGGGAGTTACAAGATTTATTGTCTTGATTGTAACTCAGATTATCTTTTGAATGCCTCAAGATAATTACTTTCCAAATATAGATACTAATATTTTCAAGGATAGTCATGTGCGTTTCCTTGATTGATTGAGTAATTCTATATCTACTAGTTATGCGAATGACACAAATCATATTGATCACATTAACAAACACGTGTAGTGTTGTCTATGTGGTACATGATGTTGTTCCATGCACAAGTGGGAGAAATCTTTATTGTGTGCAAGGTACAACATATAACAATATGATTTAGTAGATTCTCTTACCTTCAAGGTAAGAGATTCTTGTTCTAATATAATTTGTACTTATCTATCATAAGGAACACTTGGAGTTAATTTTGGGTATGCGTGAGACCTGAACCAAAATTAATGACAAGGTAAATTTCCATGTGTGCGTGAGACCACACATGGAAAATTTACAGTTTTTAAATTAGATACTTATTAGAACTTGTGTCAATGTGATAACAAGATTACTTCAACTTTAATATTTATGTATTATTGGAATGACATAAATGCATGAAGTGATATAATACTACTTCAATAATTATGTATTCTTTGAATGACATAAATAAATGAAGTAATAAGTTAACTTGAAAATACTATTGAAACCAAATGATGGTGTTCATGATTACTTTAGTTATAAATATTTATACTTTATTGTAAAGTTATAAATATAAAGTCTTTAAGACTTAGTATAATCTAAAGTAAGACGTTAACTTGTTATGTCTTCTTTATTAAAGACATATACAAGAAGTCATTGAGTTGATCAATGATTTATAACGTGTAGTGAGATTATAACGGTTTATGTCTTTTGATTGAGACATGAACATGAAGTGACTTATTTAATAAGTACTTGAGTTATAATGCATGCAAAGAGGCTTGAAATTCTATTTCACCATTAAGATGACTTAGTTGGGAAATAGGTAAGCCAATAGGAATACAAAGTTATCTTTCATATTGTTAGATTATCTCACAATATGAGTTCTAATGAAATACCACATATTTGTGGTGTGTTCAGTTAGGAAAATCAAACCTTATTTGTATTGTTTGGTTAAAGATAACTATAACTTCTTTTCTTCCAAAAGTTATCAAGGTTAGGAAATTGAGTACGGATTGGATATACTCAATTAGACTCCTAGAAGATTTATAAGACACCATTTATTATGGAATGTGATGAATCACATTAAGTCTTTAATTGAAGTTCTGAATTTGTTAAACTTCTGATGAAGCTAGATATTAACAAACGAATGTCAGGAACTATCATGTGTATTTGTAATATCCCAAAAGAGAACAATTTGGTGTTGCTTAAATTGCTAATTATTTATAGATAGTCTATAAATTACAAAAAGCAAGTGGGAGTTTATCTTGTAGAGATAAAGTTACAAGATACATAATCTTCTAATGTACACTAGCGAATATCATGATGAGGCTAGACATGTAAATGTTAGATCTCAAGATGATGGAATTCTCATTCATAGATCCACTTGGATATCTCAGATATTTGATTAATATGCTGAGGATTATATGATGAAGTATTACCAAATAATGAATTGGGTAAATTACTCATACTATGAATCTTATAGATGCTGTTCATAAAGATATTCAAATTTTACAAATTTGGTTTATCTTAATTCTTAACAGTTAGAGAATGGTGATGAGTTTATTTAAAGATAGAAAACCCTAGTGGTTTAAATCTTTATGTAGAAATCATATGGACAATATTGTACACATATTTAATGTATGTCTTGTGACAAGATTATTAATCATACTTAAGTAATTAACTATGATTGAATACTCTTTCATAAGCACATTAAATATATAAAGGTAATAATTGTCATATCTATTTTCATTTATATGAAGGATGACAATGGAATATCAAAACTCTTTCTTGAGTGATTACTTGAGCGAGGACGGCAAGTAATCGAAAGGATTTTTGAATTCATAATTATTTTGGAAGTGTACAAAGTGTAATAATCCATGAATGGATTAATGCATGCATCTATGAAATATTCTTATGTTTAATTATTAAAATCCATTGTTTGATTTATAATTGAAATAAGACAATTTCTAAGTATTCCTAAAAGCTAGTGGGAGTATTATGTTTAATTTCTTAAATAATGTATGTTGTATAACATATGGGAAGTAACATTCCATGTAAGTTAAAATGTTAAGTCTTAACTTGGAATGAAACTTTACTTGAAGAATTTAAGAAGTAAAACATACAACCTTGAAATATATGTTTATTATTATAAACATGTGCGGTAATTAAATCTAATAAGACATAACATATCATTTAGAAAGTCTAAATGAAAATATATCTTTTGATAAGTTAGAACATGAATAAAATCTATGATTGATTCTAGGATTTTCATGTATATCATTGTTGTATCATGTTTGAATGTAAAATGATTTGACAACATTTGATATCTAATAAAAGATATTTGATAAATTGTGTAATGGATATTCTAATCGAATATGTTTGGACTTAGAATAATGATCCTCGACCTGGAATTGCTCCTAAATTCTAAGTAAAAATAATATGGCAAGTTGTTGCGTAATTGTTATAGCCAACAAATCTTGAAAGATTATATGGCATCCAAATTACACAATTGATATTAAGTTTACGGAATAGTTAAAAAGCATATTTTAGTTTTATACAATAGTGTTTGTTTGATTGAGATGACACTCAATACTAGTCATGGTAGGATTTGATCCTTGATAATGGCCATGTAAACTAGTTATGCTTAACTAAGAAGCATAGTTGCATTATACATTAAAAGGTTAGAATACTTTAAACTTTAAAATGTTTGAAAGTTTGATTGTCATAAATTGATGGTTGAGGATATCACATCATTTATGAAAGATTGTGTGACTATATCAAGATAGTTGGATACACACATACAAGAATTTAAATAATTCTTGAAAAAGTATTCTCAAAATTTTATAGATCAAAGTTAGTTGATTTATGCCTTGTCAACAAGTATGATAGACATGACTTGAGGCATAATTCATTAACAAGTAATATCATGCATTGATCTATTTAGTGTTTGGATAAAGGACATTAAGCAATTATTATTTATAATGAATTAAAGTACTAGGTATGTTTGTTTTCATTAATAATAAATTGTGTCATATATTTGCATGTTTAAATCCGTGAATAACTTATGTTATTCTAAATGTCCGTTGTCAATTAATGATATGGGAATATCATTGAACTAAGACAAATCTGAGTATTGGTTAGAATATACTTGAAAGTATATTGATGCGTTGACATACCAATTTCACATGATATTCAATGAATTGAATATAGGACTTATCCCAACTACATGATTTTACTTTGTGGATCTTGTCAGTAAGTAAATCATGAATTTAGTTATCCTCAGACTTGAGATACCAGATAAGTGTCATGGATGTAGTGCATTTCTGTAAAGCAATTTACCGCTTACCGTAACTGGGAGTTATAAGGATTGTTTTCAGAAATGTTGCAAAGTCTATGGGTTATTCTTGTAGTCAAGAGAGAATTTGTTCCTTCAAATTTGTTTTGAAGTTTAATACTACTGGGCCCCTCGTAGGGTTGACAAGGTGTTTGCGTGCGCACGCCCAAAGTCTATCTGAAATACGTTCAGATGTTTTGGTAATCTTGCTCAATCATAAACAACGAGAAACAGAATTGTTAATTAAAGAATGACTAAGATCCATATCTTTATTAACGTGGTATTAGTAACAAAAGGATAATAATAATGATGAATCATTAAAGGTTTTTCCAGGAAACCTAACTCGAGTTGGTGTAGGGGCATTGGCGTGTTGCTAGACGCTAACCAATGTCATTATACTATTAATAGATATCCAAGTGGGAGCTGTTAGAGTTGTGGATAAATATTAATACGTATATGTCTATAATCGAACTCGAGACCGCGGGATTGCACACTTTACGTATGATGATCAAGTAAATAATTAATATATATATTTATTATATATTTTAATTATTTGGACACGAAATATAACTAACGGACGTTAAAGTAATTAATAGAATTGACTAGTGACTGTTAGTAAAATAAAGGAGGGAGTTGAGTGTCAAGTTTTAGAACTTGAGGAGGTATTAGACTCAAACTTGAAAAGCAAATTTGGAGCCTATATATAAACCCTTAAAGCTACAATAAAAGGACGATTAATCAAAAACCCTCAAAAGGAACAAAACCGATATACGGAGTAATAATCAAAGTCAGTCGACTTTCTTATTCAATGCATGTTCGTACAGCATTTTATGACATATGCATGATGTGCATGTGTATTGTTATATCACATGATAATATTGTATACATGTGTATCTCGTACAGTATGTACACATATTTATATTATTGTTTGTTCCTTCTTGAATAATATATTCAAGGTTTATTAAACAAAATAGTTTTGGTTTAATAATTGTGTCTAATCACTAGCATCATTGCTTGATCGGTTATAGTACGTGTGTACAAGAACGTGGTACAATCACACTATTGATTGTATCTTGGATCGATTAACAAAACGGTAAGGGGTTAATCAATAGATCCCTAATTCACATAAACCCTAATTAGGGTTCATTCATATTGCTCAATTTGATTCTTGTTCGGGCTAGAATCGCAAAGGTACGTTCCTTTTATGTTTATGTTAATTCTTTATATGTTATACTTATGTGTTACACGCTTCCGCACTTGTGTACTTTGTTTTATGGAGTTTATATGATTGTCATGATTACTAAATTCCACAAATAAAGGGAATAAGTGAGGTAAAGAGCTTAAAGTTTGTACTAGCTTAAACTTTTTACACAATAGCTTAAACTTATAGTTCAAGCTAAACTAGCACAAGATAAGCTTGAAGATATAGACATGCTTGGTGGAAAAACTTGGAAACGTACCAAACATATAGCTACAATCTTATCTAGCTAGTTTGGCAGCTACTCATTTATGTTTCTCTTGTTTAATGAATCTAGTAAAACCAACTTACTTGTCAAACATTATAGTTCTCATATGACCAACATACAAGTGAAACACTAACAATATAACCTAATCTATTTTGAAATAGAGGAATGTTTCGGATAACTAAAAATATGCATAATGTTATGTCTAAAACTGTTAGTTTGTAAAAATATTTTCAGTCATGTCAGTTATTTCAGTAACAATGAAACAGTAAACTTTTTTTTTTTTTTTTTTTATTTTATTTATTTATTTTTATTTTTTTTTACACAATACTTTTGCTTCATTATATGAATCGAAAATGAATTCGGTTGTACTAAGTATAGGCATTTTATGTGATACGACGTTTTTGTTTAAACAAATGATCAAATTGAATGTATTTTCTTTGTTGACAGTCTATGTTTAATAATATAAGTATTTAAAGTTACTTTCAAAAGTCTCATTATAGTAATATCAAAGATGATCGCGAAATTTTGACATATTTCTTAAATTATTTTCGAAACATAACGAGGGTTTCATTTCATCAAAGTAAATCGATGTTCATGAACATGATTTCAAAATCGGACCATAGCTAACGGCTTATCGATGGTCTTAAAACCACAACGCCGCAATGGCGAATTAAGACAATCATTAGATGATCAAAAATAAAATTATGACGCCTTCAATTTTTTTGAAAGTTTCAACTTTCAACTAATTACGTATATTCTTTATCGGTTGACAGAAAAACCTACAAATATATACATATCAAGATCCACAGATCCAAACACCACCATCATCCACCACACCATCCAAACACCACCACCATCCACCACACCATCGACACCACCATCCAAACACCACCGTCGACACCACCGTCCAAACACCACCACCATCCACACCACCACCATCCACCACACCATCGACACCTCCATCTAAACACCACCATCGACACCACCATCCAAACACGACTACTAATTATATTATAAAACCAATCTTGTCTAATGACCCACAGGCTCTTTCGCTGATAAATCACCATACACCTATCGCCCTCAAGTCGAATCACTAGTATATGAAACCCGTTGGCTCATGTGATAAGTATCTTTTTCCTTTTTTGTCTTCATGTAATAAACCAAAAGTTCGGACAGAAAGTACTATTCTTAAATAATGAACAAGTCAAAATCATTTTACGAGCAAAACTCCAAAAAGAAAGTAATTTTTAAATAATGAACTCTATCTTTAGCAAAATTAGTCAGATAATCTTCGCAATCATTTGGATGGTGGTGGTGGTGTTTGGATGGTGTGGTGGATGGTGGTGGTGTTTGGATCGGATTTGGATATGTATATGTTTGTGGGCTTAGATTGTACATTAGCCGTAATTCGCACACCGTCGTTCGCACATCTGTTTGAGCCAACAAATGATTGGTGTTGTACTTTTTGTCTGTATACGTGTCAACAAATTAGTGGAGTCACACATTCGCACATGACCATTTAAAGAATAAATATTATTTTTATACATTTTTTAAAAAAAAAAGTTAAATTTTTGTCCTCTTTTGAGAATAAGCTCTGTTGAAAAGCACATCCAACTAAATGCTTGACTAATGGATGCAACACTCATCATCAATTGACATGATATAACTAGCCCACGGTAATCCAAAACCTATAATTTGTCTTGAAAAGTATATAGATTGAATTCTATAGGGGGACACTATACATACCTTCTATAAGTCAAACGTACAATCTGAGAAGAAAATAATACAACAGTCCGACGCGTGCAATGATTGCATACCCCCTATTAGGAGGTCCATATAAACTGCCCTTAGATTGAATTCTGTATCAGACATTTTGAATCGAACCAACTAAAATAAGAAAGCGAATCGAAAACCCACATAAAAACCAAAGGTGAAAACAACAAATCAAGGCAAGCACATCTCTTTGAAAATGATATGTACCGTCTATAAATTGTCGAAAAACGTCAGTGTAATACATAAAATGTGTTTGATACGTGACATGACCGCATGTATTATTATAAAAACTAAAACAATGAAAGATGTGTTTAACTTTTTGCAAAACGCGCCTTCAAATAACGTTTTTAAAAAACAAACTTCTATAAAAACTCAAACACTAGGGGTGTGTTTGTTAAAAGTAGCAGTGAGCTGTGAGCAGTAGGCACAACTCACAACCCACCGCTCACAGCTTCTTAAAGAAGCATTGGAAAAATGAGCATTCTTAAAAAATCGCAAAGTTCACCGCTCATTTGTCAAACGAACAATAAAAATCAAAAAACTCATTACTCACCGCTCATCGCCCCAAAAAACTTCACGCAAACATAGCCTAGTTGCTAGTTGCTACTAACCAAATAATGCAACAAGCTTCCTCACAACATGGTAAACGCTTTAGCTCCTAAGACCAAGAGTAGTGGGGAGGGAGTGGGTTGGGGCATTTGTTGACACTTGGCGGTGAGAGAAGAAGGGCGTTGAAGCAAAATTGGGGGTAATGCTTCAACGCCCGTTTTATATAAATCAATGATATATACCCATATACACACAAACACAAACAAATCTTCAAACTTTGACAGTGAAGCCATCATCATCAAACAGATCTTCAAAATTATCACCATCATCTTCAAACAGATCTTCAAACTTTTATCACCATCATCTTCAAACTTATCACCATCATCATCAACACTCACACCATAACAAAAAAAAAACAATAGATCTTCAAACTTTTATCACCATCATCTTCCTACTGTTGACAAAGATGGTATTTTCCTTTTTCCCTTTCTCTTTTATTTTGTTTTAAGTTCTATTTTAAAGAATAAAAATGAATAAAAAATCAAACATACAAACTTCAACGCCCGTTGTTGGATCAACGGGCGTTGATTTTTTTGGGATTCAACGCCCCATGGGGGTGGAACAACGGGCGTTGAAAGGGCAACTAAGCCCACTTCAACGCCCCACTACTCTTGGTCTAAGCGCTTTTAGCCTTTTAAATACTCCTTGCCAAACATACCAGCAGATTAGATAAAACTAAATATTGATAGTTTTTTCAGTTATTTAAACACAATACAAATACGTTTTCTACAATAAATTTTTGGGTATATTTGGCCATGCCAGATCAGTTGTTAATAGATGTACTTCTTGTTGGACTAATTAAGTACGTAATTTATTCTTTTTTGCATGTCTTTCAATCACTCGGGTTTTTTTTTTGGATTGGTTAAAAACTTAAAATACAAAGTTGACACTTATTTTAAAACATCGTAAAAAAGTGTGGGCGCTTATTGTGAGATGGGGATAGTTTATAACAACAGAACACATATGCATGTCTTTGTTTTTATAAAAAAAGATAATGAAAGGCATATACGGTGTTTTATAAACTTTACGACAAATTCTTAGTAATATTAATACACCACCATTTTATACATGCACGAATGGAATCATGACACAATTTGATCAGGTATATTTACGAAAAATTATACAAAAGGGATAATGAGTTTTAAATTTATCCAACTTGGCATTTTTTACTGAGTTGTGTATCAAACTTTTTTTTTTTTTTTTTTAAACTAAGTAATGGTTTTTTTTTTTTTTTTTTTTTTTTTTTTTTTTTTTAACTAAGTAATGGTCTAAATTTACTAATCATTGCTATGTTGTGTACTAACAGGGTGATTAATGTTTTCTGTTAGAGTTATTTACATAAATCATCCTTGTGGTTAGGACTAAATTGCAACGTTAGTCTTTTATTTTAATGGTCGGGACTGGGTCGGGTCGGGTCGGGTAACAAATCGGACCGGCCAGATTACGGGTCGGGTTGCCACGTGGCACCACTCAGGTGGTGACACGTGACAACGTATTAATAATCCCCAACAAGCCTCCGCTCGGAATCGAACTCGGGTCTCGCGGTTTTGTGGATGAAGGGTGCTACCACTGGGTGGAGCAGCCCTTCAATTATATTATGCGAAATTAAATATATAACCCATCTTTGATTGACAGTCAATTTTGTTATAATAAAAAGGTTCAAATAGATATTGACCTGTCAATTTAAAGGGGTTATGGACCGGGTAAAAAGTAAATGAAAGTATCTTCGGGTTCGTTTTTTCGTGCTCTTTCCAATTGTGTACTCGGAGAATTTTTTCGACTTCGTCTGAACCTCGATAAACACAAAAACGTCGTCGAAACTCATCCAAAAATCACCGTTTTTGTTTTGTTTTCAAACCCTTATACTTGCAAGACATAATAACACATACTAAACATATTTGCAATATAATTTCACGTATTTTATGGTTATCAGTCCATTTTAACGTGTTTTCTGGTATAAAAATGATGTGTGTTTAGGCACACATCACTACGCGTTTTTTACACGGTTTTACACACGTTTTTATATGCGGATTTACACATGTTTTTATACACGGTTTTACACACGTTTTTATACATGGTTTTATACACGGTTATATTAAAAGGTGTATAAAACCGTGTGTAAAATCACGGTGACTTTTGGATGAGTTTGGTAAGTGAAATTATATTGCAAATATGTTTGGTATGTGTTATTATGTCTTGCAGGTACAAGGGTTTGAAAACAAAGCAAAAACAGTGGCTTTTGGATGAGTTTCGACGACGTTTTCATGTTTTTCGAGGTTTAAACGGAGTCTGAAAAATTCTCCGAGCACACCATTGGAAAGAGAACGAAAAAACGAGTCTGACAGTACTTTCAATTATTTTTGAACTGGTCCATAACATGCTTAAATTGACAGGTCAAAATTGTATTTGACCCTTTAACAAACGGACTGGGCTAATATTACTATAAAAGAAATAGGCTGCGTTAATATAATTGAAGCTATGCCCAGCTCAGGTGGGCAACACCTTCACCCCCACATGTGAGGCTCGAGTTCGAACCCGGCTGAGGCTTTGCGGGATTATTTATATAACCCGCCAAGTGGCACCTCCTTATTGGTGATACGTGGCAACCCGACCCGTAGTCCGACGCTACTTGACCCGACAATAAGGACTAATGTTGCAATTTGGTCCTAACCACAAGGACGATTTATGTAAATAACTCTAACTGACAATAAGGACTAACATTGCAATTTGGTCCTAACCACAAGGACGATTTATGTAAATAACTCTAACAGAAAACCTTAATCACCCCGTTAGTACACAACATAGCAAGAATTAGTAAGTTTAGACAATTACTTAAAAAAAAAAAAAAAAAAAAAAGTTGGATACACAAATCAGTAAAAAGTGGCAAGTTGGATACATTTATAAAAAAGATAATGAAAGGCATATACTGTGTTTTATAAACATTACAACTACTTTTTAGTAATATTAATACACCACCATTATTTACATGCTGGAACGGAATCATGACACACTTTGATAAGGTACATTTACGAAATTTATACAAAACGAAAAACACAAATTTTTTTGAACCATACGCATTTAGAAAAAATCAAAGGTTTTTTTTTTTTTTTTTACAGAAATTAACAGTACGCCGCACTGTATATATGAAGTAGTTGGGTCCAATAATCGTTTTACAATACCATGATATCGACATCCATAATTTAGTTCGCCCACATATTTGATATAAAACCAATTGTCGACACACTGTAAGTCTAACTAAAATATAAAACTTTCGTTTAGAAAATATAAATAATCTTGAAAGCGTTGAATCAAAACCAAAACTTTTCAAATCGAATATATCAAACATAAGACAACTTTTTCTTTTTAAACAAAAATAGAAAGACGTAGTTTTTAATAAACTTTAATAACCATAGATTTCGAGTTCAAGTTTCTTCGAAACTTTTTTTCTTTTTGAGCATAATCTATCGCTCTTTATGACATGACATGAATATTATTCTATGCATGTTTTGAAAATGTTTATCATTGTAGATGCTTACGTGCGTATTTGACACCATTATAATATAACTTCGCTTTTAGGCCATTGAATCTATTGGTTGTGGATTATATATTATCTTTGCCATCTCAAAAGAAGACATAAATAATAGTAAAGAAATATGAAGGTAAGACTCACAACTCATATGTTTAAGTCTCTTATATGATTCATGAACCTAATATGCCTTTGTATATATATGTTAGTTGATTATGATGACTTATCTATGATGGTAGATACTTTCATTTTTATTTTCAACAAATGTATATCTTGAAATGTTGATAATATTTAGGGTACGTTTGGTTCAAAGAGGGGAAAATGAATAGGAAAGGAAAAAGGAATATAATGGAATATAAAGGAATGGAATGGAGATTATCATTATCTTTGATAGTGCTTGGTTTAAGAAAAACACATTAACCTCCAAAGTGGTGGTGGTGGTGGTGGTGGCTGCTGCTGGTGGTGGTGGTAGTGGTGGCTGCTGGTGATGGTGGCTGCTGCTGGTGGTGGTGGTGGCTGCTGGTGGTGGTAGCTGCTAGTGGTGGTGGTAGTGGTGGCTGGTGGTGGTGGTGGCTCCTGGTGGTGGCTGCTGGTGGTGGTGGCTGCTGGTGGTGGTGGTGATGGATGCTGGTGGTGGTGGTGGTTGCTGGTAGTGGCTGGTGATGGTGGTGGTGGTGGTGGGGGCAGCTAGTGGTAGTGGTGGTGGTGGGTAATCATTACCATTCCTCCCAATTTACTGAGTAATGCCCCATTACTCACTACTAAGCAATGATTGCATTCCCTATTCCTAACTAGGCATGTTTATTCATTGCCTTTCTCATTCCCTACCCCCAATACCAGAACCAAGCACCCCCTTAGTATTATACAAGACCTTTGAAACAATTTAAATATATCTATCTAGAATAACATTAAAACTTTTTCAAATGACATATTGATGTTTCCAACGAAGATAATTGACTTATTGTTCAATTTTAAGAAGACAGTATTGAGCAATTATTATAATAAACACCTTATGAAGCATGTTATGTAGTAAAGAATCTCATGAAAATGGTAGGGGACATGCATGCTCCATTGTCTTGATTTTTATTATTATTTTTTTTAGATAGACAATAAGACATTTTAAATTGTTGCCTTTCTAAAAAAACAATAAGACATTTTGTTTCGAACTAAAAAAAAAAAGACATTATTTTTATATAAACAATAAGACGTTAAGAAATATAAAATGAGCAAAACTTTCAAGACTGTAACTTTCCATGTAAATACTTTTGTTCAAGGCAATGTTAAAAAGTTGCGTCCTTGCTCGCATGATTTCCACGTTATGATGAGGTGACGGAATTAAGTGGGGATCGAGAGTGGTAGTGGCCCTTCAAAAAAATTTAGTCACAAGTGCATTTTTAACTTTTGTATTTTGTAGTAGTAGCTATTATTGATACGAAGGTTAAATAAAAATGTAAGTTGATCTCCTTAAAATGAACACGTTACGGTTTAACTCTTCCAGTTAAACTTGTCAAGTTCTGATTATGGATAAGGTCTAGTTAAAGTCTTGTTTCCCTTTAAACAACCATTAACACCACATCACCTAATTGAGAATAAATTAATAACCCAATCATTTAGCACTGGTATTGATATTAATCTCCCGATTAAAGAAATGTAGAGGAACATTAACAAGAAATGATATGAGCATATTAGTAATAGACAAATAGATATGCCAAAAAGAGGTATAAACAGATTTTTAGAAGAGGGAATTTCTTCAATATCAAAAATGAAGCATTTTGCATTCTTTAAAACACATATGTTTTTTTATATATATACAAAAAGAAACGATGAGCAAGAAGCTAAAAAAATTACAATGATATTTTTAGCCAATCATTCCAAGATAAACATATAGAAGTTTTACTTTGTAACCAAGAAAATGAATTAAGTATAAGGCTATCAAACAAGTCACAATTTCTCAATTTAACAAATTTTGAAATTTCCAAATAGTCCACCAAGTAGCTCCATAATCACTTGGATACGATTCTTTTTATCCTTTAATAACCGCAGATTATCTATCCATGTTGTCCAATTTGACGACGAAATAAGGTTCGGGTAATGCAAGTCACACCAAACCTCGATTATTTTTTTTTGGCAAAGTTTTATCTTAACTCCTTTATAAAGATTACGTAACCTGTTGAAAATGTTAGAAAAAAAAGAGTTGCGAAATGTCAAAAATACCCTTTATTTTAAAGACTATCACTCTCTTCTCTTGTTGCAAAATGTTCCTGACAACATAATAATAATATTGTCCCCTCACGTGATCATCTCTTCTCAATATTCTAATTATCTAATTAATGTATCTGCCTTCATCTGCCGTTATATATCCCATTTATGTTTATCCCAATACAAATAAAATCTCCCCCATATCTTCTAGACTTCTTTTGCCCCTTTCTTTTCATTACTACATATCTCAGGCCTTTATAATGATTCCCAATGCATCCAATTAAATTCTTGGTGTATATATATATAAACTACAGATATACCTTCTCCCTCACATCACATACTACATTCTTCATTATCATACAGTACACCCATTCTCTTCCCTCTTCTTCTTGCATCATCATGGACAAGAACTCAACATCATCTGGACCCGTTTCACATACTCCTGATGTCGCCATCGCTCCAAATACCGGTTCTCCTTCTTTCAATGCATCTGCCGTAACAGAGGTAAACCATCCATTAGTTTCACATTCTTGATTTATTTCAAAAGTTCTCTTTCCATTCTCGAGATGATTTTACTATTTCAATGCATCTGGTGTATTACAGGTCAATGTTGCTCCTTCCATGGTTGCCCCATTCGGTGATGAGGTAATCGATACATTCATAGTTCTTTGGTGTTAAAAACTTAAGAAGAAAACTATTATGTGTAACTATATATATTATGTGTATGTATGTATGTTGAAATTTGAAAAGTTTATAATATTAAGAAACAAGAAACATAAATCTGGGACCCTTTTGATCGAGAATGGTATATAGCTATATATATCATTTTGCTCTTTAATGGATTCACATACTGTAAGATACCGTAAAAATCCACTGTGATAAATCTCATTGATTAATAATAATCTGGTGTTACCATTTAACAAATCCCATTTTTACGGGGAAATTAAAAATTTTTCTCTTATTGTTAACATTACCACGTCACATTTTCGCGACACATACTACGAGACACGAATAAACCACCACGCCCCATTTTCACTAAATTCAAACGTCCCAAATAATGACAAGCTTTTCTACAATTTGAATATTTAACTCAATTCCAACTTACCCTCATTTTACCATACGAAGTTATGTATGCAAACTCTTCTTATATGAAATACGTAGATCATGCAAATCCTACTCCATAATAAATCGATCTATTTCTTTTTCACAAGCAAAATGTGTCCACTTGGTTCTATATCTTTTATATACAATCTACCCTTTTATTTTTCTTCTTGATATAGAAATATTACATAGATCTTTCGGATGATACAAACCAAACCGACTCTTTTTATAAAAATATGTAATCAATCTATACCTACTATAACCACTTGAGCAACATGTTATCTTAGCTCATACATATTCCCTCACATATCATACCCCAATTCCCATATGTTTTATATCTTCTCATTCCACGTATACATAGGACATCAAAAATCTACCACATCTATACACCATTCGTCCATCTAGATTTCCTACACCTACCTAAGATAAGATTTCCTATTCTACCTAATCTATCATAAAAATCTTGTACTGTCAAAAATCAAGCGTATGTGTCCTCTTCTCTACAGTGCCATCAATGATTGAAACAAAACGTGTGAATATAAAATACCTAAGCTCTACTACACACTTCCTATTCTTATCCCATTTCCCTCACCTCACTCTCCATCTCTTCTTCCTCTCATTTTTCAGTCATCAAATCCGGCCTCCACCATCTCACCGCCGCTCACCATACTACACCGCCAACACCATTTTAATCCCCTCACCATTCTCATCATTCCCATATACTTCACGCGCTAAGAAACCCACCCTCATCTATTCTCTTTATTTTCGGTAGCTATGATTTTTCCGGCGAGTTTTCCGGCAACAACAACTTCTAACCGTTCGAAGTATAGATCGATGGTATACATTCTTTTGGTGCTTGTTTGATTCGATTGGGTTCGAGCTATCACCACAGCCGCCATGGCTGTCCTCACAGCCACCATCTCCACCGCCTAGTTATCTTCTCCTTCTCGTCATGGTAAAACCGAGAAGCCCGTCGTTATATTTTTATTATTATTACCGATTATTATTATTATTATTGTTTTCGTGGATACAAAATTTACCACAACTCGTTACTATCAATTTCGTGGTTAAAAACTGAATATAAAAACCGAATATAAATATGTTTTGGAACTAATTCGTGTGGTAAGAAAAATCAATATGAGGGTGTTTGTTTTGATTTGGTCTTGTTTACTCATCTTGTTGATTCTTGTCGGAAACTTATAGGCTATTTGGGGTGTGTAACAAGCTCACTTGAGCTTATTCTATTTGTGTTGGGTTGGCGGCATTGAGCTCATAAGAGCTTACTGATTTGGTCTTGGGTCGTGGTACAAAAAGAGTGTTGGTTTTGCTTATTTTTATTTCGGCTTATGCTTGTTTAGCTTAATTGTGTCTTATTTATTTTAGTTAGTAAAGAGCTTATTTTGTTTCCTTTTAGTTACTTGGTCACGTATAAGGTTTGGTAAGAGAGTTGGATATTATTTTAGTTAAGTTGTGTTGCTTGGTCTCGGTGTGGTCCTCATTTGTGTCGTGTATCTGTATCTGTGCTTACATCTATGTTCATGATTTTGAGTTGTGTTGGATCTGGATTGGGCCTATAGCCCACTAAATGGTGCGTTTGGTTTATAGCAGGCCAAGCTCACAAGCTAAATCTAAGGGTGCGTTTGACTTGCTATAACTTGGGTCGAGGCCCATAACCCTTATTAATAATATGTTTGGGCTAGATCATGGGATTAGCCCAATGAAATAAAAATGGTGTTTAACTTGTATTACGGGTATCAATTATTTCGACATGGATACTACATGGTACGTTTCGGGTTGAACTTGGAATCATGATTTGAAATTTAATACGGATATGATTATTATACTTGGACGTTTGGAAAATTGTGAATCGTTATCAGACTTACAATATTAGATATCGGATTCATTGAACACTTTGAGACTAGAGACGGTATAATATATTAAACTCGAATAGACTTTAATATATTAGACTCGAACCGGACACAAAATCTTTAATAAAACCAAAACTAATATTTACGAGAAAAATAGCGAGACGTAAACTTATTAAATATCGTAATTCCAGTTTAGATTAATTCAAGTCTCGACGACTTGAGGAAAACTAATTTTATTAGTTAAACTTATTTTTATTATAAAACATTTATGTTTTATACAAACTATTTGGGGATAACGGGGTAGATGACGAAACTTACAAACTGAGTTATTTTATTTGAGATGGTTGTTTGTCGTTAACTGCTAGGCTTGTCTTCCTTGGTTTGAGTTCTCATCAGTAGTCTCTCGAGTTTGTTGATGTCTCTTCTTTTTGGCGTGAGTTGTACGTCGAGTCTAGGTTATCTTACCACACCACACGAAACGTTGAAACTAAGCTTTTGATAAGTTTTGAAAACTGAGTAATCCACGAAAACTACGACACATTGTCTTTTATAGACTTTATTATTGTGCGAGCCATATTTTGAGATAACTGTATGCGTACTAGGTTGTGCCGATCCTAGACCGTTGTGTATCGTCGTGCTATATGTTTTGAGACCGTTGTGATATGCTCTAGATGCCAGTCGTGTCAGTGTGATCTTTGCTTTGCTGTGGCTAAGGTGAGTCGTGGCCCCTCCTATTTTAATACTTGATTTATACTTTTTGGGGGAGATACATGCTTCGAAATATTTTACTCATTTATCAACTATATGAATTGTTTTGCGATACAATACTTCTATAAGCACTATGAAAACTCTTATGACTTACCGTGAGTCGTAGCGCCACTTTTATTTATTTACAAGTTATGTGTTTTTGGGGGAGATACATGCTCAAATGATTTTCAATTACTTTATACTTGGAAGATTTCTATGAATTACTACTCCTGGTTACCTGTTACGATAAACTCCCTAGTAGAGTTATATGCTCATTTTACTTGCAATTTACTTGCGTACCTTACATGCTGAACTTGGATAAAAGCACTCTAAACTACTTGTCATAACATGACACTGATTTTCATTGAATACATGTCGTTTGTGCGATACATTTCATACTGCTTTGTGCGGTATAATTCATGCTGTTTGTGCAGTATAATACATGTCGTTTGTGCGATACATTTCATACTGCTTTGTGCGGTATAATTCATGCTGTTTGTGCAGTATAATACATGCCGTTTGTGCGGTATAATACATGTCGTTTGTGCGATATATTCTTATCGTTTGTGCGGTATAATACTTGTCGTTTGTGCGATACATTGTTAACGTTTGCGTATCACGAGGCTTAGGGCAATATAATTTATGAATATATGAATGTTTCATATATATATTAGAATACAGCTGTATTTAGTAAACACCACTCCACACTGATAGATTTCAGACACTAGATTAATATTTTTACTATGTGTTATGATTATGAATCATGTACTTGAACCTGAGTTGTTATCATATGTGACTTAATTGTGAATTCTACAAAGGACAACCCAAAATGCTTGGTATATCGTTACATTTAAAAGTTGATCCAACACATCATTTCGAGCGTATAACAACGTAGCTCATCTTCATTTATAACTTGAAACTTATGATTCTGGAGATCATACATGAATTACTTGTGAATTTTTATTTAACACAACTTGTTATTTATTTCATGAAGAACTAGTATTTATTTCGACAATCACTGTACACCTCTTAAATTTATTGAAAGAAAGTCCTTTTCTATTAAACTCCACGAACTCACCAACCATTGTGTTGACATTTTAAGCATGTTTATCTCAGGTAATTAACGGAGCAGGACAAGACACGGAGCGGGCATCTTATACTCTGATAAATAAAATGGTGTAAAATCAAATATGTCATTCTTTCCAAATTATCACATTTTCTCATGGGATTTTCAAATCGAATAATTCACTTTTGTATAAAAAATATTCTTTCGAATGACATATAACTTTCAAAACGCCCCCTTCCGGGCCGTTTTTCTGAAATTTAAACCTCGATCCTCACCGTAACACCCTAATTACTTTTCCGCTGCCACAAACCAAATTAGGGGGTGTTACACATACTGATAATAAAACATAGTATGCACTAAAAAAAATTTTAAAAAAATATGGAAACGGCACAGAACTGTAAATTTGCTTTTGCATACAAAATATATATGTGATGTTGCTTCTGCGTTACCGTTTACTTCATAGCCATATGTTTGGATGATCTGTGAAACTCAAGCACGTATAACACCTGACTTAAACATATGTTACCTTATCTTACAGCATGCTGAAATATCAGCCTTGCCACCTTACAGTGGACGCCCTCCAACCCACGATCCGCATGTGCTTGGCTGGGAGGTAAATATTTGCCTCATCTACTACATATTTACTATATCTTTTGCCAATCTCAATGTTATTGTATTTTAGTTGTACCTCATATTATTTTAGGCAATCTCACATATTTATATATTAATTACTATTATTATTATAGGAGTACAACCGTCAGGCTGGTCGTGCGAAGGTGTTTGACGAGCTCTATTTTCAGATCAATGATGATATCCAGTTAATGGAAGATTGTATGGATGAGCTGAACTCGATTTTTCAAAGGATTCGTCGTCAGAAAGAGCACCTTGATCATCTCTATCTCAAGTCATAAGTGATATCATATTATTGATATCTCAAATGAGTCTTGAACTTGTTGGTGAAAAATTTGAAATTGAATGGCCCTACTACGATGTCTGTTATTTTAATGAATGTTATGGAAGTACTTACTTTTTTGGGTATTCTAATATGTTTGTTACACTGTTGTGATTTCATTGAAATTTCATGGGCGTAAACTATCTTTGATTTATATTGATTTGTCATGGTTTGACCAACTTTTTATTTTAGTTCTTTTTTTAATTATAAATTTGCTTTTAATTGTATAGAAGTTACGAGTATATGATAAGCCATTAAGTTGGGGTCTTTTTATTATATTCTTTCAACTTATAGTTTTTTAGATGATAATAACTAATTAATAGGCCTCATGGATTATAATATACACTTTGGGTAGCTTACGTTTTGTCTTAGAGTAGGCATAAAATAGTCACAGATTATATGAGCTGGAGTACAAAGTTAATTTGTTATTTACTTATCGGGACATGAATGAATATCTAAATTTTTGAATATCTGAAATTCTGAATATCGATTAGTTTTACACGTACAACAACAAACCGTTTATGGATTGTGTTGTTTTCAACGATAGTACTACTAATTATGAGTTGGAACGTCAATTTATTCGTCGACAATATTATCATTTGAAGCCTGTGCCATGGTATCCGCCGCAACGCGCGGGTACCATGCTAGTGCATTATAGCGAACATTGTCTCTATTTAAAGACCGAATTCAAAGAATTTAGTTGATGTAAAACGACTTTAACAAAGTTGACCATAGCATAGTGATATATTGCCACAATTAGAGTATAGATGTTAGATTAGATACGTCATTATCATTCGAAAGACATCTAAACTATAATGCTACGTTGTTTATCAAGAGAAAAAGTACATCGGCTAAATGACGCAATTTAGTGATACATTGGTATATCGCGTATATGTAAAACAACATGTTTTCTAGAATGAAAAATGTCCTTAAACACGTTGCGATTTGAACATTTGACTATATTTCTATTTCGAATCTTCGTGAAAGGGTTCTCTTATTTATCAAATTTGCGTTCGATAATATATTATTGTCGCGTGATTATGTTTATACGAAGCAATCATTTTATACAAAATGGATAACTATTATAAAACGAGGTGTGAACATGAAGCATCACAATTGGAATAACATAGTTACAAAATGGATAACTATTATAAAACGAGGTGTGAACATGAAGCATCACAATTGGAATAATAGTTAGGTACTCCCTCCGTCCCACATTAAATGTCCTGTTTTGACTTTTGCAGTCTTTGTTTTTTAACTTTGACTATAAGTATTTTTGTTTGTGTTATATAATACTTTGTGAAAATTATATAAAAAAAAATACATTTAAAACTCAATCTATTCATATATTTTGCATCAAGTATTATATAATACAAAATAAAATAGTTAAGGTCAAAGTAGAAAAAGATTCGCTTCAAAAAGTCATATTAGATAGTGAACCAAATGCCAAGTTATAGTTCACACGTAATTCACGTGCAAAAAATACTCTAGGAAATTTGCATCATAGGCTTTTTACATGGTATTTAAATATACTCCACGTGATAAATAGGACCTCTAAGTAGCCAAGTAGTTTTTTTTAACCTAAAGAAACTTATGATAAAATAAAGAGTAAACTGCAAAAGTCGTCATTGGGGTTTGGCTAAATCGTAGGTTCAGTCTATCATTTTGAAAGTGTACTCGTCATTTTTATGGCAAACTTACAAGTCCACTGCTGGTTTCTGGCCAAATTAAATGACTAAATTACCTTCATGAGTTGAGATCAATATAGATCTCATATTTGTCATATATCAAAAGAATCAATCTTAGTCATCAATTTTTCATCTAAATTAACAAAAAACCATTTTTCACATTTTTTAAAAACAATATATCTTGCAAACGATAAATCTTCAAGCTACAAAAATACACTATCGCGACGAAAATTAAATTAGCTATCTATAAATATGCATTTCTCTATACTTTCGATGAAACTTTTTTTTTTTTTTTTTTTTTTTTTTTTTTTTTTCGCCTAGAAAAATCACATATGATTTGTAAAAATCACATGTCATTTGTAAAAATCAAATCACATGTGATTTTTACAAATCACGTGAATTTCTGGGCGGAAATTTTGAAAAAAAAAATTCATCGAAAATATATAATAATGCATATCTATAGAAAGATAATTTAATTCTCGTCGCGATGGTATGATTTTTTTCGCGTAACAATTAACGGTTTACAAGATATTTAATTTTTTTTTTAAAAGGGTGAAAGCTTATATTTTTTGTTTTGATCAAAAAAATGAATGGTTAGGATTTGTTTATTGGATCTATGACAAATATGAGATCTATATTGAACTTTTTGACTTACCTTCATAGGGACCAAAGCGAAAGGAGATGAAGAGGGTATTTTAGTAACTTAACTTTAGCAAGGGACCAAACCAAATGTGCACTTGTAAGTTCCTCAGACGGACGATGAGTGCAATTTTGAAAAAAATAGAGAATGAACCTGATATTTGGCCAAACCACATGGATGAATTTTGCAATTTACTCTAAAATCAATAAAAGAAAAATGTGTTGAAATGGTTCCAATGTAGTTATCATTACAGATATAAGTTCAAGAGCTCAAACAACCTTATACACTACTGTTAATTAAGTTAACAGCAAAACCAGACTAGAATCGGGGCAATCGGAGCTCCTTTTTTTGGACTATGGCTCAAATCCAAGCATAGGGTTTGTTCAAGTCTGATAACTTGTTAATGTTTTGTAGATACTGAACAGTAAACAATTGATCCATGATTTTCAAACTAAAATTTTGTTACTTCTGTAAAAACACCAGACTAGAAATTGATTTCCGACGCAAAACCACATATTTTGCATATTTTAAACGGCGAGTTTTCTTAGTTCAAAACAGCATATACTAGATGAGTATGAAAACACTTGGTTGCAGCTAGTTTGAAAATCATAATCTAAAGACAATAGCATTCACATTTGAAAACCGCGACCCATCCGTTTTGACACCACTAATATCGTTGTATGTTTGATTGCACATGTGATATGAAAACCTCACATGCCTCAAAATAAATGACAGATTCATAAACATACGTTATTCGCATGGCATAATTAACAAGCATTAGTATAAAAGACCTCAAATGCATACACATTATACTGTAACTCAGGAGAGCAAAGGAAAGTAGAATTAGCGTTAAATAGCATACACATATAATACAAATTATAAGACCAAAAGGTCACAAGTGGGACTACTTACTACTTAGTAACGCGACGACCTCAATCTCAGTTTTTCTTTACATTGTTCTGCGGGCTTTTCTTCGTCTCAAAGCCCATCTTTCTTTAATATCAGTTATTTCATCGAGCTTAAGTTCATTAGATACTAATTCCTGATGAATATTTGAATCAGCAGCTGGAACACCTTTGATCCGTGCAGCTTCATCAAGCAAATCATTCATCATCATTTCTACAGTTCTTGCGGTGATTCCTCTAAGGTACCAAGAAATGGGTGGTGGAGGAACAATAGCGGGTTCGACTAACTGTTGTAGTGTCACCTTTGATCCAATTCTTCCGTTGCCTTGAGTGCGTGACATATATTCTGATAAAGTTTTTGGCTTAAAGGGATGACATAAGTTTTCATCAAGTAGTAGGGGTTCAAGTTTCCATCTGCCTTCAAATTTTTTCATAAATCCTGGTTTAACTTGCTTGAATGTCATCTGACAAACATAAGAAACAATCAACGGCTGATTTTTTAGACCATAAATTCAAAATATAGTTAGAAAGTGCTAAAATGGGTAGGTATAAAGGAAGGAGCCAAAACTGGTCAGCTCGCGTTGGGTTGACCTAAAAACACATTTGTAACCTTTTATTTATAGATAGCTAATGTGTTAAAATATAAAAATAAAAATACTAATATATCACAACATCCATCTTCTAAATGAAGCTATGTAGGCGGTTGTACTCATTTATATATACTATGGGGAACTTCAAACCATTTGACGTGTTTCCTGTTTAACTTGATTTAATTTTTCAAAAAATCTGGTATAACTGACTTGAAATTTCATCTGTCGATAATCATGAATAACCAAGGAATGATTTCAACTTCTTTGAATAATTAATTATGTGTTAAATATAATTTAACAAAAATCATATTATTACAACGAGAATCTACTTCTCTCAATAAAGCAACGGAGGAGGCTGTAGATGGTAAAAATACTTTTAAGGGAACTTTCGACCCATTTGAACCGTTTTCTTGTTAGCAACAGAATATAGTATTTTCTTTACTCATTATCATAACCCATATAGACCCATGTAGGAGTAAAAGGATCAATGAATTTCAAAAGGAAAAAAACATGTTGTTCCTTACAGAGTAATCATCTCTGTTCTGATCTACAAGTACGTGCACCGAGATGGTTCCCGAAAAACACAGAAACCTCCATATAGCAGCTTGCTCAATCTCAACGAGCTGTCTTGTACCTTCGTCAACCAAAACCTTTCTGGATAATACTTCCTGACACAAAAATCAAAATCATTCACCAATGAGTAATGAAATAACACGAATCTAAAATGCTGCAATACCACCATCGTGAAAATCAAAAACTTGCAATATGCCAAGGGAAGTATTCGGCATCTTATAAAGATGAAACATGTGCATCTTATAAGAGAATGATGACATCCTCTATTCTGTTTTTTCTCTTTTTCATTTAATTAAGACAAAAACGAAATAAATCTTTCATATCACTACCTGAATATTCTTGAAGACCCTTTTATTGTCTGGATCGGTGACAATGTTGTATATTGCATCTGGGGGCAAGCCCACATTTGTTTTTACATTTAGTTGGCAAAGAGACCCTTTGGGCACAACGACCTGAAAATTACCATCTGCAAGTGAGATAGATGCGGCAAAGTTTGTGTTTGGGTTCATTGCTAAGTAACCAATTCCATTAGAATCAAGCAACACAAAAGTCTATACTGCAATTTTAAGACCATTCGATAATATAAGATAAGCTTTTATGCAGTGAGGCTTGCGAACTAATAACTTATAGGTTATTCTATATTGCACTAGCGTGTAAAAAAAGGGGCATGTTTAATTTTTAACTTAACAGTCTCTAAACATGCTACATTTGTCGATATAGCTTTCATTATGGTTCTACTTCAAGCCTATGACACTGAGAACACACAGGAAATCAGATCATTACCTCAATACCAGGGGGCTGGCCATCATCCCACACGGGATTTTTTCTCCAAACTTGCATTTGCTTCTCTAAATTGAACTTTGCATCCTTCATATTGAACACATCATGGTTTTCTCCCTCTTTTTGTGTTGGTCTTTTAAACCTCGACTGAATCATATAAAATATAAAATCTTAAATAGGACGTAGATAAAATAATCAAGTGAATTTACAGGTTCCGGAAGAGTGATCTGACCTTCAGATTCTGAATTTTGCCAGGAACCTGTGATAAGAAGCCGCGGATTGCTGGAAGATTTAAGCGTGGACGCTCTTTTCTCTCAAGCATCGGGATGTTCTTTCTAGATTTACTGGCTTCCTTTTCACTCATGAAGCTTAAATCAGTTGTGAACATCTAGCTTCTTAATAGAGTTTCACTTTTTTCCTGATAAAAATTGAAAATGTATCAGTATATCAGAAACAATTATGAAAATCCTTAAGGATGTCTTTAGTTAGGGAAAAACGGGAGGTTTTCCAGAAAACTGTTGTGAAAAATGCTGAAAAAAGAACTTGTTATCAAAATGAGTGTTTTCTCAGTAAAAGTAGGAAAACTTCTGCAACTAAACGCACCCTAAATGTCACCACTGCCAATGCCCGACCAATGATGGCTACAAATTTAAGTTTAGAGCCGCAATTAAAGCTCAGTCACATTACATCATCACATGGATCTAATTCTAGGTGAAGGACCATTTCCTGAAGCTGAATCATAATCACATGGCACTAATTCTAGACTTAAACTTTAGAACCACAAGAACCCATCCTCCAACACGCATTCTCATTCTAAGAATCACATATCATGTAACACACTAACAAATAATAAACTATCCTTCTTCAAAAAGTTTAATCTCCAGATCGGTGGAGAAATCCTAACCCCTAATTAACCATTCCGAAAGTACCTAGGGCCCCGGGCAGAGTCACAAATAATAAACTATCCTTCTTCCAAAAGGGTATTCGCCCTGGGATTAGTCGGCTTGCAATGTAGAGTCGGAACCCAGGGAAAAAAAAACAAAAACAACCTTGTTGTGGGTTTGGGTCCATTAGGTTACAAGGGTTTTATGTATTAACCTATAAGTATTAGAATTGTGTATGTTTGGTAAAAGTAGCAGTAGTAGTGACCAATATAAAAATGTTTGGTAAAGTAGTTGTAGGTGTGGAAGCAGCTCCTAAATGCTTAACGCTCCTAAACGCTACTTTATGGAGCGTTGGAAAATGAGCATTCCGTAAAAACAGATAAAGCTACTTGCTGCTTGCCAAACGAGCAATAAAGATTACAACGCTCGACGCTCACCGTTCCTAAATGCTCCGTGCCAAACACAACCAATGAGACAATGAAATAGACCCCAAAATAATCAGATTAAACAATCAATTAACAAAATTAGGGTTTTGAGACAACTAATTGTACCTAAAATAATCAAATTAAAAAACAATTAAACATACACGTGACTGAAACTGAAGCAATTCAACTTCGAATTTGAAGATATTATTTTTAAAGGCATTGATTGGATTAAATACCTAAATTTTTTTTAGGCTTTCGGTTTGGGGTTGCACAAAAAGTACAGTGCCAAACGAGTTAAAGCAGTTAGTTGTGGTCTGTCCAATGAGTGACTGACACGTGGAAAATGTTTAACACGTTTGAAGATGTTATCCGTTGAATACTGTAACTGGAAAACTCGTATGGTCAAAGATTTGGATGTCTTACTTGTGGAGTCTAAGAATATAGTCAATATACTTTAATTACTTAATTTATTTATTTTTTAAGGACTTATTTATACTTTAACTTTAGTTAATTTATGATTATATATTTGTTTATTTATTTTCTAACTAAAAGAGTTGCAAAAATCACGAATTGGTAGTTGGTCGGTCGATTACCTTATACTAGCTTGTAATCAGTCTAAGCGAGATTAATCGGAATGATATTTCCAGCTAGTTTTGAGTATTCCAGACAAAATTTTCCTTAAAAAACAACTTGTAATATATATAAATAACGACTATAAGTGATTAAAACAGGTTTACGGCGAGTTTTAGATATTTTTGGCAAGATTTGCATATTTTCGGCAAGTTTGACTGTGGTTGACTAATTTGTTTGATCGATTTACATTAATTGAAAAGGTTGGTGGCCGATTAACGCTTAGGCGACAATTAATCGACCTTGTAGCCTCCTTTTTTTTGCAACACTAGAAAAAACTATGATCCAACCTTTCATGTTTTCATTTGAGTTTTTATGTTGGGTGATGGTTTGAGAATCAAACTAGCTATTTTATAAATGATAATAGCAAATAATCAAATTATCTATTAGTGATATGATTATCATAGCAAGTGTTACAATGATTTATTTTAAACTTTAAAGACATACAAAGATAAGAGATTTGTGAATGTTTGTTTCATTAAAATGTTTTAGGTTTGAATCTGACTATCACATCTTATCGGTAAGAGGTGGCTAGAAAGTCTAAATCTGAACGAAATAATGTTGTCTATTTTTGTATAATTGTCCGAATGATTTTACGTGCTCGTTTCTACAATTTATTTATTAAACCAACGCAATGTGATAATAAGTAACTTATGTAAATATGAAACAAGACTTTTTATAATAAATATAACATAGTTAATAAACCATCAAATATATTATATTAACACAAGTCTTCAATCTCTTATAGAGTAACAGGCAATAAGACAAGCCCCTTATCTCTTATTAAGTAAGATGTTATATGTCTCACTGGGTCTGACTCAAAAGAAAAAAACCAAACAACACTAATGTCTGACCACCTCTTACCGCCTCTGACTCGGGCTAGCAAGACATTTTTTCAAAAAACAAACACACCCTGAATGTTCAAACGAAGAGGGATTCATGTTAAGGCTATTGGGGATAAGTTGAATATTTTTTTCTTCTGCTGCACGCAGCCAAACGAGTATACATGTGATTGTTTCTGAACTTTTTTCTGGTTATAGATGTTTAACCAACCAGTTTTGAACCAGGGCTTATGTAAAACTATAAGACCACATAACCAATAAGTTACATTAGAGATGGTTGATCAACAATATATATACTAAGAAAATGAGGTAGTTATGTATCAAAACTAAAACTTGTAACGAACATGTAATGGACTAATGAATGTAATTGTGTTGGACCAGGAATATATGATATGGTACCACTGTGTTTGTTAAGCTGAAATGCTGAATAGTGTCATATGAGTATATGACTATAGGCAGTGGCGGATCTTGAAGGAAATTGTGGAGGGGGCCGGCTTAATAAATATAAATTTTTTCAGACGAAATACGGATAAATTAACACTACGGAGCGAAAAAAACGGGGGGGGGGGGGCGGCCCCAACATAGATCCGCCCCTGACTATAGGTACATGGAAACCAGATTTAAACATGTACCTATACGTTACGTCACATGTTTCCCGGTGTTAGTTATCATTGCGAGCAACAATATAACTAAACAATTTAACATACTTTAACCAATACTTAATAATCATGGTCTTTCGGTTTTGGGTCATAAGTCCATTATAGATAGCTCGATGCCTCGATACATGCTTACCTCTACGCTCTTGTGTATAGTAACTCAACATAAGAAAGATTGAAGTATATCATACTCCGAAAGAAAAAAGAAAATGTATATTTGTTGCACATACATACACCAATATTATACAGGAAAGCTTGACATACAGTTCAAAGCTATGTAAATGAAAACTATATATTTATCTTCCACATCATTTCATATATTATACACCAACATCAAAAGAAATTAAAAAAAAAAAAAAAAAAAAAAAAAAAAAAAAAAAGGAGAACTCACCAAAAGGTTTAGTTAGCCATATATCCGACACAGCATGTAGGTCGCTACTTGACAAAATATTTTAACCATTTTTTGCGTATAAACTATAAGAAACACAAGACATTTTAATAACGTTGTGCCCTGGTTCGAATCTTGAAGTTGGCTCCGTTGTCTCGATTATCAGCACCAAACCTTGCTTGATCACCTTGAGATTGACCCTGATGAAACGTGTTTGATTGCACCGTGGTTGGTTCTTGATACGAGATAGGTCGTCCCATGGTTGGTTCTTGATACGAGATAGGCCGCCCCATAGATGGTTCTTGAAATGAGTTAGGTCGCCCCATAGATGGTTCTTGAAATGAGTTAGGTCGTCCCATTGTTGGTTCTTGAAACGAGCTAGGTCGCCCCATAGATGGTTCATCAAACGAGCTAGGTTGCACCTTGTTAGA
This sequence comes from Artemisia tridentata subsp. tridentata, assembly GCA_021014915.2. Classification (NCBI taxonomy): domain Eukaryota; kingdom Viridiplantae; phylum Streptophyta; class Magnoliopsida; order Asterales; family Asteraceae; genus Artemisia; species Artemisia tridentata. The sequence goes on along the minus strand of CP139506.1, from coordinate 29,200,315 downwards.
TTTGTGAAACATGTTAGCTTGGCCCATAGTTGATTCATGAAATGAGTCAGCTCGACCAGCATTTGGCTCATGAAATGAGTTAGGTCTCTCAATCTTTTGATCACCAAAAGAATTAGGTCGAGACATGGTTGGCACATTAGTGTTAGTTACTTTAGCACTAGCAAGCCTCTTATCGTACCCAAATTCAATGTCCCCGTCTTTGGTTTGAACGCCATTAGGATTACGCTTTGCATCTTTCTCTTTTGTTGGAGCGTTATGCCTAGACGGTCTTGCCTCATTTTCACGCTTATTAAACATTCGCCCAAGAAAGCAGGCGAATGCAGAGATGGTTACAATCACTGCTAGGACAATGAAAACGGCCCCATATGAGCCATTTGATGAGTGTGTTGTAGTTGGCACAGTGCCGGTTACCGGGTACACGATAGGCATTTGTTGCGACATTTTGTTTCGGATTTGGTGCTCTTGGACTAGTGAGTTTTTAAGTTCAAAGGAGTGTATTGGTTTTTGTATAGGCAAAGGGTGCGTTTTGATGAAGAGGGGTGTAAGAGGGTTTTTGAATCCAAAAATAGTGACTTTTACTTTACTAAAGAGTTAGATAAAGAAATATTCTTGTATGTCTCTTTTTCTTTGGTCAAGTAAGTTTATAAAATCCATCAAGTTTATTTATTATACAATGACAATGATATAGTTATAGGGATCCCTAGTTATAATACTACCATTTCAATAAGTGGTTAATCATTCATTTAATTGCAATATAAAAACAATGGTTATTTTGTGAAAATGTATAACAGAACGTTCTATAAAGTTATGATAAAAGCGTCAAAAGGATTGTGACTATCACTTTAAAATATGTGAGGTCTCGAGTTCAATTTCTGTTTGGTGCAAAATATCCTGAAGTGACCACGCCAACCTCCTGAAACAGGAGGGTTTTACCTCGTTGAGTCTGTGTGACTGTGGATTCAAACACCGTGAGATGGTCGATTAAAGATCGAAAACTATGGTTAAAAAAACAATATTATTTTCTGAATTATGAAAGTAAAAGGTAACAAGATTGGGAAGTACATTAAGCAAAGATGATCATTTTGGAATTATTCGTTCCTTTTAATATAGGAAAAGGAAGAATGTTAAGAAGTTTTGTGTAGGGAAAGAATATACCACTTGTCTTTCTTTATAAGATTGTGTTTAAACAACATATATAAGATATAAAAAAAGAAATGATATCTCACAACCAATTTCTTCTACAATCGAATTTTTTATTCCCACAAAATGGTATTTTACACAAGAACTAACACTTCTTAATTTTATTAACACTGCGATTCAAATTGAAAAAGGGTTTGATCTCACTATATGACATATTTTGGCTTCAAGAAAATTCTTTCAATTCGAAATTTTCGATTTCATTAACCTATATATACCACATCAAACTCCATTTTTAAACACGTTAGAACAACCTAGCCAACATGCAATATGGCATTGGGAAATTGTATTGTTAAAGTTATAGCATAAGAACAATACCTTTTTTTATGAGATTCAAAAAACATATATTGATAATATAAGTAAGTTCGTGAGGTTTTGCTATTTAGAGGTCATTGTGTCATTACTAATTAGTTGTTATACCAAACGATTTATGCGATACTTTGTGATGAGATGTAATATTAGTTTATAGCATAGTAATATACATATGCTATACGGCCATAGTATATATACGACCAGGGGTGGAGCCAAAAAGTTATGGCCGAAGGGCACCTCTGATAATTTCTGAAAACTATATTACAAATTGGTTCGTTAGGGGACAAACTACAAAAATAGTCAAATATTTTTTTAAAATTACACTATAATTTTTTTCGCTAAATGGCACATGCCCTCCTGCCCCCTCCTATCGCTGCCATTGTATACGACCCTTGTTTTAATGACAACAACAATCTCTACTATATGTAAAAACAAAGCTCATTTTCTTAAAACCTAAAAAAAAAAAAATGGTAATAACATTTACTATAAAATCAATTGTTTATTTATTTTTTAATCCTTAAATTTGTATCATCTTTTGTTTCTAACGTTTACATTATTTTTCTCACATTAACTACAGATTAAACCCTTAAGTATTACATCTAGAATCACTCAATTCATGAGCATAATTATTTGACATTATACACCACCGTGCTATAAGTCTGTAATATAAAAATTTATAGAGGGTGTCACAAACAATCAAGTTGCCAAGTTGGCAATCCGTATCACACACAACATTTCCAAAAAAAACACCTCACTACGATCCCCACAGTCCGATCCAACCTCTTCAAAATCAATGAACGAATACTTCCCCAACTGAGTAAATTGCATAAATTGTCCTTCAATTTTGGGCAAATTGCATGTTTTATCCCAGATGTTACGAAAGTGCAAGGATCGTCCATGTAGGAAAACCTTTGGTGCAAGTATCGTCCTTTTTTGGGAAACCTTTGGTGCAAGTATCGTCCCCCCACAGGGACGATCCTTGCATAACGTTTGGGACAAAACTTGCAATTTGGCCAAACTTTAGGGACGATTTATGCAATTTACTCCTAATTTTTTTAGAGTTAATTACATAAATAGTCACTATGGCTTGGCGGATTTTTCACTTTCAGTCATTGAAGTTTTTTTTTACTGGTTACATCACTTTGGTTTGCATATGTTACGGATCCAGTCCTTAATACTAACGGCCGTTAGTAAATAACCAAAAATTTGGTTTTCTAACGTTTTCGTCCGGTCTTTATACGTTTTCGTTTGTTTTTACACATTTTCATCCGTTTTTGCACGTTTTCGTTCGTTTTTACACATTTTCATCCGTATTTACACGTTTTCGTTCGTTTTTACACGTTTTCATCCGTTTTTACACGTTTTCGTCCGGTCTTTATACGTTTTCGTCCATTTTTACACATTTTCGTGCGTTTTTGCACGTTTTAGTTCGTTTTTACATGTTTTCGTCTGTTTTTACACCTTTTCGTCCGTTTTTACACCTTTTCGTCCGGTCTTTATACGTTTTCGTCTGTTTTTATACCTTTTCGTCCGTTTTTACACATTTTCATATGTTTTTACATGTTTCATCCGTTTTTCAACTTTTCGTCAGTTTTTACACGTTTTCATCCGTTTTTAAACATTTTCATCCGTTTTTACACGTTTTCGATCGTTTTTACATGTTTTCGTCCATTTTCACACGTTTTCACCAATTTTCGTCCTTTTTACATGTTTTTGTTCGTTTTAACATGTTTACGTCCATCTTTACACCTTTTCGTCTGTTTTTGCACGTGCAAAAACAGATGAAAATGTGTTAAAACAGACGAAAACGTGCAAAAACGGATGAAAACATGTAAATATGAATGAAAACGTGCAAAAATGAATGAAAACGTGCATAAATGAATGAAAAGGTGAATAAACGGATGAAAACATGTAAAAATGAACGAAAACGTGCAAAAACGGACGAATAGGTGTAAAAATGGACGCAAACGTGTAAATACAGACGAAAATGTGTAAATACGGACCAAAACGTGTAAAAACGGACGAAAACGTGTAAATACGGACGAAAACGTGTGAATACGGATGAAAACGTGTAAAAACTGACGAAAACGTATAAAGACCGGACGGAAAAGGTGTAAAAACGGACGAAAACATGTAAAAACGATAAAAAAAGGTGCAAAAACGGACGAAAATATGTAAAAACGGACGAAAACGTATAAAGACCGGACGAAATCGTGTAAAAACGGACGAAAAAGTGTAAAAACGGATGAAAACATGTAAAAACGAACGAAAACGTGTAAAAACGGACGAAAAGGTGTAAAAACGGACGAAAACGTATAAAGACCGGACGAATACGTGTAAAGGACTAATGACCGTTACTTAATTGTCAAAAGATTTGAAAAAGAAGATGACAAGGGCTTTTTGGTCATTTCAATTCGGATATGGACTGGATCCGTAACATATGCAAACCACAGTGACTGAACCAGTAAAAAAAACTTCAGTGACTGAAAGTGAAAAATCCGTCAAACCACAGTGACCATTTATGTAATTAACTCAATTTTTTATATGTAAACCCAAGTCTCTCAATCTTAATCCGTAATTTTTAGATTTAAAACAAGAAGTTAGATGCGAAGTTAGATGCGAATGTCATGGTCTTTTATGATACAGACCTATTTTTCTGTTTAAAATCGAAAAATTACGTCTAAGACTGTGTATATATATAATCTAACGAAGCTGCCAAATTTCCGATTTGACCTTAAATGCCGTAAAAATTTATCTACTAGTATCAAAATAGGATATTTTAGATCCACGTGCTCCGTATCCCATTTAGCTTATATAGTTAACAAATTCAGATAAGAAGTTTATTTAGTTAATATAGTTTATTATATTAGTTTATAAAGACTTTTGGATTGATACTTCAGTTATATTTACAATACTTTTTGCTGAATTTTGATGTTAAGACCGGATTGATTTGGTTTTTATGGTTAATTTAGTTGTCCAGTTTGACTTTTCAGTGGTTCAACTTTGACCTTAAATATTTTTTTTGTGTTATATAATATTTGATGAAGAATTATACCAATGAAAAATACACTTAAAACCCAATCCATTAATATATTTTGCATCAAGTATTATATAACAATCGCAAAAATAAATAAGGTCAAAGTTGAATCAATTTAACTCTGAAAAGTGAAACTGAACACTTATTTTGAGACGGAGGTAGTAGTTGTTAAAAGTCTGTAGTTACATGAATATTTCTGGTTAATTTATGCTAGCTAGTTGGAGTTAATTTGAGCCGGATCTTTCTAGTTAGCAGTTTTGATGTTGTATACTAGTGTTTTAGATATATTTATTTTGATGTTTATTTAAAAATTGGATATATTGTCTGATTTTGTTTTTATGGTTTGTAATTAGGAAAAGAGTTTGATAGTTTGAGTTGAACCTGATTTTTAGAATCTTAGTGGGTGTTTGTTTCGGCTTATATAACATAAGCTACAATTTTGTGGTTTATTTTGATACTTATGAGTTTATATAATATTGTCAATGTTATATAAGCTCATAAGTGTCAAAATAAGCCACAAAATTGTGGCTTATGTTATATAAGCCGAACACGTGTAAGCCATAAGTCGGCTATATAAGCTGAAACAAACATGTTTGGTTTTAAGTTAAAAATAAACTTTAATATGCCACATAATATGTAAAATCCTAAGATCAGGATTGAGATTTTATATCCTATGGTTTAGACACGACTATGTTTGTGGTTTTTTTTCAACATATTTTCTAAGAAACGATCATATTGAGTATGTCCTTTACGCTTGTTTTAGAGTGCTAGGTATCGTGGCTTAAACTGGCTAGCCAGTTTGCTACCTTAGCGTCACAACAACAACTCATTCAACTCGCTCACATACCAAAATACCCCATCCCTTGTAACTCAAGCAAAAACGCTCTTTTTGAAACCTATAATACGCAATTAAAACACAATAATCACACTCAAAACACATTAAAAAAAACAACCAAATAAAAAAGCACAAAGTGGTGACGCCAGTGAGCTTACTCAACAATTGACTCAAGGGGGTGGGTATGGTGGCTTTCATTTGGCACCGCTAGTTTGCCATCCACTTCGGACTGGCGGGGTGCCAAGCTATGATACTCAACTCTCTTACTTTCTTAGGTTCACATTCTTAATTAACATTTTGAAAAATGACATATATTTTACACAATTTATGGTGCTAAAAGGCTATGCACATACGCTCTTTGCCTCAATATGTACGCTGCATGCCAAAGACAAACCACATGACTCGATTTGCTTTTTATGCGCATGATTCGTTCTCGGCTTACAAACACATACCACCTGACTTTGTTTGGTTTTCGATTTTCTAAACCAATATGTCTCAAACTGAACTCAAAAGTCTAACACACACCACATGACACTATATTAATGTTCCAAGTAATCAAATCTTTCTTCTTCCTTACACTCATGATTTGTATCTTTTGTATACAAAAACATAAAAAGTTACTAGTAAATGTGTTTTTAAGTCGTTTTGGGGCAGAGGAAATAATAGAGATTTGAGAACCGACCATTGAAAGTGTTAACTGATACCTTTATTTACTTGCCCAATGTTAGATCCATGTGTGTAAGTGCATCATTCACTTTGAGCATTTTTTTTTTCTTTACTATAATCAAATTGTTTGAATTTCTTTACTATTCTTCTAACAAAGTAACAAACTGTCTGAATCGTCATGCTTGTTAATGGACTATTATTTAGTGTTAGCATTGTTTGTATTGGGCCAAGCCCGTTTGATCATTTAACATTATTTATATTGTACTCAAACTCATTATCCAGTGATGAGAATTACGCAGAAGTTTGCAATGATTAAACGGAAATTTTTGACATGATTCGCCATTACTAGTTAATACGAGTTCAAGTTTGATATGGAGTAGTTAGTAGTATATCGAAAAGATTTCAAAGTGTCCCAAATTTCTGTATTGTTTTTGATAATGTTATCTATTAAACAAACCTTCTTGTTAGTGATGTTTCTCATTAATTCTAACTTGCAAAAACCTTTTTTCATCTAAAACATACCAAATACTTGTTATAACTATAAGGGTTCCCATCAGGATATTGTGACCAAACCATACTAAAGCTATATCAACATGAAAATATCAATTTGGACATAGAAACAAACAATTGTTTTGTTAAAAAATTAATCAATTTGCTTAGCATGAACCCATTATTATAATCAAATAATTTAAAACCTATAAATACAACAATCAAACCAATATCAAGCTTCTCACAAAAATGACAATTTACACAAGTTTAGCTCACCAAATTTTCATCTTACTTTACATTTTCACACAATTTTTTCACATTTCAAGTAAGTTTCTCAATATTATTCATCCAAGCACATTACATGTGGTTTATTTGGCATCATAAAAATGGTTTTGGTTATTCATATGTTATGAAAATAGTTAAAAGATACATAAAATAAAATGAACAATGTGCAGGTAACTAATACTTGTTTCTTAACAGCTGCTACAACCATTGGAATATGCTACGGTCGTGTCGCAAACAACCTTCCACCACCCACTGTCGTCGTAAACCTCATAAACTCGAATGGCATTTCAAGCATTAGACTATTTAACCCGGTGCCAGAGTCGCTGCAACCTTTTTCTGGCACTGAAATACAACTTACTATTGGAGTACCCAATGAGGAATTACCAGCAATTGCCGCGGGTACTCCTGCCACGGCTAATGACTGGCTTCAAGCAAATATCTTTGCCCATGTCTCCGCTGATCAAATCCGGTACTATTCATCTTATAGAATGTGCTTATTTTTAGCTTAAGGCCTTATTTAATAATAATCGTATTCTCCAAATATAAGCAGATAGGCACCTTGCAATATATGATCATTCAAACACTTCAAAAAAGCTTATATCTTTACAAAATATGCACTAAGCCAATACTAGCATAAAAATATACAATCTCAAACATCCCCTTAAGTTGCTTGATACACATTTTGGTAGTTTGAGTATTCGGTATGCGTACACTGAACAAGGGTTAGGTTACCAGCTAAATAAGTTACTGGATATGCGTTTAATGAAGGTATTAGTACGTAACCAAAGAGAGCCACTTAACCGAACATCTTAAGTTAATTTATTGCCCTCATTGAATGTAAATTAGTACATTGTTACCTAAACGGGTCAAGAATGAAAATTAGTGTCTCAGTCTAGTAACGAACGAGTTTCCATATGCTATATGTTCAAGAGATAGACATGTTCAAATGATTAATAAAGGGATAAATACTAATCAAGACCAAATACGTGCTTTGTTTAACAGGTACTTAGTCGTTGGAAACGAAGTATTTTTAAAAGATCCATTTTACACACCTCATATTATTCCCGCCATTATCAACCTTCATCAAGCGCTACAAAACCTTGGATTATCCGATAAAATAAAGGTTTCATCAGCACAAGCAGCTTCAATACTATCAAATTCATTCCCACCATCCTCTTCATCTTTCGACCCAAACATATTACCTGACTTGACCCAATTGCTTCAATTCCTACGCGACACTTCCTCACCACTAATGGTTAATGTATACCCGTACTTTAGTTACATAAACAACCCACAACTCGTGTCACTAGATTCCGCCTTATTTAGACCAAGGAATGTACTAAATGACCAAGGTTTGGTTTATGACAACTTGTTTGATCAAACTATAGATGCTTTTATTTACGCAATGGAAAAGGAAGGCTTTGGTGGCATCCCGGTTGTGGTGACCGAGACAGGATGGCCTACGGCGGGTGGTGATGTTGCTAGTGGCGAAAATGCATTGGCTTATAATGGAAATGTTGTGAAAAGGAGTTTGAACAATGTTGGCACGCCCAAAAGGCCAGGAATTGGTGTTGAGGTTTTTTTGTTTGATTTGTTTGATGAGAATGAGAAAATTGGCAATGAATTTGAGAAACATTTTGGCATTTTCGGGGTCGATGGTGTTAAGTCATATGATCTTAATTTTCACTAGGATTGATACGAATGATGATTTTATGTAATATTGGATAAAATGTAATTAGATGTTATGTGTAATATTATGTGTTGTATGAAATTATGTTTGAATGTGTGATAATCAAATAAAGAGTTGTGTAAATGTGTGAAATTTTGTAGTGTTTACTAGTCAATAGATAGATCGACAAAAAATGGCATTTGTTTGCTAAAAAAATGAGAATGTGAAGCTATCAATAAAATATGAGGGATTTTAAATTTCATTTTTGTTAGATGCAAATAACTCTAAAGTTGTCATGCCAACTTTCAGATTAAATAGTGTTTTACCCAGTTTGAGTCTATGTGACTGTTAGTTCAAAACTTCAAACCTCGTGAATTAGTCGGCACTCGGCAAATAGGTCAGAAATCATGATTACCCGGAAAAAGAAAAAGAAAGTGATATTATAATATATACTAAAACCCATTTGAGATTATGCAAAGTGGTGGATCATTATGTGTTTTTTAATGTGCTAATCTTAAATACCATTGGTCCATCTTTTATGTTTAACAACAACAAAATTATTTTTATATGTGTTTATGTGCCAACCCATTGTGGCAAAATATGATTGACATGTTCCAAGGCTTCAATGTACTGTTCACGCACTAACCTGGTAATCACCTTCCTAATACAAACTTATCATGTTTACTTATACCGGTACAGAATTTAAGCCATACATGTGTACGCTAATCATACTCTTATTCTGACAATGAACCTTCTTGAATACAGTACGTAACAAAAACAATAAAAAGAAAATCAACATTATACACATTCTTAAACAAATACAATGAACCCAAGCAAAGCAACATAAAAAAAAAAAAAAAAAAAAAAAAAAAAAAAAAAAAAAAAAAAAAAAAAAAAAAAAGCCGCCATAACTGCTTGATATATCAGCTCAAATCCGCAGCAAGGAGGAAGCCTTCTCACTTCAAGAAATTCATATTGGTAACATAGGTACATTGTAGTTTTTAGATCAGCTTTGAATATGCTACAATTGCATTTTTTTTTCTTCATAAAGTTGGTGTTCCATTATTGAGCTAAAAAAAAAAACACTTTTTACATAATATATAAGCATATTATTCTCTTGCATCTTGCATATACACAGTACCTTTTTGCATTGGGTTGTTTCTGCATCCTTTAGTTTCCCATGGATAGTGCAACTCCTAAGCAAATAAACAAAAATTGTAGTATTAGTTGTTGGGGTATGAGAAAAAGAGGTGTGGAAACACCAATTTAGTTGGAATTACTGACTTTTTAAGTGAAATTGAAAAAAAAAAATTGTCATCCCAATGAAATTCCACAATGGCCTACACACATGAGAATTTTCAAAGACCAGTCGTATATTATACCAATATAGAAAAAAAAGGATACCATGAAAATAAAGATGACAGCGGTTCAGCAAGCAACTGTGGAATCGAGTTTGTTCAGAAAAGCAGTAAACCAACTACACCGTTGCAATATGGTATAAACCAACCGTGTACACAGATTCAGCATACCTCAAACAAACAAATACCATCTACCATGTTACATAATCTATTACAACAAAGAAAAGAGAAAATTGAGAAACAAGAGGGTTCATGGAAATATCCAAATGTAGAGTACCGTCATAATATGGAAGCTAATGCTACAGGTAAGTCTTACAATTGTCGTTTTTATAATTAAATAAATTAAGTAAAAATGTACAACCTACTACATATGCCTTTTGTTTTGCAGAATTTATAAAAGGGAAAGCGATGTGTGAACAAGAAATTCATGAAATCAATTTGCGAAAAACAAATTCAAATGGTACTTTGTGAATTTTGGGCAATATCAACAACTGCCAGCGTAAATGTATCACATGTGAATCAACAATAGTTAACCACCAAAAGGAAATAAAAGGTAAGGGTTACTATGATCATACACAAATATTAAGTGATATAAACAATTGGAATTAACAAATATTAAACCCGGATTCCAGATACAGGTAGACAGTTACAAACAGTTTACTACCTAGTTTTTGTACACCAATTTTTTGGTTCCGATATTAATACCAACAAGAGAAAGTAAATTCTCGGTGAAAAAAATATTGTTGCACCTTCTGTAACACCCCCAATTCAATGATGCAGCGGAATTCAAACTGGGTGTTACTCGATGGCACAACAGTCATAATAATAGAAAACGATCTCTAACTGAGTCGTTTTAAAAAGGATTTATCATTCAAATTATAATATATCAGAGTTTACAAAAGAGGTCCCATAAGGTTCCATGTTTACAAAGTACATCAATATAAAGTCATTTGATGTCTTTTTGAATGATAAAATATGTTATAGCCTTCTTGATTGAGTCCGTGCCCCTCCGTGCCATCCCTGATCATTATGCACCTGAAATACATGCTTAAAACTGTCAACACAAAGGTTGAGTGATATTCATAGAGTTTGTTTATGTAGTTGAACACAATATGTTGGTAGTGTGAGTTATGATCTCACACTCATGGTTGGAAAACAAAACGGTTATTATTATTCACTAAGCTCATGCAACCAATACGTTAACGTGTACCATATCAATAGGTGGATTACCCCGGTAGGTATTTTGCCAAATACCTAAGTCTCAAATATTAGTGCGTTTGTTTGCCTGACTGGTCAACACAAACGGGATTCGTCAATCCCAATAGGCCTATTCACAATACTCGCGCTCACTATTTCTAGTGATTAAATGGTTCATGATTATGGGGTCTTGGATTGGCAATGGTGGTACTTAGTAATAATGAAACAATCAGATAGCATACATTTTCAAAGCATTGTGTTCGGTTAAAATAGCATGTATTCCCCCTAAGGGTTTGTAAAACAATTAAGTAATAGAGAGTGGGGCTATGAACTCACCGTGAGTTGGATGGTGTTTAAAATGAGTTTGATGGATAAGTCGGGAATTCTTTAAGTGCAACCTACAATAGAACGTTGCGACTTAGGTTTGGAGTAATGCCTAAGAATACAAAGATGAGCCTATATATGCCTTGCATTTTGTTCATGATATAGTACTTAGTGTGTCAGGTAGGTTGTTGTAGTAAGATGGTTTATGAAACATTTTTAGTTTGTATATCTCGTACTACCATTCGGGCCATCGTAATTCAGAGGTCATGAAGTAAACGTTCGAGTAGCCAGGACACTTTAATTCGTAAATCCACAACTCGTCGATCCGTTTACCCAAATGAACCCCTCACACAAAGCTCCCTAGTGTTGTAGTATTTGATAGAAAACATATTTTGTTTACTTGATTATATGACACATTAAGAGTTTATAAATACATTAAATAAACTTAACAAAGTCCATAAGTATTTAAATCATGAACAAATAATATAAGGATCATATATATCATGAAATAAAGGTAAGAATCATATAAATGATATTGAGCAAGAGTGGGTGTTAGCTTTCTTACAACTTTTGGCTTTCACTTAAGAAAGGAAATAAAGGATCTAAGAACAAGAACTGGAATAATTCCTCCTTTGAACTCCTTACAAACCCGGAACCAAATGAAGATTATAACGACGTCTTTTTGGAAACCCGAAGCTATTCGAAGATTATAACGACGTCTTGTTGGAAATCTGAAGCTAATCGAAGATTATAACGACTTCACTTGAAAACTTGAAGAAAAGAGGATCAAAGCCTAGTTTTCTTTCAAGAACACTAGATTTTTATTTCAAAATCTATAAGAAGTGCCTTTAGGGTTTAGGACTTTAGGTTATAAGAAAGGAGGGTGCAAGTTTTAGAGTTAGTTTAGCTAGGTATTTATAGGAAAGAATTAGGATAGTTTTGTAAATAAGTTTTAACACATGTAAACATCTTAGGAATCAATGGCTAGGATCAAGCCAAGTGCCCTTGGAGGCTTCCTTGACAAGCTTCATGAAGCTTTCATGAGAAGCTTGATAAGTTTCATGCATTATCTTGCTTTTACGGAGTCAGTTTTGTCCCGGTAATTGCTAACTGTAAGTTGTTAAGTCACGAAACGTAAAACCGGGTATCGTAAAAATACGAAACTTGCAGGAATGATTTAACTTATCATTATACTCCATAATAAAATATAAAATGAGTGATAAGTTCCATCGGGTTGCTCAAACCCTGTTAAAACTGAAAACGCGGGTCTAAAACGCGAAATACGTAAAACGTACGAAAGTTGCGCAAATTTGAGAAAAGTAAAATGTAACTTTTATAATATGACGATAATGAATTAGAATAGCCTATAATGTCTAGACTGGGCTCAGTCTGGTGTCGGTTGGTGTTAAACATCTTTTAGACCTAAAACCGGAAGCCTAAAAATCAAGGAATGATTTATAAAATCAAAGAATGATTTTTGGGTCAATGGGGGAGGGAAATTATGTTGACTTTTTCAATAATATAAAAGCTTCTAAATGTCATAGAAAATGTGGTGCAGGTGACGGCTAGGTTGCGGATAAGTAAAAGTGCTTAAAACGCAATTTCTGGTTTTGTAAGGCACGAGGCTCATTTGGTGACATTTTAATTCAGAATTTTTATTCCTTAAAAATTCCGCAATTAATTGTGAGTGTACCAAACATTAATCTGATGCGAGGAAAATTGTCGCAGTTGGTTTTTGTTATGCGCAGGGTGTTTAAACGACGTTTAAACCAAACGTGTAATTCCTTAATAACTTTTGCGAAAATGACCCGACAAGCGTCAAACTTTTATCTTGTCATAGAAATAATTTATCTTACGAGAATATAAAATAAAAATTTCAATATGAAATAAAAATCTCGGAAATGAATAGTAAAAATGAATAGTGAAAATGAATAGTAAAAATGAATAGTAAAAATTTCGGGAATAGAATTTAACCTGAAATGCGAATTGTTACAGTCTCCACCCCTTAAGAGAGCTCCGTCCCGGAGATCACTTTGCTTTAGATGTAGAAGCATTGTTGGGAAAAAGATGTGGGTATTTCTGACGTATCTGGTCCTCTCGCTCCCATGTGTATTCCGGACCACGTCGCGAGTTCCAACGAACTTTGACAATTGGAATTCGGCTTTGTTTGAGTTGTTTGACCTCTCGGTCCATGATTTCAACTGGTTCCTCGATGAATTGAAGATCATCATTGAGTTGGATTTCATCGAGTGGAATGACGAGTGATTCGTCTGATAAGCATTTCTTCAGATTAGATACATGAAAAGTGGGGTGTACACTACTGAGTTCGGATGGAAGCTCAAGTCTGTACGCCACTGGACCAACCCTGGCTAGGATTTTGAATGGTCCGATGTATCTTGGGTTTAGTTTTCCTCGTTTACCGAATCGTATCAAGCCTTTCCAAGGTGATACTTTTAGCATAACCCTATCCCCGACTTGGAATTCTAGGGGTCTGCGTCGTGTATCGGCATAACTTTTCTGTCGATCTCTTGCGGCTTGAAGTCGATTTCTGATTTGTACAATCTTCTCCGTTGTTTCACGAATGAGTTCTGGACCAGTGAGTTGGACATCTCCCACTTCGGCCCAACAGGCAGGTGAACGACACTTTCGTCCGTAAAGCGCCTCAAATGGTGCTGCCTTGATACTCGCGTGATAACTGTTGTTATAGGAGAATTCAACTAATGGTAGGTGAGTATCCCATCCTTTTCCAAAGTCGATTATACAAGCTCGAAGCATGTCTTCCAGCGTTTGAATGGTTCGTTCACTCTGACCATCGGTCTGAGGGTGATACGCTGTACTCATGTCTAGTTTTGTTGCGAAGGCTTTTTGGAGTGACTGCCAGAAGTTTGAGGTGAATCTACCGTCTCGGTCAGATATGATAGATATTGGTGCACCATGTCTCGAGACTACTTCTTTAATGTACAGTCTGGTTAACTGCTCCATTTTGTATGTCTCTTTGATTGGTAAAAAGTGTGCGGACTTTGTGAGACGATCAACTATGACCCAGATGGAGTCATAACCGCTTGATGTCTTTGGGAGCTTGGTAATGAAGTCCATTGTAATTCGTTCCCATTTCCACATAGGAATCTCTGGTTGTTGTAATGGATCGGATGGTTTTTGATGTTCGGCTTTCACTTTGGAGCATGTAAGACATTTGCCAACGTATGTTGCAATATCTGCCTTCATGTTTGGCCACCAATAGAGTTGTTTAAGATCCTGATACATCTTATCAGATCCTGGATGTACGGAATATTTAGATTTATGGGATTCATGCATGATCAAGTCTCGTAGGCCACCATAAAGTGGTAACCAACTTCGACCTTCGAAGCATAGGGTTCCGTCTGAACGGGTTTCGAATTTCTTCTGTATCATGCCGTCTAACCTTTCTGCCTTTTTGAAGTCTTCTTGATTCACAGCTTCAGCTTGAGCGTGAAGAATTTGAGCGGGAAAATTGGAATTTATGGTAAAGACCAAGGCTCGGACTCGTAATGGTTTAACCCGTACCTTTCGGCTCAGGGCGTCGGCCACTACGTTTGCCTTTCCTGGGTGGTAGCGAATGTCGCAGTCGTAATCACTTAGTAATTCCAACCATCGACGTTGCCTCATGTTTAGTTCTTTTTGGTTCAAGATGTGTTGGAGACTCTTGTGATCGGTGAACACAGTACATCTAGTACCGTATAGATAGTGTCTCCAGATTTTTAGTGCAAAGACTACAACTCCCAACTCCAAGTCATGAGTGGTGTAGTTTTCCTCATGTTTCTTAAGTTGTCGTGAAGCATAAGCCATGACTTTCTCACGTTGCATCAATACGGCACCCAAACCTTGGTGCGAGGCATCACAGTAGACTACAAAATCTTCGATCCCATCTGGCAATGCTAGAATAGGGGCACTACAAAGTTTTTGTTTGAGGGTTTGGAAGGCTTGTTCTTCATCTTCGTTCCAAATGTACTTCTTGTTTTTCTCGGTTAGCTTGGTCAAAGGTTTTGCTATTGAGGAAAATCCATCGATAAACCTTCGGTAATACCCAGCTAGTCCTAGAAATTGACGAATTTCTGTAGGGGTGGTAGGTGTTGGCCAATCTTTGATAGCTTCAATTTTTGCGGGATCGACGTGTAAACCAGTGTTGTCAATCACATGCCCAAGGAATTGTACCGAACGAATCCAAAATTCACATTTTGAAAACTTTGCATACAATTTCTCTTCCTTGAGTAACCTTAAAATTGTTCTTAGATGTTGTTTGTGTTCTTCTTCGTTTTTGGAGTAGATGAGAATATCGTCGATGAATACGATCACAAATTTGTCTAGGTATGGCTTACACACTCGATTCATGAGGTCCATGAATACCGCTGGTGCGTTAGTCAACCCGAATGGCATTACTTGGAATTCGTGGTGACCATATCGTGTCCTAAAGGCTGTTTTTGGAATATCTTCCTCACGAACCTTAACTTGATGGTAACCAGACCGTAGGTCAATTTTTGAGTAGTAAGTGGAACCTTGTAACTGATCGAATAAATCATCAATTCTTGGTAATGGGTATCGGTTCTTTATTGTCAACTTGTTTAGTTCACGATAATCAATACACATTCGTAATGATCCATCTTTCTTCTTCACGAAAAAGACGGGAGCTCCCCAAGGTGAGGAACTAGGTCGAATAAATCCCTTGTCCGAAAGTTCTTGTAATTGATTTGATAGCTCTTGCATCTCTGACGGTGCTAGCCTGTAAGGTGCGCGGGCTACTGGCGCCGCTCCTGGTATTAAATCAATTTGGAATTCTATTTGACGATTTGGTGGAAGTCCGGGTAAGTCTTCAGGAAAGACTTCGGGAAATTCACGTGCGATGGGAACATCTTCAAGATGTCTTTCTTTGGATTTCTTTTCGGTTACATGTGCTAGGAAGGCATAACATCCTTTCTCAATGTATTTCAAGGTTTTGATACATGAGATGATATTTAATCGGGTTCCACTTTGATCACCACGGATGACCAAAGTTTCATTGTCACAAGGAATGTGAACAACCCTTTCACCACAGATGATGTTAGCTTGATGTTTAGATAGCCAATCCATGCCGATGACTACATCAAAACTTCCAAGTTTGATTGGCATAAGGTTGATGCTAAATGGGTGGTCTAGGAGGTTAAGGGTACAATCTTGGATTATGGTATTAGTGTTTACTAAGCTACCATTAGCTAGTTCAATACTATAACTGGTGTTTAAAGTGATTGGTGCGATATTAAGTAAAGATGATATTGCATTAGATACAAAACTCATATCGGCACCGGAATCGAATAAGACTTTAACAGGGATGTTATTGAGTAAGAACGTACCAGTGACCACATTCGGGTCCTGTCGTGGTTCACCATTTCCCATTACGTATGCTCTGCCACGAGCACCTCCGCCTTGCTGGCCATGGTTTTGAGGGCAATCGCTTTTGTAGTGTCCTTTTTCGCCACACCCATAACATGTAACTATTGGCTGAGTGTTAGCTCCAGTCGCCCTGCTTCTACAATCCTTGGCAAGATGTCCCAGCTTGTGGCAGTTGTTGCACTTGGCGGGGCAGGGACCTACATGATGATAGTTGCACCGAGTGCACTGTGGTTGGTTCCCAGGATATCTAACTCCGGTTGGTGCAGCAACATAAGCCGTTGTGGCTTCTTGCCTTTTGTTTTGTTGGTTATGATGGTTGTTGTTTCGGGTTGGGTGGTTGTTGTTGTTGTTACCTCCACGGTTTCCATCCCATGGTCGCTTGTTGTTGTTGTTTCTATGGTTATTGTTGTTATGGTAGTTGGAGTTGTTGGTGGTAGTGTTGTTGTTGTTGTTGAGGTTTTGTTTTTGGGTGGCTCCTGTTCGCACCACTTGATCCATGAGGTTGCGAGCCAATCGCATAGCTTCATCAAGTGCCTTTGGAGCAGATGCAGTCACGTTCCCTTGTATGCTTGGTGGGAGTCCCCAAATATATCTTTCCAACAGTTTCTCAGTTGTTGAAACCATTCCTGGACATAGTATCCTCAACTCTTGGAATCGACGGTTGTAAGTTAGGATGTCATTCCCTTTAACAAAAAGATTCCAGAATTCCACTTCTAACTTCTGAATTTCACTACGGGGGCAGTATTCTTTGATCATCATGTCCTTCAAATTATCCCAAGAAATCTCATAAGCAGTTTCGATGCCTATTGGTTGAGATACCGAGTTCCACCATGATAATGCCTCATCCAGTAGTGTACTGGTGGCGAATTTAACTTTATCCTCTTCGACACATTTGCTGATTGAAAATACTGACTCGCATTTTTTAAACCAGCGGGTTAAACCTACAGCTCCTTCAGTACCCTTGAAATTAGTGGGTCTGCAGTTCAAATAGTCTTTGAATGTGCAGGCCTTAGGTACTGAATTCACATTTGGGTTTGATCCTTCAGTGCTATTCAGAGCAGCTTCAGCAGCTGCTGCAGCTACAGCTGCGCGTTCAGCTTCGAGTGTGGTTCTCACACTGTCTTTAACTAGCTTGTTGATGGCTGCTTGAGTCATTGTTGGTGTCGTACTCTTCTTTGGCGGCATGGTGCTATAATATAAAGGTATGTTATGAGTATAGAGTTGGTAGAATAAGCATGATTTGATGATAGAATAATTATGGTGGAGATTTAGATTATAACACACGATAATGCAAAGCAAGGGTTCTATTCATATAACGTTGATTGATTACAAAATCGAAACTTATTACAAGCTTCTTCAAAACTTACTAACTGATACTTTCAGTTTAGTAATTACAACGTTTTACTACCGCTAGCTATTTACATGGATTTTACAGATTTTACTAACTGAATCTATTCAGTTTAGTACTACAAAAGATAACTATAAAACTAGTCTACTTCTAGTTAGAGGATTCGGACGGTTCGATGTTTCCATAGGTACTTAGCATATCCACACACTCCTTTTGGCGAATCTCATCAACTTCTCGTTGATGTAACCTTTGTTGCACGGCATACAACTCATTCTTGAGTTGGTATCGGGCAGAGTTGGCAATATCCAGACGGATTTCTGCTGTCATTAGGTGGTGTTGTAGCATGTGAATTTGGGCCGCAT
Organism: Artemisia tridentata subsp. tridentata; assembly: GCA_021014915.2. Lineage (NCBI taxonomy): Eukaryota > Viridiplantae > Streptophyta > Magnoliopsida > Asterales > Asteraceae > Artemisia > Artemisia tridentata. The sequence goes on along the minus strand of CP139506.1, from coordinate 29,181,833 downwards.
CTTTGGCTTGAGCTTTTTCTACTCGCATAAGTCTATCCTTGATATCATCCAAGCCGGTTACAGGATCCAAGACTATATCTTGAACAAGAGTCAAGTCTTCCTTTACATAGCTCGAATCAAGGATATGCAAATCGAGGCGTTGTCGTGCATTAATGGCTTCCATTTTGGCCACATTAACCTTGGGTTCATAGGCATCCATTTGTCGTGCCATGTTGTGAAGTTTATTTAGGGCTAGGTCAAGGCCTCGTTTTAGGCAGTATATTTCGTACTGGGCTGAATTTATGAATGTAGGTATGAGTTTTGAGGATCCGCCGATTTCATATGTAGACTTTGGACCTTGAGTAGAAGTATTATGATTTGATTCGGGTGAGGATACGGAGACAGGAGGTGGTGAGGTCAATGGTGATAGTGGTCGTACTACTGGTAATTCCTCCTCTTCTTCCATGTCTATGTCCATTTCGGGATCTTCGTCTGGATCCTCTTCCATTTCTTCCTCTTCGTCACTAGCTAAATCCTCATAAGCTTCTTCCTCATTGTCATAATAAGCAAGTGCTTCAAGATACGGATCATTGAGTCCGGGAAGAAACGGCAAGTGATCGAGCATAGGGGGAAAGTAATCGGGTGATGGTGGTATAACATTAGCCGGTAGTGGTTCCTCCCCTTCTTCATCGGCTAGATCATCGTAATATTCTTCTTCTTCTTCGTAAGGTTCCTCTTCGTTATCAGAAACGAAGGCATTAATGAAGTCAAAACCGGGCTCGGGCGAGGGTGGTAGAACGGGGAAGCGATTAGGTGGAGCAAGAATATAACTGGGAGAAGTGGGTGGGCACATGATGTCTACAATAAGGATTATGATGTTAGAACAAATCTAAAGCTTACGGGCAATGTTCAAATATGCTAAAATGTTTGTGTAGTATAATGTCTAACAAGTCCATGATCGTCTGAAGGATGGAAGGCACGAAGATCGGAAGGCTATAAAATGTTTTTGCTTGTCAAAGTGGTTATAGTTTAGGTCTCATTTAGACCCGTTTCTCTACAACCATGGCTCTGGTACCAATCTGTAACACCCCCAATTCAATGATGCAGCGGAATTCAAACTGGGTGTTACTCGATGGCACAACAGTCATAATAATAGAAAACGATCTCTAACTGAGTCGTTTTAAAAAGGATTTATCATTCAAATTATAATATATCAGAGTTTACAAAAGAGGTCCCATAAGGTTCCATGTTTACAAAGTACATCAATATAAAGTCATTTGATGTCTTTTTGAATGATAAAATATGTTATAGCCTTCTTGATTGAGTCCGTGCCCCTCCGTGCCATCCCTGATCATTATGCACCTGAAATACATGCTTAAAACTGTCAACACAAAGGTTGAGTGATATTCATAGAGTTTGTTTATGTAGTTGAACACAATATGTTGGTAGTGTGAGTTATGATCTCACACTCATGGTTGGAAAACAAAACGGTTATTATTATTCACTAAGCTCATGCAACCAATACGTTAACGTGTACCATATCAATAGGTGGATTACCCCGGTAGGTATTTTGCCAAATACCTAAGTCTCAAATATTAGTGCGTTTGTTTGCCTGACTGGTCAACATAAACGGGATTCGTCAATCCCAATAGGCCTATTCACAATACTCGCGCTCACTATTTCTAGTGATTAAATGGTTCATGATTATGGGGTCTTGGATTGGCAATGGTGGTACTTAGTAATAATGAAACAATCAGATAGCATACATTTTCAAAGCATTGTGTTCGGTTAAAATAGCATGTATTCCCCCTAAGGGTTTGTAAAACAATTAAGTAATAGAGAGTGGGGCTATGAACTCACCGTGAGTTGGATGGTGTTTAAAATGAGTTTGATGGATAAGTCGGGAATTCTTTAAGTGCAACCTACAATAGAACGTTGCGACTTAGGTTTGGAGTAATGCCTAAGAATACAAAGATGAGCCTATATATGCCTTGCATTTTGTTCATGATATAGTACTTAGTGTGTCAGGTAGGTTGTTGTAGTAAGATGGTTTATGAAACATTTTTAGTTTGTATATCTCGTACTACCGTTCGGGCCATCGTAATTCAGAGGTCATGAAGTAAACGTTCGAGTAGCCAGGACACTTTAATTCGTAAATCCACAACTCGTTGATCCGTTTACCCAAATGAACCCCTCACACAAAGCTCCCTAGTGTCGTAGTATTTGATAGAAAACATATTTTGTTTACTTGATTATATGACACATTAAGAGTTTATAAATACATTAAATAAACTTAACAAAGTCCATAAGTATTTAAATCATGAACAAATAATATAAGGATCATATATATCATGAAATAAAGGTAAGAATCATATAAATGATATTGAGCAAGAGTGGGTGTTAGCTTTCTTACAACTTTTGGCTTTCACTTAAGAAAGGAAATAAAGGATCTAAGAACAAGAACTGGAATAATTCCTCCTTTGAACTCCTTACAAACCCGGAACCAAATGAAGATTATAACGACGTCTTTTTGGAAACCCGAAGCTATTCGAAGATTATAACGACGTCTTGTTGGAAATCTGAAGCTAATCGAAGATTATAACGACTTCACTTGAAAACTTGAAGAAAAGAGGATCAAAGCCTAGTTTTCTTTCAAGAACACTAGATTTTTATTTCAAAATCTATAAGAAGTGCCTTTAGGGTTTAGGACTTTAGGTTATAAGAAAGGAGGGTGCAAGTTTTAGAGTTAGTTTAGCTAGGTATTTATAGGAAAGAATTAGGATAGTTTTGTAAATAAGTTTTAACACATGTAAACATCTTAGGAATCAATGGCTAGGATCAAGCCAAGTGCCCTTGGAGGCTTCCTTGACAAGCTTCATGAAGCTTTCATGAGAAGCTTGATAAGTTTCATGCATTATCTTGCTTTTACGAAGTCAGTTTTGTCCCGGTAATTGCTAACTGTAAGTTGTTAAGTCACGAAACGTAAAACCGGGTATCGTAAAAATACGAAACTTGCAGGAATGATTTAACTTATCATTATACTCCATAATAAAATATAAAATGAGTGATAAGTTCCATCGGGTTGCTCAAACCCTGTTAAAACTGAAAACGCGGGTCTAAAACGCGAAATACGTAAAACGTACGAAAGTTGCGCAAATTTGAGAAAAGTAAAATGTAACTTTTATAATATGACGATAATGAATTAGAATAGCCTATAATGTCTAGACTGGGCTCAGTCTGGTGTCGGTTGGTGTTAAACATCTTTTAGACCTAAAACCGGAAGCCTAAAAATCAAGGAATGATTTATAAAATCAAAGAATGATTTTTGGGTCAATGGGGGAGGGAAATTATGTTGACTTTTTCAATAATATAAAAGCTTCTAAATGTCATAGAAAATGTGGTGCAGGTGACGGCTAGGTTGCGGATAAGTAAAAGTGCTTAAAACGCAATTTCTGGTTTTGTAAGGCACGAGGCTCATTTGGTGACATTTTAATTCAGAATTTTTATTCCTTAAAAATTCCGCAATTAATTGTGAGTGTACCAAACATTAATCTGATGCGAGGAAAATTGTCGCAGTTGGTTTTTGTTATGCGCAGGGTGTTTAAACGACGTTTAAACCAAACGTGTAATTCCTTAATAACTTTTGCGAAAATGACCCGACAAGCGTCAAACTTTTATCTTGTCATAGAAATAATTTATCTTACGAGAATATAAAATAAAAATTTCAATATGAAATAAAAATCTCGGAAATGAATAGTAAAAATGAATAGTGAAAATGAATAGTAAAAATGAATAGTAAAAATTTCGGGAATAGAATTTAACCTGAAATGCGAATTGTTACACCTTCAAAGAAAGCGAAAGGTAAATTGTCTTTTTTGGTTTTTTTTTTTTTTTTTTTTGGTTTTTTTTTTTTTTTTTTTCCATTCAGATTTGCACCTTTGGTTTTTAACATCTAAAGTTTGCTTATAGTCTTATCAGTAAACAATGCGGCGTACGCGCCCTATGATTTGTCTAGCAATGTGCAAAATCGATGTGTTGGTCAGAGTTCAGAAATGCTTATGCAGAATGAAAATACCTTACACTATCCACAATCACGAGATCCAAAGGCCCATTGTTTGTCCGCAAACTACAAATGCAGGTATGTAACCTGAAACTAATACATCACGAGTTTAGCAACCATTTGTCTATCATCAACAACAAGTTATAAATGTTACACTGACGCACTATTGTGAATTGTATTCCAGATGAATTGTCTGATAAATTAAAAAGAAAATGTCAGTCTCAAGTGACTGACGAAACTTCCAGAAATACAAACTTCAATTTGAAAAAAGGACGTCTTATCAGAGATAGTATTGCCAATACTGGTATCGAAGCAGATATACAATCCTCTCCAAATAATCAAGGTGACCTTTAAAATTTGGATTAGTTTCTTAATTTGATTCTATAGTATTCATAACATGTTAACTTTGCATTTTAATACCTAAAACTTGGTTTCAGTCTTTCGACCAAACAATGAGGCGTCCATGTCGCATGGTCTCTCTTGCAATGTGTTGGGAATTATCTTCAAGGTACGAATGAAGAATGAAGCAGACTTTGAAGAAATGTGAAGGCAGGCCTAAGTTCAACATTAGGTCTGGTAAGAGAAAGTCTGGTCTTGTAATTAGTTATGGTATTATAATTAAGTCTGTTTGACTAGTTAGGTCTGGTTAGAGTTTTTAGGAAAGTTTGTTAGTTTTTAGTAAAGATATATACGAATTAGTTATAGATATAGAAGATACGCGATTATCTTCTCACACGTTTTCTTGTAAAAGGGTCTTCCTTAGTGTATAAAAGGAACCCTAAAGATTATAGCTAGTAAGAGTCTGTGTGTGAAAAAGCTATATGAGTCATGTAAGTTGTTATTCATAGTGTTGAATATACAAAGTTTAGTGAATCCGGTGTTCATTGTTTGTGTTAAATTTCCGCTTAACATTAACAAGTTTATTGAGTTTTCTCACTTAGTTTGGTTTGGATTTATTCAAATCGACTACTAAGTATCCAAAGGCTACTTAGAAGATCCATAATTCGTGGACCAACAAGTGGTATCAGAGCCTTTAGAGAGACTCTGAGTTTGAAGAACACCTAAAACCCCAAAAACACTCTCATCAAATTCATCCTCACAATGACTACTGATCATATTAAGAATGATGGTTTTTCCAACCATGACAGTGATACTGATGTGTCCATCCACAATGAAGAATCACCTGAAACCAATACTTCTCAAACTCAACAAACAATTCCCTCAACCACCACTATCTCAAATATAAAACTCCCTATCCTGAAAAGAGAAGAATATGATATATGGGCGATGGAGATGGAGCACTATTTGGAATACATTGATAGTAAGGTATGGAAGGTTATCCAGAAGGGAAACACTAAGAAGAGGGTTTCAGTGGGACCAGATGGGACAGTGAAGATCTTACCACCGGTTAGTGCAGAAGAGATCAGAGTTGTGGAAAAGGAGAAGAAAGCAAGAACCTTGCTACTTATGGCTATTCCTAAGGAGCATCTGCAGAGGTTTCACAGCATGATAGATGCTAAGGAGATCTGGGAGGCTGTCAAGAAGCGATTTGGGGGTAATGCAAATTCTAAGAAGATGCAGAAGGCGGTCCTCAAACAGCAGTTTGAGACATTTACTGTTTCAAAGACTGAAGGTCTGGAGAAAGGATATGATAGGTTTCAACACCTTCTAGCACAACTGGAGGCACATGGTGCTGGAGTTTCTGATGAGGATGCCAATCAGAAGTTCCTAAGGTCTTTACCATCTGATTGGGCAAATGTGTCGATGAGCATGAGAATAAGAGATGATGTTGACACCATAACTACTGATGACCTGTAAAATAATCTCAGGATGTTTGAACAGGAAATTAGTAGCAGATCTCAGGCTTCCTCAAGTTCTACTAATGTTGCCTTTGTATCACAAAGCAAAGGAAGTGCTTATCAACTAAAGTCTGGTGGTCTAAAGTCTGGTAGCATGAAGACTGGAGTATATGAAGCTTCAACAAGGTCTGCTCCTGCTGGACTTGCTGATGAGGTGATACATTCCTTCTTTGCAAATCAACAAGAGGAGGATAGCCTCATAAGTGAGGACTTGGAGCAAATCAATGATGCTGAAGTGGAGGAGATGGATATTAAATGGCATATTGCCATGATTGCTTTAAGAATCAAACGATTCCAGAAGCAGTATGGAAGATCCATCAAATTTAACAACAAGTCTCCAATCGGATATACCAGAAGAATAGTTGAGTGCTACAATTGTCACAAGCATGGGCACTTTTCAAGGGATTGTCCAGAGAAAAAGGCTGATGGGTACAAGAAAGAGGATGATGAGGAAGAAAAGCTGGAGAAGAACAAGATGGGGATGATGACCTTGGAAGGAGGAGGTGTTAACTGGGGAGAGCACACAACACAGGATGATGAGGTTGACCTTGCTCTTATGGCCATTGGTTCGAATAATGAGGTATCTTTATGCTCAAAATTATGCACTGACTCTTATAATCATGTCAAAGCTTTATGTGATGAACAATTGAGACTAATAGGTGACCAAGAAGCACAAATATTAGCCTATAAAAATTCTTTAAACACCTTAGAGTCACAAAAGAGCAATCTTCAAAAATTGAATCAGGACCTAAATGATAAATTGTACTTTGAGGCTAATAAAGTATATGAACATACTGAAAAGATAAAGAGATACAGACAACTTGGCCTTAAAATACAAAAGGAAAGAGATGAGTAAAGATTATTGAAAGCTGGAATAACTCTAAGACCAATTCACAAAAAGTTTGGGATGCTCAAATTAGGTCTAATAAGAAACATGGCTTAGGGTATGTGGAAGATGAAAGAAAAGAAATTTTTAAATATAGAGAAGGGGACTATGAAGGCAAACCCTTATATAACAGGTTTGTTAAGTCTGATAACTATAAGGGAGTACCTCATCCATTAAGTGGAGACTATACTCCTCTTGAAAAAGAGGATATAGATGATTCTCTGTTTGTCTATGGAAAGTATGGTCCTCAAAAGCCTGATTCTACCACATCAGAGGCAAAGTCTAGTAAGTATTCATCATGTCAATCCAATGACACTGATGGATCCACTGGCAAAGCCTCTGAACATTCTAAGTCAAAACCTAGGAGTGGTCCAGCAGAGAGTTCAGAACCTAAAAGCTCCAAGAATAGTGAGTCTAAAAAGAGTGCACCTTATGTGACTAGTTCATAACCGAAAAGCTCTAATAAAAGTGAGTCTAAGAGAAATATGTCATCTGTGCCTTCTAAAAATAGTATGCCTTCTGTGACTAAATCAGAACCTAAAACTGAAAGACCTAGTTGTGCTAATTCTCCTAGGGAATCAGTAAATATGAATGAGTCACCAAGAAGAAATAATGTGCATAGAGAAGGTAGGAGCAATGTTAATTTTACTCCTAAAAGATGCTTTGTGTGTGGTAGTTTAAGTCACTTGATTAAGGACTACGACTTTCATGAGAATAAAATGAAGAGAGAGGCTGAGATTAGGAGGAAGCATGGGAACACTAGCAATGTAGCTAGTAAACCAGTTTGGACAAATACCAATAGGATAAATCATGCAAACCAGTTTGTTTACAGACCAGTCCAACACAATAACACTAACAGACCTAACTTCAATGTTAGTTCTGGTAGAACAAACTTTAGGTCTGGCTATAGAAACTTAAATTCTGGTAGGTCCAATGTGAATTCTGGTTATGAGAGACCTTTTCAGCCAACAAACAGACCACAGGTGAATCAAAGAAACCAGTTTTACAAACCTCATTCACCTGTGAGGAGTCTAAACAGAAACAATGCAGCAAAACCTTTGAATGCAAATGCTGCAAGGGGTTCAGGGGTTGATGCTTCACCATGGTCTTGGGATCGTTTCAAAAACGAGTACACTTATAAATCCCAACACAGATTTACTGGAGTTGTGTCATATAAGACCCTTAACTATGATGGATCCAGGACTGGTCCAGCCTGGGTTGTTAAGAGAAATTAGATTTTCTCTTGATTACCTTGTATAGTATGTATATTTTTTCAGCTCTTTGGATATTTTAGGTCTTACAGTTTAAGTTTTAATTCTGGTAGATGTTTCAGTTTTTGATTGGTCAACTTGTTGTGCACCATTGTCTCTTTGTGCTTTGTGCCTAACTCTGTTTTGCAGAATGTCAAATTGTTATTCTTAATAATTTGACAAAATTAACACAAGAAACAAAGGAGAAGTTTATTCATTATCAACAAAAAGCATTCATAGATGCTGATTACACAGTTCAAAAGAGAAGACATCCAAGAAAGACCTATCCTACATCTTTTCCTTTCCTTTGTACTTCATAACAGGCATGGCCCTCTTGGTTCCTCTCTCTCCAAGTTGATTTCTCACTTGTGGAGATAGGAGTCCTAGAACCTGCTTGTTAGGATTTGGACGAGGGGTCACAGTGTCACTCTTGGAAGTCTTGGCTGCTCCTGATTTCTTTGCTCCAAGATCATGATTGGAAAGTAGACGTTTCAACTCAGCTTTCTTCCATAGCTTGCTCTTGTTGGTTGATGAGTAGCCAGGAGGAAAGTATCCTGCCCATTCCTTATCTGATGACTCAAATGATGAATCAGAAGAAATGTTTACAATGTTGGATGGAGCTTGAGTCATTGTGGTAAAAATTGATGTGTAATGTGTGTTGATAACTTAGCTAACCCTAATAGTCCTTTTATAGACAAAATCTAGGTAAAGGTTATTAAATGGTTGGTTGGTGCATGCATTAATGAACTAATCAGTGGTAGTTTATTAAGTTGACTTTTCTTTTTGTAAGTTTGCTTAAGTCTGTTATTTATAAAAATAAAAAAAAAAATGGTTTACATTTAAGGGGAGTAAATATGAAGTTAAGGGGAGGTTTAAATGTAAAATTTTTATTTTTAGGCCTTTCTTTACAAAGACGGGTAATCTTAAAAGTTAAATCTGGTTGTTATGCTTGTTTTTGGTTTGTGGAACTAACATTTGCAGAAACTCATGGATTTGGGGTGAATCAGGGTTACTTTGTTGCTCAAAGTTGTGTAAGTCAATGATTTTAGTAAAAGTCTGGTAGAGTATAAGTTAAGTCGGGTTGACTATTTTAAGTCTGGTAGTGAAAAACAGAGTAATTAAATATTACCGTTAGGTCTGTCTGACAGACTAATCATTTTTAAGCAAAATATTACCATTGAGGATTTTTCAATCTAGAGTCGTATATAAGGAGAAAATTTGATCAAAATTTTGGTCACTTTTATCCATATTTACTTCTAAATTTAAAAAACTATATTTTCGGTAAAAACTCTTTTTATCAACTACTTTTCAGTCAAAACCCTAACCAGAATTAATTCATATCTCATCCATGGCTTCTCTAAGATTCATTGACAAGCACAATTGATGAGTGTGTAAATACTCATCATTTTATGCCCATTATAGACACAAAAATGACCTAAAACACTGAATAATACTGCAGATATCCTTGGTTTGTGTTTTATGTGTCTCAGGTACTGAAGGATTGAAAACAGAACGAAAACGAGCATTTTTGGATCGACTCGGCAATAATTGTGCATTTGATCAAGTGAAGACGAAATTCAAAGACAGAGTCAATGTCAACCCCCAAAATCCCAAATTGACACAAATGGTCCCTGGAAATAGTTTTGATTTTTGGCAGCTTTAGTCCTTGGATTTTTAGGTTTTACAACATTGGTCCCTAAGATTTAACTAAAATCCAAAACTAATCCTAAAACTAAACCTAGTCACAAACTTAAATAACCCAACCCACCTTCACTAAACCCAAGCCCAATCCCACAAACCAAGCCCAATCCCCAAATAACCCAACCCGGCCTATTTCTTAGTTAACCAAAGGTTTGACCTTCGGTCAAACCTTTCTTCTTCAATACCACCCCGCCAAATACCATACCACTCCTTACCCACAGGTTTCTCTGTAACATCACCTCACCCCTCCTTCCTCTACACTCCACCTTACCTAACAGCCAAGAAGCATTTATTGCTTCTTCCCCATCAGTACAGAGCCATGTGCAAGTTTTCCCACTCACCACTTTTTGGCGCCAAAACCTACTTTGAAGGGCTGAGATCACTTCAAGTCTATCCAAGGGTGCATAAATGATCAGAGGAAGATAAGAGAGACATCCCACTATAGTTTAGTATAAATAGAAGCCAATGTAGCCTATAATGGCAAGTAGTTTATTTTTGTTTAATCGTATTGTATTTTAAATAGTTAAGCTTAATCAAATTTAGTTTCCAATTATCTTTACAAGTTATTTGCATTCTGTTGATCATTAATCTTTGTACTATTTCATTTAGTTAATGAAAATTTCATGTTCTTAAAGTTCCATGTGTACTGCTAATTCGAATTAAGCTAAGTGTTTGTTGAAAAACCTTACTTTCTGTTTCTATAAGCTTATATAAGCTCATTATAGCTTTTGATAAGCTTATAGTAGTTAAAATCAGTATAAACCTTAAAAAATACAAAAAAGTCAAAAAGTCAAAATAAGTGAAGAATAAGCTGTTGAAAAGAAGAAGCAAAGAGCAGGGTGTAACATGGATGGCCTTTGGTTTAGAGCTTCTTGGGAAGCTATAGGTTGATTTGGTTCTAATAATCAATTCTTGTTTTGGAGCTAAGCAATTTGTAAGAAATTCCAAATTCTCATGTTTTACTGTTCATGTGCTTATTTATATGCTTATTGCATTGTTTTCTGCTTATTTGATGTTAGTAATACTATTTCAAGTGGAATCAATAGGGTATGCTTGTTTGTTATTAGTTTTACTTAAAATCATCAAAAAGGTCAAAAATAGCCATATATAGATTCAGCTTATTAGACTGCTTATTGCCATTCCAAAGTCAGTTGTTAGTGCTTATTATACTCAGTGGTCATCTTTAAATCCAAATCATAGTTAAAAATTGGCTTTTGCCTTTGAAAAACCTTAACAGACCCTCAATAAGGGCTGTTTGGGTCAAAAACCCAAAATGGGTCAAACTGGGTTGCTACTGTTCATTTGCATATTGCTTAACTTTAATCTTGCTTAAATCAATTAGAATAAGCTGTTTTTAAGAACTTTTGATCTTATTTGAAGGATTTCCAAGTTTTTAATGGACTGTGATGATCCTAGGTCTTGGACTGTCCAAATAAGCTCCTGATAAGCTCTAGTTCATTTGGACCTTTCTTGTAGTATTTCTGAGAGCATTTGAGTGCACTTAGTGTTGGGCTATAAAGTTAAAGTACTGCTGGAATATCAAAGTACTGCTGGAAGTCAAAGTACTGCTAAATAAGTCAAAGTACTGCTGCTCGTTGAAGGACTGTTATGCAAATACGTTTAAGGACTAATGTGTAATTCTAGAATGTTCGTATTAGATTAGAATTAGAATTAGAATTACTTGTCGTTCAAGTATTGTAAACCGACTAGGGTTTTCCTTGTGCCTATAAAAGGATCCCTAGGTTGGCATTAGAGAAGCGATTTTAGAGAGACAAGTTCATACGATTAGAGATACGAATATTAGAAGATTATTAGAGTATTAGTGATTAGAGTTTGTTAGTGAATCTGTGTAAAGAGCAGGTTCAAGGTTTTAATAATATTCGAAGTTGTTTATTAATTCTTCTTAGCTTTGTTGAAGTAGATTCCGCATACTCAATAAAGTATATCAGCGTTTCACTATTAACAGTTTTGGATTTATCCAAGGTTGTTAAACCGTAGACAAGCTACAAGTTAGTTTGGTCAGAGTATATCGATCCAACAAGTGGTATCAGAGCTTGTGTGGAGACTCTGATTAAGAAGAAACCCTTAAAACCGATTTATCAACAAACCCTAAATGATGTCGACTGAAGCTGCACCAATCCCATCCATCACCTCACTCAGAATTCCTATCATCAAGAAGGGAGAATATGATCTCTGGAGCATGAAGATGAGGCAGTACCTTGCTATTACAGACCATGCTCTATGGGATGTGATTGTCAATGGTAATGTTGTTCTTGACGAACCTGTACATGTTGAAGGACAACCCAAACCACCTCAACCAACCTTGCCAGCAGCTACAAAGAGAAATCAAGATAAGGCTCTCAACATACTGTTGTCTGCTATTCCTGATGGTCACCTACTAAAGTTCCATGATGCTAAGGATGCAAAGCAATTATGGGCTGCGATCAAGACAAGATTTGGAGGTAATGATGCTTCTAAGAAGATGCATAGAAACTTATTGAAGCAGCAGTTTGAAACTTTCACTGTTGGTGAAAGAGAAGGTCTTGATGCTGCCTATGACAGATTCCAAAATCTACTTAGTATGCTAGAACTGTATGGAGCAGAGGTATCTGTTGAAGATGCAAATTTGAAGTTCTTAAGGAGTTTGCCATCTGTCTGGCATGTGGTTGCTACTATGATTAGAGGATAACCTGGATTGGAGTCTATGGACTTTGATGATCTCTACAACAATTTGAAAGTGTACGAGCAAGAGATGAATGGTCACAGTTCTCAGAAATCTCACAACATAGCTTTTGTGTCTTCTGAAAACAGAAGCAGTACTTCTACTCAAAGTACTGCTTATCCTTCTCAAAGTACTGTTGGTGATACACAACATGTTTGCACAACCACTACTACCACCACCCCATCATCAACAAACAACACCAACTCTGATGATGTTGTATGTTCCTTCTTTGCTCAACAAGCCACTCTACCTGTTACCTATCAAGAAGACTTGTTGCAGATTGAAGAAGATGCTTTGGAAGAGATTGACATAAGATGGCAAGTTGCCATGATCACTGCAAGGATCAAGAAGTTTATGAACAAAACAGGAAGGGGAATTGATTTCAAAGCCAAACAGGGTATAACTTTTGACAAATCCAAGATTGAATGCTTTAATTGTCAAAAGCTTGGGCACTTTGCAAGGGAATGCAAGTTTGCAAAATATCAAGCAAACAGAATGCTTGAACAACCCAAAGTTGAAAGAAAAGAGGTTCCTGTTACTGAAACAACACCAAAAGCTTTGGTGGCTCAAGAAAATCTAGCAGAGATTGACTGGAGTGCTGAATTTGATGATGAACCAGTAACCTATTCTATGGTTGCAATGGAAGAGTTTGATTGGAGCACATCTTTTGATGAGGAACCAGGATATGCTGCTTTGGAATCAAGAGATGGTCTTGGAAGCTTTAATTGGAGCATGGAGGATGAAGATGAACCTGTTCAGATTGCCATGGTTGCTACTTCACCAAGTTCATCCAATGTCTCTGAGGTATGCTCTAAGTGTAATGATGTGTATCAAAAGTTGCTTAAAGAATATGTGACTGAAAGAGATAATTGTAGAACAGCTAGGTCTGAGGTAGCCGATTATCAATTAACTTTAGAGTCAATGGAAGCCAAAATATTAACACATGAAAATAATGAAATGGCTTGGGCAGAAAAATATGAGCAACAAGATTATCAATTAAAATTAAGTGAATGGAAGTTAGGATGTAAGGTGTCTGAATTAGACAAGATTACTAAGGAAAGAGATGCTTTGTTAGAAAAACTTGCTAGTGTACAAAAGGTTGGTCTGGCACATGTTCAATTTGTTGAAAAACAAAGAAGAGTACACATTAAAACTGGACTAGGTTATGGTGTTGAGGATAGTAGTTCAAATGAGATTCCACCTAGTGATAAGGAACCAGTTAGTTCAGTAGAGATCTCAACTAGTGATGATGAACTTACTAGCTCAGAAGAAAACACACCTAGGAATGAGGAACCAATTAGTGAATCACCTCCTGAGTTTAAGAAAGATAAGGAGTACCACTCAGTTCCTGCACCCACTGGTAGGCTTCAACCACCTAGGACAGATGTTTCTTGTTATGGTATAGACAACCTAGAGTTTAGGAAGAAGCTTACTGGTCAATCTAGTTCTGAGAAACCTAAGGATGATTTTCAAAGGGGTAATGATCAAAAGTTTCCTACAGCCTTTCAAAAACAAACAGTACCTCCAAAAACTTTTCAAAGTACTGCTAGACATTCAGCAGTACCTCCAAGAGAAACCTTTCAAAATACTGCTCACTATAGGAAACCTTTTAATCATAGAAGAGGATTTGGGAATATGGAGCGAAAATTATGTTATGTATGCTATAGTCCTGATCATTTGATTAAGCACTGTGACTTACACTCAGATTACTTAAGTCAGTTCCCAAGGAATAGTCCTACCCATCATAAGCCTAAGGAGAATAGACCTGCCAATCATAAGCCAAGGGAGACTAGACCAGTTTGGAATCACTCAAATAGGGTTAACCATAGTAATTTCTCTAAAGACTATAGGTACCCTCACCAGAAAAGAACGTTTTCCAAACCACCAGTACCTTCACACACTGATAAGTCTCAAGAAGTACCTTCTCAAAGGACTGATAAGTTTTCACCCAATCGTGGTACTGCTAACACTTTTTCATATAGAAAACCTAAGAGATTCAATTCATATAAAAGGTCTTACACCTCAAGCAAAGTACCTAGATCAGAGAAACCTAAAGTCAAACGAAATTGGGTTAAGAAAGAAAGTACTGATGGGGAACACGCAGTACTTTCATCAGATAAGGGTGAAACAGGGAGTGTTGTTGATAATACAACACAGGACATGGGACCAAAGCAAATAATCATTGACCATGCCTTTAAAACCAGTGGAGATTACATACTGAAGGAATTCAAGTATGTCACTCCACAAGGGGAACACAAGTCAGTAATGGCTTGGGTTCCTAAAAGAAACTAACCCTTTTCTTTTACTGTGCAGGGCAACCCAGAGGAGGAGCTTAAAGATCATATTATTGTTGATAGTGGTTGCTCTGGCAGCATGACAGGGGACAAGGAGATCCTGTCAGATTTTAAGGCATATTATGGAGGAAGAGTTGCATTTGGTAATGATCCTGATGGAGGGAGAATCACTGGCAAAGGAACAATCAAGGCTGGATGTATTGATTTTGAGAATGTTAGATATGTGAAGGAGCTCAAGTTCAATCTTTTGTCAGTTTCTCAGATTTGTGACAAGAAGTACCCAATTTTGTTCACTGATACAAAATGTCTTATTCTCTCTCCTGAGTTCAAGTTTGTTGATGATCACTTGGTAACATTGAGAGTACCAAGAACCAATGATGTGTACAGTTTAGACTTAAAGAGTCTCAATTCTGCTGGAAAAGCAACATGTTTAGTAGCCAAGGCATCATTGGAAGAAGCACATCTATGGCATCGAAGACTAGGTCATGTAAATTTCAAGAACATCAACAAGCTGGTCAAAGGAAATTTAGTTAGAGGTTTACCTTCCAAAACATTCAAGACTGATCATTCATGTTTGGCATGCAAGAAGGGTAAACAACATAAAGCTTCATGTAAGAAGCTTGAGGAAAGAGATATTAGAGAACCTTTGGAGTTGCTACACATGGATCTGTTTGGACCAATTTCAGTAGAAAGTTTAAACAAGAAGAAGTACTGCTTGGTTGTGACAGATGATTGTAGCAGATTTAGTTGGGTCTTTTTCTTGGGATTCAAAGATGAAACCTTTGATGCTATCCATGACTTGATAGTAGCCCTTGAAAATCAACTGAGACTCAAAGTAAGAGGTATTAGATGTAATAATGGGACAGAATTCAAGAACAAGCATATGGATGAATTCTGTGACAAGAAAGGGATCAAAAGAGAGTTTAGCATTGCTAGAACACCACAGCAGAATGGTGTTGCAGAAAGAAAGAACAGGACTTTGATAGAAGCAGCTAGAACAATGCTTGCAGATTCCCAATTACCTATTTTCTTTTGGGCTGAAGCTATAAGTACTGCTTGCTATGTTTTAAATAGAGTATCAGTGACTAAACCTCAGATGAAAACACCTTATGAGTTACTAATGGGAAAGAAACCAAACATTCGTTTTCTAAAACCTTTTGGCTACTCTCTGACTATTCTAAATACCATTGATTCTCTGGGAAAATTTGATGGTAAGTCAGATGAAGGATATCTATTGGGTTATTGTACAAATAGCAAAGGTTTTAGAGTATATAACAGGAGTACCAAAAAGGTTCAAGATTGTCTTCATATTGAATTTTTGGAAGATAAAGAAACTCAGAAAGGTAAAGGTCCTGATTGGATGTTTGATCTTGATCTCAAGTTCACTCCATCTATGAATTATGTACCTGTTAGAGAAGAAAATCAGGCTGATCACAAAGAAGATGATTCACAGTACATTGTTCATGGAGTAAATGTTAGACCAGAAGATGTTCCTGATAGAGAACCTGCAATTATTAATAAGGAACCAAGTACTGCTCAACCAACCAATACAGTATCTGATGAAGATCAAGCCATACAAGATGAACTTAATAGGATGCTTTTTCAAGAAACTATAGGAAAATCCTATGAAGATGAACAAAGGAGGGCTTATGAAGCTGCAAAGAAAAAGGGTAAATTTCAAGATACTGCTCACAGTACTTTTGATCAAAGTACTGATGACCCTTTTGACAGTACTTCTGGTGTGTTAGAACCATCAAATTGGTACAATGCTGATGATTCCAATGTTGATGATGAAGATTTGGATAATGCTAACATTCCTGGGTTAGAAGAAATTGATGATGAGCTTAATCAAGAAGGTATTTTCTCAACTACCAATGAAGGAATTGATTTTACTAATTTGGAATCTGATCTTCCAGTTCCACCAACTCCAACATTGAGAGTTCATAAAGCTCATCCTCAACGCAATATTATTGGATCACCCTCTTCAGGAGTGCTTACAAGAAACAAAGCTAAAGGTCTTTCTAAGCAACATACTGCTTTACTTAGCTTTGTTTACAAACAAAACAGGATGAATCACAAGGATCAACAAACATGCCTGTTTGCTTGTTTTCTATCTCAAGATGAACCCAAGAAGGTAGCTCAAGCTTTAAATGATGAAAGTTGGGTTGAAGCTATGCAGGAGGAGCTTCTACAATTCAAGCTTCAAGACGTCTGGGTATTATGTGATCTACCAGATGGCAAGAGAGTCATTGGCACAAGATGGGTTTTCAGAATCAAAAGAGATGAAAGAGGGAATGTTATCAAAAATAAAGCTAGATTAGTTGCACAAGGATATCGCCAAGAAGAAGGAGTGGATTATGATGAAGTGTTTGCTCCTGTTGCAAGAATAGAGGCAATAAGGTTATTTCTTGCCTTTGCATCATACATGGGATTTCCTGTCTACCAAATGGATGTAAAAAGTGCCTTCCTTTATGGCACAATTTCTGAGGAAGTTTATGTTAAACAACCTCCTGGTTTTGAAGATCCTGCACATCCAAACAAAGTATACAAGGTGATCAAGGCACTGTATGGCCTTCATCAAGCTCCCAGAGCTTGGTATGAGCGACTCTCTACTTTTTTATTACAACATGGTTACATGAGAGGAGCAATTGATAAGACTTTGTTTATCAAAAGAGATAAGAAGGACATTATGTTAGTCCAAGTCTATGTGGATGATATTATCTTTGGAGCCACAAAGAAGTCTATGGTGAAAGAATTTGAAGAACTTATGCAGCGGGAGTTTCAAATGAGTTCTATGGGAGAATTAACTTTCTTTTTGGGGCTTCAAGTTAGACAAACAAGAGATGGAATCTTCATTAATCAGGAAAAGTATGTTGCAGACATACTTAAAAGATTTGACCTTCCAACTGTCAAGCCTGCCACCACACCTATTGACACCAATAAACCATTAGGCAAGGATGAAGATGGACAACCTGTGGATGTGAAGCTTTACAGATCAATGATTGGTTGTCTTATGTACTTAACTGCATCAAGACCTGACATCATGTTTGCTGTATGCTTGTGTGCAAGATATCAGGTTACACCCAAGGTTTCACATATGTATGCAGTCAAGAGGATTTTTCGATATCTCAAGCATCAACCAAAGTTAGGATTATGGTATCCTAAGGAGTCACCTTTTCACTTGGAAGCTTTTTCAGATAGTGATTATGCAGGGGATAACTATGATAGAAGATCAACCACAGGAGGATGTCAATATCTTGGAAGAATATTAGTCTCATGGCAATGTAAGAAGCAAACAATTGCAACAACCTCCTCTACTGAAGCAGAATATGTTGCTGCTGCAAGCTGTTGTGGACAAGTTTTGTGGATGCAAAAGCAACTCTTGGATTATGGGTACAACTTCAAGAATACTCCTATCAACATTGATAATGAGAGTACCATCTGTATTGTGAAGAATCCAGTTTACCATTCCAAGACTAAGCATATTCAGATTAGGCATCACTTCATTCGGGATTGTTATGAGCACAGGCTTATAAATGTGGTCAAGGTTCACACAGATGATAATGTAGCTGATCTACTCACAAAGGGATTTGATGTTTCAAGATTCAACCACTTAGTTGTGAGCATTGGGATGATTAACTACTAGGCTACATTTGAGGGGAGGCTTTAGTATTAGTTAGTATACTTTCTTTCAGTTCTTAATGAAAGTATTGGTTTTTAGTAGTTTAGTTTAGAACCTATGTTGTATTTGAGGGGAGGCAACATAGTTATTAGTTAGAACTTATGCATGTGTCATTTATAAGTTCTTGGTTTAGTTTGAAGTGTTGGTTATGGATAAGAAGATAGAACGTACTGCTTTGTTACTTAAAGTACTGGCTCAGCAACGTACTGCTTACGTGGACGTACTGTTCCAACGGTCAAAAATGTGGGGCTACGGTTAATTAATTCATTACGGCGGAGATAATAAGTCCATCCAAACGGTAACTTTATTATTTTGAGTTTGATTTGTTTCAATCCTATTTAAAGAAACTCTCACCTATTCACCGCCTTTTAACTTAATCCGAGACCACTCATTCAATCTTCCACCACAATCTTTCTAACGAAACACACCTTCAAAACGTATCCTTCTCTACGATTCATCATGGCTAATCGAATCACAATTAGCAAACACAACATGATCGCTAATTTAGACAAAACAGGGGACAATATTGACTTTCATGCGATCATCGATTTCTTGACTGGGTCTTCAATCAACTATTCCATTTTAGTTGATCCTGACGTTATTGGTCCATGGATACAAGAATTTTGGGCTACTGCAAAGGATGAGGATGATTCTTTCATTAGGGCTACGGTTGCTGGAAGAACAATTCGGATTTCTGAAGCCACAATTAGGGATGCTTTGATGTTTAATGATGAAGGAGGAGCTGTTCGTTTTGACAAACAAGTACTTTGGGACACATTAAGGGATATAGGCTATGAGGGAGATCTTACGAAACTTACTTTTCAGAAGCCTTTGTTTTGTTCTCATTAGAAGTACCTAATTCATGTCTTACTCCACTGCTTAAGTCCCAAGAGTAATTCTTTTGATCAATTTGGTCAAAATATTGCATCTGCTTTAGTGGGTTTGGCTCCCGATCAACGATTCAACTTTTCAAGACTTATTCTTGATGGTATGCTTTCACACATTACTAATGGTAAACCATTCTTGATGTATCCTAGGTTTGTTCAATTATTCTTGAACAAACAGCTTGAGGATGTCCCTAAACCTCAAAGTTTTTTACCCACTGTCAAACTTCCACCAAAGGTGTTTACTTTTATATCTAAGAAGAGTATCAAGTTTTCTGGAACAAACACACCTTTGACTGCTCATATATTGGAAGTTGCACAAGTAGTTAGAGATGCAGAGCAAGAGCAAGAGCAAGAAGAAAACTCTGAATCAGCAAGTCATGAGTCTCCAGTTTCAAGAGAAGATAGTGTTCCTCAACCTACTGCTTCTCAACATACTGCTTCTCAACATACTTGTAACACCCCCAAATCTGGTTTAGCGGAAGCATACATGTTTGGGTGCTACTAAATTGGTATCACAACACAAAGTATAAAGAATGGTTTTACCTCAACCATTTAAAATAGATTTCATATTCAAAAGTGATTTGTTTACAACATTTCAAAAATAGTGCGGAAATATAAGCCCATAAAAGATTTCAAGTGGTCCCAAATATATCAGAGTCTTCTATGACCATGCCATGCCATGCCAAAAGCCTTCACAACTAGATTATCGCCTTAAACCTGAAAATACATGCTAAAAAGTGTCAACACGAGGTTGGTGAGTTCATAGAGTTTAGTGTAAAATGTAAAGCATTTGAATAACGATTTTCCCGGCAAAGGCATTGTAAATCCACTCAGTCCCAAGCCCCGCCCATACAAGACTTGCAACCTGTGTGTTTACAACCCGCTGCCAAATAAGATTTGTAATAAAGCAGTAATAATACTGTGAGTTCCATAAGAGTTTTGTGGCCATTGTGTCGCTCACAATGTCCTGAAAATAGTGTTTACCTTCAAGTAAAGTTTGTGGACCAAGTGTAGGGTATGCAACCCAAAATAAAATAGTTTATTACGCTAGCTCTAAGTTCATGTAACCGAAGCTATAACAGTGTGCATGCTCTAGAAGCATGTTAAATATCAGTGGCCCGGCAAGTGTTTATCCCAGACACTTGTAGTTTCGACATGGTATACGTTCGTTTGCCTATCCGGTCAACCCGAACGGGGACGTTACTCCCAATAGATCTATTTATAACATTCGCGCTTCCCAGCAGGAATTGACGGTTCATGAGTTTGGGCAATTTGGGACATAATAGTGCTTAGGCTAATCCGCGTAATAGTTTGGTAACAACAGTGTTGGTCCATAAAAATAGTTTTGCATTTTTCTTACCCCGATTGTAAAACAAGTTCAAATAGAGTGGGGTTACATATCAGTCAATCACATAATGCGTTCAAAGAACCAATTCAAATAATTCAGCTCAACAGTCAGATATTGAGTAAACAGTTCGCAGATTTCAAAAATAAACAGTCATTGAGTTTAGTTAAAACGAGCATGTATTCTCCCCCAAGAACAGTTTAAAAACCAGTAAAAGTAGGGGCCATGAACTCACC
The DNA here is from genome assembly GCA_021014915.2 of Artemisia tridentata subsp. tridentata. Lineage (NCBI taxonomy): Eukaryota > Viridiplantae > Streptophyta > Magnoliopsida > Asterales > Asteraceae > Artemisia > Artemisia tridentata. Next base: position 29,160,932 of record CP139506.1, on the reverse strand, counting down.
TTAGCCACAGCAATGCAAAGATCACGACAAACACAACTGGCATCTAGCTATTCACAACGGTCTCAAGACATACGACACAACGGAACACGGAGGTGCAAGCACAGCGGTACACAACGGTTCAGGATCGGCACAACCTAATACGTATACGGTTATCTCAAAATACGTCTCGCAAGATAATAAAGTCTATAAAAGACAAAGTGTCGTAGTTTTCGTGGATTACTCAGTTTTCAAAACTTATCAAAAGCTTATTTTCAACGTTTCGTGTGGTGTGGTAAGAAGACATAGACTCGACATACAACTCACGCCAAAGAGAAATAGACATCGACATAGTCGAGAGAATATTGACGAGAACTCAAACCAAGGAAGACAACGCTAGTAGGTTACGACAAACAAACACCTCAATAAAATAAAGTAGTTTGTACATTTCGACATTTACCCCGTTATCCCAAATAATTTGTATAAAACATAATTTGTTTTATAATAAATTTTAGTCCAACACAGCCCTTGGGCTTCGGCCCAGATAACAATCAAATGCACCCCTAGTAAAACAAACTAATGATACAATTCAAACCTTATCAATTTAGTGAACTTGTTAAAACCAAACAAAATCAGTTTTGGGCTTTGGCCCAAAATAACATCAACTCACCCTTGTCAATACTTTTGACACCAAACGCAATTAATCATTCGCAAATCTGATCCGAGTCCAAAAAAGAGACTCAAAAGAGACGATAACTAAAATTAGTTTATCATGCCGAGACTCATAAACAAAACAATACGCCACTTAATCTCATAAGTTACAAAAATAAGTCGGAGAAGATGCGTTCGACAGAAGCAATATAACGAAAGTCCAAATGCAACATCGGTGACAACAACAGAATTAACGAGGGCTTAATATCAAAGCCATAAACATATTTGGGTCGACCCGACCCGGACACAAACTGTGTCAAACAAACACCACTTAAATCAATTCTTACCACATGAAACCTTAACAATAACTTGTTAAATCTCCTTTTTTAATGACAAGAAACAGATTAAAGGGTTATTTAAAATATTTTATCCAGTTTATAATCCACAAAATTTATAACAATGAGTTATATCCAGCGTTTTAATCCACTCAATCCACGGAAAACATACGACATCAAATATATATACGCTCGGTAAATAGGTAAGTAAAACGAGATGTGGTTTTTACCATGCCACTGGACGAACTAGAGAGAAAATGAGAGGCATAAAAAAACATGGTGGTGACGACGAGGTTGGCTGCGGTAACAGCTACACCACGATGGCGACAGCAACAAACCGAACGAGACCCAAAACTGCTCCAAACACTCGATCTAAACTCGTATGATTCCATAAAGGTGTCGCCGGAAATACCTTGCCGGAAAAACTATAAGTTAACAAGAGGAAGAAAATAGGTGGGCGTGGGTTTGAGGCGCGTGAAGTATATGGAGATGATGAGGATGGTGAGAGGATTAAAATGGTGGTGGCGGTGAGAGTTGGTGGTTGGCGGTGGAGCGCCGGTGGTCGAATTTGGTTGCCGGAAAATGAGAGGAGAGAGGTGAAGGAGATGGATTGTCGGCTGGAAGAGAAAAAGGGGTTTTATAACCCTAAAGATTTATAATAGTAGTATTTATAGTGGTAGGTTGGGACTTGTGGCAAACCCTAGCGTGCCCTCAGGGACTAAAACTGCCAATCTCCTTATATTTTTAACGATACGTGAACAAGACAAATAAATCGTGTTATAATTATCTCCCGAGCACCCGAAAGTTATTCCAGTAATCTTAAAAGTGTTTTTCCATCAATTTTGGTTATGAATACGCGTAGCTTTATTTCTCGTTACCCCAATTAAATTAATATTCGCGTTTAGAATAATTTTTCCAATAAAACGACTATTCATACGCCTCGTTCCTCACGAATAATAAAATAATCAAATCAATTCGTCGGTTGTGCCAGTACGCGTTGTGTACAAATTTTTACGTTTCGCGAGATAAAATTCACGTTTTTGAGTCAAATGAGATCGGAAAGGTTCGTAAATGAAAAACAGGGATAATCTCGTATAGAAATAAATCTGGAAAATTGCGGGTTGTCACAGCCTCACCTCCTTAACGGAATCGCGACCTCGCGATTCAATTCAAGTTACTCGTTACGGTTGAAAAGGAATGAGTATATACATACGAGGATTCATCGTCACGTTCTCACGTGGATTCAAGACCTTTTTCGCGAGCTTCGAAGAGCTTTGTCGATACAGATGCGACTTTACTAAAGTCGTTCGACTTCACGGTTCATGATTTCGACAGGTTTCTAAACAAGATTCAAACATTCATCAATTTGGATTTCTCCCGGAGGAAAAGTAGTTGCCTCATCGGCAAGTCATTTTATCACAATGCGCATAAAAACATTGCGAATACTGCTGAGTCCTGACGGTAGCTCGAGCCTGTGTGCTACTGTTCAACTCTAGCAAGGATTTCAAAAGGATCAAAGCAGCGAGAATTAAGCTTTCCGTGTTTACTAAACGTATCACACCGTCTCTGGATGAATCTTTAAGCATAATTTAGGCTTTAACTGGAAATTCAAGAGGTTACGTCATTAGTAAGCATAACTGTTCTGACGATTTGCGAGCAATTTGCAACTCGGTTCTGATTCTGAATGATCTTCGTGGTAGTCTCATGAACAAGTTTGGGTCAGTAAGTTAGGTATCCGCAACTTCCACCCATCAAGTCGGCGATCGGCACTTGCGACCATAAAGTGCCTTGTACGGTGCCGTTGAAATACTGGGATCATAAGCATCGTTATAAGAGGATGTGGCCAACGGAAGGTGTCTATCCCAACGATTGCCACACTCGATTACTCAGGTGGAGGTGCGGGATTCGCTTCTGAAGTCTAGTTTTTGATATAGTAGCAAAAACAGCAATTCAACTTACAAAATGATTTGTGAAGTGAATTTGTGAAGCAACTTATAGGATAATAGGAAAACAATTTCATCGTTTATAAAATTTGTAGTAAAGTCAAAGTTTTGATTTTTAAGTTTGATTCGTGACATCGTAACAAAGCAACAAAACGTTTTATGAAATCGTTTTGCTAAATGATTTGTAGAGAGTTTACGGGGCAACAGGAAAGCGGCTCGCCATTTATAAAATGGTAGTAAGATCAAAATTTTGATTTTTGCAAAAATAGTAGTAAAACATTTTGTAGGATGACCGCAAATGGTCGATGGAAAAAAATCAAAGGCAGTTTGTAAATTAATGGCAAAACAGTTTATTATTCTATAAGAGGTTAGCAAAGATAACTGGTATTCCCGAGGGACGAGAGAAAAGTTGAGTGATTGTAAAAGAGTTTATAAAATGACTTGTAAAACAGTCCATAAGGTACTAGGAAAACAATTTATTATTAGTAAAATAATAACAACTGTGGTTTAGCTTGTGATATAGTACTGAGGTAACAAATCGGTTTATAAAATAACTGTAATTTGATTTGTAAAATAGTTTATAGAACGAGAACCATTCGTTGTTTAAAATAGTTGTAAGGTCGAAATTTTGATTTCATAAAGTAGGAGTAAAACATTCGTAGGGTGACCGCGATAAATCAGTTTGTATGATATTAGCGACATGGTTTATTATATTATGAGAGGGTAGCAAAAATAGCTGATATTCCCGAGGGACGAGAGGAGGATTAGGTGATTGTCCCAAGGAACGCGGTTCAGGTTATTCTTTAGGGTCTTAAGGTTTCTGTCGGGCGCAGAATCTTTGCCGAATGGGAAGTTTAGCTAGTTTAGAGTACGACTCTGAAGGAGGATGTTGATTGCTACTAGCAATCGGTTGGCTGTCTCAGTAGTGTACTTAGTGTTTAACGCGGAAAATACAACATCATTTGATTGTAGGGTTGAGGTGGAGGTGACTGTAACGAAAACAAAACATGGTTCAGGTTTAAGCTGAATGACAATTCCAAATTCAGGAATGAGGTTCAGATTTAAACATGGTCAAAACCAATTCTTATGCTCCAATAAGCTAAAATGGGCTTACTACGATCTCGAGGAGTTACAAATAAGCAACTCGGGTTTAAACGATGCTCATCGGGTCTAGCCTGAGTTGATGCAAATTACGGGTAGACGGCAGCAACTGGGATTCCATATAAATGGCGAAGTATAGTGGTGTCGGATGTATTACGGTTCGAGGTTCAAATTTAAACATAGTCAAAACCGATTCCAAACACTCCAATAGGCTCAAATGGGCTTTTTACAAATAAGCAATATGGGTCCAAACGATGCCAATCGGGTCTAACTGGCCCGATGCAAATTACAGTCAGACGGTGACAAATAGAAATTATGTATAAATGGAGGAGTATAGCGGTGCCGGTGTATTACGGTTCATAAGGTGTTGTGATGCCAGTGTGTTGTGTGTGGATGTGAATGTTCATGTTAGGCAGTGATTATGTACACCCACAGAATTTTATGTCTTTCAAAGATCAAGTAGGAAATCAATCTGGACATAACTCTAGTATAACTACTCTGAGTATTGCAAAATTTACCTCTGAGTCAGACATAGGTGATCAGGCTATGTCCCACTGTCCCTGGTCGAATATAGGTGATCAGTCTATATTCCACCGAGGTTCAATAAATTTTGGAATAGTCAGCTTAGTTACACCAGTAATATATCCCTTACTTTTAAAAGTTTCTTAAATAATTAAGGCGGATGTCCACACTCGCGGACGATTGATGAGATTGCGTAAAGAAAAGGCATACTGTTACGACGAGTATGATGCGTGTGTATAAGTATGTCGAAAATACTTATAGTAGATAGCGAAAATAGATGGATACACTTATCCGATAACAGTGTGCGCATCTCATCAATTATATTAGCAATAAAAATCACAATGAGGCATCAGCTTGGCAGGCAGGCACGTGGCGGTCATAGGGTTAAGTTTTCGTAAAAGTGGTTATAGTCTAGGTTTTAAAAATACCCAGTTCTCTATAACCTGGCTCTGATACCAATCTGTAACACCCCCAAATCTGGTTTAGCGGAAGCATACATGTTTGGGTGCTACTAAATTGGTATCACAACACAAAGTATAAAGAATGGTTTTACCTCAACCATTTAAAATAGATTTCATATTCAAAAGTGATTTGTTTACAACATTTCAAAAATAGTGCGGAAATATAAGCCCATAAAAGATTTCAAGTGGTCCCAAATATATCAGAGTCTTCTATGACCATGCCATGCCATGCCAAAAGCCTTCACAACTAGATTATCACCTTAAACCTGAAAATACATGCTAAAAAGTGTCAACACGAGGTTGGTGAGTTCATAGAGTTTAGTGTAAAATGTAAAGCGTTTGAATAATGATTTTCCCGGCAAAGGCATTGTAAATCCACTCAGTCCCAAGCCCCGCCCATACAAGACTTGGAACCTGTGTGTTTACAACCCGCTGCCAAATAAGATTTGTAATAAAGCAGTAATAATACTGTGAGTTCCATAAGAGTTTTGTGGCCATTGTGTCGCTCACAATGTCCTGAAAATAGTGTTTACCTTCAAGTAAAGTTTGTGGACCAAGTGTAGGGTATGCAACCCAAAATAAAATAGTTTATTACGCTAGCTCTAAGTTCATGTAACCGAAGCTATAACAGTGTGCATGCTCTAGAAGCATGTTAAATATCAGTGGCCCGGCAAGTGTTTATCCCAGACACTTGTAGTTTCGACATGGTATACGTTCGTTTGCCTATCCGGTCAACCCGAACGGGGACGTTACTCCCAATAGATCTATTTATAACATTCGCGCTTCCCAGCAGGAATTGACGGTTCATGAGTTTGGGCAATTTGGGACATAATAGTGCTTAGGCTAATCCGCGTAATAGTTTGGTAACAACAGTGTTGGTCCATAAAAATAGTTTTGCATGTTTCTTACCCCGATTGTAAAACAAGTTCAAATAAAGTGGGGTTACATATCAGTCAATCACATAATGCGTTCAAAGAACCAATTCAAATAATTCAGCTCAACAGTCAGATATTGAGTAAACAGTTCGCAGATTTCAAAAATAAACAGTCATTGAGTTTAGTTAAAACGAGCATGTATTCTCCCCCAAGAACAGTTTAAAAACCAGTAAAAGTAGGGGCCATGAACTCACCTTAGCCACACAGCAATGCAAAAGATCACGACAGACACAACTGGCATCTAGCATTCACGTTCTCAAGACATACACACATGGACCGTGCAACCAACTACACATAAATCGACAACAAAATATCGGATCAAAGAAACACGAGTAGTAGCAAAAACACAATTAGTAGTTTGTATTCACATTACCTACCAATTAGTAAACAACACGCACAGGCTCGCCCAATAGATCGACAACCTAATATTACGGTACTCAAACCCCAAGTAAAACAAACAAGCAGTTGATATCATTTCAAAACCTTATCAATAATAAAGTAGTTTGTAACTGTCAATAACACCAAAAAAAAACATCATTTGGAGTAAATAAACAACTCACCCTTGGTGACAAGTATTTAACAAACAAACACCATAATAAATATTTCGAATTATCGACAATTTACACCGTTATCAAATAATACTTGTTAAAACATAAAATAATAATTTTAGTCAAGCTTTTCGGCCCAATAATAACAATAAACAATATGCCACTTATCATTTATAACTTTTAAACAAACAATATTCTTCCCAAATCTATCCCGGTCAAATTTACAAACCAAACAGAAGACAAAATAACTAAAAAGAGTAACAAATTAGATCATGGGACAAACAATACCATTAATCTCATAGTTTAAAATAAAGAGCGTTCGACAGAAGCAATTTAAGGAAAGTCAATGCACACGGTGACAACAAAGAATTAACAGGTTAAACAAACCATAAACATATTTGGGTCGACCTGACCCGGACACAAACTGTGTCAAACAAACACCACTCAAATCAATTCTTACCACATGAAACCTTAACAATAACTTGTTAAATCTCCTTTTTTAATCACAAGAAACAGATTAAAGGGTTATTTAAAATATTTTATCCAGTTTATAATCCACAAAATTTATAACAATGAGTTATATCCAGTGTTTTAATCCACTCAATCCACGGAAAACATACGACATCAAAATATATATACGCTCGGTAAATAGGTAAGTAAAACGAGATGTGGTTTTTACCATGCCACTGGACGAACTAGAGAGAAAATGAGAGGCGTAAAAAAAATGGTGGTGACGACGAGGTTGGCTGCGGTAACAGCTACACCACGATGGCGACAGCAACAAACCGAACGAGACCCAAAACTGCTCCAAACACTTGATCTAAACTCGTATGATTCCATAAAGGTGTCGCCGGAAATACCTTGCCGAAAAAACTATAAGTTAACGAGAGGAAGAAAATAGGTGGGCGTGGGTTTGAGGCGCGTGAAGTATATGGAGATGATGAGGATGGTGAGAGGATTAAAATGGTGGTGGCGGTGAGAGTTGGTGGTTGGCGGTGGAGCGCCGGTGGTCGGATTTGGTTGCCGAAAAATGAGAGGAGAGAGGTGAGGGAGATGGATTGTCGGCTGGAAGAGAAAAAGGGGTTTTATAACCCTAAAGATTTATAATAGTAGTATTTATAGTGGTAGGTTGGGACTTGTGGCAAACCCTAGCGCGCCCTCAGGGACTAAAACTGTCAATCTCCTTATATTTTTAACGATACGTGAACAAGACAAATAAATCGTGTTATAATTATCTCCCGAGCACCCGAAAGTTATTCCAATAATCTTAAAAGTGTTTTTCCATCAATTTTGGTTATGAATACGCGTAGCTTTATTTCTCGTTACCCCAATTAAATTAATATTCGCGTTTAGAATAATTTTTCCAATAAAACGACTATTCATACGCCTCGTTCCTGACGAATAATAAAATAATCAAATCAATTCGTCGGTTGTGCCAGTACGCGTTGTGTACAAATTTTTACGTTTCGCGAGATAAAATTCACGTTTTTGAGTCAAATGAGATCGGAAAGGTTCGTAAATGAAAAACAAGGATAATCTCGTATAGAAATAAATCTGGAAAATTGCGGGTTGTCACAATACTGCTACTAGGGAAGATGTTGCTCCTATGTCAATTCCTATCCATGAGGAGTCAGACCTAGGTATGAATCAACCACCATCTCCTAATGATTATACTTCCACAAATGTGTCTCAGCAATTTGGAGAAGATGAGGAAGAGATGGATAATTATGCCTTGACAAGGGAGTTAAGGAGGCTAAAAAAGGAGAGTGAGGCTCAAGCTGCTCAGATAGTCAAATTAAAGACTAAGTATCAAAGATTGAAGAAGTTTGTTTGGCCACTAGTTCAACACCACCGGTTATGGGTAAAGTCTCAGAAGAGGAGTGGTCAGAAACCTAAGAAGGCTTCTCAGTCAAAGAAGAACAAGTCAAAGAAGCAGTCTTCATTCCAATTGGGGAGGAATTTAGAGAATTTGAATGAAGATGCTGGATTTAATCAAGATGCTAGATTTATTGATGATACTCAGATGACACCACCTGAAAATATTCCTCAAGAAACTGCTGAGAGGAAGAGTGATGAAACAGAGCAAATCAATATTGAAGAAGCTGCTGTTGAAGTAAGAAGTGGTGATACTGAGGAAGTAAATTTGGAAGGAACTGATGCTGAAAGTACTGCTCTTCAAGGTACTGTGAGGCAATTTATGATTACACCAAGGACTTTGGATTTTGAGGAAGATGTTGGTCCTTCGAATCAAGTTCAAGAGGAAGTTGGCCCTTCCAAACCAGCTCAGGAAGAAGATGTTATAGCTCATACTAACAGTGATGATGAAACGATTGCTGACATTATGATTAATATGTCAAGTCAAAGAGGCATCAGTATTCATGAAGTTGAACAACAACCTCATACTTCTTCTCAACCTACCCAGGAGTTAGATCCAAAAGACAAAGGTAAAGGGGTCATGGTAGAAAAGAAGAAGAAGAAGAAGCTGACATTGGCACAGTTAAGAAAAATTCAGATTGCCAAAGGTGAGGAAGCAGCTAGACTATTGCAAGCTAAGTTAGATGCTGAAGAATCTAGGAAGCTTATTGTTCAACCACAAAGGCCAATTAGTAAAGCTAGAGAAAGAAATGATATGATGGCTTATCTGAAAGGTCAAGGATATACAGGTTTGGTGAAATTGACACATACAGAGATGAAGGATTTGTATGATGCTGTTAGGGAAGCTATAGAAAAGGATCTTGCAAGCATTATTTCGTTTGAAGATAAGAAGCTTGAAGATAGAAGAAAGGAAAGAGCTGTTACAAGGAGCTCAAAGAGGAAAAGAACAACAACTGATGAACAGCCATCAAAGAAGCTCAAGGATACATTTGAATTTAGAACAGACACAGTTGATGAGCTAAGGAATTACCTCAGAGTTGTTGACTTTGAACATCCAAAATTAAAAGAAGATCCTGATAAGAAGTCCAAGATATCTACTTTTTCAGTTGTAAAATCACAAGAAGGAGATTATCTGATCTTTCATAGACAAGATGGAAGTTTTAGAGTATTCAATTCATTATGGGATATACTACATCTGATTGACAGAGAGGATATGCTTCAGTTATATCTACAAGTGCAAACTTACTTTGAGCATATTCCACCACAAGGAGTAGGTTTGGTTTTGGTAGGAGATTTTACAACCATCTGGGAAACAGAGGAAACAAAGGATAGTACTTTGTGGGAAAATCAAGAAAACTGGGAGATTAACAGATGGAGATTCTTTGAATCAGTTGGAATACACGTTTTGAAGTTAGAGGATGGCACTATGATTCATATGCTAGCAGAACAGAGATATCCACTCACAAGAGATCTGATGATCAGGATGCTAGAGCATGGCATGGAAGTGGAACAAGAAAATGAGGTAGCATTGATGGTCATAAAATTGTTCATCAAGTGGATAACTGAAGCTGAAGATTAATGCATAACTACTGGTATGATTTAATTATTATATAAATCTTTTGAAAAATAAGTACTTTCTTCAAAGTACTGCTAGTCAAACAGTACTTTCTCAAAGTACTGCTTGCAGCATGAAACCAGTAAAGTCTTTTGATAAAATCAGTGATTTTTGATAAGTGCAAAAACATTTTGAAGCACAAAGATTAAATAGCAACAAATGGTTTTGAAAGCAACAACATGGTGTTAGTACTTGTACTACACAACAAATGGTAATCAACTCACCATGTTTAATAAACAAGAAAGAGTTTGACTCATCATGAGGGTACGGCTCTGATGTGATTATCAAATCCGTTTTTAGTTGACAATTTACTAAAAAATGTATGGTTTTCAACTCACCATATCTATGTTAGTGAAGAGTTGGCTAGCCCACAAGATAATGGCTTTGTGGTAAAGGCTGTGGAAAACCATTATATGTTAATTAGTTCACCATAGTAGTGATTGTACTAAAAGAACTAGCTAGTCCAAAAGCAAATGGCTGTTTGGTAAAGACTAATCAAATCTGTTGATAGCTGATGATTTGCTAAAAATCATATGGTTATCAATGTACCATGGTTTCTTAAACCTAAACATTGGCTACTCCAGAGTTAATGGCTTTGGTAAAGAGACATCAAAATCCATTAAGTTTTCAATGATTCACCTCTCACAAGAGTTAACACACCTAGAAGTGATGAGAATAGTATGAAACTTTTAAGATCTGATGTACCTATTGCCAATATGATGCTGAGTTGCTGAAAAGATAAGTTGCTGAAAAGAATTGTTGCTGATAAAGATTGCAGATACTGATTGTACTAACGATAACAAAACAACAATGAGACAGACTTCAAAGACACAACCTTTCCTTGAAGATAAAGATGATTGAAGTTAAAGAAATACAAAGGAACTTGAAATCAAGCAAGTGGAATTCAAGTTAGGGGAGTATTGTTGGGCTATAAAGTTAAAGTACTGCTGGAATATCAAAGTACTGCTGGAAGTCAAAGTACTGCTAAATAAGTCAAAGTACTGCTGCTCGTTGAAGGACTGTTATGCAAATACGTTTAAGGACTAATGTGTAATTCTAGAATGTTCGTATTAGATTAGAATTAGAATTAGAATTACTTGTCGTTCAAGTATTGTAAACCGACTAGGGTTTTCCTTGTGCCTATAAAAGGATCCCTAGGTTGGCATTAGAGATACGACAAGTTCATACGATTAGAGATACGATTATTAGAATATTAGTGATTAGAGTTTGTTAGTGAATCTGTGTAAAGAGCAGGTTCAAGGTTTTAATAAAATTCGAAGTTGTTTATTAATTCTTCTTAGCTTTGTTGAAGTAGATTCCGCATACTCAATAAAGTATATCAGCGTTTCACTATTAACAGTTTTGGATTTATCCAAGGTTGTTAAACCGTAGACAAGCTACAAGTTAGTTTGGTCAGAGTATATCGATCCAACACTTAGTGAGTTCACAAGATTTGGTTAAGTTTCAGTTGGTGTGTGCACATCTGCACAGGTCTGCATAAAACAGACATCACACAGACCATTAAGCAGTCTGCAACATTTTCTAGACCAAGTTTAAGTGCTTATTTGTTATATTCAGTGCCTGATTTTTGGTTTCTCAGTAGCTTACTAGGAGATCTTTGCTTATTCTCAAAACCAGTCATCAGCATAGCTTATTTAAGCTTTAAAAATAAGCTCAAAAGCCCCCTACCCACACAAGCATATACTGATAGCTCAGTACATACTTGTTGTGAATAACTGCTTTTCCAGCTTATTTTTAAGCAGTAAAAAAGCTTCCCTTGGTTTGAATTTTGGTTTTCAAGATCCTTGGTTGGTGAACTTTAAGAATCATCAGGTTTTGTGGTGTTTAGTACTTATTTAAGTGCTCAAATATAATCCCAAAAGTTACCCTCTGGACTTGCCCTGCACCACACCTTTATCAGCAGACCATTTTCATTTTTAGTGCTTATTAGCTTATCTCCATAGCATATTCTAATTCTCATATGCTTATCATGTTAGTTTACATATAATTTAGCTTTTTCTAGATTGCCATAAGCCCTTATCAGCTCTGTAGCTTATTTTGTGCCTTAAGCTCATTTTAAGCTCAAATCTGCATAACTGCTTAATTGCTTATTTCCTTAGCTTTTTCTAAACTTTCTAGCTTATTTGAATTGAACTTAGTCCATATAAGCTTATTTCATTTCCTTCTTAGCTTATTTAATCAGCTTATAGCTTATTTGTTCAAACCTAGTTCTAAAAAAGCTTATAACTAGACTGTCAGTTCATAAGAGCTTATTTCTAGCTTATTTGTGAGTTTTAAAAATAGTTCCAGTTTTGAGAATTGCTTATTGGCTTGTGTTTGTTGTGTTTAAATCATAAAAATCAAAAAAATAAATAAAAGCAAAAAGTGACAGACCTAGGATTCGAACCCTGGTCTGCCCACTCAACACACCACACACTTACCATCTGCCCTAGGGACTTTATCAGTCATACCTTACACCTTTTTTTTATTTAAACTTGTTTTTCTAAATTAAGCTTATTTCACAGTTTGCTTATTAACTGCTTATTCAGAAAAGCAGTTAACCCACTTTTATTTTTCATAAATTCTAATTAGCATTAAGTAATTTCCTGGAATTTTTCATAATTTTCCAAGTTCAATTAGTATTTTTAATCTATTTTCTTTTTAAATCAGTTTTTAATTCATAATAAAAAATATAAAAATCAGAAAAATATAAATCTTTTTTCTAAAATTTTCTTTTGTCATTATTAACTTAGGAAAAATAATTTAGCACTTGTAGGGTTTAAGTTTATAGATTTCACTTTTTAATCGCGTTTTTATAATTCCCATAACGCGTTTTTAATATAATTTGTTAATCTTAATTTTATTTTGAGAATTTGTTTCTCATTATTTAATTAGAATATAAAAAAGCAAAAATTCCATATCATCAGTCACTCTAATCCAAACCTTACACGGTTGTCCATTCCATCCTCGTTGGAAAACGACCCGGGTAATCACTTACCTGGTATCGCACACACAAACGTGAGTTTTTGCAAGTTAGCCTTTTTCCTAAAGGGTTGATTTGTCTTTATTCACGTGTATCCATCTGCATATTATTTATATATACACTCTAGCACGGATTAAATTTTGGCGCCGTTGCCGGGGAGGTTGTGTTGCGACAATATCGTTGAGATTTTTAGCGATTAGTGACTTGAGATCCTTCTTTCAGAAGTTTCCACTTTCATAAACCATATAAAATACAAAAATATTTTTCTTTTCTTTTATATATATAATATCATATAAAAAACCCAAAAACATTTTCTGTTTTATTGTAAAATAAAAGATAAAAGCAAAATCAATATAATATTCCTCAACTTGGGTATTATCATAATAAGTTCCCAAACATCAGATTAAAACTTGCCTTTGTGTCGCTTGCGAATTCGGCTCAACTTTGATTGATAAACAAACTCTAACGGAGGTTTCAGGAGGTTTGACATTAAATTGTCGAACCGAAAGAAGCGGGTTTTTAAGGAGCATTTATTGCCCACCTTTGCTTCTCCGCCACTCTGTGCGTTTTTCAGTCAGAGAGCTACCGTACGCTTGTTGATTTAAGGTTTTAAGTTCCTTGTGTTTTGCTTCGATCTTGATTTAATTGAAATATTTTATTTAGTGCATGCGCACTCGTTCTTCCACGTCGACAAGTCCTTTACGTGAACTCGTAGATATTCCGAGAAGACGTAATCGTAGACGTGCTGCCTGAATAGTCGAACCCGAGATTCGTGTTGTTCCCATTGATAATATGGCAGACGATCGAACAATGGCTGAGATGCTCCAAGCACCCACCGAGGGTTACGGAGATGCCATCGTTTTACCACCCATCGATTCTGATCATTTTGAATTGAAAACGCATTTGATTCAACTCGTGTCCACAAACCAATTCCACGGGTTTGAACGAGAAGATCTGTATGCACACATCCGTTGGTTCAACAAGTTGACCTCTACAATCAATTACAAGGATGTGCCGTAAAAAGTTATCAAATTGATGCTATTTCCGTTTTCACTCGAAGGGGCAGCCCGGATTTGGCTGGATAAAGAACCCCCTCGATCCATTGAAACTTGGGAAGATCTCGTAAAGAAATTTGTCAATTATTTCTTTCCTCCATCAAAGACGACTAATCTGAAAAATGAAATTTCTGGATTTCGTCAAGGTTTCGATGAAAACTTCGGAGAGGCATGGGACAGATTTAAAGATCTCCTAAGAAAATGCCCGCATCATGATTTCACGGAGTTACAACAGATCAATGCGTTTTATAATGGGTTGAATGGAAACGATCAAGATTCTCTAAACGCTGCCGCCGGTGGCAATATCTTGAATCGTCGACCTAAAGATGTGACTGAAATTTGTGAAAATAAATCAAAAGTTCCTATTTCTAGAAACAAAGTGAATGTTCCTATCACTCCTGCTTCTTCCTCCGGTAACTCATCAGAGTTAGCCGCTCTAACGGACGCAATTCGTTACATGATGAAGGAAATGAAAGAAATTAAGAGTGATATTCATAAACCGGAACAAATCAAAGCCATAAACAAAGCGTGTGAAACTTGTGGTGGCCCGCATGCGTATTACGATTGTCAAGCAACCGATGCTTCTGTTTACCCAGCTCCCGTAGCTGCTGTAAACCACAATCAATACCGACCGCATGCTGAAACTCATTACCGAGCACCAAATGCTATGGTACCACCTAGTTTTCCACCCGTGCCAAATCAAAATAATCAAAATCGCTTTGTTCAAAATCAAGGACAAAATTTCAACAATTCTCAGAATTTCAATCAGAACCGTAACAATTTCAACCAGCCTTACCAAGCTCCGAATCAACATGTTTATCAACAACCTCCTCAAGCTCCTTTGACTAATGATTTCATGAAAATTCATGAGTCCAGCATGCGTTCAATGCAGACTCAAATCAATAATATGAAAGTCGAGTTGCGAAAGGAAATTGATACTACGATGTCTCGTCAAACAAATGAGTTGAAGAATATGATGGACAGTTTCATGAACATGAACCAGTCTTCTTCATCTTCCGGACGACTTCTGAGCAATACCATTCCTAATCCTAATGCTGAGTTGAAAGCCGTCACCACTCGTAGTGGTAAGACGCATAATGGACCCCCGACTCCTATGCCCCCTCCACCGAGGGAAGTGAATCGAGAGACCGAGGTAACAAAGGACAAAGTGCAAATTACAAGCCCACAAAGTACCGCACACGTCCAACCTCCGGTCGTCCAATCTCCAATTCCGGAACCCGATGTTCCGAAGACAAATTCTAAGCCTACAATTCCATATCCTTCAAGGCTTAATGATCAGAAGCTCCGTGACAAAACTAATAGTCAAATGATGAAGTTTCTTGAAATCTTTCAAAAGTTACACTTCGATATTAGTTTTGCGGATGCTCTTCTCTACATGCCAAAGTTTGCCTCTACATTCAAGAGTCTCCTTAGCAATAAGGAAAAGTTGCTTGAATTAGCAAAGACTCCATTGAATGAGAATTGTTCGGCGGTGATTCTTAAGAAGTTACCCGAAAAACTAGGAGACCCCGGCAAATTTCTCATCCCTTGTGATTTCCCGGGGATGGTTGAATGCTACGCCTTGGCCGATCTTGGTGCAAGCATCAACCTGATGCCGCTTTCCGTGTGGAAAAAGCTTTCACTCCCGGAACTTACTCCCACAAGGATGACTCTTGAATTGGCGGACCGCACTGTTACTACTCCTGAAGGCGTTGCTGAAGACGTTTTTGTCAAAGTAGGAAAGTTTCATTTCCCCGCCGATTTTGTAGTAGTGGATTTTGAATGCGATCCCCGAGTACCTCTCATTCTCGGGAGATCCTTTTTAAGGACCGGCCGTGCTTTGATCGATGTTTATGGCGAAGAAATAACACTTCGGGTTGATGATGAAGAAGTCACGTTTAACATCAATGCGAATTCTAAATCTCTAACCACCAAATGCAACATTGCTATGGTTAATCAAAAATCTGATTTCGTAATTGCTTCCAAAAGAAGTGATTCGATGCTCTCAAGATTTACGGTTAGGAGTCCTTCACAAAAACGCGCTGAGCTAAAAACAAGGGAAATTACCCCTGGTACAAGCAAATGGTTCGAAAGTTGTACTACAGAAGTTAAAAGTGTTTTTGACTACGATGAACAAGAATCGGAGTTCACATCGGAAGTGGTGAAAACTGCTAGCTCTAAGAGCACACCACTTGCCCCACCTCCGGAATCGGTTTATCGTGTTGATTCTGTGGATAATCCTACCATTGCTCTCTCTTCCCCCTCTCTCACTCCGATTGAGGGAGGTGACTCCATCTTGGAAGAGATTAAGGCTTGTTTATCTTCTGATTCAATTTATTCTGGAATTGATGATGGTGTATTTGACATGGAGGGAGATATTCTTCTCATTGAGAAGTTGCTTAATGATGATCCACCTTCTCTCCCTCCGAAGGAAATTAAAATGTCTAGAAGTGATTATCTTCTTGAGGAGTTCGCCGATGAACTCGCTCTCATCGATCCAATCCCACCGGGGGATGAAGATGATGACTTTGATTTCGAATCAGATCTGAGAGAAATTGAATATCTTTTATATCGTGATCCATCACTCGATTCCTACCCTTATAACAAGTATAGTGATTCACAAAGTGATGACGATCTTTTCGACTTTGGAGCTGATAATAATGAATGGAAAGAACTTTTATATGGCAAACCTTCTGATGAGAAATCTCTTGGAGATGAAAACCCAAAGAAGAAAACCGTGACTGAGCTAAATAACTTCTCTCCTTCATCCCCAGAGGATGATTTTCTTTTCTCTGAGGAGTCTTCCATCGAGTATCCTGTTGAGTTTTCTTGTGAAGACAAAGTGTTTAATCCAGGCATACTCGATGGTAGTAAGAATCATTCAATGATGAAATTGACTCCCGATAAGAATTTAAAGTTACAAACCTCGTTTGAGGAGCTTTTTATTCTGGTGAAAAGTGATCCCCCTCTGTCATATCTTAATGGTGAACTCCTATTTTGCATGGAGTTAAATCTGACTGAAACTTTACTATCATTTCCTTACAGAAATGAGGACAAAGTTTTTGACCCCGGCATCTCCATCTATCAATCTTATGAGCCGGATGTATCTCATCGGAGTGGAACTTTCAAGAAATTCAATGTTTATCTAAACACATTGAATGAAAGTCCGATGGAGATGGTTTCTTCCACTTGCTTCCCCATGAACCAATGAATTCGGGGTCGAGTCAAGCTAGTGACTCGGTTAACAAAAACATTAGCATTGCATGGGTAAACGCCCATGTTTCTGTCTTTTATCTTATTTCTAACACTAAGTGTGGGGGAATCCCACTGCACTGTGCTCTTTTGTGTTGTTTGCTCTGATTTTCAGGTTTCCCTTGGATTGTGATGATTGCCGCGCCTGTTTTCAATCCAGCCGCCCAATATCCTATCCTTTTGCTAACGTTTATCTAGGGATATCTTTTTAATCCTTTTTTGTGAAAAATAGAGATTTCTGTTTCACACTTGGCTATTAGTATTACCTTTTTACGTTCTAAGTCTCGGCATTTTAGCCGGTACTTTAAATATTGAGGGCAATATTCAATTCTAAGTGTGGGGGGGGGGGGGGAATTCTCTCGAATTTTGTTACATTGTACCTTCTAGTGCCCTAGTACCCCCGTTTTGCCCAAAATTTTAAATTTTTTTTCCGTTTTTAGATAAGAAATTGCAATAAAAAAAAGAAGAAATGTTTAGTCTTGATTAGGTTAGAACAAAGGGAATCCCGACTCTGCCAGAGTGATTGCTTCCTTAACGTTTAGACTAAGGTTTTACGATTTGTGCAAATGAAAATGCTAAGCGTAGAATAGTTGGTTTTCTTTAGAGCTTATACAAGTAATCTATGGCTTTTCCTCCCAGAAGATAACTAATCTGATTAAATACGTGTTGTTTTCAAATGTTTGAACGTTAAAATCATGTTGTTATGCAAAACAAATTTTTATACAATTTTGATATAGAGCCCGAGTTCAACTTCTTATTTTAATTTTTGGGAAAGCATATATGTAAATTTATATTAAAAAAAAAATGATGAAAAAAATGAAAAAATGAAAAAGAAAAATAAGAAAATTGAATGATATTGCAAAATGCAATAAGTTTTGATGTTGCAAAAATAAAGATGTATGTGTTAATAAATGTAGGAAAATTGCTTTCTCTTAAATTTAAATCGGAACTTGAACTTGGATTCGTCAATTTTGTATAAAAGTTAAACGGTAATTTAGTAGATTGTTGATTTCAAAGTTCCCGAAAGCTCCGGTATTATTCTCTGTGAGGTGTCAAAAACCGGGTCACCTAAAACCAACTGGTTTGGGAAGTGCCGAGAAGAAAGCCGCTACATGGAGTGATCTCATCTTTGAGTCTCTAATCTCTAAATGATCGTTTGTTGTTATCTATTTAAGTATTTAATACTAACGTAGTGGGAATATCTTAAATCTTTGATATCGAAATTCCGCTGATTTCGGTACTATTCTCCGTGAGGTGTCAAAAGCCTGGTCACCTAAAACCAACTGGTTTGGGATGTGCCGAGAAGAAAGCCGCTACATGGAAAAGGCCCTTTTTGATTCTTAGATTTTCGAGGTTCCCGGTAAATTAGTATTTGACTTAAACAAATAACAACCATGATAAATGTCGATTTTCGCGGTCAAAATTTTGAAAATGAGCACAGTCGCCTAAACTTGAATATATGCGGGAGTGAAAAGTTAAGTTTCGGCTTACATAGATTATTGATATAAGTAGTGTTAGCATTTTACAAAAGCATTTGCACATTGAGTTTAAGCTTAGTTGGGAGTATAAAAAGAGGATGACGATTACAATTCCCTGGAGACACCCAGTTTGTGTGAATCCTGTTCCGTGATACCATTTTTGTAAATCAAGCGTGTTATATTTTTTGTTCTAAGTTTAAATTTCTGGTATTGTATAAGAAAATCAAATCGGGGTATACTTGGTATTCTTTTGATCCTTTCATTACTTCATATGATCGGATTGCTAGGGACTAGCAATAGCTTAGTGTGGGGGATTGATGAGTGTGTAAATACTCATCATTTTATGCCCATTATAGACACAAAAATGACCTAAAACACTGAATAATACTGCAGATATCCTTGGTTTGTGTTTTATGTGTCTCAGGTACTGAAGGATTGAAAACAGAACGAAAACGAGCATTTTTGGATCGACTCGGCAATAATTGTGCATTTGATCAAGTGAAGACGAAAGTCAAAGACAGAGTCAATGTCAACCCCCAAAATCCCAAAATGACACAAATGGTCCCTGGAAATAGTTTTGATTTTTGGCAGCTTTAGTCCTTGGATTTTCAGGTTTTACAACATTGGTCCCTAAGATTTAACTAAAATCCAAAACTAATCCTAAAACTAAACCCAGTCACAAACTTAAATAACCCAACCCACCTTCACTAAACCCAAGCCCAATCCCACAAACCAAGCCCAATCCCCAAATAACCCAACCCGGCCTATTTCTTAGTTAACCAAAGGTTTCGGTCAAACCTTTCTTCTTCAATACCACCCCGCCAAATACCATACCACTCCTTACCCACAGGTTTCTCTGTAACATCACCTCACCCCTCCTTCCTCTACACTCCACCTTACCTAACAGCCAAGAAGCATTTATTGCTTCTTCCCCATCAGTACAGAGCCATGTGCAAGTTTTCCCACTCACCACTTTTTGGCGCCAAAACCTACTTTGAAGGGCTGAGATCACTTCAAGTCTATCCAAGGGTGCAGAAATGATCAGAGGAAGATAAGAGAGACATCCCACTATAGTTTAGTATAAATAGAAGCCAATGTAGCCTATAATGGCAAGTAGTTTATTTTTGTTTAATCGTATTGTATTTTAAATAGTTAAGCTTAATCAAATTTAGTTTCCAATTATCTTTACAAGTTATTTGCAGTCTGTTGATCATTAATCTTTGTACTATTTCATTTAGTTAATGAAAATTTCATGTTCTTAAAGTTCCATGTGTACTGCTAATTCGAATTAAGCTAAGTGTTTGTTGAAAAACCTTACTTTCTGTTTCTATAAGCTTATATAAGCTCATTATAGCTTTTGATAAGCTTATAGTAGTTAAAATAAGTATAAACCTTAAAAAATACAAAAAAGTCAAAAAGTCAAAATAAGTGAAGAATAAGCTGTTGAAAAGAAGAAGCAAGGAGCAGGGTGTAACATGGATGGCCTTTGGTTTAGAGCTTCTTGGGAAGCTATAGGTTGATTTGGTTCTAATAATCAGTTCTTGTTTTGGAGCTAAGCAATTTGTAAGAAATTCCAAATTCTCATGTTTTACTGTTCATGTGCTTATTTATATGCTTATTGGATTGTTTTCTGCTTATTTGATGTTAGTAATACTATTTCAAGTGGAATCAATAGGGTATGCTTGTTTGTTATTAGTTTTACTTAAAATCATCAAAAAGGTCAAAAATAGCCATATATAGATTCAGCTTATTAGACTGCTTATTTCCATTCCAAAGTCAGTTGTTAGTGCTTATTATACTTAGTGGTCATCTTTAAATCCAAATCATAGTTAAAAATTGGCTTTTTCCTTTGAAAAACCTTAACAGACCCTCAATAAGGGCTGTTTGGGTCAAAAACCCAAAATGGGTCAAACTGGGTTGCTACTGTTCATTTGTATATTGCTTAACTTTAATCTTGCTTAAATCAATGAGAATAAGATGTTTTTAAGAACTTTTGATCTTATTTGAAGGATTTCCAAGTTTTTAATGGACTGTGATGATCCTAGGTCTTGGATTGTCCAAATAAGCTCCTGATAAGCTCTAGTTTATTTGGACCTTTCTTGTAGTATTTCTGAGAGCATTTGAGTACACTTAGTGAGTTCAACAGGTTTGGTTAAGTTTCAGTTGGTGTGTGCACATCTGCACAGGTCTGCATAAAACAGACATCACACAAACCATTAAGCAGTCTGCACCATATTTTGGACCAAGTTTAAGTGCTTATTTGTTATATTCAGTGCCTGATTTTTGGTTTCTCAGTAGCTTACCAGGAGATCTTTGCTTAATCTCAAAACCAGTCATCAGCATAGCTTATTTAAGCTTTAAAAATAAGCTCAAAAGCCCCCTACCCACACAAGCATATACTGATAGCTCAGTACATACTTGTTGTGAATAACTGCTTTTCCAGCTTATTTTTAAGCAGTAAAAAAGCTTCCCTTGGTTTGAATTTTGGTTTTCAAGATCCTTGGTTGGTGAACTTTAAGAATCATCAGGTTTTGTGGTGTTTAGTACTTATTTAAGTGCTCAAATATAAGCCCAAAAGTTACCCTCTGGACTTGCCCTGCACCACACCTTTATCAGCAGACCATTTTCATTTTTAGTGCTTATTAGCTTATCTCCATAGCCTATTCTAATTCTCATATGCTTATCATGTTAGTTTACATATAATTTAGCTTTTTCTAGATTGCCATAAGCCCTTATCAGCTCTGTAGCTTATTTTGTGCCTTAAGCTCATTTTAAGCTCAAATCTGCATAACTGCTTAATTGCTTATTTCCTTAGCTTTTTCTAAACTTTCTAGCTTATTTGAATTGAACTTAGTCCATATTAGCTTATTTCATTTCCTTCTTAGCTTATTTAATCAGCTTATAGCTTATTTGTTCAAACCTAGTTCTAAAAAAGCTTATAACTAGACTGTCAGTTCATAAGAGCTTATTTCTAGCTTATTTGTGAGTTTTAAAAATAGTTCCAGTTTTGAAATTGATCCGTCGCGAACGCACTATTAAATAAATGCAGACAGCGGATACGCGTGAATAATTACAAATTACCCCTTTGTGAAAAAGGATACTTTCAAAAACTCACGTTCGTGTGTAGTGTGAAGACAGGTAAGTAATTACCCGAATCGTTTCCCAACGAGGTGTGAATGGGCAAACTGTGAAAAGCTAGGATTAGAGTGATTGATGTGATTAGGTATTTGATTTTGCTTTTTTAATAATTCTAAATAACAATTTAAAAACAGATATGCACAAGAAAATTAAACGCGAATTATACTAAACAGAAAAATGCGTAATGGGGAATCTAAAATGGGGCAAAAACTGAAATTTATGAAATTAAAACCTAAAAATGTAAAATTACTTAAAACTTATTTAAAAACTTAAATTATATTTTTTTACACTTTTTATTTAATTATTATTAATTATTTATTTATTTAATTACTTATTAAACTATTTAAATTTAAAAAAAATACTAAATGAACAAAGAAAATTATTAAACTTTTTCTATAAATATTATTAAGTAAATAGAAGCTAAGAAAATTATAAAAATGAAACTTTCTTAATTAAAATTTAAAAAGATAAATTCTATTAAATAGAAGCTATCACTATTTTTCTATTTTTGTTTTTCTTAAGGTCTAAAAATATAATTATATTTTTCCTAGATTATAAATGACAAAAGAAAATTATGTAAAAAATTTATATTTTTCTGATTATTTTTCTATTTATTATGATTTAATTACTATTAGAAACTAATAAAAAAGATTAAAAATATCAAATGACTTAGGAAAAATCTGAAAAATTCAGGATAAGTCTAAAATAATATTTAAAAGCTAGGAAAATTAAAATCAAAAGTCTACTGAACCTAAATAAGCAGTTGGACAGATAAGCAGTTGAGTCAATAAGCTAAAAATAAGCTAATAAGCACAAAAGCCTACCAAATGCTCAGGACAGGTTAAATACACTACTATAAGCATAAAACAACTAGAAAACACTAATAAGCACAATGAAGTAAGCAGGTTAAGCACTAGAACAGTTGTGAATTCAAGACAGAAACTCAGAAAAATGGTCAAATTGCAGGGCAATTTAAGCAGTCTAAATAAGCAGACAAGCAGAATATTATGGGGGCAAAATCTTCCCTATACTACTGGCTATCCTAAAATGATAAAAGACCTATCACAATCACCCCAATTGAAGTCTAATTTGGCCTTAGATCAGGTCAATGAAATCAGAGGTTGCTGTGGTGGTCTGTGTTGTCTGATTGTTGTGCAGAAGTGCACAACACCAAATGGATCAATCCAACTCTTATAAATACACTATATGGTTCACATGGGACTCAGAAATACTACTTATAGGGGCCAAACAAGCTTATGGCTTATTATGGCTTATTTGAGCTAAATGAGGGCTGATATTACCACAGCCCTAAGATAACTAGGTTTTCTATCTAAATGACTTAAGTGATCTTGAAAACTACTTAATATGGTCAAAATAAGCAGGACCAAAGTTGGGGAAATGGTAATTGTACAGTAATCTACTTGTTTGACCAGTTTGACTAGCTGAGCCAAACACCCCTTAATATGTGACTGTGTGGATTTTTGAAATGAAACAGGTTAAATAAGCTAGGTTTCTTGGTTGACACTGATTATCTAACTTATTTGACTATGATAAGTAACTTTTAAACTATAAATAAGCAGTATGATAAGCTATGCCTTATTGGCTGTTTTTGGCTTTTTTAATGTTTTTTAAGCAAAATGAAATAAAGACTATTAAATACTTATACTACTGATGAAGTACACTTATAAACCAATAATAAGCAGGAAATGACAACAATAAGCTAAAAATAAGCTATACTACAGTAAAAGTAGAAATTATGCAAAAATATAGAAAAATGGCTTACAACTTAAAATAGGCAATGAAACAAAGAAAGCTGATCAAAACTAGACTTGGCTTGTCACCACCAAGCTTAAACACCTCTCAGCTTATCCTTTCCAGCTTAACTCCACCAAATTGCTTATTTGACTGAAAATGTTGACTTTTTGACTTTTTCTTGATTTTCTTGGAATAGAACTGTGTAAACTAATACAAGCTTACATCAAGCTATTTTAATCTTGTATAAGCTTATATAAACAGATAATAAGCTATTTAATTATCACACTACTTAATTCGAATTAAATAGGTTACTTGAAAACTTTGAAATTGCATTAACTTTGAAAATTATTACAATACAGAGATAATTAAGAACAACAACTTGAAACAACTTGAAATTGATAATAAAAACCTTAATTGAACTGAAATAACATTAACTAATTTTCTACACTACTTTTGGTCCTAATCTACTGACAAACTTCATTCTTGTGCTTCTTCTTCTTTATATAGCACTCCAAAAGCTTTCTCTCTCCATTCCGAGCTAATCCCACCCATTTAATTGCTTTGATTCAATCTGGTTCGTCCAATCCAATTTTGGCGGGAAAACAGGACAAGTGGATTTTTGGATTCTTCTGATCACATGGGGTGTAAGAGGGTGGAGTGTTATCATAGGAGGAGGGGGAAAGTGATGGTGGGTGTGTCAGGGGTGGTTTTGCAGAAGAAACGGTGGGTTGAGGGTGGTATTTGGCGGGGTGAGGAAGAAGAAGACGGGTCAAACTTTAGTTTGACCCTGGGATATTTAAATAAGGGTGAGTGGGCCGGGTTTTATTTATAAAGGAAGTTGGGCCTGGTGGGTTTAGTTAATAGGATTGGGTTGGGTAAATGGGATAGTTGGGTTGGGTTTTTATAATTATTGGGTTTTATTATTAGATAGGGTCCGGTTTGTATTAATTAAACACAAGGACCAAATTGTAATTTCCGAATTGTTGAAGGGTGTGAGTTGTCAACTTTCCAAAGGTTATCCAAGGGGTATAATTTGTAAATTGTGAATAGTACAAGGGCCATAGATGTAATTTTCCATTTTTGAATGCCCAGGGACTATTTTTGCCATTTGTCAAACTTGAGGGACCAATATTGTAATTTCTTCAATCTTTTCACCCAATGACCAATTGTGACAACTTGTGAACTCCAAGGACCTTTGTTGACTTTTTCTTTCAAAATAAACCTTCAGGGACTAATTCTGCGAATTTATGAAACTTCAGGGACTGAAAATGACAATAATGTAAACTTTGTTCGTTTTTCACTTGTTTTCAATCTTTTTGTTCCTGAATCATATAAAAACACATTTCAATGATATTTATAGTATTATGTGACATTTCAAAGTGTTTTTGGCTGTTTTTGTGGGTTTAAACAATGTAAAATATATGTGTATTGAGACACATATCAAATCCCCCACACTAAACTATTGCTAGTCCCTAGCAATCTTTTATGAAAATTTAATGGATTTTATCTCTTTACCAGATAGCCATTACTTCTAGAGTAGCCAATGTTTTAGTATGTGATACCTTGGTACAATGATAACCAAATGATTTTGAGCAAATCATCAGCTGTCAACGGATTTGACTTGTCTTTACCAAAAGCCGTTTGCTTCTGGACTAGCCAACTCTTAGATAAATTACAACTATTATCTTTGGTGAGCTGATTACCAATCATGGTTTTCTACTGCCTTTACCACAAGCCATAACCTTGCGGGCTAGCCAACTCTTCACTATAAAAGATATGGTGAGTCGAATACCATACAATTTTTGGCAAATTGTAAGCCATAAACGGATTTGATATATCTTTACCAAGAGCCGTTTGCTCTCGGATTAGCCAATCCTTATGTGGGTTAGACATGGCGGACTGATAACCATTTATTGCGTTCTAAGTGAGAAAAATTTTAAAATTTTGGCCAAAAATGGGGGTACTAGATGGTACATTTGATCAAATTCGCTAGAATTCCCCCCCACACTTAGAACTGAATATTGCCCTCAATATTCAAAGTACCGGCTATTATGCCGACACTTAGAACGTAAAAAGGAAATACTAATAGCCTTTTTTTTTTTTTTTTTTTTTTTTTTTTTTTTTTTTTTTTTTTTTTTTTTTTTTAACTGTACATATATACAACATGTGGGGCATCTCCCCCACACTTGGGTGAGACATGGGTGAAAACCCATGTTTTACTACTGTTTTTATTAACCGAGTCGCTAGCTTGACTCGACCCCGAATTCATTGGTTCATGGGGAAGCAAGTGGAACAAAAATTCTCCATCGGACTTTCGTTCAAGATGTTTGGATAAACACTGAAGTACTTGAAAGTTCCACTCCGATGAGATATACACAGAGACCCGGCTTACAAATGATAAATGAAAATGCCGGGGTCAAAGACTTTGTTCTCATTCCCAAACGAGTGAGGGAAAGGACAAGCTACCTTATAAGGACAAAAAGGTAGAAAAACTCGAACGACATATGTGAAGTCAATATAATGGTGATCCTCAGAAGGAATTGGCACATATGTCGGAGAAAGATCGGGATTAAGAGTTGAGGTCACATCATCAAGTTTATGGATAATAGAGTCCTTGACCTCATCGTTTTCTAACTCTTCATCAAAGAAAGGATTTATTTTGATAGAAAAGCACTCATCATCAAATTCAAAAAGAGAATTTGAATGGACTTTGAGACTTTCATTTTGAACATCCTCATCAGAAAGTGATTCATCATCACTAGAGGAAAAATCATCATTTGAATTGAAAAGGGGATTAGAGAAAATCCCGAAAGAATCATTGAAAAGAGGGTTAGAAAACGTCCCGGAAAAATCATCAGTAGTATCAAAAGGATGATCACTACAAAAAGAACCATCACTTTCACTGTCGGACATATCCTCAGACTCACTTGG
This sequence comes from Artemisia tridentata subsp. tridentata, assembly GCA_021014915.2. Taxonomy (NCBI): domain Eukaryota; kingdom Viridiplantae; phylum Streptophyta; class Magnoliopsida; order Asterales; family Asteraceae; genus Artemisia; species Artemisia tridentata. Next base: position 29,134,378 of record CP139506.1, on the reverse strand, counting down.
GATTGGGATAAGGTTCTCAGCACTAGACTTTATGAATTCGTCCGATTCCTTTTCAGGAACAGTGCTAAGAGGCTCATCCCCCATAATACGAGAGTCCTCGGAGTCCAAAGTTGGAAAGAATGATGTGTTTGAAATAGACTGAGGGAGTTGAAAAATGGATTTATTCAAAGGAATAGCACTCTCCTCGTCTTCCTCCTCATCAATATTGCTAGCATAAATGGCTTTCATTTGCTCGTCGGCTAGCAATTCTGCAATAGTCTTGTCTTCCTGCCTTTTCTGGACAGGTGTAATTGCAGCTGATGAATTCTCGCAAACTTCCCACATAGAATCTTCATCATCGTCATCGCAAATGAAAGTTTGACGATAATTGGAACTTATTCTAGCTGTTTGTTCTTCTTCAGCTAGAAGTTCTCCAATGGTTTTCTGATGAGGATCTTCTTGGGAATTTTTAACAGCCAAATCATTAAGTGTATCCATCATATTTTGGAGTTTTTGGAATACATTTTCAAAAGATTTTTCAAGAGGAGATGGCCGAGGTTGAATCATTTGACACTGTGGAGGTTGGTCATGACAAGAATAGTCGTAATTGTTACAAGGAACATGCTCATAGACAAGCGGGGTCCTCGTTTGACAATCAGATTCATAATGTGGACCACCACAGTACTCACAACAATACATTTGCTGTGACTGATTCAGTGAATCATATGGATATTGGTCATACCCGAAGTTTTGATTACATGGATCTTGTTCATAGACAGACGTATTTCCTGCTTGACAATCAAAACTTGGGTGTGGACCTCCACAATGCTCACAAGGATCATTTTGCATATTTTGAAATGATATATTATTGAAGTTTTGATTAGACGGCTCTTGCCAAAATGAATCATGAGAAGGGGTACTGAAATCGTTGTAAAAATCTGGATAATCAAGTGTGGCTGGCTGATAAGTGCAAAAACATTGCTTACACTGTGAATCATCCCCCAACGGATTTTCACACATACAACAATTAAGCTGAGCGAGTGAAGATGGCTGGGGTTGTGGAGAGTGTTTGGAAAAAGAATCCGGAGGTAGGACAAGTGGTGTGCTCTGAGAGCTAGGAATTTCCACCACTTCCGTTATGGTCTCTGGTTCTTGTTCTTGATAAACGTGAAGAGTAGGCAAGTCGTTCTTTTTAGTCACCGTTCTAAGCTCTGCACGTTCTCTTGACAAACTTTTAACCGTAAATTGTGAAAGGTCTGGATTAATTCTTGACTGTTTGCCATTAATAGCATGTATTTTGGGCTGTGAAGGGCAGTCGGAAGAACTTTGAGAATCATTGATGGAATTAAGCACTCTTGTGAGGGCTTCTTTACACCAATAACAAGATCCACGATCCTTTGGTGCATGCTCTCCACACAGCTCACACGCACACTTTGAACAACGAAGGCTGTCAAACAACGGGCTTTTACAATTCAAACATTTGTACCCGAGAGACGCCATAGAAGAAAGGTATAAGAAGTTTAGAATCAAATAGATAGAGGGTAAAGGGATAAAGAATCAAAAAGGGCAAGAGGGAAAAGATGAATATTTTTGGGGTGTTTTTTTTTTTTTTTTTTTTTTTTTTTTTTTTTTTTTTTTTTTTTTTTTTTTTTTTTTTTCCAACAAGATCAAAGCAAAACACAAGGAACTTAAACCTTAAATCAACCAGCGTACGGTAGCTCTCTGACTGAAAAACGCACAGAGTGGCGGAGAAGCAAAGGTGGACAATTAATGCTCCTTAAAAACCCGCTTCTTTCAGTTCGACAAATTAATGTCAAACTATCCTTAAACCTCCGTTATAGTTTGTTTATCAATCAAAGGTGAGCCGAATTCGCAAGCGACACAAAGGCAAGTTTTTATCTTTGGTTTGGGAACTTATTATGGTCGTACCCCCAGTTAGGTAGTACTCTGTCTTGGTTCTTGATGGTAAATTTTATTGGTTATGTTATTATTAAAGAAAACGGAAAATGTTTTTGGGTTTTTAATTTTTTATATGATAATAATAATAATAATATATATAGAAAAGAAAAGAAAAATATTTTTGTTTTTTATATGGTTTATGGGGAATAGGAACTTCTAGAAGAAGGATCTCGAATCACTAATCGCTAAAACTCTACACAATTGTCGCAGCACAACCTCCCCGGCAGCGGCGCCAAGCCAAAATTTGATCCGTCGCGAACGCACTATTAAATAAATGCAGACAGCGGATACGCGTGAATAATTACAAATTACCCCTTTGTGAAAAAGGATACTTGCAAAAACTCACGTTCGTGTGTAGTGTGAAGACAGGTAAGTAATTACCCGAATCGTTTCCCAACGAGGTGTGAATGGGCAAACTGTGAAAAGCTAGGATTAGAGTGATTGATGTGATTAGGTATTTGATTTTGCTTTTTTAATAATTCTAAATAACAATTTAAAAACAGATATGCACAAGAAAATTAAACGCGAATTATACTAAACAGAAAAATGCGTAACGGGGAATCTAAAATGGGGCAAAAACTGAAATTTATGAAATTAAAACCTAAAAATGTAAAATTACTTAAAACTTATTTAAAAACTTAAATTATATTTTTTTACACTTTTTATTTAATTATTATTAATTATTTATTTATTTAATTACTTATTAAACTATTTAAATTTAAAAAAAATACTAAATGAACAAAGAAAATTATTAAACTTTTTCTATAAATATTATTAAGTAAATAGAAGCTAAGAAAATTATAAAAATGAAACTTTCTTAATTAAAATTTAAAAAGATAAATTCTATTAAATAGAAGCTATCACTATTTTTCTATTTTTATTTTTCTTAAGGTCTAAAAATATAATTATATTTTTCCTAGATTATAAATGACAAAAGAAAATTATGTAAAAAATATTTATATTTTTCTGATTATTTTTCTATTTATTATGATTTAATTACTATTAGAAACTAATAAAAAAGATTAAAAATATCAAATGACTTAGGAAAAATCTGAAAAATTCAGGATAAGTCTAAAATAATATTTAAAAGCTAGGAAAATTAAAATCAAAAGTCTACTGAACCTAAATAAGCAGTTGGACAGATAAGCAGTTGAGTCAATAAGCTAAAAATAAGCTAATAAGCACAAAAGCCTACCAAATGCTCAGGACAGGTTAAATACACTACTATAAGCATAAAACAACTAGAAAACACTAATAAGCACAATGAAGTAAGCAGGTTAAGCACTAGAACAGTTGTGAATTCAAGACAGAAACTCAGAAAAATGGTCAAATTGCAGGGCAATTTAAGCAGTCTAAATAAGCAGACAAGCAGAATATTATGGGGGCAAAATCTTCCCTATACTACTGGCTATCCTAAAATGCTAAAAGCCCTATCACAATCACCCCAATTGAAGTCTAATTTGGCCTTAGATCAGGTCAATGAAATCAGAGGTTGCTGTGGTGGTCTGTGTTGTCTGATTGCTGTGCAGAAGTGCACAACACCAAATGGATCAATCCAACTCTTATAAATACACTATATGGTTCACATGGGACTCAGAAATACTACTTATAGGGGCCAAACAAGCTTATGGCTTATTATGGCTTATTTGAGCTAAATGAGGGCTGATATTACCACAACCCTAAGATAACTAGGTTTTCTATCTAAATGACTTAAGTGATCTTGAAAACTACTTAATATGGTCAAAATAAGCAGGACCAAAGTTGGGGAAATGGTAATTGTACAGTAATCTACTTGTTTGACCAGTTTGACTAGCTGAGCCAAACACCCCTTAATATGTGACTGTGTGGATTTTTGAAATGAAACAGGTTAAATAAGCTAGGTTTCTTGGTTGACACTGATTATCTAACTTATTTTGACTATGATAAGTAACTTTTAAACTATAAATAAGCAGTATGATAAGCTATGCCTTATTGGCTGTTTTTGGCTTTTTTAATATTTTTTAAGCAAAATGAAATAAAGACTATTAAATACTTATACTACTGATGAAGTACACTTATAAACCAATAATAAGCAGGAAATGACAACAATAAGCTAAAAATAAGCTATACTACAGTAAAAGTAGAAATTATGCAAAATATAGAAAAATGGCTTACAACTTAAAATAGGCAATGAAACAAAGAAAGCTGATCAAAACTAGACTTGGCTTGTCACCACCAAGCTTAAACACCTCTCAGCTTATCCTTTCCAGCTTAACTCCACCAAATTGCTTATTTGACTGAAAATGTTGACTTTTTGACTTTTTCTTGATTTTCTTGGAATAGAACTGTGTAAACTAATACAAGCTTACATCAAGCTATTTTAAGCTTGTATAAGCTTATATAAACAGATAATAAGCTATTTAATTATCACACTACTTAATTCGAATTAAATAGGTTACTTGAAAACTTTGAAATTGCATTAACTTTGAAAATTATTACAATACAGAGATAATTAAGAACAACAACTTGAAACAACTTGAAATTGATAATAAAAACCTTAATTGAACTGAAATAACATTAACTAATTTTCTACACTACTTTTGGTCCTAATCTACTGACAAACTTCATTCTTGTGCTTCTTCTTCTTTATATAGCACTCCAAAAGCTTTCTCTCTCCATTCCGAGCTAATCCCACCCATTTAATTGCTTTGATTCAATCTGGTTCGTCCAATCCAATTTTGGCGGGAAAACAGGACAAGTGGATTTTTGGATTCTTCTGATCACATGGGGTGTAAGAGGGTGGAGTGTTATCATAGGAGGAGGGGGAAAGTGATGGTGGGTGTGTCAGGGGTGGTTTTGCAGAAGAAACGGTGGGTTGAGGGTGGTATTTGGCGGGGTGAGGAAGAAGAAGACGGGTCAAACTTTAGTTTGACCCTGGGATATTTAAATAAGGGTGAGTGGGCCGGGTTTTATTTATAAAGGAAGTTGGGCCTGGTGGGTTTAGTTAATAGGATTGGGTTGGGTAAATGGGATAGTTGGGTTGGGTTTTTATAATTATTGGGTTTTATTATTAGATAGGGTCCGATTTGTATTAATTAAACACAAGGACCAAATTGTAATTTCCGAATTGTTGAAGGGTGTGAGTTGTCAACTTTCCAAAGGTTATCCAAGGGGTATAATTTGTAAATTGCGAATAGTACAAGGGCCATAGATGTAATTTTCCATTTTTGAATGCCCAGGGACTATTTTTGCCATTTGTCAAACTTGAGGGACCAATATTGTAATTTCTTTAATCTTTTCACCCAAGGACCAATTGTGACAACTTGTGAACTCCAAGGACCTTTGTTGACTTTTTCTTTCAAAATAAACCTTCAGGGACTAATTCTGCCAATTTATGAAACTTCAGGGACTGAAAATGACAATTATGTAAACTTTGTTCGTTTTTCACTTGTTTTCAATCTTTTTGTTCCTGAATCATATAAAAACACATTTCAATGATATTTATAGTATTATGTGACATTTCAAAGTGTTTTTGGCTGTTTTGTGGGTTTAAACAATGTAAAATATATGTGTATTTAGACACATATCAGTTGGAAATATTTTCACACTTGCAGAGTACATTGTATATCTTTGGATGATGTGTCATGTGGTCATCTTAGTAAGGGGAGTTGTGGTCTATGAGAGGCTTTATCCATGATGGTTATTACAAGGCTAGAAAATACTGGGAAAAAGAATGGTCCAGTGATATTTGTGGTATAAAGGCCTTTTTCATGGCAAATGATCAGGTGCACACATTACTAGAAAGTTAAACACAAATTAAAGCAGAATAAAGCACAAAGAAGAATGTACTTAAAATGTTGGAATTTCTCAAATCGTCGTTAACATTAAAGTTTCGTTCTTATCTATTGAGAATCCGTTGTTTTCCATTTGAATTTGACATTGATTCTGAATGTTTAGATAAAGTTAACACTAACATTCAACATGGTTTAAAAAAACGGTCTGAGGCAGCGCCTCAAGGCGAAACGGCCATAAAACGCATATGAGGCGGCGCCTAGGGGGGGTGTTTTGGAACGTACGCCTCATGTACCTGATGCGGTGGTGAAGCGTATGAGGCGGCGCCTCAGGGCCGAGGCGGATTTTTCTTTTTTTTTGAGCCAAATCAGTCAATAGTATTGATTTTGTACCTTGAATCGATTTACTTTTAGGGTTTTTAACCCCATATAGTGCCGGATTCGTGATTTCCGGCGACGAATTCCGGCGGCGGCGGTGCAACTTCTGCCAGAAACCTAATGAGGAAGAGAGGTAAGAGGGAAGAAAGATATAACGGCTGGAACTTTGATTTACTCTTTTAGGGTTTTAATAAGTTTAGACTTTTTAACATTTAACCCCTCTATCTTTCACTATTTTACATTTAGTCTCAAAAAGTTTAAAATAAGTTTGTGTATTTAAACATTTGACCCCCTCTATCTTTAATAGTTTACATTTAAGTCTTAAACTTATATATAAAAAATATAAAAGTTTATAAAGTATGTATATAAAATATATAAATACCTATTAAAACTTATATATATATATATATATATATATATATATATATATATATATATATATATATATATATATATATATAGTGTAGGGTTCTTTTCAGAACCAAATAAAGGTACAGAACTGCGAGAACCGATCTAAACCATTCATTTTTTGATCAAGGGCTGTAAGAGGTTATGGCATAGTTGTAATTAAATGAAAGATGATGGGACATATTATAAAAGAAAGAAGGGTAATCAAGTAATTTTAGATTCATTATTTCCTAAACCGTTTTGCATATTTTTCGTGATTTTGAAGATGCAATATATTCAGTTTTCATATACGTCTCTCTCTCTCTTCCTATCCTCTTTCTCTCAAATAACCTAGCCGTCACTCCCCCAATCCACCATTTCATTTCTTGATTAAAACGATACTAATCAACATCGAGTCAGAAAAACATCCTCGGGTTCTTTTTTGATGAAGGTTGCGACTTTCTTCCAGATCTGACCGAATTGATCTATTAATCCTATACCGAATTGATCTATGTAAAAATGTTTTTTCAGGTTGTGGTGGTTGGATATTGTACCCGGTCACCCGGTGGGATATGGGTGTGGTGGCCCTGATATGGAACGTCTCGGGTTGCGGTTTCGTAGAATGGTAGTTGTCAAAAAAGTAGTAAGTATCGCAAGGTAATACTTGTTTATGCATTTTCGATTTATAGGGTTTGTGATATTGAAAGCAATCAAAGAAACGATTTTTGTTTTAATCGGGCCTCCAAATCTATCAAAAACATTAAAAACTACGTTTTAGTGTCAAAAAATATTTATAATTTGGCTTGTCTGATTACGTTTTCTTCAATGAAAAAGTAGATTTATTTAATTCAGTGTATTCTCTTTGGTCGAGTGGAATGAATTTGTGACAGTGTGTGTGTCTAGCATATGTGTTTTTACAGTATTAGGTGGAGAACGGGCAATAACTTGGCCTAATAACAACGACCTTTAGCATATGCAAATAATGGAAAAGCTCTTTGATTTGCATAGTTTGAATGATGTTGTTTGAGCATGAGCATACCTTCTAGTTTATTCTTGGTCATGCATATCTCAAGGTACCACTCAGAATCCATTATTCATTCAATGCAATTTTGTGTTACATGCTATGAACTGTTATTAACTTGTATTCTTTTTCTACCTATATGTTTTTAGAGTTTCTAGTGAATTTGATGCATTCTTTGCATATGTGATTTTGATGTTTATTATATATTTTTATTTTTATTTTTGATTCCAAAGAAATTGTAACGAATACAATTTCCCCGGGTCGTTCTCCCAACGAAGGTTTGACGGCGAATAAGTCGAATCGGAGTCGTGAAAATGTGAAGTGAATAAGTGACGTGAAAGATTATTTTTTTTAGTATTGATTACACTAAAATAAGGAAAATTAAAAGCAATCTACGCTATTAAAATAAATGCACACAAAAAGAAATCAAATAAATGCAAATCCCGGGCTAATCCCGAGATTTATAAAGCTAAAAGTGAAATTATACTAAAATGAATAAAATAAAAATCTAAAGGACGAAAATATTACTTATCGAAACTAATTTTATTAAAGAAAATTAAAGAAAACAAGAAATTTAAAAGTTAAGGGACTAAAAGCGTCAAAACTGAAACTATTTTATTACTTAAAACGATTTATACTAAGACAGGGACTAATTTTGCCAATAAACAAACTGTTTTATTACTAACAACTACTAAGCCCGATTTTAAACTCAAATTAAAAGACGAGGGGCCAAAAGTGACAAACTCAGAAACTTATGAACACTTAGCTTAAAACAGAAAGTCACCTCAACTAGCAATTTTCAAATGCTTGTAAATCGCTCAAAACTTAACCAATTTTGAAACCGTAAAATGTTTTGGAAAGCTTGCCCAGCTGAGATTACCAAGATTACAAAAGCCCTTTGCTTAGACTTCAATTGCTAGATCAATTAGAATCGAATACAGATGACCAGAAGAAGATCATGCAGTAGTTAATTTAGTACAGCAGATTTTGACAAACTTCAAGAGCAAATTTAGGTGACCAGTTATTGTTGCTATTACTTGAAATGAAAAAATACTCAAACTATCCTAGGCTAACTTGCTTAGAAACACAAATTCACACAACTTCGAACACTAATGATCAATCAAATGGACCTATGAACACAGCAACCACAAACAAAATGCACACGACTTTAACACAAGTTTGACGAATTTAGCACTAACTAAGGTCGATTAATTTGATTTTAAGCTAACCTGATCTATTATTCTACCAATGTTTAAGCTTTATAACCACTAAACTAACAAAACTTAACTAATTATTTAACCAAATAATGCAACTCAAATGACCAAAAGCAGCAGATCAATCATGAGATAAATTCTGATTTAGACATTAAAATGATTACTTAAACAAACTCAACTAACATCAATCCTATCAAACTAACATCAAATAACCACTTCCTAATCATCAACTAACTTCAATATAATCAACAATCAACATTAAACTAGAAGCAGCAGTACTAAACTATGAACGATGAATAAAATGAAAATGAGCAAAACTTACAAGCTAATTCCCCTCAGCTCAAACAGAGGGGATCTCACTATGCTTGCCTGTCTTTAGACAGGCTAGGAGCTTCCAAATCTCCCCTAGACTATCAGCTTCTTCTGGATTAAGCTCAGCTTATTGAATAAGCTGAGTTTGACTTTTGTTGACTGAATTGATGAACTTTGAGAATTAACTAAGTGAGACCTCTAAACAACCTCTCAAAAGCTACTGAGCTAATAAGAGCTTGGTAAAACAGAGAAAAAGCTTGTTGAAGCTTGATTAACTGAACTAACATTTTGATTTATATATATATATATATATATATTTTTTTTTCTTTTGTGATGATCAGATATTAAAACAAAGTAAATAAACTAAAAACTGAAATCAATATTAACTAAATGAGAATTCGGATACAAAATAGCTTCAAATTTAAACTTTCATTAAAACTTAAAAATTACAATACTCAAATCAAATAAACATAAACAGAAAAAATTACAATTCGAATTATAAAACTAAAATTCTAAAATTACTTTGACAGCATAACGTTGCTAAAAAAAAATTACATTCGAAAAATGAGAAGAACCTCTCCTATTTATAGGCTCAGCCGAACCTTCTGGGTCTTGCCACGCTGGCGATCCTCGTGCTTCTTAGCTCCATATCCACCCTTAGATCATCTTGAGCATCATCAAAACGTTCTTGACCCTTAGATCACATTTAGTGAGGTGTTCGAACCAATAGCAAGCCGCCATCTGTCCCCGTGTGTGCTTGTTTGCTTCTGACACCTCCTGACATTCTAGAAGCCCTTTGATTTGACTAATAAGCCCTTAATTGCCGTAATTTTGAGGGTCGGGTAATTTAGGGTTCATGGTGAATAATGGAAATGGAATTGGGGGTGAATTTGGAGCGGGTTTTGGGAGTGTGAGAGATAAGGTGTGTTTGTTTTATTTTTATTTATTTGACTTTGACTGACTTGTTAATGACCGGGTGAGTATTTTATGGGTTTGACCCGGGTGGGATTTAGACAATAATGGTTGGGCCGGTTGGATAGTTTTAATGGGTTGGGTTTGGGGTTATCGAGAAGTGGGCTAGGATAGTGGGTTTAGAGTAATATTGTTTTTGTTAAATCCGGATGTTGCAAATTTAAGAATTTAACAATCAAGGACCAAATATGTAAATCCTGAAAATCAAGGGACCGAATTGGCTAATATTCCAAAGTGATCTAAGGGTCGGGTGGGATTTAGACAATAATGGTTGGGCCGGTTGGATAGTTTTAATGGGTTGGGTTTGGGGTTATCGAGAAGTGGGCTAGGATAGTGGGTTTAGAGTAATATTGTTTTTGTTAAATCCGGATGTTGCAAATTTAAGAATTTAACAATCAAGGACCAAATATGTAAATCCTGAAAATCAAGGGACCGAATTGGCTAATATTCCAAAGTGATCTAAGGGTGATTTCTGACTTGTTGACCAAGCATGACTTTCCCGGATCTGGTTCTGAGCCTTTCCGTATCTCGTGCTCGTTTTCTTGATTTTCTTGTGTCTTTTTTCGGTTTTCATGATATCCATCCCTGCACATACAAAAACACAATATCTTTTGGCATTTTGGTCGGGTTTTTGGTTATTTTGGTCCGGTTTTGGTCTAGAAATGGTATGTGTTTAAGCACATACCAATATGTGTTTTTTCAATTTTCGGAGTTTAAATGTACTGAAAGTGCATACGTGTTTTTAGAGTTTCTGGTGTTTTGTTTACTAAAGTCTATTAGCTTTCTTATTTGAAATAGGTGTAGGATATAAAAGCTAATTTGTAGTGTTTAATGAAACTGTATAAACAAACGCTGCACATGTACATGACTAATGAAAGTGTTAATATAGGTGCTGTTTTTGCTGTCAAATATGGGTTATTTGGTTGATGTTTTAGCTGTTAAAATAAGGGTAGTTTGATGGTTGATTTAGCTGTAGAAAATGGGATTTTGGTTGTTGCTTTTGTTGTTCAAATGGGCTGTTTAGTTGCTGGTTTCGCAGTCGAAACATGGCTGTTTGGTTGCTTGTTTTTGCTGTCAAAATATGGTTGTTTGCTTGTGTGGTCTTATAGTACATGTATTTTCTAAATGTACATGTATTTGGTTGATGTTTTTGCTGTCAAAATATGGTTGTTTGCTTGTGTGGTCTTTAAGACTTGCACACAATACTACATGTAAATGTATAGTACATGTATTTTCTAAATGTACATGTATTTTCTAAATATGGGTATTTTCTAAATGTACATGTATTTTCTAAATATGGGTATTTTCTAATAGTACATGTATTTTCTAAATGTACATGTATTTTCTAAATATGGGTTATTTGGTTGATGTTTTTGCTGTCAAAATATGGTTGTTTGCTTGTGTGGTCTTATTGTACATGTATTTTCTAAATGTACATGTATTTGGTTGATGTTTTTGCTGTCAAAATATGGTTGTTTGCTTACACACTACTACATGTAAATGTATAGTACATGTATTTTCTAAATGTACATGTATTTTCTAAATATGGGTATTTTCTAAATGTACATGTATTTTCTAAATATGGGTATTTTCTAATAGTACATGTATTTTCTAAATGTACATGTATTTTCTAAATATGGGTTATTTGGTTGATGTTTTTGTTGTCAAAATATGGTTGTTTGCTTGTGTGGTCTTAAAGACTTGCACACACTACTACATAAAAATACATGTACATGTATTTTTCTATGTTGGTTCATATTTTAACGTTTGTAATGAAGTAGGTTATGTGTAGGCGTTTCTAAATGGTTATATGTATGCTTTTCTAAATGTTACAAATGACTGAGTTGTTGTGTCCTTACTGTTATTTTTTATTTTTTGTCGCATTTTTATTTTGTTCTTCCTTGGTATTTCAATCTTATTTAAAGGGTTGTGGTCTATAATCTTGTTTCATACCATTTTTGTGCATATCACTTCTGCGCATATGTGTTTTTATAGTTTTGGAGTTAAACATATTGAAAGTGCATATATGTTTTTAGTTATGATATAAAGATTTTTTGTGTTTAGTTATATTTTAAGTGTGCACTTGTGTTTCGTGGTTAGAGGTACGAGTATGATGAGCAATATGAAGAGTGCACATGTGTTTTGTACATACTATCTAGCGATAAGATAGTTAAGCTAAAGATTTAAAGATTAAAGACACAAGTGCAGCCGCAGATATAAGTGCACATATACATACAAAGAAATACAAAGTGTCCAGCGAGAGAAAGTACATGTGCATATATGACAACATTTTTGCTTTTAGAAATTTGTATTTGAAGTGTATTATCACATGATTTTAATTTTTGTATATAATGTTTTTGTTTTAAATTGTAAGCAATACATGTAAACTACTTTTGTTTGCCATTCCATGCACTACAAACACACGTAAATTTACATTATCTAAAAAAACACATATGCACCTTACCAAATACACGTAAATTGAACACCACAAATATACGTAAACATACATTATACAAAAAACACATGTGCACCTTACTAAAAATATATGCTGAAAAAAATATTATTCAAAAAAAAAAAAAAAAAAAAAAAAAAAAAAAAATCCCTACAATGTAGGAACTAAAAAACGGTTTTTATTTAAAAAATCAAAAAGAAATTAAAAAAATGCAATTTTACTATTATACCCTTTTGAATTAAATAATAAAAACAAATATCCAAAAAAATCTGATTGGTTGATGCTGGTTCTCGCAGTTCTGTACCTTTATTTGGTTCTGAAACTAACCCTTCCCTATATATATATATATATATATATATATATATATATATATATATATATATATATATATATATATATATATATATATATATAATTTCTATATATTTTTTTAATTCTGCCTCGACCTTACGCCTCGGTCCGCCTCGAGGCTTACGCCTCGAAACTCGTTTCCGTACTTTTAAACCTTGACATTCAATCACACATTAGTTGTTGACACTTAATCAACCTAGAAGTATTGTGAGTTAATTTATGGTTTACAAGTTGGAAACCATTGAGCTTTAATCAAGCACCATCTCATGAACATAGTGGCATAGAGACGAGGTAAAGAGCAGACACATACTCCAGGGAGGTGAAGAATGTAGTGTTGGCTTTTAAGCATTTTTCTTTATTTCTTGTCTGTTTTGAAGTTACAAAGATACTTCTTTGGCTCTAGGTTTATCAAAAAAATTTGTGGGATATTTTTTAGTTTCATTAAATGAATTAGGTATCTTGCTTTGCCCTCAATGGACCTCAGTTTATGTAAATATTTGCCAGTTGTATGTCTGAAATCATTATTATAATTGTTACTTAACATTTAAGAGCTATGAAATCCTCTAGTTCACATTGTGTTTTTTGTTCTTCATGTATTATATTTGTTGCCTTTGTAATTGGTTAAGTAGCCTATGTTGAAAAAAGATTATGAGTCTGAATATTCATCATTTGTAGGAACACCACCAGGAACTGTACAACTATTAAAGCCAAACACGCAATCAACTCCTCAGTCATCTAAACATGTTGATCAGTCACAATCTGATGCAATGAACTATAAAGGAAACGAATCAGAATCTGCAGCTGATACGCCCATAGCAGCCCAATTGGGTCGTGGCAAACGGACCAAGAGAGCACCAAAGTGGCAAGAATCTTTTAATGTGGGCTAGGATTTATCTCTATATTTATCTTATTTGTTTTAGGAATGTTGAGTCATTGTCAAGAGTCTTTGTTTTTCTGTATTTGTCTTGGGCTACAAGTTGTTATTCGGTTATATATGCCGAAGGGTTTATCAATAAAGGATATCAATTGATCAATAAACCTCTGTTCTTTTTTCACTTTTCTTAAGGAGTCCTCACCCACTATAGTGGTGCTACTATCGATACAAGTAGGTTGTATCATTGGTGCTTTCATTGCTCATTGTCCTCATGGATGAAACCACGATTCGTTTGTGGCTTAAGGAACAACAGGACGCGGCTGAAAAACTAGCGCAACAACAGGCTGCTGCATTTCAGATCCAATTCGAGGCGTTGCGAGCGGAGTTGCAGGAAACTAAGGGATTGCTTCAAGTTAGGCATGGTGGCGGGGGTGAGCCAGGGTTACCTCGCTCTATGCGGTTAGACGTTCCTAAGTTTACGGGTGGCGATCCTGAGAGTTGGTTATTTTCTATCAATGAATACTTTTCATTGTTAAACATACCGGCCGATCAACGTTTACGGATCGTTGGGTTTAACCTTGAAGGGGCAGCGGCAGAATGGTTTCGTTGGATGACAAGGAATGGCTTGATAATGGATTGGGCTAGGTTTGAAGAAAGTTTTAAGAATCGTTTTGGACCTTCAATGTAAGATCCCACGAAAATCCGCTATGGTAATTCTCATCGATTAAAGATAACTTCGACTCACAGTTTAACAAAACCCACTTTTACGGGGGAATTTAAAATTTTTCCGATTATTTTATTTACACCACAACACAACATCGCAACAATTAACAAATAATCGGCACTAGTTCTCGACGTACTTTACGAAACATATTTACTTCGCGACGACTACTAGTTCACAAACCGCAAATCTCACTAATTACAAATTATAGATAAAACCACTAAGTTTATAACATGATTACCACCATGCATTAATCACATTTTAGCCACTAATTACATTTATATTAACTACACAACAATTACTCTAAATATATTTACTCTTTCCATTAAAAACAAAGCTACAAACCAAATGGACCCTCAGCCCAGTCCACGCCCCACAAATCCAATTTCAAAACCCAAAGTCCTTCTGTGAATAATTAGTGCATTCGACATCCATGCATTCTCTAAAATAGCTCGAGTTATTCCAATTATTAAACACGACCTGTCCGAATTTTTGCACCATCTTGCTCACGACCTACTAGACTTCAGGTATGCCAAATTTCAGATTTAGGCAACAAGTATTTCTAGGATTTTAAAGGTCCATTTGGTTGTCCCAAAACTACTCATACATATAAACAAAAATCTCCAAAAACTCGACTGTTTTGAGATTCGACTTTTCCTACATTCCACTAACGCTATTTCTAACATATTAGATCGTTTAGAACATGGTTAGAACAGCAGTGGTTGGACTAAGCTCACTAGTTCCACTTTAAACAAGCTAAAATATCAAACGTATAAGGACATACACAACACAACAAACAAAGATAGATATTATCTATCAAATGTATTATACTGTCGGTAGAAACACTAGGTGTCCCTTCATACACAGTAAATTCCAATGATTGATAGATTGAAGACTTTGAGAGTCAACAAATACGTGTGAGTTCCCTCTATAAAATACTACTCATTCTAGCTACCTTGTATACCTACCCTTCACTCCTTTCACTCTCCCAAGACACCCTAATAAACCAGAAAAACATGTCAAGCATATAGAAAATATCAGGTAAGAGCTAAACCCTTAAAAACATACATCAAACTCATTGAAAGTCTACTGCTTTCTTCACTCTATACATACTGTCGAACTACCCAACTTCCTTCATAACCCATTTCACCTCTCCTACTTCATACCACTCGCATCACACTTTTTTCTCACTCACAAAATATTCGTAGAAACGCGATAAGGGTAAGAAACCCACCACGTATAAACATACCTTAGCTAGCTAAGTGGACTGTCTCACTCTTGCTTCCAGTCGACCTTCTCAGTTTCTTCACCACCTATAAGAGGTGTTGTAAGTGTCTAACCCTTCTCAAGTTTCGTATGTTTGCACTTCACACAACCCACACATGCATGCACACGTTAGTTTCTTTACATTCGAAGCATATCATTTCTTTTATTTCACTAGTACGTGCATTATAATTTACAAACCCATGAGGGTGACAACTCCACTGAGGAAGAATTAGAACCACACTCTCACTTTATTAGTACACATTTAATATAGCAAGCCATGCACCATTTTTTTTTTATTTCATTCGAACACATATCATTATCATACTCACATATAGAAACATGGGAGGAAACTCTTAGATATATTCTACATGTTTCGGATACATAAAAATAGCCATATCTCACTCCACATTCGCATTAAAAATCCATGCATGCATCCTTGCTTAGTTATTCTAACGTTTACATAATTATATGTCCATGTACACTCGTCATTTTAAGTAACCCACTCAAAAGAGTGACGAGCCCCACTGAGAAATACTTAACAGCCATCACGCATGTCACACCCACATTAAATCACCTCAGTTCATGCATCATTCGAACACATGCCAACTTTATATCACACGCTATAAGTAAAACTAAGGAAAAGTTAAAATGTGCTAAGTGTATTATACATAGACAAACAGTCACAAGAAGCCTTCAAAATGATCTCATACCTCACGATATAAATTAACAACCATGCCCTCTCTTTACACGATCTATTTCACCACATAACTGACCTACGTTTCGTTTAGAAACCTTGTAAAAACAGGCGAGAAACAACCCTTTAAAACTACCTAACCAATCACAGAAACACTAACTTGTTTTTAGAAAATATAACTCAACAATTATTTTCGAAAATGGACTTAGACAAGCCCAATAAGATTTTGCGTGTAACCGGTCCAGTGAGCCCAGGAAATATATTTTCAGAATCACAAAAATAATCCAATAACAGGCCCAAAACAATTTTACATGCCCTCGCCTCTAAAATATTAAATGGGCTTTAAGATAGTTCGTTGTGCGGCCCATTTGTACGAAAATAAGCTCTTTTATGGAATAAGCAATTGAAATAAGTTAAAATGAACTTAATAAAGTTATAGAAATTTTCAGAATATTTTTCCGTCATTTTTATGCAAAAAGGACTAAAAATGTAACGCGACCTAACCGGAAGGACCAAAACTGCCAAACCGTGAAACTCATGGACCGAAGCTGTGAAAACAGTTGACAAAGGACTTAAATTGACATATCATTGAACTCCGAGCCTTGTGTGGACATATGGACAAATTTTGGACTAT
Organism: Artemisia tridentata subsp. tridentata; assembly: GCA_021014915.2. Lineage (NCBI taxonomy): Eukaryota > Viridiplantae > Streptophyta > Magnoliopsida > Asterales > Asteraceae > Artemisia > Artemisia tridentata. Next base: position 29,117,394 of record CP139506.1, on the reverse strand, counting down.
TATTGGACTATGGACTTAACCGAGGACTAACGACGTAACGCAATCGCAGTTAGACTAAAAAGTGTAAAATCTGAAAAGGATAAGGACTTATTTAATTTCACTTGACATTCTTAGTTTATTTTCATTTTGCACCCTTCATTTCATATGCATGTTTCATTTTAGTATGCATTATTTAAGGTTTCGCTATTAGAAATATTAGCAATTTCATTTTTACAGATTATTGCAGCATATTTTGAGAAAGCAATATTTTGAGTCGATTAATATAAAAATCAAGATAATATTATAGATATAGTATTTTTTTAACTTGAGGCATTTTAAGCATATCACACACTCACATCACCGATCAAATCGTTATACGATTTATCCTTTTCACATTCGTTATTAGTCGTAAGTTAGACTCTTAGACTTCGCTTATACTCAGGTCTCGTATTGAAGAAGTTTTCGTGATCGTTTACTTGGTCTTATAATTTCGTCTTGTCAGATACGCTCCAGGTGAGTCGAGGCCCCTACTTTTCACACTCGTTTTTAATAACTCTTTTGGGGGAGATACATGCTTTAACTGTTTTATATTACCTGAAAACTCTCATGATTTGCTCAAAACTATCAACTATGCTTTATATATTTGAATTATACTTGAAAGGAATACATGCTCATTATATGTGCAAATTGTCTGTTTAGCTTAAACACGGAACTTGAAACATAACATCATCGAACTACTTGACGTAACATGATACTGAAACTCTTTGTATGCATTCATATAACAACTGAATGAACTGTTAACTTTACTATGATGTTCTACATTTTCTGGAGAGAATTGCCAAAACCAGAATACGTATACTTGATGAACCCTGAAACCTATATTGCCTAAGTACCCCTTTATTGCCATAAAGTCCCTCGATCATGAGCCATTAATCACTGCGGTGAGCGCGAATATAGTGAACAGCTTCGAAACCTGTTGGAGGCTGACGACCTACCCCACTAATACTTTGACGGAATGCCTTATGGTTAGTCGTATTAGTCGTGGTGCACTATATTTGAGAAAAATAGGAATTGGCAAATCCCTTATTCACATGAGGGCCATAAATCCCCCATCGGGTATCCCTGGTGGGACCCCGCCGGTTTTACGGAAAGGGTTAACGTTTTGCGTGTCATGAGACTTAGGGCGATATAACTTTATGAATATATGAATGTTTCATATATATCCTAGGATACAGCTGTATTTAGAAGACCATCACTTTACACTGATAGATTTCAGACTTTAGATTATTATTTCCACTATGTGATATGATTTTGAAATCCTGTACTTGAACTTTAACTGTTATCATATGTGACTTAAATGAGAATTTCATTTGAGATAGCCTTAATTACTTAGTATATCGCTACTGCTAAAAGTTGATCCAACATATCATTTCGAGCGTATAACAACGTAGCTCATCTTCATCTAAAACTTGAAACTTATGATCACTTGAGATCATACATGAATTATTTGTGAATTTTTATCCAACACAACTTGTTAATTATTTCCAAGAAGAACTAATATTTATTTCGACTATCACTGCACATCTCTTAACACTTATCTAAAGAAAGTTATTTTCTATAAACTCCACGAACTCACCAACCATTGTGTTGACATTTTAAGCATGTTTATCTCAGGTAATTAACGGAGCAGGACAAGACACGGAGCGGGTATCCTTTACTCTGATAACTTAGATGGGTGTAAAATCAAATATGTCATTCTTTCCAAATTATCACATTTTCTCATGGGATTTTCAAATCGAATAATTCACTTTTATATCAAAAATATTCTTTTGAATGACATATAGCTTTCAAAACGACCCTTCCGGGCCGTTTTCTGAAATTTAAACCTCGATCCTCACAGTAACACCCTAATTACTTTTCCGCTGCCACAAACCAAATTAGGGGGTGTTACAGTTTGGTATCAGAGCCTATGGTTATAGAGAATCAAACGTTTTAACACAATGAACTATAACCACACTTTCAAAATAAATGATTTTACATCTTATCATCTTATGCCTTCCGTGTCTGCAGACTGCCGTGCTCAATACATTACCTATTAAGATTGTTTTGTACTAATCTTTACATGCTTAATGTTTATTCTTCACACATTACACACCGTATTATTTCACACTCGACGTTACACCTTAAACGTATAAATACTCATAATTATTATTTTCGATTGCTACAGTAACATGTCTTCCCTACCAGTTGACATCGCTAAGACTACCTCTCCTACTACCCATGTATCACCTAGCTATCATATTACACCAAATACTGAAGATCCTTACGTACAAATGTCACAACCTCAACCTGACATAGAACTTACTCAGAACTCATCTTCGTCATCACCTACTCACTCACCTCCACGTCAGAAACTTAGGAGAGCAACTGAATCCTATTCAGATCTGATTGGTGGTCAACCAACGTTTGAAATTGGACAAAGTTCATGTCAAGAAATGACTTGGGAAAATATCAACCTAAATTCTCCCTTACCCAATACCTCAGATTTCTCTATGCCAGATGTCCCAAACAATGTATCCTCACCCAAATCTCCTGACTGCAATGTAGACACCCGAGACTCCATATGGATTCGCCTTCACCAACACACCAGCATACTAAACGCTCACTCTGAACAGCTAAAAGAGTTACATCCATTACGATTTGAATGGTTTGACCGTAACATTGATACCCTGTTCAAGAGGACCGATGCTGAAAGACGAGAAGTGTTTGGTTTAGGAGTGAATATTGGTAACATGAAGGACAATTACGAACAAGAACTTAGGAACTTGGATGCCAGAACCCGCTGTTTAGGTAGAGGCCATACTCAAACCCACATTAGGATTGAAGACATTGAAAGAGCATTATGGTTAGCTAGAGACGCAGCAAGAACCCAAAGCCAAAAGATTGCAGCCTTGGAAAACATGTTAGCTAATCAGATTGATGCATGCCAGGAACGTTTCTCGGCCATGGAAGCTGCACAACTGGATCTTGAGGCAGAAGTTAGACGTCTACGTCAGAGACGTAACTGATCTTAAGTATCGTTGTTGTACTAAATAAACCAAATAGTTTTGGTTAGCAGTTCATGTAGTTCCAATAATTCTGTAACTTTCAGAGCTTGTAATCGACTTTTAATGTATAATAGCTATCCTTTCGTTATACTTTTCTGTTGTAAACAAATTCCTCTCACAAACTTTATTATGATGCTGTAAGTGCAAAGAGTCATGCAAAACCTCACCATTTGTTACTCTCTTGGGTAAACAAATGACTCCACATGAATCAATGAGACATTAATAAAAGACCTTGTACTGGTTGTTTTGCAAAAATCAATCGAACAAGTTATTAGGGTTATGTCAATTTTGATGACTGTATTCAAACTTACTATGACATTATCTGTGATTATACATCAACTATACCTCGACTAAACAATAAAACATAGAATTCCAAGAACAAATATTCAGAAGAGAACTTGATGAATGAAGAGAAAGTTGTTGAACTTCAGCTTTTGTAGATAAATTCAATTGTTCCTTAACAATCTCATATCAAGAGTTGATTATTATTTTACGATGCTACCCAGACACATCGTATTTCTATGATCCTCAGTTGATTTGATTTCGTATTGAGACCACATTGTTAGCATTAATATACAAATATCTTACTATTTGAATTATTCTAACGATAAAGTGAATACTAAATCAGCGTTTCGTGTAATATTCTTAGGAAATGGACAGCATGAACAGCGTAGTGCCCACAACAATCATGACCCCTAAAACCATCGAGGAATTGGTAAACAAAATCGTTGCAGTAGTAATGGAGGTAACCTCGATAGTCCATCCAAGCGACAATGACATGACGAGAAAAGAAAGAAAGAAGGTTATACCTTGTAAGCATAACCATGAACGTTTCATGGGATGTAGGCCAGCTTGCCTAAAGAAGTCAAGGAAAATAACTAAACCGATCCGCACGTGTACTCAAAGAATTAGGCAAGATATTGCACTTAAGAAAAATAACCAAAAGCAAAGACATGAGGAGAAAATATCCTTTACCCTCAACGAATGTGAGTTTCACAATGATGTTTGCATCCGCAATCATCTACAAGACCGCATTGACTATCTTCGCCAGCAAAGGCTCAACCCAGAAATTGAAGGAAACTACGTCACCACCCCTACCAACAGAGACAACTACCGTGGGAATAAACCTCTGTGCCTAAAATGTAAGATGCATCACACCGGATATTGCACTGCAATATGCGGGAGGTGCAGGAAAACAGGCCACAAGACGAATGATTGCAAAGTTATGGAAGGAAATGAGCAGCACTCATCCATAAAATGCCACGGATGTGGTGGAATAGGGCATTACAAGAGTCATTGCCCAAACTACAACGCCAACTGGAAGGCCAAGATGGATGCAAGATAAGGAAGACTTGTTAAGAGATCTCAGTAGTACCAAAGAATGACCTCTATGTTAAGCAGATGTATGGATTCCTGCTGTAAAATAAATAAACTCTAGTGTAGGACTATCTAAGTTGTATTTCCGTTTGTATTTACCTTAGGTACGATGGATGTAACCTAAGTGTAACAGTTATCTTTCTATCGTGTGAAAAATCTACCTTGTAATATTTCCATGATAATAAAAATCTACGTCTATTTTCATTTCCATTACACCTCTCTACTCATAATCGTTATGTAACAATACACTAATAGTACCTCAAGGATTTAATTAATTTTATCATGATCAAACCCTAAGTTGTTACCATATTGCAATGAAACCTCACTTAAAACCTAAGTTTATACCCAGAATGTCCAAATGCTATCTTAGAAAATTTTGACTTATCCTAGAAAAATGAACAAAAACTTTATATATCAGAGAATGTCCGACTCTGTGACGGAATCAGTATAACTAAACCATATAAAATTCTTTGAAGAAACATAAATGCTGAACCAAGAGTTACATCATTTGGTCCTCAATTATACATAGCCTAGCTACCTATGTATAATTTAAGAAGAATCATGTTATAAATGGAACAGTTATCCTTTCGAAGTTTTAATAACAATTTTCATTCCAAAAACAGAATCTTGAGACAAAATAATTTGTTCATAAACTTTACTTTTTAACCAACCCCAGTCAGATCTACACTCATCACTCATTTCACTATTATACGAAGACGAGGAAATTACAAAAATTAGAAACTTTAAAAATTCACAACAGTCTACGGAAAACACAAATAACATAAATTTTATTAGAAACCATGGAGGTTAATACATAGCGAGATGATTAACATCGGAAGTGCTAACAGTACAATAAACACGATATAAAGCATACAATCTTCAATCGGTTGGCCCACTATAGAAATAAAAACCACCGCCAACCCAACAATAGCAAGAACCACCATAGGATGAAGTACCCTGATTATTCTGAAGACACACAAAAGTGAACCATTAAACCCAACAACTTAACATAAACATAAACGAGAATTTATTCCACATTACATCGACACACAACAAAGCTACATTCTAACCACCCTAGCTCGAGATCCTCACTTCAAAAACTTATCCACGTAAATCGCTAAGATTGTGAGGGGAACGATGAACACCAGAGATGCGATAAAATAGTCGGCGTTTTCATCAGGGAAGAAGGCCAGATACATGGCAACAAGAGCAATGTATACGAAGGCAACAATAATGGCGATCGGTGGCATATTTTTCGAGGAAGAAGTCGAACGAAGAGATGAAGTTGAGTGGGAGGGATAATTGAAAAGGTGAAAAGGGAATAAAGTGGAGGAAAAAGGAGAAAGTTAAATAGGGAAAGTAGGTGGAGAAAGTACCCGCTATTTTACTATTTACTATCATTAAATTTCAAACCGCTACCATTAAAAATCCACTAGTCTCGACCGTTAGAACTCTAAACATTAAGTGTTAAGTATTCCCTACTTTTGATCGTTATTTTCACTATTCGTAGCCTACGAATTCAATTATTGACCAAACATTCGAATTTAATTCGTCTGGTACGAATAAATCTAACTGAAATCTCGCTTCTTGAGATTCAAATAAGAAATATCTCGACAACACCTTCCATAAACTCTCACCTCAGTACACCACACTTTTCAATACCTATCACGGACTGAACTTCGGGACGAAGTTCAAAATTTAGGGGTAGATACTGTAAGATCCCACGAAAATCCGCTATGGTAATTCTCATCGATTAAAGATAACTTCGACTCACAGTTTAACAAAACCCACTTTTACGGGGGAATTTAAAATTTTTCCGATTATTTTATTTACACCACAACACAACATCGCAACAATTAACAAATAATCGGCACTAGTTCTCGACGTACTTTACGAAACATATTTACTTCGCGACGACTACTAGTTCACAAACCGCAAATCTCACTAATTACAAATTATAGATAAAACCACTAAGTTTATAACATGATTACCACCATGCATTTATCACATTTTAGCCACTAATTACATTTATATTAACTACACAACAATTACTCTAAATATATTTACTCCTTCCATTAAAAACAAAGCTACAAACCAAATGGACCCTCAGCCCAGTCCACGCCCCACAATCCAATTTCAAAACCCAAAGTCCTTCTGTGAATAATTAGTGCATTCGACATCCATGCATTCTCTAAAATAGCTCGAGTTATTCCAATTATTAAACACGACCTGTCCGAATTTTTGCACCATCTTGCTCACGACCTACTAGACTTCAGGTATGCCAAATTTCAGATTTAGGAAACAAGTATTTCTAGGACTTTAAAGGTCCATTTGGTTGTCCCAAAACTACTCATACATATAAACAAAAATCTCCAAAAACTCGACTGTTTTGAGATTCGACTTTTCCTACATTCCACTAACGCTATTTCTAACATATTAGATCGTTTAGAACATGGTTAGAACAGCAGTGGTTGGACTAAGCTCACTAGTTCCACTTTAAACAAGCTAAAATATCAAACGTATAAGGACATACACAACACAACAAACAAAGATAGATATTATCTATCAAATGTATTATACTGTCGGTAGAAACACTAGGTGTCCCTTCATACACAGTAAATTCCAATGATTGATAGATTGAAGACTTTGAGAGTCAACAAATACGTGTGAGTTCCCTCTATAAAATACTGCTTATTCTAGCTGCCTTGTATACCTACCCTTCACTCCTTTCACTCTCCCAAGACACCCTAATAAACCAGAAAAACATGTCAAGCATATAGAAAATATCAGGTAAGAGCTAAACCCTTAAAAACATACATCAAACTCATTGAAAGTCTACTGCTTTCTTCACTCTATACATACTGTCGAACTACCCAACTTCCTTCATAACCCATTTCACCTCTCCTACTTCATACCACTCGCATCACACTTTTTTCTCACTCACGAAATATTCGTAGAAACGCGATAAGGGTAAGAAACCCACCACGTATAAACATACCCTAGCTAGCTAAGTGGACTGTCTCACTCTTGCTTCCAGTCGACCTTCTCAGTTTCTTCACCACCTATAAGAGGTGTTGTAAGTGTCTAACCCTTCTCAAGTTTCGTATGTTTGCACTCCACACAACCCACACATGCATGCACACGTTAGTTTCTTTACATTCGAAGCATATCATTTCTTTTATTTCACTAGTACGTGCATTATAATTTACAAACCCATGAGGGTGACAACTCCACTGAGGAAGAATTAGAACCACACTCTCACTTTATTAGTACACATTTAATATAGCAAGCCATGCACCATTTTTTTTTAATTTCATTCGAACACATATCATTATCATACTCACATATAGAAACATGGGAGGAAACTCTTAGATATATTCTACATGTTTCGGATACATAAAAATAGCCATATCTCACTCCACATTCGCATTAAAAATCCATGCATGCATCCTTGCTTAGTTATTCGAACGTTTACATAATTATATGTCCATGTACACTCGTCATTTTAAGTAATCCACTCAAAAGAGTGACGAGCCCCACTGAGAAATACTTAACAGCCATCACGCATGTCACACCCACATTAAATCACCTCAGTTCATGCATCATTCGAACACATGCCAACTTTATATCACACGCTATAAGTAAAACTAAGGAAAAGTTAAAATGTGCTAAGTGTATTATACATAGACAAACAGTCACAAGAAGCCTTCAAAATGATCTCATACCTCACGATATAAATTAACAACCATGCCCTCTCTTTACACGATCTATTTCACCACATAACTGACCTACGTTTCATTTAGAAACCTTGTAAAAACAGGCGAGAAACAACCCTTTAAAACTACCTAACCAATCACAGAAACACTAACTTGTTTTTAGAAAATATAACTCAACAATTATTTTCGAAAATGGACTTAGACAAGCCCAATAAGATTTTGCGTGTAACCGGTCCAGTGAGCCCAGGAAATATATTTTCAGAATCACAAAAATAATCCAATAACAGGCCCAAAACAATTTTACATGCCCTCGCCTCTAAAATATTAAATGGGCTTTAAGATAGTTCGTTGTGCGGCCCATTTGTACGAAAATAAGCTCTTTTATGGAATAAGCATTGAAATAAGTTAAAATGAACTTAATAAAGTTATAGAAATTTTCAGAATATTTTTCCGTCATTTTTATGCAAAAAGGACTAAAAATGTAACGCGACCTAACCGGAAGGACCAAAACTGCCAAACCGTGAAACTCATGGACTGAAGCTGTGAAAACAGTTGACAAAGGACTTAAATTGACATATCATTGAACTCCGAGCCTTGTGTGGACATATGGACAAATTTTGGACTATTATTGGACTATGGACTTAACCGAGGACTAACGACGTAACGCAATCGCAGTTAGACTAAAAAGTGTAAAATCTGAAAAGGATAAGGACTTATTTAATTTCACTTGACATTCTTAGTTTATTTTCATTTTGCACCCTTCATTTCATATGCATGTTTCATTTTAGTATGCATTATTTAAGGTTTCGCTATTAGAAATATTAGCAATTTCATTTTTACAGATTATTGCAGCATATTTTGAGAAAGCAATATTTTGAGTCGATTAATATAAAAATCAAGATAATATTATAGATATAGTATTTTTTTAACTTGAGGCATTTTAAGCATATCACACACTCACATCACCGATCAAATCGTTATACGATTTATCCTTTTCACATTCGTTATTAGTCGTAAGTTAGACTCTTAGACTTCGCTTATACTCAGGTCTCGTATTGAAGAAGTTTTCGTGATCGTTTACTTGGTCTTATAATTTCGTCTTGTCAGATACGCTCCAGGTGAGTCGAGGCCCCTACTTTTCACACTCGTTTTTAATAACTCTTTTGGGGGAGATACATGCTTTAACTGTTTTATATTACCTGAAAACTCTCATGATTTGCTCAAAACTATCAACTATGCTTTATATATTTGAATTATACTTGAAAGGAATACATGCTCATTATATGTGCAAATTGTCTGTTTAGCTTAAACACGGAACTTGAAACATAACATCATCGAACTACTTGACGTAACATGATACTGAAACTCTTTGTATGCATTCATATAACAACTGAATGAACTGTTAACTTTACTATGATATTCTACATTTTCTGGAGAGAATTGCCAAAACCAGAATACGTATACTTGATGAACCCTGAAACCTATATTGCCTAAGTACCCCTTTATTGCCATAAAGTCCCTCGATCATGAGCCATTAATCACTGCGGTGAGCGCGAATATAGTGAACAGCTTCGAAACCTGTTGGAGGCTGACGACCTACCCCACTAATACTTTGACGGAATGCCTTATGGTTAGTCGTATTAGTCGTGGTGCACTATATTTGAGAAAAATAGGAATTGGCAAATCCCCTATTCACATGAGGGCCATAAATCCCCCATCAGGTATCCCTGGTGGGACCCCGCCGGTTTTACGGAAAGGGTTAACGTTTTGCGTGTCATGAGACTTAGGGCAATATAACTTTATGAATATATGAATGTTTCATATATATCCTAGGATACAGCTGTATTTAGAAGACCATCACTTTACACTGATAGATTTCAGACTTTAGATTATTATTTCCACTATGTGATATGATTTTGAAATCCTGTACTTGAACTTTAACTGCTATCATATGTGACTTAAATGAGAATTTCATTTGAGATAGCCTTAATTACTTAGTATATCGCTACTGCTAAAAGTTGATCCAACATATCATTTCGAGCGTATAACAACGTAGCTCATCTTCATCTAAAACTTGAAACTTATGATCATTTGAAATCATACAAGAATTACTCGTGGATTTTTATCCAACACAACTTGTTAATTATTTCCAAGAAGAACTAATATTTATTTCGACTATCACTGCACATCTCTTAACACTTATCTAAAGAAAGTTATTTTCTATAAACTCCACGAACTCACCAACCATTGTGTTGACATTTTATGCATGTTTATCTCAGGTAATTAACGGAGCAGGACAAGACACGGAGCGGGCATCCTTTACTCTGATAACTTAGATGGTGTAAAATCAAATATGTCATTCTTTCCAAATTATCACATTTTCTCATGGGATTTTCAAATCGAATAATTCACTTTTATATCAAAAATATTCTTTTGAATGACATATAGCTTTCAAAACGACCCTTCCGGGCCGTTTTCTGAAATTTAAACCTTGATCCTCACAGTAACACCCTAATTACTTTTCCGCTGCCACAAACCAAATTAGGGGGTGTTACATTCAAAGTATGAAGATCCGCAAGGGGCATTATCAAAATTACTTCAAACAGGTACGGTGGAAGCATATCAAGCTGAGTTTGAAAAACTCATGAATAGGGTGATTGATATATCAGAAACCTTGCTTATATCCTTCTATATATCTGGGCTCAAGTTACATCTGCAATGCGAATTGTTGGTTTCAAAACCAACAACCCTAGGAGACGCGTTCTCCTTATCGCGAGTCACAGAGGCACGGTTCGATGATCAGGGTATGGCTTCTGGAATTCCAAAGGTTACGTCCAGTACCGGTGGAGGATCTCAATATTCCCGTGCGACACCTGTGTCTAAACCACCGTTATTCTCCACACCTCCAAAATCTACGCTTACCCCTAATGCTGCTGTTAACACTAATGCTAAACCACTTGCTATCAAGTGGATTTCTCCGGCCGAACGACAAGAGCGTTTGAGTAAAGGATTGTGTTTTAATTGCGACAATAGGTGGACGCGAGGGCACAAGTGTCCTGGCAAATTTCTATTACTCATGAAGGATGATGTGGATGATACGGGTGAGGATTTGTCCGTAAAGGCAGAGGAGGCGGTAGAAAGTGGTGACATCTCTTGCCTTAACTCATTGGTTGGTCATGACAGTCCCGTTCACTTCAATTATGGGGTAAAATTGGTACTACAGGAGTGCACGTACTAATTGATAATGGCAGTACACACAATTTTGTTCGACCTGATGTAGTGGAGCGTCTGCACTTACCACTTCAAGCAACTAAGGCGTTTAAAGTATATATTGGCAATGGTGAGTCGTCGTTGTGTGAAAACATGTGTCCACAGGTAACTTTTCATATGCAAGGATTAGATGTGGAAGTCGACCTGTATGTCATACCAATGCAGGGACTCGATGTGGTCTTGGGTATTCAATGGTTACAAAAGTTGGGTAAAGTGACGCATGATTATGCGCAACAGGAGATGGAGTTCACGCTTTTGGGTTCCAAGCATACGTTGAAAGGAGACGAGTCTCTCCGCATGAAGAGAATAAGTCTTCACAAGATGCAAGCATTGTTGGAAACGGACGATGTGTATGGCATTTATGAATGTCACGATTATGCTTTGCAGAGCGACAATGATCAGTCCACTTCAACATTGGATACATCTTCTGGACAGCCTGAGATTGAGAAACTTTTAGATCGGTTTGATGATTTGTTTCAGGTACCAACGGGTCTACCACCCCAACGACTAGTGGATCATAGAATTCATTTGCTGTCGAACACTAAACCGGTGAACGTGCGTCCTTATCGTTATCCGCACTATCAGAAGGGTGAGATGGAAAGGTTGGTGACAGAAATGTTGAACCAAGGTATTATTCGCTTTAGTCATAGCCCTTTTTCTTCTCCTGTTTTACTTGTCAAAAAGAAGGATGGGAGCTATTGTTTTTGTGTGGATTATCGTGCTCTCAATTCAGTCACAGTAAAGGATAAATTTCCAATTCCTACGGCCGACGAGATGTTTGATGAATTAGGTGGAGCTAGTATTTTTACTAAATTAGACTTACGAGCGGGTTACCATTAAATTCGAGTACATGAGCGGGACGTATACAAGACGGCCTTTCGGACACATGACGGGCATTATGAATTTTTAGTCATGCCGTTTGGGCTTACCAATGCGCCTTCAACGTTTCAAGCGACTATGAATAGGTTGTTTTCTCCCTACTTGCGTAAATTCGTGATTGTATTTTTTGATGATATCCTAGTTTATAGTACGAACCTTAGTTCGCATTTGGGACATTTGGAGTGTGTTTTTCAATGCTTACAGAAGCACCAATTTTATGTGAAGCGTTCTAAATGTGTTTTTGGAGCCGGGGAACTTGAATACTTGGGACATATTATTTCAGCTCGCGGGGTGCAAATGGATCCAAAGAAGGTATTGGTAGTGCGTGAATGGCCGGTTCCTAAGAATCAAAGGCAAGCCCGGGGATTCTTAGGGCTCGCGGGATATTATAGACGGTTTATTCGAGGGTATGCCTCGATTGCAGCTCCTTTAACAGATTTGTTGAAACACGAGGGGTTTAAGTGGGGTGAAACGGAGGCTCAAGCTTTTGAAACACTTACGCAACAATTATCTAATGCTCCTCTTTTAACTCTTCCAGAATTTGATCAGATATTTGTAGTAGAGGCAGATGCATCAGGGGATGGAATTGGAGCGGTCTTGATGCAGGGAAATCGGCCAATTAGTTATTTTAGCCGGAAGTTAGGGCCGCGGATGCGAGGGGCTGGTACTTACCAGAAAGAGTTGTTTGCTATCGTGGAGGCCGTGTATAAATGGCGTCAATATTTGCTAGGACGAAGATTCATTATTCGCACGGACCATAAAAGTATTAAAGAATTAATGCGACAAGTAATTCAAACGCCCCTCCAACAAAAGTATGTAAGAAAACTATTGGGGTTTGACTTTGATATGGAATATAAGTGATGAAGCGAAAAGTGTACCGCTTTTAGGGGGTCATTTAAGCCCTAAATCGTATTTATTTGATCAAATATTGCCCTAAATCGTTCCTTTTGTCATTTTAGGTACTTTGGAGAAGAAATCTGGAAAAGGAAGCATTTTGGACGTTTTTGGAGCATAAAAGTGAAGAAAACGACAAAGTCTCAAAATCGGCTGGAAAAGTACCTGTGACGGCGTCAAGCACCATTGTGACGCCGTCAACCCTTGACGCGCCAGAGAGGATTTTGGATGATTAAAAGGGGACGGCGTCAAGAAGGCCATCAAGAAACCCTAACCGCGGCGAGGTGACGGCGTCAGCTCTATAACGTGACGCCGTCAGATCTGATTTTCTATATATATTCTCATAATTTTTAGTCATTAGTGTGCAACTTTGTGAGGAGAAACCCTAAGACGATTTTTCTGCTACTTTTAAGGGTTTTATACCCTTGGATCTCCCATGTTCAATTGAAGATAAGTAATCAATTAATCATTCAATATGTCTATGTGTTGTTTGATTATATCTTGTTCTTGTCTTTTATTTAACATGCTAGGCTAGATTTATCTTGTGTTTGCTTAGATCTAATGAAACCTTACTATTGATTATTGGTTGTTGGTGTGTTATTAATTGTATTGGATGACTGTTTATCGATGTTAGGCTTAAGAAAACTGGCTAACCTCCTATACGGTAACTTGCTTGAACGTCTTAAGAAACATGAACCAATGCGTACTAAGGTTTTTATGGTTGTATTTAATTAATGCATGAGCGAATTCTAGTGATCCCATGTTAGGAGCTTCTTAGCCGGCTCGACATAGGAGTGAAGTAGGAGCTTATAGAGTTGGGGAAGTACGTACGCCACCCCACGATTGGTATTAAGGAATACACCCGTCATCCACGCAATTAATACACACTAATCAACCGGTAAAAGATAGTTAGGGAGTAAGGAAATCTAAGTAAACACATTTCTCTCCATATAAGTTCCACAACCTTTTTATTTTCAGTTATTTTATTTTATTTGCAATTGTAGTTATTTGGGTTAGTTGACTAGCAACTAATTCCGCCCACTCCTTCAAACCCGAGATTTTACTTGCTTTTATAAAAATATAAAAAATACAAAAAGAATCTTCCCTCACCCTTAGACCTATTAGAGTAGTTTTTCAATCCTAACGACACTATTCCCCTAGAGAACGATCAATCCCCCGGTACTTGCCACTACACTATACTACATCGGTCAGGTACACTGCCTGGTGGGGATTGCAAGCCTCTTGAGATCCCTCGAGAGGTAAAACCTGTTGTAAGGTCGCAAAACCACGCATCAAGTTTTTGGCGCCGCTGCCGGGGAGTAGTTATTGCTTAGGTTGAAATTCTTTTTTATTAGGTCTACTTACTAGATTCCTTTCTAGTAAGATTTTTATTTTCTTTTTATAGGTCTTCTTTAGTCTATCTTATTTCTTTGTGTGTTTGTTCGTAATTTCCATTGACTCTTCCGTTCACCATTATGGAGAACGCGAATCCACCATACCACCAACCACGTAATTCACCCACTCCATATGACATCTTGATGTTTAAACAACATAAAGATGAACCTCTCTATGATGCATGGACTCGTTTTAAATATTTACTCCAAAAATTCCCTCATCATAACTTCGATTTTTGGTCCCTAACTCAAATCTTTTACAATCATGTCGACCGACATGCCCAAAGGGACATTTACCATTTTGCCGGCAGGGATCTTAGGGAATTAAGTGCTGAGGAAGCATGGGAAGCTATTGAAAATTGTGCCCAATATTATTATATAGTAGACAACCCAACAAACATTAATACAAGTCAATTGACCACAAATTTCAATGATCATGAAACAAGTTTGTTTGGGGATGAGGGTAGAGTTGAGCCACCTAGCTGCATGTCATGGTTAGGCACTACCATAATACAGGGTGAACACTTAGGTGATCTTGATGTGATGGAGGATCTAGCCGAGCATGATCACATTGATCAAAACGACCTAGGTTTTGTAATTGGGTGATTTTTGTGGGTCTCAGTTTTTAATGTTAAGGGCACATGGCGTGGAATGGTATTTTCGATGTTATGGTGCTATAATGCTAGTTTTACCCTAAGTTGTGATGTAAATGCTGTGAAAAAAAGAGTTTCTGTTTGTCGTTTTTTCTAAACTGTAATTGGGTGATTTTTGTGGGTCTCAATTTTTAATGTTACAACTATAAGTAAAAAAGATTTCAAAATAGTTACCACTGTTTTGTATATGGAAGCAATTTTTCACAACACCCGTGTTACTTATTAAAGTGAGCTTTATGAAAATGGTAACCTTTACGTTGTTGTTTTTTTTTTCTCTCTCTCTCTCTCTCTCTCAAACGTAGTTAGACCGCGGACATCTTATCTAATAAGAAGTGATGCACATGTCTTATTACCTCTTAACATTAAATATATCCATTCATCCCATTAACACATCAAACGTTTTGTTTCAAGGGTTCTGTTGGCGTATATGGCCGAATGGCCCAAACCGAACGAACCTCATGGTTCATTCGGACAAGCGGCTAATTCCAGAATAGGTCAAACTTGGAGCGTAAGTATCCGAAGGATTTGGTCCGAATGAACTCCCATTTCCGAACGGCGCTTATGGGTCGTTCGGCCCAACGGCTATCTTCAGATCAGAAAGTCAACCACAACATTAGTAGTATGTGACAGAGTTGCAGGAGCCATGGCAGGACATGAAAAAGACCCAAACAGGGAAAGATCCCAGTTGCCGCTCAAAAAGGTCACTATCAATTTTAGACTCATCCGATGGGGACAAAATTCGGCCTCCTATATAAGGAGGAACAGTCCTCAGTCAATGGTAACTTCACTTTTACACACAGTACTTATTTCATTACTTTACCTCTTATTTCACCGATCGATACTTACTCTCACGCCGGAGTTTGGTCCTGGGGTCACACCCGGGGCGAGACTAACGCGTTCATTGTCTTAGCAGATATCCGAAGGACTTGACAACATCAAGACCGGAGGATACTTTGAAGAACCGCTCAACCCACAGAAAAATACTTAAACATTGGCGCCATCCGTGGGACCTACATTCAATCTACCAAGGCTATATAATGTTAGGTTTCGAACGTCCGGAGTCCTCCGGAGGAGGGGGTGCCGAATCCCCCCCAATGACTCGGGAGCAGATAGAAGGGTACGTTTCTACTCTCAAGTCCATGATCAAGGAACACAACAGGCAAAGCTCTATGCAGCCGATACGATTGGACTTTCATGAAGAGGATGGCTTGGAAAAGGGTGAGGTAGTCAAGGAGAAGAAAGGAATTGATACGGGAGACAAAGTGTCGGACGCGGATCTGGGAAAACCTTTCAAGGAAGTCCGAAAGTCACCTTTCACTCGGCGGTTGATTGAATTTTCAGCACCGGAGCATAGGATGCCTTCCCATATCAAGTTATACTAGCAGAGTACCCGCGCGTTGCGGCGGCGGATACCCTGAGATAAAAAAAATCCCGACGAGCAAATGTTTTTCGATTGTATATTATTTGTAACAATAAAAATTTAAGAATGATGTGTATTTTATATGAGCACAACTTTAAGTGGCGACGATATAAAAACGATAGTCAGTAATATTATTAAGGTAGGAGCTCAAAGCGGTTAACAATAGTCTTCAGAGGCAAGAGTGTTAACAACTTGATCCAAGCCTTACCATTAGTCAAATATCAAAGATGATTTTTGTCTCCTTACTTAAAAGTTATACATTTACACACTTAAAAGTCATACATTTATAGTCTAGTAACTTTCATCTTCCATTTGTCTAAAGGTACTCTTTTGTACTATCACCATACTCTCTTATTGTGTCTACTCCTTATTACCATCATCACCACCCATACCATTTCATCCATCATAAGTGTCTAATTTTATGTCTAATTTTTCTTTTCAAGGTTCATAGCTTTTACTTAGCATATAAAAATTTGTATTTTAGAAAAATATGCAAATATACAAGTTTCATTGGGTATATATGCAATTCCCACTAATTATAAACTATCTTTTGCTTCTTGTTTGACACAACTAACTATTGTAAACTTACTTCATATTCTCATGTCAAAATCTATGTAAAAGAAGTATGTTCAATAAAAAAAACAATAACTCCTTTTGTTAGTTTGTATATCAGTTAACCAAGCTCTTTATTTAGGATTTTAAGCAAGTCTCAAGTTTCAATGGTCATCATCTTGTGATTGCCATATATACCAGTAGACTTTTTTTGGGTTTTTAACCATTCAAAGTTTAAACAACTGCTTTTCTAACTCACATATGTTACATAATACATATTATTTAAAGTTTAATATGGATCATATACAAATATACAAAGAAATTTTAAAAATATACAAAATCATATAATAGAAATAGAATCATTACAATCTTGGTTCTTTTGAGAAGAAACTAAATGATAGCCGAGTGTGTGTAAATTTAGCAATTTAACGAAACACTATATGAAAATTCTTGAATAATAGTGATTCACTACAATAAAGAAAACACAAACTATATTGTATTTACTTCCATTACATATGCCAACTTTCAACGTTTAACAAAGGCTCACAAAAAATACAAAAGAATTTGATCAAAATATAAAGATCATATAATCACTATGAAAAATGCCAAGACAAGTTATCTTGAGACATGCATCCAACCAACCAACGTCTCTAAGATAAATAAGTACACCCGTGAAATGGCACTTCAAAATCAAATCAATAATACCGTACAAAAACCCCGTAGGCATTTTTGATAAAATATCAAAATTCTAGCCGTGAAATGATGTATCCCCGTAAAATTTGTGCGACCAAAATACCACTCTTTTTGCCATATGATTATCAAACTTACGTCTATTTATTAACTCATATCACATTAGCCCAATATTTTCATAACCATTTCAGATCAAACACACTTCGCAAGCCCACTTTATATCCTCATTCTTTGCAACCCAACTTGCATTCGTATTATGAATCCAATAGCAGCCCATTCCATCATTCAATTGGGTAAATGACAATCTGAATACAAATCGTATAGCCCAAATCAAACATAAGACTTGTCCTATCACCATTTAAATTCCCGATCCAAACACGTTTACCATTCGGGTATAATAAGTAACACACTTATTATTTTACCATAACCCTAAACACATATCATTTTGACATCCGCCCCCATCTCCTCTCACTTCTCAAACGCAGCTATACATCTCCATATCACAATCTCATTTCATCATCTTCATACCCTCAAACGAAATAAACGAATCGTGACAAGTACATTTAATATAGACGTGTTTATATTCTAAATTTATGGAAAAACGATTTTAAGACTATCGGCGCGACTTATAAAATATTTTGGTGACGTTCGATATTATTTACGAGCCATAACGTGTGTTTTCGAGAAAGTTTATAAAAATTTGACCGAAGGTTCTTGTGGGTTTTTTGCAACCGGCCCCTCCCCCACTCAAAATAATTGCACACAAGGCCCTCCTGCAATAAAACCCTAGTACACCTCTTATCTCTTTCATTTTTACCCAAAAACCTTTAAAAAAATATATCACTCCCTCCTCTCTCTTGAGCCGCCGCCGCTGCAACTCCACGCCACCACCACACCGCCACTCATATCACCTCACCGCCACCACCAAAGCGCTCACCACCATCTCCTCTTTCATCTCTTATATCACACGCGCCACCAAAGCTCTATCACCACCTTATTGCTTCACACCGCCACTGAAAACCGTCATCACCATCACTACAATCACCCCACACGAATAGATCTTGAAGAAAAGGTAGGTCACGTGACCCACACGCGCGAGTTGACTCGGTCACGAGTCAAACTCGTGACTAACTTTGTTGAATCGGGTTACAAACTAATGGGTTTCAAGTTTTTATTAAATAAAAATGAATAATAAGTAAAATGGTATCGTCCTAGTCGTGTGTTGTGTTTGGATTTGTGTGTACAAGCCAAACCGTGGGTTTGAACCCACGACTGTATCCTTGTGGTTATATTTTTGTTTTGTTTTCTTTTTGGTTCTTGACAATATATTGATTCCGGCTTGAAGCCGAGGCGGGGAGTAGTCTAGGAATGTGTTGATGGAATTTATGGGATTTGTTCTTCGTTTGTAGTGTGTATTTATATGGTGGATGCAGTTACACATTGTTAATAATCATTTACTATAGTAACTTCATTGAATGTGTGCTGTTACAATGTGAAGTAGTCGTGAGTAGTGTTACGATTTTGAATTGGTGTGTAGTAGAGATGTCATTGACTAAGTATTGAATCGAGCTGTTACAAGATGTGTATTGATTTCATAGTAAATGGTAAAAACGTATACATTTATTTATGATCATAAAGCTGTGTTTTAATAATAGCATTAATGTTTGATAGAAAATTAGTCTGAAAATGACAGCATGCTTATTTCTGTTGTACACTATGCTTTATTTCTTGTAAGTCTGAAAATTGGGTGCATTAAAGAGTTGTAAATCATGCTTTGATTATTGTAAGTCTGAATTTTCAGACCACATAGGAAAGAGATTCCTTTGTGTATTATAAGTAGTATTGATGATGGGTCGACTGACCCCCAAGATCATCTTAATCGATTCACTGGAGCAGCGGGTCAAGGAGAGTGGCCCATGCCCGTATGGTGTAGGATGTTCCAGCAAACCCTAGATGGGAGGGCCCGAGGATGGTTCGACCGTCTTCCTCCATGTAGCATAGACGAATGGGCAGATCTTCGGGCTCGGTTTGAAACACGTTTCTCCCTGCACAAAGCATGCACTAAGGATCCCACTGAGATAATGAAGATTGTAAGGAAAGCCAACGAGACTCTGCCAGACGTTAAAGAACGGTGGACCACCGAAGCAGGATTCATACAAGGAGCTCCCGAGATCATAAGAATCTCTTCATTTATGAACGGTTGCAAGTGCCCGGAACTAGCCAAACGATTTTCTAACAAGGTCCCTCGGACAGTCGATGAGATGATGATCCGAGTGGATGATTTATGCGGGCGGAAGAGGCATTCATCAGCACCGAACTACCCCAAGGAGAAATCCAGGACCGATATAGGAGGGCATCAACCGGATCTTTCCGGAAGGATGACAGGGTGCATAGGAGACATGGGAATGAAGGCAAGAATGAGGGACGGTCCAATTATCCTAACAAAGATCGTCCTGATCGGTATAAGTATAACGACCGACAGGCACCATATCTTCCGGCACGAAATGATTATCAGGGTCGTAATGCTCCCCGTCTGACACTTGATTCGCTCACCAAACATCCGAAGGGAATTCTAGCCACTGAAACCCAGTTACGACTACCTCCCCCGAGGCCGATGCGTGATCCCCCGAAGAAGGAGAACCAGGACAAGTATTGTAACAATTGGTAATTTCAAGAACCTTTTAAATTACCGCATTTTGTTTTAATAAATGTAAAACTAGGATTAACCCCTTTTGCAGTAGGACTTAGGCTACATTTATTCCACAATGCTCCAATATCTTGCTCCTGCTCCATTTCAAAATTTTAAACTCAAGAACAAATTTCTATTCTTTAACTACTTATGGTTTTAAATACAACAAATAATAATTATGCTCCGATATTTAACACCCGACATGTCCGATTTTCTCAACGATTATTTTCAAGGTATTTTTATACTTCTAAAATTATTACAAAAGTTCTAGAAATATTTTCTAACGCCCAAAGTATCTTCTTTATAACTTACGTTTAATTACATATACTTTTCGTTAATTACAGGGACAACAACTGATACTTATTTTTAACACCCAATACATACAACATATACATTTTTGTTTTGAAACAACTCATCTACTCCTAATTAAACCCAAGATGCCGCCCCCCCCCCCCCCAACCCCCTTTTTGTCTCATAATTACTCACTAGATAAAAATTACATCACAATAAATAGCCAACTTAAATCCATGAAACATGGAGCCTAAAGTATCAAATGGTGGCTTGACTTAATTTCTTGTCTCCCCTAGCCCCAAATCGTTCCCCCCTTTTTTTATTACCTAACCATAATGAAATTTGACCAACTATTGGGAAGTTGAAAGTGTCCAAGTATAAGGCCACAAGGAGTGGTAACGGGTTGCCCTTGCGGGTTGCACGGGTTGGAGGGTAAATGGCTGCCGCCATTTCGGATTGACCTGCGGGTTGGGATTTGCGGGCTATAAGCTCGCTGCGAGCTGAAGCAAGAAAGGGTGATGTACAAGTTTTAATGTGTGATGTACAAGATACTATGAAATAATTGATTTGGGAGGGTTGAGAGTGATGGGCGCCATTAAAAATTTTGGGTTGAGGGTTGGAGGGTTGAAATGAGGTGGAGGGATTTGATTGGTTAAAATTTGGGAGGGTTGGAGGGTTGGAATGATGACTCCCTCCCCCCTAAGTAGATGCAAACTATAATCATTTTACTACTAGAGCAAGTAGAAGAAAAAAAATATAACCTTTCATATATACAAACTACAAATCGACACACTTGGAGGAGCAAGGAGAGGAGGAAAAATTGTTCTGGCTAAGATCAAGTAAATTAGGGCATATTGACAAAAGGGTTTGGAGCATTAGGCTTGGGGTTAAGCAAGTGTTTACAACTCACATCTCACTATATATTTTTGTAAGTAATCTTACAAAAAACTTAATGATTTTCATATTTGTGCATGCTTGTTAAGTAATCTATACTCATTATCACTTAGTACATGTTGATAAGAATTTAAATTTACTATGATCCTTCAACAAAAGTTATGTTTTAACAAATTCTTATTACATTAAACTTTGTAAACATGTGTACTAGTAAACTTGTAGATTTGAATATTTTGATGATTAGTACATGAACCTTAGAATATTGTTAAGTTTATGGCTAGATCATTATCATGGTGTTGAAAAATTGATGGAGGATTTTGGACTAGATATGAAGTTGTGGTTAAGTGGTTAAAATAACTAGAGAGTTAGAAAAATAGTTTTTGACACATCTAATAAACATTCTGTCCTATTTGGTGAAAACTGGAAAAATCAGTATGTTTTGAGTAATTTTAGGATAGAGATATAGAAAATAGACACAATAACGAAAACGTGGTCGCTTGAATGAGTTAAAACGGGCTTATAACGAAAAAGATATGCTATTTTCAAGTTTAACGACGAAAACGACAATTTCCTGAAATCATGTATTCTGTCCGAATTTTAACAATAGAAAACTGAGGTGTAAATGAAAGTTAGGGAAGCCGAGACCTTGAAAAGCTTAGAGTACACTAAAATACCTTCGCGTGGATAGGTCACACTTAATAAACGGACTTACGACGTAAAAGATATGGCTAAAAGAATGTTTTGCGGCACATGTAATTTTGGACAGCCTATTATTTTTCTAATAGTGGGCTGTTAGAATTTTTAAAAGTAAACTTTGAGCCATATTGAGTGCATTTTGGTTAAAATAAAGTAAACGGAGATGGTAGAACCATGTGTATACCTATTAGACGCGTTAGAGAATTATGAAACATATTAACGCGACGATTAAAACTTGGTCATGAAATAAACAAGTTATGTTTCTAAAAGGGGAAATTTCTAATAAAGGATCAAAATGACATAATTATATTTTGGCAACAAATGTTACAACGACATGTACAAGTGATAACGTAGAGTATGAACTTGCATGCTTGACCGTGTTTTCGAATCTGAGACATATGTAATATTTAGGTTGCAATTAGAGTATTGGACCTATATTGTCGTTTACAAAGTTACCAATCGGGATTTACTGTTGCTAAGGTGAGTTCTCGTAGCCCCTTTTTCATTATGTTTTCCTTGGGGGAAAATGGTACTCAAATGCTTTACAAATGTTTTCATGCTGTGAATTACTGTTTTACATGATTTTGGACATATTCGTGTGATGATACAATTATATGTTGTGACGTGTTTGTTTTGTGATTACATGACTGCGCCACTGTTAACTCTCTGCTGAGAGCCCACATGTTTTAGGTTCAGTTGGTATAACTGTTAACCCACTTGTTGATAGATCTATCGGGTAGCTCCCCACGTGATTTGGTTATGTGATTGAGGACACTTTAGGATCAGTTGGCGTGACACTATTGTTTCTTGATAATGTGCTTGTAATTGGTATTCATTTCACTATGTCCTACTATTTGTTCACAGCCACGTGGTTTAAACTCTAAACCTACGAGCTCACCAACTTTTAGTTGACGTTTTCGAGTATCCATTTTCAGGTGTTAAGAACGAAGATACCATAGAAGGTTGAGTTTTGGCCCGACTTAGCAAGACTTAGTCAAGACCCTCCCGAGTTATATCTCGTGGAGTTGCATTATGATATTAAATAATGATGTTGTGTATTTTGAAGACTCGTGATGTTTTGGTATTTTGTATTATCCCTGTTGTGGGACTCTATGACTATTATCGTTTCAATGTATTTCATTTAGTATTTCTCTATCGTTGTAACGCCCCGTGACCACTTATACCAAAAATTTTGAACTTTGAACGCAGAAACGATTGACTACATTGAACTCACACATATTCTTCATGATAAGACCATAACATATAACTTTTAACATTTTAAACACACTTGCAAGAACATCTACACAAAGACTCTTCAAAACATTTGACACAACTTTTCTAAAACAAACAGACAACCCTTCTGAGACCAAGATACGCCGCATCCATTTCTAGGGATACGCCGCATCGAGGCTGAGAGACAATGCGCCGTATCTATATAAAGTGATACGCCGTATTATCCTAAACACGGATACGCCGCATCTATTGAATTAGATACGCCGCATCGACCCACTGAGACCGAAATTTACAAGAAATTAACTACATTGCGCCGCATCCCAACAGGAGATGCGCCGCATCACCTGATACGCCGTATCTCAGAGGAGATGCGCCGTATCTACCCTGCATCACAGAAATCCGGACAGACCCTACTGATCAAAATATGCAATTCCAAAAACATTCAAAATCCTCGGCTGGAAACCCGACCTCCCGGACTCGAAACTCGACGAAACTTTCCAGAATCCTTTAGTATATCCGTAAGTTTAATTTCATGCAAAAACATTACCCGTTTGACTACCCAGAATAGTACCTCAAAATTCGACGGGTTATACATAATTTCCCAAAATAACCCATTACACTACAAGACCATTTATACTACTACCAATTCACAAATAACTTGACCATAACCATTAACTTAGCATATCAAAGGCGTTCCATGCATACATGACCCGTTAACTTCTCAAAATGGGTAGAGATATGCTATTACCAAACACCCCTTAACACGTCTAAAACTACCAACAAGTACCATAAGACTTCATGACCACTTACACACATATTGACTCATAATTTAGGCATCAAGACAAGACCATGAACTTAACAAAATGACCATATAAAAGAAGTGTACCCACGACACCAAAAGAACACTTGGGGCTTCCAACTTCAATACGCTTGGTCCAAAAGAGATCCGATCTTCTAAGCTAGCTTCTAGATACCTTCCTATTTACTTCCAAGCTACAACTACGCCAAATCCTTACCTTTGCTTCCACTGCTAGAACCTACAAAGATGACATTAACTTCAAACGTAAGCGAAAACGCTTAGTAAGTATACAAGGTATAATCAACATCACATTTACACAAGATTGGTGATTACCACCAATCATAACATTAACAAGGAGCATCAAGTGGGTTATTACTTACCTTGACCAAGCAAGTAATATATATATATATATATATATATATATATATATATATATATATATATATATATATATATATATATATATATATATATATGTATATATATATATATATATATATATACATATATATATATATATATACATATATATATATATATATATATACATACATATATATATATATATATATATATTATATATATATATATATATATATATATATATATATATATATATATATATATATATATATAACATTTCATATCTAGCATTGGATCCAAGCTAACACATCATTACAAGCTCCACAAACATCACATTAACACAATCATAACATTAGTAGCATAACATTACAAAGATTATACTCATATACTTACCTCAACTCCTACTAGCTTCCTACTTGACTTTGAATGGGCTTCTATAATTACTCCCTATCACAAGATTAACTACAATTAGCAACTATCTAACTAAGGAGATCATCATTTCACCACTTTTTACCATAATCATCAAAACCCACCATATGAACCCTAATTTTCACAATTGGGGAAAATTACTTACTTGTTGAAAAGAACACAATTAAGGTTTCCTTAAAGTTTCTTGATCCCTTCTTGATGACTAAAATGGCTAGAATGATAACTTCAAGTGTTCCCTCCTTTTTATTGCTAAATGTCGACACAATGGAATGAGCTCAAGATTTCCAGATTTTTCTTGACTAGTTATTTAATAATGAAGTAGTTGTAACTTTGGCCTCTTGGCAATTTTGGTCCTTTAAGTTCTATACTTCTCATTTAGCCACACCTTAAGTTATAAATAATCCCTAATATAATTACATGACATAATATTTACATTAATGATACCTTGTCGGGGTACGGGTGTAACAATTCTCCCCTCCTTAAAATGAGAGTTCGTCCCCGAACTCTACTCGTGAAATAAGTGTGGATACTTGGTCTTCATTTTTGCTTCCGTCTCCCACCTAATGCTTGTACCCTTACGATGTCTCCATTGGACTTTTACTAAAGGGATCACCTTATTTCTCAATTGTCGCACTTTTCTCCCTAGTATAGCTTCCGGCACGTCCTCTTGAGAAAGCAA
Organism: Artemisia tridentata subsp. tridentata; assembly: GCA_021014915.2. Taxonomy (NCBI): domain Eukaryota; kingdom Viridiplantae; phylum Streptophyta; class Magnoliopsida; order Asterales; family Asteraceae; genus Artemisia; species Artemisia tridentata. The sequence goes on along the minus strand of CP139506.1, from coordinate 29,091,390 downwards.
CTCCGGGTCTATTTCAATATCGTCTAATGTGACTACACTTGTTTCGTCCGCCAAACATTTCCTCAAGTATGACACGTGAAAGGTATTGTGAATACCCCTCATTTCTTCGGGTAATTCCAACACATATGCCACTTCGCCCACTCGTTTCAAGATTTTGAAAGGTCCTATAAACCGAGGACTAAGTTTCCCTTTGTTTCTGAACCTAAAAACGCCTTTCCACGGGGAAACCTTCAACATAACTAGATCACCCACCTCGAATTCGATTGGTCTTCTTCGGTTATCGGCATAACTTTTCCACCTATCTTGTGCCGCCTTAAGTCTTGCACGAATCATCTCTATCTTTTCCGTTGTAGCCAAAACTACATCCGTGCTCGCCAATTCCCTCCTTCCGACTTCTTCCCAACACACAGGTGTCCTACACCTCCTACCATAAAGCATTTCATAGGGCGGCATATCTATGCTTGCATGGTAACTATTATTATAGGCGAATTCGACTAACGGTAAATGATCGTCCCAATTTCCTCCAAAATCGATTATGCAAGCTCGTAACATATCCTCCAAAGTTTGAATCGTTCTCTCACTTTGCCCATCGGTTTGAGGATGAAAGGCCGTACTCATATGAAGTTTCGTACCCAATTCTTCTTGGAAATCTTGCCAAAAATTTGAGGTGAAACTCCCGTCTCTATCGGAGACTATAGAAATAGGCACTCCATGACGTGCGATTATCTCGTTAACGTAAATCTTTGCTAGCTTATGAACGGGCATATTTTCTCGGATTGGAATAAAATGAGCACTCTTGGTTAGGCGATCTACCATGACCCAAATCGTATCATTCTTCTTTTTCGTCCTTGGCAATTTCGTAATGAAGTCCATCGTGATCTTTTCCCACTTCCAAACCGGAATATCCAAAGGTTGAACTTTTCCATATGGTTTTTGATGCTCGGCTTTGACCTTTAAACAAGTCAAGCACTTCTCAACGTACTTTACACAATCTCTTTTCATACCCGGCCACCAATAGTTCTTCTTCAAATCGCGGTACATCTTTGTAGCTCCCGGATGAATAGAATATTTCGACTTGTGTGCTTCCTCTAGAATCAATTCTTTGATGTTGCTACGGAAAGGGATATAAACCCTTCCATACCGAGTCTTAATTCCTCGACTATCTTCTTCGAGATGCGGAATGTAGGAAGTGATACGCTCACCTTCCCTATTTTCTTCTTTCAATGCCTCCTCTTGAGCTAACTTGATCTTATCAAAAAGGTCGGTGGTGACAACCATTCTCAAGGAATGAATTTTAGTAACCTCATTTTGATCCTTTCGGCTCAACGCATCCGCCACCACATTCGCTTTACCCGGATGGTAGCGAATTTCACAATCATAATCCTTCAACAAATCTAACCACCTTCGTTGTCTCATGTTGGGATCTTTCTTATCAAGGAAATATTGAAGGCTTCGATGGTCGGTGTAAATTACAAACTTGACACCATACAAATAATGCCTCCAAAGTTTTAAAGCAAAAACCACAGCCGCAAACTCAAGGTCGTGAGTCGCATAATTTTCTTCATGCTTCTTTAATTGTCTTGAGGCGTAAGCAATCACTTTTCCCCTTTGCATAAGAACACATCCAAGACCGGAATAAGACGCATCGCTATAAACCACCATATCTTCGGTCCCCTCTGGCAATACTAGAACCGGTGCTTCACACAATTTCCTCCGTAGAGTACAAAAGGCTTTGTCTTGTTCTTCTCCCCACTCGAAGGTAGCATTCTTCTTAGTAAGTTTCGTTAGAGACGATGAAATTTTGGAGAAGTCTTGAATAAACCTCCTATAATATCCCGCAAGACCAAGAAAACTTCGAATTTCACCAACATTCCTTGGTGCATGCCATTTCATTACGGCTTCTACCTTTGAAGGATCGACTTTGATACCATCGGCATTAATAACGTGACCAAGGAACTGAACTTCTTGCAACCAAAATTCACATTTCGAGAATTTAGCATACAATCTTTCCTTTCTCAAAGTCTCAAGAATTTCTCGAAGATGTAGTTCATGTTCTTCCTTGCTCTTAGAATAGATAAGGATATCATCAATGAACACTATAACAAATTTATCCAACATCGGTCTACATACACGATTCATGAGATCCATGAAAACCGCAGGTGCGTTCGTAAGACCAAATGGCATAACCGTAAATTCGTAATGTCCATATCGAGTCCTAAAGGCCGTCTTAGGAATGTCTTCTTCTCGAACTTTCAATTGATGATAACCCGAACGGAGATCGATCTTGGAAAACCACCGCGCACCTTGAAGTTGATCAAAGAGGTCATCGATTCTTGGTAACGGATACACATTTTTCACCGTGACTTTATTCAACTCGCGGTAGTCAATGCACATCCGCATACTACCATCTTTCTTTTTAACGAACAAGATTGGTGCTCCCCATGGCGAACTACTAGGACGAATGAAACCCTTGTCAAGCAATTCTTGAAGTTGACTCATCAATTCTTTCATTTCGGACGGAGCTAGACGATAGGGAGTTTTAGCAATAGGAGTAGCACCCGGAACAAGATCAATACGAAATTCGACTTGCCTTTCGGGTGGAATACCCGGCAAGTCTTCCGGAAAAACATCACGAAATTCATTCACAACCGGAACATCATCGATATTTTTCTCCCCAAAGCTCGTATCTACCACGTGAGCCATGAAGGCATAACATCCACGTGATAAATATCTCCTAGCCTTCATCACGGTACATAATTTTAGTTCACCTTTTCTTTTATCCCCATAAATAATCATTTCACGACCGCTAGGATTAACAACTCGAATGATCTTTTGGCTACAAAGGATAGCCGCGTTATATTTATCAAGCCAATCCATACCGATAATAATATCAAATTCCCCAAGCATAATGGGAATTAAGTCGATCTTAAAAACACTTTCATCGATCTCTATCTCAACGTCCCGATATACATTAGATACAACAACGATTCTACTATCGGCTATTTCGAATTCTAGAGGTATCGGAAGTTTAGCTAGTGGGGAAGTTATTTGCTTGCTAAAATCATACGACACGAAAGAAACACTAGCACCCGAATCATACAAAACCCGAGCGGGTATAGAATTTACAAGATGAATACCTGTGATGACATCGGTCCCCGATTTGGCTTCTTCGACACCCATTTGATAGACTCAAGCTGTTGGTTTTGGAACCTCCACTTTCTCTTGCTTGACGGTTCTCAAAGGCTTTGCTTCAATCGCCTTTGCTTTCGGGCAATCCCTCAACCTATGCCCTATCCCATTACACCCATAGCATACTATCATCGGCTTGGTACAATCTTTGCTTTGATGATCTAAGGCTCCACATTTGTAACAACCCGGCGTATTACGCCTACACTCCCCAAGATGAAACTTGCCACACTTAGAACATGCTACCTTAGTTTTGTTTCCCGCACTCTTCTTACCATGATCAAATTTAGCTTTCTTTCCATCCTTATCCGCAAACTCTAGCTTCCTTTTTGGTTCTTTCGCCTCCTTCTCCTTCCTCCTAAGTAAGTCCGCTTCCCTTACCCTAGCCCTACTCAAAAGATCATCCAACGTAGTACATTTGAATGGTGAAATCACTTCACGAATGTCATCCTTGAGCATCCTTTGGAACTTGTCAACCTTTAGCTTGTCATTCCCAAGATATTCGGGACAATAAGGAATCATATCATTAAACATCCTCCACATCTCATTTACCGTCTCGTTAGTTTGAGTGAGAGATTGGAATTTCTCTCGAATTTTGTCCACTTCTTCAACCGGAGCATACTCGGCACTAAACAACTCCTTGAATTCTTTCCATGTACAAGTTTCTACCCAAGGTTCACCTTTTTCGCACACCTTTCCTTCCCACCAAGTCTTCGCGCTATCATGAAGAAAGTTAGTAGCATAGATAACCTTCTTCCTTTCTTCACAACCACTGGTACGAAAAGCGCCTTCCACCGCCGTTATCCACCTATTACTAACAATGGGATCAAGAACACCGGTAAACTGTGGCACATCACAAGCTGATGAACTCAAATAAGTACATTTTATTACTATCATTTATCCTATTAATTTGACTTGTTTTATTATATTATGTATGAGGATTGATACTTAATCGTTTACTTTTGTAATTCTCAGGTAAAAACAAGCATTTGGTGAAACTTGGCGATTTTGGACTAATTATGGAGCAAAACAAGTAAGAAGTTAAGAGTCTACCGAAATGTACAAGACAAGACATTCTGCTCCAGATGCGCCGCATCTCACTTATTACATACGGCGCATCACTATCAAGATTTCACCAGATACGATCCAAGATACAAGAGGACATGCGCCGCATCTATTTATGGAGTTACGCCGCATCTTCTGGCGGTGTACGAATATTCCTGAATATATTAATCTTGGACCCCACGCGAAGTTAAGTCAATGCGCCGCATCTACTTATTAGATGCGCCGCATCTTACCCTCAGACAGAAACTATAAATACCCCAAGACCAGACGAATTTTGAGGGACATATATTATATACGAGACCGAAGTACAGAAACCCTAGGACGAATTCAGTCAAGGTAGCAGCACAAGACACACCTTGAACGAAGATACAAGAGCTGTAAGAAGGTCTTGCATGTATTTAATTCATTAAGTAGTTTTGTTTTATTGTGTTAGTAAACTTTAATTCATCAGGATTGGTGGCTTGTGTAATGTGACAACGGAAAGATTGCACTCCCTTAAAACTGCTTTCCCATCAATTAAAGTTTATATGTTGATGTCTTTGGTGACTTTTATTAGTGCATTGATAACCTCTGTGTCTAGCTGAGCATTGATCGGGTCGCCATGCCTCTGCCCTCGCCTATTTATTAGATCGCCTATGCATTCTATCGTCTGTAGAAAAGTAGGAAGAAAGATAAATAGGATAGTCATAAGTAATCATTAAGGGTTTACTCGCCGATAAGATTAGAACCAACGAGAAAGGACTTAATCTCGGTGCGTTGCATCGAACTATACACTTCATATAAAACTAGCAATAAAACAAGTGACAAACTACTTATCTATCAGGACAGGTCTTCTTATTGTCTCAAGTATTTATCTGTGTACGTGTGTGCTACTTGCTGATTCGTGCCTATTAGTTTAGTTTATTATTTAATTGCAACCAATCGTGCCAGTCTCTCAGGCTGAACCCCTTGCGTTAGATTAGGTTGTATAGCTAACTTAGAATATTAAAATACTGATTAGAATAACTAGATAATACGTTCCACTCTTAGTGATCGACACTCTACTTACCATTATATTCATACTGACCGGGTACACTGCTCGTTAAGTGTGTGTGTTATTGATAAGTCGGCTAAATATAAATTTAAAACTTGAGTAGGCATTAATACTGCTAAACCGCAACGACACATCGCACGCATCAAGTTTTTGGCGCCGCTGCCGGGGAATGAATTGTTATTATCTGTTAATTTGATTAGTATTTTAATTAGGTTTTTAATTTTTAATCTAACGGCTAACTGTGTTGTATATTAGGTTAATTTGCATTCATTGTATTATTTTGCATATTTTCTGTTTTTGGTGTGTTTTTATTTTTGTTTATTTTCGTTTGTGTTTTTATTTGTTTTTATTTTTCGTATTTTCTGTATTCTGCTATCGTTGTACTGAGCTAAATCGAACGATACGGCGCATCTATTTTCATAGATACGGCGTATTGCGTTTAATTCTTATAAAATACAACGCATTTAATTAATTCGATACGACGCATCTTTCCCCAAGATACGGCGTATCTGTTTTTAATAAGAATTTTTTTTTCTAAACGTTAACACGATACGACGCATCTGCTTTAGCAGATACGGCGTATCTATTATTTTAATTAAAAACAGTTTTCGAATTATTAAACAGATACGACGCATCGATCTCTGTCGATACGGCGTATCTTCTGAATCAAAAATCTTATATTTTGAAACGTAACGAAAATACGGCGCATTAACTTTTGTTAATACGACGCATTTAATTTTAAATAAATATCGATTTTTGATAATTAAAACTGATACGGCGCATTCTAATTTCTAAGCGGCGTATCTATTTTCTGAATAAAAGTCTGATTAAATTTTAACGATTATAAGATACGGCGTATCCAACTTTTTGGATACGGCGCATCGTCTGCAGATATCAGCTATTTTTATTCTTATATCCGTTTCTAAATTCATTAATTTCTCTTCTAGCGAACAAATCCTACTGATGCTTACAATTTGCAATTCCCATGCATGATTGGGTACAAGTGTATTGACGCCAATTTCTTTCCTATTTTACCAATCAATGTCATGTCAAGAAGCTTTTACAATTCTATTATGAGAAAAAAAGTGGAATATAAGGGAAAGAATGTAGTTGGAGCCTTCATTAATGTCCCGATCTTCGTTGGACGCTTTACTATTGTTACTGAGTTCGCCGTTGTTGAAGACATGAATGCCTATTGTGACAGTGATATGGGTGACGTGATTGTTGGAAAACCATTTTGTAGGGAGATCACTATTAATGCAAAACGATTTGAAGGAAAGATCACCTTTCAATGTGGAAGCGACGTTATCACTTATGTGATGCCCCGAACTCACCCTGGGTTTAAACATGTTACTAATAGGTTCTGCTACAAATTCTCTCCATTCCTTTTTATTAGTAATGATGACATGAAGAGAGGGATTGAGTACCCATATCAATTGATGGAAGGATTCTACAAAGGGGTGTTGAAATTGGGATCTGAATATATACGTGACGAATTAGTTGCTAAATGGATCCTACGTGGCAATGTAGGGATCAATAGCACGGAATAATGAGCTGAACGTGAGTCTAACTTGAAGACTCTGGAATAAAGACAAGTGCTGACCGGGAGACAACCCGGAAATTTTTTATTATTCTGTTTCTGTGTCGAGTCAGTCAGGCCGCAGAGGATACGGCGCATCTCAATTCTGAGATGCGACGCATCTCCTGCACTGGTTATATCTTACTTTATTTTTCTGCATTTTTACTTTCGACTTTAAAACTTTTTATCAGTTTATTTCAATGCGGCGCATCCCTGGTTAAGGATGCGACGCATCTTCTATTCTGATCCGTATTTATTCCAGGCTCGATACGGCGTATCTTCTTCCATAAGATACGGCGCATCGACTGACCTGATGATTTTCATTTTAATTTTTAAGTTTTATTTTTCCTAACTACTAATGTATTATGCAAGTTTGAACCTTTCTTAATTTAGGTATGTTTAAAGCCTTGGTGGTATTATAGATTCCTGCATTTCCTGTGGATACATCTATTATGAAGCTTAAATGTTCTCATCCACAAGAAAGATGATTTTTGCTCTTATACTAATGGAAGATCATACCGAGCAAATCTCAGGGGAGTTTTTCTGTTCTAATTCTTTTATTTTCCAATTTTTAACCTTTTATACAAACAACGAGGACGTTGTTTAACTTAAGTGGGGGGATTGGAGAATTAGAACACTTAACACTTACTTGTCCTAAACTTTTCAAAATATGCTTAAAATGTGCTTAATATATCAAAATTTAAAAAAAAAAATTAGCATGTTTTTGTTTAAGATCTAAGTTGCATAGCTGCACACATGACGTTATTTTCAAAAATTGTGATTTTTCAAAATTCACAAATCTATGAGTGTGCCGGTGACTTGTAAACTTTAGAACTTGGCTTGTATACTATTCGAGACCACCATAATAAGTATTATTTATATAATTGGAATGACTTGTCTAAATTGGTAAATTCTAGGATTACACCCAAATAGCCTTTATATGTTATGTGTTATTAGCTAACTACACTGGTTAGTTAACCCCCGTATAAACCCTTTTGTTACTCTCACTTTTAGAGTAAGATACCCCTAGAAAAACACTCAGAGCCATTCCTTTCGTTTCTTACACCTTTGTTAAAATGTTTCGTTACACCCTTACACCTTAGCTTACCCTGTAGATTAAAATCCGTGGTTGGTTAATTGCTTTAGGAAAAGTGTGTTTCCTTACATTACCTGTGTTCGCGTGCGTAATTCATTATCTTTGGTTAGGTCGGGAAATTGCACAATGCAATTGGAGTGAAAGTAAATATTGTATATCTTCGAGTTTATTTTTCGTGTGTTTACTACTTTCACTATTACCGTTATTTCTGAAGTCATGAAAAGTATGGAAAAATTACCCAGAATTATCATTATAGTGACGTGGTGAAATTTTACACATCTTTGTATATGTTGATGTCAAAAAAAAAAAAAAAAAAAAAAAAAAAAAAAAAAAAAAAAAAAAAAAAAAAAAAAAATCGAAAAAATAGAAAAGAAAAAGAAAAAAAGAAAAGTTGGATGTTTGTTTAACCAACTTATGTAAAGTTTTGTATTAAGTGGTCGATATCACCACTAATTGTTGTATATCATATCTATGGATTGAATGGGAGTTGGCAGTTATGGGAACGCCAACTAAGGTTTATTCTTTGATTAAGATCTTGTTGAGTATAATTCGTGTCTACCTAAAGCGTGTGTTTCAAGTGTTAAAGCGTGACTTATTCAATGATATGAGTCTTATTCATGGGATGGTTGGGATAGTGATTAACCACACTTAGAATTTTAATTTATCTGTTTTGTTTATTTTTCATTTTACACCAATTTATATCCCAAATATTATCCATACCCTATATTATTCTTTATCCAAAAACCTTTGATTTATTGAGATTAGGGATTTGAGCAATCTTAAGTATCGTAGTCGTGGATTCGGCTATGTATTTATGATTTTGTCGCCCTTTTTGATATAATATTATTGGTAAAGTTTGGACCTATCTTTAGCCTATTCGAGTTAAGGATTTGAGCAATTGCAAGTATCGTGTTCGTGGATTCGATCATGTATTTGTGATTTTGTCGCCTTTTCTGGAATTTGAGATCGATAGAGATTAAGAAGAATGATTAACCCTTAAACCTCAAAACCCTTTTTACGATTTAGACTTGTTATTCCTTGGCTTTAGTGGGGGAGATGTGTATACTTGCCAAGTTTATGATAGAATATTCGTCGCGACTGGACAGTTAAACGATTAGATTTGCTTTTATCGAATTATTTTATTTTACTTCTAATTCGTTAAGTGTTTGGTTGTGTGATTATGACAAAAATGAATACATGCTTAAATATAAAAATAAATCCTAATATCTTTTAGGATACATTTTCATAACATTAATTCTAAGGTTTACTTGGGGACAAGTAAAGTTCAAGTGGGGGGATATTTGATGAACTCAAATAAGTACATTTTATTACTATCATTTATCCTATTAATTTGACTTGTTTTATTATATTATGTATGAGGATTGATACTTAATCGTTTACTTTTGTAATTCTCAGGTAAAAACAAGCATTTGGTGAAACTTGGCGATTTTGGACTAATTATGGAGCAAAACAAGCAAGAAGTTAAGAGTCTACCGAAATGTACAAGATCAAGACATTCTGCTCCAGATGCGCCGCATCTTGCTTATTACATACGGCGCATCACTATCAAGATTTCACCAGATACGATCCAAGATACAAGAGGACATGCGCCGCATCTATTTATGGAGTTACGCCGCATCTTCTGGCGGTGTACGAATATTCCTGAATATATTAATCTTGGACCCCACGCGAAGTTAAGTCAATGCGCCGCATCTTACCCTCAGACAGAAACTATAAATACCCCAAGACCAGACGAATTTTGAGGGACATATATTATATATGAGACCGAAGTACAGAAACCCTAGGACGAATTCAGTCAAGGTAGCAGCACAAGACACACCTTGAACGAAGATACAAGAGTTGTAAGAAGGTCCTGCATGTATTTAATTCATTAAGTAGTTTTGTTTTATTGTGTTAGTAAACTTTAATTCATCAGGATTGGTGGCTTGTGTAATGTGACAACGGAAAGATTGCACTCCCTTAAAACTGCTTTCCCATTAATTAAAGTTTATATGTTGATGTCTTTGGTGACTTTTATTAGTGCATTGATAACCTCTTTTCTTGCTGAGCGTTGATCGGGTCGCCATGCCTCTGCCCTCGCCTATTTATTAGATCGCCTATGCATTCTATCGTCTGTAGAAAAGTAGGAAGAAAGATAAATAGGATAGTCATAAGTAATCATTAAGGGTTTACTCGCCGATAAGATTAGAACCAACGAGAAAGGACTTAATCTCGGTGTGTTGCATCGAACTATACACTTCATATAAAACTAGCAATAAAACAAGTGACAAACTACTTATCTATCAGGACAGGTCTTCTTATTGTCTCAAGTATTTATCTGTGTACGTGTGTGCTACTTGCTGATTCGTGCCTATTAGTTTAGTTTATTATTTAATTGCAACCAATCGTGCCAGTCTCTCAGGCTGAACCCCCTTGCGTTAGATTAGGTTGTATAGCTAACTTAGAATATTAAAATACTGATTAGAATAACTAGATAATACGTTCCACTCTTAGTGATCGACACTCTACTTATCATTATATTCATACTGACCGGGTACACTGCTCGTTAAGTGTGTGTGTTATTGATAAGTCGGCTAAATATAAATTTAAAACTTGAGTAGGCATTAATACTGCTAAACCGCAACGACACATCGCACGCATCACAAGCCGTGAAATCCCGGTAAGTAGCTTTGTCATTCTTAGGTTCTTTTGTCGGACCACATTCTTTCTTAAACTCCTTAAACTCTTCTCTTCATTAGCTCCTTAAGATTTTGCGTCGTTTGTTGAACATAGAAGGGCATTGCTTTTTCAATAGCCTTAGCCATTCTTTTTGCTAACATTTTGTCTAGAGCTTTCATTTCATCCCCCGAGAAGCCTCTAAAGTCAGGGCCTCCGGAGTTTGAGGAAGAACTTTCATTATCCTTACTAGCATTACCCGGATCACTTGCCGAAGTTTCGGCATGTTTGGAAGCCGTGGTCTTTGCGACTTCCTTCGGGTGAGGGGTTTCCATTTCTTCTTACTGAAAATTAGCAATTCAAAACATTAAACACAATTATAAATACTTAGCCAATGCATGAATGACATTTCTATCTTATTCTAGCACCCTAGCTTGTCACTCATGTATGATCTAAATGATTTCAATTTCACATATGTCCCGTATTTTCATTACTACGGTGGCCAGGCGTAGTCATGGAAATATTGGACATATGGGTCCTCAAAACCATCCAAACAATACATAAATAACAAACACTAGCTCTAACTGCATATATCCAAGGCCTAAGTCTAGGAAATCCTAAAATGAAATCCTAAATCTCTTAGACCGAAGCTCTGATACCAAGTTGTAACGCCCCGTGACCACTTATACCAAAAATTTTGAACTTTGAATGCAGAAACGATTGACTACATTGAACTCACACATATTCTTCATGAAATGACCATAACATATAACTTTTAACATTTTAAACACACTTGTAAGAACATCTACACAAAGAGTCTTCAAAACATTTGACACAACTTTTCTAAAACAAACAGAAAACCCTTCTGAGACCAAGATACGCCGCATCCATTTCTAGGGATACGCCGCATCGAGGCTGAGAGACAATGCGCCGTATCTATATAAAGTGATACGCCGTATTATCCTAAACACGGATACGCCGCATCTATTGAATTAGATACGCCGCATCGACCCACTGAGACCGAAATTTACAAGAAATTGACTACATTGCGCCGCATCCCAACAGGAGATGCGCCGCATCACCTGATACGCCGTATCTCAGAGGAGATGCGCCGTATCTACCCTGCATCACAGAAATCCGGACAGACCCTACTGATCAAAATATGCAATTCCAAAAACATTCAAAATCCTCGGCTGGAAAACCGACCTCCCGGACTCGAAACTCGACGAAACTTTCCAGAATCCTTTAGTATATCCGTAAGTTTAATTTCATGCAAAAACATTACCCGTTTGACCACCCGGAATAGTACCTCAAAATTCGACGGGTTATGCATAATTTCCCAAAATAACCCATTACACTACAAGACCATTTATACTACTACCAATTCACAAATAACTTGACCATAACCATTAACTTAGCATATCAAAGGCGTTCCATGCATACATGACCCGTTAACTTCTCAAAATGGGTAGAGATATGCTATTACCAAACACCCCTTAACATGTCTAAAACTACCAACAAGTACCGTAAGACTTCATGACCACTTACACACATATTGACCCACAATTTAGGCATCGAGACAAGACCATGAACTTAACAAAATGACCATATAAAAGAAGTGTACCCACGACACCAAAAGAACACTTGGGGCTTCCAACTTCAATACGCTTGGTCCAAAAGAGATCCGATCTTCTAAGCTAGCTTCTAGATACCTTCCTATTTACTTCCAAGCTATAACTACGCCAAATCCTTACCTTTGCTTCCACTGCTAGAACCTACAAAGATGACATTAACTTCAAACGTAAGCGAAAACGCTTAGTAAGTATACAAGGTATAATCAACATCACATTTACACAAGATTGGTGATTACCACCAATCATAACATTAACAAGGAGCATCAAGTGGGGTTATTACTTACCTTGACCAAGCAAGTAATATATATATATATATATATATATATATATATATATATATATATATATATATATATATATATATATATATATATATATATATAACATTTCATATCTAGCATTGGATCCAAGCTAACACATCATTACAAGCTCCACAAACATCACATTAACACAATCATAACATTAGTAGCATAACATTACAAAGATTATACTCATATACTTACCTCAACTCCTACTAGCTTCCTACTTGACTTTGAATGGGCTTCTATAATTACTCCCTATCACAAGATTAACTACAATTAGCAACTATCTAACTAAGGAGATCATCATTTCACCACTTTTTACCATAATCATCAAAACCCACCATATGAACCCTAATTTTCACAATTGGGGAAAATTACTTACTTGTTGAAAAGAACACAATTAAGGTTTCCTTAAAGTTTCTTGATCCCTTCTTGATGACTAAAATGGTTATAATGATAACTTCAAGTGTTCCCTCCTTTTTATTGCTAAATGTCGACACAATGGAATAAGCTCAAGATTTCCAGATTTTTCTTGACTAGTTATTTAATAATGAAGTAGTTGTAACTTTGGCCTCTTGGCAATTTTGGTCCTTTAAGTTCTATACGTCTCATTTAGCCACACCTTAAGTTATAAAGAATCCCTAATATAATTACATGACATAATATTTACATTAATGATACCTTGTCGGGGTACGGGTGTAACAATCGTGACGCTTTGTGTTCTTTACTAAGAAGTCATACCCCGTGAATGCCATTCCGCTGCGCCATTTTTGGGGTGTGACAGATTGGTATCAGAGCCAAGGTTATAGAGAATTAGGTGGTTTAACCTAGACTATAACCTAAGAACCCTCATATAGTTTGCATTATAGGAATTGCGTGTGCGATTATGTGACACGAAGTGATGATGATGAGTAAATGCAACATGATGTTATCTTAAAAACGCCTGGCCAACGTTTTTACGATAACATGATGTGGTATGGACTTATCAAAGTCATGGATTGTTAAGATAGGAAGATAAGTATAGTAGCACGACATGTATACCGACCTATCTCAACCTATCTCCTATCTAACGTTTATCAATGTCCTACTTTGTAGAATCATGCCTCCAAGAAGGTCGACTCGAGTTAACCGAGGTGTTATGCCACCAAGGGGTGGAAGGACTAGTGGACGAGGAGGTAGGGCAGGAGGTCGCGGCACAGGAAGCGACGATGCCAACAATGGGACTCCTGATGTTGCTACCATTGTCGCCCAACAACTAAGGGAGCTGCTACCCACTATTGTCACCCAAGTTGGCGACCATATCAGCAACCAAGGGAACAACGTGAGTGGGAATGATCAAGTGGACAACAACGGTGGAAGTGATCACGTCAATGACGGAAACCACAACAACGGTAACAAAGGATGTACTTACAAGGAATTTACTGCGTGCAAACCGATGGACTTCGATGGTACTGGAGGTGCGATAGCTTAAACTAGATGGATAAAAAAGATGGAGTCGGTAATTGACATAAGTGAGTGTGTGAGTCATCAGAAGGTGAAGTATGCTTCTTGTTCTTTGATTGGAAAAGTGTTAACTTGGTGGAACACGCAAATTCAGGCTAAAGGTAGAGGAGCCGCCCTAGGGATGAGTTGGGATGAATTCAAGGCATTGTTAAAAGAGGAGTATTGTCCAGATAATGAGATGCAGAAACTAGAACACGAGTTCTACCATCACACCATGGTGGGAACCGGACATGCGGCTTATACGGATCGATTCCATGAGCTCGCTAGATTAGTACCTCACATGGTCACTCCTGAATCTAAGAGAATTGAAAGGTATATCTATGGGTTGGCCCCTGAAATTCGTGGAATGGTGAAAGCAACTGAGCCTGCTACTATCCAGAGCGCAATACTGAAATCTGCAGCCCTGACGGATGAGATGATCAGGAATGGGACATTGTCTAAGAGTGGTGAAAAGAGGAAAGCCGTGAATGAGCCGAGTAAGCAAGATGGGACAAATGGTAACAATAAGAAAGCTAAGTGGGGAAAAGGATTTGTGGCAACTAGTACCATCAAGAAAGAGTATCAGGGTCCTTACCCTATGTGTGCCAAGTGCAACTACCATCATCTAGAAACTAGGCCATGCCAGGCGGTATGTTTTAACTGTAAGCGACCTGGACATATGGCGAAAGATTGTAGGGCAACAGCTAACCCAGTGGCACCAGCGAATGTCGTTAACCCAAAGACTTGTTACGAGTGTGGAAGCCCAAATCACCTTCGCAGTATGTGCCCTAGGCTGGGCAGGACACAGGCGCCAGTGCATAACAACCAGAATCAGATTGCAACAAATGGTGGGAACAACGCTAACCGTGGAAACAATATGAATCGTGGAAACAATGGGAATAGTGGAAACAATGGTAACCCAGCTCGGGGACGGGTATTTGTGATGAACGCTGAGGAAGGACGCCAGGACCCGAACATTGTGACGGGTACGTTCTCTTTAAACAACCACTATGCTACCATGCTATTTGATTCTGGTGCCGATTATAGTTTTGTCTCCACTGAGTTCATGCGTATGTTGAATATGAAACCTAGTAGGCTAGGCTTTAGTTACGAAATAGAAATAGCAAGTGGTCAAAAGGTAGAAACAAATGAGATCATTCGCGGGTGTGCACTTGAATTAGAAGGACAAACCTTTAGCATCGACTTAATACCATTTGGGCATGGAAGTTTCGACGTGATCGTGGGAATGGACTAGTTGTCTAAGAATAAGGCTGAAATAGTGTGTCACGAGAAGATGGTCCGAATACCACTACCTAACGGTGAGTTACTCAAGGTCTATGGAGAGAGGCTTGAAGAAGAAGTGAAACATCTCACAAGCATGAAGGTAGAGGAACAGAAGCTAGAAGACATCCCAGTCGTTCGAGACTTCCCAGAAGTGTTTCCTGACGATTTATCTGGATTACCCCCTTCGCGAGAGATCGAATTTCGGATAGACTTAATTCCTGGAGCAATGCCGGTTGCAAAGTCTCCCTACCGATTGCCTTCTGATTCCTTCTTCTTTGACGCCATTACAAGACTGAAAGATAGATACAGAGTCCTTCACCAGCTACCTACATGTTACCGTAAGAAAATCACAAAGACGATTATTAACAATGTAATAAATACTAGCAAAAAACAATAGTATCTCATCATCAGTTAAAATTCTGATCTTTAAGTAATCAATTTACGGTATTCATCGCTCCATCCGTCCCAAAATAACTTTCCACCATACCATACAGAACAAAACATACTGTTTATTAGAGACTACAACTTGTTATGGGTCATTTGGAAAGTCAACCCACATGTGACTGGCATGTGAGAAGATGTTAACAACCAAACACACTCCAACAGCCTTCCCATTAATTACCCACGTTATCATTTCAATTAATTAGCTAATCATCTTATGTAAAACACTTTCTTCCTTAACTCCTCTGTATCAAACTAGTAACTGATTGAAACAACCTTTCTGTTACAATCCACCAGTGAGTCCATCAATCTATTTATTGTCTTCTTGATTGATCTAATAATTGGAATCCATTAATGGATTTTAAGTAATCCCAACTTTACGAGCATTGATTGGCAATGGCATGCCTAACTGCATGCCTAAACTTATTTGCCAGTGTAGATTTAAGCAAATAATTAGTGACACTTTTAGACCTGTCCATCATTTTCCTAATCTTACGGCTTTACGCAGTATGACATTATAGGCTTCGACCAATATCTATATACTTTATTTGACTTTAGTTATACTAGTTTTAGCTATGAGCGCCTAACAAGAGATATGGGGTTCAAACCTCACTAGGTAGGGTACATCTGACTCCCCGGGTAACCTCATGCTATAAGCAATATCCGAAACATAATCAGTTATATCCGGTTAGAAAAGTGGACAATTATTTTGGGACGGAAGGAGTAGTAATAACTAATTCAATGGCATAAACACATACAAAGGAATGTATTTTTGCTAGAGGTAAGTTATAACTATCACTTAGGGATGATTCAATTATAACTTAAAAAAAGAAGAAAGTGGATGATTCAATTGCAAGTGAGTAACGAAACACCGATTAGGGTTTCTATATAGTTAAAAAAAAAAAAAAAAAAAAAGGGAGTGAAGAAATACCTGATTGATTGAGTGCGGTTGATATGAGAAACAATCACAATCTTCGATTTTCTATCACTAGGAGTCTTTTTAGAATTTTTTATTGGAAAAAAGAAAAAAAAGAATGATAATGACTAAATTGGAGATTTGGGAAAAGAGTGGAAAGTCCACTTTTATTTTATAGAAGAGTACCCGCGCAATGCGGCGGCGGGTACCCTGTGCCAATTTTTATGGCGAAATACATCTTAACAGAAACTCGAGCCTATATCAACAACCACGAAATAATACCAATTAACCAAAAGAAATTCGGATATTCATATAATGCAACTAACAAAAATTTGTGGCATCCTTTTACTTTCGATATTTCCAGCCCAAAAACACAAATAATCCAACAATTGATTTGCTAACCCAAATATCTCACACAACCCAAATATCTCAGACCCTAGTATTAACCTAGCACCTCCTCTATATTAGTATTTGACACCCTAATATATCCCACAAACCTAATTTCACTCTCACCGCAACACTACGCAGCCACCAAAACTTATCCTCTCTTTTTCTTATCTGATTATCGCAGCTTCTAAACACAAACACAAATCGTCCCTTTGGTAAATCTATTCCGAACAACACACCAAAACAAATATTGCTTTGATTTCTTTGTTTCTACACTTGAAAACTGAACCACGCAAACTTTCTTTAATCTTCATGTTTTTTGCTTATTCTCAAGCACAAAACTCACATGCAAAAAGTAAGCACGAATCTCTTGTTGTTCTGGTGGTTATTGGCTTCAATATCATAAACACGGGTATTATGTAAGGTTGTGTTATTTAAGATTTGTTAACCGAAAGAAAGGATGACTGAAACACGAGTTGCTTTTGTTATTTCTTTAAGATTCTCGGATATTAAAAAAGAATGTAAGCGTCTTATAGATCTATGATGGAGTCCGGTTGACCGACCACTTTGGGTAGCCTAAAACTGAGGTCAAACAAAACATTGTAAACTAGGTCGTAACTTCGCTAGTTATGTGGATTTGTATTGTGGGTTCGTAAGTTTGAGCTTGTTACGTGGGTTTGTAGCAAATGTTGAGAACCCAAGACCCTTCTTAAATTTTTGAAGGATTCACGCTGCCGCTCATGGAAGGATCTTGATCACTGGGTGCTGTCAACGGGTAGTGGTGCCGTCACATGACGTTAGCGGTGGTGGCGGCGGTTGGTATCTAGTATAAGAGTGTTTACTTTAGTTTTAGGTTCTTGACAGAGGGAGAGACATGGAATTGAAATGGTCTTTTGTGTGTGTTTATTTAGTGGGGTTTTATATCTGTTTTGTATTAATAAATTGAAGGGCTGTTACAATACATTTAATGTATCATTACAAGTTAATGGGCTGTTACAAGTTAGTGGTTACATATTTTTAATAATCATTATTGATAATAATGATTTTTAGCGGTTACTCGATTTTTATAATTACGAGAATTTAAGACATTTATGGGTTGTTAAAAGATTTTTAATAGGCTGTTACAAGATGCAACTTTTATTTTTATGTGTAGGCTATTAAAACTTCTATAATAAGTAAGTTAAAAGTCTGAATTTTAAGCCTTGCTATTTAAGGAATGTCCTAAATGCATTATAAGGTACTAGTAAAGATAACATCTATTAGGTAATTATTGCTATAAACGTTTTTTTTTCTTATATTAAATTACTTTGTATTTTTTTATTAATTATTTAAAAAAAACATGTCTACAAAGAATGCTTTAAAGTGTTGCAACAAATGCTATTATAGATGTACTTCTTAATGTCTTTCCCTTTTTTTCCTTACTTGTTTTTGTTTTTATTTATTTTTTCTTTTGTTATGATTTTTTTTATTTGGGTTTTATTGTTCATTTTTTTTTGTCTTGTTTCGCTTAAAGGATTAAATAAAATATTTTCATATGGCTTCGGATTTGATGAAGATTAATAATAAACCCCAAAATTCTACTTTAATATATCGAAACTGAGACCAACCAGTAATTTTGGGATTTATTTATATAACTGCGTTACAAATAAATACGATAACTGAGACCTATAAACCAGTTTAGATTATATGAGATTAGATCTTGGAATATTGTTATTGGATATGTGTATCCGCCCCGTAGAACTTGAGTTTGAACACAACGCGAATCGGCACGAGTCTAAACTTAATAATACGAGAAATGTTGATTTCTGACGCGTTAAACAAACATGGACATATTTATAGTCATTTTTAACGGAAAAACAATTCTAAAAATATTGGCGCAACTTAGAACGTCATACGAGCACTTTTGGTATGCTAAACGAGCCCGAGAGCGTTTTTATCAAAAGAATAGTGAAATTACATAAATGGTCCCTGGAGTTCATAATTGGCCGTGCCCTAGGGTTAGATAAAATTACACATTCGGTCCCTGTGGGGATATAACATCCCACACTCCTCTCTCTCTCCTCACTTTTATCAAAACCCTAGAAACTAATATACTCACTCCTCTCCACTTATAGCCGCTGCCGGCCACCTCTCAAACCACCACCAGGGCCACTCAGTACACCACACCACCACCATATAAGCCCTCCACGTGATCTCCTTATCACGTTTTGCTACAACACGCGCCAAGAAACACCCTCCACCACCACGACGCGCCTCCACCGCCACGATAACCACAAAAACCGAGTAGATCCGAGCGTTTGGAAGGTAGGTTACACCGATTCACCCACGTGAGTGACTCGGTGTGAGTCAACTCGTACATAACAAGTTGACTAACACTATTTTGGTTCGGATTTGGGTATAAAAACATGTGAGTTAACCTTTTTAATAACTAAAAACATGTGTTCGAGTTTGGTATCATTTATTTGGGTTTGTGTGGTCAAATCGAGGTCAAGCCGTGAGCGGTTTATATTTGGCATTGATATGTTGTTATTCTTGTTGTTTGTCATTTCATTTTTGGTTCGGATTAAGGGTTTGGTAAACCCGAGTTATGGTCGGATTTGGTTTAGGATTAGATTGGAAGTTGTTATTCTTGTTGTTTGTTGTGTAGTTGAGGTTGTTGTGGAGTTGTACCGATGTCTTTCTGGTACTAAACCCAACACCAAAGACAAATACTTTAGATCTTTTTCTTTACTTTCTTTCGGCTTCAAGATTTTGGTGTCGAACACAGGTAGGTTTGTTATAGATTTTTGAAGTCAGATATGGTTCCCAGCGAGCGTATTTCTAGAGAAAGTGAAGATGGTTTTGTTTTTTAGTTTTAAGAGTGGTGTAATTTATATGAATATCAGAGGTTTGTTACAAGTTTATATTCAATAGAATTAAATGACATTTAATTTTTTTTGTTGTTATAAGTTTATAGAATTTAAGATATTTAATTTTATAGGCTGTTACAAGTTTATATAATTTAAGACATTTGATTTTTTTTTCCTTCAACTTTAATTATGCGTATGATACAAGCTTTGTAAAACACTTATTTCCATTATAAGTAATTTATTGAATCTGAATTTTTAAGCCTTCTATTAATAGCATGTCCCAAATGCTTTATAATGTAGTATAGATAAAATAAAAGTGGACTTGCCACTCTTTTCCCAAATCTCCAATTTAGTCATTATCATTCTTTTTTTCTTTTTCCAGTGATAGAAAATCGAAGATTGTGATTGTTTCTCATATCAACCGCACTCAATCAATCAGCTAGGTTGCACGGACACGGACACGGACACGGCGATACGGCAAAATCAAAAAATATAGGACACGGACACGGCGTGGACACGGGAATTTATATATTATATATGTATATATATATATACTTATGTATGTATAAAAACATGTATAAAACATTAAAATCATATAAAATACCATGTTTCATAGCCAAATATATATATATATATATATATATATATATATATATATATATATATATATATATATATATATATATATATATATATATATATATATATATAGAATCTAGATCAAATGAGAACTTTCTTAAAGTTGTAAAAATGAGAACCAACTAAAGTCTGATAAATGACACTCTCATTAAAACAAAAATAAAAATTTAATTAATTATAAATAAAATTGTTAAAGTTTCGATGATTTTCTTTTTAAAACAGACGAAATTTAGGTGATACACTTTGATTCGACGAGTAATGTGTATCAGGTTTTCGTATGTGTATTAGTTTATTTAGTGGTTTATACGTATTAGGTGTATCAATTTATTTATAAAATGTCAGCTTTTTGAGATTTTGATATGTCGGTACAAAATTTATAATTATGTATCAGTAATACAAACTCATGTATCAGTTGGTTATTACTTGCAAAAATGTTAATTTGTATTAATATTTTATTTTTGTGTGTATCATTGCTAAAATGGTTATTCATAAATGTTTTTAATGGTTGTTTAGACTAGTTCTCATTTTAACAACTTTAAGAAAGTTCTCACATTAACTCTCCCCTATATATATATATATATATATATATATATATATATATATATATAATGTTTAAAAGATATAAAAATATGAGGGGCTTCTTTCGTCAAAAGCCTAAACCTTGTGGACTTCTTGTAAGCCTAATACAAAGAAATAAAAAGAGAACCCCACGTTCTCTGCCTTTAACTTCCAACAAAAAAGACGAAAGTCTTTCTCTTCCCCAAAACAAAATCACGTTCTTCTTCTGCTCAATCAAAACACGCCAATATATTCTCCCAACAAAACTGATCAATATATATTCTCAATATATATTTTCTACTGTCTTCTGCTAAAACAAACAATTGAAACCCAGTCGGTTAGGGTTAATTGGATAGCGGCGGCTGTGGGTTAATTGAGAGCAGCGGTTAGGGTTAATTTGGATAGCGGCGGCTGTGGATAGCTGGTGAAGGAGGACTCTGTATCTATCTTTCAGTCTTGTAATGACGTCAAAGAAGAAGGAATCAGAAGGCATTGCGCTTCTCTCTATGTACGGAGACGAAGATGATGATGATATGGAACAGGAGGCCAGTGATAACGAAGCTGTTGCGGTGGAGAACAAGGAGCAGAGTGAAGTGGGTGGGAGTGAAGCTGCAGATATGGAAGAAGATGATAAAATAGTTGATGCGGATGATAATAGGACGCCGGTTACTATAGATAGATTAACGTCACCTCCGGCTCAGCAAGTGCTTGGTACGGAGCCAAGTAGAGGTAGGAAAGAGACTTTAACGATTGTTGATTATGGGCATGATGAGGCTGCGTTGTCGCCTGAACCGGAGGTAATTTTATATTCTCAGAAAGTGATTGGTAAATGTTGTTTATTTTGAATGTGTTCTTAATTTGTCTTTTCTTTGAAGAAAGTCCATTTATTAAGTCTTTCATATTTTGGGAACGGTCCAGTCAAAGACGTTGACACCCCTCATATTCCAACCTTGAAACCTCAGCGAAAAACAGGGTTACAAAAGTGGGTTGTTGAATGAACAGGATAATAGCTACTGCAGTGAACATCTAATAAAGTGAGGATGTGTCATAAGAACAAGAATTCTGAGACGTAATTCCATAGTTGATACGAATACACAAAGTACTATACAAGCTGTTCCCCTTTTGTATGAGACCATATTTGTTGTTTTCGGTCCTAACAATCACTCTGATGCTCTTCTAGTTGCTGCTTTAAAGGCGTTGATTTACCTCGTAGAAGTGTCAATATTAGCTCTTTTCTCAATAGGCCTAAATAGACTTGTATACACTGTTCGTGTCATGTAGGCTAACAAATTATGACATCGATGCCACTTTAGGCAGTCAAAAATATACTTTCCCTCTATTCGTTGTGCATGCGTCGAAGCTATTTTAAAAATTATTAGTTCTTAACGTGCCTATCCCGTTATTTACAGGATGGGGAAAAATCCTACATCTAATAAATTAGGTATGGACTTATTAGCTAGAGGTAGGATTTTATTTTTATTTTTTATTATCAAATAGATGCAACTGTTGATCTGTTTGTGGTTTTTTACTTCAGTATAAGTTGCACATTTTGTTTAGGGGAGTCTCTTAGGTTGCTCAACAAACAACGCCTTGGTATAAAACAAGGTTAATAGTATTATGTGAAAACGTGTTACAGTTTTTACATTTTTTTTTATATGTCAATGTTTTCGTGGTTTCTGAAAAATCGTTTTGGTTGCAGGAAGGGGAAATAGCAACAACAGGTCGTGTAATGTTTGGTGCAGAGCTTCAAACTGTAAATGGTACGTTTTTTAATATTGCAATATACCGGCATGCTATGTTGTTTCTCCCACCTTTAAGTATGAGAATACATTGTTCTAATGTAGGCTTTTAATGAAGTAAAAATGGTTATCTTATGGAAATTAGACTGTTTGTTTGACCTGAAGTGCAACATTTTAATTACCATTGAGATGCTTCTGCCAGTATCTTAGTCATCGCATTTACACCTATGGATGGTAACTTGGTAAGGCATATAGTTGGGTTTTTTTTTTTTTTTTTTTTTTTTTTTTTTTTTTTTCAAATACACTTGTAGCTTCCTTCACAGTTGCATGATAATAATGTTGGGTGGTAATAATAATATAAAAATGAAGGGAGGCGTGAGAGATGTGAGACATGAATGTTAAGGTTAACCCAGGACTAAAACATTTTTATATAGGAACTTTTATGTTCACCTACAAGTGTTGGAAGACTGAAATACACGGTGATACTCTCTATTTGTGATTTTGTTAACTGTAGCCCATTGTGGAGACTGATTACCTGTTGACTTTAGATTCATCTTATCACATGACTAAAAAGCATAAAAATATTTGTATTCACTTCCGTTGATGGATCAACTGGATCATCATTTTGGCTCAATTACAACAAATTGGTATTAGGGGCCTCAACATTGCAACAACTAGTAGCTTGTTATATGCAATAAGGGTCATAAGTATAAGATACTGTAGGATTCCAATACCTAGCTGCTGCAGATTGTGCGAGGAAATCATAGCTTGTGTTGTAAATAATCCTAAATTCCTCTCTTTTTCATGGAGTTAGTCGTGCTGGGAAATATACTTAGGTGCATTTTCCATATTTTGGTGCTTACAACACTGATTGGTTTATGCAGCCTAGTACTTTTTTAAGTAGGCAGCCAGAATTATGTGGATCATACTTGCTGTTGAGGCTACTGATAAAAATTTACTATAAGCTAAAAGGAGTTTGGATATATTTTATATTTGACCACAAATTCATCTAGTTAAGTTACGAATTCCTAACGGTATATCGTCTTTAAGGATTCGGTTCAAAAAATAAAATAAAATATCGTCTTTAAGGATGGTAACTTTGAGTTGTGATTTACATTAGTCATCAGTCTGAGCAAGTGAAGTTCTTTAGCACTTACAGGAAGGAGATAGAGAATTCATCTATTATATAGAATCCAAAAGGTTATGTGCTAGATATCCTTTTTTTGGTGGCACAAATGTGAAGATTAGGAATTGACATTTTTGATCATTTTATGTATTGAAGCAAGTGAGAATAAATACTGACATACAATTCTACGTGTATACTATTGGGAAATTTAGGAGAAGGTTTACTTTTTGCCAATTAGGAACTCGCTGGAATATCATATTAACATAAGTTGGCAAAAATACCATCGTTAGGTGAAGTCATGTAAAAGAATGGAGATGGAAGCTTTTGGAAAACACCTGATAGAGTGAGTTCTAACTTCTAAGGTAACATAAAAAAAATATGCACGCCTCCTGTTAAATATCTTCACATATATAAATGGTCAAATAATTCCAATAATGAGTCTTGAATGTTTATTCAAGATGATGTATCAAGATCTAATGGACATGGAATTAGAAGATGCTTATGTGCTAAATGTCTATAATAAACTTTACAAGGGGAATGTATTGACATGAGATGGTTGAAGTTATTAATAATGGCTCATAAGAATATATGGGTCCTTGTTGTGATGAAACAATAACATTAGGTATCAAGTCATCAAAGGCTTGTTGATCTATATAAAACTTGATTGTGCACTAGTGTGAAAGCAAGTCTCTTAGTAGATTTTCCCAATAAGAGATATACGGAGTACCATATTTCAATGATATATCATTGTGTTATATTGATGGATGTGAAGTTCATGCCACTGATTTACTCTCTCTGGCTGTGAATAGCATTAGCAAGGTTTAATAACCCATTGGTGTTTTTAGACGGACATGACGAAATGACAGATTGTAGCATATTTCGTAAAGGCAACCGAAGATATAGGGCCAAACTTGATGAAATTTATGGCTGATAATTCCATAGGTATGTTTTTTTAGAAATCATGGTACGTGGGCACAAAGCAAAGTTTTGATGTTTTATATCAACTTAATCCTGTAGATATGACAAAAAACAATGTCTAAAGACTATTAAAAGATAAAATATTTTTAGGTCTATATTGAATCACGAACATGAATCTGCAATTTTGAAGCTATTTGATGTTAATTACTGGAAGCGGGTCTGGAAAGAAGTTTTAATTCACATACGCCTCATGTGGTCATCTTAGTAAGGGGAGTTGTGGTCTGTGAGAGGCTTTATCCATGATGGTTATTACAAGGCTAGAAAATACTGGGAAAAAGAATGGTCCAGTGATATTTGTGGTATAAAGGCCTTTTTCATGGCAAATGATCAGGTGCACACATTACTAGAAAGTTAAACACAAATTAAAGCAGAATAAAGCACAAAGAAGAATGTACTTAAAATGTTGGAATTTCTCAAATCGTCGTTAACATTAAAGTTTCGTTCTTATCTATTGAGAATCCGTTGTTTTCCATTTGAATTTGACATTGATTCTGAATGTTTAGATAAAGTTAACACTAACATTCAACATGGTTTAAAAAAACGGTCTGAGGCAGCGCCTCAAGGCGAAACGGCCATAAAACGCATATGAGGCGGCGCCTAGGGGGTGTTTTGGAACGTACGCCTCATGTACCTGAGGCGGCGGTGAAGCGTATGAGGCGGCGCCTCAGGGCCGAGGCGGATTTTTCTTTTTTTTGAGCCAAATCAGTCAATAGTATTGATTTTGTACCTTGAATCGATTTACTTTTAGGGTTTTTAACCCCATATAGCGCCGGATTCGTGATTTCCGGCGGCGGCGGTGCAACTTCTGCCAGAAACCTAATGAGGAAGAGAGGTAAGAGGGAAGAAAGATATAACGGCTGGAACTTTGATTTACTCTTTCAGGGTTTTAATAAGTTTAGACTTTTTAACATTTAACCCCTCTATCTTTCAGTATTTTACATTTAGTCTCAAAAAGTTTAAAATAAGTTTGTGTATTTAAACATTTGACCCCCTCTATCTTTAATAGTTTACATTTAAGTCTTAAACTTATATATAAAAAATATAAAAGTTTATAAAGTATGTATATAAAATATATAAATACCTATTAAAACTTATATATATATAATTTCTATATATTTTTTTAATTCCGCCTCGACCGTCCGCCTCGAGGCTTACGCCTCTTGAGGCGGAGGGAAAACGCCTCGAAACTCGTTTCCCTACTTTTAAACCTTGACATTCAATCACACATTAGTTGTTGACACTTAATCAACCTAGAAGTATTGTGAGTTAATTTATGGTTTACAAGTTGGAAACCATTGAGCTTTAATCAAGCACCATCTCATGAACATAGTAGCATAGAGACGAGGTAAAGAGCAGACACATACTTCAGGGAGGTGAAGAATGTAGTGTTGGCTTTTAAGCATTTTTCTTTATTTCTTGTCTGTTTTGAAGTTACAAAGATACTTCTTTGGCTCTAGGTTTATCAAAAAAATTTGTGGGATATTTTTTAGTTTCATTAAATGAATCAGGTATCTTGCTTTGCCCTAATGGACCTCAGTTTATGTAAATATTTGCCAGTTGTATGTCTGAAATCATTATTATAATTGTTACTTAACATTTAAGAGCTATGAAATCCTCTAGTTCACATTGTGTTTTTTGTTCTTCATGTATTATATTTGTTGCCTTTGTAATTGGTTAAGTAGCCTATGTTGAAAAAAGATTCTGAGTCTGAATATTCATCATTTGTAGGAACACCACCAGGAACTGTACAACTATTAACGCCAAACACGCAATCAACTCCTCAGTCATCTGAACATGTTGATCAGTCACAATCTGATGCAATGAACTATAAAGGAAACGAATCAGAATCTGCAGCCCCTGAAGAAGCCGTTAATATTGCAGAAGATGGAGAGAAGGAAATGGATCCCTTGGACAAATTTCTCCCTCCACCACCAATGACAAAGTGCACTGATGAATTGCAAGTAAGTTGATGCAGTATTTACGTTTTTACATATCTCATCTTGAAAATTTTCTAAGCAAGGTTACTGCATTCGGTATATCTCTAAAATGGAGAAATTATAGAATACTAACATCAGCCTGTGATTCTGATTAGCCGAGGCAGCACATAATGAAGTGTAATGTGTTTTTAGACAGTAAATCTTTGTGTTCTTAAAGGAATTAAGGGGGTGTTTGGACTTTGGATTAGCTTGTGGTTATTTAAATTTTGGAAGAGTTCATAAGCATACATTTTCCAACTTATGAGCTTATCAAGGTGAGCTTATGGACTTAAAAAGCCATAGGCTCAAGTTGATAAGCTCATAAGCCGAAAGAATTGAGCTTGTGAACTTTTTCAAATTCAAATATAAGCCCGGAAAAAGACACTAATAAGCCAAGTAACTTTACAAGTTGACTACTCAACATGATAATAGTCTTCTCTTTAAGATTTACTTGGGAATTATATTTATATGTGGTGACTGGAGATTGTTGTGCTTTTCTATCTGTTTATCCTTTTCATGTGTCTTTTGACTTTTCTGTATGGTTTCTACTCAAGAGAGTTTTGTTGGAAGTGTTGGGTTTTTTCTAGTAGTTTGGCGTTCTTTGTTACTGATATCTTTTTAAAGGGCAGAGAGGGGGTTGAGGGTATTCGAGTTATTTGTGACTCAATGCTCACTCTGATGCTAGGGTACTGATAGATGCCAGTTTTGCTATTATTGTTATCATTTAAATTGTGGAAATTATATTTATCTATCAAATGAGTCTACTGTCTACATATTACTTCATTAGAGAAAGGCTAAATTCTCCCAATTATTACTCTATTGGACAATTTTCAATGATTAGTCCACTTATGGATGTCAACAATTTACATCACATTGATTGTTGACCAGCGTCCACTAGGAGGATTTAGCATTCGTGTGCTAGCATCTTGGTAGGTATTAACTTAGATAAATATTCCGAAGCATAGTTATATTAGGAAGAATTATGGGCAACGAAATCCATATAAATGGGGTTAGGGCTGTAATTCAATTATGTTTATCTGATAAAGTAGTTTGGTATCTATCAACTCGGTGAGCCAGTCAATAATTTACTATTCATTTTATTCACAATATCCTAGCTGAGTATTCTCAGGAATCATTTGTATCTTACCGACTGATATGAACTTTGCCACAATGACACACAAATATACCTCACCTCTTAACTAATATGTCTGTCATTTACTTCATGTCTTTATACTTGGATGCTAATCACTTTTTCTCTGTAATATGGAATCCATAGTGACTTGTTGAATTGTTAAAAGACTGGTCTCCTACTTTGCATATTTGATGTAACTTTCAGTTCACAAGTTTTTGTGAGTAATATTAGTATTGTGTCTTTTGGTGCAGGAAAAGATCATCAAGTTTCTGATGCTGAAAAAGAAAACTGGGAGAAGCTTCAATTCAGAAGTGCGCAATAGGAAAGAATATCGCAACCCGGACTTCTTGCTACATGCTGTAACTTATCAGGACATTGATCAGATAGGATCTTGCTTCAGTAAAGATGTTTTTGATCCTCATGGTTATGACAAAAGTGACTACTATGATGAGATAGGTATGCCTCTATTCTTTCTATTATTTTATCTTAATCTATCTCAATACGTCCTTCTTTGAAAGTTTATAAATAGTTGATATTACACGTAATTTATTGACAATGGATAATTGTTTTGAGGATGAGTGGCCAAATAGGCAGATGGGTGCAAAACAGGTCGGTCGGGTTGGGGTGGCCTTCAAATTTTGCTTTTTGTTTTTGATTTCGTAAATATGTAAGGTGTTCAATTTTAGACCACTAATCTGAACCTTTTTTTTCTTCAATAAATAAGTTTTAGGTTTCACGTAACTGAATACATTTAAGATATTTTCAACCCATTCGACCTATTTGATCCATTAACTTTTTAGTTAAATTTGTAAGTTTGCTCAAAAAAGTTAAATTTGAGAGGTTAACCCATTTATCATGATAAAGATAAAAAAAAATAACCCGCTCTATCTATTTTGTATATAACTAGCTTAAAGTTGCCATCTCTAATTTAGGTGTGACTTAAACCACATGGCGTGTAGGCATTGTCTAGATACACTTATTCTACATTCCATTGCCTGTTAGTTACTTTGATATGCAAGTTTGAACCTCTTTTACACATGACCTTTTTCAATGTTTATTTCTTATGCTTGATTTCTGTGTCCCAAAACCTGTTGTTACATGAGTTGTCCCTGTAGCTACGGAATTGTACTCGTTAATACATGTTCTTTCAAGACAATATTTATCTCTTTATTTGTATTTGTTTATAGCCAAAGTTTACTGCTTGACGTTATTCAGTTATAAATTATCATTATAACAGAGGCAGATATGAAAAGGGAATTGGAGAGGAAAGAGCAAGAGAAAAAGAAAAACCAAAAGATTGATTTTCTTTCTGGCGGAACCCAATCAGTAGCTTTTCCCACGCCAAAAATCGCACCAATTCCAGGTAAACATACTATGTATTAATGGGGTGATTCAAGTTGACCCCCATTTTTTTTGTTAAGTCTTTATTGTATTTTTAATATTGACATATCTGCAGCTGCTGTTGATACTGGCACTAGCACCCGGGAGGGGAGACCAAATAAGAAATCCAAGTGGGATAAGGTATCTTTTGAGCTTTTTGCATGTTACATCTCTTTTGGGTGAGTTGCAACTTATATACATAGTAGATGATTCACTAAGCTAATTTGTATACATTCTATTTCTATCATTTACGCAGGTAGATGGGGACCGGAGGCCGCCTCTAACCACAAGCTCACAGGACTCTGTGTCAAGTGCTGGGTCACATGCAGCACTTCTAACTGCTGCTAATGCTGGGAGTGGGTACACAGCGTTTGCGTAAGTCTTCTACGCTCTCTTATAAATAATCATCATATCTGTTCCCACGGGTTGAAGCTTCTTTTCATGGAGCACCTCCTTACTAAATGTTATCATCCTATCTTTCACTGGTGGTTTCAGTTTCTGTTAAGACTCTTTTTAGTCGATTAAATTTATCTATAAATAAATAATGTGTTAATTATGCTTTTAATTTTAAAAAAATACTACTGTATTATTACAATAGATCAATAGTGATCTAAATTTATGGATAAAACAGTTTAAGAACATTAGGATTTTGGGTGGCTTTGTACTCGTTTGACGTGTTCCCTTAAAGCTAATTTTTTCATTGACCTGTTTTAGATAAAGCACAATGTGAATTGACCCATTTGTAAATTTTATTATTTTTATTCTAATGGAGTCCCATTTGAAAATTAGTTGGTCAAAATTGCCTCTTTTTAGATGTGGTTTGAAACGGGTCATATCAGGTTGACCTGAAACATTTTGTCCAAAAACTGTCATTTTGTTATAGATAAGTAGTGTGTATAATAAGCTTAGGAATTTTCTTGATTATCTCAATAATAATATATAATATAATTTTATATAATGAAATGAATAGGAGATTATATATGGGTAGAAAATAGACCGGGACTTTAGACACATCTGAGTCGTTGCCTTCAAGGCTGGTTTTCTTTGAATTTTACCTGTTTTACACATTAGAGATACCCATTTATAAGTAAATTATTAGAAAGGGCCACCTCTGCTTTTTTAAATCGCCGAATGCATAATTGTAGGCTTCTTAATTGTCTGTTTGTGAAGCTCTTTTGTGAGGCATCTTTTAAACATTAGATGTGTGTCCTGCGAATATCTAGTTTTTGATATTTTTTGTTGGATGATTTACAGGCAACAAAGACGGAGAGAGGCAGATGAAAGAAGGTCAAGCGACAGGAAGTTAGATAGAAGATCATGAATGACCTGTATCTACTCCAATCATGACTCTGAAATTAGAAAGAATTTCTTCTTTTGTTGAATGAGGTTTTCAGGGAAGTGATTATCTGTAATGTATTTTTCAAAAATGTGCAAGTACAATGTATTACAGGATGTAGTAATTTTTTGCTCCTACATCTGTCTAGATTCCTAGTTTTAAATGAAATCGGTTAAACGTGCATGTTACTCACCTCAAAAGTCTATAAGCATGTGGTTAAGTTCGTGGTAGCAGTATATTATCCGTAATCACAGTTGATATATTGTTTAACTATAAAACTAGAAAAAATAGACATAAAAATGTTGGCGGGTCTAGGCAACACGACTAGGAAATTTTTGTATGTCGACTTTAAGCTTTGTTTCTTTTAAGGTACTGATGATCCACTTTGAGAGTAGCAGCCATGTCGAGTAGTGCACTTGGAGCTTAGACCTCCTTTTCTAGCCTACCACTAGACATGGAGCAAGCTACATATGAAACTCCTTATAACTTTCCTACTTTTAACCCGGTAACAATCCAAATAATCATTTACAATTTTACATCTTTAAGAATGGATTATAACAAGAGCAAGCTACATAAATGGTCTATATGGTTTAGTCAAAATCGAAAAAATCATTACTTTTTCCTATTGCAAATTGTATAGTTTGGTAGGGGTTTTGAGAAACCGAGCCAAACCGCTCGATCAAAAAAAAAAAAAAAAAAAAAAAAAAAACTCGAAACCCAAAAAAACCTGCTTATCACAATTCTGTCCGAATAACTAGAGAGTGGTTAAAATAACTAGAGAGTTAGAAAAATAGTTTTTGACACATCTAATAAACATTCTGTCCTATTTGGTGAAAACTGGAAAAATCAGTATGTTTTGAGTAATTTTAGGATAGAGATATAGAAAATAGACACAATAACGAAAACGTGGTCGCTTGAATGAGTTAAAACGGGTTTATAACGAAAAAGATATGCTATTTTCAAGTTTAACGACGAAAACGACAATTTCCTGAAATCATGTATTCTGTCCGAATTTTAACAATAGAAAACTGAGGTGTAAATGAAAGTTAGGGAAGCCGAGACCTTGAAAAGCTTAGAGTACACTAAAATACCTTCGCGTGGATAGGTCACACTTAATAAACGGACTTACGACGCAAAAGATATGGCTAAAAGAATGTTTTGCGGCACATGTAATTTTGGACAGCCTATTATTTTTCTAATAGTGGGCTGTTAGAATTTTTAAAAGTAAACTTTGAGCCATATTGAGTGCATTTTGGTTAAAATAAAGTAAACGGAGATGGTAGAACCATGTGTATACCTATTAGACGCGTTAGAGAATTATGAAACATATTAACGCGACGATTAAAACTTGGTCATGAAATAAACAAGTTATGTTTCTAAAAGGGGAAATTTCTAATAAAGGATCAAAATGACATAATTATATTTTGGCAACAAATGTTACAACGACATGTACAAGTGATAACGTAGAGTATGAACTTGCATGCTTGACCGTGTTTTCGAATCTGAGACATATGTAATATTTAGGTTGCAATTAGAGTATTGGACCTATATTGCCGTTTACAAAGTTACCAATCGGGATTTACTGTTGCTAAGGTGAGTTCTCGTAGCCCCTTTTTCATTATGTTTTCCTTGGGGGAAAATGGTACTCAAATGCTTTACAAATGTTTTCATGCTGTGAATTACTGTTTTACATGATTTTGGACATATTCGTGTGATGATACAATTATATGCTGTGACGTGTTTGTTTTGTGATTACATGACTGCGCCACTGTTAACTCTCTGCTGAGAGCCCACAGGTTTTAGGTTCAGTTGGTATAACTGTTAACCCACTTGTTGATAGATCTATCGGGGTAGCTCCCCACGTGATTTGGTTATGTGATTGAGGACACTTTAGGATCAGTTGGCGTGACACTATTGTTTCTTGATAATGTGCTTGTAATTGGTATTCATTTCACTATGTCCTACTATTTGTTCACAGCCACGTGGTTTAAACTCTAAACCTACGAGCTCACCAACTTTATGTTGACGTTTTCGAGTATCCATTTTCAGGTGTTAAGAACGAAGATACCATAGAAGGTTGAGTTTTGGCCCGACTTAGCAAGACTTAGTCAAGACCCTCCCGAGTTATATCTCGTGGTGTTGCATTATGATATTAAATAATGATGTTGTGTATTTTGAAGACTCGTGATGTTTTGGTATTTTGTATTATCCCTGTTGTGGGACTCTATAACTATTATCGTTTCAACGTATTTCATTTAGTATTTCTCTATCGTGACGCTTTGTGTTCTTTACTAAGAAGTCATACCCCTTGAATGCCATTCCGCTGCGCCATTTTTGGGGTGTGACAGATTGGTATCAGAGCCAAGGTTATAGAGAATTAGGTGGTTTAACCTAGACTATAACCTAAGAACCCTCATATAGTTTGCATTATAGGAATTGCGTGTGCGATTATGTGACACGAAGTGATGATGATGAGTAAATGCAACATGATGTTATCTTAAAAACGCCTGGCCAACGTTTTTACGATAACATGATGTGGTATGGACTTATCAAAGTCATGGATTGTTAAGATAGGAAGATAAGTATAGTAGCACGACATGTATACCGACCTATCTCAACCTATCTCCTATCTAACGTTTATCAATGTCCTACTTTGTAGAATCATGCCTCCAAGAAGGTCGACTCAAGTTAACCGAGGTGTTATGCCACCAAGGGGTGGAAGGACTAGTGGACGAGGAGGTAGGGCAGGAGGTCGCGGCACAGGAAGCGACGATGCCAACAATGGGACTGATGAAGCGAAAAGTGTACCGCTTTTAAGGGGTCATTTAAGCCCTAAATCGTATTTATTTGATCAAATATTGCCCTAAATCGTTCCTTTTGTCATTTTAGGTACTTTTGAGGAGAAATCTGGAAAAGGAGGCATTTTGGACGTTTTTGGAGCATAAAAGTGAAGAAAACGACAAAGTCTCAAAATTGTGCTGAAAGTTACCTTTGACGGCGTCACATTTTACTCTGGACGGCGTCATGGCTTGGCAAGAAAAGGTGGACGTGAAATTTACTCATGATAAGCCAGTGAAAATAGCATGTGAATTCTGACGGCGTCACGCTTTAACCTGATCAAGGGCGTCACGGCTTAAATCAAAGAGGGACGGCGTCACGTTCAATAGCTGACGGCGTCAAGCCTTGATAAGCCAGAACGGATTTTGGAGAGCTAAAGAGGGACGGCGTCAAGAAGGTCATCCGGGAACCCTAGAAGCGGCGAGGTGACGGCGTCACACTCCATAAGGTGACGCCGTCAGATGTAAAAATCTATATATAGTTTTCTATTTTTTTGTCATTAAGAGAGAGCTTAGTGTGGAATTTTTGGGAGAAAACCCTAGGACGATTTTAGCATCTTTTTCAAGGCTTTTTGCCTTGAGATCTTCCATGTTACATTGAAAGATAAGTTATCAATTAATCATTCAATATGTCTATGTGTTGTTTGATTTTATCTTGTTCTTGTCTTTTGTTTAACATGTTAGGCTAGATTTATCTTGTGTTTGCTTAGATCTAATGAAACCTAGCTATTGATTATTGGTTATTAGTGTGTTATTAGTTGTATTGGATGATTGTTTATCTATGTTAGGCTTAAGAAAACTGGCTAACTTCCTATTCGGTAACTTGCTTGAACGTCTTAAGAAACATGAACCAAATGTGTACTAAAGGTTTTTATGGTTGTATTTAATGCACAAGCGAATTCTAGTGATCCCATGTTAGGAGCTTCCTAGCCGGCTCGACATAGGAGTGAAGTAGGAGCTTGTAGAGTTGGGGAAGTACGTACGCCACCCCACGATTGGTATTAAGGAATACACCCGTCATCCACGCGACTAATACACACTAATCAACCGGTAAAAGATAGTTAGGGAGTAAGGAAATCTAAGTAAACACATTTCTCTACACATAAGTTTCTCACCAACATTTTATTTTCAGTTATTTACTTTATTTGCATTTGTAGTTATTTGGGTTAGTTGACTAGCAACTAATTCCGCCCACTCCTTCAAAACCGAGATTTTACTTGCTTTCATAAAAATATAAAAACATAAAAAGAATCTTCCTCAACCTTTAGACCTATTAGAGTAGTTTTTCATACCTAACGAACACTATTTCATGTGGAGAACGATCAATCCCCCGTACTTACCACTACACTATACTACATCGGTCAGGTACACTGCCTGGTGGGGTTGTAAGCCTCTTGAGATCCCTCGAGAGGTAAAACCTGTTGTAAGGTTACAAAACCACGCATCAGGGACTCCTGATGTTGCTACCATTGTCGCCCAACAACTAAGGGAGCTGCTACCCACTATTGTTACCCAAGCTGGCGACCATATCAGCAACCAAGTGGACAACAACGGTGGAAGTGATCACGTCAATGACGGAAACCACAACAACGGTAACAAAGGATGTACTTACAAGGAATTTACTGCCTGCAAACCGATGGACTTCGATGGTACTGGAGGTGCGATAGCTTATACTAGATGGATCGAAAAGATGGAGTCGGTAATTGACATAAGTGAGTGTGCGAGTCATCAGAAGGTGAAGTATGCTTCTTGTTCTTTGATTGGAAAAGCGTTAACTTGGTGGAACACGCAAATTCAGGCTAAAGGTAGAGGAGCCGCCCTAGGGATGAGTTGGGATGAATTCAAGGCATTGTTAACAGAGGAGTATTTTCCAGATAATGAGATGCAGAAACTAGAACACGAGTTCTACCATCACACCATGGTGGGAACCGGACATGCGGCTTATACGGATCGATTCCATGAGCTCGCTAGATTAGTACCTCACATGGTCACTCCTGAATCTAAGAGAATTGAAAGGTATATCTATGGGTTGGCCCCTGAAATTCGTGGAATGGTGAAAGCAACTGAGCCTGCTACTATCCAGAGCGCAATACTGAAATCTGCAGCCCTGACGGATGAGATGATCAGGAATGGGACATTGTCTAAGAGTGGTGAAAAGAGGAAAGCCGTGAATGAGCCGAGTAAGCAAGATGGGACAAATGGTAACAATAAGAAAGCTAAGTGGGGAAAAGGATTTGTGGCAACTAGTACCATCAAGAAAGAGTATCAGGGTCCTTACCCTATGTGTGCCAAGTGCAACTACCATCATCCAGAAACTAGGCCATGCCAGGCGGTATGTTTTAACTGTAAGCGACCTGGACATATGGAGAAAGATTGTAGGGCAACAGCTAACCCAGTGGCACCAGCGAATGTCGTTAACCCAAAGACTTGTTACGAGTGTGGAAGCCCAAATCACCTTTGCAGTATGTGCCCTAGGCTGGGCAGGACACAGGCGCCAGTGCATAACAACCAGAATCAGATTGCAACAAATGGTGGGAACAACGCTAACCGTGTGGGCAGTGCAAACCGTGGAAACAATATGAATCGTGGAAACAATGGTAACCCAGCTCGGGGACGGGTATTTGTGATGAACGCTGAGGAAGGACGCCAGGACCCGAACATTGTGACGGGTACGTTCTCTTTAAACAACCACTATGCTACCATGCTATTTGATTCTGGTGCCGATTATAGTTTTGTCTCCACTGAGTTCATGCGTATGTTGAATATGAAACCTAGTAGGCTAGGCTTTAGTTACGAAATAGAAATAGCAAGTGGTCAAAAGGTAGAAACAAATGAGATCATTCGCGGGTGTGCACTTGAATTAGAAGGACAAACCTTTAGCATCGACTTAATACCATTTGGGCACGGAAGTTTCGACATGATCGTGGGAATGGACTGGTTGTCTAAGAATAAGGCTGAAATAGTGTGTCACGAGAAGATGGTCCGAATACCACTACCTAACGGTGAGTTACTCAAGGTCTATGGAGAGAGGCTTGAAGAAAAAGTGAAACATCTCACAAGCATGAAGGTAGAGGAACAGAAGCTAGAAGACATCCCAGTCGTTCGAGACTTCCCAGAAGTGTTTCCTGACGATTTATCCGGATTACCCCCTTCGCGAGAGATTGAATTTCGGATAGACTTAATTCCTGGAGCAATGCCGGTTGCAAAGTCTCCCTACCGATTGGCACCTACTGAAATGGAGGAGTTGTCTAATCAACTAAAGGAACTCCAAGACAAAAGGTTTCATCCGACCTACTTCTTCGCCATGGGGAGCACCATTATTGTTCGTCAAAAAGAAGGATGGTTCATTCAGGATGTGCATCGACTATCGGGAACTGAACAAACTAACCATTAAGAACCGCTACCCTCTCCCGAGAATTGATGACTTATTTGACCAGCTACAAGGTTCACGATACTTCTCCAAGATAGATCTCCGTTCTGGCTACCATCAGTTACGAGTACACGAAGATGACATTCCAAAAACCGCGTTCAGAACTCGATATGGTCATTTCGAGTTCACGGTTATGCCGTTTGGGTTAACAAATGCACCTGCGGTCTTCATGGACTTGATGAATCGAGTTTGTCGGCCATACCTAGATAAATTTGTCATCTTGTTTATCGATGATATCTTGATCTATTCAAAGACCAAAGAGGAGCATGAAACACACCTGAAGATAATCCTAGAGCTACTTAAGAGGGAAAAGCTGTACGCCAAACTCTCGAAGTGCGAGTTCTGGCTACAAGAAGTCCAATTCCTCAGACACATGGTTAACAAAGATGGTATTCATGTGGATCCTAGCAAGATTGAGGCAGTGAAAAATTGGGAAGCTCCTAAGTCCCCGACAGAAGTCCGATCATTTTTAGGCCTGGCAGGTTACTACCGACGTTTCATCGCGAACTTCTCCAAGATTGCCAAACCACTTACCGCACTGACTCAAAAGAACAAGAAATATGATTGGGGCGAAGCACAGGAGAGTGCCTTCCAGACATTGAAAGATAACCTATGTAATGCACCGATACTAGCCCTCCCTGATGGACCCGAAGATTTTGTAGTGTACTGTGACGCGTCATGTCAAGGCCTTGGGTGCGTATTAATGCAAAGAGGTAAGGTGATTGCTTATGCCTCTCGACAACTGAAGGTTCATGAAAAGAACTATACCACCCATGATCTGGAGTTGGGTGCTGTAGTATTCGCCCTCAAGATATGGAGGCATTACTTGTATGGGACGAAAAGTATTATCTATACCGATCACAAGAGCCTTCAACACATTTTCGATCAGAAAGAGTTGAACATGCGCCAGAGGAGGTGGATCGAGCTCTTTAGCGATTATGACTGCGAGATTCGCTACCACCCAGGTAAGGCGAATGTGGTAGCCGATGCTCTGAGTAGAAAGGAAAGACTCAGGCCTAGGAAAATAAAAGCCATGAGTATAACCATACAGTCGGGTATCAAGGATAAGATATTAGCAGCTCAGCAAGAAGTGTCTATGAATATGGATGCACCTACAGAGAAGATGCGAGGCTTAGATAAGCAACTAGAGAAAAAGGACGACGGTGGACTGTACTTTGTAGACCGAATTTGGGTACCTTTAACGGGTGATGTGAGGACCCTAATCATGAACGAAGCACATACAACGAGGTACTCTATTCATCCAGGAGCAGATAAGATGTACTACGACCTTAGAGACTTGTACTGGTGGCCAGGGATGAAGAAGGACATAGCTGTCTACGTTAGCAAGTGTCTGACTTGCTCTAAAGTGAAGGCAGAGCATCAGAGACCATCTGGTTTATTACAACAACCGGAGATTCCCGAATGGAAGTGGGAAAGAATAACCATGGATTTCATTACAAAGTTGCCTAGAACTAGTAGTGGGTATGATACGATTTGGGTTATCGTAGATAGGTTGACTAAGTCCGCACACTTCTTACCTATCCGGGAAGATTATTCGATGGACAAATTGGCTAGACTTTATATCAAAGAGATAGTGGCGAGACATGGTGTGCCTATATCGATTATATCTGATCGCGACAGTCGCTTCACGTCAAACTTTTGGAAATTATTACAAGATTCCTTGGAGACACACCTAGATATGAGTACGGCGTATCACCCACAGACCGATGGTCAAAGTGAGCGTACCATAAAAACCCTAGAAGACATGCTCAGGGCGTGTGCCATAGACTTCGGTGGCAATTGGGATACCCATCTTCCATTAGCCGAGTTCTCCTATAACAACAGCTATCATACTAGCATAGATATGGCTCCATTCAAGGCACTTTATGGAAGAAAGTGTCGTTCACCTATTGGTTGGGCAGAAGCGGGAGAGAGTCAAATGATAGGACCTGAGATAGTGGTAGAAACCACTGAGAAGATAATTCAAATTAAGGATAGACTCAAGGCTGCTCGAGACCGTCAGAAGAGCTATGCCGACAAACGACGGAGACCCTTAGAATTTAGCGTTGGTGATCGTGTTTTACTCAAGGTATCACCTTGGAAGGGTGTTGTGCGATTTGGAAAGAACTGCAAATTAGCACCCAGATACGTAGGACCTTTTGAGATCACTGAAAGAATCGGTCTAGTAGCTTACCGACTAAAACTACGACAAGAGCTGAGTGGCGTCCATGATACGTTTCACGTGTCGAACCTTAAGAAGTGTCTTGCTGATGAGACCTTACACATACCCTTGGAAGAGATTCAGGTAGATCCTAAGTTGCACTTCGTAGAGAAACCGGTTGAAATTGTGGAACGTGAGATCAAGAAATTGAAGCGTAGCAAAATACCATTGGTTAAAGTTCGTTGGGATTCAAAGCGTAGACCCGAGTTTACATGGGAGCGTGAGGACGAGATGAAGCGAAAGTATCCTCACCTATTTTCAAACGTATCGGGTAACTCTAACGGAAACCCGGGACGGGTTTCTTCTGAGGCTGGGAGACTGTAACAATTGGTAATTTCAGGAACCTTTTAAATTACCGCATTTTGTTTTAATAAACGTAAAACTAGGATCAACCCCTTGTGCAGTAGGACTTAGGCTATATTTAGTCCACAATGCTCCAATATCTTGCTCCTGCTCCATTTCAAAATTTTAAACTCAAGAACAAATTTCTATTCTTTACCTACTTACGGTTTTAAATACAACAAACAATAATTATGCTCCGATATTTAACACCCGACATATCCGATTTTCTCAACGATTATTTTCAAGGTATTTTTATACTTCTAAAATTATTACAAAAGTTCTAGAAATATTTTCTAACGCCCAAAGTATCTTCTTTATAACTCACGTTTAATTACATATACTTTTCGTTAATTACCGGGACAACAACTGATACTTATTTTTAACACCCAATACATACAACATATACATTTCTGTTTTGAAACAACTCATCTACTCCTAATTAAACCCAAGATGCCCCCTCCCCACCCCCTTTTTGTCTCATAATTACTCACTAGATAAAAATTACATCACAATAAATAGCCAAGTCATCCATGAAACATGGAGCCTAAAGTATCAAATGGTGGCTTGACTTAATTTCTTGTTTCCCCTAGCCCCAAATCGTTCCCCCCTTTTTTTTTATTACCTAGCCATAATGAAATTTGACCAACTATTGGGAAGTTAAAAGTGTCCAAGTATAAGTAGATGCAAACTATAATCATTTTACTACCAGAGCAAGTAGAAAAAAAATATATAACATCTCATATATACAAACTACAAATCTACACACTTAGAGGAGTAAGGAGAGGAGGAAAAATTGTTCTGGCTAAGATCAAGTACATTAGGGCATATTGACAAAGGGTTTGGAGCATTAGGCTTGGGGTTATGCAAGTGTTTACAACTCACATCTCACTATATATTTTTGTAAGTAATCTTACAAAAAACTTAATGATTTTCATATTTGTGCATGCTTGTCAAGTAATCTATACTCATTATCACTTAGTACATGTTGATAAGAATTTACATTTACTATGATCCTTCAACAAAAGTTATGTTTTAACAAATTCTTATAACAATAAACTTTGTAAACATGTGTACTAGTAAACTTGTAGATTTGAATATTTTGATGATTAGTACATGAACCTTAGAATATTGTTAAGTTTATGGCTAGATCATTATCATGGTGTTGAAAAATTGATGGAGGATTTAGGACTAGATATGAAGTTGTGGTTAAGTGGTTAAAATAACTAGAGAGTTAGAAAAATAGTTTTTGACACATCTAATAAACATTCTGTCCTATTTGGTGAAAACTGGAAAAATCAGTATGTTTTGAGTAATTTTAGGATAGAGATATAGAAAATAGACACAATAACGAAAACGTGGTCGCTTGAATGAGTTAAAACGGGCTTATAACGAAAAAGATATGCTATTTTCAAGTTTAACAACGAAAACGACAATTTCCTGAAATCATGTATTCTGTCCGAATTTTAACAATAGAAAACTGAGGTGTAAATGAAATTTAGGGAAGCCGAGACCTTGAAAAGCTTAGAGTACACTAAAATACCTTCGCGTGGATAGGTCACACTTAATAAACAGACTTACGACGCAAAAGATATGGCTAAAAGAATGTTTTGCGGCACATGTAATTTTGGACAGCCTATTATTTTTCTAATAGTGGGCTGTTAGAATTTTTAAAAGTAAACTTTGAGCCATATTGAGTGCATTTTGGTTAAAATAAAGTAAACGGAGATGGTAGAACCATGTGTATACCTATTAGACGCGTTAGAGAATTATGAAACATATTAACGCGACGATTAAAACTTGGTCATGAAATAAACAAGTTATGTTTCTAAAAGGGGAAATTTCTAATAAAGGATCAAAATGACATAATTATATTTTGGTAAAAAATGTTACAACGACATGTACAAGTGATAACGTAGAGTATGAACTTGCATGCTTGACCGTGTTTTCGAATCTGAGACATATGTAATATTTAGGTTGCAATTAGAGTATTGGACCTATATTGCCGTTTACAAAGTTACCAATCGGGATTTACTGTTGCTAAGGTGAGTTCTCGTAGCCCCTTTTTCATTATGTTTTCCTTGGGGGAAAATGGTACTCAAATGCTTTACAAATGTTTTCATGCTGTGAATTACTGTATTACATGATTTTGGACATATTCTTGTGATGATACAATTATATGCTGTGACGTGTTTGTTTTGTGATTACATGACTGCGCCACTGTTAACTCTCTGTTGAGAGCCCACAGGTTTTAGGTTCAGTTGGTATAACTGTTAACCCACTTGTTGATAGATCTATCGTGGTAGCTCCCCACGTAATTTGGTTATGTGATTGAGGACACTTTAGGATCAGTTGGCGTGACACTATTGTTTCTTGATAATGTGCTTGTAATTGGTATTCATTTCACTATGTCCTACTATTTGTTCACAGCCAGGTGGTTTAAACTCTAAACCTACGAGCTCACCAACTTTATGTTGACGTTTTCGAGTATCCATTTTCAGGTGTTAAGAACGAAGATACCATAGAAGGTTGAGTTTTGGCCCGACTTAGCAAGACTTAGTCAAGACCCTCCCGAGTTATATCTCGTGGAGTTGCATTATAATATTAAATAATGATGTTGTGTATTTTGAAGACTTGTGATGTTTTGGTATTTTGTATTATCCCTGTTGTGGGACTCTATGATTATTATCGTTTCAATGTATTTCATTTAGTATTTCTCTATCGTGACGCTTTGTGTTCTTTACTAAGAAGTCATACCCCGTGAATGCCATTCCGCTGCGCCATTTTTGGGGTGTGACAGGTATTACGACTATCACTGGGAAAAAGGGCATTACACGAATGATTGTTATCAGTTGAGGAGACAGCTGGAATTAGCATTAGAGTCTGGGAAGCTGAATCACTTGGTCAAGGACGTACGTCAGAAAGGAAGGGGAGCACCGAAAAGAGATCTCCCGGCCAAGGACAAGATAATCAACATGATCAGCGTGAAGCCGAAACAAAAGAAACGTAAGTCGCGGGAACACGAAGAAAGATGGATGAACGCCCCAATTACATTTCCTCCAGTCTTTACGGAGGACGTGTCTGCATAGCCTCTCATCATAGAACCTACAATGGAAGGGTATCTAGTAAGGAGGGTGTTCATGGATGAAGGAGCATCTGTAGAAGTCATGTTCGAGCACTGTTTCGATAACCTAAGTCCAGAGATAAAATCCCGGCTGAAACAAACCCAAACGGACCTACTAGGGTTCGCTGGACAAGTGACCAAACCGTTGGGAAAAGTAGAACTAGCTGTATCGTTCGGAGAAGGAGGACTATGTAGAAAGATGATGCTGAAGTTTACCGTCATACGGGCCCCATCACCATACAATGTCATTCTTGGGAGAACCGGATTGAAAATGCTAAGGGCAATTCCTTATACCATACATACTATGATGAAATTTCCAACCCCCATAGGAATAGCCACTTTGAAGTCCCGGCAAATGGTCATCTCAGAATGTCGGAGGTTAGAAGAATCTCAAAGGGCCTCTGCGGAAGTAGACGATGGACCAGCAGAGGAGGTGGTCGAAACAGGAACCCCCGAAGAAGTTATGGTAGACCCAACCCATCTGAAACAATTAGTAACCATAGGAGGAAGTTTGACTCCGGAATGTAAAGCAAAGCTCAAGAAGAACATG
Organism: Artemisia tridentata subsp. tridentata; assembly: GCA_021014915.2. Classification (NCBI taxonomy): domain Eukaryota; kingdom Viridiplantae; phylum Streptophyta; class Magnoliopsida; order Asterales; family Asteraceae; genus Artemisia; species Artemisia tridentata. The sequence goes on along the minus strand of CP139506.1, from coordinate 29,048,095 downwards.
GATGTCTTCGCCTGGACCCCGGCAGACATGAAGGGGGTTCCGAGGCGCATCATTGAGCATGCGTTGAATACCAACCCGTCGGTAGAACTAGTATGCCAGAGTGCTGTCCCCAGACCGAAGTCTGGCCGTGACGAAGGAAGTGGAGGAATAAGTAAAAGCAGGAATTGTTCGTCCGGTTAAGTATCCGACATGGATCTCTAACCCTGTCCTGGTCAAAAAATGTGACGGAAGCTGGCGCATGTGCATTGACTTCAAAAACATCAACTCAGTTTGCCCGAAGGATTATTATTCTTTGCCGGAGATCGACCTATAGATAGAGTCAGTTATGGGGTTCAAGTATAAATGTTTCCTGGATGTATAGAAGGGATACTATCAGGTCCAAATGTCGAAGGAGGACGAGGAAAAACAGCTTTTTACACAGACCAAGGGATGTACTGCTATACAAAAATGCCCTTCGTACTGAAGAATACCGGAGCAACATATCAACGCATGGTGGATACAGCTTTTCAATCACAGATAGGACGGAATCTGGAGGCATATGTGGATGATATGGTCATCAAGGGTAAAGAGGAAAGTGAGATGTTGGGTGACATTGCCGAAAAATTTGATAACTTGAGAAGGATTAACATGAAGCTTGTAACACCCCCAAATTACCGCAGCGGAACAGTAGATGTCAAGGGGGTATTACTTCATAATACAGATCAAGGTATAGAAAACGACCTCTAAATGAGACGTTTTAAAAAGTTACCATTCGAATAAATAGATAATCAGAGTTTACAAAACAAGAGATCCCAAAATATAATAATACATAAGTTTTTAAAGCATATCGAATGGTAAACGATAAAAGCATAAGTCTCCAAAACATGCCCTAAGACTCTATGCTCCAAGCTTCCGCTATCGCCTTACTAACCTGAGATAAACATGCTAAAAAGTGTCAACCAACGGTTGGTGAGTTCATAGAGTTTAGTTTAAAATGTAAAGTATTTGAATATAGATTTTTCCAGCAAAGGCATTGTAAATCCACTCAGTTCCAAGCCCCGCCCATACAAGACTTGCAACCTGTGTGTTTACAACCCACTGCTCATAGATTTAGGTTTCAGGATTATATTCACCCATGGTCGCGTCATTTTGGACCCATAGGCGGGGAACCACCATCCCAAATAGTACGTGTCATCCAGCGTCTCGAATCATGGACAAGGGTGGGGGTGTTGTCCCATACTAGTACTATTAATATCTCTCCTTTGACTTTGAATTCGAATCCATAAGAATAGATTTACACATAACAGTGTACAACATAATAAGTCTACACATCAAATATAAACAGTATAAAAGAATAAACATATCATAAAGGTTTGAATCATTGAGTAATTGCGTCATAAAGCTAAACATGTATTTGATAAACGAGTAAAATATTTCTAAGCATGTATCCCCCCAAAGAGTTTAAAATAAGTATAGAAAAGTGGGGCTATGAAACTCACCGTAGTATTTAGTAGTGGATTATAGCAACAATTATAGTATGGCGAGAGCACGACTTTAACAACAACCTATGAAAATATAGTGATCGAGTTTTAGAATAGATTACGATAGTAGTGTACAAGTATATGCAATGTCATTGACTTGATCATGATGTTGTACATATATCTCATGTTGTGAAAATAAGTGAGGCATCAATAACATGTGGTTTGGCTAAGTCTTTTTATAAATAACTTCATATTATTTATCATTTATAAGTATAAGTATTTGACGAAACAAATGTCGTATAAAAACATTCGTCATGTTTCGTCAAAACTATTGGTTGAACTTGTGGTGACGATAATGTAAGTTGTATGTCGTGATAAGGGTCATTTTTATAAATGGTCGGGTTTAGAAAACAAGTTAAATATATGGTCAATTCTTCAATAGTAAGTTTTCGGGTCATCGGACCCAAACTAGCCGCATAGCTAGACTTATAATTTGAAGACAATGACCAAGGCCATAGCCATGGCTATGTCTCGGCTAGAAGGCCTTAAGACAAGGTCCATGGCTGTTTTAAAGTCATTCTTGGGCTACATGTTGGTCACAAATGATTCAATACTCTAACAAGCTTTCTTAAGTTATAGCAATTTTTGGTCTAAAGCAGGTCCTGTCAATTTTTAAGGTCCACAGCCTTCAATATTCATTTTTATTGAACGTGGACGGGCGGTCTTTGAAGAAAACATGATTCTGAGCAACTTTCGTGTTTTACATTTTCAGTGAATCGGACCAGAAGTGGGTCAAAATCTTGCTTTTATTTCTGATCAGAACACTATTTTACCCAGCACCTATTTTTCTTATATCCTTCTTAATTTTGCCATATCTTTTGATCTACTAGGTCTTTTTGAGTGATTCAAAAGCCCATATCTTCATCTTTTTATCCTCTAACAGAATCTCTAAAAATATTACTACCACAACACTTCAAAATTTGGTGTCAAACAATAAACAAGCTCACTAGTTTATGTACTAGTTGATCCAAAACAAGGTTTTAACAATTTTTAACCTAGGTTTTGGCATGAGATTTGCCATGTACAACATCAACTCAAGTCTTTACAACATATACAAATTGTACAAAACATAAAAGATACAAAAATGAAGGAAGAACATAGAGATTTAACCACAATCTTACAAAGATTGGTTGGATGATTAACAAGAACTCAAGAACACTACCCTAATCTTCAAGTCTTCTACCACTTTATTTCTTGAAAACTCTTACCACCTTGATCTTAGTACTTCAAATACCACTTAACTTCAGCCCCTAACTTCCTTGTATAACTCTTGATTTAACTAGAAAATCATTAAAACAACCCTAGGACCTTGTAGTCTTCACTATGGCCTTTATCTTCATAGTATACTTTGTGTCTTGGTTCAAGCTTATGGATGATGATGATGGATATAGATGGTACAACAAAAGAGATGAGAATGGATAGATTTGAGAGAGTATTGCATGTGAGATGGGGATAAGTGAAGAGTTAGGAGATAAGGGTAGTATAGTTAAGGACATGTGGCATTATTAGACATTTCCAAGACATGCAAGTCTTGGTGTGTTTCTTCCTTAGACACTACCTCATGAAATGAGGTGGTAAATGTTGATTTTATGATAACTTTGAACTTAAGAGGTATAGTTTGGTCCCGGTAATTACTAATGTTAAGCCCTTAAATCTCAAAACTTAAAATCGGGCAACGTAAAAATGTAATACTTAATAAAATGTTAAAACTTATCAATATATCCCAACTAGATATATTAAAAGTGTGATAAGTCTAATGGAGTGTGCTTATGTTGCTTAAACCTAATAACATAGGTTTGAGCACGCGTGTTACGTAAGAAATAAAATACTCACGTAAAATGATAAAATGACAATAGTTCATATAAAATATGACTATTGGTAAAATATGAGTATTTTGAACACATAGACTTATCCTAGTCTTGTGTTGGTCGCGAGGAAAGTTTAGACGATTAACTTTCATAATTAATAGAACTAATAATATTAAATAATAAAAGTAATATTATTTAATATAAAAGTCGTTATAATTAACATTAAATAGTTAATTATAGACAGAGGCGAACGAAAACGTTCAGAGAGTAATAATTCAAATAATAGTGAATTATTTAACTTGAAAAATTACCAGTTACAGTATTTGCTTTTACGATACGGTAAAAGTCAAATAGTCAAAAAGTAAAAGTCTAAGTCAACTTTGAAAAGTCAAAGGGTAAAATAGTCATTTTGCCTTATAAAATTTTACGGATTGCTACAAAGCTGAATTCAAAAAAGTGCTCGTTCGGGATGGAAGAAGGGAAGTTCTTGGGGTACATGGTAACTTTCGAAGGGATCAAAGCCAACCCGAAGAAGACGAAAGCGTTGATGGATATGCAATCTCCCCGAACGTTGAAGGAAATGCAGAGCCTCAGCGGCAAGTTGGCGGCCTTGAACCAATTTTTGGCTTGGTTAGCCGAAAGATCGTTACCGTTCTTTGAAACTCTTAAAAATATAACCAAGGAGAATAAGGAGGAATATCGGTGGATGAAAGACGCGAAAAACGCATTCCAAGAAATGAAGAAGCTGATAGCGGACCTACCGTCCCTGACTACACCAGTGCCTAAGGAAACACTCCATGTATATCTGGCCGCCTCTCAAGAGGCCGTAAGTGCGGTCCTCCTGACGGAAAGGAAGGGTAAACAACATCCCATGCATTATGTAAGTCGGACGCTCAACGAGGCCGAAAAGAACTACACACCGATGAAAAAACTGGAATTGTCATCGCTGCACATGTCGAGAAGATTACGAAGGTACTTTGAAGCGCATCCAATCAAGGTCATCACCGATCAGCCAATCAAGCAGATACTCAATAAGGCCGAAGCTTCCGGTAAGCTGGCTAAATATTCCGTTGAACTGGGCGCGTACGACATCACATATGAACCACGGAATGCAATAAAAGGCCAAGTCTTAGCAGATTTCCTCTCAGAAACCCCCATCGGAGAAAGCTCAGAATGATACTTCAACCAACCGACCGCGAAAGTTGAAAAGGACAGGGTAGGTAAATGGTTACTATTCACCGAAGGGGCATCCAACAGCAAAGGTTCTGCAACGGGGCTCCTACTAGTAAGTCCAGATGGCGCGGAATACACTTATGCCCTTCGGCTAGATTTTGACAACACCAACAACGAAGCGGAATATGAAGCCCTCCTGGCGGGACTCCGGATGGCCGAAAGGATGCATGTGCAATGTATAGAAGTACGAGTAGACTCTAAGCTGGTGTCGAATCAAATAAATGGGGATTACGTGGCAAGCAATGAAAGCATGATTCGGTACTTGACCAAAGCAAAAGAATGCATCGCTAAGTTCTAACATTTTTCCATTTGGAACATTCCCATGAATCAGAATCGAAAGGCCGATATACTAAGTAAACTGGCTACGGTAGCCTTTGATCATCTGACAAAGGAGGTACTAGTGGAGGTGCTGAGGGAAAGATCTACCGAAGGAAAGGAAGTCAATGATATAGTTGCGGAAGAAGGGGAGAACTGGATGACTCCCATCGTCCGATGTCTGGAGGAAGGGATATGGCCAGAAGACCAGAACGAAGCCCGTGCTTTGAGAATGAAGATAAGTCAATATGTGATGGAAGACGGAGTGCTCTATAAGAAGGCTTACTTGGTTCCCATGTTACGGTGTGTCGGACCCCTACAAGCAAATTACGTCATCCGGGAGATACATATGGGGGCCTGCGGCATGCACTCAGGGCCAAGGTCGGTAGTAGCAAAAGCCATGCGACAAGGATATTATTGGCCCACCATGCACCGTGACGCCCGTAATGAAATTCAGAAATGCGATGCATGTCAGATACACGCACCAGTCCCGAAGCTCCCAAAGACAACTCTAACACCAATCATGGACCCTTGGCCGTTCTATCAATGGGGGATGGACATTCTGGGTCCGTTACCACAGGCCGCGGGGAGAATAAAGTTCGTCATAGTAGCCATTGACTACTTCACAAAATGGATTGAGGCAAAGCCATTAGCTAGAGTCACAGGAAAGGACGTAATAAGATTTGTATGGGATAACATAGTCTACCGATTCGGCCTGCCAAGCATCATTGTCACGGACAACGGGAAGCAGCTCGTTGACAATCCCTTCAAAAGTTGGTGTGAAAAATTAAAAATTCGGCAGATCAACACGGCCGTGGCTCACCCACAAGCAAACGGTTTGGTCGAAAGAGCCAATAAAAGCCTACTAGAAGGAATCAAGACAAGGTTGGGCCGAACCAGAGAGGGCTGGGTAGACGAACTATCAAACGTTTTATGGGCCCATCGGACATCTCTCAAGAAAAGTAACGGGGAGACGCCTTTCAGCTTAACTTATGGAAGTGAGGCGGTCATACCGGCGGAGATTGGCATGCCAACGCACCGGACAATGGTGATTCGAGAAGGGATCGACGAAGACGATACTCGCCGAATGGAAGAACTGAACGAACGAGAAATGCACCTAAACTTGGATTTGCTACAGGAAAGAAGGGAAGAGGCGGCAATAAGAGAGGCTCGGCATAAAACCCAGACGGAGAAGTACTACAATCAAAGGGTCCGACCAGTATCATTCAAACCGGGAGAATTTGTGTATCGAAAGAACGAAGCAAGCCGGGTGGAGGATCAAGGCAAGCTGGGTCCAAAATGGGAAGGCCCATATCGGATAACTGAGGCATACTAATGTGGATCGTACAAGCTAGAGACTATGGACGAGGAAGAGGTGCCGCGGAAATGGCATGCAATCAACCTAAGGAAGTGTTTTCTATAGAAGCAAGCATGTAAGGCTATAAGCCGTTGTGAACAAGTTAATTATGAAATATTATATACATTCTCCTCCGGATTGGAGAGGAGAAAATTTTCCCACATGTTGTTGCAAATAAAGACAAGGCATTCACATGGTTTCGGCAGAGAATAGCTACCTCTGTCTGATCCATGTAACGCCAAATCACTAGGGAATTAATCCTAAAAATGTAAAGGAACAAGCCGAGGCGTATTCGCCCCTAACGGCAATAATTGATCATGAAAATATTAAAGGAACAAGCCGAGGCGTATTCGCCCCTAACGGCGACAATTAATCCTAAAAATGTAAAGGAACAAGCCGAGGCGTATTCGCCCCTAACGGCAACAATTAATCCTAAAAACGTTAAAGCCGAGGCGTATTCGCCCCTAACGGCAATAATTGATCATGAAAAAGTTAAAGGAACAAGCCGAGGCGTATTCGCCCCTAACGGCGACAATTAATCCTAAATACATAAAGGAAAAAAGCCGAGGCATATTCACCCTAACGGCAATATAAAGAAGATGCCGAGGTACACTCGCCATAGCGGTAAGGTATATAGCGAGGTGGTCACGCAACATAATACACAAGATACATACATGAAGAGAAAACAACACTTATACGAAGTAGATATAATAAAGGACGAATGAGTCATCATTAGAAAAAGGATCAGAATTACAGTTATCCGGCCAAGGTGAATTACTGTCATCCTATAAGATACATCAAACATCTATTACAACAATCTGAAACAGCCACATACGGCACATAAGACAACGGCAAACATTGCCAAATAGTAAGGATATAAAACAAAGCTTCACAAGGCATCCCAAACAGTCTTAACCTATAGCCAAAATGGAGACAGTTCGGACCCCACAACGAGTTGATTTAAGCTGCGACATTTTCTTCAACATTTTCTTCGACATTATCTTCAACATTTTCCTCGGCAACGTTCTTTTCCACCACATTCCCCTCAACCACACCGCTCCCACCACCAACACTCGCATCGATCGCTTCAGATGCAACGGTAGGAGCAACGGAATCATCAGCTGTTAAAGGTTCGGCAGGTTTAGTAGGAGCAGGATCCGGAAGGAGCTCCAGGATCTCGGCTAAGGGTTTATAACAAGCGTTGCTGACCTTTTGAACATACGGATACTCAGTCACAAAGAGTTGATCGAACAAAGACTTGTATTTTTTCCCAGCATCCACATTCAAATTTTCAAAGTCAGCCAGAATCTCGGCCACCTGCTCCGGAGTACGATCAACAACAATACCATCTATGAATCCCGACATAGACGAGAGATTAAAAGGAAGAGCCAAAGATTGTTTGTATTCGTGACTACCGAGGAGGCGTCGAACCATTTTGGGCAGGAATTCCTTGATTACCTTGGAACGCTCCATTGCGGAAGTCCCCATTCGAATCGCCAAATCCTGGTTCGCCTTTCGAAGCTCTTGATTGTCTTTCTCTTCATCATCCAACAAAGCTTTCGTCTTACTCAGCTCAGACTCCAGAGATTTGATTCTCTCGGTCTGCTCATCCTTCTCTTTCTCTAACCCAGACACGCGATCATTCAAACTCAGCATCTTAACATCACAATCTGCGTGTGCAACTCGTAACCTTTTCAACTCATCCGGCTCTCGCCCAACACACCTTTGGTGCTCCATGCTAAGATTATGGTACTGGTCAAGAAGGGTTTCAAACCGGATGAGCATATCAGATTGGGCTACCGAACCTTTCCCCAGCAGCATCCAAGCACGGCTACAAGCGTCCTCATCACTTAAACCTTCCAAATATTGTTCCTCGCAAGGAGTCGGCAGATGAGCCATCATCTCATGACAGACGGAAGAACCAGTCAGACGAGCGTCTTTTTTCACTGACCACTTGGGCACAAAGATTTCCCCAGAAGTAAACTCATCACCACCCATTTCATCTAAACCCTCCATATGCCTCTTATCCTTACCTCGTCCATAAGAAACCAAAGGACTCCCTGACAAGCAAATGGCAACCGGCACGTATGAGCAACAAATATACATAGTAAATATATATATATATATATATATATATATATATATATATATATATATATATATATATATATATATATATATATATATATATATATATATATATATATAAAGAAGAAAAGGGAAGAGATACACAACTCACCATCATCACCACCTACAAACTGGCTACTCGCCCCTTCTTTCCCCTCAGGCTGCCTAACCGATCCATCCGGATGAAAAGAACGGAGAGGCAAGGGAGCCGGAATATGGCCAGAAGAGTCTAACTCTATAATGGGAGTGTCAGCATCGGACTTGGTTTTCTTGGATGGCCGGGAGGCAACACCTTCTCCGGCAGGACGTTTTCCCGAGCCTGTAGACCCTTTGCTTCCCCCAGCTCCTCCTTCTTTCATTTTTAAACCTAAACGGGCTGCCGTCTGCCCTTGCTTTTTTCTTTTAGCTTCTAGGACCCTCTCACTAGCTACCTCAACCTTCTTCATCTCGGCCAATTTATCTGGAATGTCGGCATTTGACTTGGCAGGCTCTGTTACATGCAACGGACGAGTATCACCTTCGCGCAACGGATCTCCTTTAATCATAGCTGCTCCTCGGTGGCGCTCAGGTTTAATTAGGTACTCAAACATCGTCAAAGCTATAAAACAAGTAAAAAACAAATATCATTCGGAAGAACATACATGTATGCATTCAATATAACAATTAATGAAAGCAGGGGCTATACCCTTTCCCTCGGCGTCTTTAAGCGCCGCCCGGAAACCCGGATAATCCCAGTGGGATGTCAACCCAAGAGCGTAAAGGAATCCTCGCGGAATCTGAATAAGGTCAATCACATGCTCAGAAAGCCTGTCGGCATCTTCAACGCAAAACTCACCATGAGGAAAAGGATCAGAAATGTCCGAGTCATGATGCCTCCACGGCATCGCAAAAGGGATGACCCACCTATCTCTCAGAAAGAATTTATTTTTCCACCCCTTTAGACTAGTTAAGATTTCATTAAAACAAACTTTTCTCTCTCCCTCCCCCCTCTTCTCGAATGAGAACCAGTGGCCCTGTTTACTTAATTTATAGAACACCCGAAATAGAGGGGTGGTGGGAACGATATGTAGGCTTCTGCTATATACTTCGAACAGGGTAGCCCGATGCAAGCCTAACGGCACCATTTGGGAGATGTAAGCCTTGTAATATTTAATAACGTCTAACAAAAAGGCTGAGAAGGGCACGATAATACCACCTTCGGCAAAGTACTCCAAGTATAAACCTATTGCATCCGAAGGTAATTGATCCATTGTCATATCGGCAGGAGGGAGTCTCAGATTAAATTCCTCCGAAACACCGTATTCCATCATCAACAATGTCATATCCGCCTCGTCCATTCAGCTTATATACTTTTGAATGTCAAATTTGGGTACAAACCCCTCAGATTTTGACGGGTCCCCTTCCCGAGATGAAGCGGATCGACGAGACATCGCTTGACCGAAGGAGAATGGGGTATAGCCGAACAGCAAAGATAACAAGATAATGATAAGATGAAACGTACCTCTTGGACTGGACGAAACATGCAGTAGGCAGTCGAGAAAGACGTTCGGGCAAGCCGGGCGGCGGCCGTGTCAGAGAAATGTGAGAAATTACAGTTGTAAAAACAAAGCGAATGAGGCTATTTATAGGCGAAGAAAAGAAGGCGCGAAACGTCACATCGTGTCAGATGCTGATGTGGCCGCCTTCAGTCCACACGATTAAACACGCTCCCACGTGTCACAATCTGGATAACACGGTAAAAACGACGGCGCCCCCATGAACAGGCATAATAATGGTTTTTTGGCATCTTATGCATGAGTAACGATAAACAGACCCCTACGGATTAATCACGTCGGCAAGCCGAAAGGAAAAATATTACAAAGTATCACACTATCGCTACACAATACTATGATACCGGGGGGGGGGGGGGGACATGTGTGCGTATATGGCCGAATGGCCCAAACCAAACGAACCTCATGGTTCATTCGGACAAGCGGCTAATTCCAGAATAGGTCAAACTTGGAGCGTAAGTATCCGAAGGATTTGGTCCGAACGAACTCCCATTTCCGAACGGCGCTTATGGGTCGTTCGGCCCAACGGCTATCTTCAGATCAGAAAGTCAACCACAGCATTAGTAGTATGTGACAGAGTTGTAGGAGCCATGGCAGGACAGGAAAAAGACCCAAACAAGGAAAGATCCCAGTTGCCGCTCAAAAAGGTCACTATCACTTTTAGACTCATCCGATGGGGACAAAATTCGGCCTCCTATATAAGGAGGAACAGTCCTCAGTCAATGGTAACTTCACTTTTACACACAGTACTTATTTCATTACTTTACCTCTTATTTCACCGACCGATACTTACTCTCACGCCGGAGTTTGGTCCTGGGGTCACACCCGGGGCGAGACTAACGCGTTCATTGTCTTAGCAGATATCCGAAGGACTTGACAACATCAAGACCGGAGGATACTTTGAAGAACCGCTCAACCCACAGAAAAATACTTAAACAGGTTCCTTGTTCATCGCGACACTTTAATATATGAATTTCATAAATGCGCAATTAAAATATAATGAAACTAAAACCAAGAACACCATTTTATCCCGATTAACCTCTTCTTAAAAGTAAAATGTGATACTTAGATTAATATTCAAAACATCTTAATAAAACAAACAAATAAGCCAAAAACAATACTCCTTTCGTTTCAAATTTTAAGTCCAGTTTTCAATTGCACAAATTATTTACCAATCAAATATCTTCTCTCTACTAAAGTCTCTTTTGATTGGTTGAAATAAAAAAAAATTGACATAAATTTTGGGACGACAAAAAAAAAAAAAAAAAAAAAAAAATTGATCTATAAGTTGGGACGGAAGGAATTTATACGTCTCATGCTATTTCAATGTTTATAATAGATCAGACGAGTATTTATGCATTGCAATGAAATTTAATAGCGGCAAAATAATTGTAGTTGCGATATTTGGATTGAAGTGGGAGTGGGAACACGTTAAGACAACTATTTGATTGAGGTCATATAATACTTGATGAAATTATAACAAAGAAAGTATTTAAAAATCTGATCTATTCATATATTTTGCATCAAGTATTATCTATTCATATATTTTGCATCAATTATTATATAACATAAAAGTTAATATATATATATATAAACTATGCCACTTGGCATTTATTGCTGCAACCATTGAAAAATTCGGATCTAAAAATCTAATTAACAAGGTTCGAACATGGGATCTCTACTAACACAAACAAATATCTCAACCACTGGAACAATGGAACTTTTTGTTATTTTCTTTCCAAGTCAAATTTGATAAAGCCACATAAACTATTATTTCAACAATAATAACATTATTACGTGATTATATCCTTCTTCCTTTTTTCTCAAAAACCCTGATATCATTCGCTCACCCAATCTCACAATAAACAGAAAGAGCAGCCACCCAAACATCATCATCATCATCAAAACGAATCATCATCATCAAAAATTTAACATCTGGTCGCTCGATTCATAGAGTTTTTAGTTACTTTGAGCAGCCACACCAAACAAACAAATCATCCATCATCTTCTCATCTCACTCTACGATCTTCTTTCTGAATTTCCAAGGTATATATTTAATTCGATTCCGATTCAATTTATGTTCAGTTTTTTTAATTAATTGTGATAGATTAGTACAGCAAGATAGAATCAAAATTTTAGTACGTTTGTATATGTTCAGTAGCCATTTTATCTGTTTCTGCTTGAATCATCTTCTGATAGTATATGTTCAATTGCATATTTTTCGGTTTATATTGATTGATAGCTTATATGATATTGTCTGATTCATTTGATTTTGAATATTTTCCATGCAACAATATTAAGTTATCAACAACAGTACTAAATCACTAGCATATCAGTACTAATAGTTAGGAGCAGTACTAACCTTAGTGATAACTTTATTAGTCAAGCTAAAGCAAGAATCGAAGTTTTAGTACGTTTGTATATGTTCAGTAGCCATTGTATCTGTTTCTACTTAAATCGCCTTCTGATAGTATATGTTCAATAGTGATATTGTCTGATTCATTTGATTTTAAGTTATCAATAGCAGTACTAACTCACTCGCCTAGCAGTACTAATAATTAATTTATCAACAGCAGTACTAACTCACTCGCCTAGCAGTACTAATAATTAGGAGCAATACTAACCTTAGTGATAACTTTTTTAGTCAAGCTAAAGCAAGAAACGAAGTTTTAGTACGTTTGTATATGTTCATAAGCCATTGTATGTGTTTCTGCTTAAATCGCCTTCTGATAGTATATGTTCAATAGCCATTGTGTCTATTTCTGCTAAAGCAAGATTACCTTTTTCGTTTACTGAGATGGGGTTGTCATTAGATTACAGAGTGGGCACCATGATCGAGATTCCTCAAGCTGCTCTAATTGCTAATGAGGTATATAACCTTTAAAATTGCATATTTTTATGGTTTGCAAAGTTAAAATATCATATACAAACAACTACTTTGAAAGGAGATTTTGACGTGTTTCAGGTTTTCGAGCAATCGGATGCGGTTATCTGCTATCTTCAGTTGCTGCTTTTTTCATTAATGTGCATGATCTCCATTAATCGGATGATAAGCAGTTTTGCCAAATATACGCTGGGGCAACTATTGGTAAGTTTCAAATCCGGAGGATTACACCATGCCAAAAAGTGTGAGGCTTCTGGATTTTGTTGTATCAATGATTTGGTTTTGGGCTTAAAAAAATAAGCAATCCCAGACACCGCCTTAGTTTAAGATTAATTACGCACTTTGAAATAATCATGTCTCTTCTGGTATATGAGTGTTCTGTTTTGGAAACTTCAATAATGTAGTAAACATTTTGATAAATTAATTGGTTCCTTGGCTGTTTGATTCAGTTTTGTCTACTTGAAGACTCATGGTGTTTCTTATTTTATACTGACAGACATAGCTGTTATGTTGTTCCAGGTCGGTGAGAGTGACCCATTTGTCTCGGAATTACTCAACACTCTCCCAACAACCATTGCAGACCTTGAGCCACATCAGATACATTCATTCTATGAATCTGTAAGTTGAAGCTTTTGGGATTACTTGATACTTTGATGTAGTTTGTGTATATTCTATAATCTATCCGGTTTTTTTTGTCGTTTGACATTTTGTTGCTATATGTTCTGGTAGGTTGGTTGTATGATTCAAGCAGAACCCGAGGCAACAAAATGGGAGGAATATTTGTAGAGGCTGATGCATCTTCCCAATCAGGTATGATTCTTTTAGAAGGATGTTGGTTGTCTTTTTTTAAAGCAAAAGACGATTCTATTGAATAGAAATAAGTACCCGTTTGAAATTGCACATAATAGAATGGCATGGGATTATTCAACAGGCACTGTTTGTAGTTTATGTCATTAGATGTGTTCTTTTTTATGCAGAAATGGACCGAGATTATTGGACAAGCACGCAGCAGTGTGGATTTCTTAAAGGATCAAGATGTGATTAGGACCGTGCTTAATTTACCAAGACTCTTCAAGGTATATGATTATCTTGTCAAATTAAATTTTATCTAAGCTGTATCAGTACGATTGATTAAACTTCAGTTGAGAGCATGATACTGACATCTTAAGGGAGTGACCAAAATTGCTGTGTTTGAGTTGGAAGTTTTGTACTAAAATTGTGAAATGTAAATGTTGCAGGATATGTCTACTATATTATTGATGAAGCAGGTGGGGCTGGGAAAGTGGCAGTGAAAAAATATACTGTAAATGTTGCGGCTACTTTTGAAATCCGACCCTATTAGGCTGGAAAAGCAACAATCAATATCCCATCTCAAGGAATATATGGACCTCTTATTTCTGCTATTTTTTCAATCCAAGTAAGCTACTAACCTCCTATATTCATTGAATGAGTTCGCTGACTCGGTAACAAAATATTTCTTTTGTTGTTTTTAGGTTAATTAGGGTGAATTAGAGTGCCGGTCGTACGTCGCCATTGAGTGAGCAACATTGAACACGTATTTTGTGGCTATTGTGATACCCTTTAATACCCTACAAGTTATGAAATTACTTGGCATTTGCTTCGCTGATGCTGTGCAGCTGTTGCAGCCAGTAGCCCCGACCCTTATGGTAATAATTTTTCCTTATTCTCTATTATAGTTTGGGAGTTTATTATTTGTGTCTTAAAATTTTGTTTTTGTTTTTTTCCCGACAAACATTGCGTGCAAGTGTAGAGCAGGTTGTTCATTTTCGTGTTTGACAACCATCCGACTTGAGTTTCATATTATCATTTCATTGTTACCTTTTAGTTTTATTAACTGTGGATTTTCATATCCACAGTTATCAGATAGCCATACCGTATAATTATAAATATTACCAGGTTGCAAATTTATGTCGTTGTGAGGCCTTCCCAAATTGCAAACCTGTATATTAAGTGTTTGATTTTTGATTTTATGTTCACTATATACGGTGACATTGCAGTTCAGAAGGGATACTCGTCAATGTTATCGTTCATCGTGACTGACATTAATAGTTCCATGACTAAACTTATGGCTTTAGGTGCAGAGATGGATGGCCCTATTAAATACGAGGTCCACGGAAAGGTAATAATAATGCCCTTATACCACTCATCTGACTTCAATTGACCGCATACCATTGGAGAGCTATATCATATATTTTGTCATGATTTGTAGAATGTCGATATAAGTTATAAACAGTTAGTCAATGAGAATGAGCCCATTTATAACATTCAACCTCATCTGTTTGTTATTTATAAACCAAAGGAACACCTCTAATTCTATTGCATTGTTGACAGGTCGCTGCAATGCGATGTATTGATGGTCACATGTTGGGTCTTTATGAGCCTGGTTGTGAGCCTGTTTGAAAATCCACAACCTGCACATCCTCACTTGCATCCCAAAAGGAATCACTTTTGTTTGGCTTATAGTTCAGCTTGAAAATTATTTAGGGGGTATTTGACAGCATTATTTAGGGGATGTTTGAAAAAAATGATCACGGATGAATGTGCTCCTACAGTACAGGGGTGTTGCTGCTTACACATTACATCTGTCTAGAGGAGTTGAAAAAGCAAGCGGGAAGGGTTACATACACAGCTGAGCTTGAGGGTCTATGCATATTTTGCGTCTTATAGCTTAATACTAAGGGGACATATTCCACTGATATGACAAAGACATGTATGAAAGATGTGTTACTCTATTCAGTCATTTTGGTCACTCTTAGTTGTTCTGATGATTTTAACTCACAACAACCTTTGTTTGCTCACCGGCTACTTTTCAGAACTCTGTATGCTCTCAAATCTGCAATTTTCACATACTCATGCTTGATTTTTTTTTCTTATTAAGGGTAGAGACAGCCATGGGGAGCGTTTCTGCTATATGGACCTCCAGGATCGACAAAATCCTAATTGGCTAAAGATGTGGCAATGGAAGCAGGTGCAACCTTTTTCAGGTAACATTACATGTTCATATCTATATCAACACCTTTCTAAAGTGTTGTTTTCCTAAGAATGCTTCAGTCATATTATATGTGTAGCTTTGTATATAGGTTTTTAGAAAACTTATACCTTTGGTTACTTTTTGGGATATAATATTACTCAAGCATTCGTTTTTGTAACTTGGCTTTTGAGTATAGCCTATATTACTTAAGGAGGTGTGTTCAGGGGGTGGATTCGGTGGGTTGGTTCGAGAGGTATGTACATGTGGAAGCTTTCCTATGGGTGATTGAGAGATTGGTTAATCAGCTTGAGAGCTATCAGTTACAGATATTGCTTAATTCAATATCCTTGGAAACTGCAGCTTTACTAACTTCTTCATGAAAATAAATTTTAAGAGGCGGTACTAATATTGGAGCAACCTGTTTGCTTTTATACTTAGTAAGTGACTTATGGAGTCTCAAACGACACTGTCATCAAATACAAAGAAAGTGCTTAATACATGTCAATTGCAGGGGAGGATAATACTCACTGAACATCGAGAGCAACTGAGAGCTGACTGTGATGTTCACACAAAAGACCAAAAGAATTCCACAGTTCCCGAGAATCGTTAACCTCTACTACCTGTAAACCACAACTGATAAATGAGTATATTAAACAAAATTGGTCGACTAAGAATAAGAGATCACTCACCGAGCCATCAGAAGAACTAATCGTGGCATCACCATCATTAGACTTCGCCAGAGGAATCCTAAGCCACAACTTCAGAATAGAAACGAAGCATCAGTATATAAAAAACAGGAATGAGAACGTTGATGTGTAAATATAACCACAAAGAGCAGTTTTTTTTAAGTGTTAGATTGGTTTTCAGAATATGTA
Source organism: Artemisia tridentata subsp. tridentata (assembly GCA_021014915.2). Classification (NCBI taxonomy): domain Eukaryota; kingdom Viridiplantae; phylum Streptophyta; class Magnoliopsida; order Asterales; family Asteraceae; genus Artemisia; species Artemisia tridentata. The sequence goes on along the minus strand of CP139506.1, from coordinate 29,031,434 downwards.
ATCCTTTTCTTTTTTGCTTTAGATTCAACTATTTTCCAATGATATTCTCCTGTTGATTTCAGATGCGTGGTTTTGCGACCTTACAACAGGTTTTACCTCTCGAGGGATCTCATGAGGCTTGCAATCCCCACCAGGCAGTGTACCTGACCGATGTAGTATAGTGTAGTGGCAAGTACCGGGGGATTGATCGTTCTCTAGGGGAATAGTGTCGTTAGGATTGAAAAACTACTCTAATAGGTCTAAGGGTGAGGGAAGATTCTTTTTGTATTTTTTTATATTTTTTGAAAAGCAAGTAAAATCTCTGGTTTGAAGGAGTGGGCGGAATTAGTTGCTAGTCAACTAACCCAAATAACTACAATTGCAAATAAAATAAAATAACTGAAAAATAAAAGGTTGTGGAACTTATATGGAGAGAAATGTGTTTACTTAGATTTCCTTACTCCCTAACTATCTTTTACCGGTCGATTAGTGTGTATTCATTGCGTGGATGACGGGTGTATTCCTTAATACCAATCGTGGGGTGGCGTACGTACTTCCCCAACTCTATAAGCTCCTACTTCACTCCGATGTCGAGCCGGCTAAGAAGCTCCTAACATGGGATCACTAGAATTCGCTCATGCATTAAATACAACCATAAAAACCTTAGTACGCATTGGTTCATGCTTCTTAAGACGTTCAAGCAAGTTACCGTATAGGAGGTTAGCCAGTTTTCTTAAGCCTAACATCGATAAACAATCATCCAATACAATTAATTACACACCAACAACCAATACTCAATAGTTAGGTTTCATTAGATCTAAGCAAACACAAGATAAATCTAGCCTAGCATGTTAAATAAAAGACAAGAACAAGATATAATCAAACAACACATAGACATATTGAATGATTAATTGATTACTTATCTTCAATTGAACATGGGAGATCCAAGGGTATAAAACCCTTAAAAATGGCAGAAAAATCGTCTTAGGGTTTCTCCTCACAAAGTTGCACACTAATGACTAAAAATTATGAGAATATATATAGAAAATCAGATCTGACGGCGTCATGTTATAAAGCTGACGTCGTCACCTCGCCGCGGTTAGGGTTTCTTGATGGCCTTCTTGACGCCGTCCCCTTTTAATCCTCCAAAATCCTCTCTGGCGCGTCAAGGGTTGACGGCGTCACACTGGGGCTTGACGCCGTCACAGGTACTTTTCCAGCAGATTTTGAGACTTTGTCGTTTTCTTCACTTTTATGCTCCAAAAACGTCCAAAATGCTTCCTTTTCCAGATTTCTTCTCCAAAGTACCTAAAATGACAAAATGAACGATTTAGGGCAATATTTGATCAAGTAAATACGATTTAGGGCTTAAATGACCCCCTAAAAGCGGTACACTTTTCGCTTCATCAAATACCCTTACACTTGAGATTTGCTTGTCCTCAAGCAAATGCGCTTTTATTCTAATCAAAATACAAGTTAGGGGTCATTTAATGCTAATATAAAAGTAATTACAACAAATAGTCGTTCCACTTTAATCATAATAAGCACGGAGATTACAGACTAGCACCTCACAAGTAGTGTTTAGATACTCACATCTCTCAGGTATCATAAAAGTGTATCTCATAAATGAAAATGAATAATATCTCTCACTACCTGTCATAGTAAATAGATTACCATAGGCTTGGGAAAGGATCAAAAACCTCCTCCACTAGGTGTAAGCACCTAAGATAAACTATCAAAGAGGGCTTTTAAACGGGTTATAATGTTAGGTGTAGGGATATGATAAACACGGTTTTGTTGGATAAAGGATATTTAACTGGTGGCGAGTTAAAGATCTTGATTAATTACATGTACAATATGGCGTTGCTAAGCCAAGACTAGACTCGACTTAAGCTAATGAAAAAAAAAAAAATAACAAAAAGATAAAATAAACATAAAATGAAACGGGATGGTAGTCCGTATGTTTTTTCTACTTTTTTTTTTTTTTTTTTTTTTTTTTTTTTTGGCATACAGTCTTGCCCTACTATCCAAAATAATACATCGCAGGGGGGGTTGTATCCCCCTTACACTTGAACTTTTACATAACTTTACAATTAACTATTCTAATGACTCGAATTAAGATAATCGAAACACTTGGAGTACTTTTAAAATATTTAGCACATATGGGGGTAATAATGTTGTTCTTCCCTATTACTCAATTACACTAGTACTTTACCCATGAGTCCCAATCGTCCCAAAACAATATGTACAAGGATATGACTCGACTTAGCAACCATGTAATCAATTAGATAATTAACTTGGGGTTTAAACAAATGTTGTCACAATAATGCACTAAAAATGAGTGCATACAAGGTAGGCTAAGGCGATTTGGGTGTACATTTAAGTGGGGTGAAAACAAATTCTTACTTTAAGTAAAATGCTTAAAGTTAGAAACGAAAAGATAGGCTCTGAGGGGTGTACTAGGGGTATCGTGTACTAAAAATAAGTACAACGCAAAGGGTGTGGGAGAATTACTTGACCAATGTAGCCAATGTAATTATAACAAAAACACAGGTGTAAAACAATGGGTTAATCCTAATGCCTCTTATCATGTAGTAAATCTAACTACACGAATGTAGTCTCACTTGTGGCCTTGGAATGGTCCTAACGCAAGTTCTAGAATCTAAGTGCTACCGGTACACACATCATAGCATAAATGCTTTTCCTACCAATTCTAGGGGCGAACCTCACATATTTGGGGGTGGAAAATTTTTTAGTGGTACGGTTTTGTGCTAGTCATATAACTCCTATCCGTGAGACACTCATTAAGACCAAAGTTTCACTCCTATATGTTGTAAAAATTTTTAAATTTGGCACTAAAATTGCCTTAACAGGTATTTCTCTCAGTTTTATTACACATCTACCATTAAACAAACGAAAAATCAAGCGTAATAGCATTCTCTAAGGTATCGTACTTTACCCCCCCTTACACTTAAGATGAACATTGTCCCCAATGTTCAAATAACAAGATGTAAAAGTAATAAGGTAAAAGAATGAAATCAAATACTCCCCTGATTCGCTCGGTGGATAAAGGGGTAACATGGTTAGATCTTCTTCCAAGGTAATGTTGAAGCTTCAAGATTAAAGCAGCGCCAAAAGCTAGATTCCACATACATCTCCTTGTCCAAAATAACCTGTTAAACCTGAGAAAACAAACACGAAAACCTGCATAACATCGGCGGGATAAATCTGTATAAGGATATAATGCTTGTGGAATGATTTTTTGCAGATTCCCGGAGTTTATAAGTTAGAGATTTAATAAAGCATTTTATGATTCCGGAAGAAAAACAAAACTTTCAAAAATTTCAGAAAATTAAAACCTGACGCCGTCAGGTTGTAAGGCCTGACGCCGTCAGAAATGATCTGACAGAATTCTCATGTTAAGTTTCCGGAAAATTTCTGGAAAAACCTATACCTTACTTCCTGGAATTCCTGCAAAATATCATTATGACTCGATACAAGCATTTGACTCAAACAATTACTAATATGTATGTTAATTTAATATTGTTATGATTCATGTTCATTTGTTCTAATAAACCGATTTGGATTTCCCTTACACTTAACTTTTGCAAAATACCTTTATATGTAGTTAAGACGAAGTTAAAAACAAGATAAAGCATTTTCACAATTTAGTTTCGAACATGAATCAATAATAATAAAAATTAAACATACATACGGAAGCAAATAAAATCAAACCAACAAATAAATAAACACACAAAGCAAATAAAGCTTGGGTTGCCTCCCAAGAAGCGCTTTTCTTTATTAACGAGTCTTGTAGCTAGACTCAAAGTCACCGTACATTACGTGACTCCATCATTGGTCACGGTTTCTAGGCCATTCTCATGTCCGGTTTTATATTCCGGTCCTAATTTCAAACAATCCTTGTAGAAACCGGATATCCTTTCCATAACATAGTCTACTCCTTTACTTCTATCTCCATCATTCCTATAGTAGACTGCTTGTTTAAGCTCCTTCTCAACATTTGACAAGTGTTGGAATTGCTCTATCTTATATGGCATTTGGTAGTTTACCTCATCGGTCTTATCCCTAAATCTAACTATCCCTAAGAAAGGTTCATAAGTCATTCTAGAGACCTCAACAAATGGTTTTCCAAAAACTACTTGAGTTAAGCATGCATCGACTATTGGGCGGATATCTTCTACAATTACAAAGTCGGTGGCATAGGTGAAGTTTCCTACATAAACCGGTAATCCCTTAACTCTTCCCGTGAAGTTACTCATCCAACCCTTATCAGGGAGCATCCTATACCCAAGTTGATTTTTCATTATCAAGTTGTAGTGGGCTCTAGTCATGATGTTTATGGGTGATCTAAGGTCGATGTAAGCTTTCCACACATGTAAATGTCCGATGTTGCATGGTATGTTGAGATTAGAAGGGTCGCCCATTTCTATAATTGGTCTACCTAGGAAGTATGGTGTCTCGGGGTCATCGAATAAGTCTGTATGATATGCGCGCTCTTCCTTAGTGGGTAGCCTATTGAAGTAGTCCTCATCATCATCTACTTTTTCAATCTCACTTTTCCTATCCTCTTTATCAACCTCGACTTTCTTAACCTCATCCTCAGGTTCACTATTATCCTCATTCCTATCAATTGGTTTAATAGTGACAATGTTGACGAAGTGGACATGTTTGGAGGAAGAGGGTTCTTTTACTTGGGGTCCGCTATTTGTGTTCCTAGCGTCCTTATGTGGAGGTGATAGCACTTGGTTATCGAGGACTTTCAATAAGTTGTCAATTTTATTGGTCATATCCGTTTGTTGTTGATTGAATTCGGATTCGAATCTAGCTATCCGAGCTTCTTGAGATGCCATAAATTTGGACATCAATCCTTCAAGATTATTGGTACTACCATAATTGTTGGAAGGATTGTTATTGAAAGTACGGTTTGGGGATGAACCGCTTGATTGAAAACGATTAGGTGGGTTGGAAGAATTGGTTTGTTGTGCGTTTTGGTTTTGTTTCCACCTAAGGTTTGGGTGATTTTTCCATGAGGGGTTGTATGAATCACCGTAGGGGTTTGGCTCGGGTTTGAAAGTGTACCACTTGTCTCCCGCTCCGTCGGTACGCGAGGATGCGTAGTCCGCAAAAGCTTGTTCGGGGAGTTCCACACAATCACGAGTGTCGTGGGGACCACTACATAATTCACACGAAGAAGTGATTTTGTTCACTTGGCTTGAAGGTTTAGGAGCCTCGTAGGATTTCATAAGAAACTTGACTTGGTCTTCAAGTTCTATGATCCTACGGTCGGAAGTGCTTGAATTGTTCGAAGGCAAAGATATTGCCTTGACCGTTTTATTCAAATCACGGGGATCATTCCAACTTTCGTTGTCATAAAGAGCAAGATCTTCTAGGAGAGCCCATGATTGTTCCGCACTTAGATCACGTAGCTTACCACCGGCCGATTGGTCAATGGTTTGCCTCGTGGAGAGATTGATGTGGTCATAGAAGATTTGGACTTGGAGCCAAAGTTCTATGCCATGGTGAGGGACGTTTTGGAGTAAGTCCTTGAATCGAGTCCATGCCTCGTAGAGGGTTTCGCCTTGACGTTGTTGGAACATCAAGATATTATTCCTTAGCTTGGTAGTTCTTCCTGGTGGGAAAAACTGAGCGAGGAAACGAGTGGTGAGATCATCCCAAGAGGTGATGGATCCTGCGGGTAGACGCTCTAGCCATTGACTAGCTTGGTCCCGCAGAGAGAATTGAAAGAGACGCAGTCGGGTCGTCTCTCGGGTGGCAACATCAAGGTCTATAGAATCAACGATTTTGAGAAAGTCCTTGAGATGTTGATTAGGATCTTCGGAACGAAGCCATTGGAATGCGCATCCGCTTTGCACCAACCGGATGGTGTCGGATCGCAAGGGAGTGACATTGGCTCCTTGAGTGAGCTCAATGGTGTTTCGATAGCCATGGTGGCTAGGACGGGAGTAGTCTCCTAAGGTACGGGCTCTAGGAGGTGGGTGTTGTTGTGGTGGTGGGTTGTTGGGATCGAGGATATTACCACCTTCCATGACGTCGGATGGTAATGGTTACGAACAAAGAAACGAAGAAAAAAGATAGACTAAAGAAAACCTAGAAAAATAAAATAAAAATCTCACTAGAAAGGAATCTAGTGAGTAGACCTAATAAAATAAAAATTCAACCTAAACAATAACTATTCCCCGGCAGCGGCGCCAAAAACTTGATGCGTGGTTTTGCGACCTTACAACAGGTTTTACCTCTCGAGGGATCTCAAGAGGCTTGCAATCCCCACCAGGCAGTGTACCTGACCGATGTAGTATAGTGTAGTGGCAAGCACCGGGGGATTGATCGTTCTCTAGGGGAATAGTGTCGTTAGGATTGAAAAACTACTCTAATAGGTCTAAGGGTGAGGGAAGATTCTTTTTGTATTTTTTTATATTTTTTGAAAAGCAAGTAAAATCTCTGGTTTGAAGGAGTGGGCGGAATTAGTTGCTAGTCAACTAACCCAAATAACTACAATTGCAAATAAAATAAAATAACTGAAAATAAAAAGGTTGTGGAACTTATATGGAGAGAAATGTGTTTACTTAGATTTCCTTACTCCCTAACTATCTTTTACCGGTCGATTAGTGTGTATTAATTGCTTAGATGACGGGTGTATTCCTTAATACCAATCGTGGGGTGGCGTACGTACTTCCCCAACTCTATAAGCTCCTACTTCACTCCGATGTCGAGCCGGCTAAGAAGCTCCTAACATGGGATCACTAGAATTCGCTCATGCATTAAATACAACCATAAAAACCTTAGTACGCATTGGTTCATGCTTCTTAAGACGTTCAAGCAAGTTACCGTATAGGAGGTTAGCCAGTTTTCTTAAGCCTAACATCGATAAACAATCATCCAATACAATTAATAACACACCAACAACCAATACTCAATAGTTAGGTTTCATTAGATCTAAGCAAACACAAGATAAATCTAGCCTAGCATGTTAAATAAAAGACAAGAACAAGATATAATCAAACAACACATAGACATATTGAATGATTAATTGATTACTTATCTTCATTTGAACATGGGAGATCTAAGGGTATAAAACCCTTAAAAATGGCAGAAAAATCGTCTTAGGGTTTCTCCTCACAAAGTTGCACACTAATGACTAAAAATTATGAGAATATATATAGAAAATCAGATCTGACGGCGTCACGTTATAGAGCTGACGCCGTCACCTCGCCGCGGTTAGGGTTTCTTGATGGCCTTCTTGACGCCGTCCCCTTTTAATCCTCCAAAATCCTCTCTGGCACGTCAAGGGTTGACGGCGTCACACTGGGGCTTGACGCCGTCACAGGTACTTTTCCAGCAGATTTTGAGACTTTGTCGTTTTCTTCACTTTTATGCTCCAAAAACGTCCAAAATGCTTCCTTTTCCAGATTTCTTCTCCAAAGTACCTAAAATGACAAAAGGAACGATTTAGGGCAATATTTGATCAAGTAAATACGATTTAGGGCTTAAATGACCCCCTAAAAGCGGTACACTTTTCGCTTCATCAATTTCTTCACAAGTGACTTTAATTATTTTATCTAACTAACAACAAGTGATGAAGCGAAAAGTGTACCGCTTTTAGGGGGTCATTTAAGCCCTAAATCGTATTTATTTGATCAAATATTGCCCTAAATCGTTCCTTTTGTTATTTTAGGTACTTTGGAGAAGAAATCTGGAAAAGGAAGCATTTTGGACGTTTTTGGAGCATAAAAGTGAAGAAAACGACAAAGTCTCCAAAGCTGCTGGAAAAGTACACGTGACGGCGTCAAGGATTGCTCCTGACGGTGTCACGGCTTGGCAAAAGAGGTGGATATGACAAAATACACGTGACGCGCCAGAGAGTTTTACAATGGAAATCTGACGGCGTCACCCTTTAAGGTGATCAAGGTCGTCACGGTTTAAGTTAAAGAGAGACGGCGTCAAGCACAATTCTGACGGCGTCAACCCTTGACGCGCCAGAGTGGATTTTGGAGGACTAAAGAGGGACGGCGTCAGGAAGACCATCCGGGAACCCTAGCCGCGGCGAGGTGACGGCGTCACCTCCTACAATGTGACGCCGTCAGACCCTGAATTCTATATATAGTTTTGCAATTTTTAGTTATTAGTGTGCAACTTTGTGAGGAGAAACCCTAAGACGAATTTTCTGCCATTTTTAAGGGTTTTATACCCTTGGATCTCCCATGTTTAATTGAAGATAAGTAATCACTTAATCATTCAATATGTCTATGTGTTGTTTGATTATATCTTGTTCTTGTCTTTTAATTAACATGCTAGGCTAGATTTATCTTGTGTTTGCTTAGATCTAATGAAACCTAACTATTGATTATCGGTTGTTGGTGTGTTATTAATTGTATTGGATGATTGTTTATCGATGTTAGGCTTAAGAAAACTGGCTAACCTCCTATACGGTAACTTGCTTGAACGTCTTAAGAAACATGAACCAATGCGTACTAAGGTTATTATGGTTGTATTTAATGCATGAGCGAATTCTAGTGATCCCATGTTAGGAGATTCTTAGCCGGCTCGACATAGGAGTGAAGTAGGAGCTTATAGAGTTGGGGAAGTACGTACGCCACCCCACGATTGGTATTAAGGAATACACCCGTCATCCACGCAATTAATACACACTAATCAACCGGTAAAAGATAGTTAGGGAGTAAGGAAATCTAAGTAAACACATTTCTCTCCATATAAGTTCGACAACCTTTTATTTTCAGTTATTTTATTTTATTTGCAATTGTAGTTATTTGGGTTAGTTGACTAGCAACTAATTCCGCCCACTCCTTCAAACCCGAGATTTTACTTGCTTTCCATAAAATATAAAAATACAAAAAGAATCTTCCCTCACCCTTAGACCTATTAGAGTAGTTTTTCAATCCTAACAACACTATTCCCCTAGAGAACGATCAATCCCCCGGTACTTGCCACTTCACTATACTACATCGGTCAGGTACACTGCCTGGTGGGGATTGCAAGCCTCTTGAGATCCCTCGAGAGGTAAAACCTGTTGTAAGGTCGCAAAACCACGCATCAGCAAGCATTGATGTTTTAAAACTAATTGTTCAGAAAAACTAATCGTATCAATATAGTGCAACATTTAAATCAATTTTCTAATATGTTTGCATAATCTGACAACAATTATGCTTAATATATTGTACTGAAGTATAAAATATTATAATAGATCAGTTACCTCCAAATTTAAAGTATCTTCTTTGTAAAGACCAGGCAATAATGATAAACATGAATGCTTACCTAAAGGCAGGAATATATTCCAGGAAGCCCATGACCACAACCAAACTGTATTGATTAAATGTGGTTAGGAAAATTATAAACAACTAAATAGTTAATAGTTCCTACTTATGAGGATTCTGATAAGCTACTTCTACACTAACTATTTGATTGACACGAATACTATATACTAATTTAAAACACACTAATCAAACAATCATTTAAACCTCTCCACCAGATGCCAAAGGACCCCTAAATGTAGAGTGAAGCGAGGTAGATGAGCATAAATATGGGTGCAAGTAACAGGCTGCATAAATGTAAATGCATTTACGGGTTCAGCTTACCATGTCCCAAACGCCTAGGGTGAGAATTCCTGTGCAGAGTTGTTGGGGCTTATATCCATGATAATACCTATAAACCTTTGGTAGATTCTTCTAGTGGTGGACAATCCAGCCCCTATGACCACGGAGCGGGTCACACTAACCCATCTCAAGAAGTCGAACCTGGTCTGATTTATGATATTGGACCACAGGATAACTTCGACTTCTTGTGTACACAGGGTTTGAGCCGCACTCAGCTTGTCGTTTTTGCTAAATTCTCAAACAGAACATGCAAGCACACGCTTGCTGGCCCAAGCGATTCGAACTACCCGGCTCTATCGGCTGCGTTTCCGGAAGATAAAAGAGTGTCTAGTTTAACCATTCACAGAACAGTCACCAATGTTGGACCTCCAACCTCAAAGTACCATGTTGTGATTTCACAGTTCAACGGTGTGGACGTGAAAGTGGAACCATCGGTACTAAGTTTCACCAACAAAAACCAGAAACTGTCGTATAAGGTTACCTTCACCACAAAGAGTAGACAAACAGCACCACAGTCTGGAGCTTTGATATGGAAAGACGGCGTACACAAAGTACGAAGCCCGGTTATAATAACATGGTTAACACCACTATAAACCACGAGACAAGGAGCATAAAACCGGATGGCTGCTGCAATAAAATAGACTTCTCAGAAAGAGCAGTTTTTTTAAGTGTTAGATTGGTTTTCAGAATATGTAATCCTTTTCTTTTTTGCTTTAGATTCAACTATTTGCCAATGATATTCTCCTGTTGATTTCTTCACAAGTGACTTTAATTATTTTATCTAACAAACAGCAAGCATTGATGTTTTAAAACTAATTGTTCAGAAAAACTAATCGTATCAATATAGTGCAACATTTAAATCAATTTTCTAATATGTTTGCATAATCTAACAACAATTATGCTTAATATACTGTAATGAACCTTTTAAAACAATAAAATTTTAGCAAAATCAGATCATTGATTAGAAGTTTGTAAAGCATTAACATATGGGTCATCATGTCTGCAAGTTATAGCAAATCAAATGGTACTATGGGTAAAACAGACATAAGCTACAAACTTCATAAATGGAAACATAATATGTGAATAATACCTTTTAAAGGATTGTTATAGGTTGCTTATTTACCTGTTTGAAACCTGCAACACCAAATTCAAATAAGCTAAACTACTATAAAGGAGTCAAAAATAATATAATTGTTAGTTTTCTCAGAAACTTGCAGTGTTCCTAATTCTGCAGCAAATACACTACCAATACGACCAGCGAATATGATTGAAGTGATCACAAGGCTTAACTATTGTGTGAAGGCTAATGCTAGTACACATCTGATGAACTCAAATAAGTACATTTTATTACTATCATTTATCCTATTAATTTGACTTGTTTTACTATATTATATATGAGGATTGATACTTAATCGTTTACTTTTGTAATTCTCAGTTGAAAACAAGCATTTGGTGAAACTTGGCGATTTTGGACTAATTATGGAGCAAAACATGCAAGAAGTTAAGAGTCTACTGAAATGTACAAGATCAAGACTAATCTGCTCCAGATGCGCCGCATCTCACTCATGATATGCGCCGCATCACTATCAAGATCTCACCAGATACGATCCAAGATACAAGAGGACATGCGCCGCATCCAAAGATGAAGATACGCCGCATCTCCTGGCGGTGTACGAATATTCCTGAATATTATAATCTTGGACCCCACGCGAAGTTAAGTACATGCGCCGCATCTACTTACTAGATGCGCCGCATCTCACCCTCAGACGGTAACTATAAATACCCCAAGACCAGACGAATTCCGAAGCCTTTTAGTTCCGAACAGAAGACCGAAGTAAAGAAACCAAGGACGAATTCAGTCAAGGTAGCAGCACAAGACACACCCAAATCAAAGATACAAGAGCTGTAAGAAGGTGCTGCATGTGTTTAATTCATTAAGTAGTTTTGTTTTATTGTGTTAGAAAACTTTAATTCATCAAGATTGGTGGCTTGTGTAACGTGACAACGGAAAGGTTGCACTCCCTTAAAACTGATTTCTCATTAATTAAAGTTTATATGTTGATGTCATTGGTGACTTTTATTAGTGCATTGATAACCTCTGTGGCTAGCTGAGCGTTGATCGGGTCGCCATGCCTCTGCCCTCGCCTGTTTATTAGATGCCTATGCATTCTATGGTCTGTAGAAAAGTAGAAGAAAGATAAACGGGATAGTCATAAGTAATCATTAAGGGTTTACTCGCCGATAAGATTAGAACCAACGAGAAAGGACTTAATCTCGGTGCGTTGCATCGAACTATACACTTCATATAACACTAGCAATAAAACAAGTGACAAACTACTTATCTTAAGGACAGCCCTCTTATTGTCTCGAGTATTTATCTGTGTACGTGTGTGCTACTTGCTGATTCGTGCCTATTGGTTTAGTTTATTATTTAATTGCAACAAAATCGTGCCAGTCTCTCAGGCTGAACCCCCTTGCGTTAGATTAGGTTGTATAGCTAACTTAATATATTAAAATACTGATTAGAATAACTAGATAATACGTTCCACTCTTAGTGATCGACACTCTACTTACCATTATATTCATACTGACCGGGTACACTGCTCGTTAAGTGTGTGTGTTATTGATAAGTCGGCTAAATATAAATTTAAAACTTGAGTAGGCATTAAAACTGCTAAACCGCAACGACACATCGCACGCATCAAGTTTTTGGCGCCGTTGCCGGGGAGTGAATTGTTATTATCTGTTAATTTGATTAGTATTTTAATTAGGTTTCTAATTTTTTTTAACTAACCGCTAATTTTGTTGTGTATTAGATTAATTTGCATTCGTTGTAATATTTTGCATATTTTCTGTTTTTGTGTGTTATTTGTTTGCTTTTATTTGTGTTTATTTTTGTGTGTTTTTATTTGTTTTTAATTTTTCGTAATTTTTGTGTACTGCTATCGTTGTACTGAGCTAAATCGAACGATACGGCGCATCTATCTTCATAGATACGGCGTATTGCGTTCAATTTTTATAAAATACAACGCGTTTAATTAATTCGATACGACGCATCTTTTCCCCAAGATACGGCGTATCTGTTTTTGATAAATTTTTTTTTCTAAACGTTAACGCGATACGACGCATCTGCTTTAGCAGATACGGCGTATCTATTATTTTAATTAAAAACAGTTTGCGAATTATTAAACAGATACGGCGTATCGATTTTTATCGATACGGTGCATCCTCTGAATCAAAAATCTTATATTTTGAAACGTAACGAAAATACGGCGCATTAACCTTTGTTAATACGACGAATATAATTTGATAAATATATTTGATTTTTGATATTTACTTTGATCGGACCGCTACTCTCGTGTGCAAGTTGTTTATTCTCAGGATAAAAGGATGACTCAAGCATCACCATGAAAGATTACGTTCTGAACAAAACTGAGAAAAGCCAGCTGGAGTGATCATACGTAAGACAACGAGAGTGGAGGAAAACTCATTACTGGTAACGTTAAACGTCCTGAATTCTTGAAATAGAACTCCAGGTAACCTCAACGATAATTCAACTAGCCCAAAGGGAAGTTCTCTACATTATAATCTCAATTTTATTATCCATATTATACATCTGATTCAAATTGTAATCTTAATTTTGTATGCTTAAAAACGATATTTGTTCCTAACCTCGGAATAAATTCTTATCCTCTAAACTATAAGATTACAATTGTTAATAAAACATTTATGCCTATTGCTCTTATTTTGAATTCAATTATATCATATGGTATGACCGTTTAACCCCAATTTGATGTATAAAGAATCGTGTTGCGGAGGCCAAGGTACGTTCCTAATTTAAATTTCGTTCACTAACATAGCGATACGGCGGATCTAAATATCCAAAGCGCCGTATCTCTGACCATCTAGGGCCCATTGACTAGTCAACGAAATTAAATAGATACGGCGCATCCCAATTTCCAATACGGCGCATCGTTTTGCCCTATAAATACGACGGGAATGCGCCGGATCTAAAATCTTTACCGCATAAACACACACAGTTAAGAACTTTCACACACTGAAACTATACTCTTAATCCGATCATTTTTCTTAAATCCGCCTCTAATCCGATATATAATTCATCTCCTAATCATCAAATTAAGGTAATCATTCTATTTCGATTTAATCTTGGTTGATACGAAAATTAGGGTTTATGTGATTAATTCGATTTGTGCTTAATTGATGTAGAGATATGATTAGGATTTGTAATAGATGATCTTCCCCGTATTTAACTTGCGTAAATAATCGAATTTCTGGCCTAGTTTGCTTTTAACGAAAATTTGGGGTTTATAATTCGATTTTGAATATTTGGTGGGAAATGGATTAGTAATGGTATATTGAGCTATTAGAACTGATATAAGGAGTATATGATACTGTGATACTTAGTGTTAGTTTACGTCACGGATACGGATTCTTGAAAAGGCCTACCTGATCCCCTTTATTTATACTGATATGCTTTTAGATGCGGCGCATCTAGGTTGACTGATGCGGCGTAACGACCTATTTCCAAATTAATAAAATTATAGATACGCCGTATTGATTAATCTAGATACGACGCATCTACATACGCCGTATCTCAACTCTTGCTCCGCATCTCTTATATTTCATGCAGATACGCCGCACTGATTAAATCAGATGCGCCGTATCTACCTATCTAGCAGACTGCTTACTAACTGTGAAAATTTATTTCAGATGGCACTACCAGAAGCAGCACAGAGACACCAGTGGTTACGATTCGAGGACATGGGGCTAACCCCTGGCACTTTGGAGGACTACTTACGGAGACTTGAGTCGATTTACTTTAGGAGGATATTCAGGGTACAGGCTTTGGATTTCGATGATGTGGGATTGATTGGAGCTGGGCATGCTGCTGAGAGTTTACAGCATAGGATGGAGATGGTAGTCACTGGAGATAATGAGAACGAGGTGGTGGAGTTTGAACCTGACGTATTGGAATGAAGAGCTGAACGTGAGTCTAACTTGAAGACTCTGGAATAAAGACAAGTGCTTACCGGGAGACAACCCGGATTTATCTTTTTATTATTCTGTTTTTGTGTCGAGTCAGTCAGGCCGCAGAGGATACGGCGCATCTCAATCCTGAGATGCGACGCATCTCCTGCAATGGTCATATCTTTATTTTTCTGCATTTTTTATTTTCGAATTTAAAACTTTTTATCAGTTTATTTTAATGCGGCGCATCCCTGGTTAAGGATGTGGCACATCTTCTATTCTGATCCGTATTTATTCCAGGCTCGATACGGCGTATCTTCTTCCATAAGATACGGCGCATCGACTGACCTGATGATTTTTATTTTTATTTTTTATGTTTTATTTTTCCTAACTACTAATGAGTTATGCAAGTTTGAACCTTTCTTACCTTAGGTGTGTTTTAAAGCCTTGGTGGTATTATAGATTCCTGCATTTCCTGTGGATACATGATTATGAAGCTTAAAAGTTCTAATCCACAAGAAAGATGATTTTTGCTCTAATACTAATGGAGGATCATACCGAGCAAATCTCAGGGGAGTTTTTCTGTTCTAATTCTTTTATTTTCCAGTTTTTAACCTTTTATACAAACAACGAGGACGCTGTTTAACTTAAGTGGGGGGATTGGAGAATTAGAACACTTAACATTTACTTGTCCTAAACTTTTCAAAATATGCTTAAAATGTGCTTAATATATCAAAATTTAAAATTTTTAGCATGTTTTTGTTTAAAGTCTAAGTTGCATAGCTGCACACAAGACGTTATTTTCAAAAATTGTGATTTTTCAAAATTCACAAATCTATGAGTGTGCCGGTGACTTGTAAACTTTAGAACTTGGCTTGTATACTATTCGAGACCACCATAATGAGTATTATTTATATAATTGGAACGACTTGTCTAAATTGGTAAATTTCTAGGATTACACCCAAATAGCCTATTATATGTTATGTGTTATTAGCTAACTACACTGGTTAGTTAACCCCCGTATAAACCCTTTGTTACTCTCATTTTTAGAGTAAGATACCCCTAGAAAAACACTCAGAGCCATTCCTTTCGTTTCTTACACCTTTGTTTAAAATGTTTCGTTACACCCTTACACCTTAGCCTACCCTGTAGATTAAAGTCCGTGGTTGGTTAATTGCTATAGGCAAAGTGTGTTTCCTTACATTACCTGTGTTCGCGTGCGTAATTCATTATCTATGGTTAGGTCGGGAAATTGCACAATGCAATTGGAGTGAAAGTAAATATTGTATATTTTTGAGTTTATTTTTCGTGTGTTTACTACTTTCACTATTGCCGTTATTTCTGAAGTTATGAAAAGTATGGAAAAATTATCCAGAATTATCATTATAGTGATGTGGTGAAATTTTACACATCTATGTTATGTTCAAAAAAAAAAAAAAAAAAAAAAAAAAAAAATCAAAAAAATGAGATAAGAAAAAGAAAAAGAAGAGTTGGATGTTTGATTAAACCAACGATGTAAAGTTATGTAAGTGGTCGATATCACCACTAGTTGTTATATTTTATGGATTGAAATGGGAGTTGGCAGTTATGGGAACGTCAACTAAGGTTTATTCTTTGATTAAGATCTTGTGGAGTATAATTCGTGTCTACCTTAAGCGTGTGTTTCAAGTGTTAAAGCGTGAGTTATTCAATGATATGAGTCTTATTCATGGGATGGTTGGGATAGTGATTAACCACACTTAGGATTTTAATTTATTTGTTTTGTTTATTTTTCATTTTTACACCAATTTATATCCCAAATATTATCCATGCCCTGTATTATTCTTTATCCAACCAAACCTTTGATTTATTGAGATTAGGGATTTGAGCAATCTTAAGTATCGTAGTCGTGGATTCGGCTATGTATTTATGATTTTGTCGCCCTTTTTGATATATTATTATTGGTGAAGTTTGGACCTATCTTTAGCCTATTCGAGTTAAGGATTTGAGCAATTGCAAGTATCGTGTTCATGGATTCGATCATGTATTTGTGATTTTGTCGCCTTTTCTGGAATTTGAGATCGATAGAGATTAAGAATAATTAACCCTTAAGCCTAAAAACCCTTTTTACCGCTTTAGACTTGTTATTCCTTAGCTTTAGTGGTGGAGATGTGTATACTTGCCAAGCTTATGATAGAATATTCGTCACGACTGGACAGTTAAACGATTAGATTTGCTTTTATCATAATATTTTATTTTACTTCTAATTCGTTAAGTGTTTAGTTGTGTGATTATGACAAAGATGAATACATGCTTAAATATAAAAATAAATCCTAATATCTTTTAGGATACATTTTCATAAGATTAATTCTAAGGTTTACTTGGGGACAAGTAAAGCTCAAGTGGGGGGATATTTGATGAACTCAAATAAGTACATTTTATTACTATCATTTATCCTATTAATTTGACTTGTTTTACTATATTATATATGAGGATTGATACTTAATCGTTTACTTTTGTAATTCTCAGTTGAAAACAAGCATTTGGTGAAACTTGGCGATTTTGGACTAATTATGGAGCAAAACATGCAAGAAGTTAAGAGTCTACTGAAATGTACAAGATCAAGGTTAATCTGCTCCAGATGCGCCGCATCTCACTCATGATATGCGCCGCATCACTATCAAGATCTCACCAGATACGATCCAAGATACAAGAGGACATGCGCCGCATCCAAAGATGAAGATACGCCGCATCTCCTGGCGGTGTACGAATATTCCTGAATATTATAATCTTGGACCCCACGCGAAGTTAAGTACATGCGCCGCATCTACTTACTAGATGCGCCGCATCTCACCCTCAGACGGTAACTATAAATACCCCAAGACCAGACGAATTCCGAAGCCTTTTAGTTCCGAACAGAAGACCGAAGTAAAGAAACCAAGGACGAATTCAGTCAAGGTAGCAGCACAAGACACACCCAAATCAAAGATACAAGAGCTGTAAGAAGGTGCTGCATGTGTTTAATTCATTAAGTAGTTTTGTTTTATTGTGTTAGAAAACTTTAATTCATCAAGATTGGTGGCTTGTGTAACGTGACAACGGAAAGGTTGCACTCCCTTAAAACTGCTTTCTCATTAATTAAAGTTTATATGTTGATGTCATTGGTGACTTTTATTAGTGCATTGATAACCTCTGTGGCTAGCTGAGCGTTGATCGGGTCGCCATGCCTCTGCCCTCGCCTGTTTATTAGATGCCTATGCATTCTATGGTCTGTAGAAAAGTAGGAGAAAGATAAACGGGATAGTCATAAGTAATCATTAAGGGTTTACTCGCCGACAAGATTAGAACCAACAAGAAATGACTTAATCTCGGTGCGTTGCATCGAACTATACACTTCATATAACACTAGCAATAAAACAAGTGACAAACTACTTATCTTAAGGACAGCCCTCTTATTGTCTCGAGTATTTATCTGTGTACGTGTGTGCTACTTGCTGATTCATGCCTATTGGTTTAGTTTATTATTTAATTGCAACAAAATCGTGCCAGTCTCTCAGGCTGAACCCCCTTGCGTTAGATTAGGTTGTATAGCTAACTTAATATATTAAAATACTGATTAGAATAACTAGATAATACGTTCCACTCTTAGTGATCGACACTCTACTTACCATTATATTCATACTGACCGGGTACACTGCTCGTTAAGTGTGTGTGTTATTGATAAGTCGGCTAAATATAAATTTAAAACTTGAGTAGGCATTAAAACTGCTAAACCGCAACGACACATCGCACGCATCTACATCCTATGGCTCGGCTATGTGACTATGGAATAAGTCAACTAAATCGTATAGTGAAAACAAAGTTATCCTTGACGACGTGGATGCCACCTATTAATACAACTTCAATGATTAATAGCATCAGGGTTAATTCTGATACACTTCCTGATAAACATTAGCGACAGATCAGCTATTGCCAATAAAGCATTTTCATATGTTATCACTGATTATGCTAATGTTAGGGTTCTGGAAAATCCTATATAGATTTCGACATACAATACATGCTTACAATTATGATGAGAACATGGCACTTCACAAACTGAATTTAATCAATTATCTGCACATTACCAATCACCAATCATAAGTTCAAGAAACAATATTCATATGATTTATTAGCAAAATCAAATGAGACTAATGAATACATACCTTGTAGATGTCAAACCAATATGTGTGCTTAACAGGATACATGAGTCTCAAACCTGATAATATAGAACTATGCAAAACAATGGTAAGTCGACAGTTGATACATGTATCCATGAACTCCAATCGTGTTTCATTAGGGTTTTAAAAGAGGCGTACTTTTTTTGTATCAAACCGTAAAGAAAATAAATATGGGGTTTATATTTTAGGGTTTTAAGAATGTGTTGTTATTAAGACATTACACTTTGATTTTGAATTGCCTATCATAACTTGTGGCTTGTTCCATTGGTTGTGGTGTCTGTTTGTGAGCTGGCAGACCCAGGTTCGAATCTAGCATCTTGCATTTTTGTAGAAATTAAATCCGAAATTTATGAACAAATTAAAGGGTGCTTAGGTGGCATTAATTCCTGATTATGTGGCATTTATATGATTATGTGCCATTGAGGTGGCATTTATGTGGCATTATCTACGTGTAACGCCTCCTGTTATCAACTCCTATATAAACAAGCTTTCCCTAAGGAAAGCTTTGCCTCAAAATTACCAGATAATGACACGTGGCATTTTTTTGATCCAATGGAACGTGTGATAGTTTGCCTATAGCATTTAATGAAAACAAGTTAACAAAAACATATTCCCCTAAAACAGATCAAACACCCCAAACAAGAAAACCACAAAGATTAATAAACAAACCCTAATTCATAATACGGGTAGATCAAAACACACGTATCTACGAACAATGAAATCACCAAATTTCATCCCCAAACGGAAAACACACTTATCACGATACATACCCAGAACCAATTATCACAATCATAACCGCAAAAATCAACCAAACGAATCAATTAAGGATGTTTGATGGTTTGAAAAACAAAGGGAATGACAGTGATTCTTGGTTTTGGTAAGATTTATCAATTGGATATTTAATTTCAACAATTCTATGTATACGATTCTTTTCATTGAAACCTTAATTCAAATTTTTGATGGATTTGTGGGTTTAATTGATAAAGGTTTTAACTTTGTATATTTATGTATGTTTTTAATTTCTTTATTTTAATTCCGATTTATGATTTAAGGTTTCTTTTTTTGATATTTGAGTCAGCAGTCATCGTCTTTAGCATTTTTGTGAAATTGGGGATTAAACATGTTCAATAACAATGATCGAAAAACAAACATGTTATTCAGTTTTGATTTTTAATATTTTAATTTGTTTTTTAATCTATGATAAGGTAGCCTTTTTTGTAGTTTATTATAGCCATTTGGTATTGTTTCTCCAAATATCCAGTTACATCCTTGACAGATTAATATTTTCCAGCAATCCATGTATATTATGTGTTAGTGTCGTCATTTGTGTGTACATATTGTGATAAGTTCCGTAATTATGGATACTTTGAATTTTAGATATGCGCCTCATTTGGATCCTATGATATTATCGATTGTTGTAAATTTCAACAGTTTACCACAACAGAAGTAGCAATGATAACAACCATCTGAAATATGTACATGCTATTTCCATAGGTACAACGTAGAAGAAGGAAAGACTGCATTTGATCCTGATGCCTTTTATCTTGGCAACAAGGCTTCTCTTAAGAAGAAAGAAGCATAAATGGCGAAAAGGCAGGTACGTCTTACCTTAGTACAACACATAGATGATCTATATAAATAAACATTGATAATTAAACAATAGTTTCTTTCATTATATTCAAGCTTTATAGCTTTATCGTTGCTTCCTACCACTTTGCTGGCTCAAGCATTTTGCGAATAAGAGCTTACACGTTCATTATTGGCTTACGGAATGGTACAGCCGTTAAGAATAAGGTATGTATGCTACACGTACTGTTAATGGTTTCATTCCGTTGGATTAGGTACCAAGTTGCTAGAAACATTCGAAGACGGGATGGTGCAATCCTTCGTGCACGTTCGCACTCTTGATGTGTCAAGTAGGTAACCAAAGTACAACTATGTAGACCACTGTTTTCAGTTGAATTACATGTTTATTATGACTGATTTCCCCATATTATCAGCAGGTCCATTATAGGCTGCAATGGCAAAGAGGAAGAACAAATGAAAGTTGGGTATGAGAGGGCCTAAAAGGAAAATGTAAAAGGCAGAAGAAGATATGAGGAGTCGCTAAACGAAGGACAACGTCATCTCAGGCTTCAACAGTTTGAACAAGTTTGGCTCTAATGGTACTATGCAATTGGGAGCAAATCTGATATATAAGAAGCAAACTGTAGGTGACTTCGTCCAAGTCATAGGTATGTTGCATCACAAAATTTAATTTCAACATCTAATATTAACACGTTTGAGTACTAAATGACTGTAGATCTGAATGTGTCGTTAAAATTATAGTTAGAAGTAGAAGAAAGGCAGAACGGGCTTGCTGGGTAATGGGTCAAAATGGGTTGTTTGCGTTTGGATGTTCCTGATTTTTTTTATAGAGATCAAAGAAGTTGTATTATTTAATGATAGCTTGCAATCTAAACTGATTTAGTCCATCGCGAACATGCGCGCGCACAAGTTTATAACACCTCAGTTTTTTTTAATATATGTTTTAGGAAGGTGCAATTGAAGGTGCCCCAGTTATTTTGTATAAGCAATTCAGAAGAAAACAAATTAGCAATCAAAAAGAGGTGTAGTTTATTTGTGGTAATTGTCAATTAGTCAATTTGGGTCATGTTCTATTTTTAACCGGTGAAGGTATATCGCAAAATTACTTTTTTCCCGTTGTCCCATTTTTCTGGTATCTCGCAAATATGGTCAAAGAATAAGCCTGAATTAACTGATAGCCAGTAAACGAAGGATGGTATGAAAATTGGGGTGCGTCTCGCATCCAACAGACAAGATGTGATAAGGCGTCGTCTCTAAAATGGTTGTACTTTAGTACACCCAATCTTTCGCCCACTTGATTAATTGGAACACATTGAACAACAAAGTCTGTTTCTTTGTTGAGCCGAGTTAGCTGCTGCTGTTATCAGCTTATTTATATATATCTTTATTGATATTACATCGGCTAATTTAAATGATACTAAATGTTTACAACTTGCTGTTGTGTTTTTGTAACAGGTTTCAACGAAAAGCACCAAGAAAGCGGCTCCAGTTCCCGTGATAATAAACTGTTTACCAATTTTCCTTATGAAATTCGAGGCATGCTTCCGACTATCTTATAAGCCTTTTTTAAACTGTTACCTAATGATTAAAAATGCATTTGTGTTTACAAAATAGGTTCCCCAAGGCACCAAATAAGCACTTCCTATTTGGTGACCTGTTTTGCGTTTTCACTTTTCAAGGTGTTCGTTGCCAAATTTTGTTAATAATCTTGTTTCATATGTATTGCAGACCTGCTACCTTTAAACCCACTTAACACCATGTCCCGGGCATGTTATCTACTGTCAGTACTGCTGCACCAACAAATGCAACAGCGTGTTCTTCTTTCGATAGGCATCTAATGCCTCAACAAGTCAATGAAACATGTATGTGTAGGTACCATGGCTATTAGTAGTAATATAAAGCTTTATTGGTACAAGATATAGCTGCGCATTTAAGTTATACCAAGTCTATGCAACATGTTTTTGTTACAGTTATTAATTAAACATCCGAAAAGAATCTAGGTGACACATGCCAGCAATGGACAAAGACGTTCTATGAATCAAGGCAGGTGAACTTATTACATTATCTGACCAATTTATTGCATACAAGACATAAATGACGGTTTAAGTTATACTGATTCTTTGCAATGTGTTGTTGTTATAGGTATTAATTAAACACCAGAAAAGGATTTTCGCAGCACGGATGGGAATAAGAGACAAACACATTTCACGAGCCAAGGCAAGTGACGTTATTAGTTCCTGTGTGGCTGGCTTACTGCATTATCAGTATACTTTTTCACAATACTTGGATTCATTTTTGTTTTTAATTTTTTTTTTGCTAATATGTATTTGGGTGGCAGGTTCGAATAATACATGTACATGGCAGGTCCGGATAATCCAATATTAAAAGACATACAAATATCGATCCGAACCTGCATTTTGTTACATATTACCAATGTACTTAGGCTCCAACTAAGCGGATTGATAATACAGGTACATGTGAGTACCATGCCTCTCGGTAATATGAAGAAGCTTTATTGGCACAGGATATAAACGATGGTTTAAATTATACTAACTCTTTGCAATGTGTTGTCGTTACAGCTATTGATCAAGTACTAAAAAAGATTTCAAGGGCGCACATAGCAACAGCAAACAAAGAAATTGTACAACTCAAGGCAAGTAAAAATGTTACTTCCTACACGAAAGATTTGTGATGGAACTCATTTTACATATTTCCAATCTACCATGCTATGCCAATTCTATTTCCACAGATCGCTGACACTTGAAACTATTACTATGTTTTTTGTTGTTGTGGATGATGCAGGGGAAAGGCTGCTTGATGAAGTCTAGAAACTGTAACCACTGTGAAAAATCCTCATTTAAAATAAACTATCTCTCAGAATACTTATCCCTTTTTCCACGTAGAAATTTTTTGTTTCTTTCTTGATTGTAACTATTATCTTATGTGAAGGAGATCACATCCCGAATAACCGTGCTTGCAACCCAACCTTAACTGATTTAACATTTACCTATGTAAAACATCTTTGACATAAAAGGTTATGAGGTCCCACTTATCACTTTACGTTATTTCGCTAATGTACATTTAAAACTGAACGTTCCTTAACTGATGATAGTTTTATGAAACCCTAAACTACCATAACAACATTTATGAACAACAAAACCCTAGAAATACTAAAAGTACAAATCATATGATTAATGTACAAGTCCCTAAAGCATAAAAACCTTAATTCTACTTTAACTCCCGATAAAACCCTAATCTCACATAACTATGAATTTATATATATACATTTTACAAACCCTAATTTATTTATACAATATTTTTACAAGATAGTATATTTACAAGTTATTTAAACTAGTGTACAAGTCATTTATGCACAAAATCATTTATTCACAATATCTTTATAAAAATCCTCTTTATATTTATTATAAAGTATAAATTACAAACCCTACATGCATAATTTCTAAAAATTATATTTTCTAAACTCACTAAATATTTTTACAAGTCTTTAAACCTAAAGTACAAGTATCTAATGCATATAAACTAAAAATTCCATTTATTTACTTTTAACTTAACAAAACTTAACATATAATTTTCATAACTTAATAAATTATAAAAATTACATTTTTCTCATATTCTAAATTATAGTACAACCTTACTAAAGCTAAAGTACAAGTCTTTTATGCATGAAACTATATATTTATAAAATCCTAAATAAAACCTTAATAGTAGTTATTTAAAATGACATTTTATGTAATATTTTTACACAATAAATTATAAAAATAATTTATTTATTTATTTAACATATGTACAACTCCATAAACTCAATGTACAACCCTTTAATGCACAAGATCATAAAAACTCATTTATTTGTATTTAAACCTTAATAAAAATTACATAAAAATTATAGAAAATTAAGAAATAATTAAAAATATATTTTTCTTATTTTTCTTACATTAGTACAAGTCTTATAAGCCTAGAGTACAACTTGCTAAAGCACAAAAATCATTTTTCTCCATTTATATACAATTCGATATATGTTTAATTAGGACATAAGGATTCAAAATTCATTTCTAACTAAGTCTTAAACCTAGGAACCCTAATTCTACCCTAAACCTTAGTTTACAAGTCAACAAAGCCTTAGGTACAACTCCCTTAAGCATGATTCGACCCATAACTAGCCAATTACACCTTCTAGTTTAATCCTAACCCTAAACTAACCATATCTAACGAAATTCTTAAGCCTTAAGAGTCTAATTACATGATCCCTAAGTGAAACACATCACCTCCCTTCTAGAATGGGATTATGTGTATGGCATACAACCTATACACATCATTTCCCCCTCCTAAACCTTATGTGTCATCTTCCTCAACCTCACAGCACACCAATCTAACCTATGGAGGATATTAGAACACATCAAACCCTAATTAATAACCTTCCTATAAATAGAACACAACATAAACCCTAAAAATCCCATAACCCATCGAATTAAACCACAAAGCCTCAAACCACTTCACCACTGATCCCATAAGCCTAGATTAAGTCTAAATGCACCCAAGAAAGCAGTAGGATAAAGATAGAAACATAGGAGAGCTCGAATCAAACCCTACACCAAAAATTTTGCCCTAGTCGACTCAATATAGCAAGGTATATCTATGGCCCTATTTACTTACTTTTCTATACTTATTTTAAGTCTACATAAGTCCTAGAACATGTTATAATAAGATCATAAGTCCAGAATTAACAATAACTCATTTTTACTCAATTTTGTTCAAACCGACTTTATTAATAAAAATCTATTCGAATAGGAGATCTAAAATACCTAGGATGTTAAAAATGGATTAGGAACTCTTTAAATATGTTATATTAACTGAACATAACATAAAAACACATGGTCTAAAAATCGGATTACAAGAAAACAAGGTTTTCTTTTCTTTTTCTTCCTGTCGACACAGCAGCAGACCTGCTGCTTTCGTCCTTAATTTAGCCTAGTAAACGAATCTTATAAATTCTAGTTTTCGACATGGTTAAATTAGACTAAAAGGGCTACACATAGGAAAAAGAATCAACGTTTTTCGTTAAGAAACGAGGGAGAACGAGGCAAAAGAAGTTGGGTTAAAATCTGTGTCGAGTAACATGAAATTACGAGTTTCTGTTTTTGTTTTTGAATTCGTGGGTTCGATTCAGGCCACAAAACTTTACAAAAATACTTTTAAAATACTTATACACACTTTAGAAAAGGTTTCATAAAAAGTCTCGGCTTAAATCACGAGATATAAATTGTTTTTGGGAATAAAGGATGTCGAGTGTAGTCGGGTAGTAAACACAAGGACCATTTCTGTCAAAAACTATATAAATTTCTGTTTTGGGACTTGTCTTGCGATCAGGGAATCCCTAAGGGGGTAAAAGTGTCGATTTTGAAACTTGAGGGTATAAAGTGTCAATTAACTAAAGTCCGAGGGTAAAAGTCGTAAACCCTAGAAACCTTAGGGTAGAAAACGTAACTATATGAAATATTATTAATATTTTAATATTATTAATATTATTATTATTATTCTTATTCTTATTATTATTATTTTAGGAATATTAAAACCTAGAATACGTTTTTGGTCATAACTAATTGACGAAGTGTCCTTTTAACGAACGGACGGAACCGAAACTTACAGATAAGAAGATCAGATAAAATCTTACTTTTGAAACTACATATTGGCTCTATTAAGTATTTAACTATCAAACCAAAACATAACGAAACGAACATTGAAAACCTATATAATCAGAAACAATTACTGAAAACTTGACATAACCACCCAGGTTGCAAGCCGGAGACGTTTATCAACTTTGTTTAGCTTTTGTTTTCCATCCAGACTGCTCAGGTAAGTTCATAGTCCCACTTTTCTTATATGTTTTCCAAACTTGTGGGGAGATACATGCTATTAAACCGAACACAAGTATTTTCCTGATTGTTATTGCAATAAGTTAACTGTTG
This sequence comes from Artemisia tridentata subsp. tridentata, assembly GCA_021014915.2. Classification (NCBI taxonomy): domain Eukaryota; kingdom Viridiplantae; phylum Streptophyta; class Magnoliopsida; order Asterales; family Asteraceae; genus Artemisia; species Artemisia tridentata. The sequence continues at coordinate 29,005,049 of CP139506.1, read as the reverse complement.
CCTATTTATTTTAAAAGACCCTGTTATCATGCACCATTAATCACCTGCGGGTGAGCGCGAATATAGTGAATAGATCTATTGGCAGTTGACGTCCCATTTGTGTTGCTGGCTAAGGAACCAAATGCATTATATTTGAGTTTAATAAAGAGTTTCAGGCAGACTCCTACCCGGGGCAAGGTTACCTACATTTAATTATGGGGTAATTTTTAACCTGTTAACGCTTTGCGTGTCATGAGGCTTAGTGCAATATTCCGAACTGTGATATAACTGATTTCTCTTATTTGGCTTGTGTTCAAACTGATTATAAATTCAAACGCTATGGATTCACTCAACCTTTGTGTTGACTTTTTAAGCATGTTTATCTCAGGTAACTGGAAGTACGATTTGGCATGGAGTGGCGGTGGACTTTCTTTTAAAAGAGTGTCCGTTTTGTTATCATTCAAATGAATAATGTATCATTTATAATGTATTTCGAAACCTCCCACTGGGACCTATCTTATGTACTCTGATATTTAATAAATGAATGATAACAATTTAATAAAAACGTCTCTTTTCGAGTCGTTTTCTATTCCCATGACTGTGAACCATGAAGTAGCACCCCAAAGCTTATATTCCGCTGCGTATCTCGAAAATGGGGGTGTTACAGATTGGTATCAGAGCTTGTGGTTATAGAGAACCAAATGTTTTCAAACATTGGACTATAACCGATTTTCACAAACTTAACTAAAAAGTCCTCCGTGCCACAACGCCACTGAAACGTTACTTGTATATGTTTATTTCTAATTATTAGTTACATAGTAAAATGTTTATAATTACCAGGTGGTTACAGAATCCTGACTTTCCCTACCCATTATATTCCTCTTATGTCGGACTCGGATATTGAAAAATATCACGATAGTACCGGACATCATGATAATACCTACATCCTTGTCACCATTACCACATCCACTTTCCTACACATATACCGTTAGTTCCTGCATATATCTTTACCTTCACCTCCACTATCATCTAAAAGTTTCTATCCCTCATCTGTCCCGTTCGAACTTAGTGAAGAAATTAGGACCATTATCGCCCGATATCATACTTTACCCCGATTACCTATTCCCGACTTCCCTATTCCACTGCGAGTCTTGGAGGTGAGCAAAGGTTCGCAATCAGCACAAGAACGACAACCGACTATCTTCACCCTGCTGACGCAATTAGAACGGCAAGAAGAACAGAACGAGACTGCGTAGGTCATCCCGATGAGCTATCTCTAGAATACATCGAGAGTATAAAATATAGAGTTGAAGATTCAGAGACCATGAAGCAGAAGATGGACGAGAATCGTGAGAAGGCAGAGGACCGTCATGAGCAGCTGAGACGAGAAATACCTATGACGAATTGAAGATGCTAGAAGAGAAGAAAAGAAATGAAGAAGAAAAATGAAGAACCAACGACAGCTCGGATGAAGATCACTATTTTGGAGAAAATAGTGGGAGATATGCAAGATAGATATTAAGAGTAAATATATATCCTCGTCAGCATGATCGTCAAACTGAAAAGTTGACTCGAAAGAGTTTCTGGTAGCCACTAAAATCAGATTTATATCTACCAGCTTTTGTACAATGTCTTGGCCATGAGATATATAGCATAAATATGACGCTTGTACTAATTTTGTTATATATATAACAAGTTAACAAGTTATTTATGACTATATGTGGTCTTGATTTTGTTGTATTTTGCTGTATATGGTATCGGTTGATGTGGACCAGTGATGATCATCTCACCTATACGTATGATAATTGGACATGTTGTGATCTTATGATTTTCATAAAGTTTTACCTTGACAATCTAACAAAATATAAACATATGTAAAACCTAGAAAGAATAACCAAACCTACCATTACCCGTACCCTAGGATAACCAAGAGCGAAAACTTGATGATAGAAAAACCATCACCTTAACTTAAGGATTTCCCGACCTAGAAATTAGGCAAGATATTACCACTAAGAAAAAGACTTTAAGAGAAAATTTGATGATAGAAAACCCTAATACCAATAGGAAAACCAAGGCTGGTGCAGAAGAAAACTAGAATTCATTAAGGAATCCCAACCATGTCCTAGTATGACCCCTAAGTTTAAACAGAAAAATTGAGGTTTAGAACTCTCTAAGTTGTAATTTTCCTTCCAGATACTCCTTAGCTACGATGAATGTAATCTAAATAAATTATCTTCCTACTCTATGAAATCTCTATTTCGCGATAATTCCTTCATATTCCCAAATCCGCATTTAGCTTTCATATCTACTCTATTTCCCCAAACTCTATTCATAAACATTGCCTAGTGAAACCTTAGACGAACTCTAAGATTTATTTTGAGGATTATTCCATTGATACTTTAGGAATCCTTAGCCCATCACTGTAGTGTGGACAAAAATTTTCCTGTGCTTTTGAAAAATTATTTATGAAGCTATTTTTCAGAAATAAAGCGTTGAACACCATCTAAAACTTTTTGAATAAATATCACAGTGACTGTACGAAACATTACATCATTTGGTCCTCAATTATACATAACCTGATCAACTATGTATAATTTTGGAAGAATCATGTAACGAGTTGGACAGTTATATTTTCAGATTTTCTACTACTAACTTTTCATTCAAAAGCAAAATATTGAAACAAAACCAATTGTTCATAAATTATTATTTTGATTTCATGAAACAAAAGTCTACAACTACTACCCATCCTTTCTAAGATAGGAATTCGACAACATTATGGATAGAAAAACCCTAAGATTTTATTAAGAAACCTTGGAAGATAATACATAGAAACATAATTAGCAACTAAAGTGCTAATATTACAAGGATTACATAAGCTTTATTACATTGAGGATTACTTAGAAAACACAAACAAAAGACCATCCTAGTGACCTTAGCGTGAGACTTATTTTCCCCATGACTTATCCACGATAAAGGATACAATAGTAAGCGGTATGACGAACCATAGGATCAAGCACAAGCCTTCATGATTTTCTTCCGGATTGCACACCATGTAGGTAATAATCGCAACAACTAAAACAATTGCTATAAGTGTAACAAAATGCGGCATCTTGAGGTTTTTAGAAGAGAATTTGATGGTGAAAGAATGAGGATTAGAAATGAGGTATTTATAGGGAGGATGTGACCGTTATTTTGGAACGTTGGAATCACTATTCGAATCTGACCGTTGCATAGTGGTTAATTAGGTGGCAAAACATTCAAATTTAATGCATCCAGTAGGAAAAAGACTGACCAAATTACGTTCCCTTAGGTATCGAATGGAAATTCCTAGACGACTCTATTAGGCCAAAACTATAATTGAGGAATTTGTAGTGAAATAATATTTTTGGAGACATAGGACATAAGAATAAAATAATATTATATTATTTTATTTTTAACTTGAGGCATTTTAAGCATATCAAACTCCTATCGCAACCTATTCTCAAATTCCCTATTCAGGTTAGAAATCTAGGCCTGACTATTCCTATACTTCGTTTTCCCAATTTCCACAACCAACATAGACTGAATCTCGGGACGAGATTCCCTTGACGGTGGGTGACTGTAACCACTGTGAAAAATCCTCATTTAAAATAAACTATCTCTCAGAATACTTATCCCTTTTTCCACGTAGAAATTTTTTGTTTCTTTCTTGATTGTAACTATTATCTTATGTGAAGGAGATCACATCCCGAATAACCGTGCTTGCAACCCAACCTTAACTGATTTAACATTTACCTATGTAAAACATCTTTGACATAAAATGTTATGAGGTCCCACTTATCACTTTACGTTATTTCGCTAATGTACATTTAAAACTGAACGTTCCTTAACTGATGATAGTTTTATGAAACCCTAAACTACCATAACAACATTTATGAACAACAAAACCCTAGAAATACTAAAAGTACAAATCATATGATTAATGTACAAGTCCCTAAAGCATAAAAACCTTAATTCTACTTTAACTCCCGATAAAACCCTAATCTCACATAACTATGAATTTATATATATACATTTTACAAACCCTAATTTATTTATACAATATTTTTACAAGATAGTATATTTACAAGTTATTTAAACTAGTGTACAAGTCATTTATGCACAAAATCATTTATTCACAATATCTTTATAAAAATCCTCTTTATATTTATTATAAAGTATAAATTACAAACCCTACATGCATAATTTCTAAAAATTATATTTTCTAAACTCACTAAATATTTTTACAAGTCTTTAAACCTAAAGTACAAGTATCTAATGCATATAAACTAAAAATTCCATTTATTTACTTTTAACTTAACAAAACTTAACATATAATTTTCATAACTTAATAAATTATAAAAATTACATTTTTCTCATATTCTAAATTATAGTACAACCTTACTAAAGCTAAAGTACAAGTCTTTTATGCATGAAACTATATATTTATAAAATCCTAAATAAAACCTTAATAGTAGTTATTTAAAATGACATTTTATGTAATATTTTTACACAATAAATTATAAAAATAATTTATTTATTTATTTAACATATGTACAACTCCATAAACTCAATGTACAACCCTTTAATGCACAAGATCATAAAAACTCATTTATTTGTATTTAAACCTTAATAAAAATTACATAAAAATCATAGAAAATTAAGAAATAATTAAAAATATATTTTTCTTATTTTTCTTACATTAGTACAAGTCTTATAAGCCTAGAGTACAACTTGCTAAAGCACAAAAATCATTTTTCTCCATTTATATACAATTCGATATATGTTTAATTAGGACATAAGGATTCAAAATTCATTTCTAACTAAGTCTTAAACCTAGGAACCCTAATTCTACCCTAAACCTTAGTTTACAAGTCAACAAAGCCTTAGGTACAACTCCCTTAAGCATGATTCGACCCATAACTAGCCAATTACACCTTCTAGTTTAATCCTAACCCTAAACTAGCCATATCTAACGAAATTCTTAAGCCTTAAGAGTCTAATTACATGATCCCTAAGTGAAACACATCACCTCCCTTCTAGAATGGGATTATGTGTATGGCATACAACCTATACACATCATTTCCCCCTCCTAAACCTTATGTGTCGTCTTCCTCAACCTCACAGCACACCAGTCTAACCTATGGAGGATATTAGAACACATCAAACCCTAATTAATAACCTTCCTATAAATAGAACACAACATAAACCCTAAAAATCCCATAACCCATCGAATTAAACCACAAAGCCTCAAAACACTTCACCACTGATCCCATAAGCCTAGATTAAGTCTAAATGCACCCAAGAAAGCAGTAGGATAAAGATAGAAACATAGGAGAGCTCGAATCAAACCCTACACCAAAAATTTTGCCCTAGTCGACTCAATATAGCAAGGTATATCTATGGCCCTATTTATTTACTTTTCTATACTTATTTTAAGTCTACATAAGTCCTAGAACATGTTATAATAAGATCATAAGTCCAGAATTAACAATAACTCATTTTTACTCAATTTTGTTCAAACCGAGTTTATTAATAAAAATCTATTCGAATAGGAGATCTAAAATACCTAGGATGTTAAAAATGGATTAGGAACTCTTTAAATATGTTATATTAACTGAACATAACATAAAAACACATGGTCTAAAAATCGGATTACAAGAAAACAAGGTTTTCTTTTCTTTTTCTTCCTGTCGACACAGCAGCAGACCTGCTGCTTTCGTCCTTAATTTAGCCTAGTAAACGAATCTTATAAATTCTAGTTTTCAATATGGTTAAAGTAGACTAAAAGGGCTACACATAGGAAAAAGAATCAACGTTTTTCGTTAAGAAACGAGGGAGAACGAGGCAAAAGAAGTTGGGTTAAAATCTGTGTCGAGTAACATGAAATTACGAGTTTCTGTTTTTGTTTTTGAATTCGTGGGTTCGATTCAGGCCACAAAACTTTACAAAAATACTTTTAAAATACTTATACACACTTTAGAAAAGGTTTCATAAAAAGTCTTGGCTTAAATCACGAGATATAAATTGTTTTTGGGAATAAAGTATGTCGAGTGTAGTCGGGTAGTAAACACAAGGACCATTTCTGTCAAAAACTATATAAATTTCTGTTTTGGGACTTGTCTTGCGATCGGGGAATCCCTAAGGGGGGTAAAAGTGTCGATTTTGAAACTTGAGGGTATAAAGTGTCAATTAACTAAAGTCCGAGGGTAAAAGTCATAAACCCTAAAAACCTTAGGGTAGAAAACGTAACTATATTAAATATTATTAATATTTTAATATTATTAATATTATTATTATTATTCTTATTCTTATTATTATTATTTTAGGAATATTAAAACCTAGAATACGTTTTTGGTCATAACTAATTGACGAAGTGTCCTTTTAACGAACGGACGGAACCGAAACTTACAGATAAGAAGATCAAATAAAATCTTACTTTTGAAACTACATATTGGCTCTATTAAGTATTTAACTATCAAACCAAAACATAACGAAACGAACATTGAAAACCTATATAATCAGAAACAATTACTGAAAACTTGACATAACCACCCAGGTTGCAAGCCGGAGACGTTTATCAACTTTGTTTAGCTTTTGTTTTCCATCCAGACTGCTCAGGTAAGTTCATAGTCCCACTTTTCTTATATGTTTTCCAAACTTGTGGGGAGATACATGCTATTAAACCGAACACAAGTATTTTCCTGATTGTTATTGCAATAAGTTAACTGTTGCCTATTTATTTTAAAAGACCCTGTTATCATGCACCATTAATCACCTGCGGGTGAGCGCGAATATAGTGAATAGATCTATTGGCAGTTGACGTCCCATTTGTGTTGCTGGCTAAGGAACCAAATGCATTATATTTGAGTTTAATAAAGAGTTTCAGGCAGACTCCTACCCGGGGCAAGGTTACCTACATTTAATTATGGGGTAATTTTTAACCTGTTAACGCTTTGCGTGTCATGAGGCTTAGTGCAATATTCCGAACTGTGATATAACTGATTTCTCTTATTTGGCTTGTGTTCAAACTGATTATAAATTCAAACGCTATGGATTCACTCAACGTTTGTGCTGACTTTTTAAGCATGTTTATCTCAGGTAACTGGAAGTACGATTTGGCATGGAGTGGCGGTGGACTTTCTTTTAAAAGAGTGTCCGTTTTGTTATCATTCAAATGAATAATGTATCACTTATAATGTATTTCGAAACCTCCCACTGGGACCTATCTTATGTACTCTGATATTTAATAAATGAATGATAACAATTTAATAAAAACGTCTCTTTTCGAGTCGTTTTCTATTCCCATGACTGTGAACCATGAAGTAGCACCCCAAAGCTTATATTCCGCTGGGTATCTCGAAAATGGGGGTGTTACAGATTGGTATCAGAGCTTGTGGTTATAGAGAACCAAATGTTTTCAAACATTGGACTATAACCGATTTTCACAAACTTAACTAAAAAGTCCTCCGTGCCACAACGCCACTGAAACGTTACTTGTATATGTTTATTTCTAATTATTAGTTACATAGTAAAATGTTTATAATTACCAGGTGGTTACAGAATCCTGACTTTCCCTACCCATTATATTCCTCTTATGTCGGACTCGGATATTGAAAAATATCACGATAGTACCGGACATCATGATAATACCTACATCCTTGTCACCATTACCACATCCACTTTCCTACACATATACCGTTAGTTCCTGCATATATCTTTACCTCCACCTCCACTATCATCTAAAAGTTTCTATCCCTCATCTGTCCCGTTCGAACTTAGTGAAGAAATTAGGACCATTATCGCCCGATATCATACTTTACCCCGATTACCTATTCCCGACTTCCCTATTCCACTGCGAGTCTTGGAGGTGAGCAAAGGTTCGCAATCAGCACAAGAACGACAGCCGACTATCTTCACCCTGCTGACGCAATTAGAACGGCAAGAAGAACAGAACGAGACTGCGTAGGTCATCCCGATGAGCTATCTCTAGAATACATCGAGAGTATAAAATATAGAGTTGAAGATTCAGAGACCATGAAGCAGAAGATGGACGAGAATCGTGAGAAGGCAGAGGACCGTCATGAGCAGCTGAGACGAGAAATACCTATGACGAATTGAAGATGCTAGAAGAGAAGAAAAGAAATGAAGAAGAAAAATGAAGAACCAACGACAGCTCGGATGAAGATCACTATTTTGGAGAAAATAGTGGGAGATATGCAAGATAGATATTAAGAGTAAATATATATCCTCGTCAGCATGATCTTCAAACTGAAAAGTTGACTCGAAAGAGTTTCTGGTAGCCACTAAAATCAGATTTATATCTACCAGCTTTTGTACAATGTCTTGGCCATGAGATATATAGCATAAATATGACGCTTGTACTAATTTTGTTATATATATAACAAGTTAACAAGTTATTTATGACTATATGTGGTCTTGATTTTGTTGTATTTTGCTGTATATGGTATCGGTTGATGTGGACCAGTGATGATCATCTCACCTATACGTATGATAATTGGACATGTTGTGATCTTATGATTTTCATAAAGTTTTACCTTGACAATCTAACAAAATATAAACATATGTAAAACCTAGAAAGAATAACCAAACCTACCATTACCCGTACCCTAGGATAACCAAGAGCGAAAACTTGATGATAGAAAAACCATCACCTTAACTTAAGGATTTCCCGACCTAGAAATTAGGCAAGATATTACCACTAAGAAAAAGACTTTAAGAGAAAATTTGATGATAGAAAACCCTAATACCAATAGGAAAACCAAGGCTGGTGCAGAAGAAAACTAGAATTCATTAAGGAATCCCAACCATGTCCTAGTATGACCCCTAAGTTTAAACAGAAAAATTGAGGTTTAGAACTCTCTAAGTTGTAATTTTCCTTCCAGATACTCCTTAGCTACGATGAATGTAATCTAAATAAATTATCTTCCTACTCTATGAAATCTCTATTTCGCGATAATTCCTTCATATTCCCAAATCCGCATTTAGCTTTCATATCTACTCTATTTCCCCAAACTCTATTCATAAACATTGCCTAGTGAAACCTTAGACGAACTCTAAGATTTATTTTGAGGATTATTCCATTGATACTTTAGGAATCCTTAGCCCATCACTGTAGTGTGGACAAAAATTTTCCTGTGCTTTTGAAAAATTATTTATGAAGCTATTTTTCAGAAATAAAGCGTTGAACACCATCTAAAACTTTTTGAATAAATATCACAGTGACTGTACGAAACATTACATCATTTGGTCCTCAATTATACATAACCTGATCAACTATGTATAATTTTGGAAGAATCATGTAACGAGTTGGACAGTTATATTTTCAGATTTTCTACTACTAACTTTTCATTCAAAAGCAAAATATTGAAACAAAACCAATTGTTCATAAATTATTATTTTGATTTCATGAAACAAAAGTCTACAACTACTACCCATCCTTTCTAAGATAGGAATTCGACAACATTATGGATAGAAAAACCCTAAGATTTTATTAAGAAACCTTGGAAGATAATACATAGAAACATAATTAGCAACTAAAGTGCTAATATTACAAGGATTACATAAGCTTTATTACATTGAGGATTACTTAGAAAACACAAACAAAAGACCATCCTAGTGACCTTAGCGTGAGACTTATTTTCCCCATGACTTATCCACGATAAAGGATACAATAGTAAGCGGTATGACGAACCATAGGATCAAGCACAAGCCTTCATGATTTTCTTCCGGATTGCACACCATGTAGGTAATAATCGCAACAACTAAAACAATTGCTATAAGTGTAACAAAATGCGGCATCTTGAGGTTTTTAGAAGAGAATTTGATGGTGAAAGAATGAGGATTAGAAATGAGGTATTTATAGGGAGGATGTGACCGTTATTTTGGAACGTTGGAATCACTATTCGAATCTGACCGTTGCATAGTGGTTAATTAGGTGGCAAAACATTCAAATTTAATGCATCCAGTAGGAAAAAGACTGACCAAATTACGTTCCCTTAGGTATCGAATGGAAATTCCTAGACGACTCTATTAGGCCAAAACTATAATTGAGGAATTTGTAGTGAAATAATATTTTTGGAGACATAGGACATAAGAATAAAATAATATTATATTATTTTATTTTTAACTTGAGGCATTTTAAGCATATCAAACTCCTATCGCAACCTATTCTCAAATTCCCTATTCAGGTTAGAAATCTAGGCCTGACTATTCCTATACTTCGTTTTCCCAATTTCCACAACCAACATAGACTGAATCTCGGGACGAGATTCCCTTGACGGTGGGTGACTGTAACCACTGTGAAAAATCCTCATTTAAAATAAACTATCTCTCAGAATACTTATCCCTTTTTCCACGTAGAAATTTTTTGTTTCTTTCTTGATTGTAACTATTATCTTATGTGAAGGAGATCACATCCCGAATAACCGTGCTTGCAACCCAACCTTAACTGATTTAACATTTACCTATGTAAAACATCTTTGACATAAAAGGTTATGAGGTCCCACTTATCACTTTACGTTATTTCGCTAATGTACATTTAAAACTGAACGTTCCTTAACTGATGATAGTTTTATGAAACCCTAAACTACCATAACAACATTTATGAACAACAAAACCCTAGAAATACTAAAAGTACAAATCATATGATTAATGTACAAGTCCCTAAAGCATAAAAACCTTAATTCTACTTTAACTCCCGATAAAACCCTAATCTCACATAACTATGAATTTATATATATACATTTTACAAACCCTAATTTATTTATACAATATTTTTACAAGATAGTATATTTACAAGTTATTTAAACTAGTGTACAAGTCATTTATGCACAAAATCATTTATTCACAATATCTTTATAAAAATCCTCTTTATATTTATTATAAAGTATAAATTACAAACCCTACATGCATAATTTCTAAAAATTATATTTTCTAAACTCACTAAATATTTTTACAAGTCTTTAAACCTAAAGTACAAGTATCTAATGCATATAAACTAAAAATTCCATTTATTTACTTTTAACTTAACAAAACTTAACATATAATTTTCACAACTTAATAAATTATAAAAATTACATTTTTCTCATATTCTAAATTATAGTACAACCTTACTAAAGCTAAAGTACAAGTCTTTTATGCATGAAACTATATATTTATAAAATCCTAAATAAAACCTTAATAGTAGTTATTTAAAATGACATTTTATGTAATATTTTTACACAATAAATTATAAAAATAATTTATTTATTTATTTAACATATGTACAACTCCATAAACTCAATGTACAACCCTTTAATGCACAAGATCATAAAAACTCATTTATTTGTATTTAAACCTTAATAAAAATTACATAAAAATCATAGAAAATTAAGAAATAATTAAAAATATATTTTTCTTATTTTTCTTACATTAGTACAAGTCTTATAAGCCTAGAGTACAACTTGCTAAAGCACAAAAATCATTTTTCTCCATTTATATACAATTCGATATATGTTTAATTAGGACATAAGGATTCAAAATTCATTTCTAACTAAGTCTTAAACCTAGGAACCCTAATTCTACCCTAAACCTTAGTTTACAAGTCAACAAAGCCTTAGGTACAACTCCCTTAAGCATGATTCGACCCATAACTAGCCAATTACACCTTCTAGTTTAATCCTAACCCTAAACTAGCCATATCTAACGAAATTCTTAAGCCTTAAGAGTCTAATTACATGATCCCTAAGTGAAACACATCACCTCCCTTCTAGAATGGGATTATGTGTATGGCATACAACCTATACACATCATTTCCCCCTCCTAAACCTTATGTGTCGTCTTCCTCAACCTCACAGTACACCAATCTAACCTATGGAGGATATTAGAACACATCAAACCCTAATTAATAACCTTCCTATAAATAGAACACAACATAAACCCTAAAAATCCCATAACCCATCGAATTAAACCACAAAGCCTCAAAACACTTCACCACTGATCCCATAAGCCTAGATTAAGTCTAAATGCACCCAAGAAAGCAGTAGGATAAAGATAGAAACATAGGAGAGCTCGAATCAAACCCTACACCAAAAATTTTGCCCTAGTCGACTCAATATAGCAAGGTATATCTATGGCCCTATTTACTTACTTTTCTATACTTATTTTAAGTCTACATAAGTCCTAGAACATGTTATAATAAGATCATAAGTCCAGAATTAACAATAACTCATTTTTACTCAATTTTGTTCAAACCGAGTTTATTAATAAAAATCTATTCGAATAGGAGATATAAAATACCTAGGATGTTAAAAATGGATTAGGAACTCTTTAAATATGTTATATTAACTGAACATAACATAAAAACACATGGTCTAAAAATCGGATTACAAGAAAACAAGGTTTTCTTTTCTTTTTCTTCCTGTCGACACAGCAGCAGACCTGCTGCTTTCGTCCTTAATTTAGCCTAGTAAATGAATCTTATAAATTCTAGTTTTCAATATGGTTAAAGTAGACTAAAAGGGCTACACATAGGAAAAAGAATCAACGTTTTTCGTTAAGAAACGAGGGAGAACGAGGCAAAAGAAGTTGGGTTAAAATCTGTGTCGAGTAACATGAAATTACGAGTTTCTGTTTTTGTTTTTGAATTCGTGGGTTCGATTCAGGCCACAAAACTTTACAAAAATACTTTTAAAATACTTATACACACTTTAGAAAAGGTTTCATAAAAAGTCTCGGCTTAAATCACGAGATATAAATTGTTTTTGGGAATAAAGGATGTCGAGTGTAGTCGGGTAGTAAACACAAGGACCATTTCTGTCAAAAACTATATAAATTTCTGTTTTGGGACTTGTCTTGCGATCAGGGAATCCCTAAGGGGGTAAAAGTGTCGATTTTGAAACTTGAGGGTATAAAGTGTCAATTAACTAAAGTCCGAGGGTAAAAGTCGTAAACCCTAGAAACCTTAGGGTAGAAAACGTAACTATATGAAATATTATTAATATTTTAATATTATTAATATTATTATTATTATTCTTATTCTTATTATTATTATTTTAGGAATATTAAAACCTAGAATACGTTTTTGGTCATAACTAATTGACGAAGTGTCCTTTTAACGAACGGACGGAACCGAAACTTACAGATAAGAAGATCAAATAAAATCTTACTTTTGAAACTACATATTGGCTCTATTAAGTATTTAACTATCAAACCAAAACATAACGAAACGAACATTGAAAACCTATATAATCAGAAACAATTACTGAAAACTTGACATAACCACCCAGGTTGCAAGCCGGAGACGTTTATCAACTTTGTTTAGCTTTTGTTTTCCATCCAGACTGCTCAGGTGAGTTCATAGTCCCACTTTTCTTATATGTTTTCCAAACTTGTGGGGAGATACATGCTATTAAACCGAACACAAGTATTTTCCTGATTGTTATTGCAATAAGTTCACTGTTGCCTATTTATTTTAAAAGACCCTGTTATCATGCACCATTAATCACCTGCGGGTGAGCGCGAATATAGTGAATAGATCTATTGGCAGTTGACGTCCCATTTGTGTTGCTGGCTAAGGAACCAAATGCATTATATTTGAGTTTAATAAAGAGTTTCAGGCAGACTCCTACCCGGGGCAAGGTTACCTACATTTAATTATGGGGTAATTTTTAACCTGTTAACGCTTTGCGTGTCATGAGGCTTAGTGCAATATTCCGAACTGTGATATAACTGATTTCTCTTATTTGGCTTGTGTTCAAACTGATTATAAATTCAAACGCTATGGATTCACTCAACCTTTGTGCTGACTTTTTAAGCATGTTTATCTCAGGTAACTGGAAGTACGATTTGGCATGGAGTGGCGGTGGACTTTCTTTTAAAAGAGTGTCCGTTTTGTTATCATTCAAATGAATAATGTATCACTTATAATGTATTTCGAAACCTCCCACTGGGACCTATCTTATGTACTCTGATATTTAATAAATGAATGATAACAATTTAATAAAAACGTCTCTTTTCGAGTCGTTTTCTATTCCCATGACTGTGAACCATGAAGTAGCACCCCAAAGCTTATATTCCGCTGGGTATCTCGAAAATGGGGGTGTTACAGATTGGTATCAGAGCTTGTGGTTATAGAGAACCAAATGTTTTCAAACATTGGACTATAACCGATTTTCACAAACTTAACTAAAAAGTCCTCCGTGCCACAACGCCACTGAAACGTTACTTGTATATGTTTATTTCTAATTATTATTTACATAGTAAAATGTTTATAATTACCAGGTGGTTACAGAATCCTGACTTTCCCTACCCATTATATTCCTCTTATGTCGGACTCGGATATTGAAAAATATCACGATAGTACCGGACATCATGATAATACCTACATCCTTGTCACCATTACCACATCCACTTTCCTACACATATACCATTAGTTCCTGCATATATCTTTACCTCCACCTCCACTATCATCTAAAAGTTTCTATCCCTCATCTGTCCCGTTCGAACTTAGTGAAGAAATTAGGACCATTATCGCCCGATATCATACTTTACCCCGATTACCTATTCCTGACTTCCCTATTCCACTGCGAGTCTTGGAGGTGAGCAAAGGTTCGCAATCAGCACAAGAACGACAGCCGACTATCTTCACCCTGCTGACGCAATTAGAACGGCAAGAAGAACAGAACGAGACTGCGTAGGTCATCCCGATGAGCTATCTCTAGAATACATCGAGAGTATAAAATATAGAGTTGAAGATTCAGAGACCATGAAGCAGAAGATGGACGAGAATCGTGAGAAGGCAGAGGACCGTCATGAGCAGCTGAGACGAGAAATACCTATGACGAATTGAAGATGCTAGAAAGAGAAGAAAAGAAATGAAGAAGAAAAATGAAGAACCAACGACAGCTCGGATGAAGATCACTATTTTGGAGAAAATAGTGGGAGATATGCAAGATAGATATTAAGAGTAAATATATATCCTCGTCAGCATGATCGTCAAACTGAAAAGTTGACTCGAAAGAGTTTCTGGTAGCCACTAAAATCAGATTTATATCTACCAGCTTTTGTACAATGTCTTGGCCATGAGATATATAGCATAAATATGACGCTTGTACTAATTTTGTTATATATATAACAAGTTAACAAGTTATTTATGACTATATGTGGTCTTGATTTTGTTGTATTTTGCTGTATATGGTATCGGTTGATGTGGACCAGTGATGATCATCTCACCTATACGTATGATAATTGGACATGTTGTGATCTTATGATTTTCATAAAGTTTTACCTTGACAATCTAACAAAATATAAACATATGTAAAACCTAGAAAGAATAACCAAACCTACCATTACCCGTACCCTAGGATAACCAAGAGCGAAAACTTGATGATAGAAAAACCATCACCTTAACTTAAGGATTTCCCGACCTAGAAATTAGGCAAGATATTACCACTAAGAAAAAGACTTTAAGAGAAAATTTGATGATAGAAAACCCTAATACCAATAGGAAAACCAAGGCTGGTGCAGAAGAAAACTAGAATTCATTAAGGAATCCCAACCATGTCCTAGTATGACCCCTAAGTTTAAACAGAAAAATTGAGGTTTAGAACTCTCTAAGTTGTAATTTTCCTTCCAGATACTCCTTAGCTACGATGAATGTAATCTAAATAAATTATCTTCCTACTCTATGAAATCTCTATTTCGCGATAATTCCTTCATATTCCCAAATCCGCATTTAGCTTTCATATCTACTCTATTTCCCCAAACTCTATTCATAAACATTGTGATGCGTGGTTTTGTAACCTTACAACAGGTTTTACCTCTCGAGGGATCTCAAGAGGCTTACAACCCCACCAGGCAGTGTACCTGACCGATGTAGTATAGTGTAGTGGTAAGTACGGGGGATTGATCGTTCTCCACAGGGAATAGTGTTCGTTAGGTGTGAAAGGCTACTCTAATTAGGTCTAAGGGTTGAGGAAGATTCTTTTTATGTTTTTATAGTTTTTTATGAAAGCAAGTAAAATCTCGGGTTTAAAGGAGTGGGCGGAATTAGTTGCTAGTCAACTAACCCAAATTACTACGAATGCAAATAAAATAAAATAACAAAAAATAAAATGTGGTGAGAAACTTATGTGTAGAGAAATGTGTTTACTTAGATTTCCTTACTCCCTAACTATCTTTTACCGGTTAATTAGTGTGTATTAGTCGCGTGGGTGACGGGTGTATTCCTTAATACCATTCGTGGGGTGGCGTACTTACTTCCCCAAACTCTACAAGCTCCTACTTCACTCCTATGTCGAGCCGGCTAGGAAGCTCCTAACATGGGATCACTAGAATTCGCTTGTGCATTAAATACAACCATAAAAACCTTTAGTACGCGTTTGGTTCATGTTTCTTAAGACGTTCAAGCAAGTTACCGAATAGGAAGTTAGCCAGTTTTCTTAAGCCTAACATAGATAAACAATCATCCAATACAACTAACAACACACCAACAACCAATAATCAATAGCTAGGTTTCATTAGATCTAAGCAAACACAAGATAAATTTAGCCTAACATGTTAAACAAAAGACAAGCATAAGATAGAATCAAACAACACATAGACATATTGAATGATTAATTGATAACTTATCTTTCAATGAAACATGGAAGATCTCAAGGCAAAAAGCCCTGAAAAAGTAGCTAAAATCGTCTTAGGGTTTTATCCCAAAATTCCACACACTAAGCTCTCTCTTATGACAAAAAATTAGAAAACTATATATAGATTTTTGGATCTGACGGCGTCACCTTATGCATTGTGACGCCGTCACCTCGCCGCTTTTAGGGTTCCCGGGTGACCTTCTTGACGCCGTCCCTCTTTAATTCTCCAAAATCCGTTCTGGCCTATCAAGGCTTGACGCCGTCGAACATTGAACGTGACGCCGTCCCCTTATGATTTAAGCCGTGACGCCCTTGATTTAGTTAAAGCGTGACGCCGTCAGAATTCTCATGCTAACTCACTGGCCCGTCATGAGTAAATTTCACATCCCACTTTTCTTGCCAAGGCATGACGCCGTCAAGAGATGATTCTGACGCCGTCAAAGGCAAATTTCAGCCGATTTTTGAGACTTTGCCGTTTTCTTCACTTTAATGCTCCAAAAACGTCCAAAATGCCTCCTTTTCCAGATTTCTCCTCCAAAGTACCTAAAATGACAAAAGAAACGATTTAGGGCAATATTTGATCAAATAAATACGATTTCGGGCTTAAATGACCCCTTAAAAGCGGTACACTTTTCGCCTCATCAAATACCCTTACACTTGAGATTTGCTTGTCCTCAAGCAAATGCGCTTTTATTCTAATCAAAATACAAGTTAGGGGTCATTTAATGCTAACATAAAAGTAATTACAACAAATATTCGTTCCACTTTAATCATAATAAGCACGGAGATTACAAACTAGCACCTCACAAGTAGTGTTTAGATACTCACATCTCTCAGGTGTCATCAAAATAAATCTCATAAATGAAAACGGAAAATATCTCTCACTACCTGTCATAGCAAATAGATTACCATAGGCTTGGGAAAGGATCGAAAACCTCCTCCACTAGGCGTAAGCACCTAAGATAAACTATCAAAGAGGGCTTTTAATGGGTTATAATGTTAGGTGTAGGGAAAAGGAAAACACGGTTTTGTTGGATAAGGGATATTTTACTGGTGGCGAGTTAAAGATCTTGGTCAATTACATGTACTATACAATGTTGCTAAGCCAAGACTAGACTCGATCTTAAGCTAAAAATAAAATAACAAAAACATAAAATAAACATAAAATAAAACGGGATGGTAGTCCGTATGTTTTTTCTACTTTTCTTTTTCTCATTTTTTTTTGTGTTTTTTTTTTTTTTTTTTTTTTTTTTTTTTTTTTTTTTTTTTTTTTTTTTTTTCATACACTTTTACCCTACCATCCAAAATAATACATCATAGGGGCATTGCATCCCCTTACACTTGAACTTTCACATAACTTTACAAATACTAATCTAATGACTCGAATTAAGATAATTGAAAAACTTGGAGTACTATTAAAACATTTAGCACATATGGGGGTAATAAATGATGTTCTTCCCCATTACTCCATTATACTAGTACTTTACCCATGAGTCCCAATCGTCCCAAAACAATATGTACAAGGATATGACTCGACTTAGCAACCATGTAATCAATTAGATAATTAACTTGGGTTTAAACAAATGTTGTAACAATAATGCACTAAAAATGAGTGCATACAAGGTAGGCTAAGGCGATTTGGGTGTACATTTTAGTGGGGTGTAACAAATTCTTCCTTTAAGTAAAATGCTTAAAGGTCGAAACGAAAAGATAGGCTCTGAGGGGTGTACTAGGGGTATCGTGTACTAAAAATGAGTACAACGCAAAGGGTGTGGGAAAATTACTTGACCAATGTAGCCAATGTAATTATAACAAAAACACAGGTGTAAAACAATGGGTTAATCCTAATGCCTCTTATCATGTAGTAAATCTAACTACACGAATGTAGTCTCACTTGTGGCCTTGGAATGGTCCTAACGCAAGTTCTAGAATCTAAGTGCTACCGGTACACACATCATAGCATAAATGCTTTTCCTACCAATTCTAGGGGCGAACCTCACATATTTGGGGGTGGAAAATTTTTTAGTGGTACGGTTTTGTGCTAGTCATATAACTCCTATCCGTGAGACGCTCATTAAGATCAAAGTTTCACTCCTATATGTTGTAAAAAATTTTAAATTTGGCACTAAAATTACCTTAACAAGTATTTATCTCAGTTTTATTACACATCTACTATTAAACAAACAAAAATCAAGCGCAATGGCATTCTCTAAAATCGTACTTTTACCCTCCCCTTACACTTAAGATGAACATTGTCCCCAATGTTCAAATAACAAGATGTAAAAGCATAAAGATAAAAGAATGAAATCAAATACTCCCCTGATTCGCTCGTTGGATAATGAAATTACACGGTTAAATCTTCTTCCAAGGTAATGTTGAAACTCCATGACTAATGCATCGCCATAAGCTTGATTCCATAAACATCTCCTTGTCCAAAATAACCTGTTGAACCTGAGAAAACAAACACGAAAACCTGCATAACATCGGCGGGATAAAATCTATATATAAGGATATAATGCTTGTGGAATGATAATTTTGCAGATTCCTGGAGATTATAAGTTGGAGATTTTAATAAAAACTTTTCTAAAAACAAAACTTTCAAAAATTTCTGGAAATTAAATCTGACGCCGTCAGGTTATAACCCCTGACGCCGTCAGAAATGACCTGACAAAAATTTTCATTTTTAGTTTCCGGAAAATTTCTGGAAAAACCTTTACCTTACTTCCTGGAATTCCTGCAAAACATCACTATGACTCGATACAAACATTTGACTCAAACAAATACAAATATGTATGTTAATTTATTATTATTACGATTCATGTTCATATGTGTTCTAATAAACCGATTTAGATTTCCCTTACACTTATCTTTTGCAAAATACCTTTATATGTAGTTAAGACGAAGTTAAAAACAACATAAAGCATTTTCACAAATTACTTTTGAACATGAATCAATAATAATAAAAGTTAAACACACATACGGAAAATAAAATCAAACAAACAAATAAATAAACACACAAAGCAAATAAAACAAATAAAGCTTGGGTTGCCTCCCAAGAAGCGCTTTTCTTTATTAACGAGTCTTGTAGCTAGACTCAAAGTCACGTACATTACGTGACTCCATCATCGGTCACGGTTCCTAGGCCATTCTCCTTCCCGGTTTTATATTCCGGTCCTAATTTCAAACAATCCTTGTAGAAACCGAATATCCTTTCCATAACATAGCCTACTCCTTTACTTCTATCCTCATCATTCCTATAGTAGACCGCTTGCTTGAGCTCCTTCTCAACATTTGACAAGTGTTGGAATTGTTCTATCTTATATGGCATTTGGTAGCTTACTTCATCGGTCTCATCCTTAAATCTAACTATCCCTAAGGAAGGTTCATAAGTCATTCTAGAGACCTCAACAAATGGTTTTCCAAAAACCACTTGAGTCAAGGATGCATCGACTATTGGGCGGATATCTTCTACAATTACAAAGTCGGTGACATAGGTGAAGTTTCCTACATAAACCGGTAATCCCTTAACTCTTCCCGTGAAGTTACTCATCCAACCCTTGTCAGGGAACATCCTATACCCAAGTTGATTTTTCATTATCAAGTTGTAGTGGGCTCTAGTCATGATGTTTATGGGCGATCTAAGGTCGATGTATGCTTTCCACACATGTAGATGTCCGATGTTGCATGGTATGTTGAGATTAGAAGGGTCGCCTATTTCAATGATTGGTCTACCTAGGAAGTATGGTGTCTCGGGGTCATCGAATAAGTTTGTATGATATGCGCGCTCTTCCTTAGTGGGTAGCCTATTGAAGTAGTCCTCATCATCATCTACTTCTTCAATCTCACTTGTCCTAACTTCCTTATCAACCTCGATTTTCTTATCCTCATCCTTAGGTTCACTATTATCCTCATTCCTATCAATTGGTTTAATAGTGACAATGTTGACAAAGTGGACGTGTTTGGATGAAGAGGGGTCTTTTATTTGGGGTCCGCTATTTGCGTTCCTAGCGTCCTTATGTGGAGGTGATAGCACTTGGTTATTGAGGGCTTTCAACAAGTTGTCAATTTTATTGGTCATCTCCGTTTGTTGCTGATTGAATTCGGATTCGAATTTGGCTAAACGAGCTTCTTGAGATGCCATAAATTGAGACATCAATCCTTCAAAGTTATTGGTACTACCATTGCCGGAAGGATTGTTGTTGAAAGTACGGTTCGAGTTGGAACCGCTTGATTGGAAACGATTAGGTGGGTTGGAAGAATTGGTTTGTTGTGAGTTTTGGTTTTGTTTCCACCTAAGGTTCGGGTGATTTTTCCATGAGGGGTTGTATGAATCACCGTAATGGTTTGGCTCGGGTTTGAAAGTGTACCACTTGTCTCCCGCTCCGTCGGTACGCGAGGATGCGTAGTCCACAAAAGCTTGTTCGGGGAGTTCCATGCAATCACGAGTGTCGTGGGGACCACTACATAATTCACATGAAGGAGTGATTTTGTTCACTTGGCTTGAAGGTTTAGGAGCCTCGTAGGATTTCATGAGAAACTTGACTTGGTCTTCAAGTTCTATGATCCTACGGTCGGAAGTGCTTGAATTGTTCAAAGGCAAAGATATTGCCTTGACCGTTTTATTCAAATCACGGGGATCACTCCAACTTTCGTTGTCATAAAGAGCAAGATCCTCTAGGAGAGCCCATGATTGTTCCGCACTTAGATCACGTAGCTTGCCACCGGCCGATTGGTCAATGGTTTGCCTCGTGGAGAGATTGATATGGTCATAGAAGATTTGGACTTGGAGCCAAAGTTCTATGCCATGGTGAGGGACCTTTTGGAGTAAGTCCTTGAATCGAGTCCATGCCTCGTAGAGAGTTTCGCCTTGACGTTGTTGGAACATCAAGATATCATTCCTTAGCTTGGTAGTTCTTCCCGGTGGGAAAAACTGAGCAAGGAAACGAGTAGTGAGATCATCCCAAGAGGTGATGGATCCTGCGGGTTGACGTTCTAGCCACTGACTAGCTTGGTCCCGCAGAGAGAATTGGAAGAGACGCAATCGGGTCGTCTCTCGAGTGGCAACATCAAGGTCTATAGAATCAACGATTTTAAGAAAGTCCTTGAGATGTTGATTAGGATCTTCAGAACGAAGTCCATGGAATGCGCATCCGCTTTGCACCAACCGGATGGTGTCGGATCGCAAGGGTGTGATATTGGCTCCTTGAGTGAGCTCAATTGTGTTTCGATAGCCATGGTGGCTAGGACGGGAATACTCTCCTAAAGTACGGGCTCTAGGAGGTGGTTGTGGTTGTTGTGGTGGTGGGTTGTGGGGGTTAAGGATATTACCATCTTCCATGATGTCGGATGGTATGGTTACGAACAAAGACACGAAGAAAATAGATAGACTAAAGAAAACCTAAAAAAATAAAACAAAAATCTCACTAGAAAGGAATCTAGTGAGTAGACCTAATAGAAATAAAAATTCAACCTAAACAATAACTATTCCCCGGCAGCGGCGCCAAAAACTTGATGCGTGGTTTTGTAACCTTACAACAGGTTTTACCTCTCGAGGGATCTCAAGAGGCTTACAACCCCACCAGGCAGTGTACCTGACCGATGTAGTATAGTGTAGTGGTAAGTACGGGGGATTGATCATTCTCCACAGGGAATAGTGTTCGTTAGGTGTGAAAGGCTACTCTAATTAGGTCTAAGGGTTGAGGAAGATTCTTTTTATGTTTTTATAGTTTTTTATGAAAGCAAGTAAAATCTCGGGTTTAAAGGAGTGGGCGGAATTAGTTGCTAGTCAACTAACCCAAATTACTACGAATGCAAATAAAATAAAATAACAAAAAATAAAATGTGGTGAGAAACTTATGTGTAGAGAAATGTGTTTACTTAGATTTCCTTACTCCCTAACTATCTTTTACCGGTTAATTAGTGTGTATTAGTCGCGTGGGTGACGGGTGTATTCCTTAATACCATTCGTGGGGTGGCGTACTTACTTCCCCAAACTCTACAAGCTCCTACTTCACTCCTATGTCGAGCCGGCTAGGAAGCTCCTAACATGGGATCACTAGAATTCGCTTGTGCATTAAATACAACCATAAAAACCTTTAGTACGCGTTTGGTTCATGTTTCTTAAGACGTTCAAGCAAGTTACCGAATAGGAAGTTAGCCAGTTTTCTTAAGCCTAACATAGATAAACAATCATCCAATACAACTAACAACACACCAACAACCAATAATCAATAGCTAGGTTTCATTAGATCTAAGCAAACACAAGATAAATTTAGCCTAACATGTTAAACAAAAGACAAGCATAAGATAGAATCAAACAACACATAGACATATTGAATGATTAATTGATAACTTATCTTTCAATGAAACATGGAAGATCTCAAGGCAAAAAGCCCTGAAAAAGTAGCTAAAATCGTCTTAGGGTTTTATCCCAAAATTCCACACACTAAGCTCTCTCTTATGACAAAAAATTAGAAAACTATATATAGATTTTTGGATCTGACGGCGTCACCTTATGCATTGTGACGCCGTCACCTCGCCGCTTTTAGGGTTCCCGGGTGACCTTCTTGACGCCGTCCCTCTTTAATTCTCCAAAATCCGTTCTGGCCTATCAAGGCTTGACGCCGTCGAACATTGAACGTGACGCCGTCCCCTTATGATTTAAGCCGTGACGCCCTTGATTTAGTTAAAGCGTGACGCCGTCAGAATTCTCATGCTAACTCACTGGCCCGTCATGAGTAAATTTCACATCCCACTTTTCTTGCCAAGGCATGACGCCGTCAAGAGATGATTCTGACGCCGTCAAAGGCAAATTTCAGCCGATTTTTGAGACTTTGCCGTTTTCTTCACTTTAATGCTCCAAAAACGTCCAAAATGCCTCCTTTTCCAGATTTCTCCTCCAAAGTACCTAAAATGACAAAAGAAACGATTTAGGGCAATATTTGATCAAATAAATACGATTTCGGGCTTAAATGACCCCTTAAAAGCGGTACACTTTTCGCCTCATCACATTGCCTAGTGAAACCTTAGACGAACTCTAAGATTTATTTTGAGGATTATTCCATTGATACTTTAGGAATCCTTAGCCCATCACTGTAGTGTGGACAAAAATTTTCCTGTGCTTTTGAAAAATTATTTATGAAGCTATTTTTCAGAAATAAAGCGTTGAACACCATCTAAAACTTTTTGAATAAATATCACAGTGACTGTACGAAACATTACATCATTTGGTCCTCAATTATACATAACCTGATCAACTATGTATAATTTTGGAAGAATCATGTAACGAGTTGGACAGTTATATTTTCAGATTTTCTACTACTAACTTTTCATTCAAAAGCAAAATATTGAAACAAAACCAATTGTTCATAAATTATTATTTTGATTTCATGAAACAAAAGTCTACAACTACTACCCATCCTTTCTAAGATAGGAATTCGACAACATTATGGATAGAAAAACCCTAAGATTTTATTAAGAAACCTTGGAAGATAATACATAGAAACATAATTAGCAACTAAAGTGCTAATATTACAAGGATTACATAAGCTTTATTACATTGAGGATTACTTAGAAAACACAAACAAAAGACCATCCTAGTGACCTTAGCGTGAGACTTATTTTCCCATGACTGATCCACGATAAAGGATGCAATGGTAAGCGGTATGACGAACCATAGGATCAAGCACAAACCTTCATGATTTTCTTCCGGATTACACACCATGTAGGTAACAATCGCAACAACTAAAACAATTGCTATAAGTGTAACAAAATGCGGCATCTTGAGGTTTTTAGAAGAGAATTTGATGGTGAAAGAATGAGGATTAGAAATGAGGTATTTATAGGGAGGATGTGACCGTTATTTTGGAACGTTGGAATCACTATTTGAATCTGACCGTTGCATAGTGGTTAATTAGGTGGCAAAACATTCAAATTTAATGCATCCAGTAGGAAAAAGACTGACCAAATTACGTTCCCTTAGGTATCGAATGGAAATTCCTAGACGACTCTATTAGGCCAAAACTATAATTGAGGAATTAGTAGTGAAATAATATTTTTGGAGACATAGGACATAAGAATAAAATAATATTATATTATTTTATTTTTAACTTGAGGCATTTTAAGCATATCAAACTCCTATCGCAACCTATTCTCAAATTCCCTATTCAGGTTAGAAATCTAGGCCTGACTATTCCTATACTTCGTTTTCCCAATTTCCACAACCAACATAGACTGAATCTCGGGACGAGATTCCCTTGACGGTGGGTGACTGTAACCACTGTGAAAAATCCTCATTTAAAATAAACTATCTCTCAGAATACTTATCCCTTTTTCCACGTAGATTTTTTTTTTTTCTTTCTTGATTGTAACTATTATCTTATGTGAAGGAGATCACATCCCGAATAACCGTGCTTGCAACCCAACCTTAACTGATTTAACATTTACCTATGTAAAACATCTTTGACATAAAAGGTTATGAGGTCCCACTTATCACTTTACGTTATTTCGCTAATGTACATTTAAAACTGAACGTTCCTTAACTGATGATAGTTTTATGAAACCCTAAACTACCATAACAACATTTATGAACAACAAAACCCTAGAAATACTAAAAGTACAAATCATATGATTAATGTACAAGTCCCTAAAGCATAAAAACCTTAATTCTACTTTAACTCCCGATAAAACCCTAATCTCACATAACTATGAATTTATATATATACATTTTACAAACCCTAATTTATTTATACAATATTTTTACAAGATAGTATATTTACAAGTTATTTAAACTAGTGTACAAGTCATTTATGCACAAAATCATTTATTCACAATATCTTTATAAAAATCCTCTTTATATTTATTATAAAGTATAAATTACAAACCCTACATGCATAATTTCTAAAAATTATATTTTCTAAACTCACTAAATATTTTTACAAGTCTTTAAACCTAAAGTACAAGTATCTAATGCATATAAACTAAAAATTCCATTTATTTACTTTTAACTTAACAAAACTTAACATATAATTTTCACAACTTAATAAATTATAAAAATTACATTTTTCTCATATTCTAAATTATAGTACAACCTTACTAAAGCTAAAGTACAAGTCTTTTATGCATGAAACTATATATTTATAAAATCCTAAATAAAACCTTAATAGTAGTTATTTAAAATGACATTTTATGTAATATTTTTACACAATAAATTATAAAAATAATTTATTTATTTATTTAACATATGTACAACTCCATAAACTCAATGTACAACCCTTTAATGCACAAGATCATAAAAACTCATTTATTTGTATTTAAACCTTAATAAAAATTACATAAAAATCATAGAAAATTAAGAAATAATTAAAAATATATTTTTCTTATTTTTCTTACATTAGTACAAGTCTTATAAGCCTAGAGTACAACTTGCTAAAGCACAAAAATCATTTTTCTCCATTTATATACAATTCAATATATGTTTAATTAGGACATAAGGATTCAAAATTCATTTCTAACTAAGTCTTAAACCTAGGAACCCTAATTCTACCCTAAACCTTAGTTTACAAGTCAACAAAGCCTTAGGTACAACTCCCTTAAGCATGATTCGACCCATAACTAGCCAATTACACCTTCTAGTTTAATCCTAACCCTAAACTAACCATATCTAACGAAATTCTTAAGCCTTAAGAGTCTAATTACATGATCCCTAAGTGAAACACATCACCTCCCTTCTAGAATGGGATTATGTGTATGGCATACAACCTATACACATCATTTCCCCCTCCTAAACCTTATGTGTCGTCTTCCTCAACCTCACAGCACACCAATCTAACCTATGGAGGATATTAGAACACATCAAACCCTAATTAATAACCTTCCTATAAATAGAACACAACATAAACCCTAAAAATCCCATAACCCATCGAATTAAACCACAAAGCCTCAAAACACTTCACCACTGATCCCATAAGCCTAGATTAAGTCTAAATGCACCCAAGAAAGCAGTAGGATAAAGATAGAAACATAGGAGAGCTCGAATCAAACCCTACACCAAAAATTTTGCCCTAGTCGACTCAATATAGCAAGGTATATCTATGGCCCTATTTACTTACTTTTCTATACTTATTTTAAGTCTACATAAGTCCTAGAACATGTTATAATAAGATCATAAGTCCAGAATTAACAATAACTCATTTTTACTCAATTTTGTTCAAACCGAGTTTATTAATAAAAATCTATTCGAATAGGAGATCTAAAATACCTAGGATGTTAAAAATGGATTAGGAACTCTTTAAATATGTTATATTAACTGAACATAACATAAAAACACATGGTCTAAAATTCGGATTACAAGAAAACAAGGTTTTCTTTTCTTTTTCTTCCTGTCGACACAGCAGCAGACCTGCTGCTTTCGTCCTTAATTTAGCCTAGTAAACGAATCTTATAAATTCTAGTTTTCGACATGGTTAAAGTAGACTAAAAGGGCTACACATAGGAAAAAGAATCAACGTTTTTCGTTAAGAAACGAGGGAGAACGAGGCAAAAGAAGTTGGGTTAAAATCTGTGTCGAGTAACATGAAATTACGAGTTTCTGTTTTTGTTTTTGAATTCGTGGGTTCGATTCAGGCCACAAAACTTTACAAAAATACTTTTAAAATACTTATACACACTTTAGAAAAGGTTTCATAAAAAGTCTCGGCTTAAATCACGAGATATAAATTGTTTTTGGGAATAAAGGATGTCGAGTGTAGTCGGGTAGTAAACACAAGGACCATTTCTGTCAAAAACTATATAAATTTCTGTTTTGGGACTTGTCTTGCGATCAGGGAATCCCTAAGGGGGTAAAAGTGTCGATTTTGAAACTTGAGGGTATAAAGTGTCAATTAACTAAAGTCCGAGGGTAAAAGTCGTAAACCCTAGAAACCTTAGGGTAGAAAACGTAACTATATGAAATATTATTAATATTTTAATATTATTAATATTATTATTATTATTCTTATTCTTATTATTATTATTTTAGGAATATTAAAACCTAGAATACGTTTTTGGTCATAACTAATTGACGAAGTGTCCTTTTAACGAACGGACGGAACCGAAACTTACAGATAAGAAGATCAGATAAAATCTTACTTTTGAAACTACATATTGGCTCTATTAAGTATTTAACTATCAAACCAAAACATAACGAAACAAACATTGAAAACCTATATAATCAGAAACAATTACTGAAAACTTGACATAACCACCCAGGTTGCAAGCCGGAGACGTTTATCAACTTTGTTTAGCTTTTGTTTTCCATCCAGACTGCTCAGGTGAGTTCATAGTCCCACTTTTCTTATATGTTTTCCAAACTTGTGGGGAGATACATGCTATTAAACCGAACACAAGTATTTTCCTGATTGTTATTGCTATAAGTTAACTGTTGCCTATTTATTTTAAAAGACCCTGTTATCATGCACCATTAATCACCTGCGGGTGAGCGCGAATATAGTGAATAGATCTATTGGCAGTTGACGTCCCATTTGTGTTGCTGGCTAAGGAACCAAATGCATTATATTTGAGTTTAATAAAGAGTTTCAGGCAGACTCCTACCCGGGGCAAGGTTACCTACATTTAATTATGGGGTAATTTTTAACCTGTTAACGCTTTGCGTGTCATGAGGCTTAGTGCAATATTCCGAACTGTGATATAACTGATTTCTCATATTTGGCTTGTGTTCAAACTGATTATAAATTCAAACGCTATGGATTCACTCAACCTTTGTGCTGACTTTTTAAGCATGTTTATCTCAGGTAACTGGAAGTACGATTTGGCATGGAGTGGCGGTGGACTTTCTTTTAAAAGAGTGTCCGTTTTGTTATCATTCAAATGAATAATGTATCATTTATAATGTATTTCGAAACCTCCCACTGGGACCTATCTTATGTACTCTGATATTTAATAAATGAATGATAACAATTTAATAAAAATGTCTCTTTTCAAGTCGTTTTCTATTCCCATGACTGTGAACCATGAAGTAGCACCCCAAAGCTTATATTCCGCTGCGTATCTCGAAAATGGGGGTGTTACAGATTGGTATCAGAGCTTGTGGTTATAGAGAACCAAATGTTTTCAAACATTGGACTATAACCGATTTTCACAAACTTAACTAAAAAGTCCTCCGTGCCACAACGCCACTGAAACGTTACTTGTATATGTTTATTTCTAATTATTAGTTACATAGTAAAATGTTTATAATTACCAGGTGGTTACAGAATCCTGACTTTCCCTACCCATTATATTCCTCTTATGTCGGACTCGGATATTGAAAAATATCACGATAGTACCGGACATCATGATAATACCTACATCCTTGTCACCATTACCACATCCACTTTCCTACACATATACCATTAGTTCCTGCATATATCTTTACCTCCACCTCCACTATCATCTAAAAGTTTCTATCCCTCATCTGTCCCGTTCGAACTTAGTGAAGAAATTAGGACCATTATCGCCCGATATCATACTTTACCCCGATTACCTATTCCTGACTTCCCTATTCCACTGCGAGTCTTGGAGGTGAGCAAAGGTTCGCAATCAGCACAAGAACGACAGCCGACTATCTTCACCCTGCTGACGCAATTAGAACGGCAAGAAGAACAGAACGAGACTGCGTAGGTCATCCCGATGAGCTATCTCTAGAATACATCGAGAGTATAAAATATAGAGTTGAAGATTCAGAGACCATGAAGCAGAAGATGGACGAGAATCGTGAGAAGGCAGAGGACCGTCATGAGCAGCTGAGACGAGAAATACCTATGACGAATTGAAGATGCTAGAAGAGAAGAAAAGAAATGAAGAAGAAAAATGAAGAACCAACGACAGCTCGGATGAAGATCACTATTTTGGAGAAAATAGTGGGAGATATGCAAGATAGATATTAAGAGTAAATATATATCCTCGTCAGCATGATCTTCAAACTGAAAAGTTGACTCGAAAGAGTTTCTGGTAGCCACTAAAATCAGATTTATATCTACCAGCTTTTGTACAATGTCTTGGCCATGAGATATATAGCATAAATATGACGCTTGTACTAATTTTGTTATATATATAACAAGTTAACAAGTTATTTATGACTATATGTGGTCTTGATTTTGTTGTATTTTGCTGTATATGGTATCGGTTGATGTGGACCAGTGATGATCATCTCACCTATACGTATGATAATTGGACATGTTGTGATCTTATGATTTTCATAAAGTTTTACCTTGACAATCTAACAAAATATAAACATATGTAAAACCTAGAAAGAATAACCAAACCTACCATTACCCGTACCCTAGGATAACCAAGAGCGAAAATTTGATGATAGAAAAACCATCACCTTAACTTAAGGATTTCCCGACCTAGAAATTAGGCAAGATATTACCACTAAGAAAAAGACTTTAAGAGAAAATTTGATGATAGAAAACCCTAATACCAATAGGAAAACCAAGGCTGGTGCAGAAGAAAACTAGAATTCATTAAGGAATCCCAACCATGTCCTAGTATGACCCCTAAGTTTAAACAGAAAAATTGAGGTTTAGAACTCTCTAAGTTGTAATTTTCCTTCCAGATACTCCTTAGCTACGATGAATGTAATCTAAATAAATTATTTTCCTACTCTATGAAATCTCTATTTCGCGATAATTCCTTCATATTCCCAAATCCGCATTTAGCTTTCATATCTACTCTATTTCCCCAAACTCTATTCATAAACATTGCCTAGTGAAACCTTAGACGAACTCTAAGATTTATTTTGAGGATTATTCCATTGATACTTTAGGAATCCTTAGCCCATCACTGTAGTGTGGACAAAAATTTTCCTGTGCTTTTGAAAAATTATTTATGAAGCTATTTTTCAGAAATAAAGCGTTGAACACCATCTAAAACTTTTTGAATAAATATCACAGTGACTGTACGAAACATTACATCATTTGGTCCTCAATTATACATAACCTGATCAACTATGTATAATTTTGGAAGAATCATGTAACGAGTTGGACATTTATATTTTCAGATTTTCTACTACTAACTTTTCATTCAAAAGCAAAATATTGAAACAAAACCAATTGTTCATAAATTATTATTTTGATTTCATGAAACAAAAGTCTACAACAACTACCCATCCTTTCTAAGATAGGAATTCGACAACATTATGGATAGAAAAACCCTAAGATTTTATTAAGAAACCTTGGAAGATAATACATAGAAACATAATTAGCAACTAAAGTGCTAATATTACAAGGATTACATAAGCTTTATTACATTGAGGATTACTTAGAAAACACAAACAAAAGACCATCCTAGTGACCTTAGCGTGAGACTTATTTTCCCCATGACTTATCCATGATAAAGGATACAATAGTAAGCGGTATGACGAACCATAGGATCAAGCACAAGTGATGCGTGTGATGTGTCATTGCGGTTTAGCAGTTTTAATGCC
This sequence comes from Artemisia tridentata subsp. tridentata, assembly GCA_021014915.2. NCBI lineage: Eukaryota > Viridiplantae > Streptophyta > Magnoliopsida > Asterales > Asteraceae > Artemisia > Artemisia tridentata. The sequence continues at coordinate 28,973,948 of CP139506.1, read as the reverse complement.
TACTCAAGTTTTAAATTTATATTTAGCCGACTTATCAATAACACACACACTTAACGAGCAGTGTACCCGGTCAGTATGAAGATAATGGTAAGTAGAGTGTCGATCACTAAGAGTGGAACGTATTATCTCGTTATTCTAATCAGTATTTTAATATCCTAACGCAAGGGGGTTTCAGCCTGAGAGACTGGCACGATTTGTTGCAATTAAATAATAAAATAAACCAATAGGCACGAATCAGCAAGTAGCACACACGTACACAGATAAATACTCGAGACAATAAGAGAGCTGTCCTTATGATTAAGTAGATTGTCACTTGTTTTATTGATAGCTTTATATGAAGTGTATGTAGTTAACCCTTTCTCGTTGGTCCTAATCTTATCGGCGAGTAAACCCTTAATGATTACTTATGTCTAAAAGTTATTCCTAAGTGATCAATTTAGTAATAACCGTGGGAGCCACATTATGTCCCGCAGTCAAATGCCTGCAAGCCACTAATAAACACAGAGGTTATCAATGCACTAATAAGTAGTAACCAAAGACATCAACATATAAACTTTAATTGATGGGAAAGCAAGTATTAAAGGGAGTGCAATCTTTCATTGTCACATTACACAAGCCACCAATCCTGATGAATTAAAGTTTGCTAACACAATAAAACAAAACTACTTAATGAATTAAACACATGCAGCACCTTCTTACAGCTCTTGTATCCTTGATTTGGGTGTGTCTTGTGCTGCCTCCTTGACTGAATTCGTCCTTTGTTTCTCCTGTTCGGACTTAGGTTATAATATATTGCCTATGAAATTCGTCTGGTCTTGGGGTATTTATAGTTTCTGTCTGAGGGAAGATGCGGCGCATCTAGTAAGTAGATGCGGCGCATGTACTTAACTTCGCGTGGGGTCCAAGATTATAATATTCAGGAATATTCGTACACCGCCAGAAGATGCGGCGTAACTCCATGATTAGATGCGACGCATGTCCTCTTGTATCTTGGATCGTATCTGGTGATATCTTGATAGTGATGCGGCGCATGTCATGAGTGAGATGCGGCGCATCTGGAGCAGATTAGTCTTGATCTTCTTCATTTCAGTAGACTCTTAACTTCTTGCATGTTATGCTCCATAATCAGTCCAAAATCGCTAAGTTTCACCAAATGCTTGTTTTTACCTGAGAATTTGATGCGTGGTTTTGTGACCTTACAACAGGTTTTACCTCTCGAGGGATCTCAAGAGGCTTACAACCCCACCAGGCAGTGTACCTGACCGATGTAGTATAGTGTAGTGGTAAGTACGGGGGATTGATCGTTCTCCACAGGGAATAGTGTTCGTTAGGTATGAAAGACTACTCTAATAGGTCTAAGGGTTGAGGAAGATTCTTTTTTATGTTTTTATATTTTTATGAAAGCAAGTAAAATCTCGGTTTTGAAGGAGTGGGCGGAATTAGTTGCTAGTCAACTAACCCAAAATTACTACAAATGCAAATAAAATAAAATAACTGAAAATAAAATGTTGTGAGAAACTTATGTGTAGAGAAATGTGTTTACTTAGATTTCCTTACTCCCTAACTATCTTTTACCGGTTAATTAGTGTGTATTAGTCGCGTGGATGACGGGTGTATTCCTTAATACCATTCGTGGGGTGGCGTACGTACTTCCCCAACTCTACAAGCTCCTACTTCACTCCTATGTCGAGCCGGCTAGGAAGCTCCTAACATGGGATCACTAGAATTCGCTTGTGCATTAAATACAACCATAAAAACCTTTAGTACGCATTTGGTTCATGTTTCTTAAGACGTTCAAGCAAGTTACCGAATAGGAAGTTAGCCAGTTTTCTTAAGCCTAACATAGATAAACAATCATCCAATACAACTAATAACACACTAATAACCAATAATCAATAGCTAGGTTTCATTAGATCTAAGCAAACACAAGATAAATCTAGCCTAACATGTTAAACAAAAGACAAGAATAAGATAGAATCAAACAACACATAGACATATTGAATGATTAATTGATAACTTATCTTCAATGTAACATGGAAGATCTCAAGGCAAAAAGCCTTGAAAAAGAAGCTAAATTCGTCTTAGGGTTTTCTCCCAAAATTCCACACACTAAGCTCTCCCTTAATGACAAAAAATTAGAAAACTATATATAGATTTTTGGATCTGACGGCGTCACGTTATGGAGTGTGACGCCGTCACCTCGCCGCTTTTAGGGTTCCCGGATGACCTTCTTGACGCCGTCCCTCTTTAGCTCTTCAAAAATCCATTCTGGCTTATCAAGGCTTGACGCCGTCGAACCTTGAACGTGACGCCGTCCCTCTTTGATTTAAGCCGTGACGCCCTTGATCAAGTTAAAGCGTGACGCCGTCAGAATTCACATGCTATTTTCACTGGCTTATCATGAGTAAATTTCACGTCCACTTTTTCTTGCCAAGGCATGACGCCGTCTGGGGTTAAATGTGACGCCGTCAAAGGTAACTTTCAGCCGATTTTTGAGACTTTGCCGTTTTCTTCACTTTTATGCTCCAAAAACGTCCAAAATGCCTCCTTTTCCAGATTTCTCCTCAAAAGTACCTAAAATGACAAAAGGAACGATTTAGGGCAATATTTGATCAAATAAATACGATTTAGGGCTTAAATGACCCCTTAAAAGCGGTACACTTTTCGCTTCATCAAATACCCTTACACTTGAGATTTGCTTGTCCTCAAGCAAATGCGCTTTTATTCTAATCAAAACACAAGTTAGGGGTCATTTAATGCAAACATAAAAGTAATTACAACAAATATTCGTTCCACTTCAATCATAATAAGCACGGAGATTATAAACTAGCACCTCACAAGTAGTGTTTAGATACTCACATCTCTCAAGTGTCATCAAAATAAATCTCATAAATGAAAACGGATAATATCTCTCACTACCTGTCATAGCAAATAGATTACCATAGGCTTGGGAAAGGATCGAAAACCTCCTCCACTAGGCGTAAGCACCTAAGATAAACTATCAAAGAGGGCTTTTAAATGGGTTATAACGTTAGGTGTAGGGAAAAGGAAAACACGGTTTTGTTGGATAAAGGATGTTTTACTGGTGGCGAGTTAAAGATCTTGATCAATTACATGTACTATACAATGTTGCTAAGCCAAGACTCGACTCAATCTTAAGCTAAAAATAAAATAACAAAAACATAAAACAAACATAAAATGAAACGGGATGGTAGTTCGTATGTTTTTTCTATTTTTCTTTTTCTCATTTTTTTTTTTTTTTATTTTTTTTTTATTGATTTTTTTTTTTTTTTTTTTTTGCATACACTTTTGCCCTACCATCCAAAATAATACATCATAGGGGCATTGCATTCCCCTTACACTTGAACTTTTACATAACTTTACAATTAACTAATCTAATGACTCGAATTAAGATAATCGAAAAACTTGGAGTACTTTTTAAAATATTTAGCACATATGGGGGTAATAAATGATGTTCATCCCCATTACTCCATTATACTAGTACTTTACCCATGAGTCCCAATCGTCCCAAAACAATATGTACATGGATATGACTCGACTTAGCAACCATGTAATCAACTAGATAATTAACTTGGGTTTAAACAAATGTTGTAACAATAATGCACTAAAAATGAGTGCATACAAGGTAGGCTAAGGCGATTTGGGTGTACATTTAAGTGGGGTGTAACAAATTCTTCCTTTAAGTAAAATGCTTAAAGGTCGAAACGAAAAGATAGGCTCTGAGGGGTGTACTAGGGGTATCGTGTACTAAAAATGAGTACAACGCAAAGGGTGTGGGAGAATTACTTGACCAATGTAGCCAATGTAATTATAACAAAAAACACAGGTGTAAAACAATGGGTTAATCCTAATGCCTCTTATCATGTAGTAAATCTAACTACACGAATGTAGTCTCACTTGTGGCCTCGGAATGGTCCTAACGCAAGTTCTAGAATCTAAGTGCTACCGGTACACACATCATAGCATAAATGCTTTTCCTACCAATTCCAGGGGCGAACCTCACATATTTGGGGGTGGAAAATTTTTTTAGTGGTACGGTTTTTGTGCTAGTCATATAATTCCTATCCATGAGACGCTCATTAAAATCAAAGTTTCACTCCTAAATGTTGTAAAAAAAATTTAAATTTGGCACTAAAATTACCCTAACAAGTATTTCTCTCAGTTTTATTACACATCTACTATTAAACAAACAAAAATCAAGCGTAATGCATTCTCTAAAATCGTACTTTTACCCCCCCTTACACTTAAGATGAACATTGTCCCCAATGTTCAAATAACAAGATGTAAAAGCATAAAGTAAAAGAATGAAATCAAATACTCCCCTGATTCGCTCGGTGGATAATGAAATTACACGGTTAAATCTTCCTCCAAAGAGAATGTTGAAGCTCCATGACTAATGCATCGCCATAAGCTTGATTCCATAAACATCTCCTTGTCCAAAATAACCTGTTAAACCTGAGAAAACAAACACGAAAACCTGCATAACATCGGCGGGATAAATCTATATATAAGGATATAATGCTTGTGGAATGATAATTTTGCAGATTCCTGGAGATTATAAGTTGGAGATTTAATGAAAACTTTTTAAAAACAAAACTTTCAAAAATTTCTGAAAATTAAATTTGACGCCGTCAGGTTATAAACCCTGACGCCGTCAGAAATGACCTGACAAAAATTCTCATTTTAAGTTTCCGGAAAATTTCTGGAAAAACCTTTACCTTACTTCCGGGAAATCCTGCAAAACATCATTATGACTCGATACAAGCATTTGACTCAAACAAATACTAATATGTATGTTAATTTATTATTATTATGATTCATGTTCATTTGTGTTCTAATAAACCGATTTAGATTTCCCTTACACTTATCTTTTGCAAAATACCTTTATATGTAGTTAAGACGAAGTTAAAAACAAAATAAAGCATTTTCACAAATTAGTTTTGAACATGAATCAATAAGAATAAAAATTAAACACACATACGGAAACAAATAAAATCAAACAAACAAATAAATAAACACACAAAGCAAATAAAACAAATCAAATGAGGCTAGCATGCGATAAATAAAATCAATGTAACAAATGTTTTAAGGCAAACAGATGCCTTCCCTAAATTATTACAGACCATATTGTTTCAACACATACAACCAAATATCAAATTGTTCAAACATCAAAACATCAAATCACATCATCACTGGGGTGGGGGTCCTTGGCGATAGTCATAGCCAGGAGGAAGATGCCCGTGGTACCCATATGGAGGGTAATCCTGCTCACGACCCGGGAAAGGGTCAACCTGCAGATGTGGTTCCAACTGATCACGTGTAGATAGATGCTGCATCTGACGAACCGTGTGATCATACATCCAGTCGAACCTCTCGTCCACCCTGGTCCTCCACGTATCAACCTGGCCCATCCAGGTCCCCTGGTGAGCCTGCCAATCCCCCCTGCTCATGTGCCGGTAGTAATCAGCTGTACCGGCCTCATACCCCTCATGCTGCTGCTGCTGGGGCTCCTCCTCCTCCTCATCATCCTCATCATCATCATCCTCAGCTCCAACCGGATGATACCACATAAAGGACCCATCATGCATCTCCATAATCACCTCCATCTGCTTCAAGGACCTCTCCTTCACCGTCCTGCATGCATCACCACTCAAATACCTCATGACCTCGGGCCTGAGGACTCCATAAGACTGAGCCATTCGGGTGATAAACATCCCACCATAAATCCTGTCTCCTTCCCTCTCCCCAACTCCACCATGCATAAAGCTAGCAACCCAAAACGGGATGTTGCAGTAAACATCATTAGAGTAGATAGTGTACAGGTAGAAGAGATCAGAAGCTGTGACACGGTGGTGAGAGCTGTGACGCCCTGTCAAGCTTAGGTGAGGCAACGATGAGTCAACCGAACCCTAGGGTCCCTGATTTGGGATGCCACAGTGGTCGAGGTATACACCCCATCCCCAATAGTTTGCCAGAACATGGAGCATCTAAAATCATTCTTCATCGACTCCCCACGCAACAACCTCTGCATGAACCCTGCCTGAATGGTATCATGCTGATCGTACAACCCAAGTCTCCACCCAAACTCAGCAACAGAACACGTCCTTAGCTCACCCCCCAGCCTGAAATAGATCGTGGTACTGCCTACATCGGTCCTTGCCTCAGCCATGTCAAAATGAAAGGTGGCAAAGAATTCCCGTACCAATTCCTCATATACCGGCTCCTGAATTTTAAACAGTCTTTCCCACTGGGGGCCGGTAAATCCATCCGTCTGAAAACTTTGGAGAAAGGTCTGCTCAAGACCTTCTCTCCTCAGAAAGTTCCAATCAACTACGGCCCCATTTTCGACCTTGTGTAGTAGCAGTTGTGCGTATTTGCTTGTAGCAGCATCGTTGTCAAAGACACCCCAACTGAGGACCGTATCCCCAAAGTTTTCTTGTTGAGATCGGGAAGAACTTCCTCGGCTGGGTCTTTGACGCTTACTCATTATCTGGAACAAAGCAGGAGGAACAAAAGTGTTAATATGTGAATTAAAGACTTGGTGGCGTATCAGACAGGTCTGACGCCGTCACCCTTTGATAGGTGACGCCGTCAGGTTCAACCACATTTAAATCCGAAATTACGAGGGAAAAATCAATATTCAAACTTTAAGCTTATAAACCAAACGCCCTTTTTACAGCAAAATGGGTGATTGGATCATAGGTTATGGTTCAAATTCGTGGCCTCCCTATTAGTGAATAGACCCAATTGATTGCCAATCATCAAATGCTTTAATCTTTGTTAAATAACACTAATTAAAACACATTATGAGTTCTAAGCATGAATCAATCCTAGGGTTTCACGAGTTGGGGATTTTCGAAATTTACAAATCCTATGAGTAATTGAAGCGAAAAGAATGAGTAAAAATTACTTACCACGTGAAGATTGGAAGCGGAAATTGGCGAATTTGCCCTGGGAAATTCGGAGGTGGGGTTGGAGTGGATATGGTTTGTGGGGTTTGTGATGAAAGTGATGGAAATTAAGTTATTATTGCTGTGCAGACGGGGTGACGTCGTCACGTTTAAATTCTGACGCCGTCAGATTAGCGTATTTTACTACTTTGTGCCAGTTTACAAATGAGCCCCTCGTACTTTAAGAGAGCAGCTAGTCAGGGTCAATAATCCTGATAGCTAGTCTCGTTAACAAGTTCCTCCTGGGTCAAATGTTTTGTTACTGTCACGGGGTGTAGTAAAATGTTGAAAAGGGTCGGTTGACGTCTTATTCGGGTCCCAATTTCCATCAAGGCGAGTATTCAGGGAGTGAGAGGAACTTTCCCAGGGGGTTTTCGAAATGATGGCGTGCTTTAATTGAGTTCTTCTCACACCTGGCTTAAAGCCAAAAGATCGTTTCCTAGCTTCATGAAAGTTAGGGAGCGTGACAACCATGCTCCCCACGAAAATGCTACGATCTTGAGAGTTTTTCTCGCGAGAGGATCCAAATAGATAAGAGGGTTTTGAAAGTGAAGGCTCGGGGAGGAGGGTTTCATCATCCCATTCGTTGTATGGTTCATTAGGGACCGGGAGTTCAAAGATCTTCTCGATCTTTTTGTGTGAGGCTTCTTCCCTAATTTTCTCCTTTATTCTCACGATAAACTTTTCTGCTAGTTCCATGAACATATCTTGGGTGTTTTTCAAGTGAGTCTCTAATTCCCGGATCCGCCTTTCTTGGTTGTTCACGAAAGTTAGCATTATCCCTTCAAACTCATCTTGTCGTGAGAATTGATTAAACGTATGTTTACCAATTGTGTTCACGCACTTATCGGGATTTTCATCAGCCGTAGGTGTCTCAGCTTTCATTAAGCTCTCAACCTGCCTTTTTATGTTTTCGAACAGCTGTTCTTGGGTTGCACTCATGCAATTTAAAATCCCTTCTTCCGAGAACGTTGAGTCATTCCATTCTTCCTCTTCGTATTGTGCTAAGTCCTCAATGACTTCCCAGCACTTATCGACACTGAGCCTGCTCAATCTCCCATTGGCGGCGTAATCTATGGCTCTTCTAGTTTGATGATTGACACCATCATAGAAGATTTGGATTTGTAGCCAAGGATCCATGCCATGGTGAGGGACTTTTTGGAGTAAGTCCTTGAATCGAGTCCATGCCTCGTAGAGAGTTTCGCCTTGACGTTGTTGGAACATCAAGATATCATTCCTTAGCTTGGTAGTTCTTCCCGGTGGGAAAAACTGAGCAAGGAAATGAGTGGTGAGATCATCCCAAGAGGTGATGGATCCTGCGGGTTGACGTTCTAGCCACTGACTAGCTTGGTCCCGCAAAGAGAATTGGAAGAGACGCAATCGGGTCGTCTCTCGAGTGGCAACATCAAGGTCTATAGAATCAACGATTTTGAGAAAGTCCTTGAGATGTTGATTAGGATCTTCAGAACGAAGTCCATGGAATGCGCATCCGCTTTGCACCAACCGGATGGTGTCGGATCGCAAGGGTGTGATATTGGCTCCTTAAGTGAGCTCAATGGTGTTTCGATAGCCATGGTGGCTAGGACGGGAATACTCTCCTAAAGTACGGGCTCTAGGAGGTGGTGGTTGTTGTGGTGGTGGGTTGTTGTGGTTAAGGATATTACCATCTTCCATGATGTCGGATGGTAATGGTTACGAACAAAGACACGAAGAAAATAGATAGACTAAAGAAAATCTAGAAAAATAAAATAAAAATCTCACTAGAAAGGAATCTAGTGAGTAGACCTAATAGAAATAAAAATTCAACCTAAACAATAACTACTCCCCGGCAGCGGCGCCAAAAACTTGATGCGTGGTTTTGCAACCTTACAACAGGTTCTACCTCTCGAGGGATCTCAAGAGGCTTACAACCCCACCAGGCAGTGTACCTGACCGATGTAGTATAGTGTAGTGGTAAGTACGGGGGATTGATCGTTCTCCACAGGGAATAGTGTTCGTTAGGTATGAAAGACTACTCTAATAGGTCTAAGGGTTGAGGAAGATTCTTTTTTATGTTTTTATATTTTTATGAAAGCAAGTAAAATCTCGGTTTTGAAGGAGTGGGCGGAATTAGTTGCTAGTCAACTAACCCAAAATTACTACAAATGCAAATAAAATAAAATAACTGAAAATAAAATGTTGTGAGAAACTTATGTGTAGAGAAATGTGTTTACTTAGATTTCCTTACTCCCTAACTATCTTTTACCGGTTAATTAGTGTGTATTAGTCGCGTGGATGACGGGTGTATTCCTTAATACCATTCGTGGGGTGGCGTACGTACTTCCCCAACTCTACAAGCTCCTACTTCACTCCTATGTCGAGCCGGCTAGGAAGCTCCTAACATGGGATCACTAGAATTCGCTTGTGCATTAAATACAACCATAAAAACCTTTAGTACGCATTTGGTTCATGTTTCTTAAGACGTTCAAGCAAGTTACCGAATAGGAAGTTAGCCAGTTTTCTTAAGCCTAACATAGATAAACAATCATCCAATACAACTAATAACACACTAATAACCAATAATCAATAGCTAGGTTTCATTAGATCTAAGCAAACACAAGATAAATCTAGCCTAACATGTTAAACAAAAGACAAGAATAAGATAGAATCAAACAACACATAGACATATTGAATGATTAATTGATAACTTATCTTCAATGTAACATGGAAGATCTCAAGGCAAAAAGCCTTGAAAAAGAAGCTAAATTCGTCTTAGGGTTTTCTCCCAAAATTCCACACACTAAGCTCTCCCTTAAAGACAAAAAATTAGAAAACTATATATAGATTTTTGGATCTGACGGCGTCACGTTATGGAGTGTGACGCCGTCACCTCGCCGCTTTTAGGGTTCCCGGATGACCTTCTTGACGCCGTCCCTCTTTAGCTCTTCAAAAATCCATTCTGGCTTATCAAGGCTTGACGCCGTCAGATCGTGAACGTGACGCCGTCCCCTTATGATTTAAGCCGTGACGCCCTTGATCAAGTTAAAGCGTGACGCCGTCAGAATTCACATGCTATTTTCACTGGCTTATCATGAGTAAATTTCACGTCCAACTTTTCTTGCCAAAGCATGACGCCGTCCGGAGTAAATTGTGACGCCGTCAAGAGTAACTTTTAGCCGATTTTTGAGACTTTGCCGTTTTCTTCACTTTAATGCTCCAAAAACGTCCAAAATGCCTCCTTTTCCAGATTTCTCCTCAAAAGTACCTAAAATGACAAAAGGAACGATTTAGGGCAATATTTGATCAAATAAATACGATTTAGGGCTTAAATGACCCCTTAAAAGCGGTACACTTTTCGCCTCATCAGAATTACAAAAGTAAACGATTAAGTATCAATCCTCATACATAATATAGTAAAACAAGTCAAATTAATAGGATAAATGATAGTAATAAAATGTACTTATTTGAGTTCATCAAATATCCCCCCACTTGAACTTTACTTGTCCCCAAGTAAACCTTAGAATTTCTCTTATGAAAATGTATCCTAAAAGATGTTAGGATTTATTTTTATATTAAGCATGTATTCGTTCATTTCATAATCACACAACTAAACACTTTAACGAATTAGAAGTAAAATAAAATAAGTCGATAAAAGCAAATCTAATCGTTTAACTGTCCAGTCGCGATGAATATTCTATCATAAGCTTGGCAAGTATACACATCTCCCCCACTAAAGCTAAGGAATAACAAGTCTAAAGCGGTAAAAAGGGTTTTTAGGCTTAAGGGTTAATTATTCTCTTTTCACTATCGATCTCAAATTCCAGAAAAGGCGACAAAATCACAAATACATGATCGAATCCACGAACACGATACTTGCAATTGCTCAAATCCTTAACTCGAATAGGCTAAAGATAGGTCCAAACTTCACCAATAATAATATATCAAAAAGGGCGACAAAATCATAAATACATAGCCGAATCCACGACTACGATACTTAAGATTGCTCAAATCCCTAATCTCAATAAATCAAAGGTTTGGTTGGAAAAAGAATAATAAAGGGCATGGATAACATTTGGGATATAAATTGGTGTAAAAATAAAAATAAACAAAACAAATAAATTAAAATCCTAAGTGTGGTTAATCACTATCCCAACCATTCCATGAATAAGACTCATATCATCGAATAACTCACGCTTTAACACTTGAAACACACGCTTTAGGTAGACACGAATTATACTCAACAAGATCTTAATCAAAGAATAAACCTTAATTGGCGTTCCCATAACTGCCAATTCCCATTCAATCCATAGATATAGTACAACAAATAGTGGCCATATGAACCACTTACATAACTTTACATCGTTGGCTTAAAATAAACATCCAACTTTTCTTTCTTTCTTTTTCTTTTCTCATTTTTTCGATTTTTTTTTTTTTTTTTTTTTTTTTTTTTTTTTTTTTTTTTTTTTTTTTTAAACTTTAAAGATAGATGTGTTAAATTTCACCACATCACTATAATGATAATTCTGGATAATTGTTCCATACTTTTCATAACTTCAGAAATAATGGTAATAGCGAAAGTAGTAAACACACGAAAAATAAACTCCAAAATATACAATATTTACTTTCACTCCAATTGCATTGTGCAATTTCCCGACCTAACCATAGATAATGAATTACGCACGCGAACACAGGTAATGTAAGGAAACACACTCTGCCTATAGCAATCAACCAACCACGGATTCTAATCTACAGGGTAGGCTAAGGTGTAAGGGTGTAACGAAACATTTTAAACATAGGTGTAAGAAACGAAAGGAATGGCTCTGAGGGTTTTTCTAGGGGTATCTTACTCAAAAAATGAGAGTAACAAAAGGTTTATACGGGGGTTAACTAACCAGTGTAGTTAGTTAATAACACATAACATATAATAGGCTATTTGGGTGTAATCCTAGAATTTTACCAATTTAGACAAGTCATTCCAATTATATAAATAATACTCATTATGGTGGTCTTGAATAGTATACAAGCCAAGTTCTAAAGTTTACAAGTCACCGGCACACTCATAGATTTGTGAATTTTGGAAAATCACAATTTTTGAAAATAACGTCATGTGTGCAGCTATGCAACTTAGATCTTAAACAAAAACATGCTAAAAATTTTAAGTTTGATATATTAAGCACATTTTAAGCATAATTTTTGAAAAAGTTTAGGACAAGTAATTGTTAAGTGTTCTAATTCTCCAATCCCCCCACTTAAGTTAAACAACGTCCTCGTTGTTTGTATAAAAGGTTAAAAACTGGAAAATATAAGAATTAGAACAGAAAAACTCCCCTGAGATTTGCTCGGTATGATCCTCCATTAGTATAAGAGCAAAAATCATCTTCTTGTGGATTAGAACGTTAAAGCTTCATACTTGATGTATCCACAGGAAATCCAGGAAACTATAATACCACCAACACTTTAAAACACACCTAAGATAAGAAAGGTTCAAGCTTGCATAATACATTAGTAGTTAGATAAAAATAAAACTTAAAAATTAAAACTGAAAATCATCAGGTCAGTCGATGCGCCGTATCTTATTGAAGAAGATACGCCGTATCGAGCCTGGAATAAATACGGATCAGAATAAAGATGCGCCGCATCCTTAACCAGGGATGCGCCGCATTAAAATAAACTGATAAAGAGTTTTAAAGTCGGAAATAAAAAATGCAGAAAAATTAAAATAAGATATGACCATTGCAGGAGATGCGTCGCATCTCAGAATTGAGATGCGCCGTATCCTCGTGCGGCCTGACTGACTCGACACAGAAAACAGAATAGTAAAAATTCTCCGGGTTGTCTCCCGGTAAGCACTTGTCTTTATTCCAGAGTCTTCAAGTTAGACTCACGTTCAGCTCTTTAATATCGATCATTTAAGGAGTCGGAAACATCGCGCTCCTTCATCGCCAATTCAGTAATATTGAACACTCCTTGCTCGTCCTTAATTTCCACGCCGTTCTTCTTTAATATCTGTATAAACAAAGTCCTGTCCCTTTCGGGCAGAGATGACAAAATGATAGACGGGAAATTCTTATTATCATATAGGCACAAATAAGCAAGGTGGGGTGGTAGTTCAATAAACACATCATTGTTCAAATTCGTTTTCTCAACTATTCTCCTACGTTTATTAATTACTACACAATCATACCACTCATCATCAGAATCATTAACAACATTGCGTCTAAGTTCGGTAGGTACATTAAGGTCAATGAATTCATCAAAGTTCTCATGATTAGGATTAGTTGAGTTGTTTTGAATCAATGTTTCTCCCATAAGTCTAGCTTCAAGATCGAGGTCCATACGTTCTCTTAATCCTAGCACATAAACACCTCTAATTATGCTTTTAACCGGATCTTGGCACTTATAGACAAGTTTATTATTCCCTACCCTTAATGAAAATTTTCTCTTAAACACATCAATCTTAGCATGGGCAGTAGACAAGAAAGGTCTTCCGAGGATTAAAGGAATCTTAACATCCTCGGGCATGTCTAGTATAACAAAGTCTACGGGAAAAATAAACTGCTCAATCTTAACTAGCACATTATTAGCAATCCCTTCAGGTCGTTTTACCGTTTTATCAGCCAATTCAATAAGTAACTTAGTTGGTGCTAATTTTCCTAGTCCTAGGGTAGCGAATGTCTTAAGAGGCATAACACTAACACTAGCTCCTAAGTCAGCTAACACATTATTGAAAGATATATCATTAATAGAACAAGGTAGAGTAAAACTTCCTGGGTCTCTTTCTTTATGAGGCAAGGCATTTGAGTCGGTTGCAGGGCTCTCTTCTTTCATTGTTGCCTTGATCTCCTCTTCAATCTTTGTCTTCTCTTTTAGTAGTCTCCTTAAGCTGATTGAAGAATTAAAGAAAAATTCGGGTCTTGCACCATCATTACCATTCATCGATCTTCTAGGTATATTAGGAGTGACTTCTTCAGTGGTGCTTATGGCCTTGACATGATCTCTTGGGTTGGTTTCAGTTGAGCTCGGTAAACTTCCATATCCCCTTTCTTGAAGAACCTTGCTCATTTGACCAATTTGTTGTTCCAATGCTTTGATCGAAGCTCCTTGATTTCTTGTAGTAGTGTCCGTTGAAGCTCGGATTTCTTTGATCATAGCAGTATTCTCTTCATGTCTTTTAGCAGCATCGGCCATAATTTGCTTTAAAGTATCATCTAAAGTCTGCCTCCTTTCTTGATAAGCGGGATTGAAGTTGTTCTTTTGATAGAATCCCGGACTAGCTTCCCTAAATCTTCCTGAAGGTCGGAATGGTTGTCCAAATTGGGTGTAATATGCTTCTTCAAATGTCTCACTTTCATTCTTGTTCGGGCAATCTTTAGTGTAGTGAGGTCCTTCGCACTTTTCACATCCAACTTGGGCAGCATACGCTCTTTCATCACGCTTCTTCATTTCTCTACTAATTTTATCCAATTGAGCTTGAATAGCAGCAATCCCGTCAAAATTAGTGCTGCTCCTAGATCTAGTAGAGGTCCCATCGTGCCATTTCTGAGAATGATCAGCAGCTTCTTGGATCGCTTTCCTAGCATTAGTTGCACTCATTTGAGGTACAGCTCCCTTAGCATCCAAAATCTGTCTTGTAGGCACGTCCAATCCTTGATAAAACAATATTATCTCCTGCATAGGGGTTAGATAGTGTTGAGGACATTTTATCAATAAATCTTTAAATCGTTCCCAAGCTTGATAAAGGGTTTCATCAGGCTCTTGCTTGAAACTATTGATAGCCTCCATCTTTTTAGCAGTCTTAGCAGGTGGACAATATCTCTTCAGGAATTTGCTCTTCAAATCTCCCCATGTAGTGATTGAACTAGCAGGTTCATTCCTTAGCCACTTGTTAGCAGCTCCTTTTAGCGAGATTGGAAAGATTCTTAGCATGATCTGATCGTCAGTGACTCCTTCTGAAGTAAACAAATCTTTAATCTCCAGGACCTTTTCAACATGCTCATTAGCATCCTCATTTTCCGTCCCACTGAAAGCATTCTCACTTAGTTCCTTGAGAAACTGACCCTTCAATTCAAATTTTGACTTATCATCAAACTTAGGTCTAGCAACTCCTGAAGTGTAATCAGCACGGGTACTGTTCATGTATTCCTCCATAGTAGTGTTTTCGCCCATTGTTTCTGTTTCAACTTCCTCTTTTTCTTCAGAAAAGTAATCAAGCTCGAGTGAACTTGAAAGATCAAAGCTTCTTGTGTTGAAAAGCCTTTTAAGCGAATGCAGGGCTCGTTCAGGATCTTCGAAAGGTTGAATCAAGTTCTTCGTAGAACTCCTGGTCATGCACTTCCTGAAATCAACACAAAAATATCAGTAGGGTATGCTCGAGAAAGTAGTATATCAGAAAATCAACAACGAAAACGGAATACGAAAAATTAAAGTTACTGATATCTGCAGACGATGCGCCGTATCCAAAAAGTTGGATACGCCGTATCGTAATACGTTAAAATTTAATCAGACTTTATTCAGAAAATAGATACGCCGCTTAGAATTTATGAATGCGCCGTATCGAATTAATTAATCAAAAATCAGCTTATCTAATTAAAATTAAATGCGTCGTATTAACGAAAGTTAATGCGCCGTATTTTCGTTACGTTTCAAAATAAATATCGATTTTTGATTCAGTAAGATGCGCCGTATCGATATAGATCGATGCGTCGTATCTGTTTAATAATTCGCAAACTGTTTTTAATTAAAATAATAGATACGCCGTATCTACGAAAGCAGATGCGTCGTATGGCGTTAACGTTTAGAATTTTTTTTTTTTTTTTTTTTTTTTTTTTTTTTTTTTTTTTTTTTATCAAAAATAGATACGCCGTATCTGCAAAAGCAGATGCGTCGTATTACTTTATCGCTTTTAAAAAAAATTTCGTATTAAAAACAGATACGCCGTATCTTGGGGAAAAGATGCGTCGTATCGAATTAATTAAACGCGTTGTATTTTTAAAAATTAAACGCAATACGCCGTATCTGAGAGATCAGATGCGCCGTATCGTTTGATTTAGCACAGTACAACGATAGCAGAACAGAAAAATACGAAAAATAAAAACAAAAATTAAACACACAAACAAAAATAAACACACAAAAATAAAAGAAAACAATTAACACACAATACAACAAATATGCAAAATAGTACAATGATGCAATTAATCTAATAAAAAGAAAAACCTAATTAAAATACTAATCAAATTAACAGATAATAACAATTCACTCCCCGGCAGCGGCGCCAAAAACTTGATGCGCGTGATGTGTCGTTGCGGTTTAGCAGTTTTAATGCCTACTCAAGTTTTAAATTCATATTTAGCCGACTTATCAATAACACACACACTTAACGAGCAGTGTACCCGGTCAGTATGAAGATAATGGTAAGTAGAGTGTCGATCACTAAGAGTGGAACGCATTATCTCGTTATTCTAATCAGTATTTTAATATCCTAACGCAAGGGGGTTTCAGCCTGAGAGACTGGCACGATTTGTTGCAATTAAATAATAAAATAAACCAATAGGCACGAATCAGCAAGTAGCACACACGTACACAGATAAATACTCGAGACAATAAGAGAGTTGTCCTTATGATTAAGTAGATTGTCACTTGTTTTATTGATAGCTTTATATGAAGTGTATGTAGTTAACCCTTTCTCGTTGGTCCTAATCTTATCGGCGAGTAAACCCTTAATGATTACTTATGTCTAAAAGTTATTTCTAAGTGATCAATTTAGTAATAACCGTGGGAGCCACATTATGTCCCGCAGTCAAATGCCCGCAAGCCACTAATAAACACAGAGGTTATCAATGCACTAATAAGTAGTAACCAAAGACATCAACATATAAACTTTAATTGATGGGAAAGCAAGTATTAAAGGGAGTGCAATCTTTCGTTGTCACATTACACAAGCCACCAATCCTGAAGAATTAAAGTTTGCTAACACAATAAAACAAAACTACTTAATGAATTAAACACATGCAGCACCTTCTTACAGCTCTTGTATCCTTGATTTGGGTGTGTCTTGTGCTGCCTCCTTGACTGAATTCGTCCTTTGTTTCTCCTGTTCGGACTTAGGTTATAATATATTGCCTACGAAATTCGTCTGGTCTTGGGGTATTTATAGTTTCTGTCTGAGGGAAGATGCGGCGCATCTAGTAAGTAGATGCGGCGCATGTACTTAACTTCGCGTGGGGTCCAAGATTATAATATTCAGGAATATTCGTACACCGCCAGAAGATGCGGCGTAACTCCATGATTAGATGCGGCGCATGTCCTCTTGTATCTTGGATCGTATCTGGTGATATCTTGATAGAGATGCGGCGCATGTCATGAGTGAGATGCGGCGCATCTGGAGCAGATTAGTCTTGATCTTCTTCATTTCAGTAGACTCTTAACTTTATGCATGTTATGCTCCATAATCAGTCCAGAATTACTAAGTTTCACCAAATGCTTGTTTTTACCTGAGAATTACAAAAGTAAACGATTAAGTATCAATCCTCATACATAATATAGTAAAACAAGTCAAATTAATAGGATAAATGATAGTAATAAAATGTACTTATTTGAGTTCATCAACAAGCCTTCATGATTTTCTTCCGGATTACACACCATGTAGGTAATAATCGCAACAACTAAAACAATTGCTATAAGTGTAACAAAATGCGGCATCTTGAGGTTTTTAGAAGAGAATTTGATGGTGAAAGAATGAGGATTAGAAATGAGGTATTTATAGGGAGGATGTGACCGTTATTTTGGAACGTTGGAATCACTATTCGAATCTGACCGTTGCATAGTGGTTAATTAGGTGGCAAAACATTCAAATTTAATGCATCCAGTAGGAAAAAGACTGACCAAACTACGTTCCCTTAGGTATCGAATGGAAATTCCTAGACGACTCTATTAGGCCAAAACTATAATTGAGGAATTAGTAGTGAAATAATATTTTTGGAGACATAGGACATAAGAATATAATAATATTATATTATTTTATTTTTAACTTGAGGCATTTTAAGCATATCAAACTCCTATCGCAACCTATTCTCAAATTCCCTATTCAGGTTAGAAATCTAGGCCTGACTATTCCTATACTTCGTTTTCCCAATTTCCACAACCAACATAGACTGAATCTCGGGACGAGATTCCCTTGACGGTGGGTGACTGTAACCACTGTGAAAAATCCTCATTTAAAATAAACTATCTCTCAGAATACTTATCCCTTTTTCCACGTAGAAATTTTTTGTTTCTTTCTTGATTGTAACTATTATCTTATGTGAAGGAGATCACATCCCGAATAACCGTGCTTGCAACCCAACCTTAACTGATTTAACATTTACCTATGTAAAACATCTTTGACATAAAAGGTTATGAGGTCCCACTTATCACTTTACGTTATTTCGCTAATGTACATTTAAAACTGAACGTTCCTTAACTGATGATAGTTTTATGAAACCCTAAACTACCATAACAACATTTATGAACAACAAAACCCTAGAAATACTAAAAGTACAAATCATATGATTAATGTACAAGTCCCTAAAGCATAAAAACCTTAATTCTACTTTAACTCCCGATAAAACCCTAATTTCACATAACTATGAATTTATATATATACATTTTACAAACCCTAATTTATTTATACAATATTTTTACAAGATAGTATATTTACAAGTTATTTAAACTAGTGTACAAGTCATTTATGCACAAAATCATTTATTCACAATATCTTTATAAAAATCCTCTTTATATTTATTATAAAGTATAAATTACAAACCCTACATGCATAATTTCTAAAAATTATATTTTCTAAACTCACTAAATATTTTTACAAGTCTTTAAACCTAAAGTACAAGTATCTAATGCATATAAACTAAAAATTCCATTTATTTACTTTTAACTTAACAAAACTTAACATATAATTTTCACAACTTAATAAATTATAAAAATTACATTTTTCTCATATTCTAAATTATAGTACAACCTTACTAAAGCTAAAGTACAAGTCTTTTATGCATGAAACTATATATTTATAAAATCCTAAATAAAACCTTAATAGTAGTTATTTAAAATGACATTTTATGTAATATTTTTACACAATAAATTATAAAAATAATTTATTTATTTATTTAACATATGTACAACTCCATAAACTCAATGTACAACCCTTTAATGCACAAGATCATAAAAACTCATTTATTTGTATTTAAACCTTAATAAAAATTACATAAAAATCATAGAAAATTAAGAAATAATTAAAAATATATTTTTCTTATTTTTCTTACATTAGTACAAGTCTTATAAGCCTAGAGTACAACTTGCTAAAGCACAAAAATCATTTTTCTCTATTTATATACAATTCGATATATGTTTAATTAGGACATAAGGATTCAAAATTCATTTCTAACTAAGTCTTAAACCTAGGAACCCTAATTCTACCCTAAACCTTAGTTTACAAGTCAACAAAGCCTTAGGTACAACTCCCTTAAGCATGATTCGACCCATAACTAGCCAATTACACCTTCTAGTTTAATCCTAACCCTAAACTAACCATATCTAACGAAATTCTTAAGCCTTAAGAGTCTAATTACATGATCCCTAAGTGAAACACATCACCTCCCTTCTAGAATGGGATTATGTGTATGGCATACAACCTATACACATCATTTCCCCCTCCTAAACCTTATGTGTCGTCTTCCTCAACCTCACAGCACACCAATCTAACCTATGGAGGATATTAGAACACATCAAACCCTAATTAATAACCTTCCTATAAATAGAACACAACATAAACCCTAAAAATCCCATAACCCATCGAATTAAACCACAAAGCCTCAAACCACTTCACCACTGATCCCATAAGCCTAGATTAAGTCTAAATGCACCCAAGAAAGCAGTAGGATAAAGATAGAAACATAGGAGAGCTCGAATCAAACCCTACACCAAAAATTTTGCCCTAGTCGACTCAATATAGCAAGGTATATCTATGGCCCTATTTACTTACTTTTCTATACTTATTTTAAGTCTACATAAGTCCTAGAACATGTTATAATAAGATCATAAGTCCAGAATTAACAATAACTCATTTTTACTCAATTTTGTTCAAACCGAGTTTATTAATAAAAATCTATTCGAATAGGAGATCTAAAATACCTAGGATGTTAAAAATGGATTAGGAACTCTTTAAATATGTTATATTAACTGAACATAACATAAAAACACATGGTCTAAAAATCGGATTACAAGAAAACAAGGTTTTCTTTTCTTTTTCTTCCTGTCGACACAGCAGCAGACCTGCTGCTTTCGTCCTTAATTTAGCCTAGTAAACGAATCTTATAAATTCTAGTTTTCGACATGGTTAAAGTAGACTAAAAGGGCTACACATAGGAAAAAGAATCAACGTTTTTCGTTAAGAAACGAGGGAGAACGAGGCAAAAGAAGTTGGGTTAAAATCTGTGTCGAGTAACATGAAATTACGAGTTTCTGTTTTTGTTTTTGAATTCGTGGGTTCGATTCAGGCCACAAAACTTTACAAAAATACTTTTAAAATACTTATACACACTTTAGAAAAGGTTTCATAAAAAGTCTCGGCTTAAATCACGAGATATAAATTATTTTTGGGAATAAAGGATGTCGAGTGTAGACGGGTAGTAAACACAAGGACCATTTCTGTCAAAAACTATATAAATTTCTGTTTTGGGACTTGTCTTGCGATCAGGGAATCCCTAAGGGGGTAAAAGTGTCGATTTTGAAACTTGAGGGTATAAAGTGTCAATTAACTAAAGTCCGAGGGTAAAAGTCGTAAACCCTAGAAACCTTAGGGTAGAAAACGTAACTATATGAAATATTATTAATATTTTAATATTATTAATATTATTATTATTATTCTTATTCTTATTATTATTATTTTAGGAATATTAAAACCTAGAATACGTTTTTTGGTCATAACTAATTGACGAAGTGTCCTTTTAACGAACGGACGGAACCGAAACTTACAGATAAGAAGATCAGATAAAATCTTACTTTTGAAACTACATATTGGCTCTATTAAGTATTTAACTATCAAACCAAAACATAACGAAACGAACATTGAAAACCTATATAATCAGAAACAATTACTGAAAACTTGACATAACCACCCAGGTTGCAAGCCGGAGACGTTTATCAACTTTGTTTAGCTTTTGTTTTCCATCCAGACTGCTCAGGTGAGTTCATAGTCCCACTTTTCTTATATGTTTTCCAAACTTGTGGGGAGATACATGCTATTAAACCAAACACAAGTATTTTCCTGATTGTTATTGCAATAAGTTAACTGTTGCCTATTTATTTTAAAAGACCCTGTTATCATGCACCATTAATCACCTGCGGGTGAGCGCGAATATAGTGAATAGATCTATTGGCAGTTGACGTCCCATTTGTGTTGCTGGCTAAGGAACCAAATGCATTATATTTGAGTTTAATAAAGAGTTTCAGGCAGACTCCTACCCGGGGCAAGGTTACCTACATTTAATTATGGGGTAATTTTTAACCTGTTAACGCTTTGCGTGTCATGAGGCTTAGTGCAATATTCCGAACTGTGATATAACTGATTTCTCTTATTTGGCTTGTGTTCAAACTGATTATAAATTCAAACGCTATGGATTCACTCAACCTTTGTGTTGACTTTTTAAGCATGTTTATCTCAGGTAACTGGAAGTACGATTTGGCATGGAGTGGCGGTGGACTTTCTTTTAAAAGAGTGTCCGTTTTGTTATCATTCAAATGAATAATGTATCATTTATAATGTATTTCGAAACCTCCCACTGGGACCTATCTTATGTACTCTGATATTTAATAAATGAATGATAACAATTTAATAAAAATGTCTATTTTCGAGTCGTTTTCTATTCCCATGACTGTGAACCATGAAGTAGCACCCCAAAGCTTATATTCCGCTGCTTATCTCGAAAATGGGGGTGTTACAGAAACATTTATTCATATTCTTTAGTTGAAGTCTTGAAGATCTAATATTGCTTTCAATGACGTGGCAACATTCCCATCTGGTACATGTCTTATATCTTGGGTCACTTTTCACACTATCATTACAATGGTTAAAAGTGGTCATTTACAGAAAAAAAAGCTTGCAATGTAAAATGATAAAAGAAATAGTTCCTTGCATACAGTGACAAGATAGTGAAAAATTGTTGCATTTTTAGCAATAAATAACATTACCTTAGGTATTACTTTGATCTTGCTATACATCATATAACTTTTTTAATTTGAGTCTTTGGTTTTCTGAATTTAAACATGTATGCTTTAATAATAGATATATCTTGCTAGCGCCTCATTGGGACAGTTGTCGCTATTCCTCGCATGAACATTAGCCCGTCTGATAAGAAGATGTCTTTTCAGCTTAACAGAAGACAATTCTCGATAACTTTTTGTTTTGCATGACAATTAACAAAAGTCATTGGCAAACATTATCCAAGGTCGGTCATTACCTGAAACGTCCGATCTTTTCACATGGACAACTATATGTAGCTGTATCACGAGTCAAAAGCAAGAAAGGTCTAAAAGTATTATGTTGTGATAAAGACGGAAACTATTGTAATGACACAACAAATGTGTATAAAGAAGTACTTCACAGGCTTTAATTTTATTTAACTTTCTTACTGTAGATGTTTTACTCCTTATAAATAAGACACTTAATGTTATTTACTTTCACTCAGTTTTTTTTGGACAAATCTCCATTTGTTTAAAAAAATTTATGCCTGTCAAGATTATGCATTAGCGCATTATATATATATTCTTTTATATAGAATACATGCAACACATTTTATATTTTAAATAATAAAACTTAATGCTAGCGCCCCATCGGGGCGGGCCTAAGGCTAGTATATAATGTAGAAATATATAACAGGAGGCGTTACACGTAGATAATGCCACATAAATGCCACCTCAATGCCACATAATTATAAAAATGCCATGTCATCACATTTAGTCCACCTAAGCAATGTTTTAGCAAATAAAATTCGGAATTACTTTTGTCCAAAAATGCATGAAGCTGGATTGAACTTGGGTCTTTACATCAACAAACAAGTGCTTCAACCACCGGAACGGACAGGTTTTTATGTTACACATTTGAAAAAAATAATGACATGGCCTCATAAAACATAAATCATTCTACCTCTAATTTTTGCCCTACCAACCATTTTCGCCGCCTCCAAAAACAACCGGATATTCAAGATCTCTCATCAAATCCTTAAACACAAGTCCACCGAATGATCTCTTGATTTAACCCTAAGGCTAGTATGCAAGGAGGTGATCATATCACCAAATGGGCCCACATCACCAAGCAACTCCCTTGCCCACCACCATTTGCTTCACCAAATACACACAAACCGAAACAATATTCGGTGATACATTCACCAATTGAAAAAGCAAAAAAAAGGGCCCCATTTATTATGTTTTATTTTGTGTGTGAGTGTGTGTGGGGTATTTAATGGGGTATATTTGTATAAAGTGGGTATTTAATGAAAGGTGAAGTTAGAGGTGACCTTGACTACTAAATGGTGAAGTGAGGTGAAGGGAAGTGAGAGGAGAGAGAAAGCTGAGGTGGCGCTGAGGTGTCAGGTGAAAAAACACCTCCCTTGCCTACCAGCCTAATATATGTAATGCTTCATTACTTATCAATCAAATTCGATTTCAGGTTATTTTTATTTGTAATATTCGTTCGATCAATATTGGTTCGTAATGCGTTTTGGGCCTAATGATCGAATTGTGGGGGTTAATGCTTAATATATGAAATCACCTAACCCTGTTTGTTTGACGTTTTTGTTCTCCAGATATATCTTCCACTGTTTTTATCGAGCCACTGCCTGTGATTGAATTTGTTAATTAACTGTTGAACAGGGATGCTACAGCAATACCATTGCTACAGCAATACCATTGTCTGATTCTAACCGTGTGAAGGTTAGATTCTTTATTCCACAGTAAATATGATAATTTGGAATCACCATTGGTTCAAGGGGCCGTGGAAAACAAGTGACCTCACATATTTTGCTTCTAATTTAGATGATACTGAATTATGATTGCAGAGTTGCAGGTTTAAAATCATAATGTAGTTTCTATTTTGATGAAAGATTATTTTGCGTAATGAAATTTATGTATTTATTTCCTCTTGCTATTTAACAGATTAAAAAAGCACTAAGAGGAGTCAAGTTTGAAGTAACACATCGTGGAAATATGCGCAGGAAGTATCGCATATCTGGGTTAACATCTCAGGCAACAAGAGATCTTAAGTAAGTAATAATAGCTCATTTTATGGATCTATTTTTACCTTCATATAACAAGTATAAACAATAATTATTGTTTTCCTTTCAAACATCAGCTTTCCGGTGGACGAAGGAGGAACGATGAAATCTGTGGTTGAGTACTTCCGTGAAACACATGGATTTGCGATTTAACACGTACAATGGCCATGCCTACAAGTTGGGAATACTTAGAGACGAAATTATTTGCCTATGGAGGTTAGTCATTTGAATAACTTTATTTGTTTGTTGTCATTTGTTCGTAAAGTAACTTTATTTGTGTTATTATCGTCTGGTCTTTAAGATTGTAAAGGGCCAGAGGTATTCAAAGAGGCCGTACAAATGAGCTAAATATAGTATGTATTATCACAGCTCTATCACCGATCACAATTCTAGGTGTAGTGTTACTTCACCTTTACACGTGTAGTGTTACTTCACCTTTACTGATATGTTGCAAACTGTGTGTAGTTTCTTTTTTTTTTTTTTTTTTTTTTTTTTTTTTTTTTTTTTTAATCAACAATCACTTTGGTGGAGATATGCTTTATGTATTAATCCTTTCATTTTTTATATGTACATCTGACTTTTGTAATTTTTATGCAGATTCTTACTTCTTCTGTGGAACTAATTTCAGACCAGACTTCACCATTTACTAACTTAAAGATGTTAAAGACCTATCCAAAAGTAGTAGACTCGGCTGAGCAAGCACAAAAGAATGCAAGTATGTCTGTGGAAGTTAAAATTTTTCTCCTAGATGTTTTCTCAATTGCCACTTTTACAATGGTTTCACGTGAGGTATTCACGTTTTATTCTGATCTGCTACGCAACATACTTATTGCATTAAGCTCTATAGGAATTATGGCAAGAATTGGTTAAATAATTTCAAAAGCTCATCTTAAGTATCAACAGTAAAGATCTCTATGTCGTATGGATAGTCTTATCGGGACTTGTGGTGATATTTAGTTATTATATATGTCCTATAATCAATTTTGAACCATTACTCAGACTGGGTGACCCATCCGTTTTGACATCTCAAAAGTCAAAACAATTGTTGTGAAGCAAATAAATAGAACTTATAATCTCTTCCATTTCTTGCACAGAGCGAGGATTGCCATTATCAGTAATGTCCTTAACATTTAAATTAATATGTGTACCATATGCTCTGCTTTTTCCACCTCTTCAGCCTGCATATTACCATCCATCATGGGATTGAGAGACATTTTTAGACTATGAAAATATAATGAATAGGGTATGAGAGACCTTGCATTTCCTTGCATGCCTTCATTTTCATTAATAGCAGTAGCAGCAAAATCAACACCGATGTTGCCATCCTCCTCCTTTTCTTTCATAGTTCCATATTAACTGTTCTAAGAGATTGTTAGAATCAGGAGGATTATCTAAACCTTTAGCTGAAGCGGCATGTGTGACATCAATAACAGAAGTTTCTGTAACTTCGTTATCCACTAACGAGCCCAATGGAAATGAGAAATCATTATACTTTTGGGTATGCGTTGATTGTCCACTACTGGTTTGGAATTGGCTGTGTGTGACGAATCAATATCGTGAGGAGAAAATGGATCTAATATATATATATATATATATATATATATATATATATACATATACATATACATATACATATACATATACATATCCTTTCCGTCATTAATTTGCTTTTGTGACATGCTTTGTTTTCTTTTTCCGATTACTCAGGCTGATTTTTTCCCCAGATGTGTAGCTTTTGTATTTCTTTTGACTTTTTTTTTTTATAATTGTGTCATAATAAATTTATGGGTTTATGCCACTAACTATCTATCATTCTTCTAAATGCAGAGCAAGCAGTAAATAAGCATTTATATAAGTGTTGCTACTTTAATCAGTCTCTTTTGGACGTGCAGGACATCAATTCCAAAATCTTATCGCTTAACTATCACGAGTTCAGGGCTGAGATTAAATCAGTCGATGCACAAGAGTCTTTGAATGGAGTCAATGTTTTAGTCTTTGGGTTCTTGACTGGAAAGGACAATGTTGTCCGATAGTTCAATTAGTCTTTCTTCCTTGCACCACAAGACAAAGGCTACTTTGTGTTGAACGATATGTTCCGTTATGTGGAGAATGCCAGTCATAATGAAGGAAGCATTGCTCCTGCTGAGGATGTTGAAGCTCCCGCCAATCCTGAGCAAGGTGACTAAAAATCTACATATATAGCTAGATACACATTAAACTGATTATTAAATATACTGTTTTTATACATATTATGGGTCAAAACAGTACATTGTCTAACCAATTAGTCAATGATTTGTGAAAAGATCATTGACTAATTGAAAAGGCAAGGGATCTCAGAATACTATTGGAAAATTACACGATTGGACATCCTGCACAAAACATAAATAGAGTAAAGCACCTTTACGAATCTTTACTAAGAATTGATATATGCACAAACATAATTAAGCTTTATTTTGCTGGTTTGTGTCTGTTTGGATATTAAATATGCCGTCTTTACTTGAGCATTAGCTGTTTATATCGCTCTGTAGTAAAAGTGAATCAATGCTAACAAATGTTCTTAAAATTTGGTTTATAGGTCTATCTAAATGGAAGACTGGTGACAGGGAATGGTTCTTTTTTTGCCCCAGGGATAGAAGGTATCCAAGCGGAGCAAGAGCGAACAGGGCAACTATGCATGGCTACTGGAAGGCAAATGGAAAAGACAGTATCATTACTTGCAACTCACGCATAGTTGGGTCAAATAAAACTCTCATATATTACCTAGGCCGTGCACCCTATGGTCAACGCATGGATTGGGTGATGCATGAGTATACTCTCGACGAGGAGGAGCTTAGGAGATGCAATTATGTAAAAAATTACTACAATGTGTGCAAATTTTTTAAGAAAAGCGGGGCCGGTCCAAAGAATGGTGAGCAGTATGGTGCTCCCTTGGTTGAAGAATAATGGGCTGACGATGATGAACATGTAAACGTTGATGCGCTTTTGGTGCAGAACACTAACACGTTCGTGAATGAGCCTAAACCAACAAGTAATATAACAGCTGAACCAGCGATTGTTCCACCAATGGCTCAGATTAATCCTGTCAACGGTGAGAGGTTTGACCAGAGGGTTGCAAATGAACCGTCTGTGGAGGAGCAACACCATTTCGCTGTGAATGAGGATTTTCTCGAGTTAGATGATCTAATCAGTCCACAACCCGCTCTCCCTGAACAACCCGTAATGGATGATCTACCGTTTGATGATGTGGACGAGTTTTGTGCATTTGATTTTGGTAACGATCCAACCACACTGAACCAGAAAAATCCATTTATAAGTCAACACAATCAACATCGGTCCTATGCAACTAATCTTGAATATGAAACGAAAAATTCTGATTTTCGTTCATATTTTAACACCAACGTTGAAACGGATCACAACAGCCCAAATGCTGACCAAACCAACCATAACTTCACGGACCCACTGGCATCTGAACACCCCTTCTTCGCTCCCTCAGGTACTGATTTGCTACTATATCTGAACGTGACACATTTTGACAAATGGGCTTTGTAATTAGTTGTTGACATGTAAAAAGTTTAAAATATGAGTTGTATGTAGTATGATGTTTACATTTAGGTAACATTTGGTCAGGCTCTTGATCTTGATCAGATGGAAAATGGTCAAAACTCTCGCGCCCAACTGGGAAGAGGGGAGTTTGAGCCAAAACTTTCAAGATCTTCATTGCTGTCAGTGTGGTATCCTGAAATTGTTAGCTGATAGAAGAGTTTTTTATGTTGATTTTTCTAGGTGTAATAACTGATGTGAACCAATGTCAAAACAATGGAGAAGGTTATGGTAGTTCGGGTTTGCTGTTTTCATCTGCTCTATGGGATTATGTTAAGTCGGTACCAACGAGTCCAACTTTTGCTTTGGAGAGTAGTGCTCTTGTGAATCAGGTGTTTGAACACATGCCGTATAGCTTAAATAGGGCCAGCAATACTCAAAATGGTGCTAGGAGGGTAAAGCGATCATCAAGATCGAGCAGTGTGGGTATCCTCTATTTTTCAGTTCTTTGAGTGTTGTTTGCCATATTATGTGTATTCTTAGGGACATCTATCGAGTTACTGGGTAGAAGTATATTATGATGATTGTGTAGGATTTATGAAATATTTATCATATATTTTGAGAACCAAGAGATTTCCGCCTTCCTGTGGAAAATGCTGGTCTTTAAGATCTGTTGTTTCGGTGTTCATGTTGGCCCGGTCCGAGCTGAAACAGGAAACAAAAGATTAAGGGATTAAAAAATCAGACGTGTAATGTTCTTTGTGGTACTAAATTGGTCCATATAAGCTTTAGTTATGGAAAATAAATTTGATATGTATGATTTGGTACTAAATTGATCTGTATATATTTAATTAAATATATATAAAATTATTCTGAACTATTGTTGTTCACCATCTATCGTATGGCTACTTATTTATATGAAACGAATATATTGAAGGTCCATTTCACTACGTAATTCAATGTATTGTCCTTGAGTAGTCATGTTTGGGCCACAATTTTATGAATATGCATCTTCTTTTCTCGAGTCATGCTCATATATAATAATACTCGGTTTTACGTCAGATATGCTTCTCTGGCCTTAGCATAAAGCTGTTTGTATAAGTCACTCAGTTACACTTATCAGTTCAGCAAAATAGATAATGTATACTCAATTACCATTGCTGAAATGCTTATTCTTTGTTCCAAGAAGAAGAGATGTCCTGAATTGGTTGCAAGGACTGAAGAGCAGCCAACCAGTTGCAGCCGAAACTGAACCAGAGAAAGAAGCCATACCTAAACTACCTCCAATTTGACCCAAGAGAGGGCTAAGGTAAATGCTTCGTATGTATCATAAATAATATATGATGTTATTTAAAGGGTGTTTAGGAATCTTTTAAGGAGTTATAATTTGATTATTGGGTTTTCAGGTTGTGCATGTTCAGTTTCTGGCATATGGGTATAAAAGAACTAATTTTGATTACCAGGTTAGCATTTAAGCTATAATTGCAGCATTCATGTTCTTTGTTCTGTTTGATTCTGTAGTTGCAGATACAAAGAAAGTGACTGTGACGTCAGTTATGAAGCAATTCATCTCTCATTCTTATGGTAAGCTTTCATAAGTAGTCTTCTTACCACTCACTAAAGTTGTACACTTAGTTGCTAAATATAGATGATGAACATGTAAACGTTGATGCGCTTTTGGTGCAGAACACTAACACGTTTGTGAAAGAGCCTAACCCAACAAGTATTATCATAGCTGAACCAGCGATTGTTCCACCAATGGCTCAGATTAATCTTGTCAACGGTGAGAGGTTTGACCCGAGGGTTGAAAATGAACCGTCTGTGGAGGAGCAACACCATTTCGCTGTGAATGATGATTTTCTCGAGTTAGATGATCTAATCAGTCCACAACCCGCTCTCCCTGAACAACCTGTAGTGGATGATCTACCGTTTGATGATGTGGACGAGTTTTATGCATTTAATTTTGGTAACGATCCAACCACACTCAACAAGACAAATCCATTTATAAGTCAACACAATCAACATCGGTCCTATGCAACTAATCTTGAATATGGAGTGGAAAATTCTGAAACAAACAGGTTCGTCTTCCTACATTAAACGCATTATGATTTCCATGTAAAGTCATTGTTAGAAGTGGCAAATGGGCATTGGGTAACGGGTTAAGAGAGATTCCGTCGCAAATTGAGTTGCTGTAATTAAACTGAAATGGGTTGGGTCAGACCAAGTAAACTGCTTAATTTTTCCTAATTTTTGAAATTCCTTTTACCTAAATGGTTAACAGAATTTGACCCGTTAAATATCCATCATAACCCAAATCAGTGTATATATGTTGCTAACAGACCATGAGATCCCGATTTGTTGCTAGAAATTAGTATATATATATATATATATATATATATATATATAATATATATATATATATATATATATATATATAAGTGTATTGCGGGTATATTTTATATTGGCTTATTTGAGGGCTTAAGGCCACTTTGCTACTTGCATACGTAGATAACACATTATCATACATTCTGTTTGCAACTATAAGCTTGGTAATCCAGAATCGTTCTCTAAGAATCATGAGCAATTGACATGGTGTAGAATCCACACCGAGAAAAAAGATAGGGGAATGTTACAGAAGCTGATACTCAAGCTGTAAAGCAGAATTATTTTTGGTAAACAGGTTAGTCCATATGAGAATGAATGATCTTATAATAAAAAGCTTAGTGGTTCAACCCATTCGACCCGTTTTGACTCTTGCTTTAAAATTGATATTTTGTAATCCATTTACTGATCAGGGTAATTTTATGATTTTAGAATTCTGGATAAAGTTTTTACTGGTCTTGAATAATCATGTGGAACGAAACTAAATACCATGTGTGATCGAGATGAAGATGAAAAAGAGGGTGTGCATAAGATGAAACCAGAATAGTTAGGCCCTTAGCCTTCCCAAAGCTAAATATGCAGCAGGTAAAAAATTAGATGTATCATATGTTAAATTAGGACATTTATTTATGGGGGGAACAAAGAGGACTTTCTATAGTATCCTCAAGGCCAGCATGTGACTCTGACAAGGATGGAATACATGTATATAAGTAAACGTTTATAAAGAGCCAAATATAATAACCGGGTTCGTGGTCCAAAATTCGATCACATTAGAGGTACTTGAAGGTGAGTTTTTGGAGTTATATAAGACTTTTGTGTGTTTATATAGAAATTAAAGAAGGAATATTATGATTGATCATGTAGCCATTTATAGATTGGGTAGAATAGTGATGGGCATCCAAATTGAGTACGCTGGAACAGTGCCTTCATTTTTACACTTCTGTTTCTCAGTCTCTTGTGGCTTATAATTATGAGTTGCTAGAAATAATTCAGCAAGTGGATAATTCAAGAATTTACTATGCTTCCGACGTTAGGAAAAAAAAGAAAAAAGAAAACATCGTATTAATTTTTGGGGTGATTAACCAACATATTTTGCAATTATGTGTATTTTGTGCATTGACTTTATTCCTGCTACTCTTGACATCAGATTCTTAAACAGAGACCATTTTAGTTGTTAAGATATGATTGTGCTATCAACATCGAAGATCTTTTAAAACTCAGTGATGTGATGAATGGATATATATTAACATGCATCAGATGATCATTTTCTACTACCCTCCTTTCGCTACAGTAAAATATGCCAACAATAATTATAAGACATGCCCGCCTGAGGCATATGTCAATGATAATTATAAGTCATGCTCGCCCAACGGGCGGGCTTATAAGTCATGCCCGCCAAAAAACATATTTTTACTTATGATAGACAATCTATTTTAACGTATAATTTTGACGTTTGTATATGCTTATAAGTCACTCCCTATAAATTTTTGTGAATCAATTTAGGATATGTTATGTCTTCTATTTTGTGATTTTTGTTGGTTGACATAACTAGGGCTGTCATTCGGGTTGACCCGACCGGGTTCGGGTCAACTCGGGTCGGGTCAACTCGGGTCAAGCCTCCTAAAAACATACCCGAACCCGACCCTGTTTAGAACTCGGGTCGGGTCAATTCGGGTTCGGGTCAATCGGGTCGGGTCAACTCGGGTTTGGGGTCAACCCGAGTTTTTTGCATTGTAAAATGTTAGTTTTGTCGGGTCAACTCGGGTTCGGGTCGGGTCAAGGCTAAAAAAACATACCCGAACCCGACCTTGTTTAGAAGTCGGGTCAATTCAGGTTGACCCGATTGACCCGAATATGATTTTTGACCCAAGTTGACCCAAACCCGGTCGGGTCGGGTTCGGGTCGGGTTTTATGACACCCTAGACATAACAGTTACCGGGATTCCTTTACGTGCCATCAATCCAAGGTTTTACTAATTATGTCTTGAATATTATGGTGTATATGTTCAGTAGCCATTGTATCTACTTAATACCCAAACATTCATTTGATTTTGTTGGGTCTACGATATAGATTGTCTAGGTATAAAACTAGACAATTTAATTACAATATAGCCATGGAGGTACCATGGCCATGTCATTGAGACACCGATGGCATGACACTTTCTATGGAGGTGTAATTGATCCACGGCGTCCCCATTTGTTATGATATGATATGATGTGATCACTTGGACATTTTGATATATGCGTATACTTGTCTAGTACATGGTACGTATATGATTTGTTTGTGGGGGGCGTATGGATGCATCCTAGGTATTTGATATGTGATTTGATATGATTTGTTTGGTGACTGGCTGTATGTGCTCTATACCCCACTCACTGTTCTGGTACTTAGAGGTCTCCCATCTCCGTACACTTAGATTTGATAGGTATATGTGATTATTTGGTCTATTCTATTGGCTCGTTTAGACACGCTCGTGGCTATCTGTTAGGTATCTTTGGTCCGTTCGAGTGGCTCGTTTGGACGTGTTCGTTGACGATTATTTCTTTGACTCTAGAGCTATTCTTATTCATGATACTTATGCATTTGATCCATTTGATTTGTATTATCTTATTTCATTGGCTTATGATATTTGTTCAGATAATCTTGATCTCTCATTCTTTTGACAGCTGATATTCGTTTCAGCAGGAGCTTATGTTCCTTTTCCTATACTTATATATGATTTGATGATTCGTTTGTTTATATATCTGTTCACTGGGCTTTTTAAACTCAGCCGCATTTCTTTTCCTGCGGCAGGTTTTAGGTTGAAAGCTGGGTTTGAGTGAAGAGTGCATAGGAGCTCTTAGTAGACTACCCTGACGATAGATACCCGTTTGCTTTTGGATTAGATTTTGATTTATCTTCAGTTAGATTTGGGCTTGGAGTTGTATTTCAGTTTTGGAAATTATTATGTATAGAGTAGCTATCATTAGAATACCTTTGTAACTATTATGTTTATAAGTCTTCCGCTTGCGTTGTATGTTTTGATAGACACCATAATGTGGCATCTTAGCCCTTTTCAGGTTGGGGTGTTACAATTATGGTATCAAAGCCCAGGCTGCGACTTGTAGTACATAAGTTATGGCCTGTGAAGAGTTGGACCCTTAGGTTTGCACTATAGGAGCTTATGAAATGACCCTTGAAGTTTTGCCTTAGGTTTCTCCAGTAGAAAACTTTAGTATGACCGGTGAGGATTGGGTAGATTATGCGATAAGCCATTTGTTAGATATCTTTCTTCCGCATCACTCTGATCTATGCCTCTGATTTTAGCTAATCCTTTATAAGATTATTCGTTCCAGAGATTTAGAAAATTTAGCAAGATACGCAACATAAGTTTAGAATGCTTTGAGACTTTTGTAGTAATGCCTTACAGGTCACTTTCTGATGTGACCGCATTCTTTCAAATTTTGATCTCCGATTTGTTTATGATTCGTTAAGATACCTTTCGTTCATTCAGAGAATTCGTATATGTATGAATCCGATGTGTTCGACTCATTCTGTGGGTTTTCTTGCTTTCGCTAAGCATATTAAGGTTCCCTCGGCACTATTAGAATCTACTATATTCATTCCTATTCCTATGAGAAATCTTGTGATTATCCGTTACGAGTATCGAAATTGTCCTGTACGTATTGAGGATATTTAAAGATAAGTTTCGTTATGTTTATCTGTTTCCTTTGGGAATGTTTGGTTCGATATTATTCTGAATCTGGATTTGTTGACTGAGCATCGAAATGCTAACAACGATCATATTAGATTTTTCATCTTTGACGATTTGAGAAACTCAAAATTTCGTACCACATTTCCCAACCTGGTAAACAATTATGATCACCTCTGTTTTAAAAACTCGTGCGTTAATCCGTCGCGGTTGTGAAGATACTTCGTTTGAGGAACTCGCCTTGAGAGTTATTCAGTTGTTGGAAATTTCACAGTGTGTTCCTGGTTTAACTATCAAGATTTCCATCTGATTGAGAAGATGTTTTGATCTGGTTATGAGAAATTGTTTAGTCACGACTCGAGGTAGACTATGATTTCAATAAACGCATGTGTATATGATGCAAGTATTATGACGCCTGGCCAACGTGATAATAGTTACATCATATAACTTGAACTTATTGGGATCATAGGATGTATTGAGAAGTGCCTGAGATCAGTAAGTCGGTTGATTCAGAAACTCTATCCGTATAAGAACAACGTTTTTCCTAAATCTGAAACTTCGTATCTTATGACATCAGTTGAATGGAAAGAATTGAAGGACCAGCTTTTAGAAAGTGGTTTTATCCATCTGAGTGTGTGTATGTGGTATACTCCAGTTTTATTTGTAAGGAAGAATGAGGATAGCATGAAGTTGTGTATGGATTTCGGGAAGCTAAATCGTATTGTGGTTAGAATCGTTATCTGTTACCTCGAATCAACGATTGGTCTTATCAATTTCTGGTTGTGAATTTTCTCAATGATTGAAGCAAGATGATTCTAAAATTGCTTTTCGTATTCGATATGGTCTTCATGAGTGTGGTAATGCCAATTGTATTGGCTACTGCTCCGACTGTTCCTATGGATTTGATAAATCGTGTCTTTCATGAACACTTGGACAATTTGTCATAGTATGACATGTTAGTATGTTTAGAGACGAAAGAGAAACACTGAAATTATCTTTGTATTTTGTGTTGAGATTCCTACGTCAGAAGAAGCTATATTTTATATTCTCGAAGAGTAAATTTTGGATTGGGATGAAGAATGAGAGGAGAATTTTGAGAAGCTGAAAAGAGATTTGTTTCTACTCAAGAAGGAGACTTAGCTATGTCCTTATGCAACACGGGAAGATTGTTGGTTATGCATCAGTACAGCTAGAACCGTAGGAAGTGAACTATCCGACGCATGACTTGGGAGAGATTGGTGACGGACATGAAGAAGCTCAGGAGCAAGACGGTGGAATCTGATCTAGGTTAGAAGACTTGAAGGAAGCGGTTTTGACTGAAGCACACAGATCTATCTACTCTATTCATCTTAGTTGTACTAATATGTATAGAGTCTTGAAGCAGAAAATTTTGATGGAATGGTATGAAGATGGCTGTGACTACCTTGGTGGAGAAGTGTTTAGCGTGACAATAGGTTATGATTCAGCATCAACTTATAAGTGGTTTTCCTTAATTTTGAATGTTCGTATTAAACTTTTAGGAAACTTTATAACGGGATTTTCGCGCATAGTTAGGAAGGACAACCTGAATTGAGTATAGTGGATCATTTGACTAGGTCGGCTCACTTGGAGGATTGGCAGAAATTTCTTTCGGCAGAAGATTATTCAAGCTACATGGCGCACCTGCAGTGATCGTGTCAGAGATTCGCGTTTCCATTTCACATTCCTAGGAAGAACTACTGAAGGCGTGAGGAACCAGACTCAAGTTTAGTAATGCTTTGCACCTCCAGACTGATGGATAAGCAGAACAACTATTCGAGCTTGGAAGATGTGTTGAGCAGGAAATTTGACAAGTGTTAGTTCAGGTTGTGTTTGATCATTAGATAAATGGCATGCAAGTGATAAGAGTTTTCCTTTCGGCGTTTGTATGAACAAAGATTAAGAACACCTTTTAGTTAAATTAGGTCGGGGAGCTGTTATTGAAGGTCCGAAGTTGATTACAGTGACTAATGGATTAGCTATCATTGTGAAAGAGAAACTTTGAAATTTTAGACCGGGAATTTGTGTGTTCCGTATGATGTTTCCGTACAGAAGAGTTAGACGTTTTTGCATATGAGGAATATTTAGTTCGCGATACGTTAGACCTTAGATTCATTCCTATCCGCACGATTATTCTACCTATTCCGTTATGTCTTCTGATACCTTGTGATACTCCGATATGTGCTTAGTTGATCGTCGGTATGAATATGAAATTCTTTAGACGTTGATAATTTGATTTGTGTTTCTCTGATTATTAGCAAGTTCCTTAGTTCGTTCATAAATTTGGATAGATTTGATGAAGTTTCATCGTTTATCACTATCTCCGTATTTGCCACGTGTGTATATGTGCTTCATGTATCTCTTAGTGAGATTACAAATATCATCTGTCATGTATATGTTCTGTATTTGTTGGATCGAGATTTTTTATGATTTGTCCGTTATGTGGAGAGCCTGGGGCTATCCTTGTTTGTCGGGATCGAGTCATGAGATATTAAACTATTCGTTTGTGCAGATGCTGTTGGAAGAACATCTTCGGGTGTGAGGCTACTTATTGTCATCGATACGCCTCCGTCTAACTTTTGCGACTTCAAATTTCGAGGACGAATTTTTTTTTAGAGGGGAAGAATTATAATAACCTGAAATACGAGATAGCATTCGAATACGAATATAATCTAAAGTTGAACTAAGTTGGGTTTAAAATCTCAAAATACGAATCCAAAACCTACGG
Organism: Artemisia tridentata subsp. tridentata; assembly: GCA_021014915.2. NCBI lineage: Eukaryota > Viridiplantae > Streptophyta > Magnoliopsida > Asterales > Asteraceae > Artemisia > Artemisia tridentata. Next base: position 28,937,324 of record CP139506.1, on the reverse strand, counting down.
TGTGAAAGTAAACTACGATATACGAATCTATAAGTTAAGACTTTGTACAATAAATATATATATGCATAACCTAAAGTAATATCACACATATGCATATTTATGAGCCAAATACTAGAACTTTAAAAATGGTACACGATTTATTATGTACACCAAATTTTATTTGAAATATTTGAAAAAAAAAAGTATGAGTCTCCTTATCCTCCCATAGATTCGGTACTATCTTGCAGCCCCAATCCCCTTTTGACTCAGCATTTTCATCAGCTTATAATCTCCACTTCATTCTCATTTTGAACAACCGAATACACTTTTTAAAGCACACATAAAACCCTATCAAATAAAATTAAGTGGCGGCATTGGTTCCTTCCTTCTTTCACTCGAATATCAGGAGGTTCAAGAGGTTTTAGAAGGACTAAATAAAGGTGGTTTGATCGTGGGTATAATCAGGTTGAAGAGCTTTATTGTGGTCGAATAAGTTTTGGTTTTGGGTACCCTCGTTCTTGTTCCTTTCGTTCCTATTTCAGTCGTCCAGAAGGTATATCATATCCTTGTTCTTGCTCCTCTCTTCATGTGAAAACGTATATAAACTATACTTGAAACTAAGTTGTGATCGACCTAAAAGATATAACGAAAGAAAGGTTATAATGAGCACATAAAATGATGAATTGTATGTTGCATGAACTGATGAAATAAGGTACATAAAATAACAAACCAGTACTTATAAATATGATGGCTTATAACCTGGAAAATTATACGTGTAAAATGATGAAATGGTGGTGTCGATAGGAGGGTTTATGTGATTGTTAACATCAGATTTGTTGCATGAAATATGGATCTTTATTGTAAATTTAATAACTATCAGTACATATGGATATAAAGGCTACATATGGATATAAAGGCTTGTGACCTGATAATTGTACGCTTGTTTTGATCATCTGAATACGATCTAAAACCTGGATGAAAGTCACATGAAATGATAGGATATAGCACATGAAATAACGAGTCATATATACGGGGATATGGAGTAATCTGTTATCGAATCAGTATATATATATAAAGGCTTATAATCTGGTATTTGGAATGTGTAAAAGTGTGATGCTTATGTCGATTAAAGGGTGCATATTATGGATCTTGTATGGTGTAAAACCTGGAAATGTATACGTGAAAAATAGTAGAGATTGCATGCTTGTAAGTTGTGTTTATGAAGGACGAATTAAATGGGTTGAATAAGGAAGAAGTAAGGCTAATGAATCTGCATACATGTGTGTCGAATAGCTTGTTTTGGTTGTGTGTGTGCATGTAAACATAGGTCGATAGATAGTAAGTATGTAAAACCCTCATTTCATCGTCATTTAAATTTCCCAAATTACCCTCTATTACACGTGATGATGGCAATCCTAAACCTATATTATACAAGTACATATTAAAAATTTAACCTAAAGTCTAAGTAAATAATTAAGTGATAAATACTACACATTAAATGTTATTAAAATAAATATGGTTCCAAATCCTAGGCTAAAGGTGCCAACGACTTATAAACATTACCTCCAAAACTTTACATGTTTTTCTCTTGTTTCTAAAAGTATGAAACCGACCATTTGCACCTATCCTCTTTTGTTTCGTTGGTGAGAAAATACAAGATCTCTCAGAATAAATTTTATCAAATAAAGGATTTTTACATATATCCTTATATGTTCGAATAATTGCTCCACACGTCACATTTAATTGTGACATATCCTCACCCATATTTTCTCCAAATCAACACATGGAAACAAAGTAACATACACGTTTTTTTTTTTCTCTTTTCCATTTATGTCATCCCTTACCATTTACACCATATATTCACAGCCATGATTCATGCATGTTTTGACCTACCTAAATTAAATACTCGGCTATCTTTCAGCCATAACTCCATTACCCTTTTTATATTTTTCAACCGACAATACCATCCATATCACACTTCCAAAAAAAAACCCTAAGGACTATACACAGGCGGCTGCATATTTATGACACCATTCAAAGGGTGTAAAGATGGTGCATAGGAGGTGTGAAAGGTGCCAAGAAGGCTGTGGTGATCATGGTGAAAGCGGATTCGTGGTGTTCATTGGTAGTGATCGTGGTGTCTTATAATTATTTTGATCGAGGGTTCCTTGGTTCGAGAGGGTTTTGGTTTTGGTTCCTTGATCCGTCTTTCTAAATTCGTTTCCATATCGACTTAGAGGTACTCGTATCACTTTAACCTTGTTCGACTTCTTTTCATTGAATCTGTGTAACACGTTCACATTTAAACTAATATGAGTCAATGTAAAACATATATGTTATACGTAGCAAAGTCACATGAAATCATAAAAGAATCACATGAGATTATAACTAATATTCCCAATACAACGATCGTAAAAGCTTGCACATATTCGACCCATGTCTTGTTCAACTCTCATGTTTTCATGTTTTGATTTGTTTGTGTTCAAGCACGCACATATGGAACAAATCTTATTCGAACTAAAATAAAAGAGTGATACTTGCTTGTTCTCCTTTCTGTTTTCATATCGCATCTATATACATATTAAGAGGGTGTCGTGTGGGTGTGAGAATGAGCCACTATGTGTGGGGCTGTATGGGTGTCGAAATAGGCTGGGAACAAGGATGAGATACGCGTGTTTTGGCGTGTGTAAAAGGGCTGTAAAACGGTCGAGTTTCATGCAAGTAAAGTAGGTCGTGTGGTGTTAGTGTGTGTCGAATCTAAGGGTGGTTTGGGTTAGGCTTTGGAAGGGTCGAAAGGGGCTGTGATTCATACGTTTATTGCTGTGTCAATGGGGCTGGAATGAGTGTAAAACATGCTTGTGTTTTCTGTTTCACATCGCAGCAAATAACAAAAAAAAAAAAAAAAAAAAAAAAAAGGGTGTCGCGGAGTTTAGTTGTGTCGTGAAGTTTATGTGTGGGTTGTGTCGCACGTTGGGCATGGTTATGAATATTCGTATTCGCTGTTGTAGTGTGAGTAACGTGACCATATAGGTTGTTTGAACGCGTATCGTTTTCGGTATATGTTGCGTACGAGGAAGATGAAATGCATGCATGGTAGTCTTTTGCGTTTTTCCATTTTCGAATCAGAGAAGAGAGCGTCTCGTATTGTTTTGTTGTACAATGGGAATGATTAAATAAAATAAGGAAAAACTAGACATGTATTTGTACACTTTGGACCTTAAGCTTTGAAATAATGACACTTAGACTCTAAACTATTGTAACTTGTCTTAAATGAACCCTAAATTATAATAATAATCTTTTCATCATTTTAACCTAAATTAACAGTAATTATATCATAAATGACTAAACCGGCTAATTCGGGAAACCTGCCTAAAATAGAAGATTACTAAAAATGGAAAGCCGATTAAAATGAGAAATCTGACGTGAAGAAGATTTTAATAATAAGAAGACCATGTATTCGTGTAGATTCGCGAAAGATGGAGTTGTTTCCGATCTTTGTATTCTAGATATATTTGCACGTGCGGTATAAGGTACAGATATTCTACTTTTTTCAGTAAGGGTGTTTTCTCTCTCATGACTCATTGATCTTGATTCGTTTTAAGATTCCCTAAGCCATTGCTATGTTCCCCTACACTTTGGTTCGTTTGTTTGATTAGTTTTGATCTTGGCGTTCGATATGACCCTTTTGCTTTGAGCCTCTATAATGATCCATTTGATATTCGTTCGTTACCTTGTGATATTAGTATTCGAGACACTTGATACTTCGAAGGTTCATTTGATTTTGGTAAATAGATGTGAAAACCTTTTAATTATAACATGGGAATGGTTTGAGGAAAACTTATTTAAAACGATGTTTATGAAATATGCGATACCACTTTCATTTGGAATTTTACTAAACTTATATGAAAACTACTCTTAAAGATTACTTTTGTAAGAACAGTTATTAAAGATCATTTTAATGAAAACTATTTGATAAAGATTTCTTTAAATAAACCAGTTGATGATGAACCTTTGATCAGTTCGTTGGATTCATTTGACTTTGATATTGGATATGAACCCTTTGCCATGAACCTTTGATATTTGGACTTTGACTTTGATTCAATGACTTAGATTATTTGAACCTTTGCTATGATTTGGACCTTTGACCTTTGACCCTTCAGTTTGATACCCGAGCCAAGTTCGTTTCCTAGCCATGAAGGTAACATGGCCGTGTCATTTGATGCACCAGTGGCATGACTCACGTGTGGGTGAGTGATTTCTCACACCGTCCCCATTTTGCTATGCGCGCTTTATTATTTATTATGGCCTATATTATTGTTCGGGGGGCGTATGGATTGCAATCCTAGGTTCGTGTCCGTGTTCGTGGACTTAACATGATTTGATATTATATATTGTTCGATGACTGATGCTGGGTGCAATCCACGTCTTTCACAAGTTCGGGAGTTCGCTACTCCATTTGAAGAATGAGGACACCCCTCATATTATCTGATTATCTGAGAGGTCTCCCCTCTATATGATTTGAAGACATGGTTACTATATTTGATTTGTGTTCGGGCTCGTGGTGGATTACTGACCCTTTACCTTTCTTACTTTGTACCTTTGTCTATATCTTATGTTATTCCATTGCACTATACCATATATGTTCGTTTCCTTTTGCTTTCATTTCCGTTTATATATATCTGTTCACTGGGCTTTTTAAGCTCAGCCGCATTTCTTTTCCTGCGGCAGGTTTTAGTTGGAAGCTGGGTAATGAGTGGAGAGTACCTTGGACTTAGAAGACTTGATAGTTATTCTGGATTAGAGTTGATTAGAAGTTATTATATTTTAGAATTTGTATTCGCATTTTGTAACCTTGTAATTTCAGTATTTCATTTGTAACCTTTGAGATTCTTGTATTACTTGAAATGTATGCTTTGTTTTGATCTGATATGAAACCATTAGTGTGACATCTTTACCCTTGTCGGGTTGGGGTGTTACAAAGTATGTGGCTATTCGATTATGAGTTCTTACATGTTTAATTGGGTCTATTGATACATGTAAAATCTGGTTTTGGAACATTTGTATACAACATAAAAACCAGGAAATAGTGTATGAATCATGGAGTCAAAATGTATGTCGAGATACATACTTTAATGATACTTAGAATCAGATTGTTTGCATGATGGGTCGAGTATAGTTTTACATGTATAACCTGTTCGTATGTGTATGGAATAAATGGTACATATATGTGTGTAGAGGTTTGGATTATAAAACTTTTGGGAATCAGATTTCATGCATACTAATTAAACCTATATCATACGTATTAAATGATGAGGATTGCATGTGTGAGTAGGAATTAATAAGTCGAGTAGGGCTGTTTGAATCTGTTAATTTTATGGGTCGAAGAGATGGTAGTTACATGTGTGTTTGAATGAGTTAGTAATGTCAAAAGGGACTGGTTTAAGTGGGTGTGTAGGTAAAACGTAAGGGCTGGACATGGTGTGTTTATGAGTGTAAGTGGTGAAAGAATACAAACTTGTGCATATGTGTAATGGTACCATCAGTTTTAGACTCATCATATACTCATGGGTGTGCATGCATGTGTGTATAGTAGTATCATAAAAAGGTTTATATATAAGATAAATATAATATTGTAGCTTTTATACAAAGAATGAATCAGAACTTTGTTATAATAGAGTTATTATGTAAGTCACAAATTCATGGAATATGTTTGTCTCGGGCTTAAATTAAGTCGGAAATACGTTTAATATGTGCATTAAATCGACTAAATCTTAAATTGGTCGTTATGAAATTAAGTTACGATATAAACCTTAAACTTTGATAAATTACATGTTTAACTCTAAACTTCACTAAAGTTACATATTAAACCCTATACTATGAAATTGGTCATATTAAGCCTTTAACTTTACTTAATTGTCATTTATAACCCTAAAGTATCAAAGTTACAAATATGGAAACCTTCTAAAAATTTAAAGTTACTAAAAATAGAAAGTTACTAAAAGTGAAAAGTTTCTAAAAATAGAAAATGAAATTTGAATAACTGTAAGCAGTAACTTATAAAATGAGCCTGTAAGTAATACATGGTCATTAATCAGTATAGGTTCAGTGAGAAGGAGTGATTCATGTTTCGATGTGCTTTCCTATTTTGTTGGTTTGCTTTGCATAAGGTACATATATTCTACCCTTTCTCAGTAAGGGTGTCTTCTCTCATGACTTTTGATCCTTGATGTTTTATACTTTTATGAATTAAGCTACCACTAATTACCTACTAATTACCTACTAGATCTAGAGAGAGAAAGCTAGAGAGAGAAAGAGATGGAAGGGAGATGATAACACACACTTAAGAACAATATTATGAATTCATCAACCAACACCCTCTCCCTTGGATGGGAGGGGTATTTATAGTTTTACATGAGGTTGGGCTACTAGCCCTACATGCTTAACATAATACATAATTAACAATAATAAATGATAAAACGACACAGCCCATGGGCCTTCTACACGAGCTGGGCCTAATAACAAACCTAAAGGCCTAAGCAACCTAATACAAATGATCAATACTTGAAATATTACAAAACGTGTTCCCAACAATCTCCCCCTAAGTATTGGTCATCAAGGTTGCTTGACGTCGTCTTTGCTTCTTTGGCTTTGACGTCTTCATAATCTTTGTTCTTTGTTCTTGAAAGTGATGTGATGTGATATGGTGGTGGTCTGCCGTATTCCAATGATCTTTTGATACTGGTGTCTTCGTGTCCTCTCCATCATGTTCATATGACTTGTGACTTTCGTTCTTCAACTTGTTCTCACTTCTTCAATCTTTAACATATGAAAGGTTGTAGTGCTCGAACTTAGACTTTTCTTAAACATATTCTGAACTTTTGATGATTCTGAGTCTTGGTGAGAACTAATCTTCAGGACATGAACATGATGGAGTCTTGGTGATGGTTGAACTCCAGGTCTCCAAGCTCCTCAACAGCAGCAGCAGCACGAACCAACCGGCACTTACAAGCTCAGACTTCGAGATCGTCAACAGCATAGTGTGAAGACTTTCTCTAATCCTTGCCCAGGCCGTTCTGAACCGGATACCCCCGAGAGGGCTTACACGGACACACCGAAGTGCACCCACGATTCAGTGAGTCGCTGGAGATCACCCCACGACTGTAGACCGTTTGGAACAAACACTAAGCGTAACCCACAAGGAGTTACCGAAGTGACCTGCTGTCAGAGTTGTTTGATGTTGCTCTGGCAGGGTTTCCATTCAATCATTGATAATCACATATGTGACTTTTCTCATGAATGTTCTCGGCAGATTGCTAAGATCTGCGAAGGACACTTTCTTAATTTTACATCTGCTGCCCATGATGTAGAACAGCAGAGTAATACTAAGTGTACCTAAGAGATCTTTTATGAATCTCATGGCTCTAGACTCAATTAGTGCTCATTTGGTCGTCGGAGGCGTGGAGCAGAGTGCCTCCTTTTCAATACCAACCATCTCGTAGTGAGAGGTTGATAGATGATGAAGGGTTCTCCGTGAGAATGAAACAAGTGTCTTTTGAGAGACACCTGAGTGGCTTAGAAGGTTTAGTGCAGTGCGTCACTGGGTCCATGACGACTTTGATCTTCAATACCGGTGATTCTTGATCAACCAGTAGATTATGTATTGAACCCGGTGTCTGCCCTAAGGTTGAACAAATGGAGGGCTATTTCTTTTCACCCTTTTCTTTGCTTTTCTTTTTAATTCTTCAACCCCTTCTTTCTCCGTTCATTCATTTTCTCCTTTTTTATATCATACCTAGGACTTTCTAGTTCTAAACTATTGGTATTGTCCTTGGGTAGATCCCTCCGGCTCTGGCGGATCATAGGACGGTTTTCCCTAACCTTAGTCACCTTATAACTCCATGACTATCCTATTGATGCCATACACCAAACCTTTTGAAAATCTCTCAAAGTGTTTATGATTGTAAAACACATTTTGTTAACACTTTGAGAGTTTTGTTATTTTCAGAAGAACTCCCCCTTAACATGTGCTCATAATCGTTAAAGTAAAATCTGCACATGTCGGGAAGAGTTGGCACTTTTTGAATTGATTGATTTTCAGTGAACCTGATCATCGCGAGACACGCTTACATCACCAGTTGGACTGGCTTGAAATTATTACCCGTCCAGATCAGATTCAAAGATCATCGCTCGAAATTGGTACATTCTACTCAGACATATCCATTGCGAGACACGCTTGCATCACCAGTTGGACTGGCTTGAAATTACTACCCGTCCAGGATATGTCCTTTCGACTACTGACTGTTGTTATCGTCAATTCGAGGGTCAATTCTTGAGTCTTACACTCATGAGATATTATCGTTGCTTCCACCATATTTTAATCACATTTTCATTCTCCCCCTCAAAAATAGCATAATAATGTTGTTTTTGAAAAAATTGTTGATTAAAATATGCTCTTTTTGAGGTGTTTGTGGAAGAATGTCAAGAACGTTTGTAGATTTTGGAACAAATATTTTTCAAATACTCCCCCTTAACAAGGGAGTACTTGTCCTTATGAGCAGAATGTTTGAAAAACTTTTGAAAAAACATTCTGGTTTTAATTCTGCTCATAAGTAAGAAGCTTTCGCTCCTTTTTCAGGATTGAGGCACTGGAGCGTACCTCAGGGTCCTTTCTTTACAAGAGCGGGTTGTACACTGTTATGTGTGCACAAGCCGTAGTGATAATTGAAAGTGAATGATGAAATGAAATGAAATGATGATGATCAAATGAAACAAATTGTACCAATCAACTTAGGCAGGACGTCGGAAGGTGAGAATGTTTGGAAGTCTTGCTCGTCCTCCCACATAACTCTCCAATCTTCGCATTTGAGTCCGAAACTGAAGCTTGTCGTTGATTCTTTTGATGAACTTGGCTGCTTGCTTGGCATCATTTCTGCTCCATTTGACCTCTTGCATGACTCCCGTTTTTGAACCCTTGTGGTAATTATCCAAGATAGACTCAAGTTCTGTCTTGACCATTACCAATGTCTTATCCCCAAATTTTCTCAGTTCTTCAAATCCCATGAAGTGTGGGCTGCAGTTGTTCCGTTTGTAAACCACTCCAAACGGTTTATCCATGAACGTATAAGGAGACTGGTCATGAACACCCGGCCGGTCGAGATCTGGCTTGATGAGATTAACTCATTTTTGGTAGCTTTCTACCCCAAGTTAGATGTCCTCAACTCGATGCCTTATGACAATGCTGCGGATGAATATGAGAATGGAGTTGATGATGTCATACTGAAGACGGCCAGGAAGATGTTCAAGTTTCCCCTGAATCTTCAGTAGGTACATGTCTTCTATATCATTGTGGGACAAGTATGGGTAGTCAGCTTCACAGAACGAATACTCTTTGTCATCTGATCTTCTCACGGTGATCTTGGTTAGAAAGTTATACCCGTACAGTGGTTCGGTTTCAGCACTGGTTATGGATAGAATCCTGTTAGGGTTCCTCCTATCTATGTTTCTTGAAACTCTCGTGGTGACCAAGTATTTGTAGGACAATCTCCTCATATGTCGCCAATGATGAATCCCAAAAACAGCATCGTCATTGTAGACATAAACGTCATGGTTCCATAAATCGTCGACCTTTTCTTCCAAATCTTCTATGGAGTATGAAGCTGCTGGATACTTGGATAGTGATGTTGCATATCGTACTATAGGATCCGTGCATCCACTCATGAGATAGCCTAGGTCTCGATTGAAGAAGTATTCTTTTGGTAACTTAGGATTCTTTGGGTGACCAATGAGGGGTAATGGTTTGGTGTAATCCTTGTAGTGTAATGGTTCTTTTGATTTATGGGTTTGTTCATCAGCAATATTTTCTCCAAGGGCTCGTGCAACTTGTTCAAGATTGTACTCAAACTCTATCTCAGTAGTAGTTACTGTCTTAAATTCAGTAAATCTTGAGCTACGAACTCGAATGATATCTGACAACCCCAACTTCTGAACCTTGATTGCCTTTTTCAGTCTTTTGGTAAAATCTACAATTGATCCTTCCACGGGTGTGCTGTGATCTTCATCAGGGTATGCATCAACCATATTTTCAAACCAGTCGTACTTTGAAGCTCCTGGATCAACCCATTCTGGTAGTGGTATATCATTTACTGGACCAGAAGGAATCATAGCTTCTTGAACACTTGTAGGTACAAAGGGTATTTCATCATCTGCACTGATGTTCTCGTGAAATTCTATGTCCTCAAATTGACCACTTCCAATGGGACTGAAGACTGGTCCACTTGATTGTTTTCCTTTTCCAGATGATTGTGCTATGGGACCACGGCTTGAAGATGAAGGTCTCCGTCTTTTCTTTCCTTGATCCTCTGGGTCATCCTGACGTCGCTTCAATGTCTTGGTTGGTTTGCATGGTTCATCTTGTTTTTCAGCTTGTTTTATTGATTTAAGTAATGCTTGTCTGAGTTCATCTTCTGCAGGGTTTTCTCGAATTTCTTCAAGAAGTTGTTCTCTGAGAGTTGATCCAGATGGTTGTGGAGGTAACGTTCTGATAGTGATTGGTATTGTCTGCATCAACTTTGCCACAACCTCTTCCAGATTCTTCTTGGCATAGTTGTTGAGCATGTCAGGAAATGCATCTTGAAGAGTCTTGAAGACCTCAGTTGGAACCAGTTCAGCGACTTCCTTTTTCAAATCAACGTTATCACATTTCAGTATATGGTTGTCCATCTGCTCCTGAAGTGTAGTCAGTTTCAGTTTTGTTTCTTGATATTCCTTTTCACGGGCTTCTTGATTACTCAACACTTGATTCAGTTTACTTTCAAGCTGACTTATGACAGTTGATGATTGAGCCACTGAAGATGTAGGTGGTGATTGAGGAATGGTTGTGTGGGGTTGAACATCTGGTTTATCTTGGTCATCTTCAGATTCATCATTATCATCACTTTCATCGTTGTTGACACTACTATCTTTGTTATCCTTGTCACTTTCTTCATCATTGTCTTCATCATCTTCACTTTGTCTGTCATCATCTGATTCTTCAGCTTCAGAACCCGATGGGGTATGAGTGTGTTGATCTGATTCGTCACCCTCTTCTTCTGAGCTTTCATTCGGTTGAATCGGTGAAAAACTAACATCTGTTGGTTTGATAGACTTGCCCTTGCCTTGCTTCAGTTTCTCATCAGTTGGACCCATAATAGATTTCAGCTTTTCAAGACCCTTCTGTGCTTTGACTTTCTTGATCTCAACATTATCGTCATTTCCTTCATCACTTGATTCATCACGAAGTTGTCATGCTGATGAAGCTTTGGTGACTGTTTTTCCTTTCTTAGCTGTTTCAGCTTTCTTTGATCAGCAAGTAGTGGCTCGATCTGGGAGTGAATGACTCTTCCCTTTAGTCTTTGATCCTTTGGGTAATGCATCCCTTTTCGGAACAAACCCCACTTTCTGATCTTTAAATGCTTTATCATATGTAAGATAAGCTGCTGTGTTCCTAATGTCATCACTCAGAAAATAATCAGGGATTTGAGCACCTTGTTTGTCTGTATCGGTCATGGACTGGATGTTGAGGCGAGTGAGGACATGATCATGTTGTTCGGTATGCATCTGCTCAGAATTTGAACGTTGTAGCACTGGGTGTTTTTTCATAACACGAGCAATGAGGAGTTTGGTGAAGCGAGGAAAAGGGATATATGAATCTTTAGTGCTCTCTTTGAATTTTTTGCATTGAAAGATCATGTCATTCCAGATATACTGTGCAAAGTTAAGATGTTTCATGTTGACAATACCACAGAACAACTGCAGGTTTTCAAGTCTTGGGTAATCTAAGCCGGTGGTTTTTCCAGTGATGCATTGATTGATGATGGCGAACATTGTTAACCAAGGTTGTGGAAAAAACTTTCTTTCAACTTTATAGATTGAAGACATTCTTTCAGTTGATTCATCATACCCCAGCATTTCTAGAGTTCTAGCCATCTCTGGAAATGTTGGGTTAATTTGAAACTTCTCGAAATTCCCTGATTTTTCCTTGGGTAGCTCAAGAATGGTCCTCAGAGTGTCAACTGTGAATGAGATTTCAAGAGTATCCAGAGTGACAGTGATAGATGTTTGGTCTTCGTTGATAGACATTGATTCCCAGAACTGATTAAGATAATCCATTGGAACACTTGCTGTCTTGGTTAAAGCAGGACGAATGAAGTGTCTAGCAAGGATTTCTGCGATGATTTGACATGATGGATGACACTTGAGTTTATCGAAATCAACTCTTGAATTGCAACGGATGATCTTAGGTTTTTCCGTAGCTTGAGTGACCTTCTTGGATGTGTGTGATGCTTGAGATAATGCACGTGACATGTTTTGACTGCATAACACAAACATACAACAATACGCAAGAGCATATATTATGAGTGTTAGTGAGTATGTTAGATATGCCCTTTGTATGTTAGACTGCTTATCATCATATAGACACAAGTTCAGACAATTAAGCAATAGAACACTTTTCATCACTAATCACATAATCTAGTATCACCACTTAAGCAAAGAACATCTTAATGCACATATAAATCTGATCAGCAGAGCATAAGGAACATGATGAAATATGAATTATGAAGAAATACAGCACAGATGGAAACAAACACCAACTCATTCAGTAAACACAGTCCAATATATGAATACAATTCATCTTCAACAATCAAAGATACTTAGTCAAACATCTATTATACACACTCAGTCCTGAACTTCGAAGAAAACAAATGTTCGATCAATCAAAAATTTGGTCAGTTTCGTTCAAGGCAAAGTTCGGTCAAATAAAGTTCAGTTAAACAAAATTCGATCAGACAAAGTTCAGTTAAACAAAATTTGATCAAACAAAGTTCAGTTAAACAAAATTTGATCAGACAAAGTTCAGTTAAACAAAATTCGATCAGACAAAGTTCAGTTAAACAAAATTTGATCAAACAAAGTTCAGTTAAACAAAATTTGATCAAACAAAGTTCAGTTAAACAAAATTTCGATTAATAAACAAAGTTCAATCAACAAAGTTCGATCAACAAAGTTCGATCAACAAAGTTCGATCAACAATGTTCGATCAAACAAAGTTCGATCAAACAAAGTTCGATCAAACAAAGTTCGATCAAACAAGTTCGATCAAACAAGTTCGATCAAACAAGTTCGATCAAACATAGTTCGATCAAACAAGTTCGATCAAACAAGTTCGATCAAACAAAGTTCGATCAAACAAATTCGATCAAACAAGTTTTGATCAAACAAAGTTCGATCAATCCAGACATAATACTCCTAACTCGGAGATCAGTCCTATACTTCGATTACACCAATTGTTCGATTATTGTTCGATCATTTTCACATATAGGAAGTTCGATTATCTCAAAATTTTGATTATTTATCTTTTATGCTTAACACAAACACCAATAGTTCGACTATGTCACAAGCAGGTTTTCTTATTCACAAAAAAATAAGCACAAACACCTTCATGCATAATCCCTAAATCAGATTAAAAAACCTAATATAAATCTAACAAAAATTATCTCTGAAGCAAAGTTCTCAGTTAAATGAGTACCACAAAAATCAAATGAAAGACTTACAATTAGTGCAAAGTAATCGAATTTAGAAGTATGAAAGATTCAGCAGTATGAAGCGCGCATTTTTTGTGAGATGAAACTGTGTGTTTGTGAGTGTGATAAAAATTTGACCTAAGTCAATGATTTGAAGTATATAATGAATAGAGTTAACCAATTTGACAGTTTATGTCCTCATTCTTATTCACTTTACACATTTAACCTTTTAACAATGCATTTCTATTTATATTAAGTCCAATGTTAAGATATGTATAGTTTAATGGTTAACGCAAGCTGATGAAAAACAATATATGATTATTAGAAAGATGACGAAGAATTTTTATGGATAAATGTACAAAAGTTTCTCCCCCTCAAAATATGTGAAATTGTGGAAAAAAATTTTAAACTTTGAAACAATGGGCAAAAACATATTTTGATTGAGAACAACGTTTGCACATTTGGTTTTTTATTTTTTTTTTATTTTTTTTTTTTAATATATATACAAGATAGTGAGAGAGCATGACTCGATTAGTTGTTCTTGAGAAAGTTCGCTAATTCTTGAGGAGTCAGGCATCTCATTCCAATTTGGTGAACCAGTTTCACAAAACGATCATGAGGTAAAGCCTTCGTGAAAAGATCCGCCAATTGGTGTTCCGTTCCCACAAAATACAACTCAACGGTACCCTGCTCCACATGCTCCTTGATGAAGTGATATCTGAGAGTGATGTGTTTGGACTTGGAATGTTGCACAGTGTTGCACGAGATAGCGATAGCACTTTTGGAGTCACAGTACATCGGGATTTTGTTGAATATGTAACCATAATCCATTAGTTGTGATCGCATCCAAATGATTTGAGCACAACAGGCAGACATGGCTACATATTCTGATTCCGTGGATGATAGAGACGTACAATCTTGCTTCTTTGACTGCCAGGACACCAGCTTATCACCTAGGAATTGAACACCACCGGATGTGCTCTTTCTTGTATCAATACATCCCGCATGATCCGCATCTGAAAAAGCAGTTAGTGCAAAACCAGAATCCTTTGGATACCAGATCCCCAAATGAATGGTTCCCTTGATGTATCTAAGGATTCTTTTAACAGCAGATAAATGTCTTTCTGTTGGGTTAGACTGATAGCGTGAACATATGTATGTGGCAAATACAACATCTGGTCTGCTAGCGGTGAGATACATGAGAGACCCAATTATGCTACGATAATTTGTAGGATCAGTGGGTTTCCCATGAATGTCAGCATCTAGCTTCGGGGATGAAGAGGACATAGGGGTGTTATAGGTGTCACTAGATGTCATGCCATGCTTTTTTAATATCTCTTGTGCATATTTAGACTGACTCAAGAATATACCACGGGGTGATTGGTGAACTTGTAATCCTAGAAAAAAGTTTAGTTCACCGATCATGGACATCTCAAAGTTTTGTTTCATAAGTTTTGCAAAAGCATTTGAGTACTTTTTGTGGGTAGACCCAAAAATGATGTCATCCACATAAATTTGTACGATGAGAATGTCCTCCCCGTGTTTTTGTATAAACAAAGTCGGGTCTACAGAGCCTTTAGTGAAATGATTAGCAATAAGGAATGCTGAAAGTTTGTCGTACCATGCCCTCGGGGCTTGTTTAAGGCCGTAGAGAGCTTTCTTAAGCCTGTATACGTGTTGTGGATGTTCTGGATCGACGAAGCCCTCTAGTTGTGAAACATACACCTCTTCACGAAGTTGTCCGTTCAGGAATGCTGTCTTCACGTCCATTTGGTAAACTGTGATGTTCTTATGAGCCGCGTACGCCAGGAACATTCTCACTGCCTCAAGCCTAGCCACTGGAGCAAAGGATTCCTCGAAGTCAATTCCTTCTTCTTGGCTATACCCTTTAGCAACCAATCGTGACTTGTTACGAATAACCGTGCCTTCTGCATCCAGCTTGTTTTTTCCAATTCCATTTTAATCCCACAACATAAACTCCATCAGGTTTTTCAACGAGTTCCCAGACTTCCAATCTTTTGAACTGATCCAACTCCTCTTGCATTGATTCAATCCAATTATCATAAGTCATGGCCTCTTTAATATTTTTTGGTTCAGCTTGACAAACGGTGAGAGCGTATATGCAAGTTTCACCATCTGTGTGGAGTTTCTGTCGTGTCATAACTGGTTTATCTGGATTGCCAATCACATTAACTAACGGATGATCCCTTGTCCATTTATGAGTAGATGGGTAGTGTTGAATGTTGTGATTCAGATTTGAAGGTTCCATGTTGCTCGAGGAAGATTCTCCTGGTTCGGGAATGGTTGGGGGTGGAGCAAATGGATTGAAAAATGCATTTCCGTCAAAGTCTGATGGTGTTGGAACTTGGTTAGAAATGGGAGAAGAATCTTCAACTGCTGGTTGAGGTGTTATATCTATGGATGATGATGGTTCAGGTTGTGGTGCATCATCAGCAACTACTGTAGAGGTAGATGCTGATGGATCAGGTGCTTGATTTGGGAGTTGTTGAGCAGCGGAACTTGTGGAAGCCTTTGACGCACTGTTAACCAAACTGTCATCAAACATAGGAGCAAACAGATCTTCCAGATCTTTCCTTTTGAAAGGTAATGGTTCAGCTGAAGATTCTGGGAAGTTCAAACGGTTGTTTGCGGGTTCCAAGCGGTCTTGCTCAGAAGCCATTTCTGTGAGTTCATCGAAATTAACGTGTATCGTCTCTTGAATGTCTCCGGTCCGACGATTCCAAATTCTGTATCCCTTGGAGTTCTCACAATAACCAACAAATATCCCTATATCTGCTTTTGCCTTCAATTTACCAAGATCATCTTTATCATTCTTTGGGTAACATAATGCTCCAAAGACATGAAAATAGTTGATATTGGGTTTTCTGCCGTGTATTAGCTCATATGGAGTTTTGTTATGTCTTTTGGTGATCATTCCGCGGTTCTGAGTGTAGCAAGCAGTGTTAACAGCTTCAGCCCAAAGATAATCTGGCAATTGGGCATTGATCAATATAGTTCTAGCTGCTTCCACGAGTGTACAGTTTCGTCATTCAACTACGCCATTCTGTTCAGGAGTGCGAGCTATAGAATATTGGTGAACAATCCCATGTTTCTCTGTAAAGTCCCGAAGAATTTGGTTTTTGAATTCAGTGCCGTTGTCGGTACGAATGATTCTGACGGTGTTGCGGACTTGCACTTGAATCTTTATGAGAAACGTGGTAACTATAGACGGAACTTGATCTTTTGTGCGGAGAAAGTAAACCCATGTCCATCTTGAGTAATCATCCACTATTACCAGAATATATCTTTTCCCATTTACAGACTGAACCCACATTGGACCACACAAATCCATATGAAGCAGTTGTAGGACGTGGTCTGTGCTATGTTCTGTTTTTGGTGGAAAATGAGCTCGGTGACTTTTTCCTTGTTCGCATGCAGAACACAGATGATCCTTGGCATATCTGCATTTTGGTAAACCATCTACCAATTTATTCCTTGCCAGGTCGGTCATGGTTTTGAAATTGAGATGAGACAATCGTTTATGCCATAACCATGCTTTCGTGGGATGAGCCTTGGAGAGTAAACATATAGGAGTCGAAGCTGTCATTCCATCAAAAGAGATGGTGTAAAGACTAGTTCCCCGTTTTCCTTTCATCAGATCATTTCCCTGAAGATCACGAATAAAGCAGGTTTTCTCCCTAAATGCTACTTCTAAGTCCCCATCGCAGAATTGACCAACCGAGAATAAATTGTGACCCAGACCTTCAACATAGTACACACGACTTATTTCGATGTTCCCATTAACATAGTCGCCATAACCCATGATTGCGGCGAAGTGGTCATTCCCGAACCTGACCGTTCCTATAAACTTTGCAACGAAGTTTTTGAGAAGCTTGAGATTGCTGGTCATGTGTCGGGAACAGCCGCTATCAACAATCCATAGAACGATTTGAACCACCTGCATCACAATTAGTAGAAACAGATGGAGTAACGGTTGGACCCGTCGGGTTAGAAACACATGATTTAAGTATTTTTGGTACCCATTTAAAGTCTGCTGTGTTCTCTAGCCAACGTTGCCATTTCCTACTAGTTTCTGCTTTCTTCCTAAGGAATGTGCTAGGTGATTTGTTCTTTTTGGGATTTGCGATAGGTGCAACTATGGTCTGCTTTGAAACTGCTAGTGGTGGATTCCCTAAAATTGATTTGGCAACTGTGTTAGACTTAGGGAGGCCACTAGTTCGTATTGCTTTTCTCTTCAGCAAAGTTTTAGCAACACAGTTTTGATGATTACCAGATAAGATACGAGTATGACAAAACACACAAGAAGCATTAACATCATTCATAACTGTTAAAGATTCAGCATTCATTACATCTTTTGTAGAATTACACTTAACCAAGCTAGATTCTATTTTAGACATAACATGCGTTTTATTCTCACTAGATGCATTAACTTCTACTTCTTCATTCTTAGATGTTCCACTCTTAGGTAGCCAGATACTAGTCTTCTTTGGTCTCTTTGTGGTCTTTGATCTTCTACCCTTAGATGTGTCAACTAATCCTGTGGAAGATGAAGTAAGAGCATTAGTGATTGTTTTGGATGAGGCATTCTTAGGTGTGCTGTCTACTTTTTGCATCGTTGGTACAATCTTATGAACTTTGGTTTTGCCTGTTTCTAAAACTTTGATTTTCTTCTTCAGATCAACAATGATGTGTTGGAATTCTTGATTTTGTGAATCTATTTTTCTGTTAAGGCGGACTGTGTCATTCCTGTTTTGAAGAATTTCATCGAGTTCCTTTTCATTTTGAAACAGTTTAAGTCTTAAGAAGGCCTTTGTTTCCTTATAATTTTCAGGAACATGACTGTTTTGAAATGATAAAGATCCTATGAGATGTTGAAATTTTAGTTCAAATTCAGCACTTTGAGTTTGACACCAATCAAGCCTTTTTTGAAGATTAAAAACTTTGTTTTCCACATCATTGTTGATTTGTCGAAAATCCTCATTCTCTTTCACTAGGTTCTTAATTTCCATTTGCAACATCTTTGTATCAACAGCATGATTATTCATAAGATACTCATTACCAGATTCATAAAGTGCATTCATCATTACAGAAACAACGTCACGACTAAGAACATTTTGTAAGAGTCGATCAACTTCATTTTTCAAAAACTGGTTGTGAAGATTTTGTTTATGAATTATGACGTCTTTTGCTTTGAAAATTTCCTTCATAGATACCATTTCTTTCTGTAAATCCTCTTCCCATTGAGATGCACATTTTTTCAGATGATTGACGTGAGGTAAAATTTTGTTTTGAAGAACCTCTCGCTTTTCTTTCTCCATAGGAGAGAAAAAAGCGGAGACGGTTATTTTTGAGTTAAACTCAATTTCATTTTCTAAAAATTTGATGTCCTCCATAAATGTCTCAAAATATTTAAGAGTTTTAAAAGCTGTAGGCATTTCTGGATTAACATCTTCCTTTGTCAAAAAATCTGAGATTTGTACATCTGTTTGGGACACAGAATTTACTGAAGAAGAAGTATTTATGTAGGTTTGTAACAACGTTTGTTCTGGTTTATCTGTTGGTGGCACAAATGATTTGCTTATATGAGGTCTTGCGTTGTAATCATAATATTTTGAAGGATCTCTGATTGAAAGATTTCTTTTTGATCGACTCTCAAACTTGTTTGGACGTTCAAGATCATCAATTTCCTCATCATTACCATATATATCATCTTGCTCAAAAGTGTCATCAAACAATAATTGTGCATTGTACAACTTGGGATGAGTACTGAGTGCTTTTGAGAGATTACGTGGGTAATCACTTCCAAGTGCAAATCCGTGTCCTTTCGGATTTGATTTTACCGTTAGTTGTTGGATTTGAGTGATGGATTCACCATTTTTATACACAATTTTTTGAAATTCTTTAATTTGTGCTTCCAAGGTGACGATATCCTCAAGATATGAATCAACACGTTTGCTGCAGGCTTGCTTTTCCTCAAAGAGTTGATTTTGAGAAGTTGAAAGCTCAGATTGAGTTTTTAACAGCTCAGAATTTAAAGAATCAATTTGTTTTTTGAATTCAAATTGATCCTTTTCTTTTTGAGAGAGAAGCTCAGCCTTAGAATCGGTTAATTCACGTACTTGGTTTTGCAAATCTTGAACTTTGACATATTCTTTTTGGAAAGCGATTTCAAAAGATTGTTCTCGTTTTTCTTGTTTTTGGTATCCAGAAAGTTGTTGTTTATAGCACTCATTATCCCGAGTTAGTACTGCAATTTTGGCTTTTAATGTCTGATTAAGTTCATTGCACTTCTCTATTCGTGATTGGGTGGACATTATTAAGGCCTGAAGCTCCGAATCTTGATTAGTCAAATTCTCATTTTGTTCAATCTGATCATGATTGTCATCTTCTATTAGATCATCAAATGAGAAAACTGTTCTATCATCATCAAATGATATATCAGTGTTGATTTGATTATCTAAAGAAGATGATAATGGTGAATCATTTTGAACAGAATGTTCACTTGAGAATGAAGATGCGGAAGGTGAAGCAATCTCATGTATTAAACATTGTGGGTCAAGTACCTGAGAAAGACCGTCAGTATCGTAGACTGGGCTTGTCTCGGACATATTCATTCTTGCATATTAGCCATGAGCATGACAGCTTCGTTTGCCTCAAGATCTTCCATTGACATGGTTGTTCAAAAGGTGGAAGTAAATAATAATAATCCAAAGCCGATAAAATTTTTCTGTTTCCTGACGGTTCGCTCTCGTTGACTCAGACTTCAAAAAGGCAGAGGAAATACCCAAGGTCATAATAGGCTTTTGTTTCTTGACGGTTCGCTCCCGTTGTTGCAGTTGTTATAAAGGGCCGAGGGCTAATGTGCTTAATAATGTTAATAATGCCAAATTTTGACTCCGGGGATATCCTAATAAAGCATATGTCTCTGGACTCGTAGATGAGTTGTTTCAGTCGAAATAAAAATGATATCCCTTCAATCGTGTTAAATTAGGACCTTGATGTGGACCTCATTTCTACGGGCAACGGTTTTCGAGGGAAGGATTTTAAACTAGTTAGCGTATAAACTTGGTGCCTTTATCGGACTAAAAATCTATGGAAACAAGAAAAGCTCATTTTTATAAAATCCTTAGAGGAAATAGGAATAAGGAAGCAAGAAGTAGCTGAGCGTACACAATTAGCATCTATGGGTAGTGTTTGCATCTAACTTGTATTTAACAATGATTTCGTTTTTAAGCTTGGTTTGGGGACTTGTGAAAAATCAAGGACGATGAATTTTATCTGAATGGACGCTTTTTCATGAAATGTGCTTCTTACTCCATGATCCTAAAAGTTATTGTTAAATAATGAAAGTCAACATCCCGTCATTAAATGATAAGTACAAAAAAATATTATATATAATAAAATGGTCAAAAGGGGCATTTTTGGAACTATTGATTACTTAATCTCTTTTGAGGAACATTTTGCTACTTTTCAAAAATTTTAGTAAAAAGAGGTTTGGAATTTTTGGTTTTAAAAGCATGATGTGATGACATTGCGTGAGGGCACGGCAATACCTTAGTCTGGGGGATTTTGGTATTTGTTAAATCACATACCTTTTCTTTATCAAAAACGGACTCAAAAGACCAAAAATTGATCATAAATGCCATATATATGCTTGTTTTTATGTTTGTGTATGTGCAGGTAAAGGATATGAGAAAAGGACAAAAAAAAGAGTGACAAAACGGACAAAAACGAGCACGAGAATGGAAAGAATGAGAAAAGCCGAGGCCGGGGATGTGATTCTACATTTTTATCAACCATAAACCCAAAATTACAAAACCAAATCCTCATGTTAAATCATTTACATCAAAAGCCCAAAATCATTTTCACCTCAAGTCCTTAAAAGTTTTGCAAAGTTAGTCCTTACTAATTTTTGTTAAATCCAAATTCTATTAAAACATAAACCTGATCCAGCCAAGCCCAACAATATCAAAGTCCAACACAACCTTCCCAGCCCACCCCTTTTAACCAGATCCAACCCTTAACCCAACCCGAGTCAAACTAAAATAACCCGGGTCAAATAAAAATAAAAAGAGGCGGGTGTATCAGTTTGTACTGTTCACCTTCTTCCCCAAATTTACCCCGACCTCTCTTAATTACCCACCTTAAATGAATGAAAACCCCTTCTAAATTGCCCAAACTTATGCACGAACCAAGTTTTTTGCACACACAAGTATGTGTGTGTGTATATATATATATACACACACACACACCTTGTACGCTTCTCTCTCTAGACGATTTTTTATCTCCCTAAATATCTAATCGTTTTTTCAAATCTGCCTAAACTCTTGAGTTTCTTGTATCAATCTGATTTGGTTATGATTTAACATCCATTGTTAATTGTTTCTTGATTGGATTTGTGCTTTGTTTCACAAGATTTGGTGGATTTTTTAAAAATCTTTTTTTAGGGTTTGTAAAATCGTTTTTAGTTTTTGAACCGACCTAGGGTTCTTGGATCGACATGTTCATTATCTTTACTTCTAAGTTGGTTTAAATCCCCTTTTAAGGTCTTGTTTTGATCGAATTATCACATAATTAGGTCAACCATCATGGGTGCAGGTTAGGCTTGGAGTGCGATTCATTCAAAACCCTAATCTTGCGATTAGGGTTTTCTTTTATCTATTTGGTTATTGCATGATTGCTGGTTATTGGAGAATTGGATTTCACTATTTGTTTAGTGTGTTTGTGGGTCTTTGAGAGATGAATAAGGGTTTTTTGGCTACTAAGAGTGCGACCAAGGTGTCGAAACATGTGGGTAATTCTGCTGCTAATGATTCGAATGATCCTAATTCTGTGAATAAGAGATCTTCTGCTACTTTGGCCGATCAAAGTAGCTCCATTAATGAGGATCTTGCGCAAAGTGTAGCTGAAAGGCTTAGAAGGTTGGGTGGGGCTGCTGTACCACCTGGTAACACAATCAAACCTGCCCGTGATCCTAAGTTTGATGCTGGTAAGATTATGTCTGATACTATTCCTCATGATGGTGATGGTAGTAACAATTCTGGCCCTAGTCATGATGTTGTTAATGTGGCTTCTGGTAGTAGTGTTAACATGGATGGTAGTGTTGGGAGTCTTAAGAGTTGTGATGATTCTAGGGCTGTGTATACAGCCCCAATTGATGCTAGAACGGGTTTGGGTAAATCTACTCGTAATTCTACTGTTCCTAGTGCTGAATTGGGTTCGCAATCTGTTCCTAGTGGTGTTTCATATGCCGAATACCATATGGCTAATCCATCAGATCCTATATCGGATTTAGCTTATTCTAATTAACCCATTTGTGAAGTGGGTAACAAGAACGGTATAGATCAGGTGGTTTTGAATGCGTGCAAGACGTTTGATCAAGCAATGCATGATGTTGCTATTAAGAATGCGGAGAATAATCATGGGCCTGAGAAATCCTGTAATGATGGTGTTCAAACTCAGTTTAAGGAAACGGGAGTGGATTCATCTACTTCATTTGCTTCTTTACTCTGTGCCAATTGTACCTCTCGCAAGGTGAACTTTAGGCAGTTGATTAATGAAGATCGGGTTCCTAACCATGATACTAAACTCCCTAAGGAGGCGATGGAATCCGTTTTAGGCCGGTATGAAAACACTCTTGTTGGGTACTTCTTAGGAAAAGCAATAGCTTTTCCTATTGTGCAGAACTATGTTACAAATACGTGGAAGAAATTTGGCGTGCAAAAGATTATGAAGAATAAAGCGGGTGTTTTCTTATTTAAGTTCTCTTCTAAGGAAGGATTGGAGCAGGTGACCTGCTCCAACAAGGCCCGTGGTTAGTCCGTCACTCACCTCTTATTCTTCGGAAATGGTCTCTTAATGTTCCCTTAACCAAGAATGAGGTAACTACGATTCCTGTTTGGGTTAAATTACATAATGTGCCTATAGTTGCTTATTCGGAGGTTGGATTAAGCTTGATTGCTACACAAGTTGGGAAACTGGTGATGTTGGATTCTTTTACATCTTCTATGTGTGTTGACTCGTGGGGTCGGATTAGTTATGCTCGTGCGTCGGTTGAAGTGAATTCAAATTCAGAATTGAAAAAGGAAGTAAGTATGGCTATTCCATTGGATGATGAGAGCGGTTGTTTGACGGAAATCATTCGTGTCGAATATGAATGGACACCTCCTCATTGCAGTATTTGTAAGATTTTTGGTCATACACTTAGTGAGTGTCCAAAACAAGCGAAGAGGTGGTTCATAAGGATTCTAATGTGGTTACTAATGCATCGAATCAGGTGGATAAAAATGATGAGGGGTTCAAAGAGGTAAGGAATCGTAAGAATAAAGGTAAGAATGTGGTTTCTACGTCTCAACCTAAGCCAACTGGAGGTGTTAAACTTTCTAAGCCAAAAGCTAACTTTTGGAGACCTAAAACGACGACAGCTACAAATCATGATGATACCAATAAAGATTCAGATCCTAAGGATCTAAAGGAGGCTTCTACTTCAAATGTTAAATCTGGTATGGACCCACAGTCTTCTAATTCTTTTGGTATCTTGGAATCATTGGTGGATGAGGATGTTCTTGGTTTTGATAACAATGGTAAGGGGTCACAAGATCGGCCTATGAGTAACATGGAATCGTAGGTGCAGGGTGAGGCTTCTAAGTCGTATACTGTCCCATCTTCTAGTCCTTCTGCAACAAAGAAGGATTCTAAGCAGTCTACTATCCCATCTCCTAGTAGTTCTGCAACGAAGAGGGGTAACCCATTTTCTAAGGTGCGTGAAGTAGTTGTTTCTGAGAGTGATGAAGATGAGGTGTATGAGCCTAATGATAATTTGGGAGATTACTTTTCATCATCAGGTGGAGGTAACGAGCTCGAGGGTTATTTTTCAGATGAGTATGCGGCTCAGGTATACGACTTACCAAGACAATTCACGGATTTCAAGCTCCAAGGCCGTGCTAGAAAGTAGTATTTTATTTTGTTTTTTCATAAGATTGGCATGTCATTTTATATTGTTTATTGGTTGTTCTAGCTACTGGTTCATTTGTGGCATGTCATAAATGATCTATAGGTAGTTCAAGGGTTGTTTGAGGTTAATGTGGCATTTCAGCCACATTCCATTGTACTTTAAAAGTTTTTTTGGTTAATATATTTTACCAGGGTGGAAGTTCCCTTTTACCCCAAAATATATATATATATATATATATATATATATATATATATATATATATATATATATATATACACATATATGTGTATATATGTATATATATATATATATATATATATGTGTGTGTGTGTGTGTGTGTATCTATATACACACACACACACACACACACACACACACACACATATATATATATATATATATATATATATATATATATATATATATATATATATATATATATATATATATATATATATATATATATATATATATATATATATATTAATATACATATATACATATATATATATATATATATATGTATATATATATATATATATATATATATATATATATATATATATATATATATATATATATATAGGGGAGGGTTAATGTGAGAGATTTTTTAAAGTTATAAAAATGAGAACCAATCTAGACCGTCGGATCCATTAATTGGTGTTAGATGAGATTAGTATTAAATGAGTGTTATTATAGTAATTAAATAGAGTTTCAAGGGTATTTTGGTACATTTTGCTTTTCACCATTAATAAAAGGATAAGCTTTTAATACTTTTCGGTGAAAATAGTACCACCATGACTTTTTTTT
Organism: Artemisia tridentata subsp. tridentata; assembly: GCA_021014915.2. Lineage (NCBI taxonomy): Eukaryota > Viridiplantae > Streptophyta > Magnoliopsida > Asterales > Asteraceae > Artemisia > Artemisia tridentata. The sequence goes on along the minus strand of CP139506.1, from coordinate 28,912,001 downwards.
ATATTTTTTTAAATTACGTACTATAATTCAGGAATATGATACATTGATACATGGGTTATATATACAACCACAAATATCATATTAAAAATGATACATGGATACATAGGTCATTCATACAATAATACAAACAGATAGATTTATTAAAAATGAACCCAACTAATATGCATATGTTCTATAATTTGATACATCCCCCCAAAAAAATATCTCTTTCGAAATTGATACAACCCTACTAATACACAGATACATGGTTGTATATTATCTCGAAAAATAAATGATGCATCGTGGCACATCATCTCGAAAATAACTGATGCATCGTGGTACATCATCTCAAAAATAACTGATGCATCGCGACCCGAACCGTCGTGACCCATCTCGAAAATGAGCCATATACTAATAAGTTTACGTCAATGGGCTAATAGGTCGCAATACATATACTAATAAGTTTATCATTATTTTATTAATGAACGTATAAACTCATAAAATAAACTAAGACAACCCCAGCCCCTAAGTTTGACTAAATTAGAGTCGTCTGAACATGGAGCATGGCGCAAGAAACCGGTTCAGACGTGGAGAGGAAATGGGGGGCTGGAGCAAATAAACTATATTTTACTTTAAACAATGTATCATATCAATATTAATAGATCTATGAACAAAAAAGCCGTAACCAAAAAAAAAAGCCGGCGGCGGCATGGGTTTCGACAACGGCAACAATGACGATTCTTGCGACATATCTTGTAACATCTTGCAGCGGACAGAGGGATGGATCAGTTTGAGAGATGAAACCTAATATGACCAGAGGGAGTTGATCCAAAACATCTTATAGATGGTGGCCGGATTTTTTTGTGAATATGAGTGATTCTTGTATGGAATGCAGTGAGTGATTCTCTATTTATGTTTTTTGAATTATCATGAGGTGGTGGCCGGATTTTTTGTGAATATGAGATGCGGCTGAAAGAGATGGGTGGATGAAACGTAATATGGAAAAGTGAGGATCAGTGTTAATATCAAATTGTAGGTTAGAGAGATTTAAGGGATATGTAAATCTCTATTTTACCCTTTCCATTTAGTTACTAATTTTTTTAATTGTAAAATCACAATTTCCACATGTCATCTAGTGTATGGGTTCTTATTTTTAGAATTTTAAAAAAGTTCTCATATGATCTCAATTCTATATATATATATATATATATATATATATATATATATATATATATATATATATATACATATATATATATACATATATATATATACATATATATATATACATATATATATATATACATATATATATATATATCTACATTATATATAACAGGAGGCGGTACACGTAGATAATGCCACCTCAATGCCACATAATCATTAAAATGCCACATAATTCGTTTTTCGTTTTTAAATTTGCCACAAAAAGGCATAATGCTGGATTCGAACTTGGGTCTCTTAGTTCACAAACAAACCCTTCAACCATTGGAACAAGCCAGAAGTTGTGATAGGCAATTCAAAATTAAAATGTAATGTCTTAATCACACCACATTATTTACACCATTTAACTAAATTAAACCCTAGAATATAAATCCATATTTATCTTCTATATTACGATTTATTAAAAAAAGTACGCCTCTTTTAAAACCCTAATGCTTAAACTTTTTTACTCTCTATGCATACGTTTTTGCAGGTTCAGGTTTTTGCATGTTAGACGTAATTCTTTGAGCACATGTGATATTTTTCCTCATATGAAGCCTCTTAATTCATTCAATCATATTTTGGTGGTGCGTTTGATGAGAATGCCATTCACAACAACTTTGTTTTAATATATTAGTTATTAGACGGTATGAAGTGTTTTATATAAATCACATATCATTAGTTTTTGTACTTTATCGTGTTTCAGTATTGGAATCATTGAATGCCTTATAGCAGCCAAAGTAAGATTTCATCACTGTTATGCTTTTATTTGAGTCTTTGCAACTGATTGTGGTGTTTAGTATTATATGTTTGTATTCATATGAATCTTCAATCATCATTGTATTTATGAAAGTAATTGTCCTACATCCTACCCAATTACTAAATTATAAGTCCCACTCAATGTCTAATCATTATGAACAGTACATCTTATACAGCTCAGAAAGCATAAGCAGTACTTCCAAGAATCAAGAGCAGTTTGGTATGTTTCTTTAAACGTTGATCATAAATCGTAAGTTGTTCTTTGATTTACAACTTTGCTATTATTGTCTAATCATTATGAACAATACATCTTATTTGGCAAGCATACTTGAGGAATCTGATGAAAGGGGTTATCTTTTATCCATAACAGGTCATGTTTATGTGTTGATTCTCATATTTATGGAAGTAATTGTCCTACATCCTACCCAATTACTAAATTATAAGTCCCACTCAATGTCTAATCATTATGAACAGTCAGTGGCCAAGCGATATCAAACACTTTAAGATGTAGGACAATATACAGGAATGATAACAGGAATCTGGTATGAAGATTTCCTGTCCTGAATTTCACCATATACTGTTCAAGATAACTACCTTAAAATTTCCTGTCCTTGATACAGTTTAAGGAATGAAACCTGGGGACTTTAACAATGTCCTTGATACAGTTTATTGCGTGAAACCTGGGAATTACATTTGGCGTTCTTTATTTGGGAGACATGTTGAGAACCAAGGAGTCTTCTAAGCGCGAAAGCAGCTCAGGCGATATGCTTTCTTTTAGGATGAACAGTCCCCTAGCCGCACTGAAACCTCAACTAACATTTGACCTTGATAGTCCCGACATGAGGTAACTATATATCAAACTGCCATGCTTCCATTAGTTGAGAAAATAATGACAAACATTCAAATACGACTTAACAGCATAAGAAGTCACAGCCTGGCTGAAGAAGGAAAATGGCCAACTATTTGCTGATGTTATATTGGTTTTTTTACAATGTATGCAAATCGTTTTATTGATGATTTCTAAAGTGTATTTGATATAAATCTTTGGTTATCATATTGTACACAGTGTAGTTGATATTTTAATTAACAATGTTCTGAATAGGAGATAAAAGTGGAATGGGGCAAGGGTTTGGCTAAAAAGATAGAAGCAGAGCCAAGAATAGGAAGAACTAGAACTTGAGAAAGCCAAGTCTTTTGCAACGACAAGGTAATTACGGCCTTTTAATATGTTTTTTAATTTTAGTACATGTAGAATATCTGAAAAACCGTTATTAACCTTATAACCATAAGAACCCAATGGACTAAAAAAAATGGAAGATTCACATTTTTCTGTTACATGTGGATGTAGAGATGATCCTGATCTTAAACGTATGTTCAAGGACAAAGTGAGATAGGTTAACCATGTACCACATTTTGTAAAGGTAATCGCTTCAACATAAGAGCTTGATTATTTAGTATGAGATTGATTTTGAAAGATATCATTTATGCATTGTAACCAATTTGCAAGAGGTATATGTGCCGTTTCTTGACTTTCATAATGGCGTTGGATTGAATGGCTCCTAAATCTTTTATCTTTTCTTATAGGATATTTGGTGGATCAAGATCATAATATCGCCATGTCGGTATGTCACAAGCACTAAATGGATGAGTTGGTCACTGACTGTTCATAATGATTAGACATTGCGTGGGACTTATAATTTAGTAATTGGGTAGGATGTAGGACAATTACTTTCATAAATATGAGAATCAACACATAAACATGACCTGTTACGGATAAAAGATAACCCCTTTCACCAATAAAGAATAGAATGCGCTGTCCTTCAGTGTATGCAAATCAACTCACTCATGTGTTGAACAACTAAAACCTGCTGGTGTTAAGTCTCACAAATGGTATTACTTAATGGAGTTCACTATGCATGTAATAATCACTAGATATACTATGTTTTTATATTGGTAAAATGTTTGTTGTGATGTATTGTTTGTGATTTTTTTTGAAGGGGTTATCTTTCGAAGGAGTATTGTCAACAGAGATGGGGAACCTCAAGCATTGAGACGCATGTGAGTCATTTTATGTTATATTCGAGTATGTTAATTTGTTGTTTTTTAGTATATTTCCCTTTATAACCTCACATGGTAAAACGATCAATGGATTTTAGACCAATTGGCGAAACGCCTTAGCTAAGTTTGTGTGTGTTATTTGTTAAAACTGTTGTGGATTGTATGTGTCAAGTGTTTGATGAAATGTATGACTCAGTTATGTGTCTTTTTTTGTTGAGAATACTTGAATTCATCAATTTCGACTTGATAAAAATGATATGTGATTGGATAAAGGTGCATTTGCCTCTTGCAGTGTGTTAAGATTTAGTGTGAAAATAGGTTGATAAGCTACCCGTGCATACCTCCGAGATCCTTAAAATGGAGAAACAACATGTGGTTCGTTACTTCATTAGTTATTCACTTATTTAATATTTAAGAGATTTCTTCTATATCGGTTTCACTCAGAAAATATCGGTTAGAATTAAATGGTTGATAATGTTTATAGAAAGTAAAACCTTTTATGAAATCCAAACCGACCATTGAGTAACTCTTTTGTATTAATGCAGAAAATTGAGTAACTCATAAAATAAGGTCCTGAGTTTGTGAGAACCGTACATGATCTTTTTGTCATTCTTAGGATTGACTTTTACAATATAGTGATAGATGTCCATCAAGTTTGGATGATTCAACCGTATAGTCTAAAAGCCTAAGCAACTTTGGATGATCCAAAGTTAGCTGGTATTCTTCATAGATTCAAACGAAATAATTGTGTTTTATCTCATGTATACTATTTTTTTCCTTTGTGAATGTAATTGATCCGTGCTGAATACACTTATAAATAAATGCAGACAGCGGATACGCGTGAATAAATACAAATCACCCTTTTGTGAAAAAGGATACTTGCAAAAACTCACGTTCGTGTGTAGTGTGAAACCAGGTAAGTGATTACCCGGATCGTTTCCCAACGAGGTGTGAATGGGCAAACTGTGGAAAGTTAGGATTAGAGTGACTGATGATATGATATGAGATTTTGCTTTTTAATAATTCTAAATAACAAATTAAAAACAAATATACACAAGAAAATTAAACGCGATTTAAAATAAACTACAAACGCGCAACGGGAAATCTAAAATGGGACTAAAAAGTGAATTTTATAAAATTAAAACCTAAAAATGTAAAATTACTTAAAACTTATTTAAAAATTAAAATTATATATTTATTTTACTTTTTATCTAATTATTATTAATTATTTATTTTTTAATAATTATTTAAAACTAATTTAAATTATAATAAATACTAAATGAACAAAGAAAAATCTAAAACTTTTTCTATAAATATTATTAAGTTAAAAGAAGCTAAGAAAATTATAAAAATGAAAATTACTTAATTAAAAATTTAAAAAGATAAAATCTATTAAATAGAAGCTATCACTTATTTTCTATTTTGTTTTTCTTAAGGTCTAAAAATGTGATTATATTTTTCCTAGATTCTATTTAATAAAAGAAAATTATGAAAATTAAAATTATATTTTTCTGATTATTATTCTATTTATTATGATTTAATTACTATTAGAAACTAATTAAAAAGATTAAAAATATCAAATGACTTAGGAAAAATCTGAAAAATTCAGGATAAGTCTAAATTAATATTTAAAAGCTAGGAAAATTAAAATCAAAAGTTTAATAAGCCCTGATAAGCAGATGGGCAGATAAGCAGTTGGGCTAATAAGCTCAAAACTTAACCAAATGCTCAGGACAAGTACAAACAACTATAAGAAGCTTAAAACAACTTAAAAACACAAATAAGCACAAGTAATTAAGCTGATAAGCAGATTGGCAGTTGTGAAATTAAAACAGAAAACTCAGGAAAATGGCTAATTAGCAAGGCAGATTAAGCACTTAAATAAGCTACTGAGATGCAAACTAATGGGGGCAAAAGCTAGCTAGTACTATTGGGTATCTTAAAATGCAAAAAGCCCTATCACAAACAGCTGAATTGAAGTCCAATTAAGCACTAGTTCAGGTACTCAAAACTGAGCAGGGTTGGATTAGTGAAAATTGGAAAGTTGCAGGCCTGATTTTAAGCAATCAAATAAGCTAGGAAATGGAATACCAGATGATAATCTTTAAACTAGCTATGTGAACTACTCATAAACCAAAAATCAGGTAGGGAGCTTAATTGGATAAGCCACAATCAAGTAGCTTATGCTACTCAGTATACACTGAGTCTGCTATGTGCAGACTTGTGCAGATATGCACAACACCACAGAGATCAAGCCTAGGTTATTGGGAACACTCTATGTGGATCAAAAGAGACTCAGAAATGCCAAGAAAAGGGCCAAAATAAGCTTGTGGCTTAAAATGGCTTATTTGAGCTTTTTAGATTCTAAAATTTGCACAGATGGCTCAAATTAACAAATCCAACCAAATGGACTTAAAACAATTTAAAAATAGCTTAATATGACTTATTTAAGCTAGGTCCAAGTTGGGAAAGTGGTCAATGAACAGTACAAGCTTGAGTGAGCTTGTTGACTGCATAAACCAAACAGCCCTTTATATGTGTCTGTGGTGATTTTTCAAATGAAACACAATGTTTTAAACTAGAAACCTTGATTTCACTGAATGACTAACTTATTTAGGTACTAATAAGCAACTTAGAACACAGAAATAAGCAATAGATTAAGCTATGCTACTAATAGCTATTTTTGGACTTTTAAGTGTTTTTAAGTAAAATGAAAACAAAAGCTATGTGAGACTGATAATATTGATGGAATATGATCACAAACTAGTAATAAGCAATAAACAATAACAATAAGCTGGGAATAAGCACTTGTACAGTAGAATTAGAAAATTGATTAAAAATTGAAATAGGCTTACAACTGGTGAGAGCTTATGGAACAGAGAACAAGGACCAGAACCAATCCTAGCTTGTTAACACAAGCTAGAAAACCACAAAAAGCCTTCTAAATTAGCTTATACCCTTTTGAACAGCTTATTGGCTTCAGGTTGACTTTTGTTGACTTTCTTGATCATTTGAAATTTAGAACTGATTAACACTAAATAAGCTTACACAAAGCTATGTAAAGCTTTTATAAGCTTATTGCAAGGTACTTTGGAGCTTTTGATAGTAATTTAAAGTGACTTAGAGCTTATACGATTTAACATATAACTTGAAACTTAGCAATACTTGAAATTTAGAACAACAGTGATTAAAACAAGATTACTTTGATTGATTATAACATGAATTACAACTGAGAACTAAAAATTACAAGCTATGATTACTGAAATTAAAATTACGATTTAACTAAGTTAACTACTTGCCAATTAAGGCTTACATTGCTATCTATTTATACTAAACTTATTAGGGTTTCCTTTGTCTTCATCTTCTGAACAAATCCCATCACTTGGCTGGTCTTGAAATCATCTCAGCCATTGATTTTACTTTTTGGCGCCAAAATTGAGTGAGTGGGAAATATACCACTAGGTTCTGTACTGAGTGGGGAAGAAGCATTGAATGCATTTTGGGAGTGTTAGGTAGCGTGCTTGAGGAGGAGGGGGAGGTGGCAGAGAAATACTATGGGTGAAGGTGGTTTTGGTTTTGGCGGGGTTGTGAGGAAGAAGATGGTTTGACCGAAGGTCAAACGTGGTATTAAATACCGGGTTGGGTTTTATTAATAAAAGGGAGTTGGGCTTGGGTTTATTAGTTGGGCTGGGTTGGGTAATATTTTTGGGTTGGGTTGGGTTAATTAATATAAGGGTTCGGTTTGGTTAGTTTTAGCACAAGGACCAATTTTGTAACATTCTGAAATTGAAGGGTTGAAATTGTGATTTTACCAAAGTTATCAAAAGGGTTTATTTTGCCAATTATAAATAGCACAAGGGTTTTATTTGATAAATTATAATTTTTAAAACCCGAGGACTAGATTTGCCAATTTTGAAACTTGAGGGGTAAAAGTTGTCATTTTTAGAAAACTTTCATCCAGGGATTAAAAGTGAACATGTTTGATATCCCAAGGATTAAAGTTGACTTTTCTTTCATTTTAAACCTTCAGGGACTAATTCTGCCAATTTGTGAAACTTCAGGGACTGAAAATGACATTTTTGTGAACTTTGCATGTTTTTCACTTGTTTTCAATCTTTTTGTTCCTGAGTCATATAAAAACACATTTTATGATATTTTCTGTATTTTGAAGCATATCTGCATGTTTTTAAATGTTTTTGCAGATAAAATGTGACAGAAATGATGAGTATTTAGACACTCATCAGTAACAGTAGCCAAGTCCAAGTCTTGATATGAATGGTTGAAGAGCACACGCAGTGGACTGCAACAACGAGCCGGACAACTAAGGCAAGTTGTGGTAAGGCCGACTCCATTTTGCAGTTTGTCTTAGTCTATAGCTTATACTATATGGTTTCAGTGGGTCATCTAATGAATCTTACGATGTACTTAATGCATAGTGGCTACAAATGGTTCAAAATGGGGGCCGATCATGTGCCCCAACACGTTCACGGTGGTATCTTTGACTGCTCAAGCATCAGTTACTAATTCATCACAGGTAAGTCAATGTAATTGAAATACGTATTATGCCATATCAGGATTGATGGCTCACTCATGTGTCACGATGCATGTAATAATCACTAAGAACCACGTTGAAACACATCATCAAGACACATTCAATATGAGCTTCTAAAAGCATGGGGTATATAACGGTTTAGATGGCTACCGTAGTAAATGTTTGTTTTACGTGATTATAAGCATACAAACTAATGCAGTAGTAAGAAAAAAAATGTTTGTTCTTGCTAGGACTGTAACTTTCTATTTAATTATGCACAATGAATAGGTACGTTTTGGGTGCTAATTGATGTGCATATTTTCCATTTGAGGAACTTTGTGATAAACCTCTTGGTACTGCCGACTATTTTGAGTTATGAAGCAAGTAATTTAATATCAAAGAAAAATGAAATAGTTGACCTTAAAAGTCAAAATGGTTATGATTGACACCTTGAACTGTAATTTTAGTTCAAATTATATATATAATAATCTTTTCATATTTTACAGGTTGAATAATTGTTCACAAAATCATGAAATGGTTTGGATGCGAGGGGTTTTGGACTGCCAAAAGATTGATGACAATCATCAAAAAGTTGAGCAGAAGCATATGAAGTCAACACAGGAAGTACACACACAAAATATTGACCAAGTTGTGAACTCCCATAACTTAATTACAGGACAACTTAAAGGTCATTCAATGTGCTACTCAAAAGTATCGGCTTTACAGGACAACTTAATATCTTTTACCTTTGTAAAAAAAAAAAATAGACCAAGTTGTGAAATCCCAGAACTTAATTACAGGACAACTTAAAGGTCATTCAATGTGCTACTCAAAAGTATCGGCTTTACAGGACAACTTAATATACTTCAACACCGACAACCAATCTTCTTTTTGGTAACAAATTTGGTTAGAAATTTAGACATCCATTTGTATCTAACAGCGATCTTATGTGTATTGCAGCTCATGTTGATTCACCACGTGGAAGTTGTAACTGCAAGGAAAGACCAAGAACAGTACTGGTACAAGTCCGAACAACCTTATCGAAGGTTTGCTGGAAGTTTTTTATGGAGTTTACGAGAAGGATCCAAATAATGTATAATGGTTTTCTTTGTTGCATTCTATTTGTTTATGAAGAATCAACTGGCTGATAGTGAATGATCCTTGACACACAAGGTATGAATTCACTTAATGAAAATGCTTTTATATAGGTTGTTTGTAATTTCTTATTTAAAGTGCTTTATAACTTTTTATTGATTCTGCATATATAGCAGCAGAGAGAGGGTAATCATTTGGTTCCATCTTTTTTTAACTGCAAGTCATATTATTTAGTTTGAATAAACCACCTTCATGAGTAATCTTGCTTTTATTATATTTCAAGGACCTCTTTTGATAGTTAATGCTTAAGATTTGTAGCAAATTTTGACCCATTTCTTTATGAATCATTTGTACAGGTTATATATATATTAATATATTAATCTATAATGCTAAGGTTTGTAAAATAAAATCAGCAGTGAGACATTAAATGAGCCACCAAAAGATCATGGTTTTCACAGTTCCAGGGATATCCGGGAGGTCCAATTTTGCTTGATCAGACTACTGTGATAATCAGGTTCTGTGCCAACAAGTATCGCTTGCCGCGGCAAATGATAGCCTCTATGAAGAAACCACACAGTAAGAATACAGACACTATCACCTTATGTGCTACAATCTCTTACCTTTTCTTTTCTTTACTATATCCGATGACAATAAGTTTTATAAATACAATGAACCTTTAATAGGAGAATGCTAATTGTAAAGTTAACCACTCATGTTTCTCTTTAAGCCTCAGAAGTTTCTTCAGAACAATAAAGTGGTTGGAGAGGTTTTCGATCCAATAACCACTCCAGAAAAGGTTTTGCCACAATTACGAGTGGGTTTTCCCGTTTCAAGAGAATAATCTGACTTATGTATCAATATTTGCACAAATCTTAGCACCTTCGTCGTTTATGCTAGCACGTTGGATGGCAGCCAGGCCATGGGAAACTCAAATCACAACAGACAATAATTAGTCGCATAGAGAAATGGTCAAGAGGGTTAACATAAATAGAAGAATAGGTATTGGCTCCGCATTTGCAGCATCACTTTGGTGAAGGTAATGATGAAAGATCTAAATTTTACATGAATATATCAAGATGGTGATGTTATTTTTTTTTTTGTTTTATTTCAAATATGTAGTGGATGATGAGTTTCCTTCTGTCTCAAGCACTGTGCCCGAGGATATCGAGCATTTGGTTATGGCCAGATTGAATGTTTTGAAACGCCGAGGTGAGTCAGACGCGGTTAATTTGAGCACCAAGTCTTGGCAGATGGTGCTGATGCTGAAGCTTCAGATAATGAAATTCAAAGCTAGATTCAAATATTCAAAACCATTGGACTTAATGTAAAGATTGGTTAGAATTGGTTTGTGGTGGGTGTGATATGTTGACCCACTGTTTGGACTAAAACCCAACAGTAAGGGTGCAAGTTAGTTTTGTTGGTTTTACTCTCACATTTGCACTTTCTAAAACTATTAAGATTAAATGGATTGGTACTAAACTTATTGGTTAATATGGTTTTGTGTCTGCCTTGTGTTTTTGTCGAACCCCAACAGTGGGTGTTTTTGTTTGCTTCTTTTTGCCTCAACTTGTTGCTTCTCAAAAAGGGTTAAATATTTGTGTGTGCATTTGGTTTGGTTTTACTCACTGATTGTCAAAGGCAATTCTCAAAACAACAACTAAGTGTTTAAATTGCAATCACTGAAGCAACCCATCCCTAACATGAAGAGTGGTTCATGAGTGGTTACTTTAATGACAAACCCCTCAAAACAACAACTAACTAAGTGTTTAAATTGCAATAACTGAAGCAACCCATCCCTAACACGAACAGTGGTTCATGAGTGGTTACTTTAACGTTGTCAAAGGCAATTCTCAAAACAACAACTAAGTGTTTAAATTGCAATCACTGAAGCAACCCATCCCTAACATGAAGAGTGGTTCATGAGTGGTTACTTTAATGACAAACCCCTCAAAACAACAACTAACTAAGTGTTTAAATTGCAATCACTGAAGCAACCCATCCCTAACACGAACAGTGGTTCATGAGTGGTTACTTTAGCGTTTTCGTCATGATATAAAGCAAGCGAGTATGTTTCTGATGGGTGTGTTTGTTTAAGCTTATTTGTGGGCTAACGAGGTTATCAATCAGTTATTTACAGCGAATGAGCCAAAAAATAATGTTCATGCAGTATGGTAAAATGCTTTTGGTTTTTATGCAGGAAGGGTATACGGGGCCAGTGCAATGGTCCAGGTGTGAGTTTAAGCTATTGTTTGAGTATTTTCATTCATGGGATGATCATGGTAAGGATGTAGCGCGTATTTTGTGAGGTGACTTTGTAGTTGATGCAATTGAATCAGTGTAAATTTAGTAAAACCACAGGTACGTCGATATTTAGAACTCATAATATTTTGCAGTTTGTTTATGTGTAAATAAGTTTGTGACCATGTTAGCAAACACTGTCTAACTTGCTTATTACAAATTTCTATATAGTTTGTAAAATAAAATCAGCAGTCAGACATTAGATGAGCCACCAAAAGATAATGGTTTTCACAGTTCCAGGGATATCCGGGAGGTCCAATTTCGCATGATCAGATTACTGTTATAATCAGGTTCTGTGCCAACAAGTATCGCTTGCCGCGGCAAATGATAGACTCTATGAAGAAACCACACAGTAAGAATACAGACACTATCACCTTATGTGCTACAATCTCTTACCTTTTCTTTTCTTTACTATATCCGATGACACTAAGTTTTATAAATACAATGAACCTTTAATAGGAGAATGCTAATTGTAAAGTTAACCACTCATGTTTCTCTTTCAGCCTCAGAAGTTTCTTCGGAACAATAAAGTAGTTGGGGAGGTTTTCGATCCAATAACCACTCCAGAAAAGGTTTTGCCACAATTACGAGTGGTTTTGCCCGTTTCAAGTGAATAATCTGACTTATGTATCAATATTTCCACATATCTTAGCACCTTCGTCGTTTATAAGAAAATTTTTACTATTATCGTTTCTTATTGCTAAATCAAGTTCATTTCTTTCTTGCAGGTTGCAACTGGACAAATTTTTAGCACTGGAATGGTGGCTCTTGGCTATGTTCAGAAAGTGTCTGAAAGAGTAAGAAGCTCATTCATTTTTATTTTCTGGATTCTTCATAACCCGATTATTATATTAAAGCTATCATCTTTTCTAAAGGTTTCTTTGACAACCGATTTAATGTACAACTACATTTCAAAAGAGGTCACTAACAGCTTTGGCTATGATTATATGCTTCGTTAGGTAATTCCTATAAATCTTCATTAATCATTGTTGTCCATGTTACTCATTAGAAATAAAATTCAACACAACCACATCACTGTTGTCTTCAATGATTTCAAATTTCAATTTCAATCTCCTGAATAGGTAGTTTAGTTGATATTGATAATTATTCAAGCATACTTCTTTTGAAGGTATGCCTCTTTTATACGTTACATCTATTTCCTGTGAGCATCCTACGGTGATAGCGGTTTCATATGTTTTTATAAATCGTCCTGGATTTTGAGACGAGCAGCAGCTTAGCAAGGATGACCCCATGTATAATGTAAAAGCAACTATTCTAAAGTCTAAAGAAACAGTTAATAACTGAGATTTATATTCACATGGTACACCAGAGTACCCGTGATCTGTGATCCCGTGACAATCATGCCCCAATCCTGTACAATAGCGTTCCTGGAACCCCATGGTACATAGTTTAAATACGGAAAGTGATATTTCCAATGGCTATTCAAATCTGTTCTAGACGACCGTGGGGCATTCTGTCCAGATCCCGTCACTAACTAATCATTCTCGCTATCACATAAATCTTTATAAATGGTGTTTGGAATGTAGACAATACAATGCTATCTATATAACGATTTTGAATATTTGTGAAGGTGTTGGTGAGACTATGATTGGGACAATGTTCAAACTAAATAGTTGGAAAGTGGACAAGACCGGAAATAGTATGCCATCATACCTTTACATTTATATTATCAAGTTTATGTTATAGATATAATTTTATATTTTGCATTGTTTACAGGTCACGTATTCTGAAAGTCGCTTGCCCGAGGCTTTTTCTTGCTGAGCAGAGAAATCTTTTATGGCATTCAAAGACGACCATTGCCATATGCTTACTGTTTGTTCACAGGAAAGTGTTAGTTTTACTAATATACTACTACAGTCTATATTATTGTATTTAGAAGTTTAGTTGGATGATAATCATAATAATGCCACATAATCATAAACTATGCCACTTGGCATTTATTGCTGCAACCATTGAAAAATTCGGATCTAAAAATCTAACTAACAAGGTTCGAACATGGGATCTCTACTAACACAAACAAATATCTCAACCACTGAAACAATGGAACTTTTTGTTATTTTCTTTCCAAGTCAAATTTGATAAACCCACATAAACTATTATTTCAACAATAATAACATTATTACGTGATTATATCCTTCTTCCTTTTTTCTCAAAAACCCTGATATCATTCGCTCACCCAATCTCACAATAAACAGAAAGAGCAGCCACCCAAACATCATCATCATCATCAAAACGAATCATCATCATCAAAAATTTAACATCTGGTCGCTCGATTCATAGAGTTTTTAGTTACTTTGAGCAGCCACACCAAACAAACAAATCATCCATCATCTTCTCATCTCACTCTACGATCTTCTTTCTGAATTTCCAAGGTATATATTTAATTCGATTCCGATTCAATTTATGTTCAGTTTTTTTAATTAATTGTGATAGATTAGTACAGCAAGATAGAATCAAAATTTTAGTACGTTTGTATATGTTCAGTAGCCATTTTATCTGTTTCTGCTTGAATCATCTTCTGATAGTATATGTTCAATTGCATATTTTTCGGTTTATATTGATTGATAGCTTATATGATATTGTCTGATTCATTTGATTTTGAATATTTTCCATGCAGCAATATTAAGTTATCAACAACAGTACTAAATCACTAGCATATCAGTACTAATAGTTAGGAGCAGTACTAACCTTAGTGATAACTTTATTAGTCAAGCTAAAGCAAGAATCGAAGTTTTAGTACGTTTGTATATGTTCAGTAGCCATTGTATCTGTTTCTACTTAAATCGCCTTCTGATAGTATATGTTCAATAGTGATATTGTCTGATTCATTTGATTTTAAGTTATCAATAGCAGTACTAACTCACTCGCCTAGCAGTACTAATAATTAATTTATCAACAGCAGTACTAACTCACTCGCCTAGCAGTACTAATAATTAGGAGCAGTACTAACCTTAGTGATAACTTTTTTAGTCAAGCTAAAGCAAGAAACGAAGTTTTAGTACGTTTGTATATGTTCATAAGCCATTGTATGTGTTTCTGCTTAAATCGCCTTCTGATAGTATATGTTCAATAGCCATTGTGTCTATTTTTGCTAAAGCAAGATTACCTTTTTCGTTTACTGAGATGGGGTTGTCATTAGATTACAGAGTGGGCACCATGATCGAGATTCCTCGAGCTGCTCTAATTGCTAATGAGGTATATAACCTTTAAAATTGCATATTTTTATGGTTTGCAAAATTAAAATATCAGATACAAAAAACTACTTTGAAAGGAGATTTTGACGTGTTTCAGGTTTTCGAGCAATCGAATGCGGTTATCTGCTATCTTCAGTTTCTGCTTTTTTCATTAATGTGCATGGTCTCCATTAATCGGATGATAAGCAGTTTTACCAAATATACGCTGGGGCAACTATTGGTAAGTTTCAAATCCGGAGGATTACACCATGCCAAAAAGTGTGAGGCTTCTGGATTTTGTTGTATCAATGATTTGGTTTTGGGCTTAAAAAAAATAAGCAATCCCAGACACCGCCTTAGTTTAAGATTAATTACGCACTTTGAAATAATCATGTCTCTTCTGGTATATGAGTGTTCTGTTTTGGAAACTTCAATAATGTAGTAAACATTTTGATAAATTAATTGGTTCCTTGGCTGTTTGATTCAGTTTTGTCTACTTGAAGACTCATGGTGTTTCTTATTTTATACTGACAGACATAGCTGTTATGTTGTTCCAGGTCGGTGAGAGTGACCCATTTGTCTCGGAATTACTCAACACTCTCCCAACAACCATTGCAGACCTTGAGCCACATCAGATACATTCATTCTATGAATCTGTAAGTTGAAGCTTCTGGGATTACTTGATACTTTGATGTAGTTTGTGTATATTCTATAATCTATCCGGTTTTTTTTCGTCGTTTGACATTTTGTTGCTATATGTTCTGGTAGGTTGGTTGTATGATTCAAGCAGAACCCGAGGCAACAAAACGGGAGGAATATTTGCAGAGGCTGATGCATCTTCCCAATCAGGTATGATTCTTTTAGAAGGATGTTGGTTGTCTTTTTTTAAAGCAAAAGACGATTCTATTGAATAGAAATAAGTACCCGTTTGAAATTACACATAATAGAATGGCATGGGATTATTCGACAGGCACCGTTTGTAGTTTATGTCATTAGATGTGTTCTTTTTTATGCAGAAATGGACCGAGATTATTGGACAAGCACGCAGCAGTGTGGATTTCTTAAAGGATCAAGACGTGATTAGGACCGTGCTTAATTTACCAAGACTCTTCAAGGTATATGATTATCTTGTCAAATTAATTTTTATCTAAGCTGTATCAGTACGATTGATTAAACTTCAGTTGAGAGCATGATACTGACATCTTAAGGGAGTGACCAAAATTGCTGTGTTTGAGTTGGAAGTTTTGTACTAAAATTGTGAAATGTAAATGTTGCAGGATATGTCTACTATATTATTGATGAAGCAGGTGGGGATGGGAAAGTGGCAGTGAAAAAATATACTGTAAATGTTGCGGCTACTTTTGAAATCCAACCCTATTAGGCTGGAAAAGCAACAATCAATATCCCATCTCAAGGAATATATGGACCTCTTATTTCTGCTATTTTTTCAATCCAAGTAAGCTACTAACCTCCTATATTCATTGAATGAGTTCGCTGACTCGGTAACAAAATATTTCTTTTGTTGTTTTTAGGTTAATTAGGGTGAATTAGAGTGCCAGTCGTACGTCGCCATTGGGTGAGCAACATTGAATACGTATTTTGTGGCTATTGTGATACCCTTTAATACCCTACAAGTTATGAAATTACTTGGCGTTTGCTTCGCTGATGCTGTGCAGCTGTTGCAGCCAGTAGCCCCGACCCTTATGGTAATAATTTTTCCTTATTCTCTATTATAGTTTGGGAGTTTATTATTTGTGTCTTAAAATTTTGTTTTTGTTTTTTTCCCGACAAACATTGCGTGCAAGTGTAGAGCAGGTTGTTCATTTTCGTGTTTGACAACCATCCGACTTGAGTTTCATATTATCATTTCATTGTTACCTTTTAGTTTTATTAACTGTGGATTTTCATATCCACAGTTATCAGATAGCCATACCGTATAATTATAAATATTACCAGGTTGCAAATTTATGTCGTTGTGAGGCCTTCCCAAATTGCAAACCTGTATATTAAGTGTTTGATTTTTGATTTTATGTTCACTATATACGGTGACATTGCAGTTCAGAAGGGATACTCGTCAATGTTATCGTTCATCGTGACTGACATTAATAGTTCCATGACAAAACTTATGGCGTTAGGTGCAGAGATGGATGGCCCTATTAAATACGAGGTCCACGGAAAGGTAATAATAATGCCCTTATACCACTCATCTGACTTCAATTGACCGCATACCATTGGAGAGCTATATCATATATTTTGTCATGATTTGTAGAATGTCGATATAAGTTATAAACAGTTAGTCAATGAGAATGAGCCCATTTATAACATTCAACCTCATTTGTTTGTTATTTATAAACCAAAGGAACACCTCTAATTCTATTGCATTGTTGACAGGTCGCTGCAATGCGATGTATTGATGGTCACATGTTGGGTCTTTATGAGCCTGGTTGTGAGCCTGTTTGAAAATCCACAACCTGCACATCCTCACTTGCATCCCAAAAGGAATCACTTTTGTTTGGCTTATAGTTCAGCTTGAAAATTATTTAGGGGGTATTTGACAGCATTATTTAGGGGATGTTTGAAAAAAATGATCACGGATGAATGTGCTCCTACAGTACAGGGGTGTTGCTGCTTACACATTACATCTGTCTAGAGGAGTTGAAAAAGCAAGCGGGAAGGGTTACATACACAGCTGAGCTTGAGGGTCTATGCATATTTTGCGTCTTATAGCTTAATACTAAGGGGACATATTCCACTGATACGACAAAGACAGGTATGAAAGATGTGTTACTCTATTCAGTCATTTTGGTCACTCTTAGTTGTTCTGATGATTTTAACTCACAAAAACCTTTGTTTGCTCACCGGCTACTTTTCAGAACTCTATATGCTCTCAAATCTGCACTTTTCACATACTCATGCTTGATTTTTTTTTCTTATTAAGGGTAGAGATAGCCATGGGGAGCGTTTCTGCTATATGGACCTCCAGGATCGACAAAATCCCAATTGGCTAAAGATGTGGCTATGGAAGCAGGTGCAACCTTTTTCAGGTAACATTACATGTTCATATATATATCGACACCTTTCTAAAGTGTTGTTTTCCTAAGAATGCTTCAGTCGTATTATATGTGTAGCTTTGTATATAGGTTTTTAGAAAACTTATACCTTTGGTTACTTTTTGGGATATAATATTACTCAAGCATTCGTTTTTGTAACTTGGCTTTTGAGTATAGCCTATATTACTTAAGGAGGTGTGTTCAGGGGGTGGATTCGGTGGGTTGGTTCGGGAGGTATGTACATGTGGAAGCTTTCCTATGGGTGATTAAGAGATTGGTTAATCAGCTTGAGAGCTATCAGTTACAGATATTGCTTAATTCAATATCCTTGGAAACTGGTTTTACACATTATCTTCTGAATATAGTACACGTTATGAAAAAATATAAGGGCTTTATAAGTGATAAAACATGGTAAGTATACAATACTAACTTCGGTATTTCACATGAAGCAATTAATTAAAAAGGGCTGCACAAAGGGCTTAGGAACGAGACCAGTCTAGACCAGAGGAGAAAGTCATCCTAAATGGTCATATCACGGAGTAAATAAGATATATAAGAATAATAACTGATGCGCGTGATGTGTCGTTGCGGTTTAGCAGCTTTAATGCCTACTCAAGTTTTAAATTTATATTTAGCCGACTTATCAATAACACACACACTTAACGAGCAGTGTACCCGGTCAGTATGAATATAATGGTAAGTAGAGTGTCGATCACTAAGAGTGGAACGTATTATCTCGTTATTCTAATCAGTATTTTAATATCCTAACGCAAGGGGGTTTCAGCCTGAGAGACTGGCACGATTTTGTTTGCAATTAAATAATAAACTAAACTAATAGGCACGAATCAGCAAGTAGCATACACGTACACAGATAAATACTCGAGACAATAAGAGGGCTGTCCTTATAATTAAGTAGTTTGTCACTTGTTTTATTGATAGCTTTATATGAAGTGTATGTAGTTAATCCTTTCTCGTTGGTCCTAAGCTTATCGGCGAGTAAACCCTTAATGATGACTTATGTCTAAAAGTTATTCCTAAGTGATCAATTTAGTAATAACCGTGGGAGTGCAACCTTTCCGTTGCCACATTACACAAGCCACTAATAAACACAGAGGTGATCAATGCACTAATAAGTAGTAACCAAAGACATCAACATATAAACTTTAATCGATGGGAAAGCAATTTTAAGGGGAGTTGAAGTGAATGATAACATAACACAAGCCCATCAATCCTGATGAATTAAAGTTTGCTAACACAATAAAACAAAACTACTTAATGAATTAAACACATGCAGCACCTTCTTACAGCTCTTGTATCTTCGTTTGGTGTGTCTTGTGCTGCCTTCTTGACTGAATTCGTCCTAGGGTTCTGTCCTTCGGTTCTGATATATGTCTGACAAAAGCTCTGGAATTCGTCTGGTCTTGGGGTATTTATAGTTTCTGTCTGAGGTGAGATGCGGCGCATCTAAGGAGTAGATGTGGCGCATTGACTTAACTTCGCGTGGGGTCCAAGATTATAATATTCAGGAATATTCGTACACCGCCAGAAGATGCGGCGTAACTCCATGATTAGATGCGGCGCATGTCCTCTTGTATCTTGGATCGTATCTGGTGGAATCTTGATAGCGATGCGGCGCATGTCATGAGTGAGATGCGGCGCATCTGGAGCAGATTTAACTTGATCTTGTCCATTTCAGTAGACTCTTTACTTTATGCATGTTTTGCTCCATAATCAGTCCAAAATCGCCAAGTTTCACCAAATGCTTGTTTTTACCTGAGAATTACAAAAGTAAACGATTAAGTATCAATCCTCATACATAATATAGTAAAACAAGTCAAATTAATAGGATAAATGATAGTAATAAAATGTACTTATTTGAGTTCATCAAATATCCCCCCACTTGAACTTTACTTGTCCCCAAGTAAACCTTAGAATTTCTCTTATGAAAATGTATCCTAAAAGATGTTAGGATTTATTTTTATATCAAGCATGTATTCGTTTAATTCATAATCACACAACTAAACACTTTAACGAATTAGAAGTATAATAAAATAATTTGATAAAAGCAAATCTAATCGTTTAACTGTCCAGTCGCGACGAATATTCTATCATAAGCTTGGCAAGTATACACATCTCCCCCACTAAAGCCAAGGAATAACAAGTCTAAAGCGGTAAAAAGGGTTTTTAGGCTTAAGGGTTAATTATTCTCTTTTCACTATCGATCTCAAATTCCAGAAAAGGCGACAAAATCACAAATACATGATCGAATCCACGAACACGATACTTGCAATTGCTCAAATCCTTAACTCGAATAGGCTAAAGATAGGTCCAAACTTCACCAATAATAATATATCAAAAAGGGCGACAAAATCATAAATACATAGCCGAATCCACGACTACGATACTTAAGATTGCTCAAATCCCTAATCTCAATAAATCAAAGGTTTGGTTGGATAAAGAATAATGAAGGGCATGGATAACATTTGGGATATAAATTGGTGTAAAAATAAAAATAAACAAAACAAATAAATTAAAATCCTAAGTGTGGTTAATCACTATCCCAACCATCCCATGAATAAGACTCATATCATTGAATAACTCACGCTTTAACACTTGAAACACACGCTTTAGGTAGACACGAATTATACTCAACAAGATCTTAATCAAAGAATAAACCTTAATTGGCGTTCCCATAACTGCCAATTCCCATTCAATCCATAGATATAGTACAACAAATAGTGGCCATATGAACCACTTACATAACTTTACATCGTTGGTTTAAAAACAAACATCCAACTCTTTTTCTTTTTCTTTTTCTTTCTCATTTTTTCGATTTTTTTTTTTAAGTAAAGATGTGTAAAATTTTACCACATCACTATAATGATAATTCTGGATAATTTTTCCATACTTTTCATACTTCAGAAATAACGGTAATAGTGAAAGTAGTAAACACACGAAAAATAAACTCAAAAATATACAATATTTACTTTCACTCCAATTGCATTGTGCAATTTCCCGACCTAACCAAAGATAATGAATTACGCACGCGAACACAGGTAATGTAAGGAAACACACTTTGCCTATAGCAATTAACCAACCACGGATTCTAATCTACAGGGTAGGCTAAGGTGTAAGGGTGTAACGAAACATTTTAAACATAGGTGTAAGAAACGAAAGGAATGGCTCTGAGTGTTTTTCTAGGGGTATCTTACTCTAAAAATGAGAGTAACAAAAGGGTTTATACGGGGGTTAACTAACCAGTGTAGTTAGCTAATAACACATAACATATAAAGGCTATTTGGGTGTAATCCTAGAATTTTACCAATTTAGACAAGTCATTCCAATTATATAAATAATACTCATTATGGTGGTCTCGAATAGTATACAAGCCAAGTTCTAAAGTTTACAAGTCACCGGCACACTCATAGATTTGTGAATTTTGAAAAATCACAATTTTTGAAAATAACGTCATGTGTGCAGCTATGCAACTTAGATCTTAAACAAAAACATGCTAAAAATTTTTAAGTTTGATATATTAAGCACATTTTAAGCATAATTTTTGAAAAAGTTTAGGACAAGTAATTGTTAAGTGTTCTAATTCTCCAATCCCCCCACTTAAGTTAAGCAACGTCCTCGTTGTTTGTATAAAAGGTTAAAAACTGGAAAATAAAAGAATTAGAACAGAAAAACTCCCCTGAGATTTGCTCGGTATGATCCTCCATTTGTATTAGAGCAAAAATCAACTTCTTGTAGATTAGAACGTTAAAGCTTCATACTTGATGTATCCACAGGAAATCCAGGAAACTATAATACCACCAACACTTTAAAACACACCTAAGATAAGAAAGGTTCAAGCTTGCATAATACATTAGTAGTTAGATAAAAATAAAACTTAAAAATTAAAACTGAAAATCATCAGGTCAGTCGATGCGCCGTATCTTATTGAAGAAGATACGCCGTATCGAGCCTGGAATAAATACGGATCAGAATAAAGATGCGCCGCATCCTTAACCAGGGATGCGCCGCATTGAAAATAAACTGATAAATAGTTTTAAAGTCGGAAATAAAAAATGCAGAAAATTAAAATAAGATATGACCATTGCAGGAGATGCGTCGCATCTCAGGATGGAGATGCGCCGTATCTTCATGCGGTCTGAAACAAAAATAAAACGAAATAAAGGATAGGATGCGTCGTATTGAAAATTGGGATGCGCCGTATCTATTTAGTTTCGTTGACTAGTCAATGAGTCCTAGTTTAATCAGAGATACGGCGCTTTGGATATTTAGATCCGCCGTATCGCTATATTAGTGAACGAAATTTAAATGAAGAACGTACCTTGGCCTCCGCAACACAGTTCCTTATACATCAAATTTGGGTTAAACGGCATACCATATAGATGAATTCAAAATAAGAGCAATAGGCATAAACGTTTTATTAATAATTGTAATCTTATTGTTTAGTGGATAAGGACTTATTCCGAGGTTAGGAACAAATATCGTTTTTAAGCATACAAAATTAAGATTACGATTTGAATCAGATGTATAATATGGATAATAAAACTGAGATTATATAGTAGAGAACTTCCCTTAGGGATGGTTGAATAATCGAAGAGGTTTCGTTAGATCACTACAGCTTGCTTCTCTCGGTTTGGTTTAGAATGTAATCTTTCATGGTGATGCTTGAGTCATCCTTTATCCTGAAAATAAGCAATTTGCAAACGAGAGTAGCGGACCGATCAAAGTAAATATCAAAAATCAACTATATTTATCAAATTATAATCGTCGTATTAACAAAAGTTAATGCGCCGTATGTTCGTTATGTTTCAAAATACAAGATTTTTGATTCAGAAGATGCGCCGTATCGATAGAGATCGATACGCCGTATCTGTTTAATAATTCGCAAACTGTTTTTAATTAAAATAATAGATACGCCGTATCTGCAAAAGCAGATGCGTCGTATTACTTTATCGCTTAGAAAAAATATTTCTTATTAAAAACAGATACGCCGTATCTTGGGGAAAAGATGCGTCGTATCGAATTAATTAAACGCGTTGTATTTTATAAAAATTAAACGCAATACGCCGTATCTGATAAATCAGATGCGCCGTATCGTTTGATTTAGCACAGTACAACGATAGCAGAACAGAAAAAATACGAAAAATAAAAACAAAAATTAAACACACAAACAAAAATAAACACACAAAAATAAAAGAAAACAATTAACACACAATACAACAAATATGCAAAATAATACAATGATGCAATTAATCTAATAAAAAGAAAAACCTAATTAAAATACTAATCAAATTAACAGATAATAACAATTCACTCCCCGGCAACGGCGCCAAAAACTTGATGCGCGTGATGTGTCGTTGCGGTTTAGCAGTTTTAATGCCTACTCAAGTTTTAAATTTATATTTAGCCGACTTATCAATAACACACACACTTTAGTCATTTTCAAATATAGTTGCGATGATAAAATATTTTAGCTATTTTTTAACCTTAGCATAATATTCATTTATCAGGAGACTGAAAAAAATTCAACCTCAGCAACCAGGGTATAATAGCTCACGTGTGTATCTCGAGCTTCTTGCTGATTTGCCATGGGAGACAACCAGTGAGGAGGTTGAGTTAGACCTAAAAGCTGCAAAAGATCGGCTCGACAGTGACCACTATGGCTTAGTCAAAGTCAAACAAAGGATCATTGAATACTTAGCAGTTCGCAAGGTTGGCCGACTCTCTATTTAACATTATTATTTTTTTGGAAAATAATAACTGAATTCTTGGATTGCAGCTGAAACCAGATGCCAAGAGCCCGGTATTATGCTTTGTTGGCCCACCGGGTGTCGGGAAAACATCTTTGGCATCATCTATTGCTGCTGCTTTGGGTAGGAAGTTTATACATTGGAAGCATGCCGGGCCGCCTTATTGATGGATTAAAGGTGAATTTGAATGTCATATAAATTTCAAATATTTGTGATTATGTTGCGAAGGATTGTAACTTACTAAGTGTGAGCTAAGTGATATTTATGATTTATATAGCTATAACTTTGACTTTATGTTTATTCAGAAAGGAGGCGTTTGCAACCCCGTTATGTTGTTGGATGAGATTGATAAGACGGGTTCTGATGTTCGTGGTGACCCTGCTTCAGCACTGCTTGAGGTGCTTGACCCAGAACAAAACAAATTGGCGACTACAATGACAGTAAGTCTATTTACATTATTTGACAGAGAACCTGTTCTACTGTTGGATTGCATTTATAAATGGTTCACACCGCAAGGGATGAAATTTCTGAGCTCAGAAGGGAAGGGTACTTGGACGTTGGATGTTCGAGTATAGTCTCTTTTACATATTGATCAATATTCTTATTTGTGATATTAGTTGATATTGGTTATCGCTGACTAATGATGTTTTCTTTTGGTATGCAGCAAATAATGATCGATATGAGAGTGAAAGTGAACATCGGGAGGTATGATGTTCTTTATGGTAACGTCGGTAGCGAGGGTTGATTATTACTGACATTCACAGCCAGTCATTACTAGCTGAATGCACCGTCAGTTGTTATTGGGAACAAATCATTTGAGACAAATGACGACGTTCATTGTAATCCTTCTATTCACACCCCCCTCGGGCCATATTGTTTGGGACACATCTTTGTATAAAGGTTGCGTCTTTATTTCCTTTTTCAGCACCATCATGTATTTTTTGTAATATTGGAGTATAAAGAATAAATTTTTAACACCGTGTACATACATAGGGTGCGGTCCGGTTGTGTTGGAATTTGGGTCTTGGGTGATACGCAAGGATGTGGACATTCATTGTTTTTGGGTTTTCTGATTTTTTTTTTTTTTTTTTTATGTATTTTAATTTAACTCGATGAACTTCTACATCCATTTTGTATATACAGATGAGAGATGGTGAAGAGTGTCAATGGAAGGTTAAAAGTATTATGTTGGATAACATAGACAAGGTATGTCTCTACAGTTGGTGTCTCATTCACATTGGGAGCGTAGTTAAAGTGATTTTACGTAATTACATTTTCTTTATGAGTTCTTTATCACAAACTAACCGCTGCAAATTGTTACAGTGTATTTGGGCCAACAACCCTTGATGAGTACATGAAGCATATCAAGAATGACCCAGCTCTTGAGAGACGTTTTTAGCCTGTAAAGTTACCTGGGCCAACGAGAATGATACGGGATTCACCACAAGCTCCATTACCCCGATGAAGCACTGATAGATGTTCCTCTACTTTTCTGTCGGATCAGATGTTGGCGAATAGTATGGTGGAACTGCAGATTGATATAGAGAGCGAGGTTGATCAATATTTAGATGCATAATCAATGTGTTAAGGATCATCAAAGGAGCTTACGTTATTGGAAGTTATGGTATATGTAAGTTCGTGAATAGGAGTGTGAATGGATGGTGGAACAAAATGTTCATTCTATGAACTGCTATCTTTTGTTTTTACGAAAGTCAAACATAAAGTTTTTGTAACTAATAATAATTTATTTGAAGCTACCTTGGTAAGATTATGTTGTGCACAAAGTATGTTGTATCAGTTAAATTTTGTGACCGATACAGTTGGAAATTCCAGCCCATCCATATAAAAATTGGTCGACTTGGTTTCAGTTTTTTCTATAACAGTAACATTGAAATATTGATTAAAATGCAACGGTTTGAGTAGGTCAAATGGGTTGAAAGTCCTCTAAAGTGTTATTAAGATGTTTTCACTTTGCAGTACTATTCCAAGCAAACAGTACTAACTTGGTTCAACATTCAGCTAGCAGTACAAAGTAGATAATGTAGCAGTACGAAAACCCTGAGAACAGTACAAACTACGATAGTAGTACGGAGTAATAACAAACAGTACAAACCTCATTCAAGAGCAGTACTATCGATAGATACCGTACAAACAAACCCTCATTCTGGAACGATCAGGATAAATACCCTCTTTGTGTACTTCGATAGAATACATGTCGATGAGTACAAAAGTGCCTGCTATGTTATTGAAACGGGTTTTATTCCAACTCTTATCGAAATCAGGTTGGTTTAACGAGTATTTGTCATCAAAAATTGGGGAGAATCACTTGAGGAGTTTAGTTAGTATTTGATATCATTGCTACTGACGGCTATTGCTAATTTCCTATGGTAAAAAATTGATTGGTGACTGCTATGTTATTGAAACAAGTTGCATATTCATTTTACCTATTTAATGTTTTGTGTTCTTTTTATTTATGTTATATTTATTAAAAGTTAATAGAATTAGTGCTGAAATACTATTATTACCATTCTAGGTTTGTTCAGATAGAAGTGCTATGCTTCTTCACTTGGAATTCGGTGGAGGTTCGAGACATTCCCAGTGAGAAGGGAGAAGTATATAGCTGTACTAATTGGACGATCAACATTGATTGTTTCAAGGTAAACTCAAAAACTAGATTGAGCAACAGAGCATAAAACTAGAAGTTAACAAGAAAATGTCATTAACAATAATTATCAAAATAATCTAAAAGGCTTAATTATAGGTATACTGTTGTATACATGGAAGGTACCTGTTTTGACATAATACCCAACTTCCCTATGCATCCATTGTGCAACATGTGGATATTCAAATATCCAAACGATACAAATTACATGTTCTTAGGTGGGCAACTGGTCTATATGGCTTTCTGATTGGTTTGGGATGGACACCGAGGATGAGCATACGACGGGTGAAGACAACGACTTAGAAAATGATGCAAGGGGTGACCTAAAATGCTTTCATCTCCTTAATGCATTAAGCGATCTTCTAATGCTACCGAAAGACATGAACTGAGGTTTGCCCGTCAATCAGTCTGCCATTGCTTAAGCGCATTCTATGCAACTTCACTCCAGATAAATTATGTCCTGATTCAGTTCCTGGTGCTGTATTGGAGGCAGTAAATGCCGAGGTATGACTTTTCCTCCATTTGACAATTACAGAAGTATTTAAGCAAATGAAATTTTAGTCTCTATGCGAGAAACTAGGGGTGGCACTTTGGACCCGTTCCCCTTTCGTTTAATCTCTAACGGACCAAATCGGCTTTAAAGTAACATTGATGATAAAATTACAATCATGTCCCATGAGATGATGCTTTTATGTTAATTTTCATCAGGGTTATTCATAGTAGTTTTTATTGATGTCAATATATTCTTACACCCGTATTTATTGTTGTCAGTTGTAAACATTCTGAACATCAGGTAGACTATGCATGCACGCCTGAGGAAGTTCAGCAGCATTTTCAATCATGTGGAATTGTAAACAGGGTGACGATATTAACATTCAAATTTGGTCAACAAAAAGGTTTTGCATATGTGGAGTTCGTGGAACTTGAAGTTGTTCAGAATACTAATCATTGAAGTCTATTGACCCATTGTACTTATTAATTCTTATCTTCTTTAATATACATGCATTTTACTAATTGATCACATTTAGTCCATGTAAGGAATTAAATATTCCATAGATTTGATGATCACAAACAAGAAGAATGAAACATATAGAATACTGAATGATAAACAAAATACAAGGTACTGCTGGTCCAAGAGCAAGGTACTTGATGAGGCGAAAAGTGTACCGCTTTTAAGGGGTCATTTAAGCCCGAAATCGTATTTATTTGATCAAATATTGCCCTAAATCGTTCCTTTTGTCATTTTAGGTACTTTTGAGGAGAAATCTGGAAAAGGAGGCATTTTGGACGTTTTTGGAGCATTAAAGTGAAGAAAACGGCAAAGTCTCAAAAATCGGCTAAAAGTTACTCTTGACGGCGTCAGACTTTACTCTGGACGGCGTCATGCCTTGGCAAGAAAAGTTGGACGTGAAATTTACTCATGACGGGCCAGTGAAAATAGCATGTGAATTCTGACGGCGTCACGCTTTAACTTGATCGAGGGCGTCACGGCTTAAATCACAAGGGGACGGCGTCACGTTCAATGTCTGAGGGCGTCAAGCCTTGATAGGCCAGAACGGATTTTGGAGAATTAAAGAGGGACGGCGTCAAGATGGTCATCCGAGAACCCTAAAAGCGGCGAGGTGACGGCGTCACAATCCATAAGGTGACGCCGTCAGATCCAAAAGTCTATATATAGTTTTCTAATTTTTTGTCATTAAGGAGAGCTGAGTGTGTGGAATTTTGGGAGAAAACCCTAAGACGATTTTAGCATCTTTTTCAGGGCTTTTTGCCTTGAGATCTTCCATGTTTCATTGAAAGATAAGTTATCAATTAATCATTCAATATGTCTATGTGTTGTTTGATTCTATCTTATTCTTGTCTTTTGTTTAACATGTTAGGCTAATTTTATCTTGTGTTTGCTTAGATCTAATGAAACCTAGCTATTGATTATTGGTTGTTAGTGTGTTATTAGTTGTATTGGATGATTGTTTATCTATGTTAGGCTTAAGAAAACTGGCTAACTTCCTATTCGGTAACTTGCTTGAACGTCTTAAGAAACATGAACCAAACGCGTACTAAAGGTTTTTATGGTTGTATTTAATGCACAAGCGAATTCTAGTGATCCCATGTTAGGAGCTTCCTAGCCGGCTCGACATAGGAGTGAAGTAGGAGCTTGTAGAGTTTGGGGAAGTAAGTACGCCACCCCACGAATGGTATTAAGGAATACACCCGTCATCCACGCGACTAATACACACTAATTAACCGGTAAAAGATAGTTAGGGAGTAAGGAAATCTAAGTAAACACATTTCTCTACACATAAGTTTCTCACCACATTTTATTTTCAGTTATTTATTTTATTGCATTCGTAGTAATTTGGGTTAGTTGACTAGCAACTAATTCCGCCCACTCCTTCAAACCCGAGATTTTACTTGCTTTCATAAAAATATAAAAACATAAAAAGAATCTTCCTCAACCCTTAGACCTAATTAGAGTAGCCTTTCACACCTAACGAACACTATTCCCTGTGGAGAACGATCAATCCCCCGTACTTACCACTACACTATACTACATCGGTCAGGTACACTGCCTGGTGGGGTTGTAAGCCTCTTGAGATCCCTCGAGAGGTAAAACCTGTTGTAAGGTTACAAAACCACGCATCAAGTTTTTGGCGCCGCTGCCGGGGAATAGTTATTGTTTAGGTTGAATTTTTATTTTATTAGGTCTACTCATTAGATTCCTATCTTAGTGAGATTTTTATTTTCTTTTTATTAGCTTTCCCGTAGTCTATCTTTTTCTTTGTGTCTTTGTTCGTAAAAGAAATTTCCATTGACTCTTCCGTTCACCATTATGGAGAACGCGAATCCACCATACCACCAACCACGTAATTCACCCACTCCATATGACATCTTGATGTTTAAACAACATAAAGATGAACCTCTCTATGATGCATGGACTCGTTTTAAATATTTACTCCAAAAAGTCCCTCATCATAACTTCGATTTTTGGTCCCTAACTCAAATCTTTTACAATCATGTCGACCGACATGCCCAAAGGGACATTTACCATATTGCCGGCAGGGATATTAGGGAATTAAGTGCTGAGAAAGCATGGGAAGCTATTGAGAATTGTGCCCAATATTATTATATGGTAGACAACCCAACAAACATTAATACAAGTCAATTGACCACAAATTTCAAGGATCATGAAACAAGTTTGTTTGGGGATGAGGGTAGAGTTGAGCCACCTAGCTGCATGTCATGGTTAGGCACTACCATAATACTGGGTGAACACTTAGGTGATCTTGATATGATGGAGGATCTAGCCGAGCATGATCACATTGATCAAAAAGACCTAGGTTTTATGATCGATGACGATGAATCTCAAGAAACACATGATGAATCTTTTGGGCAATTTGAATACAGCAGTCAGAATATTGAGGATGATCCTTATGATTCGGATATAGAAGTTGAGATGCCTAGAGAAGCACTTGAGATACTTGGGAAAATGTTAGGGTTAGATTCTACTAAAACACATGATGGGGATATAGGTGATCTTGACACAAGGAATGATGAGGTAAGTAACATTAGCCCACTAAACACCCCACAAGTCCCACCATCATTTGAGGCACATACACCGCCCATGACTTACCCGAAAGAAGTAGAAGAGACTATAGGAACCCCAATAGAGGTAGAACCTTTGAACCAAACACAACTAGAGGATATAGGTTTGAATGCTTTTAGTGATCACAACCTTACTCTTAGTTCTATGGAAGTTCCTAGTTTTGATGAACCAGAGCCTCAACCAAAACCGTTACCTAATCTTCCATCTTTAGATGTGAATTTAGGAAATGAAAAAGGTCCCGATCCACCCATCAAACCATATAGTCCGGGTAATTTTACGTTGGAGGTAGTAGACTCTAAGCCTTGTAGAGAGGAAGCCAATATAGGAGTGAAACATGACCTTACATACTTACATCACCCATTCATGATTGATCACAAGAAACATTATGGGTTTAAACCGGGTTTATTAGGTCAAGATGGATTCCCAACTAGGAGTCTCTCGAAGTTGATAGAAGATGATCCCTTTTTAGGAGGAAACTCAAAATCACCCATTGACCAAAGTGAACTAGGCAAGGTTATAATGAAAGGAGCACACCCCGTTGAGCATATAATTCATCCACCACTCTTTCCTCACGTGGCATACTCCTACCGAGCTGGTGTGTATCGCTACTTTCACCCACACTTAATCCTAAGTGTAGGGAAAACCTCTCCTATTTCCGTTAAATAAGGGTAGAGTCAGGCTCGTGACTCGAACAAAAACAAGCGCTCTTGGGAGGCAACCCAAGCTTTATTTGTTTTATTTGCTTTGTGTGTTTATTTATTTGTTTGTTTGTTTTTATTTGTTTCCGTATGTGTGTTTAATTTTTATTAGTATTGATTCATGTTCAAAAGTAATTTGTGAAAATGCTTTATTTTGTTTTTAACTTCGTCTTAACTACATATGAAGGTATTTTGCAAAAGACAAGTGTAAGGGAAATCTAAATCGGTTTATTAGAACACAAATGAACATGAATCGTAATAATATTAAATTAACATACATATTCGTATTTGTTTGAGTCAAATGCTTGTATCGAGTCATAATGATGTTTTGCAGGATTTCCAGGAAGTAAGGTAAAGGTTTTTCCAGAAATTTTCCGGAAACTTAAAATGAAAATTTTTGTCAGGTCATTTCTGACGGCGTCAGGGTTTATAACCTGACGGCGTCAGATTTAATTTTCAGAAATTTTTGAAAGTTTTGTTTTTAAAAAAAGTTTTTAGTAAATCTCTAACTTATAACCTCCAGGAATCTGCAAAATTATCATTTCACAAGCATTATATCCTTATATATAGAGTTTATCCCGCCGATGTTATGCAGGTTTTCGTGTTTGTTTTCTCAGGTTTAACAGGTTATTTTGGACAAGGAAATGTTTTGAATCAAGCTTATGGCGATGCATTAGTCATGGAGCTTCAACATTACCTTGGAGGAAGATTTAACCGTGTAATTTCATTATCCACCGAGCGAATCAGGGGAGTATTTGATTTCATTCTTTTGCTTTTTACTTTTACATCTTGTTATTTGAACATTGGGGACAATGTTCATCTTAAGTGTAAGGGGGGGTAAAAGTACGATTTTTGAGAATACAATTGCGCTTGATTTTTGTTTGTTTAATAGTAGATGTGTAATAAAACTGAGATAAATACCTGTTAGGGCAATTTTAGTGCCAAATTTAAAATTTTTTACAACATATAGGAGTGAAACTTTGATCTTAATGAGCGTCTCACGGATAGGAGTTATATGACTAGCACAAAAACCGTACCACTAAAAAATTTTCCACCCCCAAATATGTGAGGTTCGCCCCTAGAATTGGTAGGAAAAGCATTTATGCTATGATGTGTGTACCGGTAGTACTTAGATTCTAGAACTTGCGTTAGGACCATTCCAAGGCCACAAGTGAGACTACATTCGTGTAGTTAGATTTACTACATGATAAGAGGCATTAGGATTAACCCATTGTTTTACACCTGTGTTTTTGTTATAATTACTTTGGCTACATTGGTCAAGTAATTCTCCCACACCCTTTGCGTTGTACTCATTTTTAGTACACGATACCCCTAGTACACCCCTCAGAGCCTATCTTTTCGTTTCGACCTTTCAGCATTTTACTTAAAGGAAGAATTTGTTACACCCCACTTAAATGTACACCCAAATCGCCTTAGCCTACCTTGTATGCACTCATTTTTAGTGCATTATTGTTACAACAATTGTTTAAACGCAAGTTAATTATCTAGTTGATTACATGGTTGCTAAGTCGAGTCATATCCTTGTACATATTGTTTTGGGACGATTGGGACTCATGGGTAAAGTACTAGTATAATGGAGTAATGGGGAAGAACATCATTTATTACCCCCACATGTGCTAAATATTTTAAAAAGTACTCCAAGTTTTTCAATTATCTTAATTCGAGTCATTAGATTAGTATTTGTAAAGTTATGTAAAAGTTTAAGTGTAAGGGGATGCAATGCCCCTATGATGTATTATTTTGGATGGTAGGGTAAAAGTGTATGTAAAAAAAAAAAAAAAAAAAAAAAAAAAAAAAAAAAAAAAAAAAAAAATCAAGAAAAATACAAAAAAATGAGAAAATGAAAAATAGAAAAAAACATACGGACTACCATCCCGTTTTATTTTATGTTTATTTTATGTTTATGTTTTGTTATCTTCTTTCATTAGCTTAAGATCGAGTCTAGTCTTGGCTTAGCAACATTGTATAGTACATGTAATTGATCAAGATCTTTAACTCGCCACCAGTAAAATATCCCTTATCCAACAAAACCGTGTTTTCCTTTTCCCTACACCTAACGTTATAACCCATTTAAAAGCCCTCTTTGATAGTTTATCTTAGGTGCTTACGCCTAGTGGAGGAGGTTTTCGATCCTTTCCCAAGCCTATGGTAATCTATTTGCTATGACAGGTAGTGAGAGATATTATCCGTTTTCATTTATGAGATTTATTTTGATGACACTTGAGAGATGTGAGTATCTAAACAC
The DNA here is from genome assembly GCA_021014915.2 of Artemisia tridentata subsp. tridentata. Classification (NCBI taxonomy): domain Eukaryota; kingdom Viridiplantae; phylum Streptophyta; class Magnoliopsida; order Asterales; family Asteraceae; genus Artemisia; species Artemisia tridentata. Next base: position 28,878,839 of record CP139506.1, on the reverse strand, counting down.
TACTTGTGAGGTGCTAGTTTGTAATCTCCGTGCTTATTATGATTGAAGTGGAACGATTATTTGTTGTAATTACTTTTATGTTTGCATTAAATGACCCCTAACTTGTATTTTGATTAGAATAAAAGCGCATTTGCTTGAGGACAAGCAAATCTCAAGTGTAAGGGTATTTGATGAGGCGAAAAGTGTACCGCTTTTAAGGGGTCATTTAAGCCCGAAATCGTATTTATTTGATCAAATATTGCCCTAAATCGTTCCTTTTGTCATTTTAGGTACTTTTGAGGAGAAATCTGGAAAAGGAGGCATTTTGGACGTTTTTGGAGCATTAAAGTGAAGAAAACGGCAAAGTCTCAAAAATCGGCTAAAAGTTACTCTTGACGGCGTCAGACTTTACTCTGGACGGCGTCATGCCTTGGCAAGAAAAGTTGGACGTGAAATTTACTCATGACGGGCCAGTGAAAATAGCATGTGAATTCTGACGGCGTCACGCTTTAACTTGATCGAGGGCGTCACGGCTTAAATCACAAGGGGACGGCGTCACGTTCAATGTCTGAGGGCGTCAAGCCTTGATAGGCCAGAACGGATTTTGGAGAATTAAAGAGGGACGGCGTCAAGATGGTCATCCGAGAACCCTAAAAGCGGCGAGGTGACGGCGTCACAATCCATAAGGTGACGCCGTCAGATCCAAAAGTCTATATATAGTTTTCTAATTTTTTGTCATTAAGGAGAGCTGAGTGTGTGGAATTTTGGGAGAAAACCCTAAGACGATTTTAGCATCTTTTTCAGGGCTTTTTGCCTTGAGATCTTCCATGTTTCATTGAAAGATAAGTTATCAATTAATCATTCAATATGTCTATGTGTTGTTTGATTCTATCTTATTCTTGTCTTTTGTTTAACATGTTAGGCTAATTTTATCTTGTGTTTGCTTAGATCTAATGAAACCTAGCTATTGATTATTGGTTGTTAGTGTGTTATTAGTTGTATTGGATGATTGTTTATCTATGTTAGGCTTAAGAAAACTGGCTAACTTCCTATTCGGTAACTTGCTTGAACGTCTTAAGAAACATGAACCAAACGCGTACTAAAGGTTTTTATGGTTGTATTTAATGCACAAGCGAATTCTAGTGATCCCATGTTAGGAGCTTCCTAGCCGGCTCGACATAGGAGTGAAGTAGGAGCTTGTAGAGTTTGGGGAAGTAAGTACGCCACCCCACGAATGGTATTAAGGAATACACCCGTCATCCACGCGACTAATACACACTAATTAACCGGTAAAAGATAGTTAGGGAGTAAGGAAATCTAAGTAAACACATTTCTCTACACATAAGTTTCTCACCACATTTTATTTTCAGTTATTTATTTTATTGCATTCGTAGTAATTTGGGTTAGTTGACTAGCAACTAATTCCGCCCACTCCTTCAAACCCGAGATTTTACTTGCTTTCATAAAAATATAAAAACATAAAAAGAATCTTCCTCAACCCTTAGACCTAATTAGAGTAGCCTTTCACACCTAACGAACACTATTCCCTGTGGAGAACGATCAATCCCCCGTACTTACCACTACACTATACTACATCGGTCAGGTACACTGCCTGGTGGGGTTGTAAGCCTCTTGAGATCCCTCGAGAGGTAAAACCTGTTGTAAGGTTACAAAACCACGCATCAGTACTGCTAGACCAACAAGGTACTGCTAGTGTATTTTAAGGTACTGCTGGTCCAAAGAGCAAGGTACTGTTAGTTCAAGAACAAGGTACTGCTAGACCATGAAGGTACTGCTGATTCAAGAGCAAAGTTCTGTTCCTGCTGAGAACTCTGCTGATTAGCCAGAGCACTCTGCTGTTAAACCAGAACACTCTGCTGATAGTGCAAAAACCTCATTCCTGCTGATAGTATATTGTTTCTGCTGATTAGTGTTCCTGCTGATAGTATTACAATCCTGCTGATAGTTCAAATGAAGTAACTGCTGAATCAATGAGTCACTCTGCTACTACAAAGATAAGAACGAAGAAGATATTATTTTGTATGAGTCATGTTTATACAAATATAATATCTAGATATTTATCAAGTCATCAAGTTGAACACTCAAGATACAAGTTGTATCTTATTGACTTGACACATGTAAAAGCAAGTGGATGACTAAAAGCTTATCAATTTGTAAATGATCTCCTTATGTTATAAAAGGAAGATCATACCCCTTAGATAAGGTGAGGGGGTCACTGTGGACAGTGAGTGTGTCACTGTGAGATTAGTGATCAACCAAAGTGCTTCGTACTCTCAAATTACAACAACACAAAGTTGTGTTAAAATGTAAGAGCACTTAAAGAGTGTGTGTGGGAACATCAGACGAGGGGTCTGATGAACATTGGACATGGGGTCTAATGTTGTTTAGGTTTGTTTAGCCTCAAGGATCTTTGATCCCTGATTAGAGTGTAATCGTACTACTAATGATCAAGTAGTATTGGGGCTAATGAAATAACAAACGGTGAATTCCACAAAACCTTGTTGTGATAGTATTGTATTCTTTGTTTGAATATTCCGCCAATATTATCATTGTTCTTTAAACGTAGAAATCCTAGATCAAAGGTGTAACAACCTAGAGCCTATAAACGAACACAAAACTTATTGTTAGTAACCTCTAAAATAAGTTTTCACAATTGGTATCAGAGCGGGGGGCTCTGGATTTAGGAAAAGAAAAGGTTTTAGCTAAAGAAAGAAGAAAAATTCGTTTTTGCTTAATTTTTCGCAACTTTCTGCAGAGCTGTTTTCAAAAGGCGATAACTCCTTCGTTAACCGTTGGATTGGACTGAAATTTTTGTTGAAGGTTCTTGGTATATCAAGGTAGATTCTCACCAGAGGGATCTTCAATCTGAGCCTTAGGTTGCAAGATATGCATCGTTGAAAACTGCTGCAGAAACAGTTGAGGTATGGTCGAATTTTTGGTTTTCTTTCTTTGTTTACACACAAAAGGGAAGAATCACACACAGAAGAGAGTTGGTTCTTAAAAGATATAAAGGCTTGTTTATCAATTTATTATTAATGAAAAAGGTCATTTGTTGCTTATTTGAAATTGAGGATGAATTTTTCAAGATTGTGTTTTGTCATATCTTTGGAAGAAAAGATAACTTGTTTGTGCTTCAATAATTATGGCGATGACTTTTAAATCTAGTTTTCATAGGTCAAGGGGAGGATGGACGAAGACCTAGTTAACTATCACTTAAAGGAGTTGCTTTGTCGCGCTCAATGTCTCATTGGAAATGAGGATTTTATCAAGAGATTTCGATCTACTTATATGGTGTTAGTATAAGTTCAAAGTCAGTTTTAGTACAAGATATAGGACACAAGATTGGTTTATTAAGCTTCATCAACAAGTTGGTAATGGTTGGTTTTTCTTCATCAGTCATAAAAGCCTACAGAATGGAAGATTCGAATGGTTAACATATGGGTTTCAGGGGAAGCTTCAATGTTAAAGATGTTTAACCATTTATTGTATATGTGTATCACCACAGGAAAAGTTATTGATTATTGCTACTTTTTATTTGTATTGCTACTGATGATTTAAAATTTTGATGTCTCAAGTTCATTTTTAGCGCGGAAAGCTTAATGGAGGGTAGTTTGAGATATTAGAAGGATAGATTTGATTTGTAATATTAGTTTGTAGTTGTAAAAATCATATTTGTAATATTCTCTATTTGTTGATAACAAAAAGGGGAAGAGATGTGGTGGATAGCATAGATTAAGGGGAAGTCAGTATAGTTTTCATTCATGGTGAGATTTAGTTATCTCAATTTCTCTACTTCGTCTAGGGAAATTCATACAAGAATGTGTTTGTTTTGTAATCATCAAATAGGGGAAGATTGTAAGGAATTAAATATTCCATAGATTTGATGATCACAAACAAGAAGAATGAAACATATAGAATACTGAATGATAAGCAAAATACAAGGTACTGCTGGTCCAAGAGCAAGGTACTGCTAGACCAACAAGGTACTGCTAGTGTATTTTAAGGTACTGCTGGTCCAAAGAGCAAGGTACTGTTAGTTCAAGAACAAGGTACTGCTAGACCATGAAGGTACTGCTGATTCAAGAGCAAAGTTCTGTTCCTGCTGAGAACTCTGCTGATTAGCCAGAGCACTCTGCTGTTAAACCAGAACACTCTGCTGATAGTGCAAAAACCTCATTCCTGTTGATAGTATATTGTTTCTGCTGATTAGTGTTCCTGCTGATAGTATTACAATCCTGCTGATAGTTCAAATGAAGTAACTGCTGAATCAATGAGTCACTCTGCTACTACAAAGATAAGAACGAAGAAGATATTATTTTGTATGAGTCATGTTTATACAAATATAATATCTAGATATTTATCAAGTCATCAAGTTGAACACTCAAGATACAAGTTGTATCTTATTGACTTGACACATGTAAAAGCAAGTGGATGACTAAAAGCTTATCAATTTGTAAATGATCTCCTTATGTTATAAAAGGAAGATCATACCCCTTAGATAAGGTGAGGGGGTCACTGTGGACAGTGAGTGTGTCACTGTGAGATTAGTGATCAACCAAAGTGCTTCGTACTCTCAAATTACAACAACACAAAGTTGTGTTAAAATGTAAGAGCACTTAAAGAGTGTGTGTGGGAACATTAGACATGGGGTCTGATGAACATTGGACATGGGGTCTAATGTTGTTTAGGTTTGTTTAGCCTCAAGGATCTTCGATCCCTGATTAGAGTGTAATCGTACTACCAATGATCAAGTAGTATTGGGGCTAATGAAATAACAAACTGTGAATTCCACAAAACCTTGTTGTGATAGTATTGTATTCTTTGTTTGAATATTCCGCCAATATTATCATTGTTCTTTAAACGTAGAAATCCTAGATCAAAGGCCTAAAACCCTAGAGCCTATAAACGAACACAAAACTTATTGTTAGTAATCTCTAAGATAAGTTTCCACAGTCCACCTAAGCCACTATTTATTAATTAAATTCAGAATTATTAATTTTACTAAAAATTTCGGATTTTTTTTAAAAATTTTGTCGCTTGCAAGGATCGAACCTAGGGTGTTAGTAACATTAACATGCATGATACCCACTAGACCAACACATGTTTTGGATTATATCTTGCAAGTAAAAATCTATAAACCTATGCCATGAGATAATTATGGAATTCACAATGGGAACAAAAGGATATATGGGACGATAAAAAAAACATACGTATATTTTTTTTTTCACAAAACAAAAACCCTAATTATCAAAACTCTCTCCAAGAAGAAAACTCCATCACGATTTTAGGGTTTTCATGATTTTTAATGTGTTTGATTGTTTGTTCAATAATGTAAAATAAACTCTTGTGTGGTTCATGTTTATATTAACAAGTGCAATTTCTTTTTGTAGCCTCAATGGATGGCTCCTGAAGTTATTCGTAATGAGCAGCAGATGAAAAGTACGTTGATATCCTGAATTTTATTTTCTCATGAACTTAAGATCAATACCATTATTTCATTGTTATTGTAATACGTCAGATATAAAGTACCCATGCATATATCTTTTTTTTTTTCTTCGTAATGAATTTAATAAAACATAATTGGGTGTTTGAATAGATGACTAGAAATTCCAAAATAATTAGAGCTGTACGTTTGTAATATTTTACATTCTTTTTTGTGTCATAACGTTTTCGTATACTGATATATGCATCTGAGTCGCACGTCAAGGAAAAGAACTCCATCACGATTTTAGGGTTTTGATGATTTTTAATGTGTTTGATTGTTTGTTCAATAATGTAAATGATGCGTGGTTTTGCAACCTTACAGCAGGTTTTACCTCTCGAGGGATCTCAAGAGGCTTACAACCCCACCAGGCAGTGTACCTGACCGATGTAGTATAGTGTAGTGGTAAGTACGGGGGATTGATCGTTCTCCACAGGGAATAGTGTTCGTTAGGTATGAAAGACTACTCTAATTAGGTCTAAGGGTTGAGGAAGATTCTTTTTTTATGTTTTTATATTTTTATGAAAGCAAGTAAAATCTCGGGTTTGAAGGAGTGGGCGGAATTAGTTGCTAGTCAACTAACCCAAATAACTACAAATGCAAATAAAGTAAATAACTGAAAATAAAAAAGTTGGTGAAAACTTATGTGTAGAGAAATGTGTTCACTTAGATTTCCTTACTCCCTAACTATCTTTTACCGGTTGATTAGTGTGTATTAGTTGCGTGGATGACGGGTGTATTCCTTAATACCAATCGTGGGGTGGCGAGTACTTCCCCAACTCTACAAGCTCCTACTTCACTCCTATGTCGAGCCGGCTAGGAAGCTCCTAACATGGGATCACTAGAATTCGCTTGTGCATTAAATACAACCATAAAAACCTTTAGTACGCATTTGGTTCATGTTTCTTAAGACGTTCAAGCAAGTTACCGAATAGGAAGTTAGCCAGTTTTCTTAAGCCTAACATAGATAAACAATCATCCAATACAACTAATAACACACTAATAACCAATAATCAATAGCTAGGTTTCATTAGATCTAAGCAAACACAAGATAAATCTAGCCTAACATATTAACCAAAAGACAAGAACAAGATAGAATCAAACAACACATAGACATATTGAATGATTAATTGATAACTTATCTTCAATGTAACATGGAAGATCTCAAGGCAAAAAGCCTTGAAAAAGATGCTAAAATCGTCTTAGGGTTTTCTCCCAAAAATTCCACACTAAGTTCCACACTAATGACAAAAAATTAGAAAACTATATATAGACTTTTGGATCTGACGGCGTCACATTATGGAGTGTGACGCCGTCACCTCGCCGCTTTTAGGGTTCTCGGATGACCTTCTTGACGCCGTCCCTCTTTAGCTCTCCAAAATCCGTTCTGGCTTATCAACGCTTGACGCCGTCAGACCTTGAACGTGACGCCGTCCCTCTTTGAATTAAGCCGTGACGCCCTTGATCAGGTTAAAGCGTGACGCCGTCAGAATTCTCATGCAATTTTCACTGGCTTATCATGAGTAAATTTCACATCCACCTTTTCTTGCCAAGCCATGACGCCGTCTGGAGTAAATCCTGACGCCGTCAAAGGTAACTTCCAGCACAATTTTGAGACTTTGTCGTTTTCTTCACTTTTATGCTCCAAAAACGTCCAAAATGCCTCCTTTTCCAGATTTCTCCTCAAAAGTACCTAAAATGACAAAAGGAACGATTTAGGGCAATATTTGATCAAATAAATACGATTTAGGGCTTAAATGACCCCTTAAAAGCGGTACACTTTTCGCTTCATCAAATACCCTTACACTTGAGATTTGCTTGTCCTCAAGCAAATGCGCTTTTATTCTAATCAAAATACAAGTTAGGGGTCATTTAACGCTAATATAAAAGTAATTGCAACAAATAATCGTTCCACTTTAATCATAATAAGCATGGAGATTACAAACTAGCACCTCACAAGTAGTGTTTAGATACTCACATCTCTCAAGTGTCATCAAAATAAATCTCATAAATGGAAACGGATAATATCTCTCACTACCTGTCATAGCAAATAGATTACCATAGGCTTGGGAAAGGATCGAAAACCTCCTCCACTAGGCGTAAGCACCAAAGATAAACTATCAAAGAGGGCTTTTAAATGGGTTATAACGTTAGGTGTAGGGAAAAGGAAAACACGGTTTTGTTGGATAAAGGATATTTTACTGGTGGCGAGTTAAAGATCTTGATCAATTACATGTACTATACAATGTTGCTAAGCCAAGACTCGACTCGATTTAAGCTAATGAAAGAAAATAACAAAAACATAAAATAAACTTAAAATAAAACGGGATGGTAGTCCGTATGTTTTTTCTCTTTTTCTTTTTCTCATTTTTTTTTTGTATTTTTCTTGATTTTTTCGATTTTTTTTTTTTTTCATACACTCTTACCCTACCATCCAAAATAATACATCATAGGGGCATTGCATTCCCCTTACACTTGAACTTTTACATAACTTTACAAATAACTATTCTAACGACTCGAATTAAGATAATCGAAAAACTTGGAGTACTTTTTAAAATATTTAGCACATATGGGGGTAATAAATGATGTTCTTCCCCATTACTCCATTACACTAGTACTTTACCCATGAGTCCCAATCGTCCCAAAACAATATGTACAAGGATATGACTCGACTTAGCAACCATGTAATCAACTAGATAATTAACTTGGGTTTAAACAAATGTTGTCACAATAATGCACTAAAAATGAGTGCATACAAGGTAGGCTAAGGCGATTTGGGTGTACATTTTAGTGGGGTGTAACAAATTCTTCCTTTAAGTAAAATGCTTAAAGGTCGAAACGAAAAGATAGGCTCTGAGGGGTGTACTAGGGGTATCGTGTACTAAAAATGAGTACAACGCAAAGGGTGTGGGAGAATTACTTGACCAATGTAGCCAAAGTAATTATAACAAAAACACAGGTGTAAAACAATGGGTTAATCCTAATGCCTCTTATCATGTAGTAAATCTAACTACACGAATGTAGTCTCACTTGTGGCCTCGGAATGGTCCTAACGCAAGTTCTAGAATCTAAGTGCTACCGGTACACACATCATAGCATAAATGCTTTTCCTACCAATTCTAGGGGCGAACCTCACATATTTGGGGGTGGAAAATTTTTTAGTGGTACGGTTTTTGTGCTAGTCATATAACTCCTATCCGTGAGACGCTCATTAAGATCAAAGTTTCACTCCTATATGTTGTAAAAAATTTTAAATTTGGCACTAAAATTACCCTAACAGGTATTTATCTCAGTTTTATTACACATCTACTATCAAACAAACAAAAATCAAGCGTAATTGTATTCTCTAAAATCGTACTTTTACCCTCCCCTTACACTTATGATGAACATTGTCCCCAATGTTCAAATAACAAATGTAAAAGCATAAAGTAAAAGAATGAAATCAAATACTCCCCTGATTCGCTCGGTGGATAATGAAGTTACACGGTTAGATCTTCTTCCAAGGTAATGTAGAAGCTCCATGACTAATGCATCGCCATAAGCTTGATTCAAAACATTTCCTTGTCCAAAATAACCTGTTAAACCTGAGAAAACAAACACGAAAACCTGCATAACATCGGCGGGATAAAATCTATATATAAGGATATAATGCTTGTGGAATGATAATTTTGCAGATTCCTGGAGATTATAAGTTGGAGATTTTAATAAAAACTTTTTATGAAAACAAAACTTTCAAAAATTTCTGAAAATTAAATCTGACGCCGTCAGGTTATAAACCCTGACGCCGTCAGGAATGACCTGACAAAAATTCTCATTTTAAGTTTCCGGAAAATTTCTAGAAAAACCTTTACCTTACTTCCTGGAATTCCTGCAAAACATCATTATGACTCGATACAAGCATTTGACTCAAACAGATACTAATATGTATGTTAATTTATTATTATTACGATTCATGTTCATTTGTGTTCTAATAAACCGATTTAGATTTCCCTTACACTTAACTTTTGCAAAATACCTTTATATGTAGTTAAGACGAAGTTAAAAACAAGATAAAGCATTTTCACAAATTAGTTTTTGAACATGAATCAATAAGAATAAAAATTAAACACACATACGGAAACAAATAAAATCAAACAAACAAATAAATAAACAAACAAAGCAAATAAATAAATAAAGATTGGGTTGCCTCCCAAGAAGCGATTTTCTTTATTAACGAGTCTTGTAGCTAGACTCAAAGTCACTCTACATTACGTGATTCCATCATTGGTCACGGTTCCTAGGCCATTCTCCTTTGATTCTCTATCAGAATTACTTTCATAGTGAGGGTATTTCGGGTCCTCGAGATCAAAGGGATTGTTTCGGTATTTAGAACTAAGCTCCTTATCATGCTTAAAGAATCCACTTGACAGGTCAAAAGTGTCCTTACACCCCCTTCTCACATCATCATCACACAACACGAGTTGGGAACTTAATCTATCGAGCCCATCATAATCAATCTCCTTGAATTCTCTCATCTTGTAAGGCGTTTGGTATGAGATTTCCCTAATCCCATCGGTGAAAGTCATGATCCCATTGAGCTCGTCCACAACCAAGCTTGTGGCCTTGCAAAAAGGTGCCCCAAAAACAACTTGTGATAACCCGGGATCGATGTACTTTTCGATATTATCGACGATTGCGAAGCTCATAGTGAATGTCATGTTTCCTACAAACACCTGTACATCATCATCTATGCCAATGTCGTCCTTCCCTTTATGAATCATCCCCCATCTGCAAATATTGTTATAATGAAACAGGGACATCACATTTTTGGGTAAACATGTGTCGATGTAAACATTATAAAAATGCTTGTGACCAATCATGCAAGGTATCTTGAGATTATTCGGATCATATTGCTTAATTCGGCCAGGCCTCCTACCGCATAGTCCCCATGTGTTGCCACATGCTGATGGCTGATACTCATACACTTCTTCACAGCCATCCCGAAAAATCACTTTCCTGACACCATCGGTAAATAATGCACTCCTATCATCCTCATCGAGTATCACTCCCGTTGCTTTTATGAATGGTTTGCCTAGAACAAGGCCAGTTAAGGATGGACTGATGATAGAGTTCATGTTATTAATTACAGTTAACTCGATATGAAAGAGGAACTTTTCTATCACAATTGGTACCCTCCTTATTACCCCGATGATATTAGACCCTTCATATTTGACTTGTTCGGTGAAGGCTTCGTTATATAGAGAGAGGGATATTGCGCTCATAGAAGAATTGGGGTTTATGTAGGCATCTTTTATAAACTTTTTCCTAGTGGTGCAAGATATCTTAAAGACCCTAGGAGCGCCATCCTCTATTCTCTCTCCGAATTCCATAGGCAACCTTGCTGTGCCCCTCTCAAGTTCCTCTACCAGGGGGCGGTCTAGCAGTCCTGGGAGCCCATGAGGTATTTCGGATTTCTCTTCCGAGCCCTCCTCATCACTCACCTCTCTTGTACTCGAGTTCTTTGGTGAGTCTAGATAGTCGTCGGGCGCCTCGGGTTTCTTTTCGGGAACTTCACCCTCCATTTCATTGTCCACATTCTTGGTTGTTTGTTGGCCCGAATTTGGTTTAGGAACAGGTATTGTTGTAATGGTATTCACGAAGTGGAGAGGTTTCGAGGGGGTATGAGTATCTCCTGTTTTTTTTTCGTTTTGTGATATGTATTTGAAGAGTTTACTAGGGTGCTTGATTTTTACAGGAGGGGGTGTTTGGTGAGTCACCGTAACAGATTTGATCTCATTAACTCGTGCAAACTCACAAGTTGACCTGCCAGCAAGGCGATCATTGATAACCTTTAACAGGTTATCAACCTTGTTGTTCATATCAACTTGCTGTTGTCTGAATTGATTCTCAAGTTTGGAGAGCTGTGTTTCTTGAGAGAGAATGAATTTTTGCAGTGATTCCTCGCAATTTTGTTGTTTATGCGTGTGTTGCTGAGGATAATGTTCAGACCAGGTGAGCGGGGTAGAGTCATTGAATGATACGCTACGAGTTTGGTTCCAACTAAAATTTGGCTTATTCTTCCATGCCTCATACCTATCTTCGAAATTAGTAGTGAGCCACCTATCTCCCGCCTTATCGATTCGCGAGGATGCGAATTCTTTGAAAGCCTGTTTGGGGAGTTCCATGCAATCATGAGTGTTGTGGGGACCACTACATAATTTACACGAAGAAGTGATTTTGTTCACTTGGCTTGAAGGTTTAGGAGCCTCGTAGGATTTCATGAGAAACTTGACTTGGTCTTCAAGTTCTATGATCCTACGGTCGGAAGTGCTTGAATTGTTCGAAGGCAAAGATATTGCCTTGACCGTTTTATTCAAATCACGGGGATCATTCCAACTTTCGTTGTCATAAAGAGCAAGATCCTCTAGGAGAGCCCATGATTGTTCCGCACTTAAATCACGTAGCTTACCACCGGCCGATTGGTCAATGGTTTGCCTTGTGTAGAGATTGATATGGTCATAGAAGATTTGGACTTGGAGCCAAAGTTCTATGCCATGGTGAGGGACTTTTTGGAGTAAGTCCTTGAATCGAGTCCATGCCTCGTAGAGAGTTTCGCCTTGACGTTGTTGGAACATCAAGATATCATTCCTTAGCTTGGTAGTTCTTCCCGGTGGGAAAAACTGAGCAAGGAAACGAGTAGTGAGATCATCCCAAGAGGTGATGGATCCTGCGGGTTGACGCTCTAGCCATTGACTAGCTTGGTCCCGCAGAGAGAATTGGAAGAGACGCAATCGGGTCTTCTCTCGAGTGGCAACATCAAGGTCTATGGAATCAACGATTTTAAGAAAGTCCTTGAGATGTTGATTAGGATCTTCGGAACGAAGTCCATGGAATGCGCATCCGCTTTGCACCAACCGGATGGTGTCGGATCGCAAGGGTGTGACATTGGCTCCTTGAGTGAGCTCAATGGTGTTTCGATAGCCATGGTGGCTAGGACGGGAGTACTCTCCTAAAGTACGGGCTCTAGGAGGTGGTGGTTGTTGTGGTGGTGGGTTGTTGGGATTAAGGATATTACCATCTTCCATGATGTCGAATGGTAATGGTTACGAACAAAGAAACGAAGAAAATAGATAGACTAAAGAAAACCTAGAAAAATAAAATAAAAATCTCACTAGAAAGGAATCTAGTGAGTAGACCTAATAGAAATAACAATTCAACCTACACAATAACTATTCCCCGGCAGCGGCGCCAAAAACTTGATGCGTGGTTTTGCAACCTTACAGCAGGTTTTACCTCTCGAGGGATCTCAAGAGGCTTACAACCCCACCAGGCAGTGTACCTGACCGATGTAGTATAGTGTAGTGGTAAGTACGGGGGATTGATCATTCTCCATAGGGAATAGTGTTCGTTAGGTATGAAAGACTACTCTAATTAGGTCTAAGGGTTGAGGAAGATTCTTTTTTTATGTTTTTATATTTTTATGAAAGCAAGTAAAATCTCGGGTTTGAAGGAGTGGGCGGAATTAGTTGCTAGTCAACTAACCCAAATAACTACAAATGCAAATAAAGTAAATAACTGAAAATAAAAAGTTGGTGAAAACTTATGTGTAGAGAAATGTGTTCACTTAGATTTCCTTACTCCCTAACTATCTTTTACCGGTTGATTAGTGTGTATTAGTTGCGTGGATGACGGGTGTATTCCTTAATACCAATCGTGGGGTGGCGTACGTACTTCCCCAACTCTACAAGCTCCTACTTCACTCATATGTCGAGCCGGCTAGGAAGCTCCTAACATGGGATCACTAGAATTCGCTTGTGCATTAAATACAACCATAAAAACCTTTAGTACGCATTTGGTTCATGTTTCTTAAGACGTTCAAGCAAGTTACCGAATAGGAAGTTAGCCAGTTTTCTTAAGCCTAACATAGATAAACAATCATCCAATACAACTAATAACACACTAATAACCAATAATCAATAGCTAGGTTTCATTAGATCTAAGCAAACACAAGATAAATCTAGCCTAACATATTAACCAAAAGACAAGAACAAGATAGAATCAAACAACACATAGACATATTGAATGATTAATTGATAACTTATCTTCAATGTAACATGGAAGATCTCAAGGCAAAAAGCCTTGAAAAAGATGCTAAAATCGTCTTAGGGTTTTCTCCCAAAAATTCCACACTAAGTTCCACACTAATGACAAAAAATTAGAAAACTATATATAGACTTTTGGATCTGACGGCTTCACGTTATGGAGTGTGACGCCGTCACCTCGCCGCTTTTAGGGTTCTCGAATGACCTTATTGACGCCGTCCCTCTTTAGCTCTCCAAAATCCGTTCTGGCTTATCAAGGCTTGACGCCGTCAGACCTTGAACGTGACGCCGTCTCTCTTTGAATTAAGCTGTGACGCCCTTGATCAGGTTAAAGCGTGACGCCGTCAGAATTCTCATGCAATTTTCACTGGCTTATCATGAGTAAATTTCACATCCACCTTTTCTTGCCAAGCCATGACGCCGTCTGGAGTAAATCCTGACGCCGTCAAAGGTAACTTCCAGCACAATTTTGAGACTTTGTCGTTTTCTTCACTTTTATGCTCCAAAAACGTCCAAAATGCCTCCTTTTCCAGATTTCTCCTCAAAAGTACCTAAAATGACAAAAGGAACGATTTAGGGCAATATTTGATCAAATAAATACGATTTAGGGCTTAAATGACCCCTTAAAAGCGGTACACTTTTCGCTTCATCAGTAAAATAAACTCTTGTGTGGTTCATGTTTATATTAACAAGTGCAATTTCTTTTTGTAGCCTCAATGGATGGCTCCTGAAGTTATTCGTAATGAGCAGCAGATGAAAAGTACGTTAATATCCTGAATTTTATTCTCATGAACTTAAGATCAATACCATTATTTCATTGTTATTGTAATACGTCAAATATAAAGTACTTATGCATATATCTTTTTTTTTCCTTTGTAATGAATTTAATAAAACATAATTGGGTTCTTGAATAGATGACTAGAAATTCCAAAAGATGTGGATTCGCTGTGGGCTTCACTTATATTGAAGCATGTGACCGGATAAGAGATGATTTACATGGTTTTGATTCTGCTTTAGATCCAAGATTTGCAATAATTAGAGCTGTACGTTTGTAATATTTTACATCTTTTTTGTGTCATAATGTTTTCGTATACCGATATATGTATCTGAGTCGCACGTCAAGGAAAAGAATACAGACATTGCATGATCATTTGGTAGGATAAAGGTGATTGCCAACTGTGTGGTTCATGCTCAGGATTATGTCTGTGATTCGCTTGCCGCTGGCCCTAGGAAAACCTAAAACTTCAATGGCTTTGTTTCCAATAAGTATCTAGAATTGGTTCACCTCCCTGAATCTTTTTGTTCTTGCTTTTTCTGAACCTATCGTCATTCTCAAAAAGGTGCTAATCTTTTGGTTCCTATTTTGCAGATTGATGTTCGATACTTATGCACTAACAATCTACGACTATATAGGAGGTATGGAGGATATTAAAAAAGCTAAAGTGTGCATTTATCACTATAGAATAT
The DNA here is from genome assembly GCA_021014915.2 of Artemisia tridentata subsp. tridentata. Taxonomy (NCBI): domain Eukaryota; kingdom Viridiplantae; phylum Streptophyta; class Magnoliopsida; order Asterales; family Asteraceae; genus Artemisia; species Artemisia tridentata. The sequence continues at coordinate 28,863,809 of CP139506.1, read as the reverse complement.
TACTTTATTTAATGCTTCTATTAATCAAATTTCGGTGTAGGTTCCAACCATTCATCCTGCCAGCATTTCATTTGTGAAGGATTGTGGTAAGTTCTTGATTTTATATTTATATTATTATTATACGTATAAATAAATCTTGATTTTGCATATTTAGTGTAGTTTTGATCTGGATCATATCAGATGAAGACAATGATTGAAAACTCACACATTTGCTTGCACCATAAAAATACTAAATGTGAGAATTTAGAATGCAAACAATTTAGCCTACCTCATTATCATCAAACTCAGAAAGGGTATATGTTTCATGAACAGTATGAGGGACGTCCTTTGAGCTTACAAAAGCATCTACAGGGTCTCTAATACTCTTAAGCTTTCCAGGGGTTGGAGCTGATTACCAATTTGTAAGATGAAAATTTAAAAAAAATAAATAATTAAGAACATGAGATCCTCAACTGCAGTGGAGACAAAGTGAGAACGATAACAGAACTTACAAGTACACTCGACATGCCTTAATAAGCCTTTGTCAATTGATTTAAAAAACAAGTGCTACCTGGCGATACACTCTTAAAGTAACTGAATAAAAGCATGAGATCCTCAATTGATTTAAAAATCTGCAGTAACATTGTTACCTGAATCCATTCCAATGTTGCAATTTAATATTGATAGCAACTATATTACATGTAGTTTGTTGGTTGTAAAGATATCACCCTAGATATCATATTTAGTTATTGACCAACATTGTCTTCATCTGATATGCTTTTTCTGATGAGTTGAACTCTTTTGTTACAACTTGCATATTACGTACCATTAGAATTGCTGCTCATTTGGAGTTTAGTTTCTCTAGAGATACAACTCATGCCATAAAACACCTTGCACAATTGGTTCTGCTGCTTGATAAGGTATTTTACTAGCATGAGATCCTTTGTTACAGCTCGCATATTACGTACCATTAGAATTGCTGCTCATTTGGAGTTTAGTTTCTCTAGAGATACAACTCATGCCATAAAACACCTTGCACAATTGGTTCTGCTGCTTGATAAGGTATTTTACTAGCATGTTTTTTTTTTGTTTCTTTTTTTTTTTTTTTTTTTTTTGGAATCTTTGAAAAAAAAAGGTTCGAATATTAATTAATGATTTTATTGATGTCAAACTTCAAAGGGAGGCACCTTATGGAAATGAATTACATGTTGGCATATGGTTCTCCAGAACATTCACTGAGATTATTATGGAGATTCGGTCTCTTAGAATTGCACTTGCCAATTCAGGTAAATTTTCACTAACTTCAGTCATTTCATGCATATTTTGATATGTTATCATATTTGCAGGCTGCGTACTTTGTTCTTGATGGTTTTAGGAGACGAGATAAGAAGACTAATATGCTCTTGCTACGGTTACCCATTTAGTAACTTGTCTAGCTATCAAAATTGATTTTCTTCTATATCCTGGAAGGGTAACAGAATAACATATTGTATAGCTAACAGGAATTATTATTCTTACATTAACTATCCTATTGTTTGAAATGGCAGGCATTGTTTTCAAACATGGAAATAGAAGAAGCGTAATAAGATTAGGCCAGTGGCAGAATATTGTCAAGTCATTCCATAAAACGTGATGCTATAAAAATGTGGTCTAAAGCTAACCGCGTACAAATATCAGAATGAAGATCCGGTGCATACCTCCTTCACTATTTCTACATTTGACGTTTCCCACCAAATTTAGGCTAATACTGTTCCTGATCTGCCCAGCTCTGTATGGCCTTGCATTATTTTTATTTGGGATATTATCTTGAAATTTTGATGATGCTTTCTGAATGTCAATCAATTGATTAAAGTAGAACATATAAGAAGCTTTTAGATTTCAATATTTGCTAATACAGTTTTTAGATCATATATCGTGGCTTTTTTGGTATGCATATATAATTATGAAAGTGTACTTTTTTAGTCTGATACGGAGGATCAATTTTTTGTTAGCGCTAAGAAAGTGACGGCAGTGGTGATGATACCCAGTATCATATATCAGCGAAGATTATTCATAACAAAGAATTTGATAGATCAAGGAGGTAAACGCCAAATAGATTTTGTTACATATTTAATATTTGGTAGTTTGAGATCTAATCCTTTTCTCTAACCATATCTCAGGTAACCATGAAGACCTTATTATTTGCTTTACATTATCAGCCATGGCGGGAAGGTTTTCATCTGAAGTGTTTTATTATCAAACTTTGTAATATGTTCTTTACACTAAACATAAAGAAATGGAATAAATTTGTACATTAATGCTTAAATGCTTCATAAACCGCTATGTTAAATAATCAATATAATTATCACCAAGGGCTTAACTTGTGAGCTCAGGTGACAAATTTACCCAGTTTTTCGTGACACTAACCTGCCCATTTTTTTTTACCTCTTTGCACGCTAAAATTGTCTTGCTAATCCTTTGTTAGCATGTGGTAATAGTTAAGAAAGACTCAATGTAATTCTACGAATCCATTGAACTTTGGATGACATTATTCTGAAATCTGGTGCAAGATTTGTTTGCATCTTAATCTTTAAATGCATTTGAATTGTTGTTGCAGTAAGACTTGCTTACGAAGAGATTTCGTGCAAGATGTCGGGTTATGAACACAATGGAGCAACATGCTTTGGCATGAACACAGACATCCCGGTACACTACTTATCTAATTTGCAAGAAAAAAAAAAGGATAATAATTATAGCGAACCGGCCTAGCACCAAGCTGATATCTGGGAAAAGTTATTTGCAATTCACTATCCAAAATGTTAGTCATGTGTGAATAAGTAACAGACTAATCATTATATCCGAAATAACTAAAACACTCGTGTGAAGTTACTAATACCATGTTATCTAGAATTTAAAGGTATATGGTGCTCATTCAATATGATCATAACTGATGATAACTGATGTGTGCTCATTCTATATGTTCATTCTGTCATTCTTATAGTTTTACAATACTTCAATAATAAATGATTCCTCTCAAGTAGTTTATTTGTATTTATCTTTAATGGGTGTTTGGTACAGGAATTGAGCAAGAGCATTAAGAGAAAAGCATTTCATGTTATTATGGTACAAATACAATTGAACAAATAGGAGCAAAGCTTCTCCGTTTTTTGGTCATTTATAAACCTAATTACCTGGGTCAAAAGTTATTTGCAGCCAACCATAATAAGCCAGATGACATAATCAGCATACTTATTGCAAAGGGAAGCAAGCTTCTCCGTCACTTTGCTGAATTTAATCAGAATAAAGGCCAGAAAAGACAAAATACATTCAGTTATAACTCAAATGTTGTATCTGGAAAGAAATTCATTTATATATACGGGTGTGATGTTGCATTGTAGAGGAAAAATGGGCAGAGATCCAGGCTCACGCTATGCCAAACAGCCACTAAAACCTGATAAACAAGCAATCTGAAGAACAACACGAGAAAATGATAATGATAGTTAAGAATATGCAAAAGCAGATGGAATGTCAGGCGTCAGAGGCAAAATGCCGAGAACAAGCACGAGAAAAACGGGAAGAAGAAATAGAGACGCAGGCAAAGATCAAGGCTCACGCCATGGCAAACAACCTGCAAAACCTGATTAGCAATCAATTTGAAGTACAACATGAGAAAATGATAATAATAGTTAACAATAAGAAAAAGCAGATTGAGTGTCAGGCGTTAGATGCAGAACGCCGAGAACAAGCAAGAGAAAAACGGGAAGAAGAAAGAGAGAAACAAGCAGAGATCAAGGCTCGTGTCATGGAAAACAAGCTCCAAAACCTGATTATTAAGCAATTTCAAGAACAACGTGAGAAAATGATAATGACAGTTCACAATATGGAAAAGCAGATTGAGTATCAAGCGTCAGAGACAGAACGCCGAGAATTATCATGAGAAAAACTGGAAGAAGAAAGAGAGAAACAGGCAGAGATCAAGGCTCGTGTCATGGAAAACAACCTCCAAAACCTGATTAATAAGCAATTTCAAGAACAAGGCTGGTGATAGCGGAGTTGGAATAACCAAGGCTGGTGAGTAACTCCACGATAAATGATTAGCTATTTTAATATTTTTTATAAAAAATCATGTTAATATTTTTATTTATGTTGTTTCATATTTGGTGAACAGCTTGGGTACCATTGATAGATCTGGAACCAAGGAGTTCATGGAAGTCATCACTGCTGGTGCTGATGTTAGCAACTTAGCATGATTGGACAATTTGGTGTTGGTTTCTACTCTGCTAACTTGGTTGCTGATAAGGTTGTTGTTACTACCAAGCACAATGATGATGAACAATATATATGGGAATCTCAAGCCAGAGGGTCGTTCACCGTCACCAAGGACACTTGTGGGCGATCCCCTTGGCAGAGGTACTAACAAGCCATGGTATTCAATGGGCCGCATAAGCAATTTTTTTCTCCCATATCACCTAAAGGATCAGGCAATGACCCTTTGAGTTCCAGTGTTTTTTTAAGGTTTAAAAAGGATCACACAATGACACCTGGAGTTGCAGCTTTGGACCAATTTATGCGTTTAAAAGTATGCACATGTTTTAAACGTAAGTATTTATATGTTAGTTTGTTTGTTTAGAGTTTATTTTTTACGTTTAAAAAGTATGCACCTGTCCTCATGAGAATCTCTTGCTATAGATAAATTTAATTTATAGTTAGAATGTGGAAATTGTTGCTGTGAATTCTTAATCTAATTTTTTTCCTGATATTGTTGATCCGTAGGAAGATGAGGGAGATAATGGTAAATGAGGCACAATCTTGTGATTATTGATTAATTTTGAATGAAAGATACAATAGTTGTATACATAAAACATAGAATACAGACTTTACCCATAACCAAAAAAATAAAATAAAAAAATAGAAATAAAAATACCCGATGTAGGGAAGATGCCGTATTCTTGTGAAATGTGTGAGAGACCGACTATTGAAGCTAAATACAGAAACAAAGAGCCAGCTCGAAGAACCACGTCTTACAGGTGCATTTCCAATTTTTTTTTTTTTTTTTTTTTTCCAAAAATGGTCGTTCGGTAAAGGATCAATAATAGTTGACGATTTCGGTGATGCAACTTCCTTTGCCATGCCTATTCGAGCATAAGTCTATTTGACACTAATAAGTGTCGTGGACACCCACTACGGCATCTTCATTGCCATCCAAAGACATGATTGGATGAGCTCCTCAGTCTGGAGAACCAATTCATGGTTGAACCTCCTTAGATCTTGATGTTGCTGAAGCTCACCTTGCAGACTAGCTGGACCCAATTAACTCGCAGCGCCTCTACATCTTCCCAAAGAGCTGTTGGCAAAACATAATGGCATGAATGTATGTTTTCTTATATTTGAATGCCACTGTGCTAACACAAAAATTTAAGGTAATTTTCTATTTTATTTATAAGCACATTAGTATTCACATTCGTATTTAGTTGTCTATTAACTACTTGAGAGTAGTGTTAGCAAATTTAGTTTTTTTTACTCAAGAATAGGCTCATGACGTGGCTGTTGGAACTCGGTAAGGATATCTACTTTTTGCTTACCTTTCTTTTATTGCATGTTGTTGCGTCTGAACCAGGTTACTTTAATGCAGAGGTCGCGAATGAGTCGTATCTTTGGACTCCATAAAATAGAGACATAAAATGATACTACGCACACTTCTTAAGCTGGTCGGTCTTTTTTTTTTTTCCTCTTGATTTAAAGTAAAAATTATTTTATTCGATATAAGAACACAAGATATAGAGTTTCAAGAGATTCCAAGGTACACATTTTGCTTTATTATTCTTGACTAAGAAATAAGACGTATCAAGAATGGGGATGTGGTAATCAATAAGTCTATGTTTGCTTTTCACTATAATATCGTCGTTTTTTTAGTTCAGAAAGAGCATGTGAAACGATTGAAATGTTGCAAAGAATGGGCATTGTGATAATTTATTAGTTTAATGGTAATGTGCCCACTCCCTATTTTAATTTTGTATCTTGATTTGAAGGTGGCGACAGGAGGTAGAATTTCATACTGCTTAAGCTATCAGAGCAGCTTCGTACACTGGAAGAAAAGTTGCAGAAGCCATGCCAGCTTGGTCATCTCTGAAACTTTGTAAGTCATGCCATCTTAAATTATTGTAGTGATTCTAACTGAAGGGCAACCAACATGCTGACCTGAAGCCTTTTTCAATCTAATCTTATACATAATTGATCTCTTTTATCTCTTCCTTTTTACGTGTTATTGTGTGTTTTATGTGTTCAATATATATCGTTGTGTAAGCTGATCTTTTTATTTATATTTCAGAGTTTGAAGACAAAGAAGCTTGCGAGCAAGCATACTTCAAGGTATACATAACTTGTGCATCTTTTTCTTTTTTATTGCATGTATCTTTAAATAAATTTCAATATGCACGAATTGTAAGTGATTAGATTACGAATGTCATTTTGACATTATTCTCTACATATTTCCATGACAGATGGATAATGCTCTAATCGATGATCGGAGGATACATGTGGATTTGAGCCAAAATGTTTCAAAGTTGTGGAACCAATTCAGGAGTAAAGGCAAACATGGTGAAACAGGTAAGTATAGGAACTGAAGTGATTCACAATACTTATTATATAGAGGTGTTCTATAAAATTTGTTGTTTGTTGTGTTGTAGCTGGTAAAAGTTGCTTCAAATGTGGTTCCCTTGATCATATCGCAAGGGACTGTACCAGAAGCCCTGATGCTAAACGAGGTCCAAAATACACCTAGAAGGATGATAGTTTTACAAGAAAAGGTGTCAATGATAGTTCAAGGTTAGTAGGTTTAGTATACATTGTAAGATGGGTGGGTCACGTGGGTTGGGTATTTAGTCAAAATAATTCGGGTTGAGGCATGTAATTTTTAGTACGGTCCAGTTTGACCCACAAACACTTTTTCCCGCTATATAAATGATTAGTAAGTTAAGTATGTTTACTAAATTAATGTTATAACACTTTAAGAATTCAATTTAGTTTAAAAAAATGCTTAAATATTTCAAGCTGTTTGAAATAAAACACAAATGGACCAATTCATAAATAAGTGTGTTAAAATTGCCGACAGGTCCTCTGTCCCTCTCTCTCATAGATCAAGGTTTTCGTATTTTTTACTAACAAGATGAATTTGAAAGGTAAAGCAGATGATCGCTATGAGCAAAGAAAAGGGAGTCATCGAGCCATTGATGAAAGAAAGCAAAAAGATTTCAAACATAAAGATGGGGGGATGAAAGAAGAAAAGAACATAATAAGCGAGATGATGATAGCTACCACAGATCTGGGTAGAGAAAAGATTACAAGAGAGACGAGCGGGATTATAGGTCAAGTAGGAATGATGATAGATATAGGAGCCGTGATGATGATAGGAGGTGAGATAGTAGAGATGATAGGAAAAGATACAATGATGATGAGGATGACATTAAAAAAGGTCAAAGAAATGAGTCGTACATCCGAAAAATACGTGAAGATAATGTTGGGCATAATAAGAGAGTAGGGGTGAAGACCGAGACGGTGTAAAAAGCACGAAAATGAGATATGATGATAAGGAGCATAAGAGGGGGTAATGGTTAATTTTGGCTTCATGAGGAAGGATATGAGTTGGATAATGAATTTTGTAACCCGTCGTGTTGGAGTTTGGTCTCAGTGAATTCTCTATGTTTCTTCATCAAATTTTGACTGATGTAGGTGCATTATGTCACACCATGGAAGTACTTATGGATCATTTACATTTACAACTGTTAGCATCTGGTGGGTGGGCTTATTGTTTATTGGCATTAGCTTACTAAAAATGACCCTCTCTTTTTAACCTAAGTGTCTGTCAACCTATGATTGCTCTATGCTTGACGTGCATTTTATTCTATCACAGAGACACCTCCAACATCTGGAAAACGGCTCCAGCGCAGGCTTTTTTCTTGGAGATGGAGCTGATGTCGGCAAAGGACACACAATTGCAAGGCTAATCTGGGAGAATTGGCACCATGGAAAGAGAAAAGCATTGTAAGCTCATCACTGCCTCTCATGTGTGTATGTTATTTTCATGCTGCTAATGCTTCATGATACCAGGTATTCTGTTGGTTCAGACTTGAAATTCGATGCAAGAAGAGATTGTGTTAGAAGGCGAACATCTTGGTATGTCTGACACTGACGCTTCAAAAGATGTCAACTGGACATCGGTTTCATAGCCGCCCAAAAACCAGCCCTTGACATGGTACAAGGTAAGCAACTCAAGAGGCTTGCACGAGAAAATGCTTCCGTTTCTTAAAAGCTTTTGCAACCATTTTCTATGTCATGTTCTTTGTTTCCGCTGTAGTTTATCCGAAAGTGTTTTTGTAGAAGAATGGATGACTAATTATTTATATCCTGCAGGCTGTTGTGGATGCCACGTAAGGAGATGAACCAGATGGACCTGAAACGTTTCACATGAGAAAGGGCTTGGCATGGCTGAATGGGGAGAAAATTGGAAGATATTGGTCCCGGTAGGCCCCAACCCACAAGTGTGTTAAATCATATGACTATATAAGTTTTGTTCCAAACACCCCTCATTTCCTACACCAAGCCAAATGATTTAATACATTTAGTCTGTAAAAAATAGTTTTTTGTACTATCATAATGTATATACATCTGAGAAATGCATTTGCAGTTTGCACAAAAACATTTTTTTCTTATTATAGCTTGACCCAAACACTCAACATTCCTGTTATAACCGGATCCAAACGATCCTTAGTTATGCAGCACCAATTCGATTTCAAGAATACTATTCACTTTTATATGTTCTAAAGATGACTTTATGTTATAAACATAAAAATGAAATAGACCATCTAATGAGATACAAGTCACATTTGTGTTTGTTAATAAAGGAAACATTCAACAATTAAGGCACGATGTTAACCTTAAAAAAATTCATTTAATTATGGACATGATGCAACCCTTAGATATATAAAATCTTTAATATTAGATAGCATCATGCACATGCATTGTTAGAGACCACATGTAGTCATGGTTGTTAGCGCTAACACAATATTGCTATTACGCCAGTCTTATGCTTACCTGACTTAGGTGTATGTATAATCGATTTAGTTTTATGAAATTGACTTGTGTTTGGCAAAGTGAAAATATACATTTTTAGGTCGGGAAGGTGGCAGTAGCAATGGCAGTGTAGGGGACAATAAAAGTGGTGGTAACAATGGCAAGGGCAAACCCGGTATCATTTGATCATGTCATATTTGATTATTACCAACGGAGTATGTTTTAAAATGTATTTGATTCTTACGTATGCTGACATATGTCAACGATATGCAATTAAGGTCAGTTTGTGTGTATGTGATTCTTACGCTATACAAACATATGTCAACGATAATTATAAGTCATGGCCGCCCAACGGGGGGTGCATTTGGCACCGCAATGTAAGAAAAAATACATACAATTTTGAAAATATTTAACGTAACCTCCCCGTCCTTAAATATGAATTAATATTGGCAAATACCATCAAAATAAAATAAAAGTCGTAAATGTCTCCTTATTAATAAATAACTTATAATTCTAAAAGATCACTAATATCCGTACATAACTAAATTAAAATGTAAATTACAAAGCATGCCCGCCCATCGGGCGGGCTTCGAAAGCTAGTTATAACAAAGTACTTATGAGCACTTTGTTATATCAATGCATATTTGTATTTGATTAATGGAGATCATGCACATTAATGAAAAAAGCAGCAACTGAAGATAGCAGATAACCGCATCCGATTGCTCGAAAACCTGAAACACGTCAAAATCTCCTTTCAAAGTAGTTGTTTGTATCTGATATTTTAATTTTGCAAACCATAAAAATATGCAATTTTAAAGGTTATATACCTCATTAGCAATTAGAGCAGCTCGAGGAATCTCGATCATGGTGCCCACTCTGTAATCTAATGACAACCCCATCTCAGTAAACGAAAAAGGTAATCTTAATTTAGCAGAAATAGACACAATGGCTATTGAACATATACTATCAGAAGGCGATTTAAGCAGAAACACATACAATGGCTTATGAACATATACAAACGTACTAAAACTGCTTAATGAATTTACTAAAAGGAACACGTTAAAATTAGACTTCAAAGCCCAATTGTAGTATTTAAATAGTATAAGCTATGTTTGGACTGGGTATATTGGAATGTTTCCGATATAGTTGTCGAAGCCCGCCCAATGGGCGGGCAAGCTTTGTAATATTCCTTTTCTAATTTACACGTTATGTATTGTAGAAATTGTCCACATTCTTCATATTTTGTATTATTTTGATTTACGTTGGCATTATTACTGTATTTGTAGTTTTTGGAGAAACTATTGTTGTGAATGCCAAAATGATATGGTTGTTCACGAGATGCTAAACGAATGTATAAGAAATATGGAATAGACGTGTGCAAATTCATTAAATCGGTTAGAGGAGTATCCAAAGAAGAAGGTGACAATGAATATGAAGGTGATAATGAGGATTTATGAGGTTATATCGACTATTGTGAGCATTATTAATATTCCGATTGAAGGAAAAACTCAATTTTACAACCCTCAAATCCGATGGGCCGGCATGACTTTCAAAAGGTTTTTATTTTAGGGTTTATGAGGTTATATCGACTATTGTGAACATTATTAATATTCCGATTGAAGGAAAAACTAAATTTTACGACCCTCAAATCCGATGGGCCGGCATGACTTTCAAAAGGTTTTTATTTTTTTTGATCGGTTAATTGTTGGTATTTTTGAACGTGATTGTATATTGTTTTTTTTTTTCAAAAGCCATAATGCACATAATTCTTAAGAGGGGTTATGAATTTCAAAAGGTTTGTTTATATCTAATTTAGTTACCAATGTATCAGCTGCATGTAGCCATCCACCTTTGAAATTTTGTACAATATGTTTACATGAATTATACATGATACACATTTTCGATGCATGTTAAATATGTATAGAGTGTTGCATTTATAGGTAATCATTACATGTATTTATAACCTTTTAATAAGGCAATTTGGTTTTTAATCTTCCTGTTAGTAAATAAAACAAACACACGCATCATCATCATCCGATAATTTGATAGAAAATATAAAGCTTGAGAACCTTCGTGTTCACAAACTTATTTACATGAATGTTGCGTTTGCTAAATCATAGATGGGCCAAGTTGCCTGTTTGACACTTTCATTCCAGAACTTGACAACCGGCACATTTCATTGAAGCACTTTGACCCGTTACACTGGAGGGGCATGACTTGTGATTATTCTTTGAATGTACTACTTTACGAATAAAATATACGTTTATTGAATGTGAGAGAAAATACAAAGCTTGAAAACCTTCATGTTTACAAACTTATTTACATGAATATTGCATTTGCTTAATTATAGATGGGTTGTTTTTAAAATGAAGGCTGTCTACACTTATGATTATTGTTTGCATGATCCGGTTGATGGGCGGGGTAGACTTATGATTGTCGTTGAAAAAAGTAAGTTAGAAAAAAATATATATTAACATACTAAATTATATAGTGAATGGATTAAGAACGAAAAGAAATATACATTTATCGAATATGATAGAAAATATAAAGCTTGACAACCTTCGTGTTTTCAAAATTATTTACATGAATGTTGCGTTTGCTAAATCATAGATGGGCCAAGTTGCCAGTTTGACACCTTCATTCCAGAACCTTGACAACCGGCACATTTCATTAAATCACTTTGACCCGTTACACTGGAGAGGCATGACTTGTGATTATTCTTTGAATGTACTTCTTTACGAATAAAATATACGTTTATCGAATATGAAAGAAACTATAAATCTTGAAAACCTTCGTGTTTACCAACTTATTTACATGATGTTGCATTTGCTAAAGCATAGATGGGTTTTTTTAAAAGGAAGGCGGCCTACACTTATGATTATCGTTTGCATGGTCCGGTTGATGGGCATGGTAAACTTATGATTATCGTTGAAAAAAGTAATTTAGCAAAGAAAAAGATATTAACATACTAAATTATATACTTAATGGATTAAGAACGAAAAGAAATATACATTTATCGAATATGAGTGAAAATATAATGCTTGACAACCTTCGTGTTTACAAACTTATTTACATGACTGTGAGAGGATCTCTATCATTGCTCTTCTCAACCTTAAGGGAGTATTCAAAATACTACATGAAATTCAGCTTAAGAGTGACTGAAATAAGTAAAATGTTATAAATATAATCTTTAAGGCCTCCCTCTAAACTGTTTCATCCCAGGAACATTGGTTCGCTTGGCAGCAACCTGCACATCATGGAGATCTACAAATGAGAACTTAAAGCCCAGATGTCAACCTATATCCTTATAAACAGCCAATCCAGTTACTGTTTCATCTTTAACGGCCCAAGGTCTAAACGACTATTAAGAAATAACTTAGAAGATGATGATCTGTAAGTATCGAATGTCGCCAAGTTATATTTTTACAGCATTGAAACAGCCTATATCATTTATTCAAGATATTAAGTACTATTGAGATTGCAGGATTTCTGGAATCATATTTATAATAATTGTTATATATAACCTTTTATAACTTGGGACAAAAAGTGTTTTGGCTCCACCAAGCCTAACCTGAACCAAAATTACCCGTTTTGACCTACTACACAACCCATCCAACCCGGCCATTAAGCCCCTCTAGAACAGCAATATAGTTTGTACCTTGAGTTGACGACCGTGCAACTCTGATTCATTCAAAAGGACAGCATTCTGAACAACTTCAAGTTCCACGAACTCCACATATGCAAAACCTTTTTGTTGACCAAATTTGAATGTTAATATCGTCACCCTGTTTACAATTCCACATGATTAAAAATGCTTCTGAACTTCCTCAGGCGTGCATGCATAGTCTACCTGATGTTCAGAATGTTTACAATTGACAACAATAAATACGGGTGTAAGAATATATTGACATCACCGTTGCATTTTAATCAATATTTCAATGTTACTGTTATAGAAAAAACTGAAACCAAGTCGACCAATTTTTATATGGATGGGCTGGAATTTCCAACTGTATCGGTCACAAAATTTAACTGATACAACATACTTTGTGCACAACATAATATTACCAAGGTAGCTTCAAATAAATTATTATTAGTTACAAAAACTTTATGTTTGACTTTCGTAAAAACAAAAGATAGCAGTTCATAGAATGAACATTTTGTTCCACCATCCATTCACACTCCTATTCACGAACTTACATATACCATAACTTCCAATAACGTAAGCTCCTTTGATGATCCTTAACACATTGAGTATGCATCTAAATATTGATCAACCTCGCTCTCTATATCAATCTGCAGTTCCACCATACTATTCGCCAACATCTGATCCGACAGAAAAGTAGAGGAACATCTATCAGTGCTTCATCGGGGTAATGGAGCTTGTGGTGAATCCCGTATCATTCTCGTTGGCCCAGGTAACTTTACAGGCTAAAAACGTCTCTCAAGAGCTGGGTCATTCTTGATATGCTTCATGTACTCATCAAGGGTTGTTGGCCCAAATACAGTGTACCAATTTGCAGTGGTTAGTTTGTGATAAAGAACTCATAAAGAAAATGTAATTACGTAAAATCACTTTAACTACGCTCCCAATGTGAATGAGACACCAACTGTAGAGACATACCTTGTCTATGTTATCCAACATAATACTTTTAACCTTCCATTGACACTCTTCACCATCTCTCATCTGTATATACAAAATGGATGTAGAAGTTCATCGAGTTAAATTAAAATACATTAAAAAAAAAAAAAAAAAAAACAAAAAAAATATATATTATCAGAAAACCAAAAACAATGAATGTCCACATCCTTGCGTTTCACTCAAGACCCAAAGTCCAACACAACCGGACCGCACCCTATGTATGTACACGGTGTTAAAAATTTATTCTTTATACTCCAATATTACAAAAAATACATGATGGTGCTGAAAAAGGAAATAAAGACGCAACCTTTATACAAAGATGTGTCCCAAACAATATGGCCCGAGGGGGTGTGAATAGAAGGATTACAATGAACGTCGTCATTTGTCTCAAATGATTTGTTCCCAATAACAACTGACGGTGCATTCAGCTAGTAATGACTGGCTGTGAATGTCAGTAATAATCAACCCTCGCTACCGACGTTACCATAAAGAATATTGATCAATATGTAAAAGAGACTATACTCGAACATCCAACGTCCAAGTACCCTTCCCTTCTGAGCTCAGAAATTTAATCCCTTGCGGTGTGAACCATTTATAAATGCAATCCAACAGTAGAACATGTTCTCTGTTAAATAATGTAAATAGACTTACTGTCATTGTAGTCGCCAATTTGTTTTGTTCTGGGTCAAGCACCTCAAGCAGTGCTGAAGCAGGGTTACCATGAACATCAGAACCCGTCTTATCAATCTCATCCAACAACATAACGGGGTTGCAAACGCCTCCTTTCTGAATAAACATAAAGTCAAAGTTATAGCTATATAAATCATAAATATCACTTAGCTCACACTTAGTAAGTTACAATCCTTTGCAATATAATCACAAATATTTGAAATTTATATGACATTCAAATTCACCTTTAATCCATCAATATGGCGGCCCGGCATGCTTCCAATGTATGTCCTCTGGTGCCCTCTAATATCAGCCTCATCCTTCACACCACCAAGGGATATCCGTATAAACTTCCTACCCAAAGCAGCAGCAATAGATGATGCCAAAGATGTTTTCCCGACACCCGATGGGCCAACAAAGCATAATACCGGGCTCTTGGCATCTGGTTTCAGCTGCAATCCAAGAATTCAGTTATTATTTTCCAAAAAAATAATAATATTAAATTGAGAGTCAGCCAACCTTGCGAACTGCTATGTATTCAATAATCCTTTGTTTGACTTTGACTAAGCCATAGTGGTCACTGTCGAGCCGATCTTTTTGCAGCTTTTAGGTCTAACTCAACCTCCTCACTGGTTGTCTCCCAAGGCAGATCAGCAAGAAGCTCGAGATACACACGTGAGCTATTATACCCTGGTTGCTGAGGTTGAATTTTTTTCAGTCTCCTGATAAATGAATATTATGCTAAGGTTAAAAAAATAGCTAAAATATTTTATCATCGCAACTATATTTAAAAATGACTAAAGTTAGCACTCCATTTCAAATTAGAAAATGCACAGATCAGACCAGAAAGTATATAATCAACTAATTAGTAATTACCATAAATTAAACAGAGGTATATGCAATCTAAAAAAATATATGTTTACGTATCAGAGTTCAGAAATAACACACCTTAATTCCCTCTGTGCATGCTTCCATATATTTGGAGGCATTCCAGCATCTTGCATATTTCTTTCAAGAGCAGCGACATCATCGTCTTCATCATCATTGTCACCAAGCTCTTCTTTAATAGCCATCATCTGATTAACATTTAATAAGTACGAATGAAATCCAAAAACATATTTTCATACAAAAGATAAGAATTACCTGTTGGCGAAGAAGATATTTCTTTTGTGATTTTGATAATTGCCCTTCGACCTTTTGTGTAATCTTCTCTGCCACACGAATAGACTGGTACACAGAATAATGTCATCATACTACTCTCCGGATTTCTAAAGTTATAAAAAAGAAGAAGTTTACCTGTAAATGGCGCTCAACTAACTCTGTGGCCTTTGAAAGCCTAACTTTTGCATCAACTGAATCTAACATAGCCAACTGTTCTTCAAAGCTAATCTCGAAGCTAGCGACAAATATATCTCCAGAAGAGCGTGCAATTTCATTTAACCAACACAGAAGCTAAACTTTCAGATCTTAAATCTGCTTGTTGCTTTTCATCGTTAACTATTGCTAACTGTTCTTCTTGTGAAGCAATAGTAGTCTCCATCTCAAATGCAAACACTTCCAGTTTTCTGTACCCTCCAACAGTATAACAGGTTCTTTATAAAATAATGTAAATAAACTTACTATCCAATAAAAACTATATGAGTGAAGGCTCAAAGTTATTCTTAAGCATGCTAATGTAGATTGCGAAAGTTTAAGATAAACTATAACAAAAATCTATCAGCCAAAGTGTTGACCTGTTATATCCAAATTCAAATGGGGAAAAACGTGATACTTAAAAATTTGCGTCCGTAATAATAAAGATATGAGCTTTACCTCTCAAGGCTTTGGTTGACACCCTCAATAGTCGCCCACATAAAAAGTACTCCATGTGCACCAACCGAATGAATTTTCACGATTGATAAATTGACTCATGTTAGAACCTGCACCACTTTTAGAAGCTGATCTTGCTTCTTCACACAATATGTCTGCAAGTGAAAAAAAAAACGTTTTAGCATACTTTCTTTACTATCTTAATAAACATACTAAAATGAATGTATTGCCTTTAAAACAGTTTGTGAGTACTTTGTTGTAGTGATGTTGCAGCGCATGAGAAGGCCACCACACTGTCATTGTAGTCGCCAATTTGCTCAAAGTTCACATCGTTCATATCTCGAGCTAGTAATGGCCCAGCTTGTAATTTCATTTAACCAACACAGAAGCGTTGAGCCAAACATGCAAAGCTGCATATATTAACCAGTATGAAATCAGAAGAAAAAAAAAAGAAAAAAGAAAAAAAAAATACAGGAAAATCAAACTTACGTGATAAACCGGTTATCATCAGCAACTTGTGACTTCTTATAAAAAATATATATTTGCCCTCCTCTGTATTCAACCAAATCATCTGCATCAAAGTAATCCATTATAAAGGTAACAACTTCAAGTTATAATACGAACAAAAAGATGCAAAATACAACTGACAGAGGTGTGTTATTATTCTTATATATCTTATTTACTCCGTGATATGACCATTTAGGATGACTTTCTCCTCTGGTCTAGACTGGTCTCGTTCCTAAGCCCTTTGTGCAGCCCTTTTTAATTAATTGCTTCATGTGAAATACCGAAGTTAGTATTGTATACTTACCCATGTTTTATCACTTATAAAGCCCTTATATTTTTTCATAACGTGTACTATATTCAGAAGATAATGTGTAAAACCAGTTTCCAAGGATATTGAATTAAGCAATATCTGTAACTGATAGCTCTCAAGCTGATTAACCAATCTCTCAATCACCCATAGGAAAGCTTCCACATGTACATACCTCCCAAAACAACCCACCGAATCCACCCCCTGAACACACCTCCTTAAGTAATATAGGCTATACTCAAAAGCCAAGTTACAAAAACGAATGCTTGAGTAATATTATATCCCAAAAAGTAACCAAAGGTATAAGTTTTCTAAAAACCTATATACAAAGCTACACATATAATACGACTGAAGCATTCTTAGGAAAACAACACTTTAGAAAGGTGTTGATATAGATATGAACATGTAATGTTACCTGAAAAAGGTTGCACCTGCTTCCATAGCCACATCTTTAGCCAATTAGGATTTTGTCGATCCTGGAGGTCCATATAGCAGAAACGCTCCCCATGGCTGTCTCTACCCTTAATAAGAAAAAAAAATCAAGCATGAGTATGTGAAAATTGCAGATTTGAGAGCATACAGAGTTCTAAAAAGTAGCCGGTGAGCAAACAAAGGTTGTTGTGAGTTAAAATCATCAGAACAACTAAGAGTGACCAAAATGACTGAATAGAGTAACACATCTTTCATACCTGTCTTTGTCATATCAGTGGAATATGTCCCCTTAGTATTAAGCTATAAGACGCAAAATATGCATAGACCCTCAAGCTCAGCTGTGTATGTAACCCTTCCCGCTTGCTTTTTCAACTCCTCTAGACAGATGTAATGTGTAAGCAGCAACACCCCTGTACTGTAGGAGCACATTCATCCGTGATCATTTTTTTCAAACATCCCCTAAATAATGCTGTCAAATACCCCCTAAATAATTTTCAAGCTGAACTATAAGCCAAACAAAAGTGATTCCTTTTGGGATGCAAGTGAGGATGTGCAGGTTGTGGATTTTCAAACAGGCTCACAACCAGGCTCATAAAGACCCAACATGTGACCATCAATACATCGCATTGCAGCGACCTGTCAACAATGCAATAGAATTAGAGGTGTTCCTTTGGTTTATAAATAACAAACAGATGAGGTTGAATGTTATAAATGGGCTCATTCTCATTGACTAACTGTTTATAACTTATATCGACATTCTACAAATCGTGACAAAATATATGATATAGCTCTCCAATGGTATGCGGTCAATTGAAGTCAGATGAGTGGTATAAGGGCATTATTATTACCTTTCCGTGGACCTCGTATTTAATAGGGCCATCCATCTCTGCACCTAACGCCATAAGTTTAGTCATGGAACTATTAATGTCAGTCACGATGAACGATAACATTGACGAGTATCCCTTCTGAACTGCAATGTCACCGTATATAGTGAACATAAAATCAAAAATCAAACACTTAATATACAGGTTTGCAATTTGGGAAGGCCTCACAACGACATAAATTTGCAACCTGGTAATATTTATAATTATACGGTATGGCTATCTGATAACTGTGGATATGAAAATCCACAGTTAATAAAACTAAAATGTAACAATGAAATGATAATATGAAACTCAAGTCGGATGGTTGTCAAACACGAAAATGAACAACCTGCTCTACACTTGCACGCAATGTTTGTCGGGAAAAAAACAAAAACAAAATTTTAAGACACAAATAATAAACTCCCAAAATATAATAGAGAATAAGGAAAAATTA
Source organism: Artemisia tridentata subsp. tridentata (assembly GCA_021014915.2). Lineage (NCBI taxonomy): Eukaryota > Viridiplantae > Streptophyta > Magnoliopsida > Asterales > Asteraceae > Artemisia > Artemisia tridentata. The sequence continues at coordinate 28,845,102 of CP139506.1, read as the reverse complement.
TTACCATAAGGGTCGGGGCTACTGGCTGCAACAGCTGCACAGCATCAGCGAAGCAAACGCCAAGTAATTTCATAACTTGTAGGGTATTAAAGGGTATCACAATAGCCACAAAATACGTATTCAATGTTGCTCACCCAATGGCGACGTACGACTGGCACTCTAATTCACCCTAATTAACCTAAAAACAACAAAAGAAATATTTTGTTACCGAGTCAGCGAACTCATTCAATGAATATAGGAGGTTAGTAGCTTACTTGGATTGAAAAAATAGCAGAAATAAGAGGTCCATATATTCCTTGAGATGGGATATTGATTGTTGCTTTTCCAGCCTAATAGGGTCGGATTTCAAAAGTAGCTGCAACATTTACAGTATATTTTTTCACTGCCACTTTCCCAGCCCCACCTGCTTCATCAATAATATAGTAGACATATCCTGCAACATTTACATTTCACAATTTTAGTACAAAACTTCCAACTCAAACACAGCAATTTTGGTCACTCCCTTAAGATGTCAGTATCATGCTCTCAACTAAAGTTTAATCAATCGTAAAGGATAACATTAACCCTCTCACCATAATGAATCTATAAACCTGCCGTCACTTTCTACGAATCAAGATCAAGTCATTTTTTTTCTCAGCCCAGGTACGTCTCTCTTTTCCTAAAAACCCTAATGATGGGTAGAAATCACAGGTAAAATATGACCATTTATTTGATTCCTGATTTCCACTAGGTCATTAATTGTCTATTGTTGTTTGCAATTTATAGTGATTTCTATTCGGAACCACGATCCGTAAACCAAGTTTCATTCGGAACCAGGTGTGGATTAGTTTTGATTAATATGTTTTGATTTTATGCTACATGATACAGAAAACAATTTTGTGTTTGGGGTTCCGAACGTGCTCATCGTATTGGTATGTATCTGACAGAGATATCATTTTTTTAATTTTTTACTTCATGGATTTGTGGGTTTTGTTTGATAAAGGTTTGAACTTTATAATCGTTTATGTGATTGATTTGCGTATGTTGTTGATTTCATGATTTTAATTGTAAGTTGATTATTTTTATGTGTGATTTAGGGCTTTTTTTAATTTATATTGACTTTATATGAGGGATTTGCAGCAGATGAATATGAGAGATTCTGAATATGTGCATTTTCATAAGGTGACTTATGTGTCTGTCCAAAGTGTTCTGAAGGGGAGTTTAATGAAAAAGTTATACTAACCCGTAGACATAATTCTTCACTTTATTTATGTGTATCTTACTCTTTGACACGTGATGTCTTGGGTTTGTTTTCACATGCTATTATGCGAATGGTGTCTTTGTGTAGAATTGTCAGTTATGTTTGGGTTATTAGAGTTCTATACCTATGGATAGTAACCACATCTATTCCTTTACGAATACGATTGGTTTATATGCATCACCCAATTAAGACCTCTATTGAAAATTGATGCTTGACAAACTATTTGCCTTGAACATTTGGAGGTATACCATCTTACACCCTGTCATCAGACTTTAAAGTAGATTTATGTGCTGTGATGAGGAACGTGTATGTAAAGTATGTTATAATGGGTATGAAGTACTAACTATTATTGATCTATATAACTATTAATAGAGGAGGCAAATAGAAATAAATGGCTGTTTTAAGTCTATAATAAAGGTCCTCTGCCTATGTAAATTTCTAAGGATATATGATTTAATATTATTTAAATAATTGTCTATATAATTTGAAATGGTATCTACTATGCTACTTAATTCAGTGACTCATCGTACGTTCTTTTTATTTGAATGTCATTTCTAGATTGCAAATAATCTTGATCGAGTTATCGGGAACATTGGCAGGAAACCTTTGAAGGTGTTGGTCCAGGTTAACACAAGTGGAGAAACATGTGAGTAGACATGACATTCAATGAATCCCCTCGTTTGTAATCATCTCTCTAATTCTTGCAGCCTAGCTTATATTGAACCTTGCGTCTCATTATCTTTAATTTATCAATTATAACTTAATATTTTCACATTGTGACATTGTTGCAGCAAAATTCGGAGTTGAACCAGATGGGTGCCTGGAGGCTGTGAAACATGTTACTTCAAACTGCCCAAACCTTGAGTTTTGTGGCTTGATGACTATCGGTATGGCAGATTATACTTCAACTCCAGAGAACTTTAAGGTGATTATGAACACATATCTTTATTTTTTACATATGTTTTTTCTTCACTTTTTCCATGATCATATCCATGTCTTATACCAATTTTGTGTTGATGTTAGACATTAGCAAAATGCAGAACAGAGGTATGCAATGCTCTAGGAATTTCTGAGGACCAATGTGAACTTTCAATGGGCATGTCTGGCAACTTTGAGCTAGCTGTAAGTGGAACTTTTAACACTGCGGATATAATGAATATAATTATAGCACGGGCAAATTGAAAAAGTTGCAAAATGCTCACATTTTTTTAGAATGCAAATATAATCTGCAAGGTCGCACCCAGAATTATTGCACCAAACAGAATGGTTCTTTACCTGAGATTTAGTTAAAATTTACGAGAAACACACCTATACGGCTATACCTGATTCTGATGTGCCCAGTCTCCCTTGTGTTTGATCTGTCACAATAGGATTATTATACTCTTGAGAAAATACTCACAAGCTCTCCATATGTTTACCCAGATAATAGCTCATGCTCTAAAGATGTCATTACTGCATGTTTTAACACACAGCTACAGTCATCACTGTTGTGTGCACTAAATCCACGCCTCTATCTTGATTTAGCCTTTATTTCTGTTTCATTTTCAAGAGTTAAGAAATTAAAATTAAGTGGGTTCCAGGATTATGGATTTGATAGCAAACGGTTTTCTTCCTTCATTGCAGCAGATCCACATTGAATATTTTCTTAGTTAAGCTCATTCCTTGATTATAGCTTACATAGATAATGCCAAATCAACATAATAACATAGTAAGACTTTTCTGCCGCATCACTATACTATGCAATCAAAAAACAGTTTGGTTGGCCATTGGGCGCCTTTTGAGCCACCGGCCTTGGTTAAAATTGAGGAGAAGAACCACTATCCATGCTGATAAAGCATAATGGGTTTTGTAACAATTTTCGAAAGTTTAAACGCCTATGAAACGAGCTCAAAAAGTTGAATGGTTATAGTAAAACTAATTTCTATAACTCAGTCATTAAATTAGAAATAAAAGTGGAAGTGTGTTGCCATGTATTACATTTTAATGACTTCTTTAGATATTATGTTAAAACTGAGAACTTGATTTCATAGCCGTTGTACACATGTACTGTACTTTTTCGTTAAACTTAACCATAAAGTGTGTGCCAAAGCCAAAAAGAATATAGTTGCCAAGAATGAGCTAATTCAAGACAGATAGTGGACATGCAAATGCAAAATTAACCATTTGTATGACATTTTAGTCCAGGTTGCTCATCCTTGCAAAACCTAGCTAAAAAGGCCATCTACAATGGTGATAACTATTAAAATTAGCTAACAAGTCGAGTAGTAAAGAACCTGTCTGCGACTGAAGACTGTGTGTATAGGCTTTCCTATTTGACCCTCATATGGTTGCCCTTTTAGATAGCTAAAAGTCACATACACACCAGTAGTGTTCAGGAACCCTATACATAATATTCTACTTTAGCCCATCATAATATTGTTTCATAGTTTACATGTATAGTCTTTTAAGCTTGCTAAGAATCTGATTTGTAATGTTGCGTTATTTCTGTAGATTGAAATGGGCAGCACCAATGTGAGAATCAGATCAACTATTTTCGGTGCGAGAGAGTACCAAAAAAACAGTGAATGGAACCATTTTCGTCTATTTATAGCCTTGGATTCGACCTTAATATTTGTGATGCAACTTGCTGGAGGAAATTCTACCTTGACTCTTGCAATTACTGTACGTATTATATAATCTGTTGGGAATTCTAATAGTAAGTTCAATAACAATACCCTTTAATATTGTTCAAATATATTAATTCCTTTTTGTTAAAGGTGAGGTCATTTTCTGATGAGAGTTGACATAAAGATTCTTCATCTGATGAAGAAGAGCCGTGGAAGCATTGGACCTTGGCGTAGTGTTGCATCCAGACTCTAGAAAGCTTAAAAGTGCGGGAGAAAGTATTTTCATGGTGGGGCATGGGCTTGGTTCAAATGCTCACAGCAAAGGAGTTAATTAAATATGGGTGATTGCAGACCTTTCGGGGAGAACAAAAAGAACAGTGACGTAAATTTGTTATGTTGCAGGCCGGATCATAATTCTTTACTACATACATCTTTCATTGAATATTCAAAATTCTTTGATGAATAAAGTATTTAATTGTTCTTATTCACGGGTGTTTAGGGCTGCATATGATTTGAGGGTTTTGGTGGACTGCCATTATACCATTCATCACTGACTTAAGGTTAGTTTTTTTAAATTCTAATTGGTTTATTCTAATCTGCTTTTGTAAGAGTGATATTTAAGAATATAAGCAGTTTGATGTAACAAATCTAAATACCTTTTATTATCGGATGAAACTTGATGCAAAGTGGAACAATGAATTGTTTGACATAACACTACGTGTTTTGACTCTATTACAAATTAAAGTTTTAATTAAGACATGATTAAAGAGAATTTTGTGTATGTTCTGAAGAAAACTGTATTTTAATATTTCGAGCTTAAACCTGAATTTCGTGTGTTTCTTTTTGTAGCGTTTCACAAGAAGAGGTTAAGAAGCTAATTCATGCAGTTGGTTTAAATGATGGAAAGAGTAAGAATGAAGATTTGATTATGAAGGCTACGTCGATGACAACGATTAATTTGTGAGTTAATTTGGTGTTCTTTTCTTTCTTTGTGAAAAAAAATCATAACTTTATTAAGATCTTTGAGTTAGTTTTGTGTTTTTCTGTATGTGCAGAAAATCGAGTAATCGTGAGAGTGAAAGACAAAAGGAAGAAAAACGAGATAGATCTGATGGTGAAACATAATCAAGTTTTTTAGTCAAGGATGTTGGAATAACTGCACTCATATATGTGAAGGAAGAATACGGTTGGATTGCTTTTTTATCTGATTTTTATTTCGTTTTTTAATGATGGAGTTTTCATGAGGAGAACTACAAGTTAATGCGTTTACCCCCTCGAAAGTCAACTTCTAAGCTGATCTTACGTGTCCATTCTAGCTGGTAATTTTACATTTTTTTTAATTTTATCTATTTATTTATTTATTTATTTTGTTGAATATATTGCCCGTAATGGTAGAAATTATTCGTTTGTAGAATGAACAGACAAAGGGTCTTACGAGTTGATGATGAACACACGAAAGTGTTTTAGAATCATGTGATTTTGAGTTCAGGGGCTACGACATTCACGAAAATTGTTAACAAATGGAACAATTTTTTTTTGTATCTTGCAGGTCTGATGACAGAACCATCTCGATACATAAAATGGTACGAATTTTGTAACCCAGATGGTTACTTGAATTTTTGTGTATGTTCTGAAGAAAACTGTACTTTAATATTTCGAGCTTAAACCTGAATTTCGTGTGTTTCTTTTTGTAGCGTTTCACAAGAAGAGGTTAAGAAGCAAATTCCTGCAGTTGGTTTAAATGATGGAAAGAGTAAGAATGAAGATTTGATTATGAAGGCTACGTCGATGACAACGATTAATGTGAGTTAATTTGGTGTTCTTTTCTTTCTTTGTGAAAAAAATCATAACTTTATTAAGATCTTTGAGTTAGTTTTGTGTTTTTCTGTATGTGCAGAAAATTGAGTAATCGTGAGAGTGAAAGACAGTCCAAGAAAAACTTATTTATAGTGGATTGTTTTCATTGGAAATGGTATGTGTAACATAGGTATACCGAATACTAGATTGTTAATTGATTAATCAACAACGACAGTCCAAGCAAAACTAATTTTCAATTTCTATAATTATTTATGGTATAGAATTTCTTTTTATTTAAGGATTCAATAATTTCTTTCATCATGTAACACATCAATATTATTTGTGTGTATCAGAAAACAACTATGCAATTGATGAGTAATTACTGCCCAAGTACGACACTCCAGTTTGTAAATGGAAGTGGGATAGATTCTCCACGAGGTACATGACTAGAATTTTCATGATTTTTAGTTATTTACAACAAAACAAGATTAACTTTTACTTATCCTGGGCACTTTATTCCTCTCTTTTTGGTTGGATGTCAAACCTTTTGTTCTACCTTCTTATGATGGGATGTTGGTAAACTATATTGACAAATTTATATCCTATAAGATAAGTTAGATGTTAAAACAGGGGTGAATTTTTTTGTCTTCTCACACGGATCAGATTAATACATCTTATGCTCTAAGATACTAATGTTACATGAACAACGATTTTAAGAAAACAAGGTTACTTTTAGATTGTTACTTGCCCGGATCTTTATGTTTTTCTTTATTTTGATCCAAAAGTCATGGTTTATTGTTTATGCATATTTTGATTACAAGGATTCAAATCTATAAATTTTTGGTTTTTTGCATATTATATACCAAGAATTTGAGATAGTTGTATCTAAACAAGTGAATGGTATATCATGACCAACCCATTAAACCTTTGTCATCTGTTTTATTTACCTACGGACAAATGTTGTCTTTTTTCTTCCTCGATCTTCTTTTTTACATATTTACAAAAACTGAGGAATGGCTTCTATGGAGGTAAATGTCCATTATGTGTATTGGTGTAAAAAACAGATGGTACGGGTAACAGATCATATGTGTCGGATTAGACCAAACATCTCAACCTTTTGTTCTTCGGATTCATGCATGATGAGTGCAATTTGGATCACTTTTAAACTCATTCACATGTTTAACAAATTCGACCCATTTCCATTTTAACGTTTTTTAAACTTATATTCTGACTAGAAAGAACAAAGTCGTACCCAAATTAACCCCTTTACATATAAATGAATTATAATTGCCATTTTGTTTTTGAAGAAAACTTATTATACGACTTTCATCGGTGAATAAGTGCTCAGTGAATCATCATTTAGTCCACTTGCTATGTTTGTTTCTCACATTTTTAACTTGATCACATTAAAAGGTTGTTGAAGTTGGTGAAAATCAGATGAACCAGAATCAAGTTAAAGGGATCTTGGGAAATTTGACGAATAGAAATATCACAGGTAGTTGTTTTAAATCCTTTTCTTTATATTATAGTGATTTATTGCTACAAAATGAATTTGAATTGTATAGATCACATGGATGAAATCTAGAAGTTCTACTAGAAGTACACTAAGAAACTATACCATTAATAAGTTTCCTGATGCTATCTCCATTTTTAAGTATGCATAAAATTTCTAATAAGTGGGATTTTCATTGAAATGTTCAAATTTAATTCCGAATATGTACGCTACATACGTATTATGATAAAAAGGCATTAATTAGGCTAAATCGTACTTTTTGTCTTTTGTTCCTATCATTCCAACTTGGTTACTTTTATAATAAGGAACATTCTTATGTTTCGGCAGGGCATGGGCTGGAGAATCCTTTGGGGAATATATAAAACATGACAAAACCTGAATTTCATAAAATGGAAGTGTGAAAATCATATTTCACATAAAGAAGGGGTTAATTCCAAACACCCTTTTAAAAACTAATACACTTCCCATTTCAACACTAAGCATAGACATTACTTAACTATTACTGAACATACTCATATCTATGTGTTGGTTTTGCAGGTCCTAGGGTGAATGTCCCTCGAAGTTTGAGGTGGGCAGGTGCTGGAGCCATCACTGTGAGTGCAAGCACAACTTTACTGGTCCGCTTTTTTTTTCCTGAATGTGAACCCCAGCACATAGAGGCCTTGACAAGATAAAATAGCCACAGCTTTACTACGCACTCTGAGATTAACAATCCTAGAGAGGCATGTCTTACTTTGCTTTATTTTTGCCCACACGAGCAATCCACAAAAGGTATATGTGAAAATGGGTATCTTTCTAATGGTTCAAAACATATAAAATTCGTAATATGGTCTATGCAATATTTTTCTAACTGCTTAAAGGGCTGTTTGGGATTGCTTATTGAGACTGCTTATAGGGGGTGTTTGGGATTACTTATTGGCATAACTACTTTTCCAGGCTTAACTTTTAATACACTTTGAATCACATGCTTCTTTAATATCACTGTATACCGAATACAACTATTGGTTGTGATTTTTTGTTCAGTTTGGTGCATCAATAGGTTTTATGTGATAATGGGTCATTTGGGGTTTATAATAATAGATTGTTTGATGTTATTGTTATTTACAAAACATTCTCTGACTTTATAATTATATTTAATACAATAATTGTTCACAGAATTACATCAAATGAATCAAAAAGTTTAATCGGTACTGACCCTTTTCAAGTAGACACTGTTACCCCTTTCTTGGCTAATTATTATAAGCCGCTACATGTCCCACTCTTGCATTTCTTTGCTAATAATTAGATAGCGATAATTTCTGAACATGAACATACGTGTATCTGTACATTTGATTTTTTTTGGCAAGTTTAATTTCTAAATTGGATAATGTTATCGGGGTTTGACCAAAGTTTGATTGTGTTTCTGGTATTTCATCAGCCATGATGCTGCAGTTACAGGAGGTTACATAATCTATAACTCTGTTATTATGCTGAACCTTCCTATTTGATAACATTATCACGATTGTTATTTTTGTGATTAATAAAGTATAGGATGGTTTATGTGGTGATGCCACTCCAAGCTCAGAATATGGTTCAGGTATTGTATGATTGATACTATATAATTGGCCTGTATGATTTCACATTTAATATCCCACATATTGCTCATGGGCATCAAAGTTATGGCCATGGTGGTTATGGACACTTTGGGGTTCACCATGGCAAGTTTAAGACTGTTGAATATACATTATGGTTTAACAACGGTAAGTGACTCATGCATGTATCTTTTTTGTGCATATTATTTTGTTTTTGTATGGTTATTGTGTTACATACATCAGTGAATCGACAACTTCTGCTCCTAAGGACGATCCACAAATCACACGACACTGTTTTATAGGTATGTGCATAGCAGTTCGATTTATACATGTTGCTTTTACTTCCAGTGAGCTATCAAGTTAATAACCCCCATACACATTGGTCATTAAAGTCATACTACGAGGGCATCCTGTATTTCCACTGTTAATGAGAAGTCTCGGTCATTATCGTGCCTTATAATTATATATTCTTTAGTTAAACCAGAAAGGTATCTATTATCTTATTTGTACATCGATTGTTCAATTAGTGGGAACATGTGTCTTACTCGATATTAGGCTTGCTCGGAATTGTTCTTACATGTAATATCAGATTTCCAGCAGCAATAGAGAATGAGGTATGTGGTTGCATCATTTAATTGTTTCGGTTACTTTTTGGCACTCAAAGCTGAACGCTAAGGTTTTCCGTAATGCAGGCTGACAAATAACAAAGAAGGTACAAGAAATTAAGCGTGGCAATTTGATAAGGTATTTTCCTTTGTTTTCTGGGACATTTCTGTTCGCTGCAAAAAAGCGCTTTTCGCAGGTGTTTGGATATATCTACCGGCTTTGAAGTGGAAACGCGATTACCTGTAACACGATTACAGTTACCACCCAAGATAATGTTCTGTGCATGCAACCTACTGCAAGTACGCTTACAGCAACAATTGAGCAGTGTGTTCTACTCTTCGTGAGCATGTGCGTGCTGCAAAATGGGGCAAAACAGTTAGATTTCAATGACATGGCTGTTACAGTAGTATTCTGAAACAAATTAATTGACTTGATATATGAACAATGGTTTAAGGGATACTAATTGCAAGAATGGTTGAGTCGAAAGCATACCAAATGATCAACGAACATGGTTTGATGTTGCCCACCTTGAGACAAAACGGTTTAGAGGTGAAGGCGCCGACAACCAGGTAGCTATCAACACTGATAGCACTATATTTGGTAAGCCATCTACCTTTTTTTTTAATTTCTATTTTTATTCCGATTTTTGTTTATTCGGCTGATTAAATTCAATATAATGCTTACAAGATTATTTACATAATAAAAAACTTGAAACTTAAACACTTGGTTACGTTCATGCATGTTTATTAAAACGAAGGGAAAAAAAAAACCCATGTTGAGATATTTGAAGTCAATTGTAGCTATCTATTGAGATAGATGCTTACACCAATTGCATTAAGCAAAGTATCTACCTAATGTTCGTTTGCAATTATTTTGGTTGCACTTTAGCTAGCTATTCAATTAACATAAATAAACTGTCGTACTTTCAGATGCCAAAAGGTTGTCTGGAAGAAAATTCAGTGACTCATGGGTTCACAAAGACATGAAGCAATGGCCTTTTAAGGTTAAACAAGGTCTGACCAACACACCGAAAATTGTGGTCACATACAAAGCTCAAAAGAATAAATTTATCGCTGAAGAAATTTCAATCAATGATTCTTAGCAAGATGAAATAAATTGCTAGCGCGTATTTTTCGCTGACTTTCAAGATCAGATCATGTTAAATGCTTCTTACATATTCCTTTTTTACAGGTAATATATATAGAGCATGTTACTTTTGGTAATGGGACTCAACTGACTGCTAATGTGAACATGGATAATCGTGCCCCTCCCGATGTCACTTCACTTTTTACAATAAAATGTAGTTAGCAGATTTATTTAATTAGAAAAAGCACCTGTTCCCTAATGGATAAGGCGCCTGACTTCTAATCAGGAGATTGTGGGTTCGAGTCCCATCGGGTGTGCTTCTTTTTTAGTTTCCAACAGAAATGCAGTTTTTTTTGTCCAAACTGTCAAAAACTATTGTTGACTTAATTACGAAAAAAATGATGTTATTTTTATTGTTGAAAATGGAGTAGCACTACTATTCTACCATGTTATGGTTCGATTTATAGATTTTTGGGGACTCAGTCACATGAATGGAGAGACTGATGATTTGATTATTACGGTTTTATAGTCATAAATAATTGATTTCAGGTGTCATAAGGTGTCATATGGCGAACAGAAGCTGGAACTCAACAACTGTACAACTATATTTACGTGTTTCTTATTTTATCACTGAATCTGGAAGTTTAACAACGCTATTTACGTCTTTGAGAAATGGATATATAGATAGTTTGACCAACACTCTAACTGCACATTACGATTAGAACAACATAATAGATTCAAAGCTGACTTTGCAATACCTATGAATTTTTGGAAGTTAAGTTGGTAGCTCTGCCTCTAATGGGTTGAAAATTGAGCGAATCAGAACATCCTTCCCATGTAAGCATTCATTGCAAACAATTGTGAAAAAACCCAAATCGTGTACATATTAATCATTTAGGTGAAAAGTTTCAGGTATTTTATATGTAATTAGAAGTTGAAATTATAAATTAAACTCTCTACTTTGTAATGCTTCGAGATATGAACGCAACATAGATGATAACTAAAATATCAGATAATTAGCATCATTAATATATTCTTCACAATCATGTTATATAATTGCTTTACATTCTTTATACCAAAAAAAAAACAAATATAACAATTAAAATGTATCTCAACCTCACCTTTCTTAAATCTACACCATTCTAAAAAAAATTAAAACATAAACTAATACCAACAAAATATTACTTAAGCACTCTGTCCTTACAAATGAATTTCCGTTAACAAACACAATCAAATATTAGCTAAGCCACCCGTCCTTAAAAATGAATTTCCGTTAACAAAAACAATCAAAAGAAAAATTAAGTTTTTCAATGCGCCACGTGCATTATTAAACAGTATATACAAAAGAGGGAAACACCATAAACAACAAATTAAATATTCACTTACAAATACAAATATAAAAATTAAAATGTATGTCAACCTCAACTTTCTTAAATCCACACCGTTCTTAAAAAAAATTAAAACGATATAAGAATGAGTCATAAACATGAATTACGACACCACGTTGGTTATCGGAAGAGGTTGAGAAAATATGTTCCTTTTTGGTGGGTATCGTAGTGTTTCATGGAAGTACAACAGTCATGACCCCACCAGCAGTTTCCAAACCAATAGATATTAAGATATAACAGGTTTTATTGGACGTCAAAATTATATATATATATATATATATATATATATATATATATATATATATAGTAATTATAAGCATTAAATAGTATACTTCTTTGAGCACACTGGAAGCATGTTGACCTATTGGACATCAAAAAAGATGCTGCAACTCCTTTCCTAGAAGCTTGGAGTCTCGAGCTCCGAGGTTTGAGGCCCCATCATGCTCCATATCACTTCTTTCTTAGCCCAAGTCCAACCTAAGGTCCATCCGGGAGGCAAGACATGTTCGTTCGAGCTTCGTGGTTTCAGGCCCCATCATGCTCCATATCACTTCTTTCTTAGCCCAAGTCCAACCTAAGGTCCATCCGGGAGGCGAGACATGTTCGTACCTTGTTATGAACCTAGAAGCTAAAAAAATTTTACGACATAAGTTACTTAATTATTTCTACTGACAAACCTGATGTCTTGATCAGTCACTAAACAATAGTAAGGAAATACTAATTATGTCAATGGGTAGATGACTTAATAAGTACAAATGAAATCCAAGGGCGGACATGACTTTTAATTATAATTTGGATGGTTTTAGTTAACTTTAAATTATATTTTAAGTTTGTTATATTAAATACAATAAAATAGAGCCAATTATATATGATTAAAAAATTATAGCCCGCCCAATGGGCGGGCACGCTTTGTAATATTCCTTTTCTAATTTACACGTTATGTATTGTAGAAATTGTCCATATTCTTTATATTTTGTATTATTTTGATTTACGTTGGCATTATTACTGTATTTGTAGTTTTTGGAGAAACTATTGTTGTGAATGCCAAAATGATATGGTTGTTCACGAGATGCTAAACGAATGTATAAGAAAGATGGAATAGACGTGTGCAAATTCATTAAATCGGTTAGAGGAGTATCCAAAGAAGAAGGTGACAATGAATATGAAGGTGATAATGAGGATTTATGAGGTTATATCGACTATTGTGAGCATTATTAATATTCCGATTGAAGGAAAAACTCAATTTTACAACCCTCAAATCCGATGGGCCGGCATGACTTTCAAAAGGTTTTTATTTTAGGGTTTATGAGGTTATATCGACTATTGTGAACATTATTAATATTCCGATTGAAGGAAAAACTAAATTTTACGACCCTCAAATCCGATGGGCCGGCATGACTTTCAAAAGGTTTTTATTTTTTTTGATCGGTTAATTGTTGGTTTTTTTAACGTGATTGTATATTGTTTTTTTTTTTTAAAAAGCCATAAGGCACATAATTCTTAAGAGGGGTTATGAATTTCAAAAGGTTTGTTTATATCTAATTTAGTTACCAATGTATCAGCTGCATGTAGCCATCCACCTTTGAAATTTTGTACAATATGTTTACATGAATTATACATGATAAACATTTTCGATGCATGTTAAATATGTATAGAGTGTTGCATTAATAGGTAATCATTACATGTATTTATAACCTTTTAATAAGGCAATTTGGTTTTTAATCTTCCTGTTAGTAAATAAAACAAACACACGCATCATCATCATCCGATAATTTGATAGAAAATATAAAGCTTGAGAACCTTCGTGTTCACAAACTTATTTACATGAATGTTGCGTTTGCTAAATCATAGATGGGCCAAGTTGCCTGTTTGACACTTTCATTCCAGAACTTGACAACCGGCACATTTCATTGAAGCACTTTGACCCGTTACACTGGAGGGGCATGACTTGTGATTATTCTTTGAATGTACTACTTTACGAATAAAATATACGTTTATTGAATGTGAGAGAAAATACAAAGCTTGAAAACCTTCATGTTTACAAACTTATTTACATGAATATTGCATTTGCTTAATTATAGATGGGTTGTTTTTAAAATGAAGGCTGTCTACATTTATGATTATTGTTTGCATGATCCGGTTGATGGGCGGGGTAGACTTATGATTGTCGTTGAAAAAAGTAAGTTAGAAAAAAATATATATTAACATACTAAATTATATAGTGAATGGATTAAGAACGAAAAGAAATATACATTTATCGAATATGATAGAAAATATAAAGCTTGACAACCTTCGTGTTTTCAAAATTATTTACATGAATGTTGCGTTTGCTAAATCATAGATGGGCCAAGTTGCCAGTTTGACACCTTCATTCCAGAACCTTGACAACCGGCACATTTCATTAAATCACTTTGACCCGTTACACTGGAGAGGCATGACTTGTGATTATTCTTTGAATGTACTTCTTTACGAATGAAATATACGTTTATCGAATATGAGAGAAACTACAAATCTTGAAAACCTTCGTGTTTACCAACTTATTTACATGATGTTGCATTTGCTAAAGCATAGATGGGTTGTTTTTAAAAGGAATGCGGCCCACACTTATGATTATCGTTTGCATGGTCCGGTTGATGGGCATGGTAAACTTATGATTATCGTTGAAAAAAGTAATTTAGCAAAGAAAAAGATATTAACATACTAAATTATATACTTAATGGATTAAGAACGAAAAGAAATATACATTTATCGAATATGAGTGAAAATATAATGCTTGACAACCTTCGTGTTTACAAACTTATTTACATGACTATGAGAGGATCTCTATCATTGCTCTTCTCAACCTTAAGGGAGTATTCAAAATACTACATGAAATTTAGCTTAAGAGTGACTGAAATAAGTAAAATGTTATAAATATAATCTTTAAGGCCTCCTTCTAAACTGTTTCATCCCAGGAACATTGGTTCGCTTGGCAGCAACCTGCACATCATGGAGATCTACAAATGAGAACTTAAAGCCCAGATGTCAACCTATATCCTTATAAACAGCCAATCCAGTTATTGTTTCATCTTTAACGGCCCAAGGTCTAAACGACTATTAAGAAATAACTTAGAAGATGATGATCTGTAAGTATCGAATGTCGCCAAGTTATATTTTTACAGCATTGAAACAGCCTATATCATTTATTCAAGATATTAAGTACTATTGAGATTGCAGGATTTCTAGAATCATATTTATAATAATTGTTATATATAACCTTTTATAACATGGGACAAAAAGTGTTTTGGCTCCACCAAGCCTAACCTGAACCAAAATTACCCGTTTTGACCTACTACACAACCCATCCAACCCGGCCATTAAGCCCCTCTAGAACAGCAATATAGTTTGGACCTTGAGTTGACGACCGTGCAACTCTGATTCATTCAAAAGGACAGCATTCTGAACAACTTCAAGTTCCACGAACTCCACATATGCAAAACCTTTTTGTTGACCAAATTTGAATGTTAATATCGTCACCCTGTTTACAATTCCACATGATTGAAAATGCTGCTGAACTTCCTCAGGCGTGCATGCATAGTCTACCTGATGTTCAGAATGTTTACAATTGACAACAATAAATACGGGTGTAAGAATATATTGACATCAATAAAAACTACTATGAATAACCCTGATGAAAATTAACATAAAAGCATCATCTCATGGGACATGATTGTAATTTTATCATCAATGTTACTTTAAAGCCGATTTGGTCCGTTAGAGATTAAACGAAAGGGGAACGGGTCCAAAGTGCCACCCCTAGTTTCTCGCATAGAGACTAAAATTTCATTTGCTTAAATACTTTTGTAATTGTCAAATGGAGGAAAAGTCATACCTCGGCATTTACTGCCTCCAATACAGCACCAGGAACTGAATCAGGACAGAATTTATCTGGAGTGAAGTTGCATAGAATGCGCTTAAGCAATGGCAGACTGATTGACGGGCAAACCTCAGTTCATGTCTTTCGGTAGCATTAGAAGATCGCTTAATGCATTAAGGAGATGAAAGCATTTTAGGTCACCCCTTGCATCATTTTCTAAGTCGTTGTCTTCACCCGTCGTATGCTCATCCTCGGTGTCCATCCCAAACCAATCAGAAAGCCATATAGACCAGTTGCCCACCTAAGAACATGTAATTTGTATCGTTTGGATATCTGAATATCCACATGTTACACAATGGATGCATAGGGAAGTTGGGTATTATGTCAAAACAGGTACCTTCCATGTATACAACAGTATACCTATAATTAAGCCTTTTAGATTATTTTGATAATTATTGTTAATGACATTTTCTTGTTAACTTCTAGTTTTATGCTCTGTTGCTCAATCTAGTTTTTGATTTTACCTTGAAACAATCAATGTTGATCGTCCAATTAGTACAGCTATATACTTCTCCCTTCTCACTGGGAATGTCTCGAACCTCCACCGAATTCCAAGTGAAGAAGCATAGCACTTCTATCTGAACAAACCTAGAATGGTAATAATAGTATTTCAGCACTAATTCTATTAACTTTTAATAAATATAACATAAATAAAAAGAACACAAAACATTAAATAGGTAAAATGAATATGCAACTTGTTTCAATAACATAGCAGTCACCAATCATTTTTTTACCATGGGAAATTAGCAATAGCCGTCAGTAGCAATGATATCAAATACTAACCAAACTCCTCAAGTGATTCTCCCCAATTTTTGATGACAAATACCCGTTAAACCAACCTGATTTCGATAAGAGTTGGAATAAAACCCGTTTCAATAACATAGCAGGCACTTTTGTACTCATCGACATGTATTCTATCGAAGTACACAAGAGGGTATTTATCCTGATCGTTCCAGAATGAGGGTTTGTTTGTACGGTATCTATCGATAGTACTGCTCTTGAATGAGGTTTGTACTGTTTGTTATTACTTCGTACTACTATCGTCGTTTGTACTGTTCTCAGGGTTTTCGTACTGCTACATTATCTACTTTGTACTGCTAGCTAAATGTTGAACCAAGTTAGTACTGTTTGCTTGGAATAGTACTGCAAAGTGAAAACATCTTAATAACACTTTAGAGGACTTTCAACCCATTTGACCTACTCAAACCGTTGCATTTTAATCAATATTTCAATGTTACTGTTATAGAAAAAACTGAAACCAAGTCGACCAATTTTTATATGGATGGGCTGGAATTTCCAACTGTATCGGTCACAAAATTTAACTGATACAACATACTTTGTGCACAACATAATATTACCAAGGTAGCTTCAAATAAATTATTATTAGTTACAAAAACTTTATGTTTGACTTTCGTAAAAACAAAAGATAGCAGTTCATAGAATGAACATTTTGTTCCACCATCCATTCACACTCCTATTCACGAACTTACATATACCATAACTTCCAATAACGTAAGCTCCTTTGATGATCCTTAACACATTGAGTATGCATCTAAATATTGATCAACCTCGCTCTCTATATCAATCTGCAGTTCCACCATACTATTCGCCAACATCTGATCTGACAGAAAAGTAGAGGAACATCTATCAGTGCTTCATCGGGGTAATGGAGCTTGTGGTGAATCCCGTATCATTCTCGTTGGCCCGGGTAACTTTACAGGCTAAAAACGTCTCTCAAGAGCTGGGTCATTCTTGATATGCTTCATGTACTCATCAAGGGTTGTTGGCCCAAATACACTGTACCAATTTGCAGCGGTTAGTTTGTGATAAAGAACTCATAAAGAAAATGTAATTACGTAAAATCACTTTAACTACGCTCCCAATGTGAATGAGACACCAACTGTAGAGACATACCTTGTCTATGTTATCCAACATAATACTTTTAACCTTCCATTGACACTCTTCACCATCTCTCATCTGTATATACAAAATGGATGTAGAAGTTCATCGAGTTAAATTAAAATACATAAAAAAAAAAAAAAAAAAAAAAAAAAAAAAAAAAAAAAAAAAAAAAAAAAAAAATTCAGAAAACCCAAAAACAATGAATGTCCACATCCTTGCGTATCACTCAAGACCCAAAGTCCAACACAACCGGACCGCACCCTAGTATGTACACGGTGTTAAAAATTTATTCTTTATACTCCAATATTACAAAAAATACATGATGGTGCTGAAAAAGGAAATAAAGACGCAACCTTTATACAAAGATGTGTCCCAAACAATATGGCCCGAGGGGGTGTGAACAGAAGGATTACAATGAACGTCGTCATTTGTCTCAAATGATTTGTTCCCAATAACAACTGACGGTGCATTCAGCTAGTAATGACTGGCTATGAATGTCAGTAATAATCAACCCTCGCTACCGACGTTACCATAAAGAACATCATACCTCCCGATGTTCACTTTCACTCTCATATCGATCATTATTTGCTGCATACCAAAAGAAAACATCATTTGTCAGTGATAACCAATATCAACTAATATCACAAATAAGAATATTGATCAATATGTAAAAGAGACTATACTCGAACATCCAATGTCCAAGTACCCTTCCCTTCTGAGCTCAGAAATTTCATCCCTTGCGGTGTGAACCATTTATAAATGCAATCCAACAGTAGAACAGGTTCTCTGTCAAATAATGTAAATAGACTTACTGTCATTGTAGTCGCCAATTTGTTTTGTTCTGGGTCAAGCACCTCAAGCAGTGCTGAAGCAGGGTCACCACGAACATCAGAACCCGTCTTATCAATCTCATCCAACAACATAACGGGGTTGCAAACGCCTCCTTTCTGAATAAACATAAAGTCAAAGTTATAGCTATATAAATCATAAATATCACTTAGCTCACACTTAGTAAGTTACAATCCTTCGCAATATAATCACAAATATTTGAAATTTATATGACATTCAAATTCACCTTTAATCCATCAATATGGCGGCCCGGCATGCTTCCAATGTATGTCCTCCGGTGCCCTCTAATATCAGCCTCATCCTTCACACCACCAAGGGATATCCGTATAAACTTCCTACCAAAAGCAGCAGCAATAGATGATGCCAAAGATGTTTTCCCGACACCCGGTGGGCCAACAAAGCATAATACCGGGCTCTTGGCATCTGGTTTCAGCTGCAATCCAAGAATTCAGTTATTATTTTCCAAAAAATAATAATATTAAATTGAGAGTCGGCCAACCTTGCGAACTGCTAAGTATTCAATGATCCTTTGTTTGACTTTGACTAAGCCATAGTGGTCACTGTCGAGCCGATCTTTTTGCAGCTTTTAGGTCTAACTCAACCTCCTCACTGGTTGTCTCCCATGGCAGATCAGCAAGAAGCTCGAGATACACACGTGAGCTATTATACCCTGGTTGCTGAGGTTGAATTTTTTTCAGTCTCCTGATAAATGAATATTATGCTAAGGTTAAAAAATAGCTAAAATATTTTATCATCGCAACTATATTTGAAAATGACTAAAGTTAGCACTCCATTTCAAATTAGAAAATGCACAGATCAGACCAGAAAGTATATAATCAACTAATTAGTAATTACCATAAATTAAACAGAGGTATATGCACATCTAAAAAAAATATGTTTACGTATCAGAGTTCAGAAATAACACACCTTAATTCCCTCTGTGCATGCTTCCATATATTTGGAGGCATTCCAGCATCTTGCATCTTTCTTTCAAGAGCAGCGACATCATCGTCTTCATCATCATTGTCACCAAGCTCTTCTTTAATAGCCATCATCTGATTAACATTTAATAAGTACGAATGAAATCCAAAAACATATTTTCATACAAAAGATAAGAATTACCTGTTGGCGAAGAAGATATTCCTTTTGTGATTTTGATAATTGCCCTTCGACCTTTTGTGTAATCTTCTCTGCCACACGAATAGACTGGTACACAGAATAATGTCATCATACTACTCTGATGAACTCAAATAAGTACATTTTATCACCATCATTTATCCTATTAATTTGACTTGTTTTACTATATTATGTATGAGGATTGATACTTAATCGTTTACTTTTGTAATTCTCAGGTAAAAACAAGCATTTGGTGAAACTTGGCGATTTTAGGCTAATTATGGAGCAAAACATGCAAGAAGTTAAGAGTCTACTGAAATGGACAAGATCAAGACTAATCTGCTCCAGATGTGCCGCATCTCACTCATCACATGCACCGCATCGCTATCAAGATCTCACCAGATACGATCCAAGATACAAGAGGACATGCGCCGCATCCAAGACGAAGATACGCCGCATCTTCTGGCGGTGTACGAATATTCCTGAATATTATAATCTTGGACCCCACACGAAGTTAAGTACATGTGCCGCATCTACTTACTAGATGCGCCGCATCTTACCCTCAGACAGAAACTATAAATACCCCAAGACCAGACGAATTTCGAGAGACATATATTAGATACGAGACCGAAGACCAGAAACCTAGGACGAATTCAGTCAAGGTAGCAGCACAAGACACACCCAAATCAAAGATACAAGAGCTGTAAGAAGGTGCTGCATATGTTTAATTCATTAAGTAGTTTTGTTTTATTGTGTTAGTAAACTTTAATTCATCAAGATTGGTGGCTTGTGTAACGTGACAACGGAAAGGTTGCACTCCCTTAAAACTGCTTTCTCATTAATTAAAGTTTATATGTTGATGTCTTTGGTGACTTTTATTAGTGCATTGATAACCTCTGTGGCTAGCTGAGCGTTGATCGGGTCGCCATGCCTCTGCCCTCGCCTGTCTATTAGATCGCCTATGCATTCTATGGTCTGTAGAAAAGTAGGAGAAAGATAAACGGGATAGTCATAAGTAATCATTAAGGGTTTACTCGTCGATAAGATTAGAACCAACGAGAAAGGACTTAATCTCGGTGCGTTGCATCGAACTATACACTTCATATAACACTAGCAATAAAACAAGTGACAAACTACTTATCATAAGGACAGCCCTCTTATTGTCTCAAGTATTTATATGTGTACGTGTGTGCTACTTGCTGATTCGTGCCTATTGGTTTAGTTTATTATTTAATTGCAACCAAATCGTGTCAGTCTCTCAGGCTGAACCCCCTTGCGTTAGATTAGATTGTATAGCTAACTTAATATATTAAAATACTGATTAGAATAACTAGATAATACGTTCCACTCTTAGTGATCGACACTCTACTTACCATTATATTCATACTGACCGGGTACACTGCTCGTTAAGTGTGTGTGTTATTGATAAGTCGGCTAAATATAAATTTAAAACTTGAGTAGGCATTAAAACTGCTAAACCGCAACGACACATCGCACGCATCAAGTTTTTGGCGCCGTTGCCGGGGAATGAATTGTTATTATCTGTTAATTTGATTAGTATTTTAATTAGGTTTTAATTTTTTATCTAACCGCTAATTTTGTTGTGTATTAGTTTAATTTGCATTCATTGTACTAATTTGCATATTTTCTGTTTTTGTGTGTTATTTGTTTGCTTCTATTTGTGTTTATTTTCGTGTGTTTTATTTGTTTTTTATTTTTCGTAATTTTTGTTCTGCTGTCGTTGTACTGAGCTAAATAGAACGATACGGCGCATCTGATTTCTCAGATACGGCGTATTGCGTTTAATTTTTTATAAATACAACGCGTTTAATTAATTCGATACGACGCATCTTTCCCCAAGATACGGCGTATCTGTTTTTAATAAGAATTTTTTTTTTCTAAACGTTAACGTGATACGACGCATCTGCTTTAGCAGATACGGCGTATCTATTATTTTAATTAAAAACAGTTTGCGAATTATTAAACAGATACGGCGCATCGATCTTTATCGATACGGCGTATCTTCTGAATCAAAAATCTTATATTTTGAAACGTAACGAAAATACGGCGCATTAACTTTTGTTAATACGACGCATTTAATTTTTATAAGTATATCGATTTTTGATAATTAAAACAGATACGGCGCATTCTAATTTCTAAAGCGGCGTATCTATTTTCTGAATAAAGTCTGATTAAATTTTAACGATTATAAGATACGGCGTATCCAACTTTTTGGATACGGCGCATCGTCTGCAGATATCAGTAACTTTAATTTTTCGTATTCCGTTTTCGTTGTTAATTTTCTGATATATTACTTTCTCGAGCATACCCTACTGATAGTTTTGTGTTGATTTCAGGAAGTGCATGACCAGGAGTTCTACGAAGAACTTGATTCAACCTTTCGAAGATCCTGAACGAGTCTTTCATTCGCTTAAAAGGCTTTTCAACACAAAAAGCTTTGATACTTCAAGTTCATTCGAGCTTGATTATTTTTCTGAAGAAAAAGAGGAAGAAGAAACAGAAACAATGGGCGAAAACACAACTATGGAGGAATACATGAACAAAACCCGTGCTGATTACACTTCAGGAGTTGCTAGACCAAAGTTTGATGATAAGTCAAAGTTTGAATTGAAGGGTCAGTTTCTCAAAGAGCTAAGAGAGAATGCTTTCAGTGGATCGGAACATGAGGATGCTAATGAGCATGTTGAAAAGGTCCTCGAGATTGCGGATTTGTTTACTTCAGAAGGAGTCACTGACGATCAAATCATGCTAAGAATCTTTCCACTCTCACTAAAAGGAGCTGCTAACAAGTGGCTAAGGAATGAACCTGCAAGTTCAATCACTACATGGGAAGATTTGAAGGGCAAATTCCTGAAGAGATATTGTCCACCTGCTAAGACTGCTAAAAAGATGGAGGCTATCAACAGTTTCAAGCAAGAGCCTGATGAAACTCTTTATCAAGCTTGGGAACGATTTAAAGATTTACTGGTAAAATGTCCTCAACACTATCTAACCGCTATGCAGGAGATAATATTGTTTTATCAAGGATTGGACGTGCCTACTAGACAAATATTGGACGCTAAGGGAGCTGTGCCTCAAATGAGTGCAGCCAATGCTAGGAAAGCGATCCAAGAAGCTGCTGATCATTCTCAAAAATGGCACGATGGGACCTCTACTAGATCTAAGAGCAGCACTAATTTTGACGGGATTGCTGCTATTCAAGCTCAATTGGATAAAATTAGTAGAGAGATGAAGAAGCGTGATGAAAGAGTGTATGCTGCCCAAGTTGGATGTGAAAAGTGCGAAGGACCTCACTACACTAAGGATTGCCCGAATAAGAATGAAAGTGAGACGTTTGAAGAAGCATATTACACCCAATTTGGACAACCATTCCGACCTTCAGGAAGATTTAGGGAAGCTACCCCGGGATTCTATCAAAAGAACAACTTTAATCCCGCTTATCAAGAGAGGAGGCAGACTTTAGATGACACTCTAAAGCAAATTATGGCCGATGCTGCTAAGAGACATGAAGAGAATACTGCTATGATCAAAGAAATCCGAGCTTCAACGGACACTACTACAAGAAATCAAGGAGCTTCGATCAAAGCATTGGAACAAAAAATTGGTCAAATGAGCAAAGTTCTTCAAGAAAGGGGATATGGAAGTTTACCTAGCTCAACCGAAACCAACCCAAGAGATCATGTCAAGGCCATAAGCACCACTGAAGAAGTCACTCCTTGCTTACCTAGAAGATCGATGAATGGTAATGATGGTGCAAGACCCGAATTTTTCTTTAATTCTTCAATCAGTTTAAGGAGACTACTCAAAGAAAAGACAAAGATTGAAGAAGAGATCAAGGCTACAATGAAAGAAGGGAGCTCTGCAACCGATTTAAATGCCTTACCACATAAAGAAAAAGACCCAGGAAGTTTTACTCTCCCTTACTCAATTAATAATATATCTTTCAATAATGTGTTAGCTGACTTAGGAGCTAGTGTTAGTGTTATGCCTCTTAAAACATTCACTACCCTAGGACTAGGTAAATTAGCACCGACTAAGTTACTTATTGAATTGGCTGATAAAACGGTAAAACGACCTGAAGGGATTGCTAATAATGTGCTAGTTAAGATTGAGAAGTTTATTTTCCCTGTAGACTTTGTTATTTTAGATATACCCGAGGATGTTAAGATTCCTTTAATCCTTGGTCGACCTTTCTTGTCTACTGCCCATGCTAAAATTGATGTGTTTAAAAGAAAAATCTCATTAAGGGTAGGGAATAATAAACTAGTCTATAAGTGCCAAGATCCTGTTAAAAGCATAATTAGAAGAGTCTATGTGCTAGGATTAAGAGAGCGTATGGACCTCGATCTTGAAGCTAGGCTCATGGGAGAAACATTTATTCAAAACAACTCAACTAATCCTAATCATGCGAACTTTGAAGAATTTATTGACCTTAATGTACCTACCGAACTAAGACGCGATGTTGTCAATGATTCCGATGATGAGTGGTATGATTGCATTGTAATTAACAAACGTAGGAGAATAGTTGAGAAAACGAATTTGAATAATGATGTGTTTATTGAACTACCACCCCACCTTGCTTATTTATGCTTATATGATAATAAGAATTTCCCGTCTATCATTTTGTCATCTCTGCCCGAAAGGGACAGAACTTTGTTTATACAGATATTAAAGAAGAACGGCGTGGAAATTAAGGACGAGCAAGGAATGTTCAATATTACTGAATTGGGAATGAGGGAGCGCGATGTTTCCGACTCCTTCAATGATCGATATTAAAGAGCTGAACGTGAGTCTAACTTGAAGACTCTGGAATAAAGACAAGTGCTGACCGGGAGACAACCTGGATTTATCTTTTTATTATTCTGTTTATGTGTCGAGTCAGTCAGGCCGCAGAGGATACGGCGCATCTCAATTCTGAGATGCGACGCATCTCCTGCAATGGTCATATCTTACTTTATTTTATTTTTCTGCATTTTTTATTTTCGAATTTAAAACTTTTTATCAGTTTATTTTAATGCGGCGCATCCCTGGTTAAGGATGCGGCGCATCTTCTATTCTGATCCGTAATTATTCCAGGCTCGATACGGCGTATCTTCTTCCATAAGATACGGCGCATCGACTGACCTGATGATTTTCATTTTTAATTTTTATGTTTTATTTTTACCTAACTACTAATGTATTATGCAAGTTTGAACCTTTCTTATCTTAGGTGTGTTTTGAAGCCTTGGTGGTATTATGGATTCCTGCATTTCCTGTGGATACATCAAATATGAAGCTTAAACGTTCTAATCCACAAGAAAAATGATTTTTGCTCTTATACTAATGGAGGATCATACCGAGCAAATCTCAGGGGAGTTTTTCTGTTCTAATTCTTTTATTTTCCAGTTTTTAACCTTTAAAACAAACAACGAGGACGTTGTTTAACTTAAGTGGGGGGATTGGAGAATTAGAACACTTAACACTTACTTGTCCTAAACTTTTCAAAATATGCTTAAAATGTGCTTAATGTATCAAAATTTAAAATTTTTTAGCATGTTTTTGTTTAAAGTCTAAGTTGCGTAGCTGCACACATGACGTTATTTTCAAAAATTGTGATTTTTCAAAATTCAAAAATCTATGAGTGTGCCGGTGACTTGTAAACTTTAGAACTTGGCTTGTATACTATTCGAGACCACCATAATAAGTATTATTTATATAATTGGAATGACTTGTCTAAATTGGTAAATTTCTAGGATTACACCCAAATAGCCTTATATGTTATGTGATATTAGCTAACTACACTGGTTAGTTAACCCCCGTATAAACCCTTTTGTTACTCTCATTTTTAGAGTAAGATACCCCTAGAAAAACACTCAGAGCCATTCCTTTCGTTTCTTACACCTATGTTTAAAATGTTTCGTTACACCCTTACACCTTAGCCTACCCTGTAGATTAGAATCCGTGGTTGGTTAATTGCTATAGGCAAAGTATGTTTCCTTACATTACCTGTGTTCGCGTGCGTAATTCATTATCTATGGTTAGGTCGGGAAATTGCACAATGCAATTGGAGTGAAAGTAAATATTGTATATCTTTGAGTTTATTTTTCGTGTGTTTACTACTTTCACTATTACCGTTATTTCTGAAGTTATGAAAAGTATGGAAAAATTATCCAGAATTATCATTTTAGTGATGTGGTGAAATTTTACACATCTATATGTTGTTTCAAAAAAAAAAAAAAAAAAAAAAAAAAAAAAAAAAAAAAAAAAAAAAAAATCGAAAAAAAAAATAGAAAAGAAAAAGAAAAAAAGAAGAGTTGGATGTTTGATTAAACCAACGATGTAAAGTTATGTAAGTGGTCGATATCACCACTATTTGTTGTACTATATATTTATGGATTGAAATGGGAGTTGGCAGTTATGGGAACGTCAACTAAGGTTTATTCTTTGATTAAGATCTTGTTGAGTATAATTCGTGTCTACCTAAAGCGTGTGTTTCAAGTGATTAAAGCGTGAGTTGTTCGATGATATGAGTCTTATTCATGGGATGGTTGGGATAGTGATTAACCACACTTAGGATTTTAATTTATTTGTTTTGTTATTTTTCGTTTTTACACCAATTTATATCCTAAATGTTATCCATACCCTGTATTATTCTTTATCCAACCAAACCTTTGATTTATTGAGATTAGGGATTTGAGCAATCTTAAGTATCGTAGTCGTGGATTCGGCTATGTATTTATGATTTTGTCGCCCTTTTTGATATATTATTATTGGTGAAGTTTGGACCTATCTTTAGCCTATTCGAGTTAAGGATTTGAGCAATTGCAAGTATCGTGTTCGTGGATTCGATCATGTATTTGTGATTTTGTCGCCTTTTCTGGAATTTGAGATTGATAGAGATTAAGAATAATTAACCCTTAAGCCTAAAAACCCTTTTTACCGCTTTAGACTTGTTATTCCTTAGCTTTAGTGGTGGAGATGTGTATACTTGCCAAGCTTATGATAGAATATTCGTCGCGACTGGACAGTTAAACGATTAGATTTGCTTTTATCAATATATTTTATTTTACTTCTAATTCGTTAAGTGTTTAGTTGTGTGATTATGACAAAAATGAATACATGCTTAAATATAAAAATAAATCCTAACATCTTTAGGATACATTTTCATAAGATTAATTCTAAGGTTTACTTGGGGACAAGTAAAGTTCAAGTGGGGGGACATTTGATGAACTCAAATAAGTACATTTTATCACCATCATTTATCCTATTAATTTGACTTGTTTTACTATATTATGTATGAGGATTGATACTTAATCGTTTACTTTTGTAATTCTCAGGTAAAAACAAGCATTTGGTGAAACTTGGCGATTTTGGACTAATTATGGAGCAAAACATGCAAGAAGTTAAGAGTCTACTGAAATGGACAAGATCAAGACTAATCTGCTCCAGATGCGCCGCATCTCACTCATCACATGCGCCGCATCGCTATCAAGATCTCACCAGATACGATCCAAGATACAAGAGGACATGCGCCGCATCCAAGACGAAGATACGCCGCATCTTCTGGCGGTGTACGAATATTCCTGAATATTATAATCTTGGACCCCACGCGAAGTTAAGTACATGCGCCGCATCTACTTACTAGATGTGCCGCATCTTACCCTCAGACAGAAACTATAAATACCCCAAGACCAGACGAATTTCGAGAGACATATATTAGATACGAGACCGAAGACCAGAAACCTAGGACGAATTCAGTCAAGGTAGCAGCACAAGACACACCCAAATCAAAGATACAAGAGCTGTAAGAAGGTGCTGCATATGTTTAATTCATTAAGTAGTTTTGTTTTATTGTGTTAGTAAACTTTAATTCATCAAGATTGGTGGCTTGTGTAACGTGACAACGGAAAGGTTGCACTCCCTTAAAACTGCTTTCTCATTAATTAAAGTTTATATGTTGATGTCTTTGGTGACTTTTATTAGTGCATTGATAACCTCTGTGGCTAGCTGAGCGTTGATCGGGTCGCCATGCCTCTGCCCTCGCCTGTCTATTAGATCGCCTATGCATTCTATGGTCTGTAGAAAAGTAGGAGAAAGATAAACGGGATAGTCATAAGTAATCATTAAGGGTTTACTCGCCGATAAGATTAGAACCAACGAGAAAGGACTTAATCTCGGTGCGTTGCATCGAACTATACACTTCATATAACACTAGCAATAAAACAAGTGACAAACTACTTATCATAAGGACAGCCCTCTTATTGTCTCAAGTATTTATATGTGTACGTGTGTGCTACTTGCTGATTCGTGCCTATTGGTTTAGTTTATTATTTAATTGCAACCAAATCGTGCCAGTCTCTCAGGCTGAACCCCCTTGCGTTAGATTAGATTGTATAGCTAACTTAATATATTAAAATACTGATTAGAATAACTAGATAATACGTTCCACTCTTAGTGATCGACACTCTACTTACCATTATATTCATACTGACCGGGTACACTGCTCGTTAAGTGTGTGTGTTATTGATAAGTCGGCTAAATATAAATTTAAAACTTGAGTAGGCATTAAAACTGCTAAACCGCAATGACACATCGCACGCATGAATACTACTCTCCGGATTTCTAAAGTTATAAAAAAGAAGAAGAAGTTTACCTGTAAATGGCGCTTAACTAACTCTGTGGCCTTTGAAAGCCTAACTTTTGCATCAACAGAATCTAACATAGCCAACTGTTCTTCAAAGCTAATCTCGAAGCTAGCGACACATATATCTCCAAAAGAGCGTGCAATTTCATTTAACCAACACAGAAGCTAAACTTTCAGATCTTAAATCTGCTTGTTGCTTTTCATCGTTAGCTATTGCTAACTGTTCTTCTTGTGAAGCAATAGTAGTCTCCATCTCAAATGCAAACACTTCCAGTTTTCTGTACCCTCCAACAGTATAACAGGTTCTTTATAAAATAATGTAAATAAACTTACTATCCAATAAAAACTATATAAGTGAAGGCTCAAAGTTATTCTTAAGCATGCTAATGTAGATTGCGAAAGTTTAAGATAAACTATAACAAAAATCTATCAGCCAAAGTGTTGACCTGTTATATCCAAATTCAAATGGGGAAAAACGTAATACTTAAAAATTTGCGTCCGTAATAATAAAGATATGAGCTTTACCTCTCAAGGCTTTGGTTGACACCCTCAATAGTCGCCCACATAAAAAGTACTCCATGTGCACCAACCGAATCAATTTTCACGATTGATAAATTGACTCATGTTAGAACCTGCACCACTTTTAGAAGCTGATCTTGCTTCTTCACACAATATATCTGCAAGTGACAAAAAAAACGTTTTAGCATACTTTCTTTACTATCTTAATAAACATACTAAAAAGAATGTATTGCCTTTAAAACAGTTTGTGAGTACTTTGTTGTAGTGATGTTGCAGCGCATGAGAAGGCCACCACACTGTCATTGTAGTCGCCAATTTGCTCAAAGTTCACATCGTTCATATCTCGAGCTAGTAATGGCCCAGCTTGTAATTTCATTTAACCAACACAGAAGCGTTGAGCCAAACATGCAAAGCTGCATATATTAACCGGTATGAAATCAGAAGAAAAAAAAAGAAAAAAGAAAAAAAAAATAAAGGAAAATCAAACTTACGTGATAAACCGGTTATCATCAGCAACTTGTGACTTCTTATAAAAAATATATATTTTCCCTCCTCTGTATTCAACCAAATCATCTGCATCAAAGCAATCCATTATAAAGGTAACAACTTCAAGTTATAATACGAACAAAAAGATGCAAAATACAACTGACAGAGGTGTGTTATTATTCTTATATATCTTATTTACTCCGTGATATGACCATTTAGGATGACTTTCTCCTCTGGTATAGACTGGTCTCGTTCCTAAGCCCTTTGTGCAGCCCTTTTTAAATAATTGCTTCATGTGAAATACCGAAGTTAGTATTGTATACTTACCCATGTTTTATCACTTATAAAGCCCTTATATTTTTTCATAACGTGTACTATATTCAGAAGATAATGTGTAAAACCAGTTTCCAAGGATATTGAATTAAGCAATATCTGTAACTGATAGCTCTCAAGCTGATTAACCAATCTCTCAATCACCCATAGGAAAGCTTCCACATGTACATACCTCCCGAAACAACCCACCGAATCCACCCCCTAAACACACCTCCTTAAGTAATATAGGCTATACTCAAAAGCCAAGTTACAAAAACGAATGCTTGAGTAATATTATATCCCAAAAAGTAACTAAAGGTATAAGTTTTCTAAAAACCTATATACAAAGCTACACATATAATACGACTGAAGCATTCTTAGGAAAACAACACTTTAGAAAGGTGTTGATATAGATATGAACATGTAATGTTACCTGAAAAAGGTTGCACCTGCTTCCATAGCCACATCTTTAGCCAATTAGGATTTTGTCGATCTTGGAGGTCCATTTAGCAGAAACGCTCCCCATGGCTGTCTCTACCCTTAATAAGAAAAAAAAATCAAGCATGAGTATGTGAAAATTGCAGATTTGAGAGTATACAGAGTTCTGAAAAGTAGCCGGTGAGCAAACAAAGGTTGTTGTGAGTTAAAATCATCAGAACAACTAAGAGTGACCAAAATGACTGAATAGAGTAACACATCTTTCATACCTGTCTTTGTCATATCAGTGGAATATGTCCCCTTAGTATTAAGCTATAAGACGCAAAATATGCATAGACCCTCAAGCTCAGCTGTGTATGTAACCCTTCCCGCTTGCTTTTTCAACTCCTCTAGACAGATGTAATGTGTAAGCAGCAACACCCCTGTACTGTAGGAGCACATTCATCCGTGATCATTTTTTTCAAACATCCCCTAAATAATGCTGTCAAATACCCCCTAAATAATTTTCAAGCTGAACTATAAGCCAAACAAAAGTGATTCCTTTTGGGATGCAAGTGAGGATGTGCAGGTTGTGGATTTTCAAACAGGCTCATAAAGACCCAACATGTGACCATCAATACATCGCATTGCAGCGACCTGTCAACAATGCAATAGAATTAGAGGTGTTCCTTTGGTTTATAAATAACAAACAGATGAGGTTGAATGTTATAAATGGGCTCATTCTCATTGACTAACTGTTTATAACTTATATCGACATTCTACAAATCATGACAAAATATATGATATAGCTCTCCAATGGTATGCGGTCAATTGAAGTCAGATGAGTGGTATAAGGGCATTATTATTACCTTTCCGTGGACCTCGTATTTAATAGGGCCATCCATCTCTGCACCTAAAGCCATAAGTTTAGTCATGGAACTATTAATGTCAGTCACGATGAACGATAACATTGACAAGTATCCCTTCTGAACTGCAATGTCACCGTATATAGTGAACATAAAATCAAAAATCAAACACTTAATATACAGGTTTGCAATTTGGGAAGGCCTCACAACGACATAAATTTGCAACCTGGTAATATTTATAATTATACGGTATGGCTATCTGATAACTGTGGATATGAAAATCCACAGTTAATAAAACTAAAAGGTAACAATGAAATGATAATATGAAACTCAAGTCGGATGGTTGTCAAACACGAAAATGAACAACCTGCTCTACACTTGCACGCAATGTTTGTCGGGAAAAAAACAAAAACAAAATTTTAAGACACAAATAATAAACTCCCAAACTATAATAGAGAATAAGGAAAAATTATTACCATAAGGGTCGGGGCTACTGGCTGCAACAGCTGCACAGCATCAGCGAAGCAAACGCCAAGAAATTTCATAACTTGTAGGGTATTAAAGGGTATCACAATAGCCACAAAATACGTATTCAATGTTGCTCAACTAATGGCGACGTACGACTGGCACTCTAATTCACCCTAATTAACCTAAAAACAACAAAAGAAATATTTTGTTACCGAGTCAGCGAACTCATTCAATGAATATAGGAGGTTAGTAGCTTACTTGGATTGAAAAAATAGCAGAAATAAGAGGTCCATATTTTCCTTGAGATGGGATATTGATTGTTGCTTTTCCAGCCTAATAGGGTCGGATTTCAAAAGTAGCCGCAACATTTACAGTATATTTTTTCACTGCCACTTTCCCAACCCCACCTGCTTCATCAATAATATAGTAGACATATCCTGCAACATTTACATTTCACAATTTTAGTACAAAACTTCCAACTCAAACACAGCAATTTTGGTCACTCCCTTAAGATGTCAGTATCATGCTCTCAACTGAAGTTTAATCAATCGTACTGATACAGCTTAGATAAAATTTAATTTGACAAGATAATCATATACCTTGAAGATTCTTGGTAAATTAAGCACGGTCCTAATCACATCTTGATCCTTTAAGAAATCCACACTGCTGCGTGCTTGTCCAATAATCTCGGTTCATTTCTGCATAAAAAAGAACACATCTAATGACATAAACTACAAACGGTGCCTGTCGAATAATCCCATGCCATTCTATTATGTGTAATTTCAAACGGGTACTTATTTCTATTCAATAGAATCGTCTTTTGCTTTAAAAAAAGACAACCAACATCCTTATAAAAGAATCATACCTGATTGGGAAGATGCATCAGCCTCTGCAAATATTCCTCCCATTTTGTTGCCTCGGGTTCTGCTTGAATCATACAACCAACCTACCAGAACATATAGCAACAAAATGTCAAACGACGAAAAAAAACCGGATAGATTATAGAATATACACAAACTACATCAAAGTATCAAGTAATCCCAGAAGCTTCAACTTACAGATTCATAGAATGAATGTATCTGATGTGGCTCAAGGTCTGCAATGGTTGTTGGGAGAGTGTTGAGTAATTCCGAGACAAATGGGTCACTCTCACCGACCTGGAACAACATAACAGCTATGTCTGTCAGTATAAAATAAGAAACACCATGAGTCTTCAAGTAGACAAAACTGAATCAAATAGCCAAGGAACCAATTAATTTATCAAAATGTTTACTACATTACTGAAGTTTCCAAAACAGAACACTCATATACCAGAAGAGACATGATTATTTCAAAGTGCGTAATTAATCTTAAACTAAGGCGGTGTCTGATATTGCTTTTTTTTTTTAAGCCCAAAACCAAATCATTGATACAAAAAAATCCAGAAGCCTCACACTTTTTAGCATGGTGTAATCCTCCGGATTTGAAACTTACCAATAGTTGCCCCAGCGTATATTTGGTAAAACTGCTTATCATCCGATTAATGGAGATCATGCACATTAATGAAAAAAGCAGCAACTGAAGATAGCAGATAACCGCATCCGATTGCTCGAAAACCTGAAACACGTCAAAATTTCCTTTCAAAATAGTTGTTTGTATCTAATATTTTAATTTTGCAAACCATAAAAATATGCAATTTTAAAGGTTATATACCTCATTAGCAATTAGAGCAGCTCGAGGAATCTCGATCATGGTGCCCACTTTGTAATCTAATGACAACCCCATCTCAGTAAACGAAAAAGGTAATCTTGCTTTAGCAGAAATCGACACAATGGCTATTGAACATATACTATCAGAAGGCGATTTAAGCAGAAACACATACAATGGCTTATGAACATATACAAACGTACTAAAACTTCGTTTCTTGCTTTAGCTTGACTAAAAAAGTTATCACTAAGGTTAGTACTGCTCCTAATTATTAGTACTGCTAGGCGACTGAGTTAGTACTGCTGTTGATAAATTAATTATTAGTACTGCTAGGCGAGTGAGTTAGTACTGCTATTGATAACGTAAAATCAAATGAATCAGACAATATCACTATTGAACATATACTATCAGAAGGCGATTTAAGTAGAAACATATACAATGGCTACTGAACATATACAAACGTACTAAAACTTCGATTCTTGCTTTAGCTTGACTAATAAAGTTATCACTAAGGTTAGTACTGCTCCTAACGATTAGTACTGATATGCTAGTGATTTAGTACTGTTGTTGATAACTTAATATTGCTGCATGGAAAATATTCAAAATCAAATGAATCAGACAATATCATATAAGCTATCAATCAATATAAACCGAAAAATATGCAATTGAACATATACTATCAGAAGATGATTCAAGCAGAAACAGATAAAATGGCTACTGAACATATACAAACGTACTAAAATTTTGATTCTATCCTGCTGTACTAATCTATCACAATTAATTAAAAAAACTGAACATAAATTGAATCGGAATCGAATTAAATATATACCTTGGAAATTCAGAAAGAAGATCGTAGAGTGAGATGAGAAGATGATGGATGATTTGTTTGTTTGGTGTGGCTGCTCAAAGTAACTAAAAACTCTATGAATCGAGCGACCAGATGTTAAATTTTTGATGATGATGATTCATTTTGATGATGATGATGATGTTTGGGTGGCTGCTCTTTCTGTTTATTGTGAGCAAATATAAAACTAATTATAAAACTAAAGGAATAGGTACCTCCATAGAATTATTTAGTTACATGTGTCTCCTTCTCAATGGGTCAATGGGCTATGCATTTGACCCATTGTGGTCATTGATTGCCTTTTAGTTGCACGTTTATTTAAATTTTAATTCCAGTTATTTTTTAATTTTAGTAAATTAAAAAATCCTTAAAGTAAAGAAAATCTACCTCCTATATAAAACAGGGTTTCGTCCTATAATTTCTCAAAAAAAAATCCCCCAAAATACCTAATCAAGTGACACGTGGAAAATCATTCCATCTCACGGCTGACATCTTCTCCTACCCCTAAAACTCAGCTATTCATGAAAATTGGGCGGCATTCCTTATCATTCATTCATTTGTCACAAATCATACAAAAAAACACACACACCTTTTCTCTCTTTCCACCTTATTCTAAAATCAAAAACCCTCCAACATCAAAATCATAGATCGATACAAACTAAATCATATCCATCTAACCAGAATCGATTTAGCTAATAACAAAAACACACATACTCTCACAAAAATTCAGATCCCTAACCAACCATGTAATCAGAAAACGTGTGGATGAACACCATTCTGAATCACAAACCACACAAATGATCCGACTGATTCAAATAGCTGTTCCATCATCAAAGATCCTACATGCGGTATGTTTACATGTTTAATTAATTATATTGTGTATTAATTGTATCAATTGACCAATTTTCGAATTTGATTTTTAGGGATTTTGGAATTTTGGGTTTTTTTCAAATTGATGGTTTTTATTGTGATAATTGACGCCTGATTCGTTGTAATTTCCAGTAATCTCTGTAACATCAATCAGAATCCTAAACAAAACCCACGACGCCATTAAACAACTGATTAAACACAAAAGGTTTGTTGTTAAAAGTTTCTTCATAATTCAATCGTTTTTTTTTTCCAGAATAATTGTTAATAGATCTATGATTGATAATTTATCAATTGTATTATGGATCTTTTGTTTTTGTTTAGGGTAAAATTGTTAATAATTGTTAATACATTTTGATGTTCATCCCCAAATTAACCCAACCATTTGGTTGATTTATATTCCCACTTTATTTTATCTTTAATTTCGTTACATTCATGTTATCAGTCATCACCATTTTGAATCAATATACAACTAGATTAATATGTTTGTCCCAAAGAATGTTTTTACTATGGTTGTAGAATAGATAATTATTTGATCTGTATTTGTCCAAAATACTCTTAGGTTCATTTTATTTTCCCTGTTTAGCATCTCTTTTTGATCAGGTTATTAACATTATATGATCTGTATTTGTCCAAAATAAACTTTTTTGATTTTTTAAGGAATATTTAAAAAATGTTATTTAAAAAAATTATACTTTTGTGAACTTTTTTTGGAAACTTTGAAAAATCATTTGGTAATGAAGGAAATTTTGAAAAAGAAGTTAATAACATTGAAAACTTTTAAATTTCAATCACAAAAAACGTATCAGCTTAACTATCATCCGGATTTTTAGCTAAAACTTTTAAATTTTGAATATTTACATTACTGTAATTTCGCAAATTCCTTCATTTAACCTAATCAACTCCTATATAAAACAAGCTTTCCCTAAGGAAAGCTTTGCCTCAAAATTACCAGATAATGACACCTGGCATTTAATTTGATCCAATGGACCACAATCATTTCCGCCTCACAGCATTCAATGCAAACAAAAAACACACACTCAAACACCCATTCGGTAGATCAAACCAACATAACTGATCGTTACAAAAAAATTAACCCTCCCCAAAGCTTCTTACCCTAACGAAGATCAAACTTCCAGAAATTAAATCCACCGAATTCATTTAGATCCCCAAAAAATTAACCTCCCATCAATAATCGCTCAACAAAAATTATCCTCAATTCATTTAGATCCGTCAACAAAAATTATCCCCAATTCATTTAGATCCATCATCAAAAAAATACGAAATTGACCAATGATTCAGAAAACCAAAAACAATTGATGATCATCCCTAACAAAACCACAAAAAGGATGAATAAAAGTCTTATGATTTTGGTGTTTGATCATCAACATAAACCTTTCAATCCGTGGATGATGAAGTTACAATCGTATATTCATCCAACCGTTTGGAATTCCAGGTTTATTTTCATGTTTATAATTTTCTTATTTTTTCCAGATTAGTTCAAAGTAAATTTATGATATCAAATATGGCCGAAACCCTAATTCAGTTTTCTTAATCGTTTTTTAACCTTTAAATAGAGGTTAATTGCCAGTAGTGATTTCATGAATGGTAGAGTCGATGTATCCATGAAACTATATTATATTCCTTTTTTATTGGATGCCAACAGAATTTTGGTCTGTGGTTGATTCAACAATTAGACTTTTGTTTCTAACTAAAAAAAGAGTTAATACGTTTCAATTCAAGTTCTTTTCTAACCAATTTCACAGGAAGTTGAATTTTGCAAAAAGTACGCTGTTAATGATCACCCAAACAGTTTAACCCCATTTTTTTTATAGTGGCCCATTTTGACCTAAACCTGTTACCTAAGCTTGCCCGACCTACCCGTTTTTTTATGGCGGCCCATGTTTAGGCTGGGGTGATACCAAATGGCATAGGTGGATGTTCAAGATACTCTTAATGGAGACACTAAGTTGCTGTTCATTATTGCATCAGTTACAGGTGAAACATGATTTTACATTATAGTCTTAATGGAGACACTAAGGGGTGTTTGGCATTGTATTCTGAAGATGATTGTTTGATTAGTGTGTTTTAAATTAGTAGAAAATCAGTTTATAGTGTTTGTGCCCAATCAAATAATCTGTTTAGAAGTAGCTGCAACAAAAAAATAAGATATTGTAATGTAGGGATCATATAAGGGGTGTTTGGGATTGCTCATTTTAGCGCTTATCATCATTATTTTAAGTAGATATTATCACCATTTAAGGCATAACGCTATATTCTGCACACCTTCAAAAGTAAGACAACAATGTTAAATAAAACAAGGCGGGGAGATAGTGGTTTAATCTACTTTATTTGCTAAAAGTTGTAATGTTCGCTCTTAATGATGTTGTGTTTTTGGCCATTCTTAAGTATACAATCACAACAGATAGTAAGGGTATATAACTAACTTTCCTATAACGTTTGATTATCAAAAGGATGATTATTTAACATCTAAATAATCGCACAATCCTTAACTCATCAAACAAACACTATAAAATAAAGTTGCAATAACCGAGTAATCACTTTTCTAAAGTAGGTGAGTATGCCGATGATCAAGAAGCATGGACAAGAATATCTTCTACCATTCATGAAATCACTACTGACAATCAACCTCTATCTATTTGATGCTGAGTTGGATTTTTGTTTCTTTATATGTAGGATGCCGAAGGCATGTACTTATTGCAAATATTGGGAGTAATGTGGGTGGTGTGGACTTGTGGCATAATAAAAACGAAGGCACTGATAATTATGATCCTCAATCTAAGCACGATAAGAGGTCGGAAGTTGTGAGCATATCCAGAACTTGGCATCTGGGAAAGCTTCAGGTGATAATTTTATTTCAATCTTCTATTTGAAAATTTCCATATTTATACATATTAATGGTATATTCACATTGATTTGACAGGGATTTGATCATCTACGTTCTGGTCTACTACAGTAGCAGAAGTCATATGTGTCGGGTTCCCAACCTCTTCATTAGCTACAAATGCTCACACCACAACATCAAGAGTAGCTTTTGTTAGCACAAAAAACTATGAGAGAACAATCGGCTTATGATGAAAGCAGAAGGCTCAGCATCTCAAGTGGTTAAGAAAAGAAAAGAAAGAGGACAGAATGGGCATCCTTATATCGAAAAAAGTTTAAAATAAAATTGTAAGAATTTTTGTAAAAATTACTGACATAATGTGTTTACTTAAGGTTAAGCTTTTCGAAATTGTATAATCAATTAAGCATTAATACAATCATATCATTGAGATTGTTAATATTATTGTTGCTTCTGTTGTAGCTGTTAGTGCCTGTCATTGGGACATAGAAAGGGCGAGGAGATGATGAAAATTTACTTGGCGTTTGCATCTGCAACTACCTTGATGGCGGCTTAGTCTGTGGAAGTTGCTGAGGCTATATGTGCTAAATGTGACCATTTAGCCTCAGTTGTTAGCTCATCAGAAATGTCCAGTTACCTGGGGATATCATGACTTTAACAGCTCCGCATGCTACCGGTAACTCTATATTCTTTATTTTTGTCTTTAATGGAATGTTTACAAAATTAGTTGCAATTGTAGCTGTAGTTGTGTGATAATAGAGCTGGAGTTGGATATTAGGCATTAGAGATTTAGAGCATTAGCTTATGCATCTTTGGACAGTCATTACAATTTGGAAGTTTTGATTCTTAATAAAATGATGTAAAAGGAAGACAAAAACATAGTTATGAGTTTATATCAGTCTTTGTTGTTATAGATGATTAAGGGCCGCTGCTATAGACAATACTATTATTACATGTGTGTTGTATTGTAGCTATATATTTAGCACAATGTTGGTTGTTTCTGTATACGGAGAGTAACTTTTATTGTATTTTGGTTATTATTAGCAAATTCAAATGTAAATAATTGTAGGTTATAGCTACTAATATGTATCACTTATGCCTTCTAGCATTATTAATAAACTTATTGTGAACAACGGACAAGACATCATAGATCAAGAAAATATAAACTCTTGAAAGTTTGTATTAAATATGAGCGAGATAAGCATGTCTAAACATTTTTATTTGCCTATTGAAAAAAAAAAGTTGTATTACAATAGAGAGGCTGTCTATAGGACTACTACATGTCTGCACTCTTCTCAACTTATTATTTTCGTTATGAAACTGAAATGTGTCTCCACAAAGTACACCACCAAAAAGCTGGCTGGCATAGTTCTGTGATGGATTTTCTGCATACCATCTTTCTGTTTAAACATGTCTTAATTTGTAGGATGCAGTTGATTTTATTCTGCATACCATCTTTTTGTGATGGTTTTTCTAAGATATTTGCCGTTATTCACTATTTATTTACGTCCCGTTAGAATTCGTCAAGTAATATAATGAAGCTAGTCCGCCCATTGCTCAATTGCTCTCCTGATTGCTATAATCTTGCTTATACAAGCAAGAAAAATAATGTCTAAATAGGAGCATACCATGTATATGGAGAATGTTCTCCATCTTTACAGGTATTGTAATTTTCTTGTGATTATTATATATAATAAAAGTTACAAATGATTCACTTATGTTCTACTGAATTCTTGAATTAATTGCAGTTTATCTGCATATATAATCCTGCAAATTACATATGTATGCTGCAAATATATACTTCTAGAGGCGCTGCCAAATCTATACGAATACTGAGTACATGTTCAGTAATGCACGCTGCCAAATCTATACAAAGACTGGGTATATGTTCAGTAATGCACAATATCGATTGGAACTGCAACAAAGTTTGGAGCAAATTGCACTTCCTGATATAGCATAAGATAAAAGGTATTTTTCATTTTTATCTTTTTTACTATTGAATTTAGATGTTATTATGCTAATGTGGAGGGATACGTGTGATGGGTAAGAGATATATGTTAGCCATGCATATCAAATTTTTATGAGATTTAAGATATTTAGTAATCATTATACCTGTGATCGGAGTCTGTTACTGTAACACTTTTTTTCATTTATAACGGTGTTTGTTTCAGCTTATTTATTGGGCTTATTAGCTTATGTAGATTTTGAGAAGCTCATAAGACCATTTTTTGGGCTTACAAGCTTATCAAGTTGAACTTATGCCTTTTATAAGCCATAACATCAACTTGATTTGAAAATTAGAATCACTCCTCTGTTTCCATTTTTTTTCTTATATTGATTTTTTTTCCTAATGCTTTCGATATCGTATGCTTTTGTGGTTGCACCAGATGGAACGATGCAGGAACTTATGATGCTAAAACAAAGAGGGGACGCCCAAATTAATCAATCTAAGGTGGGTCTATACTTGGAAAACTTTATCTAAGGTGGGTCTATACTTGGAACGACCACGGACAACTATATGTAGCCGCATCAAGGGAAAGAGCAAGAAGGGTCTTAAAGTGTTATGTTGTGACAAAGACGGCAACCATTGCAATTACACAAATGTCATTTTACGTTAACTATTTATCTTTAAGCATTATGTCATTTTACGGAGTTTATATTTTAAATCATCTTTTGTACTACATTTATTTTTAATAACAAGACTTAAGGCTAGCGCCCCATCGGGGCGGGCCTAAGGCTAGTTCCTACCACTATATATTTCAGTGCATCCTAAACAACTCCTCATTCATCTCTTATAACTTCATCTTAAACAAAATCAAAAAGGTATTTGAAATGCCTAATCATAATCAATCATTTATAATTTTGTTTCCTCTATTATTTGAATTTTTAATATTTATATATGATTTCATATTTGAAAGATGTATTAATATTGTATCATTTGTAAGCAAAACAAATGGATCAAGTGATTACTGCTTTGATTGACGTTGACCCTATGCTAGATGATGCCAAAATTTTGGTGAGGGTGGTACGTATATGGAAGGCTCAGTCCTATCACTAAGCTGAATGAAATTTGGAGTTTAGAAGTTCTGTTCCAAAATGAACAGCTAAGGGATCAAGTATATCTTACATTATATATCAAATTTTGCGTGCTTACTTTCTGTGCTTGGGAGTATAATGTGCTTGAGTACGATAAGATTTATGAAAAGTTTTAGTTATTAGCCTCTGAACACGCTAAGAAATTTCTGTTGCAGGCAGCAGTACTAAAGGAAAAGTCATATACTGATTTACATGTTATGGGTATCATTGGATCAACGACAATGCTGCTGAGTGACACGTAAGTTTTATGTTAATTAATATGACTTTATATCTCACTTTTTATTTAATATGCATTGAAATATACTTTTAAGCAGCATCTGGTCTTGGAAGTCGATTATACTATGTTATGATTACATGACATGTGATGGAATGAGCCTACATGATAAATTTCTTACTGTGTTATCGTTTGCCTTTTAGGTTGCTTGAGAAAAATCTTTCGTGGGTGGATATCTTTGAGGAGATTCCTGTATGTTTCTGAACAACATTATGAACAATGTTTATACTTTTGAATTAAAGCAGTTGCAAACTTGCAATGTTATCTAATTTTTTAATAATTTCCTTATTTAACAGATCAAGGTTTCAAACTCAGCCCTTGTCAATGTGCATTTATGACTGAACTGGAAGTTGATTCACCTGTCACCCAGGTATTGAATACTTCGTTATATTTTTTTGGGAAAATTGCAGTTTTAACTACCATCTCATTCTATAAACTGATCTTAACCGTAATTTCTTTTATTTGTTAGTCTGATTATGATAGGCTACAATTATCAACAAATCCATTTATGGAAAGGAACATGGAGTTTTTGATTGAATGCATGGATGATCTTCCAATGGAACAACAAAAGGTTAAGTTTTTATTTTAATTTATTTTCAGTTGGTGGTTTTTTATTCACATGTATGTTTATTAACCTTTTGAAACCGATGTATTTGTTTCAGTTCCAATTTTATTATCGTAATCTATCTCGTCAACAAGCCCAGCAGCAAACTTGACTTCAAAAGAGAAGGTACTTGCATACGATTATGATAATGTTACATTGTATTCTTATTTCACATTTGTATATTGATTACGTTTTATATATCAAGGAAGAAATTTGGTGTGCTTCTGGATTATTTTTTACCCGTTTGTTAATGTATGGCTTCTAATGTATGTTGCCTAGGTCTGAAAACATGGCATGTAAAGCGACAACACGTAAAGGTATGCACGTCCAACCCTTAACAACATACAGTCATAAGGGTATTAGCTAATCTTGATTTGTGGGAACTAGGGGGTGTTTGGAACTTTGGATTATCTTGGCTTATTTGGATTAGCTTGGCTTATTTGGATTTTGGAAAACTCATAAGCTCAGTTTTTTTTGTGACTTATGATATCAAGGTGATCTTTTGTCTTATTTATGTATAATAGCTGCTCAGTCCAAGAAAATGAACCTTTGAGCTTTTTTGAATTCAAAATAAGGCCATAAGCCTGGAACATATGGTAATCCAAACATCCACTTAACTATTTTAGTTAGGACTACCCAACTATTGAAAATACTTTCATACGTGTCCCAAGCATATATCCATTAACCTTTAGACTGTTCGATATCATATTTTTTTTTTT
The DNA here is from genome assembly GCA_021014915.2 of Artemisia tridentata subsp. tridentata. Taxonomy (NCBI): domain Eukaryota; kingdom Viridiplantae; phylum Streptophyta; class Magnoliopsida; order Asterales; family Asteraceae; genus Artemisia; species Artemisia tridentata. The sequence goes on along the minus strand of CP139506.1, from coordinate 28,802,847 downwards.
TTAATTTACATAATAGAGAAAGTTACCAAATATATATTTGTCTTTTATAAAGATTGTGATTCTATTTGGCCCTTCCATATAGTTTTTCGCCGGATTTGGCATAAACGAAACCAAATACATATTTAGGTGTCATTTGAAGCATTTTTAATAGTTGGGTTAAAAGTTGAATACTCGGGTAATTATCCATAATTATTATTGTATATACATCATACTACACAAAAAATCTCATGTTAATGTTGGAACAATTGGATATGCTGATCACGGGAAAACAACACTAACTGCCACAATAACAAAGGTTGCCTTTTTTATGTGTACATGTCATTTATGTTTCGGCGAGACCAAGGAGGGTGTCAGATAAAGGGAAGGCTAATGCTATTGCATTTGATGAAATCGACCACAGGTATTTAATTCATACTTGGATTGATATATTTCTGAAGCAAATTGTTATCTAAATAAATTATAACATACTATGAGTGGTTATTCAACATTTTAAGATGCATGATAGAACTGAAGATAGTCACTTACAAATTGAGGTTTGGGTTTTAGTTTACTTTACATAACTGTCGTCATGAACTTCAGCTTTATTTCAATTGTTTTATGAGCCATTTTCATTTTTTTTAGGTTGGCAGGAGTTACGCATACTGAGACGGGAAAGATTTCTGGTCATAATAAATCATGGAGAAGTGCAGGTCCACCAGCAACATATCATCCCATTATGACATCATGTAACAATATCAGTAAAGCATTGGCCACATCGAAGTTGCAAAATTGTTCTTAGATTAGGAACTCCAATGTGAACTTAAAGGTAACATCTACTTGAAATTGGGTTGATTTAGGCTATGTTTAAACTTCCAACGGCTTTATGGTTCCAAAGTTAAAAAGTGCTTGAAACGATTTCGAAGTGAACATCATTCTTATTATTGTTTTAAACCTTCTTTTATGCAAATAAGATTTATAATCATATTTAATAATGTAACTATATGTGAATTAGTTGGACAGTATGTGTTGTCGGGTCAACCCATCCCTTTACCCATTCTGTTTTATTTTGTTTAAAATTACCAGTGCAGGAAATCCGCGTTCTTACCTAAAAGATAACGAGGGCTAAACACCGTTGCATTATGCTGCTGTTTGTGATAGAGAATGTATCCCTGAGTTGCTTGTGAAAAAAAATGCTGCTACAAATTAAAAAGATGATGAAGGTAACTACTCTTCTGGTTTGCGATTCTTATTTATAAATTATAAAAGAAAAGTTAAAAATAATGAGATTAGGTCTACTCTAAATATGCACTTCTACGTTGTCTTTTAGACAACTTGTACCCATCGAATGGTCTCGTATTGGCAATAACTTTAGAGGACATCAATACATAAAAAGAGCATATTTGATTCAATCACTTACTACAAGAATAAAGTTATTTAATAGTGAAAGGTGTTGTTTAAACAAACGCAATAGAAGAAGCTGCAAGCAACGAAACAAACGATAGTTTAACAAAGGTAACATACTTCTCTCCTTGGGCCATTATTATATGTATACAGGTGTCAAATGCTTTTCTACAACTTGTAGGTGGGCGTTCTACAAAAATGATGGTTATGAGGTTGTTTATTAGTTTGTCTCACCTTGGTTAATAAAGCTTTTATTGTACTTCTGATGCACTATATTTATTCTACAATGACATTTTAAGAATGAATTGCTATACTTTTTGCAGATTGTACTAACAGCGTTGGTGTATGAGAAGCAACAAAACTTAAGGATCATGATGAAAATGCATGGGATTGGGGATGGTCCTTATTGGTCTTTGGGTAAAAAGATAGTTGTTTGTTCACTTTAAAAGGATAGTATATTGATGAAGCGAAAAGTGTACCGCTTTTAGGGGGTCATTTAAGCCCTAAATCGTATTTATTTGATCAAATATTGCCCTAAATCGTTCCTTTTGTCATTTTAGGTACTTTGGAGAAGAAATCTGGAAAAGGAAGCATTTTGGACGTTTTTGGAGCATAAAAGTGAAGAAAACGACAAAGTCTCAAAATCGGCTGGAAAAGTACCTTTGACGGCGTCAAGGATTGCTCCTGACGGCGTCATGGCTTGGCAAAAGAGGTGGATATGAAAAATACACATGATAAGCCAGGGAGTTTTACAAAGGAAGTCTGACGGCGTCACCCTTTAAGGTGATCAAGGCCATCACGGTTTAACTTAAAGAGAGACGGCGTCAAGCCCATTTCTGACGGCGTCAAGCCTTGATAAGCCAGAGCGAATTTTGGAGCACTAAAGAGGGACGGCGTCAAGAAGGCCATCCGGGAACCCTAGACACGGCGAGGTGACGGCGTCAAGATCTATAACGTGACGCCGTCAGCCCCTAAACTCTATATATAGTTTTGCAATTTTTTGTCATTAGTGTGCAACTTTGTGAGGAGAAACCCTAAGACGAATTTCTGCCATTTTTAAGGGTTTTTATACCCTTGGATCTCCCATGTTTAATTGAAGATAAGTATTCATTTAATCAATCAATATGTCTATGTGTTGTTTGATTATATCTTGTTCTTGTCTTTTAATTAACATGCTAGGCTAGATTTATCTTGTGTTTGCTTAGATCTAATGAAACCTAGCTTTTGATTATTGGTTATTAGTGTGTTATTAATTGTATTGGATGATTGTTTATCGATGTTAGGCTTAAGAAAACTGGCTAACTTCCTATACGGTAACTTGCTTGAACGTCTTAAGAAACATGAACCAATGCGTACTAAGGTTTTTATGGTTGTCTTTAATGCATGAGCGAATTCTAGTGATCCCATGTTTGGAGCTTCTTAGCCGGCTCGACATAGGAGTGAAGTAGGAGCTTGTAGAGTTGGGGAAGTACGTACGCCACCCCACGATTGGTATTAAGGAATACACCCGTCATCCACGCAATTAATACACACTAATCAACCGGTAAAAGATAGTTAGGGAGTAAGGAAATCTAAGTAAACACATTTCTCTCCATATAAGTTTCACAACCTTTTCATTTTCAGTTATTTTATTTTATTTGCAATTGTAGTTATTTGGGTTAGTTGACTAGCAACTAATTCCGCCCACCCCTTCAAACCCGAGATTTTACTTGCTTTTATAAAAAATATAAAAATACAAAAAGAATCTTCTCTCACCCTTAGACCTATTAGAGTAGTTTTTCAATCCTAACGACACTATTCCCCTAGAGAACGATCAATCCCCCGGTACTTGCCACTTCACTATACTACATCGGTCAGGTACACTGCCTGGTGGGGATTGCAAGCTTCTCGAGATCCCTCGAGAGGTAAAACCTGTTGTAAGGTCGCAAAACCACGCATCAAGTTTTTGGCGCCGCTGCCGGGGAGTAGTTATTGCTTAGGTTGAAATTTATTTTTATTCGGTCTACTCATTAGATTCCTATCTAGTGAGATTTTTATTTTCTTTTTATTAGCTTTCTAGTAGTCTATCTTTTCTTTGTGTCTTTGTTCGTAAAAACCTTTCCATTGACTCTTCCGTTCACCATTATGGAGTATGCGAATCCACCATACTACCGACCACGAAATCCATTCGCCCCTAATGACATCTTGATGTTCAACCAATATCGAGATGAACCCATATATGATGCATGGACTCATTTTAAAAACTTACTCCGAATAGTCCCTCATCATAGTTTCGATTTAGCATCCCTAACCCAAATCTTTTACGATCGTGTCGACCGATATGACCAAATGTGCATTAACGATTTTGCTAATGGGGACCTTAGGGAATTAAATGTTGAAGAAGCATGGGATGCCATTGAAGATTGTGCCCAGTATTATTATAGATTAGACAACCCAACAAACGTTAGTACAAGTCAGTTGACCACAAATTCCAATGATCACGAAACAAGTTTGTCTGGGGATGACTATTTTGGGATACCTAAGTGGATGTCATGTAACATCATAGTACAAAACAAACACATAGGTAATCTAGATAAAATGGAGGATGAGGTGGATAATCCAAGCCCACAAAGTACCCCACAAGTCCTACCATCACTTGAGGCACACACACCGCCCGTGACTTACCCGGAAGAAGTAGAAGAAACTTTAGGAATTCCAATGGAGGTAGAACCCTTGGACCTAGCACCACTAGAGGATATAGGTTTGAATACTTATAGTGATAACCTTACTCTTAGTTCCAGGGAATTTCCTAGTGTTGATGAACCGGAACCTCAACCTTTACACAACTTTCCATCCTTAGATATATTTCTAGGAGACAAAAGAGGAACCGACCCACCCATCAACCCTTATTATCCGGGTAGTTTTAGGATGAAGGAAGCCATTCACTCACCCCCTTCACCTCACGTGGCATATTTCCACCCTAAGGGTGTGTATCGCTACTTTCACCCGCACTTAATCCTAAGTGTAGGGAAAACCTCTCCTTTATCCGTTAAATAAGGGCAGAGTCAGGCTCGTGACTCGAACAAAAACAAGCGCTTCTTGGGAGGCAACCCATGTTTTTAATTGTTTGATGTTTTTATTTTATTTGTTTGTTTGTGTCATATATGCTTAATCATAATTGTTAAATTTTTATGTTTCGAATAATTTGTGAAAATGCTTTATTTTGTTTTTAACCTCGTCTTAATTGCATATAAAGGTATTTTACAAAAAAAAAAGATAAGTGTAGGAAAGTTTATATTTTGTTAAAAAGAACAAAATTCGAACATGGAAAATTCACAATTCATGATTAGCATGTATTATATCTTGTTTATGTGTCAATACTTGTGGACATGTTTTATGAGTCCCTATTTGTAAGTCATCCCGCAAGTATCCTATCCTTTTATTGCTTCGTTTTGTTTTTATTTCTAAGTCTGGAAATACATCTAGTTGTGGTTTTTCTTTGTTCGGTTTGATGCTTTGGTTTTTGTGTTTGTTGGTTACAGGTATTATTGGATAAGAAGATGTACGTGCAACACATCAAGAGGATGATTATATTTCTGGAGTGAAGCTTATCATGTTCATTCTCTTGGAGGGAGATTTAACCATATTATCACATCATCCATACCGAGCGAATCAGGGGAGTATTAGTTTCTTCCATTCTCATTTATTTTTACTTTTACATCTTTTGTCTAGAACATTGGGGACAATGTTCGGATTAAGTGTAGGGAGGGTAAATTAGGATGCCTTAGAAACTACAACTTCGCTTGATTTTTGTTTTGTTTAATAGTGAATGTGTAATAAAGCCAAGAGAAATATTGGTTAGGGCAATTTTAGCACCAAATTTAAATTTTTTTACAACATATAGGAGTGAAACTTTGATTTTAATAAGCGTCTCATGGATAGGGAATTGTATGACTAGCACAAAAACCATACCACTCAAAAATTTCCACCCCAAATATGTGAGGTTCGCCTTTAGATCTTTAGGAAAAAGCATTCATTGTTGGTGCTTATGAGTGTACCGGTAATTTATAGATTCTAGAACTTGCGTTTGTGATGCATACCGAGACCGCTAGTGAGACTACATTCGTGTAGTTAGGATTGACTACATGATAAGAGGCATTAGGATTAACCCATTGTTTTACACCTGTGTTTTTGTTATAATTACTTTGGCTACATTGGTCAAGTAATTCTCCCACGCCCTTTGTGTTGTACCCATTTTTGGTACATGATACCCCTAGTACACCCCTCAGAGCCTATCTTTTCGTTTCGACCTTTAAGCATTTTACTTAAAGGAAGAATTTGTTTACACCCCACTTAAATGTACACCCAAATCGCCTTAGCCTACCTTGTGTGCACTCATCTTTAGTGCATTATTGTGACAACATTTGTTTAAACCCTTAGTTAATTATCTAATTGATTACATGGTTGCTAAGTCGAGTCATAACCTTGTACATATTATTTTGGGACGATTGGGACTTATGGGTAAAGTACTAGTGTAATGGAGTAATGGGGAAGAACATCATTTATTACCCCCATATGTACGTTAATATTTTAAAGTACTCCAAATGTTTCGATTATCTTGATTCGAGTCATTAGAATAATTTTATGTAAAGTATGTAAAAGTTCAAGTGTAGGGATGGTACAAAGAATCCCTAGGGATGTATTGTTTTGGATGGTAGGGCAAGAGTGTATGCAAAAAAAAAAAAAAAAAAAAAAAAAAAAAAAAAAAAAAAAAAAAAAAAAAAAAAGTGAAGAAAAAGCATACGGACTACCATCCGCCTCTATCTTTTATTTATGTTTTGTTTTGTTCTATGTTTATTAGTTCATGATTAGTTTAAGTTGAGTCGAGTCTTGGCTTAGCAACGCCTCATTCTGCATGTAATTGACCAAGATGATTGACTTGCCACCAGTAAAAATATCCTTATCCAACAAACCGTGTTTTCCTTATCCCTACACCTAACGTTACAACCCTTAAAAGACCTCTTTGATAGTTTATCCTAGGTGCTTACGCCAATGTGGTGGAGGTTTTGATCCTTTCCCAAGCCTATGGTAATCTATTTGCTATGACAGGTAATGAGTGATATTTCTCCATTTTCATATATATATTTACAACACCCGAGAGATGAGAGTATCCAAACACTACTTGTGAGGTGCTAGTTTGTGATCTCCGTGCTTATTATGATTAAAGTGGAACGACTATTTGTTGTAATTACTTTTATATTAGCGTTAAATGACCCCTAACTTGTATTTTGATTAGAATAAAAGCGCATTTGCTTGAGGACAAGCAAATCTCAAGTGTAAGGGTATTTGATGAAGCGAAAAGTGTACCGCTTTTAGGGGGTCATTTAAGCCCTAAATCGTATTTATTTGATCAAATATTGCCCTAAATCGTTCCTTTTGTCATTTTAGGTACTTTGGAGAAGAAATCTGGAAAAGGAAGCATTTTGGACGTTTTTGGAGCATAAAAGTGAAGAAAAAGACAAAGTCTCAAAATCGGCTGGAAAAGTACCTTTGACGGCGTCAAGGATTGCTCATGACGGCGTCATGGCTTGGCAAAAGAGGTGGATATGAAAAATACACATGATAAGCCAGGGAGTTTTACAAAGGAAGTCTGACGGCGTCACCCTTTAAGGTGATCAAGGCCATCACGGTTTAACTTAAAGAGAGACGGCGTCAAGCCCATTTCTGACGGCGTTAAGCCTTGATAAGCCAGAGCGAATTTTGGAGCACTAAAGAGGGACGGCGTCAAGAAGGCCATCCGGGAACCCTAGACACGGCGAGGTGACGGCGTCAAGATCTATAACGTGACGCCGTCAGCCCCTAAACTCTATATATAGTTTTGCAATTTTTTGTCATTAGTGTGCAACTTTGTGAGGAGAAACCCTAAGACGAATTTCTGCCATTTTTAAGGGTTTTTATACCCTTCGATCTCCCATGTTTAATTGAAGATAAGTATTCATTTAATCAATCAATATGTCTATGTGTTGTTTGATTATATCTTGTTCTTGTCTTTTAATTAACATGCTAGGCTAGATTTATCTTGTGTTTGCTTAGATCTAATGAAACCTAGCTTTTGATTATTGGTTATTAGTGTGTTATTAATTGTATTGGATGATTGTTTATCGATGTTAGGCTTAAGAAAACTGGCTAACTTCCTATACGGTAACTTGCTTGAACGTCTTAAGAAACATGAACCAATGCGTACTAAGGTTTTTATGGTTGTCTTTAATGCATGAGCGAATTCTAGTGATCCCATGTTTGGAGCTTCTTAGCCGGCTCGACATAGGAGTGAAGTAGGAGCTTGTAGAGTTGGGGAAGTACGTACGCCACCCCACGATTGGTATTAAGGAATACACCCGTCATCCACGCAATTAATACACACTAATCAACCGGTAAAAGATAGTTAGGGAGTAAGGAAATCTAAGTAAACACATTTCTCTCCATATAAGTTTCACAACCTTTTCATTTTCAGTTATTTTATTTTATTTGCAATTGTAGTTATTTGGGTTAGTTGACTAGCAACTAATTCCGCCCACTCCTTCAAACCCGAGATTTTACTTGCTTTTATAAAAAATATAAAAATACAAAAAGAATCTTCTCTCACCCTTAGACCTATTAGAGTAGTTTTTCAATCCTAACGACACTATTCCCCTAGAGAACGATCAATCCCCCGGTACTTGCCACTTCACTATACTACATCGGTCAGGTACACTGCCTGGTGGGGATTGCAAGCTTCTCGAGATCCCTCGAGAGGTAAAACCTGTTGTAAGGTCGCAAAACCACGCATCACATATACATGGAGACATGTTGAAACTTAAGGATCACTAGATTGAGAATCAGGGGAGTAGATATAATTACACAAATTTTATTGTTAACAGAGGTTAGTTTTCATTTCGTGACCAACTTCATCAGACCTAATATCATGGTCCTTGCCATTGTTATGCCAAATGGATGTATTAGCGTGTAGAAGCACACCACATGTTTAGTGTTTAACTGAAGATTATACTCGATGATGCTCAATGTTTTCATTTGACATATTTTGCTTAGTAGCACTTCAGTACAATTGGTTTAAACTAAGTAAATTGTTCCTTCTCTTTTTCTTATTAGTTTTGCGTAAATTTAGCATAGTTTCTATGGTAAGATTCTTGAGCAACTTACATGGAATGACTAAATACAAACTTGATTATAAATAAGTGAAGTACTAAATAAGTGAAGTACTAAATAAGGGGGTGTTTGTTAAGCTTATTTATGGGATTATACAGGTTTTTATGTCATGGTAAGCCAAAAAATTGAGCTTACAAAATATGAGCCCAAAAATTGATAAATGCATAAGGCCACAAATAAGCTTAAAGAAACATCCCCTAATTTGATTTTAACTTAACACTTATTGATGTTGATGCATGTTGGTTGCATTTTAACCTTATTTATCTAATCTATGGCAGGTGGTTGCTGTAAGAAACGACACTAACATGATGAATAATTTCGATGACAATAATTGGAAAGAGGTGGAAAATTGGATGAAGAGTGTAGGGTATTCACAATGCAAGAAACACTAGTTTGAGGCTTTAGATTGGATCGAATGGACAAAGAACTAGAGAGAGAAAGTGGGAACTTCTAGAGAGAGAAACAATGTGTGTATTAGATTAAGATAATGTGAAGTTCCAACCCTTCCCATGTGTGGGAAGGGGTATTTATACTTACAATATATTATGCCCCTAGCGGGCTGTAGAGTGAGCTGACAGAGGGTAAAGACCCGACCCACTCCACAATACTATTAATAATAACTAAGCTACTAATAATATTACTAATAATCCTATGAGCTATGATGTACTAATAATTACTCGGGGTGACCGAGTCTTTAGCTGAATATTCATATTCCTAACAATCTCCCCCTAAGGGAGGTCACCCCAGAAGTAATGTTCTGAATTTCAGCACTTCTTCCTTGGATCTTGACATCATAGCTCGTAATCATTGAATCTTCAATGTCATAGATTGTTGTGCAAACATCAGTGATCTGAAGATGACTTCTCTTTTGTCTTTGATGAACTTTGAGTAATCTTTGAAAGTATCATCCCACTTGAGTCTCCAAGTCATCTTTCTGTAGTAATACTCCATGTGATGAAATATACTTAGAGCCGACATGCTCACACGATATGGAGTCATGATCTTCAGCATCAGAGTTAGCAGAAGCTGTGTTGAAGGTCTTTTAGGGTGATCATGACTTCTTTGATGATGATGTGGTGTGAACATGTGGTGATGGATTGGCATCTTTTCTGCAACCAGCTACAACAGCAACCAGCTACAGCGTTCCACAGCAACAACCGCCAGATATTCCTGCATACGACAGTTAGCAATAATTCGACCGGTACTAACAAGTTTGGACTTCGAGATAGTCAACAGCATAGTGTGAAGACTCTCTCTAATCCTTACCAAGACCGTTCCTAATCGAAAACCCACAGAGGGCTTTTTAAGATTTTACCATAGTAAATCAACGATTAGGTGAGTCGCTGGAGATCACTCCACGACTGTAGACCGTTTGAAACCGACGCGACCACTAAGCGTAATCCACGAGGAATTACCGAAGTGACCTACTTTCAGGGCTGCTTGATGTTGACCCTGGCAGGAATTTCCATTCAATCATTGAGAATTACATAAGTAAATTCTCTCATAAATGTTCTGGCAGATTGCTAAGATCTGCGTAGGACTCATGAGATTACAACTGGTGTCCTTAATGTTGAACAACCAGTGTAGAAATAATTCGTGTCCTTATGAGATCTTATTATGCATCTCGTGGCTCTAGACTCAATTGTGCGATTTGATTTGGTGATCGGAGGCTGGAGAGGACTGCCACCTTTTCAATATCATCTAACTCGGAGTGAGAGAGACGATAGGAATGTATTGAACTCCGTGACAAATGAAACAAGAATCCTTTGAGGGACCTTGAGTGGCTAGGGAGGGTTGTGCAGCGTATCACTGGGTCCATGATACTTTGTCTTCAATGCCAGCAATCAACTAAGTGATTCTGACAGCATATGTATTGACCCGGTTTCTGCCTAAGTTGTAAGGATGGCTGTTTCTTTTCACCCTTTATCTTTACAATTCTTTTTCATTCTTCAACCCCTTCAGTGCTTACCGAGACTTCATAACTAACACCTTGTTGGGTTTGTTCCAGAGTTAGCTCCATCTCAGTCGGCACTATTCCCTTATCTACTTTTCTCCTTTTTAATCATACCTACGGACTTCTACACTAGCTAGTGGATTGTCCCTGGGTAGATCCCTCCGGCTCTGGCGGGATCATGGGAACTTGAACCTAACCTAACCATCCTTATAACTCCATACGTTAATAACAACGGTCGGTCTTTGGTATTCATCCACGATTGCCAAACCAAATCTTTGAACAATCTCTCCAAGTGTTCATGATTCTGAAACACATTTTTGCAAACACTTGAGAGTTTTATATTTTTCAAATGCTCCCCCTCAACATGTGCTTGGTTGATTGTTTTATAAATTTGCACATGTTAGGTAGAGCTCGCACTTTTTGAATTGATCAACTTTCAGTGAACATGACCGATTCGAGACACGCTTACATCACTAGTTAGACTAGCTTGAAATTATTACCCGGCCTGGTCAAGTCCACAGAAAGTTTCTCGAAGTGGTACACTCTACTCAGATACATCTTTTTCGAGACACGCTTACATCACTGGTTAGACCAGCTTGAAATTATTACCCGGCCAAGACGTATCCTTTCGATTGGTGACAGTTCAAGTTTCGTCAATTCATTGGTGAAGTCTGAGCCTTGCTCACATAAGATGCCAAGTCCTTTGTTTTGTTAAAAACATTTGCTCCCCCTCAATATGTGCATCGATATAAGAACGTTTTTCGCACATATGGAAGAGCTTGCGTTTATGACCAAAACATTTTGCTCCCCCTCAATATGTGCCTTGATATGCAAAATGGTTTAGCACATACGGGAGAGCTTACATAAACATCCAAATCATCACATTTTATCAGAATTTCCTATTTAAATCACATTCTCTCCCCCGATCAAAAATTTCAAACCATTTGAGATTTGTGATCCCAATTGATTTAAATACGTTTAGAAAAATTTGGGAGAAAATGTGGTCAGGTTTAAATGTATTTCTGATTTAGGAGCATACGATGCTCCCCCTGAATCAACGAGAGAGTGTCACTGCTGATGTTGCACAAATTTGGCAAGGTGTCGGAAATTTGAAAATTTAAATCAATTTACCACCTTGTGTAACATCAAGACTCTCTTGAAGAATCAAACAAGATAAAGAGTCTGATGTAAAGAAGACTTCTCTTCTAATACACGAAATGACGCACTGAAACGTACATCAAGTCGGGAGAACATGGATATAAAGTAATCCATGCCCAGGTGAACATCACCCGGTTGGAGGAACAGCTGTCTTTTTGGCGACATGCTTTCCCCATTGTACAGTGCGGGTTGCAGTATGAAGTAACTGCAAGCCATTAAGACATGTTTAAACTGATTAGTATAACTTCTGCTCGAGCTTCATTTAAGAATCCGTGCCATTGTTGAATGACATTTCTAGATCCGTAAATGTTATCGATAAACAGAAGACATGCCTAGGTAGGACTATTTTTGGTATTTTCTGATTTTTCGATTTTTTATGGTTTTTATAGGTTTTATATTTTTGTATTTTTCTTTTTGATTTAAGATATATACAACTATGTACAAGGATATAAGAAGATAATCCTTTACTCCTCCTTTTCTTCCTGAAGACACTTGAGGGTTTCAGGAGTCATGCTTTTCATGCCAAGGCGTGGGAGAATAAACTGAAACCTTTCTCTTGGGAGGGCCTTGGTGAATATGTCAGCTAACTGAAACTCTGTCCTCACGAAGTATAGTTCCACAATTCCTTTTTCCACCTGTTCTCTGATGAAGTGATGCCTGATGTCGATGTGTTTAGACCTGGAGTGCTAAACATTGTTACAACAAAGAGCAATGGCGCTTTTGTTGTCACAATATAGGGGAATTTTGTTGTATGAAAGTCCATAGTCCGAGAGTTGTGATCGCATCCAAAGGATTTGTGCACAACAAGCAGACATAGCAATGTACTCAGCTTCAGTAGATGATATGGAAGTACTCATCTGCTTCTTAGAAGACCAACTAACCAACTTTTCCCCTAAAAACTGAGCTCCTCCTGAAGTACTTCGACGAGTGTCTTGACATCCCGCATGATCAGCATCCGCGTAAGCCGTTAACTCCATTGCAGTGTCCTTAGGATACCAGAGACCCATATGAACTGTGCCTTGAAGATATCGGAAGATCCTTTTCACTGCTTCAACATGCTTCTTGGTTGGTCTGGATTGATACCGAGCACACATACACACAGCAAACAGAAGATCTGGTCTGCTAGCCGTGATGTACATCAAAGATCCAATCATGCTTCGATATTTCGTTATATCCACTGGAATCCCTGAAGGATCTTCATCCAGCTTCGTTCTATCAACCATGGGAGTGTCAACAGGTTCACTTGAATAGAATCCAAACTTTTTCAAGATCTCGTTGGCGTATTTGGATTGATTAATGAATATGCCTCCGGGACTTTGAGAAACTTGTAATCCTAAGAAGAATGACATTTGTCCCATCATGGACATTTGGAACTTGGAATTCATCTCCTTTGAAAAACTATCACATTCACTAGGATCTGTTGAAGCAAAGATGATATCATCTACATATATCTGAACCAGCAGAAGATGGTTTCTTGACTTCCTGGTGAATAGTGTGGGATCTACAACACCCTTGGAGAATCCGTTCACTAGGAGGAACTTGGACAATGTATCGTACCATGCCCTTGGCGCCTGTTTTAACCCATAAAGAGCCTTCTTCAAGCGGTAAACATGAGTAGGATGTTCAGTATCCACGAATCCTTCAGGTTGACTCACATAAACTTCTTCCTTTAAGTCACCATTCAAGAATGCTGTTTTGACATCCATCTGGTAGACTATCATATTTCGACTAGCAGCATTTGCGAGGAAGATTCTTATGGCTTCAATTCTAGCAACAGGAGCAAACGATTCTTCAAAATCAATGCCCTCTTCTTGTCTGAACCCTTTAGCAACTAGCCGTGCCTTGTTCTTTAACACATCTCCATACTCATCAAGCTTCACTTTGAAGATCCACTTTAAGGCAATGATCATTGCAAGCTCTGGAGGAGGCACTAATTCCCATACTTCAAGTCGATCAAATTCATGGATTTCATCCTGCATAGCCTGGAACCAGCAATCTTTAGTCATTGCTTCTTTGGCATCTTTTGGTTCGACTTTGAAAAGTACGGAATTGAAGAAGCACCATAGTGCATCAGTGGCTAGTTGATTACGTGTGGATACTGGACGTGAAGGATTGCCTATGATGTTGTCGATTGGATGATCACTGGTCCATTTCCTGAGATGGTCGTGAGGTTGTGGGTTATGAACAGACGTAGCAGTGCTGTGTCCTTCAAGTGAGGATGTGTCTGATGAATGTTCAGGAGAAAATATGTTTTCAAAAGGAGCCTCATCAACAGGAGCAAAAGGATTAACTTCCAAAGAATGATTATCTGAAGATTCTTGCATTACTGGAGAAGATTGAGCGTTTGATGATGAAGGCGATTGACTGGCAGCTGGAGCATTGTGACTGACTGATACTGAAGCTGTAGGGCCTTCTGAACCTTGTGGGGCTTGAACCTCAGTCATAGGAAGTATAGCAGGTTCACTCGGGATGGTTCCATTTGTTGGCTCAAAGTATTCATCAAACATAGGATCGAATAACTTCTTCAACTCCTCACAAGTAGGTGGCACATAAGAATCTGCAGGCGTGGAATTCTGTACAAGTCCTGAACTAATGGGTCCAGGATACAAAAGGTTAAGATCGGGTCCAGAACTAATTTGTCCTGAAGCAGGTTGCTCACTCAGCTCATCGAACGTAACATGAATGGTTTCGATAATTTTTCGGGTTCTCTTATTGTAGATTCGATACCCTTTACTGTCTGGTGCGTATCCAACAAAAATACCTACATCTGCTTTAGCTCTTAACTTTCCCAAGTCTTGACTATCGTTAGTTGGGTAGCAAAGTGCACCAAACACACGGAGAAAGGAAAGATCTGGTTTCTTGTTATGAATTAGCTCGAAGGGAGTCTTCTCATGAACCGGATGAATTAGGGATCGGTTTTGAGTGTAACATGCTGTTGCAATAGCCTCTGCCCAGAGAAACATCGGTGTCTTTGAAAATATAAGCATAGTTCTTGCAGCCTCCACCAGAGTACGGTTCCTTCGTTCAACCACTCCGTTCTGTTGAGGAGTGCGAGGGATACTTTTCTGATGCGTGATGCCAATACTTTCATAGAAATTATGGAGTTGTTGGTTAACAAACTCCGTACCATTATCAGTGCAGATGATTCTGACAGTTTTATCGAGCCTTACTTGCAGCTGTTTTATCAGTTTAATGATAACCTCTGGAGTTTCGTCCTTGGTTCTCAAAAACTTCACCCATGTGAACCGAGAATAATCATCTACTATCACCAGAACGTACTTCTTTCCATTTATGGTTTGTATTCTCATTGGTCCACACAAATCCATGTGGAGGGTATGAAGAACTTCCAAGTTGGTGTTGATGGTTTTAGGCTTGTGGGTTTGTTTCTTGCTTTTACCCAGTTGACATGCAGAGCAGAGATGATCTTTCTCATATTTCAGTCTGGGCATTCCTCTAACAAGATCTTTACGGGAAAGATTATTTATGGTACCGAAGTTCAAGTGGTTCAAACGACGATGCCACAGCCATGATTTTGTTTTAGAGGCTTTAGAAAGCAAGCATATGGGAGGGAACTTCACATTATCTTAATCTAATACACAAATTGGCATGCAGAGCAGAGATGATCTTTCTCATATTTCAGTCTGGGCATTCCTCTAACAAGATCTTTACGGGAAAGATTATTTATGGTACCGAAGTTCAAGTGGTTCAAACGACGATGCCACAGCCATGATTTTGTTTTAGAGGCTTTAGAAAGCAAGCATATGGGAGAGGACTTCAACATTTCTTCAATCGATATGGTGTATAGATTTGTGCCCCGACTGCCCTTAAGGAGATCTATACCATCCAATTCTCTGACGAAACATGTATGCTTTCTGAAAGCCACTTCCAGATCTGAATCACAAAATTGACCCACAGAAAATAGATTGTGCCCTAGTCCTTCCACATAATATACCCTTGAGATTACACTGTCACCAAACACATAATCTCCATAACCCATAATAGCACCAAAGTGGTCGTTCCCAAATCTAACTGTCCCGATAAACTTTTTCACGAAGTTCTTGAGCCGCGAGCGATCCCCAGTCATATGTTTTGAGCAGCCTGAGTCCAAATACCACAGGACGATTTGTACGACCTGCATTTGAAACCAGACAACAATGGATAACTGAAAAATGTGGATCCCCAAGTGCAATTGGGGTCCATTTGGTCAGCACACACATATTCAGGAACCACAGATTTCACAGATGCTACTGTCTTTACTGAGGAGACAGAACTAGAGGTAGGACAAGACCTAGATGGAAGGCATTGTGACTCTAAAGACAGGATTCTACCAGTTGGTCTCCATTCCTTATTCTTCACAATTTTATGCATATTCATTTTAGGTAATGGTCTCTGTTTTCCTAAATTGAATTTCCTTCCAGTGGGTCTCCATTCCTTAACTTTCACAATTTTATGCTTATTCATTTTAGGTAACGTGTTCTGTTTTCCTAAATTGAATTTCCTTCCAGTGGGTCTCCATTGATAGCCTACGCTAGCAAATGTTTTTCCTGTAGCTTTCCAAGCTTCTTTGCATGTTTCAGTTATTCTACCATTCTTAACATGGGGTGATGCAGAAGACATCAAGAATGACACAACACAATCATCATGATTAGCAGAAATTAAACAATTGTCGCATGTTTTACAGATAGCATTAGAATTCGAATTAATTACAGTACTTTCGATACTAGAATCAACACGATTCATCCTACTCATTGCAAACTTATTGTTCCTAGGTTGGGCTTCTACATTCTTCAAGTGATCATTCTTAGCTGGCGCAGTCCTATCTTTTCTTGCATTTTCTCTAGACCTTGACTCGCTAGCTTGGGTGTCACTTTTTACTCCTGTAGAAGCATCGAATGAAACATTAGTTCGTTTTTCTGTCACATGCCTTCCAGATAATGATGTGTTGGGTTCTGATGTTTTTGGTGGTAGATCAAAGGCTACATGCTTGTTCTCAACAGTAGATGATGATGCAACAAATCTTTCTCTATGTCTGCTAAACTTAGGAGTTGAGCCTATGGCATATTCTAAGTTTTCCTGAATCCTTTTCGTGAGTTTGCAGGCATAGACAACTGCCTTATCAAGTGGCTTATCAGTCCTATCCTCTTCAACCACCTCACGAAGTGTGTCAAGGCCCTCTCTAAGATGATCGAGATATGTTTGATGGGCAAGGCTGTTATTTCTAAGCTTAAACGGAATATGCCCAACATCAACATCATACTTTTTACTATTAGTAGCCTTTGGTGCATCACAATTACAAGTGGTGCATGGCATTTTACCTTTCACCCGAACCTTCAGATTCTCAATTTCATTTGTCAAAGAGGTTATTTGATCATTGTGATTGCTTCTTGTAACTTTAATAGAATCATATAACTCTTTGAAATGTTGTTTAACCTTTGAATTTTCTTCTCGATAACACTCATTTTCATAATGTAACTTATTTATGGTGTTTTGATATTGAAAATTCTGAGAATCTGAAGACGAAGGTTTATTGGTGCCATACACTTCACACTTGTTGGATTTCAATTGGGCAATTTGGGCCCTCAGCAGTCGAATCGTGTTCGTGTGAGCTTGAATTGTCTCATCTCGTTTGCTTAATTCAAAATACGTATCAAATTCAGGAGCATCCAAGGATACCTTGCCATTTGATATTTTATGTTTTTCATTTAAATGTTGATATTTCAATTGCAAATTAAGATATTCAACTTCTAATTTAGAAAAACGTTTAACCATATTCTCATGGTCATCATTTTGAATTTTTTCAAGCAATTTTAAATTCTCCCCCTCAAGCTCAACAACACGATTCTGGGTGACATTTAACGCAATAGCATACTCATTAAATTGACAAGCAGACAATGCAGAATCAGTGACAGTGTAAAATACATCTTGTGCAATACATTTAGCAATCAAGTTGTCGTTAGTAATGAGTATGTTTTTTCTTTCAATCTCTCGACTCTTAAGTTCTATTGCATGTTCATTCACCTCATTTTCCATATCTTTAAACACTACTTCCATTTCTTTTATTTCGGCTTTAAGGACAGTTTGCAACCCTTCAAAGTGTTCTTTAAGTAGTTTAAAGAATGGCATGACCTCAGTTAAGTAACACCTTTTTGCATGTTCAAAACACCTTTCCCCCTCAGTAATGCCAGTGGGTGTGATTCTCTTCTTACAAGTTTTATCGAAATCAGCAAACAGTTGCCAAAGCACATATAAGCTAATAAAGGTTTTGCATTCAGAGGGAAGAGACAAAGGCACCAAATTCCTAGGTGTATTGGGAGGATACACCGTTATGGACGCAACTTTTCTAATGAGGGGGGTGTTGGCCTTAAGTTTATCTACCTTAAGTTTTTCATTATCTTGTTTCCAAAATATCTGTTCAGGTGTTAACTTCTTTTGAGGAGCAAATACAGTCAAACGATTCTCCTCATAATAATCATGGGGTTTGATTATTATTCGTCTGGCTATGCACTCGGGATCCCTCATTTTCTCATTCATTTTTTCCCTCGTTCTATCACTTAACTCATCCTCTTCTTCTGTGTAGATATGCTCAGGTGGGTCATGATTGGGCATAAACATCACATTAGAATCATTTAATGCAGGTTGGGCTATCTTAGCAATTTCATGAATAGCTAATTTAGATTTACCAACATTGCTTTCACTGTGCTTGTCACTTAACTTTCTGTGTTTATACATCATTTGAGCAGTCTGCCTGGTTTGGTCTTGTGTGTACAACTTATCTTCAAGCTTATTTTTTAACGTCTTGAGTCTAGAGAAATCGTTTAAAAGTGTTGATTCTTTTTGTTTGAATTCTAGCTTAAGTGTATCAACACACTTTTGTGCTTCCTGTTTCTGTTTGACAGACTGTTCTAGCTGACTTTTCAAAGAACTCAACTCTAATTTTAATGTTTCTTCTCTTACTCTAGACTCTTTAATAAGTGTACTCATTTGACCTTCTAATTTCTGCTCTCGTTCATTAAGCTCAAACTTAGCACGCTGTTCATACATAGCCACTTGTTCTTTATAGATGTTTAGTTTCGTGATCAAGTTATCATCAGGGACAGGAAATTTGTTCTCATGGCACTCGCATGCATTATCTATATTATCCGCATTATCTAAGGCACATACATTCCTCCTAACACAGACATCATTATTGACAAAAGATTCACCATTTGGTACATCAGGCGAGTTGTTGTGATTCAAATACTGTTCATATGAAATAATATTGCTATTTTCCATGTCAACATTACTTGAGTCAGAAACATTTGCCTGATGTACTTCTTTGGGATTCTTTTGTCCCTCGACAATATTATATGTGTCATAAATTTTTAGTACCTCAGATATCACGGATGCATTAGAAGGACCAGCTTGACGGGGAGATGAGACCATGGAAGACAAGTTAGCCATGAAGATTGTTTGAGCCGTAGGTTCATCATCTACATCAGAGTCATATGCATCACAGTCATCTGCCTTGAAGATGTTAGGATCATTAAGTGCTAGATCCTGAACAGGTTTCTCATCCACATCTTCATCAAAAGTATTTCCTTCATCTCCTGCCAAGAACAATAACTCTTCCTCATCCAATACAGCTCCATTCTCTTGAGCTTGCATTAACAGCATCTTGTCTTTGAAGTAATCTGAATTCTGAGGACGTTTAGGTTGATTGCAGTTTCTAGCAATGTGTCCAAGCCCCCCACAATTATAACACTTGATCTGTTTCCCTTGCCCCTGATTGGCATTCCCTGCTCTATTCTGCACATAACCTCGACCCATGTTCCTACCAGCTCTCCCTTGCACATTCTGAACCACAATTTTCCCATCCTCCACCATTGCTAGATTGCGTGGGTTAGATGAATTCCTTAACTGATTGTTGGTCTGAGGGAGTGATGCTTGAAACTGTTGAACCAGTAATGAAACTTGATTGGTGAGATTGTCAATCATTTTGTTGGTCTGAGAGTACCCTGAGTCAAGTTGAGAGCTCATAGCAGGTACTTGTGAGTGAAGTTGATGATAGCTTGGGTTGGATGATGATTGGATTGTCGGTTGAACATTTGTCATGAACGCCAGTGGATCATTTGTAGTTGAAGGACTTAACTTTTCTCTCAGCACCCGATCATAGATAGCATGCTTCTCATGTTGTTGCAGGTATGCATACAGCTGTTCATAGTTGGTATCCCTTAAACCTTTGTTGAGTTTGACAGCTGTAACAAATCTGTCCCATTCAGGAGTCATGTTGTTCACAAACTTTGAGTTTAGTTGGATATTGGGCATAGTTGATGCGTGGTTTTGTAACCTTACAACAGGTTTTACCTCTCGAGGGATCTCAAGAGGCTTACAACCCCACCAGGCAGTGTACCTGACCGATGTAGTATAGTGTAGTGGTAAGTACGGGGGATTGATCGTTCTCCACAGGGAATAGTGTTCGTTAGGTGTGAAAGGCTACTCTAATTAGGTCTAAGGGTTGAGGAAGATTCTTTTTATGTTTTTATATTTTATGAAAGCAAGTAAAATCTCGGGTTTGAAAGAGTGGGCGGAATTAGTTGCTAGTCAACTAACCCAAATTACTACGAATGCAAATAAAATAAATAACTGAAAATAAAATGTTGGTGAGAAACTTATGTGTAGAGAAATGTGTTTACTTAGATTTCCTTACTCCCTAACTATATTTTACCGGTTAATTAGTGTGTATTAGTCGCGTGGATGACGGGTGTATTCCTTAATACCATTCGTGGGGTGGCGTACTTACTTCCCCAACTCTACAAGCTCCTACTTCACTCCTATGTCGAGCCGGCTAGGAAGCTCCTAACATGGGATCACTAGAATTCGCTTGTGCATTAAATACAACCATAAAAACCTTTAGTACGCATTTGGTTCATGTTTCTTAAGACGTTCAAGCAAGTTACCGAATAGGAAGTTAGCCAGTTTTCTTAAGCCTAACATAGATAAACAATCATCCAATACAACTAATAACACACTAATAACCAATAATCAATAGCTAGGTTTCATTAGATCTAAGCAAACACAAGATAAATTTAGCCTAACATGTTAAACAAAAGACAATAATAAGATAAAATCAAACAACACATAGACATATTGAATGATTAATTGATAACTTATCTTCAATGTAACATGGAAGATCTCAAGGCAAAAAGCCTTGAAAAAGGAGCTAAAATCGTCCTAGGGTTTTCTCCCAAAATTCCACACACTAAGCTCTCTTTAATGACAAAAAATTAGAAAACTATATATAGACTTTTGGATCTGACGGCGTCACCTTATGGATTGTGACGCCGTCACACCTCGCCGCTTTTAGGGTTCCCGGATGACCATCTTGACGCCGTCCCTCTTTAGCTCTTCCAAAATCCATTCTGGCTTATCAAGGCTTGACGCCGTCGAACCTTGAACGTGACGCCGTCCCCTTATGATTTAAGCCGTGACGCCCTTGATCAGGTTAAAGCGTGACGCCGTCAGAATTCACATGGTATTTTCACTGGCTTATCATGAGTAAATTTCACGTCCATCTTTTCTTGCCAAAGCATGACGCCGTCCAGAGTAAATTGTGACGCCGTCAAAGGTAACTTTTAGCCGATTTTGGAGACGTTGTCGTTTTCTTCACTTTTATGCTCCAAAAACGTCCAAAATGCCTCCTTTTCCAGATTTCTCCTCAAAAGTACCTAAAATGACAAAAGAAACGATTTAGGGCAATATTTGATCAAATAAATACGATTTAGGGCTTAAATGACCCCTTAAAAGCGGTACACTTTTCGCTTCATCAAATACCCTTACACTTGAGATTTGCTTGTCCTCAAGCAAATGCGCTTTTATTCTAATCAAAATACAAGTTAGGGGTCATTTAATGCAAACATAAAAGTAATTACAACAAATAATCGTTCCACGTCAATCATAATAAGCACGGAGATTACAAACTAGCACCTCACAAGTAGTGTTTAGATACTCACATCTCTCAAGTGTCATCAAAATAAATCTCATAAATGAAAATGGATAATATCTCTCACTACCTGTCATAGCAAATAGATTACCATAGGCTTGGGAAAGGATCGAAAACCTCCTCCACTAGGCGTAAGCACCAAAGATAAACTATCAAAGAGGGCTTTTAATTGGGTTGTTACGTTAGGTGTAGGGAAAAGGAAAACACGGTTTTGTTGGATACGGGATATTTTACTGGTGGCGAGTTAAAAATCTTGATCAATTACATGTACTATACAATGTTGCTAAGCCAAGACTAGACTCAATCTAAGCTAATGAAAGAAAATAACAAAAACATAAAGTAAAAATAAAATGAAACGGGATGGTAGTCCGTATGTTTTTTCTTTTTTTCTTTTTCTTTTTTTTTTTTTTTTTTTTCTTGATTTTTCGATTTTTTTTTTTTTTTTTTTTTTTTTTTTTCATACACTCTTGCCCTACCATCCAAAATAATACATCATAGGGGCATTGCATCCCCCTTACACTTGAACTTTTACATAACTTTACAAATACTAATCTAATGACTCGAATTAAGATAATTGAAAAACTTGGAGTACTTTTTAAAAATATTTAGCACATATGGGGGTAATAAATGATGTTCATCCCCATTACTCCATTACACTAGTACTTTACCCATGAGTCCCAATCGTCCCAAAACAATATGTACAAGGATATGACTCGACTTAGCAACCATGTAATCAACTAGATAATTAACTTGGGTTTAAACAAATGTTGTAACAATAATGCACTAAAAATGAGTGCATACAAGGTAGGCTAAGGCGATTTGGGTGTACATTTTAGTGGGGTGTAACAAATTCTTCCTTTAAGTAAAATGCTTAAAGGTCGAAACGAAAAGATAGGCTCTGAGGGGTGTACTAGGGGTATCGTGTACTAAAAATGAGTACAACGCAAAGGGTGTGGGAGAATTACTTGACCAATGTAGCCAATGTAATTATAACAAAAACACAGGCGTAAAACAATGGGTTAATCCTAATGCCTCTTATCATGTAGTAAATCTAACTACACGAATGTAGTCTCACTTGTGGCCTTGGAATGGTCCTAACGCAAGTTCTAGAATCTAAGTGCTACCGGTACACACATCATAGCATAAATGCTTTTCCTACCAATTCTAGGGGCGAACCTCACATATTTGGGGGTGGAAAATTTTTTAGTGGTACGGTTTTTGTGCTAGTCATATAACTCCTATCCGTGAGACGCTCATTAAGATCAAAGTTTCACTCCTAAATGTTGTAAAAAAATTTTAAATTTGGCACTAAAATTACCCTAACAGGTATTTATCTCAGTTTTATTACACATCTACTATTAAACAAACAAAAATCAAGCGTAATAGCATTCTCTAATCGTACTTTTACCCTCCCCTTACACTTAAGATGAACATTGTCCCCAATGTTCAAATAACAAGATGTAAAAGAAAAAAGTAAAAGAATGAAATCAAATACTCCCCTGATTCGCTCGGTGGATAATGAAGTAACACGGTTAAATCTTCTTCCAAAGTAATGTTGAAGCTCCATGACTAATGCATCGCCATAAGCTTGATTCAAAACATCTCCTTGTCCAAAATAACCTGTTAAACCTGAGAAAACAAACAAGAAAAACCAAAGCATCAAACCGAACAAAGACAACTCACAACTAGGTGTAATTCCAGACTTAGAAATAAAACAATAAAAGATATAATGCTTGCGGAATGAATGTTTTGCAGGTTCCTGGAGTTTATAAGTTAGAGATTTAATAAAAACTTTTTATGAAAACAAAACTTTCAAAAATTTCAGAAAATTAAAACCTGACGCCGTCAGGTTGTAATTCCTGACGCCGTCAGAAATGATCTGACAGAATTCTCATGTTAAGTTTCCGGAAAATTTCTGGAAAAACCTATACCTCATTTCCTGGAAATCCTGCAAAATATCATTATGACTCGATACAAGCATTTGACTCAAACAAATACTAATATGTATGTTAAAAATAATATTATTATGATTCATGTTCATTTGTTCTAATAAACCGATTTGACTTTCCCTTACACTTATCTTTTGCAAAATACCTTTATATGTAGTTAAGACGAAGTTAAAAACAAAATAAAGCATTTTCACAATTTTAGTTTTGAACATGAATCAATAATAATAAAAATTAAACATACATACGGAAGCAAATAAAATCAAACAAACAAATAAATAAACACACAAAGCAAATAAAGCTTGGGTTGCCTCCCAAGAAGCGCTTGTTTTTGTTCGAGTCACGAGCCTGACTCTACCCTTATTTAACAAAAATAGGGGAGGTTTTCCCTACACTTAGGATTAAGTGCGGGTGAAAGTAGCGATACACACCCTTAGGGTGTGAATATGCCACGTGAGGTGAAGGGGGTGAGTGAATGGCTTCCTTCATCCTAAAACTACCTGGATAATATTGGTTTATGGGTGGGTCGGTTCCTCTTTTGTCTCCTAGATGTAAATCTAAGGATGAAAAGTTGTGTAACGGTTGAGGTTCCGGCTCATCAACACTAGGAAATTCCCTAGAACTAAGAGTAAGGTCATCACTAAAAGTGTTCAAACCTATATCCTCTAGTTGTGCTTGGTCCAAGGGTTCTACCTCCATCGGGATTCCTAAAGTCTCTTCTACTTCTTCCGGGTAAGTCACGGGCGGTGTGGGTGCCTCAAATGATGGTTGAGTATTTTGTGGGCTTATGGTGTTTACCTCATTATTCCACGTGTCAAGATCACCTATATCCTCATCAATTGTTTTCTTAGGTAGTGATAATAACAAACCTAGTGCTTCATCCAACTTATGATTTATTGATACGGCTCTATCCACAATTCCTTGGCAAACTAGGTTGCTTTTCCGATTAGCCTCACTAAAACAAGATCCTAAACATGGAGGTTGTTCATAAGAATCTATCCTAGGTGAAGGCTCATATGATTCATAAGTGTCTCTAAATGAGGTATTTTGAACTTCTTGGTGTTCTAGCCACTCAACCATATCTTGCAATCTTAGAAATCTAAGTGAAAAGTCCATTTGAAGCAAATTACAAACAAAATCACAAAGAAAAGATAGACTACGAGAAAGATACAAAATAAAAAGAAAATATCTCACTTGATAGGAATCTTGTGAGTAGACCTAATAAAAATAAAATTTCAACCTAAGCAATAACTACTCCCCGGGCTGCGGCGCCAAAAACTTGATGCGTGGTTTTGTAACCTTACAACAGGTTTTACCTCTCGAGGGGTCTCAAGAGGCTTACAACCCCACCAGGCAGTGTACCTGACCGATGTAGTATAGTGTAGTGGTAAGTACGGGGGATTGATCGTTCTCCACAGGGAATAGTGTTCGTTAGGTATGAAAGGCTACTCTAATTAGGTCTAAGGGTTGAGGAAGATTCTTTTTATGTTTTTATATTTTATGAAAGCAAGTAAAATCTCGGGTTTGAAAGAGTGGGCGGAATTAGTTGCTAGTCAACTAACCCAAATTACTACGAATGCAAATAAAATAAATAACTGAAAATAAAATGTTGGTGAGAAACTTATGTGTAGAGAAATGTGTTTACTTAGATTTCCTTACTCCCTAACTATCTTTTACCGGTTAATTAGTGTGTATTAGTCGCGTGGATGACGGGTGTATTCCTTAATACCATTCGTGGGGTGGCGTACTTACTTCCCCAACTCTACAAGCTCCTACTTCACTCCTATGTCGAGCCGGCTAGGAAGCTCCTAACATGGGATCACTAGAATTCGCTTGTGCATTAAATACAACCATAAAAACCTTTAGTACGCATTTGGTTCATGTTTCTTAAGACGTTCAAGCAAGTTACCGAATAGGAAGTTAGCCAGTTTTCTTAAGCCTAACATAGATAAACAATCATCCAATACAACTAATAACACACTAATAACCAATAATCAATAGCTAGGTTTCATTAGATCTAAGCAAACACAAGATAAATTTAGCCTAACATGTTAAACAAAAGACAATAATAAGATAAAATCAAACAACACATAGACATATTGAATGATTAATTGATAACTTATCTTCAATGTAACATGGAAGATCTCAAGGCAAAAAGCCTTGAAAAAGGAGCTAAAATCGTCCTAGGGTTTTCTCCCAAAATTCCACACACTAAGCTCTCTTTAATGACAAAAAATTAGAAAACTATATATAGACTTTTGGATCTGACGGCGTCACCTTATGGATTGTGACGCCGTCACCTCGCCGCTTTTAGGGTTCCCGGATGACCATCTTGACGCCGTCCCTCTTTAGCTCTTCCAAAATCCATTCTGGCTTATCAAGGCTTGACGCCGTCGAACCTTGAACGTGACGCCGTCCCCTTATGATTTAAGCCGTGACGCCCTTGATCAGGTTAAAGCGTGACGCCGTCAGAATTCACATGGTATTTTCACTGGCTTATCATGAGTAAATTTCACGTCTATCTTTTCTTGCCAAAGCATGACGCCGTCCAGAGTAAATTGTGACGCCGTCAAAGGTAACTTTTAGCCGATTTTGGAGACGTTGTCGTTTTCTTCACTTTTATGCTCCAAAAACGTCCAAAATGCCTCCTTTTCCAGATTTCTCCTCAAAAGTACCTAAAATGACAAAAGAAACGATTTAGGGCAATATTTGATCAAATAAATACGATTTAGGGCTTAAATGACCCCTTAAAAGCGGTACACTTTTCGCTTCATCAATAGTCATTCTGATCATCCTCATATCATTCACCAACTTATGAAATCTCACATAGTAGTCTGTGACATTCTCTCCTGGGTTCATTTTGAAATGCTCGAACTCATCATACAGCTGTGACTCACGATCTTCCTTTGTGAGTTCTGACCCTGCTAACAGCATCTTAACGTTGTCCCACACAGCTTTGGCTTCAGTGTTGAAATTGATGAGCTTGTATACATCCTTTGGAAGACCTTGAATGACTATGTTTGAGGCTCTAATGTCGGCATCATACCTCTTCTTTTCTTCTTCATTAAGATCATTGTAGTTTCTAGGTCTGTCTATGCCCCAAGTCACAGTCCCATCTTCACCAGTTGTAACAACATCCCTGGTGGTACCCATCTGATATGGTCCATCGTCAATTGACTTAAGAATGTTAACTCCATTATCTTTTCCCAAGCAGTAAAGTCTTATCCGTTGTGCCCAAGACTCATAATCCGTCCTATCTAACATAGGTGGACGAGTGTCAGATCCTGCTGCTTGAATATCTTCTGATGATGTGTTAGATGTGGTAGCCATAGTAACTACGGGATTTTACTGATCTTGTGATTTAACCGAGAAATCGAATCTTTCGCGGGAATTTCTAAAATCACCAAGACACAAACCGCCTAGACAAATAGCACTCTTGAGGATACAAACCGAGTACACACTGCAGAGACAAACCGAGTACACGCTGGAGGGACAAACCGAGTAGGCACAAACTGAGTAAACTCTACTGGAACAAACCGAGTAGATACAAACCGAGTTCACGCTGCAGAGACAAATCGAGTAGACACAAACCGAGTAGATTCCTCAGAGACAAACCGAGTCTACACAAACCGAGTAAATTCCTCAGAGACAAACCGAGTCTACACAAACCGAGTGCACGCTGGAGGGACAAATCGAGTAGGCACAAACCGAGTAAATTCCTCAGAGACAAACCGAGTAAATTCCTCAGAGACAAACCGAGTCTACACAAACCGAGTGCACGCTGGAGGGACAAATCGAGTAGGCACAAACCGAGTAAATTCCTCAGAGACAAACCGAGTCTACACAAACCGAGTACACGCTGGAGGGACAAATCGAGTAGGCACAAACCGAGTACGCGCAGCAGGGACAAACCGAGTAGACACAAACTCCCAAGCACGTCGCTTTCACTGCCTTTTGTCTTTTTGCCTAAACAAGTAATAAGACAAACCGTATCTGTGAATTGACACAAACCGAGTCCAAGAACATGTCCCAAGGACACAAACCGCTGCGAAGAACACAACCACAAATACCCACGAATTACCCCAAAATCACCACACGATACTTAGATCTGTGAATCCAAGCACCAAATATCACTCTAATACTATTCTTAAGCTAGAAAGTACAAGGTATAACAACTTCTAATCACTAAACAAAGCACAAAATGAAATATTAGTAACTTTTCAAATCGAACCAAAACACCTCAAAAACTACACAAATCCGTGAATACCAACTCTCATGGACCTAACCATGGCTCTTGATACCAATTGTAGGGTATTCACAATGCAAGAAACACTAGTTTGAGGCTTTAGATTGGATCGAATGGACAAAGAACTAGAGAGAGAAAGTGGGAACTTCTAGAGAGAGAAACAATGTGTGTATTAGATTAAGATAATGTGAAGTTCCAACCCTTCCCATGTGTGGGAAGGGGTATTTATACTTACAATATATTATGCCCCTAGCGGGCTGTAGAGTGAGCTGACAGAGGGTAAAGACCCGACCCACTCCACAATACTATTAATAATAACTAAGCTACTAATAATATTACTAATAATCCTATGAGCTATGATGTACTAATAATTACTCGGGGTGACCGAGTCTTTAGCTGAATATTCATATTCCTAACAAAGAGCATGACGTTATGTGGAGACTGCTTCTTCCTGAAGCAGCATATTTGCGTCTAAAAGAACATTAAGTTTTTTTTTTTTACTTTGAAGATTGGCCTTCCACAACATTAAGTTTTTTTTTTTTACTCCATCATAATGTCTGGTGATTCCACACCATAAGTTAGCTTTGAAGATTGGCGCTCATGCTATGTGTTTGCGCAATATTGATCAAAGAGGTGGATTGTGTAATGGAACCAAATGTTTTGAGAATATGAATCAATAACATTGAGGCAAAGATTATATTAGGTGGTAAATTAGGCGAGATTTGCGCTATACCTAGAATAATTATAAGCTCATCCGACAAGAAGATGCTTTTTCAGCTTAATAGGAGACAATTCCCTATTTTCGTTTGTTTTGCCATGACAATAAACAAAAGTCAAGACCAAACCTTGCCTAAGGTCGGATTCTATTTGGAACGACCTATTTTTTCACACGGGCAACATTATTCTATCAATCATTTTAATATTTCGCGTTTTAATTTATCTTTTATCTTATAAACAAAATTTAAAAACTAGACGCCCAACGGGCAGGCCTTGAGGCTTCGTGTTGGTTGCAACCCTGTAGATGCAGAACAAATTAAGGATTTTGTTGAATGGATTTTGAGTATTGGTGATGTGACAAGAGGTGACACTAAAGATGGTACTGCTGAGGTTGAATTCCCAGAAGAAATGCTAATATCTTATAAACAAATTATAAAAACTAGCCGCCCAACGGGAGGGCCTTGCATCTATGATTTTAGAAAAATTCTTGGAGCTAGCCCGCCCGTCGTTAGCTTTGAAGATTGGCCTTCCACAACATTAAGTTTTTTTTTACTCCATCACAATGTCTGGTCATTCCACACCATAAGTTAGCTTTGAAGATTGGCGCTCATGCTATGTGTTTGCGCAATATTGATCAAAGAGGTGGATTGTGTAATGGAACCAAATGTTTTGAGAATATGAATCAATAACATTGAGGCAAAGATTATATTAGGTGGTAAATTGGGCGATATTTGCGCTATACCTAGAATAATTATAAGCTCATCCGACAAGAAGATGCTTTTTCAGCTTAATAGGAGACAATTCCCTATTTTCGTTTGTTTTGCCATGACAATGAACAAAAGTCAAGACCAAACCTTTCCTAAGGTCGGACTCTATTTGGAACGACCTATTTTTTCACACGGGCAACATTATTCTATCAATCATTTTAATATTTCGCGTTTTAATTTATCTTTTATCTTATAAACAAAATTTAAAAACTATCATTTTAATATTTCGCGTTTTAATTTATCTTTTATCTTATAAACAAAATTTAAAAACTAGACGCCCAACGGGCAGGCCTTGAGGCTTCGTGTTGGTTGCAACCCTGTAGATGCAGAACAAATTAAGGATTTTGCTGAATGGATTTTGAGTATTGGTGATGGGACAAGAGGTGACACTAAAGATGGTACTGCTGAGGTTGAATTCCCAGAAGAAATGCTAATATCTTATAAACAAATTATAAAAACTAGCCGCCCAACGGGAAGGCCTTGCAACTATGATTTTAGAAAAATTCTTGGAGCTAGCCCGCCCGTCGTTAGCTTTGAAGATTGGCCTTCCACAACATTAAGTTTTTTTTTTTTACTCCATCACAATGTCTGGTGATTCCACACCATAAGTTAGCTTTGAAGATTGGCGCTCATGCTATGTGTTTGCGCAATATTGATCAAAGAGGTGGATTGTGTAATGGAACCAAATGTTTTGAGAATATGAATCAATAACATTGAGGCAAAGATTATATTAGGTGGTAAATTGGGCGAGATTTGCGCTATACCTAGAATAATTATAAGCTCATCCGACAAGAAGATGCTTTTTCAACTTAATAGGAGACAATTTCCTATTTTCGTTTGTTTTGCCATGACAATAAACAAAAGTCAAGACCAAACCTTGCCTAAGGTCGGACTCTATTTGGAACGACCTATTTTTTCACATGGGCAACATTATTCTATCAATCATTTTAATATTTCGCGTTTTAATTTATCTTTTATCTTATAAACAAATTTTAAAAACTAGACGCCCAACGGGCAGGCCTTGAGGCTTCGTGTTGGTTGCAACCCTGTAGATGCAAAACAAATTAAGTATTTTGCTGAATGGATTTTGAGTATTGGTGATGGGAAAAGAGGTGACACTAAATATGGTACTGCTGAGGTTGAATTCCCAGAAGAAATGCTAATACCTGATTATGTTGATCATGTACAAGCTGTGATACAAGAAACTTACGATAATTGGTAGCAAAATCTTTGGGATCCATCTTATTTTCAAGATCGAGCCATTCTTGCACCAACATATGAGGGTGTTGACAAAGTTAATGACCGAATAATTTCTCAACTTAGTGGCAGAGAAAAAGTATATTATAGTTCGGATACAGTCTCAGATTTAGACGTGGATTTTAATCATAGCGAGGATATGTACACTACAGAGTTTTTGAATACAATCAAAGTGTCTGGACTTCCACACCATAAATTAGTTTTGAAGATTGGCACTCCGGTTATGTGTTTACGCAACATTGATCAACGAGGTGGATTGTGTAATGGAACCAGGTTACAAGTATTGAGAATGGAATCAATAACATTGAGGCAAAGATTATATCAGGTGGTAAAGTGGGTGAGGTTCGCTCTATACCTAGAATGATTATAAGTCCATCCGACAAGAAGATGCCTTTTGAACTTAATAGGAGACAATTCCCTATTTTCGTTTGTTTTGCCATGACTATAAACAAAAGTCAAGGCCAAACATTGTCTAAGGTCGGGCTATATTTGGAACGGCCTGTTTTTTCCCACGGACAACTTTATGTAGCCGTTTCCAGAGTAAAAAGCAAGAGAGGTCTAAAATTGTTGTGTTGTGACAAAGACGACAACTACACCAACTCTACGACAAACGTTGTATATAGAGAAGCTCTTCATAGATTATAAACTATATGTAATTTGGTTATTTTGAACGTTATGTTTGATTAAACATTACTGTTTTCTTGATAATAGCATGTCTATTTTATTCATTTGAATCTCATGGATGTAACTACACTTTCATACATATTATACTATTAATTTTGTCGTATAATCAAAATTTTAAAGCTAGCCGCCCCATCGGGGCGGGCCTAAAATCTAGTATTACATATATCTTACTTTTCCAGTTACCAAATTGAATGCAAGTTAAGGCCATATTACAAAGAATGCTGATTTCCTTTGTAAGGATATGTATGTTCTTGACTGTCTTTTGAAGTACACAATGTAAACAGATCAAGGTGTAACTATGATTTCCTTTGTAAGGATATGTATGTTCTTGACTGTCTTTTGAGGGTAATGACTTATACAGAAACTTAAATTGAGAATTACATTGAAACTTATATAGAAACTTAAAGTGATATGTAGAAACATGACCAGTGAGATTAACCTTGGAAAACTGATACGTATATGTTCCACTGAACTACAAAATTCATAACTAATTATAGACAACCGAACGAAATCGCAAATGGCCACATTGTGACTATGACGTAATTACTATATATATATATATATATATATATATATATATATATATATAATATATATATATATATATATATATATATATATATATATATATATATATATATATATATATATATATATATATATATAACAATATGCGCAAGACGTCATTAATTGTTAGATTGCCCAATAATGCCATGTCATAATTCCACCTAAGCACAATTTGTTTAAAATTTTTGATTTTCTTGCCACATAAGCATTATTTATTTATTTTTAAATTTCGGATTTGCCACATAAGCATTATTGATTTTAGTAGAAAATTCGGATTTGCCACATAAGCATCATTGATTTTGCTAGAAATTTCGCATTTAAAAATTTAATTAAAGTTGGCCTTTGCAAGAATTGAACCCTGGCTATTTGATCCACATACGAATACTTCAACCAATGGACCAAGCATTTTTTTGTGATCTACATAAGAAAATATTAATGTCATGCTTAAAAAAATGATGTTGCTAAGCTATAATTATGGAATAGATTAGTATATGCTTTCTTATACATATATATACCCGAAAATATTGTTAATTTATAGAAGATATACGTTTTTTTAAGTGTATATTTAAAACATATAAGATTTATTTTGTAGAAGATATACTACATCTTTTATGCCTATAATTAAGTTGTGTATATATCAAAAACTTTTAAATGTCATTGCCTTGGGTTGGGACTATATATATAATTCGTAATGTGCACCTGATCTTCCACCAAAAATCAAAAACCCGTATCTACGAAACTGGATTCCAATATGCAGCCTCAAAGACACTCTAAACGACTTGCAAAAGTATCCAGGAATAAAAACACACATGCCCCTTCAGAACGTATGTTGTTAATGAGCCATTTGTTTGTTCTGCTGTTATTTCTTACTAATGTTGCATGTATAATTAATCTAATCTTGTCTACATGACTGTTTCTTAATTGGTTATATATTAATGTTGTATGTAGCTTTAATGTATTGTTTGTGTATCTGATTGTTTTTACATAATTGGATTTTAATTGGTCGTAGCAACAGCAATTTTATGTTCTTATTAATTTTATGTGCACATTTAATCTAATATTATTTTGCATGATTGTTATTTACATTGTTGTAACAGTAGTTTATTTGTAATGCTTCTGTTATTTACACAATTGTTTTCAAATTAGTTGTAGCAGTAGCAAGAAATCTAATGTGTGTCTATGTATTTGGTTGTTGGTTGGTTATAGAAGATGCAACAATCAAGGATACTGATATGCACACTAATATTCTTCTGCATGATTGTCATTTAAATTGTTGTAACAGTAGTTTTTTGATATACTTGTGTTATTTACACAATTGTTTTCAGATTAGTTGTAGCAGTAGCAATTTGTTTATACTTTTATTATCTGCTTAAAAGTGTTGAATGTACTAGAAATCTAATGTTTGTCTGCGTATTTGGTTTTTGGTTGGTTATAGAAGATGCAACAATCAACGATACTGATATGCATATTGGAAACTCTAAGAGCACTTCACAAGGTACTTTGCTATTGTATAAGTTTACATTAATTGTTTATTAGCAAAAATGCATTCTGTTTATTGTATGCACTATATACATTTTTTCAAAAGTGTGGTCTAATTTATAACTACTTGGTCTGTATTAAATTGGTGTATGTGTTTACATATGTTGTGTATTAACACGTGTTCATTGTCTTGACAACATTACACTATATGTTTGTGTTTTTGTTACAGGCAAACATCCACAGAGGCTGACAATGGTTGAAAGCAAAGAAACAGGCAAATCGGCAACTTTGGTTACACAATCTTCATGTTCTATGTTGGAAAATTCCGTGTTCCTGAGTGACACACCTAGCAGCCTATCCAGTGCAGCTGTTTCTAATGTTATTTCACAATCCAGAGGTAGTATATTCAACAAAATTTTGATTGAATTGATGGTACGTATATGCTCATGTATTGTCGGCAGGTAAGCGTTCACAGACGGTGACAATTGTTGGGAGCAAGGGAACGGGCAAATCAGCACATTTAGTTCAACAGTCTTCATCTTCAGAGTTGGATAATACTTTGTTTGAGAGTGATACACCCGATGTTGTTTCACAATCTACAGGTATTATAGTAAGTCAAAATTTGTTTCTATAAAAAAATATATTGTATTTATATATTTTTAGTTGTTTCAGCATCTAACCCGCCTCCAAAGAGAAAATTTAGTAACACCTCATCATCTTCTGAGCGGCAGTTACTTCGTGAGAGTGGTATGTGTGTAAACTATTTGTTACTGTATAATGAATTTTGCTTTTGTGTGTCTACACTATCTGTTACTGTATATCCAATACTTTGGTTGCAAAGAAGATCTATGATTGTGTCCTTTGATTATAGTTGGGCTTTATTCGAGGTTTTTGCAGTGGTGGTGATTTGATTATAAGTCGAGTTTGAGTTGGTAGTGAGTTAGATATATAGTTGGTTGTTCGGCTACGAATAACAGGGCTTGGTAATTTTGTTAGTTGTAGGTTTTGTTTGATGTTTTTTTGGGCTATTCAGTGATGCTTTTAAAAAATTTGTTACCGTGTGATAAATTTTGAGTGTACTATATTGAAAAACTATGCTTGCT
Source organism: Artemisia tridentata subsp. tridentata (assembly GCA_021014915.2). NCBI lineage: Eukaryota > Viridiplantae > Streptophyta > Magnoliopsida > Asterales > Asteraceae > Artemisia > Artemisia tridentata. Next base: position 28,768,428 of record CP139506.1, on the reverse strand, counting down.
TATGATACATTACATTAAATCTATATCAATTAAACAACAAGCCCTCGACAATCATTGAAAAGAAGAAGCAAGACTCAGACCGAGACATTTGAGACCCATCACACCTTTGAGTCTCCTTTAGGTATTAATTTGAAACCCCCGAGAATGCATACAATATATATAACAATAATCTGTTTTACACTTCTTTGCAGGGGCAGCAAACTCAAGTGCTGAGACTAATAGATTGTCATATGTTAAAAATAAACAACGTGATTTGAGGTATCAATCAACCTCTTCGGCCGTACCTTCAAAAAAAAGCAAAAAAAATGTGATGCACACATCGTCACATGGAAAACTTCCGATAGGTTTTGTACCCAGATTATTAGTAGTGCTTACTTTAATATAATTGGTTTATGTACATTACATGGTCGTAGTATATTTGTGTGATTATAGGTGGAAATTCTCAGCCAATGAAAACCAATAGAGAACGAAAAATTATTCTCATTAAAGACATCAATCCAATGAATTTAAACATGGCTATTAGAGGTAGGTGCGTTTCCGTGTGGCATTCACACAAACTTGGTGAGGAGCATGATCCTTACAGTCTAGACTGTGTTCTACAGGACGAGGAGGTAACATGGATTAGGTTGCCAACTATTTATGTTTGTATGTATTTTCATTACATATAATATTAATATTTGAATTGTATATACAGTCAAACCGTGTTCAGATTTATATCAAGAAGGAATTCATGTACAAATTTGAACCTCTTTTACAAGAGGGACAGTGTTACATAATATCTAATTTTGGAGTAGCAGAAAACGGTGGCAGATTTCCTTTGTTACCAAATCAATGGAAAATATGTTTTTATAAAGGGACCGAGGTCACGCGGATAGATCAAATTGATGACAATTTTGTTGGCTTCATTAATAAGCCATTATCAAGTATTCTGGATACAGATAATCAGTACCACGAACGCGACTGTGTTGGTATGTGTTTTTTCAAAAAATGTTTGCATAATTTGACATTATTGAAACGATTTCTTGCATTACTTTATAAGATGTTTTTTCAGATATTGTTGGTACAGTTGTAGCTATTGGAAAAATAGTTACTATCAACGGTGCTGGTACTCCTATGATACGAAGGACAATAGTTGTTGAGGATGCCGAGTAAGTATATTGTGCGCGTTTACATTTTTTTTGAAATAATGTGTGTAGAATAATGTTCAATTGTCATCATGGATTGATTATACACTATGCTCTGCAGATCTTTAAGAATCGACTGTACTTTTTGGAACAATTGGGCATTGTTGTGGAATGACTATGAAAACAAGCGTGATGAACTTGGGCATATAGACATATTGTTAATGTTAGCAAAAGTGAAGTATTGGAATAGTAAGTTTTACAAATGCATAGTGAATTTTGGACATGATGTTTATTTTTTTTGTTCGCAATATTAATTTTAAAATTTACATTTCTCTTTTACCCAACACAGACAAACCGTCCATACATAATGCTTTGTTTGGCACAAGAATATTCATAAATAGAGATGTGCCACAGTTGTTAGCTTTCCGGGAGAGGTGATTACTTTGATGTTGTGCTATATATGTTTTGCTTTTGAATTAACTATATGTTGCGTTTATTTGAAAACTTATTTATACACATTACAGGTACGAAGAGCAAGACGGATATAGTGCAGGGGAGTTTAAAATTGAAGAGTATTCAATTGAGAAGCCTGTTGTCACGCCTGCAAAGTTCATGCACGGCTGCGTGAAGAGAAGAGTTGGATCGATTAGGACAATTGAACCTGTAAGATACAATTAGTTGATTCAAATATAATATAAATATTGTTTTTCACTCAATTAAATCACATTAGTATTGCTGACAAACGATTTTTTTTTAAATACAGGAATCACATTGCGTCGTTTATGCAAGAGTGCATAGTATACAATATGAAAATGGATGGGTCTATACAGGCTGTAAGACATGTAATACCAGAGTGATACCCATTGTTTCGAAAGTCAAATCACGCTCGAAGAATCTGAAACAGCTGTGGTATTACAAGAACCACGGGGAGACATATGCAGTTGTTTCTAAGTATGTGCAACAGCGTATCTACATGGATATAAGTATTTGAAACCATATATAACTGTATAATAAATAATGTAACTGTTTACATGTTTTATACTTTACGATGTATATTTTATATTCGTAGGTTCAAAATCATTGTGCGCATATTTGATGATAGTGGAACCGCGCAAGTGGTAATCTTTGACAAGAACGTACATGAGATGACAAATGTGACCGCATGGGAGATCATGGAAAGGGAAGGAATAACACAAGTATATGAAAAAACTACTGTTACAGCTTTTTATAGCTTTTGCATAACATGCTGCTAAACATCTTACCATGACTTGAATTTCTTTGCAGTGGAACTTCATTAACCAATTGGTGTCCAATATCTGAGTAATTAAAAATTTACCAAACATAAGTAAAAAACAGTAATAAGTGAAAGCACGGACATTTGGAAAATGTGTTGGCTAACATATTACTATCATCTGATTTTCTTTGCACCAAACATAAGTAAGAGTGTTAATGCGCTGGTAAACATATTACCACGAATTTCTTTGCCGTGGGGCTTCGTAGATGGAAAACGGCTCATGAACGGCTGTGTTCGGCCGAGAGACTTTGTGAAGAAGAGCCCAAAACCACAATTTTAGGAGTGGGTCAAGCTGAGCTGGGGCGGGCAAATCATATATGAGGAATAGTATAAGATATGCCACATCAAGAGAAACTACCTGGTGAGATATGGCACAACACATCTGGGAGAAACTGAGATGCACTGTAAGAGATTCATTAGCAAGAGCCACTAATCCAAATGGTCCACGAGCTCTTCTTGAGGAGGAACCGCCACTTGTGGTTCAGTTCTAATGCACGCCTGCCTCGAATCTCCTAGACCACCCACAAATCATAATAGCTTCTAGAATAGATATGTGTATAGAATATTAAACCACAAATATAAGGATAAAAAAGCTAACCTCACGAATCCGAAGCACTCGTAAGACACTTTGCTTCCACGTCAGGCGCGTAATAAAATTTATGCTTTCGACGATTACACCATCCTTTTCCTGTTTTGAATTCTTAAAATGACAAAGGGATAATAGACTAATAGACATATTGTTAGGCCACACAATAATCAAACACTCATAAACAAACTATAATATAAGAAACATACACAACTATAAATAGGGTATCATCCAAAACTATCTTCAATCGCCGCTGCAATCAAAACCCACAAACCAAATCACAGTCGCTGCAATCAAACCACAGAAACCAAATCAAAATAAAACCAATCAAATCATATTTTAATAAAAATACAAACTTTTTAAAATTTTCGATTTTCTTGCCACATAAGCATTATTTATTTATTTTTAAATTTCGGATTTGCCACATAAGCATTATTGATTTTAGTAGAAAATTCAGATTTGCCACATAAGCATCATTGATTTTGCTAGAAATTTCGCATTTAAAAATTTAATTAAAGTTGGCCTTTGCAAGAATTGAACCCTGGCTATTTGATCCACATACGAATACTTCAACCAATGGACCAAGCATTTTTTTGTGATCTACATAAGAAAATATTAATGTCATGCTTAAAAAATGATGTTGCTAAGCTATAATTATGGAATAGATTAGTATATGCTTTCTTATACATATATATACCCGAAAATATTGTTAATTTATAGAAGATATACGTTTTTTTTTAGTGTATATTTAAAACATATAAGATTTATTTTGTAGAAGATATACTACATCTTTTATGCCTATAATTAAGTTGTGTATATATCAAAAACTTTTAAATGTCATTGCCTTGGGTTGGGACTATATATATAATTCGTAATGTGCACCTGATCTTCCACCAAAAATCAAAAACCCGTATCTACGAAACTGGATTCCAATATGCAGCCTCAAAGACACTCTAAACGACTTGCAAAAGTATCCAGGAATAAAAACACACATGCCCCTTCAGAACGTATGTTGTTAATGAGCCATTTGTTTGTTCTGCTGTTATTTCTTACTAATGTTGCATGTATAATTAATCTAATCTTGTCTACATGACTGTTTCTTAATTGGTTATATATTAATGTTGTATGTAGCTTTAATGTATTGTTTGTGTATCTGATTGTTTTTACATAATTGGATTTTAATTGGTCGTAGCAACAGCAATTTTATGTTCTTATTAATTTTATGTGCACATTTAATCTAATATTATTTTGCATGATTGTTATTTACATTGTTGTAACAGTAGTTTATTTGTAATGCTTCTGTTATTTACACAATTGTTTTCAAATTAGTTGTAGCAGTAGCAAGAAATCTAATGTGTGTCTATGTATTTGGTTGTTGGTTGGTTATAGAAGATGCAACAATCAAGGATACTGATATGCACACTAATATTCTTCTGCATGATTGTCATTTAAATTGTTGTAACAGTAGTTTTTTTCATATACTTGTGTTATATACACAATTGTTTTCAGATTAGTTGTAGCAGTAGCAATTTGTTTATACTTTTATTATCTGCTTAAAAGTGTTGAATGTACTAGAAATCTAATGTTTGTCTGTGTATTTGGTTTTTGGTTGGTTATAGAAGATGCAACAATCAACGATACTGATATGCATATTGGAAACTCTAAGAGCACTTCACAAGGTACTTTGTTATTGTATAAGTTTACATTAATTGTTTATTAGCAAATATGCATTCTGTTTATTGTATGCACTATATACATTTTTTCAAAAGTGTGGTCTAATTTATAACTACTTGGTCTGTATTAAATTGGTGTATGTGTTTACATATGTTGTGTATTAACACGTGTTCATTGTCTTGACAACATTACACTATATGTTTGTGTTTTTGTTACAGGCAAACATCCACAGAGGCTGACAATGGTTGAAAGCAAAGAAACAGGCAAATCGGCAACTTTGGTTACACAATCTTCATGTTCTATGTTGGAAAATTCCGTGTTCCTGAGTGACACACCTAGCAGCCTATCCAGGGCAGCTGTTTCTAATGTTATTTCACAATCCAGAGGTAGTATATTCAACAAAATTTTGATTGAATTGATGGTACGTATATGCTCATGTATTGTCGGCAGGTAAGCGTTCACAGACGGTGACAATTGTTGGGAGCAAGGGAACGGGCAAATCAGCACATTTAGTTCAACAGTCTTCATCTTCAGAGTTGGATAATACTTTGTTTGAGAGTGATACACCCGATGTTGTTTCACAATCTACAAGTATTATAGTAAGTCAAAATTTGTTTCTATAAAAAATATATTGTATTTATATATTTTTAGTTGTTTCAGCATCTAACCCGCCTCCAAAGAGAAAATTTAGTAACACCTCATCATCTTCTGAGCGGCAGTTACTTCGTGAGAGTGGTATGTGTGTAAACTATTTGTTACTGTATAATGAATTTTGCTTTTGTGTGTCTACACTATCTGTTACTGTATATCCAATACTTTGGTTGCAAAGAAGATCTACGATTGTGTCCTTTGATTATAGTTGGGCTTTATTCGAGGTTTTTGCAGTGGTGGTGATTTGATTATAAGTCGAGTTTGAGTTGGTAGTGAGTTAGATATATAGTTGGTTGTTCGGCTACGAATAACAGGGCTTGGTAATTTTGTTAGTTGTAGGTTTTGTTTGATGTTTTTTTGGGCTATTCAGTGATGCTTTTAAAAAATTTGTTACCGTGTGATAAATTTTGAGTGTACTATATTGAAAAACTATGCTTGCTTATGATACATTACATTAAATATATATCAATTAAACAACAGGCCCTAGACAATCATTGAAAAGAAGAAGCAAGACTCAGACCGAGACATTTGAGACCCAACACACCTTTGAGTCTCCTTTAGGTATTAATTTGAAACCCCCGAGAATGCATACAATATATATAACAATAATCTGTTTTACACTTCTTTGCAAGGGAAGCAAACTCAAGTGCTGAGACTAATAGATTGTCATATGTTAAAAATAAACAACGTGATTTGAGGTATCAATCAACCTCTTCGGCCGTACCTTCAAAAAAAAAGCAAAAAAAATGTGATGCACACATCGTCACATGGAAAACTTCCGACAGGTTTTGTACCCAGATTATTAGTAGTGCTTACTTTAATATAATTGGTTTATGTACATTACATGGTCGTAGTATATTTGTGTGATTATAGGTGGAAATTCTCAGCCAATGAAAACCAATAGAGAACGAAAAATTACTCTCATTAAAGACATCAATCCAATGAATTTAAACATGGCTATTAGAGGTAGGTGCGTTTCCGTGTGGCATTCACACAAACTTGGTGAGGAGCATGATCCTTACAGTCTAGACTGTGTTCTACAGGACGAGGAGGTAACATGGATTAGGTTGCCAACTATTTATGTTTGTATGCATTTTCATTACATATAATATTAATATTTGAATTGTATATACAGTCAAACCGTGTTCAGATTTATATCAAGAAGGAATTCATGTGCAAATTTGAACCTCTTTTACAAGAGGGACAGTGTTACATAATATCTAATTTTGGAGTAGCAGAAAACGGTGGCAGATTTCCTTTGTTACCAAATCAATGGAAAATATGTTTTTATAAAGGGACCGAGGTCACGCGGATAGATCAAATTGATGACAATTTTGTTGGCTTCATTAACGAGCCATTATCAAGTATTCTGGATACAGATAATCAGTACCACGAACGCGACTGTGTTGGTATGTGTTTTTTCAAAAAATGTTTGCATAATTTGACATTATTGAAACGATTTCTTGCATTACTTTATAAGATGTTTTTTCAGATATTGTTGGTACAGTTGTAGCTATTGGAAAAATAGTTACTATCAACGGTGCTGGTACTCCTATGATACGAAGGACAATAGTTGTTGAGGATGCCGAGTAAGTATATTGTGCGCGTTTACATTTTTTTTGAAATAATGTGTGTAGAATAATGTTCAATTGTCATCATGGATTGATTATACACTATGCTCTGCAGATCTTTAAGAATCGACTGTACTTTTTGGAACAATTGGGCATTGTTGTGGAATGACTATGAAAACAAGCGTGATGAACTTGGGCATATAGACATACTGTTAATGTTAGCAAAAGTGAAGTATTGGAATAGTAAGTTTTACAAATGCATAGTGAATTTTGGACATGATGTTTATTTTTTTTGTTCGCAGTATTAATTTTAAAATTTACATTTCTCTTTTACCCAACACAGACAAACCGTCCGTACATAATGCTTTGTTTGGCACAAGAATATTCATAAATAGAGATGTGCCACAGTTGTTAGCTTTCCGGGAGAGGTGATTACTTTGATGTTGTGCTATATATGTTTTGCTTTTGAATTAACTATATGTTGCGTTTATTTGAAAACTTATTTATACACATTACAGGTACGAAGAGCAAGACGGATATAGTGCAGGGGAGTTTAAAATTGAAGAGTATTCAATTGAGAAGCCTGTTGTCACGCCTGCAAAGTTCATGCACGGCTGCGTGAAGAGAAGAGTTGGATCGATTAGGACAATTGAACCTGTAAGATACAATTAGTTGATTCAAATATAATATAAATATTGTTTTTCACTCGATTAAATCACATTAGTATTGCTGACAAACGATTTTTTTTTAAATACAGGAATCACATTGCGTCGTTTATGCAAGAGTGCATAGTATACAATATGAAAATGGATGGGTCTATACAGGCTGTAAGACATGTAGTACCAGAGTGATACCCATTGTTTCGAAAGTCAAATCACGCTCGAAGAATCCGAAACAGCTGTGGTATTGCAAGAACCACGGGGAGACATATGCAGTTGTTTCTAAGTATGTGCAACAGCGTATCTACATGGATATAAGTATTTGAAACCATATATAACTGTATAATAAATAATGTAACTGTTTACATGTTTTATACTTTACGATGTATATTTTATATTCGTAGGTTCAAAATCATTGTGCGCATATTTGATGATAGTGGAACCGCGCAAGTGGTAATCTTTGACAAGAACGTACATGAGATGACAAATGTGACCGCATGGGAAATCATGGAAAGGGAAGGAATAACACAAGTATATGAAAAAACTACTGTTACAGCTTTTTATAGCTTTTGCATAACATGCTGCTAAACATCTTACCATGACTTGAATTTCTTTGCAGTGGAACTTCATTAACCAATTGGTGTCCAATATCTGAGTAATTAAAAATTTACCAAACATAAGTAAAAAACAGTAATAAGTGAAAGCACGGACATTTGGAAAATGTGTTGGCTAACATATTACTATCATCTGATTTTCTTTGCACCAAACATAAGTAAGAGTGTTAATGCGCAGGTAAACATATTACCGCGAATTTCTTTGCCGTGGGGCTTCGTAGATGGAAAACGGCTCATGAACGGCTGTGTTCGGCCGAGAGACTTTGTGAAGAAGAGCCCAAAACCACAATTTTAGGAGTGGGTCAAGCTGAGCTGGGGCGGGCAAATCATATATGAGGAATAGTATAAGATATGCCACATCAAGAGAAACTACCTGGTGAGATATGGCACAACACATCTGGGAGAAACTGAGATGCGCTGTAAGAGATTCATTGGCAAGAGCCACTAATCCAAATGGTCCACGAGCTCTTCTTGAGGAGGAACCGCCACTTGTGGTTCAGTTCTAATGCACGCCTGCCTCGACTCTCCTAGACCACCCACAAATCATAATAGCTTCTAGAATAGATATGTGTATAGAATATTAAACCACAAATATAAGGATAAAAAAGCTAACCTCACGAATCCGAAGCACTCGTAAGACACTTTGCTTCCACGTCAGGCGCGTAATAAAATTTATGCTTTCGACGATTACACCATCCTTTTCCTGTTTTGAATTCTTAAAATGACAAAGGGATAATAGACTAATAGACATATTGTTAGGCCACACAATAATCAAACACTCATAAACAAACTATAATATAAGAAACATACACAACTATAAATAGGGTATCATCCAAAACTATCTTCAATCGCCGCTGCAATCAAAACCCACAAACCAAATCACAGTCGCTGCAATCAAACCACAGAAACCAAATCAAAATAAAACCAATCAAATCATATTTTAATAAAAATACAAACTTTTTAAAATTTTCGATTTTCTTGCCACATAAGCATTATTTATTTATTTTTTTAAATTTCGGATTTGCCACATAAGCATTATTGATTTTAGTAGAAAATTCGGATTTGCCACATAAGCATCATTGATTTTGCTAGAAATTTCGCATTTAAAAATTTAATTAAAGTTGGCCTTTGCAAGAATTGAACCCTGGCTATTTGATCCACATACGAATACTTCAACCAATGGACCAAGCATTTTTTTGTGATCTACATAAGAAAATATTAATGTCATGCTTAAAAAAATGATGTTGCTAAGCTATAATTATGGAATAGATTAGTATATGCTTTCTTATACATATATATACCCGAAAATATTGTTAATTTATAGAAGATATACGTTTTTTTTTTAGTGTATATTTAAAACATATAAGATTTATTTTGTAGAAGATATACTACATCTTTTATGCCTATAATTAAGTTTTGTATATATCAAAAACTTTTAAATGTCATTGCCTTGGGTTGGGACTATATATATAATTCGTAATGTGCACCTGATCTTCCACCAAAAATCAAAAACCCGTATCTACGAAACTGGATTCCAATATGCAGCCTCAAAGACACTCTAAACGACTTGCAAAAGTATCCAGGAATAAAAACACACATGCCCCTTCAGAACGTATGTTGTTAATGAGCCATTTGTTTGTTCTGCTGTTATTTCTTACTAATGTTGCATGTATAATTAATCTAATCTTGTCTACATGACTGTTTCTTAATTGGTTATATATTAATGTTGTATGTAGCTTTAATGTATTGTTTGTGTATCTGATTGTTTTTACATAATTGGATTTTAATTGGTCGTAGCAACAGCAATTTTATGTTCTTATTAATTTTATGTGCACGTTTAATCTAATATTATTTTGCATGATTGTTATTTACATTGTTGTAAAAGTAGTTTATTTGTAATGCTTCTGTTATTTACACAATTGTTTTCAAATTAGTTGTAGCAGTAGCAAGAAATCTAATGTGTGTCTATGTATTTGGTTGTTGGTTGGTTATAGAAGATGCAACAATCAAGGATACTGATATGCACACTAATATTCTTCTGCATGATTGTCATTTAAATTGTTGTAACAGTAGTTTTTTGATATACTTGTGTTATTTACACAATTGTTTTCAGATTAGTTGTAGCAGTAGCAATTTGTTTATACTTTTATTATCTGCTTAAAAGTGTTGAATGTACTAGAAATCTAATGTTTGTCTGCGTATTTGGTTTTTGGTTGGTTATAGAAGATGCAACAATCAACGATACTGATATGCGTATTGGAAACTCTAAGAGCACTTCACAAGGTACTTTGTTATTGTATAAGTTTACATTAATTGTCTATTAACAAATATGCATTCTGTTTATTGTATGCACTATATACATTTTTTCAAAAGTGTGGTCTAATTTATAACCACTTGGTCTGTATTAAATTGGTGTATGTGTTTACATATGTTGTGTATTAACACGTGTTCATTGTCTTGACAACATTACACTATATGTTTGTGTTTTTGTTACAGGCAAACATCCACAGAGGCTGACAATGGTTGAAAGCAAAGAAACAGGCAAATCGGCAACTTTGGTTACACAATCTTCATGTTCTATGTTGGAAAATTCCGTGTTCCAGAGTGACACACCTAGCAGCCTATCCAGGGCAGCTGTTTCTAATGTTATTTCACAATCCAGAGGTAGTATATTCAACAAAATTTTGATTGAATTGATGGTACGTATATGCTCATGTATTGTCGGCAGGTAAGCGTTCACAGACGGTGACAATTGTTGGGAGCAAGGGAACGGGCAAATCAGCACATTTAGTTCAACAGTCTTCATCTTCAGAGTTGGATAATACTTTGTTTAAGAGTGATACACCCGATGTTGTTTCACAATCTACAGGTATTATAGTAAGTCAAAATTTGTTTCTATCAAAAATATATTGTATTTATATATTTTTAGTTGTTTCAGCATCAAACCCGCCTCCAAAGAGAAAATTTAGTAACACTTCATCATCTTCTGAGCGGCAGTTACTTCATGAGAGTGGTATGTGTGTAAACTATTTGTTACTGTATAATGAATTTTGCTTTTGTGTGTCTACACTATCTGTTACTGTATATCCAATACTTTGGTTGCAAAGAAGATCTATGATTGTGTCCTTTGATTATAGTTGGGCTTTATTCGAGGTTTTTGCAATGGTGGTGATTTGATTATAAGTCGAGTTTGAGTTGGTAGTGAGTTAGATATATAGTTGGTTGTTCGGCTACGAATAACAGGGCTTGGTAATTTTGTTAGTTGTAGGTTTTGTTTGATGTTTTTTTGGGCTATTCAGTGATGCTTTTAAAAAATTTGTTACCGTGTGATAAATTTTGAGTGTACTATATTGAAAAACTATGCTTGCTTATGATACATTACATTAAATCTATATCAATTAAACAACAGGCCCTAGACAATCATTGAAAAGAAGAAGCAAGACTCAGACCGAGACATTTGAGACCCATCACACCTTTGAGTCTCCTTTAGGTATTAATTTGAAACCCCCGAGAATGCATACAATATATATAACAATAATCTGTTTTACACTTCTTTGCAGGGGCAGCAAACTCAAGTGCTGAGACTAATAGATTGTCATATGTTAAAAATAAACAACGTGATTTGAGGTATCAATCAACCTCTTCGGCCGTACCTTCAAAAAAAAAGCAAAAAAAATGTGATGCACACATCGTCACATGGAAAACTTCCGACAGGTTTTGTACCCAGATTATTAGTAGTGCTTACTTTAATATAATTGGTTTATGTACATTACATGGTCGTAGTATATTTGTGTGATTATAGGTGGAAATTCTCAGCCAATGAAAACCAATAGAGAACGAAAAATTACTCTCATTAAAGACATCAATCCAATGAATTTAAACATGGCTATTAGAGGTAGGTGCGTTTCCGTGTGGCATTCACACAAACTTGGTGAGGAGCATGATCCTTACAGTCTAGACTGTGTTCTACAGGACGAGGAGGTAACATGGATTAGGTTGCCAACTATTTATGTTTGTATGTATTTTCATTACATATAATATTAATATTTGAATTGTATATACAGTCAAACCGTGTTCAGATTTATATCAAGAAGGAATTCATGTACAAATTTGAACCTCTTTTACAAGAGGGACAGTGTTACATAATATCTAATTTTGGAGTAGCAGAAAACGGTGGCAGATTTCCTTTGTTACCAAATCAATGGAAAATATGTTTTTATAAAGGGACCGAGGTCACGCGGATAGATCAAATTGATGACAATTTTGTTGGCTTCATTAACGAGCCATTATCAAGTATTCTGGATACAGATAATCAGTACCACGAACGCGACTGTGTTGGTATGTGTTTTTTCAAAAAATGTTTGCATAATTTGACATTATTGAAACGATTTCTTGCATTACTTTATAAGATGTTTTTTCAGATATTGTTGGTACAGTTGTAGCTATTGGAAAAATAGTTACTATCAACGGTGCTGGTACTCCTATGATACGAAGGACAATAGTTGTTGAGGATGCCGAGTAAGTATATTGTGCGCGTTTACATTTTTTTTGAAATAATGTGTGTAGAATAATGTTCAATTGTCATCATGGATTGATTATACACTATGCTCTGCAGATCTTTAAGAATCGACTGTACTTTTTGGAACAATTGGGCATTGTTGTGGAATGACTATGAAAACAAGCGTGATGAACTTGGGCATATAGACATACTGTTAATGTTAGCAAAAGTGAAGTATTGGAATAGTAAGTTTTACAAATGCATAGTGAATTTTGGGCATGATGTTTATTTTTTTTGTTCGCAGTATTAATTTTAAAATTTACATTTCTCTTTTACCCAACACAGACAAACCGTCCGTACATAATGCTTTGTTTGGTACAAGAATATTCATAAATAGAGATGTGCCACAGTTGTTAGCTTTCCGGGAGAGGTGATTACTTTGATGTTGTGCTATATATGTTTTGCTTTTGAATTAACTATATGTTGCGTTTATTTGAAAACTTATTTATACACATTACAGGTACGAAGAGCAAGACGGATATAGTGCAGGGGAGTTTAAAATTGAAGAGTATTCAATTGAGAAGCCTGTTGTCACGCCTGCAAAGTTCATGCACGGCTGTGTGAAGAGAAGAGTTGGATCGATTAGGACAATTGAACCTGTAAGATACAATTAGTTGATTCAAATATAATATAAATATTGTTTTTCACTCGATTAAATCACATTAGTATTGCTGACAAACGATTTTTTTTTAAATACAGGAATCACATTGCGTCGTTTATGCTAGAGTGCATAGTATACAATATGAAAATGGATGGGTCTATACAGGCTGTAAGACATGTAGTACCAGAGTGATACCCATTGTTTCGAAAGTCAAATCACGCTCGAAGAATCCGAAACAGCTGTGGTATTGCAAGAACCACGGGGAGACATATGCAGTTGTTTCTAAGTATGTGCAACAGCGTATCTACATGGATATAAGTATTTGAAACCATATATAACTGTATAATAAATAATGTAACTGTTTACATGTTTTATACTTTACGATGTATATTTTATATTCATAGGTTCAAAATCATTGTGCGCATATTTGATGATAGTGGAACCGCGCAAGTGGTAATCTTTGACAAGAACGTACATGAGATGACAAATGTGACCGCATGGGAGATCATGGAAAGGGAAGGAATAAACACAGACGAGTACTTTCTGGAAGATCTTAATCAGATTGTTGGGAGGATGTATCTTTTCAAGATTTTATTTTCTGACTTTAACAACAAGAATAACAGTCACATATATCGAGCTGAAAAGGTTACCGAAGATGTTGAGACAATCAACTATTTCAAGCGTGGCTTCCTAGAAGATGAGGTTTGGTCCATTTGTTACTTTAATATACGTAACAATGAGGTATGCTTACAATTACGTATATACTAAACGTTTTACATTGTTTAAAATAGGACGACGATGATGATGTGCAGAGTTTGGACTATGACTCTATGTGCTCGGACGATGAAACGGATGCACATTCTCCTGAAAAAAACGCGGTACTGTTTAATGATTTATTTAGTGTCAACAAACACCATTGAATTTTAACGAACAATACATTCTAAAGTTTTAATTTGTCCCACAAAATATATCAGGAACAAAGCAACGAACCTATAACTCCGTACACGGGGACATTAGATGATATGGCAACATTGTCTGATGATGCCACGGCCGATGTTATACCTCCATTGGAAAATGCAGATGATGGAATGCCAAATGACAATAGCAGTATTCCAGCAACATGTGAGGATAAATTACCAGCAAATGGACTCGATGGACAGGACAAGCATAACGATGATTGATGTTTAATTCATTTTTTAGAGATGTGTGAACGCTTTAGTTATGATTTACAAGTAATTATTGTTATGAATATTCGTATCGTTTTTCCCCGCCAAAACCTTTACATTTTATGATTGTTATGGATGCTCATATTATTTTTTACAACACAATGTTTGCAATTTATAATTGTTGTGAATATTCTTATCAGTGTCCTTTTTCTTCACTTTTAGTACATATGTACACATTGAAATGATAAAGCAACTAATGTCATTATTAGTGTAGTGAACCCTCTATACTTGTCATTATTTATTTTTTTTATAGTTGTGGATACACATAATAAACTAAAAATTATTCAACTTATACACAAAATAAATATGAGAATCAATTATTGACCATTTTAATGAGATAAATATGAAATAAAATCAAATTTGAGAAGGCCTAAGAAAAGATATGTATCCACTTTGTAAAATCTGTAATTTAACTAAATATTTAAAAAATTTTGTTACCTGTAAAACGTTTAAAGAAAATATGTTTTCCATAGTCAAAATATAAGCAAAAATATATCCATATATTTTTAAAAAAGATGTGTTTGTTCCAAGATAAAATGCAAATTAATTATTGACTTTTTTCCATCCCCAATTTTGTGGTTAAATGCATTTAGATAATCACCCATTCTAACTTCCATAAACGTTTTCAAAGTAAAAAAAAAAAAAAAAAAAAAAAAAAAAAAAAAAAAAAAAAAAAAAAAAAAAAAAAAAAAACTCTTGCTCTTTGCACGCCTCATCTTTTTTGCAATAATCTGAGAATGGCTTCCATTGCTAAGAAAGAAAATGCTAACGAGATGGCAGAGGTAACAGCTGTAAATAATCCAAGGTAAACCTACTAACTGTATAACTAATCTATGTTAAGATTTCATGTATTTCACAAAAAAATTGATGCTAACATCATGTTTGCACCAGGTTGGATGATGTTGCAGCAAGTAAAGGGAAAGAAGTGCATGAAAACAAAGGTAAATAAACAGATGTTAGTTTTCCTGAACTGCAATTTTTAGATGTAATGTGCATGTTTTAAAAAGGGCTTGAACATCCATGTAGGTGAGGAAGAAAGCATAGAATCTGTTTACGATTGGATGGTTTCAGAAAAACAGGCGATTAAACGGAGGAAGTGGGAGCAAGTCAAGGATGAAGAGGCAAGATTAAGAGAAGAAAGAAAAAAGTATAAGCAGTTTGTGAGAGAGTTTGGTCCTTTTAGGAAACAGAGGAGGAAGAAACACAAGTTGGAAGTCTATTCTTACGATCAAGTTCGTCTTGCTTTCTCATCAGAAGATTTGTAATTTCGTCCTGGCTTTATTTGTTTAAGAATTTAAATTAATGGAATGAACATGTTATTTTACACATTTATACGGCTTTTGATAGTTCTTTTTTTGACCCGTCTGAAGTAAACTTTAACACGAACCGACCTGTTTGCCTATGCACGACATATGAAATGTTCTTATCAGTTGCTTCTTTATTTAAGTAGTCATTTGTTAAATTAATATATTTAAAGTACATTGTATAACAAATTAGGCAACTTATGATGATTCGAGTTTTCTTATGTACAGTTTAAGTTGTAGAATATAAAATATAAAAGCATGTTTTTGTACAATATAATCGCAATCTTTAACTATAGTAAAAACCAAATTCATTTAGAAAAGTAACCAAACTATACTTATGAAAATATAGGCATGAAATCATACATGTATGTAGTCTAAACACAGAAAATAGAAAATAAAAAAAAAAAAAACGTCCCAACCCAAAACCATAGAGTTATTATACTTACTAAAATAAAACGAGTTGCTCTTATTAAGAGTTCATAATAAAATCTTATGTATATATTTAGGATAAGCACCCAAAATAAGATTTTTAAAAAAAGAAAACGTGTATATTTAAAACATAATATATTTTAAATATATTCACAGACTTTATCTATATTAAAACTTTAGAAGTTAATATTCATCTTGAAACTCTATAAATTAAACCAAATGTTAGCTGCTGAGCTTATAATTTCATTTATTGGTGACGAGAAGTAAACACAATGTCATATAAACGATCAAACAAGGTATATACTTATAAGTTACGTATGCTTTATCTGTTACTATGTAAGTTTACATCATTTTAAGTAATAGAACTTTAACAGGTTACTAAAAGAAAGGACTATGATTCGCCATATCCAAGTAATACTTCGTTGAATAAGGATGTACCATTCATTATTTTATCAGATGATGATGAGGTATAATATCTAACTCAAGCATTCATTCAAGTTATACACGAAATAAAAATATGTGATTACGTTCCTCATAATTATAGCCTAGCCATGCTGATATGGTTAAAAAACATGAGGTTCCATCTCCAACCAAGGACATGCCAATTATAAATATATCAGACGATGAAGAGGTATCTTTAATACTATGTCCGAGTAGTTTTATTATCAGCTTGATATGTTCTTGCTTAGCATGTGTTTTTAATGGAATTAATCACTTAAACATTTGTTTTATTTTGTTGTTGTTTTTTCTTCCCAGCCTGTTTTACAATCACTTAAACGGCGTAGATTGGTAAAATCAAGCACATCTGTAGACGCCACTTTTGTTAAGGTTATATCTTAGATTGTTTATTTGTATTGTTATATTATGCAGTATAACATGTTCTGACATTGTGTAACACATAAATATATTGAAACTTACAACATATTTTTTTATGACGTGTGCCTTAAACCCACAAGTCTGATGGTGATGGCAACGTTATAAGAGAAGGATCTAAAGAAGCGCACCCAACACACAGTACAGGTCGTAAAAAATATATGTTGATTGATGAGGATACGGATGACGATTTTGAAAAAAATAAAGCAGATTCTGAGGACGGTGTTTGGGAGAACATCGATGATCTTCCTGATCCAATTTACCCTCTAAAAGAATATAAACCTAGATATACTATCCCTGATGAGCTTATCATTGAAGACTCCTCTACAGGTTGTTGCTTGGAAACCAATTGTATAGTTTTTTAAATTTGTATATTACTAAATATGTGTTAAATTAAAATTTATATTTTACTTATGAATTTTTTTATCTGAAATTCTCAATAGGTGATTCAAATTATACATCCGTCGATGAAGATTATACTGATGTTAATGGTAAAAAACCCAACATACATATTTATAACCGCAACACAGATTTAGAAGTATATAGTTTTTTGGTATTTGTTTATTTATGTTTTATTTGTACTTGAACATGCGATTTCAAATGCACAGCACTGGATGAGGCTGACATAGTCGATTATGACATGTGGAACGATATGCCTGATATCGACGGAATTGTGAATGGTCAAAATATTTGCAACAGAAATCTCGATGAAGAAGCATGGGAAGTTGGCTCAAACACATATACTGTCAGCTATGATTCCAATACTGATGATATGAGTAGCTTTATTAACGACAGCTCCACTGATTATGAAACAAGTGACGATGATGATAGTGAGGATGAAATATAATGACACATACCTAGATTTTCCATAGATTATGTTTTTAAGAGTTTTATCCTATATTGTTTGTCCATCTTTATTGTCATCCAGCAAATAATACGTTATTACTATGAATAATTGTTGCGTTTTTTAAGTTGGTGAATTATAAATTCAATTACCTCTAAAGCTTTCATTATGTTAGACGTATATACATTGTATTGTTCCATTAAATACAAATATAACAAATTTTGACCCAAAAGAGAAGGCCCAATGATATCAAGCTTTTAATAACTATATATATATGATTGTTTACATAATGTAAACCATCAACATATACTCTTCCCATGGCATCATCAAACCCTAAAACCTTTCATGGTTCAGCCTCACCCAACCCACACACTGATTCACGGTGCGAGGATCAACCCATTCCTCCACAAATCCCCGTGACAGAACCAAAGTTTGCTCATGCACGAAAGCCTGTTGCAGATCTTAAGACAAAAGGTGAGGTGCATGATCAAGAAAATAGAGATCCAAGCACTAAGGTCGACGATGCATTGAGATTTCTTGCATCAGTCTTTGAAGAAGGTGGACCTTCTCAAAGTAGTAGAGGTAAAGTGTATAAGGTTTATAATTCTTTAGAAATTAATTTAATCATTCGTGTTAACTTTATAAGCCCGTTTATCTTTGACTTAATAGAAGAGCTAGACGAATCTGTTTTCCTCAATTGGCTAAAGTTAAATGTTGGAGATCCTCAGGAGTCTCAACAGGTTCTCAATGGCGTCCAAGCGAAACTTATGAAAACAGAAGCCTTAATTGACGAAATGCGCAAGATGGGTCATGAGGTGACCGATGACTACCTTGTGGATCTAAACTTTTTCAGTGATGACGATTGAGATTTCAACATCATCTTACAAGGCGTTGCTCACAGGCTGTTTTTCTTTCAGTTTAAATAGTTGACGAACTATTCTGATTTGAATTTATGTTGTCATTTGATTCTGGATTTGATGTGTTTCACCTATTTTATTACTTATTATACGTTAATATTTCATATAGTTTATAAAAATGCGTATATTGAATCCACGAAGTTTTTAAACATTCAAGTTAAAGAAAGAAACAAAATATTTATTGAAAAAATATAGTATAGGCTTGTGTATTTTCTGTAAATTAAATATATCTCTTAGCATCAATTTCTTTGAAACTAAACTTATAAGATTGGTACAATATGTACATTCTATACTTATCATCCCAATTATATTTTTCTATAAATTAAATATATCTATTAGCATATTCGGTAAAAATATACATGCTATGTTTATCATTGGAATTATATATTCTATAAATTGAATATATCTCTTAACAAATAAGAATTCAATATCGCAAACTATATAACATCTACAAGGTTTTCTCACTTTCATTTAGTAACGAGCTCAGATCAACCATGGGGCGTTTGTTTATTCCCCCATCAAAGTCACCAGGAAAACGCTCAAGAAGTAATTCCCCACCAAAACAGCTATCATCTAATTCAAGAGGTGACCAGGGGCCTGTAAGGTATTTTCTACCTATACGTTATGTTGATCAGCTTAGACGACATGTAGCATGGTTGGAAGCACAAATCAGAATTGGCGAACAAACAATGCTAAAGTGTAAAGATGATATTGATCACCGACGCGGAAAAATATTGGAGTGCCAAGAAAAGATCAACAATATCATGAAACAAATGGAACTTTCGTAGTGAATTTTTTTATTGTGTCTATACTATTTTGAGATAGGTTTGAATTGATTAACACTCTTTGATGGTTGCATAATTTTATTATTTGATTACCAATTTGATGTGTGTTAAATAGTTGTGTGCTTTATTGTTTGATTACAAACATAATAAATTGTCTAAGAATACAAAGATCCAACCAAAAAAAAGAGGTATTATCCTCTCACAGTTATAGATTATCTCCTACTTTCACAATTCCATGGCCTCATCAAAATCAAACAGTGATACAAGGACAGGAAAACGCCAAAGAGATAATGATGTTAATCCAATTCGTGATAGATACAAAGCCTTCGACATATCAAAGAATATATTGGCTAAGTGTGAATCGGGCAAGTATGCAACTGAACGATCATTGATTGATCTATACAACAACCGTATAAGGCTTCTTGAGGAACAAAACAGAAAGGATGAGGAAATCATACGAGAACGCCAAGAGAGAATTGAAATTCGGAATATAAATATAGCAGAAGAACAGCAGAAAGTTGCTGATATTTACAAAGATATTGAGAACAGTCATGTTATTCCTTAGTGTTTTTTTTTTTTTTTTTTTTTTTTTTCCCTTTAAGATTCATGATGTTATTTGTGACGTTCTTTTGCTTATTTGAATAATAAAGCTTGCAATTACTCTTTTAAAAAAGTTTTCATGAAACAATAACTACTAATTGTAATTGTATGCCCACACAGTTTGTTATGCTTGAAGGATTTGCCCTTTGTAGTTATGTAAGTTATGACTTTGTACTGAATGTGATAGCAGTTAGATGAATAGAAACACACAAGGTACAAGTTTTGGATTGCGGTTTGTACTGCTCATATGTCGTTGTTGTTGAATTTGATAATTATGTCAACAAAAAATAACAATGAGGCAAAGACAACACTACAGATAACTAATAAATTAACTTATTGATGTGGTTGTTATGTATATTTTAAACTATTCATCAAACAGATTAACCAAATGAAGAGCCTGTTGAACATTGTATACGAAAACACTAATAAAACAACTTAATTAAAAAGATTCATCTTCATTGCGTTGGATTCTTCCTCGCGCACTGCATCTTTTGTTTGGGCAAGCAATGCTCCCATCACTTCGAGCAGTACCCGGCGCCTCTCTTGAGTTTTCTTCAATGCGTCAAGTGAATCCAATGCGACATCACGAGGTCCTAATGTTTCCAAGTCAACTATCATTGATTGGTTCTTTGCTATAACTCTCCTCATATGCTCGCAACAAGTGTGAATCAATTCTGCACAAATGGCTTCTTCACATGCCTGTTGGACAAACCAAACACGCATGCAGTCATGCAGCTTGGACGATCCAGAGAGGTTGCTTAGCTCCTCTAAAACCTGGAATGGCGCCATTGAAAACGTTTTTCCAAAAAATGGTTATCCTTTCCCTTTTGGTATGCTATTTATAGACGAAATCATGTTTAAAAAAAATTAAAATCCAGTAATTATCTTATTTTCAAGTCTGTGATAGGAGCAATATTTAAATAAAGATGTTACAATTCCTAATGATAATATTTTGTTAACAAATATAAGCAAATATTAAAATTAAAATACCACAATTCGGGTGTTAGATGTAAAGTACAAATATTTTGTTAACATATATGCTACTATATAGTAGTAGATAAGTATGGTTATGCAATATGTTACTTTTCAACCATTAATAAACACTAATTTCACTTAAAAAACAAATAAACATCTACAAACCTTTTCAACGCCATTTTGATATACTATACAACACTACCAAGTTTACAATATACAGGTTGTGTTATAAACATGGTCGCTGTATCAGAAGATTTGGCAATACGACCAAGAGGAAGACCACAAAAAACACATAGAATAACAGGCAGCACGTCCTATATACAGAGTGTAAGGCCCATTCAACCGACGGGTCAACTCCAAACAGGTAATTACATTGTTTGAAACTACACACCATCATATTTACAGTATGCCAACATTGTATTGAACATCGGTGATTACAACAGAATATATCCATTTTTTCTATAAAATAATGTATTAACAGTATGCCAACGTTGCAGTGAACATGGGTCGTTCAAAAAAAATACAAAACTTACCCATGGGTAGATTCTATTATAGTGTTTAATATTGGCCAGGTCAAGGGGGGTGCGTTAGATTGAATAAAGGAGAGTAAGGTCAAACGGGATTGAAAGTAGACCAAAGTATAATTTTAACAAGTACAAATACAAATTGTAAGGTTATTATCGTCAACCTATATTAGATGTATTCCTAAATGAAAGCATTAGTTATTTGTAAAGAAGAATATAACAAATAAGTATTTAAATTGTAGTGTTCAGGTATTTAGTTTTTTCTTATGAGTAACCCATAAAGGGTGACTTAAAAGCAGTTCATTGGTTTACTTATACTATGATTGTCATGGCAGCTATATCAGATGATTTAGCAATACGGCCACGTGGAAGACCACAACAGAAAGATGAACTTACAGGAAACACATTGTATATGCAAGTTGTGAAACCAATACGACCTGGGGAACGACCACCAATATACCCAATCCAAACATGTTATATCATTTATAGAAACTGCATATCATGATAATTACATTCTATGTTTGCCTACAACAACGAGCAATCAGTTATATTAATGTGTCTTTGTTTTGCAACAGATGTCGGAAGCTTTAGTATCCGGCCAACGCGCACACCTTCTCAGACCAAAACAAACACGGGAAAAGGAATCAACCAACAAACAGGCTGTGAACATCCAACACTAATAAAGAGACCAAGAGGGCGTCCTTTCAAAGACCCAACCAAAACACGTAATACATTTTCAATTTTTTGAACAAGTAGCTAATAAATATTATAATTATTAACTGTTATTCATTCACTTTTGCTGCAGCAATCGATAAAGAGCCCGTGTACCTTGGAACCATCCACTCTGGTGTGCACACTTCGAAACGCAAATCACAAAGGCTGCAGGACAAAATAATACCACCTACGAAGAAAATCCCTAGGCGCGAAGGTTTAAACAATGGCACCTCAGCACACAATCACGATGGTCAGATAAACATGTTTAAAGGAATATCTAATGGTACATTCGTTAGACAGTTCCCTGATAAAGACAACATTTGTGCCAAAAACAAAATGAATGGTTTTTCTTTTTTCCTTTGAAATTTAATTAATTACTTGGCTATTCTCAGATTATCTTGACCATGGAGATCCCGTTTACACGTGTGAATCCTGCGACGCACTGTTGTGGCATGCTGAATCTACGGTGGGGGCGACAGCTTCAGGCACTCGATCATACTCTATATGTTGTGGTAAGGGAAAGGTGAAATTAGGAACGAAAGTTAAGAATCCACCACAATTGTTAGCACAACTTATGAATGGTGAACATCCAAAGAGCAAGGATTTTGTTGATAACATTAGGCGATACAATTCAATGTTTTCATTCACGTCCATGAGTGCAAAACAGGATACGTCTGTTAACCAGGGATATGGACCGTATTGTTACAGGATTCACGGAGAAAATTACCACATGATGGGGAGCCTCTTGCCTGAGGGCGATAGACCCCCTGTTTTTGCGCAACAATATATTTATGACCCACAGAACGAAATACAAAACAGGGTTAATTCGGTCAGGTATTCCACCAATAATTATTACATGAGTACATGTACGTTGTTCATTCATTTTTAGATAAGCAACACTATATTAGTATAATTATATTTGTTTTATACAGCCCAAACGATGGCGCAATAACATCAAGTACCTATATCGTCGACCATCAACTGACTGTTGACTTACGCGACATGCTGGATACCATTAATCCATTGGTTGCTCAGTTCAGAATGGCTGGAGAACAGTTGGTTAGGAAACATGATGAAACGAGGTTCAGACTACGCCTTATCGGTACAAGAGAACGAGATGGTCGAAACTATAACCTACCCACAGCTGATGAAATTGGAGGTTTAATAGTTGGTGATTTTGACACAACAACTAATAAAAGGGACATCATTTTACACCCACAGGAAGGCGGTCTTAAAAGAATAAGTGAATTGCACCCATCGTATCTAGCATTGCACTACCCACTGCTATTCCCTTACGCAGAAGATGGTTACTGGACAGATATATACCACGTGGGTGTTACTGATCATACACCAACAAACAAGAAAACAAGGGTAACAATGAGGGAGTATTTTGCGTATCGGCTGCAGGAAAGGACGGGTGTTTTCTCGATGATACTCAACGCAAGGAGACTATGCCAACAATTTATTGTTGACGCATACACTATGGTAGAATCTGAAAGAATGTCGTTTATTAAAAATCAGCAGAAGGATTTGAGAAGTGAAACATATTCTAAACTTGCGAAATTGGCGGAGCAGGAAGATTCCGGGGTCATGTTACGAGGGAAAAAGGTTATTTTACCGTCGTCATTCACTGGAAGTCCAAGATACATGATGCAAAATTATTTGGATGCCATGACAATATGCAAGGTTTACGGATATCCTGACCTGTTTATAACATTCACGTGCAACCCAAACTGGCCGGAAATTGCACGTTTTGTCGCAAAAAGGGGGCTAAAGCCTGAAGACAGACCGGATGCCATAACAAGAGTCTTTAAACAAAAACTGGACTCTTTAATGAGGGATTTTAAAGACCGGCATTATTTTGGACATTTGAAAGCAGGTACAATCATTATACATTTATTAACAAATACAAAGTAATTGAATCCGTTATTAGTTAATTGTATGTCATGCTTAACACTATCAACCTATTACAGCTGTTTATACTGTCGAGTTTCAAAAAAGAGGGCTGCCACATGCTCATATTTTGCTTTTTCTGGAAGAACGTGATAAAATCAAGACAACCCGCCAAATTGATCGTTTTATTTCGGCGGAAATACCTGATAAAAAGGAAGATCCTGAACTATACGAGATCGTTACCGATCATATGATGCATGGACCATGTGGCCCACAGCGCCCTACTTGTCCATGCACGGTTAAAAACAAATGTACAAAGAAATTCCCCAAAGAGTTTAACGATTCAACAGTCATAGACGAGAACGGTTATGCACTTTATAAGAGGAGGAACGACGGTTGTACAGTGACTAAAAGTGGTTCAGAATTACACAACGGATACGTGGTCCCTTACAACCCGGGGTTGTTGAGGCGGTACCAATCGCATATTAACGTGGAGTGGTGCAACCAAATGGGTTCTATAAAATACCTTTTCAAATACATAAACAAGGGTCCAGATAGGGCTACAGCGGCGGTAGAAGACCAGGAGATAGACGAAGTCAGTGATTACTATGACTGTCGATATCTTTCGGCTTGTGAAGTAGCATGGAGGATTTACAAATTTGACATACATTACAGATTCCCTCCGGTTGAACGATTGCCGTTTCATTTAGAAGGCGAACATTCGGTCGTATTTGATGCTTCGGAAAGCATTGACTGTACGTTGGATAAGGCATCCATAAATGACACAAAATTCGTACAGTGGATGAAAACAAATGAGACTGATGTAGAAGCGAGGACTTTACTTTACCACGAATTTCCACAACACTATGTATGGAAACAAGAGGATAGAGTTTGGGTTAAAAGACAAAAAGGCACGTCAATTGGACGTGTGCATCATGTATCACCATCAACCGGTGAACTGTTCTACCTGCGAGTCCTTATTAACAAGGTCCCGGGCGCACGAGATTGGATCGATTTTAAAAAATTTGAAGGTGTTACAAACAACACATACAAAGAGGCGTGCCAGGCACGAGGTCTATTGGAAGACGATAAAGAATACATTGACGGGTTGTTAGAAGCTAGCCTATGGGGAACCGGAAACTACCTACGAAAATTTTATGTCATTCTTATCCTAACAGATTGCATGTCTCGACCAGAATTTGTTTACGAGAAGACGTGGGAGGTGATGGCTACTGACGTACTACACGCGGAACGAATAAAAAGAAATGATCCAGGTATGAAATTTTCACTGTAATACAGTCTCTTAATACCTACTCGGTTGTCTAACTGATATCATTATAATTCTTTATAAATGCATCACAAACAACTACAGTTTACAGCACAACAAATACACATAGTTTACACACACATATCCTGACGTCTAATGACATTATCCATAATAAAATTTTAGGTTCACAAAAAACATACCTAAAGCACTTATTCATCAGTACCATACCAAACAGGCAGCAACATCAAACGTATAACACTGGGATATTGCCTTAATATTCCTGTAAGAAACTTTCCTGTCGGTTTCCTTTATGCACACCCAACCTTCCCAATAATGGTTGTCAAGTTTTATCAAAAACTGTGAACCCATGTTTCTGAAAAAAATTCGAATAGATTTAGTGAGTTAAACACCAAAAAACCCTAACTAAAAATATCAAACATTTAAAAATACACATTAACAGGCAAGAAAAAAAAACACTAACCCAATAATCAGGTGTGGTTGTATACCATAGTTTTATGAAACTAACCCCAAATTATTGAATTTCACTATTTCTAAAATTACCCAGCAACACACCATGATACCACTTCAGCCTTATAATAGTGTAATAAACAACATGAGCCATCGATAACAAACCAGTGGTATTCCATAAACCAGTTCGAACCCTCCTATATTTCCCAAAACGTTCACAAAAAAAAAACGCCCAAATACTGTTATTAGAATGAGTGTTTTAGTGCCTTTGGAATGGAACTTTTATTTATAAAACTAATAAATCGAAATGAACACACACAAAAAAAAAATACTACCTCACAGTCATGCTCGCTAATTAACCATCCAAATGTGTGTGTGTGTTGGGCTGTTATTACAAAGTTACAGGCATGTGAAAAATAATATATGTCTATCAGTTTGTGTGTTACAATTAAACTAACAAATGCGCATTTAATTTTTGCAGATTTGGAACTTTCAGACGAGCAAAGAAAGAACATATGTCTTACATATATCGAACACATGCTGCTTTGTAACAATAAAAGTTTGCGGAACATCCCAAACATGCCTTTCCCAAACGAAATGTTGCTTATGGCACATTACAATAGACTCATATCGGATGAGTTAAAATACAACAAAGATGAGTTACGTGAACAACATACCAAGCTCTTTGGTACGCTAACAAACGAACAGAGAGATATATATAATACTTTAATGGACGCTGTCAACGAAACAAAAGGAGGCATGTTCTTCGTATACGGATACGGGGGCACGGGTAAAATGTATCTTTACAAGACCTTGTCCGCAGCAATTAGATCGAAAGGAGGTATAGTTTTAAATGTCGCATCAAGCGGTATAGCCGCGCTTTTGTTGGAGGGGGGAAGAACGACACATTCTCGATTTGCAATTCCCATCAATGTGGTCGATGATTCTATGTGCCACATCCCAGCAGATAGTGAACTTGCTGAGCTTATAAGGGCATGCAAACTAATCATATGGGATGAAGCTCCAATGACACATAGACATTGTTACGAAGCCTTCGATAGGACACTAAGAGACATATGTAGGCCGCACCTATCAACACCATCTGGACAAGTGTTTGGAGGAAAAGTGGTTTTATTTGGAGGTGACTTTCGCCAAATCCTTCCGGTCATCACGAATGGTTCAAGACAACAAATCGTACATGCATCAATAAACTCTTCATACCTGTGGGAGCATTGTACGGTACTACGACTGAACATCAACATGAGGCTCGGAACAAGTAAAAATAATTCCGAGCGTAAAGAAATCCAAGACTTTGCGGACTGGATATTGTCAATTGGAAATGGAACAATCGGAGGTAAAGAAAACAAAGAATCGACAGTTGAATTCGCGGACGGTATGCTCATCCCAGATTCAGAAGATCATGTTGGTACTATAATAGAAGAAACTTACCCAGATTTGCTCAAGAACCTTTACAGTCCGTCCTATTTTCAAGAAAGGGCCATCCTCGCCCCAACTCATGAACTTGTGGATATGATCAACGACAGGATGCTTAAACTACTCGATGGAGATCCAACAACCTATCTAAGTTCCGACTCAATTGGTATTGCTGATGAAGACACGACTTTTAATCCAGAATTATACACGTGTGAATTTCTTAACAGCATTAAGATAGCCGGACTCCCACGTCATTCATTGACTCTGAAAATAGGCACCCCTGTTATGTGCATGAGAAACATTGATCAAACAGCTGGATTATGCAATGGAACAAGGCTACAAGTTCGCAGACTCGGTACTAATATAATTGAGGCTAACATTATATCAGGCGGAAGTGTTGGTACTGTTTGTGCTATACCACGTATGGTATTAAGTCCATCAGAAACCAAAATCCCTTTTAAATTTAATCGAAGGCAATTCCCAGTATCACCGTGCTTCGCTATGACCATTAATAAAAGTCAAGGCCAAACATTGACGCAAGTTGGGCTGTTTCTCCAACGACCAGTGTTCTCACACGGCCAGCTTTATGTGGCAGTATCTCGCGTCAAGAACAAAAAAGGTTTGAAGATCCTTTGTTGTGATAACGATGGGCAATACTCAAAATCAACGACGAACGTTGTGTATAAAGAAGCATTGTTTCGCATCTAAAGATTGTTGTTAAATTATACAGTTTACCGTTAAACAGGTACGTTACTAACCTTTCATTAACAATGCCTATCTGTTTGTTGTCGCATCTTAGCAGTTGCACATATACATTCTAAGCGATTAAACTAACTTGCTCCATGTAAAGTAACAGACAAATTAAACAAAGCAACATCTGTTGATAAAACGAGCATTTTTAGCATTTACAAAATTACAGCATATTGAGTTGATGCTGTCAGAAATGTTACTGCAGTTACCATACATAGTGTATTCTGCACATATAAACATAGAACAAAATAGCCACACACCAGTGATTACGTGTGTTGTGTTTGGAGTTACAACGCTACTGCCATAGTGAGCCAAACACGTACGTGTTTGTCTATTCAAATGTCACAAACCAGATATGAACCAACATCAAATGTACTTAGGCCCACCACAACCAACTGCAAAGTTAACACACATGAAATACCGGAATCTCATTGTTTTCATCCACTACAGTGTCCACAATGGTGTTCACCAACTTAAAACGAAGTAACCTCCCATGCCTTAACCCACAAATGTCTGCAAACGCCTTGAAATTCCCGATCAACTTGACTGCAAGTTTCCTGTTCGGCCTTTGAGAGTCGTTGACCGTGGCAACCTTCACAATGAACCTCTCATCAGCGTGCATAAGAATCGCCGCCCTATATCTGTGCATTTCATGATCGGCGGAGAAATTCTTTGGTACAGACTGTTGAAAATATATAATTTGTTCAGACATTGTGGATTAACAAGATTTGACAAATTATAATCAATCAAAATTAGATTTATACAAATTTCATTATTACTGTATCCCTCAATTACTTACCACGTGGTAAAACTCCAGCACCGTCCCATCAAGCATAACATAAAACACATGGTTCTCATCGTTATGATGCGTGTGTCCTCGCCAGGTGCATCTGTGGTGAGCTCTCTCATCTAAGATTACATTTACAAACACCAGGTTAATCGTTATAATACGTATGGTGGTCTATTTCCTCTAAAAATATGTTTACCAAGGCAATATTAGTCAATGTATTTCTAAAAAAGATTCACGGGTGAAAGTGTTGAAACCTTCCATTGCATAGCCTGGTATCTCACGCCCGAGCACCCTCAGCAATGTTGGCCGGACAGTCTCCGGATACACACAGGTACCATTGTGTCGGAAAAGTGCGAGATTCAACTGATAATCACCTAAATTAGTGAACACCATCGGCTGACCAATTTCGATTCCAAAATCAGCAACAAGCTTATCCCAAGCCCCACCAAACAACCTGTTATGCCTCACAACACTGTTTACGTCCAGCTGCACCCTTTCATTGTTCACCACAGCACTAACACCATTGGCATGAACTGTCAATGTGTCGTTCCATAAGTTTTGTAAAAAATCTCCTGGAAGAACCTGCACTTTCAGCATGAAAAAAGAGCGCATGAACAGAATACATGGAAATTACATTCAAAATGTGTGGAAACATTTTTCCGTACACATATCTACTTGATTTCAATTTTCATTTAGATGCATTAATCCCAGATGTGATACAATTATTTTATAACATTTACTTGGGTATTTTTAAAATCCCACGCATCAACAACAGCCACAAAGTGTACCAACGTTGTTGTTTACTCAAAATATATACCAACGTTGTTGCGTACGGATATCTACTTAGTAACAGGCTTCATTTATATTCATTATATCAGATTTTCGATGTAGTAGTTTTATACCATTTATTTTGCCTTTTTTAACAGCATATCAAACCCAAACATATAGCCACAAACGAATACTGTACCACTGTCAAGCACCTATTAAAATCTTATGAAATACAAGTACCATTTATTAAGAACAGGCACACATAAAAGTCCAACCATTCACAACATCCACCCACCTTTTCTCTGTTTAAGCATTGTATCCCTTTTTTATTACAAACATATACAGACACACTTCGCAAATATAGACTCCATGTATTCACATTAAACACCTTTGCATATTAACCATCGTTCACTCTAAAATAAACTTAATGCCAGCTATCAAAATAGACATAATTAAACACGGCTGTAACTCGATTTACTTTATAACAAACATGTATATTCTCCTCTGTTTACGTATTATAACATTTTTTAAATATTTTCCTCTGCTTACGCGTTATAACACTATTTTTACCGTGATCGTTTCACGTCGACAGTCTCTTGCATATTAACCATAATCTAAACTAAATATATTACCAACAATGTAAAATTTCGTCGATATTTCATAATATGTTTACATCTATGTAAACTAAAAACCATGTATATAGGGCGGTAAATCCCGGAAACGTACCTGTCCTCCATCACGGAATATAGCCAAGCACCTCACATCTCTGTTCCTCACAGCAAGACCTTCATAACCAGGACCTTCGGTACCGTCCACGTTGTATCCAGTAACATAGAAAGTACCCAATGCCTCCTTCACGAAATGTAGCGTTTTGATTGAGGGCGGGATGTTATCCTCTACAAACTTTCTCCACTCATCTCCGTGAACTTGCATATCACCATCCATAAGCCTTATCAAACATATATACCTGGATCTATTGTTCCCGATAAGAAATATGTACTCTTCGTCTTCATAAAATCTCTCGGCAAATACCGTAGGCAACCTCTATAAATGCAAAACTTAAGTCACTTATAATGCTAAGAACACATGTTACAATTAAAAAGTTATACATTTAGGGAATAACAAAATCACTTGCAATTCCATATTTACAAGTAGTCCAGCATACAAACCTGGTATTCCGGATTTGTTTCTTCATTGAGGCGAACCATAAATTGTTGATCCATTTCCCTGCTTTCAACCATAGAGTATCAGTACAACGATTGGAAAGCATTGACATTCATTATTAAAGGTAACACACACGGCCCTTAGAACAATTACTAATTCAGACAACGAGATACACTATCTTCAATGACTAAAAAAACATACGCATCCAACATCGTAATGTGCACAGCCCATAACATCTATATATCTCAGGCCTTAGACTACCCTATTTGGCCACAGTGTACGACAATGCGGAGGTATGACAAGAAACACACGTAGTATCAACGATAACAACACCGGAAACCGTAAGACACGGCAACGTTTTTCACCAATACGGACCCAAATACACCCATTCCGGGAAAAAACATATTCACAAAATGATTAGTTTGACTTCGACAAAAATAACATCAAACATGAAATCCCAACAACTTACAACCCCCATAATCAACGACCCAAACAATCTATAACAAACATATTTCATGAAGATATACCAAAAACCCATTTGCCTGGCAACAGTATTTTCCTTACCATCTATGTTCTATAGCCACAACACCCTATAGCAGACAGGTTTCATGAAGATCTACCCGAAAACATGATCCTACCAGCATTTTTTTTGCTACATTCTTAATATAGGTAATCAACAGGTCCTACATTAAATACTTAATCAAGTTAGTTAGATCATAAGGCAAACAACAAAGATCCACACATGCAGCTACAGATTACTAACTTAAATATAAACATAAATAAAATACAAATAGACAATCAAACGAGTTGGGTTTCATTCTTTCAGTAAGTAAATCGATTAACAAAGGTTACCAACATGTGAATGCAGATATGAGATCAAGATAGTATGATTCACCTTTTTTTTTTTCTCGAGCACAGATATTTTGGAAGGTGGAAGTTTGTTCTTATCAATTTGTTTGTGTTATCGATAATCCAGTTATGATTGTTCTGGACAGGATGCAATCAATTACATTTGAGAAAATTAAAAGATGCCACACCAAGACTATAGGCATAGCTTAGTAATTAGTATGCTACAGAACTTGCATGCATTTCTAAATGTTACACAATCAAAATGTTGTAATGTCAATAAACTGGATTTAACAAAAAAATTAAGTAAATGCAATAAAAGACCTTAACAAATAGTAATTACTATCATAAACTATACACTATATTAAACTATACACTATATTAACTATACACTAAATACAAAACATGACCCCCCATCTTCCCAACGTCGGTTACCCCTACAAAATATTCCTTACAAAATAATCTCATAATAAATAAAGTCATCGAAATTAAGCTTACAAATCATGCCCACCCGTCGAGCTCCCTAAAAATGGTTTCATAAAAAGTACAACTTACAAAATAAAATTACAAGTCATGCCCCCTGCAAAAAAATCATTACAAAATAATTTCATAATAAATAAAGTCATCGAAACTAAGCTTACAAATCATGCCCACACGTCGAGCTTCCTAAAAATGATTTCATAATAAGTAAAACTTACAAAATAAAATTACAAGTCATGCCCGCCCATCGGGCGGGCCTTGACACACACACACACACACACACACACACACACATATATATATATATATATATATATATATATATATATATATACACACTACTACTACTCCCTCTGTCCCAAAATAAGTGTCCAGTTTGACTTTTCAGAGTTAAACTGGTTCAACTTTGACCTTAAATATTTTTTTTGTATTATATAATACTAGATGAAAAATTATACCAATAAAAAATACACTTAAAAACCAATCCATTCATACATTTTGCATAAAGTATTATATAACACTCGCAAAAATAGATAAAGTCAAAGTTTAACCAGTTTGACGATTACAAAAATAAAATGATTAAGCATTAACACATTTCTTATTCAATAATACAATACATGCAGTTTCGTATCAATGGAAGCCTTCGATGAAGAAGCTAAGTAAATGCTACTTAAAAGCAATTTATTTTTATAAAAATTCCTCTTTATTCCCTTGTGTTTAGCGAAAGAATTTTTCACGAGCAATATGACATTTTTTGGAAAAGATGGCTCAAAATATCAAATCTAACCGGAACAAAAAAAAAATAAGAAGAAAAAAAAAAAATTATTAGTTAACTTAATTTAAATTCTATTTAAGGGTTCATCGATTTAGTTATCGGGTTGTTATGTTTATTAACAATTCATTTTTTTCTAATCGATGACTATGATTATGTTTGACGCGGAGCTTTTTGGGCGATGAGCGGTGAGCAATGAGCTTTTTAATTTTTATTGTTCGTTTGGCAAAGGAGCGATGAGCTTTGCTAATTTTTAAGAATGATCATTATTTCAAAAGCTGTGAGTTATGAGCCATGAGCTATGAGCTACCACTAATAAAATAAAACCTTTGTTGAATTCGGGTCATCTGATCGGATCCTAAATCAATGTTACTTTTACAAAACACACCCTGTTAGTAGAAAAAAAGAAAAAGAAAACAAACATTTTAGACACTTTTTAACTGAATCGAAAGAAACATTTTAGACACTTTTTAGCATCTTCTTGAACCGCATAAAATAAAACCTTTGTTGAATTCGGGTCATCTGATCGGATCCTAAATCAAATCGCCGTTTTGTACCAATAATTGAACCGTAAACAATGGTAAGTTAACCTAATTTCATTTTAATCATTATGATGATGATCTGTTGTTGTACTAACTGATTTTATTTCTTTTTGTTATGTTTCAGCCTTTGAGACTTGAGATCAAGGTACTACTGTTTGTCACTCATATTTAATTTTATTTATTATTATATTTAGGTTTAGGTGTTAGTTAGTTAGTTAGTTATGCTAATTATATAAGAGAGTTTTTGTGGCAGAGGAAACTTGCGCAAAGGTCCGAACGAGTAAAGTCCGTCGATCTGCATCCCACCGAGCCATGGTGTGAATTTAATTTAATATAATACATTGTTAGGCAATCATTTATGTATATTATTTGTAACGCTTCTTTTCGTGTTTTACAGGGTTCTAGCGAGTTTATATACCGGGACGATTTGCATATGGAATTACCAGACACAGGTGTGTGTGTCACTAGTTTAGCGTTTATTAGGAAGTGGAATGATATTAGTTTACGGGATTCGGTTGACACCTCTTTGGTAGACATACATGCATACTAATAAATGATCTGCGATAAACACCTAAGGAATAATTAGCCTGCAACCTATTCCGTGAGAGCAATTGAGCAAGTAGCTAATGCCGCCATTTATGTGACACAATATTAATGACTTGAAATGTTGAATACTTACAGATTGTCTATTTAGTTTTCAACAAGAAAATAAACTTAGGTTTACAATTACATAGTGGAGACATTTATGAAATCGGAATTAAGTTAAATTCCTATATGGGCTCAACTGCTCAAACGCCTTTGGACTCCTGTAACGTGGCAAATAAATGTATATGATAACTAAGCTAATCCGCGGCTAGGCTCATTATGTTCCAACTGAAGCAGATCATTAATTGATATGCCCTATCATGATATCCCCGTGGAGAGTTTACCCTGAAGATCTCGTTAAGGCTTATTGAGAAACATTCAATTTTATGTCACTATGCCATTTTCTTCTCTGAACTGATGAAAGTTGGTTCAGTTAGTTAAATTTCAACTGCTTACGTTGACCATGGAACTCCTGAGAAGTGTAGCTTAGTTACTATTGATTAGTTTATTCAGTAAATTTTTTATAATTTAGTTGTTGAATGATGTTATCAAGGATGGTTTCGAGTAACAAAAGATATGTGGATAAAATATTCACGTTTCATAGCCTTGATAAGTGCTTCACTCTCCTTTATACGTCAATCCAGAATTCCTTTGTATTACCTATATATTCAGATATTCCTAATGATGATAATTTAGTCCATCACTGAACATATGCCTCGCCTTTTTCTATTGTTGTAGACTATGGTAAAATCGTTCGAGGTTACAGAATTACCAGGTCTGTCTTCAGAGTTTCTTCTGATGTATTTTTATGCCTGGTTTTAGCCTGAAAGGAAACTGAATTGTATTCTGATGCTTTTACAACATATTTTGCAGTCAGATCAGCAAAGTTCATAGCACGCAAACAATGGGTTGTTGCTGGTGCAGATGATATGTTTATGCGGGTTTACAATTACAATACAATGGATAAAGTCAAAGTATTCGAGGCACATACTGATTATATCCGTTGTGTGGCTGTTCACCCTACACTGCCATACGTATTGTCATCATCTGATGACATGCTTATAAAGCTTTGGGACTGGGAGAAGAATTGGTTTTGTACTCAAATCTTCGAGGGTCATTCTCATTATGTTATGAACGTTACAATTAATCCCAAAGACACCAATACATTCGCAAGTGCATCACTTGATCGTACTGTAAAGGTAATCTTACAAACGCTCGCTAGATACTACTAGTAACTGACAATGGCCAGTATAACATATTGCAAGGGAGGTTAATGCACTATTATCTTTCATATTTTAGATTTGGAATCTTGGTTCACCTGACCCTAACTTCACGCTGGATGCGCATCTCAAAGGTGTGAATTGTGTTGATTACTTTACTGGTGGTGATAAACCTTATCTTATTACTGGATCAGATGATCACACTGCTAAGGTCTGTGGCCTTCCACTTTTCCACTTATGTGTATGGATTTCTGCAGTCTGTAACTTTGTAAGCAGGTATGGGATTATTATCAAACTAAAACTTGTGTCCAGACTCTAGAAGGTCACACACACAATGTTTCTGCTGTATGCTTCCACCCGGAGCTTCCAATAATAATTACAGGTTCTGAGGATGGTACTGTACGCATATGGCATTCAACCACTTACAGGTAAGTCGTGGTTTATGAGGTTTTATTCTATCGTTTTCATGGTCGTTTTTCTTCTTAAATGGGATCGTAACCTACTGGATTGCGTGTTATAGTTTATAAATTAGAAAACTGAAGTGATTTTTCTGTCTACCGTCCAAGGTTTAAAAGTACGGAAACGAGTTTCGAGGCATTTTCCCTCCGCCTCAAGAGGCGTAAGGTCGAGGCGAAATTAATTTTATATTTTTTATATATAAGTTTAAGACTTAAATGTAAACTATTAAAGATAGAGGGGGTCAAATATTTAAATACACAAACTTATTTTAAACTTTTTGAGTAAAATTTATAAGATTTGGAGACTAAATGTAAAATAGTGAAAAATAGAGGGGTTAAATGTTAAAAAGTTTAAACTTTAAACCCTAAAACACCACTTAAAATAAATTCCAGCAGCCACCCCTTTAAAATAACACAGCCTCACTAAAACAAAGTTCCAGCAGCCACACTTTAAAATAGCAGAGCCACCCCTTCACCCTCTCTCTGGTCAATTCGACGGCGTTGACCGTCATTTTGAACACAACCACCACTTATTTTCTCTTTAATTGGCTTAGATCTGAAGTTTGACCGGCATTCGCCGGAGTTGACCGCCTAATTTGGCCGATTTGCTGCTAATCGGGGCGGTGAAAGGTTCACGGAGGTAAGTTTGTTGTGAGGCTTTGTAGAACATATCTTAGCACTTGTTTGTTGCATGTGGATAAACCTATTCTAGGTTCTTTAGTGTTCATGTGACCATACTAAATTGTTGCTGCAAGTCGTAACTTGAATTCTGTTGAGTGTAATATTTGGAGTAAGAGGTTTGCTTGGAGATCTAAGCATATTCAACGTTGTTTATAATATTTTATGCCATCCTCAGAATAATTCTAGATACCTAAACATTTATCAGGACCAATGTGTTTGGAATTCATCACTTGTCTGGGACATAGTTGATAAGTATGTTGTTTCTTCTTTCCCCTTTCCTGGGACATTTTTTTCATTCCTTTGATTTTCAGGTTTCTGATGGAGAGAGGCTACCTTTAGCAGTTAAAGAGCTGGGAACGTGTGATCTTTACCCTCAAGTAAGTTGCATTTTTTTTTTATTCACAAAGCTTGTTGTTATCATGCTGATTGTTGTGTACCCATGTGTGCATCACTTTTTTGAGCTATTGTTGTGATTGTATTGGTGTGAATATGAGTTAGCTTTCTAGTTATTAGAAACCAGGAAAGCTCGAAAATTTGACACTTAATTTTGGACATGTCAACTGCTTTACACTAGTTTTTTACCACTGGTCTTCCATGGCTATGCAGAGCTTGAAGCACAATCCAAATGGAAGGTTTGTTGTTGTCTGCGGCGAAGGTGAATACATCATATATACAGCTTTGGCATGGAGAAATAGATCGTTTGGTTCTGCATTGGAGATTGTTTGGTCATCTGAGGGTGAATACGCTGTCAGGGAAAGTACATCCAAGATCAAGATTTTCAACAAATCTTTTCAGGGTTGTACTCTTTCGGTAACTTACAGTTAGACCTATAATTGAGTTGTGTAACTGTCATATTTACTAATCTAGTTCATAATCTATGTTATGGATGTTCTTGTCAATCAGGAAAAGAAGAGTATCCGTCCAACATTTTCAGCTGAGCGAATATTTGGAGGATCTTTGCTGGCTATGTGCTCAAAAGATTTTATATGTTTCTATGACTGGGCCGAGTGTAGATTGATACAACGGATTGATGTCAATGTCAAAGTAAACTATGCTTACCTCGGTCATCATTATTATTGGTGTCTTTTTCACCTCATCTGTTATCATGTCAGCTCCAGTTAGTAAACTCTTTCTTCGTTTTCATCTTTTTCTCAGAACCTTTACTGGGCTGATAGTGGTGATTTGGTGACAATTGCCACTGATTCATCGTTCTACATATTAAAGTACAATGTAAGATCTCTACCCATATACTCTTCGAATATATATTTCTTTTTGGTAGATATTTTCACATAAAAATTGAGATTAATGTAGTAAATTTGATTATCTTGCAGCGCGATGCAGTGTCTGCTCAACTAGATAGTGGAAGATCTGTAGATGAGCAAGTTATTGAGGATTCCTTTGAAAATCTCTATGAAGTAGATGAAAGAGTTAGAACTGGATTATGGGTTGGGGACTGTTTTATTTACAATAATTCTTCATGGAGGCTGAATTATTGTGTGGGTGGTGAGGTAGGGTTCATCGTTAGTTTTTTTTTAATAAGTAAACTTGCTAGGTTTTCTGTTAAGGTTATGACTCATCACATGATTTGATATATTTTCAGGTCACTACCATGTTTCATTTGGATCGACCAATGTATCTACTAGGATATTTAGCTAATCAGAGCAGGGTTTATCTCATTGACAAAGAATTTAAGTGAGTCTGTGTTTGGGTGTTATTCTATTTGATTCAGTTGTAAGCATCACTACTGATCTTGTATTCTTATTATTTACAATGCAGTGTTATCGGATACACCTTGCTCCTCACCTTGATCGAGTATAAGACACTAGTGATGCGTGGAGACCTTGAACGAGCTAGTGATCTCTTGCCATCAATCCCGAAGGAGCATCATAATAGGTAGAGTTCAAATATTGTGTTTTACATAAGTTATTGGTGTAACCACCACCAATTGGCCTAGTGGTAAGGTCTTTGGTTTCCTCACAAGAGGTCAAGGGTTCAAATCTCGCTAGGTGTGTACATTTGGGGGTGGCTAGGGAAGGGTCGGAAATGGTCCCGTGATTAACCCGGTGAGGCCGCGTGCATCTAAGTCAAAAAAGGCTCACGCCCCCTGGGCAACCTCGACAGGGAAAACCTCATCCGTTTAATTATTTGCATAAATTATTGGTGTGATCTGAACATCTCATCCCTATGCCGAGTAGCTTGATTATATGAAGCTTTTGAATCACAAACTAGGTGATTGTAGTTCACATCCATGTTCTGTTTCAGTAGAAAGGTCACATCCCGAGATGGAAACTGTGTTTTGACATAAAAGGTCATGGGATGTGACCTTTTATTTAGCATATCTTTTACTAGTGCCTTCTCTAATCATAAATTTGTTTGCTTAATGTTCCTAATTTTAGAGTCAAATTCTGGGGACATAGAAGGATCTATTTTTTTGTTAAACATAATTCTTGGATCTAAGTCAATTGTATTGTTTCTTTTGTAGTGTTGCTCATTTTCTGGAATCACGGGAAATGATTGAAGAAGCCTTGGAAGTTGCTACAGATCCTGACTATAGATTTGAGCTAGCCATTCAGCTTGGTAAACTCGACATTGCAAAGGTGAACAGCTCAGCTGCTGCAAACAATACTAATCTTTGACCGCAATTTTTGTTTATTTATTTATTTTTTAACTGCTAGCTCCTTTGTGCTCATGATGACAATTTTAAATTTGTTTTTATTCAGGATATTGAGCCAGTAGCTCAGAGTGAGTCAAAATGGAAGCAATTGGGTGAGCTGGCTACGTCTACGGGAATGGTATTTTTCGTCCTTAGCCGAAATTCTTCATACATTTTTTTGTCTTTAAATCTCATAGATTGGATCATAGTGATCAATAGGATCAAATGGGAATATGTATGTGTTGAATGATCACTGTTGAACATTTTTATAACCTTATGTGAGATTTGGCATATTGCAGTTGGACATGGCGGAGGATTGTTTGAAGCATGCAAATGACTTGAGTGGTTTGTTGCTGCTTTATTCATCTTTAGGATATGCTGAAGAGATTGCAAAACTTGCATCTCTTGCAAAAGAGAATGGAAAGAATAATGTTGCGTTCGCTTGTCTATTTATGTTGGGGAAACTGGAAGACTGCCTGCAGTTGTTGGTTGACAGGTTAGTCCTTGCGTTTGATACATAGATACAACACCCACATGAAGTTGGCCATGATGCGCATTTTTGAAATATTTCTTCTTACAGCAATAGGATACCTGAGGCTGCCTTGATGGCACGATTATACCTTCCAAGCAAAGTTTTGGTACCCACATTAAAGCTTCTGTAGTTTTGTAGGACATCTCTTTTGAACATCCTTCCTTTTTGAGTCCATTTTACTTTAATATCGTGGACTACTAAAAACAGAGGGTCAGCGCTGTTGTTTTTAAAAGCAAACAAACAATAATTATATATAGGATCCTCTTTTTTCCACTTGTGATATCTGTATAGGTTCAAGTTTGTTGCATTTTGCTTTAATTTTTTATACGGATTATGATTATACAAATTCACACTGATTATATATAATCCTGGGCGGGTTGTTTGACATGATTCAACTGCAGGTTAACCAGAAGGCAGCAGAATCTTAAGCAGATCCTGAAGAATACCCTAATATGTTTGAGGACTGGCAACTTGCACTCGAAGTTGAAACAAAAGCTGCAGGCACGAGGTTAGTTATCCTTCGTAATAGTAGTATGTGAACCAGTATATTTCTTTGTTTCTCATGTGTAGTTGTGAATTTGTATGAATGTGTAAGAGTATAAAATGAATCTCTGAATTGCTTGTGACATTACTCCATTTTTCTGTAGGGGTCACTATGCTCCAGCAACAGAATATGTCAACCATGTTGATAGATCGCATGTCAACCTAGTCGAAGCTTTTAAACACATGAAATTGGACGTTGAGGAACCACTTCAAAATGGAGGGTTGGATCATGAGGTACGTTTTTGCATTGATATAAGAATCCATTAGTGTATTCTTCTACTAAATGAAGCTTGTGAAAGGAAAATTTAAACATTCAACCAACACCTGATACCTACCTACTGAATGCAAGCAAGACTATGTATAGGAACACATAAGAAACTCT
Organism: Artemisia tridentata subsp. tridentata; assembly: GCA_021014915.2. NCBI lineage: Eukaryota > Viridiplantae > Streptophyta > Magnoliopsida > Asterales > Asteraceae > Artemisia > Artemisia tridentata. Next base: position 28,727,677 of record CP139506.1, on the reverse strand, counting down.
AAAATCAATTCAAGTAAACAAACTAAAATTTCTCGATCGAAACATGATCCAAAAGCATTAACAAGTTTCAACAATAGCTTCTAAAAACAACTAGAAAGTTTCTGAGAGATTCAGCAAACCAAGAAGACCATCTGAATGTAGATTAGTGTACGCGTAACTTAATCCATTGAGGAATGGCTCCTTTCAGCTCAGTAATGGCACCATTACGATTGTCGGCCCTTATCTTCTCGATCTCCTTTTCAGTAGTTATATAAGGTGCATCATAAGAATGGATGGAAGTATCTATTACAACAGTTTCGAGTCTACCAGCAGCATTGCCTACCATGTACAAAATAATCTGACAGGCGCTATCTCGACAACGAAAACCACCAATCTCAAGATGCTTGAGTTGTGGAAAATCGTGACCAAAAGCTACTAACGAAGCTTTGTTTTTTGTGATTGTTGCATTCCAATGTAGCTGCAAAAAGATCATATCCACATAGTTTATGAATTAGCAAATCTTTATTAATAAACAGATTATCAACAGAGATTCTATTTATGTACATTATTTACAAGTAGCTATGTGGTTTACTTAAAGACAACATACCAACACTATGAAAGTTTCCAACTTCGGGCACTTCTTAGCTATGTCGATGAATGCCATTAGACTATCCTCCTTTTCTTGAGTTGGCAAAGTCAGTTTCAAAATCTTGACATTTGGTAGTTCTGGAATCTCTTCAACCTTTATATCTTCCTGGAAAAACATAGAAACAATCTCACCATCTTATCATTGAAGATTAAAAAGACATAAATAAATTAGAGAAGAACTACTAACCCGTTCACGATCTACGTCCAAGGAAAGAAACTCAAGGTACGAAGCAACAAATGAGATCGTTCTCAACACTTTACTATTCTTTCCCAGACTTACTAGGCCAATATCAACTTCTTTAAGCTTTGGAAGATTCTTGAGAGTTATTTCTGCATCTAGACCGTTAAAGTGAAACACTTCAAGATCGAAATCATGTAAAGAAATGGTTTGGATCTCAGCGGAGCCCATTAACACAAAGATTTTCATGCTAGTGTCACGTCCATTAACAATAACATTAGTCAACAAACCACCTCCAAAAATGTAGAGCGTTTCAAGATGTGGAGAATTTTTCAGTAGTAAGTTCAGAGTTTGTTCACACACGTTGACATACAACAACGAAAGCTTCTTAAAGGGAAAAGTTTCTACATCCATGGAGCTGGATGACGGGCATTCAGAAAGGTGTACCATGCTTCCATCTGACAAAGGTAAAGGGAAATCATAGTATTGCTTTGTATCACCATGATCAGCACCAGCCTTGAGACCAGTTTCATAAAAATCGAGTTCAAGAACCTCATCATTATGGTTACGAGCAAATCTGATCCAGTTATCAATATCTTTAGAATGCCTTTTATCTAAATCAAACCTAATCTTGAAAGACCGAACCCTTTGGCAGACGTGACTTGTAAGAACTCCAATGACACTGTTCCACCGGTTGATGTACCTGGTCTGATCTTGATCACCTTGTAGAGTTGTGGGACCAACAAAATCCAAATCAAGACATTCCTCCTGTAAAAAAAGCAGTCATCAGTAAACTTAAACAATAACAATCATCAAATACATAAATGTACAAGTAAACAAATTTACACAATTCCTATAATCATCCAAGTGTACTCTAAATATATAGTATGATCACTCTCTTTGGATAAAACCCTATATCTAAGCTTATGATTTGGGCTTAAGCTTATGTTATATAAGCAGCTTATGGCTTATTAATCATAAGCTTATAAACAAATAATGAGTGTTTGGATTAGTTTATCTTCGGTCGATGACCCTCATACTACAACGACCTCAAGAACCCTAAAATTCCATTAAACTACAACGGCCTAAACGACCCTCAAAATACAACAACCCTCAAACACCAATAAACCTCCAACAGCAATAACTACCCTAATTCCCTAAAGCTAGAACGATCTTAGCTAGGATCAAGCAGTTGTGAACATCTAACAATCAAAAGGAAGAGCTCCCACCATCCAAACCCAAATATAATGCATAACCACTACGGACAATCAACTAGTAAAAATAGGAAAGGAAAAATATATAAAAATAGGAAAGGACAATCATAGTGTCATTGGAGATCTTACAAGTCACGTCTGCCCAAGGGTTCGGTCTTTCAAGATTAGGTTTGATTTGGATAAGAGACATTCTAAAGATATTGATAACTGGATCAGATCTGCTCGTAACCATAATGATGAGGTTCTTGAACTCGATTTTTATGAAACTGGTCTCACGGCCGGTGCTGATCGTGGTGATACAAAGCAATACTATGATTTCCCTTTACCTTTGTCAGATGGAAGCAAGGTACACCTTTCTGAATGCCCGTCATCCAACTCTATGGAAGTAGAAACTTTGCCCTTTAAGAAGCTTTCGTTGTTGTATGTCAATGTGTGTGAACAAACTCTGTTACTACTGAAAAATTCTCCACATCTTGAAACGCTCTACATTTTTGGAGGTGGTTTGTTGACTAATGTTATTGTTAATGGACGTGACACTAGCATGAAAATCTTTGTGTTAATGGGCTCCGCTGAGATCCAAACCATTTCTTTACATGATTTCGATCTTGAAGTGTTTCACTTTAACGGTCTAGATGCAGAAATAACTCTCAAGAATCTTCCAAAGCTTAAAGAAGTTGATATTGGCCTAGTATGTCTGGGAAAGAATAGCAAAGTGTTCAGAACGATCTCATTTGTTGCTTCGTACCTTGAGTTTCTTTCCTTGGACGTAGATCGTGAACGGGTTAGTAGTTCTTCTTTAATTTATTTATGTCTTTTTAATCTTCAATGATAAGATGGTGAGATTGTTTCTATGTTTTTCCTGGAAGATATAAAGGTTGAAGAGATTCCAGAACTACCAAATGTCAAGATTTTGAAACTGACTTTGCCAACTCAAGAAAAGGAGGATAGTCTAATGGCATTCATCGACATAGCTAAGAAGTGCCCGAAGTTGGAAACTTTCATAGTGTTGGTATGTAGTCTTTCAGTAAACCACATAGCTACTTGTAAATAATGTACATAAATAGAATCTCTGTTGATAATCTGTTTATTAATAAGGATTTGCTAATTCATAAACTATGTGGATATGATCTTTTTGCAGCTACATTGGAATGCAACAATCACAAAAAACAAAGCTGCGTTAGTAGCTTTTGGTCACGATTTTCCACGACTCAAGCATCTTGAGATTGGTGGTTTTCGTTGTCGAGATAGCGCCTGTCAGATTATTTTGTACATGGTAGGCAATGCTGCTCGTAGACTCGAAACTGTTGTAATAGATACTTTCATTCATTCTTATGATGCACCTTGTATAACTACTGAAAAGGAGATCGAGAAGATAAGGGCCGACAATCGTAATGGTGCCATTACTGAGCTGAAAGGAGCCATTCCTCAATGGATTAAGTTGCGCGTACTCTAATCTACATTCAGATGGTCTTCTTGGTTTGCTGAATCTCTCAAAAACTTTCTAGTTGTTTTTAGAAGCTATTATTGAAACTTGTTAATGCTTTTGGATCATGTTTCGATTGAGAAATTTTAGTTTGTTTACTTGAATTGATTTTAGAGTTTCTTATGTGTTCCTATACATAGTCTTGCTTGCATTTAGTAGGTAGGTATGGGGTGTTGGTTGAATGTTTAAATTTTCCTTTCACAAGCTTCATTTAGTAGAAGAATACACTAATGGATTCTTATATCAATGCAGAAATTTTAATATCAATGCAGAAACGTACCTCATGATCAGTGGACCAGGTAATGCTAGCGCAAGTATTCAGTCACCTGCATCAGTGGACCAGGTTGTTGTTTGTGAGCATAGTTGTTGTTTGTAGCTTAATAGTGATGTTGTCCTCTTACCAGTTAGTGTGCAGCAATAGTAGTTGGCATGTAGTAATGTTGTATGTTTTTTCTAGGGTTCACTAATTTAATCATCTTGTTGATAGTGGATGCCTTTGTTTGTACTATTTTATGTTTTTGTTATATATGTCTTGCCTTTCAAAAAAAAGTAATAAAAATAAATAAATAAAAATCAGTCACCTGCATGCATGCACAGTTGGCTACGCCTCCCCCAACTAGGCCAGTCATCCCATTATAAACACAGATCGATTCCTTGAGCTTGTAAGATTAAGTTGCCTTGGATAAATCCATAACAACTTTGTGAATGTCAAAGAGTATGGGGAATTTACTCTTCAACACTTAGAAGAATGTTAACAGTAAACAATGTAACAGTAAACAATGTAACAGTAAACTGTATTATACTTGCAAGAACAATTCACCAAAATGCTTCAATATTATTAGAATAAAAATCTGGAGTATGTGAACCACAACGACTTATGCTTAGCTTCCACAATTTCTAGACCCAAAACTCATATTACTTAGCACAAACCAATGTTGTTTAGTATTTTGTCAAAGGAGATATCGTGTATTGTTGTGTTCTATCAAAAGCTAATCACGTTAAAATATAACACACGCACCTTTACCTCTCCGCTACTAAATGAGTTTAGTTTTGAAGGGCTAATTAAGCACTGTCTATTACGATGTAAAAGTTCAAGCTAAATGTGTTTGCGTTGATAAACGTTAAAAAAATATATTTAATGGTGTTGATATTAAACTGTCTCCGATGCAACATTCGGGTATAATGCTAACTATCTCACAAAGTTTTTTGGTTCAAACACTTATTAGGTATACATTTTTTGGTGACTAAAGAAATGACCAAATCGCATCGCGGTTCGGTTAGAAATATCTAAATTATAAGAGATTAAGAAACTTACATTTGTCAAAAACTCGTCATTTTTGTAAAAGATTAAGAAGAAAAAAAAATGATTTTCTAAATTATTTATAAAATACATAAATAGAAATATCTAATAAACAAAAGTGTATTTAAATATTGAAAAGAAGTTGGATTGAGTTTGAGGAATGTGCAATCCTTGTGTAGAAACTTGCCACATTTGTTGTACTAGATTGAAAGTAACCAAATGCCTATCCTAGAGTAGTGGTTTGGGTGTGAATTGAGGCAAATCACGACTCTTGGCAGTGAAAGAAAAAGGGGCGTTGAAGCAAAATTGGTGGTAATGGTTCAATGAGCGTTTTTTGTAAGTGTAATCATTACACAATTATTATTATTATTATTATTATATATATATATATTAGATTCAGTCCAACTTAATTATTTAATGATATATTCAGTTTTGATATGAATACAACTCATTTGACCTAACCCATCTCCTCTCTATCTTTCTTATCCCCCTAAACCCTAAACATCAAATCGATCTAATCCCCAAAGATCAAATAGATTATAACTCAATCGATCTGATCTTCAAGATCCTTTGGATGGTGAATTCCTCTAACAACTTTCTTGATTTAGTCAGAAAAATTAGGTTATAATCCAAATTGAAGCTTATAAAATTAAAGGAAAATAAAATATTTATTGTTTGGGGTCCCACCTTTCAGGAGCAAACAAAAGAAACGCCCGTTGTGGATTCAACGGGCGTTGGATTTTTTGAGTTTCAACTGTGGTGGGGGGTGGTTCAACGACCGTTGAATGGAAAATTGTGGGGCTTCAACGCCCCACTACTCTTGGTCTAAGAAACATCATTGTGTAGGGCCAATTTACCCGTCCATAGCAAACTTTGTTTATCGACAGAATGATTAAAATGTGACTGAATACTTGTTATTCGGTGTATCTAGGGCTATAATCAAATCAAACGAATATAAATGAAGTTTTGTTGATATTCGTTTATTAAGAAAATGCTTAAATGGACGAATGTTCTTGTTCATGTTCGTTTATTAAGAAAATGAGTTATCCATGTTCGTTTATGTTCATTAATTAAGACACTAAACGAATCCTATACGAACATAAACAAATAAATGTATATAAATAAACGTTAATAAACGCATAATCGGACGTTCACAAACATAAATGAACGGACGCGACTTTTGTTCATGTTTGTTCATTTAGCTAAACAAACGTAAAATATTGTTTATGTTGGTTCATTTGATAAATAAACGAACATAAACAAACTTTTTACCGAACTGTTCATAAAATGTTCACTGAACGTTTAGTTTCATTTACAACCCTAGATATATCTACTAGTTAACATTGAGCTACATCTTTGTCTCTATACTAAAACTAGTTAACGTTATTTGATTTTGATTGTTTTATATAAACTAGTTTTTAAGAGCTTTTTAGAAGGTTATTAGTTTTGAAGTCATAGTTTTGTTGTTAGTTGGGTGTTTATCTAGCTTGTACGAGGGTTTTTAGTTTTGAAGACAGCTCAATCAAGGAAAAGACTGGCCTAGTTTATCTCGTGTGGTAAATAATAGTGAGATAGTTTATATCCTTTTAGTTTTGTTGGTGTTTTTGTAGCCAATGTAACTCTTGTATTTTGAAGTTTTTGTTAATCTTATTTTTCGTCGTTAAAAAAAAACAAGTTGGAAAATTTGTGGATTACATATCGATAATGAATCTCACCAATATCTACTTGCCTAGCAATGATTGTTGATTGAGAAATAAGTGAACTTAGCAAATTAGCTCATGATCATATATAATAATATGTGTCCATGTGATAACTTAGAATAAATTCTATAGTTTTTTATACAAAAATATCTTACCGATTTTTATTATGCAAAAGCCAAAAGGTTTTAGAATTAACGAGCTGGGTGCCCGCGCGTTGCGGCGGGATTTTTTTGATTCAAGTTTCTATAAAAAAAATATATATATATATATATACTTTTCTACCACCAACAGTTGTTCAGTATGTGTTGTATGTTAACACATGGTTTGTAAGGTAGGAAACACTGTCTTACAGTGGAAAATAGGTAGTACTACGGTATGAAACAGTGTGTTACAGTGCAAAACAGTGCACAATACGTATAAGTTGGTATGAAACTATTCATGGGAACTGTGTGGATTCTGGGCAATTATGCTGTTAACACAAAAATGGACCAATAGTATGTTGCCTCGTAGCCCATAACAACTTAATTGCACATCACCAACCAATGAGGAAACCATCTGCGCTACTAATTAACCATTAATTCAAATACTTTGGGCCCCATCTCCCAATGGGTTTTAGTATATAGTATAATAGTTGTAATGATTTTTTTTTTTGAAAATATTTTTTCAAAAACTTTTTTTTTATTTATTTTTTCGAAATTATTAAAAAAAAAAAAAAAAAAGAAAAAAAAAAAGTTAATGTATAATTGTATATGTTTAAGATTTGTTTTCCTTTAGAAAACACGAAAGGTAACAATTTACGAAATAAATTGATTTCGTAAAATTTTTGCACATTTATACTTGATTTTAGTGGAAAATTTATTTTGTGAACAATAGCGCAAATTTCGTAATTTTTCGAGTCCGTTTGGTACATCAAATGGGTCACACATTAAATATTTCAAAAGTTTCCCCCACTTGGCAACATCACCCCCTCCACCCTTTTGTTTCACTTTACACCCTCACATTTTAAAGTTTCATTTTAGCCCTTCCCCATTAATATATAAACCATTTATAATTTATTTATTTCATTCACTTATAAAACACACACACACATTCTCTCACATCTCTCTCCCTCTCTCTCTCTACCATTTCCGTCCGGCTACACCCACCACCGTCGTCCCAACTCCGGCGAATATTTCGGTCACCGGAATTTATTCCGGCCACTTTTATTTTTATTACACCATTTGATAGATCGGGACGTCCTTGTTCCAAATATACCACCCACGCGCCTCAAAACCCTCTCCACCACCACCAACCGTACACCACCGCCACCACGCCACCACACCACCACCACCAAACACCCCCTTTTCTCCTTCCTTTTGCTCTCGATAACCGAACCTCACACCCCTTTTATTAAATTTTTTTAATAAATATTTTTATCAAAATCCTAATTAACTTTTTATATAAATCCGAAAATAAAACATTTTAATAACAAAAATGGGTTTAAAACCTCGTGAGGGCCCCCTTGGTTCTCGGCAGTTGACTCGGTCAACTCACCGAGTCTTGATTTTTGGTTGTATTTTTTATGATGTTATGCATGATGGTTGTTTGTCCGTTACCAGCTTGCGAGCATTGCCGCATTGCCATTTAAAGCCAGGCGTGAAGAAAAAAAATGCTTATTTTAGCATCTCTTCATGGATTTAGCTTGTACTTGGTAGCCATAAAAGAGATTATTTGGATTTGGTTGTTTGGATTTGATTGGGTTGTTTAGATTTGTAAAAATGGATATAATAACTTAAAAAAAAAAAAAAAAAAAAAAAAAAAAAAACTACTGTTGTGCACTGTTTCGTACTGTAGCACACTGTTTTGCACTATTCATCCTAATGCTTTTTAGTATACAAAAGCCAAAAGGTTTTAGTATAATTACAACAAAATAACTAGTACTGTATATGGGTTTATAAGCTGTATCATAATCTCGGATAATGGAAGTTGGAATCTATACGTTTTGACATTATCAATTCAAACTGGTAAACGTACTATCAAACAAATTCATACGAAGTTTAGCTGTAACGATTTGGGAAACCCGCGCGTTGCAGCGGGAGCGCTTTGCGGGTTTTTTTTATTTTTATTTTTATTTTATTTTTTTAAGTTTTTTGAAAATGTTTTTTTTGAAAATATTTTTCCAAAAACTTTATTTTTCAAAAATTTATTTTTTCGAAATTATTTTTACGAAAAAAAATTTTCGAAAAAAAAATTTTTGAAAAAGAAAATTTTTGAAAAATAATTTTCAAAAAAAAAATTAATTAAAAAATTTATTTTAATTTTTTTTTCAAATAAAGTTTTTTGAAAATATTTTTTCAATTTTTTTTTTTTTTTTTCAAAATTTTCTTTTTTTAGAAAAAAAAATAATATTAATAATAATTACTGTTCATCGACTATAGCGTGAACAGTGTCAAAAAAAACAAAAACTTTTTTTTTTCTTTTAAAAAAAAAAAAAAAAAAAAAAAAAGTTACTGTTAAAAACACTGTAGTGGCCATTATAGCTGCTACAGTGTTCCGCTACAGTACGCCTCTTGCCTTTTAGTATATATAAAAAAAAAATTTCGAAAAAAAAAAAATTTGAAAAAGAAAATTTTTGAAAAATAATTTTCAAAAAAAAAAAATTAATTAAAAATTTTATTTTAATTTTTTTTTCAAATAAAGTTTTTTGAAAATATTTTTTCAATTTTTTTTTTTCATTAATTTTCTTTTTTTAGAAAAAAAAAAAAAAAAAAAAAAAAAAAAAAGTTACTGTTCATCGACTATAGCGTGAACAGTGTCAAAAAAAAACAAAAACTTTTTTTTTTCTTTTTCAAAAAAAAAAAAAAAAAAAAAAGTTACTGTTAAAACCACTGTAGCTGCTACAGTGTTCCGCTACAGTACGCCTCTTGCCTTTTAGTATATTGGAGTATATAATTAGTTTGAATTACTGTTACCGCCTTCATTTTGAGTTACAACATCTCATTAAAAAAAGTTGTAAGTTTCCTATATGTAGTACATGTGATTTAAAAAGTAACGATATTTAGATAATTTCGCCTGCTTAGCATATTTTTAAACGATGAGTTACATGTTTTATTAACATAATTCATGAAGAAATATATCACAGGCATTTGTGCATGCATGCATAATTGTATATAACTAATAATACGTATACTATGTTTCAAGCTTTAGGCTGCTCGCAGTAGCATCGATCGAGTGAATCACGATCGATTAGGACGATCGATTTCGTTTCTGTGGGGATTCAATCGATCCCTCCAACTTGGTCAGCATCACGATCGAGTTGTAAAACTTTGCAAAAGAATAAAAACAAAAATACAACCTTTTGGTTGTGAACGTTTCAAAGCAAAAAGAAAAAGAAAAAAAACATTCTTTTGTTTCATGTCTTGTGTTTCTGTTTTTTGTTTCATGTGACATAGCACCAAAGGTGATGGTGAACTGCAAGAGCTTGTTTCACTTGTGTTTTTTTTTTTTTTTTTTTTTTTTTTTGGTTTACAAAGGTGATGGTGAACAAAGGAGTATATATATTGCATGTTGACACATGGAGTAGTATTGCATCTTATAGATAACACGTATGTAGTATTGCATCTTATATGTGAATTACACGTATGAAGTAGTATTGCATGGATACATTCTTTTGTTTTTAAAAAGATTTGATAAAAAAAAAAAAAAAAAAAAAAAAAAAAAAAATTGAACTTGGTCCCCCTTACTGGGGCACCTAATCGCCTGTAAGTCGCTGGAGAGAGAAAGCTGACGTGACAGAGAAAAATGAAAGAATTGGGTTGCCTTACTGTGGGCAGCCTTAGAAAACAATGTTCATGTACCAGATACATGTAAAGTGCATTACCACTCTTTATGATTCAATTTATTAAATTTGAACATTCACCGTTGATGAAAAAACGAAACCATTTTCATTTAGTTGTGGTATAAGAAAGACCACCCCACCAACAAAAGCACAAATAATTGAACGGCCTTAATATTTTAAGATTTAGAAAAAGGGGTATTGCTTTATTCTTCTATGACAAATTAAATTGTGAAAATGGATTCTGATGTCTTTGTTCAAATCTTATAGGCTATTTCCTTCCAACATCCTATGTCATAAACCAAATTGGTCAAAAAAATTAAATCAAATGGTTCAAAATTCTAGTTGATTATAATTGACTATATAACATGCTATATGACGTTTAGGTTTAATTGTTGATCATTATGATATTTAAAATCTTGATATTTTGCGATGCCCACATATCTTTGATGAAAGTTAGTTATCTTTGTTGACAAGACCCATCTGTTGTGGATATCTCACCTGCACACTTGTCTAAAAAAAAAATAATAAAAAAAAAAAAAAAAAACGCTTGCGGAAAAATAAAAGACACAAGATATAACATCATATCTATGACTAGGGTATTCATAGCACTCCACGTGGTCAAACCAGAGATATTTATAATTGAGTACACTCACAAGAGATACAAGTTTACAATTACAATAGAGGGGTATTTATAAGTGTGAAAACTCTAATCCTAACTTGCTCCCCAAGATTGCAACTTAAAGCCCGGACTAACAAAATATGGGCCAAACCCATGTTCTAGTTTATGCCCAGGAGGGAGGGAGCTTCTGACCGCCTGTCGGAGCCTAGATTCGGAGCCTCTATCTCGGAGCCTTCGTTAATCTTCTTCTGCTCTACTTAAGAGTAGGATCTTAAGGAACTTCTACGTAAGTAGAGTCCTACCTCTGTTACGCTGCATCTGATTAACATCGGAGCCTCTGTAGGCTTCTGCTCAAAGCCTACTGCTCAGAGCCTAGATCAGTCTCCACAACTCAACACCATCACCGGGTTGTCGTTCTTAAAATCATATTAAGACCTCTAATGTTGAAGTCAACATGATATATCATATGTGTAGGATTTTATGAAAGATTACAACTTAGCCATGAACTTGTATTAAAACATCTCCAATATGCTAAGTCTTTAATAATTTTGATGCATTTGTCACATACGTTTTGTAATCAATTTTGTTATAAAAATTCATCTTTTTAAACTTATTTTCCAATGCAAAAAAGCTACTTCAAGAGCTTTTTAACAATACAAGAAAGGCGTGACACTACTACGTGTTTGGATAGAAAATAACCAATTAATCTCAATTAAGCTTCAAATGCTTGATGAATACCAAGTCTTTGATCATTCAAGTAATTATCCTCAATAAAATAAGCCATTTTAATGACTTGATGAAACACAAGTTTTTATAAAAGTCTACATTGCATATGCTCTTATTCGTCATATTTATGTGTTAAGCATTTAACAACAAATGTCATGTTGAAATTAACATGTGACGATCTCACTCCTGTACAAACACGTTACATCTTTTTAAACGAACACATTTTTACCTTTAAGATTGAGTTGATCTCGTTGTTGTTAAGTGACAATCTGAGAGTGGATGCATTAGAAATATGGAATACTATTTAGGTCGAAGTTCTTTAGGAAATATCTTAAGGGCTTGGTTAAAGAAATTATTATAGTTGGTTCATTCGAATGTGAAGTTTGGTATCTTTGTAGTGGCACATAAACCAAAAGTTTAACCAATAATTTTGTCAATAAATTAATCTGAAATAAGAATAGGTTCTTCCTCGAAGTAGAATTTGAACTTCACTACTTTCATAGTGTTTTCTTATAATTAATGGGATGGTCTTTTAATCTTATTGCCCTTTTGATTCATTTTTATGTTTCTTAATTGAATTAGTGGGGATTGATGTCGATATCAATTCATTCATCCATACATTCTATGCATAGTAAAAGTTTTGTCTTTGTGTATTAGGCTACTCGCAGTGGATTGAAAAAACTCGGTTATCGACTTTGGTCGACCGATATTAAAGTCGGTCATCCCCACTGTGGTCAAAAGGTCAATATCGGTCGGGTCTCCAATTTTCACAAGTCGGTCGAAAATCCGACTGATTATTTACACACACAAACAAACAAAAATCTTACCATTTGCCTGAAAGTGATCACCACAGGGACGTGTTTTGAGTTTTGCATGCAACTTCTTTTACAAATTTGATGGGAAGTGTTGTTTGCATGCATATGTGAGAATTTGTCGAAGTGTTGTTTGTATACAGTGTTGTTTGTCGAAGTGTTTTGATGCACAGATAGATGCATGGTAGCATGCAAGAAGGTGGCCACACTGAGATGGCTTCTTCAATGAAACTTTGTTATGGTGAAACTTTGTTTTGATGCACAGAGGCAAGTCTTTCATTATGTACACGTATTTGAGCTTTGCATGTACACGTATTTGGCTGAAGGAGTGTTTGCATGAATGTACACGTGTATGTATATATATATATATATATATATATATATATATATATATATATATATATATATATATATATATATATATAGAGAGAGAGAGAGAGAGAGAGAGAGAGAGATGAATTATATGCAGTACCAATATTAGATGCAGTACTTTACAGTACCATTCTTGACCGTTAGATCACTTAATCAATGGATGAGATCACTTGTGCCTTTAATGTAATTAATTGAAAGATCAAGCCATTATTTAAAAAGCTAAAAAGGCTAAAAGGGTAATCTAGGTATTTCATAATATCCCTAAAAAAATGCAGTTATCTCACTTACCATCTATAATTCTCCCACAAATCAATAAACCGCTCCCCCAAAAAAACCTACGCCTCTTTCTCTTTAGATCAATTGTTCGGCCACCTTAAAAAAACGATCATCAATTTTTTTTTTGTCGAACAAGCATCAATCTGAGATATACATTGTCAGTAAGTTGTTTTAATTCGTTTTTTTTCGATCTTGATTTTTTTTGTTTGTGTATTCGTTTTTATTGGATCTTGAATTTTTTTGTTTGTGTATTCGGTTTTTGTGGTCACCGGATTTTCAGATGGCAGCCGGATTGTGGTCGCCGAATCTGGTTCTACTTTGGTTTTTTAGGTGTGGAGGCTGCTTACGAATTTCATCTTTATTGGCCCTTTCTCCATAACTTTTGGGATTCGCCTGTTAATGATGTGAGTAATCAGATTGGCTAGTGATTCATTTCTACATATTAAGTAGCTTTAATTCTCGTCTATAATTATCCTGCAAGTCAGGACATTAGTATTCACCTTGTGGCACATATCACACGTACTTGCCTTATTTTCTTTGGAACTTCTTATAGATTAAGATATGGAGTTCAATTGGAGAATGGACCATTTAATAGGCGTACTGCCGACTTCCTTTGGATGATGATATTTGGAGCTGCAACACTTTTATATATATATATATATATATATATATATATATATATATATATTGTATTATAAGTATAGTAAAAGAGTAAATAAATGGTAAGAAATAAAAGGTAAGTGTTGGGTTTTTAAATAAAAGTGGGTGGATAAATAATGTGTGGATGATAAGATTTATTTTTAGGGATGTATTAAATGTTTCTCATGTCTCGTTGAATCCCGGTGTTAAATTATTAGACCGATGCCATACTATCACGGTGTCGGAACGCGTGCGGTTCCACTAAAATAAACGTGAGTTTTGCCATATTGTTCATTTGGCAATATCATTTGTTGTTTCTCAGTTTAAACAAAGCAAAAATTTAAATGTGAAGATGAATAAAATAACTTAAATAAAACTTCATAATTGATTACTTCGAATTTACAGGAAATTAATAACTTGAGAAATTACGGGTTATTACACCATGTGGATGGAAGTTACCATTAGCATAAAAACCGAGAACCGGGGCCAAACCTGAGATGATATCTTCGAGGACGGGTGATTGCTCTAAAACGTTGATATCGTTCGAGCAAAGGGCTTGAAGAATTATAGTTGGACCTTTGTGGCTACCCCCGTGGTATTGACCTCGCCAAGCGGTTGGACAATTAGCCCATGACCAATGCATGCAATCGATACTACCCATCATACCGGGTATGCCATGCGCCTCTTGGTGCACATCATATATTCGCCTCAAATCATTTTTTGTCGGTTTTCTTAAATACCGCTTCTCGTACAAGGCTTTTATTCCTAAAATATTTTGTGAAAATAGATATATAAATATATAAGGAAAAACAATAAATAGATCAAAAAATATATGTAATTTTTTACCTATTGTAAATTCCTCAAGTGTGTCCCGACACGTTTTCTCGGCCATCTTTAAATAATCGTCGTTGATGTCGGTGGTGACCCCGTAAGCGAGCACCCGCAAAGCAGCTGTGCACTTTTGTATCGACGTGAACCCCGGGTTACCGACTACGTCGGGTCTTTGTTTAAAGTAATTGAAATGATCCTCCAAATCATTCGCGATACGCAAAAATAACCGTTTGCTCATTCTAAAACGTCGTCTAAATAATTGTTCGTTGTACGTGCAACCCTCGTCGAAATAATCAGCCATCAACCTAGCGTTGGCCGCACACGGTCTCAATCAACCCATTGTCTTTTTTGAATCGGTTTTTGGTGGGTTCTGGGCGACGAACATAGCTACAGCCTCAGCAGCAAGAGACACCGCTTCTAGTTCTCGGTCGGAGAAATCGTCATCCGAACTAGATTCAAGAAGAAAGGAAGACGAGGGAGAACCCATTGTATAAAAAAGGGAAAGATTGGTATAAAATTTGATAAAAAGAGAGTGTGTTTGAGAGAGATTGGGTGATGTTTTTTATAAAAATGAGAGATGTGTATATATATATAGTAAGTTGTTGAATAAAAAAAATAATTAAATATTTGGTCAAAAGACCCGTTGCCAACGGTTGGATTTTTTTGTTTGAGTGAGGGCGCGGGCGCTGTAGTCTCCAAGCCCCCCCCCCCCCCCCCTCTTTTTTTTTTTTTGGTTTCCACGCCCCATGGTAGTGGTGGCCGGGCGCTATAGGGGCGCTGAAGAGGCAAAACTTGGGGATATAACGCCCCATTATACATGGTCTTAAAGTACTACGAAAATACGGAGTAATCACTAACAATATCGCCTATCGAACGCGCATTTTGTCACCAATCATGCCTAAATGAGCTAAAAAATGTTGCTTATACTCGTTTTTACTTTTTTGACTTTTGAGTTGGTTATATTTTGTTACCCATCTCACTTTATTACCAATTTAGTGTAATAAAACAAACAACTTTATCATAAAAACATATTTTATTTAAACATAAATATAACCAAAAAAAAATCATTTAAACCTAAATACAAACCTCTCACAACTCGGTCGTCTGCACGACCGAATCTTATCTTTTATCATTCAAAACGCGTGATGAGATAAAAAAGTAAAACGTGTAGCCAAGTAAAAAGATACTGAAAGTCAAAAAAGTAAAACGTGTATAAGCTTGGCTTTTATAAAAGTAAAACGAGTATAAGCTTAACTTTAGTTATACATAAAAGCCCTCCAACCTCCCCATGCACCTAAGTACACTTCATTTCATTTCATCTACTTTCTAATTACGAAAAATAATATGAATCCAAATCCAGATGACGTCACCTTCGAGCTTAATCAGATTCAGTTATCGCCAGAGGTTGATGATGACGTCACCTTCAGATTTAATCAACTTAACGCTAACGATGACTCGAAATCACTAGAGTTTACGCCGAAAAATGATGACGTGGAAGACGAAGAATTCACCTTCATGTGTATAAAAGAAAAAACAGTAATTCCGTTATTCGATCAAAGTTTGTTATATAACAACGAAGACGAAAAACGTATAAATGTAATGGCTATAACAGACTCTAACGAAATGAACATCAAGAGTAACTCAACAGGTTCCTCAAATCCGCGGAGATGTAGAGATAATAATATTAATATGTATAGGAGTAATAGTGATGGACGTGACGATTTAGTTTTTTTAAATTCGAAGATGCGCGGGAAAGAGGGGGAGGGAAAGAAGAAAGTGAAAAAGTCAACGGTTTCGCCGCTTGAGGAGTACTT
The DNA here is from genome assembly GCA_021014915.2 of Artemisia tridentata subsp. tridentata. NCBI lineage: Eukaryota > Viridiplantae > Streptophyta > Magnoliopsida > Asterales > Asteraceae > Artemisia > Artemisia tridentata. Next base: position 28,711,269 of record CP139506.1, on the reverse strand, counting down.
GAGAAGAGGGGAAGAGGAGAAGAGAAAAAAATCGTACTTGACGTATAGTAAAAGACCCCAACAACCCAGGCGTTACGGATTGACTGCGGTGGTGTATTTTTCTGTAAAAAAAACTCTGAGAGTGGTCTCTAACATCTTATCCAGTTAGACGCAGTTAGATATTCGGGTAATAAGACTTGTTGATCATGTCTTAAGCTGCCGACTATCTACAAGGATTTTTATTTTATTTTTTTATTTTTCTTTTTATGATTTATTTGAATCAATGTTGTTTTGGTTAAATTTTTAACTATATAAGTTATATGTGTATAAAGATTCAAGATTGTGTAGATGGGTTTTTCTTTTCCTTGCTATTTCTTGTTTGTAGACGTGTTTATGATGGTCAAGATGTTGCAAGTACGAGTATTAATCGGGTCAGGTTGGTCAAGTTTAGGTAGTCCTTGAATTTCACTCAGAATTATATTTTTGCCATATATCTATTTTGGGTTGAACATTGTACGTCAAAAACCTTGAACGACTTTCTATACAGATATAACCTTATTATGTTAGATACGAAAGAATTGAATTTATCCTGTTGAGCATCTTGATTGAGAATAAAAGGTTTCCCATATGGAAAGAGATGCCGTCGCAGATATGGAAAAGATGCACATGCTTCAACTCGAAAAATTCAAACTGCAGACTCAGTTAGAATGTGCTCATGTCTCTGCTGATCAAATCCGGTACTGTTTATATTAAAGAATGTGAATGTGCTCATTTTTAGCTTAAGGCCTTATGCTTATGGCGTGCTTATTTAATAGTAATCGTTTTCTCCAAATATAAACAGATAGGCACCTAGTAATATATGCTCATTCAAACAATTTAAAAATGCTTATATCTTTACAAAATATGTACTAAGCCAATAAATACATAAAAATATGCAATCCGAAACATCCCCTTAACTCTTCCAAATGCATGAGAATAAGAAAAAACTTGATTGATACACGTTCTGTAGTTTCTGAACTAATTATTTTGGGCTTAAAAGCCAACAGCCCAACTATATGGGTCAATGGCCTTGGCCCTATTTAGACATATCTGCTAGCTAATTTATTACTACCTCCGTCTCACATTAAGGTGGTGTTTGTTTTTTCAGAGGGTCTGAATCTGAATCTGAACCACACATCTGAATCTGAATCTGAGGCGTAAATGTCTGAATCTGACCGCATCTGAACGGGAAAAAAAAACTCGTGTTTGAACCGCACATTTGCTTGTTCGTACTAAATTTTGTTTTGGTTATTTTTATGTCAACAAGAGGCAACAAGAGGCATTAAGACACCCCTCTCAAGTCTTGACCATTAAGATCTAACTGCATCTGAACGCGTCTGAACGGAAAAAAAAAAAAAAAAAAAAAAAAAAAAAAAAACAAACGGTCTGAACGACAAAATGTCTGACCGATTAAGAGGTAAGGCCCGTTAAGAAGCGTTAAGAGGCAAAAAAAAAAAAAAAAAAAAAAAAAACAAACACGCTCTAAGTGTACAGTTTGACTTTTTTAAATCTTACTTGTTTAACTTTGACCTTAAATATTTTTAATTGTGTTATATAATACTTGATGCAAAATATATGAATGGATTGATTTTTAAATGTATTTTCATTGGTATAATTCTCATCAAGTATTATATAACACAAATAAAAATATTTAAGGTCAAAGTTAAACAAGTAAGACTTAAAAAAGTCAAACTGGACACTTAGACCACTTCTTACGGTAACGCAATCTTGCGTTAAGAAGCAAAAAAAAATTGCTACAGTACCTGCGTTAAACCAAGTTATGCGTTGGAAGGGTTTGAGTTAACGCGGCGTTAAGGGGGTGCGTTAACCCCTTAACGCTGCGTTAAGGGTTAAAAAAAAATCACTTTGCCTCCTTTTAAGGGTAGTTTGTGTAAAAAAATATTTGATTTAAAGGTGAGTTAAGGTGTGTTAAAGCTGAGTTATTGTTGGGTGTGTTAAAGCTGACGTGGCATGCCTTAAATTTTAAAGCTGAGTTAACTGTTGGGAGTGGTCTTAATGTGGGACGGAGGGAGTACATATTAACTTGGGACATTTAGGTTGCAATATTTTTTTTACAAAAATATTTTCGTAACATTCTTAGAAATTGATATTATAAAAGTATTTAATTATCATAAATTAGATATGTTAGTAAAACATAGGCAGTATTTTTAGAGCATGTTTATATCTATCTACTTTTATTTAAAATATTAATGTTGAACATTGCATGCTAATTTGATTAATCATATTTTAGTTAGTGAAGAGTGATTTTAAACCTACCTTTTATCAACCTTTACGCTTAAGTCATATTTGACCTCTTGATGGGTGCAACATCAACAAATTCGCTCCATTAATTATTACAAAAATGTTAATCATGCTACTTCTAGATCATACGGATTTACAATTTCTTTAATAAATAATTCCATTGTTTTATCATATTAAATCACGCCCCGTATTTCTTTGGAGATAAAAAATAAGGGATGAATGAAGAACACACAAATGTCTTTTTAAAATTGTCGCGCGATGCTTTCTAGACGCGAAATCCCATTCAAACCGCGTTAAATCTCACTTAATGTACCCAAATCGATTCAGCTTTTGTATCACAATGTCACTCGCAATGTCATCCAATGACACTGCATATCATCCCACACCCATCTTGTAGGTGTGTATGTGTGTGTTTTGAGTGCGTTTTAACATGTTCAATTTTCAATGTTATGAGTATGAGTAAAACATGATGCGACGTTATTAATGGTGTCGTGCTGACGTTGAGCAGATAAACCACCAATTTCCGGTGTCACCATACGTAATGCTCTTATAGCCCAATATTGTGAAAACAAAAAACTCAAAAAGATTTTGGTTAAATTTGCCCCAAAGTAATTTTTTTTCGATCTGTCATTCCATTCGTTGATTTACTGCCAGATGGCTTAACCGACATCTTGTTGTCTTTTACCAATTACTTTTTGTTAGTTAGCCTTTTATTAATCAACTACCTTGTGGTCTAGCGGTGAGTGTTTAACTTGTTAAGCGAGCCACGATGAGAGTAGTATCGGATGGGTAATCATCCGGGAAGTCCTCACTGATCACAGGGTCTGTTGATATTAGGCAATGAAGAGGAGAGCCTGTGAGCCAGTGGTTGCGCAGGTTCGAATCCGAGCCGGCCCCGGTTTTCATCCGGCTGTTACTCCAGCGAGAAATTTCGTGTGGAGGTAGTACGGTTTCTGGGCGGAAGCCGTTTAATCCCCACTGCGCCAGCGTGGACCCGGTTCAGACAACATAGTCTGGGTACGTGATGGATGAAAGCCTGCCAATATGGTGGGTACGACTCTAAACCAAAAATTGAAAGTCACATTCCAAAAAAAAAAAAGAAGTTAGCCTTTTATTATTATAAAACTCGTGTTGTTTCTTATTATATTGTGGCCAAACATGTGTGGTGTTCACCTTTTGGAAAAAAGTGTAATAACAAAATATATGCCAATGAACATGCTTTTCAAATGGCCAATAAACAAATGAGGCATAAGGTCCATGATTGAAGACGTACACATATATTAAATTTGCATGAGATGCACTTTATATGTGAATAACTCAAACATGTACCCAAAAACTTAGAGACAAACTTTGAATCATATATTATGATTTATGACATATATTTACATGTAATGTTAAATTGTATAGTTACATAAAAGAATGATGGAGGTATAACAAGTTGTAGGATGTAAGATTAATGAGTAATCTTCTTTCGCTGCTTGCTTAGAGCAAAAGAATTACAACAAACACTACAACAGTCGGCCCGGCCCTACCGGTGAGGTCGATTTAGAGTTATTATTGGTGAAGACATGTCCTCATTAAAGGTCTTTGGCGACGACCATAGGCGGAGCTACTTGAAGACTAGAGAGGGTGGTGGCCCTCCTAGAACTTCTTATAGTACATATATTTTCTATGCATTTCATGTGTAAAAAAAATATATATAGTTTAATCTTTGGCCCTCTCATTATACAAGGACTGTATCAATGGCTCTTCTAAAATATTTGGTGTAGCTCCGCCACTGACGAAACATGTCTTCGCCAATGCCTTCGGTTAAAATTTTTGCTTTTTAAACAAGTCAAAATCTGAAATTGAGTTTTTTGTCGTTTAATGACTTTTGGCGAGGACATCGTGTCCTCGCCAATTCCTTCCTAGCCAGTTCTTCATATTCTTGTAGTGAAATTATTAGTAATCATATATTATGGATTTATGTCTATGTATTTATACTCGTACACACACATGGTACAAATCTCGGATATAAAAAAATGCTACTAACATGCAAGTGAGTCAGTGTACACGCATCTCTATTAAATCTTTTTTATTGATACACAACCCCAGTTAATCATTTTATATTGATAATAATATAAATCAACTAATCTATGATGCGTTTTTAGTGATAAGATCATAAGAAGTGTTCGTGTTTAGTAGGATAAGACATTAACTAGTAGGCAATATATAAATACTTGTCTTAGATTTATTTATACATTCAAATACTTATTCGTAAGGTTACTGGGTGTTGTTTCTTATTTTACAACTGTCGGCAACTAAAAAAGTTTGTTTAGGATCATTAACATGACTACTACAAACTTTCAAAATGACCAAGTTACAATCATGTTTGTGTTTTACTCATGATTAATCAAAATAACGATACTTGTTTTTGAGCATGGCAGGTTTTATTATAGTTTTTACGTTACATGATCAATCTAACTTTAGGACAAAAAAATTTCCGGCCTCTTCCACTAAAAACTTCAAGATCCGCCACTGAACTTATCCATCTGACACCCAAAAAGTTATTTAATCTAGAGTAGGGATTTAGTGAGATGAAAATTTACGATTAAAAAGATGAGAAATAGATATAGCCATATATTTGATATGCATCGATTTTAAATAGATAGATCTCTATTCATTTAGATGCATCCCAATTAGTTTCAAAAGTGATTTTGAAGTATAATGATGTAAAAGTAGTGCTAGCAACAAATTTGACCCGCATATGACGAAAAATACATAAGATTCACCTAATTTAATGAAATGCATCTAATATAAATCTAACTTTTAGGTAAAAAATATATTATGATGCAATTAATTTAAATTGATGCATTTATAATGTGTGGTTATAATTATTTTTCATTCTTCTCATTCTAAGATTTACTCTCGTTTTATCTTAAGTAATATTATCTATTAGCCTTCCTTCTTGGCATTGCCCATTGACATCTTTCCAAATGTGTCATCTACATAACCAACTAAGTTAAAAGTTCACACGTAAATTTGATAACAAAAGATATGCCTCTATAAAAACTAGTATTTGAAAAGTGGACCGAACTGGCCGGTTCGTGCGGTTCACAAGTTCAATAAAAAAAATCGGAAAAATTGAGAACCGTATGAAATTCGTTTCACTTACCGGTTTGGTTTTAAAAACACTAATAAATACTAGAGTCCTTTACTGGATCTGTGTTTATTAAGAATTAAGTTTTAGATTTACAAAGAACTGGAAGGCAAACGAGCAACAAGCTGCACCACTAGCCCTTTTTGAATTGTAAAACTTATTCTTTTAAAAACTACATCATTTACTTGTATAGTGAAAGTTAAATAAAAGTACATATAAAAACTTGATTTCCCTATTAAAGAAACACCCACTTGTAACTAATTTTTAAATTTTAATCATATGTACCACTTACCAATTAACTACTTCACTTAAAAAACAAATAACACAACTTCAATTTTCCTCCCAAGACTTCTTGAATTTTGTAAACTTTGGTAGTACAAGTTTAGTTCCAAATCATCCCTTAGTTTTAAGCCTTTAACAATACTTCCCCTCATATTTTGGCATTTATTCTTTGGATATTATAGAAGTAAGTAATGTTTTGAAAACCAGGTGGACCCAGCAGGTTGAATCATTTGAACCTAAAACCGATTTAGCCACTGAAAACTAGTATTGAGCAAAAAATCAGTTGAATTGAAACCGAAAGAGTCACTCAACTACCATAATTATCAAAAGAGAAATAAATGACTTGCACATACTCATGCAGGCACAAATATGTCCTTCATACCCCGTTCAGGCAGGATAACATATCGTTGTTGTTGTACATGTAGACAAAAATACATTATTTCAAGCGGCGTATGATGTCAAACTTACTCAAGTTAGATGAAAGATTTGAAAAACCTTAGAGCCCCCCAAGACTTGAACCTTATGATTCGCAACGTAAATAATATTGGATGTTTCTAACACAAATAGAAAACATGTTTACCAAAATTCGTTGTCCCTACAAGTATCAATGTGTCGTCTTAATTCGTTGTCCCTACAAATATATACAACGATGTCCCTACAAATATATACCATTATATACAAGTGTGACTACTTTAACAAGACATATATGGCCATATGGGTTGAAATCATGGTTGTTATGTTTAATTATTGTGGGGTTTATATGTTTTGCTTTAGTTTTTTTGTACATTATTTTTCTCATAAAAACAAAATGAGTTGTCCCCACGAGTCTATTATCGAACGTTAATTTTGCTACCATATACTTGTCTTAATTTTAGTGCAAACGAAATCAAATCCGTCTTGTTAACACCTCCTACTCCATATTTCCCTTTCAACATTTCTTTTATTACTTCTTCTTTCTATTCTCCAACGAACAACTATGTGTTTGAATCGAATGAATTACAAAACCGGCCCTTGAAAGCTTGAACTTTCGAAAAGATAACAGTCAAACGTAAGCATTTCAAAAAAAGGTTGTCTAACGAATGCCTCAAAGCAGTGGCGAAGCTAGAATGGATTCAGTGGGGGGTCGGGATCTAATATACCGAAATTTCATAATTAAAATGGGGGATCGAAACCGAATATACCGAAATTTTTCTACACGAAAATTATATACCCCCTACATCGCAAAAAAAATTTCGGGGGGTCGGGCGGCCCCCCCCCCCCCCCCCCCCACGCGCCCTTCCCTCAAAGGCAATAATTAACGTGTATTTGTTAAACTAAAACTTTCTTTCTAAATTAATCACCACATATAATACACAAAATTAAATTTATAAAATGTTATTTTCAATTTGATTAACTTAAAGTTGTTAGGTTTTATGGATTAATATTAATATGTTTATGTCCAGTTTCGAACCCGAGACTCGGGATTGCACACAATAACGTGAGAGTTTCAATGATGAATATATATATATATATATATATATATATATATATATATATATATATATATATATATATATATATCTACATATAATATATAACAATATGCGTATGATGTCATCAAATGCCATAATGCCCAGTAAGCGCCCTTAAATGCCCAGTAATCAGGCATTAATGCCCAGTAAGCAGCCATTAATGCCCAGTAAGCAGACATTAAGTGCCACGTGGCAAAATTCCTATATTCTAGCGTTTTTTTTTTTTTTTTTTTTTAATACCGAATTCCGAAATTTTAAAAAATTACACTTGCATGGATTCGAACTTGGGTTGTTTACAAGGTTTACATGTATGTTAACCACTGCACCAACACAATGTTTGGAATTTATTTTGCAAACTGAAATCTATAAAGCCAACATTTTAGACCGGATTTTTTAATAAACACACAAATTAGGATTAAATTTGGTTTGTTCCTTTATTTTTGGGAATTATACAAGAATATATACGGAACCATTCATTCCCTCAGAAATTCCCAAAACCCTAATATTTCAATATACAAACTTGAGCCTGTTCGGGACAAATCAAGCAACATCCATGTATATGATAAAGTATATTATGCATGCATGGTGTTTTTAGTTTTTTTGTTTATATTTTCTTTATTGGTTTTATTTACCATTGAATACGTTTTTTTTCTTTTTTTTTTTTGGCAGAAACCCTAATATCATCAAAAGATATTCAAATCATGAATTAACAATTGGGGTATGTTGTGAATCACCACCTACACGTTTGTTAATACGTACTTAATTTTATTGTTGATCCTTTATTTAAATTGATTTATTTATTTGATTATGGTTTTATTTTATCATGCATATGTAATCAGTAAGTCCAAGTTCAAGATTTTGATTTAAAGTTTGTATCTTTAATTATAATTGAAATTGATTCATGTTAATTGTACAGATTTAATCAATAAGTCCATTTTTCAAGTTTCTTCAAGTTTGAGGTATGAAATTCATTCTTTTGATTATAATTCTTGCTTCTAATGTTCAAGATTGTTTCAAAGATATAATTTTTATTTAAAATTTTAATGTATTCAACAAGTTCAAGCTCTATGATTTTGATTTGTGTTGGAAAGTTTCCATCTTTAATCCTGTAAACTAAAATCTTTAGTTCTGTAAAGCATTCACCTTTTAGGCTGTTTTGTCTGCTTATTTTCATGCCCAATAAGCACTGTTATCTGCTCTCTTTTTTTTGTCGTTTTGGGATGATTTCGTTTACGGGTTAAAAATAGCTGGGCATGTGTTGAAACCGGGGAAGCAGCATTTACTGACCTTTTCTTAAGGCGGATTGAAATAGTTTAGTGATGAACGTAAGGAGTAACTTACAATTATATGGGGTGTTTGGAATTTCATATAGTACTACTATCTTTTATTCAGCAGTAACTTCCGAGTGTTTGTTTGTGTTGTTTTGTTGGCTAGCGAAAGTTTAAGAAAATCACAGACACCAAAGTGATATATGGAGCAATTCTTTCCCAAAATACTTGCTGTTGCTTATTTTTAAGTCCAAAGCATAGGTATGTACTACCAAGAGATGAATCTATCTGGAAAACTGTTTTGATCAAAAGTTAGATTATTATTGAATAAAAAATAGGTACCAACCTACACTCTTAATTTTTATTTTATGTTCTATGTATGCAGCAACTCCCTGAACTTGCACATGGTTCATACACTCACTATGATCCTCCAATGACCGTCATTGCACCCTTTACTGGTGTGGTGGTTGAGGTTCATTTTAAGGAAATTATGAAAGTCGAAAAAGGTCAACCTATGTTTGTATTGAAAGCAATGGAAAAGTTGGCGACTGAATCAGATTCAAAGGAAACTGAAAACAAGGCCCCTATTCGAGCTATAGCTATTGAATATCTTAAACCATTGACTAAGATTATGCTAGAGAGGATCAGGAATTCACAAATAGGTATTTCCAGTAAATGGTAATTTGATTCTCATGTGTTATCATTCAAGCTTCGGGGAGCGTATAATATGATGGCAAAACTTCCAAAGGAGCAGCTAGGAAAAGGTGTCATGTGCTCGCTGCTGGTAATCATGCTCAAGGGGTTGCATTAGCAGCCAAGACACTGGGTTGCGATGCTGTGATTGTCATGCCAGTTACCACACCCCGGATCAAGATTTGATCAACGAAACATTCAAACATGTTTATACTTTATTACTTTATAGTTCCTTCAGGTAATTTTTTTTCGTTCACGCCTAACCATGTGGTTACTTCAACTTTTTTAATGGTCCATTTAGTCGGATGCGGTTAAGAGGTTAGGTGCCACAGTTGAACTTGTAGGCGATTCCTATGATGAAGCACAAGCAAACGCTAAAAACAAGGGTGAAAAGGAGAACCGGAACTTCATACCTCCTTTCGATTACCCGGATATCATAATGACCCAAGGAACTGTTGGAATGGAGATTGTGCGCCAAATACAAGGTCCAATCCATGCCATATTTGTGCCTGTTGGAGGTGGCGGGTTAGTAGCTGGTATTGCAGCCTATGTGAAGAGGGTATCACCAGATGTAAGTATGTGTTTCTGTAAAATGCTGTGACTGATTTTTACAAATGCATGCTTCTATATTCATATACATAGATATATTATGTAGTTTTTAATGTCATGCTAAGTAGACTTAATCGGCAGTACTTGAGGGTCATGATTTAGTTGACAGCATACTTTCCTAGCATGTTTTCTTCTTGAGTGTAGATTTAGTTTTTAGATGCTCAGGACATAATTTTGACGATTGTTTTTGGTCCAGAAATGATTATTCAATCTTACAAATGTCATCTAAATCTATTTATCCATGGTTTTATAAAGGAATTCCGACTCACTGAATACCATACATCACTTTTCTAATTTTTGGTCGCTTTGTAGACACATCTGTGCAAACAGCAGCACCTCACAATCTCACACTTCATTCAAACTATACAAAAACAAAGTTGATACAAAAGCCATATATGATTCTCCTTTTCTTGGTGCGGGTGTAAAGGTCTGATTTATTTGTGACTAAGGGTAAATTTGGCTTTTATTTCAACATTGTGATATGAAATGATTAACTTATACGTCTTTTTTCCTATGAAATACCAGGACTTAAATGGGGTTGTTGTATTCATCCTTGCGAGTTCAACTGTCATTGACAACAGTGATATTAACAACATTTTGGGTACATTTAGTCAAGCTACAGAATGGGAGGGTGACGTTATAACTTCAGTAGTATGTGAATCGGATATAAGTCCTGGCTCAGTCGCGACAACCATATTTACTACCGGGTAAATTTTTTAAAGTGATAGTTTACTTACAATTTTTTCGTTAATTTAGTATGTCACACATGTCTTATGTTCTTTTCAGCTCCACAGGGTGTGAATCTATCAAAAAAGACGGGATAATATCCAAACGGGTCCAATGTTTTCCCTCCATTATCAATATTTTTAAGCCAAATTCGCAGCCCGGTGCCAATCAAGAAAATAGTTCGTTGGATACTTGGTAGTAAAGCCAAAAAATGCAATAACCCAAATGTAAAATGATGATTCACAAATCATGCACGCCATATATAACATTAGAAAACTTACTTAACAAGCAAATCTTTGTCTTCAAATCCTTTAGGCTGAGTTTGAAGCTAATCGAGAATTTACATTGATCATAAACAGGAAGAAAGACTTGAAACTTCAAGACTTGGAGACAGAGTGTGATCCATTAAAAGCCCCTACAACAGGTACTTAAGAAACTATTATGTTTGTGGCACTAATCCTTTTGTTATTATTCCGATGTTCTCCCAGCCCTTTCTTGATCCATGATACGCATTGAACATGTAGGATCAGGCAGCGTTGGAGCTGTAGGTGCTCAATCGTCTGATACGAATGGCGCAATAAGGGCACAAGCCGCTCACGACCATCAAGCAGCAACACAGTTTCTTGCAGACGCGTAGAAGACAGGTTTGTACTTATAATCCAAAACCACAACTTATTTTGTATTATTATAATGGTACGGGAATAAGAGGCCTTTAGAAAAACTTACTTTTGGCAATTGGCAGGAGGATATTCCACAAACAACAGGAAGATGTATGACATCTAAGATTGATGATGATCTTGCTGAAGATTTGATGCTTGATCATGATTTGTCTTTAAGCACTCTTCGATCTCGCCTCACAAAGCTCCAGGTAGCTCCAAATTGATCATTTTTTACTATCTCACAACAATAGTTAGTCTTTCTGATTTATTTGGCCATATTTTCCATTAGTCAAATGTACCTTGCTAATAGTCAGTGTGTCGTTCAATGTATAGATAAGTATTCCTCATAATTTTCAGGTGGTAAAACAATTTTGGCAACGCAATGACATGATGGGTGCTATTAGTGTACTGCAAAAGTTGCCAGATCATGCTGTGAGTGTTCATTTTTGTTTCTGTATTCTGATAGTTTGTGCTGTTAAATTTCTACCTTCAATGCTCTAGCCTCTCTAACTTAGGTTCATTTCTATATTCAGGTACAGGCAGATGTAATTAGTGTTATGCTAAACAACATCGAGTCTTTGACATTAGATCTGTTCTCTTGCTTGCTGCCTATACTTTTGGGTTTACTTAATAGCGAGACTGAAAGGTACATATATTTTAGACTCTTACTACTGGAAATGTTGGTTCTTGGTAGTGATGCATATATGGAAAATGTATACAGGAAATGTATACAGGCATGTAAATGTGTCACTGGAAATGTTATTGAAGCTGGTTGTTGCCTTTGGGTCTGTTATTACTTCGACGGCCTCAGCACCTCCAGCTGTAGGTGTTGATCTTAATGCAGAGAAAAGGTACGCTTCCTGATCTGTAATAAAATAAAAATAATTGATTTATTCTTACTGAAAAGTATTTCACTTTATTTCATAACTGTCACACTTATGATCCTATGAAAACTTGATGACAGACTAGAATCCTGCAATCAATGCCATGTCCATCTTCAAAAGTTACACAGAATTCTCCCACATGTTATACGGTAAACATGTTTCTAACTATTTCCATTTTAAACAATAGGAAAATATAAGAAATTTAGAAAAGTGAGGGGGAAAAAAAAAAAAAAAAAAACACAGCACTTTATGTGGATTCTTTTTACTTGTAGGCGGGGTGGTTTGACAGCAAGAAGTGCTCAAGAACTAAATTTTAGACTTCAACAATCGTGATCCTAATAATACGGGTGATTAACATATAACAGGCCAGGTACAAACAAAACCCTTACAAGCACCTCAAAGTTTTGTTTTTGGATTCCTTCCCATCTATACAAAGCATAGAGCCGTTACAGAGAAGCAAAATAACCATGGCCTACAGATTTTTTACAATTCGAACTTTTGTGAATAGTTTCTTATGTAATGCCTTTGTTCATATACTTTATGTGAGGAAAAAAAAGATGGAAAACAATTGGTGTACAAATGTTTGCAACAGACATAGAATGTTCATGTTAGATCAAATTTTGTTACAAATATTTCATGCGGAATTTATATTGTCGAGATTTGTACGGTAAGTTATTGTTGACCCTTTCAAGTAGGTACATATGTTACTTCATTGTCCAAAACTTCAAACGTGTATAATTTAGTGCTCAAAGTTTCAGATGGTATACATTGAATTTTCATGGCGTAATAAAAATGTTCTCGCGTGGTATAACTAGGATTTAACTAAGGCTCTATTGACTTTTTCTCCCTAAGGTCAATGGTGAGATAAACCCACCTCCCAAACCGTCATCCTCAACTACGTTACCCCTCCAACAAAAACATCCCTCACCGTCACCCCAAACCACCACACCCTGCCACCGACAACCATACCACCAATGATGAAGGATGGACTACTGTCCACCGGAAAAACAACAAAAAACATGACACCCCACTTACCACCACATCTTACTTCACCAACTTTCCAATAGGGTATCAATGATCAACTCTTGGAAAACTTTTGCAAGATACAGGAGGGTTACTGACGTCTACATGGCCAAGAAACCCACACAGTGTTTGCAGCAGACCCACTTGACATACATTTGTATGCAGTAACATATACACTTCAGACCCTATGCCAGCCAAACCATTATTCCAAACATGCAGCCCATGTCCCAAACCATTATCCCAAATAACCCATGTCCAAAACTGTCTTCACAGGGAAAGGTGCAGCAGCGAGAATAGAAATCAGTTGTTAAGTCTAGACCTAATGTTCTTTGGTGTTACAAAGCTTGAACTTAGCAGGTTTTTCTTCTTTTAACTTTAAATCCTTTTTAACTACTTTTTATCAATTGTATTTACATTAATGGTTTAGTACATACTGTCTTTATAAAGTTATTGTCTTTATTTTAATGGTTGCATTATAGATGAGGAGAAGTTCAAGGAAACTGTTCACAAGTGAGTTTGTTATCTTCAAATTTATATGCTTTTTGCAGTGTCATAATGTTTATAAAAATTTGGTAGACCATTGGCTTATGTATTACAATATGTTTAGGTTGGAACAAGAATCTGTGTTTTACTTTAATATGTAATATCTGAGCCTAACTGTTTATTGCATCACCATTACGTATGATTGGTATTATTCGCACGATTCTTGCGTACAGGTCTGCCAAATTGATTACGGATACATGAAATTTAGATAGTATCAGGTTCCTAAACACATGCATTTGATATTCAGTATTTGTGCTTGGTTTAACGTTTCTCTCTGGTTGATCTTCTTTTTGTGTGTGCAGGTTTGAGAATACCAGGGTGCATACAAGGTTAGAACTTTTATTTGTCCATTTGATTTGCGTTTTTGTTTTTACAGACATTGAGATCTGTATGTTTAAAATGTTATTCAGAATCCATGTGAGCATCTGTAAGGTTACTACTGATACAAGCCGACATAGTGTGCTTTCTATATATTCAGATTCCATGGTGAGCTTTCATGCATGCATTTAATTTTTTATTTTGTGAGCAGTCTATATATTAGTAGGTGCGTATGTCTCCTTTTTCAAAACCTTCATGATTTTATGTTCGTTTATTTTGCAGAACTATGGTGGAGGCTTTTGGTGAGGTTTGGTTGGACAAAAAACAAAAGTACGTCTCATGTACTCAAAACCCTAATGATCTTATGTTGGTTTATTGCATTTGCAGAACTATGGTGGACGCTCTTGGTATGGTTTGACTGGGAAAAAAACAAAAGGTATGTCTCTTTTCTTAGTTACTACTGTTGTGCATCATTAATGTATATATTGAAGCTCGGATTATTCATATGTTAATTGTTGAGCTTTATTTTAAGACTTGTGGAGTTGTCGGTGCATGAAATGGAGTACTATACTACTATCTGTTATGTGTGAGGGATAGTATACGATGATAGGATAATAATAACAAAACATGTGATTAGGTATTGTGTAGAAAAGTATCTCATTAAGTCGTAAATAAATTCAGAGTGTGACCAATAGAAGTTGCAATATGCACGAGTATAATAACGGGTCAAAACTAGCCATTTTCTAAAAAAATGTCAAATTGGTCCAATGTTAGTTCATTTGGATTTTTATACCACTTTGTTAGTTCACCCACACAAAAGAGCTTATAAAAAACCCAAAGTTGACTAAGCCAATGTCCATTTGGACCATCTAAAGTGCCCGCAACCTACATTTATAGTCTCTTGGTTGCGCAAACAATATATTTGCTGATGTACTCTCTGTCAAAAAACACCCATGACAGAACCTCCTCCAGGTAGCTATAAGATATTTGCTGGAGTACAGAATAAATTCGTCACACATTACGTCTTTTTTAATGAATATCAGTGAATACGTAAATCTTTCTACATACAGCGTAGCAGCCTTGGAACGTACTGAAAAGATTACATTCTTAAATAAAAAGTGTGAAACAATTATAACTTCCTAAACTTTAGAATAATGCTACACATTAAGCTTTCTACATCTAGCATTTTCTAGCTCACTGGGTCTCATATGCAAGTATGGAGTGAAAATTTCTAATTGCCACATTAGGATTTAAAGTAAATCAGTGTATAACTGATATGCTTGAAATGTCTTATGATAAAGGAAGTTCCTGAGGACTCGGATTTGGTGATTTGGTGTGCACACATCCTATGTTCGGACCAGAAAGTGGGAAAGACGGGTGGAAAGATCTTACCTTTATGTACGAAATAGGACGCACTAGGGATGAGGATTTGTGTTCGTCTTATCTTCGCATTCTCGAACACGAGGTATTGTTTTATTATAATAGGGTACATGCCCATAACTTGATCACGAGTTATCAGAACACAGTACTAACAAAATGCTAATTAAGCACCCACTTGTGCATGAAAATGTAAATTCAGGGGTTCAAAATGCTGAAAATGAGATGTGAAGAGCATGACAGATTAGCTGCAAAGCCAGTTACTCACACAGTCACACCATAGGCAGGTATATGACTTCTTGAACAGGAAAATTCGACCCTTTAACTTATGAACAGGTAAATATTTATGTTAAGTTTACAATCCTATATCTAAAAAGGGGAAGGGTCGAATGGCTCAAACATCACCAAAAGCGTGCGCTTGATGCATAGATGATACAACATCCTAAATCATTATACTTTATACAACTATAGTGTTAGTCGAAACGAAACAATGTAATTCTTCATGTCAGATTTGACAACCTTATTGTTTGTATATAAGAAATAGAAAATGGGACAAAAAAGTATAGCCCTGACCTGTACAAAAAAGAATATTTTGGATCCCTTAACCAATCCGCCCATTTTTTCACCAACTAGCAAGAAACATGTTTATTTTTACAGGATGTTATCAGTAATGGAGATTACAAACACACCAATAGATACAAAGGGATTTGAGAAGCTGGTTCAAGTGGTATGCTCAAGCTTATTTCTATACGTTATATAAATGTTATTGATACAGAAGGCAAGGCGTACTAGAAAAAAAAAATTTGTTAAAATTTTACAAAATTAACATGCACGGAGAAAGAAAACACGGAGAATGATAGCTTTGATCTCTACAGTGGGCTGTTCATACGCAATAGGTTTGACAAGCAGCAGGTGTGACACACGTATGCTTCGTGTGTATATGATTTTATTAGCTAAAAATTGGATACTTAATGACAATAACATCATACATTGATTGCCCAGATGGAGAGTTTAGAAAGTGCACTTCTCAGAGTGAAGGAATCACTAGAAGCAAGGACGAACAAGCAAGATGGGCGCAAGTGTGACTAAAGATTGGATTCTAAATCTAATATTTGTAAATCTAATATCATTTACATATATGCAAAATGGTGGAATGCCTTTTTTTTTAAAGAGCATACTTCACTAATCATCTAACTTATACATATATTAATGGTATTTTTCAGATAGTTAAACTTTTCAATGCAATATCAGAAAAATGGAACTCTCTTTTTCCCTATTTATAGTCGCTTGGTTGCGCAAACAATATAGTTTCATAATCGACACAATCAAGTAACTTTGTATCTTTGGTAATAGACGAGGTTACATTAGGCATCTTTAGAGCATATGATCAACCTGACATAACAAATCATACTATGCATTTTGTTGCCCATCATCAATAATTTCACACATTTTACCAATTTGACTTTTAGAAATAGATCCCTATGGTGGAGAATCATGTAGTCACCGAAGCTTTTTATATGTGCAGATGCATTCAACCCGAAGACATTGGGTATTTAAAGCTACTTCAAAGTTTGAGACACTGAGATTGTTCGTAAATATGTGAGCAAGAGCTGGAAGAAAGAGTCTATAATTAGAACAAAGGCATTGCGTTAAAGTTTAACCGTACCAAAATCCCTGTTGCAGTGTCGAAATGTGTTTTGTATCCCCAAAGTCAGTGACTATATTCTATTTGTATTATCGATTAATGAGTTAATGACATGAAAAACCATTACAAGCATATCTCTAATAACTAACTGTTTCATATAACTCGCGAAGTATCTTGAAGAAGATAATACAAGGAATCGAGGCTAGATCATGTTTAATTGGTTAATGTGGTAAGAAAGGTGTATAGCAAGTTAATTTGCATGTGCAAAGAACAAATGTAAGTTGTTCCTATATTAGAGCATAAGTTATTACTTCTCACTTGGACTCACTTGGAGAAAAGAGACGAGTGGTTTAAAAATTCTATATTGTGACAGAGATGGTAAATACTTATTTCAACGATAATCACAGCATTACTTTTATATGATTGGAGAAAGATGATTTGGAATGCCAATCATAAGGTTTGTATTTCTCCCTTCTCTTGATTTGGCTACCTAATGATTAGATCAAGTTGAAGTCACGAGTCAGACGGGTCATCCCACTCAAAAAACATGGGTCAGACGTGTCACTTTACGATGGGTCACTACAGTTAAAAGGCACGGGTCAGACGAGTTTTTTGTATCAGGTGTGCCAAGTTGTATATGCTAATCCAACACATTGATGGTCAAGTTAAAGATACGGGTCAGACGGGTCATCACATTAAAAAACACGGGTCAGAAGGGTCACATTTGTCAGACGAGTTTTTTGTATCAGGTGCCAAGTTGTATATGCTAATCCAACACATTGATGGTCAAGTTAAATACACGGGTCAGACGGGTCATCCCACTAAAAAAATACGGGTCAGACGGGTCGCATTAAGATGGGTTACTACAGTTAAAAGGCACTGGTCAGACGATTTTTTTTTATCAGTGTGCCAAGTTGTATATGCTATTTCCAACACATTGATAGAATACATTCAGATGGAGTCCAACCTAGATCACATTAACAAAAGCCAATACATGTTGCGCGGGCTTCGACAACTATTAAGAAAAAATACGACTAAACATACACTAATACATTTTAAACAATGATAAAAAACACCATACTTAAAAAACACATTTCCGTTAAGTAACACCATCAGAAGTAAAATTATAAAAACCCAATAAATAGTGGCTCGGTACGATATTAAAAATAATTTACCACTTACTAACACCATCTAACATCTTATAATTATGATATTAAAAAAAAAAAAAAAACGTCCTTAAAAATAAGAGTAAATTACATTTTTGGTCCTCGTGGTTTACCGGGTTTAACACTGTTGGTCCAAATCGTTATTTTGTAACGGATTCAGTCCAAGATCCGATGACCCGTAACACTTTTGGTCCACTTTTTTAGAAAAAACGTGCTATGACTAAAATACCCTCGAAGTTAACCCCAGAAATTGCACCATTAGTCCCTGACCTAACAGGCGTTACTTCCGTTAGTTATTATTTAACAACGTTAGTCCATTTAGCCAACGATTATTTGCAACGTTAGTCCTTTATACATTTTTGTCCGTTTTTCTTACGTTTCATACGGTTTTCGTCCGTTTTCTTACGTTTCATACGGTTTTGTCTGTTTTTTTTACGTTTTCGTCCGTTTTTTTACGTTTCATACGGTTTTGTCCGTTTTTTTACGTTTTTCGTCCGTTTTTCTTACGTTTCATACGGTTTCGTCGTGTTTTTTTTACGTTTTCGTCCGTTTTTCTTACGTTTCATACGGTTTTGTCCGTTTTTTTTTTACGTTTTCGTCCATTTTTTCTTACGTTTCATACGGTTTTGCCCCTTTTTTTTTACGTTTTCGTCCGTTTTTCTTACGTTTCATGCGGTTTTGTCCGTTTTTTTTCTTTTCTTTTCCGTTTTTCTTACGTTTTATACGTTTTCGTCCGTTTTTAGTCGTTTTCATCCGTTTTTCTTACGTTTTCATACGGTTTTGTCCGTTATTTTTACGTTTCATACGGTTTCTGTCCGTTTTTTTTACGTTTTCGTCCGTTTTTTCTTACGTTTCATACGGTTTTGCCCCTTTTTTTTTACGTTTTCGTCCGTTTTTCTTACGTTTTATACGTTTTCGTCCGTTTTTAGTCGTTTTCATCCGTTTTTCTTACGTTTTCATACGGTTTTGTCCGTTTTTTTTACGTTTTCGTCCGTTTTTCTTACGTTTCATACGGTTTCGTCCGTTTTTTTTACGTTTTCGTCCGTTTTTCTTACGTTTCATACGGTTTTGTCCCTTTTTTTTACGTTTTCGTCCATTTTTCTTACGTTTCATGCGGTTTTGTCCGTTTTTTTTACGTTTTCGTCCGTTTTTCTTACGTTTTATACGTTTTCGTCCGTTTTTAGTCGTTTTCATCCGTTTTTCTTACGTTTCATACGGTTTTGCCCGTTTTTTTACGTTTTCGTCCGTTTTTTTTTACGTTTTATACGTTTTCGTCCGTTTTTAGTCGTTTTCATCCGTTTTTCTTACGTTTTCATACGGTTTTGTCCGTTTTTCTTACGTTTCATACGGTTTTGCCCCTTTTTTTTTACGTTTTCGTCCGTTTTTCTTACGTTTCATACGGTTTTGTCCCTTTTTTTTTTTATCGTTTTTGTCCAATTATTTTTTTTTCCAAAATATTTTCGTAAAAAACAAAATTTTTTTGAAATTTTTTTTTCCGAAAATATTTTTTTTCCAAAATCATTTTTTCGGAAAAAAAAAATTATTTTCGGAAAAAAAAATTTTTTTTAACTTTTTTTAATTTTTCCGAAAAAAATATTTTCTGAATTTGTTTTTTTAATTTTTCCAAAAAAAAAATATTTTTGGAAAATTTTTTTTTTTTAACTTTTTTTAATTTTTCCGAAAAAAAATATTTTCTGAATTTGTTTTTTTAATTTTTCCGAACAAAAAAAATATTTTCGGAAAAAAAATTTTTTTTTAACTTTTTTTAATTTTTCCGCAAAAAAATATTTTTTGAATTTGTTTTTTTAATTTTTCCGAACAAAAAAATATTTTCGGAAAATTTTTTTTTTTTAACTTTTTTTAATTTTTCCGAAAAAAAATATTTTCGGAATTTTTTTTTTTAACTTTTTTTAATTTTTCCGAAAAAGGGACAAAACCGTATGAAACGTAAGAAAAAACGGACGAAAACGTAAAAAAAACGGACAAAACCGTATGAAACGTAAGAAAAACGGACGAAAACGTAAAAAAAATGGACGAAAACGTAAAAAAAAAAACGGACAAAACCGCATGAAACGTAAGAAAAACGGACGAAAACGTAAAAAAAATGGACAAAACCGTATGAAACGTAAGAAAAACGGACGAAAACGTAAAAAAAGGGACAAAACCGTATGAAACGTAAGAAAAACGGACGAAAACGTAAAAAAAATGGACGAAAACGTAAAAAAAACTGACAAAACCGCATGAAACGTAAGAAAAACGGACAAAAACCGTATGAAACGTAAGAAAAACGGACGAAAACGTAAAAAAAAAGGACAAAACCGTATGAAACGTAAGAAAAACGGACGAAAACGTAAAAAAAACGGACGAAACCGTATGAAACGTAAGAAAAACGGACGAAAACGTAAAAAAAAACGGACAAAACCGTATGAAACGTAAGAAAAACGGACGAAAACGTAAAAAAAAACAAACAAAACCGTATGAAACGTAAGAAAAACGGACGAAAACGTAAAAAAAAAGGGGCAAAACCGTATGAAACGTAAGAAAAACGGACGAAAACGTAAAAAAAACGGACAAAACCGTATGAAACGTAAGAAAAACGGACGAAAACGTAAAAAAAACGGACAAAACCGTATGAAAACGTAAGAAAAACTGATGAAAACGACTAAAAACGGACGAAAACGTAAGAAAAACGGTTGAAAACGACTAAAAACGGACAAAACCGCATGAAACGTAAGAAAAACGGACGAAAACGTAAAAAAAAAGGTCAAAACCGTATGAAACGTAAGAAAAACGGACGAAAACGTAAAAAAAAACGGACAAAACCGTATGAAACGTAAGAAAAAACGGACGAAAACGTAAAAAAAACGGACGAAACCTTATGAAACGTAAGAAAAACGGACGAAAACCGTATGAAACGTAAGAAAAACGGACAAAAATGTATAAAGGACTAACGTTGCAAATAATCGTTGGCTAAATGGACTAACGTTGTCAAATAATAACTAACGGAAGTAACGCCCGTTAGGTCAGGGACTAATGGTGCAATTTCTGGGGTTAACTTCGAGGGTATTTTAGTCATAGCACGTTTTTTCTAAAAAAGTGGACCAAAAGTGTTACGGGTCATCGGATCTTGGACTGGATCCGTTACAAAATAACGATTTGGACCAACAGTGTTAAACCCGGTAAACCACGAGGACCAAAAATGTAATTTACTCTAAAAATAATTTTAGAATAACTAAAACCATCCAAATTATAATTACAAGTCATGCCCGTTATTTACATGAAAAATAGTAACTGAAATTATAAGATCAACATTGTAGTTTCATGTTTTCTTCTTCCGGATACACATTTTTATTGTCAAATGTAATTTAGCTTATTAAACTTAATAGTAATAGTTATTCTCTTGAAAGTAACAAACTAAAAATAGTTATGTAAAAAGAGCATATGTAGTTGTTTACTTAGTTATTGTTGTAAAACGGATAGTGCATGAATTCTTTTTTCATTGTCAAATATAAGCTATTCAAGTTTAGGTTGGATACACTTATATGCCTCCGGCGTGAAAGAAAATAAAATGCTTCGTATTAGTACAAATAATAAAGGACGAAATATTCACAACAAAAAACAACCAAACAACAAATATGGGTGGCTATATTTTATTGTTTTTACATATACGTCACTACATTTTATTGTGTTTCGTGTAACAAAATTGGAACATAGTTTAAATACTACAAAAACAACCCAAACTATTATCACAAGTCATGCCCGCCCAACGGGCGGGCTTTGAAGTCTAGTATATATATATATATATATATATATATATATATATATATATATATATATATATATATATATATATATATATATATATATATATATATATATATATATATATATATATATATTTCATGTATTTATTTATTTATTCATTTCACTAAATAACACTTAACGACGGTTAGGACTTAACGGGGTTTTAACTAACGACCGTTAAAAGACTAATTATGCAAAAGGGAGAAAGAAGGATCTAGAACCCAAACCCATTGGGTTGGGTCGGCCGAAACCCACAAGGGAGAGGGGGGGCCGGTTTTGGGTTAG
This sequence comes from Artemisia tridentata subsp. tridentata, assembly GCA_021014915.2. Lineage (NCBI taxonomy): Eukaryota > Viridiplantae > Streptophyta > Magnoliopsida > Asterales > Asteraceae > Artemisia > Artemisia tridentata. Next base: position 28,689,057 of record CP139506.1, on the reverse strand, counting down.
CTTAGGGAACAAGATTTGTGTTTTAGGGTTTGCCTATAAATACAATTCACTTGTGTTTATTTTTCCCTAATCTTGTATCCCTAACTATAGCCAAACTTCTCTTCTTCTCTCCCTCTTGCTCAAGCTTGTTCGACCCATTTTTTAAGTTCACTAGAACTTGGCGAATCAAGTGTAGCAATTAAGTGTTTGGTTGTTAGTGATTAAGAACCTAGCTTTTCCATTGAAACGCTATTCATTACGTGTGTACAAGATCGAGTGACAAGCTTATTTTAGCTTGTGGTTTCCTTGTTGTGTCGATCCAATATATAATCCCATTAGGGTTTATATAACTCGTTCTTGTTGAAGGGATTCCTTGTTCTTGCTAGGAATCACTAAGGTATGTTTTCTTTTAAGTTAATTAATTATATGTTTATGATCTATTCCGCTGCGTGATCTATTTGGTTATATGTTTATAGTTTGTTTATGATTCATAAAAACCAACAGTGGTATCAGAGACAGGTTTAAAAACATGTAATTAATTACTTAAACCTAAAAATTGGATCTTGTAGAGATTACATGCATTTATTATCTAGGGTTTTGTTGAATTTTTTTTTATATAAACCCTAATGGGTCGACACCCATTAATTAAAAAATTAGGGTTTTAGTTTTTGATTAAAAACTTGTAGAAACCCTAGGAGTGCATGCAAATTTTTAGGGATTAATTAGTGAATACCGTATGTGATGTCACTTAATTAATAAGAAACATACTAATAATTATATATTGACATGATAATATGGACTACATGATTATGTGATCAATATGGGATCCATGACAAAATCTTGCATATTTTGTCATGGTATGATTTGTATGTTTGATTGAATTATTTGCTACATGATTTAAATAAATCTTAAATTGGGGAAGACCTCAATATATATTAATTAACAAGTTATGTGCAATGTGGTATCTAACTAACTAAAACTTACGCGGTCAAGTTATTTGGCGTCTGTGGACCATTGGGTACAATGAGCTCGAAAACCAATGGGAGTTTTGTTAGTTACATACATTTAAAAATTTCACATAGAATTAATATTAGGATTTATTGAAAAAGGTTTGCATGTGGCTATATGATATCGTGGATGATCATATATTTGTTATTATGTGTTTATTTTTTGTAATTACTTGATCTTTTGTGTTTATATATTATGATGGATTGCAACACATAAGAGGGTAATTTTCATAATAAAAATAAACAAGACTAATAACTATGAAACCTTTGTAGTAATTTTATTTATTGCCAAGTCTTATGTGCCGACAGTGGTTCGCTTCGCACGGTAATTTGCTCCCAGGCGAGACTAGCAATAATAAATTTACTACATTAATGTTTTAGCAAGAAAATCATATTTTTTTAGTTGATTGATTGCAACTGTACAAAAGTGGTCGAAGCGGCGGACCTATTATTGACAAACTATAAAGTGGGTTTAAGGTTGGTTCACATTAAATTGTGACCTTAAAGGGGCACGGTTTTAACCAGCTTCGGCGGCTGTCGTCCCTCCGCTCGCCTGTGCGTCAATAATAGACTTACCAAGTACACCATGAAAAAGTACGAAGCATCTTAAGGCAATGTTGTAATTTGCTCAACGCCTCAATTAAAAACTTTGATGATTTGAGCTACAAATGAGTAAATGGATTTGTTTTAAAAATATATATATGATACAAAGATGAATGCATGACATCTTTGTACATATTTTTTGATTTTACACATCAAAATTATTACCCTAAAATTTAAGTGATATGCCGACCAATTAACATGGAAACACCTAAGATGACATTCTATCATTACTAGCAGCCTCAGCTAATGTGATGATTCAAAGAATGAAGTCAATAGGGGTAAATTGAGCACTTCCATTACTAGCAGCCTCAGCTGATGTGATGGAACGGCGTCAATTTACAAGTTTCTAAATTGGTTAACTTAATTGAGCACTTTCATTACTAGCAGCCTCAGCTGATGTAATGAAACGGCGTCAAGGCATAAAGATTTGGGGATGAAACATGCTTACATTTTGCAACTGATGTTGGCAATATAATGTAAGTCCCAAGATTTCTAGGAATTGCAATTTGACATTGCCAATTGGGTGATCCCGTACCTTGTTGAGTACTTTCATTGCTAGCAGCCTCAGCTGATGTAATGAAACGACGTCAATTAGGATCCTAGTTTTCAGTGAAAATTAAATGGTTTTTAACCAATGAGTGTTTAATTTTCATGAAATGTTTTATTATCGAAAGTACTAACTTTTGAACTTTTTTCTGTAGAAATGGCCCAACCCGGAAATTCGTCAAACTTAACTTCCTGTTTCAAGATGATGCTTGAAAAGGAAAAATTGACTGGGACTAAGAATTTTAACGCTTGGTATCGAAATCTAAGGCTTGTTCTTAGAATTGCCAAACGTTCTGAATGTCTTACTGAGGACCTTCCAGAAGCTCCTCCTGCAAACTCGCCTAATGAAATACTTAGGCAGTACACTGAAGCCTATGACAAGCACAATGATGCGGCTTGTCTCATGCTATCGGGGATGGATGATCAACTGGTAAAACAGTTTGAGAAATATGGCCCGAAAAACATGATTGATGAACTGACACGTATGTTTCAGAAATCTCCTATGGCTGAATTGTATGATGTACTTGACAACTTGGGCAAGTGCAAGCAGGACGCGACAACACCCGTAAGTGATCATGCGCTTACAATGAAAGGTTATCTTGACCAACTAGATGCACTTAATTGCGGGTTTGTAGAAGACGTTAAAGTTGGCCTCATCAACAAATCCCTCAATGAGGAATTATATGGTGATTTTGTGCGCAACTTTAACATGCATTGCAAGGGGAAGACATTTTCTGAATTGCATGCAATGCTTATTGAGCATGAGAAGGCACTCACTAAGAAAGCTCCTACACCTGTTGTCATGGCAATAAGAGGTGGTAGAGTAGCTAAGCCCGGTAAACCGAAACATGTGAACAAGAAAGGAAAGGGCAAAGCTGACAAGGGCAAGCAGATTGTGACTTATAAGCAAAAGCCAAAGAAGCAGAATCCTCCTCCTAAGAAGGATTATCCCAAAAAGGATGCGGCTGCTTGTCACCACTGTAACACTCCTGGACAATGGAAGCGTGACTGTCCATTGTTGCTTGAGGAGTGTCGCAAAAATAAGAATGCCAAGGCTGGGCAGGGCGCCAACACTTCAAGTATTTTTATGGTTGAATTATTTTCTTTTCCTCGTAAGCAAAATGCCTGGATATATGATACAGGATGTGGTACTCACATTTGTAATACATCGCAGGGGCTTAGAGGAGCGAAGAAGCTGAACTATGGGGAATGCTACTTGTACGTGGGAAATGGAATACGTGCAGCAGTAAAAGCCATAGGGACGTTTGAGCTAGTTTTACCTTCTGGTTTAATATTAGTTTTGAACAATTGTCATTACGCACCTTCTATTGTTAGAGGTGTCGTTTCAGTTTCTTTGTTATTGGATTTGGGTTTTAAGCATACTTTTAATGATAATGGAATTTCTGTTTCTTTAAATTCTGTTTTTTACTTTAATGCTATTCCATTAAATGGTGTGTTTGAAATTGACATGGAAAACCATGTATCCAATAAAAATAATTCAATGTATAGCATCGGGAATAAGAGAGTCAAGTCTAACTTTGACTCGTCTTATTTATGGCATTGTCGCCTTGCCCACATAGGCAAGAAACGCATGGAAAAGCTGCTAAGTGATGGGCTTTTACCTAATATCAATGATGATTCAGTTGATAAATGCGAATCTTGCATATCTGGGAAGATGACGAAGAAACCTTTCCATAGCAATATGGAGAAGGCTTCGGATCTACTTGGATTGATACACACGGATGTATGTGGTCCACTTAGACACGTGTCAAAACGCGGTGCTACCTACTTCCTAACCTTTACGGATGACTATAGTCGTTATGGTTGTGTTTATTTACTTAAAAACAAACATGAAGTCTTTGAGACATTCAAGGTTTTCAAAAATGAAGTAGAATTACAACTCGGAAAGAAGATTAAGGCCCTTCGGTCCGATCGTGGTGGTGAGTATTTGAGCCAAGAGTTCAAAGATTATCTAGCTGAGTGTGGCATTGTCCAATAACTCACTTCTCCTTATACTCCACAACAAAATGGTGTATCTGAAAGGAGAAATCGTACCTTGCTTGACATGGTACGATCTATGTTTAATCTTACAACTCTTCCTTTATCCTTTTGGGACTATGCTCTGGAAAGTGCTGTTCGCATACTAAATATGGTTCCAACTAAGAAGGTTGATAAGACTCCATATGAATTATGGACTGGAAAAGCTCTCAACTTGTCTTACTTAAAGATCTGGGGTTGTGAGGCGTTTGTTAAACGTGACTCACCTGACAAGCTCCAACAAAGATCTGTTAAGTGCATCTTCGTAGGATACCCTAAGGAAACAAAGGGTTACTACTTTTACTTCCCACCAGAAAATAAAGTCATTGTGGCTAGATATGGTGAATTCCTTGAGGAGAGTTTCTTGACTCAAGAATTCAGTGGGAGAGTATATGATCTTGAAAATGATCAAGAAGATGTGTCACCTTCTGAGAACACTAACACACTTCCTATGGAACCTGAAAGCTTAGGTCCTCCACCTGAAGTTGAAGTGGTACCCGTCCGTAGGTCTTCAAGATCTACAAAGGCTCTTAAACGTCTATGTTTAAACATAGATGATGAGGAAACTATGCTATTGGATCACATTGATGAGCCAACTAGTTATAAGGCTGCCATTAATAGTCCTGAAAATGATAAATGGCAGGTAGCCATGGATGGGGAAATGCAATCCATGAAAGACAATAAAGTCTGGATTGAAGTAGACCTTCCACCCAATGCTAAGGTAGTTGGGTGTAAATGGCTCTTCAAGAAAAAGACTGACATGGATGGCAACGTACACACCTATAAAGCTCGTTTGGTGGCCAAGGGCTTTACCCAAACATATGGTGTTGACTATGAGGAGACCTTTTCTCCTGTGGCCGACATTAGAGCTATTAGGATTCTTATAGCCATAGCTGCCTACTATGACTATGAGATTTGGCAAATGGATGTCAAAACCGCCTTTCTAAATGGTCGCCTAGATGAAGATATCTATATGGCGCAACCTGAAGGGTTTGTGAATCCAGAATTTCCTGAGCGTGTATGCAAACTTCAAAGATCCATTTATGGATTGAAGCAAGCATCCAGGCAATGGAATAAGAAATTTGATGAGAAAATCAAGAAGTTTGGATTTACTCAAAATTTCGATGAGCCATGTGTATACCACAAAGTTAGTGGGAGTAACACTACTTTTCTTGTCCTATATGTCGATGACATATTAATCATAGGAAATCACATACCTAGTCTTGATGAAGTTAAGGCTTATCTATGTGAATGTTTTTCCATGAAGGATTTAGGAGAAGCAGCGTATATTCTTGGAATCAAGATCTATAGAGACAGATCTAAACGGTTAATCGGATTAAGCCAAAGTGCTTACATGGATAAAATATTGAAGAGATTCAATATGCAAAATTCCAAGAAGGGATATTTTCCCATGCAAGTGGAACACGGCTTATGCAGCAAAATGTGTGCTTCTACACCTGAAGAGGTGGCATACATGAAGAAAGTTCCGTATGCTTCGGCAGTAGGATCTATCATGTATGCAGTTAGATGCACAAGGCCAGATGTGCCGTTCGCTCAAAATTTGACCAGTCGTTATCAGCAGAATCCAGGGAAAGATCACTGGCATGCTGTAAAGAACATTCTTAAGTATTTAAGGAATACTAAAGATATGTTTCTAGTTTTCGGAGGAAATCCAGACGCAGAACTGAATGTTACAGGTTTCTGCGATGCGTCCTTTCAGACTGATAAAGATGATACGAAGTCTCAGACGGGTTACGTTTTTGTCATTAATGGAGGAGCTGTGGACTGGAAGAGTAAGAAGCAGAGTACAACGGCCATGTCTGCTACAGAAGCTGAGTACATTGCTGCATCGGAAGCAGCACAAGAAGCTGTTTGGATAAGGAAATTCATTAAGGATCTTGGAGTGATGCCTTCTATAGAATTACCTATAAATGTGTATTGCGACAACTCTGCTGCAATCACATTCGCCAATGAACCTGGAGTTATGAAAGGCGCCAGACACTTTAAAAGGAAGTATCACTATGTTCGAGAACAAGTCGATGATGGTGAAATAAAAGTACTCAAAGTTCACACAGATAACAATCTGGCTGATCCTTTCACGAAGGCATTACCTAAGGAGACGTTTAATCGTCATGCTCAGGGTATTGGTCTTCGTTTAGCAGATAGTTTCATGTAAATCTGTTGGATTAGTATTTCGATAGGGACATGTAAACAATTATTATTTTAATAAAATAAAGTGCGGATAACGTTTATTATCATTGTTAATATTTGTGTCCTATATTTGCATGTTTAAATCCGTGAATAATTTATTTATTTTAAATAGTCCGTTGTCGATTAATAATATGGGAATATTATTGAACTAAGACAAATGTGAGGATTGGTAGAATGAACTGTAAGGTTAAGACACCAATGTCACATGATATTCAATATTGGATAAATTGAATATAGGACTTATCCCAACCACATGATTATACTTTATGGATCATAGTCATTAAGTATATTGTTAGTGCAAGCAGTCTCGTTGGGGAGATTGCTAGTGTAAGCAATCTCGTTTGTTTTGATTGATGACAAACATGTAACTTGATACATAACGTAAAATGTACAAGTTACTTGTAATCTTATCTTATCTCAACATACATTCAACACCTCTCAAGTCCTCGTATGATACAACACAGGTTCGTACATGTTTGTTATGTGGCATTATGATCAAACCTTAACAAACCATTTAGACTGTTTAAAATACGGTTAGGTAATTAAGTATTTTAAAAAGGCTAATCATTCTACTTAGAACCACATGTTACATGATCACTAGGATACATGTTACACATTACAAGTTTACTAGGAAGAACAACATATACAAGTTTACTAACTTACTTCTTTAAATGGAAACTTTATTAGTTAAATATTAGGATGACATCATGGCATGCATCATGTATGATATCTTAGGTAGATTGTGTAATATCTTGTTTAGATTTACAAGTTACAAAGTTGACATTTGTGGATCTTGGAAGATTTGGAAAGATACACAAAGATATCTTAGCTGTCATCCTACGGATCCAAACGTTAACAAGCACGGATCCCTTTTATGGGATCCGCCAGATCCGTGGGATGATTTTCTTGTTTTCCTATAATTAGTTACACATGGTTTTAGTTGTATACATGGTTCTAGTCTTACACATGGTTTTAGTTTACACATGGTTTTAGTTTACACATGGTTTTAGTTGTAGACATGGTTTTAGTTTTACTATAAATACTTGCCCATTGTTACCCATTGGAATCATCCAACTAGAACATACATTCCCTCACTCATTACACACACTTAGATCAGTAGCAAACCATGTAGATTCATACATTAATCACCCATTACATAATGATCATAATGTTACTAACTTTCATTATGTTGTAAGCATACACTTGTTATGATCCTGTGAAGCAAAGCTCAAGATCACAAGTCATCATCCATAGGATACTTACTAATCCACCATGAAGATGCATATATGAAGATCCATCACAACAAGTTTAGGGAGCTTGTGATCTTCATACATTGAAGGCTTCCGATCAATGGAAGTTCATATAGTGTAGGCATTCATATCCATGATATACTTATGTCATGGATCATTGTTGTAACCATCATTGTATCATTTAGATCAGTAAGTGTGGTTAGTGCTTTAGTCCTCAAAGCACAAAGAGAGTAGGGAGTGGTTGTACCCGTGTAAAGAACTCGACATCTAGCTTAGTGTCGGTAAAGTAATTAGGCGACGTCAGGTTGGTTCTACCTTGTGAAAGAACCCGGTGTTTAGCTTAGTACCGGAAAAGGAAGTAAGCGACGTGTAAAGGTTTTCTCCGCCTAAGAAAGGGAGCTTGTTGATCTAGTGAAGTAACTCTCGAGTTGGGTACTCGGGGAGTGGAGTAGGGCGGAGAGGAGCTCCGTGACCGAACCACTATAAATCATCGTGTTCGGTTTGCGCTTTCTTTTACTTATCTCTTTACTTTTATATTTGCATTATGTGATTGCTTGTGTTGTGATTATGTGATAATACTTGTGTGACAACTTGGTAGACATAAACTACAACAGACAGTGTTCATATTAGAACTAGCCAAAGTGGAAATTTGATACAACAAGTTTTAAGTTTTAAAACGGTAAACGTATTCACCCCCCCTCTACGTTTTCACAATTGGCATCAGAGCGGGTTGGCTCTCATTTTCAAAACAAATGGTTTTTAAAATAGAGTAAGATCCATGTATCAAATTACCTCTGAAGCAGAACATAATATGAAAAATGTTTAGCTAAGTATACTTTGAAATTTTGTTGTTAAATATCACTTTGTATACAAGCTTGAAGGTGTTCTTGAAAAATAAAAGAAAAATGTTTCTCAAAAAGAATTTGTAAGTGTCAAATTATGTGCTCAGAACTAATTTACGAAAAATACCGTTTTGAAGGGAGTGTTTGGAATAATCATTAAGTTAGTTGAAAAATCACCTCCGTAATATTTAGATAAGTCACATAGGTAGAAATGTTGTTAATATTTGTAATATATGCCTAAGATTAAGTGTAGCAAGTCCCACACACTTTCGCTATGTCAAAATATGAGTTTAGGATAATCTGTCACAGGTCTCGGCGGATCCAAATCACATAAAGGGCGGATCCCTCTAAAAGGATCCGTCAGATCCGTCGGTGCAGTACTCAGTTTTTGTCAAATTTCAAAAATTCATAACTAATTAACCGTAAGTCCGTAGGAGTCGCGCCACCTATCATTTTGAAGGGAATTAAGTCTATTTTCATTTAAAAATAGTCTCATGGCCTAGATCTAAATTGAAGTAGGTAAAACAAATCAAATACTATAACATGTTCAAAATGTTAAGTTTTATTTTGACACAGTAAGTTAAACTTTTGAGTCGAGCAATGTAAATTGGTATCCTTTGCTCATAAATATGATTTCTTTTGAAACTAAAGAATTTGGTAATATAAAGGAAACAAATTAAGCTTGGCATACATCGTCATATTTAAACGCAAAGTGACGAAAAGTATATTTTCATCTATGCTATGCTATGTGGCTAACTGTTCTATATTATTTGCATATATGTGATATGCTTGTTGATAAGTATGATTGTAATTGTTTATTTGTAATACATAAGTGTCTTGCCATGATACTTACTTGCTTGTTTATCAATTGCTTGTTTTATGCATAATAGAACATTTGCTAGATATTGTGTAATACATTGATAAACTATGTCTGTTCTACTTTTAGACTTAGATATTATTGACTGATTATATTATGTGAAAACCTTGCGTAACTTACTTAGAAATATGTACTAAGTGAAATGTCTTGAAAAGTATTGACTTGCACAAACTCTCACTTAATTGCTCAAGTATTATAATGAGTAAACATGTAGTATCTTTGAAAAAGAGTGTTTGGTACAAACAATTTGAAACAATGATGTGTTGAGTTGTTATGCCTTTATGATATTATCTTGTTGTTAAACCTTCATGTGAACTAACCATATCATGCAGGACGATAACACTTTGATGTTATCAAGTTTTCGGGTTTAAGCCACTGTTTGGCTTAACTCTCATTTAAGGTAAGTTAATATGATCAGATTAAACTATGTGTGTATGTGTGTTAGAATAAACATCATTAGTAGTTTTGCATTACATATTTGCTAATAGATATGTTCCAGGAGAATTTTCAGGTCTTGGTCGAAAAACGCGAATTTTGCATATCTCTCTGTTTGTTTTTAGTAGTTTTGTTCAACGGATCCGACGGATCCCTCATTTTGGATCCGCCAAGAGTTATCGTTGGATCCGCCAGTCCAGAACCCACGGATTCCACGGCTCCCAAACTTTGGCTCCGCTTTTGTTGTCGATTGGATCCGTGGGTGTCAAAAGTAACTTTTCAAAATTCCCAGACTAATCCCAATCCTTAGATTATAGATTCTAGTTTTTGTTTAGGTTTATTCTACTGATCATTAAGTGTATTTGGATGATTGAGAATTACGTAGAACCATAAGATTGATCAAAACTCATTCACATCAAATCCAATATCCTCCCTGTCTATAAATTAGAAAGATCAGGATCCTCACTCAAGATCACTCACGCTCATCACTAAGATTCTTTTCACTGATGATTTACTCATATTAGGATTAGAACATTTCACTTGCACCTATAGGAAAATCATCTCTAACCATAACTTCAAACTTCACAAAAAGGATCCAAGAGACCTTTCTCCATAAAGGAAGGAATCCGGAAACTTGTTTCTTGAGGTCCATGGACCACTGATCATTTGTGATCATTACACATATTCCCTGCATTCACTTGTCCTTTACTTATCCATTAGCTTGATTTGTAAATTGACAACTTCCAAACTAATCCAGACTCACTGTTTGCAAATATATCACATATTACAAACCCAACTCATGTATGTATTCACGTATGTTACCTCACTTGGTTAACATGTCATCCTTCAAGACGATTTACATCAAGTCATAACTCACACTTAGGTTATAGATGTAATTATCAAGTCTTGTTATTCTTTTCTCAAAGTAGGATTGACAACTTAAAGTATTTCATCCGAAATATTCAAGTAAATTTGACTTACGATTGTAGTCATTAAAAGTCATATCCAAAACAATCAACTCCCAAGTATTTTAACAACGTATGTTAAAACACTTATCCTATCGCCTAAGTACACTTGTACTTTCACTATTATCCCATCACACTCACTTCTGTGATATGTCTTATACCCTAAGCCTTAGATCACATCACACACTAGTTATACCAACCAATAGATCATAAGAGTCTGTCTTCATCCTCGTTATCCATAAGAATTAGTCTTCATCACATTCAGCCCCTAAGTTTCACAAACATAACCAAACACTTCATCCGCTAGTGAAACACAAGAATTAGTATCCATTCTTGTAATCTTCAACATTCATGAAACCCAAAAGTTCAACAAACTCCTTCATCACCATAATTCACGCCATTGAGTGCATTGCTCAAAAAGCCCTTAGTCCAACACTCATACCAAATCAAATGCAAGTTGAATCAACTCATCAATACCTTGCCACCTATAGAATTAGAACTTCACCATCAAATGAGCATAATGCTCACATTCATTAAATAGTACCACAAGTCATCAAAGTAATGGTAATACTTTGTTTCATTAAATCTTGAATCAACATTGTAACAACTTATGTTATAATGAAATCTCAAAGCCAATCTCATACATCCCAAATAACAATCTTGAGGAGTATACAAAAGAAACTCAAGTAAGTTTATCTTGTCTAGTTATCATATTATTGAAACCTAGTTTATTTAGGATAAGTCTATCCAATTCAAATACTTTGTGTTCATATCTTCATTTAGGAAAACATGATGTTTCGGAAAAACATTATGTGTTTATTTTTCATCTTGTTAAAAAGGATAATGTATATCCTATGCATCATTATTTTCTTGCAACATGAGCGGTTATGTTACAAGAGATTTCATTACACCACATTGGGCAAATAATCTTAAAACAAACATCCACTAGTTCTATGAACTATCTTCCTTATTGAGCACTAGTTAAATCTTACTTGTTGAAAGATACCATACGTATCTATTTCCTTTTAAGCGTACATTAAACCTTGGTCAAACCTTGTGCATATTCACATCTCTGGAGCATACACAAGACCTATTAAAGTTAGTAACTTTATTTAGATTCTTGTTCCAAAGAACTTTCTTCAGAACTTTCATGACATATCCCGTTACCACACACAAAAACATGTCTTGATCTTAGATCACTTGCATAACTCATACTTAAACTCAACTTAAAGGATGTCACCCTTTAGATCATTCAATCTTAGATTCCAAACACAATGATTAAAATCCATCGACACATATTTGTCAAATTTACGTGTATAACATGACATCTTCATCACACTAGTTTTTATAAAAATAGTTGAGTCTCATTAAGTCATGTATTGGTGAATTATCTTGTCTTAGGAATAATTAATCAAACAAGAAGTAGATGTGATTTTTCTTTAGTTTATTAAAAAAAAAAAAAAAAAAAAAAAAAATCACTTGCATTACATATACGTGTATTGATTACATGATATTTGTTTGATATCTTGATGTTATCATTGTCAAATGTGTAAACCTTAGAAAGGTTTTGTCTGCATGCTTATATGCTGTATGATTTGTATGATATGTTCATTCTTTTGTTATATGCTATTTCGCAAGATTAACGTATTACTTGTTAACTCACACTTACTATATGGTGTTAGATAGTCTTTGTCTTTAGTTGACAATCATTGAGCTTTTTCGTAGGATAGTATAAATGGTACATGCTCCTAAATGTTATAATGGTTTGCATGAATCTTAGTCTCACTTCTTTGTCACACTATTTGTTTGCCATATGTGCACTTTGTCTAAGTGGTCTTGGTATGATGAACATTTAGAAGTCATTTTATTTTATACATAGATCATTGTGTTAATTAATGGGTAAGTATGCTTAAGTGACTAAGCCTAACTTAAAAACAATTTCACAATGTAGTATCTAAAACAATGCTATCTTGCAATATGATTATTTGTCTTTATGCTATGTGGTATCTTTATGTCTATTAGTAGATTATTTATTTTTATAAGATGTTGTCATATGATATTCACATCTTTTGTCATTAAGACTTTTTGTCTTGTAGGCTGATAACAAACTATTTGTTATTTCTCTTTGTTATGCTTATTTTACATAATTGTTATCTCATTATTGCTACTTAGATTAGTAATATGTTTATGGGATCCATTTTCTTGCATATAGCTTTAAAAGCTAATAGGATTAAGTTTTAGAGGTTTAAAATTTGTGTTTGGATATCTTTCAATATACCTCTCTCCAAATCATATCGTTGCTTCCGCTCACCTAACAATATCTCCATCATCTTTTAGTTAAAACAATATATCTCCCATAAGAAAAACCACATGCCTCATCGTGCGATCATCTCGCATTGATAGAGAAGAGCTACGTAACTTCACGGATGAAGTTCTTTGTATGCTAACCAATATCCACTAAAACATTGCTAAGCTCATCGCTTTCATTAATCTGCAACATCCTAAACACTTTACCTTCATTCTTCATTTAATGCATCATAGATTATGTTGAATGACCACCAATTAAGGAGGAGAGAAATTCATTCACATAATTGTCTTTTCATTAAATAACATGTACTCATGTTTCTTACATTCCCAAATACCGACAAGTAGGTTCAAATCACTTAGTTAAATCAGTTCACAAAATCACAAAGTGTTTCTAACCTTATTAGCTCAACATCACAGCTCTGCACCAATATCTCATTAAAAGAAAAACACATCATGTGTTTGACAAACCTCTTAAATGAGATACATTAAGTCTCCTTAGAATTTGACTAGGATTAGTGAAACCAAATTAGTAGTTATAAGTGAATAGACCTTAGCATGAACCTTCGTTTGATCAAAAACGACAAAACATGACCTAATCGATGTTGGTCCCACGGAATCCTTCGATAAGAAGGACGGAACCAAAATTTTGGTTCCGCCAAATCCGCGGGTACCTGATCAGCTTTTAACCATTCAGAAACCAAACAACTTTAGGTAATCAACGAATCTAGGATTTTCATCTTAATCTCACAACTTAATTGTCTAGAACATCTTTAGTGTCTAGAACACCATTATAGGATCTCATCCTTTTTCATTCTTGTTACATATCAAGCATGTCATTGTCAGTGCAAACAGAACCATCATTCTCAACATGTTTGTCCAACCAACACTCTCATCATATGATGTCATTCTCATCCACATATAGGTATCTAGTATTTCCAATTGTTACATATGGAATCTCTATTCCTAAGTGATCATTGTCTTCACTTCCTCTCATTCTCATTCAAACATTTACTATGGCACGATTCATCTTTGGTAGATGATAATATCATAACCGTAACCGTCTTCAAATACTCTTATATCATTTGCTATACATTAGAGTTTCTGAATTCATTGCATTCATTATAATCACCACCATCCATCACTTCTTTCACTAATCATCAATCCCATGGATTAACGAAAAACCTACTTACATCAACCTTTAGTCATCCATTAAGTTATCATTCACTTGTAAACCAACATCATATTAACACCACTCACTTTAAGCTTTTTAACTTCACTTCATATCCTCCTCATAGGCATTGTTTTGTAGGATTTTATCATATGATATTGCTGCATCATATTTTTATTTGATTAGACAATCACAATTGGTATGTTGCTTGTGATTAGATTATTGATATGTTGCATAATATTTTTCTTTGAGATAAAATATATTGCACTAACCATTTCATTGTAGGTTCATCATCATATACGCTCGATCGTATATAGCTTACTCATCATAGGATAAAGTTTGCTTCGATTACTATTCCTTTTTTTTTATAGGTTCATCTTGACGCGCTAGAGCAAGGGGGAGCTTTCGTCAAGTAGTTTTTAGGATGCATCATATACACACATTGGTGTATATCATATACTTGTCCAAGGACAAATATTGTTTTATACTAACCTTTATTTTGTAGGATTCTTCATCCTTGGATCATATACGTTGGTACCCTAGCAACGGGGAGTATAGATCAAGGGGGAGGACATCATGAACTAACTCATTTTTTTTTGTAGCATTTCCCATCCTTGGAAAGTATACGTTGGTACTCTAGCAATGGGGAGTATACATCAAGGGGGAGGATATCATATTCTAACTATTTTTTTTGTAGGATCATACATCTTAACCTTGTCACTCCAATTAGGGGGAGTATTATCCAAGGGGGAGCCTTAAAGTTCTCATTATCATTGCATTATCATACTTAGTACTCTAAACTAGGAGGAGTAATCACCAAGGATTGGTTACCACATTCCGCTACACATATCTTCTTTTCGTTTCGACAAAAAGGAGGAGATAGGTCTACATAGTCCAACATAGATTACCCACGTGTATCGTTGGCTATTTGCATTTCATTCATCATGCATTTTTTCATATATATTCTTTTTATTGCACACCACTAACCTTGATGTAGGTTAAGAGTCTTAATTTGAACTATGGATCCGCTTACAACCTTGGAGACGCAACAACCATAGGAGATTGGGAGTAGTCTATTTAACTTCACTAGGGATGATGCAAGCTCGCCATTTCGGGGAGAAATTAAGTTAACTCCAAGGACACACCCTTTTTGCTTCGACAAAAGGGGGAGAAAGGTGCAAACGGAGAAAGTAAGTAATTACGGACACAAGGAGAAAAGGGAGAAAGGTGTAAACGGAGAAACGGACACAAGGATAAAGTAAGTCATTACGGACACAAGTAACTTTTTGCATTTTACTTTCTATTACGTTTACATATTTTGTCATCATTAAAAAGGGGGAGATTGTTAGTGCAAGCAGTCTCGTTGGGGAGATTGCTAGTGCAAGCAATCTCGTTTGTTTTGATTGATGACAAACATGTAACTTGATACATAACGTAAAATGTACAAGTTACTTGTAATCTTATCTTATCTCAACATACATTCAACACCTCTCAAGTCCTCGTATGATACAACACAGGTTCGTACATGTTTGTTATATGGCATTATGATCAAACCTTAACAAACCATTTAGACTGTTTAAAATACGGTTAGGTAATTAAGTATTTTAAAAAGGCTAATCATTCTACTTAGAACCACATGTTACATGATCACTAGGATACATGTTACACATTACAAGTTTACTAGGAAGAACAACATATACAAGTTTACTAACTTACTTCTTTAAATGGAAACTTTATTAGTTAAATATTAGGATGACATCATGGCATGCATCATGTATGATATCTTAGGTAGATTGTGTAATATCTTGTTTAGATTTACAAGTTACAAAGTTGACATTTGTGGATCTTGGAAGATTTGGAAAGATACACAAAGATATCTTAGCTGTCATCCTACGGATCCAAACGTTAACAAGCACGGATCCCTTTTATGGGATCCGCCAGATCCGTGGGATGATTTTCTTGTTTTCCTATAATTAGTTACACATGGTTTTAGTTGTATACATGGTTCTAGTCTTACACATGGTTTTAGTTTACACATGGTTTTAGTTTACACATGGTTTTAGTTGTAGACATGGTTTTAGTTTTACTATAAATACTTGCCCATTGTTACCCATTGGAATCATCCAACTAGAACATACATTCCCTCACTCATTACACACACTTAGATCAGTAGCAAACCATGTAGATTCATACATTAATCACCCATTACATAATGATCATAATGTTACTAACTTTCATTATGTTGTAAGCATACACTTGTTATGATCCTGTGAAGCAAAGCTCAAGATCACAAGTCATCATCCATAGGATACTTACTAATCCACCATGAAGATGCATATATGAAGATCCATCACAACAAGTTTAGGGAGCTTGTGATCTTCATACATTGAAGGCTTTCGATCAATGGAAGTTCATATAGTGTAGGCATTCATATCCATGATATACTTATGTCATGGATCATTGTTGTAACCATCATTGTATCATTTAGATCAGTAAGTGTGGTTAGTGCTTTAGTCCTCAAAGCACAAAGAGAGTAGGGAGTGGTTGTACCCGTGTAAAGAACTCGACATCTAGCTTAGTGTCGGTAAAGTAATTAGGCGACGTCAGGTTGGTTCTACCTTGTGAAAGAACCCGGTGTTTAGCTTAGTACCGGAAAAGGAAGTAAGCGACGTGTAAAGGTTTTCTCCGCCTAAGAAAGGGAGCTTGTTGATCTAGTGAAGTAACTCTCGAGTTGGGTACTCGGGGAGTGGAGTAGGGCGGAGAGGAGCTCCGTGACCGAACCACTATAAATCATCGTGTTCGGTTTGCGCTTTCTTTTACTTATCTCTTTACTTTTATATTTGCATTATGTGATTGCTTGTGTTGTGATTATGTGATAATACTTGTGTGACAACTTGGTAGACATAAACTACAACAGACAGTGTTCATATTAGAACTAGCCAAAGTGGAAATTTGATACAACAAGTTTTAAGTTTTAAAACGGTAAACGTATTCACCCCCCCTCTACGTTTTCACATATATCATGAATATTTATCCTCTGACTTGAGATGCCAGATAATTGCCGAGGATGTAGCTCATTTTCTGTGAGATAGTCTAACGCTATCCGTAAAAGGTAGTTATAAGGGCTATTTTCAGAAATGATGCGAAGTTCAAGGGTTATGCTCGCAGTCAATAAGGGATTTGTTCCTTCAACTTTGTGTTGAAGTTTAATACTGCTTGGCCACTCGTGTGATTAACAAGATGTTTGCGTGCGCACGCCCAAAGTCTATCTAGAAGACGTTCAGATGTTTTGGTAATCTTGTTCAATTACATATAAACGAGAAACTACTGTTAATTATGGAATGACAAAGATCCATATCCAAATTAACGCGGTATTAGTAACAAAAGGATAAGTATGATGATTAAATCATCACATGGTTTTTCCAGGAAAACCATACTCGGATCGAACTGGGGGCATTGGGATCTGTTAAGCTAGACTAGCCCATGTCATTATATTATAATAATCAGGAGTGTTAGTTTATGGATTATATTAATATTATTCAGTTCGAACCGAGACTCGGGATCTGCACATAAGTGAGAGTTTTAATGGATTTATATTAATATGATTTATGTATTTCGATTATTTATCCAATCTCACTAATTGACACAATAACGTGAAGTTAATGACTATAAGGTATTATATATAACTAACCGCAACCTTAAACGGACTAATTAAAAAAAAGATAGAAGGAGAAAGAAGGATCTAGAACCCAAAACCATTGGGTTGGGTCGGCCGAAACCCACAAGGGAGAGGGGGGGGGGGCCGGTTTTGGGTTAGCTTAGGGAACAAGATTTGTGTTTTAGGGTTTGCCTATAAATACAATTCACTTGTGTTTATTTTTCCCTAATCTTGTATCCCTAACTATAGCCAAACTTCTCTTCTTCTCTCCCTCTTGCTCAAGCTTGTTCGACCCATTTTTTAAGTTCACTAGAACTTGGCGAATCAAGTGTAGCAATTAAGTGTTTGGTTGTTAGTGATTAAGAACCTAACTTTTCCATTGAAACGATATTCATTACGTGTGTACAAGATCGAGTGACAAGCTTATTTTAGCTTATGGTTTCCTTGTTGTGTCGATCCAATATATAATCCCATTAGGGTTTATATAACTCGTTCTTGTTGAAGGGATTCCTTGTTCTTGCTAGGAATCACTAAGGTATGTTTTCTTTTAAGTTAATTAATTATATGTTTATGATCTATTCCGCTGCGTGATCTATTTGGTTTTATGTTTATAGTTTGTTTATGATTCATAAAAACCAACAAAAGTTTCCTTTAATACTTACCTTAATTGTCCTGAGAGCACCCGTTAGACAAACCTTTTGATAAATAAAAAAATGTTTGGAACAAACATTTTAAACATGTCATTTGAGCTATTGCTCTATTTTATTTTATTGTAATTTTTTTATGCTAAACACAATTTATTCAAGGGTATAAAATGTACGAGTCTCGGGCATTAGAACTTGTGTTTTGATGCTTCCTAAAACCGTTAGAAGCTCTAACTTATGTTCAGATAGGTATGCGGGGCTTGAGGTAGATGCCCTTAAAGTGTGTGTCTCCAAAATAAATAAACGATGTTATACTGGTAGGGGAGGACTCTATTAAATCTACTTTAACACGCAAGCATTCATTTTCTACGACTATATACTGACTACTGAGGATGAATTTGAGGTGACGGAGTTCTATCCAGTTTGCACATTCGTGTATGAGTGGTTGTTTGATGATATGGAGTGTTGTCGTGCATCAAATGGATGTTACAGGAGTATGAGAATACTTGCAACGAGAATGTTATAGCATAGAATACTTGTCATGTAATCTAAATGGAAAATACTAATCCGCAAGTACATAATGAGAACTTTAAAGGACCAAAGTTAGAAACTTTATCACAGTCAAAGGACTATTTTCACATAACTCTTTGAAATTCCAAGAAATTTCTGCTTTTAATAAAGAAATATATTAGTCAATTCAAACAAGCTCAACTGCTATTGAAATATTTAGTTTGGCATCATCTAAACCAAATTTCAAATAATATATTAATGATGATTAGGTGTTTATACTTTATAGAGTAATTTTATAATTAAGAAACATGTGTGAATTTGTTTATTAAACTGATTTAGTCTTTTTTATTTTTTTTATTGATTGGATCTAAACTATTTTGTCTGGTGATTATATGACGTATAACAATGAAACGTGGTACTCCCTCCGTCTCAATTTATTTGTCAGGAGAGAGAAAATACAAAGTTTAATAAAAGTGGGGTCACTTTAATTTTCAACCACTAAAATGGAATATTCCTCCACTAGATTCTCTAGTTTTTACTAAATAAGAAAAGTGGACAATTAATTTGAGACATCCATAAAAGGAAATATGGACAATTAAATTGAGACGGAGGGAGTAATATAATTTGATCAACTAGATCTGACAACATTAACAAGTGATTTTGACAACACTAATACAAATGACAGTTAGGCTGTACACAGTCGTGACCGGGTCATCACCTTGCCACGTCAGCTTTCTCTTTTCGATGACCATACATGACCAAATTACCACAGTCAATGACCGAGTTAATTTATTATTATTATTTTTTTTAATTCAAATATTTTAAATAACAAATTTAAAATTGATTAAAAATAAAAACATTACATAAATTAAACATTAAATTGAAAACACGAATTACAGATTAACAAACTACGATACGGTAATGAAAATGAAACTACAAATTACAATGAAAAGTCTGAGTTACAACCCTCTTCACTCGAAGACTCTTCATCCCTAAACTCGCCAGCAAAATACGCTGCTTCCATAATGTCAAACCAGTTGGCAGCTTCTCTTTGTTCCTGCTCCATACGAGCAACTTCCTCTCGCAGTTCTCTTTCTTCTGTTTCCCTCCTGACTTCCTCATCCTGCTCAAGTAGTCGGAGTTCATCCTCAGTGAGTCCAAACGGATTGGGTTGGTGTTCCACAACCGGTGGAGTGTTAAACCGGTTCATTTTCCGGTTGGAATACCAGAAAGATATCTTCTGGTGGAGTGTGATAAACTTCATCTTCTGGTAAAAAGATATCTTCTGGTACTTGTTGTGGACTTGGGAATTATTGGGAGAAGTCTTTGCGAGACATTGTTGTGGACTGGGGAATTGTTGGGAAATATATCTGTGTGTGAGTTGTGTATATGAGTTGTGTGTATGAGAAACAAAAGAGTGTTGGTATATATAGGGAAATTTTTGAATTTGAATTTGAATTTTAAATCCTCCCGCTTGTATTGTAGCCTTTAATTTGAATTTGAAGCACCGCTTGTATTGTAGCCTTTAATTTGAATTTGAAGCAGAGTGTGTGTAATATTTTGTGTTGTTTGTATTTTATTTTATGTAAAAAAAAAAAAAAAAAAAAAAAAAAAAAAGTGTAACGTAATCGGTCGAAATCTAGACCGATTTGGAGAATTAGCCACCGACCTTGATCGAACACCACATTGGGCTCGACCGACCGAAATATCGGTCGACCCTATGCCTTGACCGATCGACTGCTACAAGAGTAGTGTCAAAGTCTATTAAACAAGATTAAAAAGGATAGATAACTACTTTAAGATAGTCATTCATTTAGAATAAGATATATTTCAAGTGTTTGCCTGTTAATTCTTTATAGTTGAAAGAGTAATTTACATAATTTAACTAACTATACGCCTCTATAAGCCCATTTTAATTAGCTTGTGCTTATAAATATTCATAACTTATAAAAGCTTTGATACGTTTGTATTACAAACAAATCTTATTTTATAAGATAGCTTATTATAAGCCAAAAACCACCTAGAGATGCCACCATCCTAGATGTTGTGGGTTCAAGGTGGTATAAGTGTGAAAAAGATGCCGTTCTAAAAAAAGAAAAGAAAAAATAAATTATAAGCCAAAAACTTGTGCCAAATACAACCATAATATTACACTGTGTTCTCGAGTATCACTTATGAAAAGAAAGTAAAGAAAATTGTAAAATAAAAAAGGTTATGTTCTCGATTATCACTTAAAAAAAAGAAAAAAACAAAAAACAAAAAAAGAAAAAGAAAAATAAGATTAGTTTGATCAATTTTAAACTAAATTATTTTATCTTAAAATTAAGCTGAATTTTAAAGTAAATTATTTTCTTTTAAAATTGAGCTGAGAGTATTTACTGAAAACTGAACATTAGATCTCTCTAAGACTACTCGGCAAGGGAGGTGAAGGTTTCCCCACTTCACCCTCCCTCACCATAATGCTCCTTGCCTCCCACCATAATTCATGATCACCACACAGAAACCAAAACACAAATAGGTGATCTGATCACCATACAAAAAAGAAAGAAAAATGGTCCCATGTGTTTTGTTTTATTGCTTTTTATTTAGTTTGTGAGTGTGTATGGGGTATTTAGTGGGGTATATTTGTATAAATTTGGTATTTTAATGAAGGGTGGAGTTAAGGTGAAGATGGTTTCACTTGCTCACTTAAAAGGTGAAGAGAGGTGAAGAGAAGTAAGAGGAGAGAGAAAGCTGACGTGACGCTGAGGTATATGGTGAAAGTGTGGCTACCTTGCCATCCAGCCTAAGAAAGTTCACTAGACTTAGATGGTGTTTGTTTTTTCAGAGGGTCTGAATCTGAATCTGAACCGCACATCTGAATCTGAATCTGAGGCGTAAATGTCTGAATCTGAACGCATCTGAACGGGAAAAAAAAACTCATGTTTGAACGGGAATTTTTTTTTTTTGTTATTTTGTGTCAACAAGAGGCATTTAGACGCGTTAAGACACCCCTTTCAAGTCTTGACCATTAAGATCTAACTGAATCTGAACGCGTCTGAAAGAAAAAAAAAAAAAAAACCGTCTGAACGACAAAATGTCTGACCGATTCAGACATTTTGGTTGTTAAGAGGAAAAAAAAAAAAACAAAACAAACACGCTCTTAATATTCAAACAAAGTATTCTTAGCGAAAATTCAAAATATATTTTCTTGGATCAAACAAGTACTAGTAAAAAGGTTAACAAAATTGAAAGTCAAAAAAGTAAAACGAGTGTTAGATGCTTGACTTTAATTACCACCTCTAACCTAAATCCCCCACCTATATTAGCCGTCACAATCTATCCATCCAGCCTACTACCCACTCATTCATTTCAAATTCAAATTCATTCATATTTCTGTATTTCACCTAATTAATTTACTTTCTATATACCAAAAAACTAAACTTATCACATAAACTGAAAAATAATAGATATGAATCCAGATCCAGATGACGTCACCTTTCAATTCAACCGGATTCAGTTATCGCCGGAAAACTCACCAGAGGTTGATGACGTCAGCTTCGGATTTAATCAAGCAAATGACGGCTCGAAATCAGTAGAGTTGACGCCGGAAAATGATGACGTCACCTTCGGTTTCAGTCAGGTTGAAATAGATTCGAAATCACAACAGTTTACACCGGAAAATGATGACGTGGCAAACGACGATGATGACGTCACCTTCGGCTTCAATCAGGTTGAAGTAAGCGCTAAAAATGATTCCGGATCGCAACAGTTTACGCCGGAAGATGCTGACGTGGACGGTGAAGGCGATGACGTGGACGACGACGATGATGACGTCACCTTCGGTTTCAATCAGGTTGAAGTAAGCGCTAAAAATGATTCCGAATCGCAACAGTTTACGCCGGAAGATGCTGACGTGGACGATCAAGGCGATGACGTGGACGGCGAAGATGATGACGTCACCTTCAATGTCAGTCAGGTTGAAAAAACCGTATTTCCGTTATTCGACCAAAGTTTGTTGCAAAACAGCTTTAACAATATCAACGAAGACGGAAAGCGAATAAACGTACCTGTAAACAACGTCTTCATCGAGTCCCCACGCGTCTCACGCGCCGACACGTCATCATCCTCATCCTCATCATCATCAACCCTAACCGCCATAACTGACTCAAACGAAATGAACATCAAGAGCAACTCAACTGGCTTCTCGAAGCTGTGGAGATTTAGAGATAATAATAACATAAATAGGAGTAATAGTGATGGACGTGACGCTTTCGTGTTTTTAAATCCGAAAACGGAGGGAAATGGTAAGGGGAAAGAGGGAGTTTTTTTTAATAATCCGAAAACGGAGGGAAAAGGGAAGGGGAAGGGGAAAGAGGTGGTTAAGAAGAAAGTGAAAAAGGCGAATGTGGTTTCGGCGCATGAGGTGTATTTGAAGCAAAAGGGCGGGGAGGAGGAGTTTAAGAGGAAGTCGTATTTGCCGTATAGGCCGGGGTTGATGGGGTTTTTTACCAATGTGAATGGGGGGTTGAGTAAGAATGTGCATCCGTTTTAAGCCGGGAAGGCCGAGCTTATTCAAACACAGTTTATATTTCACAAGCCTGAATTTTCTAGCTTATTTAGAGACATTTGGTTTATATAGTAATAAGCTTATATAAACTCTTAAAGCCCATAAGTCTCAAAATAAGTTATTTAAATTCGTGCTTATAGAATATAAGGCGAAATTAGATAAGCTCGTAAGCCCACCAATAAGCTTAAACAGAGACCCTTAAGTGATTTTATTACACTTTTTGTGTAATGTTGTTATGTTATATTGATGTTGATGATATGTTTTGTTTTGGTTTAGTTTTTGTTTGAGAGAAGCTACTTGTAAATATATGCGAGGTTTCGCTTTAACAGGAGATTAGTTTATGTGTTCATGTTTTTCTTTGAGATGTTTGAAAGTTAAAACGATCAAAGATTGGAATTCGCTTATATATATAAGAAGGATGTTTTGAGTACTTTGGCTTCAAATGAGTTGATTTGTGTTTGGTGTTTTATGATTAGTTTGCTGATAACATGTGTGCGCCTTGATTGGCACGACTACCTTACTGGTAAAATTGGCCAAAATCCTTTGTTGCTGATAGAACAAACACTAGGGGGCCAACCTAGGTTTTGAGATAATTTCTAGCAAGGCCATGTTATCAGCGAGGTTCTGAGGCGCTATGCATCGTTTGAAGTTAGCAATCAAGTAATGTTTTGGTTATTCAAATAGGCTAACAATGTGTATGCATTTGTTGATATAAGTAAAGCACTTAAAGCAGTAACTAGAGAAGTATTCATGACTGAGAAGGGGTGCGCTTTGAGTGCGAATGAATTATGATACTGAGAAATGACAATGTTGTTATTAGTACACTCCTTTTCGTTTAGAGAGATACACAAGTCTCTCATGTAGTCTCTCCGGTCTATACAGTGGTGATAGGGTAGAATGCACTATGGACTTGGGTATGATTGTATGAGAAGTACAACAAATAGAAGAAAACTAGAAGAGGGGTGAATATCACAAGGATGATTATAATTTCATTAGTAACACTAATAGAAGTCAAGCCCTCTTATATGTTCTTAATGTAAACTGAAGTATTAGAAGTGTAATGATTACATTGATTATTATGAGCATGATGGTCAAGAAGATGCCAATGCATACATGTCAGTAATGGTGCAAGAATGGACGAATATAAGGACGAAAAGCTATTAGTAGTCCTGATGCTGTGATGCATACAAGTTACATGTTATGATAAGATCTAAATGAATAGTGTTCCTCCATCTAGTCGAACTGCTGTCTTGAATCACACCAGGGTCAATTACCAGTTTATCCTTGGGATGGTTATTATTGTTGGAATATTATTGACGTAAATCACATATTTCTAGTCTTAAGTTAGGGTTAAGATATATACTTGAGCACTCTTCGTAAAGGGAAGTTCCATTGGCAGATTCTCTATGGGTGTGAAATCCCCTCTCTTGGCACTCCCTCAGAATATTCATCCCATCAGGGTCAGATAATCGAAAAAACCCATAACTCCTGATATGCAATAACTTCCATGAGCGAAATTTGTTGTTTGAATTGTAAACATTGCAACACCAAAAGTCAAAGTCAAAAGTTCAGTATGCAAGTCTGTTATGATACTTGATTATTGTTCTCAATCCAAACCACTTATTAAAGGAGCAGTTTGTCCCATTTTGAAGAAAACATGTTAGGCGGGTTGAGAAGTTGCCCAGAGTTTACTCGGATGCTTCTTGAATGGCTTTACTAAGAGAAAATTAGATATTGTCGTAATAGTTAACCTACTAGATATTTCAAAAAATGTTAGTGGGTCAGCCCGACCGAACCCACCGTGTACTAAAAACTTACCCATTTTGACTCTTTATTCAAGCACCCATTTTGGCAACTCTGACCGTTATGTAACTTACAATGTAGGATAGGATATACTGAAGTTATAGGGTAGGCGATGCAGAAGGAGAATATTATATATAATTGTTGCGTAACGGATACTGAAAGAAGGAGCACAATAGAGGCATACTTTGATGTATCCGTAGGAGCCATGACAATAGCAACAGCCTCTGGTACCATCACCTAGAAATAGTAAATGAATGGACATAATAGTTCGAATTTGATGTGCACGAGTGACTAAAGCACATTATTGAATTCTAACTTTTATCTCCAGATGAATTGTAAGCATGTACCACAATAAAGAAAGTAGATATGGTATTACACTTACAATACATAAATTTTAAACTAATGAGTTATAGTTATACCTGATAAGAATATTGAGTATGTAGATCGACTGATGACATAAAACAACTTTGGGAAGGATGTGTCTGTAGACGAAAAAATAAAGATGGCGTATAATTTATCAAGAGACCATACTTTGTATTAAACAAAAAGTAAAGGTGAGACATATGAACTAAGTACAAAATATCAGTTCAAACATATGACGTTAAGAATAGAAAATGCACTATTATGGCTAGAGAAGTGGCAAAAAGGGCACGCCGGCCGGTTTGGGGTAATGGGTCGGGCTGGGTCAGGTAGACCTGCCAACACATTTTGTCTAGTATTTTAACTTCATAAGCAGTTTGCGTATTTGATTTTATTGATAGTTGAAGTGATTGAGGAAACTATAAGCATTTTCTAGATACAAGTTGACCCATTTTTAGGAAAATGAATCGAAACTGTTACCTGTAAAGGTTTAATAATAGCGCCTTTAGAATACCAACATTAAGTTTACGATACATTTTTATCTAGGATATAGCCTTCAAGCGCCATTAAAGCTCAAAATACAGCTTACAAAAGAAACTAAAAGATACAGATAGACTTACATGGATCCATCCAACAGGAAAGAGGGATCCTTCATTTTGAATGGCGAATATCTCCTCCTCATTAACAGCTTGACACTACCAACGAACAGAATAACATAATGCCTCACATAGCGGATATCATGAGTATGAAAAGAATCTAGAAAACATAGATCAGTCTAAAACACTTCCAAGAAAAGAAACAAACATTGACTTACAGAGTTAGAGGTCGAATCTTGTTTTGGTATTATAAGAGTAGTTACATAATAAGTCCCTTCTTTCTGAAACAAAATTGAAAAAGCAACTCAGGTCCGATAGCCAACTTTCTATAATCTATTTAGAGAACTTCCATATAAATGCAAAAAGAGCCACCGTTTACGAGAAATAACAAGAGTTATAGACCAACATAAGCCAACACACAACAAAGCTTCATCTAAAAAGAATGAAATAATTATTTGTCTTGATTGATTTTCTCGGTACAGCACAGGCAATGGGACCGTAGACAGTCAAGTCACCACCTCCATTCCATGACGTTTGTTAAAAAAGAGGAGAAATGCAGTACCATTTTATGAAATATTAGGATCCGAAACCTCAAAAAAATATGTTAAATTATGATATTAGAAGATCCTGACGTTTGAAGCATGCAAAAGAATATTAGATTATCGTCATTTTAGCAAAAAATTGAGCTATAAAATGAGTTATTACAGATTCTATGATTAACAGAGGTTAAGCAATAAGACTAAAATATGAGTTATTTATAGCAGTTACAAATAAGTTCTATAAGAAATCTCTGAAATTTTTGCATAGTTTCAGCTTTCATGAACAATTTTCAATGTATAATAAGAATAAAGTAACTAAGTTTTAAAGGTCAAGGTGAGTATTGATCTTACAAGAAAAGCCCCAAGCACACCACAGGTTTCCAGATCCTTGCTTGTGTTGTCTTTGGCAAGATCAAGAAAGCCATCTAGCAACTGTGTCGACTGTACAAGATTGAACATTAGTAAAATGAATGACTTTGTTGGTTCCCATACGCAGTTGCACTATGCCACTATGGTAGAGATGTAGGGTGAGATTAGAGGGGAAATTTTGACCCATTTACTTATGAACGGGTGAATTTGGGTTATGCATTATCTCTAACGGGTCAAATGGGTTGAACGGTCAAACGGGTCAGAAAGTTGCCCATTGTGTATTTTTAATGCATAAAAGATCTTTAATCATTTTACTAAAATAAATATTTGACAAATGAACTATTTATACAGAAAAATTGTTCAAAAAGTGGTCCGCATCAACAAGCCATGACCCATTTTAACCCATACATGACCCGTTTGACTCAGTACCCAACCCATTCGACCCGACCATTTTTCCACATCTAATAGAATTAGAGCACTTGAGCATATAATCTCGAATTACAATGGTCAAATACAGTTTGTTACGATTTTGCTGTACAATTAGTCAAACAATGAAAAGATTCTAAATCTTACTATGTGCAGATCTTTAAGGACATTAGATCTTTGATGTGTATTCTCTGAACTTGGATTTGTGATTCGTGAGACCTCCGTTGCATGCGGTTCCTCGTGTATGCATGAGATTACAGGAGAAGGATAAGAGTGAGTAACTCTGCAAAAACTAGGCTGCATAAAACCACTTTTCTGCATGAGCCAATACCACTTATTGCAGTATGCCTGGAATTATGTGGGCTATTGTTAGTTTACATCTTAAATATGCGCATTTCAGCAAACGAGCATAAGAATAAGTTCTGGTAAAGAAGCTCGTAAGCTTTAAGAATACGGAAACGTTGCTCATCAAACCACTTTTCAGTGGGCCTACTACATACTGACCTTTTTTTAGGATTTTATGGTAGACAAACACCTATTCAAATTAGTATACTGTGTGCCGCAAACGACCAACTCACCTAAAACTTGATTTCTGCAAACATTCTACAGATGCCCCAAGTTATTATCGAGCTCCAAAAGAATCAAGTTGTGGTGAATTGTGGGGTGGTTTGCGGTCGGCAATATATGGATTTGCGGAACGGGTGGACATTTTTTAAATAATACTAAAAAGTTAGTAATTTTCACTAAGAATAGTACGAGGAATGCTCCTTTTATTACAACTTGTTGCTCATACAAGATTTGAGATAAATTTCTTGTGAGAATCCGACAAATTTGTACGGATGGAGAAAACAAGGTTTGACCCTGATGAATATGTTGTCACAGAAAACAGATAACGACCCATTAAACTTTTGGAAAGAATAAACAATTTATTCTGTAGCTATGGCTACCCAATTTTGCAGGTAGATGTGAAGTCAGTTTTAAGAGCAAGTATTTATTTATGATGGGGGATCGTATGATATATACAACAACTGCGAGACCTCATATAATGTACTGCAGGAGTCTTGTAATTAAGCACTGCATACCGAACCCAGAGGATAACCACTCCTTGTTGCCAAAAGAGTTATTGACTTCTTACAAGAAATGAGAGAAACCAAATTGAGCCGATTTTCTAACAGCCTTACAAGCAACCCAGATTATGGAAAATGAGGTTTCAGCAATTAGTTCAAGTTACGTTCAGCAGAAGTTTCGTATCCATAAAAGAAACAACCAATTCTTACATTATCAAATACCAAAGCAGAGTTTGTAGCAACAAATAAACAGTCTCTTACGTTTGTCAAACAATTTGATTGAGAAAAACTGAAGTAAAACTTCACGTGGCGCAACAAGGACCTAGTGAACGTTATTGTTTAAGGTAGAAGTAACTAGCTTTTTCCTAGACTATAGACATCATCTATTACAGATAGTAACACCAAACCCCTCAAACTGACACCATTCATGGAACTGAAGTTGCTATGTATACTTGTACTTTGAAGTTGTTTTTTTGGGCTTTACTATTTTCTTGGTTTACAGTTATCAACTTATCATGTATTTTCAATGAGTACCCACAAATTTGGTACACAACTATCTAGAGTTTATTTCATTACTGGGCGTTCACCTGTGCGTTTAAAGTGATTAAGTTGTAAAAACCTTAATATGTTTCAGGCTAAACTAATCAAATTTGATAGCACCGGTATAGAACTGAAGCAAAGTGATTATCAAGATAAAAAACTAAACTAACTAGCTATATGTGAGTACCTTATTCTAAACTTGAATCATTTTTCAACAACGTTGCTACTAAATAATACGTAGTAGTATCGTACTTTCAATTTGTCTCCAATCATACCTAGAATGAGCTAAATTATAAAAAGCTAAAACGATTATTTTATTAGCGTTTCTTCCAAACAAGCACAACCATATTTATAACGAAACTACCACGTATCGTACTACTAGTAAAATGCAAATACGCTACCATGGAGTATATATATATATTACTGCCTATATAATTTTCTGTTACTAAAATCGGCTCGAAACAATTCACAAACAATTTGTAACAACCCAAAGCCTTTGGTCTAGTGGTAAGTGAGTTGCATACCAACCTAGAGGCTGTGGGTTCAAACCACGCTGGAGGCATTTGTGAGATATACAGTGAGATAGATGGTATATATAGAGTGTGAAACAAAATTGCCGTTCGAAAAAAAATAAAAATAAAATTGTAACATCATGTCAATAACTAATACGATCATGAAATCATATAAAACTAAAAATTTTGAGCTAAAATATGAATATATAATAAGTAACGAGTAGGAAATTGTTTATAAAAATTTGTGCTTACTGAGCTGAATTAGAACGTTGCAGCAAAAACGATGAACAGAATTTGTTGATCTCGATAACACACTTAATTTTTTGTAAATTATTGGATCGTGTATCACTTTCTGCAACTTTTTGTATTTGATAGCATCTTTTTTTTATGTCACGTACTTATCTCTTTATAGCGTGTGTGTGTGTGTGTGAGTGGGTGTGTCACATTTGTTGGGTATAAACAGTCGACAAATATATATTCCCACCTTCACAGCATATGCATGATGGTGGAGTATGTATTTACCAATTAACCCTTTGTGGTTTTCTATATCACACATATTGACGAGTCCCCAGCACGGTCCGAAAATCAGACTGGATTGATTAAAATCGGACCGGACAAAAAACCAATTTGGCCCAAAACACCGGATCAAAATTTTCGGTCTAAGTCTGGGTCGGTCCAGTTCTGTCCAGTCCAACAAAGCATGATGTCCAGTTTTGCGTAAGAATGAACAGGACCGGACAGAGGACCAAATATGAAGAAAATGGTGGACAAAAAAACCGGACCGAAATACGTTCGGTCCAGTCCAGTCCGGTCCGGTCGATCCAATTCAATCCGGGTTCTCGATTTTGTCCGATCCGCAATTTATTATGCTCAGCCCTAATTGACGGACTCAAGATTGAAAGTCATGTGGTGCATTTTATTGACAAAAATTTCAGATCATGTGTATTTCGTTACAAATGACTATTTTTGACATAATTTTACATTAAAAAAAAATAAAAATAAATAAATAATAAATAAAAAATAAAAACTCCCCTAATTACATAAATATCGGTTAAGCTGCGTATGTTATTGTAAAATGCATTTTATTCATTTTACGTAATCTGGTACACAAAATTATAAATGTAGGGTGAGCGTGATGAGTTTGGGTTAAGCCCGATTTAAATTATCATAATGTTTGGTAACTTTTGACAAAATTGGTTATACGAGTCTTATAGACAAACATAGTTTTGAAAAAATATGGTATGATCATATGATATGTTTATTCAATATGTAGTTTAGTAAAAGCATGATCTAGTTCTGAAAATGCATGCCAAACATCCGTTATAGATAGTTGTTAGAAGTAATTTTTCGTAAACACTTCAGACAAACAAATGAGGTCTTTCGGTCGAACTTGATGAAGGTTCCTCCGAAAGACGAGTGAGTCAATCCTTTCGGCTTCTGAGGGTCCTTCGGCTAACTGCACATAAAAGCACGCGTTAGGCTCGCCCCGGGTGTTATCCCAGGACCGAGCTCCGGCGTGAAAATAAGTATTGGATAATCCGAAGGACTTTAAACAGTAATTGAGAGTAAATATGAATGGTAAGAGTTGGTTGAGAGTAGTAAATGAGCTGGGTATTTATACTACCCAGCCTTGGTACCTGAAATGGCGGCGCCGGATTTTCTGGGAACATGTCGCAGACATAATCCCGTAAATCCTGGGGTGGCGGCGGTGGTGTCTGTTGTTGCCATCTGTCCAAAAGGTGATGCCACTTGTCCTGCTGCTTACAGTTGTATTGGCCGGATGAGCTAGGTTCCTTCCGGTCTTTATCCGGACGGCCGGACCAGATGGCCGTTCGGACACATACGCCAACATGTCCCCCCAGTATCATAGTATCGGTTTCACCGATATTGTGATACTCTGAAAATTTTGAAGTCCCGTTTTACCAATTCCGAGGGGTCTAGGCCGTTTGGATCCGATGAGTGTGCTTGATGTACAAACCGCCAAAAATCATTATTATTTCTTTTTAAGGATAGCCGCCATTTTTACTGTGGTTCTAAGATTCAGACACGTGTGCATGCGTGTATCGTATGGGTGAGGAGGTGCCATGTCACCAGCTGACACGACACGTCGTTTCATGTTCTCTCTTCTTGCCTATAAATAGCGTCATTTCTATCGTTTTTACCACTGTAACTTTCTGCTCTTTGACAAGTTTTCCGAAGCATTTTTCCGAGCGAGTATTTCTAGTTAATCCGAACGATTTTTGCATTGCCGTCCGACTTTAGAAGGCGCATTCCGGACCATTTGTATTTTGAATTTCTTTGTCGTCCGGCCATACCCCATTTTCCTTCGATCAGACTATGTCGATCTCTCCCGTTTCGATTCATGAAGAGGATACTCAGGAGGTCGGAGGGTTTCTTCCTAAGTTCGACATTCAAAAATATACCTCTCGAATGGACGAAGAAGCTGTATATATGGTGACGATGGAGTTCGGTATACCCGAAGATCTGCATCCCAGGTTACCTCCACAGAATATGACAATGGATGAGTTGCCGGATGATGCTATTGGCTTGTATCTGGAATATTTTTATGAGGGCGGCCTAACCGTACCCTTCTCCACTTTTTTGCTGGACGTTATCAAGTATTATAAGGTACGTGTTTCTCAGTTGGTTCTGCTGGGTCTGCACCGTGCGACCCTTTTTGAGGTATACTGCCGAAGCTTGGACATTACTCCTACCACTTCTCTATTCCGGGTCTTTTACAAGTTAAGCAAGCAAGGTCACTGGTTCTCTTTTGAGAAGAGGAGTGGCAAGGAGAAGAGGGTTTGTTTCAAGGAGATTTTGACCGGTCTGAAGGGATGGAAACACAATTTTTTTCTGATAGACAGGCGAGCTATTCCGTTCGCCATGCCTTGGAGGCACCATGACTCCGATATCTCGGACCCCTTTCCGAGAGGCGAGTTTAGTGTGGGTGATGCCGAAAAACTGTCTGCAAATGTGATCGATCTGATTCCGATTCCCCCGGGCTTCCTTTATGCCGTAGGGCTGACTTCGCACTGGGAGCATCCCGGTTTCCGAGCGGAGCTTAAGGATGCCGAAGGAAAAAGTATGGCCTTACAGCCTTTGCTTTTGCCCCTTTCTTTTTGTGTTAACGTATTTACGCATGTTTATTTCTAACCGTTTTGCATTCTCACCTTCCGCAGCTGTAACAATGTCCGATTATCTGATCAAGCCCCAGATCCGCAAGGGTGCTTTCATGGTCAAGGGAGACGAATACCGTGAGGATGAATCTCACGAGTTATATGTGACCGCCCCTGCCCCGTCAAATGCCGATATCCCTGAGAAGACGGCCGAGATGAAAAAGGTCGAGGTGGCCGATAGGCGAGTTCTGGAGGCCAAGCGCAGGAAGCAAGGACAAGCTGCCACCCAGGAGGCTCTGAAGGCCCAGAGGGGCGTAGGGGTTAGCAAAACGAAGGTGCGCGTTCACCGTGGTGAGGGAGTAGCGGTGTGACCCGTCCGGCCAAGCGAAGCAGGCCGACGGAGGATATCCCTGTGGTGGATCTAGACCGTGAGGATTTCGAGGCTATTCCTAACCCAGACCCCATTCGGTCATTACATCCGAGCGCAATTGGAAGAGAATCGGAGGGCGCGAAATCTGCATCGGGAACTACTGACATCGGTAAGCCGCTTAGATACGTGTATCTTGCATCTTTTTTTTCTTTTTTTTTTTCTTTTTTTTTTTTTTTTTTTTTTTTTTTTTTTTTTTTTTTTTTAATATATATGTATAACGGTCATGCTTTTTATCCTTCTTTCAGGAGGTCCTATTGTTGCTGCTTCCGGTCGTGGCAAGGTTAAGGTCACCGTAGATGATGATCCGGAAGCATTGTATGTTCCGGAGTGGTCGGTCAGGAAAGATGACCGTTTGGATAATTGGAAGGTCTGCAAAGACTTGATGTTGAACTTGCCTACTCCCCGAGAGGACTCTTATCTGGAAAGCTTAAGTGATGTGGAGGCTGCTAAGAGGGCCTGGATGTTGTTGGGCCGAGGGGCCACGGCTCAGTCTGACATCCTACATCGCTTCGAGGCCCTGCTTCGGGAGTACAAGCAATTGTACCGTACTCACGAACAGTGCGGGGATGCAGCTCAAGAGGCGGAGGAGCTCAAAAAGTTGAGGCATGAGCATGCTAGTTGCATGGTTAAGGAGTTGGATTTGGTGGGTCGTATCTCGGGTCTGGAGAAGGAGAGGGATGAAGGCAGGAGGGTTTCCGCTGAGCGGGTCAAAGCCTCAGAGGTTGAGCTGAATGGGATCAAGGATAAACTTGGTGCGGAGGAGAGGGAGAACTCTGAACTTCATCAGGAGAGGGCAAACCTGGCCGTCAAGCTGGGTCACACGGAAATGGAGCTGTTCAAATTGGTTAAAGAGTTCCTCCCGGAGATGGTCCGTCGGCTTTTGAACAGCCATGAGTATAAACAACATTTGGCCGCTCCCTTTAGTTTGTCCTCCCAATCCGGGTTTATAGAGGGTGTCACTTTGGACTGATCGCCGAAGGATGTGGCTAGGGTTCTGGCGGATGTGGATGACTTGGATATGGAAGCCGACGTCAAATTCCCACCTTTGTACGATGGATTATTCGTTGCGGAGTACCCCTATGTCCGGAGGGTAAGCGATGCCTGCCATAAGCCTCTTCCGGAAATAATGGATCTGTTCCCTGTCCCTGCTCCGTCCGGACCTGTGACCGAAGGGCCTTCCGTTGATGGTCCAGCCGCTGAAGAGAATCCCTCTGCTCCTTAGGCAAGTTTGTTCGTTTATAATGTCTGGGTGTCTCCGTTTTGACTACGGATTCAAGTCATTCCGGATGTTATGTGAAGCTTTCAAAATTCTTGTGGTCGTTAGATTAGGTTTTGTGAATAATTACAATGATTCGGATGAATGTAGCAACTTATGGATTGTATGAATCGTATGCTATTTTGCCTCTCTTTTTGCATAATTATCAAATGTTTCTTTTT
The DNA here is from genome assembly GCA_021014915.2 of Artemisia tridentata subsp. tridentata. Classification (NCBI taxonomy): domain Eukaryota; kingdom Viridiplantae; phylum Streptophyta; class Magnoliopsida; order Asterales; family Asteraceae; genus Artemisia; species Artemisia tridentata. The sequence continues at coordinate 28,654,274 of CP139506.1, read as the reverse complement.
CTTTTGTGTTATATTACCTGTGTTCCACGATGACTTGCTCTTTGCCGAAGTTGCGCGGTGGCCCCTTTTTAGGTTCCGCTCGGCCTTTTCGCCATAATCGTGCGGCGACCTCTTTTTGGGCCCCGTCCGGCCGTATTGCCATAATTGTGCGGCGACCTCTTTTTGGGCCCCGTCCGGCCGTATTGCCATAATTGTGCGGCGACCTCTTTTTGGGCCCCGTCCGGCCGTATTGCCATAATTGTGCGGCGACCTCTTTTTGGGCCCCGTCCGGCCGTATTGCCATAATTGTGCGGCGACCTCTTTTTGGGCCCCGTCTGGCCGTATTGCCATAATTGTGCGGCGACCTCTTTTTGGGTCTCGTTCGGCCATATTGCCGTAATTATATGGAAACCCTTTTTGGGTGTAAACCATCTTTGAACATTGACCACTGATCTCCGGAGGTCGCGAGCCTCTCGGAGGGATCATTTTAGGCTTATGTTCAAAATGTAATAAATAATATGAGAACATGATACGTAGGGAAAATTGCTCCCCTTCAACTGCGGGATAGCTTCATTTGTCATTGAAATAATTAATCAAGTCCTTTCGGACATTACAATAGATTATTAGCCATACATTTACAAAAAACACTTTCTGAGGTTAACAGCATGCCAAGTTCTCGGTACTTCTTTTCTTCCATCGTTTCCAATTTGTATGATCCAGTCTGGTACGCTGATTTATCCAAAGGAATACACAAAGGAAATTATGTGTAAACCCCGGTTCGTTGTCCCGACGAAGGTGTGAATGGAATTGTGATTTCTGGATCGTGAAACGTGAAGTGAATGGTGAATAAAAGTGAGATATTGGGTTTTAAACTAAAAATTATGAAATGTAGACTAAAAACAATTAATTAACTAAGGAAAAGAATAATCTAAAGTGCTTAAGGCCAAAAACGCAAGGAAAAACTAATCACGAATCTAAACCGGGAAATCCCGATCCTAAAACGTCAAATCTATGAAATACTAATCCTAGGGACGCGAAATTAATTTTCCTAAGTCCTATTTAATAAAAGAAAATTTTAGGAAAAAGAATTATATTTTTTTTGATTAATATTTAATTTAATATGATTTAAAAACTATTTTAAACTAATTAAATTATTAAAAATACTAAAATTGATTAGAAAAATCTAAAAATTTTTGTGGAATAACTTTAAGATGAACTGAAACTATGAAAAATAGTAAAAAGGTCCCAGCTTATTTAAATAAGCTGGGAATAAGCAAAATGGTTCGGATTAAGCAAAATGGAAAATTTGGTTAAGAGATAAATGTTGCAAGAAGTGAATGGAAAAGACCCAAGGGCAGAGTGGTAAGGAGTGTGTGTGGTGTGCTGGGTAGCCAGGGTTCGAATCCCAACAATGGACTTTTTGTTTAAACTATTTTTTTCCTTCTTAAAACTGATTGAGTGCTTAATTATAAGCACTATTTGTAAAGCAAAATATTTTTTAAAACTTAGAATAAGCTCAGAAAAGGGCTTAATAAACTGATCAGTGGGTAGAAAAAGGAAGAACAGGCCAAAAGCAATTAAGCAACTAGAGGATAAGCTAAAATAAGCAAATAAAAACTAAGAATAAGCTAATGCAAACAAATTCTACTCTGAACTACCAACTTAATTAGAAAACATCCATGAGTAACAGCAGATAAGCACAAGAATGATCCAATAAGCCAAAAGTTAGAACTGATGCAGGCTCAAAAAGGGGATTCTGAGTGTTGATAAGCCACCTAAAAAGCTATTGAGAAGCTCTCCTAAAAATTCACAAAAATAAGCACCTACTAGAATGGCCACCAAAGATCAACTGTACCAAAATTTAGCTTATAAGGACTTGAATTGAAGCTATTAAAAATCAAAAGAATGGACTGATTTGGACACTATGCTGATGCATAAGTGTCCTGATGCAGCAGTTATGGAATTTAGACCTCAAATCCTTCAAAACTTGATGAAATTCAACCAATCTTGGAACAAGGACTTAACCTACTATATTGCACTCAAGAATGCCAAAAAAGATGTCCAAATAAGCTCTGGCTTATATGGAACTTATATGATCAGTCAAAATTCTATATTTTACCCTACTGATGCAATAACCTCAAAACTATCCAAAACTGCTTAAAACCTAGTTAGAACAGCTTATCTACCTCCAAATAAGCTCAACCAAAACTTACATCAAGGTCAATGAACAGTACAATGCACTTATGACAAAAAAATCAGCTTAATCCAAATACCCCTATAAACTTAACTGTTTTTTAGTTTTACTAGTTTTAAGCTAATTTAAGCTATACTAATGATGCAACTAGATGATATAAGCTAAATGAACTAGATATAAGCTAATTTTAACAGAAAATAAGCACAACTATAAGCTGAAAATGATTATGCAATATTAAGCTAAATAATTCAATTTTAAGCTAAAATTGAAACATGAAACTCACTTTGGACCTCAGCTAACCAGAGGTTCCATAAGCTAGGGAGCTACAGCTCAGCTTATTCAGAGAATAAGCTGGTAAAGTCCATCTTGCCCCTCCATTGCAGGCAACTTCCTATGCTTTCCACAAATTGCAAAGGTATAACTGATTTGATGATTGGATCTGATTTAACAACTAAATAAACTCACTAAAGCTATAGAGAGCTGAAATGAGCTTATACAAACTGAAAACAAGCTTGTTTAAGCTTAGTTATTCTACTTTACTATATTTTTTTTATTTTTCAAAGGATTTTTCTATTTTTTTTTTTTTTTTTTTTAATTTTTTGAATGAAAAGTAGAAATAGTAAAAATATTTAAGTGAAAACTTGTAAAGAGCTTTTAGAAGGCTGAATGAGACAGACAATAAGCTAAGTTTAGCTTATTCTAATACTAATAGAAACAGAACAAGGGATTAATCATAGATTGAAAAACAAACACAAAATTGTATTTCATTAACCTTTCAAAACCTGAGTACAAAAATTCCTTACAACTATAAAGACACTAAATTGAAAATTTAAGCTAAAAATTACATAAATTCGACCATAATCTTAACCTAATTTAGACTCTAGAAATTAACACCCAACTTTGTGAGGAGAGGCCACTATTTATAGGCTTCAGGAACCTTCAGGAACTCCATCTTCAGCCCTTGGATCAATCTTGCCCTCCAATCCTTCATTTTCAGCCGTTTGATCATAGATGGTGGAGAAACAGCCAATAAGATTACTTGGAAATGCCACTCTGGCATCCCTCTGACTTGTCAGCGTCTTTTAGAAGATTTTAAGGTGAGGTAATTATGTGTGAGAGCAAGGTAATAATTGAGAACGACGATGAATAGTAACTTGGGGTGAGAATGGCGGGTAAATTAGTTTTAGGAGTTGACCGGGTATTTAATGGCTGGCTTCGGGTATGGAAAATGGGATACGGGTTGGATTCGGGTATAATTGGGATCCGGGTTTTATTTATTAGAAGATGGGCTGGGTAAGTAATTGGGCTTGGGATGGGTTAATTTTGTTTTAGGATAAGTATTTAGTTTAAGGATTTAGGATGAAATAGGTTTAATGTTAAGGGACTAATTTCGCCATATGCTGAAATTCACACCAAGGACTGATTTTGTAATTATGCAATGATCCAAGGGCTTTTCTTCAAATATCTTTTCCTTTTATGATTTCTGCCCCGGCATCGGCTTTAGATATCTCTTTCTAAATCTCGTGCTCGTGTTTTCCAGATTTTTCTTGATTTTTGTCCATTTTTCATGATATCCGTACCTGCATATTAACAAACACAAAAACACAAATATCTTTGGCATTATGGTTAGTTTTTGGTCGTTTAGGTCTTAATTTGGTCAAGAAAAGTTATGTGTTTAAGCACATACCAAAATCCCCCAGACTAAGATATTGCAGTGTCCTCACGCAATGTTATAAAAACACGTTTTTAAAACTAAGGATTTCTAACCTCTTTTTACTAACTTTGAAAAGTAGCAAAATTTTCAAAAGAGATTAAGAAATCTTAAGTTCTAAAAACTCCCCGATTTTCCTTTTTATTCTATTTTTGTATTTTTCTCTCTTTTTATATGACGGTTTTGTCGACAATCATTATCTAACAATAACTTTTAGGGTCAATGAGTAGGAAACACTACTCATAAAGAAGTGACCATACGGATAAAATTCGTCGTCCTTGATTTTTCACGAGTCCCCAAACTAAGCTTAAAAATGAAATCATTGTTATTTACAAATTAGATTGCTAACACTACTCATGGAAGTTAATTGTGTAGAACTCTTTGTTCTCAAATTCCTATTTTTCTCTATTTATTTTATTTTTGGTGAGAAATGAATTTCTTCATATTCTCGTTTCAATGATTTTTAGTCCGATAAAAGTATCAAGTTTAGACGCTAAGTAGTTTTCAAACCTTCCCTTGAAAACCGTTGCAAAAAAAATGAGGTCCACATCAAGGTGATTTAAAATGGGGCTTATTATTCTATTTTTATATTTTTGACTTTTTTTTTTTTTTTTTTTTTTTTTTTTTTGACATAACTTTTTATTGAAGTTGTGTACCATAAACTATGGATCTTCACGGGGAAATTCCAAGACCTTACACCTTCCGGAATAAAGGATCCAAGGGCCGTTACAACGGAGTGTTCCAAGACCTTAACGCTTTTCAGAATCAAGGGTCCAAGGGCCGGTGTAAGAGGGTAGCCAAGAACTAAATACCTTCTGGAAATAAGAATCCAAGGACCGATCTCGAATCCACAACTTATAGCACATAAATTTAAGATTTATTTATTTATGCTTAATTTTAGTGCCACCACTCCAAATCTCGTGTACCATAAACTAAACGGAACTTTACGGATAATTCCAAGACTCTAGACATTCCTGAAATGAGGATCCAAGGTCGTTAGACCAAGACCTCACACATTCCTGAATTAGAGATCCAAGGGCCGCTTTATGAACCGCCGCTTATGTTACACGACACTTGTAGTAACCTTGATGTGTACCCAACTTTTATAAGCAAGGATTTTCTTAAGAAGAAGTAAAAACTAATTATCGCCAAAACCAAAATACCTTTAATTAGATTATTATTATTATAGGGTGAAACAAGCTGATAGGAACAAAAAGCCACAAATAGCTTCGATGAGCTCTAAAGAGAACCAACTACTCCACGTTTAGCAATCTAACTTATAAACAACTCTATCATTTCTCGTTCTTCGCAAATTTAAAATCTTAAATAATAAGATCCGCGAATGCTTAGCCAAGAAAGGTTAAGGGGACAAGCTAGGGCTCAACACGCCCGGTCAAGTCAGAATTTTATTCCTACTCTCACCAGCGGAAAGTCAACAAAATGTCAAAATTTATTATATTTTTGTACAAAAATTTTTAAAATTTTCTCATTTTTTCATTTTTTTTCTTCATTTTTTTGGAGGAAAAACGGGGTTGCATGAGTAAACGGCAAAAAATGCAAGGCAAAATCAAATCGAAAGATTACCCCCCCCCCCAAAGACTAAAACGAGACATTATCCTCAATGTCTTAGAGGTAAGGGTTCTCCTACATAAATCTAAGGCCGTTTATTAATTATGCCAAAGATAAACGTTAAACGATAAGATTAAGGATATCGGATGAGCAACAAATGATGAAACTCGAGTGGAGAGAAGTAAACCACGAGCACGAGAGTCTTCATTATTCGGGCAAATCCTGGACATACACAAACAACCACAAAACACGAGAAATGGAAGAGGTGCCCCTCCTCACTTTTGTTAAGAAAATAGAAAGAAGATAGATGGATAAGCATGGGGTGCCTCCCATGAAGCGCTTTGTTTTTGTTAACCGAGTCACGTAGCTTGACTCGACCCCGAATTTAGTTGTCCTTGGGGGAGCAAGTGGAAGAGATAATCTCAATCGGACTTTCATTCAAGATGTTTGTGTTAGGAATATAAATATTCATGTGAAGACTCGGTCACCCGGAGTATCTATTTAGCATTTATGTAGCTCGTAGGCTTATTATTATTATTAGTATTATTAGTTTTATTAGCTTAGTTATATATATATTTGTGGAGTGGGTCGGGTCTTGTAACATATGTTAGCTCACTCCACAGCCCACTAGGGGCACCATATGTTAGTACTATATAAACCCCTTCCCACACTTGGGAAGGGTTGGAACTCTTGTAACACTACACACACTAATCTAATATTCTGTGTTTTTCTCTCAACAAGATTCCCCGCTCTCTCTCTCTAGTTTCTCTCTAACTCTTCTACCATGAATATGTTCTTCTTCCATAATCCAAGACCACCCGAATCCACACAATCAAGATGTTTAGATCTTACAATTGGTATCAAGAGCCATGGTTTGATCTTGGGTACTTGGATTTCTTTGATTGGATTGATTCTCTTTTCTTTACGAATTCACAAACTCAGATCTGTGGTGTCTATTTTTTTTGCTTTGTTGCTTTTGTCGTGTGTTGTAAAGTGAGTCAAGATAAGCATAACGTGACCAGTAGGTGTGTTTGTAGCCATTCAAATCGAATCAACACTAATATATTACTTATTCTCTACTTTCAAAAGCCAACTTGAGGTTCATTTATGTTAAGAAAAGTCACCGAACTCTATTGTTTAATCATCACAGTCACGAAAGGTGGGTCGTTAATGTGAAACGATTGTATTCATTCGAATACAAAAGAGTCTACTGCTACTCTTATTTTATTATTTTTGTTCGGTTGTTATTCTTCATATTTAAATCGGATTAAATTCAAATCCCCAGTCGACCCTACATGAATTGAAGATTTGATTGGTTCGAAAGTTTTGTTGGCTTATTCGAAAGTCTGTGGCAAATCTTTGGTGTTCTCTTGTTCTTGATTGGTTCGAAGTGCAAAGAAAGAAAAGATCTCAAGAATTTTGGTGATTAGATTGTTAGAAAAAGGTTGTTCTTGTTAGAGATTTGTTATTTCTTAGTTGAGATTTGAGGTAGAAAGGGGTAAAAGACAAAACTGGGTGAAAGTGACAGCTTTGACTGGTCAACTGCAATTTGACAAAGTTGCGATTTGACAAAGTTGCGATTTGTCTGAGTTGCGATTTGTCTAAGTTGCGATTTGCCAAAGTTGCGATTTGACAAAGTTGCGTTTTGACAAAGCTGCGATTTGACAAAGCTGCGTTTTGACAAAGCTGCATTTTGACAAAGTTGCGTTTTGACAAAGCTGCGTTTTGACGAAGTTGCGTTTTGACGAAGTTGCAATTTGACGAAGTTGCGATTTGACAAAGTTGCGATTTGACAAAGTTGCGATTTGACAAGTTGGTATGTGCTTAAACACATACCATTTCTAGACCAAAACCGGACCCAAAATGACCAAAAACTCGACCAAAATGCCAAATATATTGTGTTTTTGTGTTTTTACATATGCAGGGCGGATATTGAAGAAAAGGACAAAAATCAAGCAAAGAACCGGGAAACCGAGCACGAGATATGGAAGTGTTATTTGTAGCCGATGCCGAGGAGAAATTATGGTCAAAAAGTCAATCGAGGTCCTACATCTATCGGAAATTATCAAATTAAGCCCTTGGATTTATTTTTGGATAAGTGGCAACAATGGTCCTTGAGATTTCTGAAATTACAAAATAAGTCCTTGTTATTTTTCCTAACTTTAAAAACCTTTAATCCTTAAAACTAATAATCCGGTTTTATTTACTACCCAACACCTTAACCCACCTAAGCCCACTAAAAAAATAATCCATTACCCAAACTCCACTAAACTAACCGGCCCATCCCACAAAACCCGACCCACCCACACTCGCTAATAACTAAACCCGGTCAAACCCTTAAAAATAAACTACACGGTCAAAAGAAATAAAAAAAAACTCACTCACCTCCTATCTCTCTCAACCCGCCTCCCACAAATTCACCCCCAAATCAGTTACTATTCACGCAACCCTAAGGTTTACCGTACACGATTTTACCACAATTAAGGGTAAGATTGTCATTGCACGGACTTCGAGGATGATCCTGACACAAGGAATGACACGTGGGGGCAGGCCATTGGTCCGAACACCTCACCTCTACTTAATCAAACGGCTGTAATGGATGGAATTTGATCAAAGGGCTTAGATTGGCTCAGAGAAAGCACAACCTCACGCGGATCGCCAACCTGGAGTCCCCAGAAGCATCCTAGCTCAGGCTATAAATAGCCCTTTTCGGTCACAATTCGAGGGTTAGCTAGCTAGTTAGTAGGTTAGATTTTAGGAGTAGGATTAATTTAGTTTTAGCTTATTTTAGGTTTAGTTTTCTGCTTATTTGTATTGTACTTTTTAGTTTTCAATTAGATGTACTCCAAATTTCATTGTTAATGTAAGTCAACGATCGGTCAAAACTCTTGTTCATCAGCCTGATTTTAATGTAAGTGTTAATTTTAAATTTCAAGCTTTATTGATTTTACTTTTGATGTCATGAGTTGGTCTTATGTTTCTGTTGCTAATTTCTCATTCATTGCTTTTAGTTAAATCATTAGTCAAAGCAGTTTATTCAAGTTTTTCTTAAGTTTAGTTGCTTGTGAAAATTTCTGTTTCTGATTAGAAATTAAAATTGTGGTTATTGAGATTGTGATTTTCAGGTTTTATAAGATCATTCAACTTGAGAAATAGGAATAAGATCAGTAAGGGTGTGTTTGATTTAAGGTAGCTTATGGGTCAGTTCGGGTAGCTTATGGATCAGTAAGGGTGTGTTTGCTTTTAGTTAATCTTTGGAAGTTTTGAGTTTTAGGTAGTCAGCAGTTCTAGAGAAGTTTTGCCCCCCTTAGTTTCAATTTATTAGCTTATTTGATAGTTTATTAAAGTCCATTTTGTGCTTATTTGAGTTGTTTCATATAAAAATGTGCAAAGCCTGATTGAGTTGTTCAGGCTGATTTCCAGCTTATTCCAGCTCGTTTAAGCTCGTTCTTTTCATAAAAGTTAGAGTTGATTAATTGTTATTTGATTTGAAAAAGAAGAAGAAAAAAAAAAAGAAGTTTAGATTCATTTGTAAAAGCCAGGAATCGAACCTGGGTAAACTTATAAAGTAAAAAACGTTTTTGGTTTATTGCTTTTACAAACCAGTCTTTTGCTTTCATTTTGTCCACCTTTAGTCCTTGTCTTTGTTTGAAAAAAGTTTTAGTTTAAATCAAGTTTCAGAAAAATACAATTTAGTCCCTTTCTTTGTTTCAAAACATTTTTAGTTTTAAGCAATTTTCCGAATTTACAATTTAAGTCCCTTTAGTTTTTATAAATATTTTCTTAATTTTCTTTTATAAAACTAGTTTTATTTAATTGCAGTTTTAGTCCCTTAGCTTTTAATATTTGCAATTTAGCTTTATAATTTCACTAATAGATTTATAAATCTCGGGATTAGCCCGGGATTTGCATTTATTTGAATTTTCTTTGTGTGCATTTATTTTAATAGCGTAGATTGTTTTTAATATTTCTTATTATAGTGTAATCAAATTCTAAAAAATAATCTTTCACGTCACTTATTCACTTCACATTTTCACGACATCGAATCGACTTAAACGCCGTCAAACCTTCGTTGGGAGAACGACCCGGGGAAATATTTTCACGAATATTTCTTTGGAAAAATAAAAATATATATAAAAAACACATCAATAAAATGGCGCCGTTGCCGGGGAAGGCTTGAAACGTTGTCGTTGATTCGTATCGTATTTTGTGTATTGAAGAACCTTCCCCGTGGAAGTTATCATCTTGTTTTGTAAATAAATTGTTTTTGAAAAATATAAAAAATAATAAATAAAAAACCATTTGAATACTTGTCACCAAGTATCCACAATACCAAAAAAAATCGAAAAATCTTAAAAAAAAAAAAAAAAAAAAAAAAAAAAAAAAAAAAAAAAAAAAAAAAAAACACTTTTCTTAAAGTGTTTTCACCATTAATAAACATCCTCGGTCTTCCGTTGAAGGAGGGCGGTTGTAAACCATTCCGAATAAACAACAAAACAAATCGTGAAATTAAACGTTATCGGACTACTTTAATTCTACGACCGGATAGCGCGTAGTTTTGAAGGAAACGGTTACGGATAACGTAACGGTTACCAAAAATAAAATAAATTTGTTTTTCAAGGTTTTTATAAATATAAAATTCCAAAAAGATTTTTCTTTTCAAATTTTATTTTCCTTTTCTTTTGTGTTATTCAATGTTTCTTAATTATAAAATCCTAAAAATAATCTTCTTATCCTCTTATACATATAATTCTTCTTCTTTAACCCTCTAAACCGATAATTCTATATCTTTCTTCCTCTTATGTTTAATTCTTATGGATCCCATTTGTTTTAAGTGTGGAGAACCGTTCTTCGAAGGTTCATGTGTTTGGTGTACGTGTGAACAATGTGGTAGTGATATTCATGATGGCGTTTGTTTGAATTGTAATTCTCCCGAATATATTTACAATTCGTTTAACAATTTTTCAAACGTTCCCGATTATTATCCGACACCACCACCACCACCTTCGTTCACTTGTTTTAGTTGTGGAAACCCATCCGATGAAGGATCACCGTGCGGACAATGTTTTTGTAATCAATGTGGATACACGAATTGTATATGCTACGTCCCGAGTGCTGAAACGTCTTATGCTTGTGATACGAGTTTTGATGATTATCCTCAGAACGATTTCAATCTTCCTTTTCAAAACTCGTATGACCAAGTACCGTATTATAATGGTGATTCATTTCAAAGTTCGTCAAATTTTGAAAATTGTGGGGGATCGTTTGATAATTCTTATTTTGAGCCAAACTTGTGTTACACTTCTCATGGTTTTAACCAACCCCCACAAAATCCCGGCAATTGTCCAAATCAAAATAGAATGCGCGAAATTGAAAGACTTTGGGAAGATTTCCAAGAAGTTAAGAGATTGGTGGTTAAACACTATACTTCTACTCCTGATCCTCATGAGAAGTCTATAGAAGAATTACTTGCCGAGGAAAAAGAGGCTAATTTTCGGAAGGCCTTACAGCAGTGTGCTGACGAGGAGATACTTGTTTCGTTAAACGTTTTCCCTGCAATTGCACCCGTCTTTCCGACCGTAGAAACCGAGGACTCTCTAAAAATGGGGGACGAGCATCTCGACACTATTCCGGCAACGGAATCAGACAATGTTGAGAACCTTGTCCCAATCCCAAGTGAGTCCGAGGAAATATCTGACGGTGCAAGTGATTTTCAATCGTATGGAGATCTCTTGATATTTCCAACGTTACCTCCGGGATTTTCTCTAACCCTCTTTTTGAATTCAATGATGAGTATACTTCTTGCAAAGTTAATCCTCTTTTCGATGAAGGGTTAGAGAACGTCGAGGACGAGGACTCTACATTTGATGAGCTGATTTTGCCAATACCTCGCCCTGACGATTCCCATGACTCGGAAGGGGAAATTCTTTTTCTTGAAAGATTGCTTAATGATGATCCCCTTTCACTTCATAAAACTGAGTCATTACACGTTGAGCCATCACCCACTCGTCCGCCTGCTAAACCACCCGATGATATCAAGCCCGATACGGGTGTTGTGACTTTTAAAGTGGTGGATGAGATTTCTGAAAAGTATGATAATTTACCCACCCAATCCACCATTTTTATCTCTTCCGGGTGTGAGGATGACAATTTCTTTACAATTGTTATCATGATCCTTCTTCTTTTCTTCACCTACCAGGTGACTTCTCCTCTCATTCACTCCTTAGGGAGTGAAGACACCGTCTTTGACCCAGGCATCTCCGTTCTTTCATGCCGGGTGTCCGTTACTTGCTCCCCCAAGGACAAATAAATTCGGGGTCGAGTCAAGCTCATGTGACTCGGTTACCAAAAACAAGCGCTTCTTGGGAGGCACCCCATGCTTATCCATCTATCTTCTTATCTATTTTCTAATAAAGCAACATGAGGAGGGATCCCCTCTTCCGTATCTTGTGTTTCGTGTTTTCTGTGATATGTCCAGGAATGCCCGATGATGAAGACTCTCGTGCTCGTAGTTTCCTTCACGCTACTCGAGTTTCATCATCCGCTGCTTATCGATATCCTAAATCTTATCGTTTTACATTTATCTTTTGGCATAATTAATAAACGGCCTTAGATTTATGTAGGAGAACCCGTACCTTTAAGACATTGAGGACAATGTCTCGTTTTAGTCTGGGGGGGTAATCTTGCGATTTGATTTTTGCCTTGCATTTTTGCTATTGTCTCGTGCAACCCCGTTTTTCCTCCAAAATTGAAAAAAATCCAAAAAATGAGAAAAATTTAAAAATTTTTGTGCAAAAATAGAATAAATTTTGACATTTTTGTTGACTTTCCGCTGGAGAGAGTAGGAATAAAATTCTGACTTGACCGGGCGTGTTGAGCCCTAGCTTGTTCCCTTAACCGTTTATAATCTATAAGCTCGTGCTAGTCTTTTACACAAGGAGCTAGAAAACGCGAATTCTTTTTAAGAATTTGCAAGTTCCCGTATTTGACTTTATATACGCATGGCTTGATTATAAGGCTAAGCATTCGCGGATCTTATTATTTAAGATTTTAAATTTGCGAAGAACGAGAAATGATAGAGTCGTTTATAAGATAGATTGCCAAACGTGGAGTAGTTGGATCTCTTTAAAGCTCATCGAAGTTACTTGTGGTTTTTTTTGTTCCCATCAGCTTGTTTCACCGAAAATAATACTCTATAAATAATTAAAGCTATTTTGGTTTTGGCGAAATTTAGTTTTTATTTCTTCCTTAGAGAATCCTTGCTTATAAGAGTTGGGTACACATCAAGGTACTGCCAGTGTTACGGTGTAATAGACTATTCCATCTTGCCGGCTCCAACACCGATGTTGGGATTGTTATAAAAGCCGTAGGACTCGGGATTTGGCAAAATATATAATGGATAATAAATAATAATAATAATCCAAAGCCATAAAAAGTTTTCTGCATCTTGCCGGTTCGCAGCCGATGTTGTAGACTTCTAATAAAGGCAGAGGAAAAATTCCAAGGTCATAATAGACTATCACATCTTGCCGGTTCGCAGCCGATGTTGTGATTGTTATAAAGGGCCAAGGATCAATAATAATATGTGCTTAATAATGTTAAAAATGCCAAATTTCGACTCCGAGGTATCCTAATAAAGGCTTCTGTCTCTGGACTCGTAGATGAGTTGTTTCGGTCGCAAATAAAAGGGATATTCTCAAAATCGTGTTAAATCAGAGACCTTGATGTGGACCTCATTTTTGTATACAACGGTTTTCGAGGGAAGGTTTGGAAACTACTTAGCGTCTAAACTAGGTATCTTTATCGGATTAAAAATTATCGAAACGAGAATTTGAAGAAATTCATTTCTCACCAAAAATAAAATAAATAGAGGAAAATAGGAATTTGGGAACGAGAAGTCCACAATTAGCTTTTTGAGTAGTGTTGGCAATCTAACTTGTAAATGACAATGATTTCGTTTTTAAGCTTAGTTTGGGGACTCGTGAAAAATCGAGGACGACGAATTTTATCCGTATGGTCACTTCTTTATAAGTCGTGTTTCCTACTCGAAGACCCTAAAAAATATCGAAAGATAATGATTGTCAACAAAAGCCGTCACATGAATAATGAGAAAAATATAAAAATACAAAAATAGAATAAAAAGGAAAATCGGGGAGTTTTTATAACATTGCATGAGGACATTGCAATATCTTAGTCTGGGGGAATTTTGGTATGTGCTTAAACACATACCATTTCTAGACCAAAACCGGACCCAAAATGACCAAAAACCCGACCAAAATGCCAAATATATTGTGTTTTTGTGTTTTTACATATGCAGGGCGGATATTGAAGAAAAGGACAAAAATCAAGCAAAGAACCGGGAAACCGAGCACGAGATATAGGAAGTGTTATTTGTAGCCGATGCCGAGGAGAAATTATGGTCAAAAAGTCAATCGAGGTCCTACATCTATCGGAAATTATCAAATTAAGCCATTGGATTTATTTTTGGATAAGTGGCAACAATGGTCCTTGAGATTTCTGAAATTACAAAATAAGTCCTTGTTATTTTTCCTAACTTTAAAAACCTTTAATCCTTAAAACTAATAATCCGGTTTTATTTACTACCCAACACCTTAACCCACCTAAGCCCACTAAAAAAATAATCCATTACCCAAACTCCACTAAACTAACCGGCCCATCCCACAAAACCCGACCCACCCACACTCGCTAATAACTAAACCCGGTCAAACCCTTAAAAATAAACTACACGGTCAAAAGAAATAAAAAAAAACTCACTCACTTCCTATCTCTCTCAACCCGCCTCCCACAAATTCACCCCCAAATCAGTTACTATTCACGCAACCCTAAGGTTTACCGTACACGATTTTACCACAATTAAGGGTAAGATTGTCATTGCACGGACTTCGAGGATGATCCTGACACAAGGAATGACACGTGGGGGCAGGCCATTGGTCCGAACACCTCACCTCTACTTAATCAAACGGCTGTAATGGATGGAATTTGATCAAAGGGCTTAGATTGGCTCAGAGAAAGCACAACCTCACGCGGATCGCCAACCTGGAGTCCCCAGAAGCATCCTAGCTCAGGCTATAAATAGCCCTTTTCGGTCACAATTCGAGGGTTAGCTAGCTAGTTAGTAGGTTAGATTTTAGGAGTAGGATTAATTTAGTTTTAGCTTATTTTAGGTTTAGTTTTCTGCTTATTTGTATTGTACTTTTTAGTTTTCAATTAGATGTACTCCAAATTTCATTGTTAATGTAAGTCAACGATCGGTCAAAACTCTTGTTCATCAGCCTGATTTTAATGTAAGTGTTAATTTTAAATTTCAAGCTTTATTGATTTTACTTTTGATGTCATGAGTTGGTCTTATGTTTCTGTTGCTAATTTCTCATTCATTGCTTTTAGTTAAATCATTAGTCAAAGCAGTTTATTCAAGTTTTTCTTAAGTTTAGTTGCTTGTGAAAATTTCTGTTTCTGATTAGAAATTAAAATTGTGGTTATTGAGATTGTGATTTTCAGGTTTTATAAGTTCATTCAACTTGAGAAATAGGAATAAGATCAGTAAGGGTGTGTTTGATTTAAGGTAGCTTATGGGTCAGTTAGGGTAGCTTATGGATCAGTAAGGGTGTGTTTGCTTTTAGTTAATCTTTGGAAGTTTTGAGTTTTAGGTAGTCAGCAGTTCTAGAGAAGTTTTGCCCCCCTTAGTTTCAATTTATTAGCTTATTTGATAGTTTATTAAAGTCCATTTTGTGCTTATTTGAGTTGTTTCATATAAAAATGTGCAAAGCCTGATTGAGTTGTTCAGGCTGATTTCCAGCTTATTCCAGCTCGTTTAAGCTCGTTCTTTTCATAAAAGTTAGAGTTGATTAATTGTTATTTGATTTGAAAAAGAAGAAAAAGAAAAAAAATAGTTTAGATTCATTTGTAAAAGCCAGGAATCGAACCTGGGTAAACTTATAAAGTAAAAAACGTTTTTGGTTTATTGCTTTTACAAACCAGTCTTTTGCTTTCATTTTGTCCACCTTTAGTCCTTGTCTTTGTTTGAAAAAAGTTTTAGTTTAAATCAAGTTTCAGAAAAATACAATTTAGTCCCTTTCTTTGTTTCAAAACATTTTTAGTTTTAAGCAATTTTCCGAATTTACAATTTAAGTCCCTTTAGTTTTTATAAATATTTTCTTAATTTTCTTTTATAAAACTAGTTTTATTTAATTGCAGTTTTAGTCCCTTAGCTTTTAATATTTGCAATTTAGCTTTATAATTTCACTAATAGATTTATAAATCTCGGGATTAGCCCGGGATTTGCATTTATTTGAATTTTCTTTGTGTGCATTTATTTTAATAGCGTAGATTGTTTTTAATATTTCTTATTATAGTGTAATCAAATTCTAAAAAATAATCTTTCACGTCACTTATTCACTTCACATTTTCACGACATCGAATCGACTTAAACGCCGTCAAACCTTCGTTGGGAGAACGACCCGGGGAAATATTTTCACGAATATTTCTTTGGAAAAATAAAAATATATATAAAAAACAACATCAAAAGTTGCGATTTGACTAGTTGCGATTTGACTTATTGCGATTTGACCAGTTGCAATTTGACGTTGCGAGTTGATACTTGCGATTTGACGTATTGCAATTTGGTTAGTTGCGATTTAACTTATTGCGATTTGACTTGATGCGACTTGACAAATTGTGACCTGACAAATTGCGATTTGATCAGTTGCGGCTTGACCAAAGTTGACTTGCTTAGTTGTAGATTTGGCAGCGCTGTCCTATTGGTGTCTACGATTTGAGTGAGCCTGCAATTTGATCTTTGCGATTCGAGTTACATTTGACAAATTACGAGTTGATTAATTGCGATTTGTCAAGTTGCGTTTTGACTCGTTACGATTTGACGAATTGCGATTTGACCAGGTGTGATTTGACGTTGCAAGTTGACACTTGCGATTTGACTTATTGCAATTTAGTTGATTGCTGACTTGTTGCGATTTGACAAAACTGTAACTTGACTTGTTGCGATTTGATCAAGTTGAGATTTGACTTCTTTAACTTGAATTTTGAAGATCGGTATTGCAGTTCACTCTTGGGTATTCTGGTTGATTTCACGGTTTCTCTTGTAGATTTTAGAAAATCTCGCGAAAGATTCGATTTCTCGGTTTAAATATCAAGAGTGGTAAAATCCAGTCAAATCAATTTTTGGACAAGTAGGCGGGACATGGATTTTGACATAATAAAACTTACGGGGTTTGACTATTTTTTCGGGATAAGTTTGTGCTACGAGATCGGCAGGAATTGGGAAATTATGGTAGCTTGGTTGGTTTGTTAATTCACGGGTTGGTGTACTTAGTGTCTCAAACATCTCGGGGTTGGATGGATGCACGATGTTTGATGACCCTTGCTCGAGCGTATTTCTGGTGATTAGACTTGGAAGTTCAAGAAGTGGATATATACAATAAATGATGGAAGGTTGGGTATATATCACTACCTATATTTAAAGGAGTTACGTTGTTGTGCTCAATATAGGTTCTAGATCACAAATTTAGTGCAAGTATAAGTCGCGGACTTGTCCTTTATCAAGCTTCATCAAGAGATTGTTGTTTCTCAAGCTTCTAATGGGATTGTAGTACAAGGTCTTCTCAAGAGGTGGTCAGACTTAAAGACACAAGGTGGATTGTTTAGAGACGTGTTTTAACCTTTTACTCACTCTAAAGTTAAACACATCTCATCAAGCGGTTTTGGCATATTACGAGCTTCAGTGAACTTTTTAATCCACTAAACCATTGATGAAGAGACAAAACAAAGGGTTACTACAAGAGAGTCTTAATCTCCATTGTCATTGCAATAGTTTTAGTTGCCTCTTTCCATGTATCTGTATTGTGCTTGTCAAATTCACAAACATCACGGACTCTCAGCTTTGGCAAAAAGGTCATTTCATGCCCTTTTTGAGGGGGAGAATTAGCGCGTGGTTCCTAGCGGTTCCGTCTCCAGCGGTGTGAATCTTAGCGGTTCCAGTTTCAGTGGTTTAGCTTTCAGCGGTTTGGCTCTTAGCGAATTGCCTAAGATTTCAGCGGTTTGATACTTACTGTTGTGCAGGTTGTTCTTGAATTTATTTCTCGGTTAAATCTCAAGAACTGTAAAATCCTGTATACAGTATGACAACTATTCCATGCACTGTATCTGATAACATCCAAGCAGCTGGGTCAGACAGCTATGCTTGATAGGACTGACTATGAGTCATGGGCACTGCTAAGAAATAGCGCATGTTTCTTCTCTCTTTGGCTAGTCAACCGCTCAAGATGATCACGAAGGTCATTCTGATATTCCGTAATTGAAATTGAAGTTGAATTTCACGAAGGCGTCTACCTACTTTATCTTGAAATCGGGGATGGTTGGATGCATGATTTCAATGATAACTTGCTCGTGCGTAAAATGTAAGTTGAAGACTTGGGTTATCTAGTTTCCAGAAGTCGGGGTGGATGGTTGAAGACCTGGTTAACTCTCACTTAAAGGAGCTACATTATAGTACTCAGTGTCACACGCAGAAGACGTTGTGGATAATCGCAAGAGGTGATGAAAGTCTCATACTCTGTCAGGATAACATTAAGTAATTAGAGATTCAACACCGTTCTTCCAACAACAATGCAAGCTTAGGTAACAAATTTGAGTAATTCTACTTCATTTGCAAGATGGGTATATCGGGTTTCCTTTATCAAGTGGTCACAAATAGTTGTCTGAGTTCGAGGTTGGTTAGTTAGCCAAAGTATTTAAAAGTTGTGATGTGCTCAGTAATTCTCACGGGATATTCTTAACCCAAGCTGGCATTCACCAATATCAAACCACTTGTAACACTGTAAATTTGTTTATGTCTCACGGTTTCTTCTTGGTTTTGTAAAAACCCGCGAAAGAACTTATTTCTCGGTTTAAATCATAGATTTGTAAAATCCCGTGATGATGGGTTATGCGCTCTTGACCGTGATCGGGTTAAAACCATTATCACAGTTCAGTTAAAACTTCATAAAGGGCTAGATCGGGGCATTTAATCGACAAGATGTGACTACGGCGTTAGTTCATTATTATTTATTTGAGGCTGAAGTGAAATTTCATGGGTGCGTGTACTTAGTATCTGAAGATATCGGGGTGGTTGGATGAAGATTCTTCGAGATCCTTGTTCGAGCGTTTAACAGTTACAATGACGAAGACTTGGATATCTAGTTATTTTTTCTTCCTCTTTATTACAAAATAACTATCACTTTAAGGAGTTACGTTGTAGTGCTCAGTGTCACACGTAGTTGTGGATATCCAAGAGGTGATGTACGTATTATACTTGATGGTTGGTTGGTTGAAGAGTATAGAGTACTTAGAGATTCAATGTTGCACGAAGTCTCTACACCTTGGTTTTGCCCTTGATTGTAATTCCCTTGATTCTGAAAACCTTGGTTCACCCGATTTTGATTTTGATTATTTCTATTTTGCACATTCTCATTTTGATTTTGATGAAAACCAGGTGGTCCGAGATAATTGTTAGAACGGTAGCTGAGAAGATTACGGCCTCCTTGTGTTTGGTAACCGTTACCTCCCTGATTATAGGATCCCGTAGCAGCATACACATTCTCTTGAGTGTAGCCACCGAAGGCTGGGCACTCGAAATACGGATGAGGACCACCACATGTTTCACAACTTTGATTGACCACATTAACATGATGATTATTGTTATTTTGAGTCATATTTTGATGTATTCTTAAGACAGCAGTGGACAAATCATTCATTTGTTTAGAGAGAGCTGCTATTTCAGAGGTAGAAGAAGCAGTGCTAGTTGACTCATTCCTCTTGGCAGAGGAATCCCAATAATTATGGTGGGCAGTCATGTTCTCGATGAGATCATAGCACTCTTCGGGACGTCATTTCATGAAAGTACCTCCGGCTGCAGCATTGATTGTGTCACGGTGTCTCAATGTTAAACCATTATAGAATGTGTCTATTATGGTGACTAATAACATGTTATGGTTTGGACACCGATCAATCGAAAGCTTGTAGTGTTCCCATGCCTCAAATAATGATTCATTGGGAAGCTGGCGAAAGTTACTTATCTCATTTCTCAATTTCGTCACCATCGACGATGGGAAATATTTCGCCAAGAACTTTGAGACCATCTCATCAAAATTGTGAATTGAGTTCATGGGAAGACGATCAAACCATGCGGTGGCATGATGCGTCAAAGAATAAGGGAAGAGATAGAGACGAAGGGCGTCATCTGAGACCCCATTTTGTTTCATGCTCTGGGTGACGGTAATGAATTTGTCAAGATGTTTGTTTGCATCGTCACCCGGCAAACCGTGAAATTGGCAAGAATTTTGGACTTGTTGAATCATGTGATGTTTAAGTCCGAAATCTGCGGCTTGAATATTGACGGGGGCAATCGGGCCACCACGTCCGTGCATTGTTGGTTGGCACAACTCCTCCATCGTTCGGAGATCGGGAGCTGGCATTTGATCTTGATTACCACCCATCGGCGGGGGTTGATCGTTGTTGTTCATTTCCTCGGTTGGAAATTCAACACGGTGATTATGACGAATAAATCTCTCGGGATTTGAGAGAGGTGAAAGAAGATTGTGAGAAGAAGAACGGGTGTTCATACACCAAAAAGAAACAAAAATTTAAAAGGAAAAACAAAATTTGAAAATGAAAATATTTTTGGATTTTTTATATTAGGAAAAATTAATCACAATATTTTTGGTACCGATCCCTCAACTGATATCGTTTCTCTTAAGACTACTCGCAGAGTGGCGGAGAAGCAAAGGTCCGCTTGAAAGCTGATTAAAAACCCGCCTCTTTCGGTTCGTCAATTTAATGTCAAACCTTCCTTAAACCACTTGTATAGGTTGTAATCAAAAGATAATCCGAAATCAAATGATTTCACGATTGTTTTGTTGTTTTTTCGATTTTTTTTTGGTGTTGTTAACACTTTAGGAAAAGTGTTAGTGGTTTTTTTAATTATAAGCACTATTTGTAAAGCAAAATATTTTTTAAAACTTAGAATAAGCTCAGAAAAGGGCTTAATAAACTGATCAGTGGGTAGAAAAAGGAAGAACAGGCTAAAAGCAATTAAGCAACTAGAGGATAAGCTAAAATAAGCTAATAGCAACTAAGAATAAGCTAATGCAAACAAATTCTACTCTGAACTACCAACTTAATTAGAAAACATCCATGAGTAACAGCAGATAAGCACAAGAATGATCCAATAAGCCAAAAGTTAGAACTGATGCAGGCTCAAAAAGGGGATTCTGAGTGTTGATAAGCCACCTAAAAAGCTATTGAGAAGCTCTCCTAAAAATTCACAAAAATAAGCACCTACTAGAATGGCCACCAAAGATCAACTGTACCAAAATTTAGCTTATAAGGACTTGAATTGAAGCTATTAAAAATCAAAAGAATGGACTGATTTGGACACTATGCTGATGCATAAGTGTCCTGATGCAGCAGTTATGGAATTTAGACCTCAAATCCTTCAAAACTTGATGAAATTCAACCAATCTTGGAACAAGGACTTAACCTACTATATTGCACTCAAGAATGCCAAAAAAGATGTCCAAATAAGCTCTGGCTTATATGGAACTTATATGAGCAGTCAAAATTCTATATTTTACCCTACTGATGCAATAACCTCAAAAACTATCCAAAACTGCTTAAGACCTAGTTAGAACAGCTTATCTACCTCCAAATAAGCTCAACCAAAACTTACATCAAGGTCAATGAACAGTACAATGCACTTATGACAAAAAAATCAGCTTAATCCAAATACCCCTATAAACTTAACTGTTTTTGAGTTTTACTAGTTTTAAGCTAATTTAAGCTATACTAATGATGCAACTAGATGATATAAACTAAATGAACTAGATATAAGCTAATTTTAATAGAAAATAAGCACAACTATAAGCTGAAAATGATTATGCAATATTAAGCTAAATAATTCAATTTTAAGCTAAAATTGAAACATGAAACTCACTTTAGACCTCAGCTAAACAGAGGTTCCCAATAAAGGGCAGTTACAAGCTCCAGCTTATTTAGAGAATAAGCTGGTAAAGTCCATCTTGCCCCTCCATTGCAGGCAACTTCCTATGCTTTCCACAAATTGCAAAGGTATAACTGATTTGATGATTGGATCTGATTTAACAACTAAATAAACTCACTAAAGCTATAGAGAGCTGAAATGAGCTTATACAAACTGAAAACAAGCTTGTTTAAGCTTAGTTATTCTACTTTACTATATTTTTTTTATTTTTCAAAGGATTTTTCTATTTTTTTGATTTTTTGAATGAAAAGTAGAAATAGTAAAAATATTTAAGTGAAAACTTGTAAAGAGCTTTTAGAAGACTGAATGAGACAGACAATAAGCTAAGTTTAGCTTATTCTAATACTAATAGAAACAGAACAAGGGATTAATCATAGATTGAAAAACAAAAACAAAATTGTATTTCATTAACCTTTCAAAACCTGAGTACAAAAATTCCTTACAACTATAAAGACACTAAATTGAAAATTTAAGCTAAAAATTACATAAATTCGACCATAATCTTAACCTAATTTAGACTCTAGAAATTAACACCCAAATTTGTGAGGAGAGGCCACTATTTATAGGCTTCAGGAACTCCATCTTCAGCCCTTGGATCAATCTTGCCCTCCAATCCTTCATTTTCAGCCGTTTGATCATAGATGGTGGAGAAACAGCCAATAAGATTGCTGGGAAATGCCACTCTGGCATTCCTCTGACTTGTCAGCGTCTTCTAGAAGATTTTAAGGTGAGGTAATTATGTGTGAGAGCAGGGTAATAATTGAGAACGATGATGAATAGTAACTTAGGGTGAGAATGGCGGGTAAATTAGTTTTAGGAGTTGATCGGGTATTTAATGGCTGACTTCGGGTATGGAAAATGGGATACGGGTTAGATTCGGGTATAATTGGGATCCGGGTTTTATTTATTAGAAGATGGGCTGGGTAAGTAATTGGGCTTGGGATGGGTTAATTTTGTTTTAGGATAAGTATTTAGTTTAAGGATTTAGGATGAAATGGGTTTAATGTTAAGGGACTAATTTTGCCATATGCTGAAATTCACACCAAGGACTGATTTTGTAATTATGCAATGATCCAAGGGCTTTTCTTCAAATATCTTTTCCTTTTATGATTTCTTCCCCGGCATCGGCTTTAAATATCTCTTTCCAAATCTCGTGCTTGTGTTTTCCGGATTTTTCTTGATTTATGTCCATTTTTCATGATATCCGTACCTGCATATTAACAAACACAAAAACACAAATATCTTTGGCATTATGGTTAGTTTTTGGTCGTTTAGGTCTTAATTTGGTCAAGAAAAGGTATGTGTTTAAGCACATACCATACGCCGCTACGACCCGGTACGGTCCTTCCCAATTGGGTCCTAGCTTTCCTTGATTTTCAACCCTGCTTGCCTCATTCCTTCGGTATACAAAATCACCTACCTTTGATTGTGGAGGTATTTTCATTTCTTACGTTAGTCATAATAAAAACAAATTACAATTAGGACGAAATAACCAGGATTGTAACGACGTTTCATTTATAGGGACTAAATGAATTTTAACACTTACCTTGAATGATTCGGCGCGAACTCTTCGGTTGTAATATATTTCTACCTTCTTCTTGTATTTGGCCTCCCGGATCGCAGCCATCTCCCTTCGCTCCTGCAGTAGGTTGAGGTTTAGGCCGATCCCCTCGTCGTTTTCCTTTTCCTCCGTTACCATAGTCTGAAAGGTTGGCATTCCTATTTCCGCTGGGATAACCGCTTCACTTCCATATGTAAGGCTGAACGGTGTTTCGCCATTTCTTGTCTTCAGGGAAGTACGGTGCGCCCACAAGATATTCGGTAACTCGTCCACCCAACCGGCTCTCTCCTTGCCGAGTCTCGATTTGAACCCCTTCATAAGACTCTTGTTTGCCCTTTCCACTAACCCATTAGCTTGAGCATGAGCCACAACCGTGTTTATCTGGGTTATATTCAACCGCTCGCACCAGCTTTTGAAAGGGTCATGAATGAAGTTGCTTCCGTTGTCTGTGATGATTACCCTAGGTAGTCCGAACCTGCATACAATGTTCTCCCAGACAAACTTTTTGACCTCTTTACCGGTCGTCCGGGCCAATGGTTTAGCTTCCATCCATTTAGTGAAATAATCAATTGCTACAATAACAAACTTGATTTTCCCTGGAGCCTCCGACAGGGGTCCCAGCACGTCCATGCCCCATTGGTAGAAAGGCCACGGGGACATGATTGAAGTCATGACGGTTTTAGGGAGCCTCGGAATGGGTGCGCGTATATGACAAGAATCACATTTCTGAATCACTTCTCTGATGTCCCGGTGCATGGTCGGCCAGTAATACCCTTGCTGCATTAGCTTCGCCACCACGGATCGCGGCCCGGAGTGCATTCCACATGCTCCTTCGTGCACCTCCCAGATGATGTAATTAGCCTGGAGCGGTCCGACACACCTTAACATTGGGCCCAAGTAAGATTTTTTGAAAAGCACATCGTCCACTAGAGTATACTGGTTTATCTTCGTTTGGAGAGCACGAGCCTCGTTTTGATCTTCCGGCCAAATGCCTTCCTGCTTACACCGAATGATTGGGGTCATCCAGTTTTCTTCTTCTTCCTCCACAATGGCGTTGATTACTTCTTCTTCTGTCGATGGTTTCTCTAAGACTTCCACCAAGGTTTCTTTCGTCAGATGGTCAAATGCCATGGATGCCAGCTTGCTCAGTATATCTGCCTTCTGATTTTGTGCTCTCGGAATGTTCCGGATCTTGAACTGATCGAAGCATGCGATACATTCTTTGGCTTTGGCTAGGTATCGTATCATGTTTTCTTTGTACGCCACGAAATCTCCGTTGATCTGGCTTGCCACCAAATTGGAATCCACCCTGACTTCTAATACCTGGACCCTCATTTTCCGAGCGATTCTCAGACCTGCCAGTAAGGCTTCATATTCTGCTTCATTGTTGGTGCTTTTGAAGTTCAGCCGGATGGCGTAGGTATGCTCTGTTTGGTCCGGGCTGATCAATACCAAACCTGCTCCGGCGCCTGATTTACTCGACGCTCCATCGGTATACAACACCCATTGTTCCTGACTGGAGATATTACATATCTCCTCGCCCCCTTCCTTCAAAACCTGATCGGATGTGGTTAATGGTATCTCCGTTATGAAGTCCGCTAGGACCTATCCTTTGATCGCATTTCGGGGCACATACGTGATGTTGTAAGCTCCTAGTTCCACAGCATACTTGGCTAGTCTCCCGGACGCTTCTGCCTTGTTCAGTATCTGCTTAATGGGTTGATCGGTGATAACTTTTATCGGATGGGCCTCGAAGTATCTCCTCAGTCTTCTTGACAGGTGTAGCAAAGCCAAGGCTAGTTTTTCAACCGGTGCATAATTCTTCTCGGCCTCATGTAGTGTTCGGCTAACGTAGTGTACCGGGGTTTGCTTCCCCTCTCTTTCCACCAAAAGTACCCCACTCATTGCTTCTTTTGATGCTGCTAGGTATACATGCATGTCTTCCTTCGGTTTTGGGGTTGTCAGGTAGGGAAGCTCGAGGATCATCTTTCTCATCTCCTGAAAAGCCGATTCGGCTTGTTCCGTCCAGCGGTACTCGTCTTGATTCTCTTTTGTGATATTTCTCAATGTCTCGAAAAACGGAAGCGCTCTTTCCGCCGATCGGGACAGGAAACGGTTTAGAGCTCCAGCTTGCCGCTTAAGCTCTGCATTTCTTTGAGTGACTTCGGAGATTGCATGTCTGCAATGGCCCTAGTCTTCTTCGGATTTGCCCTAATCCCTTCAGATGTTACCATGTATCCAAGAAACTTTCCTTCCTCCACCCCGAAAGAACATTTCTTCAGGTTTAATTTCATATTGATCCTTCGGAGGTTGTCGAACGTTTCTGCTATGTCGGCCAACAATTCTCTCTCGGTCTTACTTTTTATCACCATGTCATCCACATATGCCTCCAGATTTCTCCCTATCTGCGACCGGAAGGCCGAATCTACCAACCGTTGATACGTGGCCCCGACATTCTTTAGTCCGAACGGAATTTTTGTGTAGCAATATGTCCCATGTTCGGTATAGAAAGCCGTCGTTTCCTCATCCTCCTTTGCCATTTGCACCTGATGGTATCCCTTATAAGCATCTAAGAAACATTTATACCGAAATCCTATGACCGACTCTATCTTCCAATCAATTTCCGACAACGGGTAATAATCCTTTCGACAAGATGAGTTGAGGTTCTTGAAGTCGATACACATCCTCCAGCTACCGTCGGATTTCTTTACCAACACCGGGTTGGAAATCCATGTGGGGTATCACACCGGCCGAACTATCCCGGCCTTCACCCACTCCTCTACCTCTTTGGTTATGGCTTGGTTCTTCTCCGCTGAAAATGTTCTTTTCTTTTGTGCCACCGGTCGGTCTTGAACATTCACGTTCAGCATATGCTCCGTAACGCGCCGAGGTATTCCCGTCATGTCCGCAGGCTCCCAGGCGAATACGTCTTGACTGTTTTTAAGTAGCGTAATCAATTGCCTTCTGCATTCCGAGGAGAAGTTCCCTCCAATGGTTACCAGTTGATCCGGGTATGCCGGATGTACCATCACCTCCTCCGTCTTCCAGTCAGTTCCCCTGTTATTTTGGCGTTCTGGGGTTCATTCTTTGCCTCCCGTTCTACCATCTGTTTTTCTTCCCATTTACGGCATTCCGATATTACGACCGACCGAGTGACCAAGGTCGCTATGCCTCTCAGAGTGGGGAATTTCATCATCGAGTGAATAGTTGATGGGATTGCTCGTAGCTTCTTTAACCCGGAGCGTCCTAATATGATATTGTATGGGGAGGGAGATCTTATCACCGCGAATTTCATCACAGTTTTATGGAACAACCCTTGACTTCCGAAATAAACTTCCAGTTCCATCTTCCCCAATGGCTTAATGGATTCCCCTGCGAATCCTATTAAAGGCGTGTTGGTTTCTTTCAGTCGGGCCTTGATGGAGGGGCATAAGTGCTCAAAACAGTGTTCATACATTACTTCTACCGAAGCGCCTTGGTCTACATAAACCCTTCGTATTGTATAGCCCTCCACCTCGGCCTCCACTATTAAAGGCTCGTCTGACACATCCCCCGGAAGGATGGACGGGAAGCTGATTGGGGCATTCATCCAATCCTCTTATGCGTCTGTCATTTTCCGTTTTCCTGCGACCACGGGACTTCAGACCATATTGATGATATTCCCTTTATTTATATGGTTACCTTTCGTTTGTGGTGTAGGACCAGCCATTCTGGACTTCGGGTAGATCGAATAGTTAGTCCCACGGATGGCGCCAATTTGTTGAAGTAATTTTCCGTAAACACTTCAGACAAACAAATGAGGTCTTTCGGTCGAACTTGATGAAGGTTCTTCCGAAAGATGAGTGAGTCAATCCTTTCGGCTTCTGAGGGTCCTTCAGCTAACTGCACATAAAAGCATGCGTTAGGCTCGCCCCGGGTGTTATCCCAGGACCGAGCTCCGGCGTGAAAATAAGTATTGGATAATCCGAAGGACTTTAAACAGTAATTGAGAGTAAATATGAATGGTCAAAGTTTTTTGAGAGTAGTAAATGAGCTGGGTATTTATACTACCCAGCCTTGGTACCTGAAATGGCGGCGCCGGATTTTCTGGGAACATGTCGCAGACATAATCCCGTAAATCCTGGGGTGGCGGCTGTGGTGTCTGTCGTTGCCATCTGTCCAAAAGGTGATGCCACTTGTCCTGCTGCTTACAGTTGTATTGGCCGGATGAGCTAGATTCCTTCCGGTCTTTATCCGGACGGCCGGACCAGATGACCGTTCGGACACATACGCCAACAATAGCTTAGTTTCGTTTGGTCTTTTGGTTTGAAAGAATCCTTCACTTTTCACTATTTTGTCCGACTAGTTCATTATGTTTAAGCCAATCGTCACACAAACTTAAACCAGGTAAAACTCTCTTTTCTGAAAAATTGACTTAGCCACTTCTGAATAAAGTAGCGCTGAGCATCGGGTCAAAACCGAACCGAAACAACAAAAACCAAACCGAAGACCGATTTTGTGGAAGACATGAACCGAGAACATAAACGAAGTGACTCGGTTCGGTTCGGTTTTGAGTTTGTCCATTTGGTTTGGTTCGGTTTATATTGTTTACGTGTGCTTTTCTCGGTTTTGGCTTTGACCGAACCGAGCCGAAACCGAAACCGAAAATCATAAATATATAGAACCGAAAACTGAACCAAATATGGTCGGTTCGGTTTTGATTAGACTGGTTCGACTTGGTTTTTCAATTCGGCTATGTTTTCGGTCTGTTTTGCTCGGTTATCATATTTCTTTGCATTAGACATGATTGGAACTTGTGAGTCCACACTTTAATAACATCACAAGTCCCTTTATTAGGTCGGCCGAACTTTTGGTTTTGAGTTTTGTTTTGCCAAAGTCAAATTGTTTAAAGCAAAGAAAGTATTCCTAATCCTATATATTATTACGTAGTAACTTCTTTTTGGACTTCGACGCGGATTCCATTATGGGACACGATATGTATTAAATGGTGTTGCTTTCTGGTAAAGAAATTGGATTATGGCTATGGCCCCAATGCTTTTCGTTACTGAGTTATATATTGTCAACGATGACATGACATATTGCTTTCATTATGTCTTTTACGAACTTGTGACATTTTTAACAACACTTTGTAAAAAAGCTGTTAGTAGTTTAGTACTCTTTTGACTAGGTTAAATAACACAAACTGATTTTCAAATGTTGTTGGGATATAGGATTGTATTTTGTATGGCCGTTATTTTGGCCTTAAAATATGTATGGACGTATGGAGCAAATTTGTAAATGTGTGTAACATAGGGATTGCCTCATCTCTAGAAGATAGAGTAACACATTTAGAAGCTTAGGTGAATTCCCCTATCACTTTCTTTATCCAATTTGTCTTCATTCCTGAAACTTGTCCAATACATGCCAATTCTCAAGAAACACAACTATCAAAACCGAAAAATACACAACGTTTGTGCGTAACGTACTAGTTACTATAGCATACTTTTTTCGGTTTTATCGGTTGAAGCTACTAGATAGAAGAGTTACATTGTATTTTATCAACATTCATTGACATCCCCATGAAGCACTTCTCTTGGAGGAAAAGCCCATTTGCTTCATTTCGAGAAACAACTTTTTTCTAAGGTATTATACTATTATCTTCTCTTTTATAGGAACTATAGAACATAGATGATGTGATACTATCATTACCTTCTTAATTGCATATTATATGCTTCTTGTAAGTATTAATCGACATACGTACGTATATGAAAATACGGACTTTCTACTATGTGTTTGTCTGTGTCGTCTACTGTGTAATGGTGGCACAACGTATAAGTCTCAACGCGTTATTCATGAGTAATGTGTCGAAAATATGATATACATTCTGAAATCGTTGTCCCATGAAAGCATGATGAACTCTAAAAACTTAATGAGACCATGCACATACGATATTTTGCAATATTTGTTGGTGTTTCACCACATTTCAGATGATAACCATGTTTGATGATGATTTAAACGAATTGTAACAGGTTTGAATAAGGATTTTAAATGGCTGCGAAATTTAAGAACTGCATCGCGCTATGTTGTGCCAAAAAGCCCTCGGTAAGAGCTTATATATCCTAGTGCTGTGTTTCAGTTAACAAGATATGTACATATGTATTCTCCAAAAGGTGTAAATCGGTGGGAACACCCTGATCTCATGCATCTTTTAATGCCAACCGGACTCTAGATATGTACATATGTATTGGATCATGATTAAGCTAACTACTTGAAATCAGAAAAACTTGTAAGTAGTATATGATTTTTCAAATATCCAATTACATTTTTGACTAAGTTTTCAAGTTTTTTGAGTAAGTAAAAGTAAATAAATTGGAAGTAAATATTTTTAACCCAAATTTAGAAAGTAACATTTTACTACAAAATCAACAAAAACATCATTTTTTTCAATCATTTTCCTTTTCTTTCACTCCTCAAAATGATATTCGAGAACACAATTTTTTATGTTTTTTTTTTCTCTTTACTTTCTTTCCATAAATAATACTCCAATACATAATATAAATGTCAAAATCTCGAAGGTATGTTTGGATAAGTGCAAATTTATATACTAACGTACACCCTCACACACATGTATAGTTTTCTCTTACCGAAGTTGTAAGTTGTCATTTTAATATTTGTCATAAATGAAGGCACATAACGAGTATTTATGGTCATATATATGCATTAAAGATTATATGTAGTGTTGTTAAAAGCTTATAGGCGTAAGCAAATATATAAAGAAAAATGGGGTACGTGTGTGCAACAAGCATTAAAGTACATGTCTTGAGCTATTAAAAAATATGTTACTCTAGTAATTAACATCATACGGGATTGTGAATAAGGACTGCTCCAAGACACAATTTGACTAAATGCATTTATGAAAAATATATACAACGAAAAACATATTTTTTTTAACCATATGTATTTAAGAAAAATCGAGGTTTTTTTTTTACAAAAAAATAACACTAAGTCGCAAAATTTCATAGGTGTCCCGAGACCTCCCAAAACCCACCCTGGTTCCGTCCTGATTGTGAAAGGCTTTGACTAGGGGTGTTAACGAGTCGAGCTTTTATCGAGCTATTCGAGTTCGAACTCGTTTAACTTGATTCGAGCTTTCAAATAATCGAACTCGATTCGAACTCCAACAAAAAATAATGCTCGATTAGCTAGACAAGCCGAGCTTTAAATAACCAATATTCGGCTCTGCTCGTTCGATAACTCGTTTAGTTTCTCGAGTCGAACGAGCCAAATGAGCTATTCGAGTTTAACGAGCCTAACAAGCCAAACATTAAAAGTGTTGAATATTATATTTTGTAGGTTTTCTTTACGGTTAATATTAATAATTAGAACTCAAACCCATGTAATAAAACTCACTGGTAGAATTAAAATGTTGAAGCAAACGAATTTTAACTCCCATCCCCTGTATGTTTTCCTTTTCTTTTTATAGCTTCCTTATTTCCCTTCTTTTGTTTCCTCCGTCAATGTGGGATTAAAAGATTTATCACTTTTGCATTTATAATGATGCATACAAATTCTACAATGATGATCCTTTATAGGTATAACTATGATGATCCTTTTTAAATCAAATCGAACAATAACTATGTGTGTCAACTAAACAAATCATGATATCAATTTAATGTTAACTAAATGTACCCATCAACTAAATACTAATCTTAATATACTTAGACAATTAGCCTTTGAAACAAAATAAGTTGATGCATAATAGTGCAATCTAAAACTTGAACAAAGTTTTCAACATTTAAATTCATACTTAAAATGAATCAAAGAATTTACTATGATTGTTTGCGACAATCAAAGTTGAATGAAAAAGTTTAGTGATCTCTTCACTTTCTTATACAGAAACTAGAGTTATGTGTTTAAGTAAGAACTATGCTAACCTCTAAAAATGTTCAAGGACTTAATTCTTGGAGTAAATGCTCTATTAAATGCTAACACATTAATTGTACAAGATAACATTACTCCTTTACAACAATCCTTTATATAGGCAACTCGAGGTGGATACCCATGGGTTAATAATGACGTGTCAACCATTTAACTAGAAAGGTACACTTGTACCTTACTGCTAAAAATGCTTTTATTCTTAGAAAACGTCCAACCTTACTTTAGGGTATAGTGTTGACAACAGTTTTCTGTTTTTGTACTAACTCTTATACTTTATCGACTTTCTTTGACAAGTATCCAGTGGCGGAGCTTGGTCAATTTTTATTGGAGTGCCAAATCATAATTTATTTATAAAGCTTTTTCGCTCTAGTTGGGCAATGCAAGGAGTAAGGTTTATAAAATAAATTATGCATAAATACAAGGGTATATAATGTAAATATGGCAAATCCAAGGAGGGCCATGGCCCTTTCTAGTCTCCATGTGGCTCTGCCTTTGCAAGTAGCTTTCACTTATCAATTCAATAAAGTTTCCGCCTATTTGTTTCAAGTACTTAGATACTTTTCCTAAGTATCTAAGTTCAAGATGTCTTTGTACTTGAGGAGATCATTGGGTAGTGAGTTGGCCCAACGTATATACCTAACATATAAGTTATGATTTTATAAACAAATTACTAATGCATTTAACAACTCTTTATTAAACAAACAATTACCATTAATCAACTATACCTAGGGCTGTAAACGAACCGGACGAACACGAATGGAGCTTTGTTCATGTTCGTTTATTTAATTTTAACCGGACAAATAAACGAACACGAACGCTTAAACGGACGAATTTTCTTGTTCATGTTCGTTTATTAAGAAAATGAGTTGTTCATGTTCGTTTATGTTCATTCATTAAGAAACTAAACGAACGTTAAACGGACATAAACGATCGAACATAAATGAACATAGACAAACAAACATAAACTTTATTAAATTATGCATCTAATATTGTTTTATAAATGTTGTTTTGTTTAAACAAACTAATTTTAAAATTATACAATTAAAAGAATATGATATACGAACATAAATAATACGGAGTAAATAACATAAACGAACGTTAATGAACGCATAATCGGACGTTCACGAACATAAATAAACGGACGTGACTTTTGTTCATGTTCGTTTACTTAACTAAACGATCGTAAAATATTGTTCATGTTCGTTTGTTTAATAAATAAACGAACATAAACGAACTTTTTACCGAACGGTTCATGAAATGTTCACTGAACGTTCAGTTCGTTTACAGCCCTAACTATACCTAGGGTTTGGACTCGAATCTTCATAAACACGTACACACATGATATATGTATATGTATGGCCATATATGTGTGTCTCATCATATGTATCCACGTAAACACGTATGAGTAGGTGATTGGTGTGATGAGTTTGAAAGCATTGGGGGGGGGGGGGGGGGTATGTGGAATATGTCCATTGGTCCTCGGAGGCAACCAAACATTAATGGTTGCTCATGTCTTTTACTCGTTGTGTTGTTCTTCCAGTCGATCCATTGTTTCATAGCTTGTTACTTTCGAATGACGCTAATACCTCCTAAACTGATCTGGTTCTCCCCAAAACCAGTTTCTCTGGAGAATTGTTCAGGCGCCCGAAAAACTACTTTTCTGTCGATAAATCAGATTCCGGACCGTACCATCGATGTATCATCATATATATACAATATCTTTTATAATGTGTATGCGTATAGAATTGTTAGTCTAGCAAAGTTGGTGAGGCAAATGCATCAAAGTTAATGCCATAAAGTTCACGTCTTAGATAAATAGATTTTTTTATGTTTAATATCTATACTTAACAAATCTAAATTAAACTTTCATTAAGAGCTAGATAAATAGATTTTCTTATGTCTAATAACTATTACTTAACTAATCTAAATTAAACTTGCATTATAAGTAGCTATTATTTAACTAATTTAAATTAAACTTTCATTAACAGATAATCTAACAATATACTGTAGAATACATAGAAACATAATTACTTATTTTGATTTAACAAGCTAATAAATTAATATATTTGTGTCAGGTATGAACAAAATATTTTGTTGATATATTATTTTTATTCACTACTCATTACTTTAAATATAATATAACATCATTATCAATTCTCAATATCTAAATTTGTCTATTGTATGTTCTTGGTTGTGAAAGAAAAATTATTTACTCCATCCCACATCGGATGACAAAAGAAAAGAGCTTTCATAAATACCTCTATAAAAACAAAAACCCATGAATAAACTTTAGATGCTCTTTGATCTCTAATAAACCCACTTATTATTTCGTAGGTCTTTAGCTAAAATTTTGGGTGAAAGAAATTTCAGTAATCTTTAATTCAAAAGCTCTAAAACAAACGTGTGCATAAAATGGGCGTAGTCGAGCTTTAGTTATGAGTAAAGGAAATCGAGCTCGAGCTTACAAACGAGCATAATCGAGCTTAAGTCAAGTATAAAGGAAAGCGAGCTCAAGCTTGTAAACGAGCATTTGAGCTTAAGTACAAAATTCTAGAATAATTAAATGAGTATCGAGCACGAGCTCGAACAATAATAAAATATACGAGCTCGAGCTCGAGCATGAATTTGAAAATTTATTCGAGCTCGAGTCGAGCTCGATCCGAGTAATAGTTAATCGAGCCTAGCTCGAATATCTTGAAACTCGACTCGGCTCGGATCGTTAACACCCCTAACTTTGACGACTACATTTTACATTGTACGACCTCGATTAAATTGATATATATATGTTAAGTGATCCACGTTTATCGCTAATAGTGATAGCCTTATAGTATACATTATTGTTAATCGATCATTTATACGATAGTTCACGATTCATGATTTATGTTTAAGTATCAAATGATGTATAGATGTAAAGATACTATAACATACGTCGAATATACATACGTGACTCTCGAGCCTAGAAGAAAGAAACGGCAATCTCGTCTAAATTCGACCAAGGGTTTTTACTTGTGCGCTTGTAAAGATGATGATTTTCACATGAAAGTTACAAAAAAGTTTAAAATCATGATTTTCACGTCTTCTTGACTAAAAAGATATGATCGAAAAGAAAAGCAATGATCCTTATCACAAAATGTACAATGTACAATATACAATTACAACCTAATACGCTAATCGTTCTAACTCCATTGTAAGAGCACAAGGTGTTTTAGGGTCATAGAGCTCTTGTTATAGCACTTTTTGTTGACATCTCAGCTTTTTCTTTTAAAACTCGGAACCTTTAACTTTAACCCTAAAACACCCTTTTTCCATCATTTAAGTTATAGGACACCCATGACTTACACATAACCCAATAAAATGAAAAAAAATTAAAAAAAAAAAAAAAAAAAAAAAAAAAAAAAAAAAAAAAAAAGTCTTTGACTTGGCCGGTGAGGATGGCGCCAAAGCTTATAACTCAATGGGGTGTGGGCTATAACCCAAGTTCCCCGTTATAAGGCTTGTAACACCGCATGCTCTAATGTCAAAGACATAACAAAGCAACCAAACGGTTATAACATCCCAAGGCGTCCCATTGCATACTTCAACCGATAATGCACAAATATCATTGTTTAAAGATGTATAAATAATAATTTACCATATCCATTAATAATAACACCTGTACTTTTCTAAGCTAGCTAGTCCCTTGGGAGGTCACACAAGGCGCACAAACATGCTAAAATGGGTTAGTTAAGAAATAAAATGGTCAAACCTAATTTCAATTATCATTTCCATGTCAAATACATGATAAATAATATACTATTAAAGGTAAGAGTATCTTATAGATAGAGGTTCATAAAAAGATTTAAAACTCATTAAAAGCCGGTTCATTTATATTGAGATTGTGTTTGACGCAGAGCGTTTAAGAGTATTTAGAAGCGGTGCACGGTAATTGCTGAGCATTGTAATTTTTAATGCTCATTTAACAATCAACAAATAGCTTTATTTTTTCGAAATGCTCATTTTCCAACGATCCATCAAGTAGCACTTATGAGCGTTGAGTATTTATGAACTATCTTACACATTATTATTATATCTACAACTATGTTATCAAACATTTTTATAAAATAGAACAGCAACTGCATACAGGGACGGAACCATGACCAAATATGACCAATTGCACAAATTTTCTGGAACTCTTATATAGAAACACATTTCGATGGACCAGACGCATTTAAAATGCATTTAGGTAAACTTGATGTTTTTTCAAAAATTAACACTAAATCGAAAAAATCGATAAGGGTCCCGGACACCCGCGGAAACCCCGCTAGTTCCGTCCCTGACTGCATACTGCTACAACTTTCCATAACTGCATGCATACGAGTTATGTGAGATAGTCATTTAGTTTTAAAATTTCGTGTCAAATGAGGATATGTTATATTGCAGAAAGTTTTATAGTCTTCGGTATTATGAATTTATGATATGTTACCTTTATAAACCCTTAAATGTATTTGCTATTGTAGGTGCCTTTAGTTGTTTAAAATTGAAAAAACCTTTAAAACAACATTGAAGCAAAACAAGTTTTAGGTGCTGATTGTTTATTCAGACATTTTATGTCTGAATCTGGATACCACGTCTGAATCTGAATTAGTGGTCCAAAAGTCTGAATCTGAATTGTTTTAGTCTGTTTGTTTTTATAAAGTGTCTGAATAAACAAAAAACAATCTTTTCGCTATAAAACAAACCAAAAGACCCTCCATTCATGATTATTAATAAAAAAATCAAGACCAAGATAAGGAGATAATGATTGAAAAGAAGTAGGTGTAAAGTTTAAGCTTTTCAGATGTAATCAGACATATTCAAATGTCTGAATGAATCAGACCCTATTCAGATGTATTCAAACTTCAGATGTCTGAATAAACAAACAGTCTGAATCTGAAAATATCTGACCGAATCAGACTTCAGACGTATTCAAATCTGAATGAGCCGAAACAAACACAACCTTCAGTAGGAATGATGTATAACATTTTCTTATCTATATTTTGATTATCTCACACATCCACTTTCTATTAAGGGGTCTATGACAACTATGATGTCCTTTAAATGCCTATAATGGACATAACTAGAATGGACACATTTAAGAGTTGCACATGTAAAGTTTGTTGTTGACATTATTATTTGGGTCCTATCTCATAAATATATAGTTTACTTTCACACTAGAGGTTAATCAAATTAAGGATGCGTTTGGTATGGCCCTATCGGAATGGGTCTATGGATTTCATTCCGATTAAAGGTGTTTGTTTATTGAACCCGGGAATGAAATAGGTATATCATAGTCATAGATTCATTACTCACTAATTGGGTATATATGAAATCCATTCCGTGTGCCCTTCTATTTTCCACTACAAAATTCAAATATTTATACACTTTTTCATATCATATTTTGTCATCCAAACATAAACAATCGTAATGATACACTTTTTCATATTCATTGTCATTCTATCACATACCAAATCCGATACCCATTGTGATTCCTACCAACAAACCAAACTGACCCTAAACTAAACCTGAAATATAACATGATGTTAATAGTATTTTCTTTAAACTAATTGTCATCGAAAGTTTAAGGATAAGAGTATTTAAAACTATAACCGTATAATACAAGTTCAATAATAAAAAAAAAAGAAAATGAAATAATAAAAAAGAAAATAATAATAAAAAAATAATTTTAAAACGGCAAATATATTAAAAACGCAGCTAAAAGGAAGAAAAGAGATATACATCAGAAGCTCCAAGGAGAAGACAAAAGAAAATGAAATAATTATGATCGGAGCAAATCATTGTCACACGAAACACGTGTCGAACGCTATTAATGCCTGATTTTTTTGTTATGCAGCGTATCGTAATATTGTTTAATGATTTTGACTTGAACAACATCACGGGCCAGTGCGAACGAGCTAGCCAAGGTTGATGTGCGCCCAATCGAGCCACTAGACCGGACCATAACAAAATCAAATACTTCATGGGTCCAAAATATCACCCGAGCTTCTTATATTCCTTTTCATTGTTAAACCGCGTTGAAAAAAGTATTGTTTTGTTTTTAAATCATGCTTCACCCCCTCTCAAAAGTCTATAATTAGGAAAGAGTCAATAATGCACCCCCACCATATAGTCATATAGAAATACTATAGTATTTTAATTTCTTAAAAGATAATTTTCTAATTAAATGGATAAATATATCCATTAACGGGCCCCATAATAATGACCGGTTTTCAACGGTTGTTTAGTCCCATCAAAATCTTAATGCCTGATTATTTCTTAATAATACTATTTATATCTATATCTTAACTATATATAATGTAAAAATCAATTATTTTTGAAAGTGAAAAAATAAAAAACTAAATCTATTTAAAAAATATTGAATCAAAATAAGTATCTATTAGCGTAAAACTATTCAATCATCCGTATAATTAAGTTCAAACAAATTACAGGTCTTTTTAACTAGATTTTTTTCCCATGTCAAAAAAAGTATATTATCTTTCTAGAAATACTAGACGAGTAGCCGTGCAAAACACTTAACCAAAATATCGTTAACTATCTGTTGCTATAAAATTTCGTTGTTGTGCACGAGTACTCGTCCAGTTTCATATAATGCATGCACGTATTTTTTTAAAACTTAAAAAACTTAAAAGTGAGTACTCCGTAATATTTAATTTTCAAAATATTCATTTAAACTTAAATTCTCACTTAAAAATTCAAACAATATTTCCATAATGAAATAGTTCACTTTTTCTCACTCAAGATTCCAAAAAGATGATTGACAACTTTTTTTAATCAATCCTAACACTAATAATTTATAAAAATTCATTCATATTTTTTATATACAAAACATCATATTAAACATATTTTTATATTATTTTGTTAGTTCACAGTTTATGAAAAATGAAAATACTTTCTACTAATATTCCAAAGTCTATTACTTAATCTTTTTTTTTATTATTATACATATACCATAATCTTATTTAACCAATAGTTCTAAACCATGGTTAGTTTGTAATGAACTAATCAACTAGTTATCATGTTTGTATCATATGTGAAACTTATACACCACGCAGTTTATTGTATTACTTACAGTAATTTATGTTACAGATATTTAATGTAAAAATTTTTATCGGTATACAACATCAAAGTTAATGAGTAAGTATAATAAATTTCTTCAATAAACATCGTTATTAGAACAATCAATATTATCCCCTTTTATTTGGTAATTTCATGTTGTTTTCCTAAGTTAATGTTCATGTTGTCTACTATTCAATTCATGTGGTAATGATTACAAACTCTAAAAAATTATAAATTAATTTTTTAAAAATAAAAGTAGTCATCCTGCAAAAAAATAGGAAGGAAAAAACAGTAAATAATTATGTTTTTTTTAAAACTATGTGTTTTTCTCTGGTAAAAAGTTATTTTAGGACGGAGAGAGTACAACAAATACAAGTTATATGCTATAAATAGTATTATGTAGACATGTATAAAATAATAAAAACTTCAAATACAAGCCTTACATAAACTTCAAATAAAGTATAAACATAGTTAATTCGGTATTTAATGTATGGGAGGTGATTTGCACACTCCACAAAGTGATTGAGACACTCTAATTAATTGTGTTTGGACATTTATACCCTCACAGGGGTGAAAATGTAAGGGTAACTATGAGGGTAAAAATGTCCAAACACAATTAATTAGAGTATCCCAATCACTTTGTGGAGTGTGCAAATCATCTCACTGAATGTATTGGGCTGTAAATAGTTTTGTAGACGAGTAAAAAGTATAAAAACTTCAAATACAAGTTACATACATGAATTTCATTGAAAGTCTGACCATTGTTAATTTGATATAATACTATAATAGTTTCTGTAGTAGTGTACAAAATTTCATAAAAAAGTATAACCATGGTTAAATTTGATAAAATCAGAAAATCGAGCATAAATCGTTCTAATCGGATAAATCGGGTAACTCGGTCACGGATAAAAATCGACAAAATCAGGCATAAATCGGCCAAACATAAAAAAATGGCTAAATCGGTCAAATCGGGCATATAGTTTCAAATTTTGATAACTTTATATATAAAAAATCCAATCCGATTAATCCCCGCCTAACCGATTAATCGTTAGGCTGTACCCGACCGCCCCGACTAATGCTTAGCGATTTTTACAACCTTAGTCACTGCTACTGTTCACTCGTACAACTCCTTTACCAAACACACCGTATTTACACAAAACAATATTTGAACTTGACATATCTCACATTTCGGTATTTTACTTACATAATCACAAATCTTTTACTACCAACTTGTCCACCCACAAAGTAATTTACCAAAAATAGTTTGTAGCAGCCGTGTACAAAATTCAAAAAAATACATCAATCACAAAACATACAAAATTTAAAAAAAAAAAAATAAAAAAAAAAATGATAAAGCACGGTTTAGTTTGGTTTAAAATACTATAAATAATAGATCCAGTAGCCCCCATTACCACTCCAAAAAGTCTCTTTGTCTACTCATTTTCATCTCCCTCCCTCCCTCCTTTCCCTCCCTCCATTAACAAAACAAAAAAAGGTTTTTCATATATCATTTCATTTTCAAAATTTTATTAATGAATTGAGCTGATCGATCAGTTACAATCGCATGCATGTTTCTGATCTCTTCAAAATTTTATAAAATTTTGATTATTAAAATTGTGCAGGTAGAAGAAGAAGAAGAAATGGCAGCAACTAATGGATACACAATTGATGACGCAATTGACGGACTTAAGAAGCTTCTCAGGTACGGTAACTAGTAGTAATTAATTGTATGTGTTTTTTTGAATATACTTTTTTTAT
This sequence comes from Artemisia tridentata subsp. tridentata, assembly GCA_021014915.2. Classification (NCBI taxonomy): domain Eukaryota; kingdom Viridiplantae; phylum Streptophyta; class Magnoliopsida; order Asterales; family Asteraceae; genus Artemisia; species Artemisia tridentata. The sequence continues at coordinate 28,614,421 of CP139506.1, read as the reverse complement.
GCTATAATCATCAAAGCTTTTGTTAAAAGCAGCTTTTTTATTTTCGAGTAAAAGTTTTTGCTAAAAGCAGTATTTTGTTAATGTAAATGATCATTTTAGCCCTTGATATTAACATAGTGGTTAAAAAACGCAAAGCTAGAATAATCACAAAATATATATATAAAAAAAAAAAAGTTTTGTTTTAATAATGAAAAAAAAAAAAAAACACTAACCACAAGTTAGATATTTTTGTCTATTATTATCCGTGACTGAGTTTTGGTGTCGTTGCTGAATATGATCGTCGGCCGGTTGTGTATTCTGACTCCGAAATAACAGGATCATAATTTTTATTAATTTATCGTGTAAATTGCAAAAATCGTCTGTGTGGTTTGGCCAAATTGCACGTTTCGTCCTTGTGGTTCAATAAGTGCAAAGATCGTCCTTATTTTGCACTGTTACGTGCACTTTTGGTCATTCAACAGTGAAATTTGGCAAACCACAAGGACGATTTTTGCAATGATAGAGGACCAAAAGTGCACGTAACAGTGCAAAATAAGAACGATTTTTGCATTTAATGAACCACAAAGACGAAACGTGCAATTTGGCCAAACCACAAGGACGATTTTTGCTATAAACTGTCTTTTTTTCATATATATCATTCCGAAAATGCATAATGGCATATATATAGAAAGCATACATAAAAACCATTGTACTATGTGCATCAAAAACTTGTACAAAAGATATATATATATATATATATATGCAATTATTTACTTTGAGAGGGATATATACACACGCAATTCTGCCTATTTTTTACAGTTTGTCTTCTGCTGTACGGTAACTTATCAATTATGCGGGGTTTTTTTTATGTGTGGTCGAATATACGTTTTATGTACCTTTTTTTAATGATGATGAATATAATCATCAAAAGTATTTTGAGTAAAAGTTTTGCTAAAAGTATTTTAACAATCAGGTTAAAGTTTTGTTAAAAAGCAGTCTCTTTATTTTCTAGAAGGACAAAGATATAACTGTTTACATCTTACTTTTCTCTTACTCGTTTTCGCGGGACTGAGTTTTTGGTGTTATTGTCGTTGAGTATGATCGTCGGCCGGTTGTGTATTTCTTTGACTCCGAAATAACAGGATCATAATTTATTAAATTATTTATTGATTTAAATTGATTATTTATTAAGTAATAAAATGCTTTGAATTTGTCACCGTTGAATATGATTGAATTGATTATTCTACACCTGCCGTCAGCCGGCCGTCATCCTGCGTGTCCCAATCACATTTTTCATAACTTTATAAGATAACAGTATCAATTGCCTTAACTAACTATTCAATTTTATAAATATGTTTGATAACGTATCTGTAGTTGTAATCGTAATATTTCGTATCACATTTATTAAATGTTTAACGCTTCTATATGTTACATCATAAAACGTTGAAAAAATAGCATTTTGAAAAAAAGAAAGAAAGATAAAGCCATTTGCTGATTGTCAATCAAGCATTAAAGTAACCTACAATTATCGATCTTAAATGCTCCCAAATGCTTTGCGCTAAAGATTTAAATTTTGAAATACGGAGTATATTTTTGATTGAAATAAGTTTTTGAAATGAACGTGTTCTTTGTGGGTAATTTAATTTGGTAACATTACCAAATTTAATTTTCACAATATGTAAACAGTAATTTAATTTGGTCACAAAAAAAAAAAATGTAAACAAGTGTCTTTTTTTTTTTTCCTTACACAATATGTAAACAGTAATTTTCACAACTTTTTGAGCAAGATATCATAAAAGACAAAAAGGTTGTTTAAGACATAAGGATAACATTGTCAAAAATATAATGATTTGTTGATTGCAAATAATTTTCTATGAATAAACAATGACAAATATTTTTTATTCAAAACTAAATATGAAACGTTACCATATGACAATAGTTGTGTTCATGTCATTTTTTTGTTACATTTTTTCTAACATTTACACGCTAACGCCTGAGATCACATTGAACGTTTCGAGATGTAAAACCGTAAAATTGTCGAAAAAAGATTACTTTACACGACAAATGACTTAGTTACTCTTTTATCCTAGCATGATAATGACAAAAGACAAAAAAAAAAGACAAAAAACGTTGTAGATGTTAATGTTAAGGTGACTTATTTGTTGGCGTTTGCGAATTACCTATAATCAAGTTTAGTTACATCGAGACTAATATTCGAATTTAACAATTATGTAGTGAGAACAACGACCTTCAAGCAGTTGCCGCCGCAAAGATCAAGCTCCTCACAGCCGAGCTAAAGGGAGCTGATGCGGATGTATTTAACCCGGTGGAAAGAATCCGTGACGGTTTCGCTCGGTTTAAGAAAGAAAAATATGAGTACGTATCTTTTGTACCTTTATCCTTGTACTGAAAATGATTACTACTCATTTCTGAGCATATAATCTACACAGCATTTTTTATAGTGGCCAGACTGTACTATTGCCACTTTTACATGCAACATGATTTATTGATTCCATTTTGTCAGTCCTTAACCCTATAAGTCATCCATCTTAATATGAATAAAAAACACATGACTGCAGTCACCTTACCACATGCGTTTGGTTTAGGAGATAGAAAACTGAGTTGGCGCTGATGTAGCGGGGTTATTTGTGGGCTTGTTATGGTTCCACTACTATCAGTCTGAAGCTAATTATTATATGGTTTTCTATAGTGAATAATTGATTAGATAAGTCATCATCCACTTGTATATTTTATTTAATGCTTTGAAAAAGTGTTGGATGTTTTTGGTTCAAGTTTTAGTTATAGATTATTAGTTAGGTGAAATGCCAGCCATATCGAGAAGTATTGTCTCTAAGCTTGGCTTTTAAGAAATTATAATCACTACTTAGTGTACTTCACGGATTAGATAACCCAGTGAGAAATAAACCAGCGAGAAGCTAGAGAATAAGAATACTAAACGGGTATGATCATATTTGACGAAAACTACCTTAAACGGGTATGATCATATTTGACGCTCTTTATAGTCCTGCGAGACATAAAGGTTATCCTGGTGAACGGTTGTTATCTAAATGTTTGTACAGCTAAACTATGTGTTAGTGAAATGAAATTTTTTTTATGGAGATAATTTCATTTTTGCATGGTTGTATAATTGAATCTTATGTTGTAGCATAATAACTTTTATGCCTAAAGTTATATTTAATTTGTTCTTTATGCTGTAGAAAGGGATATGTACCACAAGAAATATATACCCCTATATATCTGTCACTTGACCCTAAGTCCCTAACTAACCTTTTCCTTCTTTTTTATTTTGTAGAGCAAACCCCACTTTGTATGGTGAGCTTGCCACAGGCCAAAGCCCCAAGGTATACCATTTATCTCAAAATCATTTGTCACTATAATAACCAAAGACCACAAATTGTTGGCAAATATTGACAATTATCTTTGAATCTCATGCTACAAGTTTTGTCATGTACTACCATGCTGATGATATCTTAAATATATAGAATTGTAAAATGATATAAAGTAATAGAAGATTCTATTCAGGTCTACAAACTTTTTTTATTCTTAAACAAACTTTATTTCATAGGTGTCAGCCATGGCTTCCTCACATCAGTTAGAAAAATGATGAAAGCAAATATGATATGACTTAAATGTGAAAAAAAAGTTATGAATGTGATACTTCTTGTTTTAGTTGGTAACTAAAACTCGCAAATATTTGGTTGAAATGCATCTTACAAACACGTTGAACCGTCGTATACTGCTAAACCAAAAAGATATTGATTAATGATTATATTCATCTTCTTTAATTCATTTTTTTGTTAACGCAGTTTTTGGTATTTGCCTGCTCGGATTCTCGTGTTTGTCCATCACACATCCTGGATTTCCAGCCAGGTGAAGCCTTTGTAGTCAGAAACATTGCTAACATGGTTCCTCCTTATGATACGGTAATCATTTAAACTAAACTATAAGTATTTAATTTGCTTAAAGATATAGAATATCAAGGAAATTTATAGGTATATCTGATTATATATATGATTAGTTTATGGTGTTTTATTCATATGAAGTCAACCCATAAGCATCTGTCAAACATAATTGCTAACATGTTATCAAGCACATGGTTAGGCTATGCTTTGACTTCTTTCCTACATCAATGTTTGCAATAGTTGAGAACATAAAATCATGCAATTTAGACGATTGAGAACATAATTTCTTCACTTAATCATATGTTTTAAATGGTCTAAAAATGTGCCTAATTAAGTTTTTAGATTAACGACAAATAGTGCAAAAAAGACCAACTGATCTACAGTATTAGACTACGACCAAATCTGCTTTTTTAAGTCGATTACCATCCTCGTTGCTTATTGGCTCTTGCTGTGTGTACTTATAAAAATCTCAATATACAGGTTAAACACTCTGGAGCAGGGGCGGCTATTGAATATGCAGTAGTGCACCTAAAGGTGAGCATTGAGAAACTCTTCAATTCGATAAAGCAACTAGTCAACTTATAGTTATGAAGATTAAACTTTCTAAAATAACCAACATGATGATTGTCTATATCAAAATTAAATAGTACTAGTACCAGACTATTTAAAATGCTAAAAAGTCCAAAACGAACAATAAATATGAGAGACATATGTTGTGACTTATGGACCCTATATAGCATGCCTGACCTTTATTCTATTTAGTGATAGTTGATTTTATCTTTAGTAAAGGAAGATTTATGTGGTGGTGGGATGGGGTGGAGTCAATTGGCCAACTCCCCTACTTTCCATACTCATCATAGAGTTTAAGAAGATGCCCTTAAGTCAAATATAACTTATGGGGTTAAAGGGTATCTTAATTATTGATCATGCCTCATTGTCTCTAATTTGAAAATTATTCTTTTATATCAAAGGCTAGGGACATCTAGACAGTATTTATCTCTATCAATAATCTTTGTATTGTATTCATAGATCGCTTGTGTTCATGAACTCCTAATTGCGTTCTAGAGAGAAAAGAGAAAAAATAAAAAAGAAACGAGAAATGAAACTTATTTCTTTGTGAGCTCTCCAGCTAGGAAAATATAAAGAAAAGTGTTTTAATGAACGAATGTTGGTTTGATAAATACACACAAATTTTTTAGACCTTTGCTATAAGTCTGAAACTATCTTAGCGTTCATGACTGATACGGAGTAGCTTTCTTTTACATAGCGCAGTTCACCAAGAAAAGAATGTAAAAAAAGGATAAAGTTACCCTTTTATTAACATTTACTAGCATATTCCATCTTTTTCTTTACACCTATATCTAAAAGGAAAAAAAAAAAATTGTGTTACCTTCCTTAAACGGTTTCTGTTACAATAAATGAAGGAGGCTCCACTTGTATAGTTGTACTTGTTTATCCTTTTTAATACAGTAATCTGACTACTTTTATCTTTATTTAATTTGCTATGGACCACTCTAAAGGTGTCATTAGTCATCCCAGCAAATGGGAGACTGATCAACATTCATTAACTGTAACTTTTAGTTTCATTATTTTTGTTGGAAATATTCCTTAACTCTACTGTTGCTATGGATTAAATGGTGTTAATGTTGTACTATCAGGTGGAGAATATTGTAGTTATTGGACATAGCTGTTGTGGTGGAATTAAAGGACTCATGTCCATCCCTGAAGATGGAAGTACTGCCTCGTAAGTCAGCTACTTTTCATTTACGACAAACACGTTGCAACGAATATTAAGGGTGTCAATTCCTGATATAACAAGAACCCGACACAAAAATATTTGCTTTAGACTTTTGAGTCGTAAATGGGTTGACCTGTATAATAATAAACAACAGGTTGTAATAATAAACAACAGGTTGTAATAAAAAAGTTACTCCGTATATATTAAGTGCCTAACAAAAGTTTTACAACCCACCAAGTCGTCAACTAATTGACTTGTTTAGATAACTGTGTTATTTGGGTGCATCTCTTTACATGGTTAGGTGTGTGCGAGTTAGGTTGTGGTTTTCCATGCTTGGGTCGGGTGATTATCATCCCTTATAGTTCATTAGCCATAGTGATACCGGCCAAAGTTGCTTCTAACTGCATGACATTATTGTCATATAAGGCTTTTCAGTCAATAATATAACGCAAAAATCTGTCATTGAATGAAGTTAATCTGACACTTTGTATATAATATGATTACTAATAGTTAATGTTTTCCTTCTAGGACCGAACATACCAAGGTACATATGTATTCACACTTTAGGATCACTCGCCTTTTTGCTGACAATTTTAATCAACTAATGCTTAGATGGCATTCTTTTTACTGCACTTATAAGTTTTTTTTTTAACTTTTGTCAATAGTTTAATTATTTGGGGTCTTGTATGAAATCCTACCATTTTATAAGTAACCTTTTAAGTTTTAATATGATATGGAGCTGCGTCTATATTAAGTTTCTTATCATTAAAATATATAGTTCAGACCTTTGATTGATTGATAATCATGTGCGCCTCTTATTTGACTTTTTCATCAAATACAAAGAATCTACAAGAATAAGATGTTTCACATCTTTGAATAATCCCTTAATTGATCTGACTTAATCCCATAATATTTATTTTTGAAACTAATATACCAAATTATTTCATTGCTGTCACAAGAATGATCTGAACTCGAGACTTAGAGTTTGGATTGACTACTGATAGCGTTGAAACTGCCCCAAAGTATTGATTATATGTATTGTTGCGTTGTTGGCATTTATTTCTTTGAAGTAAACTTAAGCTTTAAAGATAGTAAACAGATAATCAGGAATCATTCGATGATTTGTGTCCACAAAACATGCATGTCTTATTCAGTTGCCTTTGACTCTTTGAATGACACGCATTACCAGCTCAATGATGAATACCATTGAATTTGCCTACTTTTTCTTTTCTTATAGAGATAAAAGTGAACTCATACATATTTAGTCTATAAAGAAATTATGTTGATTTTGCTTAACCTGTAAGACACTAATGTTGTAAAATGAATAACGCCTATATCACCATCAAAAGTTCCACCATTTGTATGTGATTAGTCGTATGCTAAAAAGTAATACATTCTAACAATTTCGTTGTGTATATTGAACAAACAGTGACTTCATAGAACAATGGGTCAAAATCGGGTTGCCTGCCAAGAGCAAGGTGAGAACAGATTTCAGCGATATGGATCATTCGGATCTATGCACCAAGTGTGAGAAGGTACGTTCACACCCACTTTTCATAATTAAAACCATATTAAAATAACTAAAGATCAATGTGACTAATGGACAATAGTTTCACATGAATAACAAACCGTTGAATCCTTTGTAACGAAATCTGGTTAGAAATGGGAAAATGGGTTGGATGATCAACATATGAAAACGGATTTGGGTCAAAGTATGAGCATTTTTTAAGTGAAGTCAAAACGGGTTGATTTAGGCTGATTACCGACATTCTTTTGTTCTTTCTCTAAATAAATTCATAAATAGCAAATTGTAGTAAATATATTAGCTAAATACAAAGGCTGATTTTACAAAATAGGGTAATCTAATTTTGAATAGCCTCTAGTTGATATTCAACTCGCTTGACCCATTTGACTTGTATCATCTATAGCTACTCTTATCGTCTATTTTACCTATTCGTCCGCTTAATTATCAGTAAAATTCAAACTGTAATAACTCATTTTCTTTTAAACGATACTAGTTTTATTTACCGACTTTGTGGTTTTCCAACAAATGCAGGAGGCTGTGAATGTATCTTTGGGAAACCTTTTGACGTATCCTTTCGTGAGAGAAGCAGTGGTGAACAAAAAGCTGTCACTTAAGGGAGGACACTATGACTTTGTGAAGGGAGCTTTTGATCTATGGAATCTTGATTTTGGCATTTCAGCGTCTCTCCTTTAAACGAGTCTTTGAACTTTATATAACATAACTTGCTTTTTATACATGTTTTGAATAACTAGGCTTAAAAGTCTTAAACCTAAGTCTTTTGGACTGCATCAAAATTTGTAAAGCTTTTGTTGTTCTTCTATATATATATATATTTTGAGTTTGGTTGTATCCTTTTTGAATAATGTTGGTTTATGTGTGGCATCCCGGTTTTATCGGATGACTTCTTACCAATATGGATGTATTATGTTTTTCGTTTAAAGGAAAGTTTATATAAATACGCTTAAGTATAAGATTCTAATCGTATTTTATTACTTGTTATTGATTACTTACATTAGTATGGTACTAATGTGATTAAGATTTAAGATACTGATGGAAATGGTTCAATTCGATACACTGCTAAATTATTCTTGTCAGGATGCCCAGAATTTGTGTCCTACGGTGATGAGGCAAAGACAGTAAAGCAACAATCAACTTTGGAGGTATTAAATGGGTTGTTTGAGTGGTCTTGTTGCAGAAGTTTTGGCTTGCAAGGAGCAAATTCTATCCACATACGTTTCTATCGCCTAATTATATGCATGCCAGAAATAACTTCGGCAACAAAAGTACAGATCCAAACGCATAAGATGGAAGTCTTTCTTTCTGCATTTTATCTTTTCAAGCCCATGTTTATTGTGATGCATCGGAATCCTTAACACATAAAGTTTATGACAAGCGTTTGAAAAACCATCACAGAAAGATCTCATTTAACATACGAAAGTCACTCATTTCAGTCATTTGCAGTTAGCCAAATATGCATTCCATCCTTGTAGCCCGGGCTGCATCAAAAGGATTCCGCAGCCCATAAGGATGATATCGCCACCTATATCCGAAATTACCTATAATCAAGTATTCATTTGTAAGACCATCAATCCAAGATTTGACTATACGAAACTATAAGAAAAATCGACATGTCCTAGACAAAATGACACAAGTTGCATTCTTATGTATAATTTATGGTAAAACTGCCTATTTGCTTATAACCTTTTCGTGCGAACTGAATTTAAAAGTTATCACAGAGACTACACCAACACTTTCGAAGTTGTCTGCATTTTGTCTAAACAACGAGGACGGTTTTTGCAATTTACTCTTGGAATTATTTCTAAACTTTTTGAACAAATATATTTTAAAACCCAACTCGGTTACTGTAGCAACAGTACCCACGCAAGTTTCATGTTTGCCAATTTTAACCCCTGAGGTTAGTGATCAATTGCGAAGTTAGTCCTTAACGCCCGTAATCTAACAGACGTGGACTAAATTTGAAACGGAACAGTAACATCAGGGGCTTTTTCTGTCAAAATAATAAACAAAAAGAGCCCCTAAGGTTAACTTTTTTTTCATTGTTAGTCCCTAAGGACTAACTTTGCAAAGAACGCCACGTTAAGGGACTAAAAGCGAAAATCGCGTTGCTACAGTGCATAACAGTTGCTGCTACAGTAAAAACCAATTTGTAATAGTGCGTGTACTGTAGCTAAGGATTTTACGCTTTTAGTCCCTCAGTTTAGCTATAAATTGCACCGTTAGTCCCCCGTTAGCGATCTTTTGCAAATTTAGTCCTTAAAAAAAAAAAAAAAAAAAAAAAAAAAATTGATCGTTCTATTTCGAGTTTGAATTAAACACAATATTCCCGCAGCAACGCGCGGGTGCACCAGCTCGTTATTTCTAAACTTTTTGAAGTATGAACAACTACTTTTGGGCTTGTTATAGGTTCTGGGCTAGTCAACTTAGCTTACTGGGCCAACAATTTGTTTGGTCCATGAGCTGACTTACTCATTATTCTTCAACCTATTTCTTCTCTTTTTGCATAAAAAATGAATTAAAGAAGCTAGCCTTAGACTTTTTGAAACTAAAAAATGAACGTATTCTCCAAGTTGTATACTTGATAACGTAACTAATATATGTTCACAACCGTCATAGTTATGACTTATAGGAGCTTTTCACTTATTGTCCCGGACTTGTGGTTGGCTTATGGGTCAATGAGTCATTCAATGTTAACGTTTTGATGGGTAAAAGATTATAATATTAGTTGACTCGTTAGCAAAACCTTATGAGTTATTTTAGTGTACAATGATCATCACTCACAAAAGTACGTGGTGTGTATTCTTTAGTAGTTTAGTTAAATATATTCTCACGTCAAAAACAACGATTACAACTAAAATTCTTCACACAAATCAAGTGTGAACTTTCAAAGTTGCACTTTAGCGAAAACCACGTGTAAGTTTTTGCAATTTTCTTAAACTTTTTATTATTTGCATCTATCAATTAGAATTGACATATTTATTCAAAGCATGCCTAAACAATAATTGTTATGCATCAAAATTTATCTTTCATAAAATAATAATAAAAAAAAGTAAAGGATAGAGAGCTAGGTGTAATGGCGCACCAATAAATGTTATTGATGAACCATTTCATTGTACACCAAATAAAATCACGATAACTAAAACACACTTTAACTTTTATTGCTACTTGTGGGTCCAATACACACATCACCAAAAATACAACACTTATTAAAATAAATAAATAAATAAATAAATAAACATCATCCACACCCGTTAATGAGCGATGAGACGAATGATTATGCAATGGCACCAACCTGAAGGATAAAAGTGAGGTAGGAAAGGTATAAACTATAAAGGATGTACCCATAATTAGGGGTGATAGCCAAGTCATGTTCAGGTTGAGACATTCGGATTCACGGGTTGAGGGTTGATATAGCCTTTACACAAACACTTTCTGTTTAATAATCGTGTCAATAAACTCAAACCTAACTTACACATGTATAACTCGTGTCACTCATTTGTGACCCGTTTAACCAGTTTAGTAAATGATCATTTTTTTCAAGAGAAAATTCTAAAAAAAGAGAAAATTTTGACTTTTTAAAAAAAAAATGTACAAAAATAACACTCATTCCCTAAATGGTCATGTACGAACGTACGACTCCATTATTCTTTTGACACGTGTCCAGACAAGAAGTACAATCTCAATCATATGCAAGTACAATAACTATCAATTGTACCTCATGTGTTGTTTGACTTTTATAAACAAATGTGCGAATGACGGATGTGCGAATGTGCGAATGGCGGCTACATCATGTGCCACTTAAAGAACAAAGATCTTACTTTATTGGAAAAGAATAAAGTGTGGGGTACAATTGATAGTGATTATACTTGCAAATGATTGAGATTGTACTTTTAGTCTGGATACGTGTTAAAAAAAATAATGAAGTCGCACGTTCGCACATGACCATTTAAAGAATGAATGTTATTTTTATACATTTTTTTGAAAAAAGTCAAATTTTTTTACCCTTATATTTTTTTCAACTAGTCTATACATGCAATTACCATCTACTTTTGTAACAACTTGGATAATTAAAAAGAAGATATAAATTTGGGGATCTAAAAATTCAATTCCTATAAAACCCTACTACTACAACAACTTGTTAAAATCCCCAAAACAAAACAAAACAAAACAGATCTTCTTTCTTTTCTCCTCCTCGAATTTTCCGAAAATCAATTCAAATCAGGTCAGTCAATTTTTATATAATTCTCTTGATTTCTTGAATCATTATCACTTTAATTTGTGCTTATTGATCCTGATTGTTTTTTTTTTTTTTTTTTTATTCAAGTCAATGCATGTCTTTTTAATTGCCCTGATCTTAATTTTTTCTTATTGATTAGTTGTTTAGGGGTTGTTTGTTTAAGCTTATATGTGGGCTTATGAGCTTATTTGTTTTTCGGCTTATTTTGAGACTTGTGATATGATAAACTTATATAAAGCCCATAAGTTTCGAAATAATCCTGAAAATTGAGGCTTAAACAAACACCCCCTGAAATATAAGCCGAAATCAAATAAGCTCATAAAACAAACACCCCCTTAGATTAGTTTACACATATTTGAATCAGTAAATTAGCCGGTCTGAGTAGTCTGTGTGGTGGTGGGTTCAAACCCGTGGATTAGTTGGCCAAAAGGTCGGAAAACCGAGTTTTGGTAAAAAAATAAAATCTTTTTTAGATGACCCTGAAAAAAAGTTTACTTTTTTATAAGTTGTACTATGTTATTCTATACATTTTTGAATCAGTGTTAGAAGTACGGTTAATACGTAACCGATTAGAGCTGTTTAGGCGCTTAGCGAGTGATTTGTTTGCAAAAGTTTGTCTTTTGCATGATATCGCATTAGATTACTTTTGAACACTGTGAAGTTCATTGTTTGGCGGTATAATGGTGTTTATTTTATGTAATCAATGGAATTAAGATCCAAAGCTTTTTAGGTTGGTATATATAAGTTATATATGTAGTGTTGATTGTGGTATACTGGTGTTTATTTTCTATGGAATTAAGCTCCAAATGCTGGTTGTTGTGAACAATGTGTTTAGCAAAACGCATTTGTAAATACGACGGTCTAAAAGGGTTTGATTAGTCAAATCAATGAGTAAGGTTCTATGCTATCGGGTTTAGAAAAGAAGATGAAAGCTTTTTAGTTTGTTATAGCAGCGATCTTATTTTGACTAAAGATTACAGCATTTTAGGCAGGAAATGTTAATCATAGTGTGCCTCTTTTGAACATTGTGAACTAGCGAGACTCGTATATTTGTTGTGATTGATATGAGATGTTATCCGATAATGTCAGTTGTTTTGGCATGTGATGAATTGAAATTCAATGCTAACTATATTTCTGATATTGATAGTCAACTGTTATAAATCACAGTATCGAAAAAAGTGATAGCATTTCTTCGCTTTCCCTTTTTGTAGGATCGTATATTGATTCAAAGTTTGATTTTTTGGTATCAAAGTTCGTGAACTTTTTATGATTTCACAATTTTTACAACTTTGTTGTACAATTAGAATCTTACATTTGAAATTACTTTTTGGTTTTTGTTCTGTCTTCTCACTGTCAAAATCCAACAGAGTTGCTGATTGTGGTCCGCATTATGTGTTTTTGTGTCTTGATCTTGTGTCATTGCTTGGACAATATAAAAGAATGAATTTAAGCTGCTAGCTAAATTCTTTTGGATTATTACATTATGTATGATTTGAGTTCAATGCATGTATGTTGTATACGGTTTTTTAGACTGCTGACGTTGCTCAAAGTTGTCAATGCTCTTATACTTCTACATCTGATAAATTCTAAACCGTAAACAAGATCATGGAAAGGTCACTTATTTTTTCTAAAGATGTCGTCTGGTATACACTTTTTGATCGAACATTGTCATATTCTAATTATTGACTATGTTATACACGCAGTCGAATTCCAATTCGAAAGTTGGTTGTAGTTTCATGCTTTAGCTTTAGAAGGAACAAGTCTTCTTAATGAGTTCTAAATGATTTTATTTTCGGAATTATTGTTACAGGATTTTTGGGAAATGGCTGAACAAACTAAGCAACAAGCAACTTTCACTAAGATCAACCAACTTCGTCCTGGTGCTTTTGGTCTTAACCTCACTGTAAAAGTGGTTGATTCAAAGGCGATACAGACACGAGGAGGACGCAATGGGGCTCAAGGACGCAACATGCGTCTCGCTGAATGTTTGGTTGGTGATGAAACCGGAGTTGTTGTCTTTACTGCTAGAAATGAACAAGGTATGTGCTACTTAATCCAATGAATCATTTCAAAGTGAATTCTAATGAATTATTTGTATACTTATTTATGGGCGTTAAATCGTGTGTTTACTTATGCACTTTTAAATCACAAAATCATGAAATGGAAAGTATGGATATCTTTGTCCACGTTTTAGCTGTGCACCATAGCATGTTTTTCGAATTGTTAAAAATATTCCAACACGTGAATTTCTTTGTTTGTTTTCATCTTTATCAGTTTTGTTATATAGGGTTGGTATCCTTTTTTTTTTCCCACTGCATTTACTGAACATATATTTGGAAATTGGAATAGCCCTCAATAGTGAATATACTAAAATGTGTTAGAAAGTGACAAGTCAAATGTCCGTCTAACACTTTGCAGATGATAGTTTGATTTTTCATTTCTATAGTTACTCGTAAAGGAACATAAGTTAATACTAGCATGAATTGTTGATATGGTTCTGAAAATTAAGTGCAGACAAGTATACATGGTAAGCATGTCGTTTTTCCAGTTTTGGTGTTTACATGAAATGTCATGAAACCTTGTGAAAATAGACAAACTGTTGAATTATGTGAATGTCCTGCTCAAAAATCTATGTCCTCTGATTACTTTAGTGTGTGCGTGTGATTATTATTTGACATGAAACTAATAAAAATTTTGAACTTTCCCAGTGGACGCTATGAAGGAGGGAAGTACTGTTATTCTGAGAAATGCAAAAATTGACATGTACAAGGGGTCTATGAGACTTGCAGTGGACAGATGGGGTCGTGTTGAAACCACCGAGTCGGCTGATTTCTCTGCCAACGTAGACTGCAACCTGTCTCTTATTGAGTTTGAACTTATCACCGTCGAAGAGTGATAATTTACCCTTTACCCTTTCGACTCCAAACAATATATGGTGGCATAATGTAAGCTTTTTTACACCTTGCGTTTAAGTTAGAGTCGAGAAGTGTTTATTATGGTGATCGGTGAGTTGAGGATTAGTCTTATGAGAATAGTTAAAAGTACTTGCTTTTGTAAGCTAATGTTTGCAGTTTGTTTATTTATACCTTTTGGTTTGGATGTTTTTTCGATAACATCTTTACATTATGAACTTTGGTTGCTTTGACTTTGTATCTGCTCTGTCGATCCGTATACTTTGTGTTTTATCTCACGTGTGTGGCAGTCTTATTTAATGTCGAGGCCACTATAACACATTTTTTTAGTATGAATATCTTTATTTCTCATGTTTATTAACAAGTATTAACTGCTTAAAATCTATACAACATCACAAATTCAAAGGACACACCATGAGACAACTACAACTAAAAGTGCTTCAAATGCCCAAGGGCTCTTGATATACTCTGCTTAGTTTTTCTAATCCATGTACTCTTTTTGCTATCATAATATCTTTGAATATCAAACATTGCCTTCGAATATGCATAACTATTAGGCACAAGATCTGTCCCTATTTCATTAAAAAGTCTTGCGACTTCTTTGTCACTCCCAAGGCAGTGGTAGAGGATCCCGGCTTTTCGTAGAACCTTCACGTCCTCTGAGTGATCAATCAGAGAATCCATAAGGCATATGTATGAGGTGACCCATGAAGCATTTGTGTCGTTGGAACACATTTCATATGCTGCCAAGTTTAACAACATTGGCTTTGTGGCATCATCGATATTGATGGGAGGGAGTTCAATGTTTGAGCAAAACCCATGCTTAGTGAACTTAATATGTGCCAAAGACCTGATTTTACTTGGTTTGAAACGAATCCCTAATTCTATAAGCTCGTTTACATTTCGAAAAGTGTACCTGTCGTTCGCTCTTGGACTAGAAGTTTTGTCTTTTGTAAGCCTAGTTTGAAGAAGTTGAAGAAGGTGATTTATGTTGGTTGGAATTAGATGGCTTGGGATGTGTTTAGGAGTATACTCTCGTGTTCTTTTGCATCTTTCTGTTGCTAAAATATTTCCATCAATGAATTGTTTGATCTTGAAATCCCACATCCCATCGGGCACTAACTTCATCACCTCAATCAGAACTAGATACGGGATTTGGTTCTCCAACAGGAACATGTCTTGTTGAACGAACATAATCTGGTGCATTTTCATCTCTAGAGAGTCTGTTTCATTATTCAAGACCTGTTCAATGAAATACAAAATGAAACAACCATCTAGCAACATCATTCTTGTGAATTCATCGTCTGAAAAGCGATCAACTTCATCTTCGTAATACCTTCTCAATTTCGGAGCCATTTTTACAAGATTGTCATACAAAAACTGAATAGACTCTCCGTTCTCATTCAGAAGCTTGTTTGTAAAAAGAGGCTTGAAGTTCTGAAGGGATTCAAGGTTCGGGTTACCATAGTGGTATGGACCAAGAGAGACTACCTTTGGCGCATAATACTTGTCATGATCCTTGTGCTCTTTTAAGATCATTGGAACTTTGTGAATCTGTGTTGGGCGAGATGGTGTCGACTTGGCTTTCAATATCGAATTAAGCCATTCTTGAGGTGTGTTTGTGGTAGTCATGTAGACAACCTCTTCGATGCTAAGTCTCTCCTCAAGAGCCTCCGCCATTCGGTTTCTTTGAGTAAATGTTACTTAGAAATGGTTTTGATTGTAAGAAAGTGATATAGGTTAAGGCATACAATACCTAAGATTCAGGACCCAGTTTTTATAGATGATGCTCGATCATGCACAGAAATACATATATACTAAAACTTGTATGTTTTTTAATGATTAAAGATCCTTAACTTCATCAATGACAGCAAGTATAGAATAAATGTCTGAAAAGAAAGAACTTGGGTATAGCATCAAAACAGGAATTCCGTTTTGCTTGGAAACATTGCTTCGTGAGGAGGCTATGGCCTATGGGTGTGTTTAGTTGTTTGAAAATAAGAAGTTTCGCAGAAAAGTTTTCTAAGAAACAGAGAAAATAGAAAATGCGTTCAAAATGAATATTTAGAGAACTTGAAAACATAACCTGTTTTTGCTATTATAACTATGATTTAGAGAACTTGAATTTAGAGTTCTCCAGTTTTTAAAAAGTTCCTCGGAGAAAAATAAAATTACGCCATTCTCAAGAAGACCAGAGAAGGAAAATTAATAAAATTTTTCTGCAACTAAACGCACCGTATGGTACTTGTCAACGTGGATCATGTGGCTGTCTATCTAAATAAATAAATCAAACCTATTAGAGTTTTGGCATGCTGTCACGGATAAAAGTATTTCCATACGGAAATGCAATCCTACTAAAAATACCATGCTAGCCTTTTTCACTTTTGTAACGTTGGGAAACAGTACCTATAAGAACGTCTCTTTTTGTTTGTTAACCAAAGTTACCGACTTTTGCTTCATATGGGGTTTGAGCCCATCACCGCAGACTAAGCTTTTGGAATCTAGGCCCCTCCAATAGCTTAGTTGAAGATCCCTCACCACCCACCGCCACTATGACACAAAACAGATAAAGTCCTCGATATGGTGGCATAATGTAAGCTTTCTTACACCTTGCACGTTTGAGTTAAGAATCGAGAAGTGTTTATTGTGGTGCGGTGAGTTGAGGATTATTCTTATGAGAATAGTTAAAAGTGTTAAATCATTCAGGGGTGGCCTAATGTCAAAAGGACTTGTGACTATCAATTTAACATGTGTGAGGTCTCAAGTTCAATTCCTGCTAGGTGCAAATAACCCTGAAGTGGCCACGTCAACCTCCTGAAATGGAAAGGCTTTACACGGTTTAAGTCTATGTCGCGGCGGGTTCAAACCTCATGAATTAGTCGACCAAAAGGTCCGAAACCATGATTAAAAAAATAGCTAAAAGTACTTGCTTTTGTAAGCTAACGAGTCGGGCGACGGTCGGCCGCGTTGCGGCCTTGCGGTTTTTTCGCTATTTTTTGAATGTACACAGTACGACCTAAAATCTAGTATGGAGCATCTAATTCAGTAGTTGCGGCGCATCTAAAAGCAACTTCACTTGTGGCGTATCTAGGAACAACTGACCAATGCATTCTTGTTATGAAACCTTACAGATGCAGAAGTTGTCTGGTGCGACGAAGAACCAATGAATATGGGTTTACATTGCCCCACGCTTTGCTACTGCAATGAAAGCTCTTGATCGAGGCACTATAGATGACATCAAATATGTGCGTCGTGTTCCTGCTGTTACAACTGCAACTGGTTTCTACACCGTTCACACAAGAGAACAGACAGAACTTGTGCAGAAACCCTTACAGCAAGAACCCGTCACGAACCCTGCAGCTGTATAAAGTCCTCATGTTAGTATGTATACATGTCCACATCTGGCTGGAATCTGCTATAAAATGTTAATGGTAATAATCAGTATTAGCTTCAAACCTGTACAAAAGCTTCCACCAACAGCTGATATACTGGTTAGCAGCCCCTTCAACATACTAATTATCATCCTGAAACCGGGCTTCATAGCTTAAGTTATTTCATAAGCATACTTACATACCCAAATACAACGCAACCATTTCCGCAGCCAATATTCAATCCTAATCTTAGTCAAACTGAACGTAATATCATCTTGGATATGTGGATTCCTCTCAAATCTGCAATTCTTGTACAGGTGTGCTTTGAGGAGAAGCGTTAATCTTATATCGAAATGACCTATTCCATTTTCCACCATATGTGACTTGAAATTGTATCGACTAAGTCGGTCCATGCTGTAGTGACACATGCTGCAAATTAATAAAAAAAAAATCACGATGACCTGCATTAATTAGAAGAATACATGAAATACACATTTTTTTTAATTATTAATTCACTTTTTTTATTTGTATTGCATATGATAAGAACACACGTATAGTTTTCTGATAATAACTAAAGAAAATTGCAAAAACAATGGTTGTTCTTATCAGACAACTACAGTATATGTGTGTTCTTATCATATGCAATACACATGTTTTTGAATTATTAATCAAGTGGTCAACCACCATCTTGGCTGCCTCGCCACCACCACATATCACCACCACACATCACCAGTTCAACCACAGCCTAACCCACCATTCCAAAAACAATGGTTGCAAACTAATTTAAAATAATTCATACCATTTAGTCTCTAAAGGTGACTTTAAAAGCAACAGCAGATCCTGTTTTAGCCTTGTCAAAGTCTCTCCCCTTCTTCCGTATCCTACTATCTTCAACCTGTAGAATCATCGTAAAGTAAGAAAACAGTAATTGCAAATACTTACTAACATAGAATCATCATAAAGTAAGAAAAGTAATTGGAGAAGATGAAGAAAGATGAATTATTTTAAATTAGTATGAATTATTTTAAAGTCATACCATTTACCAGCAATTGCAAATAGTTACTAACATAGAATCATCACAAAAATTCAGGAGAAATGTGATCATATCCGAGGACGAAGATAAAGAACCGACTACCCATTTTCTGCAGCCGAGATGAAGCAAATTTGACCTTAGAAGTTTTCTTGGAGAAAAAAAGTCTGAAGCTTCGGAGTATAAACAGGATCTCTTACCAGCAACCTCACATCTCTAGCAGAAATAGCAAGTGATAACCATCAGTATGATAACGCATAAATCAATATTTAATTTTGCAATTATAAAAGTAGACCTATGTTTCTCCTGTTATTTGCAGACCTGTACCTTGTTGAAAATTTTAAATCAAAGTTTCACTGGCTTTCTGTTTTTCCTACTTTAGATGATTGGTACAAAGCAACGATTAGGATAATAGCAGACCTAATTACAAACATGCTACATTTTTCCTTTTTTTCAATTTTCTTGATATTGTCTCACTTGTTGCCTCTCGTCACATTGACAGATTCAGGAGTCCTATTAATAACATTTGCTCCAATTTTTAAGCCACATGTTTGCTACATTTTGTATGGGGTTTAATGTCCAAAATAAGTGAACATCTACTTAAGTTATTAAACATTTCCTAATTCAATTCGTCAACCTAAGATGGAGATTGGAGGCCCCCCCTTATGAATACATAGCTGCTAATGTTGTCAATAACTTATCTAATATAGGCTTCAATGATGGCCTTCTGTCATCCTTCTTATATATTGAAAGTTGGTTAGTTCTATACTTCATCATCAACATTAAAAAAAAAAAAAAAAAAAAAAAAAAAAAAAAAAAAAAAAAAAAAAAAAAAAACCTTTAATTAGGCAAACTGTTTCATTCAATTAGACTTGATATCAATAGTCGTTACCTTCAAAGGAAGCAATGAATCTGCGTGTCTGCTAAAACAGGTGACCAATACGCTGCCCATCACATCAGCCAGAGCCGTTTTGAAACAGTAGCTGTAACAAAAGAGCTGGCTTGTTGTCGTCACCTAGTCGAATATTGTCAGGAGTTGGCTGTTGGTATGCAACCTCACCTCGAACCTCAGCAGCTGGGCACGATACCTCCGCATCAGGTACTCTCGGGCACCTTTCCGGCTGGAACAACGCAGGAACACATGTTGGCATGGACTGGCGTAGGGTTTCTGAAAATAAGACAAACCTGACATGTTAGATCTTGATAGTTAACTGGTTTAAAATACAAAAATAAATATGTAATACCAGCCAATGTATCAACGTCGCGTTCTGCATCACCTTGAGTAACAACACTCCCCTCATGTATAGATGCAAATCCTGGATCACCATCCAGAATTAAGTAGTTGAAAAGCCATACGAACTTTCAGATGTCAGTTCAAAATTCAATGCATAGAAAAAATGAAAACAATATACCTAAACAAAGTTCCTGCCGCTGCCTTTTCAGTCTCGAATTCTGACAATGCGTGTGTGAGACTTGGTCTTCCATACGCCTTTTTCCTTTGTTCGTTGTAGTATACGTTGAACGTCCACTACTTCCCGCAAGTTGCAGGCACTCATTTGTGTTTTCTTCAGCTGAATGCTGTCCATGAGAGTTGTTGACAGCCTGTCTAGAAACAGTTCCGCTATCAAAGTTCAATACAACCAGGCCACAACTCACGCCTGCACATGGTAGTACAAAAAACCGGAAAGTCAGGTGCACCACTTTCATTCATACTATAGCGTGACAAACATTCCACAGGAACCAACCATTACCTAAATAAGGTTGCTGCAACTGTTCAGCCGTCGAAAGCAAGAAGGAGACATTAGCTGTAGAAGATAGCGAAGGCACATTCATTAAACAACAACTGTCACCATCTGCTGCTGAAACGTCGTCTGAAGCTACACGTGAAAAAAATGTCGCATTAGTTAAAGACAGTATACAACTAAATAAAACATGAAATTATAGGAACGTAAAAACATTAGTTTACCAGAACTTTCGCCACCCACACAACCAGTGGACGCAAACCTTTTTGGACAACTGATGTGTGTCGGCGTGATACCTTCATCAGCCTTTCTCTTTAAGCACTTGTCCGAGCCTCGTTCAGGAGACAATCGGCTGTTGACAACATCAGAATAAAGGAAGGGCACTGAATCCTGTTGATGTTCAATGCTACTAAGCGTGGGCTGCCTAACAACATTGGAAGACTCCATGTGCTGTACAGATCTTTCTTGTTCGTTCGTAACAACAGTGCTGTGTCCGTGCACGTACACCCAAGGTAAGACAGCTGTTGAGTGTGGAAAACTTTGTGGATCCAATCTCTGCAACATGGTTAGAGAGTGAATGAATTAGAACAAACAAATAATACATATGTCAGCTCAATAATTCTAGATTCAAATTTACGGTGTTTACATCTTAAATTTGAGAGAACATCATTTAGTTGGAAATCTACAGACTTTATAAGTATGATGACGAACAGTTGTCAGTATACATCAGATGTACTAATTTACCTTTGCAATCGCAAACAACTTCCATAGACTTTTCTGCAATCTGAGCCAAATGATGATTTCCAGGATAGTCGTGAAGATAAATGATCTCATCAAGTTGCCTAAACTTCCCTTGATCATCTCCGTTCTGCATCAACCACACAATTCCAGATATTAGAGATCCTAGTATAGATGGTCGATAAATATGCAAGTGTAGTAACAAAAGCTTGTAAACAACATATGATGTTTGAAATTCTTTAATAAAAACTGCTCCTATTTATGAAAGAACAGTCATACATAAGCAATTTGTTGTGATTTTGGGTTACCTCGCTTGACAGCTACTTTTGTTCCATCACTCAAAACACCTTTGTATAAGCTATATGCAAAAGTAGCTGTAACTTTTTTCTGAAACTGAAATACCATCCGAAAACACAACTGAGAGTTGACATATCCGATACGATAAATTTAGACAATCGTCACTATTCCTGCAATCTCATCTAGTTCAGCAGCTTCCTACCTATACATATCACCAAGTTATAATCATATAAAACAAAAATTATGCAAAAAGTATATACGAATGATCAAAAGTTATGGTATCGCTCTTCAGCTCAGGTATGTCTACTTACGTGTACATATATTGGTTTTAGTCTCATCATTAATAAAACCCCATTGTGTATCATTTGGCACGGAAGTAGACATACCTGTTATCCACAAAGGTTTTAGTCTTGTGTATCTACTTAATAGTATAACATCAACCTGTTATCCACAAAGGGCTAATTAGGTCCTTCCCTCCCATCAAACAGTATTCTACATGGTCGTTCAATTTGCATTTCGTTGACAGCCAAATAAGCAACGATAATCATACTCCTTAAACTATTTAAGGCATTAGAAGTGCGCATATCTACTTATGTTGAAGTGCAAACTGAAATCCCACAATGTCCATATGACTGTCCATCTTCCCAGATATGACAAACTGATACTACGCTACAATCGATTAGAATATCCAATTTAATAATTAATGGTATCATGTTCAATTATGACGATATTGGACTCTCTTCAAAGAGACAACAAAAAATACAAGGCTAATCAGAATAGAACATGGAATGGGATTGATAAATCGTATCTACAACATTGTCTTAAATTGAGCAAATTCCCTGAAGACGCCACAAACTAAAATTAGGCAAATTACCTGAAGACGCCGCACATATCTCTTTGTATATCCCAAATCATTAACCAATGGAACTTCCAATGCTTTCGTCAACTGAAGCAACAAACCTGAAACATAAACCCAAATCTTTTAGATATTGTAATATACTTTGCAATATGGTGACCAACCCGACATAATATGTGAACCAAAACACCTTTTTTCCTTATCGATTTCAGTCGTTTAAGCCGGTGCTACCTGTCCTGAAGCCCAAAGCAATAGTTTTCCAGAACCTGTTGCCAGCATTCCACTCTTGTTCGAGCTATCATACAACAACACTCATTAAAATCAGTAACTAATATTAATTAAACTTGATAAACTTTAGGTATAATGATAAACTTACAAAAATAATGGGATTTGAGAATGATATGTGTTTGCATAAATTTGTTTATCGAACATCGTATATGGTCTCCTCACTTCCGTCGGCTATGTATGTGTATGTGGAATGTAGAAGAATGAAGATTGTTCTGGAATCCGATGGCTTGTTGCTATCATAAGGGAAAGGCGGCAAATTTTTTGGGTTGGGCCGGACAATACGATTGGGGCTAACTTAGGCTGTAGAACTGTAGCGGCGTCAATGTAGATTGAGTGACGTCGTTTTACATGACAAATAATATATATAGTAATGTTTGCAGTTTGTTTATTTATACCTTTTGTTTTGTATGGTTTTTCGATAATATCCTTGCATTATGAACTCTGGTAGTCTGGTTGCTTTGACTTTGAATCTATTCTCTCAATGTGCATACATTGTGTTACGCGCGTGCAATGGCGGAACTCTTTAGGGGCAAGGGAGGGTCCTGCCCCTCCCCCAAAAGTTGCGGCAACTAGTGTAAATATTATAGTAGGTTTTAGCGGTAATTTAGTTGAGAATACAAACAAATCTCCGATTCGGCCCCTCCAAAATAAATGTTCAAGTTCCGCCATTGCGCGCGTGCCGGTCTTATTCACTGTCGAGGCCACAATAACATAGTTTTATAGTAATAGTTTTGTTGGGATTTCATATTGATTAAACCATCAATACCACGAGTACGCAGCGGATGGATCTATGTTTAATGTTATGAATTAAAACACGTAATAAATACTAACCTCGAATCTATTGAAAAATAGATAACCACCAAGTCTTGACCTTGATCACGAACACTTCAACGGATCTCGTTTCACCACGAAACCCTAATCAACTATAGTGAGTTGATCTCTATCGAAAACTCACACTACACGTCTAACAAGAGCGTTAGGATGCTAGTGCTTAACCCACGAGCTTACGAACTAAACACGAATGCTAGTCGTAGAGAAGAAACAAAGGCCAACTCCCTTACAAGGGGTGCTGGACGATTTGTAGAGGCAAGAGGAGAAGATCAAAGAAAGCTTTGATTTGAGGTGTGTTTTAAATGAAGACCCAAAGGCCTCCTTTTATACTAATAGGGTAGCTTAGGAAAAAAGCCACCTCCTCTTGCCCTAGCCAAATATGGCCGACCAACCCCTAGGGGTACATGGGCCTCGATATTGCTTGTTAGTCCTTGTGAAATAAACATGTACAATACAAGCCAATTTCGGACTTAACGACCGTTAAACGTTACACTAACGGACTAACGACCGTTATGTATATTTCGTGGATTATATTAATTATAATTAATAGTATACATTAAACATATTAATTATATTTAATAAACGCTCTCTAAATGTATACGTGTGTGCCCCGATAGGCTCACGTAATTTCTAGCCGTATACCCTATTGATTTTCGAACGCATAACCAATAGCTCCCACTTGCGATCGTAATAATCAATAATGTATACTAACAATGCTAAGTGTCTAGCAACACCGCATTGCTCCTAGAAATACCTGAGTGTGGTTTCATAAAACAACTAGGTAAATGGTTTACAATTTTAAATTATCCTTTAGTTTCAGATACTTGTTGAACTATGGATATGGATCAAAGTCATTCCATATTGTTCAACTATTCTGTTTCTCGTTTTAGAAATTAATCAAGATTACCAAACGTAAAACAAGTATCATCTTGATTTACATTTTGGGCACGGCCATGCAAACATCTGATTAATTCAGCGAGGGGCCCAGCAGTATCATACTCCTGTAGACAAGTGAAGGAACAAATTCTATTTTGACTACACGTGTCATTCATATGCTTCAACCAACTTCTGAGAATAGCCTTTATAACCACCTTGTTCAGGATAGCATTTGACTATAGTCAAGAAGAAAGATCCACACATGCAAGACCTGCTTGCATCTCAAGTCAGAGGACAAATAAAATAACCATTTGCGAGATATCACTTAATGACGCCGATCCATAAAGTGATGACTCATAGGTTTGGGGAAGTCCAATATCCATAGCACGTGGATAACATGTGAGTTTGGCGGACACATCCTTAGTATTCAAAGAATATAACCAATCTCTCACATTTGCCTTAATTCAACAATACTCCCATATCATTGATCGACAATGGACAATTTAAAGTAATAAATTACTTATGGATTAAACATGCAAATATAGGACACAATTAATATATGAATGAATAACTCAAGTACCACGTATATTAATCATCAAAATAATAAATGTTTTACATATCCCATTATCCAAACACTAAACACAGATTCGCATGAGACTACTAGTAAGTTGAAATCCAATGTTCTTAACATGATCAACTTGTAAGGTACTAAGATAGCTAAGTAGTCATCTGAGTAAACTCTAAGAGTACTTATTTCAAAACTTACAATAATGAAAGTTTGAATAATATGATGAGCGTCATTTTGTACGTGCACATTCTAATACACTAGTATTGCCATGGTACATTCCATAGGGTGTTTGAAGCCAGCACAACACCTATATGAGACAATCATCTCAACAGTTTCTTAAACTGTAAAGTATTCTTGTCCTTTAATGTGTATTGCAACAATGCTCTCAGCTGAGCATGTCTAGTCAACAACATCATCATTAGTGATGAAATCCTACAATAACTAGGATTGAGTATCCACTCAATCAGACTAGCATCAGTGTATACAATAACACTATGCTCTTAAACGATTGAACCTTTCTTTGGCAATGTTTGGTGCCTTTCTGAACTACCAGGCTTATCCAATAAGACATTTGTTTTAACAGTCATCTAAAGACTCTCACTTAGATACTGTTGTTGTTAACTCACTTTGCACTCATGCAAAAGTTACAACTATCCCCATACATAATTTAATGTACATGATGAAACCTTAGTAAAACTTAAGGTATCCATCCATGTGTTAAATTATCGCAAGTGAAATATATCCTTTGTGACTTGCTCAATGATATGTTACATTGTGTTATACTTAATTACCGTATATGTTTATCACCATAAACATTTATTCCAAGATTGTATGTTTTAATTCCTAAATCTCTGAAGCGAAAACTATATTCCAAGTCGAGGGATAAAATCTTGCTCACATTGAAATAGATTTCAATATGTTGCACGACATATTAGATCTAAGGAACAAACATAGTACTCACACTTGCTCTCAGGTGTACTCAGGAGTTATCTTATTTTAATCAAAATCAAAATATTAATTTACAATTAAACTTAAGATCTCAGCTCCTAGATGCATGATCTAATCCACACTTGGATTCTACTATTTTGTGTACTTAATAAAGATTATATGGATTCATCACCCTTTTGATTACGCACCGTCCTCGCAAAGGTAATCAACAATTGTTATATTTCATATGCATGAAAACAAGTATGATAATTAACCATCTTTATATCATTAATGCGTGTAGAGATGAAATTTAATCACAGTCAATTGCTTGAGTATGATTAAAACTTCTATCACAAGACATACATTAATGTTTGTACAATTTTTGTCCTTATGAGTCTTTCTTCTAAAGAAACTCATTCTTAATCTTACAGTTTAGTTGTTTGGTAAGAGATCAATCAAGTTCAAAACAATGATTGTCTTTCAAGGACTGCATCTTTTCATTCACAGTTTTGAGACATTTATCAGATTCAAGATCTTGATAATGCATCTCTGTATAGTTAACTGGTTCTCAGAGATTCTCAAACTTTCATTCCTCAGCATTGATATACAATATCACTCAAGTGCATGAGGTATCCTTGCGGATCTATGAATGTGAGTTACATCATTCTTTGGTTCAACATTTTGATGTTTAACTTTAGTATGACATTAGCAAGTGAATTTAGAAGGTTGTGCATTTTGTTCTTAAATATCTTCAAGATGCTCCCACTTACTTTTGTAAGTAGAGACTATTCTCTAAATACTAAGCGTCTTGAGCCACAATAAATTGTTTCCACTTGGAATATTTAAAATGCATCCACAGTTCTCAACTCTAGTTTGTTAATAACATGCTCCAAGAGATTTAACAAATTTTGAACTTCAATTAAGACATAATGGAAATCATTCCATTCCGTCAATAGATGATGTCTTAATTACCTTCTATGTTAGAGTCATATTAAGTATATGCATGATATACTCAATTTTCTAACCTTGATAGCTTTGGAGATTAAAGCAGTTTAAATTATCATTAATCAAACAATGTCAGAAGAGTTTGATATAACACATTAGACATACCACAAGGATTGGTATCCTATGGGATTATGAGACTATACCACAATTCCGTAGATAACTTAATACTCTTTTGGTCATATACTTTCCAATTGGGTAAAACCAAATTGCATACATAGTATTTTGAAACCAATTGCATACTAGATATTATTCGTTGACCAAGTCACTTACTTTATGTGTATGTCCTTACATGAAGACATAAACATTTAATATCTTACTATACGTTATAAGTCATTGATCAACTCAAGGACTTCATGTTCATGTCTTAACAAGAAGACATAACGAGTTAACGTCTTACCTTACGTTACAAGTCTTTCAACAATTAAAGGACTTTATGTTTGTGTCTTTACAAGAAGATATAAAACATATTTAACTAAAGTATTTATGAGTACCGACTATTGGCCTCAATAGTAATTTAAAGTTAATTGCTTATTTCATGATTATGACTTTATAAATAAACATAATCATATTGCCTAAACAATTCAGTGAATAATTATGACTTTGCAAGAAAACATAATCGTACTGACTAAATCATTTAGTGAATATTTAGAAGTAGCTCTCATCATATCTTGACACTTATTCTAAATAGGGCAACATACATTTTATGTGTAGAAGTCTTAGTAGAATATTAATTTCCTTGCCTTATGGTCAAGGAAAGCCATTAGTCATATTATTATATGTTGTTTCTTGCACACAATTAAGATTTCTCCCACTTGTGAATGATGCAACATTAAGCAAGTATACAAAACAACACGACAATCATTTGCTTGTATAGATAATATGACTATGTCAGATATAGAATATGAATTAAGTCAAGCTTAAATCATATCCTCATGAAAAGTGTATATAGAACAGGTTCAATTAATAAGTAATCTTGCATGATGACGTTATAGATAATGCTACAGAAAGCGACAAGTTATCATATAAAACAATATGCAGTGATTCGTACTAAATGAAAGTGTATCACACTTGGAAAGTAATAAATTATTTTTGGGCAGGCCAGAAATAATATGGGACAGCTATAAGTTTGACAAGCTCATAGCTCCCACTGAATCAGATAACATTACTAGAATGCCATCTTAGAAAATAAAATGTATTACTCCCACTGAATTAGACAAACATTACAAGTGTTTTCCTATTGGTGAGAAGCAAATGACAATTTATTTACTTTCCTTATCTTGAATATCTACACATTATTGCTAATGTGAACAAGTAAGCATGTACTTAGATATCCAAGGGAGTGTGTCAAGTTCTATGACATAAACGATGGACTAGCCATTTATGCTAATGTTAACTTGAAATTGGCATGCAATTCCTCCTTATTTGGCCTACCTTGCCACAAGGGTGTAGTACCTTTATTTGGTTAAAGCAAACAACTAGGTTAATTATGCTAGTTATTGCTTTTACAATTTTACGGTAATATTTCAATTTCCTAATTAAAACTCATAAGATGTCTCGCTAATAACAAGACATTGATATTTAATAGCTATAAAAACACGTTATATAGTTATTAAAAACAAGTCTTATAAGTTTCAAAGAGTTCAAAACCGAACAGGGGTAGTGAAACGTGTTTGAAAGTATAAGATTTAGTAACCATACTTAATTGTTTGACTTTTGCAAGGCAAAACAATTTCATGAGTATGTTTACTTATGAGTTTGATTAGAATTTGGGGTAAATTCCTTTTATCCACTTTTCTAGCAAGGAAAATGAATAGAAATATGTCTCTATCTTTCTTACAAGGAAAGGAGACCCAGTTTGTCCTTCAGTTTGCCTTTTCCAGGAAAAAGAACAAACCATTGTTTACAGTATATGTTGCAATATACAATTAGCAGTTAAGTTTAAATTTTAGTATTTTCGATAATTGATTCTTTTAGAAACTAACTACCCTTGTTTTAATAGATAAAACAATTAATTTACTAAAAGACTAAGACCCTCTTGAACTCCCACTCATCACGGTAGTGCTTACTACTCTGGTAAGTCTTGTGGGTACAAGAGGTAGGCAGCGCGCGACAATTGCATTACAAGTGCAACTCTTAGATTTATGAGACTTATGGCACTAGAGTACAAGCTACTAGTGTCATGCATGTTTTGTCTCATCCTATGCCTCGGGCTCAAGGATCTCACCGCTTGACTCGATTAAGTCGTCCAATTAGAGAACATGTGTAAATAACTCTAGGTCTAACGCCAGAGAATAAACACCTTGGGTTGCAATTCACTCACGTCCCACGAAGAGCAAAAGGCAAGTGCAAGTGTTCTCAACTTTGGATGGCATAAACTTAAATTTCAAATAGGGTATCACATAATTTTTGACAAAAGCATGTATAAAAAATTGTGTACAAAGAGGCATGCATACATCTTTGTAACACAAGTTTGCAAAAAACAAATTTTCAACTTATTAGGTGTACTTTTATCACGGGCAAAAATGGTCAAAAACCCTATATTGTACTCTGCATGAGTCAAAAGACCCAAGTTCTTCCAATAATTCCCTCATATGCCGAAGCATGTAGTGGGGCGGGAAAAGACCACACAAAACCCTAGATCTTGATTTGATCAAAGATCATTAATAAAAGCACAAAAACTTTAGGTATCTTATAGTTAAAGTTTATTAAATCACACGATATCCAGCAAGCTATATCCTGGTAGCTTCGAGTAATGATCCACACCCTCAATAGCTTGATGGAACTCGCGATTTAATTAAATCATATTTCAATAATTTATAGTCCGTTTAAGTGTAAAAAAAAAATTCACACATAACACATAACTGGTCACAAAGAATTAAGTGTGTATATTAACAGACAATAATTAAATCTCACGATATCCAGCAAGCTATATCCTGGTAGCTTCGAGTAATGATCCACACCCTCAATAGCTTGATGGAACCCACGATTTAATTAAAAGCAAGTTTCGATATAAGTAATTAGTCTGTTTTTATTTCCAAAATCAACAGCATATATGTAAAACAAGTCACAAGGAATAAAACATATAAGCAATTAAAACAGACAGAAGAGGGGTAGAAGGAGAAGACAGACTCTAATGGAAAGCAGTAAAACAAGTAATGCTCCAAAACTCAAGAATGAGTCTTCCCCAATTGGAGAATCTAAGGCTCCCACAAGTTTTCGAGCTAGGTACCTTGTGGACCACATACGTCATTACAAATGACCGCGTAAGCCTTAAGATTGGAAAAGAAAAAGAAGAAGTACATGATACAATAATCTTTTTAATTTTCCTAACCCCTTTTAAGTCTTATTAACCATTAATAATTAAACAAGATCAAGATTTAATTAAATGACAATAATGCATGTTATTGCATAACAATTAATATATGTGTTTAATTAGCGTAGCAAGCGACTCTATGTGTAACCCATAACACCAAACGAGATGGCTCGTGATGCCACTGTTGGGATTTCATTTTGATTAAACCATCAATACCACGAGTACGCAGCGGATGGATCTATGTTTAATGTTATGAATTAAAACACGTAATAAATACTAACCTCGAATCTATTGAAAAATAGATAACCACCAAGTCTTGAACTTGATCACGAACACTCCAACGGATCTCGTTTCACCACGAAACCCTAATCAACTATAGTGAGTTGATCTCTATCGAAAACTCACACTACACGTCTAACAAGAGCGTTAGGATGCTAGTGCTTAACCCACGAGCTTACGAACTAAACACGAATGCTAGTCGTAGAGAAGAAACAAAGGCCAACTCCCTTACAAGGGGTGCTGGACGATTTGTAGAGGCAAGAGGAGAAGATCAAAGAAAGCTTTGATTTGAGGTGTGTTTTAAATGAAGACCCAGAGGCCTCCTTTTATACTAATAGGGTAGCTTAGGAAAAAAGCCACCTCCTCTTGCCCTAGCCAAATATGGCCGCCAACCCCTAGGGGTACATGGGCCTCCATATTGCTTGTTAGTCCTTGTGAAATAAACATGTACAATACAAGCCAATTTCGGACTTAACGACCGTTAAACGTTACACTAACGGACTAATGATCGTTATGTATATTTCGTGAATTATATTAATTATAATTAATAGTATACATTAAACATATTAATTATATTTAATAAACGCTCTCTAAATGTATACGTGTGTGCCCCGATAGGCTCACGTAATTTCTAGCCGTATACCCTATTGATTTTCGAACGCATAACCAATAAGTTTTTCAAAACTGGCTTGAGACTTTACTTATATATCATCGAGTTCTTTCAAGTACATGCTCAAGAACAAAACACTATTTGTCGATCTGATCATCTGAAACAAGTATATGCACATAAGGTGTTGGAAAATTATATTCAATAATTCAGAGTTTCAAACAATGTTTTTTTACGGCTTCGAAACTCTACCTTGGGCAAGCAAGCGGGTGTTTGTTTCGGCTTCTATAGCTAGCTTATGGCTTATTGGTTCTGAGCTTATGTTTCATAAGCTCATGTGTGGCTTATTTTGAAAATTTTCGGCTTATATAAGTTTATTTTGAAACTTTTCGGCATATATAAGTTTATTATGTCATAATGAAGTTATATAAGCCGAAAAGTTTCAAAAGAAGCCACAAAAAGCGAGCTTACGAAACATAAGCCCAAAATCAAATAAGCTATAAGCCGACTATATAAACCAAAACAAGCACCCCCAAGTCTTATATTGTGGTCAATCTGATCATAGGGAAAGAGTATATGACAAAGTAACAAATTTACTTTTACAACGATATATGATGTAAAATTATTATTTTTACGATCCATTCACGAGGGTTACAAAATTCAAAACAACGTGGCATGAGCTCAAAAGGTTAATCAAATATATTATTCCCTCAGTCTCAAAAGTATCTTCCAAATGATACAAATTGTATACAACGAGGAAAAACGCCCCCGCCGCGTTGCGGCGGGACTATTTGATGAGCATCCCATTGCAACCTAACAGAAGAATTAAGGTGTACAAATAGTTGAAACAAATACCAACTGTACAATCATCATAATGCTAAAGGAATAAACTGTCAAAACGTCTGGTAGCTAAAAATAAAAAATTGTTAAGCATAATAACCTGGTGCATTACTTCAAACACTTCATCCGCTGCAGTTGGTCTTGATGAATGATTGATAGATAGACTCTGATCACACGTTTTCATTTGGATGTAGAGTTGCTCGTTTTCAAACCAATGGCTATTATATCCAACAATGTTATCATGATATCCTGCAAAAACATTCAGGGATCTCTGTTTAAGTAGAGTATTTATCAAGGGAATCAATGAAGTATAAGAAAGTAATTTTCCATTACTCAGCTAATGCCGCTAAAGCTTGTAATTCCATTATTCTGTTTCATCTTCGCTCAGATGCAATTACTACTTGCAACAAAACCTGTAATCAATGGCATAGGGCCAGCATTTTATTATTTTTTAATGGAGGTTTAGTTTTTTAATTCCCACCAACGCTGGGTTTTAATATATACTCGTATTACCTGGTGTGATTTCTGTTGGCCGACTGTCTGCAGCAGAAACTATCCGGTCGCCAAGTGGGCTGAAGAAGGTGAATTGTGACGTCGCAGAAACATCTGTGCTGAATGCCTTTAAGTTGTGAGAACCTATAACATCACAATACGTTGTGTAACTGAAAAAAAAATTGAACCATTGTGTAGTAAAGAAAAACAATAATTTTTTTTTTTGCCTGTTGCAGACCCCGTTCTGAAGTGGTCAGCAGAAGCAGGTGTTTGTGTATTGACACCACGTCCTACATTAAAACCAAAACATTAAACAACATAATAAAAAGGCTTGTGAATGAAGACAGTAAAAAAAACATGTACCACAAACAACCTTGAAAATAGGATGCAGACGCAGTGGGAATATTAGCTACATAAACAACAAAGTAATGAATAACAATTTATAACGTTATCGTACATTACCTAATTTCAACAACATTTGAGAAAAAATGTAATGAACAAAAAATTCTGGTACCCGTTGAAGATCCCGGCCTCATTCGTTCAACAAAAGATGATCCTAGACTGTCAATGACAGGTCGTGCATAAGCAGCAACACATTGACCAACATAACAAAACTGGATGCGAATCGATACACTAACAACAGCATGGATTACAAACAACCTTCAGGAACATGAACAATCCTGCGTGACCGAAAATCTAGTGTCAACGGACCCCGGCCAGTTCCTGCAAGATTTTCTACAAAATATTTAGAACCTTTATAAACAATCGCTACTCCACGTTTGAAAGAAATTCGAGAGTATACCAACCAGTTACCTTGAAACTCCGCTTCAAGTGTATGTGGGTGACAAACATTCTTACCACCATCCGCTTCGTATGAGGAAGAGGAAGAACCGATAGCAACAGGAACCGCACATTCAGCATCAAAAGTACCAAATCCAAGCACACGTGCCGTTCCCGACTCAAAATCAAGAACCACTGAGGCACGGTACGTTCCTATCAACAATTGAAAAACATTTAACAGGTGTGACAATATGGTTTCTATTAAATGAATCACAAATATTAAATTGTGAGGAACTGATCATTGGCTTGGAAAAAAGTCACATACCATGACCGATACATTGAAACTGAAAAATAAACCTTTAACATATTATAGGAAAAATGAAAGTTAAAGTCGATGAAAACAAACTCACGACAATATTCAGTCCATCAATACTTTTATCAAACACCTTCCCAGCACTAATCCCACCTAAGTTCGTCCAACCAACTACAAAAGAACATGTAAATACAAAATATTATAGCTCATTTTGTTCCGTCACTGATATTATACCGTAAACATAAGCCTAAAAATTCATATCCGATAAACATAGGCCTATTCCGAAACTTTAGATAATACACTATCAAATCAATTTACAAACAAAAAAATACCTTGAACCGATGGTATGTCGTTGTCGAATTTGTATTCAAATTCACAAACCCCTTTGAATTCGTCACCTTGACTGTTACAAAAGATCATAACACAATAGTGGTAAATTATTGAAACGCACAATTAAAAGCAAAATTATAACCTTCAAAAGTGCATAAACATAGAAAACAAATCAATGTTCTTCCAGTTTTCGTAAAAAATATTTCGACAATATATAATTACCTCATTAATGTTGCTTCCCCTACATATATGGCCGAAAAGTCAGCATAAACCGCGGCGGCTCCCTCAAACGAAGTCACTTCCTGTAAAAACCCAAAAAAAATATTAGGGTTTCATTTTGCATAATATAAAATAACGCAAAAGTTAACTGCAGGAAAAAAAATTAAAACAACCAAATCCCGCAAACTTTTGAACATCGTTATTAGTTTCATCTAAATGGTTTGACCTGTTTTTCATCAGATAGTAAGTTTTGGATAATCAGGCGGTGCGTGTCAAGAGGCGGTGGAATAATGTGTGGATAAATCTTGTTGCTGACATCGAGAATCAGATCATCTATATCCTTCAAGTAAAACAAATCCCAGAAAACGGGCCGCTAATGGGCCATTCACACAGGCTAAGAATAAAGGGCTTAGAACCGGTTTATTTTATAATAAAGAAAATAGTATAAAATTCCACCGACCACGGAGATTACTATAAAGTAGTAATGTTAGTTATCAACTAGTATACAAAATGAAATTGCAAAACCGTTCGACATATTTAATAAGTACAAGGGTTAAAAATTTTAAGATTGTAGGCTGTGTTTTATCGAGTTTTCGTGTGTTAGAGCAAGGGGTGCAGATGAAGAGCATGCCTCTTCATTCGGGCCCCATTGTGTGCCACATCAGCACAACAAACCACAACTAACAACCCCCCTCCCCAGTCAACTAACCACAACTTACTCATTTGGGCCCCACCACTATATATATATATATATTTTTTAATCAAATATCCAAATAAACTAAAACTAATTTTATTCAAATAAAAATACAATACATTTTATTCAAACACACATTAAACATAAAGTTACGATACGGAAAAAAAAACAATACGGTAATTAAAAAAACGATACAACAAATACGAATAATACAACAAATGCATCAGCTAACTAAGGATCTTGTTGTTGTTGTTGCTGTTGCTGTCGGTTATGTTTAGGTGTGTTTTTTTTTTTTTTAGATCTGGGTTTGTAAAATGAGTTCTATAGTATGTATAAATAGGAAGAAAAAGTTTTTTTTTTGTTTTCTACCGTTGCTATTTAATTCATTTGAGTGGTATACGTTAATATATAACGTTCACATGTCAGAGAAATGGTTCGTCGTGCAGACGAAGACCTTACCTTCGGCGAGGCTCGGCGAGGCCTTGTGGTGTAGCAACGAGGCTCAACGAGTGCCACATAAGCACACGACGAACCACACAACGAACTGCACCCCTTGCTCTTACTACAAATCTCAACGGTCACTTAAGGCTATGTTTGGCGCAAAGCTTTTTGAGGTGATAAGCGGTGAACAATGAGTTTTTTGAATTTTAGTGTTCGTTTGGCAAAAGAGCGGTGAGCTTTGTTATTTTTTAAGAAAGCTCATTTTTCCAATGCTTCTTTAAGAAGCGTGAGTGGTGAGCAGTGAGTTGTGGCTACTGCTCACAGCTACTTTTGCCAAAACATAGCCTTTATATATATACTAGTAACCATCTCATACATATACTTCCAAAAAAAAAAAAAAAAAAAAAAAAAAAAAAAAAAAAAAAAAAAAAAAAAAACATCTCATCTATTATTTGCAAACATTAATTCTCATATAAACTATATCTAATATCAAATTGAAAACATACGCAGATCTTAAAGTATTGTTTACTTATGAAAATATCTAATAAGATAACAGGATAGGATTCCAGCTGTAGTTGTTTATTGGTTGTTAAGTGAGTAAATTGTATTTTTGGTCCCTAATGTTTGGCCAAATTGCATGTTTGGTCCTTAAGGTTTGGAAAGTGCACTGGTGGTCCTCGTTTTGAACTTTTCGCTGCATGTTTGGTCCCTGATCAACGTGAAATGACTAAACTGCCATCGCCTTACCTTTTCTATATTCTTTTCAGATTTCTTACATAAATGGTACCTATGTTGTGCGACGTTTTACAAACTTAGTCCTTTTTTTTTTTTTTTTTTTTTTCTAAAAACTTAATTTCGAAATTAATTTATTTAGAAAAATTAATTTTTTTCGAAATTAATTTTTTATAAAAATTCTAAAAATTTTTAAAATTCGAAAAAATTTATACAAATTCGAAAAATTCAAAAAAATTTTAAAAATTCAAAAAATTCGAAAAAATTTAAAAATTCGAAAAAACTTATAAACATTCGAAAAATTTATAAAAATTCAAAAAAAATTTAAAAAATCGAAAATTTCGAAAAATTTATTAAAATTCGAAAAAATTTATAAAAATTCGAAAAATTTTATAAAAACTCGAAAAATTTATAAAAATTCGAAAAAGTTTTAAAAATTCGAAAAAACTTATAAAAATTCGAAAAATTTATAAAAATTCAAAAAAAATTTAAAATTCGAAAAAATTTATAAAAATTCGAAAATAATTATTTTTCTAAAAATAATTTTTCTAAAATAATTAATTATTTTTCGAAAAATAATTATTTTTTGAAATTATTTTCGAAATAAATTATTTTTCGAAAAATAATTAATTATTTTTTTGAAAAATAATTAATTTCGAAAAAAAATTTCGGAAAAAATTCGAAAAATTCGAAAAAATTTATAAAAAAATCGAAAAAACTTATAAAAATTCGAAAATTTTGAATTTTTATATTTTACGAATTTTTATAAAATTTTTTATATTTTTCGAATTTTTATATTTTTCGAATTTTTATAAATTTTTTCGAATTTTTATAATTTTTTTCGAATTTTTATAAATTTTTTCGAATTTTAAAAATATTTTCTAATTTTATAAATTTTTCGAATTTTTTTAAATTTTTTCGAATTTTTATAAATTTTTCGAATTTTTATAAAATTTTCGAATTTTTCAAAATTTTTAAATTTTTTTATTTTTCGAATTTTTATAAATTTTTCGAATTTTTATAAATTTTTTGAATTTTTCGAATTTTAATTTTTTTTTGAATTTTTATAAATTTTTCGAATTTTATAAGTTTTTTCGAATTTTTAAAACTTTTTAGAATTGTTATAAAAAATTAGTTTCGAAAAAAATTAATTTTTCTAAATAAATTAATTTCGAAATTAAGTTTTTAGAAAAAAAAAAAAAAGGACTAAGTTTGTAAAACGTCGCACAACACAGGTACCATTTATGTAAGCAATCTGAAAAGAATATAGAAAAGGTTGAAGGCGAGGGTAGTTTAGTCATTTCACATTGATCAGGGACCAAACATGCAGTGAAAAGTTCAAAACGAGGACCACCTGTGCACTTTCCAAACCTTAAGGACCAAACATGCAATTTGGCCAAACATTAGGGACCAAAAATGCAATTTACTCTTCTTAAGTCGATAAAACTCTCCATTACAACGATTAGACACTAAACTAAATTATATGATTGACATATGATTGCATATGGCCCCCTTTAATAGGATGTATACTAGCTTTTTAGAGCAGGGGCGCAGTGAGGAGGCTTGCCTCTTCATTCGGGCTTTACGGGGTGTCACGTCACCGCAACAAACTACAACTAACAATCTCTTTTCTCAAACAACAAATCACAACTTACTCATTTGGGCCCCACCACTATTTTTTTTTCCTTTTTCAAATACCCAAATAAACTAAATTCATTTCACTAAAATAAAAATATAATTATAAGTTTAATACTTAAAAAAAAAAAAAAAAAAAAAAAAAAAAAAAAAAAAAAACTGATCTATATCAAAAACCAACCACAAAACAAAATCAGTTTTAATCACCTGTACTAAAGTCCACCTACTTGCTCTGTGTCTTCTTTTTCTTTTTCTACCATCTTCACCATGACACACAACCTCTGTCACAAACTCGCCGGAAAAAAAAAAACACAAACCCATCTAGTTTGTTGCAGTGTTTGAAAAGAAAGAAACTAAAAAAAAAACAAAATGTTTGCAATTAAATAATTGAAAAAAACGTTGGCTTTGTCAGATAATTTGCTCATCGTGCAGACGAGCAAGCGAAGCTTGGCGAACGACGGCGAACCTCCATGGTGCAGCGGCGAAGCTCGGCGAACTCCACGTTAGCCACAACGAGCCCTTCGGCGAGCTGCACCCTCCGCTCTTATGTACCATATTTTCAACCCGTTAAAGATAACAGCCTTTCAAGGGCTCCATTTTTGTCATTCCCGTGTGATTAAAATCATCTAGTCGGTAGTTATTGTCTTACTGATTTGATCTTGTTTTATTCTTCTTCGTAAAGAGAGTTGTTTCGTACATCATCACTCCCGTGTCCCCCGAGTGCCAAGTGATTTTTTTCACAACCGTACTCGTCAGTCGTCAAAGTGATCTTTTGAGGGAAGTTGAGATTGACCATACACAATTCTCTTTAAGAGACCTTCCTTGACCATATCAACTCGAAGAAGAATGGTAGAGTCAGGGCCAGGGGCGGAGCCAGAAAAAATTTCAAGGGGGGGCAAAATATGATAATTTTTAGAAACTACACTAAAAATTGGTCCGTTGGGGGGGCAAATTACAAAAATAGCCGAAAATTTTCAAAAATTTACACTACAATTTTTTTCGCCGGGGGGTCACGTGACCCCCCGGACCCCCCCTTGTCTCCGCCCATGGTCAGGGCAATACCCTTTTCAACTTAAAATTTGAAAATTTTACGGCAAATAAATTTGGCGCGGATATAAAAAATGTAACGTAGTTTGATATCAACAAACCATCTAGTGACAAATCATATAATTTTCCTATAAATCACAAAATGAATATCCTTATACTTGTTTAAACTATTGTTTGCTAAAAGTCAAAAAGTCAAAACCGGTTGAACCGAAAAAACCGGCCGGTTCGTTACAGTAAACAGGACTATAAAAAACCGGGGTTTTTTAAACCGGCCGATCAGCCGGAGGCCGGTCGAACCGGCCGTTCCGGTCCGGTTTTTAAAACATTGTTATATAGCTATAATCCAATAACATTTAAGGGTTATGGTCCAAACTTTTTAACTTGTTTCCATCATTTTTACTCTTAGGAAATCAGGAATTCTTTCCAGCCTTTGAAGAAGTTGACAAATTGATTATAGAATAACAAATCTAGAATTATTTAAGTGACATAGTTTTTGTTGTTTATGGTCTTACTATATCTACACAAATTTAGTTGATTTCCTTGTCTAGTACTTTTACCTTTTTACGATTTATAATTGGTAGAATAATAATTGATAAATCATAATTTAAGTAAATAAATTAAGATGATTAAGATGGTGGTAGAAATCAACATTGTAAGGCTAAGTGTAATGGTGACCATAACAGGATCGAGGACATCACTGCTACATCAGTTTTCGCTCTTCAAAATAACTTCATAACCAACTTAGTGTAATAAGAAAACTAACCGGATACCGATCCTCTAATGTTGAGTTCAACATGACTAGTCATGTTGTCTCACATAAGAGATAGTGGTCCCCACAGATGACCCACTTTGAATTCAAATTAAGAGACCCACTAAATTTTTATGTGAGACAACATGACTAGTCATGTTGAACTCAACATTAGAGGATCTCAATAAATCCAATAAGAAAACTAACCAACTGGGCTAGCTCAGTTGGCCACCAAGATATCTTTGGGGCTTGGGGAGGGGAGGTTTGGCTAGGAGAGGTCACAAGTTCAAGTCTCACCCGAGACTTTTACCCCTTCAGGCGGAATAGGAGAAAATACAGGCGGAGTTCAGGGTCAGCGTACTACCCAATTAAATGTCACTGCTACCTGAACCACTAACAACTAACAAGCCGTTAAAAAAAAAAAAAAAAAAAAAAAAGTGTAATAAGAAAACTGATGACATCACCAAAAACATACACCACAAAAACAATTAAATGAAACACCCACACATAAACATCCTCCACAACTCGGTTGAAAATTCGACCGACTCGTCCTTTTTCTTGGTCTAAAACACGTCGCATATAGGGAGGTGTAAGGGTGCCGACACGTCGGCTTTCGTGGTCGATCGACCATTACACTCGGTCTAATGTGTAGCAGTTCTACACTACTCATAACTCAAACATGAACGTGCATATTCCTTGATAACACTTTTTATAATATGGTATAACTATATGGAGAAAAGTTCAACATAAATCAAAATTTTTCTCAGAAAGATTCGATGAACAAATTCTGACTATTTAATTTTTCATCAAAATAAAACAATACACTTTCATTTTTTTCCCAGAAATAAATACTTCACTCGCGAAACGAACCAAATAATCACGACGAGAATTAAAACATTTTCCTATAAATGAACACTTTTATATACTTTCAATGAAAATCTTTTCCAGTTTTTTTTGCGAGTGTTGAAATTTACGCCATTGAAAAATCACATGTGATTTGTAAAATCAAAGTTGATTTGCTATTTTAAAAATCACATGTGATTTTTCAAGGCCTAAATTTTTATAAAAAAAAAAGAAAAAAAAAAAGAAAATAAAAAAGCTCGAGAAAAGGTTCGTTGAGATTATATTGAAGTGCCGGTCTACTGAAAATAAAAAATTCTTGTTGTGATAGTGTATTTTTTGTCTCTTAACGATTTATCATTTTTAACTTATTTTATTTTTAAGTAAACCATTGAAAATGAGATTTTTTTTGTTTTCATGGGCAAAAAGTATTCGGGCGTTCAAATACTTAAAAGGTATTTTGGTCTTTTACCTTCAAGCTTTCAAACATCCAAACGTCGTCGTTAAGAGCACTCTAAAGTCAATATACCCGCCTAAAACAAACTTATGAAAGCAACAATAATAACGTGACATAAAATGAAAGCTATGACTGTTTCATACGCTCCCAATTTCAAATACAAATTCAAAACCCTAGAACCCTAATTTCACCAATACCCAAATCATCATAAATACATAATCATAATCCAATTAAACAATTGGGTTTCCTTGGATCAAGATTCTTTACAATACCCACTTTTCAGTTTTCAAAATTATTCATTATCCATTGTGAAATTTGAAATCAGTATCAAACCCTAAAAACCCTAATTTTAGTCATTTCAAAGAATCACGAACCCTTAGTTTTAATCCAATTAAATAGTTGGGTTTCATTGGATTGTGATTCTGATCAATACCCAGTTTTCAGTTTTCAAAATGATCATTGGTTGATTGTGAATTTGAAACCAAATTAAAACCCTGAAAACCCTAGTATTGTTCATATGAAATCGTAGGAAGTAACCAATAATAATCCGATTAATCATTTGGGTTTCATTGGATCATCATATTAATCAATACCCAGGTTTTAGTTTCTTGAATTTTGATTGAATCACAAAAACCCCAATTTTGTGATATGGCTACATTGATACCAGGTGTGTTACTGAAACTAATTGATGGTATGAATTTAGGGATTAAACCCACAAGTGAATATAGAAGTTCACTTTTGCAAGTTACTGATATTGTCCCTATTGATCTTGATGAAAAAGATTTATGGCCGAAACATGGATTTTACGTTAAGGTATCGGATTCAGTTAACTCGATTTACGTTAGTTTACCGTTTGAGAAAGATGATCTTATTCTTAGTAATAAGATTCAGCTTGGTCAGTTTATACATGTTGAGAAGTTGGAACGTGGTTCGCCTGTTCCGGTAGCTAAAGGTGTTAGACCGGTTCCTGGACGTCATCCGTTAGTTGGAGTGCCTGAACCATTAACGGGTTTCATGAATATTAATGTGAAGTCAAAATTTGGCGATTTAAAAAAGTGGAAGGATGATCGGTGTATGCCTGTGAAAATGAGGTCGTCGATGAATTTGAATTCAAGTTTGAAATTTGCGGCCTCTAGAAGAAGTTCTTGGGTTGAACCTATGGTGTCAAAACCGGGCCCGTTGAAGTTTGATCAGTGTACACCTGTGAAAGAACGGTGTGCGATGAGTAGTTATGGATCAGATGAAAAGAGAAGGTTAGATAGAAAGGTGTCGATGTCTAGATTGACTGAAAGTCCTGTGGTTGTGAAAAAAAGTTGTGTTGCGTCGTCTATGGTGAAGATTTCAAACAGCAAGAGTGACTTACGTGACAAAGGTGCAAAGACGATAATACCCTTTAACTCAGCTGTAGGTACACGTTCCATATCTACTAAAGTTTTCCAGTTGTAGGATTGTAGAGTGACTATTGACATTTTAAATGCTGAATTTTTTATATAGTGTGTTCATAACTACTGCGATTTTTTGTTTTTGGATCATGCTACAAAATTAAAGTTTGTATAATAAAGTCTTTTTTTTACATCTCGTGCAATTGATTGTGTCTTTACTAATATGTCAATCTTCACCTTGTGACCAAAATATATATGAACATTTATTGGAACATGTAACTGAAGATTTATATGATTACTTATACATGATAACTATAGGAAAAGAAAAGTGCCACATCATCAAGTTCACGAGCAATGTCTTCTCCCATTAGTGGTTTGAAAGTAAAGTCTCCATCTACTGATTCATTTTTCAGAACAAGTTTATCCGGTAGTTTGCCACAAAAGCTTAGCATACTCGGAAAGGTAATTGCTAATCCGCGAGGATTATTGTTTCGCATTTCACTATCAAAAAGGTATTTGATTTATCTAACTTTTATGAAAAATGATCTATTAGGAAGCTGTTCAACAACAAGAAAAAGCGCAGAGAGTTGCCTTTGAATCGCTTAGAAATGCTTCAGCCACTAACACTCTTGTTTGGTCTCTCCAGTATGATTTTTTTTATCTTGCTCTTTATACTTTATATATTTGTTTCGTTTAACTTTTTTAAGAAAAGCATATACTTTTTATATGTCGTAATCTTTGAAGAAGGAGCAACTCTTAGCCCTTGTTGAACTATTGTGCATATTGTGACCGTATATATTGTACGGACCATGTAAAGATATCTATCATCGGTTTAGAATGGGTAAACTTTGTGGGTCAGTTTAGGACGACCCACAAACACTTTTTCAGAACTGAACCAATTAAATAACTGATGTGTAATATATCGTCACAAAGTAGTATTTTACAAATCACAGTTATCATTTTAGCCATACTATTTAACGTTTATTCATTTGACCCGTTGGAGAAAAAAAAATATCACTCAAACTGACCTATTTACATTTACATGGCTCAAAATATGCCACATTTTTTATACTTGGTTTACACATTGTTAATTAAGTTGTATTTCACTTGCAGGAATTTATCTACTCTAACCAAGTTAGCTAACTCTGATGATCTAGCAGCCTGTTTTGATAATTTTCTTGAGTTTCATAACCAACTTGTTCAAGCCATAGCCGACATTGTATCAATCAAAGCAGCAACTGAAACAACTAAGAAAGAAGAAACGACCTCCAAAAAGTCAACAGAAGTCAATGAACCAGACTCCAACTATACTCCAAAGAGAAGTTCCACTCTGCACAAATCCATTTCTTCATTTCCCCAAAAAAGTCTACAAAAGTCAACAGTCTTAGGAAAGCACACAAGATCATTAGGAGTTGACCAAAACGGTAAACTGGGTAGTCTGAATGATACTATTAAACTAGGGCAACAAATTAACACCGAGGCGGGACAGTGGTTTATAGAGTTGCTGGATAAATATTTGGAAAATGGTATGAAAAACTCGAAATCGGATGCTAAAAAGGTTCCTCATTCGTTAATAGTGAAGGTTTTGAACTGGGTAGAAGTTAATCAGTGTGATTCTAGAAATAAGCAAGTGCATCCAAAAGCAATAGATATTGCAAGGAAGTTGAGGATTAAGGCTAGAAGTTCTTGAATATTTGTATAGATTGATTCATGTAAAATTCTTTTTGACACAATAAGAAACATGTTTTTAGTTTGTAAAGCAACTCGATATCAAATATATCTAGTTAAACTTTGATTTAAGTCTGCCTTTCAATTTGGTTTATAACGAGAATTATTTTACCTTCGTGCAGCGATGAAATTGAAAATATATATTTCTAGATGCGATGTTGAAAGAGTTCATAGTTCTATATCGATCAAAAGTTTAACTTACCTTAATTGTATTCTATACAATTCAGGAATCAAGACAATTATCAAAGGAAATCATGTAATTGATAATCTAAATTCACATGAAACATAATTTATATGCACCTAACTATCTCGAATTTGAGTTATACTGTTTTCTCGAGTTTGTACGAAACACACGAACCATGACCTTATGAGCAAAGGGAGTGATAACATGTTAACACCCTATTTTTTTACCACGTCAGCGCCATATCATTTCAACACCAGATAACATAACACCAAAAAAAACCCCGTAATCATAACACCACCTTTTGGGACCCACCATTTAAAAAAAAAAAATACAATTTACAAATTAAACCCTTAAATAATATTTCAATCATTAAATAAACTCTTCACTAACTAATATTTATTCATAAACATAAACATTAAATAAACATTACATAAAATTCAATACGAAATACGATACGAAAAAAAAACATGCGATACGAAATACATAAACATAACCTAATCTGAATGCTCCTCGCATGCAGAATCATATGAAGGAGACCTATACTCAGGAAATTCCTCAATGAACGCCAACCGTTATGCTTCGTCCTTCCTGAGTTTCTCATCCGATTCTTGTTGAACCCTTGCTTGTTTCTACTTCAAATTGTCTGAAAGCCTCTTCGCCAACCATAATATCATAATGCTGCCTTGCAGTTAAGCCATGCTCATCAACTGCCTCGTCTGCATAACCTAGCTCAAATTGAGTCAGCTGAGGTTGATAACGTTGTTGCTCAATAAATCCTGGTGCATCAGATGAAGTTGATGCACCTAGCCCAAATTGTTGGTTCTGTTGTGATACAGAACCAACAATTTTGTTTTCCTGATAACTCCA
Organism: Artemisia tridentata subsp. tridentata; assembly: GCA_021014915.2. Lineage (NCBI taxonomy): Eukaryota > Viridiplantae > Streptophyta > Magnoliopsida > Asterales > Asteraceae > Artemisia > Artemisia tridentata. Next base: position 28,569,632 of record CP139506.1, on the reverse strand, counting down.
ACGGATCTTGTTGCTGATTTGGTCATGTATCTGCGAAACACACCCTCACAACGTATCACTAATAGCGGCGTCTTTGCGAGCTTCATCCATCAAAAATTGGTCAATCACAGCTTTTCTTTCCGTAGAAATGTCTTTGCACTCCGCGTATCGTTGTCTCAAACGTTGTTTCTTTGCCTTTGCGAGCTCAAACTGCTTGATAACTTCGACAATAGCCTGTTGTCGAGCCTCATCGTCTTGATCACATTGTTTTTTAATATACGATTGCATTTGTTCGACGGTATGAGGGAGACAACACGCCATAATTGTGAAGTGTGAAAATGAGTTAAGTGTGTAGATATGTTAAGTGTGAAAATGAGTTAAGTGTGAAAATATTTGGTAAATGATGTGTTGTATTTATAGGGGAGTAAAAAGTTAATTACAAAAAAAAAAAAAAAAAAAAAAAAAAATATATATATATATATATATATATATACATATATATATATATATACATATATATATATATATACATATATATATATATATACATATATATATATATATATATATACCGTTAACCCCAAAGGGGGGGTGTTTTGAAATTTTTTTGAATTTGAAAAAGTTACCGTTTGGGCCACAAATGATTTATTTATTTATTTTTGGTCCCATTTACGTTGTAACGTACGTTGTAACGCTCTTATAACGCATCCAGGAGGGAGTGGGTAACACAACATAACGTGTGTCATGTAGGATTGATTTGCGTTGGGCGTTATGACTCCCTTCGCTCTTAGACAAATGTTATCTACTGTAATACTTAAAATTAAACCAATTTTCTTATCTTTACTACATACTAATGCATTTAGGACTTCTAAAAGAGGAAGTCTTAAAAATTATAAGACCAAAAACATTTCCCAAATAAGAAATCTTAATGTGCAGGTAAATACGTTTTCCAGCTAACCATTATTGGTCATTATTGGTCAATACATTTGACTACTACAAATGACTAATAACAGACTTTATGACACTAACTTAATGACTTTAAAAGCCTATGGTCAATACGTTTTCTATGTTACATATCAGACTTTATGACTTTAAAGCCATGTAATAAACACTCCCTACACAATTCCAACCATGCCTTACACAATAAAAAGGGCTGCAAATCAGGAATCTCTTCTAAATCATGCCTTACATAATGCAAAATCCTACCATATCCTTAACAAAGTGCCACTATATAAAGAAGGCACAATATCATGGTTTAGGCACATTAACACATATCAAAAAACTCAAAACTTCTGCCATATCATGGATAGCCAAACTGAAATAACAATGGTCCTGTCATCTTTGTCCTCTTTTAACGCTTTCTCCACCCACTGATAATTGTTTTAATCCAATTCCAGCAGCCCTTGCACCTCTTCCAGCAGCCCTTGCACCTCTTCCAGCCCATGCACCTCTCGCAGTCCCTCTTCCAGCCCATGCACCTCTCGCAGTCCCTCTTCCAGTTCAGTATCAAAGAAACCGAGATGTCGGCGTAACATACTTTTTCCAACCTTTGTATTTCTTTAATGAACAATGAACATACCTGTTCAATATCACAACATAACTAATTACTAATGCTTATTTGTTTTATATTTCAGATTCAGAAGAAGCGTAAAAGGTTCATTAATGAATACGTTATCTTACTACTCCGTATATGATATAAACCAAACCCCTCATTTTACTATTGCACCATCTTTCTTTTACTCCACCGTTTATATCTCTACTTTTTTTTTTCTTACATTCTCTCTCTAATTTGTTTTCTTTCTCTAACTTGCAGGTTATCTATAGTTGAATCATCCATGTGCATGCCTTTAAACCTACAAGTTGTAAGTATGTTTTAGCTCTCATCATTCTTTTACGTTATTTTTTTCTTTCGTTATTTTTTCTTTTGGTGTGTGGGTTGGACAATATAGTTGTGACGCTATGGAGACTGAGACATGGAGAAAGATGGTTGAGGCGCGAACGAGTATGTACCAGTTAGTCTATATATATAGTGGTCTAAACTTTTAAATATATATCTTATGATGTTGTGCGTTCACAGTTCAAGTGGGTAGACCTATGAAAACGTAAACTGGTTATCGTGCTCAGAAGTGGATTCAACTCCATGTTTCGGCTGGTCATATTTATCTCAGTATCTCCACTATTTTAGAATATGGTCCATCATACAATGGATCTTAGCCTACATTTGTAAGTTATTGTATCTTTTACAATTCTCTCCTCCACTCTCATCATCTGTGAAAGCTTTAAATGCGACTATCATTTGAAGTTACACCATGTTTTTCTTTTTCTTTTTTCTTTGGCTTGAAGCTCGTTTATTCAGACCATGATCGATCGTGTGATGGAACAAAGAGTGCTGGAAGATGCTGCTAAATAAAATAAATAAAAAACTGGAAGATGGAGTGGTATGATCAATAGTACAAAAAGCCTACAATATAAAGTCTTCATCGATTGTAGTTTATCTCATGCATGAAGTTTGGTTAATCGTTTATGGTACTTGTATACAATGTAATTAATCTGCCAATAAAACACTATATTTGTTGTTATTGAAATACTAGATATATAAATATAACCATATACTTGGAATATGCAATGGTATTGCTTTGCAACTGATAAAATATGTATTAAAGCGATAGATACTTATATTGTGTAAGTGGTGACAATCAACTTCATAAAAGTCATAAAGTTCATTGAAGAACAAATTAGTACAATCATGAAAAGGTTATTTGTTGCTTGTCCACAACACCAAACATTGGTATTTGGTATGTATAAATTGCAAGATGTATGGAGTTTTTATGTAAGAGAGTACAAAAAATGTAACAGGTATGGAGTAATAATCAGGACTTTTGAGTATAGATGGGATGTTTTTGTAACTAGATGGTTCGAAATGGTAAGGGTGTGAATGTGATTATGTTGTCTTGTCAGTTACATTTTTTTTCATGTGTTATATATATTTTACATCTCCATAAATCTAATATGAAGTTAAATAATAAAAATTATACTGCTTAAAAATTTATGAAATTGAACGTAGAAAAAATTAAATACCCTTATGGACTAGAATGTGGACACAAAAGTTATGGATAAAGCCATGAAGGACAAGGGAAATAATGTAGCGTGACATGATTTATAATGTTTGGAGTTGAAGTAGTTGTTTGAGTACTATAGCTTAGAAAGTCATGAAGATTGAGATTGCGTAGAAAAGGCATGTGTTAGGTCGTGGTTTGATCAATTTTGTGACAAAAAAATCATTTCAAAAATATAATTTCTAAATATAATATAAAACATGAATTATGTTGCCAGACAACATTTTTAAGAAAAGTAAATAAGGGTGGTATGGCTGGTGGAATTATATCTATTGGGGTGGTATGATGACTAAAAGTAGAGTGTTGTTGCCTAGGTGTGGAAACGAGTCGAGCCGCTCGTGAAAAGCTCGGGATCGGATCGGTAAAAAGCTCGAACGAGCCGAGCCTAAACGAACTCGAGCCTAAGTTGCGGCTCATTTATTAATCGAGCTCGAGCCCGAGCTTTACATACAAAGCTCGTTTGGGCTCGCGAGCCTAAACGAGGCTAAACTATATTATGATATTTTAAGTATTAAAAATTTTTATACGAGCCGAGCTCGAGCTTATTAACGAGCTCAAAAAAGATATATTACGAGCCGAGCTCGAGCTCGAGCCAAGCTTTAACTTTTCATTTTCAAATCTTATATACGAGCCGAGCCCGAGCCTATATAACATACCACGAGCCGAGCTCGAGCTTAAAATTTAAAGCTCGAAACTAGCCGAGCTCGAGCTCGAGTTTTTTAAAACTTAAACAAACCGAGCTCGAGCTCGAGCTCTAGCAGGCTCGGGCTCGGCCCGGCTCGTTTCCACCCCTATTGTTGCCTATTCAAAAGTGAAACATGATAGACTAAAATGATTCAATTGTATAGGGAAACATTACTTCAGTTCCATAGGAATTGATGTAGACGTCTTGTCCTTAATCTAATACTTTTTTCTTCACAAATGATTGTTTGATTAATTTTTATTGCCACAGAAGAAAAAATTGTAACATTTTCTAAATAAAAGTTGTGACTATAAATTTTTACTTCTTGAAAGAGTTTGTAGTATTACTTTTAAATAAATGGTAAGACACCTTAAGTACACTCTAATACTCTATACGTAAATAAAGGTAAAAGATAAAATGAAAATCTACTATTTTTCATAGTAATTACTAAAATTGTACCAATTTCTTTAAAAGTGTAGAAGAAAAACGTCAATGAATTAATGTTAATTGTTTCTATATCTTAAGTTATTTAATAAAAGATTACAATAAGCAGCATCACAATAAGTGACTACGATTACAAACTTTTCTTAACTCTTTGTATCCCTTAGGTTCGTGGTTGTTGACTTAGGCTCGGGTTTCGGTAAGGGTGTATGAATCTTAAAAACTATAAGTTTGGTAGGTTTATTAATTACTCTATTCGTCTCAAAATAAATGTTCATTTTGACCTTTTGAAGTTTTTCTTATTCAACTTTAATCTTAAATATTTCTATTTGTGTTATATAATACTTGATGAAAATTATACAAATATTGTAATAATAAACATTTTTATTTATATTATATAATATTTGACGAAAAAACTTTGCTTACTAAAATATTTATTATTACAATTATATAATAAAAAACATTGTCAATAGTTAAAGAGTTGAAATATCCGACATTAAATTATTGACATCCATACATTTATCGTAAAAAAAATATAAAAATTAATATACGTAGTTCACCGAAAATTAAAATACTTAAATTTATTGTTGAAAAAACATATAAATGAAAAACATTTGCTCGCCACAAAATTTAGTCACAGGGTACCCGCCGCCGCATTGCGCGGGTACCCTGCTAGTCTTCTAAAAAGTATTAAGGTCATCCGTTTTTAAAAACCATTGTTTAGGCCACCGGCATTAATTTGTTTTCATTTGTACCAATTACGGTCAAATATATAGCAAAAAATTGAACGACAAAATTAAGTTTACGCAAATGAAAATTTCAATGCGAAATATCAGTTATACCTTTGTTTCAAACGGTAATTATTAATTGTAAAGTTATATAATATGTTAACGTTAGTTTCAATTTCACCGTTTTCACAATTTTACGACATACATTTTGATGAAATTGGCATATACATACTTTGATAGGTAGGGATTTTTTTTTTTTTTTTTTTTTTTTAATCAATAAAATCTCTTTTATTATTATTATATCATCAAAATAGAATTACATAGTGGTAGAAGGCAAACGAGCAACAAGCTGCGCAGCTAGTCTCTTTTGGATTAGAAAGCTAACTCTTTTGAAAACTACATTCGTGGATCTATGCGTCATAACATTACTGTTCATAACTCGTTGGACTCTGTTGAGTAGTTCCACCGCCTCAGGTGCAATTAAACAAAAGGTATCAAACGCGAAAGGATAAACCAAAGGTAGGGATCCAGTGAGAATAAACCTTAAAATTAGAAAAATGAAAAATGACTATAACAAAACATTTTAGATGTATCGACTTGAATTATATGCATCTCTATTCATTTAGACGCACATAAATTAGTTTCAAGAGTGATTTTATAGTGAAAACAATGCAAAGTAGTACTATCACGATATTCGATGCGATGAGGATGAAAAATAATAGAATTCGCCTAACTTAATGATTTGCATCTAGAAGAAAACAGGATTTATGTATATGTATGTAACTTTGAGATGGTAGATATATTATGATACATCTAGAAAAAAACAGGATGTGTCTAATTCTAGTTGATGCAACTTTAATGTGTGGTTTTTCTTACATATGATTTCTTCTCGTTAGATCATAAGTAACGTGTGAAGTTATTTTCATCGATGGTGACCTTAATAAAACTCATTTTACTAATGAACTTACTTTAATGGACATTTGTTTGTGTGGTCTTGATGAGGCAGACAGCCACAACACAGCCCACAACGCAGCCCATGCATGATTAAGGAGCTCATGCATACCACAAACACTAAGGGCCCATGACAATATATGAATTGAACTTGTGAATTATAAATGGAGATGTCGACTCCTTTTTTTATTCATTCAATTCTAAACCTAATTTATTAGGGTTTGTTTCTTATTTTTGAACTTTAACTCTCTGTGCGGAAGGTTACAATGACAGAACCTCATATTTATGAAGAGATACTCGTACGCTTGGAAGTAAAAGATCTCATCCGATTCAAAAGTGTATGTAAGTCATGGAATTCCTTAATCTCAAGTAGTCGTTTTATTAACTCTCATCTTAACTGCACTGTCAAAAAGAAAGAAGAAAATTATGAAATTGGAGATACAAGGATTACTGCTTTGACTACTACTAGCTTGTGTTGTGATGATTGCTGGTACCTTAGAAGATATGAATGTGAAGTTGTTGGTTCTTCTAATGGTCTTGTATGCGTCTCTCATTACAATGAAGATTTTTTAGTTGTTAATCCCTCAACTCGCGAGGTTAAAGAACTAAGGCTGTTTGTTTTTTCTGGTCAGACGTATGAATGCCTCTGAACGGGCACTGTGTCTGAATCGGTCAGACATTTTGTCCGTTCAGACCGTTTGTTTTTTTTTTTTCGTTCAGACGCGTTCAGATGCAGTTAGATCTTAATGGTCAAGACTTGAGAGGGGTGTCTTAACGCGTCTGAATGCCTCTTGTTGACACAAAAATAACCAATTTTTTTTTTTTTTTTTTCCCGTTCAAACACGAGTTTTTTTTCCGTTCAGATGCGTTCAGATTCAGACATTTACGCCTCAGATTCAGATTCAGACGTGCGGTTCAGATTCAGATTCAGACCCTCTTAATAAACAAACACCACCTAAGACACCCTCCTAGGGCATTCAGTGTGTCAGGTTTTGGCTATGATTCATCCTTAGATGATTACAAGTTTGTAATAGGATTCAGGAATGAATATAAGAAGCTTGTTTTTGAAGTGTTAACTTTGAAATCAAACGTTTGGAGATCAGTTACTCTAGAATCAGGCTATGGTTCTTTGTCCGGCGAGGGTATCGTATGGAAAGGGGCGATTCACTGGTTTCGAAATGACAAGCAAGTAATTGTTTCTTTTGATTTATCCAAAGAGGTTTTAAAAGAAATCACCCTACCAAAATTGGGTGATCAATATGTCTCGTGGACTTTAGGGACTATGAAAGACCGTCTATGCGTCTTTCGTTTTCCAAATACAAACCTAGAGGAAATAGAGATATGGGTAATGAGAAACGACAATATACAAGTGTCTTGGGAACGGGAGTTACTGCCACCTGGTTATGACGCAAATAAAATAACGATGGAATACTCTCCACACAAAAACTTCTTCCCTGGTCATGTTCACATATGGCTGTTAGAAGAAGGATCATGTGCTCCTCTATTGGTGCGAAGCATTGAACGTCCACACGATGAATTTGACTATCCCCATAATGTTCATATACGGTTATCCACAAATTCGGAATGTAATTATAATTATAATCACCATGTATTCGTGAAGAGCCTTGTATCTCCCAATATCAAGTGGCGTAGCTACATGGAGGCCTTGGTGGGCCATAGCCCACCCAATAAAACTTGCAATAGTGTATATTAGTTAGCCCATTGAATGTAAAAATTAACCACTTCTGAGATTTAGCTTTTAAATTTACCGAAAGACAAGAACTAACGACTATTATTGTTCTGTGCTTCATCTTGGCCTACCCATAAGTAAAATCAGCTTCCCATATGATTTATCAATTAATCAAGGGAGATCCTTAGATTCCTTGATCGAGTAGCAATATTGTGGATGACTGGCGCTTTGAGAGTTTTGCTTCTTCTTTGTTTCTTTTCTTTGTTTTACGAATTTCTAATAAAAATCCATTTCATGATTTCTGTTAGGGACTTTTCTTCCACTTGTTTACATATTATATTGTGTTAAAGGAATGCTTTTTTGTAACTTCTGTATGATGGTTTCTTACATGGTTGTAACATATCATGTGTTAAGATCATATTTATATTGGCTCTTTAGTTATATCTTATATCTTCAACGCGTTTACTCGTATGGTTGTTAAAAAAATTTGTGTTATGTCATCTATGGTGAAGATTTCAAACAGCAAGAGTGGCTTACGTGACAAAGGTGCAAAGACGATAATACCCTTTAACGCAGCTGTAGGTACATCTTCCCTATTTACTAAAACTTTTCCAGTTGTAGGATTATAGAGTGAATATTGACATGTCAAAAGCTGAACTTGTTGTATATATAGGGTATTCATAACTACTGCAACGTTTGGCACAAGTAGGAGCTGGAGCGGATCGCTGGAGCGGGTTGCTGGAGCTGGTTGCTGGAGCAGGTGGCTGGAGCTTTTTTTTACATGCTAGTACAACTAGCATTTCATTTAGTAGCTTATTTTTTTAACAAGCTCCTTCAAGCCGTGTCAGCCAAACGAGACTTATTTTCAATGGTAGCTTATTTTTCTAAAAAAATAAGTTCATGCTACGATAAGCTCTGATAAGCTCGTGCGCCAAACATAGCCATAGTGTGTTCATAACTACTGCAACGTTTGTTTATGGATGAAGCTACAAATTTGAAGTTTGTATAATAAAGTCTATTTTTTACATCTCATGCAATTCATTTTGTGTGTGTGTTTGACAATCAGTCTACAAACCTCAATAGAATTAGTCTGTACAAATATGTCAATCTTCACCTTGTGACCAGAATATTAAATTAAATCTTATGCATGAACAGTTATTGGAACATGTAACTGAAGATTTATATGATTACTTATTACTTATACATGATAATTATAGGAAAAGAAAAGTGCCACGTCATCAAGTTCACGAGCAATGTCTTCTCCCATTAGTGGTATGAAAGTAAGGTCTCCATCTGCTGATTCAATTTTCAGAACCAGTTTATTTGGTAGTTTGCCATAAAAGCTTAGCTTACTTGGAAAAGTAATTGCTAGTCCTTAAGGATTATTGTATCTCATTTCACTATCCAAAAGGTATTTGATTTATCTAACTATTAAAAAGCTGTTCAACAAGAAGAAAGAGCACAGAGAGTTGCCTTTGAAGCGCTTAGAAATGCTTCAGCCACTAACACTCTTGTTTGGTCTCTCCAGTATGATATTTTGATCTTACTCTTTATACTTTATATATATGCTTCTTTTAACTTTTTTAAGAAAAGCATATACTTTATATATGTCGTAATCTTAAAGGAGCAACATTTAGCCCTTGTTGAATTGTTGTGCATATATTGACCGTATATATTATATGAACCATGTAAAGATATCTTTCATCGGGTCAGAATGGGTAAACTTTTTGTGTGGTTCAGTTTAGGACGACCCACAAACACTTTTTTAGAGCCAATTAAATAACTGTCGTGTAATATATCGTTAGAAAGTAGTATTTACAAATCACGGTTATCATTTTAGCCATATTTTTTCACGTTTATTCATTTGACCCGTTGGAGAAAAAATAGATCACTCAAACTGACCTATTTACATTTACATGGCACAAAATATGCTACATTTTTTATACTTGGATTTACACATTGGTAATTAAGTTGTATTTCACTTGCAGGAATTTATCTAATCTAAACAACTTGTTCAAGCCATAGCCGACAATATATCAATCAAAGCACCAACTGAAACAACTAAGAAAGAAGAAAACACCCCCAAAAAGTAAACAGAATACAATGATCCAGACTCTAACAATATTTGCAAGAGAAGTTGCTCTAGCAATGCTTCAACAACCATACGAGAGAGGGCTTCTCGGAGTCTCCTTTGTCTAGGCTAGATACCTAAGTATAATTTAGGGGCGTCTCCGAGGATTTACGGGCCGTTAAAAAATGTGCCCCTTAGACCCCTTATTGGGTTTATAAATTTATTATGGGTTATAGGTTTAGTTATAAGATTGGAATTTAATTGGGCCCAAGTTTAAATGTTTAATACCTATTTAAAAAAATACATATAATCTATACATATATATATATAAGATTTTTTTTTTTTTTAAAATGGGCCCCTCGCGAAAACGGGCCCTAGCCGGTTGGCCTCCCCGGCTACCCTTAGAGCCTTTGCCCATGTCTAGGCTAGATACGTAAGTATAATTTATTTCCAAACTCACCCACTTTAATGAAATATAATGCATCACGACTTATATATTACTTTTCTTGTTTTTTTAGCTAAACTGAATAAGATGATAAGGATGTGACATGAGAGCACCTCCTTGGGAACGCCTATGTCTGACCGAGATATTCTGCGCCAAGTGATCGGTGGAAAACAACGCTGTCATATTCGTGGCATAGGTTGACAGTTACCCAACGGTGGTGTGAAGACGACTCTCAGCGCCTCACGAGCTCGCGAGCAAGCCTCTGTGTCCTCGCTTCGGGAAACCTTTGAGCAAGTTTTCGTCCCTGGTTGGGACGAAATTGCATGTTTCGAAAGTGCCAAATTGCATGTTTCGTTCCAATCAGGGACGAAAATTTACTCAAAGGTTTCCCACAGGGATGATTTATGCACTTTGGGAATGGTTCAGGGAAAAAGTTCAGGGACAATTTATGTCTTATGTTAAAACACATTATGTAAAAGCCTTGTGCATGCGCGGAGCTATATAACTAGTTGCATTTGATAGCATACAATGACATTCCAATGAACTTGACGGAACTTTAGATGGATTATTATGTGTTTATGTGGATTATGTGTTAGGATCCCCGCTAAATGGATTATGCGTATAGTTTTGGACCATTTGCGGATAGGTTATGGATAGTTTTGTGGATGATCATGTTTTAGGGATCACGGTTTTTGAACCGTTTGGCGAATTTCTAACTTATAATATTATGTTTAGCGAATTTGAACCGTTTGTGGTTGTGAAACAGGTTGTGATATTGTAGATTTTTTCCTTAAATATAGATTTTTTCCAGAAAATTTCCATGAAAAATTCTGAAAACTACCCATTTTGCAGCTATATGCTGCAAAATAGGTAAGAGGCGGTTGAACTAGTTTTATATGTCCCCGCCAAAAGCCTTGATCTATAATTTGGTTCAACTTTTTAGCGGGGACATGTTCCCGCCAAAAGCTTTAATGATTAACTTAATTACGTTTTTTGTGAGGTTTTTGGTTAATTACACAGACTTTTGGCGGGTACATGTCCCCGCCAAAAGTTGTGCCACGCTGGACAATGTTTGATCAGATCGAAGCCTGCGGGTCCCACTTGTCCCCGCCAAAAGACGAATTTATCCCAGCCAAAACGTTCCGCGACTAGGAGTTAGCGGGGACGTTTTGGTGGGGACTAGTTCCCGCCGAAGGTTTTTGGCGGGAACATGTCCCTGCCGAAAGGCCCAAAATGTCCCCTCCAAAAGGTGTATCTGTTGTAGTGAAATACCAGTTATACCTTTGCCAATTTCATTTGATAACAGCGTTGAATTATACGTAACCGAGCGTTTTTTTCCTGCAGCTGTTAATTTCTTTAGTGGGTGAAACGACCTGGTTTGACACGTTACTTGCCGTACTTGCTTTTCAGCCTCATTGAACACACTTGCTTATATGTATATTTCTACAGGTACATGAGGATGTGTTTGGGATTGATTGATTTGTTTGCTTATCTACTTAATTAATATAAGCAGGTAATAATTTACTTATTTTCAACTGTTTGTTTACTCTGTTATAAACAGCCGTGAGAATAATTTTGTTGTTGGTAAGAGCATTCAATCTTCTTCATTACAGATTTTTGCTCATTAAAACTGCGATATGAGATTGCTTTTATTAGTGAACTCGGGGATGTTTGGATAAGCCAAAAAGTGTACGAACTGTAAGTAGGATGCATTCAGAGGTGTTTGGATCACTAAAATATGAAATAAATTTATAAAAGCATAAACAGTTATAGGTTAGAACTTTCTTTGCAAGTGCCGTATTAAATTGATAGTGATACTGCTTAATATTTATTAAACTTCAAACGTATATATATATATATATAAAAAAAAAAAAAAAAAAAAAAGATGGAATATTTTTTAATCAATCTAAGTACATTAAAGAAATGCTTAAGAAATTTGGATTAGATGACTCTAGGCCTATGAAAACACCAATGTCCACAGAAGTAAAACTTACAAGAGATGAAGAAAGAGAGCCCGTAGAAAACACTAAGTATAGAGGAATGATAGGTAGTTTACTTTATCTAACGGCAAGTAGACCGGATATCATGTTTAGTGTCTGCCTTTGTGCCCGTTTTCAAGAGGATCCCAAAACCTCTCACCTAGAAGCGGTTAAGCGTATCTTCCGATACATTAAAGGCACTATCCACTTAGGATTATGGTATCCTAAGGGATCGGGCATAGAAACCATCATCTATGCGGATTCGGATCATGCGGGAGACTACGTGGATAGAAAAAGCACTAGCGGTATTTGCACGTTTATGGGATGTTGCCTAACATCTTGGTTTTCGAAGAAGCAAACCGCTCTTGCTATTTCTACTACAGAAGCCGAATATGTAAGCGCTGGAAAGGCATGTCAACAAGCATTATGGATGAAACAAGCCCTCATAGATTATGGCATTAGGTTAGATGATGTCCCAATTATGTGTGATAATAAAGGTGTTATAGATTTAAGTAAGAATCCCGTACAACACTCTAGGACTAAACATATAGAAATACGCCACCATTTCCTTAGAGATAATGTTCAAAAAGGGAACATATCTATAGAAAAGATTGCATCGGAAGATAACATAGCAGACATATTCACTAAACCCCTTAAGCGCGAACCCTTTAACCACTTACGTTTAGGCTTAGGAATGATGGAACAAATTGAATAAATCCTATGCACTTTTGATACATTTTTAATCTTTCTTTCTCTCTTTGTATCTCTCATCTGCGTCTAGGAATCTATTTTGCACAAAATTAAAGATTGGGAAATATTTTTTCATAAACATATTTATACAAAACCCAATCTAGTTTCTTCAAATCATTCTCACATCTAGGAAAACACACGAAAACCATTTTCCTTGCATTGTTGAATCATGCCAAAAACATTTTTCATGCATAAAATCTCATATGAATTTTCAAAATATATAATCTAATATATATATTTGATATTCATAAATGGAGCAAAATTAAATCAAGGAGACTTAGGATTGTTTCTTAGGAAATTTTTGCATTTAGGAGTCGAATCAATCACATCTCCACATTTGTTGCATATAGGCACACACTAGAACAAAATTGGTAATCGCACATTTACATTTGTTCCATCACCAATTATTTCTTAGTCTTTAGTGCCCTTGTTGTATTACCCTTGCCTTATTTGATCACTTGCATAAGTATTCTTGATTGATATATAAAATTTCTTGCTTGCCTAAATTGCTTAATTAATATGTTTTGCATGCATGATTATTAATAAGTTACATATAGTATTGCCTCAAAGAGTTGGACTTGCCTAAAACCAAAAATCCCAAACATAGACCTTCTTCCCTATTCCTGCAGAAAAACTCATTTTTGGAACTCTGAACACCAGCAGATGGGCGGCCCCCTTAATTTATAAAGGCGGCCCCCTTAATTATTAAGGGGACCGACCGTAATTAAGGGGACCGGCCATCTGCAGTTCGAGCTCCCAGAATCTTTTTATGCTTTTTAGCCTATTTCATTCTATACTTCCCAAAATTCACAAACAAATTTTGTCCTAAACCACCCATCAAAACTTATCTTCCTAAACCACACCAAATCTCCACTATAAATAACCCAATTCATCATCATCTCCACTCATCTCCTCATGTCTTCTACCATCAACCCAAAACCAAAAACCTCAAAGCTAGCAAGGATGACCATTAAACCTGAGTGGAAAAGAAAACCTCACCCTCACAACAAGTCCATCACAAATGGTGTGACTAGACAACCAACAGCTCCACACTCAATCATACCCAACTACTCTTCAAGATCTCAACCTCATTCCATTGAACCATTTCACAAACCATATCATGTTAGCCAAACATCCACATTCATTCTAAACTACACTCCTAAACCTCAAACCAACTTCCATGCAACACCTGGAACCTGGAACCTGGAACCTGGTGATGAAACTAAGGAGAAGATGTTGGACATACTAAAACGTTTTCATTCAGATTAAGAGGCTTATAGCATGGACATTGATGATGGTAAGTTATTAATTAGCCCGTTTCCATTATCAGGCAGTTTTTTGTAGCATTGCTCGCATGGATTTAATTGCTTGGTTTAACTTTCCTATTTTCCTTCTAAAAGAATTGTGTTGTTGTAATTGATACTGATCATTTCTGCATCATATGCTTGCCATTTTTAGCATCTACCTGTAGGAAATCATTCTTACTTAGTTGTTTGTCTTTTAGGATTAGTTGATTCAGTTTTATCAGAGGAGACCATTCACAAGATCAAGCCTGGTATGTTTGTAGATTACTTCTCTTTTACTATCAAGACGAAAATGGGTAGGTTGTGTATCAGATTAAACCCGAACCTGATAAACCTCGAAATGTTTAACCATAAACCCAACACCCTATACGAAATTAGGTTCTGTCGGGTTAACCTAATAAACCTTTTATGTTGTTTAATCAGATGAAGTTTATATAATCTTAAATAAAATTGTCATCAATAGTATGTAATGGAGTTGGGGTTGAGAGTGATTTGGGCAATGTCAATACCAAACAGTTAACAATCACTTTTGTAAGTTGCTATTTATGCTTTGAGTTTTAAATATGGTAATTTGTGATCAACCTTTTAAACTATTACATGAAGTATTTTTATGATTAAACAAACTCTCTTATGCAAATAAACACTGCCATTAGAGAGAATTATTGGTCTTTTGAGTTTTATCAGTTGACATTTACCACTAAAATGATATTTCTAGTTGTTTTACTAAAGCTTCTCCAAAAAATCCATATTACTTGCATATGTAAACATTTATATGGGTCAATTTCACAAAGAACAATGGTCAATTGGCGACAAAAAAGTCAAGTAATTGTTCAAGAAGTCGACGAATCGAATATTGGTGTAAAATACATAACCATCCTATTAAAAAACCAAGTGTGGTATGCGTTTACATTTGTGTACTTTGTATCTTGTGATGAAACTTTCAACCGTGTGGATGTGTACTATAACTATAGTGAGTGTAAGGAAACCTTGATTGGTGTGTGGATGTTGGTGATGCTGGAGTTATAAGTTTAGTGTGTGAGTGTCGAGATCTTTGTGCTTGAAAAAGCTTGTGTGAATATTGGTGTAAAATACATAACCATCCTATTAAAAAACCAAGTGTGGTATGCGTTTACATTTTTGTACTTTGTATCTTGTGATGAAACTTTCAACCGTGTGGATGTGTACTATAACTATAGTGAGTGTAAGGAAACCTTGATTGGTGTGTGGATGTTGGTGATGCTGGAGTTATAAGTTTAGTGTGTGAGTGTCGAGATCTTTGTGCTTGAAAAAGCTTGTGTGATTATGTTCTTATAACCGGTAAGTATACAGTTCACATTTGAATGTCAAACTTAAATAGGTCGTATGCGACTGCAAAGCTCTCAGGAATTCCCCCTTATCTTAACATCAATGTTGAACAGATTCACTCGACCCACCGTAACTGAAAATTGTAAGAAGTACTATTAGGCGCTATGAGTGCTTAGTATGAAATAAATGTGTTTCTAATTACTTTATACGTGTAACATTATTCTACTTGGATGCCAAAGGGACTTTGCAACATATGCTTTCTTTATTTTTTACTTTGTTTCTTACGCAATTTATTATGTTGTGGTTACCTATATATAAGTAGGTATATTATATCCTTATGAAGTTAAATATAAAGGTTAAGAGTTTGACATCACATGAGCTCTAGATAGGTCAAGCAATAATCATTGGAGGAATGTTGATATGTAATTTACAAAAGTTGTTTGGTGCTCAAGAAAATACAACTACGTTGTGCTAAGAGTAGAGAACACTATCTAAGTCGACCAACCATCACGATACGATCCTGTCTTTGAAAACTATAGTTGATTTTTAAGTATTTGTGATCAATCTATATATTCAACTTTATTATTCGCACATACCTCTTGCTCCATTGAACATTTTTTCTCCATGTTCATTTATAATTGCATAAGCATTTCATGCTATTTTTTTAAAGTTAGTCTTTTAAGTAAGAGAAATGATACATGGACTTAAAAGTTGACCTAATTGTGAACCTAAAAACACGTGGCATGTGTAACAACCCCAAAATCAAACTTTACGGAAGCATTATACTATGGGGTGCTACGGAAATGAAAATCATAACACAAGGTATCAAGAAACTAATTACACCTACAATAAAATATACTCATTCCATGATTTCAAAAATATAATTTTATTAGATATCAAATTTATTTACAGGGTTCTGGTCCCTCAAAAACAATTCTTATTTATTATTTAAAAACTCATTGGTCAAGTATAAAGCTGCCTCCTTGCCATTCCTTGCCCCTCTTTGCACAAACCTTAATATCGAGAAAAACATGATAAAAGTCAGCTAAAAGCTGGTGAGTTTATAGGTTTTAGTTTAAAACAAATATGTCATAGATATGCCAACAATTTTCATTTAAACAATTAAAATGTCATACATATGGTTTATTACGCTAGCTCTAAGTTCATGTAACCGAAGCTTTAACAGTTCTGCATGCTCTAGATGCATGTAAATCATAAAAGCCCTAGCAAGTGTTTATCCCAGACACTTGAACATTGATATGGCATACATTCGTTTGCCTATCCGGTCAAACCAAACGGGGACGTTACTCCCAATAGATCTATTCATAATATTCACACTTCCTAGCTGGAATTAACGGTTCACGAAATTCGGGCAGTAGGGGACATATCAGACTTAGGCTATCCACGTAATCATGTCCACAAAATTTAGTTTTGCATGTTTCTCACCCCAAAACAAGTAAAAATAAAACGGGGCTATAAACTCACCTTTACTGGTCTGAACAGTGAATGCTGGGAAATTTGGGAATGCACGGCACCAACACGCAACCTATATTATATAATCATGTCTTAGTTTCAAGTATTAAATTCAGTTTCTTTCCGGTCCTAAATTTCAATGTTTTAACGTTTTTAAGTTGTTGTCACTTGTGTGGCGGCAAGTGTGGTTACTAAGGTCTCTCCTAAGGAAATGGTGAGATGTAACTCTACAACTAACCTAATGGTACGGTAATGAGGGGTTGAGATCTCTGATAGTCTAGGTACGAATTTAACTTAAGCCTAGTAGTGATATGTACCTACTTATATTGTAATTGTGTAACCTATTTCGTATGTCTGTTAATGTTGATCCTTAGACTATGACTTAATATTCGTGGCGTTTATCACTTCACTAGTGAATGGTCTAAGAGTTAATATATATCATTAGTTCTTGGATTAACTTAGACTCTAGTGTTTGTGTTATTATAATTAATCTATCACGGCTTATTTCTTTAGAACAATATATCGTCTAATCCGTTCTAGTTTTATATTTATGTTATTACTAGTGACGGTTATTACCTAATGATTGTGTGAAGTTTAACATATATTGTTATCTGTAATAATTTATCTGTTTTCTCATCAGGAACTATTCACACTACCCTAGTTTAAAGTTTTATGTTTCAACAATTTTATTCAAACTGAATGATATATTTTTAGTGACGTTTGAGTTTATCTTATTTGATTGACATCTTACGCATATATATCCCGACATGAGTTACAATTTTCACCTATCGCGTATCTAAGTGTCATGTTTTTATTACACTAGTTTGTGTTATTATATATGTATCCCTAGTTAAAGTGTGTATTAAACCATTTGTATAACAATGCTCATATATAATTTTAGTCTAGTCGCGTTAATTGTCTTCGTCTTGTTTGGCATTTCGGCTATTCAATATTTTACATTCTTAAGTGTTAATCTACATATATATTTCAATGTGCGTTATAATCCATTTTTATTGTAAATTTGAGTGCTATATTTAAATACATGAGGTTTCGTTAATATTTATATATCTCTATCTTTCCCGAGTGTTTATGATTTTCTCGTACCTATATGTTAATGTAAATAGAATTATTCGCTAAGTTCTTGGCTATATAACCTTTGTATCCTTATGTGTTTGAATTATTTTTGTCAAGTTTTTACTTTCGACTATATAAGTATTTATGCAAGTCATAGTTATAAAGAAATCTCATTTTAATGTCTTTCGGATATTACTTATCTAGTAGTTAAGTGAGTACGAATTATTTTGTAACGGCTCTCGTTCTTTTATTTGTTCGCGACGTGTTTCACAATATTTGTTAACCGAGTATTTGCACTAATTTCATCTATTGAGCTGCGATCCATGGCTCCCTGGGGGGGGGGGCAAATTGAGAGTCGTTTATGGGTTGGGTCGACCCTAAATTTAGTGGGCTGACTAGGCTGTTCATAGACCCATCCGTGGGCTGGATTAAAGACTGTCACCGGGCTATTAAGTGGGTTGTCTTACTAGTCATAGTGGGCTTGGCCATTGGGCTGTTTAGCCTTGTATCTCAGTTTGCAAAAATAGGGGAATGCATCGAGTTAACAACTTGATGGTGCCTTCCTTAGGTCCTCTTTTCGACATTAAATGGGTTGTAATCCTTGGTCTTGGTTCTATTTTGTGACCAATATCGAGTACAATTCGACTTCAAACTATCTAGGTTTAAGTGGTGTTAGGGGTTTTTTTGTCCTTGGCTCTCTTTATATGCCTCGACAAAGGCATAAACGACCCCAAAAGAAACTTTGACTCTACGTTTCCTATATTCACTTATTATGGACATGTAATGTGGTTCATCATAGGTGGGTATTACGTCCGTGTACTCACAATCCTAGATGAGTTGTATTTTGGGTGATTTCTGGTGACTTCAAATGAAACACAACCACAAGTACTTACTAGCTTAAATCTGCCAACTACCTCCTAAGCCATTCTAACAACCACGACAACAACAATTTCCTCAGTCTTATTAGAACAACTAATCGTCACAATTTTTTCCTAGATATCAATACTACTTTTATGGGTTTCAATCGAATAAATAAATAGTAATATCAATCCTAAACCTATTTTTATTCATCTATTTGACCTCGCTTTGATTATCATAAATTGGAAAAAAAATATAACCACTAAGACTAATTAAACCGTATCAATATCGAACCTTACAAAGATTTTTGGTGGATAATTTCTTGAGTGAACCTTGATGCTGATAACCCACTGCTCCAATCCGATTATCCCCACCTCTAATTCGAATCACAATACTTCCACACTTAATCTTTCTTGAGAACCTCTCATATTTTGATGGTGTTTGTTGATGGTTTGTGATTCGATGTCTCCATGGAGGCGCGGATTTATGGTGCATCGTGGAGAGTAGATCCATAAGGACTTTCGGATTTGGGGAAAACAAAGCTTACTACTTAGGTGCTATTTCCTTTTTCATGGCTTCTTATCCTAGGTAGACTTGTGATTTTGGAAAGGACAAAAACTCTAAGTCAAAGGGTTTGATTTTTCGGCTGAGATTGAGATGGTGATGGTTCGAAATTTTTGGGGAAGAGAAGGCAGACAAAGGGATAAGGGAACAGGGTTACAGTATTTCGGTTTATGTGTGAGTGGAGGAAGTTATATTTATTTTAAGGATTGGGCATTTATTTTAAGAGTTGGGTATTTATTTTAAGGATTGGGTGGGTTAATTGTCAAGGTGTAGTAGTTTAATACCCGCTTTTCGTCAACTGTCTCATATTCGGATCCGTCCGGGAACCGTTTCAAATATGTGTGTTTCTTTTCCTAGAGTCATTTTGTAATTCTTGAATATCTTCCCTGAGTTCCAAATTATTTACTAACATTTCTGAACCTCAAATTTTATCCTTGGTTTGTGTGTGGTGTCTGTCCGTGTGAAACGGGGATAACCTCCCATTTTCAATACAATAATCATGGGATGTAATAACTTCACTGTTCCTTGGTGAGATTTCCGGGTGTCAATATGTGCAGGTCTGTTTCCCGTTATTATCACATAAGTCCAAATCATATAGTTCAATCATAATAATTGGATTGTTATGAATTTAATATTAGGACAAATTTACCATTTGTCACATCCTCCCCGTCTTAAGAACAAAAATCGTCCTCAGTTTTCACTCAGAAGTACCGGAAGGGGTTTAGGTTCTGGAGGTTCTAGTGCTCTCTGGTCCTACTTTTCACATTTCTATGTGATGTGAGTGCCGAGTGTAATTCAATGGTCAAGATGTGCTTTAAAAGTCCTAAGGTGTAAAGGTCTCTCAGAATGACTATTCCCGTCAAGGCATGATCCTCCCTGAACTAACCATAAGTGATCAGGCTATGCTTAGTTAAGGACTGATAATGCGATGCTAGGTTTAGTTATCATGATATTTGGTTTCTTTGGGAAACCTAAAGGTGAATGTCATCAAGCGAAGAAAGTGCCATGCTGCAAGTCCATTCATCCTGCTATTCGGGTTCTGACTGATCTTCACACTTCCACTTCTTGGTCCAGGGCAAGCAGTCCTGTAGTGCCCAATCAGTCCACAATCCAGGCAAACTGCGGTGGTGAGTTTTCCGTCAATTTCCTGAGTAAAAACCTCACAGTTCTTGGTTCGATGGCGGATCTCCCCGCAGTTTCCACACTTCAGGGGACAAGGTTCACGATGATGAAACGGGCACACATTGCACTTAGGCAGGTTTCGAGCATATCCCTTATTAATGCTGGTGCCTGTAGCAGGGGTACTAACACTTCCCCGACCCTTGGTGTGGTCTTCTCATTTTCTCTTAAGTTCAGCTGCTCTCCCAAGATTTGTCCTATATGTGGGTCCCGTTGGTCTTCAGGCCACATTTGGTTCTTGAGGCCTAGCAATCTTGGAGGTACTCTCATTCTCTCTCTGGAACGGGAAGAAATTTCCTAAATACCTTTCCCTGAGCCGAGCTTCAGTCTGGCTCATCTCAGGGCTCATTGGTGCTTTCCCTTGACGGTGTGCAGTTGCACTGTCTCTTTGCACCTTGGGATTCCAAGATTTTTCCTCCATTCTTTTGATCTCACTGTAGGTGAAGTACTTCCTACGCACCATTTCCTTAAAACTCTCCTAGGGCATTTCATTGGAAGCATCAATGCCTGTGATCTTCAGGTGGCTATTCCACCAAGCCTGGGTATCATTGGTGAAAGTGAGTGAAGCATACTTTACCATATCTTGCTTTGCACAACCACATGCTTGGAATATGACTTCCAACCGTTCCATCCATTTTATCACATCAATAGTTCCCTCAGTTTCATTTGGACTTCCAGACATGGCCTTTCGAAACTCCTGATAAGTGCCAGTGTGGTTGTTGTCATTTTTAGGTTGGGAGCTTCCGATCTCAGCTGTTGGGTTGTTGGGCTTTGCTGCGGCTAGAGTTGCTGCCACGCGATGACTAACTAACATGTCTAACATGGATGGGTTTATGATGAACAGGTTTGCTCCATTCTCAGCTGAGGCAGTGGCAACCATAGGTTGGTCTTGAATAGCATTGGTTGTCCTTCCTGTCGGATTCATCGATACCATAAAAGATGAAAACGAGTGAGATCTTTAACCAGAGGTCATATATGTTTTACGATTGGTAAAGCACATATTAAGACGAGTAAATTTCTAAAGAAGATGATCAGAAAGAAGTATAAATGAAATTCGTGTTCCTACTATACATCCTAAATGCCCAGTGGCGTAGGAACTGGTAACCAATTGGAATTGTAATCCTAGATGTACATCAACACTTTAATCTATTGTCCGTAATAAGTTTCCTAATCCGGAATAAATTTCCTAATGAGGGTTCCTCCCCTAATATCTTGAGGTTATTGGACGACTTTAGCTTAGAATCTAAGTCTCATAGCTAATGTAGCGGTCTTTATAGTTTGGACTCCTAAGGTGTCTTTGGTGTTCTAAGTGTCAGTGGTAATAAGTCGTATTTCATTGAGCATGTTAGGCTGCTACGTATAGTCTAAGTAATGGCGTTTTATTAGTTTTTCCTAAGGTTTTTTTGGCGTTTAACATCGAATTGCTATAATCCTTGACCAAATTGGTAACACTAAAGGTCCACTAAAATGGTAGAATGTATAAACCTTACAATGAGAGTTTGGTCACTTTTTGAGGCCTTAGAGTTTCTGTTAGATTACTAATTAGCTCAAGTAAATTTATGTGTTCCTAAAAGTTTCATGTTTGCTGTCGATCCGGTAGAGGTTTCTTATTTGTGACTAAATCTTTCGAATGGATGTTTTCCTATCTTGGTAACTTCTGACAAAGTGTTATGGTACTTGGGGTCTACTATCGGTTCTGTCAATGTTTCTAGGTCCTAGTGGGTAATGCCTCTTAGTTCTTACACTTTTAACTTTAGATGGACGATGTTGACTACTCCCAGTAGTCAATTTGTTGGCTCATCAAAACATGGATTGCCTGGTGCATAAAAGTTTATCCTCATGTTGTTTCATACTAAAAGTCAGGTATTTCGTTCCTTCAAGTGCACCTGCATTGTACAGGTCGTGGGACTTAAGGATCTAATTATGATTGTTGCACCATTTTGTCCTATGGTCACAAGGTTTTCTAGTCGTTTACGAGGTCATAATGCCTAATAGTTGTTGGTTCCTATGATTTGTTCAAATTGATGTCATAAGAAATTAGGATTGAGAAGGGATAGTAAGAGACGTTAATTAGCGACGATTGGATTTCATAGATTTTTCTATTGAGTCGAGTCGTAATAGGAGTAAAATGAACCTCGTATGTTTTCTAGGTCAGATTTGTCCTTGTCACTGTCACTAGAGTCACCGTAATACTCAAATTTTCATCCTATGTAATCCTTTGGGTTTCTCGGGATGAGGTAAGTAATCTGTCTTGTGGTGAAAACTTTGGGGCACTGCTTCTTGTGTATTATTTAGGTTAGATGAGAAAGGTGTTGGGTTCAGTTGACGGGGATATATTTTCTGGTGATGACGAAAGTAATTCTTCCGAGGGATTTTATGAGAGAATGGTGGGGAGATTTGGGAACTTGGGGCAATTTATAACGAAGTGTTTGGTGATCTGTAAGTAGGGTTAAGTAATTGCGTGGATGTTGGGTTTTTAGGAAATTTTTGTGGGTAAAGGAAATGGACAAGGTATTTTTTTTTGAAAGATGGGATTATAACATCGTGATAATTTGTGAAGAGAAAATGGTTAATAATGGGTGCATGTAATGAAATAAACTTGTTATAGATAGAGAGTCGATTATATATTCTGAAAATTACAAGTTCACTAACAAAGTCCTACACTGACTGAGAACTACTCAGTTAAACAAGCTACTACTAATCATTACTAAGACTGGCTCCTAGTCCTATCCATACGTCGGAACCTAGAAACAAGCTCTGCCAGTTGTGCCTCGACTTCTACCAGGCGAGTTCTTAATGCTAATTTTTCATCTCGATGTGTCTGATCCGCTCGTGATAATGCCGCAACCTGAGCCTCTAAAATCAACATTATCCCGTGAGTCATCTGAGTTGCCTCTTGAGCTACGACCTGTGTCTGCTCAATTCTACCCGCCCTGTTTCCTAAGTCAAGCATGTCCCGGCTGTTAGAGCGTGTCCTATAGTAGAGTCGGTGGATATCCCTGTCATACTGCTCGAAACGTGCTGGATGTAACTCATCAAATAAATCAAAGTGGAGACCCAGTATATCGGTCTGTAAATCTAGTTGAGTCTGGATCTGGGAGATAATATCAATCTCTTTAGCTGCTGGTGGTGTAGCTGGGAGTGAGGGATGTAGTAGCTCTGGTTAACCTCTAACTCATCCTGGGCTCTCCTTGAGCCCTCTCCAACCTCAAATGTACTAGGCACATCCTCTAGCACTATGCTGATTCGAGGTACAACTACTCTATGTCCCATCTCTGAATCAGCATCATCCCCTGTACCCTCGACAAGAGCACTCTCATCCATAGCCTGTATTACACCCTCTGCTGAATAGGAGTCATTGCTTCTCCTGAGTCTCTGTCGTGGGGGTGAGTGGGTAGGTGAGTGTGGTGGTGATACTGGGGTAGTAGGGGTGTTTATCTGTGAGTGTAAAGTCCTATAATGAGATGGAGATACTAGAAGGACATGGGCGGGGTTTTGGGTACTCTCTGTAGTGTGGGGTGATGGTCTAGTAGATGGGCGTATAATTATGTGTGTGATACGGTGAGGGATACTAGAGGTAGTTTGGGTAGCCGGTGTGGTATGGTCATGTGATGGTAGTGTAGGCTCAAATGTGTCAGGGTGATCTTGAGGCATCTGTGTGTTGGAGTTCCTTGATCCTGGTGAAGTCTGGGTGATGTCGTGGGAAGGCATGATCTGTGACAAAATGGTACATATGTGTAAGTATCTTAAAATAATAACTAGTGAGGGTCAAGTGTATATAGATATACATATACATAGTACTCATAGTATACCACAAATTATATCATGCAGTTCAGTCAAAATAAGTCTCAAGCTGTCATGGCAAACACTTAGTATGTGACAAAGTATAACATGCAGTAGTGAAAATAAATCCCAAGCAACATGGCAAGCAAGGCAAGCGGCGGTCATAGAGACTTGTTTTTGAAAAAGTGGTTATAGTTTAGAGTTTATATGTACCTAGTTCTCTATAACCTAGGCCCTGATGTCAATCCGTAACAACCCCAAAATCAAACTTTGCGGAATCATAATACTATGGGGTGCTACGGAAATGGAAATCATAACACAAGGTATCAAGAAACTAATTACACCTTTCATAAAATATACTCATTCCATGATTTCAAAAATATAATTTTATTAGATATCAAATTTATTTACAGGGTTCTGGTCCCTAAAAAACAAGTCTTATTTATTATTCAAAAACTCATTGGTCAAGTATAATGCTGCCGCCTTGCCATTCCTTGCCCCTCTTTGCACAAACCTCAATACCAGAGAAAAACATGCTAAAAGTCAACTAAAAGCTGGTGAGTTCATAGATTTTAGTTAAAATCAAATATGTCATAGATATGCCAACAATTTTCATTTAAACATTTGAAATGTCATACATATGGTTTATTACGCTAGCTCTAAGTTCATGTAACCGAAGCTTTAACAGTTATGCATGCTCTAGATGCATGTAAATCATAAAATCCCTAGCAAGTGTTTATCACAGACACTTGAACATTGATATGGTATACGTTCGTTTGCCTATCCGGTCAAACCAACCGCGGACGTTACTCCCAATAGATCTATTTATAACATTCACGCTTCCTAACTGGAATTAACGGTTCAAGAAATTCGGGCAGTAGGGGACATATAAAACTTAGGCTATCCGTGTAATAATGTCCAGAAAATTTAGTTTTCCATGTTTCTTACCCCAAAACAAGTAAAAATAAAACGGGGCTATAAACTCACCTTTACTGGTCTGAACAGTGAATGTTGGGAAATTTGGGAATGCACGGCACCAACACGCAACCTATATTATATAATCATGTCTTAGTTTCAAGTATTAAATTTAGTTTCTTTCCGGTCCTAAATTACAATGTTTTAACGTTTTTTAGTTGTTGTCACTTTTGTGGCTACAAGTGTGGTTACTAAGGTCTCTCCTAAGGAAATGGTGAGATGTAACTCTACAACTAACCTAATGGTACGGTAATGAGGGTTTGAGATCTCTAATAGTCTAGGTACGAATTTAACTTAAGCCTAGTAGTGATATGTACCTTCTTATACTGTAATTGTGTAACCTATTTCGTATGTCTGTTAATGTTGATCCTTAGATTATGACTTAATATTGGTGGCGTTTATCACTTCACTAGTGAATGGTCTAAGAGTTAATATATATCATTAGTTCTTGGATTAACTTTGATTATAGAGTTCGCGTTATTATAATTAATCTATCATGGCTTATTTCTTTAGAACAATATATCGTCTAATCCATTCTAGTTTTATATTTATGTTATTACTAGTGACGGTTATTACCCAATAATTTTGTGAAGCTTAACATATATTGTTATCTGTAATAATTTATCTGGTTTCTCATCATGAACTATTCACACTACCCTAGTTTAAAGTTTTGTGTTTCAAACTAAATGATATATTTTTAGTGACGTTTGAGTTTATCTTATTTGATTGACATCTTACGTATATATATCCTGATGTGAGTTACAGTTTTCACCTATCGTGTATCTAAGTGTCATGTTTTTATTACACTAGTTTGTGTTATTATATATGTATCCCTAGTTAAAGTGTGTATTAAACCATTTGTATAACAATGCTCATATATAATTTTAGTCTAGTCGCGTTAATTGTCTTTGTCGTGTTTGGCATTTCGGCTATTCAATATTTTACGTTCTTAAGTGTTAATATACATATATATTTCAATGTGCATTATAATCTATTTTTATTGTAAATTTGAGTGCTATAATTTAATACATGAGGTTTCGTTAATATTTATATATCTCTATCTTTCCCGAGTGTTTATGATTTTCTCGTACCTATATGTTAATGTGATTAGAATTCTTCGCTTAGTTCTCGGCTATATAACCTTTATATCCTTATGTGTTTGAATTATTTTTGAAAAGTTTTTACTTTCGACTATATAAGTATGCAAGTCAGAGTTATAAAGA
The DNA here is from genome assembly GCA_021014915.2 of Artemisia tridentata subsp. tridentata. Classification (NCBI taxonomy): domain Eukaryota; kingdom Viridiplantae; phylum Streptophyta; class Magnoliopsida; order Asterales; family Asteraceae; genus Artemisia; species Artemisia tridentata. Next base: position 28,543,062 of record CP139506.1, on the reverse strand, counting down.
AATCTCGTTTTAATGTCTTTCGGATATTACTCGTCTAGTAGTTAAGTGAGTGCGAATTATTTTGTAACGGCTCTCGTTCTTATATTTGTTCGCGACATGTTTCACAATATTTGTTAACCGAGTATTTGCGCTACTTTCATCTATTGAGCTGCGATCCATGGCTCCATAGGGGGAAAATGTGAGTCGTTTATGGGTTGGGTCATCCCTAAATCTAGTGGGCCGAATAGGGTGTTCATAGACCCATCCGTGGGCTAGATTAAAGATTGTCACTTGGCTATTAAGTGGGTTGTCTTGCTAGTCCTAGTGGGCCTGGTCATTGAGCTGTTTAGCCTGTATCTCAGTAAGCAAAAATAGGGGAATACATCAAGTTACCAAGCCTCCCTGAGGTCCTCTTTTCGACACTAAATGGGTTGTAATCCATGGTCTTGGTTCTATTTCGTGACCAATATTAAGTACAAATCGATTTCAAACTATCTAGGTTTAAGTTGTGTTAGGGGTTTTTGGGTCCTTGGCTCTCTTTATATGCCTCGACAAAGGCATAAACGACCCCATAAGAAACTTAGCTAGTACGGCTCTACATTTCCTATATTCACTTATTATGGACATGTAATGTGGTTCATCATAGGTGAGTATTACGTCTGTGTACTTACAATCCTAGATGAGTTGTACTTGGGGTGATTTTGGTGCTATCCTTTTCATGACTTGGGTTCTTAGGTTAGGGTAAGTCCCTTCACAACTCAAGCTGCGTCATAGCCCACAAGGTTGGGTTCTAGGACTGTTATTGGTCTCAAATAAATCTTCTTCTACACGAGGTGTGTTCCCAGTACTTCCTGACCATCATCAGACCTAGCCTTGATGGTCAAGGGTTCGGTTGGGATCATGGGTGTTCATCGTGGGTTTTTGACATGACTTAGCAACGCGCGTCATACCACTCAAGTCCTCCTATTCTAGCCTTAACTTCCACAGGTTCGAATCAAGAATTTGTGGGCTTTGAATTCCTATACACATCACCTAAATTTATACTTTCCTCTCTAAACAACTCTTAGGTTCGAACCATGAACCCAAAAGAAACCAGTACTTAATTTGTCAACCATCTTCCTATGTCATCCTAACGACAACAACACCATGGTTTCCCCTACACTAACCCTTCTATACTAATTTGCCATTTGCTACCATAATGTTTCCAGGTTCAAAGCGTGAACCTGAGATTTCTGGTGACTTCGAATGAAACACAACCACAAGTACTTACTAGCTTAAATCTGCCAACTACCTCCTAAGCCACACTAACAACCACGACAACAACAATTTCCTCAAAGTCTTATTCGAACAACTAATCGTCAATTTTTTTCCCTAAATATCAATACTACTTTTATGGGTTTCAATCAAATAAATAAATAGTAATATCAATCCTAAACCTATTTTTATTCATCAATTTGACCTCATTTTAATTATCATAAATGGAAAAAAAATATAACCGCTAAGACTAATTAAACCGAATCAATATCGAACCTTACAAGGATTTTTGGAGGATAATTTCTTGAGTGAACCTTGATCCTGATAACCCACTGCTCCAATCCGATTATCCCCACCTCCAATTCGAATCACAATACTTCCACACTTAATCTTTCTTGAGAACCTCTCAGATTTTGATGGTGTTTGCTGATGGTTTGTGATTTGATGTCTCCATGGAGGCGTGGATTTATGGTGCATCGTGGAGAGTAGATCCATAAGGTCTTTCGGATTTGGGGAAAACAAAGCTTACTACATAGGTGCTATTTCCTTTTTCATGGCTTCTTATCCTAGGTAGACTCGTGATTTTGGAGAGGAAAAAAACTCTAGGTCAAAGGGTTTGATTTTTCGGCTAAGATTGAGATGGTGATGGTTCAAAATTTTTGGGGAAGGAGAAGGCAGACAAAGGGATAAGGGAATAGGGTTACAGTATTTCGGTTTATGTGTGATTGGAGGGAGTTATATTTATTTTAAGGATTGGGCATTTATTTTAAGAGTTGGGTATTTATTTTAAGGATTGGGTGGGTTAATTGTCAAGGTGTAGTAGTTTAATACCTGCGTTTCGTAAACTGTCTCAGATTCGAATCCGTCCGGGAACCGTTTCAAATATGTTTGTTTCTTTTCCTAGAGTCGTTTTGTAATTCTTGAATATCTTCCCTGAGTTCCATATTATTTACTAACATTTTCTGAACCTCAAATTTTATCCTTGGTTTGCGTGTGGTGTCTGTCCGTGTGAAACGGGGATAACCTCCTATTTTCAATACAATAATCATGGGATGTGATAACTTCACTGTTCCTTGGTGAGATTTTCGGGTGTCAATATGTGTAGGTCTGTTTCCCGTTATTATCACATAAGGCCAAATCAGATAGTTCAATCACAATAATTTAATTGTTATGAATTTAATATTATGACAAATTTACCATTTGTCACATCCTCCCCGTCTTAGGAACGAAAACCGTCCTCGGTTTTCACTCAAAAATACCCGAAAGGGTTTGGGTTCTGGAGGTTCTAGTGCTCTCTGGTCCTACTTTTCACATTTCTATGTGATGTGAGTGCCGAGTGTAACTCAATGGTCAAGATGTGCTTTAAAAGTTCTAAGGTGTAGAGGTCTCTCACAATGACTATTCCCGTCAAGGTATGATCCTCCCTGAACTAACCATAGGTGATCAGGCTATGCTTAGTTAATGACTGATAATGTGATGCTAGTTTTAGTTATCATGATATTTGGTTTCTTTGGGAATCACAACTAGTCATCACAGGTGTACAATAAAATTGAACATGTCTTAAAGTGATAAGGGTAAGAAAGGAGTCATTCATAACATCTTAATCCCGAAGGTCATCGAAGTTCACTATAGAGAGGTTCGTACAAAATACCATTACAACTTGTCTCTTAAGGACTACAATTATTCGAGAAATTACGACCTAAGGAAACCTAAAGGTGAATGTCATCAAGCGAAGAAAGAGTTCCATGCTGTAAGTCCATTCATCCTGCTATTCGGGTTTTGAGTGATCTTCACGCTTCCACTTCTTGGTCCGGAGCAAGCAGTCCTGTAGTGCCCAATCAGTCCATAATCCAGGAAAACTGCGGTGGTGAGTTTGGCATCAATTTCCTGAGCAAAAACCTCACAGTTCTTGGTTCGATGGTTGATCTCCCTGCAGTTTCCACACTTCAGGGGACAAGGTTTACGATGATGAAACGGGCACACATTTCACTTAGGCAGGTTTCCAGTATATCCCTTGTTCATTCTGGTGCCTATAGCAGGGGTACTAACACTTCCCCGACTCTTGGTGTGTTCTTCCAATTTTCTCTTAAGTTCAGCTGCTCTCCCAAGATTTATCCTATTTGTGGGTCCCGTTGGTCTCGGAGCCACATTTGGTTCTTGAGGCGTAGCAATCTTGGAAGTACTGTCATTCTCTCTCTGAAACGGGAAGAAATTTCCTAAATACCTTTCCCTTAGCTGAGCTTCTGTCTGGCTTATCTCGGGCTCATTGGTGCTTTCCCTTGACGGTGTGCAGTTGCACTATCTCTTTGCACCTTGGGATTCCAAGATTTTTCCTCCATTATTTTGATTTCACTGTATGTGCAGTACTTCCTACGCACCATTTCCTTAAAACTCCCCCAGGGCATTTCATAGGCAGCATCAATGCCTGTGATCTTCAGGTGGCTATTCCACCAAGCCTGTGCATCATCGATGAAAGTAAGTGAAGCATACTTTACCCTATCTTGTTTTGCATAACCACATGCTTGGAATATGACTTCCAGCCATTCCATCCATCTTATCACAGCAATAGTTCCCTCAGTTCCAGTTAGACTTCCAGACATGGCCTTTCGAAACTCCTGATAAGTACCAGTGTGGTTATTGTCATTTTTAGGTTGGGAGCTTCCGATCTCAGCTGTTGGGTTGTTGAACTTTGCTGCGGCTAGAGTTGCTGCCACGCAATGACTAACTAACATGTCTAACATGGCTGGGTTTATGATGAGCAGGTTTGCTCCATTCTCAGCTGAGGTAGTGGCAGCCATAGGTTGGGCTTGGACAACATTGGTTGTCCTTCCTGTCGGATTCATCTATACCATAAAAGATGAAAATGAGAGAGATCTTTAACAGGAGGTCATATATGTTTTACGATTGGTAAAGCACATATTAAGACGAGTAAATTTCTAAAGAAGACAATAAAAAAGAAGTATAAATGAAATTCATGTTCCTACGGTACATCCTAAATGCCCAATGTAGGATCTGGTAACCAATTGGAATCTTAATCCTAGATGTACATCAACACTTTAATCTATTGTCCGTAATAAGTTTCCTAATCCGGAATAGATTTCGTAATGAGGGTTTCTCCCATAATATCTTGAGGTTATTGGACGACTTTCACTCAGAATCTAAGTCTCATAGCTAATGTTGCAGTCTTTATAGTTTGGACTCCTAAGGTGTCTTTGGTGTTCTAAGAGTCAATGGTAATAAGTCTTATTTCATTGAGCATGTCGGGCTGCTACTTATAGTCTAAGTAATGGCGTTTACTAGTCTTTCCTAGGTTTGTTTTTGGCGTTTAACATCGAATTGCTAGAATCCTTGACCAAATTGGTAACACTAAAGGTCCACTAAAATGGTAGAATGTATAAACCTTACGATGAGAGTTTGGTCACTTTGTGAGGCCTTATAGTTTCTGTTAGATTACTAATTAGCTCAAGTAAATTTATGTGTTCCTAAAAGTTTCATGTTTTGCTGTCGATCCGGTAGAGGTTTCTTATTTGTGACTAAATCTTTCGAATGTATGTTTTCCTATCTTGGTAACTTCTGACAAAGTGTTATGGTACTTGGGGTCTACTATAGGTTCTGTCAATGTTTATAGGTCTTTGTGGGTAATGCCTCTTAGTTCTTACACTTTTAACTTTAGATGGATGATGTTGACTACTCCCAGTAGTCAATTTGTTGGCTCATCAAAGCATGGATTGCCTGGTGCATAAAAGTTTATCCTCATGTTGTTTTCTACTAAAAGTCAGGTATTTCGTTCCTTCAAGTACATCGTGCATTGTACTGGTCGTGGGACTTAAGGATCTAATTATGATTGTCGCACCATTTTGTCCTATGGTCACTAGGTTTTCTAGCCGTTTACGAGGTCATAATGTGCCTAATAGTTGTTGGTTCCTATGATTTGGTCAGATTGATGTCGTAAGAAATTAGGATTGAGAAGGGATAGTAAGAGACGTTAATCAGCGACGGTTGGATTTCGTAGATTTTTCAATTGAGTCGAGTTGTACTAGGAGTAAAATGAACCTATTAAGTTTTCTAGGTCAGATTTGTCCTTGTCACTATCACTAGAGTCACCGTAATACTCAAATTTTCATCTTATGTAATCCTTTTGGTTTCTCGGGATGAGGTAAGTAATCTGTCTTGTGGTTAAAACTTTGGGATCACTGTTTCTTGTGTATTATTTAGGTTAGATGAGAAAGGTGTTGGGTTTAGTTGACGGGGATATATTTTCTGGTGATGATGAAAGTAATTCTTCCGAGGGATTTTTTGAGAGAATGGTGGGGAGATTTGGGAACTTGGGGAAATTTATAACGAAGTGTTTGGTGATCTGTAAGTAGGGTTAAGTAATTGCGTGGATGTTGCGTTTTTAGGAAATTTTTGTGGGTAAAGGAAATGGACAAGGTATTTTTTTTTGAAAGATGGGATTATAACATCGTGATAATTTGTGAAGAGAAAATGATTAATAATGGGAGCATGTAATGAAGTGAACTTGTTATAGATAGAGAGTCGATTACATATTCTAAAAATTACAAGTTCACTAACAAAGTCCTACACTGACTGAGAACTACTCAGTTAAACAAGCTACTACTAATCATTACTAAGACTGGCTCCTAGTACTATCCACACGTCGGAACCTAGAAACAAGCTCTGCCAGCTGTGCCTCGACCTCTACCAGGCGATTTCTTAATGCTAAGTTTTCATCTCGATGTGCCTGATCCGCTCGTGATAATTCCGTAACCTGAGCCTCTAAAATCAACATTCTCCCGTGAGTCATCTGAGCTGCCTCTTGAGCTACGACCTGTGTCTGCTCAAGTTTACCCGCCCTATTTCCTAAATCAAGCATGTCCCGTTTGTTAGAGTGTGTCCTATCGTAGAGTCGGTGGATATCCCTGTCATACTGCTTGAAACGTGCTGGATGTAACTCATCAAATAAATTGGAGTGTAGACCCAGTATGTCGGTCTGTTAATCTAGTTGAGTCTGGATCTGGGAGATAGTATCAATCTCTGTAGCTGTTGGTGGTGTCGCTAGGAGTGAGTGATGTGGTAGCTCTGGGTTAACCTCTAACTCATCCTGGGCTCTCCTTGATCCATCTCCAACCTCAAATGTACTTGGGACATCCTCTAGCACTATGCTGATTTGAGGTACAACCACTCTCTGTCTCATCCCCGAATTAGTATCTTCCTCTATACCCTCGATAGGAGCACTCTCATCCACAGTCTGTACTACAACCTCTACTGAATAGGAGTCATTGCTTCTCCAGAGTCTCTGTCGTGGGGGTGAGTGGGTAGGTGAGTGTGGTGGTGAGGTAAGTGGTGGTGATGCTGGGGTAGTAGGGGTGTCTATCTGTGAGCGTAAAGACCTATAATGAGATGGAGATACTAGAAGGACGTGGGCAATGTTTTGGGTACTCTCTGCAGTGTAGGGTGATGGTCTAGTAGATGGGCGTATGATTATGCGTGTGATACGGTGAGGGATAATAGAGGTAGTTTGGGTAGCTGGTGTGGTATGGTCATGTGATGGTAGTGTAGGCTCAACTATGTCAGGGTGATCTTGGGGCATATGTGTGTTGGAGTTCCTTGAGCCTGGTGAAGTCTGGGTGATGTCGTGGGAAGGCATGATCTATGACAAAATGGTACATATGTGTAAGTATCTTGAAATAATAACTAGTGAGGGTCAAGTGTATATAGATATACATATATATAGTACTCATAGTATACCACAAATTATATCGTGCAGTTCAGTCAAAATAAGTCTCAAGCAAACATGGCAAACACTTAGTATGTGACAAAGTATAACATGCAGTCAAGTGAAAATAAATCTCAAGCAACATGGCAAACAAGGCAAGCGGCGGTCATAGGGACTTGTTTTTGAAAAAGTGGTTATAGTTTTGAGTTTATATGTACCTAGTTCTCTATAACCTAGGCTCTGATGTCAATCTGTAACAACCCCAAATTCAAACTTTACGGAAGCATAATACTATGGGGTGCTACGGAAATGGAAATCATAACACAAGGTATCAAGAAACTAATTACACATTTCATAAAATATACTCATTCCATGATTTCAAAAATATAATTGTAAAACCCTAAAATTATGATAATCTGAAACGACAAAATACCCTCTAATTTTCGGGTGTTTCATCATATCCGATTCGGGAACATGTTAGGGAAATGGAATTTTCACTCGTATCTATACTATTTAATAAATTCTGTAAAAATTAAGGTAAGTTCTGAAGACATATAGGCACGCGTTTGAATTTTTGGGAATTTTATTTCTGAGTTCTTATATGGATCATAAATTCGAAGAAACAGTACTAATTTATGTGTAAAATCTGTTAAAAGTTTAAAAGATATTAAAAAGGTATTAGGTGTTTATTTTTCAAAGTAAAGGGTTTAAATGGTCATTTTTCTGAAACTAATTTTACACCCTAATCTTATCATAATGACACTATAACCCCTAAACTTGTGATAATTGCATAATGAACCCTAAAATTATGAAAACCACCTTATGAACCCTAAACTTATGTAGATATCATTACGAACCCTAAACTACTAATATTGCCACATTTGATACTTTAAACTTTGTAAATGATAACCTTGAATATTCTTAATACGGAAACCTCCTAAATATGGAAACTTACTAATTCGGGAAACCTGCTAAAAAGGGAAAGTATACTCAAAAGAGTAACTTAATTAAATTGGACTTAAAGTAATATATGATTATTAATTCGTATAGGTTCCATGAAGCGGGAGTGACCTGGTGTCTCGTGAGTTATCTTTAGTTTGGTTTTGCTATCGAATAAGGTACAAATATTCCGACCTTCTCACAGGTTTCTCATGAACTCTCTCTCTCTTGTCTATCTTGCTCCCCTTAACTTGTGAAACTTGCTATGCTCCCCTTGATTTGTGAACCTTGCTATGCTCCCCTTGATAAATTGAACTTTGCTATGTTCCTTTGATACTTGACATAATTCGTTCGTCACCCTGTGACATGAATATTCAAATCCTTGGATACCTTGAAGGTTCATTTGATATTATAACTGGATGCGAAAACCTCTCTTAATTATATATGAAAATGTTTTGAGAAAAGCTATTTTAAAACGATGTTGTTGAGCACGATGCGATACCACTTTTAAATGTGATTTTACTAAAAGTTTTATGAAAATTACTTTTAAGACTATCTTTATGAAAGACTTTACTAAATATCATTTTGTGAAAGTCACTTATTGAAAGATTACTTCTAAATACGCGTGTGATATGAAACCTTTGAAATTAAATCTTTACCGTGAACCTGCGAATCATTGATTATGAACCTTTGATATGATCTATTTGAACTTTGATTTAAACCTTTGCTATAAACCCTATGCTATGATTCTTGATTTGTACCTTGACTTGAACTTTGATATAAACCTTGTATTTTAGATTTTCCCTTTGTAACCTTTGAATTTCATTTGTATTATTTAAGTCTTATGCTTGTGTTTGCTTTGATATGTCACCATAACGTAGTACTTCTACCCTTATCGGGTTGGGGTGTTACAATTATGGTATCAGAGCGACAGGTTGCGACTCGTAATACATTTACCCTTGGCTTGTGAAGTTTGGACCATTAGGTTTCCACTGTCGGCGCTCATAAGATAGCCTTGGAGAAATTGTTTTAGGATCTCCCCATAGGAACATAAGTTATACCGGTGAGGAATGGGTAGACTAGGACGTCTATGTAAGTAGCATTGCTTCCGCATCACTCTGATTCGTGCCTTTGTCTTTAGCTAAGCCTTATAAGAACATTTGTTTCAGAAGCTTGAAAGTTTGCAACCTAAGTTTAGTGACCAAGTAAGTTTGGAATTCCTCGATGACTACCTGGATACCTTGCACCATTTAAGTTCACTTCCTGATTTTGATCTCCACTTCCGACCTATTTGATAAATAGTTTGATACCTTTTCGACCATCCCGAAGGTCATTTAACCCAAATGTGTTTGACACATTCTATGAATTCATTACCCGTGCTGGATATAAATGTATCATCTAATGTTACTCTGTCCTGCAAAATCCATTACTACTCCTATGAGAACCCTTGTGATTATTAACCACGGATATAGGAAGTTTTGTTCCATTCCTTGAAAGTTGAACCTTGTCTAGCAACTAGTTCCTTGGAAGGATATGACGAAAATACTGTCTCAATATGGAATTGTTAACTGAACATGATGATGCTGATAACTGATGTTCCATACATCTCGCTTTTGACAGTTATACGATGTTCGTATTACCAATGATGTACACCCTACCTGCCACTTATGCTTTAAAGCTAAACAAAACTCCAACACTTTGAACTGTTCGTTTATCTATCTCAACACTATATTGAACCATGTACTTAACCTTGACATATGAACTATTCGTCTGACTTGACGACCGTACTCATCTTACGAATCCGTTTACTTTTGATATATCCAATTTTGAGGTCTTTAGGTTATGGATTGGATGGCTCTTCATAAAGCTGCCAGAGACTACCGTATCTGAAATGTGACTTTTAACAATCTGCTTCACCCTACTTTTGTTATGATCACTCTCAACCGCTCAAATCTGTTAAGATTAATGCTGCTATGGAAACATTTACTTCGATCTCAATTGATTGTCAAATTTTCTCCTGACACCTATTAATATCCATCCTTAGAAAGATTTGGCATTGGAAGTATTTTTTTATACAAATTTTTCGATATTCTCTGATGGACCTCTTGGAATTTTCCCTCCCGCTTGAGAAGTAGAATTGACTTTGAACCGATCTCAATTAATGAAACCATGATGCCATAGAAGTTGAGAAATTGAAGGAGCTGATGGAATATGATTTTGTTCACCTCAGTGTTCTCTTTGAATGCTCTTATTTGTTTATGAAGAAGAAAGAGGGAAGTATGCCGCGACGTATCAACTATCGTGAATTTAACCGTATCACTATCCATACTCATTATCCATTTCTGCGTATCAATCATCGATTTGTTCAATCTTTGAAACTCTGTATCAGACGTCCTCATTTAATGTTTGAAGGACTGAGAAAGTAACTACAAGAACTTCTAAAAAGGGGGATGACTAATTGAGAGTAACCTCCGTGAAGCATTTTAGTTTTATCCGTGAAGAGAAAGATAGGTGATGTGAAGTAGATATGAAATTTCCCTAAAACGATTCAGGAAGCTACTTTCGTACTCTTTGTAATCATATTGAGTTTTAAATGATGCCAAATGTATTGGCTATGAGCATCATGTTTTCGCGAGTATTTGGACAATTGTCATAGTATGACAGTGTGTTTGCGCTTAGAGATGAACGAAGAACACGTAGATCATCTTCATATTAAGTAGAATGACCCTTTATCCTGGAAGAGTTGATTTGATTGGCGTTCAAAGATTATAGCAGACAACATTACCAGGTATCTGGTGATGACAGCGGTTTGAGTTGGCGAATTTCGAACTGTGCTAGAAGACCTGTCAAAGACACGCAGTCTTGCTTCTCTATTCATTTTAGTAGTACTAAGATGAATTGAGAGCAGAAGCGGATTCGCGAATGGAAGAATACACGATGATCATGTCAGAGATTCACGTTACCACACCACAGTGTCCAGAAGAGGTGCCGAAGGCTTGAGGGACCAGACTCAAGTTTATAATTCCGTTCCACCCTATGATCATATGGACAGACGTAGACAGACTACTTGGAATTGGAAGAGATTTGAAATCATATATTGAAGGGATGAATTTTGAAGCAAACGTTTGGGTTTAGAAGAGTTGATTCTGTGAAGGATGAAGCTATCGATGACGTAATTCACTTCCTCTCAACCTGCTTAAATTTCCGTTATCTGATAATGAAGTCCTTTGAATGATTTAGGTTCTTTGTTAGAAATTCCGTTCTGTGTTCACTCTGCGTTTGTTGAATACCGAGTGTGGTATGAGAAATCTTGACGAATTATGGAAGAGACTTGAGATTTATGTGCATGAATGGGCGGATTTTTGAAACAACCACTTACTTTGGCTGAGTTGATTTGGGTGAGTGAAGGAGGATTGACGCTAGTAACGACGTACCTAAATTCTGATAGACATTCTGGGATTTCCGTTACTCTTACGAGTAGTTTTGTTCTTCTTTTAGTTATGTTGTTTGATTTTGATGACCTCTGATACTGTAGAAGGATTATGTGGCTTAAGATAGGTTATTTTTTTCACGACTTGAGATAAAGTATGACCATCATGAGGGCATACTTATATGATGCCAGTATTATGACGTCTGGCCAACGTAATAATACTTACATCATATAACGTGCACTTGTTGTGGGCATAGGATATTTCGAGAAGTGCCTTAGAGTTTTAGCAATTCTGATAACTATTTGGGATTATCTGTGTTAGTGAGACTTTAGGTTCATTCTACCTATGCATTTAATCTGATTTCACCGTTATGCGATTTGATACGTCTGGATTCTCGTCACGCGTTTTACTTACCTTTGCACTTCCAATAAGTGTCTTAGATTTGGTTGTAGAGTTTTCTATCGGTTGATGTTATCGACAATCTATTTTCTGTACGTTCTCATCTGGTTTGTCTAATCAAATTCGATGGATGGCATATCCGTCAAAATCTTATGTATTCCCTGTATCTCTTTCGAGAGAATGCGATTATCATCGGTTACGTTTGGTATATTATCCTTTGATTCGGATTCAGTATGGTATGTCTGTTCTGAGGAACTGAAGCTATTTTGGTTCAACAAGATCGAGTCATGAGAAACTAGTCATTTCACATTTTCGTTCACGGTCCGTTATGTTTTCCGTTTCGTTTCACTTCAATTTTCGAGGACGAAAATTTTTTTAGAGGGGAAGAGTTGTAAAACCCTAAAATTACGATAATCTGAAACGACAAAAATACCCTCTAATTTTGAAATTTTAAGAATTTATAAAATCACACAATTTGATATTATTTGAACTTAACCTAAAGTAATTAAAACCATATGTTACCCAATAAAATTAATCAAGTAAAACTTTACATTATAATTTGAAAATCACAAAACAAGTTCCTTAAACCATGACCTATTCTAGGCGATTTTTTTATGCGTCACTATACAAATTTTCGGCCCAAACTATTAAGATAAGAAGACATTAATATTGATTGATAATGAGCCCATAAGAAAATTGATCCATCCTTGTCTAGCCCAAGATCACCAAACACGGTTTGTTAAAAACTTATGTACCAAAATTTTCTTCAAGCCCTAAAAAGCTCTCCTCCTCCTCCTCCATCTCAATGGTACGGCTCATTCAAAAAAAAAAAAAAAAAAAGAAGAAGAAAACCCTAAGCAATCTTGTTCTTCCCATTCTATTCGATCCAATACCAAAGAAAAAGGAAGCTGTGATCATTATTTTTTCCATCCAATTCGTGTCATTCTTAAGGTAATCATATACACTCCATTTGATCCATTCGAATTTTGAATAAACCCTAATCAATCCATGTGTTTTCTTGTTCTTTCATTCGGCCAAAATCAAAAAGGAAGAGGGAATGGTTGGTGATTCGAGTTGTGGTGTGCTTGTGCTTCTTTTGGTCATCAAGGGTAATTTTGTATCATCCTTTCGTATTTAATCCTTGTCATGTTCTATTCATCTTGAAGTTCTTTTCAATATAATGATCACACATGATAATAAAAGATACTAAATAAAATAATGAATGAGAAACCCTAGTATGAATCGAATATGTATATGAATCTGAAATTGAATTGTTATGAACATGTTAAAATATGTAAGGATCGACCTAGATATGTATTAAACTCATCAATAATCATATTGTGTCAAGATATAATCATTTGTATATGAAAACCCTAAAGGATCACATATAATATTGAACCAGTTTTTTAATCAGGAAATTAGTCCGAATTTAATCGATTGAATCTTGATGATAACTAAGTATATTTGGGTTTTTCTTGAGTCTAAAATTAAATTCAATGAAAGAGCTTTTTGGGAAAATTTACCCTATAATTTTTAGAGGCATGGAAGACAACTTTTTGATTTTTAGAAAATTAAGTGTCAAATCGAATTCGTATGTCTGGAAAAACAGTCCGTGTGTTTCATTTATCGTTTTCAAACCATAACGAATTAGAAGGTGTCCTTTGAACTGAGTAATATATGTTATGTCTAGTAGTTACTTGAGTGTTTTTAGATTTTTATAAATTTTCTAGTTGGGGTAGAGAATTAATTACTTTTCGGGTGTTTCATCAGATCCGATTCTGGAACATGTTAGGTAAATGGATTTTTCATTCGTATCTATACTACTTAATAAATTCTAGAAAAATTAGGATAAGTTCTTAAGACATATAGGTACGTATGTGAATTTTTGGGAATTTTATTTCTGAGTTCTTATATGGATCATAAATTCGAAGAAACAGTACTAATTCATGTGTAAAATATGTTAAAAGTTTAAAAGATATTAAAAAGGTATTAGGTGTTTATTTTTCAAACTAAAGGGTTTAAATGGTCATTTTTCTGAAACTAAAGGACTTAACTTGTAAAAACATGTAACTTGGTAATATTACATTTTACACCCTAATCATATCATAATGACACTATAACCCCTAAACTTGTGATAATTGCATAATGAACCCTAATATTATGAAAACCACCTTATGAACCCTAAACTTATGTAGATATCATTACGAACCCTAAACTACTAATATTGCCACATTTGATACTTTAAACTTAGTGAATGATAACCTTGAATATTCTTAATACGGAAACCTCCTAAATATGGAAACTTACTAATTCGGGAAACCTGCTAAAAAGGGAAAGTATACTCAAAAGAGTAACTTAATTAAATTGGACTTAAAGTAATATATGATTATTAATTCGTATAGGTTCCATGAAGCGGGAGTGACCCGGTGTCTCGTGAGTTATCTATAGTTTGTTTTTGCTATCGAATAAGGTATAGATATTCCGACCTTCTCACATGTTTCTCATGAACTCTCTCTCTCTTGTCTATCTTGCTCCCCTTAATTTGTGAAACTTGCTATGCTCCCCTTGATTTGTGAACCTTTCTATGCTCCCCTTGATAAATTGAACCTTGCTATGTCCCTTGATACTTGATATAATTCGTTCGTCACCCTGTGACATGAATATTCCAATCCTTGGATACCTTGAAGGTTCATTTGATATTATAACTGGATGCGAAAACTTCTCTTAATTATATATGAAAATATTTTGAGAAAAGCTATTTTAAAACGATGTTGTTGAGCACGATGCGATACCACTTTTAAATGTAATTTTACTAAAAGTTTTATGAAAACTACTTTTAAGACTATCTTTATGAAAGAATTTACTAAATATCATTTTATGAAAGTCACTTATTGAAAAATTACTTCTAAATACGCGTGTAATATGAAACATTTGAAATTAAATCTTTACTATGAACCTGCGAATCATTGATTATGAACCTTTGATATGATCTATTTGAACTTTGATTTAAACCTTTGCCATAAACCCTATGCTATGATTCTTGATTTGAACCTTGACTTGAACTTTGATATAAACCTTGTATTTTAGATTTTCCCTTTGTAACCTTTGAATTTCATTTGTATTATTTAAGTCTTATGCTTGTGTTTGCTTTGATATGTCACCATAACATAATACTTCTACCCTTATCGGGTTGGGGTGTTACAATAATTTTATTAGATATCAAATTTATTTACAGGGTTCTGTTCTGTAAAAAACAAGTCTTATTTATTATTTAAAAACTCATTGGTCAACTATAAAGCTGCCGCCTTGCCATTCCTTGCCCCTCTTTGAACAAACCTCAATACCTGAGAAAAATATGCTAAAAGTCAGCTAAAAACTAGTGAGTTCATAGGTTCTAGTTAAAAACAAATATGTCATAGATATGCCAACAATTTTCATTTAAACATTTGAAATGTCATACATATGGTTTATTACGCTAGCTCTACGTTCATGTAACCGAAGCTTTAACAGTTCTGCATGCTCTAGATGCTTGTAAATCATAAAAGCCCTAGCAAGTGTTTATCCCAGATATGTAGGATCCTACGAAAATCCATTATAATAATCCTCATTGATTAAAGATAATCTCAACTTACTGTCCGATAAATCCCATTTTTAAGGGGAAATTAAAAATTTTCTTTTATTATCATTCTTACCACGTTACGTCATTACAATGCTCACCAAATAACGACACTAGCTCACGATTTGCATTTCGAGACGTGACTATTTCACAAGAACTAATATTTCACAAACCCCATTTTCACTAGATGCAAATCTCACTAACATTAACTAGTATCCAAGTATAAATACACAAATGACATTTTTTACAACTAATAATATTCTAAATACACTAATCCCATTTAGATTTAACTAACTGCAATTTGCCTAACCAACTACAAAGCCAAACGGGCTGTCTTAATTTCGGCCCATTACACGCTCCACCAGCCCATCACCATCCAAACTTACACGATCCAAGCCCACTCCCAAATTCAGTTTTAACTTTAGGGTTTTTGTGGAACTCGACAACCAAACACCCTCCAAAACGACTCGTGTTCTCTCGAATATTAAACACGACACACCCATATTTTTGCACCATCTCACTCACCACCCACTAGACTACTAGAACGACGAAGCTCAATACTAGAAGTCGAGATTTGATAAGATTACGAAGAGCAAAGCTTTCACTCGAAACTGACCCAAACTAGTATATGTAAAAATCACAAAACTTAATTGTTTAAACCCAAGCTTTTACCTACGAATTTCTAATGATAATGTTAACACTTCATGATGTTAAATAAACAGTTAGAGCAGCAGTAGAGAATTGTGGCTCACTAAACCCACTTGACCCTCATTTAAAAATATCAACCGAATATGTATACATTCCAACAACAAAGGACAAAGTTCTACAAATTCTCCCATACCTTCCAATGATTTCAAAGGTCAGAAGCATGCTAATATTACTGCCATGGTATAGTAGAGGCAAATGATTGAGCTTTGAGGGTAATATGGTCAAAAACATGCGTAGCTTACTTCTATATATTTCACCCTCTTCTAACAGCCCACATTGCTCACTTCTCCCTTATTTCACTCTCACTAAATACCTTAAAAACCCAGAAGCAACTCTTGTCTCACTTTGGGAAGCAAACGATGTAAAGGAAGTATACGTATAAAACGTATACCTTGGATTATAGCGACTGGACCATCTCTTGTGTTTCGTCCGAATCTCACTACCTCTTCACCACCTTTGAAAGGTGTAGTAAGTATCTACTAACCTTCTTTACTTCCATATCTCATGAACACAACACTATCATGCATCATTTCTTTACTTCGAACGTATATATATTCATTAATATGTGTAACCCAACATGAGTCGAACCTCCATTGTGGAAGGCTAAACAGCCATCCCACACTCACCACTTTCACATTAAGGTGACATTCATGCATCACATAGTATCGTCATTCGAGCATCTCCATCGTTATACCTTTATTAATAAGTGTGTTAGTTGCATGAAACCCACCAGAATGTGGCATGTCGCCACTGAGGAAAGTTTAGTGATCACCTTACACACTCTTGTCACGTTTAAGATATCATCACATGCGTCATTCGAACGTATCAAAACTCTAACATCACACGTACAAAATGTATGAGGAAAACACTTAGAATTATTTATGAAGTTTGCATATAAAAGGCAGTCCCAAGCCGTCTAGAAAATGACCCAAACAATCACGACTTAACTTAATCACTATATCTCATTTTCATACGAACCATTTGACTTCATGACAAGCTACCATTTTCATATATACAACTTGTAAAAATACCCAAGCTTCGACCCTCAAAAACAACCCAAGTGAAATGCATGAACCTTTTATATTACACGCTATAACTAAAACTGAAAAACACTTAGATATATTCTAAGTATTATACACATTCGAACTAGCCCAAGTAGCCTAGTAAATGACACCATAACTCACGATTCAAATAAATGACCATGTCTTATTTTTATACGACCCAAAAGACCCTACTGCTAGTTACATTTTTCATGCAAACATCATGCTAAAATACTCACGATTCGACCCTTAAAACAGCCCAAGTAACTCGTATGAACCATATTTGAAAAACCACTAAAACCCAATATTGGGCTTAAAATTGTAATTCGTTAAGGGCCCAATGTGTAAAAATAAGCTACTGATCGAATAATCTATTAAAATAAGCTTCATTTATCTTAAATATAACTCAGAAAAACACGCCCATCTTTTCCCTACTTTTTTTTGGACAATTTTGGACTAAAAATTTAACGCGATCTAACTGGAAGGACTGAAATTGCCAAACTGTGAAACTTGTGGACTGAAGCTGTGAAAACAGTTTATAGAGGACTTAAATTGACCATTGAATTAACTTCAAGCCTTATATGGACATATGGACAAGTTTTGGACTATTATTGGACTTTGGACCTAACGAAGGACTAACGGTGTAACGCAATCGCAGTTAGGTTAAAAAGTATAAAATCTGGAAAAGGACAAGGACCTACTGAATATACTTGACGTTCTTATTTCATTTTCCATTTTTCATCATTCCATCACTTCATATGCATTTTTACATATTTTAGTTATGTATTATGTAACTTTTCGTTATTTATTAAACGATTACACTTGCATATCATTTCATCATATTTTGAGGAGATAATATTTTGAGTCGAGTGACATAAGAATCAAGATAATATCATATATGATATTATATTTTTCTTAACTTGAGGCATTTTAAGCATATCACACTCACATCATCAAACCGTTATACGATTTCTCACTTTCACACTCATTGTTAGTTATAAGTCAAAATACTTAGACATCCCTCATATTCAGGTCTCGTAGTGAAGACATTTCCGCGATCGTTCCTATAATCTTACTTGGTTTCATAATTCCATTTTGTCAGATACACTCCAGGTGAGTCGTGGCCCCTACTTTTAATATTTGTTTTAATAACTCTTTTGGGGGAGATATATGCTTCAACTGTTTTAAGTATTTTCATACTCTTAAAACTCAATTGATTTACTCAAATTTATCAACTATGCTTTACATGTTTTAAATCACCCTTTGGAAGGGATATATGTTCGTTATACTTGCAATTTGCTTGCTTAGCTTAAAAACTATATTTGAAAAATAACATTTTCAAACTACTTGTTGTAACACGATACTGAGACTCATTATATGCATTCATATAACAACTGAATGTACTGTTAACTTTACTTTGATATTTCTACATTTCAACAAGAATTGATTTCCAAGACTAAAGTACGCATATTCTATGAAACCCCTGAAACCTATGTTGCCTAAGTTTACTATATTGCCATAAAGTCCCTCGATCGTGAGCCATTAATCACTACAGTGAGCGCGAATATAGTGAACAGCTTCGAAACCTGTTAGAGGCTGACGACCTATCCCACTAGATACTGGACGGAATGCCTTATGGTTAGTCGTATTTAGTCGCGATACACTATATTTGAAAAATAATAGGAAGTGGCAATCACCTATTACCTGAGGGCAAAACCATCAGTAACCTGATGTGACTCCGCCGTTTTACGGTACCTTTGTTAACGTTTTACGCGTCATGAGACTTAGGGCAATATAACTTTATGAATATATATGTCCATATATGTCCATATATTAGGATACAGCTGTATTTAGTAAATCACCACTCCACACTGATAGACTTCAGACTTTATACTATTGTTTTCACTATGTGTTTGAATTATGTATCATGTACTTGGAACTTAACTGTTATCATACGTGACTTAGTTGTGTCTTCTGATGAAGACAGCTCACTGCTGGGTATATTGTTACTTTTAAAAGTTGAACCATCATTTCATTTCAAGCATATAACAACGTAATTCATTTTCATTTAAACTTGAAACCTCTAATCATCTGAGTTCGTAAACGATTTACTCGTGAATTTTACCAATTGCAAACTTGCCATTTACTTCTGAAAGTACTAGTATTTATTTCAGTTATCACTGTACACTTCTTGAATTCATTGAAAGAAAGTTATTTTCTAATAAACTCCGCGAACTCACCAACCATTGCGTTGACATTTTAAGCATTTTATCTCAGGTAATTAATGGAGCAGGACAAGGCACGGAACGGGCATCTTATACTCTGATAAATAAAATGGTGTAAAATAAAATATGTCATTCTTTCCAAATTACTATACTTTTGTGGGATCTTCAAATCAGATATTTCACCTTTGTACCAAAAACTATAATTTTTAATGACATATAACTTTCAAAACGCCTTTTCCAAGCCGTTTTCTGAAATTTTGACTTCGATCCTCAGTGTAACACCCTAATTACTTTCCGCTGCCACATAACAAATTAGGGGGTGTTACAAGATACTTGAACATTGATATGGTATACGTTCGTTTGCCTATCCGGTCAAACCAAACGGGGACGTTACTCCCAATAGATCTATTTATAACATTTACGCTTCCTAACTGGAATTAACGGTTCATGAAATTCGGGCAGTAGGGGACATATCAGACTTAGGCTATCTACGTAATAATGTCCACAAATTTAGTTTTGCATGTTTCTCACCCCAAAATAAGTAAAAATAAAACGAGGCTATAAATTCACCTTTAGTGGTCTGAACAGTGAATGCTGGGTAATTTGGGAATGCACTGCACCAATACGCAACCTATATTATCTAATCATGTCTTAGTTTCAAGTATTAAATTCAGTTTCTTTCCAGTCCTAAATTCCAATGTTTTAGCGTTATTAAGTTGTTGTCACTTGTGTGGCGGCAAGTGTGGTTACTAAGGTCTCTCCTAAGGAACTGGTGAGATGTGACTCTACAACTAACCTAATGGTACGGTAATGAGGGGTTGAGATCTCTAATAGTCTAGGTACGAATTTCACTTAAGCCTAGTAGTGATATGTACCTACTTATATTGTAATTGTGTAACCTATTTCGTATGTCTGTTAATGTTGATCCTTGGACTATGACTTAATATTCGTGGCATTTATAACTTCACTAGTGAATGGTCTAAGAGTTAATATATATCATTAGTTCTTTGATTAACTTAGATTCTAGAGTTTGTGTTATTATAATTAATCTTTCACGGCTTTTTTCTTTAGAACAATATATCGTCTAATCCGTTCTAGTTTTATATTTATGTTATTACTAGTGACGGTTATTACCTAATGATTTTGTGAAGCTTAATATATATCGTTATCTGTAATAATTTATCTGGTTTCTCATCATGAACTATTCATACTACCCTAGTTTAAAGTTTTATGTTTCAACAATTTTATTCAAACTGAATGATATATTTTTAGTGATGTTTGAGTTTATCTTATTTGATTGACATCTTACGTATATATATCCCGAAGTGAGTTACAGTTTTCACCTATCGTGTATCTATGTGTTGTTGGGTCAGTCCTAGATAGATCTTTGAGCCTTGTGAAACCGGTAGAATGCTTATGTAATCACAAATAAACTACAAGAGAATCTCTAACAATAAACTTTATGTTTACGGGGAATATAAACACAAGAGTTAAAGAAGAAATAACTAATAAACACTTGATCCTCTATGGATCTATATTAACTATTAAAACAGTTTTCAAGGTTGTACATTGTTCATAGCCGTGTGTTTCTTTTATACTCCAAGAAACCCTAATTCGGCATTCACTACAAAACATGTAGAGGATATATGCATTATCACTTCATAATATAACTCATGCATATCTCTTTCTCTAACAAACTTCTAAATATACGGGTTTTACTATTTCTATAACCCGCAGAAACAATACTAGCAGCAGTAACCATAATGTGCTACCAGCAGAAACAATAAAACTATTATACCAGCAGGAACTATATACCTGCCAGCAGAAACCAATACTATACTAACAGCGGCATTGTATTATTACATATTTATTAAATCCTAACAATCCTCCCCTAAAATTGAATTTGACATGGTTAACTTCAAGTTTCTAGATAGATCTTCACATCCAAAGCATGAGGATTGAACTTAAGCAGCAACATTAGGTAACCTGCAGCAACATGGTTAGAACCAGCAGCAACAAGTAACCATCATTAAGACCAAGGATCCAGTAGCAACTCCTAAGTATCAGCAGCAACAGGAACCAGCAGCAAAATGAGTAGATTTGATGAGCCTTTACCAAGTAGCTACTCACTCTTGGGCTAGCTAGTCATTTGGTGGAATCATGGCATCACCCAGGTGAACTAGTAACCAGTCCAACACTTAGAACATGAATCAATGGTGTGTTGGAATACCCTAATGATTTTTGGTAAACCATCACAGCTATAAACAGATTTGAGATGTCTTTACCTTTAGCCGTTTGCTCAGGACTAGCCAATTCTTGGTTCATTACATAACCTTGGTGAAGTGAGTACCAAATATGGTTTTCCACTACCTTTACCACAAGGCATACTCTTGTGGGCTAGCCAATTCTTTGGAACCCTAAATGGTAACATCCATGGTGAATTGATGACCATTTCAAATCTTAGTAATGAAACATCGGTGAGTTGAATACCCAATAGTTTTGAGCAAACTATTACAGCTGTCAACGGATTTGATGATCACACCAGAGCAGTACCCTTATGGTGAGTCAACTCTTTCTTATGTGTTAGACATGGTGAGTTGAGTACCATTTGGTGTGTGGTAATTAACCAACACTCAAACCCTGAAAATAGTATATGCCAATAGCTAAAAATATACAAGTTAGTTAGATACATATATTGTTGATATAAATAATGCCTAAACACGTTATTAATATTTTTCGATATCTCTACGTTTTGATAATCACAAAATGTAAAATCATTAATCGGAAAATTATGACGTAAACAAGTATTTAGTTGTAAATATCTATTTCTACAACTCAAATCACTTAAGGTATGAATGAACTAATGCTTAATGCATTATATGATCAAAGGAACATTTTCTTAATAACTAGATTTTTTATAAAACATCAAAAACATTTTATATATTTTTGAAAAACATTTTTGGCATTAAATAAAAATGTTTAATCTTTTATAAAAATATGAATTCAAATTTTTAACCAAAATCAGTTAAAATGTTCCAGAAAAACCTTCCCCACAAAAGGACAAAATTGGCCAACGGACAGAAGGGGCGGCCCCCTTAATTTTACTAGGCGGCCCCCTTAATTATTAAGGGGACCGCCCCCTATTTAAGGGGACCGCCCCCGCTCCAGTAGACCTCCAGCTGTTCAATTTTTCTCCTATAAATACCAGCCTTCTCCTGGACTTTTACTCACCTTTTGCACACTAAAACTTTCTGTTTTAAATCATATTTCATATCTTCAAAATCCTTTGATCATATAATCTTAAGCTTTGGTTTCTAAGTGATCCAAGCTTCCACCACCAAAAGTGCAAAAGAAGAACTCTACTTCAACTAGTGAAGAAGTGTTATTACTTACCTCATTCAATTGTGTTGTTGTGTAAAGTGTTGTGTAGTTGTGATAAGTAGATCCAAGTGTAATTACGTAGTGGTGTTGTAAATTTGTTGTGAAGTAGTTGTGAATAAGTAGTTGTGAAGAACTAGTCGTGAAGAAGTTGTGAAGAAGTCGTGAAGAAGTCGTGAAGCCGTTGTGAAGAAGTCGTGATTAAGTTGTGTAGAAGTTGTGTATAAGTTGTGAGATTGGTTCTAGCTACGATTAGGACTCGGCATCTAGCTTTGTGTCGTTAAGCCGGTGTAAGCTAAAGTTGTGTAAGGTTTCTCCGCCATAAGGGAGTTTGTTGACATAGTGAAGAAAACTCTCGAGTAGGTGACTCGAGGAGTGGAGTAGGGCAAGGAAGGTGTCCTTGTAGCCGAACCACTATAAATCTCCGTGTTGTGGTTTGATCTTTCCATCTCTCTCTCTTATTTCATTACATTTACATTACTTGCATTACTTATCTATATTTGTTTATATATGTTCATATTGATCAAGAGTTGAATTCACATAAGATAGAATCGAAGTTTTTAAAAAGTAAACAAAAGTTTTCATAAATTAAAAAGACGTAAAACTATTCAACCCCCCTTCTAGTTTTCCACAATTGGTATCAAGAGCCACGTCAAACAAGATTTTTAAAATTAACTGTATTTTAAAACTTGAAACGATCTATGGAATCTGAAAAATATTTAGAAGGGCAATCTATGCAAAGACCACCACTATTTGAAAGTGATGGATTTTTATATTGGAAAAATCGATTCGAAACTTATGTGAAGTCAAAAGATCTAGATCTTTGGCATGTTATTACTAATGGTGATTTTTTACCTATTCAACATAATCTTGAAACTAAAAAGGATGAAATTGTACCTTTTGAAAAACAAAGTGATGATTTAAAAAGAAAACTTTCTAAAAATAATGAGGCTAAAATGGTTATTTATAATGCGCTACCACGTAAAGAATGCGAAAGAATCTTTATGTGCGAAACCGCAAAAGAAATTTGGAATTCTTTAATAATAACTCACCAAGGTAATAATCAAGTCAAAGATAATAAAATAGATCTTCTTGTTCAACAATATGAACAATTCACGATTCCGGAAGAGGAATCAATTGATAATGCATTTGCTAAGTTTAACACAATCATCACAAGTTTAAAGGCACTTGATGAGAGTTTTTCTAGTAAGAATTTTGTTAGGAAATTTCTTAGGGCTCTTCATCCAAAATGGCGGGCTAAAGTTACGGCGATTGAAGAATCAAAGAACTTGTCAACTCTTCAACTTGACGAGTTGATTGGCAACTTGAAAGTCTACGAAGCAATAATCAAGAAAGACTTCGAGATGGTCAAAGGAAAGAAAGAGCAAAGCAAGTCAATTGCGTTGAAAGCTAGGAAAGCATCAAGTGACGAGGATAGCTCAACCTCCGAAAGTGATGATGAAGAATATGCCATGGCCGTAAGAGACTTCAAGAAGTTTTTTAAAAGACGAGGAAGATTCGTTAGACAACCACATGACGAAAGAAAAACACTCCAAAGAAACAAAGACGACAAAGGTAGCAAGAGCGAGAGGAAGTGCTTCAAATGCGGTGATCCAAATCATCTCATTGGAAGATGTCCTATGATGTCAAAGGAGCAAAACCAAAAGGCGTTCATTGGAGGAGCATGGAGTGACAGTGAAGAAGACGAGAAAGAGACCACAAAAGAGGAGAAGTGTCTTATGGCTAAGACATCAAGTGAGGTACGTTCCGAAACTGAATACTTTAGTGATGAAAATTTATCATTAGATGAAAAAGACCTAGATAACGAATATAATAGGTTATGTATATTAGGCCAAAAAGTAATGACTAAAAATAAATCACTAAAACACATTAATAATCAATTAGAAAAAGAAATACTAGAATTAAAAACTAAACTACATATCTTAGAAAAGGGAAAAGAAATTCTTGAATGTAAAACATGTCAAGAAACTAAAAATGAAAATGAAATACTTAAGGAGGAAATTTGTAGGCTTAACAAATTCGAAAATAGTAGTAATTCTCTTAGGGAAATAATAAGTATTCAAAGAGTATCAAGTGATAAAACCGGATTAGGATTTAATTCAACTAAGGATTCAAATAGTCAAACTAAAAATGTAAAGTTTGAATGTGAAACTAGTGAGCAAAAACCTTTAGAGTCAAAACCTAAGTATATACTTATAAAAGATAGAAAAATACCCATAGCTAGTAATGAGGAAGTAAAAACCTTTTATAAACCATCTTTAAAAAATGAAGTAAAATACTCTAAACCAAGGTTAAGGTCAAAAACACCTCCACCTAGAAGACCACCTAGTCCTCACCCTCGGCCTAAAACTCCTCAACCTAAAAGAAACCAAAATATACCAAACCGTCATAATAATAGTTACCCAATGTGGAATTACCCAAATCCACCAAGCTACAATCCTTGGGGAATACTTCCACCATATATGCATCCGAGTCAATTGCAAACCATGTTTGGGCCAAACAACTATGGACAAATGAGATCATGGGGACCAAGTGGCTAGATTGCATACTCATCGGGAAAGGCGTTATCTCTTTCGTAATTGACTTTTATAAGTTAATATGCTTTGAAGAACTTGAAGACCACATGTTGAAGACCAAAAGGTACGCCGCTCTTTCATGCTCACCATTATATGCGTAGATAAATGAACTAGCCAATTGCATGCCCCCATTAATCTTTTATGCCTAGTATGTTAGTTAGTAGATTATTCCTTATACATATATACATACCTATACTACTATTTATACATACTATATATATATATATATATATATATATATATATATATATATATATATATATATATATATATATATATATATATATATATATATATATACGCACATAACCTAGATACGTCATTTGTTGACTATCTAGAACTAAAAGAAATTGTTCGTCCTCGAACCTTTTTCTTCCCCCTTTGCCTCTTTTGAACTTTAACGTTCAACACGAAAATCTTCCGTGTCCACTGTCACATAACTCATGGTGATGAAGAGAAGTGAGTTAAGTGGATTAACGTAGAAGTAGCACTTTGACCGTCGAGTCAAGAAAACTATGGATGAAACAAACTCCCGTCACCGCCAGCACCTATCTCCGTCATTACCTCATCATTCCTCAAAATCTACTCAACATCCCACACTTACACATAATACTAATATATATATATATATATATATATATATATATATATATATATATATATATATATATATTATATATATATATATATATATATATATATATATATATATATATATATATATAAGCACATTTCTTCCCAATCCTTAAACCTCCTGTCGACTTGACGTCTTGAGCATTTTGTCCAAAATTATCAAGATTAAGTTTATTAACATAATGTTAATAAAATGTGTCAAGTATTCCTTCTTCGTGCCAATAAACGTATTTTTGATATATTATAAATATATACATATAAATATTTTGCCGTCAGAAACAAAAATCAAGAAATTCTAAAATTTGGCAGGCGGCCCCCTTAATGTTTAAGGGGACCGGCTAGTAAACGGGGGCGGTCCCCTTAATGTTTAAGGGGGCCGGCCTACTGTTGCTGCCAAAACGAATTTTCTCCTTGAAAACTTTGCCAAACACCCCATTTTTCAAACACATTTCACTCCCACTCTGCTGTATACGAACTGCCATCACAAATCCATCATCAAATCACCTCTTCGAGTCAATTTCACAAAGGGCAAACATCTATACATCGATTAGCAACACGTTTAGTAAGTTTTTCATTATACATTTCATCTAATTTCATTCAATTTTGAGTCTAACCTTAATTAGGTCTTTTACTAAACTTTCTTTTAATCCATAATTTGTTAAAATTAAGTCTATAAATCTTATAACCAAATGCTCCCCATAGGACTAGAATGATTAATCAACCTAGAAACTAAGTAATTAAAAAAACCATTATGTCAAACTAATCACTCCTTTTCAAAACTAATCATATTGTTGAATTATGCCATAAACACATGTTAAAACTAATCACATTGGTTTATTACAACTCACAAATCCTAAAAATATATTTTTCGAATCATAAAAAAATGTTTTTGTTAAATATAAGAGAGTGTTTGGATTAGGAGCTAGAATCATCAAAATTTAATCAAAATTAAGTTCATAACTACTTGTCAAGTTTATAAACATACAATTAGTTGTTTTAAGTCATCAAGATACATAATTCATATGTATATTGAAATTTTACTAGTTATTTTCTTATTTAAAGGAGCGTTTGACACAACATTTTGAAAGAAATTTTTGAGTCAAAATCTAAGTTACTTAACATAAACACTCGTAAGAAATAGCTAGATATACAATCCAATGTTTGTCTAGCCACATTTCAAGGTAGCTTATGACGTATAAAAGAACGTTCGGATATTGTTGATTTCTTGTCATAATGTCCTTATAACTATTCTTTAACATCATAAACTGCATTTCAAGCGAGTTAAAAATTAAAACTAAGGAACATTGTAAACTACTTCTTAGGATTTAAGTTTTAGAGTCAAAGTATGTTTACGTTCCACATAAGTAGCATATATAATATATGCATGTCATTTTCTTATTTTTCTTTGTTGCTTTCTTGTATAGGTGAAAATGCCCAAAACTACAGTCGGTGATGTCTCCAAAACAAAAGAATATATTCCTAAAGTCTCTGCCACTCCAGGCATTTCTCCTGCTATTGCTTGTTTCTATCGTCCCATTGAAGATAGAAACATTCATGAAGGGAGAGTTGTCTATCCATCGTTCTATGAATCCGACTATATCGAACGAATGTTCTCCAATGTTCGTCTTGATTGTCTCTACAAAATCAATGAGCTTATCATTCCCCAATTTGTTCTTGACTTCTATAGCCAAGTGATGGTGCAAACCAATCCCAATGGCTGTATCCTCATATCCTTTATGATTCAAAATGAATTCATTACTCTTACTCTCGCTCAATTTGGTCAAATTCTAGGCATTCCCTACTCCGGTCAAGCTGTCTTCTCTAATGAGTGGGATCTCTCATCTCTTGAGCAACATCGACCTCAATATGGTCCTTACTACTCTGAGATTCCATCCTCTGAAGAAATTCGTCAATATCTTGGGCTAGATCGTGGTACGACTAGCCGGAGGATCAAGTCAAAAGATGTTGACATCCATGCTAACCAAATCCTTCTCAAGGAGTTACGCCCCGACATAAAGCGTTGGGAAGAACTCATTCGTGAGAATGCGTTCGGTACCGGTGGTCACCGTGATCATGTCACGGCGAGCATAGCTCATATGTTGTACTGTATTGTCACTGAAAAGCCGTACAATTTGGCATATCTCTTTGTCTTCCGTATCATGTCCGCCAAAAACACTCATAATGCAAATCTTCCGTATGGCATGTTTCTCACTCGCCTCTACAATCATGTCATGATGCATTATCCACATCTTCAGAGTCCAATTTATGAGTCTGTTCAACCGGTCCTTAATCCTCTTGTTCGTGTCCGTGAACGTCGCCCCCGAAGCGACAAGGGAAAATCTCGTAAATCTGTCTCTCTTCCACCTCGTGGTTCCACGTCACATCGAGGAGACGATGATGATGATGATGAGGAGGAAAGCGCAACACGTGCTAGTACCCCATCACCAAGGACCTTTGTTCAAAATCTTCCGGATCTTGATTACACCGAGTATCAAGTTCCTTCTCCTTCCGAACGAACAGACGAACTGCTCTTTGAAAGACAAACCGAACTTCTCAACACCACACAGCAGATGCATCAAGAAGTAGGAGGAGGTTTCAAGTCTATTGGAAAGACACTTGGAAAAATGTTTGGAAAGAAGAAGAAATAAACATATTTGATGAATGGTCAATTGATTTTTATTGATGTTGTGATTAGACACTTATATGTAGTATTATTATCTTGACATTTGCTTGCTATGACTTTTATTATGTTAGTTGATAAACTTATTAGAACCTAGCTACTAGTTTATTTGAAATTATATGACTATGCTTCTAATATGATTTTTTTCTAGTCTTAAATATGTATATTATTTATTTTAATATGCAATTGATAATATTTAATCATTCTTGATGTACATGATCCAAATGGAACTTGCTGCAAAGACACCCTAAAAATGACCTTTTTCTGGAAATTTTTCAAATTTGGTCGCCTGGGAAATCACCAGATGGGCGGCCCCCTTAATTCCTTAGGCGGTCCCCTTAATTTTTAAGGGGGCCGCCCAACAATTAAGGGGACCGGCCATCTGGACAGTAAAATTTACTGTTTCCTTTTGCATCTTGTGACCACTTTTACCTAGCCCCAGCTACCATTACCCTTAATGCACGAACTGGACTTGGAATATTACCACAAAACCTCCACAATTTGCCTAAATCAACCACATTTTCACAATATAAAAACCCTCCTTACAATTACCTTTCACTTCATCAACCATCACCTTCATCAAACACCCATTTTCATCCACAATGCTATCACCAAAATCCTCCATCTCTAAGACTTCAAGGAAACAAAGACTTGTTATCATACCACCAAAACAACCTTTCATTGACCTAACCCAAGATGACATCAAAACTCCATCACCACCACCTCAAAATTCATCCCCAAGTGCACCAAATGCACCATCAAAAACACCATCCACCCATGGAGCTTCATCTTCCTCCATTCCATCCACCTCATCCATAAATGACTACATCCACACTCACCTAACATCATCACCAAGAGCATCATCACCACCATCCACTCAAGAACCTTCATACACCCAACTTGCCATTTCCCTATCACCCATCACACCTCTTGATGCTCACTTTTCACCATCACCAACCCCATCACCATTCTTTCCTATACCTTGGGCAATGCTTGAAGCCCATGGTGATAATTGTCTTTGTTGCGTCCATAACCGGACCTTAATCTTTGGTCTTAGAGATGAGATACACTACATGTTTTCATCTCTTGAACACATGATTGCCAACCCACAACCACCACCTCCTCCACCTCCTTCACCCACTACACCACCACCACCTCCATTTTCACCCAATTAAGCATATGCAATGCTTAAAAATAATTTTTCAAACCCTTCTTGTAAGCAAGCTCCATGGAAGACCATGTACCTCTAAGATGATTATGTAGTTTCATTAGTAGTTTTTGTTTGTATGCTTGCATGCTTCATGTTGTAATCTTTTGGTTGTGTACTTATCCACAACATCTTTATTAAATGAATGATCTTATTCTATATGCTTGTTTTTTTGTTGTTACATATACTTGTGCTTCTAACATTTTTTTTTGCAAGCGTTCCATAGCTCGTTTCCTTGGTGCCCCCAAACGAGGGGGAGTACACATCAAGGGGGAGTTCTCGTCCCGACAAATTTGATTCTAAAACTTGTCGGCTTAACCTTTTTGATTCTACAAAAAGGGGGAGAAATAGATGTAAACTCACTAAATACTTGTCTAAAAACTTATTTTTAGATTTAATGAGTTTAGATTTTGTAATCATCAAAAAGGGGGAGATTGTTGATATAAATAATGCCTAAACACGTTATTAATATTTTTCGATATCTCTACGTTTTGATAATCACAAAATGTAAAATCATTAATCGGAAAATTATGACGTAAACAAGTATTTAGTTGTAAATATCTATTTCTACAACTCAAATCACTTAAGGTATGAATGAACTAATGCTTAATGCATTATATGATCAAAGGAACATTTTCTTAATAACTAGATTTTTTATAAAACATCAAAAACATTTTATATATTTTGAAAAACATTTTTGGCATTAAATAAAAATGTTTAATCTTTTATAAAAATATGAATTCAAATTTTTAACCAAAATCAGTTAAAATGTTCCAGAAAAACCTTCCCCACAAAAGGACAAAATTGGCCAACGGACAGAAGGGGCGGCCCCCTTAATTTTACTAGGCGGCCCCCTTAATTATTAAGGGGACCGCCCCTATTTAAGGGGACCGCCCCCGCTCCAGTAGACCTCCAGCTGTCCAATTTTTCTCCTATAAATACCAGCCTTCTCCTGGACTTTTACTCACCTTTTGCACACTAAAACTTTCTGTTTTAAATCATATTTCATATCTTCAAAATCCTTTGATCATATAATCTTAAGCTTTGGTTTCTAAGTGATCCAAGCTTCCACCACCAAAAGTGCAAAAGAAGAACTCTACTTCAACTAGTGAAGAAGTGTTATTACTTACCTCATTCAATTGTGTTGTTGTGTAAAGTGTTGTGTAGTTGTGATAAGTAGATCCAAGTGTAATTACGTAGTGGTGTTGTAAATTTGTTGTGAAGTAGTTGTGAATAAGTAGTCGTGAAGAACAAGTCGTGAAGAAGTTGTGAAGAAGTCGTGAAGAAGTCGTGAAGCCGTTGTGAAGAAGTCGTGAAGAAGTCGTGATTAAGTTGTGTAGAAGTTGTGTATAAGTTGTGAGATTGGTTCTAGCTACGATTAGGACTCGACATCTAGCTTTGTGTCGTTAAGCCGGCGTAAGCTAAAGTTGTGTAAGGTTTCTCCGCCATAAGGGAGTTTGTTGACATAGTGAAGAAAACTCTCGAGTAGGTGACTCGAGGAGTGGAGTAGGGCAAGGAAGGTGTCCTTGTAGCCGAACCACTATAAATCTCCGTGTTGTGGTTTGATCTTTCCATCTCTCTCTCTTATTTCATTACATTTACATTACTTGCATTACTTATCTATATTTGTTTATATATGTTCATATTGATCAAGAGTTGAATTCACATAAGATAGAATCGAAGTTTTTAAAAAGTAAACAAAAGTTTTCATAAATTAAAAAGACGTAAAACTATTCAACCCCCCTTCTAGTTTTCCACATACATACATACATACATATATATATATATATATATATATATATATATATATATATATATATATATATATTATTTTATTTTAAATAAACAAAATAAATATTTAAGAAAAGAAAGAAGAAAGATATACAAAAAGAATGTTAAAGAATACCATGATCAATTAGAAGAAACTCTGGCAGCACCAAGTTTATTCTTGATAAGCCTAATCAACTGTTCAGCCATTGTCAGATCATTACCCACACAATCAGTAGGAATTTCTAATTTGTGCTTAAGCATCTGCTCCATAAGTTTCACTGAGAGTGGACATGGACATTGGAAAGAGGATATAACTTCTAACTACACACGACACAAACTTCAAACCCTTAATAACCCTCAATCATCAAAACAATGAGTGCTAAACCTGACATTGTTGAAATTTCATCCGATTCATCTTCTAAGTCATCATTAAGTGATGAGTGGAAGAAGTATTTTCCACCATAATCTGACCATTATGAACCCAAAACCAAAGGCAAAGGCTGAAGAAGCATCTTCTGATGGACTTCCAACTCCCCCACCCTATGTGAATGACACAAGCTCAGATTATGAGCTTAAGTCAATGCCAAGCTATGTGTCCTTCTATGAAGATTCTTCTGATGAACAAGCAGCAGTGACTTCAAAGTATGTGGTTGTGGCAAGCTCTACTCAAGTGATAACGCATTCCCACCCAAAACCAGGGAAAAGAGAACAGGTGCTTGGCCTTGTAAGCAGTCATGTGTAGGAGGACATTAGGAAAAGGGGGAAGCAGAGCATGCCTGACTACAAGGGAAAGGGGAAGAGGCCCATAGGATAGTTGTTTTAGGTGTCTGGTTGTAGTCTTTTGATCCTTGATTGTAATTGAACTCTGCTTATGTAATGTTGCATTTATGAATGCAGCACTTTATAATGAATAAACATTGATGTTCCTTGTTTACATGAGGTTGTTTACTGATTATGTGTGCTTGAATTCAATACCTGCAAAAGGGTTAGTAGACACAATATACAAAGTATACACAATTATACAAAATATACAACAAGAAGCCTCCCCTTAGGCTTATGCCTCCCCTCAATCACAACAATCAAGGATTGATCATCCCAATATGAACCACCAAATAATTAAATCTAGGTCCATCAAAATCTTTTGTCAAAAAATCAGCCACAAGTCACACTGCTTGGTTCAAAATCCAACTTGGAAGTTCTGATGGTTCCTTTGCCTGTTATTTTACCATCTCCACCTCCAAAAGTCACAGTGCCTCCTCTTATAGTCACAAAGTCCACCAACCTGTCTCTATTTCCAGTCATACTTCTAGAACACCCACTATCAACAATACCTAAGTCTTTACTTCTATGAGGATTTTCCTACAACAAAAGAAAATACAACAACATTAGATACAATAGGAGACCCAAGCCATCACTGACTTGGGCCTGTCTAGTGGATCAGTAAGAATAAACCATGTAGATTGATGAGATCCACCATTTTTCTTGGACCCCTTCCTCAAATATTGGCCATTATGTCTCCAAGAACAACCTGCTGAGGACTTAACAGCAGTTTCCCATCTCCCCCCCGCCTTTTTGCATTGGGTCATAATGAACAGGCCTATAATCATTCTGAAAGTAAGAGCTTGTAGGTCTGATGAAGGATCTAGCAGCATTTCTTTTCCAAGCAGCAGGAATAGGTTTACCAGTTGGAACTGGTTTTCCGGCAGGAAATGGCTTACCAGCAGGAACTGGCTTACCAGCAGGAACTGGTTTACCAGCAGGAAATGTAGCTCTGCCAGAGCTCATTTGTGCTGCTTGAGGAACAAATGGGGATATATTGTCAACATCATTCCGCAATGGTCTAGATTGCTGTTGCCCAACACACACACCCATTCTATTCTCATAAAAATCACAATCTTTAATAAGATGAGAATAACTACCACAAACAAAGCATGATTTATTTCTAAAATATTTGTTCTTAACATGACTTCTCTTATTACACACAAACTTATCACAACCAAAACTAGAAATAGAATTGTTATTAAAAAAATAAAAAGAAATGTCTTCAAAAGAAGTTGTCTTTGAATTGGATTCATCATCAGCTACTCTTAAGGTGAAGTTATCAGACTTGGGTGTGGGAGACTTGTCACTTGAATCACATGAGGCAAAGTCATTGGTCTTGGGTTCTGAGGACTTGTCACTGTTAGAACAAGAGACAAAGTCATTAGATTTACAATCAAGTTCAGGCAAGTCATTGGACTTTTTGCCATAGGTCATATGTGATTCATCAAAGTCTGTGTGTGTAGAGGTACGCTTAAATACTCCTGTTATTGGTGGAGAAACAACATTTATTCCTCCTTCTTTAACATATTTAACAGGAATTTGAAATCCTCAGGTTCAGGGGTAGGTTCAAAAATGCTTGGCTCATAAGGGTCATACACTTCATCTGGCTCAATATAATGTCCATACCCCAACCCTCTCTTAGACCTTACAGACTGAGAGCTATTATTCAACTTAGCTAGGTGTTTAGATGATTTTTGCCATGTATTACACCTGGCCACTTCACTATCTAACTTAGCCTGCAAGTCATGTTTCTCTAAATTCACCTTAGCATTTTCACTTTCAGAATATTTTAAAAAATTAGTAGTGTTTTCCAAATCTCTTTCTAAAACCCTAATCTTTTCTTCATATGCCAACTGATTAGTTTGGTACCAAGCCTTTTGTTTTTCTATAGTTTTAAGTGTACTTTTATAATATTGAACCTGAACATAATAATCTTTATATTGAGTTTCTACATCATCAAACTCCTTTTTAATTTTAGCATAGTTATCACCACATCCAAAAGGACAAGTTTGTACCTAAGATGAGATACCCATCAAAGCAAATTCCTCATCCACATATGCCTCATCTTCTGTCTCACATCCAACAAGCATTCCATAAACTTGAGCAGCACATCTTTCCTTATCATCAACCTCATGTTGTGACCAATCCACCATGAAATCAACAGATAGCAAGGCTTTAGGCTCCTCTGAGTCTAATTCTTTGAGCTCAAATGCAGAGTATCTGGTCTTATCATCTGCCTTCTTTTCTTTGCATTCTCTTGCAAAATGACCCAGTTGTGAGCAGTTGTAACATCTAACCTACCTTTTATCAAACCTTGCTGCATCTTTCCTATTGAATTGGATCTTCCTGCCAACCTTCTTTTCAAATCTGTTCACCTTCACTGAAAGCATAGCCATCTGCCACTTGATATCCAATTCTTCCAAGTCCATCTTATCAATCTGGTCAAAGTCTTCATATGCAAGCTGCTGTTGTGGTTCACTTTCAACAACAAAAGAATGAAGCATATCTTCAATCACATTGCCAAAATTTGAATGT
This sequence comes from Artemisia tridentata subsp. tridentata, assembly GCA_021014915.2. Classification (NCBI taxonomy): domain Eukaryota; kingdom Viridiplantae; phylum Streptophyta; class Magnoliopsida; order Asterales; family Asteraceae; genus Artemisia; species Artemisia tridentata. The sequence continues at coordinate 28,508,133 of CP139506.1, read as the reverse complement.
GTTCTTGGTGTAACAGGGGTATATGAGGTTGATGAAGATGATGAGGTTGGGCTATCAGCATATGACATCTTGTTATTAGTAGTGGTAGTACTAACAAATGCTGAGTGAGTTGGAGTATGTGAATAGCTTGAACCTCCTTTAATATCAATCTCAAGAGTCTTAAGTTTGTTATAGAGGTCATTAAAACTCAAGTAATCAAGCCCACCTCTTGCTTTGAGAGTGATGGATACTTGTGACCAGGAAGGAGGCAATGCTCTCAAGAACTTGGTATTGCAATCTTCATTATCTGGCCTTGCCTGTAGCTGATTGAGTTGGCTCAAAATCTTTTGGAACATATCATAGCCTTTATGCAATCCTTCTGCTTTAGAGATCTTGAATTCTTGGAACTCCTGCTTCAACATGGACTTCCTCATCTTCTTAGATTCATCATTACCTCCAAATATGGCTTTAACAGCTAACCAGATGTCCCTTGCATCATCTAGGTGATGAAAATCACCCATGTGGTCTTCTGGGAGAGACTGAAGCAGCAAAGTTCTTGCTTTTGTCACCCTTTGAACAGCGATATGTTCTTCTGAAGATATAGGGGAAGAATAATGATGTTCCCTTTTGGATCTCTTCCTGTTTTCTTCTTACTGTTTCCATTCAGGATGATGTTCCAGAGGTTATGATCACTATTTGAAATCCAGTACTCCATCTTCATGGCCCATATCTCATATTCATCCTTCTTGAGGTAAGGAAATTTTGCATTGCTATTTGAGATAGTGGTTGTGAGAATTTGTTGTTGGACATTCTGCGTTTCAAGTTTTTCATTGTTGACAACAGAATCATCTATTCCGGATGAGTCATTGTATAAGGGTTTAAGAGATTTGTTTGAAAAGGTTTCTTCTTTGACAGAGACTCTAACCAGGCTCTGATACCACTTGTTGGATCAGTCCTAGATAGATCTTTGAGCCTTATGGAACCGGTAGAATGCTTATGTAATCACAAACAAACTACAAGAGAATCTTTAACAATAAACTTATGTTTATGCGGAATATAAACACAAGAGTTAAAGAAGAAACAACTAATAAACATTTGATCCTCTATGGATCTATATTTGTTAGCCTTAAAAGTAATGTTATACTCGGGAATTGCATAGTATATAAACACAGGGACTAGTCTTGTATATTGGGCGTAGTTTTGTGTGTAAACTAGTATAAATACCCTCCTAGACACAACTAGGAGGGTTGGGAATTCATTTGTATCATTGAAGGTGTGTGTGATTTCACTTTCTCTCCCTAGAAAACACACACACCTCCCCCATTCTTTAACCTAATAATACTATGTTTAGCCTTTATTTTGAGTTCCCCCAACCTCCTGAACACGTATCTTGATCATTAAGTCTTGACTTATCTAGTTTTATTAGGTCAAGGGGTGGATGGACGAAGACCTAGTTAACTATCACTTAAAGGAGTTACATTGTAGTACTCAGTGTCACACAAAGATGTGGATAATTCAAAAGAGGTCCATATACAGTTAAGGAAGGATGGATGGGTATATGAAACGGCCTATGCTTTAAGGAGTTACGTTGTAGTGCTCAGTATAGGTTCTTAGTCACTCTTTCGTACAAGATTAAGTCACATATCTAAGGGGTGTTTACTTCATTCTCAGATTGGTCATATTGGGTTGTCTCCATACAGTGGTCATTTACTAGCTGGCTGGATTTGATAACAGGGGGTTAATAAAGAGTTAGACACTGCAAATGGCATTATTAGTAAATTGGGTGTATCTACATCTTCTCACGAGCTGATATAATTCCTGATAAAGAGCTTCCAATTGATACTTCACATACACATCATTATGATGATTTCGATAAATCGTAACCAGCAGGGGAGAGAAATGTACGGGCTGATCTCTCATGGGAAAAACAACTATGATGCATTTAGTAAGATGAAGATGTTGATACTCTATTTCCCCAAATGTACAATCTTGAAGAAGGTCGAGTCTACAGTTTGTTCTTCATTTTCCGTTGCGTGTGACAAGACTAAAGACGGGATGCATTTAGTTATCAAAAGACTTCTTCAGAATTCACGGCATTCATTTATCAAAAGAATTCTTCAGAATTTAGGGCATTCATTTATCAAAATAATTTTTCAAAATTCAGGGTATTCATCAGAAAGGTTGTTAGTTTGGGGGAGAGCACTAATTAGGGGAGTGTGAAACAGTTTATTTGATCCCTAATTAGATTTGCTCACGTTCTTCTGCCAAGTAAAGAAATAAAAGCTGAGAAGATTCTGCAAGCTAATGAAGTTTGAAGACCATTCTCTGCGCTTATGTGATTATATTTTACTTATAGGGAACATTGTAAGCAATTCATGTATAACATCACTTTGGGGAGAGATTGATAGCCTTAAAAGTAATGTTATACTCGGGAATTGCATAGTATATAAACACAGGGACTAGTCTTGTATATAAGGCATAGTTTTGTGTGTAAACTAGTATAAATACCCTCCTAGACACAACTAGGAGGGTTGGGAGTTCATTTGTATCATTGAAGGTGTGTGTGATTTCACTTTCTCTCTCTAGAAAATACACACACCTCCCCCATTCTTTAACCTAATAATACTATATTTAACCTTTATTTTGAGTTCCCCCGACCTCCTGAACACGTATCTTGATCATTACAATATTAACTCCTAAAACTGTTTTCAAGGTCGTACATTGTTCATAGCCGTGTGTTTCTTTTATACTCCAAGAAACCCTAATTCGGCATTCACTACAAAACGTGTAGAGGAGATATGAATTATCACTTCCTAATATAACTCATGCATATCTCTTTCTCTAACAAACTTCTAAATATATGGGTTTGACTATTTCTATAACCCGCAGAAACAATACTAGCAGCAGTAACCATAATGTGCTACCAGCAGAAACAATAAAACTACTATACCAGCAGGAACTATATACCTGCTAGAAGAAACCAATACTATACTAACAGCAGCATTGCATTATTACATATTTATTAAATCATAACAAGTGTCATGTTTTTATTACACTAGTTTGTGTTATTATATATGTATCCCTGGTTAAAGTGTGTATTAAACCATTTATATAACCATGCTCATATATAATTTTAGTCTAGTCGTGTTAATTGTCTTCGTCGTGTTTGGCATTTCGGCTATTCAATATTTTACGTTCTTAAGTGTTAATCTGCATATATATTTCAATGTGCGTTATAATCTATTTTTATTGTAAATTTGAGTGCTATATTTATACATCTCTATCTTTCCCGAGTGTTTGATTGCTCCTAAAATAGTCAACTTAAATCAACCACGGATGTGGTCAAACAAAGTCAAACCAATTGAGGACAATTAACCAAGGAGTATAGTTTTATCCCCGGGTCGTTTAAGTCCCAGCGAGATGTGAAATTGTGCTTTAAAAACGGCTTGTGATCAAGTGTAATTGAATGGGAAAGGGTTTTGGAATTATTGAACTAAGGAAATAAAAGAGAATAGCTTAAAACAAGCTATGGAAATAAATAAAGGAAACCAAATTACTTAAAGCGTCTAAAATCTAAAAACGTACGTTTAACTTTAAATAAAAGTAAACGTACAAAATAAAAAGTGAGATTTAATAAATAAAAGGCCTACGAATATGAAAATTATATTTTTACAATCCTAATAATAAAAGAAAATTATTGGAAAAAGAAAATTATTTATTTGACTTATTAATTAATTATTATTAATTAAAAACTATTTAATAATTATTTAAACTAATTAAAATTCTAATAAATACTAAAAGATCAAAGAAAAATCTGAAAATTTTTATATAAATACTTTAAGGTGACAAGAAGATAAGAAAATTATAAAAATGAAAAATGCTTAATTAAAATTTAAAAAGATAAATTCTATTAAATAGAAGCTATCACTATTTTTCTATTTTTGTTTTTCTTAAGGTTTAAAAATATAATTATATTTTTCCTAGATTAAAAATGACAAAATAAAATTATGTAAAAAAGATTTATATTTTTCTGATTATTTTTCTATTTATTATGATTTAATTACTATTTTAAACTAATTAAAAAGATTAAAAATATCAAATAACTTAGGAAAAATCTGAAAAATTTAAGTTAAGTCTAAATTAATATTAAAAAGCTAGGAAAATTAAAATCACAAGTTCACTGATCACTGATAAGCAGTTGGACAGATAAGCAGTTTGGCTAATAAGCTAAAAATAAGCTAATAAGCACAAAAATGCACCAAATGCTCAGAACAAGTTTAACAAACTTATATAAGCTTAAAACAACTTAAAACACACAGATAATCCCACAAATTAAGCTAATTCAACAATTGAGCAGTAGCAAAAATTGCACAGAAACTCAGGAAATGGGACAATTTGCAGAGCAGAATAAGCAGTTAAATAAGCTATAGAAAAGCAACCTAATGGGGGCAAAAGCTAGCCTGAACTATGAGCTATCTTAAAAACTAAAAAGCCCCATCAGAAACACACCAATTGAAGTCCAATTTGACCCTAGATCAGATGGGATTCAGAACCCAAACCTGAATTTTTGACTTTTGCAGAAAAACACAAGGGTTGACTTTGGTGAACTTTGATCTTATTATACTAACTGATTATGATGTATTATGATATAATGAGACTAGATTGAGCAAGTTTAACAACTTATAAAGCCAAAATCATGATCATGGATTCTAAAATCATGACAGTCAACAAATCAAGAGGGTTCAAAGGCAATTTTGACTTTTGATCAAATGAGGATAGGTTTTTATGGTTTTTCTGAGCTATTAGGACCTAATGTGACATATATCAAACAAGAACAACACCACATTCAACCTCTAACACAGATTTCACACAGCAAAACCAAACAGCCCTTAAAATCTCAGTTTTTGTGATTTTCAAAGGATTTCAAGGATTTAGACCACAACATTGATTCAAAGCTTCATTTTATCATTAAGTAGGACTAAATAAGCATAAACCAACAACAATGCAAGCATAATACTCAGGATTCACTAAAATGCTATTTTGACTGTGTAAAATGGAATTTTAAGCAACTATGATATCTAATGAACAAGCAACTTGTTTTAGTGAATGAATCTACTTAACTACAACACAAGAACATAAAAACACAGAGATTTAAGGTTTAAGCTACTAATACAGTGAAATGCAAAAATTGACTAAAAAGGCTTACAACTGTGATCCAGCTTGAAACCAAGAACAAGGACCAAGGAACACTCCTATAGGTTCTCCACAGAACCACTAACCCATGGCCATCCAAGATTCACCATGCTCCAGCCATCTTCATCATCTTCAATGGATTTCTGAATTTTTTATTCTAAATATGTGATTTTTTTGTATTTTTGGTTTTTTATGCTAAACTGATTGTTATGGTTTCTAAAAGCTTTTAAAAGCTTTCTGGGAGCTTATATGATCTAATTCAGTCCATATCATCAACTATAACAACATACAAGTGATTATGAGAATTTGAGCTTAAAAATGGCAACAACTGAATTTGTAAAGGAAACTTGAAATTGATTGCTTGAAAATGTTTACAATACACTGAAATAACTTAGTAGAATGCTTAAAAGCTTAAACATACACTAGAAAAGGGAAATTGATTAAAACGACATACATAAACTATGATTAAACTAGATATATTTTTACAATGCCTCCCATCTTTTCTTTATAGACTTTAATCTCTTTGTCGACATCTCTGAGTAATTCCCACCACATCTTGACCTTTGATTTCATCAATTTCATCATAATCGTCCATTTGGCATTTTGGCGCCAAAAGTATCAATAGCAGGTTTTTTCAATTAAGGAATTTTGGGAGGATGTGGAGGTGGAGGGGAGAGGTTAGTGAGCTGGGGTGATGAGGTGGGGGGTTGAGGTGTAAAGGTGAAGTGGTTTCTGGTATTGATGGTGGAAGGGTGGTTTTGGCGGGGTAAGTGTGAGAGGGAGGATGGGTTTGACTGGGGTCAAACCCTGGTTTAGTTATTTAAGTTGGGATTGGGCCGGGTCAAAGGGTTTTATGGTTGGGCTGGGTTGTTTTAATTTTGGGTAGTGGGTTATTTGATTTGGATTTTTGGGTTATTATTAAAACATGGATCCGTTTGGTTTATGAAATAACAAGGACCATTCTTGTAACTTTTGGATTTTTAGGGGCTGAAGTTGTAACTTTCCCAAAGTATCACAAGGAACCAATCTTGCCATATTATAATAACCCAAGGACCATAAATGCATTTTCTCCAATTTAGAACACCCGGGGACCAAATATGACATTTTTCAAACTTGAGGGACTAAAGTTGTCAATTTGCAAATTTTAACTTTAAAGGATTTCTTTTGACAACTTGTGAATTCCCAAGGACCTTTAATGATATTTTACATGTTTTGAATAACCAGGGACTAGTTTTGACATGTTTTGAAAGTTGAGGGACTGAAACTGCCAATTTTGCAAACTTTGTTTGTTTTTCAATTGTTTTCAAACATTTTGTATTTGAAACTTATAAAACACACTCCTGGGATATTTTCAGTATTTTGATGCATTTCTGAGTGTTTTTGGATGTTTTGGCAGTTCAGATACGACAAAAATGATGAGTATTTACACACTCATCAGTGTTTATGATTTTCTCGTACCTATATGTTAATGTAAATTGAATTCTTCGCTTAGTTCTCGGCTATATAACCTTTATATCCTTATGTGTTTGAATTATTTTTGTCAAGTTTTTACTTTCGACTATATAAGTATTTATGCAAGTCAGAGTTATAAAGAAATCTCATTTTAATGTCTTTTTGTTGTTCCCGTTACACTAATAGAAATAACTACAAAGTTATCCTAATCATGTACTAAGACTGATACAATGTATGATTAATTTACCAAACAAGTTATAACGTAAATCCAAAAAAAACAACAAAGGTTTTTCAACGTTTAAATTCTTATTAGAAATTAATCAAAGAATCTATTACCCAAAGTGTTTTGCGGAATAAACACTTTGGGATTGAATAAAGAAGGTATGGTATTCTCCTCTTCTAAACTCAAGCTACTCTTGAGTGACAACTAAAAGACCCTACTGAGCTATCTCAGTGAGTAGGTTGTTCTTTGGAGGAGAAAAGTGGGCTGTGAAAGTCTAAGCTTTTAATGCACAACCTTAACACACTTTTCTCCTCATCTATCTATTTATACACATGTATAAAAGAACAACCCGTGACTAAAAGTACAAAGATTGACCTAAGCTAGTCTGTCAAAATACAACAGTATTTTGACAGTTACAAGAATCTATTTTGGGCTAAGGTTGAAACTGCTTTCTGAACGTCAGTGATAACACTGTCTTTGTTCTTACGCCATTCTGGGAAAGTTTGACTTTGGCCTGATAAGGACATCTCCTTATCTTTTCAAACTCTTCCCGCCTTGTCCCGCCTTTCTTTCAGACTTCAGATTCTTCAGGCTTGGTCTTTGATCTTTAGTCTTCAGTCTTAGGTCTTGATGTTGTTCAGGAGACTGAGGGGTTCAGTGAGCTCTTGTCAGTACTCACTGAACCCATCATCTTCTTCTTTGGCTTAAGTCACGCTCAGGGAGTACTGCCTTCCTGAGGAGTGAATCCTTCTTGAATTCGCCTTAAGCATCCTGAAGATGACTCACTGAGTTACTGTTCACTCAGTGACTTGAATTGTTCTCGGTTGGTAAACACTTGGCTTAATTTGTGTTCAAATCTCGTTTAAGATAATTGGGTATTTATGAACCCAACAATCTCCCCCTATTTGGATATAAATTATGCCCAAGTGTTTTGATCAGTATGAGTGAGCTAAGGACTTCTTCTCATACTGAATATACTAGAAGACAGTTAAGGACACTGATATAGCATAAACATGAGCCATCATTTTATTCATATTATTACAAGGTCCTAACACTTAAACAAAATACTCAGGGTTCCTGAACTAGACCCATGAGTTCAAGTTTTGCCTTCTTAGACACCAAAACATCCCTGTCAGGTCGTTCCCTCATCATCTGATCCATTAGCCTGACAAACTCCTTATTATCAGGACTCCTGATATTAAGCGCCATCAGTTTGTAGGCGAGGAGTGTTGTTGTTTCTACTTTGTCAATGTCAGACACTCTTTGAAAGGCTTCCTGACCAAATTTATCCACAAAGAAGATACCATACTCAGGTTGAGAGTTCAGTGACACGGACTTCGTCTCAGAAGTATCATTCTTCACGGCACTAAGTTCGGCAGCCATGGTTTGTTGGATGGTTGAGAGTTCAGTGACACGGTTGGTGTAGTGGTTGAACAGCTCATTATGTGTTGTTGAGAGTTGTTCAATGGCTGAGGAAATCTTGGTTAGGTGCCCTTTGGAATCCATAGTAGCCTGATGAATGGAATCTTGTTGTGCCCTGAGACCTTTTAGATCTACCTCCTGAAAGAGCTTGAGAAGCTCAGTAACGTTGGTGGAGGCAGTCGACTGAGTGGCCATGTGGTCCTTCATTGATTGAATCAGAGTGGGATCATCATAAAGTTTTTCTTGGACTGATTCAACGGCCTTGAGGATGTTTTCAAGGTCCTGATGTTGGTCACTGGCTGTTTCATCAAAGGTTTTGGTCAGTTCTCCAAGTTGTTTGTCAGCAAGTCTGGTAGCCTGAAGAATCTTGTCCTGAGATGCTTCCACAGAGGCCCTGAAGTCGGCATAGGAGGCTGCCATTTCAGTATGCTGAGCCCATTGTTCATCCGTAAGTTCATTGTAAAGACCCTCGTTGGCTTGGCGAAGGAATTTAACCATTCTTCGTTCAGAAGGCGGATGTTCATTGTCATACTTGGATAACCACTCAGGGGTGTCTGAGGCACCTGATGATGATGATGAAGATGATGGGGAACTAGGTTGTTGATCCTCAGGAGGAGGAGAAGAGAGTTGTTGCTCAGACAGCTGAGGAGAGTTAATTTGACCCTTCATTTCCTCTTCAGCCTCAGGAAGTGGTTCATCATCACCAAAATCAAATTCCATCTCCTCCTTTGACTCATCAGCCAACAAATTTTTATAGTCAGCCAGAGAAGGAACCGTCAGGGGATCCAACTCCCCCTCAAAAGAGGGCTCGCCTTCATTGTGGCCAGGTCCTGATCCTTTAGCCATAATAACTGGCGGGGTTTTGCCAGCCTGACTAGTCATAATAACTGGGGGGGTTTTCCCAGCCTGACTGTTAGGATCAGTTCCCAAGTGACTTGGACCGCCTGAGGGGGTGATGGGTTTCATATCAGCGGGTGGTTTGTTTCCCCCTGAGTCTTTGTCCCCCTGAGCACCTTCATCTACCAACGGGTGTTTTTTAGTAGAATCACTAGGTACTATTGGTGATGGTTGATGGCCCCCCTTCCCAGCAGGATGGTGCTGTCCTTTTGGGGATTTAGAGGCCTTAACTCCCTGAGACTCTGAGTGTGATTGCTCAGAGACTTTAACGGGATGTGAGTGGGTATGGGTCCCCGTCTCAGTGGAGTAGTGCTGCCCCACCGAGGATATAGAACCCTGAACTCCCTCAGGCTCTGATTGTGATTTATCAGTGCCTTCATTGGGATGTGAGTGGGTGGATGCTCCTGACCCACCTGACTTGTTTTTGTCAGTAGGGACATTCGGAAAGGGTTTGCCCGAGGATACTGAGGATGATTGCTCAGCACCCTCCGGTGGCGTTTGTTTTGTGGCCAAAGTGGTCTCTTTTGTGGGAGTCTTGGAGGTCAAGGTCACAACAACTTTCTTGGTGCCTGAGGCAACAGTCTCAGTGACGGGTGATTTAGGTCTAACCACCTTACTGGACTGTCCCCCTTTCCTCTTTGTCTTCTTCACCTTCTTGGTTGGTGAAGGTACTGGTGAGCATACATTGTCACCCTGAATAACCGTTAACATGTAGGTGGTCAGGGCGACTGGTTGTACCTCAGTAATGTCACTACTAAAGTTGGTCTTATGAAGGACATCAGGTTTTGAGCCTTCTTCGTCAGACCTTAAGTAGTCAGAACCAAGGAGGTCCTGAAGCACACAGGAGATGAACCTAGGGTAAGACATGTGTCTTTGCCTATGTTTCCCTGAGAGCTTTGACACGAGGTCACGGAAGATTATTCCTCCGATATCAATTTTTCTACCCTCCAAGAGACTGAACATCATCAATTATTGTGATGAGTTTAATTGCTCAGTGGAGGATTTTTTTCCTCCAAGTACCTGAATGACGAATGTCATCATAAGTCTCCAGACTGGATGAAACCAAGTCTTTACTATTGGAGCCTTTGCCAACAAGGCATCAGGAGACTCAGTAGGACGCTTAGCATCATGAGGCCCTAGGAAAAGCATTTCATCTTTTATTTCCTGATCAGTAGGGTTTTCCTCAAAGGTCTCAACAAAGTTAAGGCCTGTGGCCCTGATAAAGGTCTTGTAGTTCAGGGAGAGAGTCCTAGTCCCATTCATCACAGTGAATGTGATGATTGACTCTTTGGTGTCCTTAGGGCCAGTAGCCGTTGCGGTACACCAAAACTCCCTGAGGTAGTCATTATAAATGACTGATGGGGTAGTGGTAAAGGCTGTGGCAAGGAAGCAGTTTTGTAAATACTTAACTACATCCTTGTAACCCTCATATTGTTGAGGGTAGTGGAAATTACCAACCACATTATTTTTGGTTAGGTCCACGCCCTCCATTGTGAAATTCACATTGGGTGCGATGGTTATAGCATTAGAGGAAGCTATTTTTTGGTCGGGTTTTGGTCGGAAAATGGTCGGATGATTCTAAATGCTAAGAACACACACACAATTTGTTTGAGAGAGAAAAAGGGCAGAGTTTGCTTATAATTTTCTAAAAACGTGTGTGTGTATTCTTTTGGATGGGTATTTATAGGGAAGTGGAAAGGTTGGGGGTATATAGGGCATAAAGCATTTAACTTCAAATTTTTGAAAATTGTTTTATAAAACATTTGAAGTCCGCATTTAATGCCATGATTTCACTTCCCCATATTTTCAGCAAACGTCATTTTGAACAGTTGTGCCGTCTGCAAAAAGTGTAGTTTGCAGAGATGAGTCATCACATTTCTATAATGTGATTGGAGAGGCATTTAATGCCTAGTGGAAAGTGGGGGCCCCAGACGTGCATGCCAGAAGGATAAAGAACATATATTCCTATATTAAATAAGAATTCAGTTATCTACCTAGGACATTTACTAACTAAATACTTAGAGCATTTAAGTTAGCATTGAATGACATCATGAGGGCCCTGAATGACTATTCATTCACTGAGGGGTTCAGGAAGGGGATTCAGTGGTCTTTGACACTGAGGGACACATTGATTCAGGGACCTGAGGTTCTAAGAATATACACTTCAGTCGGATGGATTCAATCAGTGAACTGATTCTCAATATCCAACATTCCTAACTCAGCTTTCAGTATAGTGAAAGTTGGTTCATCCAAAGGTTTCGTGAAGATATCAGCTAACTGATATTCAGTAGGGATGAAGTGTAATTCAATGTCACCATTCATGACATGATCCCTGATGAAATGATATCTGATATCAATGTGTTTTGTTCTCTGATGAAGAACAGGGTTGTTGGAGATTGCAATTGCACTTGTGTTATCACAAAAGATGGGAACCATCTTATACTGAATGCCATAGTCACTGAGTTGACTTTTCATCCATAGTACATTTGCACAACAGCTAGCTGCTGCAACATATTCAGCTTCAGCTGAGGACATGGCAACTGATTGTTGCTTCTTAGCACTCCAACAGACTAATTTTCCACCAAGAAATTGGCAGGAGCCTAAGGTGCTTTTTCTATCCATGTTGCATCCAGCATAGTCAGAGTCTGAGTATCCCTTGAGGTCAAACCCTGAGCACTTAGGATAATATAATCCAAGGCTTGGAGTACCTTTCAGGTACCTGAAGATCCTCTTTACAGCAGTGAGATGAGATTCTCTTGGGTCAGATTGATATCTGGCACACAAACATACTGAGAATTGGATGTCAGGCCTTGATGCAAGGAGATACATCAGTGACCCAATCATTCCTCTGAATAGAGTCTGATTGACTGATTTACCAGTGAGGTCATAACCAAGGTTGTTTGGTGGAACCATGGGAGTCTTGACTGAGGCACAGTCACTGAGATCATACTTCTTCAGTATGCTTCTGACATACTTCTCTTGACTGATAAAGGTTCCTTTATCAGTCTGCTTGATTTGTAAGCCAAGAAAGTAAGTCAGTTCTCCCATCATGCTCATTTAAAATTTCTTTGCCATCAGTTTTTCAAACTGTTTGCAAAGTTTGTAACTTGTTGAGCCGAAGATGATGTCATCAACATATACTTGGACAAGTATAACATCATCATTTGTCTTGTAGATAAACAAGGTGTTGTCTATCTTGCCTCTGACAAATTTGTTAAGAATCAGGAAGGATGAGAGAGTTTCATACCATGCCCTGGGAGCTTGCTTCAGTCCATAAAGAGCTTTTTCAAGCTTACAGACATAGTCAGGAAACTCACAGCTCTCAAATCCAGGAGGCTGTTGGACATAAACTTCTTCTTTCAGTGAACCATTTAAGAATGCACTTTTAACATCCATTTGGTACACTTTGAAGTTCATGTAGGTAGCAAATGCAAGGAAGATCCTGATGGCTTCCATTCTTGCAACTGGTGCAAATGTTTCCTCATAGTCAATGCCTTCTTGCTGGTTGTAGCCTTTGGCAACCAGTCTGGCCTTGTTTTTGATGACTATGCCATTTTCATCAGATTTGTTTTTGAATACCCATTTCATGCCAATGACTGTAACTCCATCAGGACACTTGACTAAGGTCATTACCTTATTTCTGTCAAATTGTTCCAGTTCATCATGCATGGCCTGAACCCAACTCGGATGAGTAAGTGCTTCTTTAACACTTTTGGGTTCAATGGTGGAAATGAAGTCCACAAATAGGCATTCATTGGCTGAGGCTGCAGATAGTTTAGCAGCCATGCTTCTGGTGAGCATGCCTTCAGTAGGCTCTCCAATGATGTTGACAAGTTCTATGTCCTGAGACCTAGTCCATTTGTCCTGAGGTCTTGGATACTGATTTGAACTTGTGGAGGCCTGATTGGGTAGAGGTGAAGGGATTTGTTCAGACACCAGAGGGCTTTCAGGGTGTTGGGTGTCTGAATGGTTTGGCTGATCACTGAGATTATTTGGTTCCTGAGCACTTTGAGCAGACTGATTGTTAGAGTCAGTGTTCATTTGTGCTTCAATAAACTCAGTGATGTTTGGATAAGGAAGGTTGTGAGGGACGATGTGATAGGAGATATCAGCATCAACTTGATACTGAGTGGAAGGATTGTTTTCAGGATCATACTCATCAGGAGGATATCTTGATGAGTCATTGATTCCTATCTCTTCCACTGAGGAATTTGAGAACCTGATGGCTTCAGTGCTCTCATCAAAGGTAACATGAAATGTTTCCTCAGTTTGTTGTCTCCTTGTGTTGAACACCCTGAAGGCTTTAGAGACAAGGGAATATCCCAGGAAGTATCCATCATCAGCTTTGGCATCAAATTTCCCTAGATGGTCCTTGTGATTATGAATAAACACAAGGCACCCAAAGACATGGAAGTAGCTGATGTCAGGGATTCTTCCCTTGAATAACTCATAAGGAGTTTTGCTATGTCTCTTGACAATGATGGATCTGTTTTGTGTATAACAGGCAGTTTTGACTGCTTCAGTCAAAAAATGTTTGGAGAGGACTGATCCATTCAGCATTGTTCTAGCAGCTTCAATGAGTGTTCTATTTTTCCTTTCAGCCACACCATTTTGTTCAGGTGTGTAAGGTGAGGAAAATTTTTGATGGATACCTTTCTCATCACAGAAACTTTCAAGTTCATGGTTTTTGAACTCAGTCCCATTGTCAGTCCTAATCTGTTTGACTTTGATGTCATTCTGATTTTCAATGTTCCTGACAAAGGACATGATAGTTCCTGCTGCCTGACTCTTTTTGGTCAGGAAGTAGACCCAAGTGTATCTTGAGTATTCATCCACTATGACCAGAGTATACTTCTCATGGTTAATGGATCTAGGACTGATGGGTCCAAAGAGATCCATATGAAGAAGGTGAAGACAGTTCCTGATGGAAAAGTTGGTTTTGGTCTTAAAGGATGCTCTCTTGTGTTTACCTTTTTCACAAGCTGAGCAGGGTTTATCCTTTGAAAACACAAGAGATGGTAAGCCAAGGACCTTGTTTTGTTTCACAAGATGATTTATGTTTTTGAAGTTCAGATGGGAGAGTCTCTTATGCCAAAGCCAATTGAGAGTTTCAGTGGCCTTAGCAAAGAGACAAGTACCATTCTGAGTCAGACTAGTCATGTCTAACACATAAACATCTTGTTTTCTAGGTGCAATAAGGACAACTTCCTTGTTTGCATTGAAGATGGTTCCTTGCTTATCATCGAACTGAACTATGTACTTAGCATCACATAGTTGACTGACACTGATCAAATTATACTTAAGGCCGTTTACATAAGCTATCCTAGTAAAGACTATACCATTGCAGTTTACTGAACCATAACCTTCAGTGGGACATGATGAGTTATCAGCAAATACCACCTTGGGTCCTGATTCTTCCACATATTTGTGCAGATACTGCTTCACACCAGTCATGCTCCTTGAACATCCACTATCTAGATGCCAAATTGGCTCCCTGGCATGTCTCTGCACAAATTGTAAACTGAGTCAGTTCTTTCTAGGACCCCTCTTCTTAAAGGGCTTGGCTTTAATAGCCTGCTTAAAAGTAGACAATGATTCATGGTCAGTAGTTGAGTGGACTGAGCTCCCACAAGTTTTACATTTAATTGCAAGGGAAGACTCAGCAGCCTGAGAGGATGACTTGGTCTTTCCTCTCCTTGCCTGAATGACCTCCTCATGTCCTGAGGTGTCATGAGTGGGATCTCCACATAGGTCACAGCATGTGTCCATTAGGCAATCCTCAGGGAGGTGGTCATTGAATCCACAATGAGGGCAAGGTGCAAAAGGCTTTGCCTTTCTCATTTTCTGCTTTGGATCAGATGGATACTTATGAGCAACAGCTTTAAAGTTTGCCATCTTAGCTGAGGCTGTGTATGACTGATGATCAGAGGTTCTGTGATCTTCCTTCTTGCATATCATGCAGTAAAGGATTCTATAGCAATCATCAGCAACATGATTTCTAAAGTGACACAGCTCACATATCAGCAGAGGTTTGGTGGGCTTGGGTTTAGGTTTGGAGCTTGAGGAAGCTGATTTTGTTTCCTTAATCTTAGAGTTAGGATTTTTCTCAGAAGATTCAATCTTCTCACTCAGCTTCCTGATCATTTCAGTCAACTGATCAATTCTTGAATCAGGACTTTGGGCTGTTACTTCAGAAGGGACTGAAGTAGATGAGTCATCAGTATTTACTGAGACTTTTTCTTCAGAGGGGACTGAAGTTGTTGAGTCATCAGTATTTACTGAGACATCAGGGATTTGCCTTTTCAGGATTGTTTTTCCCGGTCCTGATTTCTCCTTTGGAGAATGTTCAGAGTAGACCAATGGTGTGAGGTCTGAGCTTGGGGAAGCTCCCTGAAGGACATTTAGTGGTGGGAGAGGTATAGCTGATTCTGATTCTGACTCAGTGATTAACTCAGTACTACTGGGTTGTTCAGTGAGTCCTAGCATACTTTTCAGGGCCTGACTTTCAGGAAGCAAGATTTTCCCAGTCTCAAAGTTGGGTAACTTACTGACTGGGTTGTCCCTGACAATCCAGTCATTTGACTTGGGTTCCATGTCTTGCTCAAAAGCTAAGCCAGCTGGAATAAAGACTCTTTCTTTGTCAGTCTCACTGGGGGTGTCAGTGAGTGGGTTAATTCCTATGACTTTGAAGTTCTCACTAGGATTTAGACTGACAGATTCATAGACTCTTGGGTTCTTTTTAGTCCAGCTTTTTATGACAGCTTTTTCTTTGTCAAGTTCATTTTGAAGGGCTTGGTTCTTTTTCAAAATCTTAGTGTTTTGAATTTGTAGTGTGATTACTTCTAACTTGGCTTGTTTCAGAACAAGCAATTCATCTCTACATTTGTTCAATTCTAACACAAGATTATTATATTTTGAAAGTAGGTTAAGCCTTTGTTCTTCTACAAACTTGAGATCAACAGAAATATAATTCAAATAAGACTGCCAATCAGAATCATCATCCATTGAAAGTAAAATGTTTACCTTCTTCATTGTGATGTTGACCCATTCTCCATCTCTAGCATGGCTCTTTCCAACAGCCAGCTGATCACCATCTGAAAGTGCCATCAGTGCACTTACATGAATTTCTTCATCGTCAGAGACTTCTTCATCCTCCCAGTCATAAGCTTCAGCCATAAGGACCTTGTTCTTGGACTGAACTAGTTTGGGAGCTGGAGCCTAAGAGACTGAGGGAATGGCCTCAAGAAGAGCAAGCTTGGCTTTTGCCATCCTATACTTAGTTTCATAATCCTTTTGACCACTTTGAGAAGTTTGTGGAGACTGAAACATCTTAGGTTGAAATTTGCTAGCTCTTGAAGAAGAACTGTTTCCAGAAAATTTGTAAGAGGGTTCTGAGGTTGTTTTTGAATAACAGTCCTTAGCAAAGTGACCCTTTTTACCACATTTAAAACATTCAGTGGTCTCATTTGCTTTTGCGTTTGAAAATTTTGACTGATTTCTTTTGATAAAACGTTTTGAGTTAGCAAGGAGTGCCCTTTCTTGGAATTCCAAGTGTAAGTCACTGAGGTACTCCTCACTAGTTCTATCATCAACCTCATCATCAGAATCCTCTTGAAAATCCTGCACAATACCATTAGAATAAAAGGCAGTTGATATGGGTGAGGAGGTCAGGGCCTTTTTGGTCTCAAGAGCCTTCTTTGAGTCAGGGTATCTTCTAGAGATTAAGTTGTCTTCATAGACAAACTTCCCATAGATCTCAGCAAGCTCTAGGGTCTGAATGAGGTTTGCATTCCTGAGGCCCTGAGAGAAGTTCAACCACTTCTCAGGGAGACTGTTGACAAAGCCAACATTTGTCTCATGCTTAGACAAAACTACACCATCATTGGACAACTCATTGATCAGGGTCTTGTACCTGGTATAGGTCTGAGAGATACTTTCAGAGTCTTTAGCCCTGAAGGTATTATACTCAAGTTTAAGATCCATGATCCTATTTTCCTTGGTATCTGAGGGACCTTCGAAGCTATGAACCAAGTCAAGCCATGTTTGTTTGGCTGATGTACAGTTAATGACTGATTCCATTATATCGTCAGGAAGACAAGATATAATTATGCTTCTCAGGCGTTGGTCTTGATTGACCACCCTTCTCTCATCTATAGTCCACTGAGCTTCAGGTTTGTTTAAACCTTCAGCAGTTTTTGGGACATAGGGACCTTCGTTGATACAAGTGATGTAGTATGGTTCCATACCAGTCAAGTAGCAAAGCATGCGCTTTTTCCACTTGCTAAATTTTCCAGCTTCTAGTCTGGGAGCAACAGCTGAATAGCTACCTCCCTTTTTGTCGACTAGCTGGGGCACATTTATATCAGCCATAGTAGGATCTTGGTTTTAAAAACCTTGAGCACTCTTAGTTTGGAAAGATTTTATAAACAAGTGGCTCTGATACCACTTGTTGTTCCCGTTACACTAATAGAAATAACTACAAAGTTATCCTAATCGTGTACTAAGACTGATACAATGTATGATTAATTTACCAAACAAGTTATAACGTAAATCCAAAAAAAATAACAAAAGTTTTTCAACGTTTAAATTCTTATTAGAAATTAATCAAAGAATCTATTACCCAAAGTGTTTTGCGGAATAAACACTTTGGGATTGAATAAAGAAGGTATGGTATTCTCCTCTTCTAAACTCAAGCTACTCTTGAGTGACAACTAAAAGACCCTACTGAGCTATCTCAGTGAGTAGGTTGTTCTTTGGAGGAGAAAAGTGGGCTGTGAAAGTCTAAGCTTTTAATGCACAACCTTAACACACTTTTCTCCTCATCTATCTATTTATACACAGGTATAAAAGAACAACCCGTGACTAAAAGTACAAAAGATTGACCTAAGCTAGTCTGTCAAAATACAACAGTATTTTGACAGTTACAAGAATCTATTTTGGGCTAAGGTTGAAACTGCTTTCTGAACGTCAGTGATAACACTGTTTTTGTTCTTACGCTATTCTGGGAAAGTTTGAATTTGGCCTGATAAGGACATCTCCTTATCTTTTCAAACTCTTCCCGCCTTGTCCCGCCTTTCTTTCAAACTTCAGATTCTTCAGGCCTAGTCTTTGATCTTTAGTCTTCAGTCTTAGGTTTTGATGTTGTTCAGGAGACTGAGGGGTTTAGTGAGCTCTTGTCAGTACTCACTGAACCCATCATCTTCTTCTTTGGCTTAAGTCACGCTCTGGGAGTACCGCCTTCCTGAGGAGTGAATCCTTCTTGAATTCGCCTTAAGCATCCTGAAGATGACTCACTGAGTTACTGTTCACTCAGTGACTTGAATTGTTCTCGGTTGGTAAACACTTGGCTTAATTTGTGTTCAAATCTCGTTTAAGATAATTGGGTATTTATGAACCTAACATTAATGTCTTTCAGATATTACTCGTCTAGTAGTTAAGTGAGTACAAATTATTTTATAACGGCTCTCGTTCTTTTATTTATACGCGACGTGTTTCACAATATTTGTTAACCGAGTATTTGCACTACTTTCATCTATTGAGCTGCAATCCATGGCTCCCTGGGGGGGGGGAATTGTGAGTCATTTATGGGTTGGGTCGACCCTAAATCTAGTGGGTCGACTAGGCTGTTCATAGATCCATCTGTGAGTTGGATTAAAGACTGTCACTGGGCTATTAAGTGGGTTGTCTTGCTAGTCCTAGTGGGCCTAGCCATTGGGCTGTTTAGCCTGTATCTCAGTAAGAAAAAGTAGGGGAATGCATCAAGTTACCAACTAGATGGTGCCTCATTGAGGTCCTCTTTTCGACACTAAATGGGTGGTAATCCATGGTCTTGGTTCTATTTCGTGACCAATATCGAGTGCAACTCGACTTCAAACTATCTAGGTTTAAGTGGTGTTAGGGGTTTTTGGATCCTTGGCTCTCTTTATATGCCTCGACAAAGGCATAAACGAACCCAAAAGAAACTTAGCTAGTACGACTCTACGTTTCCTATATTCACTTATTATGGACATGTAATGTGGTTCATCATAGGTGGGTATTACGTCCGTGTACTCACAATCCTAGAAGAGTTGTATTTGGGGTGATTTTGGTGTTATCCTTTTCATGACTTGGGTTCTTAGGTTAGGGTAAGTCCCTTCACAACTCAAGACGAGTCATAGCCCACAAGGTTGGGTTCTAGGACTGTTATTGGTCTCACATAAATCTTCTTCTACACGAGGTGTGTTCCCAGTACTTCTTGACCATCATCATACCTAGCCTTGATGGTCAAGGGTTTGGTTGGGATCATGGGTGTTCATAGTGGGTTTTTGACATGACTTAGCAACGCGCATCATACCACTCAAGTCCCCCTATTCTAGCCTTAACTTCCACAAGTTCGAATCAAGAATATGTGGGCTTCGAATTCCTATACACATCACCTAAATTTATACTTTCCTCTCTAAACAACTCTTAGGTTCGAACCATGAACCCAAAAGAAACTAGTACTTAACTTGTCAATCATCTTCCTATGTCATCCTAACGACAACAACACTATGGTTTCCCCTACACTAACCCTTCTATACTAATTTGCCATTTGCTACCATAATGTTTCCAGGTTCAAAGCGTGAACCTGAGATTTCTGGTGACTTCGAATGAAACACAACCACAAGTACTTACTAGCTTAAATCTGCCAACTACCTCCTAAGCCACACTAACAACCACGACAACAACAATTTCCTCAAAGTCTTATTCGAACAACTAATCGTCACAAATTTTTCCTAAATATCAATACTACTTTTATGGGTTTCAATCGAATAAATAAATAGTACTCCCTCCGTCCCATATTAAGTGTCCATAATGGAATCTTGGGATGTCCCAAATTAAGTGTCCAGGGAATATTTTCAACCAATGAGAAGAGACTTTAGTGGGTAATAGTGATATTTGATTGGTGGAAAGTGTAGTTAGTGGAATTTCCTAAAACTTTGTGCATTTGGAAAGTGGACACTTAATATGGGACGGAGGGATAAATAGTAATATCAATCCTAAACCTATTTTTATTCATCTATTTGACCTCAATTTAATTATCATAAATGGAAAAAAAATATAACCGCTAAGACTAATTAAACCGAATCAATATCGAACCTTACAAGGATTTTTGGAGGATAATTTCTTGAGTGAACCTTGAACCTGATAACCCACTGCTCCAATCCGATTATCCCCACCTCCAATTCGAATCACAATACTTCCACACTTAATCTTTCTTGAGAACCTCTTAGATTTTGATGGTTTGTGATTCGATGTCTCCATGGAGGCGCGGATTTATGGTGCAGTGAGGAGAGTAGATCCATAAGGTCTTTCGGATTTGGGGAAAACAAAGCTTACTACTTAGGTGTTATTTCCTTTTTCATGGATTCTTATCCTAGGTAGACTCGTGATTTTGGAGAGGACAAAAACTCTAAGTCAAAGGGTTTGATTTTTCGGCTGAGATAGAGATGGTGATGGTTCGAAATTTTTGGGGAAGGAGAAGGCAGACAAAGGGATAAGGGAATAGGGTTACAGTATTTCGGTTTATATGTGATTGGTGGGAGTTATATTTATTTTAAGGATTGGGCATTTATTTTAAGAGTTAGGTATTTACTTTAAGGATTGGGTGGGTTAATTGTCAAGGTGTAGTAGTTTAATACCCGCGTTTCGTCAACTATCTCAGATTCGGATCCGTCCGGGAACCATTTCAAATATGTTTGTTTCTTTTCCTAGAGTTGTTTTGTTGAATATCTTCCCTGAGTTCCAAATTATTTACTAACATTTTCTGAACCTCAAATTTTATCCTTGGTTTGCGTGTGGTGTCTGTCCGTGTGAAGTGGGGATCACCTCCCATTTTAAATACAATAATCATGGGATGTGATAACTTCAATGTTCCTTGGTGAGATTTTCGGGTGTCAATATGTGCAGGCCTGTTTCCCGTTATTATCACATAAGGCCAAATCAGATAGTTCAATCACAATAATTGAATTGTTATGAATTTAGTATTAGGACAATTTTACCATTTGTCACAACATGATCCTGATGGCTACAGACAAGGACCCGCTTATTTTACCTATTTTTTATTATATAGCAAAGTGGTAGTGTACCCATTCTTTTTGAAGATATTTTTAAGGGGTGTTTGGATGAGAATGTTTTCACTGTAATTTTTAGTTTGCCTTTCGTTTTTTATACTATTTTTTTAACTTTACATATACTATTATCAAGTATCAACAACTTCCTTTTAGTTTGATTTTTTTTCTTCATATTTAAGTGTTTACGGAATGAATATGGACGGAGTGTTTGACGCTGACTGCATTACTTTGCTCTCCAAGATTATCTATCAATTAGAGAAGACGATACATACACGTTTATTTTCTCAATAGTTACAAACCAAATTGTTTATCATATCATTGACACATTACTTATTGCTTCCTTTAAATAATAATGGAATTATTTACTTTGTTGTTTGTCAATTTATTTACATACTCAACTTCTTAATGAATAATTTCTTTAAAAATCCCGTGAATCCACGGGACTATAAGATGGATATACTTTGGGAATCTGTTCAACATCGTGATGGACCTTTGCAGCGTATTAATATTTTTCATCATATGTACCTTGCTTTGCAATACCCTTTGTTGATGCCCTGTGCACAAGATGGATATACTTTGGAATTCCGCAAATAAGTAGGACTGGCCAACCGAAAACTGCAAAAAAGGAAAAAATGGTTACTATGCGGGATTGGTTTGCCTATCAAATTCAAGACCGCCCGAATCAAGAGAATTTGTTTGTACGTGGAGGTCAGTTGTTTCAACAGTTTCTTGTGGATGGTTTCACTATGGTTGAGACTGAGCATTTGTATTTCCATCGGTCCAATCAGTCAAAACTTAGATGTGATACGTACTCTAATATCCGTCAAAGCATCGCATCTGGAAACACCGACCCTACCCAGCTTGGAAAGCCTGTCATATTGCCTTCTTCATATACTGGTGGACCAAGGTACATGCAACAAAACTATATGGATGCCATGGCTTTATGTAGGTGGTATGGTTGTCCAAATTTGTTTATAACGATGACATGCAATTCTAAATGGCCTGAAATTGCACGATATATGCGTGAGTGAAAGCTTTCATCTACAGACCGTCCTGATGTGCTTAATAGAGTTTTTAAAATGAAACTCGATCAGTTGATAAAGGATGTCAAAGAATTACATCTATTTAGACGCATTCATGCAGGTATTGTATTGGATCTCGCCCTGAAGATGTTAATGAGATACGTGAATTTGCTGAATGGATACTAAAAATAGGAGACGGGGAGGTCGGAGATGCAAACGACGGAGAGTTTTCAATAGATATACCCAAAGATATTCTAATACATGAGTCTTCTGACCCGATAACATCCATTGCAGCTTTTACCTATCCAAACCTTTTAGATAACATATATGATCCGTCCTATTTTCAAGAAAATGCCATTCTTGCTCCGACTAATGAAGTGGTCGACAGTATAAACGACCATTTGCTTTAGACATTTCCAGTTGAGGAAATGGTTTACCTTAGTTGCGATAGTATTGATAAACAGACCGTGGTACATCAATCGATGAATCTGTTTTCTCAACAGATTTTATCAATGGACTAAAGTTCTCAGGTGTTCCAAACCATATGTTGGTGTCCCGATAATATTGCTCATGAATATTGACCAATCAAATGGACTGTGTAATGGAACACGACTTCAGGTTTTACGATTGTCACGGTCTTCTATTCAAGCACAGATCATAATGGGACACATTTTGGAAATAAGGTAATCATATATACCACGATTGAGAGTTACTCCATCTGATAAACGTTTACCTCTAAAGATTGTGAGGAAACAATATCCCATTTCGGTTTCATTCGTAATGACAATAAACAAAAGCCAAGGGAAATCGCTTTCAAAAGTCGGATTGTATGTGCCACGTCCTGTTTTCACACATGGACAACTAATGTGGCTCTTTCATGTGTCAAGGGCAAAAAAGGTTTGAAGGTTGTTGTTTCAGATGCGGATGGTAACCTATCAAATACTACTATAAATGTTGTATATAAAGTAGTTCTTCAAGGTCTATGATCACACGTTCACTAGGTATGTACAATATAGAAATGACATGTTTTTTTGTGGCATTTTTCTTATTTTCACTTATTATAAATCCCAAAAATATTTTACTTACGTTTCTTTTTACTTATTAGGTGTTTTCGGAATGGACCTTTTCTGCAAATGTTAGAATATTCACCACATGGTTTTATTTCTCAAGACAAACATATTCGAGATCAAGAGGCAATCAACGTTTATTAAACAGATATTTACAAGCATTGTATTTCATACTTTGAGTCACTTATAACTTATTTTTCGGTTAAAAAAATATTATAGCATTTACGTTCGTTGTTCTTTCTCACTAAATTCACGTACTTACCTTTTCTTGCACAAAAACCATCTAAAATCCCGTGGATTCCACGGGCTTATAAGCTAGTGTTTAATATGTGTAAATGCATATGAAAATTTTGTGTGTGCAAAGTAGAATGTAACAATTAATATGTTTTTTCGAAATTAACTTTTTTAGAAAAATTAATATTTTGTTTTTCGAAATTAATTTTTTAGATTTTTTTTTTCGAATTTAATTTTTTTAGAAAAATTAATTTTTTTCGAAATTAATTTTTTTAGACAAATTAATTTTTTCTTCGAAATTAATTTTTTTAGAAAAATTAATTTTTTTCGAAATTAATTTTTTTTCGAAAAGTTAAATTTTGTCGAAATTAATTTTTTTAGAAGAATTAAATTTTTTCCGAAATTTTTTTTAGAAAAAAAAAATTCTAAAAGAATTAATTTCGAAAAAAATTATTATTTTTTTAAAATTAACTTAAAAAAAAGTAGCTTAATATGCGAAAAGTCGCTGAAAAATAAGCTCTTAAAAAGTACACATAGTGGGCAATGACACAAAGTACATCTTTAATAATTGTCCGCCACTTTTTAAGTGACACATGTTGGCTTCTCAATTTTTCAAGGAAAGTCGTCGGGCTACCGAACCAGAAAAGTCGCTAATTTCGAGACACAAAAACACTTGGGCTGCAGTGTTAAAAAATAGTCGCTTAAAAAGCCCAAACACACACAAAAAACCACAAAAACCCAAAATTAGGGTTCTAATTCCATTCTGATAACAATGTCGGCTTCTTGTTCATCATCCACATCAAGAAAGAAGAAGATGGTTTCTGTCATGACTTCAGATGGTGTGACGTTTGAGCTAGATGAGGAAGTGGCGATGCAGTCGCTGGCAATCAAAAACATGATCGAAGACGGTTGTGCTAATGCCGTCATCCCTTTACCTAAAGTGAACAGCGATATCTTGTCAAAGGTTATTCAGTATTGTAAGAAACATACAGAGTTACTCCATCTGATAAACGTTTACCTCTAAAGATTCTGAGGAAACAATATCCCATTTTGGTTTCATTCGCAATGACAATAAACCAAAGCCAAGGGAAGTCGCTTTTAAAAGTCGGATTGTATGTGCAACGTCCTGTTTTCACACATGGACAGCTAATGTGGCTCTTTCACGTGTCAAGAGCAAAAAAGGTTTGAAGGTTGTTGTTTCATATGCGGATGGTAACCTATCAAAAACTACTATAAATGTTGTATATAAAGAAGTTCTTCAAGGTCTATAATCACACGTTCACTAGGTATGTACACTATAGAAATGACATGTTTTTTGTGGCATTTTTCTTATTTTCACTTATTATAAATCCCAAAAATCTTTTACTTACGTTTCTTTTTTACTTATTAGGTGTTTATGGAATGGACATTTTTCTGCAAATGTTAGAATATTCACCACATGGTTTTATTTCTCAAGACAAACATATTCGATATCAAGAGGCAATCAACGTTTATTAGACAGATATTTACAAGCATTGTATTTCAAACTTTGAGTCACTTATAACTTATTTTTCGGTTAAAAAAATATTATAGCATTTACGTTCGTTGTTCTTTCTCACTAAATTCACGTACTTACCTTTTCTTGCACAAAAACCATCTAAAATCCCGTGGATTCCACGGGCTTATAAGCTAGTGTTTAATACGTGTAAATGCTTATGAAAATTTTGTGTGTGCAAAGTAGAATGTAACAATTACTGTAATATGTTTTTCCGAAATTAATTTTTTTAGAAAAAATAATTTTTTTCGAAATTAATTTTTTGTGAAATTATATTTTTTAGAAAAATTAATCGTTTTTTCGAAATTTTTTTTTAGAAGAATTAGTTTTTTTTCGAAATTTTTTTTAAAAATTAAATTTTAAAAAAGTAGCTTAATGTGTGAAAAGTCGCTGAAAAAAAGTCGCTTAAAAGGTACACATAGTGAGCTATGATACAAAATATAATTTTAATGATTGTGCGCCACTTTTTAAGTGGCACATGTTGTCTTCTCAATTTCAAGAAAAGTGGCCGGGCTACCGGACGTCCCTAATTTAGGGACACAAAAACGGGCTACAGGGTTAAAAAATTAATTGCCCCTAAAATAGCCTATATAATAAATCAGCCCAAACACACACACAAAACCCCAAAAAACCCAAAATTAGGGTTTCAATTCCATTCTGATAACAATGTCAGCTTCTTGTTCAAAATTAGGGTTTCTTGTTCAAGAAAGAAGAAGATGGTTTCTGTCACGACTTCAGATGGTCTGACGTTTGAGCTAGATGAGGAAGTGGCGATGCAGTCACTGGCAATCAAAAACATGATCGAAGACGGTTGTGCTATTGCCGTCATCCCTTTACCTAAAGTGAACAACGATATCTTGTCAAAGGTTATTCAGTATTGTAACAAACATGCAGAGTCTTCTAAGAAAACTGAACAGGCTGCTGAGGATGAGTTGAAAGAGTTTGATGCTGAGTTTTCTAGACCTGATCGCCCTGATATTTTTGACATTATTGAGGTTATTTTTATTTTTATTACTATTGGTTTTTATAATTATTTGGCTGGTTTTTGGTGTGATGGGGGTGTTTGTTTAGCTTATGTTCAAACTTAGGGGGTGTTTGTCAAGGTTATCTTTTGGGCTTAGGCTTACATTTTATAAGTGGCTTATGACTTATAAATGATAAGCTCACAAGCACATATTTGATGTTTGTTTTAGCTTATTTTAACTAATGAGGTAAAATGATAAAGAAGAGTACTTAACATTGGGGTATTAGAGTATTTTATATAACATCCCTTATATAAGCTCTGCTCAAATAAACCAAGCCGCACAATTTGGGCTTATCGAAAACCCCTTTATAAGCTTATAAGCCCAACCACGTATCAACTAGTTAAACACTTGATTAGGCGTATTTATGTTATATAAGTTTATTTACGTATATTAGCTTGTTATATCATAAGTTCATAAAACTACACCACCAACAACAATACCCATTCTTGTCGTAGCGAAGTACGGGGTAGGTGAGATGTTGATAGTCACACCCCTACCCGAGGGTAAAGGGAAAGCTTGTTATATCATAATAAGCTTATCTTTGTTTTTTTCTTTGATATTTTACTTATGATAGAAAAAATGAGTTTCAAAATTAGCTAGATTAAAGAGCTTATGAAATATTAGCAGAAATGCGTGTTTGGATGTTTATGATAGGAAGGTGGAAAAAAACTTATAAAGTTGTATAAGCCCATAAGCAACAAAGACGTGGCGTATCAAAAACCACCTTATATAAGCTAGTAAGCCTAATCTTATCCAAATACTTCAATGGGCTTATTTTTGTTATATAAGTTCATAAGGCCTATATAAAAGCTAAAAAAAGGCCCCCTAAAAACAAGTATTTAACCAATTCACAAAAGGAAAATGTCATATAACAATGATTGTTCGAATTAAGTCATTCAAACAAATATTGTTATTGTGTAAAAAAAAAAAATTGCGTTGATTGGTTGTACACATTAAGTGGTAGACCGGGTGTAGTGGTGACCAACATCACCACCGTCAACTCAGCGCCACATCACTAACATCACAATTCACACACACAACAACAACAAACTTCACAATTCGGTAGACCGACTTCTCCCTTTTTCGAGCCAAGGACGCGTGAGTGGGAAGTAGGGTTCTAAGGAGGACGCATCTTTGGAGGCCACCAATGCATGGGTGACCTCCCTATTACACATTCTTATAATAAATAAAAAGGTTTAAGTGACTAAATTGAAACAAAACATAAACTTTGTTACTCTCTGATGAATTTCACCCCTTACTAAAAGGTAAAATATATTAAGACCCAAGAATTGTGTTTTAACACCTTCTGGTGGACGAGGTTGATCAAAATAGAAGAGATTCATGTTTGGTTTAGTGAGAGAGTAGAGAGAAGGTGGAGTGTGATAAAACTTTTGATATTATTTCTTTGTTAAATGATTCACAGCCATACCCCACAAGTGAAGACTTGTGGGGTATTTAAATGCCATACAAGACAATTTTAAGAGTATTACATTATCAGTCCTTGCACTTTATGCATACTAGTTGTCTATTTCCAATTCACGTAAATATCGTCCAACTTCGTTTCTAACAATCTCCCTCCAGCTGGAGATATACGTGAATTGGTTACAATGATTCCTAACAAGTACATAAAACGATGAATACAATGCTGAAGTAGAGCAGTTTCCTTTCTTTTGAGGATGTCTTCACAGCTCTTGATCTTCTCGAATCTTTCTCAGCTTGCTTTACTTGTCGGATCACTGTAATTCTCTAATTGGGTTATTACTCCCTCCCAATTAGTGAGGCATTTTCTTTTACATGCTCCCTCCCAAATTGACAACCCGTTTGATATAGCCCTGATGCTTGTAGAAGAAGTTTCTCTGAAATCTTGCCCAGATTGTCTTCAGTCTCTTGCACAGCGGAATTATAGACTGATAACTTGTAACTTCTTCACAGGTTTGTTTGGGGAGCATCATATCGACATCTTCAGCTCACTTAGAATGCTTCCAGTTCTTCAATAAACAGCCCCGATTTACACATTTCATACATTTCTCCCTCCAGGATGATGACGATCTTTCGGACTCATCCTACATGTGTGTACATAGACATATCAACTAGAAGCAACAAACAAATCAATACCCCAGAAGTTGATGTCGATAACTATTCTCTCTACGATTCTCTTCAGATCAATCTCTTCTTAAACCTCTTGTATCAAAACAACGGCTTTTTGTAGTGACTGCTGAAGGAAAAACAACTATAACGAACTTGAGACTGAAGTAAAATAACCCAGACTTGTGACTTAAACTTGCACGAATGTGTGACTAAGAACCTATACTGAGCACTACAACATAACTCCTTAAAGCATAGGTCGTTTCATATACCCATCCAACCTTCCTTAACTGTATATGAACCTCTCTCGAATTATCCACATCTTTATGTGACACTGAGTACTACAACGTATCTCCTTTAAGTGATAGTTAACTAGGTCTTCGTCCATCCACCCCTTGACCTATGAAAACTAGATAACCCAAGACTTAATCACTATTCTTTAAATGCTCAAACAAGGATCTCGAAGAATCATGCATCCAACCAACCCCGATATCTTCAAGATACTAAGTACACGTACCCGTGATATTCCACTTCAACTTCAAGTAAGTAATAACGAATCATCCTTGTAGTCACAGTTGATAATTTAGCCATTGTCATTTGATTGCGATTCTTGACCAGGATCTTTTCGGCTATACGTGGTGATGTTGAAGGTTTAGGCCAAAAAATATTATTTGTGATTTTGGTGAGAAAAATGCCATAAAATGACATTCTAATGGTACTGGAAAATTTTGAGTTTAAGAAATTTTTACGCCAAAAATTCCCCGAAAATTTTGAATTTTGGCCAAAAATTTTAAATTTTGGGCCAAAATTTTCACTCTTGTACCAGAATTTGAATCTCGCGTAAAAATTAAACGTTTAGTCTCTCCTCCGAATTAATTTTTACTCAAGTTTTCCCGGCAAAATACTCTTTTTTTTTTTTTTTTTTTTTTTGGCAAATGCAATAACGTAGTTCTGTCCGATATGTGAATTGAGAGAATGTTCTCAGATAAGTGAGTGTTGATTTGCGATAAATCTGTCAGAGGCCCAATTGCTATAATTTTATCTGAGTTACAATTGAGATAAAATTATCTGAGTTGCAATTGAGATAAAATTATCTGAGTTGCAATCAAGATAAAATTATCTGAGTTGCAATCAAGATAAAATTATCTGAGTTGCAATCAAGATAAAATTATCTGAGTTGCAATCAAGATAAAATTGTCTGAGTTGCAATCAAGATAAAATTATCTGAGTTGCAATCAAGATAAAATTGTCTGAGTTGCAATCAAGATAAAATTATCTGAGTTGCAATCAAGATAAAAAGCTGCAGATGGCAATTGAGATAATTTGCAGTTTTCAACCACTTTTTGTCTTTTAGCCTTACACACCCACGCTTTCCACTGACAAACCCATGCTTCTTGTATCACTTTTCTTCACTAACTTCCACCAACTTTGCAATAATTCTTGACCAATAATTTCACTAAAGTAACAATTAAAAATTCAAGAAACAAATCTCACACAATCTTGAATGATTTTTTTTTCGATCTAAACTCTTAGAACAACACAAAATCCAAACTAAAAACACCATATTCGACTGTGAATTTGTGAGATTTTCGCAAAACCATTCTTCAAATCACGAACAAACACAACCTTAACCTTTATTTGTATGTACGATTCCAAGATAAACACAAAACAACCATGTTTTTGAAGATAAAAAAAAGCAGCAGTTGGTATTTTTGGACAAAAGAACCGAACACAAAAAAAATAAAAACACATCCGAATCACATTTTTTACCTCAAATACACCACGATTTGCCCCCGGTTGGGAATTAAATATTCTAAAGGTTAAGTATCAGGAAATACTCTAAGTATGTTGCTGTTGCTAAGTGCTTTACATTGCTGCCGCTACTACATTTGTTCCTGCTGCTAGTGTTAACACTCTGCTGCTAGGCTTATCAAGCTGCTACCGTATGACTCTGCTGCTACAACTAACAGCTGTCACATAAGCTGCTGCTGGATGGATAAGCTTGAAAAGATATTTGTGTATAAAAGTCAACAATATACGGTAGATAATATCTTACCCCATGTGATCAGTCAACAAGTTGTATACTCTAAGTATACGACTAGATACATGTACAACATGTATGTGTAAGATACAAGTGGTGTATTAATGACTGATAACTTCATAGGCTGCTACCTCTACACAAGCTAGCTAGTACTTTGATTTGATTTAACAATATTGTAAAAGATCTCTTGGACTATAAAAGAGATCTTAGTCTAGTGTTTATATAGATATGTGCTTAAACAAGAACTCAATATAAGAACTAAGAACAAGAGACTGAAAATACACAAAAGAACTTAAGATTCAAGGTTGTAACCCTAGTGATAATTCAAGATCACTCATATTATTATCTTAATAATATTGAATCGTTTGGTGATAATCTCTCGTTGTTCCTTGTTCAATAACAAGCATAAACGTTCCATTTCCATATCTAAATAAACCTTCTAAGTGTGATTAAGTAAATTCCGCGTACTTGATTACACTAGATCAAAGTATCATTACACACAAAGCAACAAAGGTCTAACCACCTTAACAGTGTGTCGATTAGGTTCCTCAATTGGTATGAGAGCAAGGCTGATATATTTGACATAGAAGAAGAAGTAGTAGAAATGGATGTGCAAGATATTCAAACAAGTGTTGCTGCAAAATTACCAGTCCTCAAACAGAATGAGTTTGAGATGTGGAGGCTAAGGATAGAGCAGTATTTCCAAGTGCAAGATTATGCACTTTGGGAAATCATTGAAGATGGAGACTGTTTCAAACCCATAGTCACCTCATCCACAGTTAATGACAAGGTAATAACAACTCTGCAGTCTAAGCCAGGGAAATCATTGAAGATGGAGACTGTTTCAAACCCATAGTCACCTCATCCACAGTTAATGACAAGGTAATAACAACTCTGCAGTCTAAGCCAACATCTGCAGAAGACGGAATTAAGAAGAAGAATGACCTAAAAGCCAAAAGTATGCTGATGATGACCATTCCTAATGATCAACTTCTAAACTTCAGCAAATTCAAAGATGCAAAATCTTTATTTGAGGCCATTATTGCAAGGTATGGTGGGAATGAAGCCACCAAGAAGACCCATAAAACCCTTCTTAAACAACAGTTTGAAAACTTCACCTCAACCAACAATGAATCATTGGACCACATGTTTAACAGGCTTCAGAATATTGTGAGCCAACTTGCTATTCTTGGTGTAGAAATACCACAAGAAGACTTAAACTCAAAATTTCTGAGAAGCTTACCTGAAGAGTAAACTATGCATGTTGTAGTCTGGAAGAACAAGCCAGACCTTGACAACATGGAGCTGATGGACTTGTATACCAACTTCAAAATTGTGGAACAAGATTTGAAGAAAGCTGGTGTTCTTAGTTCAAGTACTGGGAATATGGCATTTATGTCAGATCCTAGTACATCAAAACCAGTTGAAAGTGTGAAGGTTGATGTTGGAAGTAGTACTGCTAGTTCATCAAGTAGTACTATAGGTATTTTTGATGAGAAAACAATTTGTGCTTTCTCACAAGCAAGAATGATGGGTCCATGTTAACCCATGAAGACCTCCAAGAGATCATTGATGATGATCTGGAGGAAATGGACCTGAAATGGCAAATTTCTCTTCTTAGCATGAGGGCTAAGAAATTCTTTCAAAGGACGGGGAAGAAGATCACAATCAGTAGCAATGATCCTGCTGGTTTTGACAAGTCCAAGTTAGAATGCTACAACTGCCATATGTTGGGGCACTTCTCAAGAGAATGTAGAAGGCCAAGGCAGCAAGATAGCAGAAATAGAGGTTTTGGGAGCAAATCCAAGACAGGGGAGGCAACTGAACCAAAAGCTATGGTAGCTATTGATGGTTTAGGTTTTGATTGGAGTTTCATGAATGATGAGGAAGACAATTCTTCACAGACAGCACTCATGGCTTTTTCTGCAACAGAGGTACAAAATCATAAAGTTTGTTCTGATACTTGTACTGCACTTAAAGAACTACAAACTTTAATGAAACAATATGATGACCAAAGGAAAGAGCTAGCAGCAACTCATCAAAACTATATAAACTATAAGTGTGGTTTAGAACAGGTAGAAAAACAAGTATTACATTTTCAGAAAAATGAGTCTACTTTTACTGATGACATGAATGCATTAAAAAGAAGTATAGAGTTCAAAGATAAGTGTATTGAAGTGCTGAATGAATCACTAGCAAAACACAAAAGAGAGAAAGAAAATGTTAATATAACTGTAGATGCCTTAGCACATGCCTCAGATGGATTTACTAAGCTTTGGGAAGCTCAAGTAAACAATAAAGTTAATTCTGGTATAGGTTACAACACTGTCCCTCATCCATACAGAGGTGTTCCTTCACCTCCAGGTATTGACCTAGCATACACAGGTATAGCTGAGTTTCAAGAACCAATAATGAAATATGGTTCTCAGGCTACTAAGAGCCTTAAGATAGAAAAGAAAAGTGAAAGTTTAGATAAAACTTTACTTTTTCAGGACAAGGTGTCCTTTGTTAAGAAAGGAGATGCTATAGTTGTTGAAGATTGTACAACTGATAGTGATGAAGAAGAACAGGTTATGTCTAAACCTGAAGTGGTTAAGAAAGTAGGAACAAAGGTTCCTAAGATAGTCAAACACAACACTGATAGGCCTATGATAAACATTAAACATGTTAGGCAACCAGTTAGATATTGTGAACAATATAGAACTACTAACAAGCCCAAAGGCAACCAAAGGAATTGGAATGACCTTAAGTCTCACCAACTAGGTGATGACTTTGCTTTTTACAACAAAGCTTGTTATACATGTGGTAGTTTTGACCATCTTGCAGCTTTCTGCAACCAATGGGTATCTAGGTATGAAAACAATAGGGTGAACTACAAAAGGCAAACTCCTCAAACTCACTTTCACTCTAGTGTTAAGACTAAGAGAACCAAACCCATAACAGTCAATAAGTCTATCTCAAACACAGATCCTGTTGCTAGACAAAATGATCCTGCTGCTAAGCAATTTTACTCTGCTGCTCGACCATTTATGACTGTTAACCCAAAATCTACAGCTAAGGGTGCAAAAACAACTTTCAAACATGCACCAAAAACTGTTTTAAGGCCCATTCGAACAAAGGCAGTGGTCCACAAACAAATTTGGAGACCAAAAGGTATAACTACAAAGTTAGCAGACTCTGCTGCTAAGCATATGGTCCCTGCTGCTAAGGGAAATAGGGCAAATGTTGTTAAGGCCTCAGCATGTTGGATTCTTAAATCCAATGTTGCATCAACTGTTCTCATAAGATTACATTTCATTGATGCAAGAGGCAAATCCAAGTCAGTAATGGCTTGGGTCCCCAAAGAAAACTAACACTCTTATATGTGTGCATGAACATTCATCAACAGATCAAGAAGATCAAGGATACTCAGATAGTGGATGTTCAAGGCACATGACAGGCAACAAGTCTTATCTCTCAGATTTCCAATCAATAGATGGAGGCTATCTTACCTTTGGAGGTGGTTTTCGTGGCAAAATTTCTGGTAAAGGTACTATTAAAACCAAAAATTTAGATTTTGAAGATGTGTTCTATGTGCAAGAGTTAAAGTATAATCTTTTTAGTGTCTCACAAATGTGTGACAAAAAGAATAATGTCCTTTTTACTGATACTGAATGTCTTGTTCTCTCTAAGGATTTTAAGATGCCTGATGAAAATCAAGTGCTTCTTAGAATTCCAAGAAAGGACAACATGTACAGTGTCGATATGAAGAACATTATTTCCAAAAAGGGTTTAACTTGTCTTGTTGCAAAGGCCACATTGGATGAATCAATGAAATGGCATAGAAGGCTTGGTCATATTAATTTCAAAACCATAAATAAAATTGTTAAGAATGGTTTGGTAAGAGGTTTACCTCACAAAAGATTTGAAAATGATCAAACATGCATTGCTTGTCTAAAAGGCAAACAACACAAAGCCACTTGTAAGCCCAAGATTTTTAACTCTATCAATCAGTCTTTGTTTATGCTTCATATGGACTTGTTTGGTCCAAAAAATGTTAGAAGTGTACAAAATAAGAGATATTGTCTAGTTGTTACTGATGACTATAGCAGATTTACATGGGTTTTCTTTTTAGCTTCTAAGGATGAGACATCAAGCATCCTTAAGTCTTTCATAACTGAGATAGAAAACCTAGTAAGCAAGAAAGTAAAAGTCATTAGATCTGACAATGGGACAGAATTTAAAAATAGAGTTATGGATGATTTCTGCAAAGAAAAAGGTATTAGGAGAGAATTTAGTGTTGCTAGAACTCCACAACAGAATGGAGTGGCTAAAAGAAAGAATAGAACACTAATAGAAGCTGCTA
The DNA here is from genome assembly GCA_021014915.2 of Artemisia tridentata subsp. tridentata. Taxonomy (NCBI): domain Eukaryota; kingdom Viridiplantae; phylum Streptophyta; class Magnoliopsida; order Asterales; family Asteraceae; genus Artemisia; species Artemisia tridentata. The sequence continues at coordinate 28,473,522 of CP139506.1, read as the reverse complement.
GAACTATGTTAGCTGACTCAAAGCTACCTATAAATTTTTGGGCAGAAGCAGTCAACACTGCTTGCTATGTTCAAAACAGAGTTTTAGTTGTGCAGCCTCACAATAAGACATCATATGAGCTTTTTAGAGGTAGAACTCCTGCAATAGGATTTCTTAGACCTTTTGGATGTCATGTGACAATTCTCAATACCTTAGACCATTTAGGAAAATTTGATGGCAAAGCAGATGAAGGTTTCTTAGTTGGATATTCTCTCAATAGCAAAGCATTTAGAGTATACAACTTAAGAACTAAGAAGGTAGAAGAGAATCTACATGTGGAGTTTTTGGAAAACAAACCAAATGTAGAAGGTCAAGGACCAAAATGGCTATTTGATCTTGAGTCTCTAACCAATTCTATGAATTATGTGCCTATTGTTGCAGAAACTAATGATTTTTCAGGTTCACAAGCAACAGATGAGGCAAGGTTAGACAAGGAGACAAATCAAGATTATGTGATGATGCCACTGTGGTCATGTACAAGTGTGGAATCAACTTCAACAAATGATGAATCTTCTTCTAGCAAAGCTAAAGAAGGTGTTGAAGATGAAAGAAATGAATATGGAACTCAGGAACAACAAAATGTTGTTGATGATCATTCTGCTGCTGAGCCAGAGCACTCTGCTGCTAGGCTTAATATCTCTGCTGATAGACCAACAGACTCTGCTGTTGGACCATCACATTCAAAAGAAGCAGAATTCCAAGAAGATGAAGTGGATTTGAGTAATCTCCCATCATCTTATCAAGTTCCTACTACTCCACAAACAAGAATTCACAGAGTCCACTCCCTGGATAATGTAATTGGAGATGTACAATCAGGTGTGAAGATAAGACAACAATTGATGTCTTCAGACAAACAAGGGCTTCTTGATGCCCTTTATGCTTCAAAGCAGCATGAGTTTTCAAACTCTTGCTTGTTTGTATGTTTTCTCTCACAAGATGAACCAACGAACATTCTTAAAGCCCTAGATGATTCAAGCTAGGTAGAGGCCATGCAAGATGAGCTTCTTCAGTTCAAGATTCAAAAGGTTTGGGTGCTAGTTGATTTACCTAGGAATGCAAAGGTAATTGGCACTAGATGGGTTTTCAAGAATAAAAGGGATGAAAGGGGCATAGTGATTAGGAATAAGGCTAGATTAGTAGCCCAAGGGTACACACAAGAAGAAGGGATAGACTATGATGAGGTTTATGCTCCAGTTGCAAGAATTGAGGCAATTAGGCTGTTTCTAGCTTATGCTTCATTTTTAGGCTTCACAGTCTACCAAATGGATGTCAAGAGTGCATTTTTATATGGAACAATTGAAGAAGAGGTGTATGTTTCACAACCTCCAGGCTTCACTGATCCTGACTATCCAAACAAAGTGTACAGAGTAGTGAAAGCTCTATATGGCCTTCATCAGGCACCAAGAGCTTGGTATGCAACACTAGCTTCCTATTTATTGGAAAATGGATTTCAAAGAGGAAAGATTGATCAGACACTTTTCATCAAACAGCACAAGAAGGATCTTCTGTTAGTGCAGGTGTATGTGGATGACATTATCTTTGGATCTACAAGGAAGGAAATGTGTTTAGAATTTGAGAAGCTTATGCATGATAAGTTTCAGATGAGTTCCATGGGGGAACTTACATTCTTTTTGGGTCTGCAAGTTAAGCAATCATCTGAAGGCATATTTATTAGTCAACACAAATATGTTGCAGAGATACTTAGAAAATTTCAATTTGCTGATTCAAAAGTGGCAAGCACACCAATGGATGCTGAGAAACATCTTCTTAAAGACTTAGATGGAGAGAATGTAGATGTGCACAATTACAGATCTATGATAGGCTCTTTGATGTACCTTACATCATCTAGACCTGACATCATGTTCTCTGTTTGTGCTTGTGCAAGATTTCAAGTAACTCCAAAGGTTTCTCACTTCACTGCAGTCAAGAGAATTTTTAGATATCTCAAAGGACAACCAAGGTTGGGGATATGGTATTCTAGAGAATCACCTTTTGACTTGGTAGCATATTCGGATAGTGATTATGCTGGTGCTAGCTTGGACAGAAAGTCAACAACTGGAGGATGTCAATTCCTTGGGTGTAGACTTGTCTCATGGCAGTGTAAGAAGCAAACAATTGTGGCTAATTCAACAACTGAAGCTGAATATGTAGCTGTTGCAAGTTGCTGTGGTCAAGTTTTATGGCTTCAAAACCAACTTCTTGATTATGGGTACAATTTCTTAAACACTGTTATTCATATTGATAATAGTAGTACAATTTGTATTATTAGAAATCCAGTGCAACACTCTAAAACAAAACACATTGAAATAAGACATCACTTTATTAGAGACTGCAATGAGAAAAGATTAATTCAAGTTATGAAAGTTGCTTCAGAACATAATTTTGCAGATTTACTTACAAAAGCTTTTGATGTTAAAAGATTTGAATACTTAATAGCAAGTATTGGAATGCTTAATCTTTGAAATTTTCAAATGATGTGTTTATGTAAATAAATTTTTGTTGTTGCTGCTGGATCTATAAGGTACTACTAATTCATAAGGTACTGCTAAGCACACAAGGTGCTGCTAGTACAAGTTTCATGTTATTCATACAGTTAGTCCTATGTTTATTCTAATGCAAGACAAGTACTGTGTACATTGTTCTTTTGGTTTTAGACTAACTATTTCAGGTATGAATATGTGAGCACAAAGGAAATTTCAAGTGAAATGGAAGCAACAAACTGCTAATTTTGGTTGCTGCCATAATAGGTATATGATGGATTGAGTTTGGGATTTAAAACTCCTTAGAACTTATTTCTTGAAACCTAGTTATGATATTTCACATTGAATTGATGACTTAGTTGATCAGATAGTAACTGATGCAACTCACTTTCTATCATTTTATACTTTTAAGTATAATGAGCAAGTCTAAGGACATCTGATAGAAAGAACAGCTAGTAGAAGTGAATCTAACACTTGTGTTAGAGGTAACAATTACTATGAGCTGGAAACCCTGTCAGGAAGGCTCTTTGAATGAGTTTGTCTGCACACAGGCAATTATTTATAACTGAAAAACATTGGTTCTCACACAACCAGAGGTTATTTTAAACCGAATTTTTGATTAGGTGTCTGTTACACATTTGATACTTTCAAAATGGTTGGAAGCAGTATGATGTTTTAATACTAAAATCATAGACATACTGCTAAGGCAAAAAGTTTCTTAAAAAGGATTTTAAAGAGACTCACAAAGATCATCTATTGATGAACTATGGGTCAAATGTCCACTGATTCACCTCTCATAGGAGTTAACACACCTAGAAGTGATGAGGGCAGCAACTTAAACTCTTAAGGAATTGATGGCTTCATGTACAACATTGTCTGATAACAAGTTCATAAGGATAGCTCAGTTAATGGTACACAGTGAGAAAATCTTTCAAACAAGGGGAGGAAACAAATGTTATTTGTATCTCAGGGGAGGTAACTATCTCAGGGGAGGAAATAATAGCCCAGAAAAGGAAGATAATCCAATTGAAAGGAAGGAGAAGACAAGAGCATACAAGATGATGACATATAGGTTGAAAATGACAAGAATAGATATATTCAGAAGGGATGAAGCATTCCTAAAGGAGAAAGTTCTATCTAGATCAACCAAGGTTAGATTTTCAAAGTTCATCACTTACAAAGACATGCTGTTAGATGATTTCACCTGTTGAACGCATCCAAGATACACAACACCATTGCCTCTTATAATTCCTCCATCCAAGGAAATTGCACCATCTTTTAGTCCAAGATTGGAGCAATGTTTTGATATTGATTAAATCAAAGAAGAACGAAGCAGATGAGTTTAGAATATGTTTGAAAGATCTTCACAAGTCCTCATTTAATTCAAGAAAACATGTTGAAATGGTTCACATGTTTAGGGGAGGATTGTTGGGAATTAAATATTCTAAAGGTTAAGTATCGGGAAATACTCTAAGTATGTTGCTGCTGCTAAGTGCTTTACATTGTTGCCGCTACTACATTTGTTCCTGCTGCTAGTGTTAACACTCTGCTGCTAGGCTTATCAAGCTGCTGCCGTATGACTCTGCTGCTACAACTAACAGCTGTCACATAAGCTGCTGCTGGATGGATAAGCTTGAAAAGATATTTGTGTATAAAAGTCAACAATATACGGTAGATAATATCTTACCCCATGTGATCAGTCAACAAGTTGTATACTCTAAGTATACGACTAGATACATGTACAACATGTATGTGTAAGATACAAGTGGTGTATTAATGACTGATAACTTCATAGGCTGCTACCTCTACACAAGCTAGCTAGTACTTTGATTTGATTTAACAATATTGTAAAAGATCTCTTGGACTATAAAAGAGATCTTAGTCTAGTGTTTATATAGATATGTGCTTAAACAAGAACTCAATATAAGAACTAAGAACAAGAGACTGAAAATACACAAAAGAACTTAAGATTCAAGGTTGTAACCCTAGTGATAATTCAAGATCACTCGTATTATTATCTTAATAATATTGAATCGTTTGGTGATAATCTCTCGTTGTTCCTTGTTCAATAACAACCATAAACGTTCCATTTCCATATCTAAATAAACCTTCTAAGTGTGATTAAGTAAATTCCGCGTACTTGATTACACTAGATCAAAGTATCATTACACACAAAGCAACAAATGTCTAACCACCTTAACAGTGTGTCGATTAGGTTCCTCACGATTCGCCCCCGGTTAGCTCTTAATACCAATTATTAAGACCCAAGAATCGTGTTTTAACACCTTCTAGTGGACGAGGTTGATCAAAATAGAAGAGATTCATGTTTGGTTTAGTGAGAGAGTAGAGAGAAGGTGGAGTGTGATAAAACTTTTGATATTATTTCATTGTTAAATGATTCACAGCCACACCCCACAAGTGAAGACTTGTGGGGTATTTAAATGCCATACAAGACAATTTTAAGAGTATTACATTATCAGTCCTTGCACTTTATGCATACTAGTTGTCTATTTATAATTCACGTAAATATCGTCCAGCTTCGTTTCTAACAACACCACTTCCTAGGATCATACAACTAAAGAATAGGGATTGGCTTGCATCTAAGAGTAGTTGCGAAAATGAAAATGTTAAACATGTAGAATGCAACAATAAGAATTCCTCTTCGAACAAGAAACAAGTTTCAAACGACTGTAGTGCAAAGTTAAAATTGCTGTTTTAAACAAGAATGTTGAATTTGTCTGTCCTACATGTCAAAAATGTGTCTTTTCAGCTAATCATGATGCATGTGTTGCTAAATGCATCAACAAAGCAAATTCACATGATAAGGCACAATCCTCTAAGACACCAAATAGAAACAAACCTGTTGATAAAAAGCAAAAGGCAAAGAAACCAACAGGACGTAGTTTTTCTCAAAACGAGACTTCCGCTGCATCTGAAAAGAAAACAACTCCTAGATCTTGCCTTAGGTGGACTCCTACGGGAAAATTTTTTAAAACAGTTGGTCTTAGATGGATTCCCACTGGGAAGATTTTTGATAAATGCCCCATGATTAATGATAGTGATGATTCCTGTTCTCCTAACACTATTATTGATGCATATTCTTCTTTTGTGGATTTTGTGAATGCAGGTACTCGTGAAAGTGTTGAGATTTCAGACGCTCAATGTGGAAAAGAAGAGCTTTATGCAAACATCGCATTTGGCAATCCTGATCTTATTCCACTTCTAACTCCACTTTTACTTGTTCATACTTAATCATTCTTTGTACATATATTGTGTAAATATCTTTGTAAATATATACTTTTTCAAAAACAAAAAATATAAAAAATAGAAAATTTCAAAAAAAAGACATAAAAAATATAAAACACAAAAACCAAAAATATTCTTCTCACGACATGTCTCTCATCTAATCAATATTTTGTACGTACTTAGAAATGTCATTCAACAATGATACGGGCATGTACAGATGCTTGAGCGAGAGTTCATTTAAATGTTTTCAAAACATGTCATCTCTCAAAATTTCTTTCAATGGCTCCTGCTCAAATCAGTTCAGGACCCGCGTTTCAAAGAAAGGAAAGTGCTTAATCAAATTCTTTCGAGCACTTATCCATAAATCTCAATGGCTTATGTACACATCACAGTGCATAACCCGTTTTCTCAAAGAAAGGAAAGTGCTTCATCTAAAAATTTCGAGCACTTATCCTAAAAATCCCAATGGCTTGTAAGTATTTCAGCTTACAACCCGAACTTCAAATAAAGGAAAGTGTTGTGAAAATCCAATTTCTTTTTCAAACACTTATCCTAAAAACAAGTGAAGATATTTCTCCTTACATATCTTCAAATATTTTCAAAATCTTCTCTATCTTGAGCACATTTTTCCTTCAAGAATTTTTCAAAAAGATTTTTTGAAATCTTTCATAAAGTGCTCAAGATAACTCCCTCCTAAACCCTTAAAATTGCTTTTAAACTAAAATGTTTAACCATATGCTTTGTTTAAGGGGGAGTTGAAAAACAAAATGTTCCAATTTCATGCTCAAATTCGTCTATCTCTCCAAAAAGTTTCATTTTAATCAGTTGATATCAAAAATATCACTGCATGCTATTTTTGAGGGGGAGAAGATGTGATTAAAATGTGATCAGAAGCGAATCTCCAAAAAAAGACTCAGCATGAACCCTCGAATTGACGAAGCTAAATGTCAGTAATCGAAAAGACTAGTCCGGGACGGGTAATAATTTCAAGATGGTTATCCATTGATGTAAACGTGTCTCGCGAAGGACTTGTCTGAGTAGAATGTACCAATTCGAGAGAAGATCTTTGAATATGACCAGGACGGGTAATAACTTCAAGCTAGTCTAACTAGTGATGTAAGCGTGTCTCGCGAAGGTCATGTTCATTGAAATTCAATCATTTCAAAATGTGCGAACTCTACCCAACATGTGCAATTCTTTCTTAAATCTCATAAGTACATGTGAAGGGGGAGTATTTCAGAAAATGCAAAACTCTCAATGTGTTATCTAAAATTTGTTTTCTCATAAACACTTTGAGAGATTTTCACAAATGGTTTTACGGCAAGTGATCTTTAATCTAGGATAATCATGGAGTAATAAGGTGATTATGATTAGGTTATGTCCAATGATTCGCCAGAGCCGAAGGGATCTACCCAAGGATAATTCCATTAGATTAGAATTAGAAGTCCTTAGGTAAGATTGAAAAAAGGAGTAAATGAGAAAGGAGAAAGAAGGGGTTGAAGAATTAAAAAGAAAAGTTTTTGTAAGGGTGAAAAGAAATAGCCCTCTATGAAAACTTAGGACAGAAACCGGGTCAATAAATTTGCTATCGGTACTCACTAAGGTGATACTGGTATTGAAGACAAGACGTCATGGACCCAGTGAAGCATTTGCACCACCCCTCCTATCCACTCAGATATCTCTCAAAAGATATTTGTTTCATTTCTCACGGAGAACACTGCATAATCTATCGGCTTCTCACTCCGAGATGTGTTGATACTGAAAAGGTGGCACTCTGCTCCATGCCTCTGACGACTAAAACCATAACGCACATAATTGAGTCTAGAGACATGAGATTCATCAAAGATCTCTTAGGAACACTTCCTATGCAATACACTTGTGTTCATCTAAAAGGATACAAGTTGTATGAGTCTTAATGAGATCTAAGGATCTTGCCTTATGTCATGATGGTTACTCGCTTCAAACGGTCTACAGTCTTGAAGTGATACTTCGGTATACTTCAGAGGCTCTCAACGGCCTTGGTTAAGATTAGAGAAAGTTTTCACACTATGCTGATAACGATCTCGAAATCTAAACCTATAAGCGCTGGACGATTTATTGCTAACTGTCTTATGCAGGTACTGAAGAAATTCCATCCATCATCATTATCTACAACGTAGATGCATGAGATCAGAAGAAGTAGATAAAGGCAAGAACATTCAAAGTCAATACTTTGAAGATCACAGAGCATGAAGGAACAATGAATCAAGTCTATTATACATTGACACACAAAGTTCAAGATGTCAAAAGCAAAAGACCAATCACGGGAGCGTCATTCAAATGACCATCCCTTAGGGGGAGATTGTTAGCATTTATTTTATGCTAATTAGGAAGTGATGGTCATTTTTAGTTTAGAACATTAAGTGTCATGTATAATATGTATTTTACATGTGGGCTAGTAGCATTAGTTTTGTTAGTAGCTTAAATGTATATGTGTAGTGCATATATTAGCCCACATCATGGTCCAAACAAAAGCCCATCCAAAGCCTTTTGGATGGCAGCCAACTCATATAAGCCACAACTCTATCATTTAGCAAAGGGTGTGCTTTAGAGAGAGTGTGTGTGTTTTACTTGTATTTCTCTCAATCTAATATACATTCATATTCCCAGGTTTCTTCCTCTCTACTGCCACCCATCTTCCTTCTTCATCTCATCTATCTTTCTTCTCTTTTCCTATCTATATTATTATCTCTTCTTCTTGTTCTTAAGTGCCATTCGATAAGTGAGTTAAAGGTATGATAAAAGAGTGATTTTCACTCGTATCAGGTGTACTACTACTAGCAGTGCCTTGTAATGTTGTAGAATTCATCACTTGAGGTTTTGTGCCTAAAATTCCATCTTTTCGAACATGCGCCTATTGCCTAGCCTTTTCTAGGTGTTGATTGTGGACCATGTCTTTTGAATTAATAGATTGTTTTTCAGTTTTTATGTTTACTTTCGTTGAGCTATTCCTAGGGGCACATACATTGGGATTAAGCTTGTTGTCCTTTAAATTTGTAGTAGCATTCCTAGACTCTTTTGGATTATCTTTTGCACATTTGTCTAATGCCCTATATGGTTTAGATGTAGAGGCAGACGCATTAGTGGGACTAATCCTATCAAGATCAGGTGCTAGTACATTCGATGTTGTTGTTTTGACAACAGCTTTCCCTTTTTGTTTCTCACTAGGCAAGGGGGTTAATGGAGCAATACCCTTTGTTTCCTCACCCTTCCCTTTTTGACTTATGAGCTGAGACTTCAAAAGATCAATTTGTTCTTGCAAACTTTTGTAAGAACGCTCATACGACAATTTGTCATATTTGCATTCTTCCTTTTTACGATCTAGTTGTTTAAAATATGTAACATTTTGTTTTTCAAGCTTAGCAAGCGCATTTTCATATTTTAAAACAATTTCAGAAGTCTCATCTCGAAGTCTTTCATCATCTTCCACAGAATATGTTTGGTAAATAATAAACATAATGTCGGTCGATAGAGCTTCGAAAGAGAGAGAGTCATTTTGCATTTCCAAAACTTTTATGTGTTCCAAGTATTCATTAGCTTCCTTCACTAAGGATTTGTGGTCCTTAACAAATTCTGCTGACTCTTTTAAAAGATTATTTTCCACATTTTGAACAACCTCATAGATTGCAGCAACATGTGGATTAATTTCTTTTTCAAAAATCTTTTTCAGTGCATCTTGAACACCCGGAAACCATTCAAACTTTTGAATGTTTATTTTGGAAGCCACAATACATTGAAGTTTCTCAATTCTCTGTTTAAGATCAACCAAATATAGTCTAGCTGCACTTGTATCATAAGTGTTTTTAGATGCCATTTGTTCGATGTTAGACAGATGTTTTGAAGCAAATATTCGTTTTGGGACTGCCACTGGTTTTTGAAAATACAATGGTGACTCTTTTTGAACAAGATGAAGACCATACTGTTTGTGAAGTTCTTTATAGTCAATGGGTTTTTTCTCTGTTCAATTGTCGCATTTTATTTCTGCTCTCTTCGGTAAGATTAATCGTCTCAACAGAATCATAACCCGGTGGAGGGTCATGCACATCATTTATGAGCGTTCCATCATATAACACATTCCGTTCTTTCAGAGCCTTTTTGAGATTATAAGGGTTTTCACATCCAATTGCCATTTTCTTTACAGTATGTAAAATCGGGTTTTTATCGTTTATTAACAAATTAACCGTTTGTGCAGAGTGACCCGTTTTTACAAGTAAATCTTCCAACTTTGCAATGGTTTCCTTTTTGTCAGTGATCTCTTTAAGAAGATCCTTTTCACGTTTTGAAAACCTTTCATTCAACTCCTTCTTTTCTTTTTCAATATTAGAATAAGTTGATTTTTGTTTTGAAAGCTGGTTGGTTAGTTCAGAAATTTCTTTGTTAAGAGATTTGATTTGGTTGTTCAAATTAACATCTAGAGTGTCAAATTTGATTTGCAAACGTTTCACTCTTAACTCAGAATCTCTTAAACTAGCCTCAAGATCTGACTGACGTTTTTTGTGAAAATCAAAAGCTCTTGCATTATCCTTATAACTCTTAAGCTCAGTGGTCAATTTTTCATTCGCGGCTTTTACCTCGCGATTGATCTTTTTGACCTTTTCAATCTCTATTTGACAATTTTGAAGTAATGATTCAAATAAAGCATGAGTTTCCTCATCATTAGCATCATTTTGTGCAACTTGAACTTCATTAGGATCTATATATGAAGTTACACAGTTAACATTGCTATTAACTTGATTCCCCACATATGTATCATAATTAGGTTCGAGAGGCACAGAATGTGGCTTTTCATGAGCAAACAGATTGGGTACCTCATGAAGTGGTTTTGTGTCATAGGATGGAGGAGTTTCAGAATCACTACATGATGTTGGTTCTTGCTGATCTGGCATAGGATCGGAGATTCCAGTGACTTCTGTAGAATTATCATTGATTTTGGTCATAAGCAGGAAGTCGGATTCCTCAGCAGTCAAAGGTATTCCCGAATGTTCCTTGTTGGCTAGCATCAGCATGTACTGGAGCTTTTCTACCTTTGTCATTTCAGGAGCATTACCAATTCTACCTATATCACTCCTTTGGATCCCAGATGAAGTCATGAAACAATAATCCTCATTAGGATTGACCCCATTCTGATTCACAAACGGATCTGCTTGGTTTCCCGTATACAATCCTGTATATTGCATTTGATTCCCATTAACATCAACCATTTGACCTTCTTGTCCCAAATATAACTGCGTATTGTCAATGTACGGTGACTTCCATTGGTTGTTGTTATGTGGTTTGATGTTTAATGCCTTGTATAACGAAGCAAAACCATTTGCCAAAGCAGTTGTGATTTCGTCTTGGTGAGATGCCATTGATGATGACTGGTATGATAAAATAGATAAAGGATCTTTGCAACAAAGTAGGAGATGAGGTTGTTGTTGAAGGTAAAACTTGGTTGTTGTTGTGAAGCTTTGGTTTGTTGATGATGATCGTTTGAAGTTGTAGGTGATATGTTGATTAGTTGTAATTTGGTTAGGTTGATGCAAGTTGTTACGGTGGAATTTTGGTCTGGAAACTTAAAACCTCAATAACTTCATTCTAGAGCGTTTTCAGGCCTTGAAACTTGGGTTGAATGAATAAATTTATTCAACGTGTCCTTCTCTTCGGTCTCACGGTCGTGGACTAAAAACGGAGTTACGGTTCAAAAGTTATAACCGTTTGAAGTTTTGACGTAAAAAGACAACTTTGAAATCGTTTCACAGAAGTACGAGGGCTAAAACTGCCAAATCTGAAAAGTTTTCTAAGGCTGCTGGAAAGTACAGGGACTGAAATTGACAAATATGAAAACTGTTGAAAATCCTTCTTTGTCCGATATCTGAAGTGTAGTGGCGTCCGATATCTGAAATGGCCAAAGATCACGGATGAGTCTGCCCAACTGCGATAAGTCAAAAACAGTTCAATTACTATAGTTATCGCGATATGAATTGCGATAAGTTTGCCCAGCACTAAATTGCGATAATTTGCCCAGCACTGAATTGCGATAGTTTTGCCCAGCACTGAATTGCGATAATTCTGACAGACCCCAATTGCGATAGGACCTTTCTGTCTCAATTGGGATAAGATTTGACCAATTGCGATAAATCGCTGTGTTTCACTGAATCGCGATAAAACGCTGAGTCACTCCCCACTTTTGACTTTTTTTCCACTTTCTCCTTAAATTAAGCTACTAGACCATGCTTAGACCACTCTTGTCAGTCCTTTCCACTGCAACTTTCACTAACTTTCAATAATTCACTATCTTTTACTTAAAATAATCAAAAACAATTCTTATACAAGAAATGTTTGATTTATAAGATCTATGAAGTGAAGAATAAGCCAAATCCAAACTTCCACAAGCTTGAACAAGTTAAGAAACTGGAAATAATCACAGTAACTTTGAAGACCCACTTCGTATAAACACCAAACAAACACAACTTTTTTTGATTTTATGCGTATGAAGTTTCATAAAAACACAAGAAGTAGCGTTTTTTAGAGAAGCAAAAACGTTACCTATGGTGTTTTTGTAACCGAACACACAAACAAATCTACCTTGTTGACCGGCTGTTGATACCACTTGATACGAGTGAAAATCACTCTTTTATCATACCTTTAACTCAGTTATCGAATGGCACTTAAGAACTAGAAGAAGAGATAATAATATAGAGGTAATGTTGAGTTTTTTTTGAGTGAAAACAAAAGTGAGTAATTTATGTGGAACTTTTAACTTATTAAAAATTAAGTTTTCTTTAACAACAATCCAACATTATATCTCATGTTTAAATAGAAATAAGGCACAATAAGCATTGAAATGTAGAAATTCAAACTTATGGTCTGGACTGACCCACGACAAGTGGGCCAGGCCCGGCAAACAGCGGCCCACTCTACGCCTAAACCCTAATCCATGCCCTATAAATACACGGCTGGAATCCCCATCTTCAGAGGATCATACAACGATATACACAACAGGTTATCATAACCCTAACTCTTAATGGTTATATCGCACCGATACTAACTTGACCGTCGGAGGTGGATCCCGGGGCTACGGCCTCGGGTCCACTCCTAACGGGTTCTCTTTGTTGAACAGGTCTACTCAGGGCTCGAGAAGACGACGAACGGCCCAGGGAGAGTCGTCGAATCCAGCCCGCGCCAGATTATGTATCAACAAGTTGGCGCCATCCGTGGGACCATGACTCGACAAGTTTCGTGATCTCACAATCACCGGAGAGCAACCATCGAGTTCAAGTTCGGTATTTTGATCTTTTACCTACAGTACATATGTCACATGCATGATGCATGTAGCATTAACTCGTTTACTGTGCGAACAACAAGTTCCAACAGATAGGTACAATCTTCTATTTACTATATGTGTTTGTTAGTGGGCAATTAAAAGATATCCCATAGTATGCGTAGTTCACTGTTTGCAGATTTGATTGGTCAGCAAATTTTGTCATGCGCCATTATTAGTAGAAGTTAATTATAATATAAATCGACAAGTTGTTTTCTGCTACTAAATCGATTTGTCGTCTTCTGCTACGATAACGATTAATTATAAATCAATATTTTTTGTGCATATCTTTTTAAATTGGTAATAAGATATGTTATCTTTTAAATCGGTAAAGATTTTATGTAAATCTTTTAACTTGGTAAACACGATTTTATCTATAACGCACTAAGTCCGCACGATCGGACCTACTATATCTTTTAGCCGCGAACAGCGCAGTCACGATAAATCTACCTGCGTTAGGCCGTGCGTATAGAGATCTTCGCAGACTGGCGCCATGAGCGCATTGTCACGTACAAGCACCACGATGCTAGTCAATTGCCATGCGCGCACTGGACGAAAGCCGTGGTCATCTGCGATCATCCACAAACGTTAGAGTCTATGCGGTCACGATACATCCATCTGCGTCTGTACGTGCGATTGAAACTACTAGTCGCGGTCATGGTACATCCATCCGCGCCATTGTTTTTATTATAATAAAAAAGAAAAAAGAAAACGATCATGAGCGTACTGCGTTCGCAGATTAGCTACGTGCTACTTCTTTTATGTAGTTTGTAAAACCTCATGCTAGGTGTAATTCGCACTACTACTTCTCTTATGTGTTAATTTTACATGCTACGTGCTATATATATGTTATGCGCTAATTTTTTATTTCATTATCTTTTATATGTTGCGATGCGCAGCATATACTTCTAATATTTGCATTGAGTATTTTTTCAGGATTTGAATAACTAAGTTTAATGCTCCTACACGAGTAGCACCATCAAACTTGGGGGGCTACCAGGATACGCACTGTGTGAGTACGCATCACGCAGGTATATTTGGAAGCAGATCGTACGTAAGAGGTATTGCAAGCCCGGTACAAAGACGGATTTAAATATTCGCACCCTATTGCCGCAGGGGAGACGTCCTCTGTTGGTTGTAAAGACGGATGTAATGTTCGCACCACTGCGCACAGCGCGCACCTCTGCCACAGAAGTACGTCTTCTGTCGCATCATGCTGCACCGCTACTGGTACAAAGGCACGCCCTTACCCAGGATGCAGCATACGGAATCCACCTTCACTATTGTGAGACTCTCACAATCAAGGTCGCGCCTACAAGGTCGCGCCAACATGGTCACCACGCACTGCGCCACAGACCCAGGGCGCACTGTCGCATTTGGGCTGCGCGGTATGGTCTTACGTACTGTCGCACATGCCGTCATGGTTGATTGGGCCTACGCGGCCACGAACAGAACTTAAGTCTAGCATAACATAGCCACGCACTATGTCATACTAAACTTGGGGGGCTTGTAGACGTATGGTCTGGACTGACCCACGACAAGTGGGCCAGGCCCGGCAAACAGCGGCCCACTCTACGCCTAAACCCTAATCCATGCCCTATAAATACACGGATGGAATCCCCATCTTCAGAGGATCATACAACGATATACACAACATGTTATCATAACCCTAACTCTTAATGGTTATATCGCACCGATACTAACTTGACCGTCGGAGGTGGATCCCGGGGCTACGGCCTCGGGTCCACTCCTAACGGGTTCTCTTTGTTGAACAGGTCTACTAAGGGCTCGAGAAGACGACGAACGGCCCAGGGAGAGTCGTCGAATCCAGCCCGCGCCAGATTATGTATCAACAATAAGCATTGAAATTCAAACTTATTTCATGTAACTAATAAAAATAAGCTCTAGCCTTATATCCAACATCAACTAGTTTTTTCAAATGTTAAATGACAAAGTATATACAATTGTAGCTTATAAATGTTAAATGACATTAAAGAAAATAAAATAAACAATCAAATATTATACGAGTTCTACGTTATTATTTTTTAAGGATGTTCAGATTCTCTTTTCCTAAGAGATTATACTATGATGAACCTATAGTTTTTAAAGTTTTGATAAGTTCGTCATTAACTTTGCTTAAAAAGTTAATCTAATTCTAAAACATAAGCTCGTGTAAGCTCCACACCATTTATGAACACTTTTTAGATGCGGTTTTTGATCATTTTGAGTTAGGTTGTTTGCACATAATATTTTGATGTTTGATTTATCAAGATTTTAAAATAGCACCCAAATAAATACAATTCTGTAACATAAGATACTCAGATTTCAAAGTATTTTGATCTTGTTTACATTTTTTTGGGCTTTAATTCAAGTATCTCAGTTTATTTGTTTTGCTTCGTACTGTAAATATTTCAATACTGTTTTCGTATATTTTGTGTTATTAAAACATTTGCTATGACAATATGTTTATTTACTGACATAATAAGAAGTTAATCGACACCAGAATAACGAATAAATGACATAGATAAGTGTAGGCTAATTTAGTAGAGTGGGCAAGAATCCAATAGTAAGCGTTTGGCCCGGAGCTCTGCTGTTGAACGTTGATGAAAGAAACCGCGCAACGGTTTGATCCATAAACTTTAAGTTGAACGTTGATGAAAGAAACCACACAACGGTTTGATCCATAAACTTTGGGTGAACTGAAAAAATGTCAAAACCCCTTGATAAAAGCAAAACAATTTCGCACGATAAATCGACAGTAGCATAAAACATAATCTTCCTCCTAAAAGCAAGAAAACATTGCCACTTTCTTTTCTATTCGAGCTCAACAAAAAGCATAATCTTTACGATATTACACAATATCGAATGCCATTTCAAAATCCAAAAATACTAAAAACTTTCCGACTTAAAGTTTCATGTTCTTTAAAAACTCAGGAACAAAAGAAGAGTTGTAATACTAGCTCTGCCAATGATATGTCCAATATCCATCTAAGGCTTCAACAGAGGCAATGTGGCAAATTAAGTCAACAACACGTGAGCTGCAAATACAAAGTAGAAAAAAAAGAAAAAAGAAAAAAGAAAAAAAGAAACAAGTGTTACAAGACGTCGTCACACGAATGGCAATGCAAGGCACAAACTGAACAATACGTAGAGTGTGTGAGAAAATATTTCCTATTATATGCAAAAGACTTGTCAAGATATCAAACTGCGGCCCAGAGCCAATACGTAGAGTGTGTGTACATTGGAGGTAGCATGATGGCCATCACACGAATGGCCATGCAAGGCACAAACTGAACAATGGCATATGGTCTTTTATATAGATTCAGAAGCAAGTACCTGTATCCCCATTCATTGTCGTACCACGAGACAAGTTTCACAAAGTTGTCGTTCAAAGCAATTCCAGCCTTGGCATCGAAGATGCTTGACCTGAATATAAACGAGTGTCAATTTTTTAAATGAACGCAATACACCATGAGTTACCAAAATGAACCATCCAAAAGTGTGTTACCAAAATGAACATTGCGAGCAAATGAGTTTTGCTCGTCACTTTTCTTGCTCGCCTATCCCCATATGATGACATGTGGACAAAGTGTGGCTACAGCGAGCAAATTGGTTTGCTCGCTACATTCTCATACAAAACTGAACTTGACGAGCAAATTCATCTTGCTCGCCCTATTTTGCTCGCCATGCATGGCATTGCGTGGACCAAAGATAAAGAAAGATTAGCAGAGATAAAGAAAGATTTGCAGAGTGCCGTGCTACTTTTTCCAAAGATAAAGAAAGATATGCAGGGTTAAGACATGTCTAATAAACTACTTTTTCCATACCTCAAGTAACTAGAGTCACTTATTGTACAATTTTTGTTTGCATAAGTATATGTGTTTAATGCATGAATACTCTTGATTTGATCATAGTTAGCTCTGAACAAGGAATTACAAAAATAGTAGTTTCACTTTGGTCAAACATGTTGTCATCCTAAACAGGCAAGCAAAAGTAGAAAAGTGACAAGCAATTGATATTTTGGTTAAAAGCCTTTTGAAGTGTTCGTTTTTTCTAAAAGGGTCTAAAATGTGTTTTTTGTGGTAATTATTTTTACAAACAAACATGTCAATAAAATATACATAAAGAGGGAGAAGTGACTGATGTATTTGATTCTGAAATTTTTGAAATTTTGACAAGACGTTTTTACCTGCTGTCACCAACAAAGTCGGTGGATACAAGATCCTCGTCAACGTATCCCAAGATACCCTTGAGCCTGCCTTCTGAGTTCTGATTCCTCCCTGTTTTCATGTTAAAAAACGACCATTAGCAATTAAGAACACACTAATGAAAAGGAGCATGCATAGACGAGGACACGCATTTGAAAAATCTTACTTAATAGCAGCCTTGATCTGCTCATAGGTAGCCTTCTTCTCGAGCCTGACGGTCAAGTCAACAACTGAAACATCAGCAGTTGGAACACGGAACGCCGTACCAGTCAACTTCCCGTTAAGGGCTGGCAACACTTTGCCGATGGCCTACATAGATAAAAACACACAACATACGAAATTAAACATTTATGTAACTACTATTGCCAAAAAAAAAGATTCTTATAACACGATTATACCTTAGCAGCTCCAGTGCTGCTGGGAATGATGTTGAAAGAAGCAGCTCTTCCACCTCTCAAGTCCTTGATTGATGGTCCATCAACAGTCTTTTGGGTAGCTAAAACATGATTCACACAATGTTAAAATCGTTTAACTACCAACTATAAGTAACGGGCTGAAATAATTTAATGATTAACCAGTTGCAATGCTACATACCAGTCATGGCATGCACTGTTGTCATAAGACCCTCAACCATGCCAAATTGGTCATTAATAACCTTGACCAAAGGAGCAAGGCAGTTGGTTGTGCAACTAGCGTTTGAAACAATGTTAAGCTCGGGCTTGTATTCCTTCTCATTGACACCCATAACAAACATAGGTGCATCAGCACTTGGAGCAGAGATGATAACCTTCTTGGCACCACCCTGAAAATACAAAATCACGTTCAGTCCAATGTTGACCAACTATAAAGTAAACATGAGACAAACAAAGATCTAATCAGACCTTCAAATGGGCAGCAGCTTTGTCCTTGGCGGTGAAAACACCAGTGGACTCAACAACAAAGTCAGCTCCAGCCTCACCCCATGGGATGTCTTCTGGGTTCCTATATTAGATTCCACAAAACAAAAAGTATATATAAACATCGTACTATTTTTATATGTATTAAATGTCCATTATGATGGCTTTGGATGTTACCTGATGCCAAAGACAGTGATTGTCTTCTCGCCGAAGAGAAGGGTCTTCTCATCCTTAACCTTAAGCTCGTGGTTCTTCCATTGGCCGTGGACGCTGTCATACTTGAACATGTATGCCTGCCAAGTACCATAGACAGTATATAATTGTAGTTAAATATAACAAATCTCACAAGCCCATATCCATATTCAAAAACTGAACCATTAATAAAATTCGTGCACACAATCAGATCATAAAAACTACTTTGACTTTGAACAAAATGAAAATTATACCATGTAGTCAACAGTGATGAAGGGGTCGTTAACAGCAACAAGCTCAACATCATCTCTCTGAAGAGCAACTCGAGCAACCAGCCTTCCAATCCTTCCGAAACCTTAATCACAAAATAATATTCAGTCAGTCAAAACCACAAACCGACACAATCAAAACAATAGATATGATGAGTACCGTTGATTCCGATCTTAATCTTCTTGTCAGATTCTAACATCCATTCGCTTTTGAGTTTCCCACCATTGCCACTGTCATTCGTACAGCGCGGAGATACAAGGCTCTTTTTGAACACAGGGCAATGAAAATTATAATTACACTCACAATTTGTAAACAACTTTACATGATCAGTATGTAAGGGACGTAAGGGACGTTTAAGGCTTAGCACCAATTTTGGTGCACATGAACCTTCCTCCAAAAACCATATGTTATAATGAAAACGGGATTTACTCTTGAATATATTGTAAGGCTGCTCTGGTTTTTGTGTATTATAACCCGGTGGTGGGGACCATTGTTCCCAAGATTTTGTTACATTGAACCTTTTCATCACCCATACTTCAGTTCTCTCTTCCATTAAATCCATACCTCGCCTAGGAGTGATGCACAAGCACAAACAGCCTTTTACAGTACCCAACGCATACTTACGATATATTCAAGAATGGTCCCCACCACCGGGTTATAATACACAAAAACCAGAGCAGCCTTACGATATATTCAAGAATAAATCCCGTTTTCATTATAACATATGGTTTTTGGAAGAAGGTTCATGTGCACCAAAATTGGTGCTAAGCCTTAAACGTCCCTTACATCCCTTTCAAACTGATCACGTAAAGTTGTTTACAAATTGTGAGTGTAATTATAATTTTCATTGCCCTGTGTTCAAAAGGAGCCTTAAAAACGTATAGTTGGGAAATCATAGTTCCCAATAACCGCAAGCGCTTCACTAAGCTGTGCCTGTATCTTCGGACTGGCAGACAGCATCAACGGCACAATCAGCTGCTTAATCTGCTCCTTTTCGGAGTCGGATACGGATCTGTTCGTCAATGGAGGGTTCGGCGATGAGACGGAGGACGGAGAGAGTGTAGTTGGGTAAATCAGCGGCGCCTGAGAGGTTTTTTTGGGCACGGAGACGGGGTTCGGTTTGAGGCGAAAGCGTGTCGAGGAAGTATTGGGATAAAAGTGTTAGGGTTTGTTGTTGATTCCACTCCATAGTTGTTATAGCTAGGGTTTTGATAAGATTTAATAATAAAGTGAATAAAATTAATAATCAGAACTAAATATATTAATATTAAAGTGTAAAAACGTATACTGAATCATAATAATCTTTATACAGAATTAAATAAATAAATAAAAAATCAACACAAATTGAACAAATTGAATTAATCAAGAGAATAACTGATACCTCAAACTTGATAGATGGATTCTTCAAAAAGCCGATTTATTCGAATGCTTATTAGGGATCCTCTTATTTATTATTAGAGTAAATTATCAATGAATAATTTATTTATATATTTATACGAACAGAACAAGTACGGAGTACTTTTGTTTGTTCTTTTTTACGTATTTCACCCATCAACTTTCAAATTTGTCTTTCTAGACTTTAAAGTACGGCTGCGTTTGTTTTTCATTTTTTGCATCTGACCAGCGTCTGAACGGACACTGTGTCTGAATCGGTCAGACATTTTGTCCGTTCAGACCGTTTGTTTTTTTTTTTTTTCGTTCAGATGCGTTCAGATGCAGTTAGATCTTAATGGTCAAGACGTGAGAGGGGTGTCTTAACGCGTCTGAATGCCTGTTGTTGACACAAAAATAACAAAAAAAAAAAAAAAAAATTCCCCTTCAAACAAAAGTTTTTTTTTTTTTTCGTTCAGATGCGTTCAGATTCAGACATTTACGCATCAGATTCAGATTCAGACGTGCGGTTCAGATTCAGATTCAGACCCTCTTAGTAAACAAACACCACCTACGTTTGTTGTGCACGTTGGGCTGGATTGCTGCCTGGGGGCCTACCTTGTGCAAATTTGGAACACACATCTTTCTTATAAACGACCGATGTCATGGGTTCAAATTTTTGCCCCGTGTCCTATCTTGACTGTGTGACCGTATTATTAGAACTAATATCAATCCTTAAAACACATTATTAGCATAATCGTCCCTATATAATACAAAGTGTAGCTTGATAAATAAGCCAACATTGGGCTGAACTCATAACATGATAATTGAGCCTGGCACCCCCGGAGTTTGAGCGGGATGTTGGAATTAAATAATTTGACATTCAAATAAATAATAAACCATAAACATCAAAGCACATATACAGCGGAAGCAAGATCTTTAATTAAAATGTACAAAGTAATAACGAATAATAAAGGAAACGTACCTTTGATCTAAGCAAGCACAAAGATCAAACTTGAACTTCTCTTCACTTGAACAACCAAAAGGATTAACGTGGAACCCCTTACTATTTTTTTCCACAATCCAAGATGAATAACAAAAGTATGTTATATCCGAGATCTTGTACACACGTACTATTACTCGATCAAAGGTTGATGCTAGTGGATGAACACAATTATTAAACCAAAACTATTTTGTTTAATAAACCTTGAATCTATTATTCAAGAAGGAAGAAGTAAAGAATATGTATACATATTGTACGATACAATATATATATCATATGGTATTATACTATTATATAGATACTGTACCATGACATATCCTACACAAATTCATAAGTCAAGATTTCATAATCAATGAAACGTATTGCGCATTGATTAAATCTGACTTTAGACTTAGTATATAATAGTGTCGTACTTTTCATGGCTTGTCAAACAGCCATATAATATTTGATATATCGTACGAGCTTTTTGGTTATTAATTTGTGTCGTGTGACTTTAAGGGTTATCATCTCTATGTCGACTTTTTGAAAAGGGTTTGAGGGTGTATATATAGCCTCCAAACTTGTTCTTCAAGTTTAAGTCTAATACATCCTCAAGTTTCAAAACTCGACACTTAACCCCCTCCTTTTTCCTTTTGTGTCCAAATAATTAAAATATATAATATTATATATATTAATTATTCCTTTGATCATTCATACGTAAAGTGTGCAATCCCTCAGTCCCGTGTTCGATTCTAGTCATACACGATTTAATATTTTTCCAAAACTCTAACAGCTCCCACTTGGAAATCTATTAAAAGGGTAATGACATTGGTTAGCGTCTAGCAACACGCCAATGCCCCTAGTACAACACGGGTGGTGGTCTCCTGAAAAAACCACTAGGTGATTAATCATCATACTTATCCTTTTGTTCTAATACTACATTAATAAAGATATGGATCTAAGTCATTCTTTTTTAATAATTATGTTTCTCGTTGTTTATGATTGAGCAAGATTACCAAATCATCTGAACCATTCAGGGGAGATCTTGGGTGCGGCCGCAAAACATCTTGTCAACCCTACGAGGGGCCCAGCAGTATTAAACTCCAAACAATTTGAAGGAACAAATTTTATCTTGACTACGAGCATAACTCATGCACTTCGCAACGCTTCTGAAAACAATCCGTATAACTACCAGTTACGTATAGCGTTAAATTGAATCACAGAAATGCACTACATGCATGACAGTTATTTGGTATCTCAAGTCTAAGGATAAATATTATACACATGATTTACTTGATGACAAGATCCATAAAGTAAACTCATGACGGCGGGATCAGTCGTATATTCAAACATTTTGAATATCATGTGAAATCGGCATGACAACGCATCAATATACTATAAGTATATTATACCAATACTCAGATTTACCTTAATTTAATGATATTCCCATATCATTAACTGGCAATGGACAGTTTAGAATATATAAATATATTCAAGGATATAAACATGAAAATATAAGATATATTATTAAGAAAATGATAAATAAACATAACCATTATTTTATTTCATTAAAATAACAACTGTCAAAGACATCCCATTATCCAAACACTAAAATAGATCAATGCATGATAATTCTAATTAATGAATTATGCCTCAAGTCATGTCAAACATACTTGTTGGCAAGGCATAAATCAACTAATTTTGATCTATGGGAATTTTGAGAATACTTATTTCAAGAATTCAATTAATGGAGTTCTTGTATGTGTGCTATCAATTATCTTGATTGATGACGTATAGTCCGTATTCGGGTCACGAACCCGACCCATACTCAAGTCCATCACGAATGGACTCAAGCCCATCATGAATGGGCTATCACGACAGCGGTTTGGGCTCACGATGGCCCAAGCCCAATGTTATTTATGGTTTTGATAGTATATCTTCTATTTATGGGATATATATCAATGAACCGCCCTACGCGGGATAGACCGAAGATTGGGGAACACGAAACCAATAAGGATTTCGTGTCTATATATAGAGGGCACCTCAGCCCTCACAAAGGTACGATTCACAAACCCTAACTCTTCTACAAACCCTAAAACCGATTACTTACTCTCACGCCGGAGGATAATCGTGGGAGACAATCCCACGATAAGCCTAACGGTGTCTTTTTGTTTTCTTAGTGCGCAGGTCTCAAGCATTAAGATCTGATTGGTACGGAATCAAGGAACGCCCAACTTTTGTATCAACAAGTGGCGCCATCCGTGGGACCCTACACTAAGAACTTTCCTAAGAACTAGAATGACGAAGCACGGAAATCAGCGGACTCCGCATGCGAAGAAAACGCATGACGACCTACTAGGGAAGAAACAGCAAACTGATGTGGCCTCTAAGCAGGCCTCTAGAACAACCAGTACGCCCAGAAGCTTAGGATCGTACTCAGATCTGCTCTTTACTCCAATAGAACCGCTTACTACGACTACCAATGCTACTACAACAAGTACTAGCGCGGTAGACCTACAGCGCACTCCTCTCCCCATGCCAGAAGTAAACTTCACTGAGCCACCAAATGCGCCTATCCGAAACAAGGATCTTGTTTTGGAAACAGACTCCCTCGCACTAGAAGGAGTCACGCCTGAACTAGCGCCAAGTGATTTCGTATCTCAAAACTACGAAGCCTTGGCTGCGCTCATGCGAGAGGAGGCGGAAAAGAGGTCAAGCCAAAGTCTGCACGCCAGGCTCAACTTCGACCCTGAGCATGAAGCATCCCCACCGCGCTACCGAAAGGAAAGACGCGAGAAGGATAGCCGCAAACACCCAGTGTTTACCAGGATTGGAAGGAAGGTTGTGGATGATGAAGCAGCCGACTTTCAGCATCTGGAGGAGCATGAAGATGGGGAACGGCGCGCCAATGTCCACTCTAGGCTTGGCAGTCGCAGAGTTTATGATAGGCTTGGGCGACGATGCTCCCCAAGTGAAAGCCCTTCAAGCTCTGATTCCGAGGATAGTCGGCGCAAGCGCCGCAGAGGAACAAGCTCAGATTCCGATGATAGTCGGCGCAAGCGTCGCAAAAGAGTAAGCTCACCCTCAAGTGACTCCTCGAACAACGAGGACAAAGAAACCGGACACTGGAAATCAAAGGGAAAATACCGCGACCAGGAAGACGAAGACATGTCTCTTCCCTGGCGTCGCCAAAAAGTTGATGCGTTTACTAGACGCATCAGCGATTTTTCGGAAAATAAGAGAAGGCGCATGCCTGCTAATGTCAAAACATATGATGGGACAGGTGATCCTGATGATCACCTAAAAATTTTCGAATCAGCAGCCACTATCGAAAATTGGCCACAACCTGTGTGGTGCCATATGTTTAACTCTACATTAGTAGGGAATGCGCGCAATTGGTTTAGTAAGCTTCCACGCAGAAGCATCGGTGGGTTTGAAGAGTTGCGAAAGGCGTTTCGTTTAAACTTTACTCAAAGGAAGAAGTGCGCCAAAAATCCTATCGAGCTCGCTAGGGTAAAACAGCGACAAAGGGAATCCACAAGCGCTTTCATGGAGCGCTATAAGGACGAATGCATGCAAGTCAAGGCGTGCCCAGAGATACTAAAAATATCGGGTTTTATGAACGCAATCAATAACCTAGATTTGATAAAAAAGTTAAACGATAGGGTTCCCCAAACCTTTGACGAGCTCATGAAGCGCACAAGGTCCTTCGTCCAAGGAGAAGCAGCCGCTGCGGATAGCAAGAAAGGTTACTCGAATCATAGGTCACAAGAAGAGTCAAGGAGACAATCCAATGACCAGAGTGGCAATCGTAACAAAAGTTATCGCACCCAAGGGGGCGGAAGGGGAAACGACAAGTACACCCCATTAACAAAAACTCCAAAGGAGATATTCGCCACGGAAGGTGCGAACTTTCCAAGACCCCCACCTATGCGCACCCCTGAGGATCGGCGCGTAGGGAACGGATACTGCGAGTATCACGCTGATGCGTGGTTTTGCAACCTTACAACAGGTTTTACCTCTCGAGGGATCTCAAGAGGCTTACAACCCCACCAGGCAGTGTACCTGACCGATGTAGTATAGTGTAGTGGTAAGTACGGGGGATTGATCGTTCTCCACAGGGAATAGTGTCGTTAGGATTGAAAAACTACTCTAATTAGGTCTAAGGGTGAGAGAAGATTCTTTTTTGTATTTTTATATTTTTTTATGAAAGCAAGTAAAATCTCGGGTTTGAAGGAGTGGGCGGAATTAGTTGCTAGTCAACTAACCCAAATAACTACAAATGCAAATAAAATAAAATAACTGAAAATGAAAAGGGTTGTGAAACTTATGTGGAGAGAAATGTGTTTACTTAGATTTCCTTACTCCCTAACTATCTTTTACCGGTTGATTAGTGTGTATTAATCGTGTGGATGACGGGTGTATTCCTTAATACCAATCGTGGGGTGGCGTACGTACTTCCCCAACTCTATGAGCTCCTACTTCACTCCTATGTCGAGCCGGCTAGGAAGCTCCTAACATGGGATCACTAGAATTCGCTCATGCATTAAATACAACCATAAAAACCTTAGTACGCATTGGTTCATGTTTCTTAAGACGTTCAAGCAAGTTACCGTATAGGAAGTTAGCCAGTTTTCTTAAGCCTAACATCGATAAACAATCATCCAATACAATTAATAACACACTAAATACCAATAATCAATAGCTAGGTTTCATTAGATCTAAGCAAACACAAGATAAATCTAGCCTAGCATGTTAATCAAAAGACAAGAACAAGATATAATCAAACAACACATAGACATATTGATTGATTAAGTGATAACTTATCTTCAATTAAACATGGGAGATCCAAAGGTATGAAAACCCTTAAAAATGGCAGAAATTCGTCTTAGGGTTTCTCCTCACAAAGTTGCACACTAATGACAAAAATTGCAAAACTATATATAGAGTTTAAGGGTTGACGGCGTCACGTTATAGATCTTGACGCCGTCACCTCGCCGTGTCTAGGGTTCCCGTATGGCCTTCCTGACGCCGTCCCTCTTTAGACCTCCAAAATCCGCTCTGGCTTATCAAAGCTTGACGCCGTCAGAAATAAGCTTGACGCCGTCCCTCTTTAGCTTAAACCGTGACGACCTTGATCACTTCAAAGGGTGACGCCGTCAGACTTTCCATTGTAAAATTCTCTGGCTTATCATGAGTAATTTTCATATCCACCTTTTTTGCCAAGCCGTGACGCCGTCTGGAACAATCCCTGACGCCGTCAAAGGTACTTTCCAGCATAATTTTGAGACTTTGTCGTTTTCTTCACTTTTATGCTCCAAAAACGTCCAAAATGCTTCCTTTTCCAGATTTCTTCTCCAAAGTACCTAAAATGACAAAAGGAACGATTTAGGGCAATATTTGATCAAATAAATACGATTTAGGGCTTAAATGACCCCCTAAAAGCGGTACACTTTTCGCTTCATCACACGCACAGAAGGGCCATACCACTAATGAGTGTGTCCAATTACGCCAACTAATTGAGAAACTAGTGAAAGAAGGCAGATTGGACCACCTCGTTAAAAATATTAAGGAGGGGAAAGACAAGCAGAGAACCGGAGGCAAGAAAGAAGCGCCTAAGGAAAAAGCTGATACTATCTACATGATACAATCATGGCAGCGAAAGACTAGGCAAAAGGTGAGCCAGAAATTCTCTCATGGAAGCGAAATCTCCTTCCCCACCTTGACCGCGGACAACGCAGTGGCAGAACCACTTACCATTGAAATAAATGCGGGGGGTCACGACATCCACCGCATGTATGTCGATGGGGGCGCATCAGCGGATATAATGTATGAACATTGCTTCAAGAGATTGCGTCCTGAGATACAAAGACAGTTAAGTCCAGCCACGACTGCGCTTACTGGCTTTACAGGAGAAAAAATATGGCCTATGGGGCAACTGCGCCTACTAGTCGCTGTTGGTAATAAGGAACACTCCACGACAGCCTGGATAAACTTTATGGTGATCAAATCTCCTTCGCCATACAATGGCATTATTGGAAGGTCAGGAATCTCGGCGATGCGCGCGGTACCATCCACAGCGCATGGGATGCTCAAATTCCCAGTAGAAGGCGGCATTGTCACCATCTACAACAACGCTGCGCCACCTGAAGAATGTAACACGATTACATGTGAAACAACACACATCCAAGAACAGAGCGCAGCTAAAGTACCAAACTGATGCGTGGTTTTGCAACCTTACAACAGGTTTTACCTCTCGAGGGATCTCAAGAGGCTTACAACCCCACCAGGCAGTGTACCTGACCGATGTAGTATAGTGTAGTGGTAAGTACGGGGGATTGATCGTTCTCCACAGGGAATAGTGTTCGTTAGGTATGAAAAACTACTTTAGTAGGTCTAAGGGTGAGGGAAGATTCTTTTTTGTATTTTTATAATTTTATGAAAGCAAGTAAAATCTCGGGTTTGAAGGAGTGGGCGGAATTAGTTGCTAGTCAACTAACCCAAATTACTACGAATGCAAATAAAATAAAATAACAGAAAATGAAAAGGGTTGTGAAACTTATGTGGAGGGAAATGTGTTTACTTAGATTTCCTTACTCCCTAACTATCTTTTACCGGTTGATTAGTGTGTATTAATCGCGTGGATGACGGGTGTATTCCTTAATACCAATCGTGGGGTGGCGTACGTACTTCCCCAACTCTACAAGCTCCTACTTCACTCCTATGTCGAGCCGGCTAGGAAGCTCCTAACATGGGATCACTAGAATTCGCTCGTGCATTAAATACAACCATAAAAACCTTAGTACGCATTGGTTCATGCTTCTTAAGATGTTCAAGCAAGTTACCGAATAGGAGGTTAGCCAGTTTTCTTAAGCCTAACATCGATGAACAATCATCCAATACAATTAATAACACACTAATAACCAATAATCAATAGCTAGGTTTCATTAGATCTAAGCAAACACAAAGAAAACCTAGCCTAGCATGTTAAACAAAAGACAAGAACAAGATAGAATCAAACAACACATAGACATATTGAATGATTAATTGATAACTTATCTTCAATGTAACATGGAAGATCTCAAGGCAAAAAGCCTTGAAAAAGCTGCTAAAATCGTCTTAGGGTTTCCTCCCAAAAGGTTACACACAAAGTTCCACACTAATGACAAAAAATTGCAAAACTATATATAGAGTTTAAGGGCTGACGGCGTCACGTTGTAGATCCTGACGCCGTCACCTCGCCGCTTTTAGGGTTCCCGGATGGCCTTCCTGACGCCGTCCCTCTTTAGACCTCCAAAATCCGCTCTGGCTTATCAAGGCTTGACGCCGTCAGATTAGTGCTTGACGCCGTCCCTCTTTAGCTTAAGCCGTGACGACCTTGATCACATTAAAGGATGACGCCGTCAGATTTTTCATGCAAAATTCTCTGGCTTATCATGAGTAATTTTCACATCCATCTCTTTTGCCAAGCCATGACGCCGTCTGGACCAATCCCTGACGCCGTCAAAGGTACTTTCCAGCGTAATTTTGAGACTTTGTCGTTTTCTTCACTTTTATGCTCCAAAAAGGTCCAAAATGCTTCCTTTTCCAGATTTCTTCTCCAAAGTACCTAAAATGACAAAAGGAACGATTTAGGGCAATATTTGATCAAATAAATACGATTTAGGGCTTAAATGACCCCCTAAAAGCGGTACACTTTTCGCTTCATCAAATACCCTTACACTTGAGATTTGCTTGTCCTCAAGCAAATGCACTTTTATTCTAATCAAAATACAAGTTAGGGGTCATTTAATGCTAATATAAAAGTAATTACAACAATTAGTCGTTCCACTTTAATCATAATAAGCACGGAGATTACATACTAGCACCTCACAAGTAGTGTTTAGATACTCACATCTCTCAAGTGTCATCAAAATAAATCTCATAAATGAAAACGGATAATATCTCTCACTACCTGTCATAGCAAATAGATTACCATATGCTTGGGAAAGGATCAAAAACCTCCTCCACTAGGCGTAAGCACCAAAGATAAACTATCAAAGAGGGCTTTTAAACGGGTTATAATGTTAGGTGTAGGGATATGATAAACACGGTTTTGTTGGATAAAGGATATTTTACTGGTGGCGAGTTAAAGATCTTGATTAATTACATGTACTATACAATGTTGCTAAGCCAAGACTAGACTCAATCTTAAGCTAAAAACAAAATAACAAAAACATAAAATAAACATAAAATGAAACGGGATGGTAGTCCGTATGTTTTTTCTATTTTTCTTTTTCTCATTTTTTTTTTTTATATTTTTCTTGATATATATATATATATATATATATATATATATATATATATATATATATATATATATATATATATATATATATATATATATATATATATATATATATATATATTTTTTTTTTTTTTGCATACACTTTTGCCCTACCATCCAAAATAATACATCATAGGGGCATTGCATTCCCCTTACACTTGAACTTTTACATAACTTTACAAATAACTATTCTAATGACTCGAATTAAGATAATCAAAACACTTGGAGTACTTTTTTTTATAAATATTTAGCACATATGGGGGTAATAATGTTGTTCTTCCCCATTACTCCATTACACTAGTACTTTACCCATGAGTCCCAATCGTCCCAAAACAATATGTACAAGGATATGACTCGACTTAGCAACCATGTAATCAATTAGATAATTAACTTGGGTTTTAAACAAATGTTGTCACAATAATGCACTAAAAATGAGTGCATACAAGGTAGGCTAAGGCGATTTGGGTGTACATTTAAGTGGGGTGTAACAAATTCTTCCTTTAAGTAAAATTCTTAAAGGTCGAAACGAAAAGATAGGCTCTGAGGGGTGTACTAGGGGTATCGTGTACCAAAAATGGGTACAACGCAAAGGGTGTGGGAGAATTACTTGACCAATGTAGCCAAAGTAATTATAACAAAAACACAGGTGTAAAACAATGGGTTAATCCTAATGCCTCTTATCATGTAGTAAATCTAACTACACGAATGTAGTCTCACTTGTGGCCTTGGAATGGTCCTAACGCAAGTTCTAGAATCTAAGTGTTACCGGTACACACATCATAGCATAAATGCTTTTCCTACCAATTCTAGGGGCGAACCTCACATATTTGGGGGTGGAAAATTTTTTAGTGGTACGGTTTTTGTGCTAGTCATATAACTCCTATCCATGAGACGCTCATTAGAACTAAAGTTTCACTCCTAAATGTTGTAAAAAAATTTAAATTTGGCACTAAAATTGCCCTAACAGGTATTTCTCTCAGTTTTATTACACATCTACTATTAAACAAACAAAAAATCAAGCGTAATAGCATTCTCTAATCGTACTTTACCCCCTTACACTTAAGATGATCATTGTCCCCAATGTTCAAATAACAAATGTAAAAGTAAATAAGGTAAAAGAATGAAATCAAATACTCCCCTGATTCGCTTGGTGGATAATGTGGCAACAAGGTTAGATCTTCTTCCAAAGTAATGTTGAAGCTCCATGACTAATGCATCGCCATAAGCTTGATTCCACAAACATTTCCTTGTCCAAAATAACCTGTTAAACCTGAGAAAACAAACACGAAAACCTGCATAACATCGGCGGGATAAACTCTATATATAAGGATATAATGCTTGTGGAATGATAATTTTGCAGATTCCTGGAGATTATAAGTTATAGATTTAATAAAAACTTTTTATGAAAACAAAACTTTCAAAAATTTCAGAAAATTAGACCTGACGCCGTCAGGTTGTAAATCCTGACGCCGTCAGAAATGATCTGACAGAATTCTCATGTTAAGTTTCCGGAAAAATTTTGGAAAAACCTATACCTTACTTCCTGGAAATCCTGCAAAACATCATTATGACTCGATACAAGCATTTGACTCAAACAAATACTAATATGTACGTTAATTTATTATTATTATGATTCATGTTCACTTGTGTTCTAATAAACCGATTTAGATTTCCCTTACACTTATCTTTTGCAAAATACCTTTATATGTAGTTAAGACGAAGTTAAAAACAAAATAAAGCATTTTCACAATTTAGTTTTGAACATGAATCAATAATAATAAAAATTAAACATACATACGGAAACAAATAAAATCAAACAAACAAACAAATAAACACACAAAGCAAATAAAGCTTGGGTTGCCTCCCAAGAAGCGCTTGTTTTTGTTCGAGTCACGAGCCTGACTCTACCCTTATTTAACGGAAATAGGGGAGGTTTTCCCTACACTTAGGATTAAGTGTGGGTGAAAGTAGCGATACACACCCTTAGGGTGGAAATATGCCACGTGAGGAAAGAGTGACGGGTGAATTATATGCTCAAAGGGGTGTGTTCCGTTCATCATAACCCTACCTAGTTTACTTTGGTCAATGGGTGAATTAAAGTTTCCTCCTAAAAAGGGATCATCTTCTATCAACTTCGAGAGATTCCTAGTTGGGAATCCATCTTGACCTAATAAACCCGGTTTAAACCCATAATGTTTCTTGTGATCAATCATGAATGGGTGATGTAAGTATGTAAGGTCATGGTTCACTCCTATATTAGCTTCCTCTCTACAAGGCTTAGAGTCTACTACCTTCAACGTAAAACTATCCGGACTATATGGTTTGATGGGTGGATCGGGACCTTTTTCAATTCCTAAATTCACATCTAAAGATGGAAGATTAGGTAACGGTCTTGGTTGAGGCTCCGGTTCATCCAAACTAGGAACTTCCATAGAACTAAGAGTAAGGTTGTGACTACAAGTATTCAAACCTATATCCTCTAGTTGTGTTTGGTTTAAAGGTTCTACCTCCATCGGGATTCCTAAAGTCTCTTCTACTTCTTCCGGGTAAGTCACGGGCGGTGTATATGCCTCAAATGATGGTAGGATTTGTGGGGTATTTAGTGGTCTTGCATTTCTAACCTCATTCTCCATAGTATCTAAATCACCTATATGTTCATCATGTGTTTTGGTAGGATCTAACCCAAACATATTCCTAAGTATCTCAAATCCTTCTCTAGCCATTTGAAATTCTAAGTCCGATTCATAGTAATATTCAACTTGATTACTATGTTCCAATTGCCTAAAGGATTCCTCATGCGTGTCATATGTTTTGGTGAAATCTATCCCACTCATGCAACTAGGTAGTTCAACACTAACCATCTCACAATCTTGGTCCAATTCAAGGTCCATGTTCTTAAAAACTAGGTCTTCTTGCTCATGGTACCTATAGTCGGATAAATCCTCCTCATTTGTTTCCTCAAGTTGTGATGTATATAAACCCATCAATTCATTCAACTTATGGTTCACGGTTAGGAAGCTTTCCTCAAATTTTTTCCAAAGAGTTTCACTAAAAGGAGTTGATCCTAACAATGATTGTTTAATAGAAGCTGCACATGCACATAATTCATCAAACCTATCAAACTTTACACCCATCTCCTCTTGTATATATCTAAGATCACTTAAAAATTCATTGGAACAACAGGAAGCAAATCTATCCGTGTAAAGTAATTGTTCCTCTATTGTTAATGATCTAAATGGAATTTTATCCGCCATGGTGACAAATGAAAATGGTTTTACAAACAAAGGGCACAAAGAAAAAGATAGACTAAAGAAATCCTAGAAAAATAAAATAAAAATCTCACTAGAAAGGAATCTAGTAAGTAGACCTATAAAATAAAAAATTCAACCTAAACAATAACTATTCCCCGGGCTGCGGCGCCAAAAACTTGATGCGTGGTTTTGCAACCTTACAACAGGTTTTACCTCTCGAGGGATCTCAAGAGGCTTACAACCCCACCAGGCAGTGTACCTGACCGATGTAGTATAGTGTAGTGGTAAGTACGGGGGATTGATCGTTCTCCACAGGGAATAGTGTTCGTTAGGTATGAAAAACTACTTTAGTAGGTCTAAGGGTGAGGGAAGATTCTTTTTTGTATTTTTATAATTTTATGAAAGCAAGTAAAATCTCGGGTTTGAAGGAGTGGGCGGAATTAGTTGCTAGTCAACTAACCCAAATTACTACGAATGCAAATAAAATAAAATAACAGAAAATGAAAAGGGTTGTGAAACTTATGTGGAGGGAAATGTGTTTACTTAGATTTCCTTACTCCCTAACTATCTTTTACCGGTTGATTAGTGTGTATTAATCGCGTGGATGACGGGTGTATTCCTTAATACCAATCGTGGGGTGGCGTACGTACTTCCCCAACTCTACAAGCTCCTACTTCACTCCTATGTCAAGCCGGCTAGGAAGCTCCTAACATGGGATCACTAGAATTCGCTCGTGCATTAAATACAACCATAAAAACCTTAGTACGCATTGGTTCATGCTTCTTAAGACGTTCAAGCAAGTTACCGAATAGGAGGTTAGCCAGTTTTCTTAAGCCTAACATCGATGAACAATCATCCAATACAATTAATAACACACTAATAACCAATAATCAATAGCTAGGTTTCATTAGATCTAAGCAAACACAAAGAAAACCTAGCCTAGCATGTTAAACAAAAGACAAGAACAAGATAGAATCAAACAACACATAGACATATTGAATGATTAATTGATAACTTATCTTCAATGTAACATGGAAGATCTCAAGGCAAAAAGCCTTGAAAAAGCTGCTAAAATCGTCTTAGGGTTTCCTCCCAAAAGGTTACACACAAAGTTCCACACTAATGACAAAAAATTGCAAAACTATATATAGAGTTTAAGGGCTGACGGCGTCACGTTGTAGATCCTGACGCCATCACCTCGCCGCTTTTAGGGTTCCCGGATGGCCTTCCTGACGCCGTCCCTCTTTAAACCTCCAAAATCCGCTCTGGCTTATCAAGGCTTGACGCCGTCAGATTAGTGCTTGACGCCGTCCCTCTTTACCTTAAGCCGTGACGACCTTGATCACATTAAAGGGTGACGCCGTCAGATTTTTCATGCAAAATTCTCTGGCTTATCATGAGTAATTTTCACATCCATCTCTTTTGCCAAGCCATGACGCCATCTGGACCAATCCCTGACGCCGTCAAAGGTACTTTCCAGCGTAATTTTGAGACTTTGTCGTTTTCTTCACTTTTATGCTCCAAAAACGTCCAAAATGCTTCCTTTTCCAGATTTCTTCTCCAAAGTACCTAAAATGACAAAAGGAACGATTTAGGGCAATATTTGATCAAATAAATACGATTTAGGGCTTAAATGACCCCCTAAAAGCGGTACACTTTTCGCTTCATCACAAACCTAAAGGTTGCGATTCACCCTGAATACCCAGAGCAAGAAGTGTCAATTGGAGGATCGTTGTCTGACAAAGGCAGAGCAGCCGTGTGCGCGCTATTACAAAGGAATCTGGATATCTTCGCATGGGAACCAAAACACATGACTGGTGTGCCACGATCGATTGCTGAACACAAGTTACAAATCCGACAAGGATATTCCTCAGTAAGGTAGAAAAAGCGCGGCCAGGCTCCAGAGCGCGCAAAAGCCATACTGGAAGAAGTACACAAACTTGTGGACGCTGGCATCATGCGGGAAGTCTATTACCACGATTGGCTCTCCAACCCAGTGATGGTCAAAAAGAGCGATGGCAGTTGGCGGATGTGTGTGGACTTCACTGACCTTAATAAAGCATGTCCACAGGACTGCTACCCACTACCAGAAATAGACTGGAAAGTGGAATCTTTGTGCGGATATCCCTTTAAGTGTTTCTTGGACGCATACAAAGGGTACCACCAAATCCAAATGGCTAAGGAGGACGAGGAAAAAACAGCCTTCCACACAAGCCAAGGCGTTTTTTGTTATACAAAGATGCCTTTTGGCCTGAAAAATGCGGGCGCCACCTACCAGCGACTGGTAGATAATGCGTTTGAGAAGCAAGTTGGACGCAACCTAGAGGTTTATGTGGATGACCTTGTCATAAAAAGCCATACTGAAGATGAAGTGGTGCGCGACATTGAAGAAACATTCACAACACTACGAAAGATCAACATGAAGTTGAATCATAAGAAATGCACTTTTGGCGCTACAGAAGGCATGTTCCTAGGATACTTGATAGAACCAGATGGCATTAATCCATGCCCAGAAAAGACAGAAGCTGTCATCCAACTTCCTTCACCGCGCACGTTGAAAGAAGTTCAATCTCTAAATGGAAAGCTAGCCGGTTTGAACAGATTCCTGTCCAAATCAGCGGATAAGTCACTTCCTTTATTTAAAACACTCAAGAAGTGTACAAAAAAGGGAGACTTTCGTTGGACTGCGGAAGCAGAAGAAGCTTTCACACAGCTTAAGCAACATATAGCTGCGCTTCCTAAGCTAGTTGCACCCCGACCAGGGGAGGAGTTAATCGTCTACCTATCTGCGACCCATGGAGCGATTAGCTCAGTACTATTGACGGATAGGAATTCCGTACAAACACCGGTGTACTTTGTAAGCAAAGCACTCAAGAAAACAGAGATTAATTACAGCTCAATGGAGAAGTTGGTCTTGGCGTTAGTATTTGCTGCCAAAAGACTGCGTAGATACTTTCAAGCGCACCCGATAGCAGTGATTACCGACCAACCTATCAAACAAGTTATCTCTAAACCTGACGCATCGGGGCGATTACAAAAATGGAGTGTGCTACTAGGCGAGTATAAAATCTCTTACAGACCACGCACTGCGGTTAAAGGGCAAATACTAGCAGACTTCATCATCGAAAAACCAGATACCGATGACGCACCCCCACCGAGCAAGGTAGAATTACAAGAACCATGGGTCTTGTTCACAGATGGATCTTCATGCGTGGTTGGATCGGGCGCTGGCCTTATCCTCACTAACCCAGAAGGAATGGAATTCACTTACGCACTGCGTTTTGAATTCACAGCCACGAACAACGAGGCAGAATATGAAGCCCTAATCGCTGGATTACGCATTGCAATTCGAATGGGTGTACGTAACCTAGAAGCAAATGTGGACTCCCGATTGGTAGCCAACCATGTGTTGGGTGAGTATGTGGCTAAAGATGATAACATGGTCCAATACCTCGACAAAACCAAATCGCTAATACAAGGCTTTGACAGGTTTACAATTAAGCAAATTCCTAGAGGTGAAAATAAGAAAGCGGATGCGCTAAGCAAGATCGCATCTACCAGCTTCGCGCACTTGTCAAAACAAGTTTTAGTGGAGATCCTAAAGAACAAATCCATCTCGGAGATGGAGATATCCACGGTAATAGAGGAAGAGAATCCTACATGGATGACTCCTATTATCGACTTTATAAGCAAGGGCAACTTGCCCGCTGAGCAGAAGGACGCTCGACGGATACGGCGCACAGCGCAGAGGTTCGAACTTAGAGATGGTATCCTATATCGGCGCTCATTCCTACAACCATGGCTTCGATGCGTTGGACCTCTTCAGGCAGATTACGTACTCCGAGAGATCCACGCTGGTTCATGCAGTATGCATTCAGGACCACGGTCCGTAGTAGCGCGAGCATTGCGCTCAGGATACTATTGGCCTACTATGCACCGTGATGCGCGCGATGTGATAAAGAAATGCAACGACTGCCAAGTTCATAGACCCATCCCGCGCAGACCACAACAAGAGCTAACACCTATCACTTCCCCATGGCCATTCTATAAGTGGGGTATCGACATCGCAGGTCCCTTCCCTGTCGCAACGGGAGGACTTAAATTCCTTATTGTTGCAATAGACTACTTCACTAAATGGATTGAAGCGAAGGCAGTAGCGACAATCACAGGTAATCAAGTAAAACGCTTTGTTTGGGAAAATATTGTATGCCGCTTCGGATTACCTGGGGAGATTGTTTCGGACAACGGAAAACAATTCCGTGATAACCCGTTCAAAGACTGGTGCGCAGAGTTACATATCACACAACACTTCGCATCAGTAAAATACCCACAAACCAATGGCTTAGTTGAGCGCGCAAATCGCAGTCTAGGCGAAGGAATTAAAGCGCGCCTGGACAAACACAAAGGAAGATGGGTGGACGAACTGTCGCATGTCTTATGGGCGCACCGCACGACAATCAAGGTTAGCAATGGAGACACTCCTTTTTCCCTTGTCTACGGGACAGAAGCTGTTATACCAGCTGAAATTGGGATGCCAACTATCCGCACCGCGGAAGTTAATGTCGCGACCAATGACGACGAACGACGGATAGATTTGGACCTACTGGAGGAAAGGCGCGAGCGCGCAGCCATACGAGAGGCGAAAACCAAGTCAAAGATGAAGGGATACTACGATGCTAAAGTTCGAAGCACCTCATTCAGACCTGGCGACTTTGTGTACCGCGCTAATGATGCAAGCCACGCAGAAGACACAGGTAAACTTGGACCAAAGTGGGAAGGACCCTATGAGGTCATTGAAGCACTAGGACAAGGCGCGTACAAGCTGCGTGACATGGAAGGCAGTGAGCTACAACGCACATGGAATATCTGCAATCTCAAGAGATGCTATCTTTAGGAAAGGTTACGACCCAATACATGGACACCTACGCACTTTAGTAAGTGCTCAATAAATATCCGTGTATCTACATTTCTTGTTTTCATTTAGACAAATGTTTCTTTTTTCTTTTTACAAAAACTTGCAAGTATTAATAAAATGTTGCGGTTTCTAGCTAACTCCGTGACACACTTTACTTTATTGTTTACATATAATTTATGTCTCAATATTGTTTGTTATATTATCTTTTGCCTACATGGCGTGCATGCACTAATTAAAAACCCACGATGGTAAAAGGATGAGTAAACCTAATAAATGACTCGTTGAGTAAGAGGGTTGCAAACCCATCAACACCGGATCACGCATCCTTGTTAAACACCTTATTCTCAAGACGTTGGAGTAAGTTCCATGCGTATCCCACGACGGATACACATCAATGCACACTATGCGCGTTTAACAAACTAGGAGTTAAGACAATTAACCCCTCAATATGGTATTAGTAGCCCGCTGTAATCCATACACTTGTGCACCCCATGATGGATACACAACAACTTGTAAATTTCATACACAATTATGTTATATACAATCATGTCATACACGACTATGTCATGAATTTCATACACGATTATGATATAAGTGATTACAAATCTTTGTAACTTTCTTTAAATGTGTTTATACAAGCAATTTGATTCTTAGACATCTTTTACGCAAAGACAAAATAACTAAGTACAAATGTTATAACCACAGCCAAATTTGATATAATATGCATACAATTGTATTTTTCCAAAATCAACGCTTCATTATGGATAACAAGTTCATCAAAAGTACACATCCAACAAGCATATGTACAACAAAAAAGTGGACATATCACAAAATACCACTACACCAAAACTACCAAGACATGCTACGAGTACACCTGAGCCCTGAACTACCTGCTTGGTGCGCCACACGACCAGCATCTGTAAGCTTCTGCAACAACTCAGCATCCTTGGGTGCTACTGTTGGTACGCTAACAGGCACCCCATCAGATCTAGGAATGTGGGCCGCGCCAAGACCACACAGAATAGCTTTCCCCTTTTGACCCTTCTTCTTAGCAAGTCTCATCTCATGAGCTTCTAAGGATGTCTTCAATGGAATTTCTTTCTCAAGAGCAAAAGGGTTGAGGATGTCACGAGGGCGAGCAAAAATAGGCACATGTAGCTGCGACACATCTGGCTTCAGAAAGTAGTCAACCTGTTCCTCAGCGTCTTCGGTTGAGTGCTTAGCCAAAGTCAAACCCTGCATAATCACGCTTATGGGGTAATCCTGGTCACGCTCCAGCTACGCAATATGAGGAAGCTCAAAAAGTTTTAACCTCTCCATAGCAGAAACAAGCTCACCATACGCATTCTCATTATAACCAGGCACTTCGGAAGGAGGCATCGCCAAAACCTTGGCCGCGCACAGTTCCTCTACTGCTTCTGCCTTACCACGCGCTAGGGCACATTGAACCACATTCCCAAAGGACTCCTTAACCTCTCGAGACTCCAGCGTGGTCATAGCAGCAAGTCGCAAGCCATGGCTGACAAGCCACCTGCGCTCAGCTATGGTTGACACCAAATGAGGATACAACTCCTCATCATACTCAATGCTGAGCTTGCGCAGTTTGCTCTCCTGATTCTCTAGCAAGCTTTCCACAGCCTTGCGAAATTCATCCAAATCAGACATAACTTTCCCCTTGTTCAGCTCCATATATCTCATGGCCCAAAGGCAGGAGGCCTTGTACTCTTTTGCTCCAGTGCGCTCTTTGGTCAGTTCGGCCATGAGCAACATCTTCTCATCAGCAACTTTCTGGTCATACATAGTAGATGCTCTCAATTCAGCCTGCGCATCAGCCAACTGCGCCCTTAGAAGGTTAATTTCCTTATCCTTCTGCGCAACCAGGCTGCTCTCACCACCATACTCAGCCTGTAGCCGCGCAACCAATGAAGCCTGGTGCGCAGCAGCCAACACCAACTCCTCAAGAAGGCTATTTCTTGGCGCATCTCCAACAGATTTTTCCTCATCCACTGGACTCTCAGGCCCAAACTCACCAACATATCCAGAATCAGTCTTGGGGGGCGAACTCTCCACATGCGCATCATCATCAACAACAGTCTCAGCCCTACACGCAAATAACAAAGTTACTCTATAGTACTAATAACGAATTAAAGGACTGAAGATCTAAGGACACAAATACTTACTCGGGGGGAGGAGTTTTATGCGATGACGCATCCTCTTCAGTTGGCCGCTCGACAAAAAGAGCAGGGCGCTTACTTGATGTCCCTGCGTCATCATCACCAGACGACCTCTTGCGTTTCCGCACCAAGCCTTCCTCTTCAGACTCATCCATAGCACTTCCCGAGGAGTCTACATGCAACAACTCAACAGGGATCTGCGATCCAGCAGAGGGAAAGCTACGCAGAGGAGTAGCCATAGTGACACCTGCGGGGACCTCCCCTATCTCCTCTGTCTCTTCTGTCTCCTCCTGCGCAATCACCATTGTGCGCCCTGCAGTAGCCTGAAGCAATGGCTGCTCCCCATCTCTCAATGGGCGCACCCCTACGATCACCTTCGTGGGCTTCGACAAGCGAACAACATCGAACAAGTCCATCTCTGCGCAACAAAGCAACAAACAAATAGCAAATGTGTTAGGAAAGCTACAAAGGGAAGAATGCTTACAACTACTAAGTGAAGAGGAATGAAGAGACAAGCACCCACCCCGGCTATTTTCATCCAAAAATGTCGGCACCTCTTCCGGACTACCAAAGTAGTTGCGACTGATGCCCATGTGCACCAGAAACTCTTCTGGATATGGTTCAATAGGTATGCGATTGGTGTTTATCGTATCCGCATCCGCTACATTATACAATCCGGGGTCTGGGCGCTCATCTCTCGGTAACGATTCTTGAGTATAGAACTCAAATACCCAGGGAAAAAATGCACTATCAATCCAGAAAATTTTTTCCCTCCATACCCTTAGTGCGTCTAATTTCTTTGTATAACACTGCAGAGATCCCGCGCGCTTAGCAAAAGATACCCACCCGTTTGACCACGACGTGTGGTAAAACGCGCGGAATAGATGGACTGTGGGTTCAATCGCCAACAGGCGACAATTTACCTCAAAATTGGTTATCTTTGCTGCACCTATACAGTGCAGCTGGGAAATATGAAGGCGATAGTGATTGAGAACATCGCACAAAAAGAGCGAGATGGGAACACGCTGGTTCGCAAATTCGAAGAAGCGCGTATAAACCCCCACCTTCCCTTGCGGGAAATTCGCTATTGACGCATTTGCGGCCGGAACTACCGGATGCAATGCGAGAGGGATGTAATAATCTGAGGTGAACTGACAAAGTTCATCCTCAGATATATTGGAACTAATATCAGATAATTGAAGAACCATGATTACCTTTCAATAACCCTTAAAAGCGCACACGCTATTACATTCGCTTCTGCTAATTTTTTGATCGCTTTCTTGAAGGTTTAACATTGGCAGACAATGATTTTTTACTGTGATAACCACAGTGAAATGACGGCTCAAGTTTATATAGGGTACACATATTCGTGGATGAACGACATGTGTACCCACTTGCCCCAATCGGATGGTTGAG
Organism: Artemisia tridentata subsp. tridentata; assembly: GCA_021014915.2. Classification (NCBI taxonomy): domain Eukaryota; kingdom Viridiplantae; phylum Streptophyta; class Magnoliopsida; order Asterales; family Asteraceae; genus Artemisia; species Artemisia tridentata. Next base: position 28,432,414 of record CP139506.1, on the reverse strand, counting down.
AACCCAAAAGGTAAAGCACTTTTCCACCCACCCTCACGATTTTCGAAGAAGATACTTGGACTAGATTAACTTGCTAATTTTGGCGGGAAATACTTGAAACTTCCCCGCTACGCATCAGGGAATATTTTAGTTCCAATAGTTAGTCTAGTATCCGCAATTTCGCATTGCGCACACTAGACTGGGGGGACATGATGACGTATAGTCCGTATTCGGGTCACGAACCCGACCAATACTTAAGTCCATCACGAATGGACTCAAGCCCATCATGAATGGGCTATCACGACAGCGGTTTGGGCTCACGATGGCCCAAGCCCAATGTTATTTATGGTTTTGATAGTATATTTTCTATTTATGGGATATACATCAAGGAACCGCCCTACGCGGGATAGACCGAAGATTGGGGAACACGAAACCAATAAGGATTTCGTGTCCATATATAGAGGGCACCTCAGCCCTCACAAAGGTACGATTCACAAACCCTAACTCTTCTACAAACCCTAAAACCAATTACTTACTCTCACGCCGAAGGATAATCGTGGGAGACAATCCCACGATAAGCCTAACGGTGTCTTTTTGTTTTCTTAGTGCGCAGGTCTCAAGCATTAAGATCTGATTGGTACGGAATCAAGGAACGCCCAACTTTTGTATCAACATTGATAATGCCACATAATATTTCATAAAATACGTGACATCCTCAACCACGAATTTATGACAAGCAAACTATCAAACCTTTTATAGTTTAAAGTATCCTAATTCTTTAATGTAAAATGCAACTATGCTTACAGTTAAGCATAACTAGTACACATGGCCATTAACTAGGATGAAATCCTACCATGACTAGTATTGAGTGTCATCTCAATCTTATTAGCATCATTGTATGCAAAACAACAATATGCCTTTTAAAATCCTGTAAACTTTAATATCCAATGTGTAATGTTTGATACTTTCAAATCTTGCAAGATTTATTGGCTATATCAATTACGCAACAATTGTCATATGGTTCCTAATTTTGGAGCTATTCCAGGATGAGGATGTTAATTCTAAATCTAACCATATCCATTACACTTAGTTATCTAATAACTTTCAACTAGATATTAATGTTGTCAAATCATCTTTCACCAAGCATGATACAACAAACAACATGATGTACATGAAAAATCCTTGCGTTAAACTTAGATTTATTCATGTTATATCTTTTCAAAGATATGTATCTATCTAGACTTTCTAATAGTATAATCATGTTCTTATTAGAATCAATTATTTACCGCTTATGTTTATAATAAACATATTTCCAAGGTTGTAAGCTTATTTTCTAAATCTTCACGTGAAGTTTCACTCCAAAATAAGGCTTAACATTTAATGCTTATGGAATGTTACTTCCTGTATGTTTTGCAACATATATGAAATAAGAAAATAAATTTAACACTCCCCCTAGCTTTCAGGAATATTAAGAGATTGTCTTATTTTAATTATAAATCAAAACTAGGATTTAATAATTAAATATAAGTATATCTCCTAGATGCATGCATTAATCCATTCATAAATGATTGCACTTTGTATACTTCTAAAGATTATTTGAAGTCAATTACTCCTTTCAATTACTTATCGTCCTCGCACAAGTAATTACACAAGAAAGAGTTTTGATCTTCCATTCTCAATTTCATATAAATGAAACTAAGAATGAATCATAATCTTTATACATTTAATGTTCTTTAGAAATGATTTCAATCACAGTTAATTGCTTAAGTGTGTTCGATAATCTTTCCATACATTAAATATGTATACAAACTTTGTCCATTATGATTTTTACTCGGAAATTTAAATCTCTAGGATTTTCATTTCGTTTGTAGAAACTCATCATCATTCTATAGTGTAACTATAGAGTTCAAGATTAATTAAGTTTCCAAAACTAATTTACCTTTTATGGACTGCATCTAATCATTCATAGTATGAGTAACTTGCCAAATTCAATATTTGCAATTTATTAACAGGTTTACCATAATCCTGTAACTCATAATCCTCAACATATTATACTAATATTTGAGATATCCTTACGGATCTATGAATGATAATTCCATCATCTTGAGATTTAACATTTACATGTTTAATCCTCAGCATGACATTTGTTAGTGTATTTTAGAAGATCATGTATCTTATAATTTTACCTTTTCAAGATAAAACTCCCACTTGCCTTTTGCAATTTATAAACTATCTATAAATACTTAGCAAGTAGAGCAACACAAATTTGTTCTCTTTTGGGACATTACAAATACATATTGATAGTTCCTTACATTAAATTTGTTAATAACCTACTCAAAAGCAGTTTAACAAATTATGAACTTCAATTTTAAGACTTAATGTGATTCATCACATTTCATAATAAATGGTGTCTTATTAATCTTCTAGGTTGGAGTCTAATTGAGTATATACTACTCAATTTCCTAACCTTGATAACTTTGGAAGAAAAGAAGATATAGTTATCTTTAATCAAACCATATAATAAGAATTTGATTTTCCTAACTGAACGTACCATAACCATTATGTATTTCATTTAGGATTAATATTGTAAGACAATCTTACAATATGTAAGATAAATATATTTTGTTTTGGCTCACCTATTTCCCAACTAAATCAAGTTAATGGTGAAATAGATATTCCAAACCAATTGCATGCTATATAACATAAGTACTTTTTGACAAAGTCACTTCATGTCCATGTTTTAACAAGAAGACATAAACTGTTATAATCCCATTTTTCGTTATTAATCATTGATCAACTCAATGACTTCTTGTATATGTCTTAATTAAAACATAACAAGTTAACATCTTACTTTATTATAAGTCTTGTAACAATTAAAAGACTCAATATTTATATCTTTACAATAAAATATAAATATGCATAACTAAAGTAATCATGAACACCACAATTTGGTTTCAATAGTATTTCAAGTTAATTTATTTACTTCATATATTTATGACATTCCAAGAATACATAAACATTTAAATTTGAAGTAGTATTAGGTTACTTCATTTATTTATGTCATTTCAATAATACATAAATATTTAGTTTGAAGTAATCTCATTTTCATATTGACACTTGTTCTAATAAGAATCTAATTTAGAACTTGCAAATTAGCATAGTTTTATTACATCAGTTGATCTGCTAGTAATGAAAGTATGTAATTTACCTTGTCATTAATATTTATGTCAAGGTCTCACTTACGCTTGATATTAATTCTAAGTGTTCTATTAATTAGATTGTGAATATCAGAACATTATTCTCTTACCTTGCAGACAAGAGAATCCTTTAAATCATATTTCTTTATGTTGTTGCTTGCACATAATTAAGATTTCTCCCACTTGTGCATGGAACAACATCAATTATCAGATAAACAACTCGTCAATCTTTTGTTTATGTGATCAATATGATTGTGTCACAGATATTCGTAGATATAGAACTACCTTGTCTAGTAAGGAAACGCACATGTACTATCCTTAAACCCACAAGTGTCTACAATTGGAAAGTAATTATCTCAAGACATTCTAGAGATAATCTGGGTTACTACCAAGATAACAAGCTTGCAGCTCCCACTGAATTACAGATCATTACATTAATGTATGTTATTCAGTAATTACAACATTATGCTCCCACTGGATTTGACAACATTATAAGTGTTTCATAACCAGTAACAGCAAATCGTGTGCAATTTACTTTCCTACACCTTTGAGTAATCCGATACGTAACAATTACTTAGGTACTAAAAGAATGTATTCTACTTTTGTGAATGATGGACTATCCATCAATGCAATTAACTTGGAAATAATTGGGCATGCAATTTCTTCCTTAATTTAACTACCATCCCCACAATGGTATGTAGCATATTTAAGTGGTCAAAGCACAACAACTAGACAAAATGTGCTAGTTTGCCTTTTACCAGTTTTGCGGTAACTTGTCTAGCTTCTAATTTTAATAACTCATAAATGTGCAATTTTCTTAACTATTAAAATTTTGCTATGAGTTATTTCTTAGAATTTAGACAATTTTAATTTTCCATTATACCCTTCTCATTCATGAAAAGGTATATGGTTTAAGTCTCACTCTTCTCAAAGAAAGTAGACTTGGTTTATTCTTTTAGTAAAGTTGACTCTAGCCTAAACCCCTACGGGTGTAGATCAATTTACCACTAAAAGAATGCCCCACGTTTACGGTTTTAACGTTGCATTAATACATTAAAAGAATTTATAAAATTCAATTTTAGTATTTTAGATAATATAATTTTTCAAGGAAAGAAAATTACCCAGGAAATACAATATATCCATTTAATTTTCTTGAAAACTAGGATCCAACTTTTCATAGTTCCACCACATCAGTTGATCTGCTAGCAGTGAAAGTACAAAAGATGGTAATTGTCGAACAATAATCGCGAAACAATTTCCGACTCCTAAATTTATGGGAATTACATTTGCCAAACAATTTGCAATGTAAGCATGTTTCTTCCCATCTCATGCTTTAAGTCTCAAGGTCTCACTTATAACTTAATTAAGTCGTCTAATTTAGAAACATGTAAATTCACATATTCTTATTACACTCAGTTGATCTGCTGGCAATAAAAGTATGTAATTTACCTTGTCATTAATATCTGTGTCAAGGTCTCACTTACGCCAGATATTAATTCCAAGTGTCTCTTATAATTAGATAGCATGTGACTTAAATTTTAGGGTATTTATTTTGATGTGACAATCAAAATATGTACGAAGAAGCATGCACTCATCTTCGTATCATAAAGTTTTCAAAACAATTTCTAATTACTTTTTCATAAGCTCAAATCAACAAAATTTTAATTGATGGCGTTGAGAAACTTACAACATTGCCTTAAGATGCTTCGTACATATTAATGGTGTACTTGGTAAGTCTAATTTTGACGCACAGGCGAGCGGAGAGACAGAATGGAGTCTCTTTAAGACCACAATTTAATGCGAAACCAACCTTATACCCACTTTATAGTTTGTCAAAATTAGGTTTGCCGCTTCGACCATTATGTACAGTCGCATCAATCAATTAACAATTTATGATTTTAAAGCTCAAATAATGTAGTAAATTATTAAATTGCTAGTCTCGCCTGAGAGCAAATTACCGTGCGAAGCGAACCACTATCGGCACATAAGACTTGGCAATTAAAAATTTACTACAATTAGGGTTTCATAGTTATTAGGTCCATTTATTTTTTATTCCAAAAACTACCCTCTTTTTTGTTACAATTCATAAATAATTTAAACAAATAAAGACAAGTAATTTTTAACTAAAAATAAATAACCACAAATAACACATATATGATCTTAACTATTAAAACATACAGCCACATGCAAACCCTTTTGATAAATCCTATTAATAATCTATATGTGATTAATTATGTATATAATTAATAAAACTCCAATTGGTTTTCGAGTTCATTGTGCCCAATGGACCACAGACGTCAAATAGCTTGACCGCGTAAGTTTTAAATTAATTAAATACCACATAGCACATAACTGATTCATTAATGTATTTAATTAGGGTCTTCCCTAATTTTAGATCTATCTAAAAACATGTGACAAATACATAACAAACCTTAATCCATGATTTCTTTGCATGAAAAAATCATGGATCATACAGGAACGCAACCCTTTATTCAAATAATCACATAAACATGTTCCTAATTAGGGTTACAAATCTATCTTTTTAACACAAGAGGGTCGAACCCCCTCCCTAATTGTATAGTTCGAATTATATTTTTAAGATCTAGAATAAAACCCTAAAAAAAATCGACTAATAAAACATGTAAATCCAAATCAAGATTTGATTTTTATTATGTGTTTCGATAATTACAATTACATGTTAAACGGCTCGTGATGCCACTGTTGGAATTAAATAATTTGACATTCAAATAAATAATAAACCATAAACATCAAAGCACATATACAGCAGAAGCAGGATCTTTAATTAACATGTACAAAGTAATAACGAATAATAAAGGAAACGTACCTTTGATCTAAGCAAGCACAAAGATCAAACTTGAACTTCTCTTCACTTGAACAACCAAAAGGATTAACGTGGAACCCCTTATATGTGAGATCTTGTACACACGTACTATTACTCGATCAAAGGTTGATGCTAGTGAATGAACACAATTATTAAACCAAAACTATTTTGTTTAATAAACTTTGAATCTATTATTCAAGAAGGAAGAAGTAAAGAATATGTATACATATTGTACGATACAATATATATATCATATGGTATTATACTATTATATAGATACTGTACCATGACATATCCTACACAAATTCATAAGTCAAGATTTCATAATCAATGAAACGTATTGCGCATTGATTAAATCTGACTTTAGACTTAGTATATAATAGTGTCGTACTTTTCATGGCTTGTCAAACAACCATATAATATTTGATATATCGTACGAGCTTTTTGGTTATTAATTTGTGTCGTGTGACTTTAAGGGTTATCATCTCTATGTCGACTTTTTGAAAAGGGTTTGAGGGTGTATATATAGCCTCCAAACTTGTTCTCCAAGTTTAAGTCTAATACATCCTCAAGTTTCAAAACTCGACACTTAACCCCCTCCTTTTTCCTTTTGTGTCCAAATAATTAAAATATATAATATTATATATATTAATTATTCCTTTGATCATTCATACGTAAAGTGTGCAATCCCTCAGTCCCGTGTTCGATTCTAGTCCTACACGATTTAATATTTTTCCAAAACTCTAACACGGGAGGTTTTCAAAAGTTCAAACTGGAGCAAAAATCTTGAAACATAGCACTAGGAAGACCATTCGCAAAATTATCAGCATGCTAAAACCGAGAGTGAGCATGCAAGACGCGAACAAGACCTTTTGCCACAAAGTCACACACAAAAATGAATACCAATAAACCATATATAACTCTGTGACCTGTTAGTGTGGACCGGCTAGACGACCGGTTACGTTTTTATTTTACTTCAAGTAATGTTGTAAAAATGAAATCGACAGCCCCTCTTTATTTATGAGTACCTTGAAGGTGGTAGTTTAGTTTATATTTTGAGCCATAAAAGCGCTCAAAATGCGGATTGGAAGACAAAGTTACCGATCAATCATATTGAGATTGATTGTCATTTAACTTAAAGGAGGGTATGTTTTCATTTATCAAATGTCTATCTCTTTGAAATCTACAGTAAAAACACTTATTCACGAGTATCACCAATTGTAACTTATCGGCGCTAAGCAACATGAATGGACAACGACGCGCAAATAATACCATTGTCCAGGTTGCCATAAAAAGTTAAACAATCACATACAAAAAATGTTTGGACTGTTAGATAATAAAGGCATAGGCTCGGCCTGTCGGTTTTGGCCCGTTTAGTTGCTAGGGTTTTGATTAGTTTGTAGTCTATTTAATATCTTGTAAACTTCATTATTTAGCGAATCTGATTAATATATTTTTCAGTTTCCCTCGAATTGGAGACAAACTATTTTGCTTAAAACTATCATAAGCAATTATATTTTTGGAGAGAAACTATTTTGATTTATTTAACTTCTTTTTTGTTCAGACCCTCAATAGATAGTGCCTCATTCGTCTTCTTCCATGCATTCACCTTCTATACTCTTGTATTTTGTATATAGATACCGTTTATTTTTTCTGTGCGATTGATACTATATATTTTCTTTGCAGGTGCTCATAAAATGATCACATATTCATTATATTATAAGAGCCTTGAAAATTCAAGTCAATGCTCACGAGTAATAACAAGGATTTTCAAAAAAATAATTGATGATGGAGCCTTCACATCGAGAAAGGTGCAGCAAGAAACCAAAAACTTATATTTTGAAGAATTTAAGGTATAGCATCTGATATTTAAATTATTTGATATGTACATATATCACATATGTGGTTATTAATGATTTGGATTAATGTAAAAACATTATGTATGGGAGCCTGCAACTGAAACACAAGTGAGGACAGCATGGGAATCAAAAGCTTCTGAACGTTATACAGATTTCTTGAGAGACATTAGGCGTAAAATGATAAAACCAGTATTTATAAGTGAAGACACATGGGCGGGTTTTGTAGGCTATTGGGATACACCCGAGTACAAGGAGAAACGAGAAACAAATTCACATAATCGTCTGAAGGGTGATGGTCCATCGACTCATACTGGAGGGTCTGTATCATATCGTGAATATGCGAAGAAACTTGTATGCTTAAGAAACTTAGTTGTAGTTCTATGATACTAATATATGTTATTGTTTGTTTGAGTAAATCTATTTCGAAAGTTTTTGTTAGTTTCTGATTTTTTTTTTCATTTTTTGTGTGTAGGAAACGACACTAAAGCGTCCACCTAATCCTTTTGAACTTTTTGTGCATACCCATATAAAAAATCATGACGAGATAACCTTTATCGATAAGAAGGAAAAAACAATCAATGTAAGTTCTAATCTAAAAAGTGAATAACATATTCATTTAGTATATAATCACTCATTTTCACATCTATATAATAACAGGATAATATGTTGTGATTGAGGGAAGCACGTGAGGCACATCATGCAGAAGGCGAGTCATCCCAATTGGTGAATGAATCAGCACTTTATTATGAGGCGGTCAAAGGCGTAAAGAAAAGAAATATGTAGGGTCTTGGCTCACAAGCATTTGCTTATTATCTGAATCCCGCCACTAGAACTTCAGCAACTTATATGCCACATGAATCTTTGTAGAACAAGTATCTGGAAATGGAGAGAAAGTTGACACGCAAGATCGGTAAACAACAACAAATTCTTGAGTTCTTGTGTAGTCATCTTGATATTCATGTCCCAAGTACCGAGAGTGACACTGAAGACAACAATGAAGCAAATACTGTGAGGGGAACTCAAAACCCAAACACTAGCAACTCCGAGGAGCATGAAGTCTAGTAAGATGATCATCACAACCTTAGGACATCGAGAAACCTGAGTTAATTTATTTTTTGTTTGAGAGCTATGGTGTCGGATCGTCATCAAGGTTGAGTATTGTTATAACACTAGTTACCATAGTAGCATTAAAATGTCGCCCTATCAACCATTGTATGGTAGATTACCCTTGTCTTTAATTCCCTATCCACCTGGAGTAGTAAAGTTGCGGCGGTGGATGAGCTTTGGATGGAATGGAACGAGGTGACATGGCAGCTCAAGCAAAATTTGTTGGCCGCCAAATTGCGAATGGAGGAGAAGGCGAATCGTAAGTGTAGGGATGTTGAGTTTAAGGTAGGAGATAAAGTGTTCGTTAAGTTGCAACCTTACTGACAAATAACTCTGGCTAAACACTTATCTACTAAACTTGCCAAAAGATTTTACGGGCCTTATGAGATTGTGGAGAGAATTGGAAAGATAGCTTATCGTCTTGCTCTACCTGTAACAAGCAAGATTCATCCGGTGTTCCGTGTGTCTATTCTCAAGCTTTTTACAGGAAATGGTAACGCAATTGCCAGAAGAATTCATGGAAGGGCAACCGATGGAACAACCTGTAAGGGTTTGTGATTCTCGAATGGTGTTGCAGAATGGAAAACTCGAGCAACAAGTGTTGGTTTAATGGACAAGTCGGTCTCTTGAAGAAGCAACATGGGAATGGTTGACTGATTTCAAAGCTGCATATACTGCTTGTAACCTTGCGGACAAGGTAGTTTCTAAAGATGGAGGGAATGTTACGCCCTTAGCGGGCCGATTGGGTCGTGGCAAACGGACCAAGAAAGCACCAAAGTGGCAAGAATCTTTTGTGATGGGCTAGGATTTATCTTCCATATTTATCTAATTGTTTAGGAATGTCCTTGTGTCAAGAGTCCTTGTTTAGGTATGTTTTCGTATTTGTCTTGTGTTACAAGTATGTTATTCGGCGCTATATACCGAATAGATTATTAATGAAAGTCCAGAGTTTTGCCAAATAAATCTCTACTTTCTCATCTCTATTCTTATGGAGCTCGCACATGCTATAGTGGTGCTACCTTGATACGGTTAGCAGTTAGGAATTAATTTTCGTATCAGGAAAACATGTTATTTGTTAAAAAAAATCTGCACAACTTAAACAACATTATCATCTAACAAAAACACATACCAACATTTTTTGTATAACAGCCACCACCACCGTAAACAAAAAATTTCCATCATTCAAACTACCACACAATTAACTATAATTGGATTACCTATACTTTTGGCATAAAAATTTGCGGGTGCCTCGACTCGTTTATAACATATTAACCACACACTTCTACTATTTTTGAAAGAAAAATTCGAATGAGGGCCTATGTCCAATCCAGATTTCGTGTAAAAGCCCATGACCAACAACCTTAATCCTTAATTCCTTATGCCTTAGTTATTGGGTAACACCACTTAAACTCATAACCCTAACTTTCCCATCCCACTTAAATACACGGCTCCACCCAACTTTTTCTTAATCACAAATCATACCATTCCTTGGTATCTACTCGAATCAAACGACAAACACAACACACTTTCTTCAAAGAAAACGAAACAACCTCATCCCGTCATAGTAAGAATCACTTTCTTTCCTGCTCCGAGCCATTCGAGCCATTCATGGAGCCAAGAATCAAGAAGTATTCGTCTTCATTATCTGTTAATAGGTCTCGGGTAGGTTTTGTGTATGTTGTTTTGATTTTCACTCAACGAAGCAAAGTAAGAACATAACAGATTTGTTATGATTCTTTCTTCATATTTGTTATGAATCTTTTTCTTTATTTTTTTTTTATTTTCATATTATATTCGTCGATTACATTATTATTATTGATTGATTGCAGATATAATATAGTATAAGATGTTTGTCGATTACGTTATTATTATTGATTTATTACGTTATTATCATTGGTCGATCTATACTCATACAGGTTGACATGCATAATTTAGCCAAGTCCAGGATGAGTCAATATCGCAGTTATGCTTTAATATTTTATTGTGGTCCCTGATCAAGTTTCCTTGGTTTTAGCTAGTCTTAAGCATGTTGTTCCATTATGGAAGTTACATGCACGTATGCTCCAGTTTACATGCATTTTCCTTTTCTTAAGCTTAGCGGGTTAAGTAGTTATTATATTGCGGTTTGTGTTCTTCCTATTTATATGTAATCTTTGAACTCAGTTAAGGTATGAATGAATGATAAAGAAACTTAGTTTCAAGTCTTGTCTCTCTATATTTCTTGGAGTCTTGCCCGCTCAAGGGCCTTATCAAATCTATCTCTTGTCTAGTTCTTAGGAGATTGACCATCTCAAATCCGTCTCATAACAATTACGTTATTATTTATCTATTCTTTTGTTTTTTCTTAAATGTTGTTGCTGTTGATTGGTTTTTTTTTTTTGGTATATGTAAGATCTGATTCGTTTTTTATGAGTTGATTTTGTTTGATCGATTTTGTATTAGCTGGATTTGATTATTTTTTAGATTTTTTCTGTTGATTTTGTTGTTAATGATGTTTAGGTTTAGGTTGATTGTTTTATATATGATAAGATAACATTCTTTTACCGCTATACTTTTCGTTATTCAAACATATGTATTTTAATATCTATATGCTTTATGGTTGTTAGAAATCTGTTATTGTTGTTGTTGTTATTATTGTTGTTGGTCTTACATTTTTATTTGTTACCAGTCAATGTCGACTTCTACATCATCAGGAAGACTTCCGCTTCTAAGGGTAGAAATAGAAGATCTTCTTAATCAATCTCTGTGCCGCAGTTTTCCTAATTTAGGTAAAATTGCTGATTTTGTTCCAGTGAGAGGGGCTCCTCTTGAAAAGTATGGTGATGATTACCAATGGTATGTAGTAGTAATTTACTTTCTTTCTTTGGTAATTTTTTTTAAATACTTTTGAATGATGAGAAACTTACATTTGCTAATTATTATAGCCCTAGTGTCCTGACGGTATGCCACAAATTAAGAGCCCAAGATCCCTCTCTTTTCTATAAAAGAGGAACAGAAGACATTGCCAAGGTAAATTATATGTGATTTTTTTTTCTCTCTTTTTTTTATTTTTTTTATTTTTTTTTATTTTTTTATTTTTTTTTTTTTTTTTTAATTTTTTTTGTAATTATATGTTTAGGTGTAATATTTTTTTTTTTCTTTTTAATTGTAGGTCATCATGAATGATCTTCGGAAGTCTGAGATGGTACAACAAGTCTCTTTACGCGGTGGTTATCTTGTATCTTTCAAGTTATCATGGGAATGGATGGCTAAGGTATTCTTTTTTTCTCTTCTTTTCCCGACTTACATGTTCAAATTCTCACCTAGATTCTTGTTTTCTACAACTTTTTCTTTGCAGAGGATTCAGAACATGTTGGATGATGGTATATATACATGGGCACCAACATATCGTGGTTTAAGAAGGGCAATAGTAGAATTCCCCACAGGGGATATGGACTCGAATATGCATGCCGATGTTTTTCGATCTCAATATATCGGAGACATGATGGTTCGTATGTTTGAGTATTCACGAGTTTATGTGAACCACCCTTGCTTAAGCCGCAAGCGTGTCTTTGATGAGGTATATATATGTTGCTGTTTGAATGTTTGTTTATTTAATTGTTTCCTATTATAAATTATAAATATATGTGTATATGTAAAAATGGTGAAATACACTAGGGTATGAATCCAACCAACCTCCCCTTGATTCAATTTATTAAGATCAGATTACAATACAAGATAAAACCAAAGATTGACCACAACAAGAGTCAATCAGATTAAGAAACAAAAGGATGACTGAATCAGAATGATCAGTCACCTATTACAAGTTTAGATTGATAGTTTAACAAAGATCCAAACAAGAACACTAGACTACTCCTTTAAGAGATAGACATCGATTAACTTGAGAGGATAACAAAGCCCTAAATCAATGAGGGCTTTTATAGGCAGCAACAAGGGACAGCATCCTTGAAAGGGGGAACACTCCATCTCTTTGGAAAGGAGAACACTCAACACCCACATGGGGTGGGTGACTTGATAATGAAAACAGGCAACGGGCAAATGTAATATCCCGAGAATGAGAGAATCCATCTTTGGACCCTGCACAATACAAAAGCAACAAAAGAAGAACAAATGTTAGAGATAGAGAAGGATAGTTTCTATTGTGACAGAAACTACCCTTGAAAGTTTGGAAGGTATTTTAACACCCTCCCTCAAACTTGCAAGCCAAAACAGACCAACAACACCAACAGCAAGTACTCAAGAACACATGGCTGAAACAGCCAAAGGAACTCAATCTTGCACACCAAACATGTCCATCATTCCCAGTTTGTCACACAAAAACACATGGCTTTTGATGCCAAGAGCTTTAGTCAAAATATCTGCAGTCTGCTGAGAAGTATGAATCTTCTCAGTAGTAATCACACCTGCAGCCACTTTTTCTCTTACAAGATGCACATCAATTTCAAAGTGTTTAGTTTTTTCATGAAACACAGGGTTTCCAGCAATTTGAATAGCAAAGCTATTGTCACAGTACATAACTACTGGTAAAGAGCTTTCAACTCCCATATCACCCAGCAAGTTATTCAGCCAGATCACTTCACAAGTACAGGATGCCATACTCCTATATTCTGCCTCAGCAGATGATTTAGAGAGGGTGGATTGTTTCTTGCTTTTCCAAGTGACCAAAGAGTCACCCAAGAAAACACAGTAACCAGAGACTGATTTCCTGGTCACAGGGCACCTGGCTCAGTCAGAATCAGCATAAGCTTTACGCTTAAGGTTCCCACTTTTGTTAATTTGCACCCCATTGCCAGGGGAACCTTTCAGATACCTTAACACCCTTAATGCAGCCTCTAAATGGGATTCAAGAGGGGCATGCATGTACTGACTTAGACAATGAATAGCATAGGAGATATCTGGCCTAGTATGATTTAAGTAAATTAACTTGCCAACCAACTTTTGATAGTTCCCTATGTTTTTCAAAGCTTTATCATCAGCAGATTCTATGTGGTTAAGGGTGGTATTTTCAGGTAAGGGTGTGTCAACAGGTTTGGCTGCTAACAGACCATATTCATGCAAAAGGTCAAGGCAGTATTTCCTTTGACTCAGGCAAACACCTTTACTATTTTCCAAGATTTCAATGCCTAGGAAGTATTTTAACTTTCCCAAGTCTTTGATTTGGAATTTGGTTTTCAGAAACACTTTGAATTTCTCAATTTCATCAACATTATTGCCTGTAATGACAATATCATCATCATAAACATGAAGAACAAGAAACACATTCCCAGATTTCTTAGTGAACAAAGAGTAGTCATATTTGGATTGCACAAAGCCATGTTCATTAAGAATAAGAGTTAATTTAGCATTCCACTGCCTGGGGGCTTGTTTAAGGCCATATAGAGACTTGTTCAGTTTCACAACTTTAGACTTGTGATCATCAAAGCCAGGAGGCAAGGTCATGTAAACATCCTCAGTTAGATCACCATAAAGAAAAGCATTATTGACATCTAATTGAAATAGACACCAGTTATTACACATGGCAACATTTATTAAGCATCTAACAGTGGACATTTTCACAACAGGGCTAAAAATTTCATTATAATCAAATCCCTCCCTCTGGCTGAAGCCCTTGGCAACCAGCCTGGCTTTATACTTATCAACTTCCCCTGTGGATTTGTATTTGATTTTCCATAACCATTTACTACCAACAGGTTTTCTCCCTTTAGGGAGATCACATTCAGTCCAGGTATTGTTCTCTTTCAAAGCAGTTATTTCATTATTCATGGCTTGAACCCAATTAATATTTTTAGCAGCCTCATCATAGCAAGAAGGTTCAACAGATTTATTTAATGTAGTAGAGAAACAATAATTAACAGGACTTAGATTAGAGTAACACACATACTTCTCAAGGCCATATCTGACATTACTATTAACCACAAAGTCATTATATCTAACAGGAGTCTTAATGTTTCTAGAGGACCTCCTAAGAGCAGGCTGCTCAGGACTTGTGTCATGAGTGGGATTGATTTGAGCATTGTCAGAAATGGATGGGTCATTTCCCTCAGATAGAGTGTTGTCACCCATGGATGTTGCGATACCAGTAGTCTCACCATCTATAGAAATATTAATATTTCTAGGGCAAGAAGAGGCACCACCTTCATCATTGGGTGCTACATTGTTCCCTCTCTGTTCATCATTGGGATTTTGGTCAGGATGTTTCTCATCAAAAAAGTTTAAGTCATTCAAAGAAGAATATGAGGTCTGAGCAGTTTGATCTTTAGATTTTATTTTAAAAGGAAAAATGGTTTCATAAAATTGGACATCTCTAGAGTAGAAAACCATTTTTGAATCAATACCATAGACTTTGTAAGCCTTTTTAGTACCAGAGAAGCCAATTAGAACACATTTCTCAGACCTAGCAGAGAATTTATCACAGTTGTTAAAAACAGAAGAGAAACATAAACAACCAAAACTTCTCAGATGAGAAAGTTTTGGTTTCTGACCATACACAAGCTCAAAAGGAGATTTCCCACTCAGAACAGAAGACGGCAACCTGTTAATTAGATAGGCAGCAGTTATAATACATTCAGGCCACATACTAAGAGGAATACCACTTTGAAACAACAGACTTCTAGCAACATTGAGCAGATGCCTGTGCTTTCTCTCAGCAATACCATTTTGCTGAGGAGTGTAAGCACAGGAGGTTTGATGAATAATACCAAGGCTGTTAAACAAGTTACTCATTTTATTATTAACAAACTCAGTGCCATTATCAGATCTCACAGTTTTAATGCTGCATTTAAATTGGTTGTGGATCAGATAAAGATAGCTAACAAACAAATTATAAACTTCATCTTTAGTTTTAACCATATAAGTCCAAACAGCCCTGGAATAGTCATCAACAATGGTGAGAAAGTATCTAAAACCTTCTCTGCTAGTGACCTTGTAGGGCCCCCAAAGGTCTATGTGAACAAGATCACCAATGGCAGAGCTTTTATGCTCACTCAAAGGAAAGGGCACCCTTGTTTGTTTAGCCTTGTGACAGATGTCACAGGGAGACACATGGGTCCTTTTAGTGTACATAAGGTCAGTTTGAAGAAGGCTGACAGCTTGGTCAGAGGGATGACCAAGCCTGCTATGCCACAAAGATTTAGAAACATGACATTTAACAGATAGATTACCTAACACAGAATGAGGAGAGGGACAATCAAACAAATACAGACCACCATTTTCACTCCCAGTCCCCATGAGTTTGTTTTGAGTCATGTCCTGAATATAACATTTAGTTTCATCAAAACTAACAAACATTCTACTATCCTTAATAAGTTTGTGAACAGATAACAAACTGACACAGTATTCAGGCACAACCAACACATCATATAAGACAACATTAGCAGACAATTTGAGGTTTCCAATAAACTTGATTTTGGCAAGAGTACCATTGGGATGACCCACAGTGAGATTAAGATCAGATATATCAATGATATTAAACATGTTTAAGGTATTAATAGTCATGTGTTGGTTAGCACCAGAGTCAATGATCTACCCAATACTCACTTTAATCACAGAGGTGTTGTTATTAAAAAACTTGTGAAAATTGACATTAAAGAAAACATTATTGTTTGAAAAACTGGCCATACCTGAAATATTGGCCTGCACATTGCTAGAAGGCATGTCTTTGATAAGACTCATAAGTTTAGACATCTGATCATTTGTGAAGGTCATAGAACTAGAGCCATTTTCCACATAACTAGAATTAGCATTGTAGGAAGGTCTGCTATTGGTCTGTTTGTAACCAGGGGTCTTAGGGGGATACCCAACAACTTCAAAACATCTATCAGCAGTGTGACCAACTTTTCCACAATGAGTACAAGTCCAGTTAAGATTAGGTCCTCTGTTATTGTAGTTGTTTCCAAACCTTTTATTGTCATGACCTTTTTTGTTATCAGACCTTTTATTCCCATTATTAGACCAATTAGTTTTAGCCACAAAACTAGCAATTTGAGTCTTAGATTTAGAACCAGAGGAAGAAGAGGCAATGCCTCTGTGAGACTCTTCTCTGGAAACAACAACAAAGGCATCTTTGACATCAGGGAGAGATTCTCTGGAGAGAATGCTACTCCTGATGGGTTGATACATATCATTAAGCCCAGTTAAGAATTGCATAAGTTTCATGAGTTGATTGTGTTTTAACACATCTTCCCTAGCAGTACAAGTACACTTAGGCAATTTGGTCATAATATCAAATTCTCTCCACAGAGAGTTAAGCTTATGATAATACTCAGAAATAGTAAGGTCTCCTTGTTTAAAATTATTAATCTTTTGCATAAGACTCAGAATAATAGACCCATCAAGCTTATCATAAGTTTCTTTGAGTTCAGTCCACACCTCACAAGCATTATCAGAAAATATTTGACCAAGGTACAAGTCTTCACAAACAGAGTTTAAAATCCAAGACAGAACAATAGAGTTACATCTTTCCCATTGATTAGACAGAGCATCACTACTAGCATAAGCAGACTTAAGACATGTTCCATTTATAAAGCCCATTTTATTTCTAGTATTAATAGCAAGTGTCATAGCAGTGGCCCAGACTCTATAGTTTTCAGTCCCAGCAAGTTTAACAGACACAATAGAACTAGAGCTGATGTCATTAGAATGGAGATGCAAAGGGTTTCCTAAGTCCAAGTTACTAATAAGGTCTTCCTTACCAGAAGCAGACATAATGGAGAACCAAGCAAAACAACAAACAGCAGCTCAAAATGAAGCAAAGAAAAAAAAAACACAAAGCAAATTAAACAGTTTAACAGAAATAACAACACTCACAGTTAAGGCAATTAAGCAGTTAAAACAGAAACAATAAAACATTCAGCACAAAGCAAGCACAAAACAACATAACAAGAAACTCACACCCAAGATGAATCAAAGTCTCAGTCAATTGGACTAGGGCTGGCCAGAGCAGGTTTCCACCCCATTCTAAGATGGAGGGTCAAGGTGTTAACCGAGCCCGTTTGCACCCAATCAACTAAAGGCTTGATTATCTTAAAGGAAGAAAGAATGCTTACAGTGCTTTGAGAAGAAGATCGCGGAAAGACACCTCCACAATACCCTTACAGGCGTATTGTAAGGTAATTAGGTCCCAATAGGCGTCAGAGACCCCCAGATCCACAAACGCCCAAATTAGAAAAATTTAGGGTTTCACGGACCAAACCCTAATCTTTCCAAAAAATTAATCCAACCAGCAATTAACCCAGCAGCAACGATGAATCAGCAACAATAAACCCAGAACAATCACCAATTTCGAAGAACCCCAAAAACCGGTGAAACCCTAGATTCTGAAATCACCCAATCGATAGGAACCTGGCTCTGATACCATGTAAAAATGGTGAAATACACTAGGGTATGAATCCAACCAACCTCCCCTTGATTCAATTTATTAAGATCAGATTACAATACAAGATAAAACAAAAGATTGACCACAACAAGAGTCAATCAGATTAAGAAACATAAGGATGACTGAATCAGAATGATCAGTCACATATTACAAGTTTAGATTGATAGTTTAACAAAGATCCAAACAAGAACACTAGACTACTCCTTTAAGAGATAGACTTCGATTAACTTGAGAGGATAACAAAGCCCTAAATCAATGAGGGCTTTTATAGGCAGCAACAAGGGACAGCATCCTTGAAAGGGGGAACACTCCATCTCTTTGGAAAGGAGAACACTCAACACCCACATGGGGTGGGTGACTTGATAATGAAAACAGGCAACGGGAAAATGTAATATCCCAAGAATGAGAGAATCCATCTTTGGACCCTGCACAATACAAAAGCAACAAAAGAAGAACAAATGTTAGAGATAGAGAAGGATAGTTTCTGTTTTGACAGAAACTACCCTTGAAAGTTTGGAAGGTATTTTAACAGTATATGTATGAAATTAGATTTATATAATTTAGGCTTATTTTGCAGAGTATCGTTGAAGAATTCTTTTTAGTAGAACAAGGGGAGTTTAAAGTGAGAGGAAAGCATGGACATCCTCTTTTTGTTGGGAGGGAAGGAGGACGAGGGTATATCAATGTTGATATAGATCTCGGACGTTTGTGGTACTTTACTTGCCGAGTTTGCATTTTTGTTAACCCTTTTATTAAAATTTGTGGATGCCTCTTTAAACACATACATTTCCACTAATGATGTTTGTAGGTCTTCAATCATGGAAGAACACGCAGACTTGATATTATATATCACACCTGTACGGCTACGAGGGTATGTGGAAAAGTGCATCACTGTAAGTAGCTTTCACACAGTAGCTTAGTTTAACTTAACTGATAACATGTTCAAAAATAAAAGAAATTGAGTAGTACTGATTCTTTTTTTCCAGGCTGCTAAAGATGTAAAGTGGGTCGAAGATGATTGGAAATGTATAGTAGCAGGGTACCGGACTTCCAGTAATGAAAAAGGGAAGTTGGCTTGTGTATTAAACGAATATAGAAATTATTCTGAAGCCGCCTCTCTTGTAGAACTCGGTATAGATATTGTTCATTTATTATGTTTAAAAAAAGAAAAAGAAAAATTGTGAATGCTAAAATTATTTTATTGCGAATATCATTCAAGTATTCAACTTACTTTGATAAAGCAATCTAAGCTTTTAACCCGTTCGACATGCTTAGTTTTTACTTAAAACTTATATCTTTTTCTTAAAACATGTCCCAAATCCTTACTATCTTAATGCTATTGATTTAAAATAACTAAATTACGCATTTTTCTTCTTATCAGGCAAGGCTGCCGGGTATACTTGTACTGCTGGATCGTTTTTTGAAAGTGCTTTGAGGTAAGATTTTCATGCTTTTGTTATAGTTTTACCCTTACTGAACTTCATTATCATCAACAGCACTCAGATTTTTATTTACAGATTTTTTATGTTGAATTCAACCCTGCAAACACAAGCTATTTCCTTTGTTTCATAAAATGAGGCACCCTACTTTTAGGTCGAGTTTCGTACTTATATTTATCGCTCTGCTTTTTGTGTTCTTAAAAGGTATACTTACTTGAGAACCCCGCGACTGGTTGATGTTAGATTGACTCTTGATGAGATGCTCGGTGTAAAGGTATTGTGATGATGTTCTTCCATTCCATGAATACCCTATCGATTTGAAATCTTTACACGGGTCTTTGTTTTGATCTGCTCAAATTTTCTGATAAATAGGGTAACACTCTTGTATATATACTAAATATACAAGCTCTTAATCTTTCAATTATACAAGAATCCTCACAGAGGCAAAAGAATCTCATGGAGGCAGGTTAGTTTTGTGTATAAATATTAATATACGTTTGTCCGGTTTCGAACCCGAGGCTCGGGATTGCACACATTAACGTGAGAGTTTCAATGATGAATAATTAAATATATTTCATTATATTTATTTATTCATTTCACCAATAAAACACTTAACGACGGTTAGGACTTAACGGGGTTTTAACTAACGACCGTTAAAGGACTAATTGTGAAAAATAGGAAAGAAGGATCTAGAATCCTTGTGGGATACTAGAGGTCGGCCAAACCCTTCCCTTTAGGGTTTAGGGTCGATCGGTTGGAGTGGGCAACAAGCAAAGGAAAAACTATAAATACAATTCACTTGTGTTTTGGTTTTTACTAATCTTGAATCCCTAAAGGCCTAACTTCTCTTCTCCTCTCCTCTCCCTAGCTAGAACCGATCGACTCTTTCTATTCCCACTAGGGAATTCGATCCAAGTAAGGCTAGTCAAGTGTTTGGCTTGTTGGTGATCAAGAACCTAGCTTTTCTCATTGAAACGCTATCATTACGTGTGTACAAGAACGAGTGACAAGCTTCCTTTAGCTTGTGATCTTGGTTTAGTTGATCCACATATAAATCCTATTAGGGTTTATAACTTGTTCTTGTTCAAGAGATTCCTTGTTCTTGCTAGGAATCATTAAGGTACGTGTCTTATTTAATTTAATTAATTACATGTTCTTGTAGATCTATTCCGCTGCGTGCTTTTGATGATAATATGTGTTTATGATTTATTTATAGTTCACATATTCCAACAGTGGCATCATGAGCCTCGTTTAGAACTTGTAATTAATTACTTAAACCTAAAAATTGGATCTTGTAGAGATTACATGCAATATTAATTTTAGGGTTTGTTTATTTTTTTTTTGAGAAACCCTAATATGGTTCGATCCATATTAATTAAAAATTAGGGTTTTAGTTTTTTTAATTAAAACTTGAGAAACCCTAGGATTGCATGAAAATTTTTAGGAATTAATTAGTAAATACAGTATGTGATGTTACTAATTAATTAGATACGTACATGAGATATTGACATAATAATATGGAATGCATGATTATGTGATCAATATGGTATCCTTGACAAATCTTGCATATTTGTCATGGTTTGATTTGAATGATTTTGTATTGAATTATATGCTACATGATTTAAATAAATCTTAAATTGGGGAAGACCTCAATATATATTAATTAAAAAGTTATGTGCAATGTGGTATCTAACTAACCAAAACTTACGCGGCCAAGTTATTTGGTGTCTGTGGACCATTGGGCACAATGAGCTCGAAAACCAATGGGAGTTTTGTTAGTTACATACATTTAAAATTTCACATAGAATTAATATTAGGATTTATTGAAAAAGGTTTGCATGTGGCTATATGATATCGTGGATGATCATATATTTGTTATTATGTGTTTATTTTTATTTTTTTTAATTACTTGATCTTTGTGTTTATATATTATGATGGATTGCAACACACAAGAGGGTAATTTTCATAATAAAAATAAATAAGACTAATAACTATGAAACCTTTGTAGTAATTTTATTTATTGCCAAGTCTTATGTGCCGATAGTGGTTCGCTTCGCACGGTAATTTGCTCCCAGGCGAGACTAGCAATTAATAAATTATTACATAAAATTGTTTTAGCAAGAAAATCATATTTTTTAGTTGATTGATTGCAACTGTACAAAAGTGGTCGAAGCGGCGGACCTATTATTGACAAACTATAAAGTGGGTTTAAGGTTGGCTCACATTAAATTGTGACCTTAAAGGGGCACGGTTTTAACCAGCTTCGGCGGCTGTCGTCCCTCCGCTTGCCTGTGCGTCAATAATAGACTAACCAAGTACACCATGAAAAAGTACGAAGCATCTTAAGGCAATGTTGTAATTTGCTCAACGCCTCAATTAAAATTTTTGATGATTTGAGCTACGAATAAGTAAACGGTTTTGTTTTTTTTTTGCAAACATATATGATACAAAGATGAATGCATGACATCTTTGTACATATTTTTTGATTTTACACATCAAAATTTATTACCCTTTAAATTTAAGTTATATGTCACCCAACTACAAAAAGAAACACCTAAGGTTTCATCCTACATCACTAGCAGCTAAAGCTGAATGTTGATGTTCAAAGGGTGGTCATCTAAGGGTAAAATTGAGTACTTTATTGCTAGCAGCCAAAGCTGAATGCAATAAACTGACGTCAATTTACAGTTTCTTGAGTTGGTTAACTTAATTGGGCACTTTCATTACTAGCAGCCAAAGCTGATGTAATGGAACGGCGCCAAGACATAAAGATTTGGGGATGAAACATGCTTACATTTTGCAACTTATGTTGGCAATATAATGTAAGTCCTAAGATTTCTAGGAATTGCAATTTGACATTGGCAATTGGGTGATCCCGTACCTTATTGAGCACTTTCATTGCTAGCAGCCAAAGCTGATGTGATGAAACGGCGTCAATTAGGATCCTAGTTTTCATAGAAAATTAAATGGTTTTTTTAAACCAATGGGTGTTTAATTTTCTTGAAATGTTTATTATCGAAAGTACTAACTTTTGAACTTTTTCTGTAGAAATGGCCCAACCCGGAAACTCGTCAAACCTAACTTCCTGTTTCAAGATGATGCTTGAAAAGGAAAAATTGACTGGGACTAAGAACTTTAACAATTGGTATCGCAATCTAAGGCTTGTTCTTAGAATTGCCAAACGTTCTGAATGTCTTACTGAGGACCTTCCAGAAGCTCCTCCTGCAAACTCGCCTAATGCAATACTTAGGGAGTACAATGAGGCTTATGACAAGCACAATGATGCGGCTTGTCTCATGCTATCGGGGATTGATGAGTGTCTAAATACTCATCATTTCTTTCACATTTTGACTGCAAAAACATTTAAAAACATGCAGTTATGCTTCAAAATTCAGAAATTATCATTGGATTGTGTTTTTATATGTTTCAAATGCAAAATGATTGAAAACAAGTAAAAACGAACAAAGTTTGCATAAATGGCAAGTCTAGTCCCTCGAATTTCAAAAGTTGTCAAAATTAGTCCCTGGGGTTTGAAAAATGACATTTATGGTCCCCGGGTGTTTTAAAATGGAAAATTATGTTTTATGGTCCTTTGATAAACTTTGAAACAGTTTCACATTTCACCCTTCAAAATTCAGAAAATACAATTATGGTCCTTGTGATTAAACTACAAACCAACCGGACCCTATTTAAAATAAACCCAAACCCATTTAAATAAACCCAAGCCCAACCCACCAACTTAAATATAAAAACCGGGTCAAACCCAGTCAAACCCACTCCCTTTATCCTTTCCCTCTCCCACCTTCACTGTAACAAAACTACTCCTCCACATCCCTGGTTTTTCCACCACCTCACCACCTTTCCACCTCACCTATCTACTCCACCAGCTCACCCTTCCACCTCCACAACATACCAATAATCTTTAATTGCTCTCAAACTGCCCCTAGCCACTTGTTCTAATTTTGGCGCCATAATGCCATTTGTATGGCTAGGATGATTTGCAAGGATCCAAGGGTTGAATTCAAGTGGGATATGTTCAGAAAGCTAGTGGGACTCCAAAGAGTCAATAAATATCAAGAAAGAAGCACAAGGAAAAGGTGGTAGTTAATTTAGATTAGTGTAGTTTGTAGTTTTTAGTGTAATTTCAATTTCCAGTGTATCTTTAAGCTTTCAAGTTATATTTCTAGCATTCTCAGTGTATTTCGAACCTTTTTTAATAATCAATTTCAGTTTATGTTCACGAATTCAGTTTATGCCATTTCTTGTTCAAAAATCTCATGTAGCTTAAATGTTGTTGTTATTTGTTGTTATGGACTTTTAAGCTCATGTAAGCTCCTCATATAGCTTGTGTAAGCTATTAGAAACTCTAAAATCAGTTGTAGGCATATAACTCAAAAATACAAAAGTGAGACATTAAATGAGTGAAGAATCAAAGATGCAGAGTGAAGATGATCAAGAAGTTGGAGCACGGTACATTAAGGATGGCCCTGGGTTAGTTGCTTTGTGGAAAGCATTAGGAAGTGGTTAGGGTTCTTGGTTCTCAGTTTTGAGCGTGGAAGCAATTGTAAGCCTTTATTTCAATACTTGCAAGTTACTGTTCTAGTGCTTATCATTGCTTATTTCTGTGCCTTTTGTGCTTAACTAGTGTTCCTTAGTTAGTTTGTTGCTTAAAATTTGGTACTTATTCATTAGATAGTATTTTTGCTCTTAATTTCATTTTCACTGTTAAAATAGGATCAAATTGATTCATGATCATTTGTTGTTATTAGAGGTGTTCATGTGATTAAATCAGTGTATCTTATCATATTAGGTTCTTGTCAATCAGTTTTATGCAGTGAATCAGTGGTTTACTTTGAAATCTCAAATTTAGTCTTTTGTAAGGAGTGTTTGGTTTAAGCTGTCACTTGGTCCAAACAAGCTAGTACTGTACATTTACCATTATCCCAACTTTGTTCCATCTTTTAGAAGCCATAATAAGCTGTTTTCAAGATTTCTTTAGTCAATTAGATAAAAAAATCTAGTTATCTAAGGGTTGTAGTATTTTCAGCCCCTAAATAAGTCCAAATAAGCCATAAGCTACCACAAGCTGTTTTGGCCCTTGTTCTTTTCATTTCTGTGTCCCTTATGATCATATAAGTGTGTTCTAATTATCTTAGATAGGTCACCATTAGTCTACACAAGTCTGCACAAACCAATAGCCATAGCATCTAAATTTTCGTATTTTTTTGTTTCTGCAGCGATTTTCTTTTATTTTTCATTTCTTCATCTTAAGGAGTTAGAAGCTGAAATTTCACACGCATATAGTTCCCTAGCTTTTGTACTTCGCCATATTTTTAGTTTATTTTTAGGATTTTTTTTATCAATGCTTTTCAACAGCTCAAAGTGGGCTATTTTTGCCCTGCACCACAGAAAAATCAGCAGACCATGAGCTTATTGAGAGCTTTACAGCTTATTTCCCAGCTTTTTCTTGAAACCCTTAGCTTATTTAAAGTCACCTCAGTACCTTTTAGCTTTTTCCAATAGCTTTTAGCTTAATCTCTAGCTTATAGCTTGATTTGAAAAATCTAAGTTCTATATAACCTTATATAAGCAAACTGTTTTGATAAGCAGCTTGTTTCCAGCTTATTTTTAAGTTCTGAACCTTTTTTCTTTATTAAAGTTTGTTAATTATCAGTATTAAATAGTTTTGTAAAAGAAAAACCAAGAAAAATCAAAATATAAAAAAGTGATAGCTTCTATTTAAGCCATTTGGCTTATTTTTCTGCTTTTTCATTAAGCACTTATCATTTTTATAATTTTCCTAAGTTCCTGTACTTATTTAATATTTATAGAAAAAGTTTTAGATTTTTCTTTGTTCATTTAGTATTTATTATAAATTAAAATAGTTTAAAAAGTAATTAAATAGTTTTTAATTAATAATAATTAAATAAATAGTCTAATAATTTATTTTCTTTTTCCAATAATTTTCTTTTATTATTAGGATTGTAAAAATATAATTTTCATATCCGTAGGCCTTTTATTTATCAAATCTCACGTTTTATTTTGTACGTTTACGTAAATTTAAATTAAACGTACGCGTTTTTAGATTTTAGACGTTTCTAAGTATTTTGCCTTCACGTACTTGTTCATATAGCTTGTTTAAGCTATTTCCTTTTATATTTCCTTAGTTTAATCTCTCACAACCTTTTCCGTTCAATTATCGCCCAATCACAAATTCGTTTTATTTCAGTTTACACACCTCGTTGGGACTTAACGACCCGGGGATACTCTGTACTCCTTTGGTAAATTGCATCGTGCCCTAGATTGATTGACTCTTGTTGACCAATATCCTTGGTCGATATAAGTTGACTGTTTGGGGCCGATCAGGGATGGATGATCAACTGGTAAAACAGTTTGAGAAATATGGCCCGAAAAACATGATTGATGAACTGACACGAATGTTATGGCAATTAGAGGTGGTAGGGTAGCTAAGCCCGGTAAACCGAAACATGTGAACAAGAAAGGAAAGGGAAACGCTGACAAGGGCAAGCAGATTGTGACCTATCAGCAAAAGCCAAAGAAGCAGAATCCTCCTCCCAAGAAGGATCATCCTAAAAAGGATACGGCTGCTTGTCACCACTGCCATACTCCTGGACATTGGAAGAGAGACTGTCCACTGCTACTTGAGGAGTGTCGCAAGAATAAGAATGCCAAGGCTGGGCACGGCGCCAGCACTTCAGGTATTTTTATGGTTGAATTGTTTTCTTTTCCTCGTAAGCAAAATGCCTGGATATATGATACAGGATGTGGTACTCACATTTGTAATACATCGCAGGGGCTTAGAGGAGCGAAGAAGCTGAACTATGGGGAATGCTACTTGTACGTGGGAAATGGAATACGTGCAGCAGTAGAAGCCATAGGGACTTTTGAGCTAGTTTACCTTCTGGTTTAATATTAGTTTTGAACAATTGTCATTACGCACCTTCTATTGTTAGAGGTGTCGTTTCAGTTTCTTTGTTATTGGATTTGGGTTTTAAGCATACTTTTAATGATAATGGAATTTCTGTTTCTTTAAATTCTGTTTTTTACTTTAATGCTATTCCATTAAATGGTGTGTTTGAAATTGACATGGAAAACCATGTATCCAATAAAAATAATTCAATGTATAGCATCGAAAATAAGAGAGTCAAGTCTAACTTGGACTCGTCTTATTTATGGCACTGCCGTCTTGCTCACATAGGCAAGAATCGCATGGAAAAGCTGCAACACGATGGGCTTTTGAAAAATATCAATGATGATTCAGTTGATAAATGCGAGTCTTGCATATCTGGGAAGATGACAAAGAAACCTTTCCATAGCAATATGGAGAAGGCTTCAGATCTACTTGGATTGATACATACGGACGTGTGTGGTCCACTTAGACATGTGTCTAAATGTGGTGCTGTCTACTTCTTGACCTTCACGGATGACTATAGTCGTTATGGTTATGTTTATTTACTTAAACATAAACATGAAGCCTTTGAGACATTCAAGGTCTTTAAAAATGAAGTAGAATTACAACTCGGAAAGAAGATTAAGGCACTTCGATCCGATCGTGGTGGTGAGTACTTAAGCCAAGAGTTTAAGGATTATTTGGGTGAGTGTGGCATTGTGCAACAACTCACTTCTCCTTATACGCCACAGCAAAATGGTGTATCTGAAAGGAGAAATCGTACCTTGTTAGATATGGTGCGATCCATGTTTAATCTTACAACTCTTCCCTTATCCTTTTGGGATTATGCTCTTGAAACTGCTGTTCACGTGTTGAATAGGATTCCAACTAAGAAGGTTGATAAGACTCCATATGAAGTATGGACTGGAAAAGCTCCCAACTTTTCTTACTTAAAGGTCTGGGGTTGTGAGGCGTTTGTCAAACGTGACTCACCTGATAAACTCCAACAAAGATCTGTTAAGTGTATCTTCGTAGGATACCCTAAGGAAACAAATGGTTACTACTTTTACTTCCCACCTGAGAATAAGGTCATCGTAGCTAGGTACGGTGAATTTCTTGAGGATAATCTAATATCTCAAGAGTTTAGCGGGAGAGTGTATGATCTTGAAGATGATCATGAAGATACGTCGCCTTCTGAGAGCACTAACACACTTCCTGTGGAACCTGAAAGTTTAGGTCCTCCACCTGAAGTAGAAGTGGTACCCATCCGTAGATCTTCAAGATCTACAAAGGCTCCTAAACGCCTATGTTTAAGCATAGACGATGAGGAAACTTTTCTGTTGGATCACATTGATGAACCAACTAGTTATAAGGCTACCATTAATAATTCTGAAAAGGACAAATGGCAAGCAGCCATGGATGGGGAAATGCAATTCATGAAAGACAATAAAGTCTGGATTGAAGTGGACCTTCCACCCAATGCTAAGGTAGTTGGGTGTAAGTGGCTCTTCAAGAAAAAGACTGACATGGATGGCAACGTACACACCTACAAAGCTCGTTTGGTGGCCAAGGGCTTTACCCAAACATATGGTGTTGACTATGAGGAGACCTTTTCTCCTGTAGCCGATATTAGAGCTATTATGATTCTTATAGCCATAGCTGCCTACTATGACTATGAGATTTGGCAAATGGATGTCAAAACCGCGTTTTTAAATGGTCGTCTAGATGAAGACATCTATATGGCGCAACCTGAAGGTTTTGTAAATCCACAATTTCCTGAGCGTGTATGCAAACTTCAAAGATCCATTTATAGATTGAAGCAAGCATCCAGGCAATGGAATAAGAAATTTGATGAGGAAATCAAGAAGTTTGGATTTACTCAAAATTTCAATGAGCCATGTGTATACCACAAAGTTAGTGGGAGTAACACTACTTTTTTTGTCCTATATGTCGATGACATATTAATCATGGGAAATCACATACCAAGCCTTAATGAAGTTAAGGAATATCTTGGTAATTGCTTTGCCATGAAGAATTTAGGAGAAGCAGCATATATCCTTGGAATCAAGATCTATCGAGACAGATCTAAACGGTTAATCGGATTAAGCCAAAGTGCTTACATGGATAAAATATTGAAAAGATTCAATATGCAAAATTCCAAGAAGGGATATTTGCCCATGCAAGTAGATCATGGCTTAAGTAGCGAAATGTGTGCTTCTACACCTGAAGAGGTGGCATACATGCAAAAAGTTCCGTATGCTTCGGTAGTAGGATCTATCATGTATGCTGTTAGATGCACAAGGCCAGATGTGGCATTCGCTCAAAATTTGACCAGTCGATATCAGCAAAATCCAGGAAAAGGTCACTGGCATGCTGTTAAAAACATTCTTAAGTATTTGAGGAATACTAAAGATATGTTTCTTGTTTTCGGGGGAAATCCAGACGCAGAACTGAATGTTACAGGTTTCTGCGATGCGTCCTGGCAAACTGATAAAGATGATACGAAGTCACAAACGGGTTATGTCTTTGTCATAAATGGAGGAGCAGTAGACTGGAAGAGTAAAAAGCAGAGTACAACGGCCATGTCTGCTACAGAAGCTGAGTACAATGCTGCATCGGAAGCTGCACAAGAAGCTGTTTGGATAAGGAATTTCATTACGGATCTTGGAGTGATGCCGTCTATTGAATTACCTATAAATGTGTATTGCGACAACTCTACTGCAATCACATTCGCCAATGAACCTGGAGTTATGAAAGGCGCCAGACACTTTAAAAGAAAGATGCACTATGTTCGGGAACAGGTCGAACTGGGTGAAATCAAAGTACTCAAAGTTCACACAGATGACAATCTGGCTGATCCTTTCACGAAGGCATTACCTAAAGATACGTTTAATCGGCATGCTCAGGGTATTGGTCTTCGTTTAGCAGATAGTTTCATGTAAATCTGTTGGATTAGTGTTTCGATAGGGACGTGTAAACAATTATTATTTTAATGAAATAAAGTGCGGATAACGTTTATTCTCATTATTAATATTTGTGTCCTATATTTGCATGTTTAAATCCGTGAATAATTTATTTGTTCTAAATAGTCCGTTGTCAATTAATAATATGGGAATATTATTGAACTAAGACAAATGTGAGGATTGGTAGAATGAACTGTAAGGTTGAGACACCAATGTCACATGATATTCAATATTGGATAAATTGAATATAGGACTTATCCCAAATACATGATTATACTTTATGGATCGTAGTCATTAAGTATATCATGAATATTTATCCTCAGACTTGAGATGACAGATAATTGCCGAGGATGTAGCTTATTTTCTGTAAGATAGTCTAACGCTAACCGTAAAAGGTAGTTATAAGGGCTATTTTCAGAAATGATGCGAAATTCAAGGGTTATGCTCGCAGTCAATAAGGGATTTGTTCCTTCAACTTTGTGTTGAAGTTTAATACTGCTTGGCCACTCGTAGGATTGACAAGATGTTTGCGTGCGCACGCCCAAAGTCTATCTGGAAGACGTTCAGATGTTTTGGTAATCTTGATCAATTATGTATAAACGAGAAACTAAGTTAATTATGGAATGACAAAGATCCATATCCAAAAATTAACGCGGTATTAGTAACAAAAGGATAAGTATGGTGATTAATTTCATCACACGTGGTTTATTCCAGGAGAACCACAACTCGGATCGAGCTGGGGGCATTGGGAAGGTAAAGCTAGGCTGACCCATGTCATTACTATATTAATGTTTATCCAAGTGGGAGCTGTTAGTTTTGTGTATAAATATTAATATACGTTTGTCCGGTTTCGAACCCGAGGCTCGGGATTGCACACATTAACGTGAGAGTTTCAATGATGAATAATTAAATATATTTCATTATATTTATTTATTCATTTCACCAATAAAATACTTAACGACGGTTAGGACTTAACGGGGTTTTAACTAACGACCGTTAAAGGACTAATTGTGAAAAATAGGAAAGAAGGATCTAGAATCCTTGTGGGATACTAGAGGTCGGCCAAACCCTTCCCTTTAGGGTTTAGGGTCGATCGGTTGGAGTGGGCAACAAGCAAAGGAAAAACTATAAATACCATTCACTTGTGTTTTGGTTTTTACTAATCTTGAATCCCTAAAGGCCTAACTTCTCTTCTCCTCTCCTCTCCCTAGCTAGAACCGATCGACTCTTTCTATTCCCACTAGGGAATTCGATCCAAGTAAGGCTAGTCAAGTGTTTGGCTTGTTGGTGATCAAGAACCTAGCTTTTCTCATTGAAACGCTATCATTACGTGTGTACAAGAACGAGTGACAAGCTTCCTTTAGCTTGTGATCTTGGTTTAGTTGATCCACATATAAATCCTATTAGGGTTTATAACTTGTTCTTGTTCAAGAGATTCCTTGTTCTTGGTAGGAATCATTAAGGTACGTGTCTTATTTAATTTAATTAATTACATGTTCTTGTAGATCTATTCCGCTGCGTGCTTTT
This sequence comes from Artemisia tridentata subsp. tridentata, assembly GCA_021014915.2. Taxonomy (NCBI): domain Eukaryota; kingdom Viridiplantae; phylum Streptophyta; class Magnoliopsida; order Asterales; family Asteraceae; genus Artemisia; species Artemisia tridentata. The sequence goes on along the minus strand of CP139506.1, from coordinate 28,401,218 downwards.
GATGATAATATGTGTTTATGATTTATTTATAGTTCCTCACAGAGGCAACATAATTCTCATGGAGGCAGGTTCAAGTTAACAAAGGTATGACTTTCTTTTCGTTTCAATGTCACAGCTTTCTCATATTTGCCCTAATTTAATTATTGATTTCTTGTGTTTGGCCCCAACAGGTGTTGGTTGCTAAAGAACGTGAGCTGGGGTTACATATAGTCCGGTTTGCTGATGTAAGACAAATATTAATGAAGTTTTAAAAACCTTAGTTTATAGTTATAAAAGCTTTGTTTTTGGAATCTGAGTATGATTATTTAAATATACAGGTTATTGGAGAGGCTTGTACAACAGTCTCACCACATATGGTGTGTGAGTACCTATACGATTTATGTAGGAAATTTTCGAGCTGCTACGGCGAGGTATATTTACTTGCATATGCTTTTTCTAAATGTAATTTTTGCTTCTCATAAGGCTGATTTTCATAAAGTTTATTTGATTTTTAATAAGGCAAATGTGAGTATTTTTTTGTCCTAGTGAATAATTTTGAAAGAGGCCGATCATTGATATAGAGTTACCAAATGCTTTCTTTCATACAATATTGAATTGAATTTTTGGTTATCTTAAACCAGGTTAATTTTCTAAAAGTTAATTTGATTTTTTAAGAGACATGTGGTTATTTTGGCAGGTTCGGCCTGTTGAGACCGGATTATTGTTGTGTAAGGCAACTGCAGTCGTAATGCAAAGCTGCTTTCATCTTTTGTGTATCAATCTGGTAGGCTTTCATCTAGTAATTGTTTTTAATTTGGTTTTTGGGTCAGGTTTTTTTCCTGGATATCCTGTTATGCGGCTATCTTTTGTTTATGGAGTTTACTTTTTCTGTGTGAAAGCCACTATTTAAGATTTATTCAAGTTTTTGGGTTTATGTTCTTTAATTTAAATTGGTATGGGTGTATTACGATATCATTAAAACTCAGTACCATACTAATTGAATTGAATCAGTTCATTTGTAAATAATTAATTTGCTATGAAGAAGTAAAGTATAAAAAGGATCCCTTTTTTTTTTTTTTTTTCAAAAACCAAGGTGTTTGTGTGCAACCTGTTTTGATTGGGGATAGGGGTGTCAATAGGGTCTGGTTGACCAGACCCGAACCGAACCCGATAAGGCTTATAGGGTCTGGTTTAATCTGGTTGAAAATGCTTATCGGGTTAATTTTACCCGAACCCGATAACCCGATATCGTTATAGGATCGGGGTTAGGGTTGAAATATTTATCTTATCGGGTCAACCCGATAAGACCCGGTAATTCTAAAACTAATTTTTATTTAGTTACTTTTGCCTGTATTCTTCTTAAAAGATAGTCTATTAGCTAAATATATATTGTTTTACACCATTATTTTGGAGAAAGGGAGAAGTGGCTCATATTGTCAGGTGGTTTTGCTTACTGTTAAGACGTCAGGTGGACCAGGAGTTGGTACTTTTTTAGGCTACTTGTTTGGTTTGATTCTACTTTCTGTTTTTGAAAAAAAGCATGTTTACTTGTACCTTGATTTTTAAAAAAGGATGTCTAATTGTTAATTTAATGGGAGTACATTTTTAAAAGTATGTCTACTTGTTCAACGCCTTGTAATACTACTGAAATTCTTTTTTGAAGGACGCCGGCTACTGGAACATCCTTATTTAAAATGAATTAATTTTTTTGGTAGGGTTATCAATTTGTATACATTTCTCCATCTTTGTTTTGTTTGCAAGCCTACTACGAGCTACCAATTTAGTTGTACAATTATACTTTACTTTTTGTGTTTGAGTTGATTAATTAAGTAACCCGAAAACCCGACTCCTTATCGGGAACACCCCTAATTGGGGATATGGTAGCACATGAATCATTCATACTATGACTATGTCGTGGTGTCTAAGCCAACAACCCGTTAAATAACTTATTACAAGCATATGATTATTACCATTAAATCTATATCGTATAAATCGTGAACTTCTATGGACGACATGTATTCATACACTATTCGTGGGGTCAATTATAAATGTAGCAACTTGTTTATAAAGATTACTTTTTCTTTCGCAGCATTGCGCACCCCATCGCACATCCCTTGGAGGCCGAGGACCACTACGAAGGTTAGAAAAATTCCTATCCTCAGAAGAAGGAAAGGTGGCCCCTGTGAATTGTTTCATTCCTTGGCCTGTTTCTGAAGCCAGGTAATGGATATTTTCTATGCTAAGTTTATTTCATTTCATGCATTTTAGTAAAATATATGGTTGTTTGCATAAAGTATTGTACCTTTCTCATTTTGCCTTTTAAAATGACTTTTGGTAAAGGTTGGGGTCACTTTGTAATAAGTAATTAAACAATCTTTATCAATTTTCTTAGTTTTCAATCGGTTTTGAAAGACTAGTTTTAGGGTATTATTGGTTTGAAATATTTTTAACAATATTCCTTTCTACCGTTTATTCAAACGGTATGGTTTGATGTCAAAATGTTCCCCATCATGGACTTTAATGAAGTATATAATTATATATGCCTTTGCTTTTGTGGTTGGATCTGAAGATTAGTATGTGCTTAGAGTTAAAATTGAATGAACGGAAATAAGTTGCGGAAGGTGATGTTTATGTAAGACGATTAATAACTGTATTTTTCATTATTATTGACCGTCACTTTATTCTCTCAATTACACAATAATGCTCAGAAAAGATAGAGATTCATTTTTACTCCCTTAATCAGCATCTATAATATGTGTCTTGCACCATGTTAACAAATGCTTTTCATCCTTGCTGTCTTTTGTATACATAAACCATTGAAAACCAAACGATTTCTCGATCCTCTCTACCTATGCTTACTGTTTCGTATCTTATCAGGCCTGAAAATCCTAGGTTTGAGATGTTTTCCATGTTTGTGAGCATTTCTTCTGATTTTCAAGAGGGTAATCTGTCTGGCTACATTAGTGTATCAGATGCATATGGATTGGTGCCAGATGGGTGGGTGACATTATATGCGGATGAAATCGGACATGTATGTTATTATAAGCGTCCTTGGTGTAATTCATTGAGAATAAAAAACGACTCATTTATATGGTTTGGCAATCCCACCTCGCGTCATGCGGTGGCATTCTCTTCCTCTATTGAGATTCATATGGATCTCACGATTACTACTGAGAAGGAGAAGGATTGCAAGGATGCTTGTTATGAAATTTATATAGAGTCTGAGATTAAGTTGTCTTTTTGGGAAGAGGATAACAAAACTAAGTGTGACACCTTGTCCTATAAATCTAAGGATGGGTTACTACAGATTCACTACATCCTCTTGAGGGATGCAGTAGACACCACCATGGAATTTAGGTTTGAGTCACGGGTTCCCAATTTAAATGGTTTTGAAGTACGCGGGTACGTGTTCGCTTACTATGGTGATGGTGTGTTGGATGAGAAAGATGATTCTATGCAAATGTACTACAAAGCAATCATCTTCAAGACTGACGGTGCATGTGTATTAGCGGGTGACAAACTTCAACTGAAGAGGTCAGTCCTTTCCGTACCCGCCGACGGGTGCCTGATGATTAAAGCTTTTTTGAAAGATGTTAAATCGGGAGAAGTGATAGTCGATGCAACACGCGAGTATCGTGCACTACAACATTGACCACTTTTTGCGGGGACACTTTTCACCTTTCTGCGGGGACATGTCCCCGCAGAAACACTTTCCGCGGGGACAAGTCACCGCCCAAACGTCACCGCGGCAAGCTCGTCGCTAATACATTACGCGGTGACGTTATATCACTTTCTGCGGGGACGTGTGGGTCCCAGCTCTTTTTTAGCCGGTCAAAGATTGTCCGACGTGGCAATACCTTTCTGCGGGGACATGTCCCCGCAGAAAACTAAAAAATTAAGTAAAAATTAATTAATTCCGTAATTATAATTGGTTTTCTGCGGTGACTTGTCCCCGCAGAAACTCTTTTATATATTTTCGAAATTCTTTTCTGCGGGGACAAGTCCCCGCAAAAAAGGTTTTTATATAAGTGTTTTATTACTTTTTGCGGGGACATGTCCCCGCAGAAAGTGCCTGACCCATTTTGCAGCAATTTGCTGCAAAATGGGTTATTCCAGGTTTTTGCCGCAAATATGTGCAGCAAAAACCTACCAAATGCAGGTTTGTATGCTAAACCTGCTGTTCCCATTTCACAAATTTCGCCAACAACACGATATTAAAACCAAATTCGCTAAACATATATACAACAACAATTTCAAACAAAATTCACCAAAAATAATATTAATCCAACTGCCCTAAACAATCCAAATTCGCTAAACATAATCATATGAATCCTAATTCGCCAAAAACGGTTCAAAAACCGTGATCCACACAAAATGTCCAACAACATATGAATCCTAATTCGCCAAAAACGGTTCAAAAACCGTGATCCACACAAAATGTCCAACAACCCAAAAAATAAGCTAGCGAGGAACAGTTTAGTGGGAATCCTAAGACATAATAATCAATCTAAATCTACACAATGTGTCCAACAGCCCAAAACAAGCATAAAGTGACCCATCCGACCCATACATGCCTAATCCCCATTCTCCCCACCATCCCCATTACCCCCACTACCCCCAGCTCCCCCACTACCCTCCCCTGCAGGTCTAGACTCACCCGGCGTCGGAGTCTGGGATCCTGATGTCCCCGCCAATCCTGCTAGCTCCTGAGGAAAGCCCGGCTGACGCCTCGCCCAACTCAGAATCATCTCCAGCGTGTCCCCTTGCCGCGCCACGGTCTCGCCCAGTGTGGACGAGGAGGCTTCCTGACGAGCTCGTGAGGCACTCAGAGTCGGCCTGTGACCACCTCCTGATAAAACTGGACCTACGCCAGGAATATGTCCCCTCTGTTTGCCACCGAGAACCTGGCTCAAGATCTCTGTATCTGTCATGCGCGTCCCGGAGGAGGTGCTCTCTGACCGAAGCTGGACCATCTGATTCTGTTTAGTTACAAAAAAACAAGAAAAGTAATATATAAGTCGTGATTTATTATATTGCATTAATGTTGGTGAGTTTTTGGAAATAAATTATACTTACGTAGCTGGATTCGGCGGCCTCAGACTCCCAGGTGCCATCTCTGGTATGAGTGTGTCTATACATGTCTATATAGTCTGGAGTATTCTCAGAGTCGGGGTCAGGGGAGCTCAACTGTTTATAAATAAAATCAATCAATACTCACCCAACACTATATATATAAATAAAATTATTAAAAAGTGTCTTACAAAGTTATCTGCTATGACTGCCAAAGAATGAGATCCATGAAGTGTCGTAGTCTTCATTTTCTTCCTATTTTCGCTGTTGATCTTCCCGATCTTTAACTTATCCGGGTCGATCCAATGCTGAATCTGCTTATTATAAATAATAATAATAATAATAATAATAATAATAATAATAATAATAATAACAACAACAAAGTATGTGTCGATCCAGAAATTTACCTGCTTCTCCCATTGATCTGCCGCCATGTTCTCGGGACGGTTTGCCCTGATATCGTCAAGTTTATCGAGCCCACCTTGGTCTGTAAAATGTTTCTTCTTGTGCTTGAATTTTTGGTCATTGTATACCTTTCTCAAGTAAGCTTCGATACTTTTAACAATATTCTCTCCATCTCGACCAGCAAGGTGGGGGGCGAGATCAAAGTAATGCTGCAATAAAATATAATTAAAATAAATATACAAATTTAAATAAAGAGACAAATTTAAATAAATAAACACAATTAAAATAAATAAACACAATAATTAAAAAAATAAAAGATAAAAAAAAACTTACATTGAGCTGAGAATCCACGTGTGCCTTCGAGGCCTCAGAAACATCATCCCACGTATCGTGATACAGTGGAACGGTGTCCCGTATCAAGGTCCCGACAAAGCTCGAGTACCACGCAGCGTGATTGCCCACATGCTCCCAGAAGCCTTTAGCATTCTTTCTAAATCTGATAGAGACTGGGCGGCCAGTGTCATTCCGCATGGCGATTAATGCTGTGTTCTTGGAGGGACCACGAACCACCTTCCCTTCTTTCCCGATTTTTGACCCAGGCTTCATCGGCTTAGGCCTGGGAGCTCTCGAGCTAGAGCCTGCAAGTAATCAAATTAAAGTGATGGTGACATAAAATAACAAGTTATCAATTTCAAATAATGATCAAGTTTAATTAAAATAAAGGAGAAATTCTTACGCTCGCAATTTGTGCCTATCCTCCTCGCCGGACCCCGGGGTGGCTCGTGACCCCCATCACCACCATGGCTTGTCGCTATAACATCCGCCATCTGTACTAGAACATAGAAATTAGTGAAGAAACACATATACGCATATATATACACACATTCAAATAAATAACAATATAAACCAAAAAAGATAATAACAAATAATCAAATAAATAAATAAATAAACACATTTAACAACTCGATAACAATTTCATTAAAATAAGTGTCGTTTAACAAATTACAATTTGAGATCAATCTCCTACATCACTAAGATAAAAATCATCATTATTAGTGCCAGCTTCATCTTCACCATCGACGTGGTCTTCATGATCAGATGCTAAATCATGAGGAATGTGGTCATCATAATCAATATCATCGTCGTCGTCGACATCAGTGATAATTGGTGCTGGTGGTGCCTCAACTTCCGCTGGCTGGACATCTATATCTATGGTGCTATAATTCAAGTTTTCCAACTCAGCAGAGAGTGTGACATGTGATGAGTTGTTGTCATGTACAACATCTTGATTGTCTTCTACCACGATTAAATCCGGGTTCCAAATCTTTCGATGATACGGGTCATGTTCATATATATCAAAAGATTTACTCTACATATATTACTTGTCAAAATTTCTGATTATACATAAACTTCGCATCAATAACTCTATTATGCCAGTTTCAAACCTGAAAACGAACCAAGTACTTATTCATAATTCATGTTTGGTACAAACAATACTAATTGTTTCTAATTTTAACTAACTGATCCCATTTTGGCTCTTACAGCCGTTACAAAAAGCCCAGCTATCTTAACTTCCACCTTATGTACATTGGTTAAATCCCAACTATAGTCTCTAATGTTACGTTTTAGCTAAAAAATGCACGACTATGTTCCTAACTCAATACCAGGCTGCCTCACTCCCACATAACATCACTTAACAAACACAGCACGCAAACAAAAAAAACGTACTGAATATGGTTGCTCTCGGCTGGTCTTGACAGTAGGCTGCTCTCGACTGTGGTCTCGGTCTCAGACAGCAAGTCAGCTAAAAAAATTACATAAACATAAACTAATGACTATAAACTTTTGGCGGCGACATGTCCCCGGTACAAAAAAAAAATTAAACATAAACCTGGTCTCGGCTTCTTGGTTCTCGGCTTCGGGTCTCGGCCTTACGTACTCCTCTTCCGTTCTCAGCAGCAAGTATACCTCAAAAAATTAACATAAAAAAAAAAAAAAAAAAAAAAAAAAAAAAAAAAAAAAAAAAAAGACAAATCAAGAAATTAACAAAAATTAACAAATGACAAAAAATTAAAAACAAATAACATATTAAAAAGATAACGAAAATTAAAAAAATAAAAAAAGCTAAAATTACTCACCTTCGCTCGATTGTGGGTGGTGGTGGAGATGGTGGAGGAAAGATGTGGGTGGTGGTGGAGATGGTGGAGAAAAGAATTAAATGGGAGAGGAGGGGGAGGAAAGAATTAAACGGGAGAGGGGGAGGAAAGATGTGCACAGTGGTGCGAGTGTGGGTGGTGGTGGAGATGGTGGTGTTGTGGTGGTGGTGGTGGAGATGGTGGTGTTGTGGTGGTGCTGGTAGAGATGGTGCTGTGGTGGTGGAGATCGTGGTGTTGTGGAAGCAGATCTAGCAGAGAAGCAGATGAGTGTTTTTTTTTTTTTTTTTTCTAAGTGTTTGATCAGTGATAACTAATAAGGGCAAGTTTTAGGAATTACTTTCTGCGGGGACATGTCCCCGCAGAATATAAATACATATTTTAATCACACTTTTTTGCGGGGACAAGTCCCCGCGGAAAGTAAAAAAAATTCGCCAAACCCTTTGGCGGGATAAAGTAAATGCTACGAGGGAAAATTTATTTTTTTTGGGAAATCTTTCTGCGGGGACATGTCCCCATTGAAAGTATTTTGTAAATTATTTTTAATTAATTTAAAACTTTTAAAATGAATATTAATTCTTTTAAATTTAACTAAAAAATTTCAAAATGATATTTTATTAATTTAAAACTTTTTAAAATTATTTACATCACTTTTACCTAATACACGAGTTGTTTAACGAACGATCCGAGATATTATGGTTATACACGAGATGTTTAACGAACGAGCCGAGATGTTAACGAACGAGCCGATATGTTATGGTTAGACACGAGATGTTTAACGAACGTGCCGAGATGTTATGGTTACACACGAGATGTTTAACGAACGAGCTGAGATGTTATGGTTACACACGAGTTGTTTAACGAACTAGCCGAGATGTTATGGTTACACACGAGATGTTTAACGAACGAGCCGATATGTTATGGTTACACACGAGATGTTTAACGAACGAGCCGAGATGTTATGGTTACACACGAGATGTTTAACGAACGAGCCGAGATGTTATGGTTACACACGAGATGTTTAACGAACGAGCCGAGATGTTATGGTTACACACGAGATGTTTAACGAACTAGCCGAGATGTTATGGTTACACACGAGATGTTTAACGAACGAGCCGAGATGTTATGGTTACACACGAGATTTTTAACGAACGAGCCGAGATGTTATGGTTACACACGAGATGTTTAACGAACGAGCTGAGATGTTATGGTTACACACGAGTTGTTTAACGAACTAGCCGAGATGTTATGGTTACACACGAGATGTTTAACGAACGAGCCGATATGTTATGGTTACACACGAGATGTTTAACGAACGAGCCGAGATGTTAACGAACGAGCCGATATGTTATGGTTAGACACGAGATGTTTAACGAACGAGCCTAGTTTGCATCGGAAAAAAACTTTATAAAGATGAGTAGGTAAGGAGGTTGTTGTGAACTTATTCCAAAACTAATTAAGGTAGGTGAAAAGAGCTTTAATGAATAAATGAACTAGGCACTATAAACACAAATACTAAATCAGTACCCGTGCACAGCAACAAGATTTTATAGCAGATAGTTGTAACGATAAAAAAAGTTTATGGGTACACACGAGATGTTTAACGAACGAGCCGAGATGTTATGGTTACACACGAGATGTTTAACGAACGAGCCGAGATGTTATGGTTACACACGAGATGTTTAACGAACGGGCCGAGATGTTATGGTTATACACGAGATGTTTAACGAACGAGCCGAGATGTTATGGTTACACACGAGATGTTTAACAAACGAGCCGAGATGTTATGGTTACACACGAGATGTTTAACGAACGAGCTGAGATGTTATGGTTACACACGAGTTGTTTAACGAACTAGCCGAGATGTTATGGTTACACACGAGATGTTTAACGAACGAGCCGAGATGTTATGGTTACACACGAGATGTTTAACGAACGAGCCGAGATGTTATGGTTACACACGAGATGTTTAACGAACGAGCCGAGATGTTATGGTTACACACGAGATGTTTAACGAACGAGCCGAGATGTTATGGTTACACACGAGATGTTTAACGAACGAGCTGAGATGTTATGGTTACACACGAGTTGTTTAACGAACTAGCCGAGATGTTATGGTTACACACGAGATGTTTAACGAACGAGCCGATATGTTATGGTTACACACGAGATGTTTAACGAACGAGCCGAGATGTTAACGAACGAGCCGATATGTTATGGTTAGACACGAGATGTTTAACGAACGAGCCGAGATGTTATGGTTACACACGAGATGTTTAACGAACGAGCCGAGATGTTATGGTTACACACGAGATGTTAAACGAACGGGCCGAGATGTTATGGTTATACACGAGATGTTTAACGAACGAGCCGAGATGTTATGGTTACACACGAGATGTTTAACGAACGAGCCGAGATGTTATGGTTACACACGAGATGTTTAACGAACGAGCTGAGATGTTATGGTTACACACGAGTTGTTTAACGAACTAGCCGAGATGTTATGGTTACACACGAGATGTTTAACGAACGATCCGAGATGTTATGGTTACACACGAGATGTTTAACGAACGAGCCGAGATGTTATGGTTACACACGAGATGTTTAACGAATGAGCTGAGATGTTATGGTTACACACGAGTTGTTTAACGAACGAGCCGAGATGTTATGGTTACACACGAGATGTTGGCGCCAAAAATTTCCCACCAAAACTTTCCCACCAAAACTTTCCCACCAAAACTTTCCCACCAAAATGTTGGCGCCAAGAATTTCCCACCAAGACCTGCTCTTATATACTAACATTTTATCCACACAACTTCGCAACCTCTTATACTTAAAACCACTTAACCTCACAACCACAAACACACACTGTTATCATGGTAAAGATGGCGGAATTTGAAGCTTTTGCTTGTCCTTGTAAACGAGGAGACGTAATTCTGCGAGAATCGCATAAACCTTACTCCCTTGGTAAACAATACTATGCGTGTCCTTTATCAAAGGTGAATAATTACATACTTTTTGTGTGTTATATAAATAATTTGGTTAGTTGTTAAAAATAATAGTTTTTACTCTTTAACAGGGTGGGACAAAGGAGTATGGATGCGATTTTTTTTTATGGAAGGAGGAACGACTAGCCAAAATGACCGGTTTTCTTGGAGCTTTAACGCCTCCAACTCATTCCGCAAGATCATCCATAACTCCAACTCGTTACACTGCAGGACCTTCAACATCGAGTCCTGGAAATACAGAGTGCTTAAACTGCATCAAACTGAATCACCAGATAATGGTACTCAATAAAATGCTAGAAGTGTATATGCATCCAGACAAACACACAACTGATTCAGCTGCCTTATTTCATGACCTTTATAATGACATGCTAGGTGATATGGGAAATCTTCGTATGTAGGTTGTTGTTGTTGTTGCTGTTATTGTTGTTGTTGTTGCTGTTATTGTCGTTGTTGTTGTTTGTTGTGTTATTGTTGTTGTTTAATAAAATGTTGTTGTTGTTGTGAAAACTGATGTCGAACGTGCTTTATATTTTTAATTCGTACGCTTTAAAATGTTCCAATGATGTTGTTGTTGCTGTGAAAACTTAAGTATCCATCAAGATTCAACCATAAGGGGCCGTTTGGTTTATGTTGTCCAAACAGGGCCGTTTGGTTTATGTTGTTTTGTTAACAGCAGCCCACAAGGGCCGTTTGGTTTATGCTGTCTAAAGAGGGGTGTTTGGGATTGCTTATTTCCTACACCAAAAGGGTGTTTGGGTTTATGACCTTATTTGAAGAAACAATATCACAATTAACAAACACGAAGGCAAACATTTTATTTAAAATACGCAAGAGTTCTCAAACGAAAAACTTGACAACCAAACGAAACAACTCAAACTACACAACTCGACAACCAAACGAAACAACTCAAACTAAACAACTCGACAACCAAACGAAACAACTCAAACTAAACAACTCGACAACCAAACGAAACAACCCGTTTATTTTTTTTTGCGGCTACTTCCCGCTTTGCTGGAACTCGCACCATCTTTTCCCTTCCTTGCTCTCATTTCCTTGATACGTTGAGCTTCAGCAGCACGTTGAGCTTCAGCAGCACGTTGAGCTTCAGCAGCATCTAGCTCTTCCAAATACTCTCTATAGTACGGCTTTCTCCTCAACCATTCCAGAATCTTGTCTCTCTGCCACGGTGCACAGTTCTCATAAGAACCATATTCATCAAAAATTTCCCAGCCCCAATGAAGTATAATTTCATTATACAGGAGCTCGTGTGATAAAGCCTTTGACCATTCCTGTTCCGGCGTTAAACCATCCATTGTTATGTGTGTTTTTTTGTGATAATTTACGTGTTTTGTGATAAATTCATTATACTATATATATAAGTAAAAAATTGGCGGTGTAAAAGAAAATTTTGGCGGGAATACTTTCGGCGGGGACATGTCCCCGCCAAAAGACATTAAATTTTCGCGGTAATTAACTTATCTTTTTGGAGCCAAAATGTTTAACGTTTTCAGCGGGGATATGTCCCCGCGAAAAATTAAAAATATACATCTTTGTTTTCTGCGGGGACATGTCCCCGCAGAAAGTAGAGCGGGAAAAAAAAGTGGGAAGAATTAAGCGCTCTAATTTTGGTCAAACTTTGGCCAATATGTAAAAGACTTTCTGCGGGGACATGTCCCCGCAGAAAAGTGGCGTTGAAAATTTTATAACTGGTCAGCGAGACTTTGCGCCAGCTCAGCAATTTTTGTCGTTTAGCGACTTTCCGCGGGGACAGAAGCGTCCCCGCAAAAAATCTGGTCGCCCGTTCTCCTTTTTGTTGTAGTCGATGCAACACGCGAGTATCGTGCAATACCAACGGGGATTAGCAAGTGGGATATGCCTGTGCCGGCCAAAAATGGCGAAAATGGTGAAATAGGCGAAAAAGGCACCTTCTATCTTACTGTGAATTGGAGCAGAGGTCCCGGTATCATCAGTTAAGGTATAAATTGTACCCTCCTGATTGAAGTATTATTAAACATTTTTATTTAAATATAAAGGGTATAACGGTAAAACATTTTTCATTTTTCATTTTTTTGTATTTATAATTTAAAAACGTTTTTTTGATGTCCTTAATTTTCGGAATTATTTATTTATTTATTTATTTATTTATTTATTATGGAACTGGACCTCATGGATTCTAATTACATTATGGTTTGTCACACTTTATGTAAAGGAACATGAACACGAGGTTCGTTCGTTCAATTTTGTCTCTCTAACGTGCAAGAAAATGGGCTGAAGTAGTGTGTATTCAAATGTGAAAAACACATTATCGCTTTATAATGTAGAAAGGTTGCACAACTGTGACGGTTTTTGTAATGTGTAGAAAGTAGATTCATATATTTCAGTCTGCTTAATTATGTGGTTGCTGAGTTTTAGAATCGTATATTAGATTGCAACTATACCCTTCTGCTCACTTATATATATTTGCTAACCATGGAAAATCTTGATGCAGCATCATCGTTCTTCTATGCTTGCTTCCACAGACAGGAATCGAACAAAGTATTGCTTTTCTGCATTTAAGACCTGTTCTTCACAACATTCTGCATCTTTTGCTCGAGCTTTGTGTTCTTTCATGAGAGAGCACGTGAAATTAACAAATGAACTACTTATTTCACTTCAAGGTATGCAGCTTGTTCGTGTTCAAGATGCCAAGAGGACAAGAGGTGTCTTTCTAGTCTTGAAGGGATCTATATTTTATTAATTTTGGTTATCTTGACAACTCTTGACAGACAGGAAACTTACCTTATATTCTGGATTAGCATTATTTCTGAATTGTGAATTCTCGCCTGCGCTTAGTATTTTCAATCTTAATATTCGTTCTAATTTATGTTATTCTGTACATGATGATGAATGATTCTTCTAAATTTAGTTGATATTCTTAACGGATTGGAGTTTGACAACATCGCTCAATTTCGCCGCATGGCAAAATCGAGCAATCCTATTAGTCTATTTTTTTTCTAATATAATGATTTTGCGAAAACACTCCAAAATGATGTAATTCCTTAATTATATAAGACATCAAGTTGACTTCATTAATTTGAAGTTATTAGCATGTTTCCTTTAAAGTGAGTCTGGCATAGCCAAAACGTCAATCTAGCCTAATGGTTATTCATGTTCCCTTTAAAGTGAGTCTACTATACGATGAAATTTAAGTTATACAATCACTTGTATGTTAACTCGTATTTAAAACAGTTTTATAAAGAACAAGTAAAAGAAGTTTTTTTCAGGATTTACACAAGAGATTATTCAATTGTTAAATTTTTATTAGAAATGAATCAAATAATTTTACAAAGATTGTTTGCAGAATAACAATTAATCTTTGTTGAATAACAACTAAGTTGATCTTCTCTCTAACTTAAACACAAAGCAAGGTTACAATTTAAGTATGAATTTATACTTACTCGTTAAATGTTAAGCGGACTAAATTCGATCAATTTGAGAAGTAAATATTATTCCATGTGTAACACATTAATTGAATTGACATGCATGTAACCCTCTACACACATTCTCTTTTTATAACACGGGATTAGGGTTTCTAAATGCTTCTATTTTACACGTGTTGAGCATTTAACGGTTTGATGAATAGTGCATTGAAATGCTTCTGCTTTAGTTAAGGGATATAGTCTTCTTTAGAAAACAGTGTTAACAATTGTTGCACATTTTTTATGAAGACTTGATTTATTCCTATTTGCTTTTGTGGTTTTCCGTCTTTGACCTTGTAGCTACAGTGTTAGTATACATATATGATTATTCAAGATTTCGAATATAAGAGAAAGACTTAAGCTCTAACAATAATCTAAACACTTTTATAACGTCGTGTATTTCTAAAGACCCTTATCGAAAAAATTGCTTTAAGCTGCCACAAAAGATGTTAAGATAAGCACGATACAAGGATTACAATGTTTAGTTGTTTTCAGCGAACTAATTACAAAAGATCTTAAGACATATATCATGAAAGACATCTTTTTCTTGACGTCACAAACATGTTTAAACTTGAATGAATAGACTTCGAAAGACCAGCCAAACCGCTAATCATCTCAATGACTTGTTACAGTGTCGATGCGAAGTGATATTGAAACCTAGTTTATCGGTAGCTTGAGCTAACTAAAAGATTCAAGGCCATGGATTCATCTTTTGTTACCTCTGTGTGTAAGCAGAGGTGCAAAGTGAGGCAACAATCCAACAACGAAATCAAATATTTCTAATTATAAGTTTGGTTTACATGTTGCAACAAAACCTAATTATATTTTCCCTTAATGAAATCAACAAAAAGCAATCATACATATTTGGATATAACTTGGGAAAGTAGTTTGATAATATCACTTAACCAACAGAAAATAGACGAGATCTCTATTTGAACTAATATTCAGAAGCGAAGACACGAGAGTGGAAAGGTGGGACGTGCCCCTCTTGCAAAAAAATCGTAGTATAAATTTTCTAAAATTTGTATTATTTTTGTAATTTGGCACCCTAACAACAAGAATTGTAATATAGTTATTAAAAAATATTAAAGTTTACCTCATCAACAAAAGATTTATGGCTCCGCCCCTTCAGATGTTCAATTTTTATAACAAACTTAGCAATACACTTCTAAGCAATTCAAAATACATAACTAGCGATATCTCAAACCGAGACCAAGTATATAATAGAGCTCACATGTAAGCCTACATTGTGAATCATAATTCTTGAGTAGTTTTCGAACACTCGAACACTGCCCATTTCTTCTCTCAGCTATATACAGTGTAAATGGCAGTTGTCAAAAGCTGGTCAACATATTGATGTTTTCCTTATTGGATTTTGGATAGGAAATAGTTTCATATCCACTTAAGTTTTTGTGTAGATCATTTCAACAATCACAACACACATTATTGACTTGCATAGTAAAAAACGATGGACCAAGTTACCAACCACTCGTTTTTGTTCTTTCAAGATACCATAATTTATAAGCATTGATGTGTTTTGTATGGCATGTTAGACTACCCGCATCCATGAATTATAAAGGTGAGTGAGTTTGTAGTAAGTGTGAAACTCACGAGTGATATTGCTACACACAAACACACTCACGGGTGAGCAAGGAGAAAAAGAACTCACAATGGTGAGTCTTTAGCTTTTTGGTTTATGTGAAAATGTAGGGCCCTTAAGCGTAGCAATCTGTAAAATTTCTCAGTAATTTGTAAAAGTTAATCATGTTCAGTTAACCATTACTGTTCAGTTAACCATTTTTATGGGCAAAATTTGAACTTTTTGTTTATTACATTATAATAACTCAAACACGTTGATATGTGATTCACCAAACATTGGAACGAGCTCACACACGGACCACGAAAATCAAACATACTTATAATACACCAAACGGATCTTTATACCAATTCTCGGCCCAAATTTTCTGGCATGTTACTATTCAAAAGCCCAACCCAATTTTTAAGTTTTATTTATTTCCTTATTATCACTCGGCTGATCACCCTCACTTGGCCACGACTTCTCTTGAATTCGACACATGAACTATGTAACATTTTATATCACTTGACTCCTCACACACCAAGGAATCGAGTTTGACAACTATCACTCCCTCATTCGAACGTTTGAACACAAAAGAAGACCCAAAGTGAATCACCCTCTACAAGTGTACAAGTTCACACAAATATTATCCATTATAACCAAATCGATCCCAACTTAATTCCACCTATGTCTTTTATGTTCTTTGGTCGATATTGAGTTCCTAGGATCATTTTTTCACCTTCTCACTCAATATCACACTTTAAATATATCACTTGGACTTTTGGTATGTCGACACACTCACATATACATGCCACTCGATATATAACACTCCTACACACAAACTACTCCCGAAACTCAAGTGCAAATCTCCTAAAAGTCCTCAAATCTCTGCCATGTTTACTGTTCGATCAAGTTGTGATCATATTATACAATAAAAACTCTTATACGTGTACATGTATACACACATTTCATACATTTTTAACTCCCTTTCACACATAACTCACTCACAATATATTTCTAAGTCCTATACTCCCTCAACCGAGCTCTCAAGGTTAGTAGCAAATTCCATAGCCATTTCGGATCATTGCAAGTCGAAAAAGCCACATTTGAATCCTTTGGTGAATGTTCTAACGTGCTACATCATTTTCCATCCGAGTTCTAGTACTCAATCACGTTTAACTCCCACCTTTTTAGGTGTTGTAAGTCTTTTGAAACTCTTTTCCTTTCATTTCTAAGGTTTTAATGTTCCATGCATCATGTATATACTCACTCGATCGTATTCACTTTCTATCAATTTTTACGCTTTCTTGTATTCAATTTATGCATAACATGATTGCCTCCTATTGATGGAAGGCTAGAAAATCATGTTACACCATCATTCGTACTTTATTTCTTCATTCTATCACCAATCGAGACCCATTTTTAATTCATGTTACATCGTATATTATATCACATAATTAAAGTCATTTTTATATTTTGTACCACTCACTTTTGTCGACTAAGAATGGCTTAATAAAATCGAAACCATAAATACAACATATAAGTTTAATTACACACCTTGATTCTTCATATACTCAACAAATAAGCTGAAGTAATAAGCTCATGATTTAAGATCTTAAAAGTACTTTTTGAACCCTCTTCCTATCGCTACTCGAACTGCCTTAATATATACTCATTTTAACGTATGGGCTTTTAAGCCCAATAAGCGATTTTTAAGCACTTGAAATAAGCTGGTCATATAAGCTCTTTTCATATGTTTTTATAACCCTTAAAAAAGCCAAATGATAAGCCCATTTTGCTTCTAAACCCAACGGATCAAAAATCTTAATGGGCCTTTAATTTTTAACTCGTTAAGCCCATTAAGATGAAAAATAAGCTCTTTAGCAAATAAGCAGTTGGATTAGACTTTAATAAGCTTTTTAAAGTTATTAAAACTTTCAGAAATCACTTCACCTTGTTTTTGTGATTTTTTTTACTTGTTTTGCAAAATATTTCACAAATCGGGTTAAAAGTGTAAAGTTTGTAAAACTATGTTCAAAACTGTCATATCAGTAAGTTAAGGGTCGAACATGATCATCCAGTAAACATGAAGCTTAAAAAGTCATTTTGGAACCTTTTTGGACTAAAAATGTAAATAAGGACTAATGGTGCAAAACTAACTCCGTTAGAGTGAAAAGTGTAAAATTTGTGTAAGTACAAGGACCAAATAGAAACTTCATACCATATTCGTTTCTATTTCATATTTCACACTTTTCAACATGATTGCGTGGTTTTGTAACCTTACAACAGGTTTTACCTCTCGAGGGATCTCAAGAGGCTTACAACCCCACCAGGCAGTGTACCTGACCGATGTAGTATAGTGTAGTGGTAAGTACGGGGGATTGATCGTTCTCCACAGGGAATAGTGTTCGTTAGGTGTGAAAGGCTACTCTAATTAGGTCTAAGGGTTGAGGAAGATTCTTTTTATGTTTTTATATTTTTATGAAAGCAAGTAAAATCTCGGGTTTGAAGGAGTGGGCGGAATTAGTTGCTAGTCAACTAACCCAAATTACTACAAATGCAATAAAGTAAATAACAAAAATGAAAATGTGGTGAGAAACTTATGTGTAGAGAAATGTGTTTACTTAGATTTCCTTACTCCCTAGCTATCTTTTACCGGTTAATTAGTGTGTATTAGTTGCGTGGATGACGGGTGTATTCCTTAATACCATTCGTGGGGTGGCGTACTTACTTCCCCAAACTCTACAAGCTCCTACTTCACTCCTATGTCGAGCCGGCTAGGAAGCTCCTAACATGGGATCACTAGAATTCGCTTGTGCATTAAATACAACCATAAAAACCTTTAGTACGAGTTTGGTTCATGTTTCTTAAGACGTTCAAGCAAGTTACCGAATAGGAAGTTAGCCAGTTTTCTTAAGCCTAACATAGATAAACAATCATCCAATACAACTAACAACACACTAACAACCAATAATCAATAGCTAGGTTTCATTAGATCTAAGCAAACACAAGATAAAATTAGCCTAACATGTTAAACAAAAGACAAGCATAAGATAGAATCAAACAACACATAGACATATTGAATGATTAATTGATAACTTATCTTTCAATGAAACATGGAAGATCTCAAGGCTAAAAGCCCTGAAAAAGTAGCTAAAATCGTCTTAGGGTTTTATCCCAAAATTCCACACTCTAAGCTCTCCCTTAATGACAAAAAATTAGAAAACTATATATAGATATTTGGATCTGACGGCGTCACCTTATGCATTGTGACGCCGTCACCTCGCCGCTTTTAGGGTTCCCGGGTGACCTTCTTGACGCCGTCCCTCTTTAGCTCTTCAAAAATCCATTCTGGCCTATCAAGGCTTGACGCCGTCTAAACTTGAACGTGACGCCGTCCCCTTATGATTTAAGCCGTGACGCCCTTGATTTAGTTAAAGCGTGACGCCGTCAGAATTCTCATGCTAACCTTTAGTTTTGATAATTAATATATTTGCGTATTTGTTTTTGCTAGCTTAATTAATATGAGTAGTGAGTAGATTTATATATGTTTGTTAAGTGGTGGTGATTTGAGACTTAAGAGTGAATAAGCTTAGAAATTGTTGGTCAATAATCTTTGGTTACTTGGATTGATTTTTGGTTGTTTTAGCGGGCAAAAGCCGTTAAGGTAATTGATTGAATCTAGTAATTTTACCTAGATAAAAAGAAGTGTTTTCAATATAAACCAACGTTGTGAGAAAATATTCCTTTTTAAACGGGTATCAACGGTTGTTAATTAACAATTTCCAGATTATTTTTAGATCTTTTTTAGTTGGTTGTTTTAACGGGCAAAAGCCGTTAGGATAATTGATTATTTAGATCTAATAATTTTTACCAAGAAAAATAGTTGTTTTCAAAATAAGCCAACGTTATGAGAAAATAATTTATTTTGACGGGTATTAATTAAAAAAGGCTTAAAATGAATATTCACAATTAATGAGCTTTTCACCACTCTTGACAAGCATATATTTTAATATTATATTCTTAGCTTTATTCTATTATAATTAGTCGTAGTCTACTTTTAAATAGTTTAAAATAGTTGTTTTAAAATATTTTTAATTTTTCTCTTAAAACCAAACAAAAAACAAACGACAATCAAGCATATTAAAACGATAAACACAAACGTAATTTTCAATTCAAATCTCGCCGTGGAATACGACTCCGGAAGATTTAATTATCATTTTTCCTCAAGTGATTATTTTATCTAACGGGAATACAAATACTTGAAATTAAAACTGTACTAAACGATACGTATCAGTTTTTGGCGCCGTTGCCGGGGAGATTTGTTAAGATTTTTACGTTGTGTTTGCCGTTGGTGCCTTGAAGATCCTTTCTTCCGAAAGTTTATTTTCTACAAAATCTTTCAAAAATCCAAAAATACTGTGATTAATTTTCTTTAATATAAAAACCCAAAAAGATTTTATTTTCAAAAATTTATTTTCCTTTTTCTTTTATGTTTCTCAATTATAAAAATTCAAAAAAATTTTCTTCTTATTCCTCTTATTCGTTTGATTCTTTATCTCTTACCCTCTCATACCGTTTAATTCTTATCTTCTTATCCTCTTAACCGTTTAATTCTTATCTTCTTATCCCTCATATTGTTTAATTCTCCTCCATGTTCGATTCTTTCCCATCTCATCCCCATGATCCAAGGACCATGGAGGATTTCTATCATCCGACGCTCATCGGTAGAGGAGGACCGATCGCTCCAACAAACGATTTTGTTTTGAAAGATCATATGATTGAGTTTATTCAACAAATCTGCCAATTCCATGGATTTGAACATGAAGATGCGAACCATCATTTAGACAAATTTCTATCGATCACTCAATTCTTCAAGCAAAACGGAGTTTCTCAAGACAACATCCGTTTGAATCTCTTTCCCTTCTCGTTAACCCATGAAGCCGAATCTTGGTTTTACACTCTTAAAACCAATTCTATTCATACATGGGAAGAGATGTGCCTCAAGTTTCTTTCAAAATACTTTCCATACTCAAAAACGATGCAGTTTAGAAGAGACATTCTAAATTTCCGACAATTGCACAAGGAATCAGTATTTGAAGCTTGGGAGAGGTTCAAATATTTGCTACAGAGATGTCCGGATCATAGAATTTTACTTCTTGATCAAATCCTCACCTTTTATCATGGCATAAATATGATTGATCGAGACAAAATCATGTTGGCTGCCGGAGGCAATCTCATGCGAAAGACTCCTCAAGAAGCTTATGATTTGATCGAGAATATGACACAACATCACTATCAGTGGGATACTGGAGCCCTTTATGACTCTACCACTGTTTTGAGTGATCATTATTCCGATTATATTCCCGCTGAGATTGCACAAATTGGGGTCCTTGGCAATCACAAAAGTTATACAAAACAACATTGCCAGCAAGGACCAGGTCATCCTAACACTATTCAATTTACATACTCTGATGATAGTGATGAGGATGAACCTTTTGAAGAAGATATCGTTCAGGAATCAATTCAATCTCCGAGTGGCAATCCCACTCCATCTTCTGAACCTATCACTACCGACTCTTCCCCTTCTCTCATGCCGTTTGAGGGAAGTGATATCTCTATGGAAGAGCTCGATGATCCAATTTCGCCGGAAATTGTTGATGATGATTGTGATCCGGGGGGAGATGCTCCGTTATCAGAAAAGGAGATATTTGATGAACCGTCATTTTCCCTTCTCCCGGAAGAAGTTAAGGAAGTTATTTTTGAAGAAAAGCCGTCAGAACCTCCAGTGCTCGAGCTCGAGGATGCTTTGCCCGAATATGCGAATTTTATGTTTGATACGGCTGAGGAAAGTAGTGGCAGTCCCACTTCTCATCCCGATTTCTTTCTCCCGGCTTTTGAAGCCTTCTACTTTGATATTGATCATTCGGAGGAGACGAGTAGTGGCAGTACCACTTCTCATGCTTATATCTCTCCTCCCGAATATGATTCATTTCATTTTGATATGAATGATCTTTATCACGAGGAGTTCTCCGATGAACTTTCTCTCTTTATATCTCCTCCGGAATACGATCATTTCTATTTTGATCTTGAGGGAGATATTAGTCTGGGGGGAGGTATACCTTCTCATCAAGTTTTCATCCCAACCCTCCCGCCCAAGACTTATGACAAAATTTCTTTTGATGATGAAGAGCTTTGCATGATAATCATCAAAATCTTTATGCTCTTCATCACATATGCTGTGGCTTCTCCTATCCTTCACTCCGTCGGGAGTGAGGATACTATCTTTGACCCCGGTATTACCATTTATGGTTTTTCTTTCTTAATACCGTGGGTATCTCGTCGGAGTGGAACTTTCATTTGTTTCAATGTTTATCCAAACCTCTTGAATGAAAGTCCGATTGAGAGTGTCTTTTCCACATGCTCCCCCATGGACAAATTAACAAAAACAAGGGGTCGAGTCAAGCTCATGTGACTCGATTAACAAAAACAAGCGCTTCGTGGGAGGCACCCCATGCTTATCCTTCTATCTTCTTTTCTATTTTCTAATAAGTGACGTGAGGAGGGCTACCTCTTCCATATCTTGTGTTTCGTGTTTTCTGTGATATGTCCAGGAATGCCCGATGATGAAGACTCTCGTGCTCGTAGTTTCCTTCACGCTACTCGAGTTTCATCCTCCGTTGCTCATCCGATATCATAAAATCTTATCGTTTTACGTTTATCTTTGGCATAATTAATAAACGGCCTTAGATTTATGTAGGAGAACCCTTACCTTTAAGACATTGAGGACAATGTCTCGTTTTAGTCTGGGGGGGTAATCTTTCGATTTGATTTTTGCCTTGCATTTTTGCCGTTTTCTCATGCAACCCCGTTTTTCCTCCAAAATTGAAAAAATCCAAAAAAATGAGAAAAATTTAAAATTTTTTGCAAAAATATAATAAGTTTTGACATTTTTGTTGATTTTCCGCTGGAGAGAGTAGGAATAAAATTCTGACTTGACCGGGCGTGTTGAGCCCTAGCTTGTTCCCTTAACCTTTTATAAGCTATAAGCTCGTGCTAGTCTTTTACACAAGGAGCTATAAAATGCGAATTCTTTTCAAGAGTTTGCAAGTTCCCGTATTGACTTTATATATGCATGGCTTGATTATAAGGCTAAGCATTCGCGGATCTTATTATTTAAGATTTTAAATTTGCGAAGAACGAGAAATGATAGAGTTGTTTATAAGTTAGGTTGCTAAACGTGGAGTAGTTGGTTCTCTTTAAAGCTCATCGAAGTTACTTGTGGCTTTTTGTTCCCATAAGCTTGTTTCACCCAATAATAGTAATCTAGGAATAATTAAAGGTATTTTGGTTTTGGCGATAATTAGTTTTTATTTCTTCCTTAGAGAATTCTTGCTTATGAAAGTTGGGTACACATCAAGGTACTGCCAGTGTTACGGTGTAATAGACTATTCCATCTTGCCGGCTCGCAACCGATGTTGGGATTGTTATAAAAGCCGTAGGACTTGGGGTTTGGCAACACAAATAATTAATGAATATGATAATGTATAATAATAATCCAAAGCCATAAAAAGTTTTCTACATCTTGCCGGTTCGCAGCCGATGTTGTAGACTTCTAATAAAGGCAGAGGAAAAATTCCAAGGTCATAATAGACTATCACATCTTGCCGGTTCGCAGCCGATGTTGTGATTGTTATAAAGGGCCAAGGATTAAATACGTTAATGTGCTTAAATAATGTTAAAAATGCCAAACTTCGACTCCGGGGATATCCTAATAAAAGCTTCTGTCTCTGGACTCGTAGATGAGTTGTTTCGGTAGTATATAAAAGGGATATCCTCAAAATCGTGTTAAATCAGAGACCTTGATGTGGACCTCATTTTTGTATGCAACGGTTTTCGAGGGAAGGTTTGGAAACTACTTAGCGTCTAAACTAGGTATCTTTATCGGATTAAAACTTATCGAAACGAGAATTTGAAGAAATTCATTTCTCACCAAAAATAAAATAAATAGAGGAAAATAGGAATTTGGGAGCAAGAAGTAATACACAATTAGCTTTTATGGGTAGTGTTGGCAATCTAACTTGTAAATAGCAATGATTTCGTTTTTAAGCTTAGTTTGGGGACTTGTGAAAAGTCAGGGACGACGAATTTTATCCGTACGGTCACTTCTTTATGAGTCGTGTTTCCTACTCGATGACCCTAAAAGTTATTGAAAGATAATGATTGTCAACAAAACCGTCACAATAAAAAAAAAAAAATAATACAAAAATAGAATAAAAAGGAAAATCGGGGAGTTTTTAGAACTTAAAGATTTCGTAATCTCTTTTGAAAATTTTGCTACTTTTCAAAGTTAGTAAAAAGAGATTGGAAATTTTTTGCTTTAAAAACGTGTTTTTATAACATTGCGTGAGGACACAGCAATATCTTAGTCTGGGGGGATATTAATTATCAAAACTAAAGGTAATCACCGTCTAAACAAGCATCAATAAAACTACTCTAAATTACGCATTAAAACAAACATAATGATGAAACTAATAATAAAACTAATCATGCAAAATAATTAAAGAGATAAATGAAAAAGGATTAGAAGTCACCAAGATCAAGAATGCGGACAATATGAACTCTAGATAAACCGATAATACCCAATCTACAAGCTCAATACCCATAATCTCCTCTTGATTGCTCCATAATAACTCTCTCAATCATTACTTGAAGCGATAAATTCCTCAACTTTAACTCTAAAAGCTACTAATCTATAATTAAAAACTATAAAAATGCAAACTATATAAAAGAAAAAAATATATATATTTTTATAAAAAGTTTGAAACTTTACAACTTAAAAATATAAAACTAAGAATTTTATAAAAGAAAATTTTAGAAAAAGTTGATTAGAGAAGGTAAAAGTAGTGATTAAGTGAGTAAAAAATGATTAACTAAAACATTAAAATAAAGGCTTAAGATTAATTTATCATAAAGATAAACTAATAATGATTAAATCTTTACATTAAATAAAGATCCTTACATGATTTTAAGATTAAAATTAAATTAAAAGCTAAACTAATCTAACCTATAAAAACAAAAAGAAAAAAAATGACGAAGAAAAATTGAAGAAGAAAAGTAATGAGATATGCGGCCACTGTTTGAAGAAATCATACGAATAGAAAGAAAAAAAAATTAATTAATACATCAACTAACCAAAAAATAATTAAAGATGAGAGTGTGTTTCATTCCATGCGGCTACTGTTTCTCCTTTTCTTTTCGTTCCTCCCTCTTAAAATTAGACGTCAGCCCTTTCATTTTTGTTTTGGAGATGGGCCGGATGATGGGCCTTGTAGATTCTAGGCTGGCTCCATTTTTCCCCTTGTAGCAATTGTCTTCCTTTTGTCTTAACGTTGGAGAGATTTTTTTTTTTTTTTTTTTTTTTTTTTTTTTTTTTTTTAAATAATAGTATTGGGTTGGAGATATTTTTGGGCTTTCACATTTACTCCACATTTACTCCAATAATTTCGTCTCGTGCCGTTGGACTTGGAATCTCGTGCTCTTTCCAATCTCGTGCTCGTTTTGTCATTTTCTCTTGATTTTTGTCCGTTTCCTTGATATCCGTGCCTGCACAATTACAAACACAAAAACACACATATTTGGCATTTATAGATCAGTTTTTGGTCATTTTGGTCTGTTTTATTAGGTAAAAGATATGTGTAATTTAACACATATCAAACTCACTGGCCCGTCATGAGTAAATTTCACATCCCACTTTTCTTGCCAAGGCATGACGCCGTCAAGAGATGATTCTGACGCCGTCAAAGGTAAAAATCAGCCGATTTTGAGACTTTGTCGTATTCTTCACTTTAATGCTCCAAAAACGTCCAAAATGCCTCCTTTTCCAGATTTCTCCTCAAAAGTACCTAAAATGACAAAAGGAACGATTTAGGGCAATATTTGATCAAATAAATACGATTTCGGGCTTAAATGACCCCTTAAAAGCGGTACACTTTTCGCCTCATCAAATACCCTTACACTTGAGATTTGCTTGTCCTCAAGCAAATGCGCTTTTATTCTAATCAAAATACAAGTTAGGGGTCATTTAATGCAAACATAAAAGTAATTACAACAAATAATCGTTCCACTTCAATCATAATAAGCACGGAGATTACATACTAGCACCTCACAAGTAGTGTTTAGATACTCACATCTCTCAAGTGTCATCAAAATAAATCTCATAAATGAAAACGGAAAATATCTCTCACTACCTGTCATAGCAAATAGATTACCATAGGCTTGGGAAAGGATCGAAAACCTCCTCCACTAGGCGTAAGCACCTAAGATAAACTATCAAAGAGGGCTTTTAAATGGGTTATAATGTTAGGTGTAGGGAAAAGGAAAACACGGTTTTGTTGGATACGGGATATTTTACTGGTGGCGAGTTAAAAATCTTGGTCAATTACATGTACTATACAATGTTGCTAAGCCAAGACTAGACTCGATCTTAAGCTAGAAACGAAATAACAAAATAACAAAAATATAAAACAAACATAAAATGAAACGGGATGGTAGTCCGTATGTTTTTTTTTTTTTTTCTATTTTTCATTTTCTCATTTTTTTGTGTTTTTCATGATTTTTTTTTTTTTTTTTTTTTTTTTTTTTTTTTTTTTTTTTTTGTGCATACACTTTTACCCTACCATCCAAAATAATACATCATAGGGGCGTTGCATTCCCCTTACACTTGAATTTTTACATAACTTTACAAATACTAATCTAATGACTCGAATTAAGATAATTGAAAAACTTGGAGTACTTTTAAAACATTTAGCACATATGGGGGTAATAAATGATGTTCTTCCCCATTACTCCATTATACTAGTACTTTACCCATGAGTCCCAATCGTCCCAAAACAATATGTACAAGGATATGACTCGACTTAGCAACCATGTAATCAATTAGATAATTAACTTGGGGTTTAAACAAATGTTGTCACAATAATGCACTAAAGATGAGTGCATACAAGGTAGGCTAAGGCGATTTGGGTGTACATTTTAGTGGGGTGTAACAAATTCTTCCTTTAAGTAAAATGCTTAAAGGTCGAAACGAAAAGATAGGCTCTGAGGGGTGTACTAGGGGTGTCGTGTACTAAAAATGAGTACAACGCAAAGGGTGTGGGAGAATTACTTGACCAATGTAGCCAATGTAATTATAACAGAAACACAGGTGTAAAACAATGGGTTAATCCTAATGCCTCTTATCATGTAGTAAATCTAACTACACGAATGTAGTCTCACTTGTGGCCTTGGAATGGTCCTAACGCAAGTTCTAGAATCTAAGTGCTACCGGTACACACATCATAGCATAAATGCTTTTCCTACCAATTCTAGGGGCGAACCTCACATATTTGGGGGTGGAAAATTTTTTAGTGGTACGGTTTTTGTGCTAGTCATATAACTCCTATCCGTGAGACGCTCATTAAGATCAAAGTTTCACTCCTATATGTTGTAAAAAATTTTAAATTTGGCACTAAAATTACCTTAACAAGTATTTCTCTCAGTTTTATTACACATCTACTATTAAACAAACAAAAATCAAGCGCAATTGTATTCTCTAAAATCGTACTTTTACCCTCCCCTTACACTTAAGATGAACATTGTCCCCAATGTTCAAATAACAAGATGTAAAAGCATAAAGTAAAAGAATGAAATCAAATACTCCCCTGATTCGCTCGTTGGATAATGAAATTACACGGTTAAATCTTCCTCCAAAGAGAATGTTGAAGCTCCATGACTAATGCATCGCCATAAGCTTGATTCCATAAACATCTCCTTGTCCAAAATAACCTGTTAAACCTGAGAAAACAAACACGACAACCTGCATAACATCGGCGGGATAAAATCTATATATAAGGATATAATGCTTGTGGAATGATAATTTTGCAGATTCCTGGAGATTATAAGTTGGAGATTTTAATAAAAACTTTTTATGAAAACAAAACTTTCAAAAATTTCTGGAAATTAAATCTGACGCCGTCAGGTTATAACCCCTGACGCCGTCAGAAATGACCTGACAAAAATTTTCATTTTAAGTTTCCGGAAAATTTCTGGAAAAACCTTTACCTTACTTCCTGGAAATCCTGCAAAACATCATTATGACTCGATACAAGCATTTGACTCAAACAAACACGAATATGTATGTTAATTTATTATTATTATGATTCATGTTAATTTGTGTTCTAATAAACCGATTTAGATTTCCCTTACACTTATCTTTTGCAAAATACCTTTATATGTAGTTAAGACGAAGTTAAAAACAACATAAAGCATTTTCACAATTTAGTTTTGAACATGAATCAATAATAATAAAAATTAAACACACATACGGAAACAAATAAAAACAAACAAACAAATAAATAAACACACAAAGCAAATAAAGCAAATAAAGCTTGGGTTGCCTCCCAAGAAGCGCTTGTTTTTGTTCGAGTCATGAGCCTGACTCTACCCTTATTTAATGGATAAAGGAGAGGTTTTCCCTACACTTAGGATTAAGTGCGGGTGATAGTAGCGATACACACCAGCTCGGTAGGAGTATGCCACGTGAGGAAAGAGTGGTGGATGAATTATATGCTCAAAGGGGTGTGCTCCTTTCATCATAACCTTACCTAGTTCACTTTGGTCAATGGTTGAATTAAAGTTTTCTCCTAAAAAGGGATCATCTTCTATCAACTTCGAGAGATTCATAGTTAGGAATCCATCTTGACCTAATAAACCCGGTTTAAACCCATAATGTTTTTTGTGATCAATCATGAATGGGTGATGTAAGTATGTAAGGTTATGGTTCACTCCTATGTCAGCTTCCTCTCTACAAGGCTTAGAGTCTACTACCTTCAACATAAAACTACCCGGACTATATGGTTTGATGGGTGGGTCGGGACCTAATTCAATTCCTAAATTTTTATCCAAGGATGGAAGATTAGGTAACGGTTTTGGTTGAGGCTCCGGCTCATCAAAACTAGGAACTTCCATAGGACTAAAAGAAAGGTTGTGATCACTAAAAGCATTCAAACCTATTTCTTCTAGTTGTGTTTGGTCCAAGGGCTCTACCTCTATTGGGGTTCCTATAGTCTCCTCTACTTCTTTCGGGTAAGTCACGGGCGGTGTATGTGCCTCAAATGATGGTAGGACTTGTGAGGTACTTAGCCGGCTTATGTTACTAACCTCATCATTCCTTGTGTCAAGATCACCTATACCCTCATCACGGGTTTTGGTAGAATTTAAACCTAACATTTTCCCTAATATCTCAAGTGCTTCTCTAGGCATCTCAACTTCTATATCCGAATCATAAGGATCATCCTCAATATTCTGACTGCTATATTCAAATTGCCCAAAAGATTCATCATGTGTTTCTTGAGATTCATCGTCATCGATCATAAAACCTAGGTCTTTTTGATCAATGTGATCATGCTCGGCTAGATCCTCCATCACATCAAGATCACCTATGTGTTCACCCTGTATTATGGTAGTGCCTAACCATGACATGCAGCTAGGTGGCTCAACTCTACCCTCATCCCCAAACAAACTTGTTTCATGATCCTTGAAATTTGTGGTCAATTGACTTGTATTAATGTTTGTTGGGTTGTCTACCATATAATAATATTGGGCACAATTCTCAATAGCTTCCCATGCTTTCTCAGCACTTAATTCCCTAAAGTCCCCATTGGCAAAATCCTCAATGCGCATTTGGTCATATTGGCCAACACGATAGTAAAAGGTTCGGGTTAGGGATGCTAAAGCGAAACTATGATGAGGGAATTTTCGGAGTAAATTTCTAAAACGAGTCCATGCATCATATATGGGTTCATCTCGATATTGTTTGAAATTCGAGATGTCAATAGGGTAGAATGGCCTTTGTGGTTGGTGGTATGGTGGATTCGCGTACTCCATAATGGTGAACGGAAGAGTCAATGGAAATTACGAACAAACACACAAAGAAAAAGATAGACTAAAGAAAACCTAGAAAAATAAAATAAAAATCTCACTAGAAAGGAATCTAGTGAGTAGACCTATAAAATAAAAATTCAACCTAAACAATAACTATTCCCCGGCAACGGCGCCAAAAACTTGATTGCGTGGTTTTGTAACCTTACAACAGGTTTTACCTCTCGAGGGATCTCAAGAGGCTTACAACCCCACCAGGCAGTGTACCTGACCGATGTAGTATAGTGTAGTGGTAAGTACGGGGGATTGATCGTTCTCCACAGGGAATAGTGTTCGTTAGGTGTGAAAGGCTACTCTAATTAGGTCTAAGGGTTGAGGAAGATTCTTTTTATGTTTTTATATTTTTATGAAAGCAAGTAAAATCTCGGGTTTGAAGGAGTGGGCGAAATTAGTTGCTAGTCAACTAACCCAAATTACTACAAATGCAATAAAGTAAATAACAAAAATGAAAA
Source organism: Artemisia tridentata subsp. tridentata (assembly GCA_021014915.2). Classification (NCBI taxonomy): domain Eukaryota; kingdom Viridiplantae; phylum Streptophyta; class Magnoliopsida; order Asterales; family Asteraceae; genus Artemisia; species Artemisia tridentata. The sequence continues at coordinate 28,371,137 of CP139506.1, read as the reverse complement.
TGTGGTGAGAAACTTATGTGTAGAGAAATGTGTTTACTTAGATTTCCTTACTCCCTAGCTATCTTTTACCGGTTAATTAGTGTGTATTAGTTGCGTGGATGACGGGTGTATTCCTTAATACCATTCGTGGGGTGGCGTACTTACTTCCCCAAACTCTACAAGCTCCTACTTCACTCCTATGCCGAGCCGGCTAGGAAGCTCCTAACATGGGATCACTAGAATTCGCTTGTGCATTAAATACAACCATAAAAACCTTTAGTACGCGTTTGGTTCATGTTTCTTAAGACGTTCAAGCAAGTTACCGAATAGGAAGTTAGCCAGTTTTCTTAAGCCTAACATAGATAAACAATCATCCAATACAACTAACAACACACTAACAACCAATAATCAATAGCTAGGTTTCATTAGATCTAAGCAAACACAAGATAAAATTAGCCTAACATGTTAAACAAAAGACAAGCATAAGATAGAATCAAACAACACATAGACATATTGAATGATTAATTGATAACTTATCTTTCAATGAAACATGGAAGATCTCAAGGCTAAAAGCCCTGAAAAAGTAGCTAAAATCGTCTTAGGGTTTTATCCCAAAATTCCACACTCTAAGCTCTCCCTTAATGACAAAAAATTAGAAAACTATATATAGATATTTGGATCTGACGGCGTCACCTTATGCATTGTGACGCCGTCACCTCGCCGCTTTTAGGGTTCCCGGGTGACCTTCTTGACGCCGTCCCTCTTTAGCTCTTCAAAAATCCATTCTGGCCTATCAAGGCTTGACACCGTCTAAACTTGAACGTGACGCCGTCCCCTTATGATTTAAGCCGTGACGCCCTTGATTTAGTTAAAGCGTGACGCCGTCAGAATTCTCATGCTAACTCACTGGCCCGTCATGAGTAAATTTCACATCCCACTTTTCTTGCCAAGGCATGACGCCGTCAAGAGATGATTCTGACGCCGTCAAAGGTAAAAATCAGCCGATTTTGAGACTTTGTCGTATTCTTCACTTTAATGCTCCAAAAACGTCCAAAATGCCTCCTTTTCCAGATTTCTCCTCAAAAGTACCTAAAATGACAAAAGGAACGATTTAGGGCAATATTTGATCAAATAAATACGATTTCGGGCTTAAATGACCCCTTAAAAGCGGTACACTTTTCGCCTCATCACAACACAATCACGCGCATTTATATTTATCACGTAACGGTTATACGTTTATATAACGAATTTTAACGATTAACTTAACGTTTCGTTCAACCACTTTCGAGGAAACGATATTTATGATTTCAATACCATAAAAACAAGATAATATTTTATATAATATTATTTTTGAACTTTAAGCATTTTAAGCTTAACACTCACTCACACTCATCACCAATCAAATCGTTCACAGTTATTCGTTTTTACAATCACTATTCATATTAAGTCAAAACGATCAATTTCTCAGACTTCACTATTATTCAGGTCGTGTGTTGGAGCCGTTCCCGTAATTCCCTTGATTTCACATTTCACCTTGCCAGCTACACTCAAGGTGAGTCATAGCCCCACTTTTACTTATTTAATATTTTCACACTCTATGGGGGGAGATACATGCTACAAAATAGAACACAAGTATTTTATGTATGCTTCACCTGATTTGATATTGCCTAAGTTAACGTATTACCAAAAGCCCCTCTTATCATGAACCATTAATCACTTGCGAGTGAACGCGAATATAGTGAATAGATCTATTGGAGGCTGACTGCCTATTCCACTAATGCCGGATGGATAGCCTTAGTTGCTAGCCGGATTAGTCGCAATGCACTATATTTGAAGGAAATAGGAAGATGGCAATATCCTACACGAGGGCCCCTTTATCACCGATTACTAACACTGTTAACGTTTGCGTGTCATGAGACTTAGGGCAATATACACAACTGCAATATCACCATTTAAAACAATGATTGTATTTCAGAGGTAATCACACCTTGTGTTCAAACTGATTATTATTACAAACTCTATGATTTCATTCAACAATTTTGTTGAATTTTAGCATGTTTATCTCAAGTAATTAGCGGAGTAGACAAGACACGGAGGCATCACCGATGGTTTATGTGGTGTAGAATAAAATATGTCATTCATTTCAAACCATTACACCCTTTTGGGATTTCGCAACTCTGATATTTCACTTTTATAACTGAATTAATATTTAAATGACAAACAACTTTCAAAACGCCTCTTTTGAGATGTTTTCTATGATTATGACTTCGATCCGCACCGTAATACCCCAATTAGTCTTTCGCTGTTAATTCATAAATTTGGGGGGTGTTACATCAAGTGTAAGTTAATATTATTTAGTATTTAGTTTGTGAGTGTGTATGAGTTATTTAGTAAGGTATATTTTAATAAAGTGTGTATTTAATTAAAAGGTGATAGTGTTGTGATTGATAAGGGTGGATGGTGAGTGGGACTGTGAGTGAAAAGTTAGAAAGAGAAAGGTGATGTGGCACTGGGGTGGAAGGTGAGTGAGTGCGTTTTTTGGTGACGGATAAGGGTAGTCATACAATGTTACATGAGTAACAAAAGTACAAAAGTTGAGATAAGAGATGACCATGTCATTCCCACAAGGTTTGGGTATGGGCTAAAGGATGACACACATATAAATACATGCATCTCATTGGACATATATGGCAAAAGTTCAATATCGATCTCATATTTGTCATAGATCCAATAAACCAATTCTGGCCACTCATTTTTTTATCAAAACAAAAAATATAAACTTTTACCATTTTTTTAAAAATTAATATCTCGCAAACCGTTAATCATTATGCCAAAAAAAATATACCATCGCGACGAGAATTAAATTATCTTTCTATAGATATGCAATTCTATATACTTTCGACGAACTTTTTTTTTTTTAAATTTCCGCCAAGAAAATCACACGTGATTTGTAAAAATCACATGTGATTTGTATACATGTGATTTTTACAAATCATATGGGATTTTTCTGGGCAGAAATTTTGAAAAAAAAAAAGTTCGTTGAAAATATAAAAAATGCATATCTATAGATAGACAATTTAATTCTCGTATCCGATTGTGTATTTTTTGTAGTTTGAAGATTTACAGTTTGCAATATATGTTGTTTTTTTTTTTTTTTTTTAAAAGGTGAAAATGGGTTTTATTAATTTAGAGGAAAAATGGATGGGTAAGATTGGTTATTTGGATCTATGAAAAATATGAGATCTATATTGATCTCAACTCATCATAATTATAATTACACTCCGAAATTGTGGATAACCGGATATGAGCTGTAGGGGATAAAACAGAATAAACGAACAAAAACCGGATATTATTTGAATCTCTGAAAGGCGTGTGAACACTTTCAGATCAAATCAATTCGGTGGTTCTCCAGAATTATTCAATCGGATACAATTCAGAAATTGAGAACGTTTTGAATGCTTGTGTTTGAGATGGATGAACCAGAGAGAAATTTTAATGGCTATGAAAATACGTATGAAAATTATGTCAGGCATTAGGGCTAATAACCACCTTTTAGGTAGTTTTCCATAGGTTTCTAAGTTGTCAAAATTAGTCCTTTAATTTTCTGTCAAAATTAAGCTCGACCCCAGCCAGGGGCTCTGGCCCTTGGACCCCTGCTAGGGGCTACCGCCCCTGGACCCCGCTCCCAGGGGCGCTTCCCCAGGACCCCCATCCCTTAGGGGCTTCGCCCCTAAGATAATAATAAATTCAAATAGGCGTGCACTCCGCACATCCAAGCCTAAATGATGTCTTATTAGGACTAAATTGGTCAAACAAGTTAATCCAATTACACTAAAATATCCAACATGAGCATTACAATGGAGATGTTCATGGTGGGGACGCTCAATGCTGTACACCAATACAGGACATGAACCTTCTTCTGACAGCCATATGCGAAAATGGCGATTGAAGAAATCCTTTTGTGGAATGTAATCCATCATTGCTTTGTGTGTATCGTAACCAGGTGGCGGTAACTTTCTTTCCCAAGACTCTTGTACGTTGTAGCATCTCATTACCCATATCTCAACATCCTCAATATCCCTATAGTCATAAGTTGGACTAGCAAAGATGCATATTCCCCAAACCCCAATCTGATGGACCCAATTTTGGTTGTGGGATTTCTTTAAAGACCTCTTTGGATAAATCAAAAGAAACAATTACTTTCTCGTCATTTTGATCAAACGAAGTCCAGTGAATCGCCCCATTGCATAGAATACCATTCCCAAACAAATTATCATAGCCTGATTCTACCACAACTGATCTCCAAACGTTTGATTTCAATGTTAATACTTTTAAAACATAGTTGGTCTTAGATTTATTCCGGAACCCTGCTACGACCTTATACTCATCTATGGATGAATCATACCCAAAACCCGACACACATGAACACTTATACTCTAGAGGAGGATTTCTTAGTTCTTTCACCTCGCGGGTTGAGGGATTAACGACTAAAAATTTAGTAACGTCACAAGAGATGCACACAACACCATTAGAAGAACCAACAACTTGACATTCATGTCCGCTAAGGTACCAAAGATCTTCATCTACTATTCTAGTACGAGGCAAAGCAATGATCCTTGTATCTCCAATTTCATTATTATCTACTTTCTGTTTAAGATTGTAGTTAAGATGAGATTTAACAAAACGAGGACTTGATATTAAGGAATTCCATGACTTATATACACTTTTGTATCGGATGAGATCTTTAACTTGCAATCTTAGGAGTATCTTGTTAAGATTGTAATTAATATGAGATTTAACAAAGCGAGGACTCAAGATTAAGGAATTCCATGACTTACATACAATTTTTCATCGGATATGTGTTAGAGTTTGTGGATAATAATTAATATATGTATGTCCAGTTTCGAACACAAGACTTCGGGATTGCACACATTACGTATGAGTCTCAATGGTTTGAATAATTAAATATAGATTTATGATTTAATTATTCATTTCACGAATAAACACTTAACGGTCGTTAGTATTTAACGGAGTTTGGATAACGGGCGTTAAATATTAAGTTAAAGGACTATATATGAAAATATAAGTCAAGAAGGATCTAGAACACCTCTAGATCCTTAAGGGCGGCCGAATGGGGTATTGGAGGGGGAATTATGAAACTTTTCCTAACCTAACTTGGAGAGGAAGATTTGTGAGTCTATAATTACAAACCCTTGTATTCATAGATCACTAATCATAATTCCCTAACAAGTCCAACTTCTTCTTCTCCTCTTTCTTGTGTTTTTAGTCGAACCCTAAATTCCCAAACCCTTGGGATTTTCGGTTCTACATAAACACATAAGTGTTTGATTTGTTTGTGGAATTAGAACCTAGCTTTTCACATTGAGACGCTAGTAATACGTGTGTACAAGAACGAAGGACAAGCTCACTATAGCTTGTGTTTTTCCCCTATTCGATTTATACATAAGTCGATCCTTTATAAACCCTAATTTAGGGTTTTATCTTGTTCTTGGAGTGCACGGTTTCTTGTTCTTGCTAGAAACCAAATAAGGTACGCATTACTTTTAATTTAGTTAATTAATTACATGTTTTGTAGATCTTGTTTTTCCGCTGCGTATGCTTTGATGTTATATGTTATATGTTTATGTGTTTATAGTTTTATGATTCACATATTCCAACAATATGATCATTTACTTCCAATCTTAGGAGTATCTCTTCAACAATATCAAGGCTGGGCTGAATCATTTGCTCTAAACCAAAACGAAAAAGATAAATAAATATATACTAATCGTAGTTAGGTATGAAATTGAATGAATAAAATTAAACAGTCGACATCTCCTTTTATACATTCACATTGTTGGTTACTTACGATATAATAAACGGGCCTTTTTTTTTTTTTTTTTGGCCTGCATAATAAGAGGTGAGATCGATGCAAAACAAGTATCACTTAAAAAACAAATAAATCAATCTCAACCATCCATCCACCTTTCATCTAATGGCTAAGATCAAATCAAAAAATAAAAAAGGGAGGGCAAAATTGACATTTTAGCTCATTTAATATAAAACCCCACTTTCCACCTTTTTTTTAAAACAACATATCTTGCAAACGGTAAATCTTCAAGCTACGAAAAATACACTATCGCGACGAGAAAAAAATTATTTTTCTATAGATATGCATTGTTATATACTTTCGACGAACTTTTTTTTCAAAATTCCGTCCAGAAAAATCCCACAGGATTCGTAAAAAATCCCATGGGATTCATTAAAAGACGATTTTTTTTCAAAATTTCCGTCAAAAAAATCATACGGGATTCGTAAAAATCCCATGGGATTCGTAAAAAGACGATTTTTTTTTTTCAAAATTTCCGTCCAGAAAAATCCCACGAGATTCGTAAAGAAATCCCACAGGATTCGTAAAAAGATTATTTTTTTTTTCAAAATTTTCGTCCAGAAATATCCCATGGGATTCGTAAAAGTCCCATGGGATTCGTAAAAATACGAATTTTTTTTTCTTCAAAATTTCCGTCAAGAAAAATCCCACTGGATTCGTAAAAAGACGATAAATCACAAAGGATTCAGTATGAATCCCATGGGATTCTTTGGTGAATCACATGGGATTCATTGTGAATCCCATTGGATTCTTTGGTGCATCCCATGGGATTCATTGTGAATCCCATGGGATTCTTTGGTGCATCCTATGGGATTCTGTATGAATCCCATTGGATTCTTTGGTGCATCCCATGAGATTATGTATGAAATCACAAGGGAATATTTTTTTATGAATTTGCAGTGACAATTACATTAATCCAATCATCTCACATTACATTACTATCGAGGAAGTCAAACTTATACCCAATAATTATCTCTAAACAATATAAGCCAGAACTCATCACCTTCTTCTTCTCCCGATTGTTCTTCCAAATTCTTCATATCAGTGTTCGGAGAAAATAATGTCTAATGAGGTTTTAAAAATACGAATTACAGTAATATTTTAATAGAGGAATCTAATGTGTTTGGACTTTGGTGGTATATTGAATTCTAAGTCAGTCAATGTTGATGACTAAGAGACACAATCGAGCAATGAAAGTCGCAATAAAGAGTTCACTCGATTATATTCTTTCTAGAATGACTTTTGTATTAAGGGATTAATTAGCGTGTGGTCCTAACTTTGAGCAAGAGGTGTAATCGAACTGATTTAAATGAGATGTTAGAAAGCTTGAGCTTAACTTGGTCATGAACTGAGCTGGTTAACCACAGATACGGCCACCACGAATCTAAACCCATCAAATCAACCACAGATCCGGCCACCACGATCCGGCCACCACAAATCTAAACCCATCAAATCAACCACAGATTCGGCCACCACGATCCGGCCACCACGAATCTAAACCCATCAAATCAACCACATATCCGGCCACCACGAATCCCGTCACCCCCGACGGCGCCGGAATGAGAAAAGTCTTCGCCGGAAAAGCTGTAGCTTATTTAGAAAAGGTTTTTTGAGAGGAGAGATTTTTTAGAGAGAGATAGTGCGGTTATCAATGAGGAGGAGAGATGAGCGAAGAAAGTGAGTAATGAGAGGACAATAAAATTACAAAACTGTCCTCGTGTTAAATGCAATGTTTAATATAGACCGTAGGATGAAAGAAAGATTAATAGCCAGGATGGAGCGGTTTGTTTTTTGGTTTTTTTTTGTTCCGTATTGAACTTTCTCATTACTGTTTTGTTTGGCTCATTAAAGCCACACTAAAAATGTCCCATATAAGGCTACCTATTGACGTAAAATGTCCCATATAAGGCTACCTATTGACGTAATGCTTATGCATGCATGCTTTCATGATTCTTCAAGTGTTGATTAACAGCATAAGATAAAAACCAAGGTTTTCAAGATCGGGATCCTACCTAGGATCATTTTCGTCTTTGCAAGATCGTGATCGTAAGATCGGATCGGGATCCTAAGATCCTGCTATAATGCTATTTTTTAATGATCTTTGTAATATTATTCAAATCTAAAAATTATTACGAGTATATATTATAAACATGAAATTATATGAATATTTCATGAAAATGTTGTCACATATTATGAATATGGAATATTTAAGAAGAATCACCTATTGTTTTTTAAATTATATAAAACCATAAATCATAAATTTGTAGTTTTTTAGTTTGCGGTTTGAGAAAAGTAAGATCGGATCGGAGTAGATCTTAAGATACTATGGTCAAGATCGGGATCCTATAAGATCTTAAGCTTGTTAAGATCCTACATAGGATCCGGATCGTTTTTGCTTCGTAGAATCGTAAAATCGTAAGATCCTAAGATCAGGATCGGGATCTTAACAACTATGATAAAAACTAAAGCAATACTCAAATACTAAAAGGCTTGTGTCCCAATGGAGTGGCCGATCAAACTTTATCATTTAAAGTAAAATGTCAAGGAAGCTATTCGGTAGTTACGAAGACGTTGTAGTAGCAACAAATCAATACGTAAGACGGGGTAAAACATACAAATTTAAGAGAGGGTGGTTCTACCGCTAAGAAGGGGTGATAAGACAAATCAATACGTAAGACGGGGTAAACTATAATGACTCAAACTTTTTCCTTGTTTTTATAGTAACTCATGTTGTGTTAAAAGCTCTCATATCAAATAATTGGGAGTTTAAATCATGCTTAAAAGATGTGATATAGATTTATAATGTATAAGAGTTCGCATTAAATAAAAGCCATACTCAAATATAACACTTGCATACTACATAACGATTAAAAAACTCATTTGAAAATGTAAGTTGAGTTTACGTTCAATGTTACACAACCCCAATGTCAACAACATTGGAACCCATAAGGAGCAAGCGTTATTGATTCCGCTTCAATAAAGTAAAAGAAATCGATCCAGTTCAGAACATGACGAGACTCAGAACCCAAAACTATTTCAATTCGTTGGAGTACAATTCAAAATGAAAAAAAAAAAAAAAAAAAAAAAAAAAAAAAGTAATCATTTTGCGTTTGCCGGGAGTCGAACCCGGGTCTATTGCTTGGAAGGCAATTATCCTAACCGTTGGACTACAAACGCTGTGATGACTTAAAAACACGTATTATATTAATTAAATGGCTAATACTTGCATGAAGTGGACTTTATCTCAACGAGTTTAGATCTAATAAAGTTTTTAAAAAAAATAAAATAAAAAAATTTTAGATCTAATAAATATTGATTCAACTAATTTGTTTAGCTTATTAAGGGAGTGTTTGTTTTAGCTTATTTGTGGCTTATGAGCTTATTTGTGTTTCGGTTTATATTTTATATAAGCCATAATTTTTCGGCTTATTGTGAGATTTGTGGGCTTATATAAGTTTATCATAATATGATAAACTTTATCATATCATCATAAATTTATGGGTTAATTACTTGAAAATGTATGGTACTTGTCATTTTTTGTTATTGTGTGTACCGAACTTTTTCTTATCTTATTGTGTTTACTGAACTTTTAAATTTCGATTATTGTGTGTCTTTTGTGACTATTCAGCATGTAAAATGACAATTTTACCATTTAAATTTTGAGAAAAGTAAGGGTAAAATAGTCACAAAATATACACAATAATCGAATTTTGAAACTTAAGTACACATAATACGAAAAGAAAAAGTTCAATATACACAATAACAAAAAGTGACAAGTATAATATATTTTCAAGCAATTAACCCTAAATTTATATAAGCCCACAAGTCTCAAAATAAGCCGGATAACTAAGGCTTATAAAATATAAGTCGAAATTAAATAAAGCTCATAAGCCCAAATATAAGCTTAAACAAACACCCCCTAAGAACCGAAACATATGATGCATCATAGAACTCAGACATAAAACACATGTAGCAAATTTAAGTTCAACATGACATAACCAAAAAATACAAATAAAATTTGTTTCACAAAACTCAGCTTTCAAGAGCATGAGGAGCACGAGCTCACTTCAAGTCTGCCGAGCCACCCCGACGCTACTACATTTGCTTTTAGTGGACGTTTATTTTAGCTTATTTATAGGCTTATGAGCTTATGTGTCTTCGGCTAATTTTTTTCTGATTTATTTGTGACTTGTGAAAAATATAAGTTTATTATGTCACTAATAATAAACCGAAAACGACCAAGCTAATACCTCATAAATAAGCTTAAACAAACACCAAATACAAGGTTTTTGCGTAGTTTATGAATTATGTGTCCAATAAAGTTGCTTGTTTCCTAACACTCATTCTATCTAGTTTTGTACTATTTCCATCCCAAAATAAATGTTCATGCTTCTATTTTGAAATTTCTCAAATAAATATCTACGAGTTATGAACAGTAATGTTATGACACATAGATCCACGAATGTAGTTTTCAAAAGAATTAGCTTTGAAATCCAAAAAGGGTTAGCGGCACAGCTTGTTGCTCGTTTGCCTTCAACCACTATGTAAATTCTATTTTGATGAAATAAAAAAAATACAATAAACCTCTTTAAAAAAAAATCCACTTTGTGTTTCAACTAATCAAATATGAGTTTATACTGATATGTAATTGGTGGATTGACTCATGTATATTATGAGGGTGTTTGTCAGCTTGTTAGTTTATTTCATTCTGGCTTATATTCATAAGTTTAAATATTTTAGATTATTTTATATCATAATAAATTTATATAAATTCACGAATCTTAAACTGAGCCAGAGAATTTAGGCTTATGAAATATAAGTCGACTTATGGCTTATGGCTTATCATGACTAATCTAAGGGGGTGTTTGTTTCGGCTTATATAGCCGGCTTATGGCTTATTTGGTTTTGGGCTTATGTTTCGTAAGCTCACGTTTTGTTGCTTATTTTGAAACTTTTTGTGCTTATATAAGTTTATTATGATATAATAAGCTTATATAAAGTTTCAAAATATATATATATATATATAAAAAAAAAAGAAAAGTGAAGTTATGTAGCATAAACCTAAAACCAAATAAGCGATAAGCCAACTCCCCTAAATATATCAATCATTTCCCAGACCACCACTCCCTCAAGATAAATGCACCTAAAACTTATTCCCAAACACCCTTGTATCTATAGTTTTGTACATCAAAAAGCAAAAACCAAACACCTTTGATAGATAGATAGCTATTTCATTTCATACTACCATGGAGATGAGCTGCTATTCTATCTCTATGATGAGACGACTCACCGCCGTCGCCACCGTATTCCGTCGCACAACCACCGCGCCGCCACCGTCACTTCGCCGCCGGTCATTTTCAGTTCGTTCACAAACGCTACGTCATCAATGCTCTTCATTATCTTCTTCTTCTTCAGGTTAATTAATTATATATATAACATTTTATTTATTTATTAGTTTATATAAAGTTATATATTTATTGTTGTTTTTATATAAATATATAGGAGTTGAAGATGCGAATAATGAGTCTCGGAAGATTTTGTTGAAAGGAATGCGATACGGCGAATTCCAAGTATGTAAGAGTCAAACTAGTTCAACTTTGACTCTAAATATTTGTTTTTGTTTTATATAATACTTAATGAAAATTATACTACTGAAAAATACACTTAAAACCCAATTCCTTTATATATTTTACATTAAATATTATATAACACCAACAAAAATAGTTAAGGTCAAAGTTGAACCAGTTTGACTATGAAAAGTCTGAAAAGTCAAATTGGACACTTATTTTGGGACGGATGTAGTAAAAGGTTTTGTTAGTATAGTTGTAGCTGTAATTATAAAGTGTAACCTAGACGCGTTATTTTATTAGTGTTTATAATAGGAGTGTTTTTTATTTAAAAAAGGTATCCAAAGGCCAAGGATAAGGAGACTGCTTCTAGAAAGACCTCCAACACGCACTAGTGATATCATGCTTGACTAACTAGAAAGACCTTCTGCAATGTTTTGAAAACCGGGTCTCGAATCATTGCCGGTTGTCCATTTAAGTATATTGCAATATTTCGGCTAACCAAACACCTATAAAACCTTTAATAGTTAATATCAACCTACATAAAGCCTAAAAGATTCAATATGAATCACATAATATTTTAAACTTGAAAACACAACGGTATGAGTTTTAAACTTGAAAACAACATCATCCATTATCACGATCAATCCAAACTTTATCATATATATTTTCTAAAACAAAAATAAAAGAAAAATATCAAACACGGCCGACTTTGGTGAACCGGGTTGACTCGGGTCACACGAAACTCGGCTGGTCAAACTAGGTTTTCAATCCTCGAAAAACGATTCAAACTGCCGGGTTGAACCGTGTTTTAAAGCACTGCTTTGTAGTTGCTAAGTTGATATCTCGATTTAGTTGCAGATTGTCACAGATATTGCATGATCTGGCAATCATAATAATGATGGTGTATTTAAATGTACATATAATAATTATATTGAAAACAGTTGAGAATCAGCATCAATAAGCAGTTTTTGATCATGTGGATTGAAAGGCTCAAAATGTGGAGGCAGGGTAGTAATGAATACTAGAAACAGTGTTGGTGTTAGAATTATTGTGAAACCTGTGATAATTTAGTTTTCATAAGCTAGTTTGACTTTGTAGATATCTACGTTTTTTAGTTCCAGATGCAATAATCCGTCAATCTCATATTGTCATGAAAGTTGTGATGTTTGTTTTCGCATGTAGGTTTTGGTATGTGTTCAGTTTTCAGTAAAGTATCTAAAATTACCCTGGGTCAATATGAATTCAAGGAATATGTAAATCCAAATAAATGGCCTGTGTCAATATGAAGTCAAGTAGGTATTGTATCACTAATGTATGCCCCTTAAAATTTCAACAGAATTGGGTCACTTCCCAAGGATACAGACCTTCTCAAGCTTTGATGGTATGGAAGCTGCTTTACGGAAACAATTCAAAGAGTATATGGGCACATTCATGTGAAGAATTGGAAGGTTCGGCTTATTCTCAAGAACTTATATTCCTGCTTCAATACTGCTGTACGTCTTTAAACTAACAAAAGTTTATTATGAAAAAACTTATAGGTTTAAACAAAGATCTTACGATGATGTTGACTAAATTTGCTAAACTAAAGGCATTGCAAGTGAAAGATATCATTACAGCTACTGATGGCACTAGGAAGGTAAACATAATCATTCTAGAATCCTCTGTACTTGGTCGATGTATGGGACTGTTTGGATTTGTGTTTTAAAAGTTGAGGATCTTCTCATTAATGATAAAATCTCAGGAGGCTGCAGATTTTGTTTACATTGGATGATGGATTGGTAATAGAGACGGTCATAATACCTAATGGTGATAGGGGGAGAAACACGGTGTGCGTTTCAAGTCAAGTGGGCTGTGCAATGAACTGCCAATTTTGCTTCACCGGCAGGCAAGTTTTCCTTCTCATCATGTCTTTATTTATAATGTTTCTGTAGGAAACGTTCCACTTACACTTTCCAAAGAGGTTGTAACATGATTTGTTATTGTGTTTGTCTTATAAGCCCTTAGTACTCGACTACTAATAACTTCTCGTCATGATTTTAGTTGTTTGGAGTTGAAATAACTCACTTTAATTTCTTTGTTTAGTGTTATGTGGTAACAATAGAACCAATAAGAGATTAAGTATGTTGAATAGTGAGTCTGCTTTGATCTAACTTTATCTGAAAATGGTTACAAAGGACTGTTAAGATCGTTAGGATCAACATTTTCTGTCCAATTCAGTTTTTCACTGAATGTTCCCTGTATAGATGATGTCAGTCTTTAATGACCAGTTTCATCAAATTTTACGGTAAGTAGCCATTTTCTTGAAAATTAAATCTTTGTTTTTCAGAATGGGCTTGAAGAGAAATCTAACTTCGGCTGAAATAGTAGAACAAGCGGTCTTTGCAAGACGTCTATTTACGAGTGAAGTTGGTCCTATCAGAAATGTTGTTTTTATGGTACGTATGCTATTATGTATGAGATAATTCTGATATTAGTAAATTGGAATGATACGTAAGAAAAACTCAGTCATACTCAGTCTAGTTATGACTGCACTGAATTTGTTGCCTTTTTGTTAAATAAGTTTTGGCAGGTCAAAACTAAAGTAGTTTGTTTGACATTCAAAGTCAAAGTAGTGATATTGACTAGTTTATGTTATACATGTAGGGAATGGGTGAACCACTTCAAAACGTGCATAATGTGATAAAAGCTGCAGATATAATGGTTGATGAGCAAGGTCTTCATTTCAGCCCGAACAAGGTTACCATTTCAACCAGTGGGCTTGTACCCCAGTTAAAGCGCTTTCTTCGCGAGTCTAAATGTGCATTAGCCGTTAGTCTGAATGCTACAACTGATGAAGTAATGTTCTTGATCCATTTAGTTACTAAACGTTTGAATTACTTAGTTGGCATTTTCGACCCATGTACTTATAAATGGGCTACTATTAGTTGTGTTTTTTCTTACCGTCTGCAATGATCTCATAGGTTAGGAACTGGATCATGCCCATCAATCGGAAGTACAATTTGAAGATACTTCTTGAGACCCTTCGTGAAGAACTGCGCTCAAAACATAAATATAGTGTCCTATTTGAGTATGTGTTGCTTGTGGAGTCAACGACAGGTTAGAACAACCAACTTTGAAATTCATTCTTTGTAGAATACTTACTGTTACTTGTGATTACAGAAACAGTTTTGTTACCATCTTTGAGTAAAAATTACTGTATTTAAAAGTATGCATGATCTTTAAAATCATACTTCTCCGAAAATGTTCAAAAATCCTTATAAACGGATAAACCTATATCCAAACACCTCTCGAAGTAACATCACTACCAACTACAAAGGTTCACATACATACATATACACATGAAACATATATCACATATTATACATATAAACACGCAATGAGTATTTCTAGGGCTATATTTGTAAATTGGCGTAGGCCCTGGTTTCCTTATATATTGCTTTGGTCTTCTATTTTGCAGCATTGATGACGCAAAGAGAATTATTGATCTTGTTAAGGGCATTCCCTGCAAGATCAACCTCATAACCTTCAATCCACACAGTGGGTCCAACTTCCAACCGACGACAAATGAGAAGATGGTTGAGTTCAGAAACACATTGGCTGAAGGTGGTTGTGTTGTGCTCATAAGACCGAGTAGAGGAGATGATGAAATGGCTGCTTGTGGTCAACTTGGGAACCCAGGTGAGTTCCAAGCTCCTTTGTTCAAAGTGCCACCAAGGTTTCAAGCATCGTTAGAGAGGTCTATATGACCATTTTAAGGTGTACCTGTTATGGTAAGTGTAGTATATACATTTTTGAAGATGAACTTATAGTTAGTCGTACTCATTTGTTTGCTTTGTGATGTGATGGAAAATTCTCGGATGCTGGTCTTATAATGGGTAATGTGTCAAATGTGTTCGGCTTCAACCCTTTTGATTTGACATGTTCAGCTCATATATGCCCCTTAAAATTTCTTTAATCTAAACCACACACACAGACCGACGGTACATCCTTTCAGCTCAACCCTTTTGATTTGACATGTTCGGCTTCAAGGTCTTTTTTAAAGATCTAAGGTAGGTGCTTTTTTCTTTTTATGTCCGGGAAAGATCGATGATGGATTTCTAGAGATCTTTAAAGGTCTTATCTTTATTTAATAAAACCTGAGATCTTTTGAGTTTTTGAGTGTTTTTTTTTTAATAATGTAACGGTACACTATTAAAAAAACAATTCGTCATGGTGGTATCCAGTTATTGTTGCGGCAGTTGGTGGCAATTGTTCTTTCTTTACATTTTCGGATACATGATAGAAGTTATGCTTCTTGTAGATCTATGATGTGATATTCGTGTTTTTAATCTTTAAAACATTTTGTTAAATCCGAACACGAAACTGAGTCTTTGCTTTTTTCCTTTTAATTTCGAGAATTATGAGATGGAGGATGCAAAGTGTTACATACTTCGGGGGGGGGGGGGGGGGGGGGGGGGGTATTTTAGCTATTTTTCAGACTTTAGAAAGGACTCCTTTTGCAAAGAGTCGTCGACTTCAGGGGTATTTTTTTCCATTTTCCCAAACTTGCGAAACGACGTCGTCTAGTTGGGCACTGTAGAGATAACGTGGGAGCACTGTAGCAAGGTCAACTGTAGCACAATTGTTTTTTGCCCCCAAAACGGCGTCGTTTTCTACCTCAAATAATAATATTAGTAATATAAGTTTATTATGTCACTAATAATAAACCGAAATTGGCCAAGCTAATAACCTCATAAATAAGCTTAAACAAACACCAAATACAAGGTTTTTGCGTGGTTTATGAATTATGTGTCCAATAAAGTTACTTGTTTCCTAACACTAATTCTTTCTAGTTTTGTACTATTTCCATCCCAAAATAAATGTTCATGCTTCTATTTTGAATTTTCTCAAATAATTCCACGAGTTACGAACAATAATGTTATGACACATCCATGAATGTAGTTTTCAAAATAATTAGCTTTGCAATCTAAAAAGGGTTAACGACGCAGGTTGTTGCTCGTTTGACTTCAACCACTATGTAAATTCTATTTTGATGATATAAAAAAATAAAACAAACCTCTTAAATAAATTAAAAAAAAAAAGAAAAAAAAATCCACTTTGTGTTTTCAACTAATCAAATATGAGTTTAGTTAGTAAGGTGATATGTAATTGGTGATATTATGAGGGTGTTTATTTCATTCCGACTTATATTAGTTTATTTCATTCCGACTTATATTCATAAGTTTAAATATTTTAGATTATTTTATATCATAATAAATTTATATAAATTCACGAATCTTAAACTAAGTCGGAGAATTTTGGCTTATGAAATATAAATAGAAATTAAATCATAAAATAAAATATAAATAGAAATTAAATCATAAAATAAATCGTTTAAACAAACACCCCCTCAAGATAAATGCACCTAAAACTTATTCCCAAACACCCTTGTATCTATAGTTTTGTACATCAAAAAGCAAAAACCAAACACCCTTGATAGATAGATAGCTATTTCATAATTCATACTACCATGGAGATGAGCTGCCATTCTATCTCTATAATGAGACGACTCACCGCCGTCGCCAGCGTATTCCGTCGCACAACCACCGCGCCGCCACCGTCACTTCGCCGCCGGTCATTTTCAGTTCGTTCACAAACGCTACGTCATCAATGCTCTTCATTATCTTCTTCTTCTTCAGGTTAATTAATTATATATATAACATTTTATTTATTTATTAGTTTATATAAAGTTATATATTTATTGTTGTTTTTATATAAATATATAGGAGTTGATGCGAATAATGAGTCTCTGAAGATTTTGTTGAAAGGAATGCGATACGGCGAATTCCAAGTATGTATTTGTTTTAAGAGTCAAACTGGTTCAACTTTGACTTTAAATATTTTTTTTGTTTTATATAATACTTGATGAAAATTATACCATTGAAAAATACACTTAAAACCCAATTCATTCATATATTTTACATCAAATATTATGTAACACGCACAAAAATAGTTAAGGTCAAAGTTGAACCAGTTTGACTCTGAAAAGTCAAATTGGACACTTATTTTGGGACGGAGGTAGTAAAAGGTTTTGTTAGTATAGTTGTAGCTGTAATTATAAAGTGTAACCTAGACGCTTTATTTTATTAGTGTTTATAATAGGAGTGTTTCTGATTTAAAAAAGGTATCCAAAGGCCTAGGATAAGGGGACTACTTCTAGAAAGACCTCCGACACGCACTAGTGATATAATAATGCTTGTCTAACTAGAAAGACCTTCTGCAATGTTTTGAAAACCGGGTCTCGAATCATTGCCGGTTTTCCATTTAAGTATATTGTAATATTTCGGCTAACCAAGCACCTATAAAACCTTTAAGATTCAATATCAATCACATAATATTTTAAACTTGAAAACACAACGGTACGAGTTTTAAACTTGAAAACAACATCATCCATTATCATGATCAATCCAAACTTATCATATATATTTTCTAAAACAAAAATAAAAGAAAAATATCAAACACGGCCGACTTTGGTGAACCAGGTTGACTCAGGTCACATGAAACTCGGCTGGTCAAACTAGGTTTTCAATCCTCGAAAAACAATTCAAACTGCCGTGTCGAACCGGGTTTTAAAGCACTGCTTTGTAGTTGCTAAGTTGATATCTCGATTTAGTTGCAGATTGTCACAGATATTGCACGATCCGGCAATCGTAATATTGATGGTGTATTTAAATATACATATGATAATTATATCGAAGACAGTTAAGAATCAGCATCAATAAGCAGTTTTTGATCCTGTGGATTGAAAGGCTCAAAATGTGGAAGCAGGGTAGTAATGAATACTAGAAACAGTGTTGGTGTTAGAATTATTGTGAAACCTGTGATAATTTAGTTTTCATAAGCTAGTTTGACTTTGTAGATATCTACGTTTTTTAGTTCCAGATGCAATAATCCGTCAATCTCATATTGTCATGAAAGTTGTGATGTTTGTTTTCGCATGTATGTTTTGGTAAGTGTTCGGTTTTGGTAAGTGTTCGGTTTTCAGTAAAGTATCTAAAATTACCCTGGGTCAATATGAATTCAAGGAATATGTAAATCCAAATAAACGGCCTGTGTCAATATGAAGTCAAGTAGGTATTGTATCACTAATATATGCCCTTTAAAATTTCAACAGAATTGGGTCACTTCCCAAGGATACAGACCTTCTCAAGCTTTGATGGTATGGAAGCTGCTTTACGGAAACAATTCAAAGAGTATATGGGCACATTCATGTGAAGAATTGGAAGGTTCGGCTTATTCTCAAGAACTTATATTCCTGCTTCAATACTGCTGTACGTCTTTAAACTAACAAAAGTTTATTATGAAAAAACTTATAGGTTTAAACAAAGATCTTACGATGATGTTGACTAAATTTGCTAAACTAAAGGCATTGCAAGTGAAAGATATCATTACAGCTACTGATGGCACTAGGAAGGTAAACATAATCATTCTAGAATACCTCTGTACTTGGTCGATGTATGGGACTGTTTGGATTTGTGTTTTAAAAGTTGAGGATCTTCTCATTAATGATAAAATCTCAGGAGGCTGCAGATTTTGTTTACATTGGATGATGGATTGGTAATAGAGACGGTCATAATACCTAATGGTGATAGGGGGAGAAACACGGTGTGCGTTTCAAGTCAAGTGGGCTGTGCAATGAACTGCCAATTTTGCTTCACCGGCAGGCAAGTTTTCCTTCTCATCATGTCTTTATTTATAATGTTTCTGTAGGAAACGTTCCACTTACACTTTCCAAAGAGGTTGTAACATGATTTGTTATTGTGTTTGTCTTATAAGCCCTTAGTACTCGACTACTAATAACTTCTCGTCATGATTTTAATTGTTTGGAGTTGAAATAACTCACTTTAGTTTCTTTGTTTAGTGTTATGTGGTAAAAGTAGAACCAATAAGAGATTAAGTATGTTGAATAGTGAGTCTGCTTTATCTAACTTTATCTGAAAATGGTTACAAAGGACTGTTAAGATCGTTAGGATCAACATTTTATGTCGAATTCAGTTTTTCACTGAATGTTCCCTGTATAGATTATGTCAGTCTTTAACGACCAGTTTCATCAAATTTTACGGTAAGTAGCCATTTTCTTGAAAATTAAATATTTTTTTTTTCAGAATGGGCTTGAAGAGAAATCTAACTTCGGCTGAAATAGTAGAACAAGCGGTCTTTGCAAGACGTCTATTTACGAGTGAAGTTGGTCCTATCAGAAATGTTGTTTTTATGGTATGTATGCTATTATGTATGAAATAATTCTGATATTAGTAAATTGGAATGATACGTAAGAAAAACTCAGTCATACTCAGTCTAGTTATGACTGCACTGAATTCGTTGCCTTTTTGCTAAATAAGTTTTGGCAGGTCAAAACTAAAGTAGTTTGTTTGACATTCAAAGTCAAAGTAGTGATATTGACTAGTTTATGTTTTACATGTAGGGAATGGGTGAACCACTTCAAAACGTGGATAATGTGATAAAAGCTGCAGATATAATGGTTGATGAGCAAGGTCTTCATTTCAGCCCGAACAAGGTTACCATTTCAACCAGTGGGCTTGTACCCCAGTTAAAGCGCTTTCTTCGCGAGTCTAAATGTGCATTAGCCGTTAGTCTGAATGCTACAACTGATGAAGTAATGTTCTTGATCCATTTAGTTACTAAACGTTTGAATTCCTTAGTTGGCATTTTCGACCCATGTACTTATAAATGGGCTACTATTAGTTGTGTTTTTTCTTACCGTCTGCAATGATCTCATAGGTTAGGAACTGGATCATGCCCATCAATCGGAAGTACAATTTGAAGATACTTCTTGAGACCCTTCGTGAAGAACTGCGCTCAAAACATAAATATAGTGTCCTATTTGAGTATGTGTTGCTTGCTGGAGTCAATGACAGGTTAGAACAACCAACTTTGAAATTCATTCTTTGTAGAATACTTACTGTTACTTATGATTACAGAAACAGTTTTGTTACCATCTTTGAGTAAAAATTACTGTATTTAAAAGTATGCATGATCTTTAAAATCATACTACTCCGAAAATGTTCAAAAATCCTTATAAACCTATATCCAAACACCTCTCGAAGTAACATCACTACCAACTACAAAGGTTTACATACATACATATACACATGAAACATATATCACATATATACATATAAACACGCAATGAGTATTTCTAGGGCTATATTTGTAAATTGGCGTATGCCCTGGTTTCCTTATATATTGCTTTGGTCTTCTATTTTGCAGCATTGATGACGCAAAGAGAATTATTGATCTTGTTAAGGGCATTCCCTGCAAGATCAACCTCATAACCTTCAATCCACACAGTGGGTCCAACTTCCAACCGACGACAAATGAGAAGATGGTTGAGTTCAGAAACACATTGGCTGAAGGTGGTTGTGTTGTGCTCATAAGACCGAGTAGAGGAGATGATGAAATGGCTGCTTGTGGTCAACTCGGGAACCCAGGTGAGTTCCAAGCTCCTTTGTTCAAAGTGCCACCAAGGTTTCAAGCATCGTTAGAGAGGTCTATATGACCATTTTAAGGTGTACCTGTTACGGTAAGTGTAGTATATACATTTTGAAGATGAATTTATAGTTAGTCGTACTCATTTGTTTGCTTTGTGATGTGATGGAAAATTCTCGGATGCTGGTCTTATAATGGGTAATGTGTCAAATGTGTTCGGGTCAAAATGATTTATTTCTATAATATCTTCCAACCATGTTTTGTCGCAAAAGAAATATATTATCACCAATATAATTCAGAGTTTTGCTTTAAATGATGTAAGAAGTGTATTGCATTGAAAATACATTCCGATGAAATGAGCAAATGCAATAACAAAAAGACAGCAGCGTAATCAAGGTCTTATACTAAAGCAAAAAAATTATCATCTTGTGACTATAGAAATCCTTTAACCTCCATCGATAATTTCTTAGCCTTCTCGTCATTTTTGAAATGGTCACTTACAGGCTGAAACCAACAGACAACACAATTAATACCTATAAATTGATACGAAACTAACGATAAGAAAACAACCTCGATGTTGACATAATAAAATGTACCTGCAAAATCCTATTTAAAGCTTTTGATAGTGCCGGTTTTAGATCAGCAGGATGTAGGTCTCCTTCGTAATCAGCAATTACTTCTTCGTAAGTCGTAAAGACCCTGATTTTAGAAAGATACACCAGGTAAATGAGTATCAGCCATTGATGCAGAACCACTAATCAAATATCTAGATAGCAAATGCTAAAGTTTGACAGAAACTCACTTGTCACCTCCATTTTTCGGTTCCCTTTCAACCTTGAACTCTTTAAACCAAGGGAATACAATGTGTTCGATGTACTCGAGGCATGGGTTCCCTTCCACAACCTTGGGCGGACAGAATGCTTTCTCAATATTTAGAGTTCGATTGAAAATAATTTCTTTAGAGTTCGATTGAAAATACAAAATAAGTAAAATGCGTTTGCCGGGAGTCAAAACCGTTGGACTACAAAAGCTTTGATGTAAGCTTCACTTGACAAACTCGAATCACTAAGGTACCAACTAACTCGGGTTCGACTCCTGGAAAAAATCATGTAGTGTTAACTCAAATTTGTTTGAATGACATTATTTCTTATCCGAACCAAATTCTATTGAAATTATTTCGGGTTTGAACTCTTTGATCAAGTGAACTTTTTAAAACATATAGCTATTCAAACTATAGCCAAAGCTCGGTTCTGAGTCTCGTCATGTCCTGAACTTGATCGATTTCATGTACTATATGTAGACGTGATTAATAATAATATTCGGATGCTAGCTGTTTTCATAGTTCCATTGTTTTCGAAATTCTGGTTGTCCACCATTGCACATAGACTCGGCTTAGATTCTAGATGAATTTTTTTAATCAGATACACTGTTTACAATATCAATATATATCTAATAGAGTAATAAAATATGTTTCGACAACTACATAATATAAACACACTATTGAACAAAATGTAAACTGACTTAGAGATATTGATTCTGAATCTTGCAAGGTTTTATGAAGGATCAGAATATATTGTTTTTTTAGTTTTTTTAGGAGTCTGCAGTTACAGGTAAAGGAAATAAAATTGCAGAGTTTAATGAGGCAGGTAAAATTGGTGATCACAACCATAAAAAATATAAGATAAAACTAAAGAGCCAATATTTAATATGATCTTAGCTAAAGATATAATACACCATGTAAGAAACCATTAAACATATGTTACTAAAAACATATCTTCCACACAATCATGGATTGGATCTATAATGTGAAAGTCGTAAAACAAAGAAAGAAACAAAGAAGAAGCCAAAATTCATGCCGGAATCATCCACAAGATCAAAGAATCTAAGGATCTCCCTTGATTCATTGATTAATCAAAGAGGAAGTTATAAGTGAATGCCAAATATTATGTCCCAAGTAAAGAGTAGATAATGAAATAACATCATTCATATTGCCGGCCATCACCATTCACCATCACCCATGCCATGGGGAGATACAAGGCTCTTCACGAATACATGCTCATCGTAATTATAATTACATTCCGAAATTGTGGATAACCGGATATGAGCATAATCGTAATGACGTATCAAGAAATCCTCTTGTGGAGTGTACTCGATTGTTGTTTTGTGTGCATCATAACCTGGTGGTGGTAAAATTTGTTCCCATGACTCTTGTACATTGTAGCTTCTCATTACCCATATCTCAATATCCTCATTTTTACTGAAGTTTATATTTGCTCTAGCAAAGATGCATAGACAGTCTTTCATAGTCCCCAAATTCCAATCTGATCGACGCAATTTTGGTTGTGGGATTTCTTTAAAGACCTCTTTGGATAAATCAAAGGAAACAATTACTTGCTTTTTATTTCGAGAAGTAATCCAGTGAATCGCCCCATTGCATAAGATACCATTCCCCTTCAAATATTCATAGTCCGATTCTAGAGCAACTGATCTCCAAACATATGATTTCATCGTTAACACTTTAAAAACATACTTGTAATGGCGTCCATCAGTCATGAACCCTATTACAACCTTGTAATCATCTATGGATGAATCATAGCCAAAACCTGACACAAGTACTGACCTACAATCTCGATACTCTTTAGGAGTATGTATTAAAACTTTCACCTCGCGAGTAGAGGGATTAACGACTAAAAACTCACTATAACGAGAGATGCATACAAGACCATTAGAAGAACCAACAACTTGACATTGATCATGTCTTCTAGTAGCACCTGGTAAAGCAATGATCCTTGTATCTCCAATTTCATTATTTTCTACTTTCTTTTTAAGCTTGTAGTTAAGATGAGATTTAATAAAAGAGTACTCGAGATCAAGGAATTCCATGACTTACATACACTTTTGCATCGGACGAGAGCGTCTGGTTCCAATCTTAGGAGTATCTCTTCATCTCTCAGGAGTATCTCTTCATCAATATCAAGGCCAGACTCTGTCATTGAAACCCTTTTGCTTAAAACCATAACGAAAAAGCGGGATGTTTAGAAACGAATTTTTTGTTCGACGTTTTGTGTTTATGATTTGTGTTTATGTTTTGCGTATAAGCGGTTTGGAATAATGGTTGTTACAATAGTTGTATTTTTATATAATATATATACGTTTTATTTTTTTGTTTTTGTGTTTTGGGTGTATGTTGGGTTTATATGTATGATAAGCCCAATCCATTACATTATTTTGGCCCATTGTTATTTTCTTCTTTGATTGTTTTTCTGAAAGTTAAACACACATCGTATTTGCTAGAGTAATAAATCTCTTCTTTTTCGAATTTAATGGTTTCGTGGTTTCCTAAGTGTCATGAAATTGTGAAACAGATCGGTGATACACGAAGTGATAAGGTTGTTTATATGAGATTATTTGTCGGGAAAAGCAAGCGTATAAGTGTGATGAGAGGGCGTAATGGCAGCGGTGGCTGCTGAAAAATCAAGGTTGCTGAAGAAGATGAAGATAGGTAATATGATTATTGTTTAAGAAGCTATTTGTGTTTACTTATTTTGTCATCTACTTTATGTGTGACTGTGTTTGAAAAACTGTGTGCTTGTGGCTTTTATTGATGCTTTGAATATTTTGAGAAAAGTAAAGGTGATCAGTGTGTGTTGTCAAATTGAGTGCAAAGGTTTGGGCTGGTAAATGGTGTGGGTTAGTTATAAAATATTATGTTTATTAATAAAATTGACCATGTTGTGTTAATAATGCTATAGGTGAAAGTGTTTTGTTATATGTGTTTTTAACATGATGTTACAAAAGTCAGTATGCTTATTATTAAAATCTATCACTTTGTGTTAATTATGACGTCGGGCAAAGTCATAGTATGTATTGGCAATAGCATTAGTAACGTTACAAAAGGCAGTTGAGCAACAACAGTTGGTACTTGCATATTTACATTAACAGTTACGTTATTATATGCTGTGAAAGTACATGAACTATCAAAAGCATGAGTGGTATGTGTAGATATCTGTTTTCCTTGGTTTGATGATGGGTGCGTTTCTGCGTAATCTGGTTGTTTTGCTCTTGTATCTGCACAGATAATTTGGAATCAGAATAGGTTCATGGTGAAATCAAAATTGCTGTAATAGTAACATAAAGATAGGATTTTAGGATAACCTT
Source organism: Artemisia tridentata subsp. tridentata (assembly GCA_021014915.2). NCBI lineage: Eukaryota > Viridiplantae > Streptophyta > Magnoliopsida > Asterales > Asteraceae > Artemisia > Artemisia tridentata. The sequence continues at coordinate 28,346,054 of CP139506.1, read as the reverse complement.
TAAATAAAAATATAGTATATGCATTGGAACGATTAATAGTTTCTTACATGGTGGATGTTCATGGGGTGTTGCAGGTACTGGTGGCGTTTGAAGTATGGTAGCAGTTGTTGCTGATGTGCTGGGCTGAGTTGCTTCGCAGGTAAAGCGAACACCCTGTTGGAACCTCTGGTGGAAAATTTTTTGTCAAGAAATCTTTATATATTATGTTTTTTGCTTGATCTGGTGGATGGGCAGGGTTGGGTGTCTAAAGAATTTTTAAACCATTGGGTGATGTTGCACGTGACAATGCAACATATAATTGTCCATGTGTAAAAACTGGTTGTGGAAGATAAACGCCAATTCTGTTGAGGGATTGTCCTTGGCTTTTGTTGATAGTCATAGCATAGCAAACTTTGACCGGAAACTGTTTGCGTTTAAAAATGAAAGGGTAGTTGGGATCTTTATGTTGTAATGGAATTCTTGGAATATAAACTTTTTCACCAATTCTTGTTCCTGTGATGACTTCGGCCTCAATGAGTTTTGAAGTAAGGTGTTTGACAATCATTCTTGTGCCATTGCAGATGCCACCTCCAAGATTCAAGTTTCGTAGCATCATAATTGGGACTCCTGGCTTTAGTTGAAGGACGTTTGGTGGCAACCCTGGGAATCTGAAGGTGTTTAAATACTCTGAAGGATATAACATTTCAGTGGCAGCGCCGTCTCTTCCAATTGGTATTGCTTCATCTGAACTTATGTATAGAGTAGGTTCTCCTTCTACGTGGGATACTATCCTTTCATTTATTGTATCTGTGGTTTCATTTTTGGGGCATACAATCGCTTTTTCTTGTAAAGTAATTTGGTGGATCAACAGCTGTCAACTGGCTTGGAAACCTTTCTCTTGATAACTTCATATTCAACTCAGTTTGTGGTTGCATATAAAATGCATCGTCGTGACTCAGGTTTTGCATATAACACTCAACTTCTTTTGATGGTTCTAGATTACTTAAATAATAATGAAACTCTTTTGATGAATCCATATCATCATAACAATTAATATGTTTTAATGGTTCCATTGATCGTATTTGAACACTGTGTCTATGCATAATGCACAATAAAAAAGCTGCCTTTTACAACCTGCATGGAATATGCACAATAAAAAAGCTGCCTTTTACAACCTGCATGGAATAAGGTTCAATGAGAAAAAGACACAAAAACAAAGCAACTAACATACAAAACATACCTGTGTAACTCTTTTTTTCCCTCTCTGCAGATTAGCAAGAACGTAAGTAGATGCAATGGTGATTTTTTGTGGGATTACAGGCTAAGAAATTTCTGGAAATGGGATACTTCTCTCTGCAGATTAGCAAGATTTTTTTTGTGGGATTAGAGACTAAGAAATATCTGGAAATGGGAGATTAATAATACAATACTAAGAAATTTCTGGAAATGGGATACTTCTGTCTGTAGATTAGGAAGATTTTTTTGTGGGATTAGAGACTAACAAATCTCTGGAAATGGGAGATTAAGAATACAATTGCAGCCATAAAAAGACAAAAAATATCATATATACGTGTACAAAGATTGTGTATTTGGATTGGGTTATTGTGTATTTCACAATGTGGACTTCTTGCTACTCTTAAATGGACTGGTTTGGCCTGCAACTTCTGGCCCAATGTATGCCTGCTACTGTGCTGCACTTTAGCGCACTGTAGCAAGCACTGTAGATGTGTACTGTAGCACCATACCCATGTTTTAATATATAGATAAAGATAATAAAAACGTACAGTCGACATCTCCTTTTATACTTCACATTGTCGGTTACTTACGATATTATCGCATCTTTTCTTTACCTTATAACGGGCCTTTTTTTCTTTTTCTTTTTTTCTTATTTTTGTTGCCCTGTGTGTATGTGGGCTGTATTATGGTTGTTAATTACTTACTTTAATTTGGTTCATCAAAACCACACAAAAAATGACCATCTAAAGCCATACCCAAATACCAAAGGGCTTGTGTTCTAATGCATTGGCCGAACTTGAACTTTTTTTTTTTTTGACTCTAATTTTAGGGGATTGATTCGCATACTTTTTTTTTTTTTTTTTTTTAAATAATAAAAACACCATTTTGCACAAGCTGTATAGCCATGGTTCTAAAACGCGCGCAAAGGCCTCGCATAAGCTCCACAAATGTGTGAGGCTTGGTCATGCCGCTATGCTATGCCGCTACGCCGCCTTATGCCACATATTTTTTATAAACTCGATATATATAAAATATAATATAAATATATAAATATTTTCATATTTTATGCCGCTTTATTCCACGCCTTACAAATGCAAAAGTTTCGCCTTAGCCGCTAAGGCGTGAGGCTTGGTCATGCCGCCACGCCACGCCTCGTGCTATTTATAACCTTGTGTATAGCATACCGTACAACACTGTAATGCACAGATTGTGGTGAAAGAATAAAAAGTTGTGGTGTGCGAATCAGGAGCCTAATTTTATTAGCTTATTAAGAAGCGAAACATATGACACATAATAGAACTCAGACATAAAGCACATCTAGCAAAATCTTTAAATTCAAAATGACACAACCAAAAAATACAAATAAATTTTGTTTCACAAAATTCGGCTTTCAAGAGCATGAGGAGCACGAGCACGAGCTCACTTCGAGTCCGCCGAACCACCCCGACGCCACTACATTTGCTTTTAGTGGATGTTTTGTTGGGAATTATAGAAGAACAGATTAAGTCTGTTGATGACATGGTTAAGTCTGTTAGTGTTTGTTAAGACTGCCAGTACATAGTTAAGTTTGGTAGACATAGTTACATAGTTAAGTCTGGTCAGTCGTTTTAGTTAAGTCTGTTTATGTTTATAGCAGAGTTAGTTAGCTATAAGTTAGGAAAGGATACGGATGAATTAGTTATCTTATTAGAAGATATGTTTATCCTTTCACACGTTTTGTAAAATTAGGGTTTCCTAAGAGTATAAAGGAACCCTACGACATTATGTTTGTATGTGTGTATGCTTTTTCTTTCCAAAAACCCCATTTTTAATTAAACAAATTACATACAGTTAACCCAAATTACAATTTCAATACTTTTTGTTAGTGCAAGCAGTCTCGTTGAGGAGATTGCTAGTGCAAGCAATCTTGTTTGTTTTTATTGATATCAAACATGTAACTTGATACATAGCATAAAATGTACAAGTTACTTGTAATCTTATTTTGTCTCAACATACATTCAACACATCTCGAATCCTCTTATGATACAACACAGGTTCGTATATGTTTGTTATGTGGCATTATGATCAAACCCTTAACAAAATATTTAGAATGTTTAAAATACGGCTAGGACATTAAGTATTTTAAAAAAGACTAACCTTTCTACTTAGAACCTCATTTCACATTTTGCATATACAAGTATTTTTACTTGTACATCATATTTTCTAAGTTTAATAGGATAAGCACACTTTAGGTGTCAAAATAACAAGATATATATTGGTAAACATATATTAGTTAAGCTAGGACATACATATACACATTTATTTCCTAAATTAGAAACTTTATTTTTCAAATATTAGGATGACATCATGGCATGCATCATGTATACAATCTTGGAAAGATTTTATGATATTTTGTTTAGATCTTCAAGCTAACAAGTTGACTTTTGAAGATATTGCAAGATATGGTGAGATTTGCTAGCTGTCTGGTTTGACGGATCCCGCGGATCCCTTTGGTATAAAGGACGGATCCCTTTTTCAGGATCCGCCATATCAGTGAAGTGTTTATACATTTTGCCTATAAATAGTAGCCCATTATTTTTACCCATTGTTTAAGCCATTAGAACACACATTTCCTCTACCATTTCACACACTTAGATCAGTAGCAAACCATGTAGATTCATACATTAATCACCTTTTACATAATGATCATAATGTTACTAACTTTCATTATGTTGTAAGCATACACTTGTTATGATCCTGCGAAGCAAGCTCAAGATCATGAGTTATCATCCATAGCATACTTCTCAATCCACCATGAAGATGCATACATGAAGATCCATCACAACAAGTTTAGGGAGCTTGTGATCTTCATATATTGAAGGCTTCCGATCAATGGAAGTTCATATAGAGTAGGCATTCAAATCCATGATACACTTATGTCATGAATCATTATTGATCATCGTAAACATCATTGTAACACACCATACTAGATTAGGTGGTTTATGTGTTTGTGCCATAAAACACAAGGTTTCTATGTTGGGCCATAAAACATAGCGGGAGTGGTTGTACCCTTGTAAAGAACTCGACATCTAGCTTAGTGTCGGAAATTGTATAAGCGACGATGGGAGTGGTTGTACCCTTGTAAAGAACCCGGTGTTTAGCTTAGTACCGGATAAAGTGTAAGCGACGATTGTAAGGTTTTCTCCGCCGAGAAGGGAGCTTGTTGATCTAGTGAAGTAACTCTCGAGTTGGGTACTCGGGGAGAGGAGTAGAGCGAAGAGGAGCTCCGTGACCGAACCATTATAAATCATCGTGTTCGGTTTGCACTTTCTTTTACTTATCTCTTTACTTTTATGTGTGCATTATGTGATTGCTTGTGTTGTGATTATTTGATATACTTGTGTGACAACTTGGTAGTCATAAACTACAACAAACATCTTTCATACTAGAACAAGCCAAATTGGAAATTTGATACAACAAGTTTTAAGATTTTAAAACGGTACGTATTCACCCCCCTCTACGTTTTCACAATTGGTATCAGAGCCTCGTGGCTCGTATTTTCAAAACAAATGGTTCACGCCAAATGAAAAAGATGTCATTTTTTTCTTTATCTCAAACTAAAAAATTGTAATGGTAATATATTGAAATATGCAAAGGTGATAAATTTTAAAACACTCTTTTTCACCTATAAATACCCCATTTTTAATTAAACAAATTACATACATTTAACCAAAATTACAATTTCAATACACTTTTTCTTTCCAAAAACCATGGCGTGTACTCTCCCATACACTGTCGAAGAAATCAATGATGGCGATCAGAAACTGATTGACGGCTATGACATTCGCAAGGAAAAAGTTTACGAGGTATCCGAGATGTTTAGCAACGCAAGAACCTTGAAAGAGGATCTGAGGAAATAGTATGCGAATTGCAATGAAATTTCGCATGAGACTTGCTGTAATTGAGAAATTTTTGCACGAGGAAGGTTGGAAAGATTACGAGATTAAGCAAACGTTGGGGAAATGTGTGTCATAAATACAAGATAACATAAGTCACAAAATCCTTTGGATGCATAAGGAAAACACTATGGGTGGTTCGTCATCACAACAAGTAATGCGCCAACCCATGTCTCCAGGAACCAGTTGATGAGAACGGATTTACTGAGAAACAACTATATCAACTTATACGAGATGAAGAGCCATTAAATGAAGTGCTAGAAGAAGAAGCAAGGCGTCAAGAAGAAAAAGCAAGGCTTCAAAAAGAGTGGGAAAAGGAACGCATGAAAGAAGAAGCAGAGCATGATGCGTTCGTGTTGAAATTTTGGGTCATTGAATCATCCGATTATGAAACAGATAAAGCTATGTATTGTTTTTAATTTATGTTTAATAAAATGTCTTTGTTTTTAATTTATGTTTAATAAAATGTGTTTGTTTATTTGCATTGTAGTAGTTTTATACATCATACTTGTCATAATTCAAAATTCAAAATTCAAATTTGATTACCCACTATAAATACACACTTTAACACACATTATTTTCAAACCAAAAATGTCACAACAAAACACCAACAATATGTTACCATCTTCTTCGTCGGGGAAAAACCGAAACCAAAGAAAACTGTCGTCATACCTCCTGGTTGGACAAAAGATTGAAGTATCTTGGTGTTGACACTAACGGGATGCGTCCGGAAGATGTAGCCGGTATTGAAGAAATCGAAAACGCGATCCGAGCAAAAAATTTTGGCTCAACTTAAATGTCGATTTTTTTTATTTGTATTGTAATTTTAATTTATGTTTAATAAAATGTGTTTCTTTTTAAATAAAATACAATGAAAAAAAAAAAAAAAAAAAAAGATCAAATAACATGTTATTGATGTGTTATGAAAGCCTGAAAGGTGAGTGTTTTAGTTATTAATGTGTTATTTGAAGATGACATTATAACGTGTGCTCTAATGAAGGAACCTCTTTTCCTCCGCTCATGTGAATTCCCCCAACTTGACAGCTCATAGAAAAGTACCCAAATATTAAGACATATACCATCGTGGTTAAAAGTACTGCCTTGCCTAAGAAATTTTGTTAGCGGGTATTTAAGTATCCAAATATATAGGGTGCGTTTAGTTGGAGGAAAACACCCTTGTTTCCACAAAATATTTTGTAGAAAACAAGGAAAACAGAGATCACGTTCAAATTAGCGTTTTCCAACAAAATGTTTTCCAAAACACAAAATTTCTATTTCCATCCCTAACAAAGAAAACAAGATAACATTTTTTTTTCCTTATTTCCTATTTCCTATTTCTGCTATATTTCCCTTAAAACAACATAATCACACACTCCAGCCATACCCTAACGCCAAACACCACCCTCTCAGCCAACATCAGCATCACTACCCTCGCCGGCGTCGCTCCAGCCGTTTTTTACGTTTTCGTCTGGCTTTTTACGTTTTCGTCCGATTATTTACATTTTCGTCTGATTCTTTACATTTTCGTCTGATTTTTTACGTTTTCGTCCAATTCTTTACGTTTTCGACTGTTTTTTTATGTTTTCATCCGATTCTTTACGTTTTCGTTCGATTCTTTACGTTTTCGACCGATTCTTTATGTTTTCGTCCGACTTTTTACGTTTTCGTCAGATTCTTTACGTTTTGGTCTTTTTTTTGCGTTTTCGTCTGAATTTTTACGTATTCGTCCGATTCTTTACGTTTTCGTCCGATTCTTTATGTTTTCTCCCGATTCTTTACGTTTTCGTCCCTTTTTTTACGTTTTCGTCCGACTTTTAACATTTTCGTCAGATTCTTTACGTTTTCGCCTGCTTTTTTACGTTTTCATATGAATTTTTACTTTTTCGTCCGATTCTTTACGTTTTCGTCCGACTTTTTACGTTTTTGTCTGATTCTTTACATTTTCGACAGATTCTTTACGTTTTCGTCTGTTTTTTTTACTTTTTTGTCCGATTCTTTACGTTTTCATCCGATTCTTTACGTTTTCGTCTGTTTTTTTACGTTTTCGTCTTTTTTTTTATGTTTTCTTCTGAATTTTTACGTTTTCCTCTGATTTTTTACGTTTTCATCAGATTCTTTACGTTTTCGTCTGAATTTTTACTTTTTCGTCCGATTCTTTACGTTTTCGTCCGACTTTTTATGTTTTTGTCAGATTCTTTACCTTTTCGTCTGTTTTTTTACGTGTCTATCAGATTCTTTACGTTTTCGTCTGTTTTTTTACGTTTTCGGCTGATTCTTTACGTTTTCGTCTGTTTTCTGCCCTTTTTAGGTTTTTTCTGGCAAAAACGTAAAAATTCGGACAAAAACGTAAAAAACAGAAGAAAACGTAAAAAGTGAACGAAAACGTAAAAAAGAGACGAAAACGTAAAAAAAATGGTTGAAAACACTATAATTTAGAAAACGTAAAAAAAGGTAAAAAAATTGGGCGAAAACGTAAAAAGACATACGAAAACGTAAAAATTCGGACGAAAACGTAAAGAATTGGACGAAAACGTAATGAATCGGACAAAAAAGAATCGGACGAAAAGGTAAAAATTCGGAAGAAAACATAAAGAATCGGACGAAAACGTAAAGAAGCGGATGAAAACGTAAAAATTCTGACGAAAACGTATAAAAACAGACGAAAATGTAAAGAATCTGATGAAAACGTAAAAGTCGGACGAAAACGTTAAGAATCGGACGAAAACGTAACGAATCGAACAAAAACGTAAAGAATCGGACGAAAACGTAAAAATTCATACGAAAACGTAAAAAAACGGACGAAAACGTAAAGAATCGGACGAAAATGTAAAGAATCGAACGAAAACGTAAAGAATCGGATGAAAACGTAAAGAATCGGACGAAAACGTAAAAAATCAGATGAAAACGTAAAGAATCAGACGAAAACATAAGGAATCGGACGAAAACGTAAAGAATCGGAGGAAAACGTAAAAAATCGAACGAAAACGTGAAGAAGCGGACGAAAACATAAAAAATCAGACGAAAACGTAAAAATAGGGACGAAAACGTTAAAAAAACTACGAAAACGTAAAAAAACAAACGAAAACGTAATAAAACGGACGAAAACGTAAAAAATTGGACAAAAACGTAAAAAACAGACGAAAAAGAAATAATAATAATAATAATTATAATAATAATAATAATAAAACATTTTTAGTTATTGTTCGTCTTCGAATTATAATTGCTCGAAGATTTTTTCATATTATTTGATGTTATATTTTACTTTTTTAATTCTTTATTTTCTCGTATTATATTTTTTTGTTATTTTATAATTTAGTTGGTTAGTTTATAATATTTGTTTTTGTGTTTTGAAGATGTCTTTTATAATATTACAAAGGTGAATAAAGAATTGAAATATAAAACAACAACACTTGAATATGTTTTCTAGTTTTGCAAAATGGAAAACACGACATAACCATCAAACCAAACATCCACCTCAATAATAAAAGACAATAGTTTTTTATTTAACTAAAAAAGCGTTTGAAAAATACTTTTTCGTTTGTTACTTTTGTAGTTTTGTTGCATGATTTTTGCATAGGTTTACATGGAGATGAGGTACTCTATGTCTCTGGTGACACGACTTACTACAGTCACCACCGCCGTCGCCACCGTAATCCATCGTACAACCACGTTCACTCCGCCACCATCACTTCGCCGCCGGTCAGTTTCAGACTTTCAGTTCATTCACAAACGCTACGTCATCAATGCTCTTCTTCAACTTAATTAATTATACATAAAAAAATTTAATTATTTTAATTAATTAATTTATTTATTTATTTATTTTAATGTTTAAGTGCAGGTAATGAGAAGAGTCTGGTGAAAGGAATGCGATACAATGAATTCGAAGTAAGGAGATATTTTATTGCTTAATTTAGAGCTTATAAAACTGTTTTTTTTTTTTTTTTTTTTTTTTTTTGAGAGAATAAGGAGATAAACTAGCAATAGCTGCAAGTAGTACTAGGTAGTTAGCAATAGTTGTTGTTTGTTTTATAGTAAAAGAGTTTCGTAACGTAGCTGTAGGTGTAGTTAAAGGGTAGAGGTGGCAATTTGAGACTTGTTGGTTAAACATATAGGGGACGGGTGTAGTTGGGTCTCATTAAATATTATAGATGGGTCTAATTGGTTACAATACTCGATAGTTGGAGTGCTTGGTGTGGTGGAGACGAATAACACGGTATCCATTATTTGTCTGTCATCTCAGCATCACATCACCCCCTCCTAATAACACAAACACTTATTTGGTCCCACAAAAAACCACACCAAAATAACACCCACTCAAAAAAAGAAAAAAAAAAAAAAAAAAAAAAAAAAAAAAAAAAAAAAGCTCATACCGAGCTCTCTTAGTGCAACTATATAACAATTACCCGACGGGTCTAGTGGTTCAAAATTTTTTATTATTTTTTTCACCTGGTTCATTTTTTACTAAAAATTGAAAATGACCAAAACCTATCTAGACCTGGAACTATTTAAACCCATGTTTCTAGAAGACCCATTTAGACCCATGTTTCTTGAAGACCCATCTAGACCTGCACCGTCTTGGCCCAAACCCGTCTAGACCCGCGACCCGACCCACCTATTTTGCCAACTCGCCTAGACGCTTATTTTATTAGTGTTACCTGTCGGCGTATATGGCCGACTGGCCCTAGCCGAACGACCATACAGGCCGTTCGGATTAATGAATAATTCCAGAACAAGTCAAAACTTAGAACATGTGATTCCGAAAGGATCCATCCTATCGGACTCCCATGTCCGAACGGACGTCATGTCCGAACGACCCGTTTGAGCCGTTCGGACCAACGGTCATCTCCAGATCAGGAAGTCAACTTTGATATTAATAGTGTGTGACAGAGCTGCAGTAACTATGTCAGGTCAGGAAAAAGGCCCCAAACAGAGTAAGTTCCAGGTGACGCCCAAAGCGGTCTTCAGTACATTTGGACACATCCGATGGAGACAAAAAAGGGACTACTATATAAAGGAGCAGTTCCTACAGTAATGGTAACTCACTTTTACACACAGTACTTAATCTACAAAACACACTTATTATCTTACCTTCATATACTTACTCTCACGCCGGAGTTTGGTCCTGGGGTCACACCCGGGGCGAGACTAACGCGTCTACTTTCTTAGCAGATATCCGAAGGACTTGACGGACTCAAGGCCGAAGGATCTTTTGAAGAATCACCTCACCTGCAGAAAAATACTTAAACATTGGCGCCATCCGTGGGACCGACATTCAATCTACCAAAGCTTTAGGATGTCAGGTTCCGAACGTCCGGAAGGGTCGGGCGAAAAGGATGCCGAAACACCTCCCATCCGCTTCCCACCCTTCGGAAACGGGGACACCGAGTCTCCCGCAATCACCCGAGAACAGCTGCAAGGATACATCTCTGCTCTCAAGTCCATGGTCCAGGAACACAATAGACAAAGTGTTATGCATCCGATACGTCTAGACTGGGGCGAAGAGGAAGCTCCGAAGGGGCCCGAGAGGCCAAAGGAAAAGAAAGGAATCGTTACCGGAGACAAGGTACCAGATGCAGATTTAAGCAAACCTTTCAAGGAAGTTAGGAAATCACCCTTCACTCGGAGGATTATCGAATTCTCTTCACCAGAACACAAAATGTCTTCGCACATCAAGTTATACGATGGGTCAACAGACCCCCAGGATCACCTCAATCGGTTTACCGGGGCGGCAGGTCACGGGGAATGGCCCATGCCCGTTTGGTGTAGGATGTTTCAACAAACCCTGGACGGAAGGGCGAGAGGCTGGTTCGATCGCCTTCCTCCAGGTAGCATAGACGAATGGGCAGACTTGAGGGCTCAGTTCGAAACTCGTTTCTCTCTACACAAAGCATGTACCAAAGACCCTACGGAGATAACGAAGATTGTGAGGAAAGCCAATGAGACCTTACCAGAGTTCAAGGAAAGATGGACTATAGAAACGGGGTTCATACAGGGAGCCCCGAAAATTATGAGGATTTCTTCTTTTATGGATGGAAGTAAATGTCCGGAATTGGCCAAAAGATTCGCTGATAAAATCCCCAAAACTGTTGAGGAAATGATGATCCGTGTGGATGACTTTGTGAGAGCAGAGGCCGCATTCGCTAATACCGAGCTACCGCGAGGAGAAAGCCATGACCCATACCGGAAGAGGCCGGCGGGACCCTTCCGGAAGGATGATAGAGGATATAGAGGATCGGGGAGTGATAGTAGGAACGAGGGACGATCCGGGTACAATCCCAAGGATCGACAGAACCAGTATCGGTACCGAGACCGTCCGGCACCTTACCTTCCGGTACGTAATGACTACCCGAATCGTGATGCTCCCCGTTTGACGCTTGACTCGCTCATAAAACGGCCGAAAGAAATCCTAGCCACCGAGCAGCAGTTACGGTTGCCTCCTCCGAGGCCAATGAGGGATCCACCCAAGAGAGAACATCAGGACAGATACTGTGACTATCATGGGGAAAGGGGACATTATACGAACGACTGTTTTCAGTTGAAAAGTGATGCGTGGTTTTGCAACCTTACAACAGGTTTTACCTCTCGAGGGATCTCAAGAGGCTTACAACCCCACCAGGCAGTGTACCTGACCGATGTAGTATAGTGTAGTGGTAAGTACGGGGGATTGATCGTTCTCCACAGGGAATAGTGTTCGTTAGGTATGAAAGACTACTCTAATAGGTCTAAGGGTTGAGGAAGATTCTTTTTTATGTTTTTATATTTTTATGAAAGCAAGTAAAATCTCGGGTTTGAAAGAGTGGGCGGAATTAGTTGCTAGTCAACTAACCCAAATTACTACGAATGCAAATAAAATAAATAACTGAAAATAAAAAGTTGGTGAAAACTTAAGTGTAGAGAAATGTGTTTACTTAGATTTCCTTACTCCCTAACTATCTTTTACCGGTTGATTAGTGTGTATTAGTTGCGTGGATGACGGGTGTATTCCTTAATACCAATCGTGGGGTGGCGTACGTACTTCCCCAACTCTACAAGCTCCTACTTCACTCCTATGTCGAGCCGGCTAGGAAGCTCCTAACATGGGATCACTAGAATTCGCTTGTGCATTAAATACAACCATAAAAACCTTTAGTACGCATTTGGTTCATGTTTCTTAAGACGTTCAAGCAAGTTACCGAATAGGAAGTTAGCCAATTTTCTTAAGCCTAACATAGATAAACAATCATCCAATACAACTAATAACACACTAATAACCAATAATCAATAGCTAGGTTTCATTAGATCTAAGCAAACACAAGATAAATCTAGCCTAACATGTTAAACAAAAGACAAGAACAAGATAAAATCAAACAACACATAGACATATTGAATGATTAATTGATAACTTATCTTTCAATGTAACATGGAAGATCTCAAGGCAAAAAGCCTTGAAAAAGATGCTAAAATCGTCTTAGGTTTTTCTCCCAAAAATTCCACACTAAGTTCCACACTTATGACAAAGAATTGCAAAACTATATATAGATTTTTACATCTGACGGCGTCACGTTATGGAGTGTGACGCCGTCACCTCGCCGCTTCTAGGGTTCCCGGATGACCTTCTTGACGCCGTCCCTCTTTAGCTCTCCAAAATCCGTTCTGGCTTATCAAGGCTTGACGCCGTCAGACCTTGAACGTGACGCCGTCCCTCTTTGAATTAAGCCGTGACGCCCTTGATCAGGTTAAAGCGTGACGCCGTCAGAATTCACATGCAATTTTCACTGGCTTATCATGAGTAAATTTCACATCCACCTTTTCTTGCCAAGCCATGACGCCGTCTGGAGTAAATCCTGACGCCGTCAAAGGTAACTTTCAGCCGATTTTTGAGACTTTGCCGTTTTCTTCACTTTTATGCTCCAAAAACGTCCAAAATGCCTCCTTTTCCAGATTTCTCCTCAAAAGTACCTAAAATGACAAAAGGAACGATTTAGGGCAATATTTGATCAAATAAATACGATTTAGGGCTTAAATGACCCCCTAAAAGCGGTACACTTTTCGCTTCATCAAAAAGGCAGTTAGAGTTAGCTCTAGAGTCGGGAAAGTTGAATCACCTAGTCAAAGACGTTCGTCAAAAAGGGAAGGGCACGCCAAAGAAGGATCTCCCGGCCAAAGACAAAATAATCAACATGGTCAGTGCAAGAACACAGCAGAAGAAGCGTAAGTCGAGAGAACATGAGGAAAAATGGATGAATGTCCCCATCACCTTTCCCCCCATACCGGCCGGAGACGTGTCCGACGAGCCGCTTATCGTCGAAGCCATGATGGAAGGATACTTGGTAAGAAGAGTGTTCGTGGACGAAGGTGCTTCGGTGGAAGTCATGTTTGAACACTGCTTTGATAATTTGAGCCCGGAAATAAAGTCCCGACTAAAGCAGACTCAGACGGATCTGCTGGGTTTCGCTGGACAAGTGACAAAACCGTTGGGAAAGATAGAGCTGGACGTATCATTCGGAGAAGGGGGATTATATAGAAGAACAACCATGAAGTTCACTGTCATACGTGCACCTTCGCCATACAATGTGATCCTGGGAAGGACTGGGCTAAGATTGCTGAGAGCCATTCCATCCACCATACATGCCATGATGAAGTTCTCAACCCCAAGGGGAATAGCTACTCTGAAAGCTCGGCAGATAGTTATTTCGGAATGCCGAAGGTTAGAGGAATCTCAGAAGGTTTCTTATGAACAAAGCGAGGGGCCAGCAGAGAAGGAGGTTGAAACGAGCGATCCAGAGGAAGTCATGGTAAATCCCGCTTACCCCGAACAGTTAGTAACCATCGGAGGCAGCTTATCGTCCGACTGCAAGAAGAAGCTCAAATCTCTCCTCAAGAAAAACATGGACGTTTTCGCCTGGACACCGGCAGACATGACCGGAGTGCCAAGGCGCATTGTTGAGCACGCACTAAATGCTAACCCCTCGGTGGAACCGGTATGCCAGAAACGCAGAGTGCTAGCTCCCGATCGAAGCTTGGCCGTAACGAAGGAAGTGGAAGAGTGGGTAAAAGCAGGAATTGTCCGACCGGTCAAATATCCCACATGGATCTCTAATCCTGTACTTGTCAAAAAATGTGACGGAAGCTGGCGCATGTGCATCGATTTCAAGAACATCAACTTAGCCTGCCCAAAGGACTACTATCCTCTGCCGGAAATTGATCTGAAGATAGAATCGGTTATGGGATTCAAATATAAATGCTTTCTGGATGCGTACAAGGGATACCATCAAGTCCAAATGTCAAAAGAAGATGAGGAGAAAACAGCCTTTTACACGGATCAGGGGACGTATTGCTACACCAAAATGCCCTTCGGATTAAAGAATGTCGGGGCAACATATCAACGCATGGTAGACACGGCCTTCCGATCGCAGATAGGACGGAACTTAGAGGCATATGTAGACGATATGGTTATCAAGAGCAAGGAGGAGAACGAAATGCTGGCCGACATCGCCGAGACATTTGATAACTTGAGAAGAATTAACATGAAACTGAATCCCAAAAAGTGTTCGTTCGGAATGGAGGAAGGGAAATTCCTGGGATATATGGTAACGTCCGAAGGAATCAGAGCTAATCCGAAGAAAATGAAAGCTTTGATGGACATGCAATCTCCCCGGACGTTGAAAGAAATGCAGAGCCTAAGCGGCAAGCTGGCAGCTTTGAATCGGTTCTTGGCCCGGTCAGCCGAAAGATCATTACCATTTTTTGAAACTTTAAAGAACATAACCAAAGAAAACAAGGAGCAGTACCGATGGACAGAAGACGCGGAGAACGCCTTTCAAGAAATGAAGAAGCTGATAGCGGATCTCCCATCTCTAATAACACCCATGCCCAAGGAAACACTCTACGTATACCTGGCGGCGGCTCAGGAGGCTGTTAGTGCAGTTCTTTTAACCGAAAGAAAGGGAAAACAACATCCGGTGCATTATGTGAGCCGGACACTTAGTGAAGCCGAAAGGAACTATGCTCCGATGGAGAAGCTAGCATTATCCCTACTGCACATGTCAAGAAGGTTAAGAAGATATTTCGAGGCACACCCGATCAAGGTGATCACCGATCAACCTATCAAACAGATACTTAACAAGGCCGAAGCTTCCGGAAAGTTGGCTAAATATTCTTTAGAGCTGGGAGCATATAACATCACCTACGAGCCTCGGAGTGCAATCAAGGGTCAAGTTTTAGCGGATTTTCTCTCAGAAACCCCCATTGGGGAAAATCCGGAGCGATATTTTAGCCAACCGGCCGTGAAGGTTGAAAAAGACAAAGTGGGGAAGTGGTTACTATATACCGATGGAGCTTCCAATAGTAAGGGTTCCGGTGCAGGATTGGTTCTGATAAGTCCGGACGGTGTGGAATACACTTATGCCCTTCGGCTAGATTTTGAAAGCACGAACAACGAGGCAGAATACGAGGCATTGCTGGCTGGGCTCCGGATAGCTGAAGGGATGCACGTAAAGAGTATTGATGTACGGGTGGACTCCAAGCTTGTGTCGAACCAAATAAATGGGGATTACGTAGCAAGCAACGAAAGCATGATCAAATATTTGGCCAAGGCAAAAGGATGTATAGCAAAGTTCCAGCACTTCTCCATCCGAAACATTCCCAGAGGGCAGAACCAAAAAGCCGACATACTAAGCAAGCTGGCTACAGTAGCATTTGATCACCTGACGAAGGAAGTATTAGTAGAAGTGTTGAGAGAAAGATCCACCGAAGGGAAAGAAGTTAACGACATAGTGGCCGAGGAGGGAGACAATTGGATGACTCCCATCATTCGATGCCTGGAAGAGGGAGTATGGCCGGAAGATCCAAACGACGCTCGAGCGTTGAGAATGAAGATCAGCCAATATGTAATGGAGGATGGAATACTATACAAGAAGGGCTATTTGGTTCCCATGTTGCGATGTGTTGGTCCGTTACAGGCGAATTATGTGATCCGGGAGATACACATGGGGGCATGCGGAATGCATCTGAAACCAAGATCCGTTGTGGCAAAGGCAATGCGGCAAGGGTACTACTGGCCAACTATGCACCGGGATGCTCGTAATGAGATTCAGAAGTGCGACTCATGTCAAATTCATGCCCCAATTCCGAAACTCCCAAAGACAACACTCACACCAATCATGGCTCCTTGGCCGTTCTATCAATGGGGTATGGACATCCTAGGTCCATTACCAGAGTCAGCCGATAGGATAAAGTTCATCATAGTGGCTATCGACTACTTCACCAAGTGGATAGAAGCCAAACCGCTGGCAAGGGTGACAGGAAAGGACGTGATAAAGTTTGTATGGGACAATGTAGTTTGCCGCTTCGGCTTACCGAGCGTAATCGTAACAGATAATGGAAAGCAGTTGGTCGATAACCCTTTCAAACAATGGTGTGAGAAGTTAAACATCCGGCAAATAAACACCGCCGTGGCACACCCACAGGCGAACGGCCTAGTGGAAAGAGCAAACAAAAGTTTACTGGAGGGAATTAAGACGAGGTTAGGTCGAACGAGAGCTGGATGGGTAGATGAGCTGCCAAACGTTTTATGGGCTTGCCGAACATCGCTAAAACAAAGCAATGGAGAAACGCCTTTCAGCTTAACGTACGGCAGCGAGGCAGTGATACCGGCTGAGATTGGCATGCCAACTCACCGGACGATGGTCATACGAGAGGGTATAGACGAAGATGATACGCGCCGGATCGAAGAACTGAACGAAAGGGAGATGCGTTTAAACTTAGACCTACTGCAAGAGAGAAGAGAAGAAGCAGCAATAAGGGAAGCACGATACAAAAAAAAGATGGAACAGTACTACAATAAGAAAGTCCGTCCGGTATCTTTCAGACCGGGAGATTTTGTCTACCGAAAAAATGAAGCAAGCAGAGCGGAAGACCAAGGCAAGCTAGGCCCGAAGTGGGAAGGACCCTACCGGGTTACCGAAGCATATCAATGTGGGTCCTACAAGTTGGAAACTATGGAAGAGGAAGAAGTACCTAGGAAATGGCATGCAATCAACCTAAGGAAATGCTTTCTTTAGGAACAAATATGTAAGGCTATGAGCCATTGTAAACGAATTCATTATGAAATGCTATATATTCTCCTCCGGGTTGAAGAGGAGAAAATTTTCCACATATTATTGCAAGCAAAGGCAAGGCAATCGCGCGGCTCCGGCGAGGATTAGCTACCCTCATCCGGCCCGCGCAGCCACAACCTAGCCGAGGCGTATCTGCCCCTAACGGCAAAACAATAAAGAATCTGCCGAGGCGTATCCGCCCCTAACGGAAAAACAATAAAGAATCTGCCAAGGCGTATCCGCCCCTAACGGCAAAAATAAAAACGATAAAGAATGTGCCGAGGCGTATCCGCCCCTAACGGCACTACAAAGTCCTTAGCATAAAAAGGCACATGCCGAGGCGTATCCGCCCCTAACGGCAATACAAAGTCCTTAGCATAAAAAGGCACATGTCGAGGCGTATCCGCCCTTAACGGCAACATAAAGTCGAAATAAAAAAGGAGTATACCGAAGCAACCACCCCTAACGGTAACGTTTGAATTTCGAAATAATAAAGAGGAATTGAATACATTCAATAAACAATACGACAAGCATAAAAAAATATATATATACGAAAAAGCATGTACATACACAGTAAACCAAACTTAGCAAAAATGAGTAAATCATCATTAGCAAAAAGGCCGGAATTGTAGCCTTCCGGCCATGACGAACTACAACTAGAAAATCTTAATAAAGGATGTTCATTACAAGATAACATAAAAGGCAGCCACAGACGGCGCATCAACAAACATTGCGGTACAAGGTTAGATAAAAGCTTCACAAGGCATCCGGAACAACCTGTATCCATAGTCAAAATGGAGGCAGTCCGGACCCATAAAAGAACAAACTCAAGATGCAGCATTCCCCTCGGTACTTCCATCAGCATTCTTTCCGGCAGTCTCTTCGGCATGCTCAATATTCTCTTCAACAGATTCAGCAATGTTAACCAAGCGACCCTGAACCATCACAAACCCTTCGGGCACAGACCCTTCGGCCACACCACTCCCACCACCAACACCAACGTTTGCATTCTCAGGAATAACATTCTTATCGGCAGACTCGTCGGCAGTTGAAGGGTTGGTTGATTCGGTGGGAGCAGGATCCGGATAGAGCTCCAGGATCTCAGCCATCGGCCTGTAGCAAGCACCACTAACCTTTCGGATATACGGGTACTCAGTGGCGAAAAGTTGGTCGAACAAAGCCCTATATTTTGTCTCGGCATCCAAATCTAGACCCTCAAAATCAGCTAGAATCTCGGCGGCTTGTTCCGGAGTGCGATCAACAGATACCCCACCTATAAACCCGGCATCGGACGAAAGGTTGAACGGGATGGCCAAAGATTGCTTGTACTCATGGCTGCCAAGAAGACGGCGGACCATTTCCGGCAGAAATTCTTTAATCACTCGGATGTGTTCCATATCAGTGGTACCTACCCGGACCGCCAAATCCTCTCTCTCTTTTCTCAATTCTTGGTTATCTCTCCGCTCTTCAGCCAACTGTTTCTTGATTCTATTTAACTCAGCCTCCAAAGACTTAAGCATCTCGCCCTGCCCCTCCTTCTCTTTCACCAGCTCAGAAACCCGTCCGGTTAGACTTTGGATTCTCAGCCCTCAACTTCTCTAACTTCGCAGGATCCTGTTGTTACACCCGTATCCCGATAAGGTACTAGTTATGTAAATATTAAATGTTGTATATCATAAGTCTTGTGATAGTAGTAGCTAAATAAGTAAATGTGAGGGCATATTAGAAAGAATAGAATTAGAAGGGCTAAGATTGCCATTTGGGCAAAGTTTATTTAGTAAATATTTATAGCTAGATTAGTTTAGAAAAGTCCAGGACTTTCTTCTTGGCCATTTGTGAAGATCGGCACATAAGAGAAAAAGAGAGGGAAGACTTCAAGCAAATCATCTAGCCCATTTGAGCATCAAGAAGTGATCAAGATTCACTAGAGAACCCTTAATTGTAATCTCTTCATCAAGTAAGTGTTCTTCCCCAAATTGTGAATTAGGGTTCATGTTTGATCATAATGATCAAGTGTTGATAATTTTATGATTAGCTAGTTAATTAGTCTCTAATTTGAGATGATTGTGTTATAGGAAGCAAATAAGAAGTGGGGAAGCTATTGTTAGTGTGATTGAGCTTAAGAATTAAGGTAAGTACATTGGTTATAGCATGTCTTTGTTAGCTTTATCATATTGTGGTATGATAATGGTTTATGTGTTAGCTTTATCATGTTTGTTTACATGATAATGGTGAAGGATAGGGTATAGGGTGCGTTAGCTAGTATGGATCCATTCTAGGTGTAGCTTAGTTAGTCGTTGGGCTAACTATGGGATGAGGTTCAACCTTACGGGTTGATCGTGTTTAGGCCGACTATGTTGGCGTGAGGTAAGTGCCCCTATATCGCTAGCTTAACTAGTGGTTAGACTAGTTATGGTTATATATGATGTTTAGCTTGTTATGCCATGTACTTACTAAGGGTTTCGCTTACGTGTTTAGTTTTGATGTTTTTCTTGATAGGTATCGAAGGATCGAGCAAAGGTAAGGATAAGGTGTAAGAGTTTATGTAGTAAGGGACCGTTCTCTTTTGGACCAAGCACATTGAAGTTGGAAGCCCTCAAGTGTTCTTTTGTGTCGTGGGTACACTTCTTTCGTATGGTCATTTTGTTAGTTTACGGTCTTGTGTTTATATGGAGTCTAAAGTAGAACTTGTATGGTTTAAGTACGCATTTAAGGGGTGTTTGGTATAAGCCTATTTCTACCCATTTTGAGATGATAACGGGTCATGTATGTATGAAATGCTTTTGATATGCTAAGTTGGTGGTTATGGTCAAGTTATTTGTGAATTGGTTGTAGTATAAATGGTTTGGTAGTGCAATGGGTCATTTGAGTATTTCGTGCATAATCCGCCCAATTTTGAGATACTACTACGGGTGGTCTAACGGATGATATTTTTGCATGAAAATAAGTTTAAGGTCATATTAAAGTATTCTGGAAAGTTTCGTCAAGTTTCGAGTCCGGGAGGTCGGGTTTCCAGCCGAGGCTGTTGATTGTGCATATTTTGATCAGTAGGGTCTGTCCAGGATTTCTGTGGTGCAGGGTAGATACGGCGCATCTCCTATGAGATACGGCGTATCAGGTGATGCGGCGCAACGTAGCCATTTCTTGTAAATTTCGGTCTCAGTGGGTCGATGCGGCGTATCTAAGTTAATAGATGCGGCGTATCATAGGTTTAGGATAATACGGCGTATCATTTCAGATTGATACGGCGTATTGTCTCTCAGCTTTGATGCGGCGTATCCTTAAAAAGGATGCGGCGTATCTAGGTCACAGAAGGGCTGTCTGTTTGTTTTAGAAAATGTTGGGTGAAATGTTTTGAAGGGTCTTCGATTCCATGTTTTTGCAAGCATGTTTAGAAGGTCAAATGTCATATGTTCTGGTCATTAATAGAAGAAATTGTATGAGTCCGTTTTCAGTCTTTCGTTTCCGCGTATAAAGTCAACATTTTTGGTAATAGTGGTCACGGGGCGTTACAACTTGGTATCAGAGCTTCGGTCTAAGAGATTTAGGATTTCCCCTTAGGATTTCCTAGACTTAGGCCTTGTGTAGACATGTGTAGTATCGGTGTTTGTTATTTGTGTATTGTTTGGGTGATTTCGGGAACACATATGTTAAGTATTTTTATGACTACGCCTGGCCACCGTAGTGATAAAAATATGACACATATGTGAGATTGAAATCATTTAGGCTATACATGGATGATAAACTCTAGGGTGTTTAGTGTAAGGGTAGATATGTCTTTCATGCATCGATTATGTATATGATTTTGTTTAATAGTGTGAATTGTTAATTTTCAGTCTAGTAGAAAGGATGGCGGCTATTCGAAATAAGGAGGTGTTAAGGACGACCTCCTTCCGCCATGATGATGATGATTCAAATGATGAGGGAAATTCTAGTAGTGTCAAGACAATACCACTACCGGAAAATCTTGACCCTAAAAGTTTTACGAAAGATGAGTTGAAAGAATTGGATGTGTTGGTGACTAATAGAGTAGGGAGGGCTATCGAAAATGTTATGCCTTACTATGTTGACAAAACAACCGAGAATTTGCGAAAGATAATTCAAGAAGAAATTGAGAAGGTTAAGAAGAGTGGAGAATTAGTGAATGACTCGAATGCTAGACCCGGTGTAGGGAAGGAGAAATCCACTTATCGTGACTTCACTGCTTGTGCTCCACCCACATTTACGGGGACTCTCGATCCGTTAAAGAGTTCTAGATGGATTACTGATATAGAAGGGGCTTTCCGTACGAGTCGTTGTGTAGAAGAGGATAAGGTGATTGATGAGTGTCTAAATACTCATCATTTTTGTCACATTTTATCTGCAAAATCATTTAAAAACATGCAGATATGCTTCAAAATGCAGAAAATATCATAAAATGTGTTTTTATATGATTCAGGAACAAAAAGATTGAAAACAAGTGAAAAACGAACAAAGTTTGCATAATTGTCATTTTCAGTCCCTGAAGTTTCACAAATTGGCAGAACTAGTCCCTGGTTATTCAAAACATGTTAAATATCATCAAAGGTCCTTGGGGATTTATAAGTTGTCAAGATTAGTCCTTTAAAGTTCAAGTTTTCAAAATTACAACTTTGGTCCCCCAAGTTTGAAAAATTGTCAAAATTAGTCCCCGGGTGTTTTAAAATGGAAAATCATGTTTTATAACCCTTGTACTATTCACACTTGGCAAGAAATACCCTTGTGATAACTTTGGAAAAATTACAGGTTTAGTCCTTGGATTTTCAGCAAATTACAACATTGGTCCTTATGTTTAACTATAACAAAATCCGGATCCAAATAATACCCCAAAATCCAAATCCTTAAATCCAAATAACTAAACCCAACTACCCACAACCCAACCCACATTTAATATAAACCCAGCCCACTACCTAAACCTTTGACCCGACCCACCCTTTTTATTTAAATAAAAAGTTTGACTCGGTCAAACCTCTTATCCCTTCTTCTTTAAACCGCCTAAACAAAACCAGTCATCACCCCCACCTCACCATTTTCCACAGCTGTCTCACCACCTCATCCCCCCTCCTAAACACGTTACCTAACATGCCAAACGCAATAAATGTTTCTTCCCCACTCCCACTAGCTAAAACAGATAAATACACCACTTGTCCTGTTTTCCCGCCAAAAGTGGAAATGGATGACTGAGATCAAATGGAAGCAATTCAATGGTGGGGATATGATCAGGATGTCGACAAAGGGTTATCCCACTTTAATTTTGTATATATAGAATGCAATGTAGCTCAAATAGAGCAAGTAGGTAAAAGTAGCATAATCGTATTTTCATTTCCAGTAGCAATAGTTTGTAATTTCGAATTTCATCAATCAATACAAAGTAATCTTAGTGTGTTTATTGTTGTTCTTTGATTATTTGTCAGTAGTTAATGATAATGCAAGTTTTCTGATTTTCATATGTTCTGAGAATTTGAATCTTGTTAAGTAGTAATTGAAACAATTTCTCAGTTGTTTCTAATAGCTTATGCAAGCTTTATATAGCTTGTGGTAAGTTTATTATAGTGTAATTCTGTTCTAATTCAAGATTTGAAGAAAAGTCAACCAAAGTCAAAGAAGCAACCAAATAAGCTATTCTGGGGTTAAAAGCTATTCAGGAAGGCTTGTGTTGGTTTTCTAGCTTGTGTGAACAAGCTAGGAGTGGTTCTAGTCCTTGGTTCTTTGTTTCACAGCTTTCTCAGTTGTAAGCTTGTTTTCAATATTAGCTTAATTTTGCATTCTACTGTATAAGTGCTTATTTCATCTTATTATTATTATTTCTTGCTCATAAGTAGTTTGTGATCATACTTGATCTATTTCATCAGTAGTTTAATAGCTTTGTCATTACTTTACTTAAAAAACTTAAAAAAGACCAAAAAATAGCCATATTAGCATAAGCTTATTAGACTGCTTATATTTCTGATAAAAGTTGCTTATTAGTGTTTACATAAGTTAGTTAACCAGTAAAATTAAGGCTTATAGTTTAAAATATGGTGTTTCCTTTGTAAAAATCTAGACAGTCCATTGTTAAGGACTGTTTGGTTTAAATCAGTCAAAAGGTCAAACATAGGATTACTGTACATTTGCCTTATTCCCAACTTTGAACCAGCTTATCTTAGCCATAAAAAGCTGTTTCCAAGTTCTCATTAGCCATTTAGATAAGAAACCAAGTTTTGCTTTGGCTGTGGGATTTTCAGTCCATAAATAGGCCAAATAAGCCTCAGCAAGCCACAAGCTCATTTTGGCCTTGGTTTTGGTTTTCCTGAGTCACAAGTAGTCCATTTAGAAGTAATCAAAAGTTGGTTAAGGTTGTCTTTGGCTTGTGCATTTTCTGCACAAACTCTGCATAACACATACACCACAGCAGACTCAGTGTTTTTGGCATCTGATCTTGGGTCCAATTGGACTTCAATTGATTAGTTTGTGATAGGGCTTTTCATATTTCTATATAGTCAGTAGTATAGGGTAGGTTTTGCCCCCCTTAAGTTGCCTTTAAACAGCTTATTTGAGTGCTTAATCTAGTCTGCAAGTAGCGGTACTTTCCTGAATTTTCTGTATAAACTTTGCAACAGCCAACTGCTTATCTTGTTAATTCCTTGTGCTTATTTGTAGTTTTAAGTTTTTCTGTGCTTAATTAAGTTGTTTTAACCATTCCTGAGCTTTTGGGAATTTTTGGATAACTTTAGCTTATTTTTGGGCTTATTGCAAACTGCTTATCTGCCCAAATCAGCCTATTAAGCTTTGATAACTTTTGATTTTAATTTTCCTAGCTTTTTAATAATATTTTAGATTTATCTGTAAAGTTTCATAATTTTCTGAATAGTTTTGATATTTTTAATCTTTTTAATTAGTTTAAAATAGTAATTAAATCATAATAAATAGAAAAATAATCAGAAAAATATAAATTTTAATTTTCATAATTTTCTTTTGTCATTTATAATCTAGGAAAAATATAATTACATTTTTAGATCTTAAGAAAAACCAAAAATAGAAATAAAGTGATAGCTTCTATTTAATAGAATTTATCTTTTTAAATTTTAATTAAGTAATTTTCATTTTTATAATTTTCTTAGCTTTTTCTCATCTTATAATATTTTTAGAAAAAGTTTTAGAATTTTCTTTGTTCATTTAGTATTTTTTATAAATTTAAATAGTTTAATAAGTAATTAAATAAATAAATAATTAATAATAATAATTAAATAAAAAGTGTTAAAAAATATAATTTAAGTTTTTAAATAAGTTTTAAGTCATTTTACATTTTTAGGTTTTAAATTTCATAAATTTCAGTTTTAGTCCCATTTTAGCTTTCCCGTTACGCGTTTTAGTTTATTTTTATTCGCGTTTAATTTTCTTGTGCATATCTGTTTTTTATTTGTTATTTAGAATTGTTAAAAAGCAAAATCAAAAATATCTAATCATCAATCACTCTAATCCTAGCTTTTCACAGTTGCCCATTCACACCTCGTTGGGAAACGACCCAGGTAATCACTTGCCTGGTTTCACACTACACACGAGTATTCGTTCTGAGACTGTTTATATTTATATATACGTTTTCAGACGGATCAGTGAACTTTTCTACTAATTACCTTCGTGAATGGGCTAAAGTATGGTGGGAAGGCAAGGCAAACGAGAAGGGTAGTGCTTGGAGAGAATCGTGCACGTGGGATCAATTTAAGGAAGTGTTCATGAAAGAGTATGCTCCCGCGAAGGAAATTGATAAAATAAGAGAAGCTTTTCATTCTCTTGTGCAAACTGATGAATCGGTAAATGAGTTGTGGGGAAAGTTTTGTGACATGGTACAATATTGCCCGGAGTATCTTAATAATGAGAGGCTTAAAGTTGACAAATTTCAAAGGATGCTCAAGGATGAAATTCGTACGATAGTGTCACCTTTCAAATGCACCGACATGGAGGATCTTCTAAGCAGGGCACGTACTCGTGAGGCAGACTTGGATAGAATGAAAGGCAAAGAGAAGAAGGATTTAAAAAGAAAGCAAGATCATCCATCACCGTTTAGTAAGCGAGGCAGGTTCGATTTCACAAGGAGGGACAACTCGGGAAAGTTACCTCCTAAGTGTAATAGGTGCGGTAAGAACCATGTGGGAGAATGTAAATTCGGGATGAAGGGATGCTATAAATGTGGGGATACTAGTCATATTAGCAAGGATTGCACCAAGCCTTTGATAATATGTTATGGGTGCAACGAAGAAGGACATAAGATAAGTGAATGTCCTAAGGCCAATCCCAAGCAAGCGAAGCCGTTTAAACCGATTAAAGGAGAAAAAGTTGAAGTTCCGAGGCCTACAGCTCGTGTGTATCAGATGAGTGTCGAAGAAGCGAAGTCGG
This sequence comes from Artemisia tridentata subsp. tridentata, assembly GCA_021014915.2. NCBI lineage: Eukaryota > Viridiplantae > Streptophyta > Magnoliopsida > Asterales > Asteraceae > Artemisia > Artemisia tridentata. The sequence goes on along the minus strand of CP139506.1, from coordinate 28,320,436 downwards.
GTTCAGATGTTGTCACAGGTATAATTCTCGTTAATTCTAAGCCCGCTCGTGTTTTATATGACTCGGGTGCAAGCGTGTCCTTTGTATCTTATAACTTTAGTAAAGAATTGTCCACTCCGTTAGATAAGCTTCCCGTGCCTGTAGAAGTTGAAATCGCCGATAGTAAAGTTGTGGTAGTATCCAATGTGTATCGTGATGTAGAAATAGAGATCGATGAGAATGTTTTTAGGATCGATTTAATTCCCATAATGCTTGGAGAGTTTGATATTATTGTTGGCATGGATTGGCTTAGCAACCACAATGCCGCCATTCTATGCAAACAAAAGATCGTTAGAGTTGTGAATCCTAGTGGTCGAGAAATGATGATTTATGGTGATAAGAGGGAAGGCGAGTTGAAACTTTGTTCCGTAATGAAGGCTAGAAAATATTTATCACGTGGTTGTCTCGCTTTTATGGCACACGTGGTAGATACGAGTTTTGAGAAGAAAAATATCGACGATGTTCCGATTGTTAATGAATTCCGTGATGTATTTCCGGAAGATTTGCCGGGTATTCCGCCCGACAGACAAGTTGAGTTCCGTATTGATCTTGTTCCGGGTGCTACTCCTATTGCTAAAACTCCTTATCGTCTTGCTCCATCCGAAATGAAGGAGTTAATGAGTCAACTCCAAGAGTTACTTGACAAGGGTTTTATTCGCCCAAGTAGCTCACCATGGGGAGCTCCGATTCTGTTCGTTAAAAAGAAAGACGGTAGTATGCGGATGTGCATTAATTACCGTGAATTGAACAAAGTCACGGTGAAAAATGTATACCCCTTACCAAGAATTGATGATTTGTTTAATCAACTTCAAGGTGCGAGGTGGTTTTCAAAGATTGATCTTCGTTCGGGCTATCATCAGTTAAAGGTTCGAGAAGAAGACATTTCTAAGACGGCTTTTAGAACCCGTTATGGACATTATGAGTTTACGGTTATGCCATTTGGTCTCACGAACGCGCCTGCGGTTTTCATGGATCTCATGAACCGTGTATGTAGACCAATGTTGGATAAATTTGTTATAGTGTTCATCGATGATATCCTTATCTATTCTAAGAGTAAGGAAGAGCATGAATTACATCTTCGAGAAATTCTTGAAACGTTGAGAAAAGAAAGATTATATGCTAAGTTCTCAAAGTGCGAGTTTTGGTTGCAAGAAGTTCAGTTCCTTGGTCATGTTATTAATCCCGATGGTATTAAAGTTGATCCGTCAAAAGTTGAAGCCGTGATGAATTGGCAAGCGCCGAGAAACGTTGGTGAAATTTGAAGTTTTCTAGGACTCGCGGGTTATTATAGACGGTTTATTCAAGACTTCTCCAAAATCTCATCCTCGTTAACCGAACTCACCAAGAAGAATGTTCCTTTTGTGTGGGGCGAGAAGCAAGAAGAAGCCTTTCGTACTTTACGAAAGAGGTTGTGTGAAGCTCCGATTTTAGTGTTACCGGAGGGAACCGAAGACATGGTGGTCTATAGTGATGCATCTTATTCGGGCCTTGGATGCGTTTTTATGCAAAGGGGTAAAGTGATTGCTTACGCTTCCAGACAACTAAAGAAGTACGAAGAGAAATATCCGACTCATGATCTTGAATTTGCGGCCGTAGTCTTTGCCTTGAAGATTTGGAGGCATTATCTATATGGTGTGAAGTTCATAATTTACACCGACCATAGAAGTCTTCAGTATTTCCTTGATTAGAAAGATCCGAATATGAGGCAACGTAGGTGGTTAGATTTGTTGAAAGATTATGATTGTGAAATTCGCTACCATCCGGGTAAGGCGAATGTTGTAGCGGATGCTCTAAGTCGTCAGGGCCGAAGTGATGTTACGCGGATTCACTCCTTGAGAATGATTGTCACCTCTGATCTTTTTGAGAGAATTAAGTTAGCTCAGGAGGAAGCGTTAAAAAAAAGAGAATCAAGAGAAAGAACGTATCACTTCTCACATTCCTCATCTCGAGGAAGACAGTAGAGGGATTAAGACACGGTATGGGAGAGTTTACATTCCTTTTCGAAGTGATATTAAAGAATTACTCATGGAAGAAGCTCATAAATCGAAGTATTCTATTCATCCGGGAGCTACGAAAATGTACCTTGATTTGAAAAGAAACTATTGGTGGCCGGGTATGAAAAGAGATTGCGTGAAGTATGTGGAAAGATGTTTAACTTGTTTGAAAGTGAAAGCCGAACACCAAAAGCCATACGGAAAAGTCCAACCCTTAGACATTCCAGTTTGGAAGTGGGAGAAGATTACTATGGACTTCATCACGAAATTTCCAAAGACGAAAAAGAAGAATGATACCATTTGGGTAGTAGTCGATCGTTTGACTAAGAGTGCGCATTTTATTCCAATTAGGGAGAATATGCCTGTTCATAAGTTAGCGAAGGTTTATGTTAATGAGATAGTCGCGCGTCACGGGGTACCTATATCTATAGTCTCCGATAGAGACGGGCGTTTCACTTCAAATTTTTGGCAAGATTTCCAAGAAGAGTTAGGTACGAAACTTCATATGAGCACGGCTTTTCATCCTCAAACCGATGGGCAAAGTGAGAGGACGATTCAAACTTTAGAGGATATGCTTCGAGCTTGCATGATTGACTTTGGAGGTAATTGGGACGACCATTTACCCCTAGTTGAATTCGCCTACAATAATAGTTATCATGCTAGTATAGGCATGCCACCCTATGAGATGCTCTATGGAAGAAAGTGTAGGACGCCCGTATGTTGGGAAGAAGTGGGAAGGAGGGAATTGGCTAGCACGGATATAGTGTTGGCAACGACGGAAAAGGTCGAGATGATTCGAGCAAGACTTAAGGCGGCACAAGATAGATGGAAAAGTTATGCCGATAATCGAAGAAGGCCAATAGAATTTGAGGTAGGTGATATGGTTATGCTAAAAGTTTCTCCATGGAAGGGTGTTTTTAGGTTTAAAAACAAAGGGAAATTAAGTCCGCGGTTTATAGGGCCGTTTAAAATCTTGAAACGTGTTGGCGAGGTGGCTTATGTGTTGGAATTGCCCGAAGAAATGAGAGGTATTCATAATACCTTCCATGTGTCGTACTTGAGGAAATGTTTAGCGGATGAGGCTAGTGTGGTCACGTTAGACGATATAGAAATTGATCCGGAATTGATTTCGCAAAAGGATGAACCGGAAGCAATCTTAGGAAGGAAAGTGAGGCAACTTCGAAACAAAGAAATTCCGTTAGTGAAGGTGCAATGGAGACATCATAAAGGTACGAGCATTAGATGGGAACTAGAGGAGAAGATGAGGAAGGAGTATCCTCATTTATTCTAAGCGTAGATTTCGAGGACGAAATCTTATTTTAAGGAGGGGAGAATTGTTACACCCGTATCCCGATAAGGTACTAGTTATGTAAATATTAAATGTTGTATATTATAAGTCTTGTGATATTAGTAGCTAAATAATAAATGTGAGGGCATGTTAGAAAGAATAGAATTAGAAGGGCTAAGATTGCCATTTGGGCAAAGTTTATTTATTAAATATCTATAGCTAGATTAGTTTAGAAAAGTCCAGGACTTTCCTCTTGGCCATTTGTGAAGATTGGCTCATAAGAGAAAAAGAGAGGGAAGACTTCAAGCAAATCATCTAGCCCATTTGAGCATCAAGAAGTGATCAAGATTCACTAGAGAACCCTTAATTGTAATCTCTTCATCAAGTAAGTGTTCTTCCCCAAATTGTGAATTAGGGTTCATGTTTGATCATAATGATCAAGTGTTGATAATTTTATGATTAGTTAGTTAATTAGTCTCTAATTTGAGATGATTGTGTTATAGGAAGCAAATAAGAAGTGGGGAAGCTATTGTTAGTGTGATTGAGCTTAAGAATTAAGGTAAGTACATTGGTTATAGCATGTCTTTGTTAGCTTTATCATATTGTGGTATGATAATGGTTTATGTGTTAGCTTTATCATGTTTGTTTACATGATAATGGTGAATGATAGGGTATAGGGTGCGTTAGCTAGTATGGATCCATTCTAGGTGTAGCTTAGTTAGTCGTTGGGCTAACTATGGGATGAGGTTCAACCTTACGGGTTGATCGTGTTTAGGCCGACTATGTTGGCGTGAGGTAAGTGCCCCTATATCGCTAGCTTAACTAGTGGTTAGACTAGTTATGGTTATATATGATGTTTAGCTTGTTATGCCATGTACTTACTAAGCGTTTCGCTTACGTGTTTAGTTGTGATGTTTTTCTTGATAGGTATCGAAGGATCGAGCAAAGGTAAGGATAAGGTGTAAGAGTTTATGTAGTAGGAGACCGTTCTCTTTTGGACCAAGCACATTGAAGTTGGAAGCCCCCAAGTGTTCTTTTGTGTCGTGGGTACACTTCTTTCATATGGTCATTTTGTTAGTTTACGGTCTTGTGTTTATATGGAGTCTAAAGTAGAACTTGTATTGTTTAAGTACGCATTTAAGGGGTGTTTGGTATAAGCCTATTTCTACCCATTTTGAGAAGATAACGGGTCATGTATGTATGAAATGTTTTTGATATGCTAAGTTGGTGGTTATGGTCAAGTTATTTGTGAATTGGTTGTAGTATAAATGGTTTGGTAGTGCAATGGGTCATTTGAGTATTTCGTGCATAATCCGCCCAATTTTGAGATACTACTACGGTGGTCTAACGGATGATATTTTTGCATGAAATTAAGTTTAAGGTCATATTCAAGGATTCTGGAAAGTTTCGTCAAGTTTCGAGTCCGGGAGGTCGGGTTTCCAGCCGAGGCTGTTGATTGTGCATATTTTGATCAGTAGGGTCTGTCCAGGATTTCTGTGGTGCAGGGTAGATACGGCGCATCTCCTATGAGATACGGCGTATCAGGTGATGCGGCGCATCTCCTGTAGAGATGCGGCGCAACGTAGCCATTTCTTGTAAATTTCGGTCTCAGTGGGTCGATGCGGCGTATCTAAGTTAATAGATGCTGCGTATCATAGGTTTAGGATAATACGGCGTATCACTTCAGATTGATACGGCGTATTGTCTCTCAGCTTGATGCGGCGTATCCTTAAAAAGGATGCGGCGTATCTAGGTCACAGAAGGGCTGTCTGTTTGTTTTAGAAAATGTTGGGGGAAATGTTTTGAAGGGTCTTCGATTCCATGTTTTTGCAAGTATGTTTAAAAGGTCAAATGTCATATGTTCTGGTCATTAATAGAAGAAATTGTATGAGTCCGTTTTCCGTCTTTCGTTTTCGCGTATAAAGTCAACATTTTTGGTAATAGTGGTCACGGGGCGTTACACCTGTTCGGCACACTTTTCGTGGACAGCTGTAAGAGTGTTATACTGATCGAGTAAAGTCTCAAACCGAAGAAGGATGTCCGCTTGCGCAACGGTGCCCTTACCGAGCAGCATCCATGCGCGACTACAAGCATCGTCATCACTCAAATTCATCAAGTATTGTTCCTCCCGGGGAGTCGCCAAATGTGCCATCATCTCCCGGCAGACGGAGGACCCAGTCAGACGGGCATCTGTCCTAACGGACCAGTTGGGCATGAAAATCTCCCCGGAACTAGACTCATCGTCACCCATCTCACCCATTTCATCCAGACCTTCCAAGTTCTCTATCCTTTTCCCTCGGCCGTGAGGAGCGAGGGGACTCCCTGCAAAAAGAAACAGAGATCAAAAAACACGTAAGAAAAAAAATATATATATACGTACATGTGTAATAATAAAAAAGAAAAGCAAGAGAATAAGAAGAAGGGTGCTCAACTCACCATCTTGACCGGACACAAATTGGCTACTCGCCCCTTCCTCTCTCTCAGGATCCTTAGCAGACGGGTCCGGAGGGAAGGAGCGGAGTGGATGGGGTGCCGGAACGTGACCAGAAGAATCCAAGTCAATGAAGGATACGTCAGCAGCAGGTTTGTTCTTCTTAACTGGGCGAGAAGAAAGGCCTCCACCGGAAGGACGTTTACCAGTACCACTCCCTCCGGCTCCTTTGCCTTTCGCCTTCTCCGCCAAACGGGCAGCAGCTTCATCCTTCTTTCTCTTCGCTTCTAAAACCTTTTCATTGGGTACCTCTACGGCCTTCATCACAGGGGTTTTCTCCGGAATCTCAGCATTGGACCGAGCAGGCTCAACCACATGCAACGGTAGAACTTGCCCCTCGCGGAGCTTATCCCCCTTAACCATACCAGCCCCCTTTCAACGCTCCGGCTTGCGTAGATACTCGGACATTGTCAAAGCTGCAAGTAAACAAGTCAAGAATATATACATCACAAAAAAATATATATAATAAATAATAATAATAGATACAATAACATAAAAAACAAGAAGAGGAGGGCTATACCCTCTCCTTCGGCATCCCTAAGCGCCGCCCGGAAACCGGGATACTCCCAATAAGATGATAATCCAAGTGCGTAATGAAAACCCCTAGGAATTTGGATGAGGTCAATCACATGCTCAGCAAGCCTGTCGGCATCCTCCACTGAAAACTCCCCCCTCGGAAAGGGGTCTGAAATATCTGAATGATGATGTCGCCACGGCATGGCGAAGGGAATAGCTCTTCTGTCTATCAAAAAGAACTTCTTCTTCCACCCTTTCAATCCGGTTAAAATCTCATTGAAACAAACTCTTCTTTCCTTCCCTCCCCTCTTCTCGAATGAAAACCACTCACCCTGTTTACTCAGCTTGTAAAACGCTCGGAAAAGGGGAGTCGTCGGGGCAATATGTAAACTCCTACAATATACTTCAAATAAAGTGGCCCGGTGTAAACCTAGCGGAACCATCTGGGAAATATGGACTTGCCAATGCTTGATGACGTCCAGCAAAAATTCCGAGAAAGGCACAGTGATACCACCTTCGGCGAAATCCTCTAAGTACAATCCTATGGCGTCGGGAGGTATTTGATCTATCGTCATGTCAGCTGGTGGAAGTCTCGGATGAAGATCTTCCGGAATATGATATTCCATTAGCAACATGGTCAGATCCGTCTCATCCATTTTGCTGGTATACTTTCGCATATCAAACTTTGGAATAAAACTTTCAGCTTCCGGAAAGTCATCTTCCCGGGAGGAAACGGACCGGCGGGACATTGCTTAACCGAAGGATGCAGAGTATAGCCGAACAACAAACGATAATAAGACAAGAATAGCGAGGAACGTACCTTTAACTTGGACGAACGACGAAACGAACAAACGAAAAACGGGAAAAAAGACGAACGAGTAATGTGTCAGAGGTAAGAAATAAATTACGGTGGTTGAAATGAAATAAATGCGGCTATTTATAGGCAACAAAGAGAGGGTGCGAAACGTCGCGTCGTGTCAGACGCTGACGTGGCACCATATTATCCACACGATGACGCACATCCCACGTGTCATGATCTCAAAAATACGGTAAAAACGGCGGCGCTCAATTAAACGAACACAATAATGGCTTTTGGCGTTTTGCACATGAGCAGCGGTAAAGAAGCCCCGTCCGGCTGAACACGTCGGCAAGCCGGAAGGCGAAAAACTAAAGTATCACACTATCGCCACGCGATACTATGATACTGGGGGGGACATGTCGGCGTATATGGCCGACTGGCCCTAGCCGAACGACCATACAGGCCGTTCGGATTAATGAATAATTCCAGAACAAGTCAAAACTTAGAACATGTGATTCCGAAAGGATCCATCCTATCGGACTCCCATGTCCGAACGGACGTCATGTCCGAACGACCCGTTTGAGCCGTTCGGACCAACGGTCATCTCCAGATCAGGAAGTCAACTTTGATATTAATAGTGTGTGACAGAGCTGCAGTAACTATGTCAGGTCAGGAAAAAGGCCCCAAACAGAGTAAGTTCCAGGTGACGCCCAAAGCGGTCGTCAGTACATTTGGACACATCCGATGGAGACAAAAAAGGGACTACTATATAAAGGAGCAGTTCCTACAGTAATGGTAACTCACTTTTACACACAGTACTTAATCTACAAAACACACTTATTATCTTACCTTCATATATTTACTCTCACGCCGGAGTTTGGTCCTGGGGTCACACCCGGGGCGAGACTAACGCGTCTACTTTCTTAGCAGATATCCGAAGGACTTGACGGACTCAAGGCCGAAGGATCTTTTGAAGAATCACCTCACCTGCAGAAAAATACTTAAACATTACCAATATGAGCCCGTTTAAACAATATCCACAACTTAAATGCTTGTTGACAAACGAGCAATCTATTTTAAAGGCTAAAAGCTAAACGCTCCAAGAAGCTAGTTGTCATACATGGACATAACAAGCTACTCAAGCACAAGTGGATATTTCTCGGTTGTAAGTCTATGTTGGATTACTTTAACGAATCAGAAGCCAAGCTTAAAGAAATAGTACACTCAGCTCGACTCGCTTAACTATTTTGAGCTGTGAACGAGTCGAATGTGCCTATTTACTTAGTAGATTTAAGAGGAACCTATGGATTCACTTACGCGCATATAGTTCAAGCTAAATGACTTGACTCGTCAATACCTTTATATACGGTTACTTAGGAGTTTGTCGCCCAATGTTGTATGTTTGCAGTGATGGTTATTTTTTCTAATGGATTTGTGAATATTTTATTGAAAATAGTTTAGAATCATCATCAATAATTAGGTACTCTATCACTTATATATACCCTTTATGTTTTATATAACTTTTAGCTGCATAAAACTTTTTAACAGAATTGGGTTACTTCGCAGGGATACACAATTACAGACCTTCTCAAGCTTTGATGGTAAGGAAGCTGCTTTACGGGAACAATTCAAAGAGTATATGGGCACATTCATGTGAAGAATTGGAAGGTTCAGCTTATATTCCAGCTTCAGGACTGATGTACTTCAATAAACTAACATAAGTTAATTACTTAAAATCTTATTGGTTTAAACAAAGATCTTACGATGATGTTGACTAAATTTGCTAAACTAAAGGCATTGCAAGTGAAAGATATCATTACAGCTACTGATGGCACTAGGAAGGTAAGCATAGTCATTCTACTCATTGCATGTTTATATGTATATAGGTTTAAACAAAGATCTTACGATGACGGGACTGTTTGGACTTATGTTTTAAAAGTTGAGGATCTTCTCATTAATGATAAAATCTCAGGAGGCTGCAGATTTTGTTTACATTGGATGATGGATTGGTAATAGAGACGGTCATCATACCTAATGGTGATAGGGGGAGAAACACGGTGGTGTTTCAAGTCAAGTGGGCTGTGCGATGAACTGCCAATTTTGCTTCACTGGCAGGCAAGTTTTCCTTCTTATCTGTGTGTAAATGATGTCAGTCTTTTTAAGTACCACCAATTTCATTGTTTATACAATAAGTGAGCATTTTCCTGAAATATAAAAGTTTTGTTTTTCAGGATGGGTTTGAAGAGAAATCTAACCGCAGCTGAAATAGTTGAACAAGCGGTCACGTCTATTTACGAGTGAAGTTGGTCCTATCAGAACTGTTGTTTTTATGGTACGTATGCTATTATGTATGTGATAAATCTGATATTAGCAAATTGGAATGATACGAAAAAAAAAAAAAAAAAAAAAAAAAAAAAAAAAAAAAAAAACCTCAGTCTTGTACTATATAAGTGTTGGCGGGTTAAAATCAAAGTAGATTGTTTGACATTATAAGTCAATGTAGAACAAGGAAACTAAATAGAGAATGAATGGTGTATTGAAATTGACTAGTTTCTAATTTACATGTAGGGGATGGGTGAAACACTTCAAAACGTGGATAATGTGATAAAAGCTGCAGATATAATGGTTGATGAGCAAGGTCTTCATTTCAGCCCAATCAAGGTTACCATTTCAATCAGTGGGCTTGTACCCCAGTTAAAGCGCTTTCTTCGCGAGTCTAAATGTGCATTAGCCGTTAGTCTCAATACTACAACTGATGAAGTAATATTCTTGATCCATTTAGTTACTAAAATTTTGAATTCCTTAGAGTTGGCATTTTCGACCCATGTACTTATAAATGGGCCACTATTAGTTGTGTTTTTTAATTTATCATCTGCAATTATCTCATAGGTTAGGAACTGGATCATGCCCATCAATCGGAAGTACAATTTGAAGATACTTCTTGAGACCCTTCGTGAAGAACTGCGCTCAAAACATAAATATAGTGTCCTATTTGAGTATGTTTTGCTTGCTGGAGTCAACGACAGGTTATAACAACCAACCCTTAAATCCATTCTTTATAGAATACTTATTGTTAATTATGATTACAGAAACAGTTTTGTTACCATCTTTTAGAATCGTACTTCTCCGAAAATGCTCAATATTAACCTATATCCAAACACCTCTCGAAGTAAAACCTATATGAAACATATGTCTCTGTGTGTACATGTTTCTGTTTATCATATCCGTACATAATCTTTCGTTAACAAATTAAAACAAGTTTTGCTTTTATGTGAACAGATACCACCTGTCCTTGTAACAACTTCATTTTTCTAGACAACTTTGACTATCAATGGCGTACTATATAAAAGTATAAAGAATGACAAATTCTTAACTGAGCTTAAAAACATGCTTATGCATTATATTTTCCGTATGAGCTATGGATGTGATTTTAGTATATTACTCATTTTATTTTAAACTTACATCGCATATATACATATAAACATGCAATGAGTATTTCTAGGGTTAAATTTGTAATTTGACGTACGCCCTGGTTTCCTTGGTCTTCTATTTTTCTATCTTCAAAACTCAAGAACACAACATGTAAGCTCGAGTTTGACTTATGATCTTCAAGTTTTATGATCAACCTTGATGTAAGCTTCACTTGACAAACTCGAATCATTAATTTACCAGCTAACCCAGTTTCGACTCCTGGAAAAATTCATGTAGTGTTAACTCAACTTTGTTTGAATGACATTATTTCTCATTTGAACCAAATTATATTGAAATTATTTCGGTTTTCAACTCTTTGATCAAGTGAACTTTTTAAAAACATATAGCTTCTCAAACTATAGCCAAAGGTCGGTTTTGAGTCTCGTCATGTCCTGAACTTGATCGATTTCATGTACTTTATGTAAACGTGATTAATAATCATTCGGACGCTAGCTGCTAGTTCCATTGTTTTCAAAAATTCTCACTATGAATAGATGAGTCTTTTTAATCAGATACACTTTTTACAATATCGGTACACATTCAATACATCTTAATTTTCATTAAAAACATTACGTACACTTGACATATATATGTTTCGACAACCTTTGATGATCATATACCTAATAGAGTAATAAAATATGTTTCGACAACTACAGAATATAAACACACTATTGAACAAAATGTAAACTGACTTAGAGATATTGATTCTGAATCTTGCAAAGTTTTATGAAGGATCAGAATATATTGTTTTTTTTAGTTTTATACATGCCACGTGGTTGAGTAAGATGTATCTACATAACGACTCTATTTGAGAAAATCCTGTAATGACTTATTAGACATATATACTCGGCATACCATCTATGGTTAGTAATGATAGGAGTCTGCAGTTACAGGTACAAGGAAATAAAATTGCAGAGTTTAATGAGGCAGGTAAAATTGGTGATCACAAATTCACAACCATATAAAATATAAGATAAAACTAAAGTGCCAATATTTAATATGATCTTAGCTAAAGATATAATACACCATGTAAGAAACCATTAAACATATGTTACTAAAAACATATCTTCCACACAATCATGGATTGGATCTATAATGTGAAAGTCGTAAAACAAAGAAAGAAACAAAGAAGAAGCCAAAATTCATGCCGGAATCATCCACAAGATCAAAGAATCTAAGGATCTCCCTTGATTCATTGATTAATCAAATAGGAAGTTATAAGCGAATGCCAAATATTATGTCCCAAGTAAAGAGTAGATAATGAAATAACATCATTCATATTGCTGGCGATCGCCATGGGGAGATACAAGGCTCTTCACGAATACATGCTCATCGTAATTATAATTACATTCCGAAATTGTGGATAACCGGATATGAGCATAATCGTAATGACGTATCAAGAAATCCTCTTGTGGAGTGTAATCGATTGTTGTTTTGTGTGCGTCATAACCTGGTGGTGGTAAAATTTGTTCCCATGACTCTTGTACATTGTAGCTTCTCATTACCCATATCTCGATATCCTCATTTTTACTGAAGTTTATATTTGGTCTAGCAAAGATGCATAGACAGTCTTTCATAGTCCCCAAATTCCAATCTGATCGACGCAATTTTGGTTGTGGGATTTCTTTAAAGACCTCTTTGGATAAATCAAAGGAAACAATTACTTGCTTTTTATTTCGAGAAGTAATCCAGTGAATCGCCCCATTGCATAAGATACCATTCCCCTTCAAATATTCATAGTCCGATTCTAGAGCAACTGATCTCCAAACATATGATTTCATCGTTAACACTTTAAAAACATACTTGTAATGGCGTCCATCAGTCATGAACCCTATTACAACCTTGTAATCATCTATGGATGAATCATAGCCAAAACCTGACACAAGTGCTGACCTACTAACTCGATACTCTTCAGGAGTATTTCCTAAAACTTTCACCTCGCGAGTAGAGGGATTAACGACTAAAAACTCAAAAACTTTCACCTCGCGAGTAGAGGGATTAAAGACTAAAAACTCACTATAACGAGAGATGCATACAAGACCATTAGAAGAACCAACAACTTGACATTGATCATGTCTTCTAGTAGCACCTGGTAAAGCAATGATCCTTGTATCTCCAATTTCATTATTTTCTACTTTCTTTTTAAGCTTGTAGTTAAGATGAGATTTAATAAAACGAGTACTCGAGATCAAGGAATTCCATGACTTACATACACTTTTGCATCGGCCGAGAGCTTTTGCTTCCAATCTTAGGAGTATCTCTTCATCTCTCAGGAGTATCTCTTCATCAATATCAAGGCCAGACTGTGTCATTGAAACCCTTTTGCTTAAAACCATAACGAAAAACCAAATAAATAAATGTATCGGATGAGATGTTTAACTTGCAATCTTAGGAGTATCTCTTTAAGATTGTAGTTAATATGAGATTTAACAAAGCGAGGACTCTAGATTAAAGAATTCCATGACTTACATTTGCTCTAAACCAAAACGAAAAAGATAAATAAATATATGTACTAATCGTAGTTAGGTTTGGAATTGAATGAATAAAAAAAGTCGACATCTCCTTTATACATTCACATTGTCGGTTACTTACGATATAAATAAACGGGCCTTGCGTTTTTTTCTTTTTATTTGTGGATGTGGGCTACATTATGGCTGCTTTGTTTGGCTCATTATAAAACCACACTAAAAATGTCCATATAAGGCTACCTATTGACGTAATGCTTATGCATGCATGTTTTCAGAATTCTTCAAGTGTTGATTAACAGCATATGATAAAAACTAAAGCAATACTCAAATACCAAAGGGCTTGTGTCCCAATGGAGTGGCCGATCGAACTTTAACATTTAAAGTAAAATGTCAAGGAAGCTATTCGGTAGTTACGAAGACGTTGTAGTAGCAACAAATCAATACGTAGGACGGGGTAAAACATACAAATTTAAGAGAGGGTGGTTCTACCGCTAAGAAGGGGTAATAAGACAAATCAATACGTAAGAGGGGATAAACTATAATGACTCAAACTTTTTCCTTGTTTTTATAGTAACTCATGTTGTGTTAAAAGCTCTCATATCAAATAATTGCGAGTTTAAATCCTGCTTAAAAGATGTGATATAGATTTATAATGTATAAGAGTTGGCATCAGTGGCGGAGCCAGGAGCCACGATCAGGGGTAGCGAAATACGAAAATTTGTTTAGGGGTAGCGAAAATTTGTTTCAGGGGTAGCGAAATCGCCAAAAAATGGCAAAAAATCGCTAAAAATCGCCAAAAATTCTACTACCGGGTAAAAGTTCAGGGGTAGCGACCGCTACCCCTGGGCTCTACATAGATCCGCCCATGTTTGGCATTAAATAAAAGCCATACTCAAATATAACACTTGCATACTACATAACGATTAAAAAACTCATCTGAAAATGTAAGTCGAGTTTACGTTCAATGTTACACAACCGCAATGTCAATAACATTGGAACCCATAAGGAGCAAGCGTTATTGATTCCGCTTCAATAAAGTAAAAGAAATCGATCCAGTTCAGAACATGACGAGACTCAGAACCCAAAACTATTTGTTAGAGTTCGATTCCCAAAAAAAAAAAAAAAAAAAAAAAAAAAAAAAAAAAAAGGAGTAATCATTTTGCGATGTCAATAACATTGGAACCCATAAGGAGCAAGCGTTATTGATTCCGCTTCAATAAAGTAAAAGAAATCGATCCAGTTCAGAACATGACGAGACTCAGAACCCAAAACTATTTGTTAGAGTTCGATTAAAAAAAAAAAAAAAAAAAAAAAAGAGAGTAATCATTTTGCGTTTGCCGGGAGTCGAACCCGGGTCTATTGCTTGGAAGGCAATTATCCTAACCGTTGGACTACAAACGCTGTGACGACTTAAAATCACGTATTATATTAATTATAGCTAATACTTGCATGAAGTAGACTTTACCTCAACGAGTTTAGATCTAATAAAGTTCAAGGAAAAAAAAAAAGTTTAGATCTAATAAATATTGATTCAACTAATTTGTTTAGCTTATTAAGGGAGTGTTTGTTTTAGCTTATTTGTGTTTCGGTTTATATTTTATATAAGTCACAATTTTTCGGCTTATTGTGAGATTTGTGGGCTTATATAAGTTTATCATGATATGATAAACTTTAGCGTATCATGATAAATTTATGGGGTAATTGCTTGAAAATGTATCGTACTTGTCAATTTTTGTTATTGTATGTATTGAACTTTTTCTTTTCTTATTATGTGTACTGAACTTTTAAATTTCGATTATCGTGTGTATTTTGTGACTATTCGGCCATGTAAAATGACCATTTTACCCTTTAAAATTTGAGAAAAGTAAGGGTAAAATAGTCACAAAATACACACAATAATCAAATTTTGAAAGTTCAGTAAACACAATAAGAAAAGAAAAAAGTCAATACACACAATAACAAAAAGTGACAAGTATAATACATTTTCAATCAATTAACCCTAAATTTATATACGCCCACTAGTCTCAAAATAAGCCGGATAATTAAGGCTTATAAAATATAAGTCGAAATTAAATAAAGCTAAGCCCAAATATAAGCTTAAACAAACACCCCCTAAGAACCGAAACATATGATGCATCATAGAACTCAGACATAAAACACATGTAGCAAATTTAAGTTCAACATGACATAACCAAAAAATACAAATAAAATTTGTTTCACAAAACTCAGCTTTCAAGAGCATGAGGAGCACGAGCTCACTTCAAGTCCGACGAGCCACCCCGGCGCTACTACATTTGCTTTTAGTGGACGTTTATTTTAGCTTATTTATAGGCTTATGAGCTTATGTGTCTTCGGCTTAATTTTTTCAGGTTTATTTTGTGACTTGTGAAAAATATAAGTTTATTATGCCACTAATAATAAACCGAAAACGGCCAAGCTAATAACCTCATAAATAAGCTTAAACAAACACCAAATACAAGGTTTTTGCGTGGTTTATGAATTATGTGTCCAGTAAAGTTACTTGTTTCCTAACACTCATTTTATCTAGTTTTGTACTCTCTCCATCTCAAAATAAATGTTCATGCTTCTATTTTGAAATTTCTCAAATAAATATCCACTACTTATAAACAATATTCTTATGACACATAGATCCACGAATGTAGTTTTCAAAAGAATTAGCTTTGCAATCAAAAAATGGTTAGCTCGTTTGCCTTCAGCCACTATGTAAATTATATTTTGATGAAATAAAAAAAATACAATAAACCTCTTAAAAAGAAAAAACAAAAAAATTAAATAAAAAAAAAAAAAAAAAAAAAAAAAAAAAAAAAAAAAAAAATCCACTTTGTGTTTCAAGTTTCAACTAATCAAATATGAGTTTAGTTACTAAGACTAAAGGGAGTAAGGCGTTCTCTCCATGGGGCATCTCACGCCATGTGTCATCCACATCATCATAGGGGCGTTCTCTATTTTTGCTTGGAGTGAGGCATTCCCATGAAGCCCCTTTTTTCCCATTAAATACACCACTTTCAATACAAAGATTCCCTTAAAAAACATAAAATACCAGGCAAGGACAAAAGTAAGCATTGAAGTACCAAATGTTTGGGGCGTTCCAAATGTATCGCCTGAGGGGCTAATCGCCCATAGGGGGCGGTGTACATGGAGATTACGGGGCGATTAGGGGCTTAATCGTGTATAGAATCGTTCCACTCCCTTTAGTCTAAGGTGATATGTAATTGGTGGATTGACTCATGTATATTATGAGGGTGTTTGTCAGCTTATTAGTTTATTTCATTCTGGCTTATATTCATAAGTTTAAATATTTTAGATTATTTTATATCATAATAAATTTATATAAATTCACGAATCTTAAACTAAGTTTGAGAAATTTTGGCTTATGAAATATAAATCGAAATTAAATCATAAAATAAAATATAAATAGAAATTAAATCATAAAATAAAATATAAATAGAAATTAAATCATAAAATAAATCGTTTAAACAAACACCCCCTCAAGATAAATGCACCTAAAACTTATTCCCAAACACCCTTGTACATCAAAAAGCAAAAACCAAACACCCTTGATAGATAGCTATTTCATTTCATACTACCATGGAGATGAGCTGCTATTCTATCTCTATGATGAGACGACTCACCGCCGTCGCCACCGTATTCCGTCGCACAACCACCGCGCCGCCACCGTTACTTCGCCGCCGGTCATTTTCAGTTCGTTATCATTGCTCTTCATTATCTTCTTCTTCTTCAGGTTAATTAATTATATATATAACATTTTATTCATTTATTAGTTTATATAAAGTTATATATTTATTGTTGTTTTTATATAAACTAGTTATAATGCCCGCGCACGCGCGGGGTTTTTTCTAAATTTTTTAATAATGTATTTTTGTTTATTATGAAACAAATAGTTTTTTTTTTTTTTTTTTTTTTTTTTTTTTTTTGTTTTTTTTTTTATTTATAATTATGTTTTATGTACGTGTTAGAAGTTCATATATGGTGCTTTCATAGACATTGTCATCTTTATGTACAAAGTTTAGCTACCGCGTGTTGTGTTTGTGTATCGATAATTTAGATCAAATTATTTCTTAATCTTATGCTGAAATATTAACCTTTTACTTACATAGTTAAAAGGTTGTTTGCATTAGACGGTAGTACGTAGTTGGCTCAAGCCCGGTTGTTAGCTTAGCTTCGTTAGGATTTTATCATATGTGTAGTTATAATACTCGTAAACGCACTTGGTGGTAAGGGTTTTTTAAAGTTTTTGAATAATGTAACGAAAATGTTAATTTATGTTGATAATTTTAGATACTTTATAAATTTATGTCAAACACCCGAGCTCAAAATCGATTAAGCTTAGTTTTGACTTTTAAAGTCAAAATATGTATACCTTGCATAAACAGGAACAATCTCATCCTTAATAAAAATCCAACCTTTTTACTACTTAAACCCTATAAGTCATCAATTCACTCATATATCATATGTTCCAAACTCGACAATAACAAAACAAACACATTCATTCATTATTAGATCGCAAATTAACAAACACATATCCTTATCTCTAAATCTTTTCATTCCTATGAACAACAACAATACACAAATTCAATATAAATCCACTATAAATAACATAATTTACAATTCATAAATTCATGTCTTTTAAAGGCCCATTACGTTTTTATATATTTCTACCATTGCTACGTTCTAATGTGTCACAAAACACTAAAACTATGTACTTGAGTTAAAATATAAGGGGAAAGGAAAGAGAAAAAAACGGTTCTTGAGTGTTTTTTTTAAAAGAAGAAAAGGAAGTGGAGAGGAATATAGAAAAAAATTTCTTAAAAAATCTTCCTTCACTAATGCTACAAACTACGACAATTTTCATGAATTCGAAGTTCCTCAAATTTATTTATGGTTTTAAATAATAAATATTATAAATTTTACTTAGATGTTGGCTATAATAACTACAAATTTGGGCCATCATGAGTCATGACACGTTTAATTCCAGGACATGACACAAAAACTTTTGACCTCCGGTCGATGTAAATAGCTAAACACATCCAAATCAGCTAATACATAAAAAAAAGACAACTCTTTACCGAGTTTATAATGGAACCTTGTTGTGAGTTATATTAGCTTCGTTATATTCTCTTCATCAACAATCCTTGATAAGCTTCTGACTACACTAACTAAAACCTATAAAGATATAAAAAAGTTTTAAAATTTAAAACTCTACATGCATGTATTCCCGAAATAATAGCACAACAACTAATATTTGAACATCTCAAAATTTAAATAGGATAACTACAAAGTGAGTACGATGATGGTACTCACTTGATTTGTTTTCCCATTTGCTTATTGTTTTTACACTATAATCAATCTTCTTTATAAGACAAAGAATGCATGCTTAAGCTAGCTCAGCTTTTCTTGAGTCATTCATTTTTAGGCAAATTAGGAAATAATTAGCTTTTAATATTTTTTTTTACACCTAAAATTAAAATCTAATTAAAAAATTTATTACTAAAGAAGGAATGATTTAATTTTTTTGAAATGAAAAAGTTCCCGGTAGAGGTTTTGTTTTATTATATAAAAGATATATAGGAGTTGAAGATGCGAATAATGAGTCTCGGAAGATTTTGTTGAAAGGAATGCGATACGGCGAATTCCAAGTATGTAAGCTATAGCTGTACAGAGTCAAACTGGTTCGACTTTGACTCTAAATATTTTCTCTTGTTTTATATAATACAAAAAAATTTAAGTTATATATTTATTGTTGTTTTTATATAAATATATAGGAGTTTGTTAGTATAGTTGTAGCTGTAATTATAAAGTGTAACCTAGACGCTTTATTTTACTAGTGTTTATAATAGGAGTGTTTTTTATTTAAAAAAGCCTCCAAAGGCCAAGGATAAGGAGACTACTTCTAGAAAGACCTCCGACACGCACTAGTGATATAATAATGCTTGTCTAACTAGAAAGACCTTCTGCAATGTTTTGAAAACCGGGTCTCGAATCATTGCCGGTTTTCCATTTAAGTATATTGCAATATTTCGGCTAACCAAGCACCTGTAAAGCCTTTAATAGTTAATATCAACATACATAAAGCCTAAAAGATTCAATATCAATCACATAATATTTTTAACCTGAAAACACAACGGTACGAGTTTTAAACTTGAAAACAACATCATCTATTATCACGATCAATCCAAACTTATCATATATATTTTCTAAAACAAAAATAAAAGAAAAATATCAAACACGGCCGACTTTGGTGAACCAGGTTGACTCGGGTCACATGAAACTCGGCGGGTCAAACTAGGTTTTCAATCCTCGAAAAACGATTCAAACTGCCGGGTCGAACTGTGTTTTAAAGCACTGCTTTGTAGTTGCTAAGTTGATATCTCGATTTAGTTGCAGATTGTCACAGATATTGCACGATCCGGCAATCGTAATAATGATGGTGTATTTAAATATACATATGATAATTATATCGAAAACAGTTTAGAATCAGCATCAATAAGCAGTTTTTGATCATGTGGATTGAAAGGCTCAAAATGTGGAAGCAGGGTAGTAATGAATACTAGAAACAGTGTTGGTGTTAGAATTATTGTGAAACCTGTGATAATTTAGTTTTCATAAGCTAGTTTGACTTTGTAGATATCTACGTTTTTTAGTTCCAGATGCAATAATCCGTCAATCTCATATTGTCATGAAAGTTGTGATGTTTGTTTTCGCATGTAGGTTTTGGTAAGTGTTCAGTTTTCAGTAAAGTATCTAAAATTACCCTGGGTCAATATGAATTCAAGGAATATGTAAATCCATATAAGCGGCCTGTGTCAATATGAAGTTAAGTAGGTATTGTATCACTAATATATGCCCCTTAAAATTTCAACCGAATTGGGTCACTTCCCAAGGATACAGACCTTCTCAAGCTTTGATGGTATGGAAGCTGCTTTACGGAAACAATTCAAAGAGTATATGGGCACATTCATGTGAAGAATTGGAAGGTTCGGCTTATTCTCAAGAACTTATATTCCTGCTTCAATACTGCTGTACGTCTTTAAACTAACAAAAGTTTATTATGAAAAAACTTATAGGTTTAAACAAAGATCTTACGATGATGTTGACTAAATTTGCTAAACTAAAGGCATTGCAAGTGAAAGATATCATTACAGCTACTGATGGCACTAGGAAGGTAAACATAATCATTCTAGAATACCTCTGTACTTGGTCGATGTATGGGACTGTTTGGATTTGTGTTTTAAAAGTTGAGGATCTTCTCATTAATGATAAAATCTCAGGCAGATTTTGTTTACATTGGATGATGGATTGGTAATAGAGACGGTCATAATACCTAATGGTGATAGGGGGAGAAACACGGTGTGCGTTTCAAGTCAAGTGGGCTGTGCAATGAACTGCCAATTTTGCTTCACCGGCAGGCAAGTTTTCCTTCTCATCATGTCTTTATTTATAATGTTTCTGTAGGAAACGTTCCACTTACACTTTCCAAAGAGGTTGTAACATGATTTGTTATTGTGTTTGTCTTATAAGCCCTTAGTACTCGACTACTAATAACTTCTCGTCATGATTTTAATTGTTTGGAGTTGAAATAACTCACTTTAATTTCGTTGATTCATTGATTAATCAAATAGGAAGTTATAAGTGAATGCCAAATATTATGTCCCAAGTAAAGAGTAGATAATGAAATAACAACATTCATATTGCCGGCCATGACCATTCACCATCACCCATGCCATGGGGAGATACAAGGCTCTTCACGAATACATGCTCATCGTAATTATAATTACATTCCGAAATTGTGGATAACCGGATATGAGCATAATCGTAATGACGTATCAAGAAATCCTCTTGTGGAGTGTACTCGATTGTTGTTTTGTGTGCATCATAACCTGGTGGTGGTAAAATTTGTTCCCATGACTCTTGTACATTGTAGCTTCTCATTACCCATATCTCAATATCCTCATTTTTACTAAAGTTTATATTTGGTCTAGCAAAGATGCATAGACAGTCTTTCATAGTCCCCAAATTCCAATCTGATCGACGCAATTTTGGTTGTGGGATTTCTTTAAAGACCTCTTTGGATAAATCAAAGGAAACAATTACTTGCTTTTTATTTCGAGAAGTAATCCAGTGAATCGCCCCATTGCATAAGATACCATTCCCCTTCAAATATTCATAGTCGGATTCTAGAGCAACTGATCTCGAAACATATGATTTCATCGTTAACACTTTAAAAACATACTTGTAATGGCGTCCATCAGTCATGAACCCTATTACAACCTTGTAATCATCTATGGATGAATCATAGCCAAAACCTGACACAAGTGCTGACCTACAATCTCGATACTCTTTAGGAGTATTTCTTAAAACTTCCACCTCGCGAGTAGAGGGATTCACGACTAAAAACTCACTATAACGAGAGATGCATACAAGACCATTAGAAGAACCAACAACTTGACATTGATCATGTCTTCTAGTAGCACCTGGCAAAGCAATGATCTATCTCCAATTTCATTATTTTCTACTTTCTTTTTAAGCTTGTAGTTAAGATGAGATTTAATAAAACGAGTACTCGAGATCAATGAATTCCATGACTTACATACACTTTTGCATCGGCCGAGAGCGTCTGCTTCCAATCTTAGGAGTATCTCTTCATCTCTCAGGAGTATCTCTTCATCAATATCAAGGCCAGACTCTGTCATTGAAACCCTTTTGCTTAAAACCATAACGAAAAACCAAATAAATAAATATACTAATCGTAGTTAGGTTTGGAATAGAACGAGCTGGGAAAAGAATTTTTTGTTCGACGTTTTGTGTTTATGTTTTGTGTATAAGCGGTTTGGAATAATGGTTGTTACAATAGTTGAATCTTTTATATAATAAAACAAAACTCCTTGCGGGGACTTTTACATTTCAAAAAAATCAAATCATACCTTATTAAGTAATAATCAAGTTATTATTATTATTATTTTCTTAAATATTAAATAAGAAAAGCCTAAATACTTCTAAATTTATCCATATTCTACAAAAAAAAGAATGTGATTTGTAATCATTCAATAAAAACTAACAAAAATATATGTGTCAAAATATAAAAAATTAAAACTTGAAAACGGTGGAGCAAGTTTTTCAAAGATTTGAGCTGAAACTTAAAATTTAGTATCATTCCCACTAAATATTTGAAGTCCCAACATTCCCAAATTCCTCCTCCATCAATCAAACTCGATCTCTTATCATTCATTCACGCACAATCATTGACACAAGAACATCTCCTCCAAATCTAATTAATATTAAAACTCACTACATTCGTAAATAACCCTAATTCAATTCAATACCTCAATCAAAGTATAATGGTTTTGAAGGTCCTGTTATAATAATTAAAAACCGAAATTAAAAATAATAATTTATTTAAATGATTAGAAAAAACCCCGCGCGTGCGCGGGCATTATATCTAGTTTTTATATAATATATATACGTTTTATTTTTTTGTTTTTGTGTTTTGGGTGTATGTTGGGTTTATATGTATGATAAGCCCAATCCATTGCATTATTTTGGCCCATTGTTATTTTCTTCTTTGATTGTTTGAAAAAGGGTATAGATCTTGGGTTTTTAAAAGTTGTTTGTTTTTCTGAAAGTTAAACACACATCGTATTTGCTAGAGTAATAAATCTCTTCTTTTTCGAATTTAATGGTTTCGTGGTTTCCTAAGTGTCATGAAACTGTGAAACAGATCGGTGATACACGAAGTGATAAGGTTGTTTATATGAGATTATTTGTCGGGAAAAGCAAGCGTATAAGTGTGATGAGAGGGCGTAATGGCAGCGGTGGCTGCTGAAAAATCAAGGTTGCTGAAGAAGATGAAGATAGGTAATATGATTATTGTTTAAGAAGTTATTTGTGTTTACTTATTTTGTCATCTACTTTATGTGTGACTGTGTTTGAAAAACTGTGTGCTTGTGGCTTTTATTGATGCTTTGAATATTTTGAGAAAAGTAAAGGTGATCAGTGTGTGTTGTCAAATTGAGTGCAAAGGTTTGGGCTGGTAAATGGTGTGGGTTAGTTATAAAATATTATGTTTATTAATAAAATTGACCATGTTGTGTTAATAATGCTATAGGTGAAAGTGTTTTGTTATATGTGTTTTTAACATGATGTTACAAAAGTCAGTATGCTTATTATTAAAATCTATCACTTTGTGTTAATTATGACGTCGGGCAAAGTCATAGTATGTATTGGCAATAGCATTAGTAACGTTACAAAAGGCAGTTGAGCAACAACAGTTGGTACTTGCATATTTACATTAACAGTTACGTTATTATATGCTGTAAAAGTACATGAACTATCAAAAGCATGAGTGGTATGTGTAGATATCTGTTTTCCTTGGTTTGATGATGGGCGCGTTTCTGCGTAATCTGGTTGTTTTGCTCTTGTATCTGCACAGATAATTTAGAATCAGAATAGCTGAATAGGTTCATGGTGAAATCAAAATTGCTGTAATAGTAACATAAAGATAGGATTTTAGGATAACCTTTAAATAAAAATATAGTATATGCATTGGAATGATTAATAGTTTCTTACATGGTGGATGTTCATGGGGTGTTGCAGGTACTGGTGGCGTTTGAAGTATGGTAGCAGTTGTTGCTGATGTGCTGGGCTGAGTTGCTTCGCAGGTAAAGCGAACACCCTGTTGGAACCTCTGGTGGAAAATTTTTTGTCAAGAAATCTTTATATACTATGTTTTTTGTTTGATCTGGTGGATGGGCAGGGTTGGGTGTCAAAAGAATTTCTAAACCATTGGGTGATGTTGCACGTGACAATGCAACATATAGTTGCCCATGTGTAAAAACTGGTTGTGGAAGATAAACGCCAATTCTGTTGAGGGATTGTCCTTGGCTTTTGTTGATAGTCATAGCATAGCAAACTTTGACTGGAAACTGTTTGCGTTTAAAAATGAAAGGGTAGTTGGGATCTTTATGTTGTAATGGAATTCTTGGAATATAAACTTTTTCACCAATTCTTGTTCCTGTGATGACTTCAGCCTCAATGAGTTTTGAAGTAAGGTGTTTGACAATCATTCTTGTGCCATTGCAGATGCCACCTCCAAGATTCAAGTTTCGTAGCATCATAATTGGGACTCCAGGCTTTAGTTGAAGGACGTTTGGTGGCAACCCTGGGAATCTGAAGGTGTTTAAATACTCTGAAGGATATAACATTTCAGTGGCAGCGCCGTCTCTTCCAATTGGTATTGCTTCATCTGAACTTATGTATAGAGCAGGTTCTCCTTCTACGTGGGATAATATCCTTTCATTTATTGTATCTGTGGTTTCATTTTTGGGGCATACAATCGCTTTTTCTTGTAAAGTAATTTGGTGGATCAACAGCTGTCAACTGGCTTGGAAACCTTTCTCTTGATAACTTCATATTCAACTCAGTTTGTGGTTGCATATAAAATGCATCGTCGTGACTCAGGTTTTGCATATAACACTCAACTTCTTTTGATGGTTCTAGATTACTTAAATAATAATGAAACTCTTTTGATGAATCCATATCATCATAACAATTAAACTGTTTTAATGGTTCCATTGATGCCATCGTATTTGAACACTGTGTCTATGCATAATGCACAATAAAAAAGCTGCCTTTTACAACCTGCATGGAATATGCACAATAAAAAAGCTGCCTTTTACAACCTGCATGGAATAAGGTTCAATGAGAAAAAGACACAAAAACAAAGCAACTAACATACAAAACATACCTGTGTAACTCTTTTTTTCCCTCTCTGCAGATTAGCAAGAACGTAAGTAGATGCAATGGTGATTTTTTGTGGGATTACAGACTAAGAAATTTCTGGAAATGGGATACTTCTCTCTGCAGATTAGCAAGATTTTTTTTTTTGTGGGATTAGAGACTAAGAAATATCTGGAAATGGGAGATTAATAATACAATACTAAGAAATTTCTGGAAATGGGATACTTCTGTCTGTAGATTAGGAAGATTTTTTTGTGGGATTAGAGACTAACAAATCTCTGGAAATGGGAGATTAAGAATACAATTGCAGCCATAAAAAGACAAAAAATATCATATATACGCGTACAAAGATTGTGTATTTGGATTGGGTTATTGTGTACTGTAGCACCATACCCATGTTTTAATATATAGATAAAGATAATGAATAAAAACGTACAGTCGACATCTCCTTTTATACTTGACATTGTCGGTTACTTACGATATTATCGCATCTTTTCTTTACCTTATATATTGTAACGGGCCTTTTTTTCTTTTTCTTTTTTTCTTATTTTTTTGCCCTGTGTGTATGTGGGCTGTATTATGGTTGTTAATTACTTTAATTTGGTTCATCAAAATCACACCAAAAATGACCATCTAAAGCCATACCCAAATACCAAAGGGCTTGTGTCCTAATGCATTGGCCGAACTTGAACTCTTTTTTTTTTTTAATGGCCTGAAATCATGATTATAGATTAAAGTAAAACGTCAAATAAGCTATTTGATAGTTACAGAGACGTTGTAGTAGCAACAAATCAATAGGTAACAGGGGCTAAAACATACAAATTTAAGAGAGGATGGTTCTACCGTTAAGAAAGGGTAAATAGACAAATCAATGTGTAAGAGGGGGTAAATTGTAATGGCATAAAAAAAATTGGGGTGGGGATGTTTCGCCCTTGTTCTAATACTAACTCATGTTGTGTTAAAAGCTTTCATACCAAATAATTGTGAGTTCAAGTCTTGTTTAGGACATATAAGATAGATTTATAATGTATAAGTAATAAGATAATTAGTTGTTGTTCCAACAAAAAAAAAAATCAAACTCAAATATAACACTTGTGTTTAAGTATTTTTCTGCAGGTGAGGTGATTCTTCAAAATATCCTTCGGCCTTGAGTCCGTCAAGTCCTTCGGATAGCTGCTAAGAAAGTAGACGCGTTAGTCTCGCCCCGGGTGTGACCCCAGGACCAAACTCCGGCGTGAGAGTAAGTATATGAAGGTAAGACAATAAGTATGTTTTGTAAGTTAAGTACTGTGTGTAAAAAGTGAGTTACCATAACTGTAGAATTGCTCCTTTATATAGTAGTCCCTTTTTTGTCTCCATCGGATGTGTCCAAATGTACTGACGACCGTTTTGGGCGTCACCTGGAACTTACTCTGTTTGGGGCCTTTTTCCTGTCCTGACATAATTACTATAGCTCTGCCACATACTATTAATATCGAAGTTGACTTCCTGATCTGGAGGTGACCGTTGGTCCGAACGACCTAAACGGGTCGTTCGGATAAGGAGTCCATTCGGTCATGGGAGTCCGATCGGATAGATCCTTTCGGAATTACATGTTCTGAGTTTTGACTCGTTCTGGAATTATTCATTAATCCGAACGACCTGTATGGTCGTTCGGCTAGGGCCAGTCGGCCATATACGCCGACATGTCCCCCCCAGTATCATAGTATCGCGTGGCGATGGTGTGATACTTTAGTTTTTTCTCCTTCCGGCTTACCGATGTGTTTGGCCGGACGGGGCTTCTTTACCGCTGCTTATGTGCAAAACGCCAAAAGCCATAAATGTGTTTGTTTAATTGAGCGCCGCCGTTTTTACCGTATTATTGAGATCATGACACGTGGGATATGTGTCATCGTGTGAACAATAAGGTGCCACGTTAGCGTCTGACATGACGCGACGTTTCGCACCCTCTCTCTGTTGCCTATAAATAGTCGCATTTACTTCATTTCAACCACCGTAATTAATTTCTTACCTCTGACACATTACTCGTTCGTCTTTTTCTCCCGTTTTTCATTTGTTCGTTTCGTCGTTCGTCCAAGTTAAAAGGTACGTTCCTCGCTATTCTTGTCTTATTATCGTTTGTTGTTCGGCTATACTCTACATCCTTCGGTTAAGCAATGTCCCATCGGTCTGTTTCCTCCCGGGAGGGTGACCTTCCGGAAGCTGAGAGTTTTATTCCAAAGTTTGACATGCGAAAGTATACCAGCAAGATGGATGAAACGGATCTGACCTTGTTGCTAATGGACTATCATATTCCGGAAGATCTTCATCCAAGACTTCCACCGCCCGACATGACGATAGATCAAATACCCTCCGACGCTATAGGATTGTACCTAGAGGATTTCGCCGAAGGCGGTATCACTGTGCCTTTCTCGGAATTTTTGTTGGACGTTATCAGGCATTGGCAAGTGCATATTTCTCAGATGGTTCCGCTAGGTTTGCACCGGGCCACTTTATTTGAGGTATATTACACAACGATTAAAAGACTCATATGAGAATCTAAGTCAAGTTTATGTTTAATGGTAGACAACCACAATGTCTACAACACTGGAACCCGAAGGAGCAAGTGTTATTGATTACGCTTCAATAAAGTAAAAGAAATCAGGACGAGACTTAAGAACTTTGGCTATGGATTCAACCCAAAATACATCCATTTGAGTGAGTCAAAAAAAATAATATTAAATAAATAAATTGCAAAAATCGTCCTTGTAGTATGTTCAAATTGCAGACACGGTCCTTACTTTTCGGAAAGTGCAAGTGTCGTCCCTATGAGAAACCTTTCATCATTTTACTTTGGGGCGGGAACGATATTTGCACCAGTAGTTTCCTTCAAGGATGGCGCCTGGATTTTCGAAAAGATAAGGGTTGCGTCTGCAATCTAGAAATACCACAAGGACGATTTTTGCAATTTACTCAAATAATAAACTAAAAAAAGAGCAAGTGTTATTGATTACGAGTCAACCCGAAATACTTTCATTTAAGTTTTAATTGATATTAAACGTAAAATGAAATTTGCATTTGCCGGGAGTCGAACCCGGGTCTATTACTTGGAACTTGGAATGCAATTATCCTAACCGTTGGACTACAAACGCTATGACGTACCATCATGACGTATTATATTTACAATACTTGTACGAAGTGGACTTTACCTAAACGGTTTTAGATCTAGTGAATTACATGTCTTATAAATATTGACTCTAATTTTAGGGGATTGATTCGCATACTTTTTTTTTTTTTTTTTTTTTTTTTTTTTTTTTTTTTTTTTTAATAATAAAAACACCATTTTGCACAAGCTGTATAGCCATGGTTCTAAAACGCGCGCAAAGGCCTCGCATAAGCTCCACAAATGTGTGAGGCTTGGTCATGCCGCTATGCTATGCCGCTACGCCGCCTTATGCCACATATTTTTTATAAACTCGATATATATAAAATATAATATAAATATATAAATATTTTCATATTTTATGCCGCTTTATGCCACGCCTTACAAATGCAAAAGTTTCGCCTTAGCCGCTAAGGCGTGAGGCTTGGTCATGCCGCCACGCCACGCCTCGTGCTATTTATAACTTTGTGTATAGCATACCGTACAACACTGCAATGCACAGATTATGGTGAAAGAATAAAAAGTTGTGGTGTGCGAATCAGGAGCCTAATTTTATTAGCTTATTAAGAAGCGAAACATATGACACATAATAGAACTCAGACATAAAGCACATCTAGCAAAATCTTTAAATTCAAAATGACACAACCAGAAAATACAAATAAATTTTGTTTCACAAAACTCGGCTTTCAAGAGCATGAGGAGCACGAGCACGAGCTCACTTCGAGTCCGCCGAACCACCCCGACGCCACTACATTTGCTTTTAGTGGATGTTTTGTTGGGAATTATAGAAGAACAGATTAAGTCTGTTGATGACATGGTTAAGTCTGTTAGTGTTTGTTAAGACTGCCAGTAAATAGTTAAGTTTGGTAGACATAGTTACATAGTTAAGTCTGGTCAGTCGTTTTAGTTAAGTCTGTTAATGTTTATAGCAGAGTTAGTTAGCTATAAGTTAGGAAAGGATACGGATGAATTAGTTATCTTATTAGAAGATATGTTTATCCTTTCACACGTTTTGTAAAATTAGGGTTTCCTAAGAGTATAAAGGAACCCTACGACATTATGTTTGTATGTGTGTATGCTTTTTCTTTCCAAAAACCCCATTTTTAATTAAACAAACTACATACAGTTAACCCAAATTACAATTTCAATACATTTTGTTAGTGCAAGCAGTCTCGTTGAGGAGATTGCTAGTGCAAGCAATCTTGTTTGTTTTTATTGATGACAAACATGTAACTTGATACATAGCATAAAATGTACAAGTTACTTGTAATCTTATTTTGTCTCAACATACATTCAACACATCTCGAGTCCTCTTATGATACAACACAGGTTCGTATATGTTTGTTATGTGGCATTATGATCAAACCCTTAACAAAATATTTAGAATGTTTAAAATACGGCTAGGACATTAAGTATTTTAAAAAAGACTAAACATTCTACTTAGAACCTCATTTCACATTTTGCATATACAAGTATTTTTACTTGTACATCATATTTTCTAAGTTTAATAGGATATGCACACTTTAGGTGTCAAAATAACAAGATATATATTGGTAAACATATATTAGTTAAGCTAGGACATACATATACACATTTATTTCCTAAATTAGAAACTTTATTTTTCAAATATTAGGATGACATCATGGCATGCATCATGTATACAATCTTGGAAAGATTTTATGATATTTTGTTTAGATCTTCAAGCTAACAAGTTGACTTTTGAAGATATTGCAAGATATGGTGAGATTTGCTAGCTGTCTGGTTTGACGGATCCCGCGGATCCCTTTGGTATAAAGGACGGATCCCTTTTTCAGGATCCGCCAAATCAGTGAAGTGTTTATACATTTTGCCTATAAATAGTAGCCCATTGTTTTTACCCATTGTTTAAGCCATTAGAACACACATTTCCTCTACCATTTCACACACTTAGATCAGTAGCAAACCATGTAGATTCATACATTAATCACCCTTTACATAATGATCATAATGTTACTAACTTTCATTATGTTGTAAGCATACACTTGTTATGATCCTGTGAAGCAAGCTCAAGATCATGAGTTATCATCCATAGCATACTTCTCAATCCACCATGAAGATGCATACATGAAGATCCATCACAACAAGTTTAGGGAGCTTGTGATCTTCATATATTGAAAGCTTCCGATCAATGGAAGTTCATATAGAGTAGGCATTCAAATCCATGATACACTTATGTCATGAATCATCATTGATCATCGTAAACATCATTGTAACACACCATACTAGATTAGGTGGTTTATGTGTTTGTGCCATAAAACACAAGGTTTCTATGTTGGGCCATAAAACATAGCGGGAGTGGTTGTACCCTTGTAAAGAACTCGACATCTAGCTTAGTGTCGGAAATTGTATAAGCGACGACGGGAGTGGTTGTACCCTTGTAAAGAAACCGGTGTTTAGCTTAGTACCGGATAAAGTGTAAGCGACGATTGTAAGGTTTTCTCCGCCGAGAAGGGAGCTTGTTGATCTAGTGAAGTAACTCTCGAGTTGGGTACTCGGGGAGTGGAGTAGAGCGAAGAGGAGCTCCGTGACCGAACCATTATAAATCATCGTGTTCGGTTTGCACTTTCTTTTACTTATCTCTTTACTTTTATGTGTGCATTATGTGATTGTGTTGTGATTATTTGATATACTTGTGTGACAACTTGGTAGTCATAAACTACAACAAACATCTTTCATATTAGAACAAGCCAAATTGGAAATTTGATACAACAAGTTTTAAGATTTTAAAACGGTACGTATTCACCCCCTCTACATTTTCACAATTGGTATCAGAGCCTCGTGGCTCTTATTTTCAAAACAAATGGTTCACGCCAAATGAAAAAGATGCCATTTTTTTCTTTATCTCAAACTAAAAAATTGTAATGGTAATATATTGAAATATGCAAAGGTGATAAATTTTAAAACACCCCTTTTCACCTATAAATACTGATGACATCAAATAACGACATATTATTAGCATCATTTATCCTATGTTATTGACTTGTTTTATATCACTTTGTATGAGAATTGATACTTAATCGTTTACTTTTGTAATTCTCAGTTATAAACAAGCATTAGGTGAAGGTTAATGATTTCGGACGAAAATTGGAGCAAAATGAATCAAGTTGGAAAAGTCTGCTGAATTGAAGAGATTAAAGACCATTGCCTGACTTTGAAGCATGCGCCGCATCTGATTTTATCATGCGTCGCATATGAAACTTTGGTCAACGAAGAAGAACCAACTTGTTCTATTCCAGATACGCCGCATCGGACCAATCCGATGCGCCGTATCGGCTATACACAATCCTTACCAAGAAATCAAGTGGAGATTAGAAGTTTAATGAAGAAGTAAAGATTACAAGTCGACACTTGAAGATGCTTTCGTATTTTGGCCATAAAATCTTCATCCGGACTCCGTTTTAGGTGATTCAAGCGGCCACGGAAAGAGAAAAAGGAGATCTACCTGTATCTGAAGGAGATGCGGCGCATCTGGTCCTTAGATGCGCCGTATTGAGAGATGAGGCGCATCTGGTATTTAGATGCGCCGTATTGGGTCAGTTTCAGACTTGGAGGTTACGTTTACTTATAGATGCGGCGCATCTAACTCTATAGATGCGCCGTATCGACCCAGATTTCAGAACCTATAAATACCGAACTCATTAACGAATTAGGGCATCATTGGGGACCCTCGGGATCATTCCCAGACGTCTGAAAACATCCCAAAACAGCAGAAGACGACATTGAAGATCCATTCCACCCACGAAGAACATCTCGAGCCAATTTACTTTGTTTAATCATTCGGTTAGCGTGTAGTTTTCATTATGATTTCTATCTTTTATGCTATGATTCAAACATTGTGTATTGTTACTGAGATTATGGGCTAACACCCTTAGGTGTTAGCCAAGTTTATGAAGTCTATTTAGTTTATTTGTGTTCTTGATTACATGTTTGCTTTGTTATTGGATTGGGTGCTTATCGTTAAAAACTCGTTTATTGCTTATCACTAGTAGAAGTCTATGTAACTAGGTTATGATCTTATTGGTTTAATTGGTGTAATTTAACTATCTGAAACTGTGGTTACTTTAATTGAATCATAAGTGTAGTAATCCGAATCCTATATAGACGGGCTTAGATGGAACACATCGGAACCGTGCCTTATGCCACTATTAGGACTAGTAGCGCGTAATGCCAAACTAGGTTAGATGGTGATTATGCAATAAGTTAGTATTGATGCTAGATAGGTCACTATGATCTTGGCCAATTTCCCGCTCCATATAGCAAGTTATTAAATCGTGACAGGGTTTAGTGATTGGATCTTCGCCTTAACTTTTGAATGAAGTAAAACAAGTAGACATTAGCACATATATAACTATAAGATGGATTAGACATGGCTAGCATGTTCTTCTATCATTGAATTCACATTTTCTTTTAATTAGTTTAATATTTATTTTCTCGTATTTAGTTTAATTAAACACACAAAATCGTGATAGCCTCTCAGGCTAAAACCCCCAAAGTATTTACTTGCTTTCTAGGTTAGTTAGTTTAGTAATTAGAATACCTTTAGATCACTTTAGCTTCGCTCCTAGTGAACGACCCTTGCTTACCTAAAAACTATACACATTGATCGGGTACACTGCTCGTTAGTGTTTTAGTCTATAGGTTATTTCGGCAATTATAAATTTAAAACTTGGTTAAAAATTATAGACTATAAAAAACACATCAAATACCCCATTTTTAATTAAACAAATTACATACATTTAACCAAAATTACAATTTCAATACACTTTTTCTTTCCAAAAACCATGGCGTGTACTCTCCCATACACTGTCGAAGAAATCAATGATGGCGATCAGAAACTGATTGACGGCTATGACATTCGCAAGGAAAAAGTTTACGAGGTATCCGAGATGTTTAGCAACGCAAGAACCTTGAAAGAGGATATGAGGAAATAGTATGCGAATTGCAATGAAATTTCGCATGAGACTTGCTGTAATTGAGAAATTTTTGCACGAGGAAGGTTGGAAAGATTACGAGATTAAGCAAACGTTGGGGAAATGTGTGTCACAAATACAAGATAACATAAGTCACAAAATCCTTTGGATGCATAAGGAAAACACTATGGGTGGTTCGTCATCACAACAAGTAATGCGCCAACCCATGTATCCAGGAACCAGTTGATGAGAACGGATTTACTGAGAAACAACTATATCAACTTATACGAGATGAAGAGCCATTAAATGAAGTGCTAGAAGAAGAAGCAAGGCGTCAAGGAGAAAAAGCAAGGCTTCAAAAAGAGTGGGAAAAGGAACGCATGAAAGAAGAAGCAGAGCATGATGCGTTCGTGTTGAAATTTGGGGTCATTGAATCATCCGATTATGAAACAGATAAAGCTATGTATTGTTTTTAATTTATGTTTAATAAAATGTCTTTGTTTTTAATTTATGTTTAATAAAATGTGTTTGTTTATTTGCATTGTAGTAGTTTTATACATCATACTTGTCATAATTCAAAATTCAAAATTCAAATTTGATTACCCACTATAAATACACACTTTAACACACATTATTTTCAAACCAAAAATGTCACAACAAAGCACCAACAATATGTTACCATCTTCTTCGTCGGGGAAAAACCGAAACCAAAGAAAACTGTCGTCATACCTCCTGGTTGGACAAAAGATTGAAGTTTCTTGGTGTTGACACTAACGGGATGCGTCCGGAAGATGTAGCCGGTATTGAAGAAATCGAAAACGCGATCCGAGCAAAAAAATTTGGCTCAACTTAAATGTCGATTTTTTTATTTGTATTGTAATTTTAATTTATGTTTAATAAATTGTGTTTCTTTTTAAATAAAATACAATGAAAAAAAAAAAGAGATCAAATAACATGTTATTGATGTGTTATGAAAACCTGAAAGGTGAGTGTTTTAGTTATTAATGTGTTATTTGAAGATGACATTATAGCGTGTGCTCTAATGAAGGAACCTCTTTTCCTCCGCTCATGTGAATTCCCCCAACTTGACAGCTACCTTGCCTAAGAAATTTTGTTAGCGGGTATTTAAGTATCCAAATATATAGGGTGCGTTTAGTTGGAGGAAAACACCCTTATTTTCACAAAATATTTTGTAGAAAACAAGGAAAACAGAGATCACGTTCAAATTAGCGTTTTCCAACAAAATGTTTTCCAAAACACAAAATTTCTATTTCCATCCCTAACAAAGAAAACAAGATAACATTTTTTTTTTTCTCCTTATTTCCTATTTCCTATTTCTGCTATATTTCCCTTAAAACAACATAATCACACACTCCAGCCATACCCTAACGCCAAACACCACCCTCTCAGCCAACATCAGTATCACCACCCTCGCCGGCGTCGCTCCAGCCGTTTTTTTACGTTTTCGTCTGGCTTTTTACGTTTTCGTCCGATTATTTACGTTTTCGTCCGATTCTTTCCATTTTCGTCTGATTTTTTACGTTTTCGTCCAATTCTTTACGTTTTCGACTGTTTTTTTATGTTTCCATCTAAATTTTTATGTTTTCATCCGATTCTTTACGTTTTCGTTCGATTCTTTACGTTTTCGACCGATTCTTTATGTTTTCGTCCGACTTTTTACGTTTTCGTCAGATTCTTTACGTTTTGGTCTTTTTTTTTGCGTTTTCGTCTGAATTTTTACGTTTTCGTCCGATTCTTTACGTTTTCGTCCGATTCTTTACGTTTTCTCCCGATTCTTTACGTTTTCGTCCCTTTTTTTACGTTTTCGTCCGACTTTTAACATTTTCATCAGATTCTTTACGTTTTCGTCTGCTTTTTTACGTTTTCATATGAATTTTTACTTTTTCGTCCTATTCTTTACGTTTTCGTTCGAATTTTTACGTTTTTGTCAGATTCTTTACATTTTCGACAGATTCTTTACGTTTTCGTCTGTTTTTTTTACTTTTTTGTCCGATTCTTTACGTTTTCATCCGATTCTTTACGTTTTCGTCTGTTTTTTTACGTTTTCGTCTATTTTTTTTACGTTCTCTTCTGAATTTTTACGTTTTCCTCTGATTTTTTACGTTTTCATCAGATTCTTTACGTTTTCGTCTGAATTTTTACTTTTTCGTCCGATTCTTTACGTTTTCATCCGACTTTTTATGTTTTTGTCAGATTCTTTACGTTTTCGTCTGTTTTTTTACGTGTCTGTCAGATTCTTTACGTTTTCGTCTGTTTTTTTACGTTTTCGGCCGATTCTTTACGTTTTCGTCTGTTTTTTGCCCTTTTTAGGTTTTGTCTGGCAAAAACGTAAAAATTTGGACAAAAACGTAAAAAACAGAAGAAAACATAAAAAGTGAACGAAAACGTAAAAAAGACGAAACGAAAAACATAATAGAAAATAAAAAGGTTGAAAACACTATAATTTAAGAAAGTAAGAAAAAGGTAAAAAAATTGGCGAGAAAACGTAAAAAGACATACGAAAACGTAAAAATTCGGAACGAAAACGTAAAGAATTGGACGAAAACGTAATGAATCGAACAAAAAAAATCGGACGAAAAGTAAAAATTCTGAGAAAACATAAAGAATCGGACGAAAACGTAAAGAACGCGATGAAAACGTAAAAATTTGACGAAAAACGTAAAGAATCGATGAAAACGTAAAAGTCGGAACGAAAACGTTAAGAAAATCGGACGAAAACGTAACGAATCGAACAAAAGTAAAGAATCGAACGAAAACGTAAAAGAATCGATCGAAAACGTAAAAAACAGACGAAAACGTAAAAATCAATGACGAAAACGTAAAGAATGGGACGAAAACTAAGAATCGGACAAAAAACGTAAAGAATGACGAAACTAAAATATATGAACGTAAAGAATGACGAAAACAAAGGAATCGGACGAAAACGTAAAAATCGGAGAAAACGTAAAAAATCGACGAAAACGTGAAGAAGCGGACGAAAACATAAAAAATCAGACGAAAACGTAAAAATAGGGACGAAAACGTTAAAAAAACTACGAAAACGTAAAAACGAACGAAAACGTAATAAAACGGACGAAAACGTAAAAAATTAGACAAAAACGTAAAAAACAGACGAAAAAGAAAAAATAATAATAATAATAATAAAACATTTTTAGTTATTGTTCGTCTTCGAATTATAATTGCTCGAAGATTTTTTCATATTATTTGATGTTATATTTTACTTTTTTAATTCTTTATTTTCTCGTATTATATTTTTTTGTTATTTTATAATTTTGTTGGTTAGTTTATAATATTTGTTTTTGTGTTTTGAAGATGTCTTTTATTATATTACAAAGGTGAATAAAGAATTGAAATATAAAACAACAACAACACTTGAACATGTTTTCTAGTTTTGCAAAATGGAAAACACAAACGCATGTTTCTCAAACTAAACGCATTTTCAAAATTTTTTTTTGTTTTGTGGAAATAAAACTCCCCTCCCTTTTTCTACAAAACAAGAAATAGGAAATGAAAGAAAATGTTTTCCGCTAATATAAGCTTACAGTATTAAAACTTTAAAAAGATGGATGTGTTGGATTTAGTGGGCATCGAACTTGCGACCTGTAGTGTAAAAGATGCAGACATAACCATCAAACCAAACATCCACCTCAATAATAAAAGACAATAGTTTTTTATTTAACTAAAAAAGCGTTTGAAAAATACTTTTTCGTTTGTTACTTTTGTTGCATGATTTTTGCATAGGTTTACACGGAGATGAGGTACTCTATGTCTCTGGTGACACGATTTACTACAGTCACCACCGCCGTCACCACCGTAATCCATCGTACAACCACATTCACTCCGCCACCATCACTTCGCCGCCGGTCAGTTTCAGTTCATTCACAAACGCTACGTCATCAATGCTCTTCTTCAACTTAATTAATTATACATAAAAAAATTTAATTATTTTAATTAATTAATTAATTAATTAATTAATTTTAATGTTTAAGTGCAGGTAATGAGAAGAGTCTGGTGAAAGGAATGCGATACAATGAATTCGAAGTAAGGAGATATTTTATTGCTTAATTAAAAGCTTATAAAACTGTTTTTTTTTTTTTTTTTTTTTTTTTGCTTAAGAATAAGGAGATAAACTAGCAATAGCTGCAAGTAGTACTAGGTAGTTAGCAATAGTGTTGTTTGTTTTATAGTAAAAGAGTTTCGTAACGTAGCTGTAGGTGTAGTTAAAGGGTAGAGGTGGCAATTTGAGACTTGTTAGTTAAACATATAGGGGACGGGTGTAGTTGGGTCTCATTAAATATTATAGATGGGTCTAATTGGTTACAATACTCGATAGTTGGAGTGCTTGGTGTGGTGGAGACGAATAACACGGTATCCGTTATTTGTCTGTCACCTCAGCATCACATCAACCCCTCCTAATAACACAAACACTTATTTGGTCCCACAAAAAACCACACCAAAATAACACCCACTCAAAAAAAAAAAAAAAAAAAAAAAAAAAAAAGCCCATACCGAGCTCTCTTAGTGCAATTATATAACAATTACCCGACGGGTCTAGTGGTTCAAAAATTTTTATTATTTTTTTCACTTGGTTCATTTTTTACTAAAAATTGAAAATGACCAAAACCTATCTAGACCTGGAACTATTTAAACCCATGTTTCTAGAAGACCCATTTAGACCAATGTTTCTTGAAGACCCATCTAGACCTGCACCGTCTTGGCCCAAACCCGTCTAGACCCGCGACCCGACCCACCTATTTTGCCAACTCGCCTAGACGCTTATTTTATTAGTGTTACCAATATGAGCCCGTTTAAACAATATCCACAACTTAAATGCTTGTTGACAAACGAGCAATCTATTTTAAAGGCTAAAAGCTAAACGCTCTAAGAAGCTAGTTGTCATACATGGACATAACAAGCTACTCAAGCACAAGTGGATATTTCTCGGTTGTAAGTCTGTTGGATTACTTTAACGAATCAGAAGCCAAGCTTAAAGAAATAGTACACTCAGCTCGACTCGCTTAACTATTTTGAGCTGTGAACGAGTCGAATGTGCCTATTTACTTAGTGGATTTAAGAGGAACCTATGGATTCACTTACGCGCATATAGTTCAAGCTAAATGACTTGACTCGTCAATACTGTTAGGATCTCTGAGAAATAAGTATTTCTCATTGCTGGGAGGATTGTTGGGATCTCTGAGAAATAAGGAATTTCTCATTGCTGCCGATAGTGAAGCTGGTTCCTGCCGATAGTTATCCATTGCTGCTGCGGTTGGTTCCTGCCGATAGTATTGTTTTGTTTCTGCCGATAGTGGTTATTGCTGCGGATATTATTGTTAGTTATCCGTATGTTTAGTAAGGTTGTTAGATTTATTTTTTAAAGAGATCTCGTTTATCTCTTCACACGTTTTCTTGTAAGACGGGTTAGGGTTAGGGTTTCTTATTGTTATAAAAGAAACATCCCGTCCATGAGTTTAAGGTACCTTTGACGATTACAATATTCAATAACATAATTCTTAGTTCATAGTCTGATCCATAGAGGATCATTGTCTTTGTTTATTTTCTTCTTTAATATTCTTGTTGTTTAGTTTCCGCATAAACACAAGTCTTACACCTAGAGGTTCTCGTTTAACCAAGCTCAATCAAGCTCGAAGTACTCGATCCTACAAGTGGTATCAGAGCCTGGTGAGGATCTCTGAGAAAGAAGAAAAAGTTCGATTTCATATCTCTTAACCCTCTTTCAATAGAAGACGAAATCCCTCAAAACAATGTCATTAACCAGGAAGATCACCAACCCAAACCTGAAATCTCACAAGTCCAAACACAAATCGTCACCACCATGTCCACTAACAATGCTAAATTCCCATACCTAAAGAAAGATGAGTATGAAGTCTGGGCCATGAGAATGGAATATTGGATCACGAACAGTGATTACAATCTGTGGAATGTCATTCTTAAGGGAAATAGCAAGAAGAATACTGGAAGGGATAATGATGGCAATATCTATATAGAGCCACCTGTTACAGCAGAAGAACACCTTGCTATGCAAAGGGAAACCAAGGCAAGAACTCTTTTACTTCAAGCTATTCCAAAGGATCATATGAGTGATTTCCATCACCTTGATGATGCTAGAAAGATCTGGCATGCTGTAAAAGCCAGATTTGGAGGGAATGATGAATCCAGAAAAATGAGAAAGTCTATGCTCAAGCAAGAGTTCCAGGAATTTAAGATCTCTGAGGCTGAGGGGATTCACAAAGGGTATGACAGGTTTCACAAAATCCTGAGCCAACTCAACCAGTTGAAAGCTAGGCCAGACGATGAGGACTGCAACACCAAGTTTCTGAGGGCCTTGCCTCCATCCTGGTCTCAGGTTTCCATAACACTCAAGGCCAAAGGTGGACTGGACTATATGAGTTTTGATGATCTGTACAACAAGCTGAAAACCCTTGAAATTGATATCAAAGGGTATTCCACCTATTCACCTCAAACTTCAACCCATACTGCTTTTGTTAGTACCCCTGGTGCTAATAAAGCATCATATGGAAAAAATCTGACACCATCATCTTCATCACTTTCCTACTCACCTGCCACACCAAAAGCTCAG
This sequence comes from Artemisia tridentata subsp. tridentata, assembly GCA_021014915.2. NCBI lineage: Eukaryota > Viridiplantae > Streptophyta > Magnoliopsida > Asterales > Asteraceae > Artemisia > Artemisia tridentata. The sequence continues at coordinate 28,280,882 of CP139506.1, read as the reverse complement.
ACAAGATCTGATAATATTCTAGAGGAGGTGCTTCATTCATTCGTTGCTGAGAGTACACCACAGCAGAAGATTGTTTATGAAGATTTCAATCAGGTTGATGAATTGGATCTGGAAGAGATGGACATAAGATGGCAGGTGGCTATGATATCGTTGAAAATGGATAGGTTTGAAAAGAAGGCAGGAAGAAGGGTCAACTTTGATGGACAGGAGCCTGCCAGGTTTGACAGAAGGAAGGTGAGGTGCTATAAATGTTCTCAAACAGGACATTTTGCCAGGGAATGTACAGATAAGAAGGTGGATGATAAAGCACGGTATTTTGCCTTCAAAATTCAAGAGTTGGAATCAGAAGACCCCAAGGCTTTGGTATCTGTGGATTCGATGGTGGACTGGGAACATCATGAGAAAGCTGTTGCAAGTGGAGCAGAGAAGGTCTATGGGATGATAGCTGGATATGGTGAGAAGAAACAGGTGGCTGGTCAGTTTGGAATGATGGGTCATCCATCTCAGGTACAAAACTGCCCATTTGGTTGTGAATCTTTATATGCTAAACTAAAACAGGAATTTGATGATAAAGAAAGTGAATATAAGGATAATTTTATACAACTTAAGGCTCATAAAAAGGCTGTTAAAACATTAGAACAACAAAAGGTCTGGTATCAACAACAACAGTCTGCTTATGAAGTGAAAATAAAGGTTTTGGAAAGAGATTTAAAAAATGCCACTAATGAGTTTAAACATTCTGAAAGGGAAAAAGCTAAGGTAGTGTTAGAAAATCAGGATTTACAGTCTAAGCTAGATAATTCCTTGGCTAGATTTGATAAGTGGAAAGACTCATCCAAAAACCTTCACATGCTTATTGATAGTTCTATGTCTACTAAAACTAAAAGAGGTTTAGGGTTCGGTGACCTGATAGGGCCAAATCAATTTTATGACCCTAATGAGTATAGTGTTTTTGACCCGGAACCTGTAGATTATAGAAAACCTATAAAGTATGTGAAGGAAGGAGGAATGAATGTTGTGTAACACCCCGTGCCCGCTTAGACCAAAATTTAAAACTTTTTACACGGAAACGACTCACTTTACGGACACCTGCTTACTCTTTTGACCACTGACAAAAATCTATAAACTTTCAGACCTTGAAACTATTTTTAGATGAAAGTAGACTCAATTACCTTCAAAACGATAGGTCACACGACCCGTTTCGACTTACGGATCAAAAGATATGATTTTTCGAAAACTGCCAAAAATCTGCACAGTCGGCTCTGACAGCGTCAAGCCTTGATAGGCCAGACGAATTTTTGGAGTTTAAAGGGTGACGGCGTCAAGAAGGCCATCAAGAACAAAACTCAGAGCCTTGATAGGCCAGAGAATTTTTGGGGTTTAAAGGGTGACGGCGTCAAGAAGGCCATCAAGAACAAAACTGCAATTTCACCACTAAAACCCATTTTGACCCATTTCATGACAAAACCACTTATACCACTTCCGTTTTACACCAAACTTGACCAACTTCATTATATTTACATAACAAACATGTTCCAATGACGCTTGACCCGTTTACAACCCAAAATGGGTATGTTCACACATAAACCAAACACCCCTTTAACTTTTACTATAAACACCTAAAACACTCTTGACACATCGTTAGACCACCAAACCATTACACGACTTTGACACACATTATAGGACTCATAAAAGAGACTCTCGGGGGTACAACATTGACTCGAGCTCGGTATTCTACCTAGCTCCTATGCTTATTATCTCCCGAATCCGCTTCCAAATCCCTATGCTATAATCCAAGCCAAGTTATCCTCATCGCCATTAACCTACAAAACGTTGACAACTAAAAGAATAAGCTTACGCTTAGTAAGTAAAATGATAATCACATAACATCATACTTCAATCAAACACATAAGCATCACATATCTCCAAACACTTACTTAGCTACTCCACTCTCTAATTCTTGCATAATCACCTAACATCAACTTACCATCACAACCAAATTCACCACTTAGATCCTATTCATCCTAGCATATAAGCATATATCCAACCTCTTATCACTAATCACAAACATACATAACACATACATGTTAGACATCCATATAATACATGCCATCATCATTTTACTTACCTTGGTCTAAGCTAAACAACATCAAGAACATCATCAACAACAAAATCTTCCATCATCATCATCATCATCGATCATCATCATCATTCAATAATCAAAACCTAATCACATAATACTCAAATACATAAACAAGGGTTATCAAACCCATCAAAACATAATCATCTTCTAACCCATATCATCATATGATCATATCTTGATCATATGATGATTACCCACTTTACTCATGAACTATAACTTCATTAAACAAGACAATAGATCACTTACTTGTGATGATTATTACTAAGGGAAGGCTATAACACTTGATCCTCATCATCTTCTTCATGGATCATCACCTACCTACTTTCCCTCTCTTTCTTCTCTCTAAAATATCCGGCCTTCTCAGTCTCTCTCAAAAATGAGAGAATTATCTAGATAAAACTAGATATAACTAGTTAGGTACAAGTTTGGGGCATTGGCAAGAATGGCCCCTCTAGTCCTCTTTCTTCCATTTTAGCCACACTAACTTATAATACATGTTTAACACTTGGCAACTTAAGCCCTTAAAGTTACTCAACACTTTTATATGACTACATAGTCATACTTTGACTATTAATTGGCTATCGGGTTTGACTAAAACACAACATATGTTGACTAGCCAATCACATAAAGCCATAATCTATTTTCATCTAGGGTGGGCTCCCAATACCCGGGAAACGGGTCTAACATGTTGTTCCTCCACCCATAACTGGAACATTTAAACCTGCTAATCCTTTTGATGACTTTGATGATTCACAAATGATCTATGGCAAACAGGCAAAGGAATTGCCTAATCTTGATTGTGACTCTAATGAATTTGTCTCTTGTTCTTACAGTGACAAATCTTCAGAAATCAAGACTAATGACTATGCCACATGTGGATCAAGTGACAAGTCAGCTTCAATAAAGTCAGAAGATCTCTCCTCAGAAGTAGCTACTGATGAATCTCACTCAAAGACAGCTGCATTTGAAGATATTTCTTTTGATAGTGTTAAAAACAATAATGTTTCTAGTTGTGGTTCTGTTTCAAACAATTTTGGTTGTGGTTTTAATTCTGTTAAGGATAATTTTGTTTCATGTGGTGGTTTGAATTATTCTATTTGCAATGAGAAAATATTGTTAAGAAAAAGTCCCCTAGAAAGAAATCTTGCTTTGTGTGTCGTAGTTATGATCATCTTATTAAAGATTGTGACTATTATGAAAAACAGATGGGTTTATATGCTTGTCAAAATAGGTCTGTATGGAAAAATGTCAATGATATTCCCCCTTATATTCCTCAAGCAGCAAGGAGAACTTCAGTTGCTGCTGGCAAGCTAGTTTCTGCTGGTAAGCCTGTTGCTGCTGATAAGTTCATTCCTGCTGATAAGCCTGTTGCTGCTGCTTATTCAGTTCCTGCCGGTAGGATCAATCCTGCTGGTTGGAGAAGCAATAATGCTAGACCTTTCAGCAGACCTACTAGCACTTACTTTCAAAATGATATGAGACCTGTTTGTTTTGACACCATGCACAAGGGAGGGACAAGATGGAAAACTGCTGTTAAGTCCTCAGCAGGTTGTTCTTGGAAAATTAATAACCAACATGTGAAAATGGGGTCCAAGATCAATGGTGGATCTCATCAATCTTCAGGGTTTAATTCTTATTGATCCACTAGGCAGGCTCAAGTCAGCAATGACTTGGGTCTCTCTTGTATCTAATGTTGTAAATGTATTCTTTGTATCAGGATTTTCCTTTTAGAAGTAAAGATATTGGCATTGTTGACAGTGGATGTTTCAGGAGTATGACAGGAAATTTAGAAAGACTGCATGACTTTGTGCCTTTGAATGGAGGTACTGTGACTTTTGGAGGAGGAGATGGAATAATTTCTGGGAAGGGAACTATCAAAACTGCCAAGCTGGACTTTGAAGATGTGCTTTATGTGAAGGAACTCCAAAACTTCAATTTGTTCTCTGTCTCTCAAATTTGTGACAAGAAGAACAGTGTTCTCTTCACTGAGAATGATTGCTTTGTGCTGTCCAAAGACTTCAAGTTGCCTGATGAAAGTCAGGTTGAACTTAAAGTTCCAAGGACTTACAATCTTTACAGCTTCAATCTTAGTGATGTTCAGCCTGAGGGTTCACTTGCTTGTCTGGTTGCAAAAGCTTCTGTGGATGAATCTAATAAATGGCACAGAAGAATGGCACATGTGAATTTCAAGACCATTAACAAGCTGGCTAAGAATGGTTTGGTCCATGGGCTCCCTCTCAAGACCTTCTCCAGTGAACACCATTGTGTTGCATGCAACAAAGGAAAGCAACACAAAGCTTCATACAAGGCCATAACTGCTGTGAGCAACATTTCTGAGCCTTTGCAGCTTCTCCATATGGATCTCTTTGGTCCTACTTCTATCAGAAGTATTGATCACAAGTATTACTGCCTGGTGATTACAGATGATTTTAGCAGGTTTTCTTGGACTTTCTTTTTGAGTACTAAAGATGAAACTTATCCAGTTATTAGGGATTTTATTGCCTTAATAAAAAATCAGCTAAGTAAAAAGGTTAAGTCTATAAGGTGTGATAATGGCACAGAGTTTAAGAATTCTAATCTTATAGAACTCTGTGGGAGTAAGGGGATAAAAAGGGACTATAGTAATGCTAGAACTCCACAACAAAATGGGGTTGCAGAAAGGAAAAATAGGACCCTGATAGAAGCAGCTAGGACTATGTTAGCTGAATCTAAGATGCCCACTATGTTTTGGACTGAAGCAGTATGCACTGCTTGTTATGTGTTGAATAGGGTATCTATTACTAGTCCTCATAATAAAACACCTTATGAACTTTTGTCTGGGAAGGTTCCAAACATTAGTTACCTTAAGCCTTTTGGATGTCATGTCACTATTTTGAACACTAGTGATTACCTAGGCAAGTTTGATGGGAAGGCTGATGAAGGATTTATTATTGGATATTCTGCTCATAGTAAAGCCTATAGGGTTTATAATCTGTCTTCTAAGAGAATAGAAGAGACTCTCAACTTAAGATATCTTGAGGATAAACCTAATTTGCAGGGTGCAGGTCCAGAATGGTACTTTGATCTGGACTATCTGACTGACTCTTTAGGTTATAATAGATTCAAAGCAAATCTATATGTTGGTACACATGTTTTTCAATCTAACAATGCAGGTACCTCAGATGAGGATTCTGATGCAAAGAGTGATGAACGACCTATAGTTGTTCCTTCTTTTCCCTCTAATAACATTTCAGGTTCAAAGCTCAAAGATTCTTCTGATATGGCTGGAGGTGATTCTAGTTTTGCAGAAGATCTTGCTAGACTTCAAAGACAAGAGTATAATGCCAAGAGAGCTGCTGAAATGTTTGGTTCTGGGTTTTCTAAAGAGACAGAGGAGATTCTGAGAAATGCTGAAGCTGAAGTTAGAAGGCAACTGAATTCGACTGGTGGTATTCCTGTTCCTGCTGCTACCATTTCTGCTGGTAGTGGATTTGTTCCTGCTGATCCTTCTAATGTTTCTGCTGATGTCTCCATTCCTGCTGATGTTCCTGTGTCTTCTCCATCTATTGACACTCTGGGTATTGATAACTCCCCTGAAAGATTTCCAATCCCTTCTGATCTTGGAAATTCAGTCTCTTCAAGAGATAAGCTGGAAGATCCTCATCATCAATCCAGAACAGGGATTTTCACTTCTTCCTCATATGATGATGACTTCAACCCCTCAATTACTAATCAGGCATCCTCCATTGATGTCAATCCCATTGTTACCAAGAGAATCAATACAGTTCATCCTCAGTCTTTGATTCTTGGAGATCTAAATTCCCTTGTCCAGACAAGAAGTAAATTACATCAACCTAAGTTTGGAGAATCTGCTTTTCTCAGTTATATACAGGATCAGTTAAGAAGCAATCATACTGATTACTTACATTGCCTCTATGCTTGTTTCTTATCTCAAATTGAACCAAGTAGTATAGCTCAAGCTCTTGATAATGATGATTGGGTTGAGGCTATGCAAGAGGAAATGCAGCAGTTTCAGAATCAGAAAGTATGGAAGTTGGTACCTTTGCCTGCAGGAAAGCATGCTATTGGAACTAAATGGATTCTGAAGAATAAAAGGGATGCTAGGGGAATTGTGGTTCGGAATAAAGCTAGGTTGGTGGCTCAAGGTCATAGACAGGAAGAGGGGATTGATTATGATGAGGTGTTTGCACCAGTGGCACGAGTTGAAGCTATCAGATTGTTCTTAGCTTTTGCCTCATTCATGGGGTTTGTGGTATATCAGATGGATGTGAAGAGTGCATTTTTGTATGGAAGGATTGAAGAGGAGGTTTATGTTACTCAACCAAAGGGATTTGTGGATCCTCGAAATCCTGATTTGGTTTACAAAGTGGTTAAAGCACTTTATGGTCTTCATCAAGCACCAAGGGCTTGGTATGCAAGGCTTTCAGCCTTTTTGCTAAAACATGGTTACAGAAGAGGGGCTATTGATAAAACTCTTTTTATCAGAAAGAACTTCAAAGATATCATTCTAGTATAATTTTATGTAGATGATATTATCTTTGGTTCCACCAATGAAGCCTGGTGCAGGGAGTTTGAAGAATTGATGAAGAGTGAATTTGAGATGAGTGCTATGGGTGAAATGACTTTCTTTTTGGGTCTTCAGGTCAAGCAGAAACCAGATGGGATCTTTATCTGCCAGGAGAAGTATGTTTATGACATACTTAAGAAGTTTGATATGGAAAATGTGAAAATTGCCACAACTCCATTTGAACCTCCCAAGCCTAAATCCAATAATGAACCTGATGCTGCTGTTAATGTTCATCTATACAGGTCTATGATTGGATCACTCATGTATTTGACAGCTTCAAGACCTGATATCATGTTTGCTGTTGGTGCATGTGCTAGACATCAGGTTACACCCTTGACTTCTAACCTAAATGCAGTTAAGAGAATCTTCAAGTATTTGAAAGGACAACCTAAGATGGGACTTTGGTATCCAAAAGATTCTCCTTTTGTGTTGGAAGCTTATAGTGACAGTGATTATGCTGGTGCTAACTTTGATAGAAAGTCTACTACTGGTGGTTGTCAGTTTTTGGGTAGGAGGTTGGTTTCTTGGCAGTCCAAGAAGCAGACTATAGTGGCTACATCTTCTACTGAGGCAGAGTATGTTGCTGCTGCTAGTTGCTGTGGACAGGTTCTTTGGATGCAAAATCAGCTGTTGGATTATGGATTCAACTTCATGAACACTAAGATCTTTATTGATAATCAAAGCACTATGTGCATTGTTAAGAATCCTGTCTATCATCAAAGAACAAAGCATATTGAGATTCGACATCATTTCATAAGAGATGCTTATGAGAAGCATCTTATTCAGGTGGTGAAGATTCATACTGATGATAATGTGGCTGATCTGCTGACCAAGGCTTTTGATGGACCAAGGTTTAAACATTTGGTGGTCCATATTGGGATGGTGAATCCCTAGATACTGAGTTTGAGGGGAGGACAAAGCCTAAGGGGAGGCTTCTTCTTGTTGTTGTTGTTGTATATCTTTCTATCTTTCTTTCTTTTGGTTTCTTTTCTTATTTTATTTCTTTTCTTTTGGTTTGTTTCTGATTTCTTTTTCTTAGTTTAAAAAAAAAATCTTGTATATTTTGTGTGCTAATAAGTTGGTTTTGAGCAACACCTTGCAGGTACAGTGTTGGTGTTTACACCTACACAATAAATGGTACTCAACTCACCATGTCTTGCAGACAAGAAAGAGTTGGCTCACCATGAGGGTACGGCTCTGGTGTGATAATCAAATCCGTTGATAGCTGTAATAGCTTGCTCAAAGCTATAGGGTACTTCAACTCACCCATGGTTTATTCCTGAGAGTTGAAAATGGTTCTCAATTCACCATGGATGTAACCCTTTCCGGGATCCAAAGAATTGGCTAGTCCACAAAAGTATGGTTTGTGGTAAAGACATTTGGTATCCATATTTGGTATTCAATTCACCAAGGTTTGCTGTAACCTAAGAATTGACTAGTCCTGAGCAAACGGCTACAGGTAAAGACAAGTCAAATCCGTTTATAGTTGCTGATTTGCTAATAAATCAGATGGTTATCAATGTACCATGGTCTAACACACCTAAACATTGGCTACTCCAGTAGTGATGGCTATTGGTAAAGAGACATCAAATCCATTAATTTTCAATGATTCACCTCTCACAGGAGTTAACACACCTGGATGTGATGAGAATAGTATGAAACTTAAGTGATTTGATGTACATATTGTCATAAGTAGCATGTTTTGAAGAAGATTTCCTATTGCTGCTGAACTATTGAAGTTGCTGCTGGATGTTATAGATGTTGGAATCTTGCAGGTTATGGATGTTGCTGCTGGTTACTACTTATTGCTGCTGCTAAGTCGCAATCCTCAAGCCTGAGAAGTTAAAGCTCTATCACATTGGAATCTTGCAGGTTAACCTAGTCAACCTCAAGATTAGGGGAGGATTGTTAGGATCTCTGGGAAATAAGAGTTTCTCATTGCTGGGAGGATTGTTGGGATCTCTGAGAAATAAGGAATTTCTCATTGCTGCCGATAGTGTTGCATTGCTGCTGCGGTTGGTTCCTGCCGATAGTATTGTTTTGTTTCTGCCGATAGTGGTTATTGCTGCGGATATTATTGTTTGTTATCCGTATGTTTAGTAAGGTTGTTAGATTTATTTTTAGAAGAGATCTCGTTTATCTCTTCACACGTTTTCTTGTAAGACGGGTTAGGGTTAGGGTTTCTTATTGTTATAAAAGAAACATCCCGTCCATGAGTTTAAGGTACCTTTGACGATTACAATATTCAATAACATAATTCTTAGTTCATAGTCTGATCCATAGAGGATCATTGTCTTTGTTTATTTTCTTCTTTAATATTCTTGTTGTTTAGTTTCCGCATAAACACAAGTCTTACACCTAGAGGTTCTCGTTAAACCAAGCTCGAAGTACTCGATCCTACAAATACCTTTATATACGGTTACTTAGGAGTTTGTCGCCCAATGTTGTATGTTTGCAGTGATGGTTATTTTTTCTAATGGATTTGTGAATATTTTATTGAAAATAGTTTAGAATCATCATCAATAATTAGGTACTCTATCACTTATATATACCCTTTATGTTTTATATAACTTTTAGCTGCATAAAACTTTTTAACAGAATTGGGTCACTTCGCAGGGATACACAATTACAGACCTTCTCAAGCTTTGATGGTATGGAAGCTGCTTTACGGGAACAATTCAAAGAGTATATGGGCACATTCATGTGAAGAATTGGAAGGTTCAGCTTATATTCCAGCTTCAGGACTGATGTACTTCAATAAACTAACATAAGTTAATTACTTAAAATCTTATTGGTTTAAACAAAGATCTTACGATGATGTTGACTAAATTTGCTAAACTAAAGGCATTGCAAGTGAAAGATATCATTACAGCTACTGATGGCACTAGGAAGGTAAGCATAGTCATTCTACTCATTGCATGTTTATATGTATATAGGTTTAAAAAAAATCTTACGATGACGGGACTGTTTGGACTTATGTTTTAAAAGTTGAGGATCTTCTCATTACTCTATATATAATGGAGCGTCGAGTTTTGCTACAGTTGTTGTAGCAGTGTTGGGCTCGCTTTTGGGCTGTGGGCTCCCGCTTTTCCACTTTCGTTTGTTCCCTCGCTTCTAACAAATGATAAAGCGTACCTACCTCATTAACATTTTCCGGTTATCATCTTATTCTTCCAGAGTTTTCCACACACACCCACACCCACACATACCTAACCACCGCTACACGCATCTCTGCTGATGATGATGATCGAGGGATGTGAAAGGAAAACCAAAAGAGGATGATAAAATACCACATCATAAATCGCAGGTTTGATATTTATAAGAATTAGGGTTTTGTATTAATTTTGGGATTTTTGTGAAATGGGGGTTTCGTTTACATAACCAAACAAACCCCTTTAATTTGTAGGATTAATTTTGCTTTTTGCTATGTTAATTTTTATTGCTTTTTTTTTGTGCAGAAAAAAAAGAAGGAGGCTGATCTTTCTTCTGATGATGAAAGAGGTGAAGAGAAGGAGGTTGATCTGGGCTCCCACTTTTCTCCGTCCGTTTCTTTTAGTTTATTTTGGTGTCGGAGCTCGATGCGTGTTCAATTAAAGGTATGATATCCTTTTGGTTATAGTTCTTTAGCTCAGTTTCTTTACTGTTAGATTTTGTGTTAAATAATTCATGTGGGTAATGATGGTAATAATTTTACCCGTAGGTGTTGAAAGTATTTGGATTTGTGTTCTGATTATATGTTTTTTTTTTGGGTCAAATTATTGTATTTTGTGATTAGTGGATCGGGTTGCATCATTCATCCAACACAGGTAAAAGTTATGGATTTTGAAATTAGTGTTTTATTGGAATTTGTGGATTTTTTTTTTATTTTTTATTTTTGGTTAAATATTTTTATTTTTTTTTTGGTTAAAGATTTAATTTTTGCACATCTTGAGTGTGTACTGTTTACCGTTGATGGTAACACATCAATGATTTTTGATGTGGTAACTTAGTAAAAGGTTTATTGCTGACTTTTGATGTCATTTTGATGTATAATTGATAAGTTGTTGCACTAATATGAAGTTAACTTAATATGATCTAGCATTGACCACTGTTAAAATGGAATGCACGCGTTGGTTAGTAGATTGTCTTTTCTGAAATATGCAAGGTTGTCTGGACTTGATACACATAAATTTTGTTTTGTGGAGTTTCTATTTGGAAATCATGTTTCTATTGTATATTGTAATTGTTTGGTGACTTCCAAGGTTTATTTTAGAGTGGCTGTGTATGATTGGTTTACTGACATTGGTTTATTGTGTTACTTTTTATATTACACCTCAAGATAAGATTGCTGATTTTGAGATGAAGCTCATGGACATTGATAGTGAACATCTTGGCATTCCTGAAGCAGAGTATCTTTTTTTTTTTCCTTCTTAATTTTAAGGTTGAAATTGGGCGGATTCAGGAATAACTGAATTGGATTACTTTGAATCTAAACCGGTATACAAAAATTATTACTTTTCAGTTCGCTCATTCAAGGCGCGTTGCCAAACAATGCGCATACCTTTGGAGGTTTGGTTACCTAACTCTTCTTAGCTTCATCATTTCGTAGTGTATTTTTATAAACCTGTCATTATTCAGTTTTTTTATACTCATTTACTTTATCACTGTTTACAGGTTTTCTGAAGATACCTTTCATTTTGGACTTCCAGTCGGGACAGGTTAGGGCGGCCAAATATTGTTGCGCCTCTTCATAGGGCCATGAACGTTTGGAAAATTCTTTGCCAAATGTTGGCACGATTGGATTTTATGGTTAGTATTTATAGCATTTCTTACACGTGAGTGTTTGCGTAAACGCGATCAACTCAATGTCTGATCATTGTTGCAGTTGCCATCGGTGAAGAAGTTAATCCGCTGTCGCTACCAGATAGTCCCGTTCATACTTTTCGACACGGTATGTTGGTGTGCGCCGTTCACATTTGTTCAGTGTTTAACTTTGTGGATGCGATTTACCTATTGCTAACGCTATATTTACAGCTGCCGAACATGGATATTTTGCTAAGCAAATTCCTCAGCCCCCAACGCTTGTAGTTAGATCAGGTAGATTTTGTGACGCATTTTAGTAACCTGAGCTTTTGCAACGATTATTTTGTTATTGTATTTAATTACTTTTCTTTGGATCTTAATATAGGTCCGCCGAGTGAATACAAGGCTTTTGGGGAATGCAATCGTGTGTTTCGTCACTGTCAGGCTAGATTCTGCTACGAAGAAAAACTAAATACTTCCACAGCATATACAGGTCCTTTTTCTTTTTTTCTTTTTTTCCCTGTTTGATATCAACCGACTCCAGAGTTTATAGTTATCCAGTTTCTGTCTCTCAGACACATCTACATACGAGTCGGTGGCGCCCAAGCGGAGGGTGAAGGTCTTGACGGAAGACATAGTTTCAATTTGTTGCGGATATCAACGGAACTTCAAATGCTAGATTACTGTTGTTTTTTTTTTCAAAATCTTTTGGTTTTTACGTTTAGGGGTTTTTGATTTGCTGATTTGGTGTGTTTGTTATGCAGGTTTCGGATGTTATGAATGTTGCTTCCAAGGATAAAACGCAGGTGTGTGTAGATTTACATGAAATTCTAAATATAAATGGTTGTCGTTGGATTTTATTTATTTAATTTAAAGACCTGGTGAGTATCGATTCAATTTATCCAAATCAAATAATAATATATTTATTAGTTATGTTATGGATAGTCATCCGGTTTTACATTTAACCTCAAGGATAATAAACAACTTTTAATCCCTTAAATATATATGCTCGCTGATTTATTTGGTACAATTTGTGCTGCTGATTCAACTTATATTTCTGATACAGGATAATGAAGTGGATCTGGATGAGGTGAAGAAAATGTCAACAGATTTATGCTGATTTATGCTGTCATATATTCATGTAGGAAATTCGGGCCAGTTCAGGATGTGATGATTCCATGTCAGCAGAAGAGAATGTTTGGTTTTGTAACATTTGCTTTTGGAGAAACGGTTAGAAACATTCTAAACAAAGGCAACCCACATTTCATATGCAGTGCAAGAGTTTTGGTCAAACCATACCGCGAAAAGTCTAGGGACGATAGGTAAGAAAAAATTCTACAAACGTAGCGCCCACACCAAGTAAGAATTGGTTTTCTTTTATGTTAATTAAATTTAACGCAAGTGTTTTTGTCGCTGTAGAATGTGGAATGAATGTTATGTTTTCTGTTGTATGTAGCAGCACTTTCTTTTCCATTTGGGCAACATAGTCTTAATGAACCTGCATCTGTACCTCATGCAAGATGGTTAACTGCGAATGCAACAGGTTTAGTTTTTCTACCACATAAAATCATGGTATTTTTTTTTGGTCAATATGTGTTGTCAGTAACGAATTTCTTACCGTTTTCTTACCCTCTCCTGCAGTAACTAATATTAGAGGAGCAGATCCTATGTATTCTACCAACACAGCATCTACGAGAAGTGAGCCTCGCCTTTTTTTTGGCTTCATAAAATTTAATGTAGGTTTTTTTTTGCTGTTTGATGTAGATTAAATGTTGTGTTCTCTGTTGTGTGCAGCCGGGAATTCTTTTGCGCATGAAGAGTATAGTTTCAGTGAACCTGCATCAACGTCTCATCAAACACGAACCTCTACAAATGGAACAGGTTTAATTTGTCGAATGTTTAAAATGCTGGCTTCTGTTTTACTGTTTGTGAATATCTATTGTTGCTAACCAATTTATTATCATCTTTTCAGGCCCTCCTATGGAATATAAACGATTTGTTTCTTGCAATCAAGTGTGTAGGAAGTGTATAGCTGTGTTTTGGGAGGAAGAAAAACTCGGTTGCTCCACTCTCAGGCAAAGAGGATATGATCTCCATGATGTTGAAACATATGGAAAGGTAAATCAAAGGGTTGTAATATAAATATAAAGATGGCAATCTTAGTTGATATGTTATTATCGTGTGTATTGATATTTTAGTTTTTCTTTTTACGCGACCAAATGAGCTGTGTGACAAAATAAATCATAACAGAATTTTGTATAGCGATTGTCCTCGCATGTGTTAGCAAGGTTAAATATGAAGCATTGACGTTCGTGAGCCCTTATTTCTTTTTCTTATAAGCTGTGGCGCATACATGTTCGTTCAACATATTATTTGACTGTAATGTTAGCCACTGCCTTTAGGTATATGTAGATATCGAATATAACTGTCCCACTTCACACCTTCTATAAAAGTAGATATCGAATATTTAATTTAGCATCAGATGACAGATATTTAGAACTTTTATATATGCATTTATTGTTGAAGTTTGTAATTTGTTGCTATAATTGGTATGTGAGGTATATGTAAATTCTTATTATATGCATTTGTGGACCTTCAACTGTTGCATACATTTTCCGCTGCCAGAAGGTGCACTTTTATCTGATTGTTCATAATTTTATAACAACATTGTGAAGCAGAACAATGACTGATGACGAAGAGATCGAAAGAACTACCAAAGGAAAAGAAAAAGCTACGACATCAGAAGATGCTCCCTCGCGGTAGCAGTTGCTTTTGGGTCTACGAATACTAAGGTGAACACACACTCAACGTTTGTGAAACAAACAATGTTCCACTATATGCAACAACTATGTGAATAGCACTACTAGCTTACAAGTACTGCAACATCACCACTGCAGAGATTTTCACTGGCTTTTGCGTGCTAACAGCCTATTAAAATGATGCTGCATTTTTCAATTAAACGTACGCAAAACCTATCAGACAACTCTGTTACGTGTCTGCTTTACAAAACATGTACGTAGAACTTTAGTAATAGAACTGCCCCAGGCTGTAATCTGTGTCTTTTTAAGAAGCATGCATGTATATGTAGTTTAAATGGTTGGAGTGTTATAAACATGTTTTACCAGCCAATGAGCCAAACAGTTATAGTGATGTTCCCGGGCGATGTCACAGCAAAGGTTATGGAAAACCTATCTCCTCGCTATAAAATCAATAATTACTGTTACCATTTATCCATCAATTTAAATGTAAAAAGAAACCAAACAAGAAAACACTAAAATCTTGAAATAAGCCGTTGTGGTAGTTGCAACAGCAAAGTAATGACTCATCGTCCTGCAAGACCAACAAGTAACCTCAAGAAAGATACGTGTCTTTGCAATCAGGTATGTTCCCTGAATGATGGTGGCAAGGTAGGTTGGTTATTTATGTTGACTACTGGGTCAAAATGGATTCGGATCAAAACATGCTGGTCAGCTTAAGTTAACCACTAAAAAGAGTTTGGTTATTCATATAAAAAAACTGCCTTCTCTGTGATGGCATGACGTCCTTAGTGTTAACATTAGTATATTCTATTACTGATTTGTTTCATACTAGCATCAACTTGAAGAAAGTGGTATTGCAAATCATGGCTCATATGCTCAGCTACAGCCTTGGACAACACACCAGTAGTTTCTAGGGTGTTTCGGATTACTTTAATTATTCTTTATAAGCAAGTTGTTAAATAAACTTTAAAATAACCACAAGATAGTTGGTGTTTGGTAGCTTTGCGGATTTTATGTGTGTGTTAGGATCTCCTGAGCTTTCTCACTACTAGATGAGTGTATCAGTTTGGTTGCATCGGTTAAGTGATTAGTGCATTAGTGTGTTAATCAGGTAGTTCATTCCATTAATTTCGTGTTCATCCAATTCAAGTCCTATCATAAAAAGGTGCTTTGATATAATTATGGATCTAATTGGGGTAAGATATGTTGTTCCGTTTACATGATATGTAGTATGTTTTAATGCAAGATTTGTTGCTGCTTCATTTTTGGCAGTTACTGATCAATGACGCTACGTTTTGAGGAGGAAGAGGTTGAATACATTGACTCGCATTTGTTTGAAGCTGAAGATGTTGAGTCGGATACAGATCCAACAGATCAGGACATTACACGACTACTTAAAATGATGATATTGAAGCTGAATATCAACTACAATGTGGTTTATGTTGCTAATATCTACTCTAAAACTCCAGACTCATTGACAAGTAAGTACCATTCAATCCGGTTGAGCAATATTATTGATATCTAATTACTAATAAGATGTGTGATATTATGATTATGACTTTATAGTAACTTTATGTTTTAACAATGAATTCAGATTACAAATGTTCTGAATTTTAATATTTCTTTGTTCTGATTTTGGCTATTATGCAGGAAACATACCACCATCATATGCAGAGGTTCCTTAGAATAGTAGGCGATAATTTAGGGTATTGGCAAGCAAATGGTAGCATTTTTGAGATTAAGGATGACAGTGGAAAAGTAATTGGTCTATGCAATCATGTAGTATAAAGTAGAAGTGCTATAACTCGGTGATGTCCTAACTCTTTAATGCTTTAAAACGATAAAACGCTTTGGTTATGTAAATTCGCATCAGGTTTTCGCGGCGGTTCGCAGCAATGCTCGTTAATGATAAAATCTCAGGAGGCTGCAGATTTTGTTTACATTGGATGATGGATTGGTAATAGAGACGGTCATCATACCTAATGGTGATAGGGGGAGAAACACGGTGGTGTTTCAAGTCAAGTGGGCTGTGCGATGAACTGCCAATTTTGCTTCACTGGCAGGCAAGTTTTCCTTCTTATCTGTGTGTAAATGATGTCAGTCTTTTTAAGTACCACCAATTTCATTGTTTATACAATAAGTGAGCATTTTCCTGAAATATAAAAGTTTTGTTTTTCAGGATGGGTTTGAAGAGAAATCTAACCGCAGCTGAAATAGTTGAACAAGCGGTCACGTCTATTTACGAGTGAAGTTGGTCCTATCAGAACTGTTGTTTTTATGGTACGTATGCTATTATGTATGTGATAAATCTGATATTAGCAAATTGGAATGATACGAAAAAAAAAAAAAAAAAAAACAGAAAAAAACCTCAGTCTTGTACTATATAAGTGTTGGCGGGTTAAAATCAAAGTAGATTGTTTGACATTATAAGTCAATGTAGAACAAGGAAACTAAATAGAGAATGAATGGTGTATTGAAATTGACTAGTTTCTAATTTACATGTAGGGGATGGGTGAACCACTTCAAAACGTGGATAATGTGATAAAAGCTGCAGATATAATGGTTGATGAGCAAGGTCTTCATTTCAGCCCAATCAAGGTTACCATTTCAATCAGTGGGCTTGTACCCCAGTTAAAGCGCTTTCTTCGCGAGTCTAAATGTGCATTAGCCGTTAGTCTGAATACTACAACTGATGAATTAATATTCTTGATCCATTTAGTTACTAAAATTTTGAATTCCTTAGAGTTGGCATTTTCGACCCATGTACTTATAAATGGGCCACTATTAGTTGTGTTTTTTAATTTATCATCTGCAATTATCTCATAGGTTAGGAACTGGATCATGCCCATCAATCGGAAGTACAATTTGAAGATACTTCTTGAGACCCTTCGTGAAGAACTGCGCTCAAAACATAAATATAGTGTCCTATTTGAGTATGTTTTGCTTGCTGGAGTCAACGACAGGTTAGAACAACCAACCCTTAAATCCATTCTTTATAGAATACTTATTGTTAATTATGATTACAGAAACAGTTTTGTTACCATCTTTTAGAATCATACTTCTCCGAAAATGCTCAATATTGATCCTTATAAACCTATATCCAAACACCTCTCGAAGTAAAACCTATATGAAACATATGTCTCTGTGTGTACATGTTTCTGTTTATCATATCCGTACATAATCTTTCATTAACAAATTAAAACAAGTTTTGCTTTTATGTGAACAGATACCATCCTGTCCTTGTAACAACTTCATTTTTCTAGACAACTTTGACTATCAATGATGTACTATATAAAAGTATAAAGAATGACAAATTCTTAACTGAGCTTAAAAACATGCTTATGCATTATATTTTCCGTATGAGCTATGGATGTGATTTTAGTATATTACTCATTTTATTTTAAACTTACATCGCATATATACATATAAACATGCAATGAGTATTTCTAGGGTTAAATTTGTAATTTGACGTACGCCCTGGTTTCCTTGGTCTTCTATTTTTCTATCTTCAAAACTCAAGAACACAACATGTAAGCTCGAGTTTGACTTATGATCTTCAAGTTTTATGATCAACCTTGATGTAAGCTTCACTTGACAAACTCGAATCATTAATTTACCAGCTAACCTGGTTTCGACTCCTGGAAAAATTCATGTAGTGTTAACTCAACTTTGTTTGAATGACATTATTTCTCATTTGAACCAAATTCTATTGAAATTATTTCGGTTTTCAACTCTTTGATCAAGTGAACTTTTTAAAAACATATAGCTTCTCAAACTATAGCCAAAGGTTGGTTTTGAGTCTCGTCATGTCCTGAACTTGATCGATTTCATGTACTTTATGTAAACGTGATTAATAATCACTCGGACGCTAGCTGCTAGTTCCATTGTTTTCAAAAATTCTCAATATGAATAGATGAGTCTTTTTAATCAGATACACTTTTTACAATATCGGTACACATTCAATACATCTTAATTTTCATTAAAAACATTACGTACACTTGACATATACGAGTATATGTTTCGACAACCTTTGATGATCATATACCTAATAGAGTAATAAAATATGTTTCGACAACTACAGAATATAAACACACTATTGAACAAAATGTAAACTGACTTAGAGGTATTGATTCTGAATCTTGCAAAGTTTTATGAAGGATCAGAATATATTGTTTTTTTTAGTTTTATACATGTCACGTGGTTGAGTAAGATGTATCTACATAACGACTCTATTTGAGAAAATCCTGTAATGACTTATTAGACATATATACTCGGCATACCATCTATGGTTAGTAATGATAGGAGTCTGCAGTTACAGGTAAAGGAAATAAAATTGCAGAGTTTAATGAGGCAGGTAAAATTGGTGATCACAAATTCACAACCATATAAAATATAAGATAAAACTAAAGTGCCAATATTTAATATGATCTTAGCTAAAGATATAATACACCATGTAAGAAACCATTAAACATATGTTACTAAAAACATATCTTCCACACAATCATGGATTGGATCTATCATGTGAAAGTCGTAAAACAAAGAAAGAAACAAAGAAGAAGCCAAAATTCATGCCGGAATCATCCACAAGATCAAAGAATCTAAGGATCTCCCTTGATTCATTGATTAATCAAATAGGAAGTTATAAGTGAATGCCAAATATTATGTCCCAAGTAAAGAGTAGATAATGAAATAACATCATTCATATTGCCGGCCATCACCATCACCCATGCCATGGGGAGATACAAGGCTCTTCACGAATACATGCTCATCGTAATTATAATTACATTCCGAAATTGTGGATAACCGGATATGAGCATAATCGTAATGACGACGTATCAAGAAATCCTCTTGTGGAGTGTACTCGATTGTTGTTTTGTGTGCATCATAACCTGGTGGTGGTAAAATTTGTTCCCATGAATCTTGTACATTGTAGCTTCTCATTACCCATATCTCGATATCCTCATTTTTACTGAAGTTTATATTTGGTCTAGCAAAGATGCATAGACAGTCTTTCATAGTCCCCAAATTCCAATCTGATCGACACAATTTTGGTTGTGGGATTTCTTTAAAGACCTCTTTGGATAAATCAAAGGAAACAATTACTTGCTTTTTATTTCGAGAAGTAAT
This sequence comes from Artemisia tridentata subsp. tridentata, assembly GCA_021014915.2. Lineage (NCBI taxonomy): Eukaryota > Viridiplantae > Streptophyta > Magnoliopsida > Asterales > Asteraceae > Artemisia > Artemisia tridentata. The sequence goes on along the minus strand of CP139506.1, from coordinate 28,261,504 downwards.
CCAGTGAATCGCCCCATTGCATAAGATACCTTCCCCTTCAAATATTCATAGTCCGATTCTAGAGCAACTGATCTCCAAACATATGATTTCATCGTTAACACTTTAAAAACATACTTGTAATTAGGGGTGTCATTCGGATCGGGTTGACCCGACCCGAACCCGATAAGGCTAATCGGGTCGGGTCTAATCGGGTCCAAAAATTTAGTCGGGTTGTTTTGACCCGACCCGATAACCCGATAGTGTTATCGGGTCGGGTTCGGGTTAAATAAAAAATGTTATCGGGTTATCGGGTCAACCCGATAAGACCCGACATCTCCTATGACCAATTATGACTGCATACTTATGTCAAAGTTTACCTGCATCTCCTATGACCAATTATGACTGCCATATAGCTATTGGCTTTTTACAACCCCTACTGTATAACTGCATTTTCATATCTTTATAAGGGTCATAGACGAAACTGAGCATAAATCTCGTTAGTAATTTGCAGAAGAAGATAGACACTTTAGTTTACAAATACAAATGTTCCAAGTCTCGCTTTTATTGTCACTTCTTGTGCATTGTGCATGAGCTGTGAAAAAGACATCCCACCTCACCCCCACATCCCAGTTGGTAACAAGTAGTTGCATGTGTGTGCACATGCCAATGAATGCAACCAAATTCCAATCAAACATATATTCTATCTATAAAATAAAAAATTAAGGCAACAAGTGGACAAATTCTGTTTTATAGTATATACATTATACAGGAGTTGCTTAATTATAAGCTTGCTTGCTTCCCTAATTTGTCTGCATAACCACTTAATAATTCATAGATACAACTATTATACCACTTAATGCAGAAGTTAATCGGGTCACCCGATAACCCGAATCACCCGACCCGACATAACCCGACCCGACTACCACCCGAACCCGATAACCCGATTCCTTATCGGGTCGGGTGTCGGGTGAGTTTTTAAAAAATCCAAACCCGACTCAACCCGACCCGACTAACCCGATAACCCGACCCGATAACACCCCTAGTTGTAATGGCGTCCATCAGTCATGAACCCTATTACAACCTTGTAATCATCTATGGATGAATCATAGCCAAAACCTGACACAAGTACTGACCTACAATCTCGATACTCTTTAGGAGTATTTCTTAAAACTTTCACCTCGCGAGTAGAGGGATTAACGACTAAAAACTCACTATAACGAGAGATGCATACAAGACCATTAGAAGAACCAACAACTTGACATTGATCATGTCTTCTAGTAGCACCTGGTAAAGCAATGATCCTTGTATCTCCAATTTCACGAAGTTCGAGACAAAGGAATAAAACGAGTACTCGAGATCAAGGAATCCCATGACTTACATACACTTTTGCATCGGCCGAGAGCCTTTGCTTCCAATCTTAGGAGTATCTCTTCATCTCTCAGGAGTATCTCTTCATCAATATCAAGGCCAGACTCTCTCATTGAAACCCTTTTGCCTAAAACCAAAACGAAAAACCAAATAAATAAATATACTAATCGTAGTTAGGTTTGGAATAGAATGAATAAAAACGTACAGTCCACATCTCCTTTTATACTTGACATTGTCGGTTACTTACGATATTATCGCATCTTTTCTTTACCTTATAAGGAATATGTCACCCATTAGTAATCAAGTTTCATTAGTATTCCAATTTGATACCTCAAACTTTATACTAATCATAAAAATCATCAAAGTTTTAAAACTGTTTCATTCTTATGTAATTTTCTAAAATTAGTGTGCTTAAAGTATCCATCTATGCATTAACAACATTTTGTACATTAATTTTAAACAACCACCCCCTGAATTTAACTAATTCCAACCAATTTTATGTACACCCCGATAATGCACGACTAAACATAAACAATAACCACAAAATAATAACCAAAGTTTGAGAAGTTTTTCATTCAGGTCACTCTATTTGATGATTTTCACCCTACCTTATACGAGTATATTGTAACGGGCCTTTTTTTTCTTTTTCTTTTTTTCTTATTTTTCTCCCATGTGTGTATGTGGGCTGCATTATGGTTGTTAATTACTTACTTTAATTTGGTTCATCAATACCACACCAAAAATGACCATCTAAAGCCATACTCAAATACCAAAGGGCTTGTGTTCTAATGCACTGGCCGAACTTGTACATTTTTTTTTTAATGGGCCGAAATCATGATTATAGATTAAAGTAAAACGTCAAAGAAGCTATTTGATAGTTACAGAGACGTTGTAGTAGCAACAAATCAATAGGTGACAAGGGGGTAAAACATACAAATTTAAGAGAGGATGGTTCTACCGTTAAGAAAGGGTAAATAGACAAATCAATGTGTAAGAGGGGGTAAATTGTAATGGCTCAAAAAAAAAAAAAATAATAAAATAAAAGGGGTGGGGATGTTTCGCCCTTGTTCTAATACTAACTCATGTTGTGTTAAAAGCTTTCATACCAAATAATTGTGAGTTCAAGTCATGTTTAGGACATATAACATAGATTTATACTGTATAAGTAAAAAGATATTTAGTTGTCGTTCCAAAAAAAAAATCAAACTCAAATATAACACTCGCATATTACACAACGATTAAAAGACTCATATGAGAATCTAAGTCAAGTTTACGTTTAATGGTACACAACCACAATGTCTACAACATTGGAACCCCGAATGAGCAAGTGTTATTGATTACGCTTGAATAAAGTAAAAGAAATCGATCCAGTACGAGACTTGAGAACTTTGGCTATGGATTCAACCCAAAATACATCCATTTAAGTGATTCCAAAAAAAAAAAAAAAAAAAAAAAAAAAAAAAAAAAAAATTGCAAAAATCGTCCTTGTAGTATGTTCAAATTGCAGACACGGCCCTTACTTTTCGAAAAGTGCAAGTGTCGTCCCTATGAGAAACCTTTCGTCATTTTACTTTGGGGCGGGAACGATTCAAGGATGGCGCCTGTATTTTCAAAAACGTAAGGGTTGCGTCTGCAATCTAGACATACCACAAGGACGATTTTGGCAATTTACTCAAATAATAAACTAAAAAAAGGAGCAAGTGCTATTGATTACGAGTCAACCCGAAATACTTTCATTTAAGTTTTAATTGAAATTAAACGTAAAATGAAATTTGCGTTTTCCGAGAGTCGAACCCGGGTCTATTACTTGGAAGGCAATTATCCTAAGTTCCTAACCGTTGGACTACAAACGCTATGATCAAACTTGATGTAAGCTTCACTTGACAAACTCGAATCATTAATTTACCAGCTAACCCAGTTTCGACTCCTGGAAAAATTCATGTAGTGTTAACTCAACTTTGTTTGAATGACATTATTTCTCATTTGAACCAAATTCTATTGAAATTATTTCGGTTTTCAACTCTTTGATCAAGTGAACTTTTTAAAAACATATAGCTTCTCAAACTATAGCCAAAGGTCGGTTTTGAGTCTCGTCATGTCCTGAACTTGATCGATTTCATGTACTTTATGTAAACGTGATTAATAATCATTCGGACGCTAGCTGCTAGTTCCATTGTTTTCAAAAATTCTCACTATGAATAGATGAGTCTTTTTAATCAGATACACTTCTTACAATATCGGTACACATTCAATACATCTTAATTTTCATTAAAAACATTACGTACACTTAACATATACACTATCAGACATGTTTAACCTTTGATGATCATATATCTAATAGAGTAATAAAATATGTTTCGACTTTCAACAACTACAGAATATAAACACACTATTTAACAAAATGTAAACTTAGATATATTGATTCTGAATCTCGCAAAGTTTTATGAAGGATCAGAATATATTGATTTATAGTTTTATACATGTCACGTGGTCGAGTAAGATGTATCTACATAACGACTCTATTTGAGAAAATCCCGTAATAACTTATTAGACATATATACTCGGCATACCATCTATGGTTAAGTAATGATAGGAGTCTGCAGTTACAGGTACAAGGAAATAAAATTGCAGAGTTTAATGAGGCGGGTAAAATTGGTGATCACAACCATCAAAAATATAAGATAAAACTAATAAAGAGCCAACATTTAATATGATCTTAGCTAAAAAACATATCTTCCACACAATCATGGATTGGATCTATAATGTGAAAGTCGTAAAACAAAGAAAGAACAAAGAAGAAGCCAAAATTCATACCGCAGTCATCCACAATATTAAACAGTCGACATCTCCTTTTAATGAGGCGGGTAAAATTGGGCTCTGTCATTCAATCCTTTGCTCTAAACCAAAACGAAAAAGATAAATAAATATATACTAATCGTAGTTAGGTATGGAATTGAATGAATAAAATTAAACAGTCGACATCTCCTTGTATACATTCACATTGTCGGTTACTTACGATATAAATAAACGGGCCTTGTGTTTTTTTTTCTTTGTGTATGTGGCCTGCATTATGGCTGTTTTGTTTGGCTCATTAAAACCACACTAAAAATGTCCATATAAGGCTACCTATTGACGTAATGCTTATGCATGCATGCTTTCATAATTCTTCAAATGTTGATTAACAGCATATGATAAAAACTAAAGCAATACTCAAATACCAAAGGGCTTGTGTCCCAATGAAGTGGCCGATCAAATTTTAACAGTTAGAGTAAAATGTCAAGGAAGCTATTCGGTAGTTACGAAGACGTTGTAGTAGCAACAAATCAATACGTAAGACGGGGTAAAACATACAAATTTAAGAGAGGGTGGTTCTACCGCTAAGAAGGGGTAATAAGACAAATCAATACGTAAGAGGGGGTAAACTATAATGACTAAGTTTTTCCTTGTTTTTATAGTAACTCGTGTTGTGTTAAAAGCTCTCATATCAAATAATTGCAAGTTTAAACCATGTTTAAAAGATGTGATATAGATTTATAATGTATAAGAGCTGGCATTAAATAAAAGCCATATTCAAGTATAACACTTGCATACTACATAACGATTAAAAACTCATTTGAAAATGTAAGTCGAGTTTACGTTCAATGTTACACAACCGCAATGTCAACAACATTGGAACCCATACGGAGTAAGCGTTATTGATTCCGCTTCAATAAAGTAAAAGAAACCGATCCAGTTCAGAACATGAGGAGACTCAGAACCCAAAACTATTTCGTTAGAGTTCGATTCAAAATGAAGGAAAAAAAAAAAAAAAGTAATTATTTTGCGTTTGCCGGGAGTCGAACCCGGGTCTATTGCTTGGAAGGCAATTATCCTAACCGTTGGACTACAAACGCTGTGACAACCTAAAAATACGTATTATACTAATTAAATAGCCAATACTTGCATGAAGTGGACTTTACCCCCAACGAGTTTAGATCTAATAAAGTTTTAAAAAAAAATGTTTAGATCTAATAAATATTTTATTCAACTAATTTGTTTAGCTTATCAAGGGAGTGTTTGTCTTAGCTTATTTGTGGCTTATGAGCTTATTTGTGTTTTGTTTTATATTTTACTAGGCTATAAACCCGTGATAAATCACGGGCAGCTAATAACAGGTTGTATGTAAATAAAAAAAATAAACTTAAAACAAATTGAATAATGGTAGAGCATTTTTTATTTTTTTTTTATTTTTTTTATTATTTTTTTATTTTTTTGTTTTTGTTCTCAATTTAATTGAAGAAACAACCATTACAATATGTAATAGCTTATTTTATCAGGTTGTTCGTTTTGATTTGAAATAGATAAATATTAGTTGCAAATTTTGACCACGATTGTGTTATCAGTGTTGATTATAAATACACTTCCATCAAGTACTTAAATAGATCCAAAACAATCTTGAACTAAAAAAAAATTCAAAGATGGTATTTAAAGAAAATTCTTACATCATTTTTGCAAACAATACGTTAAAGTTCAACTGAAATATACAAATTCTCTTAACAACTCGTTAATATATAACACGATTGCTGCAACTCTCTCTAAATAGTTTTAATAGGTTGCTTCAAAAATCATACATTCAATCTCTTTTGACCAAAACAACATGTGCCTTTCATCTAACCCATTTCCTACTGAGCCAATTTGAATAAATTGGTCATTGACCCGTTAATAAATTGGTGGGTCAGATTGCCACCAATACTCGAAATCTTAAGCTATAAAAACTAATGCTTTAAAAACCAGGTATCTAGTCGACCCAGTCGAGTCACCGGTTCAACCACCAGATCAACTGTAACATGTATAAGTAAACACTAAACACACATAAAATATGAAAAATATAATACGGACCACATAATAAGTTTACCAACATATAATCCAATGCAAAACACACACAATCAAACGTGAATACGAGTTTCAAACTTCAAAATAACATTACGAATAAAAATATTAAATAGTTCGAACATAGAACAACAATTATTATTATTTTATTTTATTTGAAAAGAAATTTTTTATTAAAACCCAACTTGGGCATCAAACAACAATTATTTCAATCAGACAATCACCATAACCGATCCAAACATATCACAATTAATACAAATCATGGCAACATCATCACTTTTATTTTTTACAACACCAACAAAAAATATAAATATATTACGATCAATCTAAGTTAGGTCGCCATTACATATAGTTTGTGTTATTTACAAAGCCTCATAACTTAACTGAATTTCAAAAACTGAGCAAAGATTCAATTTCATATAGAGGGACAAAAGGTGAAGTCTATTTGCAATTCACTGTGATAAAGATAATAAAAGGCAATGGATTTTTATCGAACAATTCAAACCCAAATCACACAATTAGCGTAATGAACCTATCAAGATTGTGAGAATACATTAGTCGAACCTTTTGGTTAATGCCCTAAATAGATTGAGGTTCTCATTTAAAAAAAATTAATAAAGAATGAGTTACCGTAAGAGGAGGATTTTGCAAAATGAAAATTATTTCTCAATTCGTTTTTTGTGATTTCGGGTGTAAAACCAAAGAGTGTATCTTCCCAGTGAAGATTGCAAATAAAGAAATGACATTAGGCTTACAAAAATACCAAATAATGATTTTCTACTCCTTAATTTAAGGATATCACATTAACTAAAATTTAAAACATTCCATAATAAAAAGGTTGAAAAATGGAATTAATGATTTTCTATGCCACATGGATTTAATGATGTGGCATTATTGACGTGGAAAGAGTGCCAACATGGCTTAAATGACATGGCAAGTTTTCAAAAAAACCTTTGTTTATTATATATATATAGATAAGTCACAATTTTTCGGCTTATTATGAGATTTGTGGGCCTATATAAGTTTATCATGATATTATAAACTTTATTGTATCATGATAAATTTATGGGTTAATTGCTTGAAAATGTATCGTACTTGTCATTTTTTGTTATTGTGTGTACTTGTTGGTCCCTTTACACACTTAGAGTTAACTAGAAAGTTAATCTATTTGTGTTTATGACTAATACAATGTTTATGATTAAATCTAACAGTTATAAAACGTGAATATAAAAACACAATATTTTTCAACGTTTAAATTCTTATTAGAAATAATTCCAAGAATCTATTACCCAAGTGTTTTGCGGAACAAACACTTGGGATTGAATAGACAAGGGTATGGGGTGTCTCCTATCGAAACTCAAGTTTTGCTTGAGTGGTAACAATATACCCACTGAGCTATCTCAGTGAGTTGTATACTCTTTGTAGGAGAGAAGTTACTTTGTAAAAGTTCTAAGCTTTCAATATACAAAGCACACTTTAACTTCTCTCCCTTCTGTTCTATTTATACACAAGTAATCTAAGTATAAGTGATTAAAAATAATACAAGTTGTTGAGGTTGCGTGTCTGACAATTACAAATAGTAATTGTCATTTCCAAGAACCAATAGGAAAGGGCTAATAAGACTTTGGGAGTTGTTGGCTGACACTCCATGACTTTTAGCCGCAATAGGGAAGGTTGGATCTGACAAGAGAAGAGTGTTTGGTCTGACACTTTTATCTTCTCAGATCTTTTCCCTATTGTTCCCGCCTTTTCTTCAGGCGTTGGTTCCTCAGTCTTCAATCACTTTGTTGTTGAGGAGACTGGGGTTCAGTGAGTTCTTGTCCAACACTCACTGAACCATCATCTTCTTCTTTGGCTTAAGTCCTACTCAGGGAGTACCGCCTTCCTGAGAGTGAGTCCTTTATTGAACTCGCCTTAAGCATCCTGAAGATGACTCACTGAGAGACTGTTCTCTCAGTGACTTGAATTGTTCTCGGTTTAGCAAACACTTAGCTTAATTTGTGTTCAAATCCTGTTTAAGATAATTGGGTGTTCTACGAACCCAACAATCTCCCCCTATTTGGATATAAATTATGCCTAAGTGTTTTGATCAGTATGAGTGAGCTAAAGTCTTCTGCTCATACTGAATGTACTAGAAAATAAATAAGGATATTGATATAGCAAAACATTTATCAATTTACTCATATCATTACAAGTCCTATTATTCTAAGTACAAAATACTCAAGGTTCCTGACGGAGACCCATTAGTTCAAGCTTTGCCTTCTTCGATACTAACACTTCTTTGTCAGGTCGTTCCTTCATCAACTGATCCATCAGCCTGACAAACTCCTCATTATTAGAGCCCCTGATATTAAGTGCCATCAGTTTGTAGGCTAGGAGTGTTGTCGTTTCCACTTTGTCAATGTCAGAAACTCTCTGAAAGGCTTCCTGACCAAATTCATCCACGAAGAAGATACCATACTCAGGTTCTTTGATGACTAGGTTAGGACGGAACTTGACTCCCTGAGGAGGAACTCTGTTGCAGTGAAGTGCAGCTATGTATTGTTTAGGCTCCATAGCTACAACTTTCCTTTTCTTCCCAACCTTCTGAGTAAATTCAGGGATAGTTAGTCCCTGAGAAGCAAGTGCCTCATCATGGTTAATGCCAAGACTCTTTGCCACTTTTGCGAGTTCCTCATACTTGGCACTCAGTGACTTGATGATGATTGGGGCATTCTTGCTTGTGGTTTTCTTCCTTAGGATGGGCATCATCATATCCCATTCTCTTAACCCAGAGTCTGAAAACTTGATTGTTGGAAGATGTTCAGACTTCCTTGGACCTCTATGGATTGTTAAGCTCAGAGGTCTGGTGGGGTGAATAGTGATGTCAGTGATTTTGCCTTCACCTTTGGTTTTAGTCATGTGCCATACATACCTCTCATATGCCCTTTGCCTCTTTTCTTGCTTCAGTTTGGCTTCCATGTTGTGTTTCTGAAGAAGTTGGGCTTGAAGCCTGATGAATTCATCTCCCTGAATCTCTTTCTCAGACTCCTTTATTTCTTCCTTGGCAACCTCATAGATGGTAGATGTGGTGAGGTCAAGGGCTTTCCTGCGATCTTCCTGATCTAAGATCTCAGCAAGTTCCTCCTGAGTCCCATAGACTCTTCTCCCATCTTCTAAGTCAACATAGGACGGTGTATCAGGATCTGGCTGTCTTATGTTTGAAGCCATGACCAAGTGTGGTTCAGGAGAAGAGGTTTCAGTCATAATATCCTTCCCTTTGTCAGTGAGAGGAGGTTGACTGGTTGATGCATCAAGGTTTGGAACAGTTACCAAGGCAGAGGATGGATCAGGGATTTTGATGAAGCGAAAAGTGTACCGCTTTTAGGGGGTCATTTAAGCCCTAAATCGTATTTATTTGATCAAATATTGCCCTAAATCGTTCCTTTTGTCATTTTAGGTACTTTGGAGAAGAAATCTGGAAAATGAAGCATTTTGGACGTTTTTGGAGCATAAAAGTGAAGAAAACGACAAAGTCTCAAAATCGGCTGGAAAAGTACCTGTGACGGCGTCAAGCACCATTGTGACGCCGTCAACCCTTGACGCGCCAGAGAGGATTTTGGATGATTAAAAGGGGACGGCGTCAAGAAGGCCATCAAGAAACCCTAACCGCGGCGAGGTGACGGCGTCAGCTCTATAACGTGACGCCGTCAGATCTGATTTTCTATATATATTCTCATAATTTTTAGTCATTAGTGTGCAACTTTGTGAGGAGAAACCCTAAGACGATTTTTCTGCTATTTTTAAGGGTTTTATACCCTTGGATCTCCCATGTTCAATTGAAGATAAGTAATCAATTAATCATTCAATATGTCTATGTGTTGTTTGATTATATCTTGTCTTTTATTTAACATGCTAGGCTAGATTTATCTTGTGTTTGCTTAGATCTAATGAAACCTAACTATTGATTATTGGTTGTTGGTGTGTTATTAATTGTATTGGATGATTGTTTATCGATGTTAGGCTTAAGAAAACTGGCTAACCTCCTATACGGTAACTTGCTTGAACGTCTTAAGAAACATGAACCAATGCGTACTAAGGTTTTTATGGTTGTATTTAATGCATGAGCGAATTCTAGTGATCTTGATGAAGCGAAAAGTGTACCGCTTTTAAGGGGTCATTTAAGCCTTAAATCGTATTTATTTGATCAAATATTGCCCTAAATCGTTCCTTTTGTCATTTTAGGTACTTTTGAGGAGAAATCTGGAAAAGGAGGCATTTTGGACGTTTTTGGAGCATAAAAGTGAAGAAAATGGCAAAGTCTCAAAAATCGGCTAAAAGTCACCTTTGACGGCGTCACATTTAACCCCAGACGGCGTCACATTTAACCCCAGACGGCGTCATGCATTGGCAAGAAAAGTTGGACGTGAAATTTACTCATGATAAGCCAGTGAAAATAGCATGTGAATTCTGACGGCGTCACGCTTTAACTTGATCAAGGGCGTCACGGCTTAAATCAAAAGGGGACGGCGTCACGTTCAAGGTTCGACGGCGTCAAGCCTTGATAAGCCAGAATGGATTTTTGAAGAGCTAAAGAGGGACGGCGTCAAGAAGGTCATCCGGGAACCCTAGAAGCGGCGAGGTGACGGCGTCACACTCCATAACGTGACGCCGTCAGATGTAAAAATCTATATATAGTTTTCTAATTTTTTGTCATTAAGGAGAGAGCTTAGTGTGTGGAATTTTGGGAGAAAACCCTAAGACGATTTTAGCTACTTTTTCAAGGCTTTTTGCCTTGAGATCTTCCATGTTACATTGAAGATAAGTTATCAATTAATCATTCAATATGTCTATGTGTTGTTTGATTTTATCTTATTCTTGTCTTTTGATTAACATGTTAGGCTAAATTTATCTTGTGTTTGCTTAGATCTAATGAAACCTAGCTATTGATTATTGGTTGTTAGTGTGTTGTTAGTTGTATTGGATGATTGTTTATCTATGTTAGGCTTAAGAAAACTGGCTAACTTCCTATTCGGTAACTTGCTTGAACGTCTTAAGAAACATGAACCAAATGCGTACTAAAGGTTTTTATGGTTGTATTTAATGCACAAGCGAATTCTAGTGATCCCATGTTAGGAGCTTCCTAGCCGGCTCGACATAGGAGTGAAGTAGGAGCTTGTAGAGTTGGGGAAGTAAGTACGCCACCCCACGAATGGTATTAAGGAATACACCCGTCATCCACGCGACTAATACACACTAATTAACCGGTAAAAGATAGTTAGGGAGTAAGGAAATCTAAGTAAACACATTTCTCTACACATAAGTTTCTCACCACATTTTCATTTTTGTTATTTTATTTTATTTGCATTTGTAGTAATTTGGGTTAGTTGACTAGCAACTAATTCCGCCCACTCTTTCAAAACCGAGATTTTACTTGCTTTTATAAAAAATATAAAAACATAAAAAGAATCTTCCTCAACCTTTAGACCTATTAGAGTAGTTTTTCATACCTAACGAACACTATTCCCTGTGGAGAACGATCAATCCCCCGTACTTACCACTACACTATACTACATCGGTCAGGTACACTGCCTGGTGGGGTTGTAAGCCTCTTGAGATCCCTCGAGAGGTAAAATCTGTTGTAAGGTTACAAAACCCACGCATCAAGTTTTTGGCGCCGCTGCCGGGGAATAGTTATTGTTTAGGTTGAATTTTTATTTCTATTAGGTCTACTCACTAGATTCCTTTCTAGTGAGATTTTTATTTTATTTTTTTCTAGGTTTTCTTTAGTCTATCTATTTTCTTCGTGTCTTTGTTCGTAACCATACCATCCGACATCATGGAAGATGGTAATATCCTTAACCACCACAACCCACCACCACAACAACCACCACCACCTCCTAGAGCCCGTACTTTAGGAGAGTATTCCCGTCCTAGCCACCATGGCTATCGAAACACCATTGAGCTCACTCAAGGGGCCAATATCACACCCTTGCGATCCGACACCATCCGGTTGGTGCAAAGCGGATGCGCATTCCATGGACTTCGTTCTGAAGATCCTAATCAACACCTCAAGGACTTTCTTAAAATCGTTGATTCTATAGACCTTGATGTTGCCACTCGAGAGATGACCCGATTGCGTCTCTTTCAATTCTCTCTGCGGGACCAAGCTAGTCAGTGGCTAGAACGTCAACCCGCAGGATCCATCACCTCTTGGGATGATCTCACCACTCGTTTCCTTGCTCAGTTTTTCCCACCGGGAAGAACTACTAAGCTAAGGAATGATATCTTGATGTTCCAACAACGTCAAGGCGAAACTCTCTACGAGGCATGGACTCGATTCAAGGACTTACTCCAAAAAGTCCCTCACCATGGCATAGAACTTTGGCTCCAAGTCCAAATCTTCTATGACCATATCAATCTCTCCACGAGGCAAACCATTGACCAATCGGCCGGTGGCAAGCTACGTGATCTAAGTGCGGAACAATCATGGGCTCTCCTAGAGGATCTTGCTCTTTATGACAACGAAAGTTGGAGTGATCCCCGTGATTTGAATAAAACGGTCAAGGCAATATCTTTGCCTTCTAACAATTCAAGCACTTCCGACCGTAGGATCATAGAACTTGAAGACCAAGTCAAGTTTCTCATGAAATCCTACGAGGCTCCTAAACCTCCAAGCCAAGTGAACAAAATCACTTCTTCATGTGAATTATGTAGTGGTCCCCACGACACTCGTGATTGCATGGAACTCCCCGAACAAGCTTTTGTGGACTACGCATCCTCGCGTACCGACAGAGCGGGAGACAAGTGGTACACTTTCAAACCCGAGCCAAACCATTACGGTGATACATACAACCCCTCATGGAAAAATCACCCGAACCTTAGGTGGAAACAAAACCAAAACACGCAACAACCCAATTCTTCCAACTCACCTAATCGTTTCCAATCAAGCGGTTCCAACTCGAACCGTACTTTCAACAACAATCCTTCCGGCAATGGTAGTACCAATAACTTTGAAGGATTGATGTCTCAATTTATGGCATCTCAAGAAGCTCGTTTAGCCAAGTTTGAAGCCGATTTCAAACAAAAACAAAGCGAGATGACCGATAAGATTGACACCTTGTTGAAAGCCCTCAATGACCGAGAAATGGGAGCACTCCCTAGCAACACGGTCAAGAACCCGAAACTAAACGTCAACGCTATTTCATCGGTTTCGTCCCCTAGTTCTTGTCCACAATATTATTCGGTCAATTCCATGAGCACGTGTTTCAAACAAACCCAAGTCGTTCCAAATGACCAAGAAGTTATGACATCCAAATTGGTCAACAACATAGTTGAAACACCTCCCACTCAAAACCTTGACGAAGAATTCAAGGAGCTCCACCTTGAAAGTCCGGTTGTTGATGAGTTGGATGAGAAGCAGCTCAAGTTAGGCGAAAAAGGGACCGCCTTTGTTCAAAACAAGCTACCTAAGAAGTTAGATGATCCGGGCTTATTTGTTCTATCTTGCAAGATCGGTAATTCGGAGGCTTATGACACATTAGCCGATCTTGGATCAAGCCTTAACCTACTTCCGTTACCTCTCTACACCTCTCTAAAACTTGGAAAACTTGAAGAAACCGAGGTAATAATAGGCTTAGCGGATGGAAGTGTTGCTTACCCGGTTGGAGTAGTTAAGGACGTGTTAGTGCACATTGGAAAACTAACCATTTTAGCCGATTTCCACGTCCTTGATATGGTTAGCGACCCTACATGCCCCTTGTTGATAGGTAGAGGATTTTTGGCGACCGCTAGTGCTATGATTGATTGTAAGGAATCCAAGATAGCGGTAGGAGAAGGAGATACTTGGTCAGTCTATGATGTAAAGAAACATGCATATGATACTAGTGATGAACCGACACCCCATTGGTTAGAGTTGAATAGGAGACCATCTAGATATGGACCTTGGATAGATAGAGGCTTCATAGGACCCCAACGCCCATTTTACCTAGAAGAGGACTTTGTGAACCGAACACATACGGTAGAACAACTCTTGGCTAGGGACACCGAATTGGATCCATTTGAAGACTCTCTAGTTTTTAGGAAGATGATTGATTTCCTAGGAGTTTTGCCAATTAACCTAGGAATGAATAAGTGGAGTTGTGAGGAAGATGATCATAAGTGGAATTGGGATAAACCACCCAAAGATGGAGATGGGTCATGGCATATCAAGATGACATTGTATGACCCGGATGGAGAGAAGTTTGAAAAGACATATCGTACTAAGCGGACCAATAGGAAACTTCAATCCAAGCTTAACCCTAAAGACGTCCTCGATGACGAGCTTACTTACATAGGGTAGCGTGACTTTGAGTCTAGCTACAAGACTCGTTAATAAAGAAAAGCGCTTCTTGGGAGGCAACCCAAGCTTTATTTGTTTTATTTGCTTTGTGTGTTTATTTATTTGTTTGTTTGATTTTATTTTCCGTACGTGTGTTTAATTTTTATCATTATTGATTCATGTTCAAAAGTAATTTGTGAAAATGCTTTATGTTGTTTTTAACTTCGTCTTAACTACATATAAAGGTATTTTGCAAAAGATAAGTGTAAGGGAAATCTAAATCGGTTTATTAGAACACAAATTAACATGAATCGTAATAATAATAAATTAACATACATATTAGTGTGTGTTTGAGTCAAATGCTTGTATCGAGTCATAATGATGTTTTGCAGGATTTCCAGGAAGTAAGGTAAAGGTTTTTCCAGAAATTTTCCGGAAACTTAAAATGAAAATTTTTGTCAGGTCATTTCTGACGGCGTCAAGGTTTATAACCTGACGGCGTCAGATTTAATTTTCAGAAATTTTTGAAAGTTTTGTTTTCATAAAAAGTTTTTATTAAAATCTCCAACTTATAATCTCCAGGAATCTGCAAAGTTATCATTTCACAAGCATTATATCCTTATATATAGATTTTATCCCGCCGATGTTATGCAGGTTTTCGTGTTTGTTTTCTCAGGTTTAACAGGTTATTTTGGACAAGGAGATGTTTATGGAATCAAGCTTATGGCGATGCATTAGTCATGGAACTTCAACATTACCTTGGAGGAAGATCTAACCGTGTAATTTCATTATCCACCGAGCGAATCAGGGGAGTATTTGATTTCATTCTTTTACTTTTTGCTTTTACATCTTGTTATTTGAACATTGGGGACAATGTTCATCTTAAGTGTAAGGGGAGGGTAAAAGTACGATTTTAGAGAATGCCATTGCGCTTGATTTTTGTTTGTTTAATAGTAGATGTGTAATAAAACTGAGAGAAATACTTGTTAGGGTAATTTTAGTGCC
The DNA here is from genome assembly GCA_021014915.2 of Artemisia tridentata subsp. tridentata. NCBI lineage: Eukaryota > Viridiplantae > Streptophyta > Magnoliopsida > Asterales > Asteraceae > Artemisia > Artemisia tridentata. Next base: position 28,245,984 of record CP139506.1, on the reverse strand, counting down.
AAATTTAAAATTTTTTACAACATATAGGAGTGAAACTTTGATCTTAATGAGCGTCTCACGGATAGGAGTTATATGACTAGCACAAAAACCGTACCACAAAAAAATTTTCCACCCCAAATATGTGAGGTTCACCCCTAGAATTGGTAGAAAAAGCATTTATGCTATGATGTGTGTACCGGTAGCACTTAGATTCTAGAACTTGCGTTAGGACCATTCCAAGGCCACAAGTGAGACTACATTCGTGTAGTTAGATTTACTACATGATAAGAGGCATTAGGATTAACCCATTGTTTTACACCTGTGTTTTTGTTATAATTACTTTGACTACATTGGTCAAGTAATTCTCCCACACCCTTTGCGTTGTACTCATTTTTAGTACACGATACCCCTAGTACACCCCTCAGAGCCTATCTTTTCGTTTCGACCTTTAAGCATTTTACTTAAAGGAAGAATTTGTTACACCCCACTAAAATGTACACCCAAATCGCCTTAGCCTACCTTGTATGCACTCATCTTTAGTGCATTATTGTTACAACATTTGTTTAAACCCAAGTTAATTATCTAGTTGATTACATGGTTGCTAAGTCGAGTCATATCCTTGTACATATTGTTTTGGGACGATTGGGACTCATGGGTAAAGTACTAGTGTAATGGAGTAATGGGGAAGAACATCATTTATTACCCCCATATGTGCTAATAATTTAAAAAAAAAAAAAAGTACTCCAAGTTTTTCAATTATCTTAATTCGAGTCATTAGATTAGAATTTGTAAAGTTATGTAAAAGTTCAAGTGTAAGGGGATGCAATGCCTCTATGATGTATTATTTTGGATGGTAGGGCAAAAGTGTATGCAAAAAAAAAAAAAAAAAAAAAAAAAAAAAAAAAAAAAAAAAAACAAGAAAAACACAAAAAAAAAATGAGAAAATGAAAAATAGAAAAAACATACGGACTACCATCCCTTTTCATTTTATGTTTGTTTTATGTTTTTGTTATTTTGTTATTTTGTTTCTAGCTTAAGATTGAGTCTAGTCTTGGCTTAGCAACATTGTATAGTACATGTAATTGATCAAGATCTTTAACTAGCCACCAGTAAAATATCCCTTATCCAACAAAACCGTGTTTTCCTTTTCCCTACACCTAACATTATAACCCATTTAAAAGCCCTCTTTGATAGTTTATCTTTGGTGCTTACGCCTAGTGGAGGAGGTTTTCGATCCTTTCCCAAGCCTATGGTAATCTATTTGCTATGACAGGTAGTGAGAGATATTATCCGTTTTCATTTATGAGATTTATTTTGATGACACTTGAGAGATGTGAGTATCTAAACACTACTTGTGAGGTGCTAGTTTGTAATCTCCGTGCTTATTATGATTAGAGTGGAACGATTATTTGTTGTAATTACTTTTATGTTTGCATTAAATGACCCCTAACTTGTATTTTGATTAGAATAAAAGCGCATTTGCTTGAGGACAAGCAAATCTCAAGTGTAAGGGTATTTGATGAAGCGAAAAGTGTACCGCTTTTAAGGGGTCATTTAAGCCTTAAATCGTATTTATTTGATCAAATATTGCCCTAAATCGTTCCTTTTGTCATTTTAGGTACTTTTGAGGAGAAATCTGGAAAAGGAGGCATTTTGGACGTTTTTGGAGCATAAAAGTGAAGAAAACGGCAAAGTCTCAAAAATCGGCTAAAAGTCACCTTTGACGGCGTCACATTTAACCCCAGACGGCGTCACATTTAACCCCAGACGGCGTCATGCATTGGCAAGAAAAGTTGGACGTGAAATTTACTCATGATAAGCCAGTGAAAATAGCATGTGAATTCTGACGGCGTCACGCTTTAACTTGATCAAGGGCGTCACGGCTTAAATCAAAAGGGGACGGCGTCACGTTCAAGGTTCGACGGCGTCAAGCCTTGATAAGCCAGAATGGATTTTTGAAGAGCTAAAGAGGGACGGCGTCAAGAAGGTCATCCGGGAACCCTAGAAGCGGCGAGGTGACGGCGTCACACTCCATAACGTGACGCCGTCAGATGTAAAAATCTATATATAGTTTTCTAATTTTTTGTCATTAAGGAGAGAGCTTAGTGTGTGGAATTTTGGGAGAAAACCCTAAGACGATTTTAGCTACTTTTTCAAGGCTTTTTGCCTTGAGATCTTCCATGTTACATTGAAGATAAGTTATCAATTAATCATTCAATATGTCTATGTGTTGTTTGATTTTATCTTATTCTTGTCTTTTGATTAACATGTTAGGCTAAATTTATCTTGTGTTTGCTTAGATCTAATGAAACCTAGCTATTGATTATTGGTTGTTAGTGTGTTGTTAGTTGTATTGGATGATTGTTTATCTATGTTAGGCTTAAGAAAACTGGCTAACTTCCTATTCGGTAACTTGCTTGAACGTCTTAAGAAACATGAACCAAATGCGTACTAAAGGTTTTTATGGTTGTATTTAATGCACAAGCGAATTCTAGTGATCCCATGTTAGGAGCTTCCTAGCCGGCTCGACATAGGAGTGAAGTAGGAGCTTGTAGAGTTGGGGAAGTAAGTACGCCACCCCACGAATGGTATTAAGGAATACACCCGTCATCCACGCGACTAATACACACTAATTAACCGGTAAAAGATAGTTAGGGAGTAAGGAAATCTAAGTAAACACATTTCTCTACACATAAGTTTCTCACCACATTTTCATTTTTGTTATTTTATTTTATTTGCATTTGTAGTAATTTGGGTTAGTTGACTAGCAACTAATTCCGCCCACTCTTTCAAAACCGAGATTTTACTTGCTTTTATAAAAAATATAAAAACATAAAAAGAATCTTCCTCAACCTTTAGACCTATTAGAGTAGTTTTTCATACCTAACGAACACTATTCCCTGTGGAGAACGATCAATCCCCCGTACTTACCACTACACTATACTACATCGGTCAGGTACACTGCCTGGTGGGGTTGTAAGCCTCTTGAGATCCCTCGAGAGGTAAAACCTGTTGTAAGGTTACAAAACCCACGCATCAGATCTCATGTTAGGAGCTTCTTAGCCGGCTCGACATAGGAGTGAAGTAGGAGCTTATAGAGTTGGGGAAGTACGTACGCCACCCCACGATTGGTATTAAGGAATACACCCGTCATCCACGCAATTAATACACACTAATCAACCGGTAAAAGATAGTTAGGGAGTAAGGAAATCTAAGTAAACACATTTCTCTCCATATAAGTTCCACAACCTTTTTATTTTCAGTTATTTTATTTTATTTGCAATTGTAGTTATTTGGGTTAGTTGACTAGCAACTAATTCCGCCCACTCCTTCAAACCCGAGATTTTACTTACTTTTATAAAAATATAAAAAAATACAAAAAAGAATCTTCCCTCACCCTTAGACCTATTAGAGTAGTTTTTCAATCCTAACGACACTATTCCCCTAGAGAACGATCAATCCCCCGGTACTTGCCACTACACTATACTACATCGGTCAGGTACACTGCCTGGTGGGGATTGCAAGCCTCTTGAGATCCCTCGAGAGGTAAAACCTGTTGTAAGGTCGCAAAACCACGCATCAAGTTTTTGGCGCCGCTGTCGGGGAATAGTTATTGTTTAGGTTGAATTTTTATTTTATTAGGTCTACTCACTAGATTCCTTTCTAGTGAGATTTTTATTTTATTTTTCTAGGTTTTCTTTAGTCTATCTTTTTTCTTCGTTTCTTTGTTCGTAACCATTACCATCCGACATCATGGAAGGTGGTAATATCCTCGATCCCAACAACCCACCACCACAACAACACCCACCTCCTAGAGCCCGTACCTTAGGAGACTACTCCCGTCCTAGCCACCATGGCTATCGAAACACCATTGAGCTCACTCAAGGAGCCAATGTCACTCCCTTGCGATCCGACACCATCCGGTTGGTGCAAAGCGGATGCGCATTCCATGGACTTCGTTCCGAAGATCCTAACCAACATCTCAAGGACTTTCTCAAAATCGTTGATTCCATAGACCTTGATGTTGCCACTCGAGAGACGACCCGACTGCGTCTCTTTCAATTCTCTCTGCGGGACCAAGCTAGTCAATGGCTAGAGCGCCTACCCACAGGATCCATCACCTCTTGGGATGATCTCACCACTCGTTTCCTCGCTCAGTTTTTCCCACCAGGAAGAACTACCAAGCTAAGGAATGATATCTTGATGTTCCGACAACGTCAAGGCGAAACCCTCTACGAGGCATGGACTCGATTCAAGGACTTACTCTAAAAAGTCCCTCACCATGGCATAGAACTTTGGCTCCAAGTCCAAATCTTCTACGACCACATCAATCTCTCCACGAGGCAAACCATTGACCAATCGGCCGGTGGTAAGCTACGTAATCTAAGTGCGGAACAATCATGGGCTCTCCTGGAAGATCTTGCTCTTTATGACAACGAAAGTTGGAATGATCCCCGTGATTTGAATAAAACGGTCAAGGCAATATCTTTGCCTTCGAACAATTCAAGCACTTCCGACCGTAGGATCATAGAACTTGAAGACCAAGTCAAGTTTCTTATGAAATCCTACGAGGCTCCTAAACCTTCAAGCCAAGTGAACAAAATCACTTCTTCGTGTGAATTATGTAGTGGTCCCCACGACACTCGTGATTGCATGGAACTCCCCGAACAAGCTTTTGCGGACTACGCATCCTCGCGTACCGACGGAGCGGGAGACAAGTGGTACACTTTCAAACCCGAGCCAAACCCCTACGGTGATTCATACAACCCCTCATGGAAAAATCAACCAAACCTTAGGTGGAAACAAAACCAAAACGCACAACAAACCAATTCTTCCAACCCACCTAATCGTTTCCAATCAAGCGGTTCATCCCCAAACCGTACTTTCAATAACAATCCTTCCAACAATTATGGTAGTACCAATAATCTTGAAGGATTGATGTCCAAATTTATGGCATCTCAAGAAGCTCGGATAGCTAGATTCGAATCCGAATTCAATCAACAACAAACGGAGATGACCAATAAAATTGACAACTTATTGAAAGCCCTCAATAACCAAGTGCTATCACCTCCACATAAGGACGCTAGGAACACAAATAGCGGACCCCAAGTAAAAGACCCCTCTTCATCCAAACATGTCCACTTCGTCAATATTGTCACTATTAAACTAATTGATAGGAATGAGGATAATAGTGAACCTGAGGATGAGGTTAAGAAAGTCGAGGTTGATTAAGAAGATAGGAAAAGTGAGATTGAAAAAATAGATGATGATGAGGACTACTTCAATAGGCTACCCACTAAGGAAGAGCGCGCATATCATACAGACTTATTCGATGACCCCGAGACACCATACTTCCTAGGTAGACCAATTATAGAAATGGGCGACCCTTCTAATCTCAACATACCATGCAACATCGGACATTTACATGTGTGGAAAGCTTACATCGACCTTAGATCGCCAATAAACATCATGACTAGAGCCCACTACAACTTGATAATGAAAAATCAACTTGGGTATAGGATGCTTCCTGATAAGGGTTGGATGAGTAACTTCACGGGAAGAGTTAAGGGATTACCGCTGTATGTAGGAAACTTCACCTATGCCACCGACTTTGTAATTGTAGAAGATATCCGCCCAATAGTCGATGCATGCTTAACTCAAGTAGTTTTTGGAAAACCATTTGTTGAGGTCTCTAGAATGACTTATGAACCTTTCTTAGGGATAGTTAGATTTAAGGATGAGACCGATGAGGTAAACTACCAAATGCCATATAAGATAGAGCAATTCCAACACTTGTCAAATGTTGAGAAGGAGCTTAAGCAAGCAGTCTACTATAGGAATGATGGAGATAGAAGTAAAGGAGTAGACTATGTTATGGAAAGGATATCCGGTTTCTACAAGGATTGTTTGAATTTAGGACCAGAATATAAAACCGGACATGAGAATGGCCTAGAAACCGTGACCAATGATGGAGTCACGTAATGTACGGTGACTTTGAGTCTAGCTACAAGACTCGTTAATAAAGAAAAGCGCTTCTTGGGAGGCAACCCAAGCTTTATTTGCTTTGTGTGTTTATTTATTTGTTTGTTTGATTTTATTTGCTTCCGTATGTATGTTTAATTTTTATTATTATTGATTCATGTTCGAAACTAAATTGTGAGAATGCTTTATCTTGTTTTTAACTTCGTCTTAACTACATATAAAGGTATTTTGCAAAAGATAAGTGTAAGGGAAATCCAAATCGGTTTATTAGAACAAATGAACATGAATCATAACAATATTAAATTAACATACATATTAGTAATTGTTTGAGTCAAATGCTTGTATCGAGTCATAATGTTATTTTGCAGGATTTCCAGGAAATAAGGATTGAGTTTTTCCAGAAATTTTCCGGAAACTTAACATGAAAAATCTGTCAGATCACTTCTGACGGCGTCAGGAACAGTTTTCTGGAATTTTTTTTGAAAGTTTTGTTTTTCTTCCGGAATCATAAAATGCTTTATTAAATCTCTAACTTATAAACTCCAGGAATCTGCAAAATAATCATTCCACAAGCATTATATCCTTATACAGATTTATCCCGCCGATGTTATGCAGTTTTTCGTGTTTGTTTTCTCAGGTTTAACAGGTTATTTTGGACAAGGAGATGTATGTGGAATCTAGCTTTTGGCGCTGCTTTAGTCTTGAAGCTTCAACATTACCTTGGAAGAAGATCTAACCATGTTACCTCTTTATCCACCAAGCGAATCAGGGGAGTATTTGATTTCATTCTTTTACCTTATTTACTTTTACATCTTGTTATTTGAACATTGGGGACAATGTTCATCTTAAGTGTAAGGGGGGGGGGTAAAGTACGATACCTTAGAGAATGCTATTACGCTTGATTTTTCGTTTGTTTAATGGTAGATGTGTAATAAAACTGAGAGAAATACCTGTTAAGGCAATTTTAGTGCCAAATTTAAAATTTTTTACAACATATAGGAGTGAAACTTTGGTCTTAATGAGCGTCTCACGGATAGGAGTTATATGACTAGCACAAAACCGTACCACTAAAAAAATTTTCACCCCCAAATATGTGAGGTTCGCCCCTAGAATTGGTAGGAAAAGCATTTATGCTATGATGTGTGTACCGGTAGCACTTAGATTCTAGAACTTGCGTTAGGACCATTCCGAGGCCACAAGTGAGACTACATTCGTGTAGTTAGATTTACTACATGATAAGAGGCATTAGGATTAACCCGTTGTTTTACACCTGTGTTTTTGTTATAATTACATTGGCTACATTGGTCAAGTAATTCTCCCACACCCTTTTGCGTTGTACTCATTTTTAGTACACGATACCCCTAGTACACCCCTCAGAGCCTATCTTTTCGTTTCTAACTTTAAGCATTTTACTTAAAGTAAGAATTTGTTTACACCCCACTTAAATGTACACCCAAATCGCCTTAGCCTACCTTGTATGCACTCATTTTTAGTGCATTATTGTGACAACATTTGTTTAAACCCCAAGTTAATTATCTAATTGATTACATGGTTGCTATGTCGAGTCATATCCTTGTACATATTGTTTTGGGACGATTGGGACTCATGGGTAAAGTACTAGTGTAATGGAGTAATGGGGAAGAACAACATTATTACCCCCATATGTGCTAAATATTTTAAAAGTACTCCAAGTGTTTCGATTATCTTAATTCGAGTCATTAGAATAATTAATTGTAAAGTTATGTAAAAGTTCAAGTGTAAGGGGGATACAACCCCCCCTACGATGTATTATTTTGGATGGTAGGGCAAGAGTGTATGCAAAAAAAAAAAAAAAAAAAAAAAAAAAATAGAAAAAACATACGGACTACCATCCCGTTTCATTTTATGTTTATTTTATCTTTTTGTTATTTTATTTTTTTTCATTAGCTTAAGTCGAGTCTAGTCTTGGCTTAGCAACACCATATTGTACATGTAATTAATCAAGATCTTTAACTCGCCACCAGTAAAATATCCTTTATCCAACAAAACCGTGTTTATCATATCCCTACACCTAACGTTATAACCCGTTTAAAAGCCCTCTTTGATAGTTTATCTTAGGTGCTTACGCCTAGTGGAGGAGGTTTTTGATCCTTTCCCAAGCCTATGGTAATCTATTTGCTATGACAGGTAGTGAGAGATATTATTCATTTTCATTTATGAGATATACTTTTATGACACCTGAGAGATGTGAGTATCTAAACACTACTTGTGAGGTGCTAGTGTGTAATCTCCGTGCTTATTATGATTAATGTGGAACAACTATTTGTTGTAATTACTTTTATATTAGCGTTAAATGACCCCTAACTTGTATTTTGATTAGAATAAAAGCGCATTTGCTTGAGGACAAGCAAATCTCAAGTGTAAGGGTATTTGATGAAGCGAAAAGTGTACCGCTTTTAGGGGGTCATTTAAGCCCTAAATCGTATTTATTTGATCAAATATTGCCCTAAATCGTTCCTTTTGTCATTTTAGGTACTTTGGAGAAGAAATCTGGAAAAGGAAGCATTTTGGACGTTTTTGGAGCATAAAAGTGAAGAAAACGACAAAATCTCAAAATCGGCTGGAAAAGTACCTGTGACGGCGTCAAGCACCATTGTGACGCCGTCAACCCTTGACGCGCCAGAGAGGATTTTGGATGATTAAAAGGGGACGGCGTCAAGAAGGCCATCAAGAAACCCTAACCGCGGCGAGGTGACGGCGTCAGCTCTATAACGTGACGCCGTCAGATCTGATTTTCTATATATATTCTCATAATTTTTAGTCATTAGTGTGCAACTTTGTGAGGAGAAACCCTAAGACGATTTTTCTGCTACTTTTAAGGGTTTTATACCCTTGGATCTCCCATGTTCAATTGAAGATAAGTAATCAATTAATCATTCAATATGTCTATGTGTTGTTTGATTATATCTTGTTCTTGTCTTTTATTTAACATGCTAGGCTAGATTTATCTTGTGTTTGCTTAGATCTAATGAAACCTAACTATTGATTATTGGTTGTTGGTGTGTTATTAATTGTATTGGATGATTGTTTATCGATGTTAGGCTTAAGAAAACTGGCTAACCTCCTATACGGTAACTTGCTTGAACGTCTTAAGAAACATGAACCAATGCGTACTAAGGTTTTTATGGTTGTATTTAATGCATGAGCGAATTCTAGTGATCCCATGTTAGGAGCTTCTTAGCCGGCTCGACATAGGAGTGAAGTAGGAGCTTATAGAGTTGGGGAAGTACGTACGCCACCCCACGATTGGTATTAAGGAATACACCCGTCATCCACGCAATTAATACACACTAATCAACCGGTAAAAGATAGTTAGGGAGTAAGGAAATCTAAGTAAACATATTTCTCTCCATATAAGTTCCACAACCTTTTTATTTTCAGTTATTTTATTTTATTTGCAATTGTAGTTATTTGGGTTAGTTGACTAGCAACTAATTCCGCCCACTCCTTCAAACCCGAGATTTTACTTGCTTTTATAAAAATATAAAAAAATACAAAAAAGAATCTTCCCTCACCCTTAGACCTATTAGAGTAGTTTTTCAATCCTAACGACACTATTCCCCTAGAGAACGATCAATCCCCCGGTACTTGCCACTACACTATACTACATCGGTCAGGTACACTGCCTGGTGGGGATTGCAAGCCTCTTGAGATCCCTCGAGAGGTAAAACCTGTTGTAAGGTCGCAAAACCACGCATCAGGGATTTCATCATTTTTCTCCCCCTCAGCAGGTGTAGGAACTTCAGTGGAAAGACCTGCTGACTGAGGAGGTGGTGGCACATGAGAGGCCTGAAGAAGTGATAGGATATCAGAGACCATGGACTTTGTCTCAGAAGCATCATTCTTCAGTGCACACGGTTGGTGTAGTGGTTGATCAGCTCATTATGTGTTTGTGAGAGCTGATCAATGGCTGAGGAAAGCTTGTTGAGGTGCCCCTTGGATTCCATAGCAGCCTGAAGAATGGAATCCTGCTTATCCCTGAGACCTTTAAGATCTACCCCCTGAAAGAGCTTAAGAAGCTCAGTCAGGTTGGTGGAGGCAGTCGTCTGAGTGGCCATATGGTCTTTCATTGATTTAATCAGTGTGGGATCATCAGAAAGTTGTTCTTGTACTGATTCGACGGCCTTGAGGAGGTTTGCAAGGTCCTGATGCTGACCAGTGGCTGTCTCATCAAAGGTTTTGGTTAGTTCTCCAAGTTGTTTGTCAGCGAGCCTGGAAGCCTGAAGAATCTTGTCCTGAGATTCTTCCACAGAGGCCCTAAAGTCAGCATAGGAGGCTGCTGCTTCAGTATGTTGATCCGTTAGTTCATCAGTAAGAGCATTGTAAAGACCTTCGTTGGCTTGGCGAAGGTATTTAGCCATACTTCTTTCAGAAGGCGGATGAACATTATCATACTTGGTTAACCACTCAGGGGTGGCTGAGGCACCTAATGAAGATGATGATGAAGATGATGGTGAACTGGGTTGTTGATCCTCAGGATGAGGAGAAGAGAGTTGTTGCTCAGACTGCGGAGGAGAGTTAATTTGACCCTCCGTTTCCTCTTCAACATCAGGAAGTGGTTCATCCTCACCAAAATCGAAATCCGTCTCCTCCTCTGACTCATCAGCCAACAAATTTTCATAGTCAGCCAGAGAAGGAGCCTTCAGGGAATCCAGCTCCCCCTCAAAAGAGGGCTCACTTTTGTTGTGGCCAGGTCCTGATCCTTTAGTCATAATAACTGGTGGGGTTTTACCAGCCTGACTAGCCATAATAACTGGGGGGTTTGCCCAGCCTGACTGTTAGGATCAGTTCTCAAGTGACTTGGACCGCCTGAGGGGGTGATGGGTTCCGTATCAGCTGGTGGTTTGTTTCCCCCTGAGTCTTTGTCCCCCTGAGCACCTTCATCTACTGACGGGTGTTTTTCAGTAGAGTCACTAGGTACTATTGGTGATTGTTGATGGCCTCCCTTCCCATCAGGATTGTGCTGTCCTTTTGGGGATTTAGAGGCCTGAACTCCCTGAGACTCTAAGTGTGATTGCTTAGAGACGTTAACGGGATGTGAATGGGTATGGTTCCCCTTCTCAGTGGAGTAGTACTGCTCCACCGAGGATATAGAACCCTGAACTCCCTCAGGATCTGATTGTGATTTATCAGTGCCTTCATTGGGATGTGAGTGGGTGGATGCTCCTGACCCACCTGACTTGTTTTTGTCAGTAGGGACATTCGGAAAAGGTGTGCCCGAGGATACTGAGGATGATTGCCCATCACCCTCCTTTGGCGGTTGTTTTGTGGCCAATGTGGTCTCTTGGATGGAAGTCTTAGAGGTCAAGGTCACAACAACTTTCTTAGTGCCTGAGGCAACAGTCTCAGTGACGAGTGGTTTAGGTCTAACCACCTTACTGGACTGTCCCCCTTTCCCTTTGCTCTTCTTCACCTTCTTGAATAGTGAAGGAACTGGTGAGCATACATTTTCACCCTGAATCACCGTTAACATGTAGGTGGTCAGGGCGACTGGTTGTACCTCAGTAATGTCACTACTAAAGTTAGTCTTATGAAGAACATCAGGTTTTGAGCCTTCTTCGTCAGACCTTAAGTAGTCAGAACCAAGGAGGTCCTCAAGCACACAGGAAATGAACCTAGGATAAGACATGTGTCTTTGCCTATGTTTCCCTGAGAGCTTTGACACGAGGTCACGGTAGATTATTCCACCGATATCAATTTTTCTACCCTCCAAGAGACTGAACATCATCAATTGTTGTGATGAGTTCAACTGCTCAGTGGAGGATTTGTTTCCTCCGAGTACCTGAATGACGAATGCCATCATAAGTCTCCAGACAGGGTGAAACCATGTCTTCACTATTGGAGCCTTTGCCAGCAAGGCTTCAGGGGACTCGGTAGGACGCCTAATATCATGAGGCCCTAGGAAAAGCATTTCAGCTTTTATTTCCTGATCAGTAGGGTTTGCCTCAAAGTTCTCAACAAAGTTAAGACCTGTGGCCATGATGAAGGACTTGTAGTTCAGGGAGAGAGTCCTAGTCCCATTCATCACAGTGAAAGTGATGATCGACTCTTTGGTGTCCTTAGGGCTAGTAGCCGTTGCGGTACACCAAAACTCCCTGAGATAGTCATTATAAATGACTTCTGGGGTGGTTGTAAAAGCTGTGGCAAGGAAGCAGTTTTGTAAATACTTAACTACATCCTTGTAACCCCCATATTGCTGGGGATAGTGGAAATTTCCAACCACATTGTTTTTGGTCAGGTCCACGCCCTCCATTGTGAAGTTCACATTGGGGGCAATGGTAACAGCATTAGAGGAAGCCATTTTATGATCTGGTTATGGTCGAAAAAATGGTCGGATGTTTCTAAATGCTAAGAACAAACACACAATTTGTTTTGAGAGAGAAAAAAGGGCAGAGTTTGCTTATAATTTTCAAAAAGCGTGTGTGTGAATTCTTTTGGATGGGTATTTATAGGGAAGTGGAGATGGGGGTATTTAAGACATTTGAGCGATCTTAGTTTATTCAAAAAGAATTATTGGAAATTGTTTTGAATAATATGTTTTGGGATCCGCATTTAATGCCAACACTCCACTTTCCTGGTTTGGCGCAACAGTCGAAGTGAACAGTTAAGCAGTTCTGCAAAAGTGTAATTTGCAGAGATGAGTCATCACATATTTGTAATGTGATTGGAGAGGCATTTAATGCCAAGTGGGAATGTGGTGGCCCAGAGGTGGAAGCCAGAAAGGCAAAAAGAACAAATATTCTTGAATTAAATACGAGTTCAGTTACCAACCTAGGACATTTACTAACACGATACTTTAGAGCATTTAAGTCAGTATTTATTGTCCTTTTCAGGGCCCTGAATGACACTTCATTCAGTGATTGGTTTTTCAGGGACTTGGGATTAGTCACTGATGATTCAGGAATATGAAATGATTCCTGAGCAACAAGGATTCAGGAACTTGGGTTTAGTTCCTGAACCCTCAAGATTTCAGGAACTTGGGTTTAGTTCCTGAGGTTGAGGATTCAGTGAGATGTTTTCACTAATGTACACATTGAGTCAGGGACCTGAGGTTTTAAGAATTTACACTTCAGTTGGAAGGATTCAATCAGTGGACTGATTCTCTATATCCAACATTCCTAATTCAGCTTTCAGCCTTGTGAAAGTTGGTTCATCCAAAGGTTTGGTGAAGATATCAGCTAACTGATATTCAGTAGGGATGAAGTATAATTCAATGTCACCATTCATGACATGGTCCCTGATGAAATGATATCTAATATCAATGTGTTTTGTTCTCTGATGAAGAACAAGGTTGTTTGAGATTGCAATTGCACTTGTGTTATCACAAAAGATGGGTACCATCTTGTACTGAATTCCATAGTCACTGAGTTGACTTTTCATCCAGAGTACATTTGCACAACAACTAGCTGCTGCAACATATTCAGCCTCAGTTGAGGACAAGGCAACTGATTGTTGCTTCTTGGCACTCCAACAGACTAATTTCCCACCAAGTATTTGGCAAGAGCCTGAGGTGCTTTTTCTGTCCATGTTGCATCCAGCATAGTCAGAGTCTGAGTATCCTTTGAGATCAAGTTCTGAGCACTTTGGATAGTATAATCCAAGGTTAGGAGTGCCCTTCAGGTACCTGAATATCCTTTTCACAATAGTGATGTGTGATTCTCTTGGGTCAGATTGATATCTGGCACATAGACATACTGAGAATTGGATATCAGGCCTTGATACAAGTAGATACATCAGTGATCCTATCATACCTCTAAAGAGAGTTTGATTTACTGGTTTACCAGTAAGATCAGGACCAAGGTTGTTTGGGGGGACCATGGGAGTTTTGACTGAGGCACAGTGGTTCGTCGTTTTTGTAGTATTTTTTTATTTTTCCGAAGGAAAAGGCAACGTATGCGTTTTCCCCGGGTCGTTTCCCAACGAAGGTCGAATATCGAGTTGTCGTATCGGAGTCGAATACGTGTAGTGAATGTGTGAAAAAGAGTGATTGATTGTGATTTTATGCTACGAACAATGAAATTATAAAAGTAAACTACTAATTAATCTAATGAACAATTAAACTAAGCATGTGAATTTTAAAAGTGAAAAATTTGAAATTAAAAACGTTATGCGACGTATTATAAAACGTAACTAAAAATGATTTTGTGAAATTTAAAACCTAAAAATATAAAAATAATTTTCCTAGATTAAAAATGATAAAAGAAAATTTTTGGAAAAAGAAAAAGTTTTATAAAAGATTAGGGACTAAAAGTGTAAAAACAAAAACTATTTTAGACTTAATAAAAGACAGGGACTAAAATTGCCAATTAACAAACTGTTTTATTGCTAAAAATTACCAGTCCCTACTTAAACTTAGACAGAAATTACAAGGACCAAAAATGACAAACTCAGAAACTTAAGAACAAAGTTTTAACACAGATTGTATTTTCAACTAGCACTTTTCAAACGCTCGTAAATTGCTCAAAACTTAACCAATTTTGAAACCGAAGACTGTTTTGGAAAGCTGAGCAAGCAAAGATTATAAAAATCTAAAAAGCCCTTTCACAAAAACTTAATTGCTAGCTCGATTTCGGCCTAGATCAGCAGTGAAAATCACAAGTCTGCTGCAATATTTTTGTCTGAACAGATAAGTACTTTTGAAAGAAATAGCACCCCTAGAAAAAGTACTATTATAAGCCAAGAAAAACTAGATACCAAATTTTACCTATTAAGCTTGCTAGATACTAAATTTTGGCAATCCTATTCTAATTAATCCCAAGTGTTGCATTAACTGAACCTCAAAAAACTTCCACAATGAAATTCTAAAAAAAAACTAAGCTGCTATTCAACCAAAGAAAAACAATCCTTTATAAAGATCAAAACAGCTTAAGACCAATGCAATTTACTCTAAACTTATATCATTCTTAAACCTATATAACTATACTACTTAACACTAATAAAAAGCACTAACAATTGAACAAGAGCAGCTAACAATCAAGAAGCAAAGAAAAAAATAAACCATAACTCACAAGTTGGTCCTGCTGTACATGAAGTGAACTCAGAACTTTAAAACTAAACCTACCCAGGCTTTTAAGCCAACTAAAATAACCCCGAGCTCAGCTACTATCCAGCTTAATACCACAGCAGCCCTCCATAGCTTATCACCAACATATCAATAGCTTATCAGCTTATCAGATTTTTTTTTTTTTTTTTTTTTTTTTTTTAAACTGAAACAATACTCAGATCAAAAACAATAATGAATAAACTTTTAACTCAAGAACTTAAAAACAACTATTAAACTTAAAATGAAAATTTCATTAAACCAAAACAAAACTACTAATTTTTGTTCGGAAATTTAAACAACAATAAAATAAACTTGCAAAGTTAAATTCAGAATGAACTTAATAATGATTTCAAACCAACATTACAATTAAACAATTAAACTAAAACGTTAAAAACAAAATTACAACCACTCTCGTTACAACTTTTAATCGACTGAAAAAATAAAAATAAAACAATTGAAAGTAAATTAAATCTATAAAAAAAAAACTAAAAACTAACTACTCAAAAACTAGCCTTCGATCGGGAGTGATCCCCGCTATTTATAGGGCTTGGCCGATCCTTCTGGAGAGTCCACGTTGGCGATCCGCGTGAGTCCACAGCCATCTATCACCCTTGGATCTTCCCTTCATCTTCAAGCTTCAATTTCCTCCGTACGATCAAAATAGCTACGTGTTCGGTCCAATAGATTGCTGCCACGCGTCATTCTTGGTGTCAGTAGCATCCTCGAAGTCCGTGCAATGACCATCTTACCCTTAATTGTGGTAATTTTTCGGGCTAGGTAATTAGGGTTCATCGGTTTGGGGAATTGGGGTAAAAGGGAGCGGGTTGTGAGAAAGAGATAAGAAGGATGTGTGTTTTATTTTGTTTGTTTCTTTTTGACCGAGTTGACTGAGGGTTTTTTAGCTAAGAAAAGCATTGACCGGGTGTGAGTTGGGGTGGATCGGGTCAAGTGGTGTTAAGGTTGGGCCGGTAATGGAGATTGGGCTTTGGGCTTAGGCGAAAGATGGTTGGATTTGGAATTTTTTTTTGTGATCCGGAGTTAACTTAATTTTTTAAAAGGTTAAGGAATTTTAAACATAGGGACTAAAATGTGTATTTTCTGGAAATCAAGGGATTCATTCTGCCAATATTCCAAAGTAGATCCAAGGGTGAATTTGACAATCTCTGAAAATATGAGGACCTCGGGTTGACTTTGACTATAATTTCTCCTCGGCATCGGCTACAAATAACACTTCCATATCTCGTGCTCGGTTTCCCGGTTCTTTGCTTGATTTTGTCCTTTTCTTTGATATCCGAGCCTGCATATGTAAAAACACAAAAACACAATATATTTGGCATTTTGGTCGGGTTTTTGGTCTTTTTGGGTCCGGTTTTGGTCTAGAAATGGTATGTGTTTAAGCACATACCAAAATTCCCCCAGACTAAGCTATTGCAATGTCCTCATGCAATGTTATAAGAACTCCCCGATTTTCCTTTTATTCTATTTTTGTATTTTTATATTTTTCTCATTATTCATGTGACGGCTTTTGTTGACAATCATTATCTTTCGATAATTTTTAGGATCACGGAGCAGGAAACACGACACAAGAGGAAGTGACCATACGGATAAAATTCGTCGTCCTCGATTTTTCACGAGTCCCCAAACTAAGCTTAAAAACGAAATCATTGTCATCTACAAGTTAGACTGCCAACACTACTCAAAAAGCTAATTGTGGACTTCTCGTTCCCAAATTCCTATTTTTCTCTATTTATTTTATTTTTGGTGAGAAATGAATTTCTTTAAATTCTCGTTTCGATAATTTTTAATCCGATAAAGATACCTTAGTTTAGACGCTAAGTAGTTTCCAAACCTTCCCTCGAAAACCGTTGCATACAAAAATGAGGTCCACATCAAGGTCTCTGATTTAACACAATTTTGAGAATATCCCTTTTATTTGCGACCGAAACAACTCATCTACGAGTCCAGAGACGGAAGCCTTTATTAGGATACCTCGGAGTCGAAATTTGGCATTTTTAACATTATTAAGCACATATTATTATATCCTTGGCCCTTTATAACAATCACAACATCGGCTGCGAACCGGCAAGATGTGATAGTCTATTATGACCTTGGAGTTTTTCCTCTGCCTTTATTAGAAGTCTACAACATCGGCTGCGAACCGGCAAGATGCAGAAAGCTTTTTATGGCTTTGGATTATTATTAATATTCATTATTCATTATATATTTTGCCAAATCCCGAGTCCTACGGCTTTTATAACAATCCCAACATCGGTTGTGAGCCGGCAAGATGGAATAGTCTATTACACCGTAACACTGGCAGTACCTCGATGTGTACCCAACTCTTATAAGCAAGAATTCTCTAAGGAAGAAATAAAAACTAATCATCGCCAAAACTAAAATAGCTTTAATTATTCCTAAATTTCTATTTTTGAGTGAAACAAGCTTATGGGAACAAAAAGCCACAAATAACTTCGATGAGCTCTAAAGAGAACCAACTACTCCACGTTTAGCAATCTAACTTATGAACAACTCTATCATTTCTCGTTCTTCGCAAATTTAAAATCTTAAATAATAAGATCCGCGAATGCTTAGCCAAATAATCAAGCCATGCATATATAAAGTCGAATACGGGAACTTGCAAACTCTTAAAAAGAATTCGCGTTTTCTAGCTCCTTGTGTAAAAGACTAGCACAAGCTTATAGATTATGAATGGTTAAGGGGACAAGCTAGGGCTCAACACGCCCGGTCAAGTCAGAATTTTATTCCTACTCTCTCCAGCGGAAAATCAACAAAAATGTCAAAATTTATTATATTTTTGCACAAATTTTTAAATTTTTCTCATTTTTTTGGATTTTTTTCAATTTTGGAGGAAAAACGGGGTTGCACGAGACAATAGCAAAAATGCAAGGCAAAAATCAAATCGACAGATTACCCCCCCAGACTAGAACGAGACATTGTCCTCAATGTCTTAAAGGTAAGGGTTCTCCTACATAAATCTAAGGCCGTTTATTAATTATGCCAAAAGATAAATGTAAACGATAAGATTTAGGATATCGAATGAGCAGCGAATGATGAAACTCGAGTAGCGTGAAGGAAACTACGAGCACGAGAGTCTTCATCATCGATCATTCCTGGACACATCACAGAAAACACAAAACACAAGATACGGAAGAGGGGATCCCTCCTCATGATGCTTTATTAGAAATAAGATAAGAAGATAGATGGATAAGCATGGGGTGCCTCCCACGAAGCGCTTGTTTTTCGTAACCGAGTCACATGAGCTTGACTCGACCCCGAATTTATTTGATCTTGGGGGAGCAAATGGAACGGACACCCGGCACGAAGAACGGAGATGCCGGGGTCGAAGACGGTATCCTCACTCCCGGAGGAGTGGAAAGATGGAGAAAGGATGGGATAAGTGAAGAATGGGTGAAACACACGGATGACGAAAACAAAGTCAAATTCTGAATCACGGGTGGGAAGGGTGGGAAAAATATCAAGCATCGGAACATCATGTTCAGAAATTTCGTCCACTACTCCAAAAATAACTTCATCCGTATCGGATTCAAAATCTACATCCGGTGGTTTCGCGGGCGGACGAGAATATGGTAAATCGAAGATAAATGAATCAGCCTCGGAAAGTAAATCATCATCATGAATTTCTTCAATTTGAACATTTCTTCGAAGGTCATTCTCGTCATTCTCAATACCCGGTGGTATCGAGTCATCCGTAGCAAGAAATAGTCGTCCTCTAAAAGAGAGTCACGTGACGGATTATCAGAAATATTGCTCAAATTAAGTTCGGAATTGATCTCAAAGTCAAAACGCTCATAATCCGGAGGAGAAATATCAGCATGAATAGTGGGACTGCCACTATTCTTCTCTTCAAATCGAAAAATTTCAAGCTCGGGTAAGAAATCTCTATCCATATCGGGGATAGGAGAAGAAGAAGTCGGAGGATCATGTAATGCCTCGATCCTAGAAATGAGAAGATTGATATTTAATAATTTCTCGCGAAGAGCAACATCTTGGATTTCAGTTTCTTCATCATTCTCTTCTTCTAAGCTGACGAGCTCAGAAGGTGACTCCTCCACATAGTCGATGTCTCCACAAGATAAAGAATCGTCGTCATCAGATTCGGAGAACATCTCAACACTATCATTCGGATTGTCAAGAGGCGGTAACTCACACTCTTCAGTCGTATCAAAAATATATTTTTCAAAGTTGGATGAAGAATCCTTGAGCTCGGGCTCCAAAGGATCTGACTGCTCAACAATTATGGACGAAGTGGAATCATCAATAACAATGCTCGAAGAACATCTTGAAGAATCCGGAGGTGGGACAAGTGGCGTGCTCTGAGAGCTAGGAATTTCCACCACTTCCGTTATGGACTCCGGTTCTTGTTCTTGATTAGGCAAATTTCTCCTTTTAAGCTCAGCACGTAAACTTGACACACTCTTAACCGTAAATCGTGAAAGGCTCGGATCAAATCTTGACGGTTTAGGAGGAACCATTGATTCTTGGACAACCGAAGGTTGGACATATTTAGCACTTCCATTGTTAGTGGAAAGTACCGGGTCCTTCGTCACCTCGGTTTCTTGTTCCATTTCCCTTACCGGAGAGGGAATAGGAATCGATGGTCCATTATCAATACGACATTTCGACATTTTTGACAAAGCTTGAAGTTGTTCAATGTAGATCTTAAAAGCCTTAAGTTCAAAGAAATCATCGTCGATAGATGCCATAGCACAATTTTCAATATTTAAAGGTTCACAAGACGGAGTGGGATTGCCACTCGAAGAATTGATTACGTTTTCTTCTTTCAAAGATTCGTCTTCACCGCTTTCTTCATAGTTTTGTGACGGATTCGGCGCATAATAAACATTCTCAAACGTTTCTTCACAATATTCAAAAGTTGATGAATCATTATTGAAACACGGTTCTTGTTCATAAAAATTTTGAGGGGAAAAATCGTTTTGAGGATAATTATCAAAGCTCGTATCATAAGCGTAAGACGTTTCATTACTCGGGGCGTAGCACATACAATTGGTGTATCCACATTGATTACAAAAACACTGTCCACAAGGTACTCCTTCTTCGGAGGGATTTCCACAATTAAAACAAGTGAACGAAGGTGGCGGTGGAGGGTAATCGGGTACGTTTGAAAAATTGTTGAACGAATTTTGAACATACGTGTGAGAATTACAAAACCAACAAACTCCATCACGAATATTACTACCACATTGCTCGCACGTGCACCAAACACACAACCCTCCGAAGAAGGGTTCTCCACACTTAAAACAAATAGGATCCATAAGAATTAAACATAAGAGGGTGTGAGAAGAAGAATCAAACTTTAGAGGGTAAGAAGATCAAGAATCAAACGGTATAGAGGGTAAAAGAAGAGAATCAAACATGAAGAGGATAACGGAGATTCTTTTTGGTTTTTCAAACAAAAAATCAAATGGAAAAAGAAAATATTTTTGGGTTTATATTTTTATAAGAAAAATTATATTTATTTTCTTTTTGGTAACCGTTACGTTAACCGTAACCGTTTCCTTTAAAACTACGCGCAGCGTGGCGGGAAGGCAAAGGTAGCTCCGAAGATGCTTAAAAACCCGCCTTCTTCAGCTCGACAATTTAATGTCAAGCTTCCTTAAACCCCGTGATTAGGTTGTAGTAATAAAGTAATCCGATAACGATTAATTTCACGATTTGTTTTGTTGTTATTTGGAATGGTTTACAACCGCCCTCCTTCAACGGAAGACGGAGGATTTATTATTAATGGTGAAAACACTTTAGGAAAAGTGTTTTTTAATTATTATATTTTTGTATTTTTTTATTTTTCAAAAACAATTAACTTCCAAGGAAGGTTCTTCAAAACACAATTCGTATGGCGAAACTCCAACTCTTTTCAAGCCTTCCCCGGCAGCGGCGCCATTTTTTGGTTCGTCGTTTTTGTAGTATTTTTTTATTTTTCCGAAGGAAAAGGCAACGTATGCGTTTTCCCCGGGTCGTTTCCCAACGAAGGTCGAATATCGAGTTGTCGTATCGGAGTCGAATACGTGTAGTGAATGTGTGAAAAAGAGTGATTGATTGTGATTTTATGCTACGAACAATGAAATTATAAAAGTAAACTACTAATTAATCTAATGAACAATTAAACTAAGCATGTGAATTTTAAAAATGAAAAATTTGAAATTAAAAACGTTATGCGACGTATTATAAAACGTAACTAAAAATGATTTTGTGAAATTTAAAACCTAAAAATATAAAAATAATTTTCCTAGATTAAAAATGATAAAAGAAAATTTTTGGAAAAAGAAAAAGTTTTATAAAAGATTAGGGACTAAAAGTGTAAAAACAAAAACTATTTTAGACTTAATAAAAGACAGGGACTAAAATTGCCAATTAACAAACTGTTTTATTGCTAAAAATTACCAGTCCCTACTTAAACTTAGACAGAAATTACAAGGACCAAAAATGACAAACTCAGAAACTTAAGAACAAAGTTTTAACACAGATTGTATTTTCAACTAGCACTTTTCAAACGCTCGTAAATCGCTCGAAACTTAACCAATTTTGAAACCGAAGACTGTTTTGGAAAGCTGAGCAAGCAAAGATTATAAAAATCTAAAAAGCCCTTTCACAAAAACTTAATTGCTAGCTCGATTTCGGCCTAGATCAGCAGTGAAAATCACAAGTCTGCTGCAATATTTTTGTCTGAACAGATAAGTACTTTTGAAAGAAATAGCACCCCTAGAAAAAGTACTATTATAAGCCAAGAAAAACTAGATACCAAATTTTACCTATTAAGCTTGCTAGATACTAAATTTTGGCAATCCTATTCTAATTAATCCCAAGTGTTGCATTAACTGAACCTCAAAAAACTTCCACAATGAAATTCTAAAAAAACTAAGCTGCTATTCAACCAAAGAAAAACAATCCTTTATAAAGATCAAAACAGCTTAAGACCAATGCAATTTACTCTAAACTTATATCATTCTTAAACCTATATAACTATACTACTTAACACTAATAAAAAGCACTAACAATTGAACAAGAGCAGCTAACAATCAAGAAGCAAAGAAAAAAATAAACCATAACTCACAAGTTGGTCCTGCTGTACATGAAGTGAACTCAGAACTTTAAAACTAAACCTACCCAGGCTTTTAAGCCAACTAAAATAACCCCGAGCTCAGCTACTATCCAGCTTAATACCACAGCAGCCCTCCATAGCTTATCACCAACATATCAATAGCTTATCAGCTTATCAGATTTTTTTTTTTTTTTTTTTTTTTTAAACTGAAACAATACTCAGATCAAAAACAATAATGAATAAACTTTTAACTCAAGAACTTAAAAACAACTATTAAACTTAAAATGAAAATTTCATTAAACCAAAACAAAACTACTAATTTTTGTTCGGAAATTTAAACAACAATAAAATAAACTTGCAAAGTTAAATTCAGAATGAACTTAATAATGATTTCAAACCAACATTACAATTAAACAATTAAACTAAAACGTTAAAGACAAAATTACAACCACTCTCGTTACAACTTTTAATCGACTGAAAAAATAAAAATAAAACAATTGAAAGTAAATTAAATCTATAAAAAAAAAACTAAAAACTAACTACTCAAAAACTAGCCTTCGATCGGGAGTGATCCCCGCTATTTATAGGGCTTGGCCGATCCTTCTGGAGAGTCCACGTTGGCGATCCGCGTGAGTCCACAGCCATCTATCACCCTTGGATCTTCCCTTCATCTTCAAGCTTCAATTTCCTCCGTACGATCAAAATAGCTACGTGTTCGGTCCAATAGATTGCTGCCACGCGTCATTCTTGGTGTCAGTAGCATCCTCGAAGTCCGTGCAATGACCATCTTACCCTTAATTGTGGTAATTTTTCGGGCTAGGTAATTAGGGTTCATCGGTTTGGGGAATTGGGGTAAAAGGGAGCGGGTTGTGAGAAAGAGATAAGAAGGATGTGTGTTTTATTTTGTTTGTTTCTTTTTGACCGAGTTGACTGAGGGTTTTTTAGCTAAGAAAAGCATTGACCGGGTGTGAGTTGGGGTGGATCGGGTCAAGTGGTGTTAAGGTTGGGCCGGTAATGGAGATTGGGCTTTGGGCTTAGGCGAAAGATGGTTGGATTTGGAATTTTTTTTTGTGATCCGGAGTTAACTTAATTTTTTAAAAGGTTAAGGAATTTTAAACATAGGGACTAAAATGTGTATTTTCTGGAAATCAAGGGATTCATTCTGCCAATATTCCAAAGTAGATCCAAGGGTGAATTTGACAATCTCTGAAAATATGAGGACCTCGGGTTGACTTTGACTATAATTTCTCCTCGGCATCGGCTACAAATAACACTTCCATATCTCGTGCTCGGTTTCCCGGTTCTTTGCTTGATTTTGTCCTTTTCTTTGATATCCGAGCCTGCATATGTAAAAACACAAAAACACAATATATTTGGCATTTTGGTCGGGTTTTTGGTCTTTTTGGGTCCGGTTTTGGTCTAGAAATGGTATGTGTTTAAGCACATACCACACAGTCACTGAGATCATACTTCTTCAGTAGATTCTTTACATACTTCTCTTGACTGATAGTGGTTCCTCTATCAGTCTGCTTGATCTGTAGACCAAGGAAGTATGTCAGTTCTCCCATCATGCTCATTTCAAACTTCTTTGCCATAAGTTTTTCAAATTGTTTGCAAAGTTTGAAACTTGTTGAGCCAAAGATTATGTCATCAATATACACTTGTACTAGTATGACATCATTATTTGTCTTATAGATAAACAAAGTGTTGTCTATCTTGCCTCTGACAAATTTGTTTTGGATTAAGAAGGCTGAGAGAGTCTCATACCATGCCCTGGGAGCTTGTTTTAGTCCATAAAGGGCTTTGTTAAGCTTACAGACATGATCAGGAGACTCATGGCTTTCAAATCCAGGAGGTTGCTGAACATAAACTTCTTCTTTCAGTGAACCATTTAAGAATGCACTTTTAACATCCATTTGGTACACCTTGAAGTTCATGTATGTAGCAAAAGCAAGGAAGATCCTGATGGCTTCCATCCTTGCTACTGGTGCAAATGTTTCCTCATAGTCAATGCCTTCTTGTTGATTATAGCCTTTGGCTACAAGCCTGGCTTTGTTTTTAATGACTATGCCATTTTCATCAGTTTTGTTTTTGAATACCCATTTCATGCCAATGACTGAGACATTCTCCGGACATTTGACCAAGGTCATTACCTTGTTTCTGTCAAATTGTTCCAGTTCATCATGCATGGCCTGAACCCAACTTGGATGTGTAAGTGCTTCTTTAACACTTTTGGGTTCAATTGTGGAAATGAAGTCCACAAATAGGCATTCATTGGATGAGGCTGCTCTTAGACTAGCAGCCATGCTCCTGGTGAGCATGCCTTCAGTAGGCTCTCCAATAATATTAACAAGTTCAATGTCCTGAGACCTAGTCCAACTTTCTTGAGGTCCTGGATACTGATTTGAACTTGTGGAGGCTTGAATGGGTAGAGGGTTTGGTTCTGGAGTAGACACATGATCATTGATTGGATCTTGAGTGTCTACCAGCTCACTGAGATTGTTTGGTTCTTGAGTATTTTGAACAGACTGATTGATTTCATCAGTGTGTGCATGTGCCTCAACAAACTCAGTGATGGTTGGGTTAGGTAGGTTGTGAAGGATTGTGTAATAGGAGAGATTAGCATCATCTTGATACTGAGTAGAAGGATTGTTTTCAGAAAGATATTCATCAGGAGGATATCTTGAAGAATTATCAATTCCTATCTCTTCTACTGAGGCAGTTGAGAACCTGATTGCATCAGTGCTCTCATCAAAGGTAACATGAAATGTTTCCTCAGTCTGCTGTCTCCTTGTGTTGAAGACTCTGAAGGCTTTTGAGACAAGTGAGTATCCCAGGAAGTATCCATCATCAGCTTTTGCATCGAATTTCCCTAAGTGATCCTTGTGATTATGAATAAACACAGGACACACAAAGACATGGAAGTAGCTGATGTCAGGGATTCTTCCTTTGAATAACTCATATGGGGTTTTCCCATGTCTCTTGACAATGATGGATCTGTTTTGAGTATAACAGGCAGTTTTGACTGCATCAGTCCAAAAATGGTTGGAAAGGACTGATCCACATAGCATTGTCCTAGCAGCTTCAATGAGTGTTCTGTTTTTCCTTTCAGCAACACCATTTTGTTCAGGTGTGTATGGAGAGGAAAAGTTTTGGAAAATACCTTTCTCATCACAGAAACATTCAAGTTCATAATTTTTGAACTCAGTCCCATTGTCAGTTCTAATCTGTTTGACCTTAATGTCATTTTGATTTTCAATGTTCCTGACAAAGGACATGATTGTTTCAGCTGCCTGACTCTTTTTGATCAGGAAGAATACCCAAGTGTATCTAGAGTATTCATCCACTATGACCAGAGTATACTTCTCATGGTTAATAGACCTTGGACTGATAGGTCCAAATAGATCCATATGGAGAAGATGTAGGCAGTTCCTGATGGAAAAGTTGGTTTTGGTTTTAAAGGATGCTCTGTGATGTTTACCTTTTTCACAAGCTGAGCATGGTTTATCCTTTGAAAACACAAGAGATGGTAAGCCAAGGACCTTGTTTTGTTTTACAAGATTGTTAATGTTCTTAAAGTTCAGGTGGGTGAGTCTCTTATGCCAAAGCCAGTTGAGTGTATCAGTGGCCTTAGCAAAGAGACAAGTTCCATCCTGAGTTAGACTGGACATGTCTAATACATAAACACCTTGTCTTCTTGGTGCAATGAGGACAATTTCCTTATTTGCATTGAAGATGGTTCCTTGCTTATCATCAAACAGAACTATGTATTTTGTATCACATAGTTGACTGACACTGATCAGATTATACTTAAAACCATTTACATATGCTATCCTAGTAAAGACAATACCATTGCAGTTTACTGAACCATAGCCTTTAGTGAGATATGATGAATTATCAGCAAATATCACTTTGGGACCTGGTTCTTCCACATATTTGTGCAGACACTCCTTAACACCAGTCATGCTCCTTGAACATCCACTATCTAGATGCCAAACAGGATCCCTGGCATGCCTCTGCACAAATAGTAAACTGGGTCAGTTCTTTCTAGGACTCCATTTCATGGAGGGTTTGGTATTGTAGGTCTTTATGAAAGTATTAATTGATTCATGGTCAGAGGTTGAGTGGACTGAGCTACCACATGTTTTGCATTTATTTGCAGGGGTAGCCTCAGTAGCCTGAGAGGATTGTTTCATTCCTCTTCTAGACTGAATGACCTTCTCTTTTCCTGAGGATTTCTGAGTGGAACTTCCACTAGATTCACAGTGTTTGTCAATTTGACAATCCTCAGGATGATGGTCATTGAATCCACATAATGGGCAAGGTGGAAAAGGCTTGGCCTTATGCTTCTGTTTCTGCTTAGAATCAGAAGGGTAGTTCAGGCACTGAGCCTTTAGTCCTGAAAAGTTTGACATGACTGAGCATTGTTTATGATCAGAGGTCCTGTGATCTTCCTTTTTGCAAATCATGCAATAAAGGACTCTATAACAATCATCAGTGAGATGATTTGTATAGTTGCATAGCTCACATCTTTTCAGGGGTTTTGTGGGTTTGGGTTTGGTCTTTGAGGAAGCTGGTTTTTGTTCCTTCTTGGATTGAGAGGGTTTCTCAGAAGATGCAATCTTCTCTCCCAGCTTCCTGACCATTTCAGCCAACTGATCAAATTTTGAGTCAGGACTTTGGGTTGTTACTTCAGAAGGGACTGAAGTTGATGAGTCATCAGTATTTACTGAGACATCAAGGTTTGCTCTCTTCGGGATGGTTGTTCCCATTCCTGATCTCTCCTTTGGAGAGTGTGGTGAGAAGACCATTGGTGGGAGGCCTAAGTTAGGTGCAGCACCCTGAAGGGTATTTAGTGGAGGAAGTGGAAGGTATGATTCTGATTCAGACTCATTCACAGACTCAGTGATACTGAGTTGTTCAGTGAGTTCAAGCTTACTGAGTTGTTCAGTAAGTCCAAGCATATTTTTCAAAGCCTGACTTTCAGGGAGCAAGATCTTTCCAGTCTCAAAGTTTGGTAACTTACTGACTGGGTTGTCCCTGACAATCCAGTCATTTGACTTGGGAAGCAATTCTTGCTCAAAAGATATGCCAGCTGGAACAAAGTTTATTTCATTATGACACACATTTGGATCAACCATAAGAGGGTCAATTCCAATGGTTTTCTGAGAGATTAATCCCACAGTGTCAAAAACCTTGGGGTTCTTCCTGGTCCAGCTTTGGATGACAGCCTTTTCTTTGTTAAGTTCAGTTTGAAGGACTTGGTTTTGTTTCAAAATCTCAGTGTTCTGAATTTGTAGAGTTATTGTTTCTAGTTTGGCTTGCTTTAGTACAAGCAGTTCATCTCTACATTTGTTCAATTCTGACACAATATTGTTATATTTTGAAAACAGGTTAAGCCTTTGTTCCTCAACAAACTTTAAATCAACACAAATATAATTCATGTAAGACTGCCAATCAGAATCATCATCCATAGAAAGTAAAGTATTTACCTTCTTCATGGTGATGTTGACCCACTCTCCATTTCTAGCATGACTTTTTCCCACAGCCACCTGATCCTCTTCAGAAAGTGCCATCAGTGCACTAACTCTTATTTCCTCATCTGAGGAAACCTCTTCATCATCCCAATCATATGCTTCAGCTACTAATACCTTGTTCTTTGTCTGAATAGGTTGAGATGTTTGAGCAGCCTGAGGCAATATGGGGTTAGTTTCAAGAAGTGCAAGTTTAGCTTTTATATTCCTATATTTTGTTTCAAAATCCTTTTGACCCTTGTTTTGAAATTGTTGGGTGGACTGAAACATTTTAGGTTGAAACTTGCTAGTTCCTGAGAATTTGTAAGAGGGTTCTGAGATAGTTTTAGAATAACAGTCCCTAGCAAAATGACCCTTTTTACCACATTTAAAGCATTCAGTGGTCTCATTTGCTTTTGGTTTTGTAAAGTTGGACTGATTTCTTTTGATGAAACGTCTTGAACTAGCAAGGAGTGCCCTTTCTTGGAATTCCAAGTTCAGGTCGTTCAGGTACTCCTCACCAGTCCTTTCATCAATTTCTTCTTCAGAATCCTCTTGAATATCCTGCACAACACCATTAGAATAGAAAGCAGTTGATATAGGTGTGGAGGTTAAGGCCTTTTTGGACTCAAGAGCTTTTGAGTCAGGGTATCTCCTTGAGATCAATTTGTCCTCATAGACAAACTTCCCATAAATTTCAGGGAGCTCAAGGTTCTGAATGTGGTTAGCATTCCTCAGGCCTTGTGAGAAGTTGAGCCACTTCTTAGGGAGACTGTTGACAAAGCCAACATTTGTCTCATGCTTAGACAATACAACACCATCATTTGATAATTCATTTATCAAAGTTTTGTATCTGGTGTAGGTCTGTGAGAGACTTTCAGAGTCTTTTGCCCTGAAAGTATTATACTGAAGTTTAAGGTCCATGACCCTATTTTCCTTGGTATCTGAGGGACCCTCAAAGCTGTTTACCAAGTCATCCCAAGTTTGCTTGGCTGTTAGACAGTTGATGACTGATTCCATTACATCGTCAGGAAGACATGATATAAGGATGCTTTTTAGGCGTTGGTCTTGATTGACCACCCTCCTCTCATCAATGGTCCATTGGGCCTCAGGCTTATTTAGCCCTGCGGCTGTCTTTGGGACAAATGGGCCATCCCTGATACAGGTGATGTAGTAGGGTTCTATACCGGTAAGATAGCAAATCATACGCTTCTTCCACTTGCTAAATTTCCCAGCTTCAAGTCTGGGTGCAACAGCGGAGTAGCTGCCACCCTTTTTGTCGACTAGCTGGGGTACATTGATATCGGCCATAGTAGGATCTTGGTTTTAAAAAACCTAGAGCACTCTTGGTTAGTTTAAAAGATTTTATAAACCAGAGGCTCTGATACCACTTGTTGGTCCCTTTACACACTTAGAGTTAACTAGAAAGTTAATCTATTTGTGTTTATGACTAATACAATGTTTATGATTAAATCTAACAGTTATAAAACGTGAATATAAAAACACAATATTTTTCAACGTTTAAATTCTTATTAGAAATAATTCCAAGAATCTATTACCCAAGTGTTTTGCGGAACAAACACTTGGGATTGAATAGACAAGGGTATGTGGTGTCTCCTATCGAAACTCAAGTTTTGCTTAAGTGGTAACAATATACCCACTGAGCTATCTCAGTGAGTTGTATACTCTTTGTAGGAGAGAAGTTACTTTGTAAAAGTTCTAAGCTTTCAATATACAAAGCACACTTTAACTTCTCTCCCTTCTGTTCTATTTATACACAAGTAATCTAAGTATAAGTGATTAAAAATAATACAAGTTGTTGAGGTTGCGTGTCTGACAATTACAAATAGTAATTGTCATTTCCAAGAACCAATAGGAAAGGGCTAATAAGACTTTGGGAGTTGTTGGCTGACACTCCATGACTTTTAGCCGCAATAGGGAAGGTTGGATCTGACAAGAGAAGAGTGTTTGGTCTGACACTTTTATCTTCACAGATCTTTTCCCTATTGTTCCCGCCTTTTCTTCAGGCGTTGGTTCCTCAGTCTTCAATCACTTTGTTGTTGAGGAGACTGGGGTTCAGTGAGTTCTTGTCCAACACTCACTGAACCATCATCTTCTTCTTTGGCTTAAGTCCTACTCAGGGAGTACCGCCTTCCTGAGAGTGAGTCCTTTATTGAACTCGCCTTAAGCATCCTGAAGATGACTCACTGAGAGACTGTTCTCTCAGTGACTTGAATTGTTCTCGGTTTAGCAAACACTTAGCTTAATTTGTGTTCAAATCCTGTTTAAGATAATTGGGTGTTCTACGAACCCAACAGTACTGAACTTTTTCATTTCTTATTGTCTTTACTGAACTTTTAAATTTCGATTATTGTGTGTATTTTGTGGCTATTCAGCCATGTAAAATGACCCTTTCACCCTTTAAAATTTGAGAAAAGTAAAGGTAAAATAGTTTCAAAAAACACACAATAATCGAATTTTGAAAGTTCAATATATACAATAAGAAAGGAAAATGTTCAATACACACAATAACAAAAAGTGAAAAGTATAATACATTTTTAAACAATTAACCCTAAATTTATATAAGCCTACAAGTCTCAAAATATGAGTTTAGTTAGTAAGGTGATATGTAATTGGTGGATTGACACATGTATATTATGAGGGTGTTTGTCAGCTTATTAGTTTATTCATTATGGCTCTATTCATAAGTTTAAATATTTTAGATTATTTTATATCATAATAAATTTATTTAAATTCACGAATCTTATATTAAGTCAAAGAATTTTGGCTTATGAAATATAAATCGAAATAAATCATAAAATAAATCGTTTAAACAAACACCCCTATGACTAATCTAATCGTTTCCGATCATTATTCAGACCACCACTCCCTCAAGATAAATGCACCTAAAACTTATTCCCAAACTTTTTTATTATATTTTGTTATCCAAACATCAATAATCGTAATGATACACATTTTTATATCAATTATCATTTCTAACAACAAACAGAACGACCCTTAATCAGACACCCCAATAATAATCCAAACATATCCATATAATCGTTTAGGACCATTTCTCTCAAAATATGCACCTAAAACTTATTCCCAAACACCCTTGTATCTTTAATTTTGTACTCCATTCAAAAAGCAAAAACCAAACACCCTTGATAGATAGATAGCTATTTCATTTCATACTACCATGGAGATGAGCTGCTATTCTATCTCTATGATGAGACGACTCACCGCCGTCGCCACCGTATTCCGTCGCACAACCACCGCGCCGCCACCGTCACTTCGCCGCCGGTCATTTTCAGTTCGTTCACAATGCTCTTCATTATCTTCTTCTTCTTCTTCAGGTTAATTGATTATATTTTATTTATTAGTTTATATAAAGTTATATATTTATTGTTGTTTTTATATAAATATATAGGAGTTGAAGATGCGAATAATGAGTCTCGGAAGATTTTGTTGAAAGGAATGCGATACGGCGAATTCCAAGTATGTAAGCTATAGCTGTACAGAGTCAAACTGGTTCGACTTTGACTCTAAATATTTTCTCTTGTTTTATATAATACAAAATATATTTAAGGCCCAATTCATTCATATATATTACAATCACTTTATCCCTTTTCTTGCTGCATATTTCCGAATCACAAACCCACTTCGAACATCTTCTATGGTTTATTTTCTTCTTATACCGTACAACTAATACACTCCACAATACTTTCTTTAATCTAAACCACACACACAGACCGACGGTACATCCTTTCAGCTCAACCCTTTTGATTTGACATGTTCGGCTTCAAGGTCTTTTTTAAAGATCTAAGGTAGGTGCTTTTTTCTTTTTATGTCCGGGAAAGATCGATGATGGATTTCTAGAGATCTTTAAAGGTCTTATCTTTATTTAATAAAACCTGAGATCTTTTGAGTTTTTGAGTGTTTTTTTTAATAATGTAACGGTACACTATTAAAAAAACAATTCGTCATGGTGGTATCCAGTTATTGTTGCGGCAGTTGGTGGCAATTGTTCTTTCTTTACATTTTCGGATACATGATAGAAGTTATGCTTCTTGTAGATCTGTGATGTGATATTCGTGTTTTTAATCTTTAAAACATTTTGTTAAGGTATTTTAGCCATTTTTTCAGACTTAAGAAAGGACTCCTTTTGCAAAGAGTCGTCGACTTCAGGGGTATTTTTTTCCATTTTCCCAAACTTGCGAAACGACGTCGTCTAGTTGGGCACTGTAGAGATAACGTGGGAGCACTGTAGCAAGGTCAACTGTAGCACAGTTGTTTTTTGCCCCCAAAACGGCATCGTTTTCTACCTCAAATAATAATATTAGTAATATAAGTTTATTATGTCACTAATAATAAACCGAAATTGGCCAAGCTAATAACCTCATAAATAAGCTTAAACAAACACCAAATACAAGGTTTTTGCGTGGTTTATGAATTACTAGCAGGGTACCCGCGCGTTGTGGCGACGGGTACCCTCAAAAAATATTTTCCGGTGAATCATGTATTTTAGTTTATTATATTCTTTTTGACAATAAATTACGGATATCAAGAATTTCATGTGACGTATTTCAACTCCTTAACTAACGAATTTATTTCGTCTTTTTTGGTATTTTCTAAGGTCATTCGTATAACATGAGCCCGTTTGTCCCATGCCCGTTTAGCCCGTGCCCGCTTGGCCCGTGCCCGTTTGGCCTGTGCCCATTCGGGCTCGAGCCCTTTGGCCCGTGCCCGTTCGGGCTCGAGCCCATTCGCCCCGTTGCCCGTTTGGGCTTGAATATTTGTATAATATGCTTTATTATTTGTATTAGTAACATTTAATGCATGAATTGTGTTTAAGTTGGTTGTATAATATGCTTAACAATTTGTATTTCTAATGTAAGGGGTGTTTTAATAACCGCATTAATTTTATTTATTGACCAGTTAATTAATTGACTACATTAAATATCTTGCCCATATTAATAGTGCTTTGTATTGTATTTAATGTTATTAAGTGTGTTTTAATTAGTTGTACTTTTAGGTTAAGAACTTGTAATGCTAAATTTTAAGTATTTCTATTTAAAGATTGTATTTAATGTTAGAAAATGTATTTTAATTAGTTGTACTTTTAGCTTAAAAACTTGTAATTGTATTTAATGTTAGAAAATGTGTTTTAATTAGTTGTACTTTTAGCTTAAAAACTTGTAATGCTGAATTTTAAGTGTTTGTATTTAAAGAAGGCATTAATGCTTTATAAAGGAGTAAGATTTTTGTAAAATATAAAATATAGGGTATAAAGTATATGGGTATTTATTAAATTGGGTTAATGGCATCTAATAGCAACGTATTTTTCCATTTCTTCAAATATCAGATACGAACACAAAAAAATACCATTATACCCATCCAACTCTTTGCACCGTGTAACAACCGCGAATTTCCAGGTCCTTGCGCAACCTTAAGCTCGATATGATCTATTTATTTAGTTTATGTGTTCACTATTATGTGTGTTTGCGAGCTAGACCACACACGCGAGTCGGCACAAATAAACCTAATAACACGTAAAATATTGATTTTAGCGAGATAACACGAACATGGACGTATTTATAATCAATTTGATTGGAAAAATTGTTTTAAAATCAGTGGAACACATTAAAATCATTCGGGAAAATGTCTTTGTACTCAAATCTATCCCGGTTACGTGTTATAGGAAGTTTGGCCAAATGCCACTTCCCGCCCCGCGCCCAAGTTACACAATCAGTCCCTAAGGGACATTATGTATTTATTCTTAGTCCTTTGACTATAAAAGCCTAAGTTATACCCTCATTTAGGGTTATTTCCTTCTTTTTCACTCACCAGCCGCACCCTATCTCTCTCTCTTCACCCTCTTTTCTCCGGCCAAAAAATCCGGCGACCTCCACAAGACCACACCGCCGCTCCTTTTATTACACCACCACCACCAAACCTCAACTCTTGCAACCCTTACCCCGTTTCTAAACAACACGCGCTCAAAACTTTCATTCCAACATCACCACGCGCCATCACATAATTTTTCCGACCAAGATTCGTTGATATCCGAGTGTATTAAAGGTGGGTAACACCGAGTCACCCGTGGTTGTGGCTCGGTGTGCAACAACTCGACTGTGTCGAGTTATATTTATAGTTTTTGGTTCGATTTGAGGGTTAAAACATTAACTAAAAATCAGTAATAAACGTTTGGTATCTTTTATTGTTGTGTGGTTGTGTTCTTCTTTTGTTGTTACCGTATCATCATGATACTACCATGTGTTTTGCTGTTAAAAATGTGAATACATTCAAATCGGTAATATGCATCTTATCAGATTTATGATTTTGTTAAAAATGTTAATACTCTTTAATTTTGTTAAAAAAAAGTGTTTTATTTAGTTGTACAATATGAATATCCATTGAAAGCTTGATTAGATTGTACATTGTGGTTAAATGGTTGTATATTTTGGTGAAGGGGTAAATTAAATTGTGTATTAATTGACCACTTTAATAGCATTAATGTGGTGTTTGTTGTACAATATGCTTATTTTCTTGTAAATCTCAAAATTATGTGCATTAAAGTGTTGTAAATCATGCTTTATTTCTTGTAAGTCTGAATTTTAAGACTAAGAGGAGAGAGATTCATCCCTGCATTATATGTAGTATAGATGTGTCCAATAAAGTTACTTGTTTCCTAACACTAATTCTTTCTAGTTTTGTACTATTTCCATCCCAAAATAAATGTTCATGCTTCTATTTTGAATTTTCTCAAATAATTCCACGAGTTACGAACAATAATGTTATGACACATCCATGAATGTAGTTTTCAAAATAATTAGCTTTGCAATCTAAAAAGGGTTAACGACGCAGGTTGTTGCTCGTTTGACTTCAACCACTAAGTAAATTCTATTTTGATGATATAAAAAAATAAAACAAACCTCTTAAATAAATTAAAAAAAAAAAGAAAAAAAAATCCACTTTGTGTTTTCAACTAATCAAATATGAGTTTAGTTAGTAAGGTGATATGTAATTGGTGATATTATGAGGGTGTTTGTCAGCTTATTAGTTTATTTCATTCCGACTTATATTCATAAGTTTAAATATTTTAGATTATTTTATATCATAATAAATTTATATAAATTCACGAATCTTAAACTAAGTCGGAGAATTTTGGCTTATGAAATATAAATAGAAATTAAATCATAAAATAAAATATAAATAGAAATTAAATCATAAAATAAATCGTTTAAACAAACACCCCAGATAAATGCACCCAAAACTTATTCCCAAACACCCTTGTATCTATAGTTTTGTACATCAAAAAGCAAAAACCAAACACCCTTGATAGATAGATAGCTATTTCATAATTCATACTACCATGGAGATGAGCTGCCATTCTATCTCTATGATGAGACGACTCACCGCCGTCGCCACCGTATTCCGTCGCACAACCACCGCGCCGCCACCGTCACTTCGCCGCCGGTCATTTTCAGTTCGTTCACAATGCTCTTCATTATCTTCTTCTTCTTCTTCAGGTTAATTAATTATATTTTATTTATTAGTTTATATAAGTTATATATTTATTGTTGTTTTTATATAAATATATAGGAGTTGAAGATGCGAATAATGAGTCTCGGAAGATTTTGTTGAAAGGAATGCGATATGGCGAATTCCAAGTATGTAAGCGATAGTTGTTTCTTTTCAGAGTCAAACTGGTTCAACTTTGACTCTAAATATATATATATTTTTTTTATATAATACTTGATTGAAAATTATATCATTGAAAAATAGACTTAAAAATATTATATCACCCCCACAAAAATAGTTACGGTCAAAGTTGAACCAGATTGACTCTGAAAAGTTTGGACACTTATTTTTAAAAGCATGTGTTAGTATATCGAAATTGTATCGAAAACAGTTTAGAATCAGCATCAATAAGCAGTTTTTGATCATGTGGATCGAAAGGCTCAAAATGTGGAAGCAGGGTAGTAATGAATGCTAGAAACAGTGTTGGTGTTAGAATTATTGTGAAACCTGTGATAATTTAGTTTTCATAAGCTAGTTTGACTTTGTAGATATCTACGTTTTTTAGTTCCAGATGCAATAATCCG
Source organism: Artemisia tridentata subsp. tridentata (assembly GCA_021014915.2). Classification (NCBI taxonomy): domain Eukaryota; kingdom Viridiplantae; phylum Streptophyta; class Magnoliopsida; order Asterales; family Asteraceae; genus Artemisia; species Artemisia tridentata. The sequence goes on along the minus strand of CP139506.1, from coordinate 28,210,221 downwards.
TCAATCTCATATTGTCATGAAAGTTGTGATGTTTGTTTTCGCATGTAGGTTTAGGTAAGTGTTCGGTTTTCGGTAAAGTGTCTAAAATTACCCTGTGTCAATATGAAGTCAAGGAATATGTGAATCCAAATAAATGGCCTGTGTCAATATGAAGTCAAGTAGGTATTGTATCACTAATGTATGCCCCTTAAAATTTCAACAGAATTGGGTCACTTCCCAAGGATACAGACCTTCTCAAGCTTTGATGGTATGGAAGCTGCTTTACGGAAACAATTCAAAGAGTATATGGGCACATTCATGTGAAGAATTGGAAGGTTCGGCTTATTCTCAAGAACTTATATTCCTGCTTCAATACCGCTGTACGTCTTTTAACTAACAAAAGTTTATTATGAAAAAACTTATAGGTTTAAACAAAGATCTTACGATGATGTTGACTAAATTTGCTAAACTAAAGGCATTGCAAGTGAAAGATATCATTACAGCTACTGATGGCACTAGGAAGGTAAACATAATCATTCTAGAATACCTCTGTACTTGGTCGATGTATGGGACTGTTTGGATTTGTGTTTTAAAAGTTGAGGATCTTCTCATTAATGATAAAATCTCAGGAGGCTGCAGATTTTGTTTACATTGGATGATGGATTGGTAATAGAGACGGTCATAATACCTAATGGTGATAGGGGGAGAAACACGGTGTGCGTTTCAAGTCAAGTGGGATGTGCAATGAACTGCCAATTTTGCTTCACCGGCAGGCAAGTTTTCCTTCTCATCATGTCTTTATTTATAATGTTTCTGTAGGAAACGTTCCACTTACACTTTCCAAAGAGGTTGTAACATGATTTGTTATTGTGTTTGTCTTATAAGCCCTTAGTGCTCGACTACTAATAACTTCTCGTCATGATTTTAGTTGTTTGGAGTTGAAATAACTCACTTTAATTTCTTTGTTTAGTGTTATGTGGTAACAATAGAACCAATAAGAGATTAAGTATGTTGAATAGTGAGTCTGCTTTGATCTAACTTTATCTGAAAATGGTTACAAAGGACTGTTAAGATCGTTAGGATCAACATTTTCTGTCCAATTCAGTTTTTCACTGAATGTTCCCTGTATAGATGATGTCAGTCTTTAATGACCAGTTTCATCAAATTTTACGGTAAGTAGCTATTTTCTTGAAAATTAAATCTTTGTTTTTCAGAATGGGCTTGAAGAGAAATCTAACTTCGGCTGAAATAGTAGAACAAGCGGTCTTTGCAAGACGTCTGTTTACGAGTGAAGTTGGTCCTATCAGAAATGTTGTTTTTATGGTACGTATGCTATTATGTATGAGATAATTCTGATATTAGTAAATTGGAATGATACGTAAGAAAAACTCAGTCATACTCAGTCTAGTTATAACTGCACTGAATTTGTTGCCTTTTTGCTAAATAAGTTTTGGCAGGTCAAAACTAAAGTAGTTTGTTTGACATTTAAAGTCAAAGTAGTGATATTGACTAGTTTATGTTTTACATGTAGGGAATGGGTGAACCACTTCAAAACGTGGATAATGTGATAAAAGCTGCAGATATAATGGTTGATGAGCAAGGTCTTCATTTCAGCCCGAACAAGGTTACCATTTCAACCAGTGGGCTTGTACCCCAGTTAAAGCGCTTTCTTCGCGAGTCTAAATGTGCATTAGCCGTTAGTCTGAATGCTACAACTGATGAAGTAATGTTCTTGATCCATTTAGTTACTAAACGTTTGAATTCCTTAGTTGGCATTTTCGACCCATGTACTTATAAATGGGCTACTATTAGTTGTGTTTTTTCTTACCGTCTGCAATGATCTCGTAGGTTAGGAACTGGATCATGCCCATCAATCGGAAGTACAATTTGAAGATACTTCTTGAGACCCTTCGTGAAGAACTGCGCTCAAAACATAAATATAGTGTCCTATTTGAGTATGTGTTGCTTGCTGGAGTCAACGACAGGTTAGAACAACCAACTTTGAAATTCATTCTTTGTAGAATACTTGCTGTTACTTATGATTACAGAAACAGTTTTGTTACCATCTTTGAGTAAAAATTACTGTATTTAAAAGTATGCATGATCTTTAAAATCATACTTCTCTGAAAATGTTCAAAAATCCTTATAAACCTATATCCAAACACCTCACGAAGTAACATCACTACCAACTACAAAGGTTTACATATATACATGCATATACACATGAAACATATATCACATTAGGGCTGAGCAAAACCGACCGAAACCGATTAGCCCGACAAACCGACCGAACCGAATTAGGCCCGAAACCGAACCGACAAAATACGGGACGGGATTCGGTTACAATATATTGCATGTGTCGGTATCGGGTCGGGTCGGTATAAAAACCGACAAAATCCCGTTTGAACCCGACAGCCCGACAAAATACACGCTCCTCTATATTGTTATCTTTTCATTTGACTTGACCTAACTCACACCTACCTCAAATACTCTGCCTCCTTCCTATCCCTCCCAACTTGGATCTCATCTCCATCAAAAATCTTCCATCTTTAAAAATCTTCCATCTTTTTACATGGTCTCAGGTAGGTTTTTACGTGTTTGTGTTTTAATTGAACGAACCTAGGAAGGGAAAATAACATAATTGTTATCTTTCTTCTCCTATCAGTTTCGGATATTAATATGAAGCATGTCTTCTTAACAAGGATCTGTGATGATACAAGTTCCACTAAAAAAATCTATTTAAGATATAAAGTGGAATGAGTCTGAGATTTATTCTTGTAGTCGTTTGATCGTGTCTTGTTTGATTCGATTCTTGATTGTTTGGAGATGGGATTGAAGGTGATGTGTTAGGATAGAATTGGATTTGTAGTTTTTGGTTTGGACTTGGATATCAGTAAGGATAGAATTGGATTTGGTCATTTGGAGATGGGATTGAACTATTGAAGGTGATGTGTCGGGACAATATTGCAAATACCGAAACCCGGCCCGATATAACCGAATTAAACCGAACCGACCCGACTATTAATCGGTTCGGGAGTCGGTATGGTGTTTTCCTTTGTTTCAGTATCGGGATTTGGCGGGTCGGGTCGGGACGGGTCGGGATCCGGCCCGATGCTCAGCCCTATATCACATATATACATATAAACACGCAATGAGTATTTCTAGGGCTATATTTGTAAATTGGCGTATGCCCTGGTTTCCTTATATATTGCTTTGGTCTTCTATTTTGCAGCATTGATGATGCAAAGAGAATTATTGATCTTGTTAAGGGCATTCCCTGCAAGATCAACCTCATAACCTTCAATCCACACAGTGGGTCCAACTTCCAACCGACGACAAATGAGAAGATGGTTGAGTTCAGAAACACATTGGCTGAAGGTGGTTGTGTTGTGCTCATAAGACCGAGTAGAGGAGATGATGAAATGGCTGCTTGTGGTCAACTCGGGAACCCAGGTGAGTTCCAAGCTCCTTTGTTCAAAGTGCCACCAAGGTTTCAAGCATCGTTAGAGAGGTCTATATGACCATTTTAAGGTGTACCTGTTATGGTAAGTGTAGTATATACATTTTTGAAGATGAACTTATAGTTAGTTGTACTCATTTGTTTGCTTTGTGATGTGATGGAAAATTCTCGGATGCTGGTCTTATAATGGGTAATGTGTCAAATGTGTTCGGGTCAAAATGGTTTATTTCTATAATATCTTCCAACCATGTTTTGTCGCAAAAGAAATATATTATCACCAATAATAATTCAGAGTTTTGCTTTAAATGATGTAAGAAGTGTATTGCATTGAAAATACATTCCGATGAAATGAGCAAATGCAATAACAAAAAGACAGCAGCGTAATCAAGGTCTTATACTAAAGCAAAAAAAATATCATCTTGTGACTATAGAAATCCTTTAACCTCCATCGATAATTTCTTAGCCTTCTCGTCATTTTTGAAATGGTCACGTACAGGCTGAAACCAACAGACAACACAATTAATACTTATAAATTGATACGAAACTAGCGATAAGAAAACAACCTCGATGTTGACATAATAAAATGTACCTGCAAAATCCTATTTAAAGCTTTTGATAGTGCCGGTTTTAGATCAGCAGGATGTAGGTCTCCTTCTTCGTAATCAGCAATTACTTCTTCGTAAGTCGTAAAGACCCTGATTTTAGAAAGATACACCAGGTAAATGAGTATCGACCATTGATGCAAAACCACTAATCAAATATCTAAATAGCAAATGAGAAAGAAGAATGCTAAAGTTTGACAGAAACTCACTTGTCACCTCCATTTTTCGGTTTCCTTTCAACCTTGAACTCTTTAAACCAAGGGAATACAATGTGTTCGATGTACTCGAGGCATGGGTTCCCTTCCACAGCCTTTAGCATTCATCATGGCATCATGAACAAACAGTTGATAGTATATGAGTATAATGCGAGGATTTTAAGAACTTGGTTAGACTAGTTAAAACATCAAAAAGAACATTTAGTGTGTGATAAGTAACTTCAAACTAATTCCTCAAAAGAAGATGCAGCAATTTTAACCCATCAAACTATAAATGGGTCGATTTGGGCTGAGATTTATCTCTAATGGGTCAAATGGGTTGAGCTATAATGTTTAGGTACATATGAAAGAGGTTTGACTCATTTGAAATGCATTTAGAAAGAACAGACCTCTTAGATGGCTTTATTAATAATATGTAGAACATAACTAATTAACAATTTAACATTAGAAAACTAACGAAAAAACCAAGGCGTTCAAACTGAACCGACCCATTTTGGCATGTTAAATGACAAACATACCTCATTATCGTCCATAAAAACTGCAGAAGAAGCACATCTTCTCTTGTCCCTTCAACAAACCCGGAAGCGTGTCTGCATAACAAAATTATGGAATGAATAAATCAAGTTTTTTGCATAACGACAAAACAGATTAAGATAATATTTAGGCACTTACGATTCAACATGGGTCAATCTTACCAAAAGATCATTTTTTTTTTCTAAAGAGGTCAATCTTACCAATCTATTTTTTCATCAAATAAAAAAACTCGTTTTCCATCTTCTTTTTTAGTGATGATTGGCATGCCTAATAACATGACTAACTTTTATGCCTAATCCATTCAACTCTTGACACATGTTTTGGTCATTTTCTCACTCTTAGAATTTACCATTGATCTTGACACATGTCTCAATCTTGACACACCTAAAAATTATGACTAATTTTGTGCCTAAACATGTGTGCCAACAATGCATTGGTTGTATCAACCGGCCCCACTTATTCACAATCAATAAGATAATGACACATAAGTTAGGCACAAAATAAGTCATGGATTTTAGGCCTCCCAATCTTTTTCCTCTTTTTAAATACCAATATATCTTGCAAACGACGCAAACTACGAAAAATACATTATTGCGACGAGAATATTTTTATCTTTCAGTAGACGGTCACTTTGATATACTTTCGACGATTTTTAGTGTTCAAATTAAAAAAAAAATCATATGTGATTTCACAATTCAAATGTGATTTTTAAAGTAATAAATCACATGTGATTTTTCTAGACGGAAATTTTGAAAAGGAGGTTCGTCGAAAGTTTATAGAAGTGCTCATGTATAAAAAGATAATTTAATTTATGCCGTGATGGTACAATTAGTTTTGCGTAACGATTAAATATTAACGGTTTTCGATATATTTTAAATTTTTAAAAAAAATGATGAAAATGAGTATTTTTAGCTAATTAATTCATTTAAATTAATGACTAATAGAGACTATTGGATGTAAAAATGAAGGACGGTGAAAATTAAAAGATTTGATGGAAAAGTAATTCCAACATAACTTTTGTCATTTGCTCATATAAAGCATAACACTTTTCAATATATTTAAACACTTTAAAACAAAGAAACACAATCTCCTAAAACAAAATACAGTAACATAATAAGCATCAATAATAATTCAAAGAATGAAATTTATTGAAGAAAATTAATTTTATTAACAACTCGTACACACAGGCCTAAATCTAGTTTCAATAACAACGCAACTACTCGAGAGGGTATTAAAGTTGCATAACTGCAGTGAAACATCTCAGGTTGCTGATCTTGAACATTTGAACGCCTCTTCACGAGTCACGACTTCAGTATCTGAAGAGAACAACACAAGGATTTGTCAACACACAATACAGCACCTGCATTGTCAAACTCTCCCCTGTAATTAGGAGCTGAAAATATCGTCAGAAGTCTTCTTTCAGCAAAAAACTCGTAACCGTCCTCTACCACCTGATGACCTCTACAAATAAGATCAAGATCATGCTTCTTAACAAATTCAACAACTTTATCAGGACCAAAATTACACGAAATGTCACGATCACTGTCCGACCGATCCTCAATAGTAGTGATCGACCAACCCTTAATACTGGGGTCAGGATTAGACCACAATAAATCAGAAAGAATCCCGGCATCTGGGATACTAATTGGCCTCTCAATTCCCTCTATTTGACTCATATTTTCAAGTTCAGGTGAAAGACCACCATGCACGCAAAGAATCTTGTCACCAACTAATGCAGCAACCGGTAAACAATTGAAGCAATCTATGAAGATCTTCCAAAGACCGATATTATATCTTCTTTTACATTCGTAATAAAACCCATGTATGCGGTTGATTTTAGCATCTTCGTGGTTTCCCCTTAAGAGGAACACTTCATCAGGATACAGTATCTTGTATGCAAGCAGCAAACATATGGTCTCCAAACTTTGCTTACCTTCATCAACATAATTACCTAGAAATAGGAACCTTTCACTGGGCGGATAACCAACAAATTCAAGAAACCTCAATAGGTCTTGGAATTGTCCATGTATATCACCAAATATCCTAATGGGAGCATTAATCTTCAAAAGATTAGGTTGAGATAAAAAGACACGACGAGCGCAGACACAAAGCTGACAGATCTCAGGCTCAGATAACGGCACTAGCTTACCACCTTTACCATCTAACAATCTCCTAATTATATCTTCGAAAACACCTTTTTCCATCACATCAGCTTCTACTTTAATTACATCTTCTAAAACACCTTTTTCCATCACATCAGCTTCTACTTTAATTATATCTTCTAAAACACCTTTTTCCATCACATCAGCTTCTACTTTAATTATATCTTCTAAAACACCTTTTTCCATCACATCAGCTTCTACTTTACTCGTTTCTGTGAAATCTAACAAAAACAACAAACCAAAATAAATCTTAAGAAAAGGGTAATTCCAAGATATGATTTTTATTGAAAAAAGATAAGATGATTTGGTGTGTTAGGTATTTGTTAAAAATGATCAAGAACATGTCTACGTTGATGGGGATGTCGTTATCTTCAAGAATACCAAATACGATGATGATGATGATTGATGATGATGATGATGATGATGATGTATGCTCTGCTTATAATGGAAAGTGATAAAAGAATAGGACAATAAACTATGTATTTCATACAGACATTTGCGCCCTAAATAACTGTCAGTGGAATAAAAGCAGAGGAAGCAAGCAAACATGTACGCAGAAACATGAACCCAAAAAAACTGCAGTGAAACTTTAAATACATGAAGCAGGTAAATTGTAATTTGGAATAGTATTAAGCATATAAACGCATTGTCGTCCAAAAAAAAAAAAAACCAATACTGATATATGCAATAAAGAATTGTGTGATGAAAAAATAAAAAAGAAAAAAACAGAAATATACTCCGTGATAGATACAAGAAGACTTAAATTCTACAAACCTTATTGCAAAATTCAAGTTGTACTTTATAAACATAAAACTGTAAGAGAACATAATACCTGGGTTCTCCCCATTGGACGGAATTAGAATAGTCGGTGCTTTTCTACCAAATATTCTCATGACCGCAGGCTGCAATGTATTGTTGGCTTTCTCTTGTAGGGCCAGGACAGACTCAAGACTAACTACAATCTCAGCCATTGTAGGTCGCTTCTTTAGATCTTTATGCAAACACCGTTTTGCTAACTGCGCAAACATCTTTAAACATTTAGGGGATATATCCCCCTTTATCTCATTATCAACAATTTGCTTTAGCCTACCCTTTTTAATCGAGTCTTGAGCCCATATTGCCAAACTCCGCTGATCCTCATCAAGACTTCCATCTACTGCTCGTTTCCCACACAGGACTTCAAACAGTACCACCCCGAATGCATACACATCAGATTTTCTGGTGAGCTTACCTGTGTAAAAGTAATCAGGATCAAGATATCCAAATGTTCCTTTTACATTAGTGTTAACATAAGTGGACTGCTGATTTTTTGGGCATATTTTGGACAACCCGAAGTCCGAAATTTTAGCTTCCCAACTGGTATGTAACAATATGTTAGAGCTCTTCACATCACGATGTATAACTCCATTTTTATTACCAGTACCAGTGTGAAGATAATCTAACCCGCGAGCTGCCCCTATGCATATAGTGATTCTTCGCACCCAAGGTAATGGAGTTTGGGACGATTGGCGTTTGTGAAGATGGTCTTCAAGGGTTCCATAAGACATATAATCATAAACAAGGATCATCTCTTGCCCATAATTACAGTAACCAATCAAAGACACCAAGTGACAATGCCTTAACTTGGAAAGCATCTCCACTTCAGCCCAAAACTCAAGTGCTCCTTGATTAGAAGTTGAATCAAGCCGCTTAACGGCTACTACCAAAAGACTTTCCCCATTAGGAATGGTTCCTTTATAAACCTTACCAAAACCCCCACGGCCTATTACAAATGATTCATCAAAATTTTGGGTTGCTAGCTGAATTTCAGAAAATGTAAGGAGGCGACAATGTGGCTCCAAGGATAAGGAAGGCCCAACATCTTCTTGTTTTGTAAGAAAGGACATGACAATTCAATTTTCTTGTCCGTTGTGGGTTGAAAGTGGGACCCTTTATGTCGGTAAGGTTATGAAGTTAATCTTGCAAGGAATATCATTTACAAGATCAATCTCTTTGCATCATCGATTCTGCAATATAGAAGACCATGAGATTAAAAAACAGACAGGCATAAGCCTCGGCATATACTTATATACAAGATCAATTCGTTATATACTTATATGGTCTTTTCTGCTGTACAGCAACACACAGTTTAAACAAAACAATTCTGAGCATTTTGGTAAAGTATAATTACTTGTAATTGTAGGTTGAAATCTCCCAAAGTCCAGTGAATACATACACCTCCTAAATCGTTTTTATTCAAGAATAGTGATAGTCTAATACTTTGTTTTTGTAGTAACAATAAATGATACATCCGATTAATGACATGATCCAATTCCTAACCTATAAGATAACACACCTAATACCACACTATGTCTCAACTGAGACATAGTGCCACAGCCATGGGCGGAGACAAAGCGGGGTCCACAAGGGTCACGTGTCCCGCTAGCGAAAAAAAATGTAGTGTAAATTTTCTAAAATACCACACTATGTCTCAACTGAGACATAGTGCCACAGCCATGGGCGGAGACAAAGGGGGGTCACAAGGGTCACGTGCCCCGCTAGCGAAAAAAAATGTAGTGTAAATTTTCTAAAATATCTAGATTTTTTGTAATCCCCCCCCAAGACAATTTATAGTGTAGTTTCTAAAAATTATTAAAATGTGAACCCCGAGCAAAATTTTCTGGCTCCGCCCCTGGCCACAGCCTCTCCATCATTGAAAGCCACATCATGTCAGTCTATGTATACAAATCCTAAAGATAATTGATTTGCTTGAACATATTTTTTACGTAGCTAAAAACATAAAATGGCTTATTTTGTAGTAAGTTTTATTCTTCACCTACATATCAAAGGCATAACATGCTCCTAAGCTTATAAAGCCAAACAAAACACATCAACAAACATGTCAACATAACACACCACAAAACAGGATATTCTTATACATGAAAAAATTGTAATCCAAATTACTCTGCTTTTTGGTCAAAGCATATTCTTGAAATGTTACCCAAGCAAGAAGTTGTTTCATGGTATCACCTAAAATCATATATATCTTTGAACATGAACCCTGATACTATCTTCTAAAACTAATCAAATTAGAAAACCAATCAGATCACAAAATTAATATGATAACTTATATGAGCAAGCTAGAGTGGTTTACCTTGTTTATCAATTACAGATTATAGCTTAAAGAACGAATGTAAGATGATATTGGTGAACCTTTTTTTTTTGGTTGAACTTAGGATAAGGTGAAAATGGTGGATGGAAGAAGACTAGTTAGCAAGGTCTTGAATCAAATGAAAAGACACTTGACTTAGTATTCATTTCATAACTCTTTCTAAATTGATATAAAGGGATGATGTATACGTATATGTTATAAGCTTGTTCAACATGAGCTTTTTTTTTTTTTTTTTTTTTTTTTTTTTGAAAGTTTCAACATGAGCTCATGTAGTGCTAATTCAACCTTATATTTTTTATGTTATAAGCTTGTTCAACGTGAGCTCATGTAGTGCTAATTCAACCTTATATTTTTTATGTCCTAATCCACGTATGTAAACACCCAATGAGTATGCCCAAAGGTCATATTTGTGTTCTTTTAATGTAATGGTCCTTCTTTTTTTTTTTTTTGAGCATCTATAAGGGAATAATTGTTCTTGTTTAAGGGAATAGTTTGCAGTATCAGCCTCATAATCTTCAACGGACATAGCGGGTCCCACTTCCAACCCAAAACCGGCAAGATCATCCTCATAACCTACAACCCGCTTTGTGGTCTTGGAAGCCCGAGTGAGTGCCAAGCTCGTATGTTTAAAGTGCCACCAAGGTCTCAAGCCTCTTTAGAAGTGTCTTTATAAGTTATAACCATTGTAAGTTGTACGTGTTTCATGTAGTGTAGTACATTCGTCCTAATGACGAGTATATTAGTTGCAATTGTATACATTTGTTTGCTTTAGTATGTTGATGGCTTGGAAAGATATAATATAGAGAAACTTGATCAAGTCATATGGAGTTATGCAGTGGCGGAGCCAGAAAAAATTCCGAGAGTGGGGCAAAAAAAATTTTTTTTTACATTGATCCGGATTTAGAACGGAAAAAGCATGTCATTAGTGAACTTAATAGTTAGCTCCATAATTAATTTGTTAAAAAAAATCGTGATCATCGAATGAAAATATTAAAGTTAAAACTCCATTTTTGAAACACTAAATTAGACTCGCTTAATAGTGAGGCTAGAAGTTAGGAACATCACTTGTGTTAATCAATATCGATTTTATGTGCCATGAACCATATTGTAAGTCTTCAAAATATATTCAAGTAAGTAAAAAATACAAAATCCAAAAGGCTTAAAAGGTACTAAAAACTCATTAAGAAAAAGTACAAAACCCACGTGACTCTATCGCAAAACCCAAGGAACAGGTTGCTTCCATCTTTCTTTTCATCTTTATCTGGTTACACCCTTCGTCCTCTTCACCATTGAAAGAACTTTTTTTTCTTCTTAAACGCTTCAAAACATTTTCAATGCTTTCCATCCTAAGCACTTACTTTCATTTTCAGCAAGACACATACTTTAGTTTTTTTTTTTTTTTTTTTTTTTTTTTTGGGGGGGGGGGGGGGGGGGGGGGGGGGCGCAAATTCAGAAAATACCTCGAAGATTCAAAAAATTTAAACTACATTTTTTTCCGGCGAGGGGGCACTTGCCCACCGTGCCCCCCTCGTGGCTCCTTGGAGTTATGGAGATTTGGTTTCTTTTGCACTAAAGTTGGCCGGTTACTTGTGCCTGTCCGACTAGTTGGGTAATTAACAGGTAAAGTATCAAATGTGATCGAGTTAACTAATTTATGTCCGTCATTTTAAACTTTTTATAAACATAAAGCACTAGTTGATAAATAACTACTACTCCCTCCGTCCCAAAATAAGTGTCCAGTTTGACTTTTTAGAGTCAAATTGGTTCAACTTTGACCTTAAATATATTTTTTGTGTTATATAATACTTGATGAAAAATTATACCAATGAAAAATACATTTAAAACCCAATCCATTCATATATTTTGCATCAAGTATTATATAACACCCGCAAAAATAGATAAGGTCAAAGTTGAACCAGCTTGACTCTGAAAAGTCAAACTGGACACTTATTTTGGGATGGAGGTAGTATATTATAACCAAAATAATTCACATTATGTGCATAATTTAAGGGGTAGTTGTAGGCCTTGAAAATATATATACTACATTACTATATATATTGCCGACGGAGCATAGAGAAAGAATGGTGACATGGCATCACCTATCTTCCATCGGATTAAATCGAAAATAAATCTGGACCGTTTAAAATGGATTTAACCTAATTTTTAGTAAATCCTTACCTTAAATTTTGGGAGGCAAATATTTAATTAGCACATGTTCAATTGTAGCTTAAATCTAAATGTTACCAGCTACGTTAATCTAATCTATAGCAAAAATGTTGTGAAGTTTGTTGATATTTTAAGTCAAGGCTCATGATCAAGACTAAAAGGAAGGTTATCCATTTCAAATTACACATATTCCTAACATGTTTTCACACAAACCATTGTATACGGTGTTATGGCCTAGGAAATGTTTCCAAATTGTTGTGTACGTGTCTTCAAGATTGTGTTAAGTTTCTTTACCTCATCAGTTTAACCACTTACCTCTTAGTCCAGTTATTAATCATTTGTGTTTACAACATATAGTATTGCTTTCATGGCAATGTTGGTCAATACTTTTTGGCACTCACTCATGGAGTCATGGACTCGACACCTTCTCCTGCGAATATCAACAATCGGAATGTCTTATTGTCATCCAAACACTAAAAACCTCGTGGACACAAACGATCAGTTACAATGGGTAATTCAATGTTAAAAAGCATGCATTTGGTTTTTCAGTCGAAGTGCTATTAAGGGTATGGTTTGTTATTGTGCCTTGGCAGTTCATAGATATTATATTTTGTAATGTGATATTCAGATAGTGGGCATAAATATATAAGCAAATGATTGTATTTGATGAATTCTAATTGTAGATATGTGTACGTGATTTTTAGGAATTTTACATCAATGAATATAGGAGTGAAACATTGTAGATATGTGGATGTAATTTGTACCTCGCTGAGTGATTAATTCAGAGATAAAGATTAGTTTTTTTTAACTTTAGATACTTGAGTTAGAATGAAGTTGAATTACACTGAATCAGAATGTCTAATTTGTGCGGGTGCAGGTCATGTTATAGAATTATATAGCAAATAGTGGTATTTGAAGTTAAATTTTCCAATTCACGGAACCAATTTTTTTTTTTTTTTTTTAATCAAATGACAAAAGATATAGAGGTAAACAGACTTTAACCCATGTCTACATATGACACACAATTTTATAACTTTGTTCAAAAGGTTCAATTGACGAATAAACCCTAACCTCGTGCAACTTTTTAAGATGCCGACAGAACAAAAATGCACATTTGGGGTGGGGAGTGATGCCACCAGGGCAATGCCCCAATGGTACACAGTTCTATAATTTTAGCAAAATTTTAGCATTGCTTTTTTTTTCTAGTGTATTCGAAAAGACTATATTAAATAGAAAATCTATGGATTTTATTTATTATTAACAAGGTTTACCCGGGCAACGCACGGGTATTGCACTTGTTATAATGGAGGAAAACACTTCCCTCCTATTTATTATTTTAAGATTTCGCAAAATAGATTTTAAGCAAATACAAGTCAAAAAACATAATATACAAGTATGTAAAGCACAAATCAAACTAAAAAAAAACACTATATCTTACATACAATTAATACATCATTTAAAACATTTCATCTCCAATATATAAAACTACTTAAGCACAATGTACAAATACATATTTAAAAGACAAAACACAAGTCTTACTAGAACCATAAGGCTATGCATAGTCGTGACCTGGGTCATCCCCTGTCACATCAGCTTTCTCCTCTCGATAACCAGACACGACCAAGTTTCCACAATCGATGACCGAGTTTTATTTATTTATTATTATTTTTAAAAAAAATTCAAATATTTTAAACAAAAAATTTAAAATTCATTAAAAATAAAAACATTACAATACTAAATTCAAATAAACATTAAAAACATTACGTAAATTATTCAAATAACATTAAAAACATTACAAAAATTCGTCATCGTCTTCCTCATCGTTATCGTTACTACCGTCTTCGTCTTCATTCTCTTGATTGACTTGATTTCTACGATTTCTCCAAATGTGTTCGATCAAATCAGATTTTAAGTGTAGATGAGTTGATGAGTCCTGGAGCTCCTTAGTAACTACTAAAGATTCTTCATGTGTTCTTAAGGGATCGTGATCACGGTGGCCCTCATCTTCGAACCATGTAGGACATATCGCCCGCTGCTTGTGTCGAATGATCATATTGTGTAATATGATACATGTATATATAATATCTTGGAGATCCTGTTTATACAGCCCTCGAGCCGGAACTTTAAGCATTTTCCACTTCTTCTTCAACATACCAAAAGCCCGTTCCACATCTTTCCTTGCTACTTCATGCTTCCTCTTGTACAATATTCTTTTTTCATCACCCGTGGGAGGATTTGAAATTGACTTAATAAGAACGGACCATTGTGGATATATCCCGTCAGTAAGATAATATCCTCTTTTATAAGGTACATCATTAGCCTCGAATTCAAGGTCTGGTGCTCTCTCAGATTTTTGATATCATTGAAAACAGGGGAACAATGTAAAATGTTTACGTCGTTATTCATCCCGGAGACACCAAATAATGCATGCCAAATCCATAAATCTTGGGAGGCGACCGCTTCCAATAAAATGAATGGATGTGGCCCGTGATCACCCCTAGCATATTGACCTCTCAAACCATTTGGGCAATTCTCCCACTCCCAACTTGTACAATCAATGCTTCCCATCATCCCAGGAAACCCATGCTTATGCTCGTGATGAGCATATAATCTTTCAAGGTTAGAATACGTGGGCTTTTGCAAAACCTCAGCACCATATAACTCCATGATAACCGTGCAAAACTTACGGAGACCTTCACGGGATGTTGTTGCAGCCATTGCTAGATTCTCGTCAAGAGAATCAAGAACGGCCGCGTATCCCAATTTATGAATGGCCGCAGTTGTAGCAACCTGTAAAATTTTCCAGTGATTTGTAAACGTTAATCAAGTATTAATTATCAGTTACAGTTCAGTAACCATTTTTACGAGCAAAATTTGAAATTTTGTTCATTATGATTCGTTAATTCTCAAAACATTGGAACGAGCTCACACACGGACCAACGGATAACCCAACACACTCAAAATAAACCCATTGGACATTAACACTATTCATAAGCCCAACAACTATAACCCATTACTATTTATCTAACCCAAATCTATACTTAGAATATTTTTCACCTCATATTCGGTCGACCTAAGTCCTTAAGCTTTGCCCTCTTCATTCTTAATTTTTACACACAAGTGATAGGTATTTTTGCCCCTCCTAATTCTTCACACATCACTCTAACAGGATGCAAAAACTCAAGCTCCAATTCGAACCTTTGATCCAAAATCCAAGGCCAAAGTAAACGTTGGTTAACACATTTTCAAACCATGAAATAAATTTCTATCTTGACCAGTTTTACATCTAACTCATTTCCTACTATGGGAATTGACTTCTAAGTCATATTTTACCTATGTAAACTTGTTTTCTCACCCATTCACTCAATATCACACGTCAAAACTCCTTTGGACCTATTGTTTAAAGTCGTACGATACATATAAACACCCAAATGTTATGCCCATTCGTTCCTGGCTTCTACACGACTTCTAGACCTCCTCTAGGCTCTTAAATGCAAGGAATATATTCCTTATCTCCCTCATCCTCCTGCAGTTGTCGGATAAGGGACAACTTGCACAAGTTGTGTATATAATTTTTGGTAACATGCATGCACCTCTCATTCGACTCAAACACATAGCATTCCTGGTCTTCACTCACTCACAAACACTCTCAAACTATCCTAGAACCTCTGGGAATTCATTCGAAGCAAGTTAAGCTCATTTGATAGTTGTTCGAGTTCATAATCTCACGTATAAATCCAAACCGAGACCTCCTTGATCATACCAACGTCCTAACTCATTTCTTTGGAGTTTGTAAGTCCTTCACACCCCTTTTTAACTCGTTTCTACTTGTTTTCACTTAATCATACATCGTTTTTACCTTATCTCATACGTATAGATATATAATTCATTATAATACATACGAGTTTCATTTTATTCATTTTGTTATATGTATATATGAACGCCTCCTATATGGAAGGCTAAGTTCATCACTCCCATGCATTAGTAATCTCGTTTACACGTTTAATTCATTTTCATTCGAGTTCTTTTAATTTCTTTTGCATATCGTTATTTATATCATAAGTAATTTCTATAAATTGTTCATGTACAAACTCGCTTAGATATAGCCTCGTTAAACCG
This sequence comes from Artemisia tridentata subsp. tridentata, assembly GCA_021014915.2. Taxonomy (NCBI): domain Eukaryota; kingdom Viridiplantae; phylum Streptophyta; class Magnoliopsida; order Asterales; family Asteraceae; genus Artemisia; species Artemisia tridentata. The sequence goes on along the minus strand of CP139506.1, from coordinate 28,193,833 downwards.
TATATTAAAAACACGACCATATAATTTTATTGTTCCTCATGATTCTTTGTAGTATGAGTAATCAAAACCTAGTTTGAAGTTTCCTCTCATTCGACCTTAATCCCGTTCGAAATTAGCCCTTTTAAACGCTAGTCGCAACATTTTTCGAACCCTTTACACTTAACGTTTGGGCCTAAAGCCCAATAAGCTGTTTCCAGCTTATTTCAATAAGCAAATCAAACGGACCTTTTTCCTATGTTTTTCTAATCAAAAACTGAGCCCAATCATAAGCCCACTAAGCTTTTAAAGCCCACCCATTAAAAACTCATAACGGTCCAAAAATTGATTTGTTAAAGCCCACTTGATACGAAAATAAGCTAGACCTGGAATAAGCACTTAATAAGCAGTTTTATAAGCTCCAATAAACTCAAAATAGTCTCGGAAATATTTTCCCAAATTCATTTTGTACGAAAAGGACCATTTTTGCAAAGTATTCTAAACTCAGGGACTAAAGTTGCCATTCTCGGAAAAACAAGATATAAAATGTAAATTCAGTAATTTTGAAGTGTTTATTGATAAAATAATAACTTTGAGGTATAAAATGTCATTTTGAGAACTTTTTGGACTAAAATATAAATTAAGGACTAACGGTGCAAATATTATACCGTTAGGGTTTTAAATTGTAAATTTCATATAAATACAAGGACTAATAATAAACTTTACTTTATTTTCATTTTTCATTTTATATTTAACATATTTCATTCATTGCATGTGCATTTCATTTCATGTCGTTCAAGATTTATTATGTAACGAATATATTTATATTTAACGATTATTAACGATTTATTTAAACTATTTTCGAGGAAACGATATTTATGATTTATACAACATAAAAATAAGATAACATTATATATAATATTATTTTTGAACTTTAGACATTTTAAGCATATCATTCATTCACATCACAAACCACTTCGTCATTCGACACCATTCCATCCATTATTCATATTAGGCCAAAACCGTCAAAATCTCAGACTTCCTTATTATATCCAGGTCCTGTGTTGGAGCATTTTCCTTAGTATTCACTTAGTTTCATACCTCACTTTTGCCAGTTACATTCAGGTGAGTTCATAGTCCCACCTTTTTATCATTTTAATGTTTTCAAATACGTGGGGAGATACATGTTATAAAACAGAACACAAGTGTTTTCCTGTATGCTTTACATGACTGATTTTACCTAAGTTACCGAACATTGCCATTATTTAAAGTCCCTCCCATCATGAGCCATTAATCACTTGCGAGTGAACGCGAATATGGTGAGCAGATCTGTTAAGGTTGACCCATGTCTGAAATGTCTAGAAGATGGCCTTTGTTACTAGCTAGATAGGTTCAGATTCACTTTATTTGAATCCAATAGGAAATTGGCAATATCCTATAGAGGGCATACCTCAAGTTTGGTTTGTGTTGACCGTCTGTACAGTACTGTTAAGGTTTGAGTGTCATGAGGTTTAGCGCAATTATATATATATATATATATATATATATATATATATATATATATATATATATATATATATATACTAGACGTCAAGGCCCGCCCGATGGGCGGGCATGACTTGTAATTTTATTTTGTGAGGTTTTATGTATTATGAAACCATTTTTAGGAAGTCCGACGGGTGGGCATGATTTGTAAATTTAATTTCGATGAATTTACTTATTATCAATTTTTTTTAAGGTACTTTTTGTATGGGTAATCGACATTGGGCCCGATAGGCGGTCATGGTTTGTATTTTTAATTCAACATTTTAAGTTTTTTTAAAATTCAATTTTGATTGTTGTCTATTATGAAACAATCTTTTTAAGGACTTTTGTGTAGGAGTAATAGATATTAAATTATATCGGTCTACGTTTGTAGTTACTTTTAAGAATTTTTTGATGAGTAATTGATTTTTTCCCCCAATTTTTAGAAATTTCATGTAGCCAATTTTTATTGATTATTTTCGTTGTTTTCAACACAATAACTATCGGTATCAAATTCAGTATAGAAAAATATAACTGATAATATAGTGTATATTTTAAGGTAATAATTGCAACTTGAAGGTTGCTGTGAACTTATACATGGATTTTTAATGTATTTATTTTATTTTTATTTTTTTTAGTTCAGTAACATTTATTATTTAGTGTATACTTAATATATTGTATAGTTTATGGTAGTAATTACTATTTAAAGATTATCCTGAATCTATATAAGGACTTTTCATGTATGTATTTATGTTTTTTTTTTTATTAAATCTACTTTATTGACATTATAATTTTTGATGTAAATAATGTGGTTGGTATATTTTTTAGTTTTGTGGCTTTAGAAATACATGCAAGTTGTGTAGCATACTCATTGCTAAGCTATGCTTATAGTCTTGCTGTGCCATCTTTTCATTTTCTCAAATGTAATTCATTGCATCTTCTCCAGAACAATCATAAATACATTATCGAAAACACCAACAAATAAAAAACACCAAACTTGTACCTTTCAAAATATCTGTGGTCGGATAAAAAAAAAAGGTGAACGACGGATAAAAAAAAAGGTGAACGACACTATCCTGATCTTATATCTGCATTCACATGTTGCTAACCTCTGTTATCCGATTTACTTACTGAAAGTATGAAACCCCGGCTCGTTTGATTGTCTACTTGGATTTTATTTATCTGTATGTTTAAGTTAGTAATCTGTAGCTGCATGTGTCGTTTTTTGTTGTTTGCCTTATGATCTAACTAACTTGATCAATCATTTAATGTATTATTTGTTTGAGAACATATTAACTTAATTAATGACTTTATGTATTACCTAATTTGGTTACTGACTTTACGTATTACCTTTTTTAGGAACGTAGTAAGAAAAATATTGTTGTTAGGATCATGGTTTTTGGTAGATCTTCATGAAACCTGTCTGTTATAGATCTGGGAATCAAAAACGGTCAGCCGATGGTATTCACCAATTTAGGTGATTATCAATTGAACCTGGCACTTTTCCGACACAATGGTACCTGTGTATATCGGGAGACTGTCCGGCCAACATTGTTGAGGCCGACCGGGCGTGAGATACCAGGCTATGCAATGGAAGGTTTGTACACTTTCACCTGTGAATCATTTTTATAATTAAATTGACTGATGTGGTATTGGTAAACATATTTATAGAGGAAATAGACCACCATATGTATTATATCGATTAACTTGGTCTTTGTAAATGTAATCTTAGAGGAGAGAGCTCACCACATATGCACCTGACAAGGGCACACACAGCATAACGATGAGAACCATGTGTTTTATGTTATGCTTGATGGGATGGTGCTGGAGTTTTACCATGTGGTAAGTATTTAAGGAGTACATGGTAATAGTGAAGTTTTTATAAATCAAATTTTGATTGATTATAATTTGTCAAATTTTGTTAATCCACAATGTATGAACAAATTATATATTTTCAACAGTCTGTACCCAAGGGTTTCGCCGCCGATCATGCCATGCACACATACAGGGAGGCGATTCTGATGCATGCTGATGAGAGGTTCCCCGTGAAGGTTGCTACGATCAACGATTCTAAAAGGCCGAATAGGCAACGTGCAGTCAAACTGAATGGGAACTTCAAGGCGTTTGCAGATATATGTGGGTTCAGGCATGGGAGATTGCTTCGGTTCAAGATTGTGAACATTATAGTGGAAAGTACAGTGGCTGAAAACAATGAAATTCCAGTATTTCACGTGTGTTAACTTTGCATCTGGTTGTGCTGGTCCCAAGTACATTTAACTGATGTTTGTTGATATTTACTTTGTGACATTTGAATAGACAGGCATGTACGTGTTTGTCTCACTATGGTGGTAGCGTTGTAACTCTAAACGCAAGACATGTAACCAATGGTGTGTGCTTATTTTGCTCTATGTTTATGGGTGTAGAATACATTATGTATTATAACTGCAGTAGCAGTTTCGACAGCCTGAACTCGGTAGGCTGTAATTTTGTAAACGCGAAAAAATGTTGGTTTTATTAACAGATACTGCTTTGTTTTATTCGTCTGTTACTTTACATGGAAAAAGATAGGTTAATTATTTATAACATATCTGTGCAACTGATAAGGTACGACAACAAACAGACAGTCAATGTTAATGAAAGGTTAGTAATGTAATTATGTAATGGTAAAATGTATAATTTAAACAACAATCTTTAAATGCGAAACAATGCTTCTTTATACACAACGTTTGTTGTTGATTTTGAGTATTTCCCATCCTCATCACAACAAAGGATCTTCAAACCTTTTTTATTCCTGATGCGAGACACTGCCACGTAAAGCTGGCCGTGTGAGAACACTGGTCGCTGGAGAAACAGCCCAACCTGTGTCAATGTTTGACCTTGACTTTTATTAATGGTCATAGCGAAGCACGGCGATACCGGGAATTGTCTTCGATTAAATTTAAAAGGCATTTTGGTCTCTGATGGACTTAATACCATACGTGGTATAGCACAAACAGTACCAACACTTCCACCTGATATAATCCTAGCTTCAATTATATTAGTACCGAGCCTTCGAACTTGGAGCCTTGTTCCATTGCATAACCCAGCTGTTTGATCAATGTTTCTCATGCACATAACAGGTGTGCCTATTTTTAGAGTCAATGAATGACGTGGGAGTCCGGCTATTTTAATGCTGTTAAGAAAGTCACACGTGTATAACTCCGGATTGAAAGTTGTGTCTTCATCAGCAATACCAATTGAGTCGGAACTTAGATACGTCGTTGAATCTCCATCGAGTAGTTTAAGCATCCTGTCATTGATCATATCCACAAGTTCATGAGTTGGTGCGAGGATGGCCCTTTCTTGAAAATAGGACGGACTATAAAGGTTATTGAGCAAATCTGGGTAAGTTTCTTCTATTATAGTACCAACAAGGTCTTCGAAATTAGGAATCAGCATATCGTCCGCGAATTCAACTGGTGATTCTTTGTTGTTTTTACCTCTGATTTTTCCATTTCCAATTGAAAGTATCCAGTCCGCAAAGTCTTGTATTTCTTTACGTTCGGAATCATTTTTACTTGTTCCGAGCCTCATGTTGATAGTCAGCCGTAGTACCGTACAATGCTCCCACAGGTATGAAGAGTTTATTGATGCATGTACAATTTGTTGTCTTGCACCATTCGTGATGACCGGAAGGATTTGTCGAAAGTCACCTCCGAATAAAACCACTTTTCCTCCGAACACTTGTTCAGATGGTGTTGAGAGGTGCGGTCTACATATGTCTCTTAGTGTCCTATCGAAGGCTTCGTAACAATGTCTATGTGTCATTGGAGCTTCATCCCATATGATTAGTTTGCATTTCCTTATAAGCTCGGCCAGTTCGCTATCTGCTGGGATGTGGCACATAGAATCATCGACCACATTGATGGGAATTGCAAATCGAGAATGTGGCCAGTTCGCGGCTATACCGCTTGATGCGACATTTAAAACTATATCTCCTTTCGATCTAATTGCTGCGGACAATGTCTTGTAAAGATAAGTTTTACCCGTGCCCCCATATCCGTATACGAAGAACATACCTCCTTTTGGGCCGTTAACAGCGTCCATTACAGTGTTATATATATCTCTTTGTTCGTTTGTTAGCGTACCAAAGAGTTTGATATGTTGTTCACGTAACTCGTCTTTGTTGTATTTTAACTCATCCGATATGAGTCTATTGTAATGTGCCATAAGTAACATTTCGTTTGGGAAAGGCATGTTTGGGATGTTCCGTAAACTTTTATTGTTACAAAGCAGCATGTGTTCGATATATGTAAGACATATGTTCTTTCTTTGCTCGTCTGAAAGTTCCAAACCTGCAAAATTTAAATGCACATTTTTTAGTTTAATTTTAACACACAAACTAATAGATATATATTAATTTTCATATGCTGGTAACTTTGTAATAACAACCCAACACACACATTTGCATAGTTCATTTTCGCACATCACTATGAGGTTTTTTTTTTTTTTTTTGACTTTTTTTTTTTTTTTTTTTTTTTTTTTTTTTTTTTTTTTTTAGTTTTACAAATAAATGTTCCATTTTCAAAGCACTAAAATTCTCGTTTTAATAACAGTATTTGGGTTTTTTTTTAAAAAACGTTTTTAGGCATACAGGAGGGTTTGCAATGGTTTATGGAATACTACTGATTTGTTATTGATGAATTTCGTGGTTAAGTACACGCTTTTAAGGCAGAACTGGTGCCATGATGTTTTGGTGGGTATCTATTAATAACTACTCATTTGCCTAATTGATATAATTATATTTCTCTACAAATGAATTGCTAACAACTTGTGTATAAGTTCGGTTCATAACAGTTTGTTATAGTACCACACCTGACCTGATTATTTGGTTAGTTTTTTTGGTGGCTTTGAATGTGTATTTTAAAATTATTTATATTTTTACGCAGGGTTTTTTAGTCTGTAACTCAATTAAGTTGCTCACATCATTCTTAGAAATATGGGTTCCCAATTCTTGATCAAACTCGACAACGATTATCGGGAAAGTCGGGTGGGCATAAAGGAAAGCGACAGAAACGTCTCTTAGGGGAGTATGAAGGCAATATCCCAGTGTTATATGTTTGATGTTGCTGCCTGTTTGGTATGATGCTGCTGAATAAGCGCTTTCGGTATGTTTTATGTGAACCTAAACTTTTTATTGTGGATAATGTATTCAGATGTTAGGACATGTATGTTTAAATTACTTGTATGTGCCGTGCTGTAACACGTACATGACAGGTGTACATTCGTATAAGTATGGATGTAGGACATAGAACTCTAAATATTGTTTCCCTCCCAATACAATGTTTAGGTCCGTATGCAGTTATGCGGGCCTATTGAAGTTTTCATCGTTTATCAGGAATTATACGCAAGTTGTTACTTGTTTGCGATTCATTTGTAGAGAAATATAATTATATCAATTAGGCAAATGAGTAGTTATTAACAGATTCTATTATAGTGAAAATTTCATACCTGGATCATTCCTTTTTATTCGTTCCGCGTGTAGTACATCAGTAGCCATTACTTCCCATGTTTTCTCGTAAACAAATTCTGGTCGAGACATGCAATCTGTCAGAATAAGTATGACATAAAATTTCCGTAGGTAGTTTCCAGTTCCCCATAGGCTGGCTTCTAACAACCCGTCAATGTATTCTTTATCATCTTCCAGTAGACCTCGTGCCAGGCATGCCTCTTTGTATGTGTTGTACGTAACACCTTCATATTTTTTAAAATCGATCCAATCCTGTGCGCCCGGGACTTTGTTAATCAGGACCCGCAGGTAGAACAGCTCCCCGGTTGATGGTGATATGTGATGCACACGTCCAATGGACGTGCCTCTTTGTCTTTTTTCCCAGACCCTATCCTCTTGCTTCCATACATAGTGTTGTGGAAATTCGTGGTAAAGTAGAGCCCTTGCTTCTACATCAGTTTCGTTTGTTTTCATCCACTGTACGAATTTCGTGTCATTTATGGATGCCTTATCCAACGTACAATCAATGCTTTCTGAAGCATCAAATATGACCGATTGTTCGCCTTCTAAATGAAACGACAGCCGCTCAACCGGAGGGAATCTGTAATGAATGTCAAATTTGTAAATCCTCCACGCTGCTTTACAAGCCGAAAGATATCTACAATCGTAGTAATCGCTGACTTCGTCTATCTCTTGGTCTTCTACAACCGCTGTAGCCCTATCTGGACCCTTGTTTATATATTTGAAAAGGTATTTTATAGAACCCATCTGGTTGCACCACTCCACGTTAATATGCGATTGGTACCGCCTTAGCAACCCTGGGTTGTAAGGGACCACGTATCCGTTGTGTAATTCTGAACCACTTTTAGTTACTGTACAACCGTCGTTCCTCCTTTTATAAAGAGCGTAACCACTCTCATCTATGACTGTTGAATCGTTAAACTCTTTGGGGAATTTCTTTGTACATTTGTTTTTAACCGTGCACGGACAGGTAGGGCGCTGTGGGCCACATGGTCCATGCATCATATGATCGGTAACGATCTCGTATAGTTCAGGATCTTCATTTTTATCAGGTATTTCTGCTGAAATAAAACGATCAATGTGGCGCGTTGTCTTGATTTTATCACGTTCTTCCAGAAAAAGCAGAATATGGGCATGTGGTAGGCCTCTTTTTTGAAACTCGACAGTATAAACAGCTGTAATAGGTTCATAATGGTAAGCATGACATACAATTAATAATAATGAATTCAATTACTTTGTATTTGTTAATAAATGTATAATGATTATACCTGCTTTCAAATGTCCAAAATAATGCCGGTCTTTAAAATCCCTCATTAAAGAGTCCAGTTTTTGTTTAAAGACTCTTGTTATGGCGTCAGGTCTGTCTTCAGGCTTCAACCCCCTCTTTGCAACAAAGCGTGCAATTTCCGGCCAGTTTGGGATGCACGTAAACGTTATAAATAGGTCAGGATATCCGTAAACCTTGCATATTGTCATGGCATCTAAATAATTTTGCATCATGTATCTTGGACTTCCCGTGAATGATGATGGTAAAATAACCTTTTTCCCTCGTAACATGACCCCAGAATCTTCCTGCTCTGCCAATTTCGCAAGTTTAGAATAAGTTTCACTTCTCAAATCCTTCTGTTGTTTTTTAATATACGACATTCTTTCAGATTCTACCATAGTGTATGCGTCAACAATAAATTGTTGGCATAGTCTCCTTGCATTGAGTATCATCGAGAAAACACCCGTCCTTTCCTGCAGCCGATACGCAAAATACTCCCTCATTGTTACCCTTGTTCTCTTATTTGTTGGTGTATGATCAGTGACACCAACATGGTATATATCTGTCCAATAACCATCTTCTGCGTAAGGGAATAACAATGGGTAGTGCAATGCTAGATATGAAGGGTGCAATTCACTTATTCTTTTAAGACCTCCCTCCTGTGGGTGTAAAATGATGTCTCTTTTATTAGTTGTTGTGTCAAAATCCCCAACTATTAGACCCCCAATTTCATCAGCGGTGGGTAGATTATAGTTTCGACCATCACGTTCTCTTGTACCGATAAGGCGTAATCTGAACCTTGTTTCATCATGTCTCCTAACCAACTGTTCTCCAGCCATTCTGAATTGACTAACTAATGGATTGATGGTATCCAGCATGTCGCGCAAATCAACAGTCAGTTGGTGGTCTACGATATAGCCATTTGATGTTGTTGCGCAATCGTCAGGGCTGTATAAAACGAATATAATTATACTAATATAGTGTTACTTATCTAAGAATAAATGAACAACATACATATACTGATGTAATAATTATTGGTGGCATACCTGACCGAGTTAATTTTGTTTTGTATTTCGTTCTCCGGGTCATATATATATAGTTGCGCAAAAACAGGTGGTCTATCGCCCTCAGGCAAGAGGCTTCCCATCATGTGGTAATTTTCTCCCTGGATCCTGTAACAATATGCTCCATATCCTTGGTTAACAGACGTATCCTGTTTTGCACCCATGGATGTGAATGAAAACATTGAATTGTATCGCCTAATGTTATCAACGAAATCCTTGCTCTTTGGATGTTCACCATTCATAAGCTGTGCTAACAATTGTGGTGGATTCTTAACTTCCGTTCCTAATTTCACCTTGCCTTTAGCACAACATATAGAGTATGATCCAGTGCCTGAAGATGTCGACCCCACCGTAGATTCAGCATGCCACAACAGTGCGGCGCAGGATTCACACGTGTAAATAGGATCTCCATGATCAAGATAATCTGAGAATAGACAATTGGTTAACTAAACTTTAAAGGAAAAAAAGAAAAAAACATCATTTTGTTTTAGGCACAAATGTTGTTTTTGGTAGGGAACTGTCTAATGACTGTACCATTAGATATTCCTTTAAATATACTTTTCTGTCCAGCGTGAATATCTGCTGAGGTGGCATTATGTAAACCGGCGCGCCTAGGGATTTTTTTCATAGGTGTTACTATTTTGTCCTGCAGCCGCTGTGATTTGCGTTTCGAAGTGTGCACACCAGAGTGGATGGTTCCAAGGTACATGGGCTCTTTATGGATTGCTGCAGCAAAAGTGAATGAATAACATATAATGATTAAAATGTTTATTAACCACTTGTTCAACAAATGGTAACTGTATTACGTGTTCTGGTCGGGTCTTTGAATGGACGCCCTCTTGGTCTCTTTGCTGGTGTTGGATGTTCACAGCTTGTTTGTTGGTTGATTCCTTTTCCCGTGTTTGTTTTGGTCTGAGAAGGTGTGCGAGTTGGCCGGACACTTAAGCTTCCGACATCTGTTGGAAAATGAAGAAAAATTAGTATAACTGATTGATCGTTGTTGTAGGCAAACATAGTCTGTAATTATCATGCTGCGTAGTTTCTATAATGGAATTACCTCTTTGGACTGGGTATATTGGTGGTCGTCCACCAGGTCGTATGGGTTCCACAATTTGCATATACGATGTGTTACCTGTAAGTTCATCCTTCTTTTGTGGTCTTCCACTTGGTCGTATTGCTAAATCATCTGATACAGTTGCCAATGTTAATCATACTATAATTACATTGTAAATTTGCCATTGTTGTATAGCATATTAAACTGTTGTACAAAAGGTTTTTAGATTGTTTGTTTTTTTTTTATGTGAAGTCAGTGTTTATTAATGGTGTCAACGTCCAATAATCTATGACGACTCTGCTTTTAAATTTAATCAAAATTAGCTATAGTCAAGTTACATGCATAGTTGATTGTATCAACATATTTGAGAGTAAAGACTTGTCAAACTATAAGTTTCCTGTAGGCAAATCAAGTATGTAAATATCATGGTGCGTAGTTTCAAACAATTTACTTACCTGTTTGGACTGGGTATATCGGTGGTCGCCCCGTCGGTCGAATGGGTTCTACACTTTGTATACAGGATGTGCTACCTGTTATTCTATGTGTTTTTTGTGGTCTACCACTGGATCGGATTGCCAGATCATCTGATACAGCTACCATCTTAATAACACCACTTGTATATTGTAAACTTGGTAGTGTTGTATAGTATGTCAAAGTGTTGTGGAAAAGGTTTGCAGATGTTTAGTTGTTTTTGAAGTGAAATAAGTGTTTATTAATGGTTGAAAAGTATCATATTGCATAACTATATTTATCTAATACTATATAGTAGCATATATGTTAACAAAATATTAATATTTACATGTAACACACGAATTGTGGTATTTTAATTTAAATATTTGTTTATATTCGAAAATGATTAATTATAACAACTTATATTGCAACAAAATATTATCTTTAGGAATTGCATAATCTTTATTTAAATATTGCTCCTATCACATACTTGAAGCATAAGATAATTACTGAGTTTTAAGTATCTTTAAATGTCATGTCGTCTATAAATAACAGAACAAAAGGCAAAGGATAACCATCTTTGAAAAATCGTTTTCAATGGCGCCATTCCAGGTTTTAGAGGAGCTAAGCAATCTATCTGGATCGTCCAAACTACATGACTGTATGCGTGTTTGGTTTGTGCAACAGGCATGTGAAGAAGCCGCCTGTGCAGAATTGATTCACACTTGTTGCGAGCATCTAAGGAGGGTTATAGCAAAGAACCGAGTAATGATAGTTGACATGGAAACATTAGGACCTCGTGGTGTCGCATTGGACTCACTTGATGCATTGAAGAAAACTCAAGAGAGGCATCGGGTATTGCTCGAATTGATGGGAGAATTGTTTGCCCAAACAAAAGATGCAGTGCGGGAGGAAGAATCCAACGCAATGAAGATGAATCTTTTTAATTAAGTTGTTTTATTAGTGTTTTCGTATACAATGTTCAATTATTCCATTAGGTTAATCTGTTTGATGAACAGTTTAAACTACGCAAACCAACCACATCAATAAGTTTATTTACTAATTATCTGTAGTGTTGTGTTTGCCTCCTTGCGTATTTTTTTCGACAAAATCATCAAATTCAACAACAACGACATATGACCAGTACAAACTGGTATCCAAAACTTGTATATTGTGTGTTTCTATTCATCAACCTGCTATTACTTTAGTAGGGCAAATCCTTATAGCAGTACAAATTGTTCTAGCAGTACAAATCGTGTGCACAGTACAAAGGCACAACTTACATAATTACAAAGTGCAAATTCTTCAAGAAGTGCAAACTGTGTGGGCATACAACTACAATTGATAGTTACTGTGACATGAATACTTTTTAAAATCTTAAATGCAACATTTATTATTCAATTAACCAAAACAACAATCCAAATAACATCATGAATCTTAAAGTAAATAAAATACTAAGGAATAACCCGAACATTCTGTTGTACATACAAATATCAAATATCATTATTCTTTTAAAACAGAATTGTATTTATTTTTTATATTATGTTTGTAATCAAACAATAAAGGTACATAGCTATTTAACACATATCAAATTGGTAATCAAAAAATAGAAGTATGCAACCATCTAAAACATCATAAATTGATAATCAAAAAGTAGATATGTAATTATTCAACACTTGCATTGGACAACAAACAATAGAGTGTTAATAATTCCAAATTTATTTGAAAATAACATAGATAAAATAAAAAATTTCACTACTAAAGTTCCATTTGTTTCATGATATTGTTTATCCTTTCTTGGTACTCCAATATTTTTCCGCGTCGGTGATCAATATCTTCTTTACACGCTACTATTTTTTGTTCGTCAACTATGATTTCTGCTTCCAACGATGTTATATGTCGTCTAAGATGATCAACATAACGCATAGGTAGAAAATACCTTACAGCCCCTTGGTCACTTTTTGAATTCGATGATGGATGCTTTGGTGGGGAATTACTTGTCGAACTTTTTTCTGGTGAATTTGATGGGGGAAAAAACAAATGGCCCATGGTTTCTTTGAGTTTGTTACTAAATGAAAGTGTGAAAATATTGTAGATGTTATATCGTTTGTGAGATTGAATTATTATTTATAGATGATGGAAAATATAAAAGATTTAGTTTGGATGATAAGTATATACTATAGTAAGAGATATATTTAAATCTTTCATAGTAAATCTTTCATAGCATGTATAGTAACAGATATATTTATAGATGATAAGTATATACTAAATCTTTCATAGCATGTATATTTGAACCGAATATGCTAAGAGATATACTTAATTTATAGTAAGAGATATATGTAATTTGTAGAAAAAATAATTTGGATGATAAGTATAGAATGTATATATTTTTAAAAGGCATAATTAATTTATAAAAGATTTAGTTTGGATGATAAGTATATACTATATTTTTGAATAAATATCGAAAATTAATAGGTGGTGATTACCTAATTAATTGAAAATTGGTGTCATTTGTTGTTGGAACGGTTTGTAGTCGTTGGGTTTGATTTTTTATCGTAATGTCTCTTTAATTTTTTATTTACTTTGGTTGTGGTTGTGATTATTGTTGTATTCACCCTCCTCTACGGTTTTACACGTATTATTTATGTGTCTTAATAAAAGAATTATTAAATTTAGATTGTTTAATCAATTGGTATATTTAACCTGAATACTTAGAAGCTTTGTGGATTCAATATACATATTTTTTTAAACGATATGAAATATTAATGTATAATAAGTAATAAAATAGGCGAAACACATCAAATCCAGCATCAAATGACAAAAGAAATTCAAATCAAACTAATTCATCAACTATTTAAACTGAAAGAAAAACAGTCTGTGAACAACGACTTCTAAGATGATGATGAAATCTCAATCTTCATCGCTGAAAAAGTTTAGATCCACAAGGTAGTCATCGGTCACCTCATGACCCATCTTGCGCAGTTCGTCAATCAAGGCTTCTGTTTTCATGAGTTTCTTTTGGACGCCATTGAGAACCTGTTGAGACTCTTGAGGATCTCCAACATTTAACTTTAGCCAGTTTAGGAAAATAGATTCGTCTAGCTCTTCTATTAAGTCAACGATAAATGGACTTATAAAGTTAGCATGAAAACGTAAATTTATTTTAAAAAAAATTAGAAAACTTATACGCCATACCTTTATTACTTTGAGAAGGTCCACCTTTTTCAAAGACCGATGAGTGTCTAATTACTCATCATTTTACACCCATAAAAGACACAAAAACGACCAAAAAACACCCAAATATATTGCAGATATCCTTTGTTTTGTGTTTTTATGTGTTTCAGGTACAAAAGGATTGAAAACAGGGCAAAAACCGACAAAACCGAGCACGAGATTGGAAAGAGCACGAAATTACGAGTTCATCGTTAATTTTTTATGGAGCATCGAAGCAAAAGATGGAAAATTTAAAGCATTTATTGAAGCTCGAAAAAAAAGAAACCATAAAGCTCCAGGCCCATATAAAAAGCTCAACAAAAACTGAAAGGGCTGACGTTTTATGTTAAAAAGAGGAGCGAATAGTAAAGAAGAAGGAGCAGCCGCACCCCAAAAAAAGGGTCGGTTCATCAACCCACAAAAGACACATCACGCTCCACATATACTGTAATTTAATTTGATGTTACTGCAACTTTAAGTTTTATTTTTCAATACTATGTAGTTACCAATCATTAGCATTTATTACTCTTCCAACTTTAATTTTTCATTTAATCAATTTTAGATCAATACTGCTGTTAGTATGAGATTATTTTAATAGATCTTAGTTTTAGTCTTATCTAAAATTTCTTGTCTATTTTCTTGTTAATGCAAAAGTGCTACTTTATTTTTAGCTTAAATCTCTTTGTTACCAGTTTATTAAAAATAGTTACTTAAATCTTTTTGTAGTTTCTTTCTTTCTTTTTTTTTTCTTTTTTCTATATCTATCATATGATTTTATAAAGCTAGGCGGCAGAGATTGTTTTTTTTCATCAAGTTCTATAATTGGAATATATGGATCTGATCCGATGTAAAGGCTTAGATATCCTAGCAGCTAGCTAACATGTGAAAATATATATCTCAACTTTACGTAATCATTTTATTTTGGTTTTGGAACTTCAATACCATAAATTATGTTGGAATTTAATAAATGTGAGTAGTGGATGACCAGTTAAGTTTAAGAGGTGGTTAGTGAATAATATATGAGGATAATCTATGGAGCTTAAGGATATGGATTTTCAAGCTCATGGAGTGGTCACATCTCATCATCGTCTTTACATCTTTAATCTCATTTGGTTATCTTTAATCCTTATCTCTTATTTATCTATGTTTATGTTTATTGCCATGTTTGGTTTTATTATCATTATTGTTGCTTTAGTTGTTGTTTTTAGAGTAGTTTTGCTTAACAAGTATATATTTTTATCATATATTTCTTATTTGCTTACTTAGTATAATCTAGTTTATTATTTTTAGTTGTTATCGTTAACTTTAGATTATTTACTTACTACTAGTTTTATTATTATCTTTGCTTAGCATAATTTATTTGTTATCATATATTTCTAAAAATTAGTTTTCTTCATTTTGACTTTTTAGGCTCGGCTATTTTCTGTAATTGCGTGTTTTTAGGTTTAAATTCGTTTTTGCTTATTTAAGCTTTATATATTTGTTTTATATGTTTGTTAAGTTGTTTTTAGTTTATGATTTATAATTTTAGTCTTAAAATCCAAAAAACTCTTTATTCTCACCATTCAAACACGTTTCACGATTCAAGAACACAAATTCCATTCACGCCTTCGTTGGGGATAACGACCCGGGAATACAGCTTCCATTGTATTCCTTGGAAATAAATACGACTTGATTCCAGCGAATCAACCTTTGGCGCCGCTTCAAAGACCGATGCAAGAAATCTCAATGCATCATCGACCTTAGTGCTTGGCTCTCTACTGTCTTGATCACGCACCCCACCTTCTGTCTTAAGATCTGCAACAGGTTTTCGTGCATGAGCAACCTTTGGTTCCGTCACGGGTATTTGTGCAGGAATGGCTTGATCTTCGCACCCTGAATCTGTGTGTGGCGTGGGTGAGGGTGAACCTTGAAAGATTTTAGGGTTTGATGATGCCATGGGAAGAATATATGTTGATGGATTACATTATTTAACCAATTATATATATATCCAGTTACTAAAAGCTGGTTATCATTGGGCCTTTTCTTTTGGGACAAAATCTGTTATATTCGTATTTAGTGAAACACAATATATACACAGACAGATATAGATATATTTAGACTGCGTGTATCATAGTAAAAGCTTTAGAGGTAATTGAGTTTATAATTCACCAACTTAAAAAATGTAACAAATATTCATAGTAATAAAGTATTATTAGCTGAATGACAATAAAGACGGACAAACTATATAGGATAAAAGTCTTAAAAACTGAATCTATGGAAAATCAAGCTATGCATCATCATATTTCATCCTCGCTATCATCATCGGTACTTGTTTCATGACCAGTCGAGCTGTCGTTAATAAAGCTACTCATATCATCGGTATCAGAATCATAGCTGACACTATACGCGTTTGAATCAACTTCCCATGCTTCTTCATCAAGATTTCTGTTGCAAATATTTTTACCATTAACTATCCCGTCGATATCAGGCATATCGTTCCACATGTCAGTGTCGACTATGTCAGCCTCATCCAGTGCTGTGTATTTGGAATCGCCTGCTTAAGTACAAAAAAACATAAACAAACAAATACCAAAAAAATACATACTCCTACATCTGTGATGCTGTTATAAATATGTATGTCGCGTGCTTTACCATTAACATCAGTATAAGCCTCATCGACGGATGTATACTGTGAATCACCTATTCAGAATTCCAGATACAAAATTTCATAAGTAAAATATAACTTTTAATCTAACAGGTATTTAGTAATCTACAAATAAAAATAACTATATAATTGGTTTCCAAGAAACAACCTGTAGAGGAGTCTTCAATGATAAGCTCATCAGGGATAGTATATCTGGGTTTATAATCTTTTAGAGGGTAAAACGGATCAGGAAGTTCATCGATGTTCACCCAAACCCCATCCTCAGAATTGCCTTTATTTTTTTCAAAATCGTCATCTGTATCCTCATCAATCAACATATACTTTTTACGACCTGTGCTGCGTGTTGCACGTGCTTCTTTAGATCCTTCTCTTATAACATTGCCAGCATCATCAGACTTGTGGGTTTAAGGTACACATCATAAAAAAACATGTTGTAAGTTTCAATATATTTATGTGTAAAAAAATAAAAAGGCTATTGCAATCGTAACTCATACCATTATATCTTCATCATGAATGTAATTGGTATCCCTTTTCACCAATCCAACGGCCTCCTAGGATTAAAGTACACATGTCAGAACACATTGTAATGCATAATATAACAACACAAAGAAACAATTTAGGATATAATCTTAACAAAAGTGGTGTCTATAGATGTGTTTTTCTTCACCAATCTACGCCGTTTAAGTGGATGTAAAACAGGCTGAGAAAAAAAAATAAATAAATAAAATAAAAACAAAACAAAACAAATGTTTAAGTGGTTAATTCCATTAAAAATACTTGCTAAGTAAGAATATATCAAGTTGATAATAAAACTACTCGGACATGTTATTAAAGATACCTTTTCATCGTCTGATATATGTATAATTGGCATGTCCTTGGTTGGAGGTGGAGGATCATGTTTTTTAACCATATCAGCATGGCTAGGCTGTAATTATGAGGAACATAATCAGATATTTTATTTCGTATATAATTTAAATGAATACTTAAGTTATATATTATACCTCTTCATCGTCTGATAAAATAATAAATGGTATATCCTTATTCAGCGAAGTTTTACTTGGATATGGAGAATCATGATTTTTTTTTTGATTAACCTGCTAAAGTTCTATTGATCAGAATGATTTAAACTTACATGGTAACAAATAAAGCATACGTAACTTGTAAGTATATACCTTGTTTGATCGTTTATACGACATTGTGTTTACCTCTCGTCACCAATATATTATCGAAAGTATATGCACAGCAGCTAACACATGGTTTAATTTATAGAGTTGGAAGATGATCATTAATTGTTACAGTTTTAATATAGATAAAGTTTGTGACTATATTTAAAACATATTATGCTCTAAATATAAACGTTTTCTTTTTAAAAAAAATCTATATTGGATGCTTATCCTAAATATATATATGATTTTATTATCATCTCTTAATAATTGCAACTCGATTGATCTTAGCAAGTAATATAACTTTTTGGTTTTGGTTTGGGCCGATTATTTTTACTTTTTATTTTGGGTGTTTATACTAAATACATGTATGATCTAATTTCTATATTTTTATAAGTATAATTTGGTTACTTTTCTAAATGAATATGGTTTTTACTATAGTTAAAGATTATGACTATATTATACAAAAATATGCTTTTATATTTTATATTCTACAAATTAAGATGTACATAAAAAAATTGAATCATTATAATTTGCTTAATTTGTTGAATGAATGTGTTGAACATGCATCTACTTAACATATTGTTGGGATATTTTTGTTATACAATGTATTTTAAATGTATTAATTTAATAGACGATTTTTTCTGATAGTTGTGGTTAGGTTGCATATATCTACAGCTGTATAAACATGTAACATAACATATTCATTCCATTAAATTAAATTTTAAACAAACAAAGACAACATGAAATTAAAGGTCTTCTGATGAGAATGACAGATGAACTTGATCATAAGAATAAACTTCGAGATTTTGTTTCTTCCTCCTTGGTCTCCTAAAAGGACTAAATTCTCTCAAAAACTGCTTATATTTTCTTCTTTGTTCCCTTAGTCTTGCCTCTTCATCCTTAATTTGCTCCCACTTCCATTTTTTAATGGTTGATCTTTCTGAAACCATCCAATCATAGATAGACTCAATGCTTTCTTCCACCTCTTCACTATGGTTACATTGTACCTCATCTACATGGATATTCAGGCCATTTTTTAAACATGCACATAACTTCTCAAAACTGTATTTCAGAAAAAACTAATATCTGTTTACTTACCTTTGTTTTCATGCGTTTTTTTCACTTTGCTTGCTGCAACATCATTCAACCTGGTGTAACCATGCTGTTAGCATTCGTTATTTTGTGAAATACATGAAATCTTAACATAGATTAGTTATACAGTTAGTAGGTTTACCTTGGATTATTCACAACTGTGATCTCTTGTATCTCGTTATCCCTTTGTCTGTCAATAGTGGAAGCCATTTTCATATTCCTGCAAAACAGATGAGGCGTGCAGGAGATTTTTTTTTTTTTTTTTTTTTTTTACTTTGATAATGTGTATGGAAGTTGGAATGGATTATTATTTAAACGCATTTAACCACAAAGTTGGGGAAGGTAAAAAGTCAATAATTAATTTGCATTTTATTTTGGGATACACATATCTCTTTTAAAAATATATGGATATGTTTTTGTTTATATTTTGAAAGAAATTTTCGGATTGCTATTAACAGTTGGTTTATTTTTAACCATGTAAAATACATCTTCTTTACACGTTTTCATAGTTAACAAAAATTTTAAAATATTCAATTAAATTTGCATACAAAGTGGATACATACCTTCTTTAGGCCTTATCACATTTGATTTAATTTTTAAACTGTTTACAACTTAATTCGTGTATAAGTTGCATAATTTTTTGTTTATCATATTTGATAAAGGGTTACACTATACTGAAAATGATATGAGTTGCTTTTTAAAATTGAAATTTGTTTAAACTTATTATGAAAACCCAAACGGCAATTCTTTAACAATGCATATTTTTTCCAATACCTCATTTATGCAGTAAGCTGATATATACATCAGATATATGTACTTTAAGTCTGACCCCAACATTTCTTGTTCTTAACTATAGTAGTCTGATCCAAGCACACCCTATTCTTCACTCTATAGTAGGCTGATCCAAACATATCTCAATTATACAACAACCTGATATACGTGTTAAGTGCACCTAATACTTTAGAAGCTCTCAAAGCAACTTACTGTTATATAAAATGAAATGGGTACATAGAGTTGGTTAGCAACGTAATGACCATGGTTTGGCTTTGATGTGCAATTGTGCATATAAAAAACACTAAGTTAACTTTGATATTACCTCAGGCAATACTTTACTTATATTATGCAGAACTTAACCCATGCCCAATGACTTAGAACTAACTTACATAAACTCCATGACCATTTAGTATACATGTCGAGTAACTATGGGATAGGATTTGGTCTCAATAATCCAAAGAAAACCTATTCCAACCACCCAGAAGGTAATTGCCATGCACTAAAAGTGAAGAAAAAAGATATTAATAAGAATATTCACAACAATAATAAATTCCAAATGTTGTGTTGTGAAAAATAATATGAGCATCCATAACAATCATAAAATGTAAAGGTTTTGGCGGAAAAAAAATGATACGAATATTCATAACAATAATTACTTGTAAACGGTAACTAAATTGTTCACACGTCTTTAAAAATTGAATCGAGCATCAACCATCGTTATGCTCGTCTTGCCCATCGAATTCATTTGATGGTAATTTATCATCACATGTTGCTGGAATACTGGTATTGTCACTTGGCATTTCATCCACCGCACCTTCCAATCGAGTTATAGCATCGCCCGTGGCATCATCAGACAATGTTGCCATACCATCTACTGTATCCGCGCACGGAGTTATAGGTTCGTTGCTCAGTTCCTGATATATTTTGTCGGAGGAATCAAAAGTTTAGATTGTATTGTTTGTTAGAATTCAATGTTGTTTACTGACACTAAAAAAAACAATAAACAGTACCTTGTTGTTTTCAGCAGAATGTGTATCCCGTTCATCGTCCGAACTAATAGAGTCATAGTCCAAACTCTGTACATCATCATCGTCGTCCTATTTTGAATAATGTAAAACGTTTAGTACACACGTGATTGTAAGCATACCTCATTGTTACGCATATTAAAGTAACAAATGGATTAAACCTCATCTTCCATGAAGCCAGTCTTGAAATAGTTGATTGTGTCAACATCTTCGGTAACCTTTTCAGCTCGATATATATGACTGTTATTGTTGTTGTTAAAGTCAGAAAAGAAAACCTTGAAAAGATACCTCCTCCCAACAATCTGATTAAGGTCTTCCGGAAAGTACTCATCTGTGTTCATTCCTTCCCTTTCCATGATCTCCCATGCGGTCACATTTGTCATCTCATGTACGCTCTCGTCAAAGATAACCACTTGCGCGGTACCAATATCATCAAATATGCGCACAATGATTTTGAACCTACGAATATAAAATATACATCGCAAAATATAAGAACATGTAAACGGTTGTATTATTTACCATACATTTATATACGGTTTCAAATACTTATATACGTGTAGATACGTTATTGCACATACTTAGAAACAACCGCATATGTCTCCCCATGCTTCTTACAATACCACAGCTGCTTCAGATTCTTCGAGCTTGATTTGACTTTCGAAACAATCGGTATCACTCTGGTACTACATGTCTTACAACCTGTATAGACCCATCCATCCGCATATTGTATACTATGCACTCTTGCATAAACGACACAATATGATTCCTATATTTAAATACAAAATCGTTTGTCAGGAATACTAACGTGATTTACGCATGTGAAGAATAAGTTTTATATTATACTTGAATCAATTAATCGTATCTTACAGGTTCAATGGTCCTAATCGCTCCAACTGTTCTCTTCACACAGCCGTGCATGAACTTTGCAGGCGTGACAATAGGCTTGTCAATTGAATACTCTTCAATTTTAAACTCTCCTGCACTATATCCATCTTGTTCTTCATACCTGTAATGTGTACATATAGTTAATTCAAAGGCAAAACATACATAGCACAACATCAATGTAATTACCTCTTCCGGAAAGCCAACAACTGTGGCACATCTCTATTTATAAATATTCTTGTGCCAAACAAAGCATTATGTATGGACGGTTTGTCTGTGTTGTGCAAAGAGAAACGTAAATTTTAGAATTAACACTGCGAATAAAAAATCTCAACATCGTTTACAAAACTTCTTTATGCATTTGCAAAACTTACTATCCCAATATTTCACTTTTGCTAACATCATCAATATGTCTATATGGCCAATTTCATCACGCTTGTTTTCATAGTCATTCCACAATAATGCCCAATTGTTCCAAAAAGTACAGTCGATTCTTAAAGATCTGCATGGCATAGTGTATAATCAATCCATGATCACAATTGAACACTATTCTACACACATTATTTTAAAGAAAATGAAAATGTGCACAGTATACGTACTCGGCGTCTTCAACAACAATTGTCCTTCGTATCATAGGAACACCAGTACTTTTGACAGTAACTATTTTTCCAATAGCTACGACTGTACCAACAATATCTGAAAAAATATCTTATAAAGAACTGAAAGCAAACGTTTCAATAATGTCAATTTACGTGAACATTTTCTAAAAAAATACATACCCACACAATCGTGTTCGTGGTACTCATTATCTGTATCCAGAATACTTGATAATGGCTCATTAATGAAGCCAACAAGGTTGTCATCAATTTGATCTATCCGTGTAACCTCGGTGCCTTTATAAAAAGATATTTTCCATTGATTTGGTAACAAAGGAAATCTGCCACTGTTTTCTGCTACTCCAAAATTAGATATTATGTAACATTGTCCCTCTTGTAAAAGAGGTTCAAATTTGTACATAAATTCCTTCTTGATATAAATCTGAACACGGTTTGCCTGTATATACAATTCAAATGTTAATACTATATATAACAAAATTATATATAATCATAAATAGTTGGTAACCTAATTTATTTTACCTCTTCGTCCTGTAGAACACAGTCAAGACTGTAAGGATCATGTTCGTCACCAAGTTTGTGTGAATGCCACACGGAAATGCACCTCCCTCTAATAGCCATGTTTAAATTCATTGGATTTATATCTTTAATGAGAGTAATTGTTCGCTCCCTCTTGGTTTTCATTGGCTGACAATGCCCACCTATAATCACACAAAGATACTACGACCATGTAATGTACATAAACCAATTATATTAAAGTAGGCATTACTAATAATCTTAGTACAAAACCTGTTGGAAGTTTTCCATATGACGATGTGTGCATCACATTTTTTTTACTTTTATGTGAGGGTACAGTCGAAGAGGTTGATTGGTCTCTCAAATCCCGTTGTTTATTTTTAACGTATGACAACCTTTTAGACTCAGCATTTGATTTTGCTGTCCCTGCCAAGAATTGTAAAACAAATTATTGTATACATATATGTATGCAATCTCGGGGGTTTCAAATCAATACCTAAAGGAGACTCAAAGGTGGAAGAATCAAACGCAGAACTTTCATATGTAGAATGGGCCTCAAATGATTCGGCCTGAGTCTTGCTTCTTCTTTTCAATGTTTGTCCAGGGCCTGTTGTTTAATTGATATAGATTTAACATAATGTACTATAAGCAAGCATAGTTTATCAATAAAGTATATTCAAAACTTATAATACGGGAACAAATAGTTTAGACACATACCACTCTCACGAAGTGATTGTGACTCAGAAGACGATGAGCTGTGACCAAATTTTCTCTTTGTAGGTGGGTTAGATGCTGAAACAATTAACAATATATAATCACAATATATTTTTAATACAAACACATTTTTATTTACTATAATACCTGTGGATTGTGAAACAACATTAAAGACATCTGCTCTAGATAGTCTAACAGGTGTATCACTCTCAAATAAAGTATTATCCAACCCAGAAGATGAAGAATGCTGAGTTGAAGATGCTGATTTGCCCGTTCCCTTGCTTCCAACCATTGTCACCGTCTGTGAACGCTTACCTATAGCAAAAAACATGAGCATAAACGTAATATCAATCCAGACAAAATTTCGTTGAACATACTACCTCTGGATTGTGAAATAACATTACAAACAGCTGTCCTAGATAGTCCACCAGGTGTGTCACTCTCGAACACGGAATTTTCCAACACAGAACATGAAGAATGCTTGACTGTTACAGAAACATGATATAGTTTGTAACATTGTTGGAGACAATGAACACGTGTTAATGCAGAACACATGTAAACACATACACCAATTTAATACAGACCCATGAGCATATATTGTAACAGTGTTAAAGCTAACAAACAAATGGTAATGCACAACATATGTAAACACATATACCAATTTAATACAGACACAGTGGTTACAAAGTAAACTACACATTAGAAAACTGCATATAATGCATACAATAAATAGAATGCCTATTTATTAATATACAATGAATGTAAACTTATACAACAATAAAGTACCTTGTGTACTTTGTGAAGTGTTCTTAGAGTTTCCAATATGCGTATCAGTATCCTTGTTTGCTGCATCTGCTATAACCAATCAAAAACCAATTACGTAGACAAACATTAAATCATTTGGACTGATGAAGCGAAAAGTGTACTGCTTTTAAGGGGTCATTTAAGCCCTAAATCGTATTTATTTGATCAAATATTGCCCTAAATCGTTCCTTTTGTCATTTTAGGTACTTTTGAGAAGAAATCTGGAAAAGGAAGCATTTTGGACGTTTTTGGAGCATAAAAGTGAAGAAAACGACAAAGTCTCAAAATCGGCTAAAAAGTACCTTTGACGGCGTCAGGAATTTCCCCAGACGGCGTCATGGCTTGGCAAGAAAAAGGTGGATATGAAAATTACTTATGATAAGCCAGAGAATTTTGCATGAAAAATCTGACGGCGTCACCCTTTAATCTGATCAAGGTCGTCACGGCTTAATTTAAAGAGGGACGGCGTCAAGCTTATTTCTGACGGCGTCGAGCTTTGATAAGCCAGAACGGATTTTGGAGCACTGAAGAGGGACGGCGTCAGGAAGGCCATCCGGGAACCCTAAAAGCGGCGAGGTGACGGCGTCAGAATCTACAACGTGACGCCGTCAGCCCTTAATCTCTATATATAGTTTTGCAATTTTTTGTCATTAGTGTGGAACTTTGTGTGTAACCTTTTGGGAGGAAACCCTAAGACGATTTTAGCAGCTTTTTCAAGGCTTTTTGCCTTGAGATCTTCCATGTTACATTGAAGATAAGTTATCAATTAATCATTCAATATGTCTATGTGTTGTTTGATTCTATCTTGTTCTTGTCTTTTGTTTAACATGCTAGGCTAGATTTATCTTGTGTTTGCTTAGATCTAATGAAACCTAGCTATTGATTATTGGTTATTAGTGTGTTATTAGTTGTATTGGATGATTGTTCATCTATGTTAGGCTTAAGAAAACTGGCTAACTTCCTATACGGTAACTTGCTTGAACGTCTTAAGAAACATGAACCAATGCGTACTAAAGGTTTTTATGGTTGTATTTAATGCATGAGCGAATTCTAGTGATCCCATGTTAGGAGCTTCCTAGCCGGCTCGACATAGGAGTGAAGTAGGAGTTCATAGAGTTGGGGAAGTACGTACGCCACCCCACGATTGGTATTAAGGAATACACCCGTCATCCACGCAATTAATACACACTAATCAACCGGTAAAAGATAGTTAGGGAGTAAGGAAATCTAAGTAAACACATTTCCCTCCATATAAGTTTCACCACATTTTCATTTTCTGTTATTTTATTTTATTTGCATTCGTAGTAACTTGGGTTAGTTGACTAGCAACTAATTCCGCCCACTCTTTCAAACCCGAGATTTTACTTGCTTTCATAAAATTATAAAAACATAAAAAGAATCTTCTCTCGCCCTTAGACCTATTAGAGTAGTTTTTCATACCTAACGAACACTATTCCCTGTGGAGAACGATCAATCCCCCGTACTTACCACTACACTATACTACATCGGTCAGGTACACTGCCTGGTGGGGTTGTAAGCCTCTTGAGATCCCTCGAGAGGTAAAACCTGTTGTAAGGTTGCAAAACCACGCATCAAGTTTTTGGCGCCGTTGCCGGGGAATAGTTATTGTTTAGGTTGAATTTTTATTTTATAGGTCTACTCACTAGATTCCTTTCTAGTGAGATTTTTATTTTATTTTTCTAGGTTTTCTTTAGTCTATCTTATTTCTTTGTACTTTTGTTTGTGATACCTTCCACTTACCTCATGAGTAATAGTGATCGCTTGATCCCTGTTATTCGTATTTTCCGCCGTGCAAATTTCCAACTACCCGTTCCCGCCCCCATCATAGAAAACAACAACCTTTCACCCGACCACCACTTTGGTAACAATTCTGAGATGGAGGAGTCTGACCATGAGAATGAATATGTTAGTCCGTTTTACTACTCAGAATCCGATGAGGATTCCGGTAATGGAGAAGTAGTTAACGAGGAATGGGGAAAAGAGGAAATTGATCCCTTTAAGTATGTTGACCCTAGGACTAAGATCGAAAAGGATAGCCTCTTTAACATGCAATTTCCGTGTAAGATTGGTTATCATGATTTTTATGCTTATCTTAACTCATCTTTGCCTATGAACATTATCTCTCGCGCTAATTATAATAAAATCATGGTAGATGAGCTAGAATATCAAGGAGATAACATTGTTGCTAGGACTAAGCCACTACACGTATTCGTTGGAAGTTTTGTGTATTTGGTGGATTTTATGGTTATGGAGAACTTAGGAGAATTCATTGATAACAAATTAACCCAAGTCATTTTTGGAGAACCCTTCAAAAGGTTGACCAACCTTGACGAAAAACTTGTGGACGGGTTAATTACATTCTCGGATGGGGATGAAGATTTTGTTTACCAAATGCCCCGATCACATCCTAGGTTTAAGAACTACTCCATTGAATCTTGCAATAGACTTGTGCCTCTTGATTTGTTAAGTGAGAATGATAAGAGGAAGGGGCTCAAATATCCACATGAGAAAAACAAGAGATACTATCATGGATGTTTGGAGCTGAATGATGAATACAAGAAAGATGAGGCAACAATTAGATGGCTCACACTCGGATACGTGAGCATAAGCGACACTAGATAGAAGAACTTTGAGTCTAGCTACAAGACTCGTTAATAAAGAAAAGCGCTTCTTGGGAGGCAACCCAAGTTTTATTTGCTTTGTGTGTTTATTTGTTTGTTTGATTTTATTTGTTTCCGTATGTGTGTTTAATTTTTATTCTTATTGATTCATGTTCAAGAGTAAATTGTGAAAATGCTTTATTTTGTTTTTAACTTCGTCTTAACTACATATAAAGGTATTTTGCAAAAGTTAAGTGTAAGGGAAATCAAAATCGGTTTATTAGAACAAATGAACATGAATCGTAATGATAATAAATTAACATACATATTAGTATTTGTTTGAGTCAAATGCTTGTATCGAGTCGTAATGATGTTTTGCAGGATTTCCAGGAAGTAAGGTATAGTTTTTTCCAAAATTTTTCCGGAAACTTAACATAAGAATTCTGTCAGATCATTTCTGACGGCGTCAGGAGTTACAACCTGACGGCGTCAGGTTTAATTTTCTGAAAATTTTTGAAAGTTTTGTTTTCATAAAAAGTTTTTATTAAATCTATAACTTATAATCTCCAGGAATCTGCAAAATTATCATTCCACAAGCATTATATCCTTTTATATAGAGTTTATCCCGCCGATGTTATGCAGGTTTTCGTGTTTGTTTTCTCAGGTTTAACAGGTTATTTTGGACAAGGAAATGTATGTGGAATCAAGCTTTTGGCGATGCATTAGTCATGGAGCTTCAACATTACTTTGGAAGAAGATCTAACCTTGTTGCTACATTATCCACCGAGCGAATCAGGGGAGTATTTGATTTCATTCTTTTACCTTATTTACTTTTACATTTGTTATTTGAACATTGGAGACAATGTTCATCTTAAGTGTAAGGGGGGGGGGGGTAAAGTACGATTAGAGAATGCTTTTACGCTTGATTTTTGTTTGTTTAATAGTAGATGTGTAATAAAACTGAGATAAATACCTGTTAGGATAATTTTAGTGCCAAATTTAAAATTTTTTACAACATTTAGGAGTGAAACTTTGATCTTAATGAGCGTCTCATGGATAGGAGTTATATGACTAGCACAAAAACCGTACCACTAAAAAATTTTCCACCCCCAAATATGTGAGGTTCGCCCCTAGAATTGGTAGGAAAAGCATTTATGCTATGATGTGTGTACCGGTAGCACTTAGATTCTAGAACTTGCGTTAGGACCATTCCGAGGCCACAAGTGAGACTACATTCGTGTAGTTAGATTTACTACATGATAAGAGGCATTAGGATTAACCCATTGTTTTACACCTGTGTTTTTGTTATAATTACTTTGGCTACATTGGTCAAGTAATTCTCCCACACCCTTTGCGTTGTACTCATTTTTAGTACACGATACCCCTAGTACACCCCTCAGAGCCTATCTTTTCGTTTCGACCTTTAAGCATTTTACTTAAAGGAAGAATTTGTTTACACCCCACTAAAATGTACACCCAAATCGCCTTAGCCTACCTTGTATGCACTCATTTTTAGTGCATTATTGTGACAACATTTGTTTAAACCCAAGTTAATTATCTAATTGATTACATGTTTGCTAAGTCGAGTCATATCCTTGTACATATTGTTTTGGGACGATTGGGACTCATGGGTAAAGTACTAGTGTAATGGAGTAATGGGGAAGAACATCATTTATTACCCCCATATGTGCTAAATATTTTAAAAGTACTCCAAGTGTTTCAATTATCTTAATTCGAGTAATTAGAATAGTTATTTGTAAAGTTATGTAAAAGTTCAAGTGTAAGGGGAATGCAATGCCCCTATGATGTATTATTTTGGATGGTAGGGCAAGAGTGTATGCAAAAAAAGAAAAAAAAAAAAAAAAAAAAAAATCAAGAAAAATACAAAAAATTGAGAAAATGAAAAGTAGAAAAAACATACGGACTACCATCCCGTTTCATTTTATGTTTGTTTTATATTTTTGTTATTTTATTTTTAGCTTAAGATTGAGTCGAGTCTTGGCTTAGCAACATTGTATAGTACATGTAATTAATCAAGATCTTTAACTCGCCACCAGTAAAATATTCCTTATCCAACAAAACCGTGTTTATCATATCCCTACACCTAACGTTATAACCCATTTAAAAGCCCTCTTTGATAGTTTATCTTAGGTGCTTACGCCTAGTGGAGGAGGTTTTCGATCTTTTCTCAAGCCTATGGTAATCTATTTGCTATGACAGGTAGTGAGAGATATTATCCGTTTTCATTTATGAGATTTATTTTGATGACACCTGAGAGATGTGAGTATCTAAACACTACTTGTGAGGTGCTAGTTTGTAATCTCCGTGCTTATTATGATTAAAGTGGAACGACTATTTATTGTAATTACTTTTATATTAGTGTTAAATGACCCCTAACTTGTATTTTGATTAGAATAAAAGCGCATTTGCTTGAGGACAAGCAAATCTCAAGTTGTTGATCCCAGTTGAGCTTCACGATCTTATTAATTACTTTAGATAAATCTAAGGTAATCGGTATAGAAATTGATCTTGAGTTGTATATCAAATATTATGCGGAAACTAATACTTGATCTTAAGAAGAATAAACACAAACGAATTATCAAACAACACTTCAATATATTAATACGATTGC
Source organism: Artemisia tridentata subsp. tridentata (assembly GCA_021014915.2). Lineage (NCBI taxonomy): Eukaryota > Viridiplantae > Streptophyta > Magnoliopsida > Asterales > Asteraceae > Artemisia > Artemisia tridentata. The sequence goes on along the minus strand of CP139506.1, from coordinate 28,164,289 downwards.
TCTGAATAGCAATAGGGTTACAAGAAACCTTGAAGTGTAAACAATAATACGTATGCTAAGATGATTAATCAATCGATTTCTAACTCTAACCCTAGAACCTCCTTTTATAGCGTAAGGAGTCCTAGTCGGTTTACAAGACTTCCTATACAAGAAAAATATTCATACGTATCTTTTCTATACTTATCTCAACATACTTTACATAATTAATAAGCAGCAGAGTAATCCTTCTAGCAGCAGAGTCCTCATGAGCTAGCAGCAGAGTTACAATATGCCTATTATACCAAAAAAACAGAGTTATCAAACAGCAGAGTTCTTGTGCTAATCGGCAGAGTTACATAACTATCCAGCAGAGTTGTAATTCTCTAATCAGCAGCATTTTAGACCCAACAATCCTCCCCTAAACTTGATATTTTCATCAAAAATTATCAAGTTTCCTTAAATCCAACTATCCACCAGGAGGATGCTTTCAAACACACACTTTACTGTTTTGATGTCTTTGCTTCAAGAATCTTCTCATATTTTGTTACCAATTGATAAGCCTGAGCATCTGAAAAGAAACTATTCTGCAATGTCAACATTCCAGGCATTAACATCTGAGTAATCACTGCTGTATTGTTATTCAAAGGGTAATCCTTCTCCACAAGCATGTAGATCTTAACACCCTTACAAACCAATTCATGCACTCCACAGGATTGATACAAATACCACCTATCAACTCTGGAGTTCAACAAATCTCTCCATTCAATATCTCTCTCATCAGGTTCAAACATGTTCTTCAAAAAGTAATAGTGAATTCTTTCATACATCACCTCTGGTCTCTGATCACCATACTTTTCTTTATATAACCTCCAAACCTGCATCACATCATCTCTATCCATAAAATGTAGCATCTGAGAAAATCTAACAAATCCATAATACAAATTATTAGATCTCTTAAACTCCCAGTAAGGTTCACTTCCATCCTTGACTATATGTGTATAAGAGATGATTGAATATTTTGTATTTAAAGGAACTGCATTAACTATCTCTGGTTCCTCTTGTGGTACATGAACTGTGATATCCATTGTCCTTTTCATATCCTCAGCAGTTACATCCTCAAAATAATGCTCATTACTTTCTTCTTTTTCAGAATCACTCTTTCCCAAAGACTCAGTCTTTCTCTTCTTTCTAGCCATCTGCTTTATTCTCTTCCTTGTTCTCTTATAACCAATAACCTTCTTAACTTCTTCTCTCTCAAACTCCATGGTTTCCTTGTCATCTTGTTTCTTTGACATACTTGCACTCCCAGATGCTTTCACATATTCAGATCCCATAACCTCTGGCTTACTTTTCTTTTCAGAAACTTTTCTTGGATTAAGCTTAGCATAAGTTTCATAAAATTCTTTTTCAATTAAGTGATCTGCCTTACCCTTAAAATCCTTCATCTGATAGTTTCTAGCATTCTTCAAATAGTACTTCATATCTTTAACCAATGCTTTCCTTGAAGATGACTTTCCCTTGTAACCATGCTTCTGAGCTTCTTTAATTCTCATAATCAATTCTTCCCACTTAGTCAGTCCATTCTTTCTAAGTATAAACTCAACAAGTTCTTTTGTCTTTTCAGCTCCATCCAACTGCTCATCATTAGATATCAGCCTAGCTTCTCCTCTTACAATCATATCAGAATCAATGAAATATTGCAATTGTTCATCTAATTCTTCTTGATTAACTTGTTTAAATGCAGTGCTTTCCATGAGTTCAGACTGATTTCTTTCTTCACTAGCTGCAACACTTCTTGCATATTCTTCATCTTGAGCAATTTGAGCCTTTTCAGCTAACTTTTGCATCCTTTCAAACTTTTCAGCAGAGTCAACAACAGGTTGTTCTTGTTGTGATGATGTAGATGTTGTAGTTTCTTTGTTCATATTTAGCAGCACTTGAGCTAAATTCATCTGATCATCATCTGAATCAGCAGAATCTAAATCAGCAGAGTCTTTTACTCCAGCACTCTTCTCAGTATCAGAAGAAACTTTCAACCTATCAGCAGAGTGATCTTCACCAGCAGAGTCACCCTTTTCACACTTTTCACCAACATTTTCAACAATTTCCTTTTCAACCTCCCCTGAACCTATCACATCCTCTTGATCCTTATCATTCACTACAGCCTCTTGTTCATTCCTCCCCTGTTTGGAAGCATCCTCTTCCAAACTTGGTTTGGACCTCTTCTTGAGCCTCCCCTCAAGGTGTGCAACCCTTAGCTTAAGTCTTCTAATTTCAGCACCTTGAGTAGCTCTGACTTTCTTTAATTCCTTTCTTAGACCAAGGACCTCCTTTGACAAGTTTGTACAATTTTCCGTCAATTCTTTCAATTGTTGCATGATATCCTCACAACTTCGGTCTGTGTAACCTGACCCGAGAGGTTGATCATTGGAATTGACATTTTGTACTGGTGTGTTAGCCGTCAAATCATCTGTTTCAAGTTCAATACTAGCATCAACACTTCGACCTGTGTGACCTGGTCCGAGAGGTGTATCATGTGCAATGTCAATGTGTACATCAGTGTCCATCAATTCAATATGTTCATCTCTGTCCTCATCACTTCGAGATGTATTACCTTCTCCGAGAGGTGAATCTTGGGACATAAACTCAGTCTCATCCCTAGGATGAACATCTGAGCCCCCCATAAAAGCCATTTGGCTGGGGTTACCACCAGTTGTGTCAGGTTCCTGAGAACCTTCTACAAATGATGTTGCCATGGTTGAGGTCTTAATTATGTTGACACTGTCCTGTTCAACTACTAAGTTGGAAACAGTAGTGTCAGCCTCTTCCATCATGGTACCTCCACCACCTGTACCAGCCTCATCTGCTACCATACTAACATTGGCCTGAGGGTGCACAATGTCCTCTTGTGAAATCCTAGGTGATTGGGTAGGTTGTGGTTCTGTGGAAGATGATTCATTTACACTTGTAGATGAGGATGTGTGATGGGAAGCTGTGGGTGTTCCAGCCTCTTCATCCTCATTCACTGCAGCCACTACATTCAAGATATGCTCAGTTAAGGGAGTAATAACACCAGAAAATCCTTTCCCATTCTTCTTCAAAAATGCAAACATCTTGATGGCCATTCTACTACAGGGCTCAATTTGTACATGTCTCAATGGTTCCCTCAGCTGTTTATTTATAATAAGTTGTAGAAACCTTGGGTACAAGTAAAATTTCTTCTTAACAAACTTCTTCATCCCCTCAAATATCATACCAGAAAAATCAAAGGGCTGCCCTGTAGCTAAACACACTAAAGCCATAGCTTGAGAAGCATTAAACTCACTCCATCCACCTATTTTGGGAAATAAGCAATGTTGTAAAGTATGCAATAAAAACTTCCAATGGGGACAGAGACGACCTTTCAATAATGTACTACCAACCTCAGGTCTCTCATATCCTATATTCTCAAGCTCAGTCATCACAAGTTCTGGGGTAATGGTAGGGGGTGTTGGAGTCCCTGACAGGCGCAAACTTCTTTTAATTGTGGTTTCACTAACTACAATATCTTCCCCATCTACACTACCTATCAATCTTTCCTCACCATCTAATACATCCAACCTAACAGTTGACCAAAATTGCTTCATATGTGATTTGTAAATGGTAGGAGCAACTGTTAATGCATACCTTAACTTAGACGAACCCAGAAAATCCATAACCTCATAAAATCCATCCGCTGCAGTAACCTTACTGAGAAATGCTATCTGATTGTGTTCTTCTGGAAACGTTCTTTGAGCCATTTGATTTGGGGGTTTTGGGAGAAATGATATGAATTGTTGTTCTTGGGTAAAAATCGAATGTAATTTTTTGAGCAACTAAAATGGAATGAGATCAAATTGGTGAAAGATACCGTTTTGATTCAATTAGGTTTAAGAACGCGCCAAAAGTTACAGTTTGACCCTTCAACTTTCAAACTCATCAGCAGAGTTATGAAAGTGTTGACCTAAAGTCAACATTCCCAAAATCTTTAAAATCACCTCCTTAAATACAATACCAACCCCACACTTAATTCCATAAATCCTTAATCACTAAATCAAATCCCCAATTCACAACCCTAACTCAATAACAATCCAACATGAGTTCTTCAAAAACGCCAATCATTGAAATATCTTCAGATTCATCATCTGAGGACTCACAAGGTTGGGCTAGTTACTTTCCTAAGAATGCATCCACATCGCAAAACAAAGGAAAAGCAATCATGGAAGATTCATACTCCGATCCACTCCCTTCAACACCATCGTCATTCGAAGATTCAAGCGATGAAGAAACAGCAAATTGGCCTGGGAAACAGCAAGGTTGGCCAAAACACATGACATACTATCAAGGTGCTTGGGAAATCATCCCTCCAAAACATCCAATAACCGCTGAACTTCAGAAACAAATGGAGAAAGCCGCAGCTGCCTTTGCAAAGAGTGTCCACATTCCTCAGCGAAAGCCAAGTCCGATTAAGAAGAAACCCTCTGTGCCAAAGAAGAAGACCCAGCAGAAGAGAGCAGCTTCCTCTACCAGTCAGCAGCAAAATCCACCACCACGTTCAGTGGTACTTGCACTCCCCTGCCCAAGGGTGTATGAAGCCATGGGGACAAGGGGACCACGTAGCAAGGTCATGCCTGAATTTGCTAAGATGTAGGTTGTGAATCTTTGTAGCTTGATGTCTTTTGATGTTTCTTTTGAGTGATGTTTGTAAGAAAACTGTCTCTGTACTTTGCTTATGGAATGAATGAACCTTTTAATTTTCCTTGCTTTACTTGAGTATTTGTATATGTATCTGCAAAAGGTTAGTAGCAAACAACAAACACAAGCAAGAATATTCCAAAAACAGCAGCAGAGTACCATAGCAACAGACAACTAAACCGCAGACAACAAATTTTGACTTAACAAACAGCACAAATCCTTACAAAACTTTACAAAAACATACAGAGATAAGATAGTTAAAAGATTTAAAGATTGATCATGCCAATACTAGCAACTAGAAACTGAAATCTACTGATGTCAAAACATTTTGTAAGTAAATCAGCAACATTGTTGTCAGTATGAATTTTAACCACTTGAATTAGCTTTTTCTCATAACAATCTCTAATAAAATGATGTCTTATCTCTATGTGTTTTGTTTTAGAATGAAAAACAGGATTTTTGATAATACACATTGTGCTGTTGTTGTCAATGAAAATCTTTGTGTTCATAAAATTGTACCCATAATCCAGCAATTGGTTCTGAATCCATAGCACTTGTCCACAGCAGCTAGAAGCAGCAACATACTCTGCTTCAGTAGTCGAATTAGCCACCACTGTTTGTTTCTTACATTGCCAAGAGATCAGCCTATGACCAAGGTACTGACAGCCTCCAGTGGTTGATTTTCTGTCCATAGTAGCTCCAGCATAGTCACTATCTGAGTATGCTATCAAGTCAAATGGTGAATTATTAGGATACCAAAGACCCAGTTTTGGTTGACCCTTTAGGTACCTAAAAATTCTTTTGACTACTTCCAAGTGTGAAACTTTTGGGGACACTTGGAATCTAGCACAAGCACACACAGAAAACATGATATCTGGCCTTGAAGCAGTCAGATACATCAATGAGCCAATCATTGATCTGTACAGATGCACATCAACCTCTACTCCATCTTCATCTTTGAGCAAAGGCTTGTTCTTATCCATGGGTGTCTTGGCTGCCTTAACATCCTTGAATCCAAATTTCTTTAATATATCAGCCACATACTTGTCTTGGCTAATAAAAATCCCATCTGACTTCTGCTTTACTTGAAGCCCCAAAAAGAAAGTCAATTCACCCATAGAACTCATCTCAAACCTGCTGTGCATTAGCTTCTCAAATCCTTCACATAACACCTTATTTGTAGACCCAAAAATGATATCATCTACATAAACCTGAACAAGTAGAATATCCTTTTTGTCCTTCTTAATGAACAATGTTTTATCAATGGTTCCTCTGCAAAAACCATTATTCAACAAATACTGAGATAAGGTGTCATACCAAGCTCTAGGAGCTTGATGTAGTCCATACAGTGCCTTCTTCACCTTGTAGACCCTATCAGGATACTTAGGATCTTCAAACCCAGGTGGTTGCATCACATAAACCTCTTCAGGTATCTTTCCATACAAGAAAGCACTTTTCACATCCATTTGATACACAGGAAAATTCTTGAATGAGGCATATGCCAAGAAAAGTCTGATAGCCTCCAATCTTGCAACTGGAGCAAATACCTCATCATAGTCAATTCCTTCTTCCTGAGTGTATCCCTGAGCCACCAATCTAGCCTTGTTTCTGACAACAATCCCTCTCTCATCTCTTTTGCATCTGAACACCCATTTTGTACCAATTGCCCTTTTTCCATTAGGCAAATCAATTAATGTCCAGACCTCCTGAAGCTTGAACTGCAGCAACTCCTCTTGCATAGCTTCAACCCAACTTTCATCTTTCATAGCCTTGTGAATGGTCTTGGGTTCTTCCTGAGATAAGAAACAGGCAAACATGCAATTCTGTAGATCCTTGTGGCTATTCCTTTTCTTAAGTGTTTGAGCAAACAATCCCTGATCAAGCAAATCACTCAACCCTTTTGACTTACTTCTAGTCTGAACAGCAGAGTGAACATCACCAATTATCTGATCCTTTGGATGATTCTTGTGGATTCTGGTTGTAGGAGTGGGACTAACAGGGATATCAGTCTCCAAGTTTGATAAATCACCTTCAGCACCAAAAACATCAACAACTTCATCATCAGTATCCACATATACTTCTTCTAATTCAGGCATCTCATCAGCAGAATCATCATCAGAATCACCATTTATATCAGTAGAGTCTTTGAGTTCAGCAGCAGAGTTACCAAGCTGAACAGCAGAGTGTTTTGCCTTAACAGCAGAGTGCTTTGGCTTAACAGCAGAGTGTTTTGGCTTGGCAGCAGAGTTAAGAGAACTGCTGCTTGGTGTATTCCCTTGAATTCCATCAACTTGTGACTCTACACTTCTTTCCTTACCATCACTCTTGTCATCCTTAGCATGTTCATCATCACCTTCTGCATTAACCTTTGGTACTTCCTTATGAACAGCAACATCATCTGAACTTTTTCCCTCTTTAGGAGTGAAGTACTGATCAAACTTGCTCCTTTCAATCAAAACAAACTCCTCTGCAGTCTCATCCTTCTTTGCTTGTGTACCTGCATTGGGGTTAGTTTGTGTACCTGCAGACATGTTAGTGGTACCTGCAAGGACTGGTTGATAATTCATACTCTTGGTTAAAGAATCAATATCAAACATCCACTCAGGACCTTTTCCATCAACATTAGGTGTGGTTTCTCTAATTCTAACATGCAAATTTTCCACCACATACCCAGTTCTTTGATTGAAAACCCTAAAAGCCTTACTTTCAGTAGAGTATCCAACAAAGTAACCTATGTCTGCTTTCTCACTAAACTTGCCTAAGTGGTCAATGGTGTTTAAAATAGTGACAGGACACCCAAATGGTCTAAAGAAATCAATCAGTGGTTTCCTACCATGCAATAACTCATAAGGGGTCTTATTGTGAGGTTTAACTATCTTAGTTCTATTTTGCACATAACAAGCAGTGTTGACTGCTTCAGCCCAAAAGATAGTGGGTAACTTAGACTCTGACAACATAGTCCTAGCAGCCTCAATTAATGTTCTATTTCTCCTCTCAGCCACACCATTTTGCTGAGGAGTTCTAGCCACACTAAATTGTCTAGTTATCCCTTTTTCCTCACAGAACTGATTCATCACTTGATTCTTAAATTCAGTTCCATTGTCACATCTGATGATCTTAACCTTGTGATTAAATAGGTTTTCTATCCTTGTCATAAAAGCCTTAAGAATGCCAGCTGTCTCATTCTTAGTTGCCAAAAAGAATACCCAAGTAAACCTACTGAAATCATCAGTGACCACTAAGCCATACATCTTTTTATTCAAACTATGCACATAAGTAGGTCCAAATAAGTCCATGTGTAACATAAACAAAGGTTCAGTTATAGAATTCACCAATTTGGACTTACAAGATGCTCTATGTTGCTTTCCCATTTGGCAAGCAACACAAACTTCAGGATTCTCAAAGACCTTTGAAGGCAATCCTCTGACCAAGTTCCCTTTCACCAACTTGTTGATAGCCTTGTAGTTCAAATGTCCAAGCCTTCTGTGCCATAGTTTGGATTCATCAATAGTGGCTTTGGCAAACAGACAAGTCAAATCTCTTTTGGGAATAATATTCTTTATATCCACACTGTATATATTGTCATGTCTAGGGACTTTAAGAAGAACCAATTTATCATCAGGTATCTTATAGTCAGGAGACAAGACAAGACACTCAGTATCGGTAAAAAGAACAAAATTCTTCCTGTCACACATTTGTGAGACACTAAAAAGATTGAACTTGAGACCATTCACCAAATACATTTTTTCAAAATCCAATTTTCCAGTTCTGATTATGCCTTTACCAACAATCTTTCCTCCTTTAGGGTCATTCCCAAAGGCCACATAACCACCATCCAAAGCTTCAAAATTCTCCAAGTTGCTTTGGTCTCCAGTCATATGTGAAGAGCATCCACTATCAAAAATACATTTGTCCTTTAGCTCCTTTTGTAGATTACCCTGAACATAAAGTAAGAGAATTAGTTTCTCTTGGGGACCCAAGCCATTACTGACTTGGATCTACCTTGTGCATCAAAGTAGTCAAATTTCTTCAACTGCATTGGTGCACTACTGTGTCTGAGAACATGATCTAAAACTTTAACTTTTGGTTTCCAGACCCAGCAAGCTGAGGCTTTAACAGCATAAAAATGATTGCCCACAACAGTATCAGTAACAACTTTAGGCAAAACAGCAGAGTCTGCCTTAACAGCAGAGTTTGCCTTAACAGCAGAGTTTGCCTTAACAGCAGAATCAACTATTTCCTTCTTTATGGGCACTGTTGGTGCAATAGGAGAGATAACTCTAGAAGTACCATCTCTCATCAAAACTTCCCTAGGAACCATGTTTCTTTTGGGGTGAGGGTGAGTCTTTCTAGCAGAGTTTCTATGGTTCACCCTAGTGTATTGGTTCCAAGCTGGTTTCTTATAGCACTCATCTTGCAAATGTTCAAAGCTACCACAGCAATAACATGCCTTCTTAAGTAATTGAAAATCAGTACCTAATTTGTGTGAAACTAGGTTGTTCCAATTTCTCTGGTTTACTCTAGGCAAGTTATTTGTTCTTTTTGGATATACTCTAGGTGTGTTGTCAAACTCAGCCATCTTCCTAGAGATACCTTTACCAAACCTAGGCTTAACAAAATCAACCTTTTTAGCCCTAGGTACTTTTGATTCAACAACAGTAGGAATTTCTTCCTTTTTGTTCTTAGAGGTTGAATCAGATTCTACTTCATCATCATCACTGTCAGACACCCAATCTTCAATCAGGGGTGCTTGTTCATACTTCTTTACCTCAACCTTAGGTGACTCTATCTCTTTTTCACTAGTTTCAACTACAGGTTTACTAGTTTCACCTACAGATTTGGCTCCACACTCAGATATGAAAGTTAATGTCCTAGTAGGAGGAGCATTGGCACTAAGTTTATTAGGGTGAGCAGCAGTGTTATATCCTAAACCATTAAAGTGTCTTCCTAATGGTTTACTGAGAATATCAGTGGCATACTGTTGTTTTTCTATCCTAACAACATGTTTTTCAGTCTCATTCTTAGCTGAATCTCTAGCCTGTTCAGCCTCTTCTACTTTTTCCAAAAGAATCTTAATCTCATCATCTTTCTTGATAATCTCATTTTTCAGTATAGTGATCTGATCAAGGTATTCAATTTCAGTCTTTTTATAAAACTCTAGTTTCTCTTCTAAGTTCTTTAAACCATGTGCATAACTAAGATTATCTAGCTTAATTGTATCATTTTCCTTTTTAAGGTTTCCATAGCTAGACTTAAGCATCTCAAGTTTATCAGAACATGATTTAAAAGAACAAGTTGAATCATTGGATACCTCAGAGTCTGATCCAGAAGAAGAATAGGCCATGAGAGCAAAATGTTGTACTTCAGGTTCCTCTTCAGCTATCAATGCACAATTTAGACCATCCTCAGCAAGATCACTCCAATCAAAATCACCTAACCCATCACATGATACCATAGCAGTAGTAGAATTTGGCTCCTCATCAGCAGACTTCTTGAAATTTTCATTGCTTCTTTTTGGTGCTTTGCATTCCCTTGCAAAGTGTCCCTTCTTTCTGCAGTTAAAACATTCTGCCTTTGACTTGTCAAATCCCATACTCTTATTCCTTCTGAACTTCATCTCTTTACCAGTTCGCTTAAGAAACCTTCTAGCCCTCATTGTTAACATTGCAAACTGCCATTGCATATCAATCTCCTCAACTTCATCAGGATCAAGTTCATCCAGATCTTGAGGCATGACTGAAGTACTTGTAGTAAGTTCAGCCAAATAAGCACAGATTGCAGCATCACTGATGGTGTTGGGGTTAGTAGAGTCAACAGCAGAGACATGTGAACCAACAGCAGGAGCAAAAGAACCAGCAGCAGAGTGGTCTTGATGACTACCAGAAGACTTGTTGCTTGAGGAAACAAAGGCAAGATTATTTGAGGTAGTAGATGAACTTGACAATCCCTTCACTTCAGATTCATACACCTTCAAGTTGTTGTACAGATCATCCAATGTCATAGTATCAAAATCTTCCTTATGTCTCCAAACCACTGTATGAGTGTTCCATTCAGACGATAGACTTCTCAGAAACTTAAGATTGACATCTTCTTGAGGTACACTAATCTTCAAAAGAGCCATCTGACTGGTTAACTAATGAAGTCGATCATAAGTTCCTTCAATGTTCTCAGAACTTAAAGCAGAAAAAGTCTCAAACTGATGCTTCAGTAGATTCTTTCTTGATTTCTTGGTAGCCTCATTACCACCAAATCGAAGTTCGATTGCTTCCCATAACTCCTTAGCAGACTCAATATGATTAAAACTCAATTGATAATCATTAGGTATTCCCATCATGAGAATACTGTGAGCCTTAACCTCCAATCTTCTCTGCGCTTTCTCTTCACTAGTCTTGAGAGTCAAGACTGATCCAGCAGCAGTCTTGGTTTGCACCTTGTCTCCATCAAGAACAACTTCCCAAAGTGAGTAATCAACCATTCTTATGTATTGTTGAATCCTCATCTTCCAGATTCATACTCTCCAGTCTTGAGCATGGGAACCCTTGATGCAGTAACCATATGTGTAGAGTCGGAATCCATTGCTTACTGTGATGATTAGTAGATCTTGTATTCAAAAATTCTTCTTGGTACCAGTTTCTAGATCACAAGCTCTGATACCACTTGTTGATCCCAGTTGAGCTTCACGATCTTATTAATTACTTTAGATAAATCTAAGGTAATCGGTATAGAAACTGATCTTGAGTTGTATATCAAATATTATGCGGAAACTAATACTTGATCTAAAGAAGAATAAACACAAACGAATTATCAAACAACACTTCAATATATTAATACGATTGCTCTGAATAGCAATAGGGTTACAAGAAACCTTGAAGTGTAAACAATAATACGTATGCTAAGATGATTAATCAATCGATTTCTAACTCTAACCCTAGAACCTCCTTTTATAGCGTAAGGAGTCCTAGTTGGTTTACAAGACTTCCTATACAAGAAAAATATTCATACGTATCTTTTCTATACTTATCTCAACATACTTTACATAATTAATAAGCAGCAGAGTAATCCTTCTAGCAGCAGAGTCCTCGTGAGCTAGCAGCAGAGTTACAATATGCCTATTATACCAAAAAAACAGAGTTATCAAACAGCAGAGTTCTTGTGCTAATCGGCAGAGTTACATAACTATCCAGCAGAGTTGTAATTCTCTAATCAGCAGCATTTTAGACCCAACACAAGTGTAAGGGTATTTGATGAAGCGAAAAGTGTACCGCTTTTAAGGGGTCATTTAAGCCCTAAATCGTATTTATTTGATCAAATATTGCCCTAAATCGTTCCTTTTGTCATTTTAGGTACTTTTGAGAAGAAATCTGGAAAAGGAAGCATTTTGGACGTTTTTGGAGCATAAAAGTGAAGAAAACGACAAAGTCTCAAAATCGGCTAAAAAGTACCTTTGACGGCGTCAGGAATTTCCCTAGACGGCGTCATGGCTTGGCAAGAAAAAGGTGGATATGAAAATTACTCATGATAAGCCAGAGAATTTTGCATGAAAAATCTGATGGCGTCACCCTTTAATCTGATCAAGGTCGTCACGGCTTAATTTAAAGAGGGACGGCGTCAAGCTTATTTCTGACGGCGTCGAGCTTTGATAAGCCAGAACGGATTTTGGAGCACTGAAGAGGGATGGCGTCAGGAAGGCCATCCGGGAACCCTAAAAGCGGCGAGGTGACGGCGTCAGAATCTACAACGTGACGCCGTCAGCCCTTAATCTCTATATATAGTTTTGCAATTTTTTGTCATTAGTGTGGAACTTTGTGTGTAACCTTTTGGGAGGAAACCCTAAGACGATTTTAGCAGCTTTTTCAAGGCTTTTTGCCTTGAGATCTTCCATGTTACATTGAAGATAAGTTATCAATTAATCATTCAATATGTCTATGTATTGTTTGATTCTATCTTGTTCTTGTCTTTTGTTTAACATGCTAGGCTAGATTTATCTTGTGTTTGCTTAGATCTAATGAAACCTAGCTATTGATTATTGGTTATTAGTGTGTTATTAGTTGTATTGGATGATTGTTCATCTATGTTAGGCTTAAGAAAACTGGCTAACTTCCTATACGGTAACTTGCTTGAACGTCTTAAGAAACATGAACCAATGCGTACTAAAGGTTTTTATGGTTGTATTTAATGCATGAGCGAATTCTAGTGATCCCATGTTAGGAGCTTCCTAGACGGCTCGACATAGGAGTGAAGTAGGAGTTCATAGAGTTGGGGAAGTACGTACGCCACCCCACGATTGGTATTAAGGAATACACCCGTCATCCACGCAATTAATACACACTAATCAACCGGTAAAAGATAGTTAGGGAGTAAGGAAATCTAAGTAAACACATTTCTCTCCATATAAGTTTCACCACATTTTCATTTTCTGTTATTTTATTTTATTTGCATTCGTAGTAACTTGGGTTAGTTGACTAGCAACTAATTCCGCCCACTCTTTCAAACCCGAGATTTTACTTGCTTTCATAAAATTATAAAAACATAAAAAGAATCTTCTCTCACCCTTAGACCTATTAGAGTAGTTTTTCATACCTAACGAACACTATTCCCTGTGGAGAACGATCAATCCCCCGTACTTACCACTACACTATACTACATCGGTCAGGTACACTGCCTGGTGGGGTTGTAAGCCTCTTGAGATCCCTCGAGAGGTAAAACCTGTTGTAAGGTTGCAAAACCACGCATCATGGACATTCAACATTAATAAGAATATAAGAAGAGTATAAACAAATCACTACTGCTACAACTAATTTAAAAGCAATTATGTACATAACAGCAATATAAACAAACCACTACTGTTACAATCATTTAAAAAACAATTATGTAAAAGAATATTAGATTAACTCTACAAACAAAATTAATAAGAACACAAACTTACTGCTGCTACGACCAACTTTAAAACAATTATGTGAAAACAATCACATACACAAACGTTACATAAATTCTACACACGACATTAATATATAACCAATTAAGAAACAGTCATGTAGACAACATTAGATTGATTATACACACAACATTAATAAGAACATAACAGAAAAACAAACAAATGACTCATTAACAACATACGTTCTGAAGAGGCATGAGTGTTTTTATTCATAGATACTTTTGCAAGTCGTTTAGAGTGTCTTTGAGGCGGCATATTGGGATCCAGTTTTGTAGACACAGGTTTTTGCTTTTCGATGGGAGATCAATTGCAGATTATGAAGTATATATAATGCCAACCGAAATCAATGATATTAAAAAGTTTTTGATACATACGGAACTTAAATATAGGCATAAAAGATGTATATAGAATATATTCTAAACTTATCTTACAAAATATATATTCTACAAAATATATCTTCTATAATTTAAATATATATTAAAAAAAACGTGTATATCTTCCAAAAATTAAAGATACATTCGGGTATACATATGTATAAGAAATCATATGTTAATCTATTCCTTAATTATAGCTTAGCAATATCAAATTTTTAAGCATGACATAATTATTTTCTGTTGTAGATCACAAAAAAATGGTTGGTCCACTGGTTGAAGTATTTATATGTGGATCAAAATGGCCAAGGTTCAAATCTTGCAAATGACAATTGTAATTAAATTTTTAAATTCGAAATTTTCAATAAAATAAATATTTTCCATAAAAATCAATATTGCTTAGGTGGCATTAAATTCGAAATTTTAACAAAAAAATTGCTTAGGTGGCATTATGACATGGCATTACTGGGCAATCTTCCAATTGATGACGTCATGCGCCTATTGTTATATATATATATATATATATATATATATATATATATATATATATATATATATATATATATATGTTTGCCGTTGAAATGATGACTTCTGGCCTTGCCAAAGGTCGAAATGCTAGCCGCCAAAGTTCCAGTGCTACTGCTCTGCCTCAGAATATCTTGAATGGCCTCTGCCAACACGGAGGCCGCTCCTCTTTACTGTCCTATTACTCTCACTCACTAACAATCCTAATCCACTTAGTCGATTAGCTGCTGGTCGTTCACTTAGCTTAGTGTTAGGGGTTTAAGGCTAACTAGTTGCCCCACCTCCTAATCAATCTTACCTTCCTATGGGAGAGTGAGTTTGTATGTCTTTTCCTGGCTTTCTCACTAGGCAAATTATCAAGTCGATGCTCATATAACTGCATTTTGATACTCTCACTTTTCCCTTCGATGAGCTGATCTTGAATTGAAAAAGTGATAGCTTATATAACCGCATTTTGATACTTTTTTGAAGAAGAGAAAGAGTTAGCAAAAGCACTTTTCATCTTCGTCACTTCGGGATGGGGGGTGCTACCCTATCTCTCGAGTAGTAAGAGTATGTGAAGCCTCCTACTACTAAACAAAATAAGTATATGATGCGTGGTTTTGCGACCTTACAACAGGTTTTACCTCTCGAGGGATCTCAAGAGGCTTGCAATCCCCACCAGGCAGTGTACCTGACCGATGTAGTATAGTGTAGTGGCAAGTACCGGGGGATTGATCGTTCTCTAGGGGAATAGTGTCGTTAGGATTGAAAAACTACTCTAATAGGTCTAAGGGTGAGGGAAGATTCTTTTTGTATTTTTTATATTTTTATAAAAGCAAGTAAAATCTCAGGTTTTGAAGGAGTGGGCGGAATTAGTTGCTAGTCAACTAACCCAAATAACTACAAATGCAAATAAAATAAATAACTGAAAATAAAAAGGTTGTGAAACTTATATGGAGAGAAATGTGTTTACTTAGATTTCCTTACTCCCTAACTATCTTTTACCGGTTGATTAGTGTGTATTAATTGCGTGGATGACGGGTGTATTCCTTAATACCAATCGTGGGGTGGCGTACGTACTTCCCCAACTCTACAAGCTCCTACTTCACTCCTATGTCGAGCCGGCTAAGAAGCTCCTAACATGGGATCACTAGAATTCGCTCATGCATTAAATACAACCATAAAAACCTTAGTACGCATTGGTTCATGTTTCTTAAGACGTTCAAGAAGGTTACCGTATAGGAGGTTAGCCAGTTTTCTTAAGCCTAACATCGATAAACAATCATCCAATACAATTAATAACACACCAACAACCGATAATCAATAGTTAGGTTTCATTAGATCTAAGCAAACACAAGATAAATCTAGCCTAGCATGTTAAATAAAAGACAAGAACAAGATATAATCAAACAACACATAGACATATTGAATGATTAATTGATTACTTATCTTCAATTGAACATGGGAGATCCAAGGGTATAAAACCCTTAAAAATGGCAGAAAAATCGTCTAGGGTTTCTCCTCACAAAGTTGCACACTAATGACTAAAAATTGCAAAACTATATATAGAATTTAGGGGCTGACGGCGTCACGTTGTAGGAGGTGACGCCGTTACCTCGCCACGGCTAGGGTTCCCGGATGGTCTTCCTGACTCCGTCCCTCTTTTATCCTCCAAAATCCACTCTGGCGCGTCAAGGGTTGACGCCGTCACAATTGTGCTTGACGCCGTCTCTCTTTAACTTAAACCGTGACGGCCTTGATCACCTTAAAGGGTGACGCCGTCAGACTTCCTTTGTAAAACTTTCTGGCGCGTCACGTGTATTTGTCATATCCACCTCTTTTGCTAAGCCGTGACGCCGTCAGGAACAATCCTTGACGCCGTCACGTGTACTTTTCCAGCAGCTTTGGAGACTTTGTCGTTTTCTTCACTTTTATGCTCCAAAAACGTCCAAAATGCTTCCTTTTCCAGATTTCTTCTCCAAAGTACCTAAAATGACAAAAGGAACGATTTAGGGCAATATTTGATCAAATAAATACGATTTAGGGCTTAAATGACCCCCTAAAAGCGGTACACTTTTCGCTTCATCAAATACCCTTACACTTGAGATTTGCTTGTCCTCAAGCAAATGCGCTTTTATTCTAATCAAAATACAAGTTAGGGGTCATTTAACGCTAATATAAAAGTAATGACAACAAATAGTCGTTCCACTTTAATCATAATAAGCACGGAGATTACAAACTAGCACCTCACAAGTAGTGTTTAGATACTCACATCTCTCAGGTGTCATAAAAGTATATCTCATAAATGAAAATAGATAATATCTCTCACTACCTGTCCTAGCAAATAGATTACCATAGGCTTGGGAAAGGGTCAAAAACCTCCTCCACTAGGCGTAAGCACCTAAGATAAACTATCAAAGAGGGCTTTTAAACGGGTTATAACGTTAGGTGTAGGGATATGATAAACACGATTTTGTTGGATAAGGGATATTTTACTGGTGGCGAGTTAAAGATCTTGGTTGATTACAAGTACAATATGGCGTTGCTAAGCCAAGACTAGACTCGACTTAAGCTAAAAACAAAATAACAAAAACATAAAATAAACATAAAATGAAACGGGATGGTAGTCCGTATGTTTTTTTCTACTTTTCTTTTTCTCATTTTTTTTTGTATTTTTCTTGATTTTTTCAATTTTTTTTTCATACACTCTTGCCCTACCATCCAAAATAATACATCGTAGGGTCGTCGCATTCCCCTTACACTTGAACTTTTACATAACTTTACAAATAACTATTCTAATGACTCGAATTAAGATAATCGAAACACTTGGAGTACTTTTAAAATATTTAGCACATATGGGGGTAATAATGTTGTTCTTCCCCATTACTCCATTACACTAGTACTTTACCCATGAGTCCCAATCGTTCCAAAACAATATGTACAAGGATATGACTCAACTTAGCAACCATGTAATCAATTAGATAATTAACTTGGGGTTTAAACAAATGTTGTCACAATAATGCACTAAAAATGAGTGCATACAAGGTAGGCTAAGGCGATTTGGGTGTACATTTAAGTGGGGTGTAACAAATTCTTCCTTTAAGTAAAATGCTTAAAGTTAGGAACGAAAAGATAGGCTCTGAGGGGTGTACTAGGGGTATCGTGTACTAAAAATGAGTACAACGCAATGGGTGTGGGAGAATTACTTGACCAATGTAGCCAATGTAATTATAACAAAAACACAGGTGTAAAACAATGGGTTAATCCTAATGCCTCTTATCATGTAGTAAATCTAACTACACGAATGTAGTCTCACTTGTGGCCTCGGAATGGTCCTAACGCAAGTTCTAGAATCTAAGTGCTACCGGTACACACATCATAGCATAAATGCTTTTCCTACCAATTCTAGGGGCGAACCTCATATATTTGTGGGTGGAAAATTTTTTAGTGGTACAGTTTTTGTGCTAGTCATATAACTCCTATCCATGAGACGCTCATTAAGATCAAAGTTTCACTCCTATATGTTGTAAAAAAAATTAAATTTGGCACTAAAATTGCCTTAACAGGTATTTCTCTCAGTTTTATTACACATCTACCATTAAACAAACAAAAATCAAGCGTAATAGCATTCTCTAAGGTATCGTATTTTACCCCCCCTTACACTTAAGATGAACATTGTCCCCAATGTTCAAATAACAAGATGTAAAAGTAAATAAGGTAAAAGAATGAAATCAAATACTCCCCTGATTCGTTTGGTGGATAAAGAGGTAACATGGTTAGATCTTCTTCCAAGATAATGTTGAAGCTCCAAGACTAAAGCATCGCCAAAAGCTAGATTCCACATACATCTCCTTGTCCAAAATAACCTGTTAAACCTGAGAAAACAAACACGAAAACCTGCATAACATCGGCGGGATAAATCTATATAAGGATATAATGCTTGTGGAATGATTATTTTGCAGATTCCTGGAGTTTATAAGTTAGAGATTTAATAAAAACTTTTTATTCCGGTAGAAAAACAAAACTTTCAAAAATTTCAGAAAATTAAAACCTGACGCCGTCAGGTTGTAAGGCCTGACGCCGTCAGAAATGATCTGACAGAATTCTCATGTTAAGTTTCCGGAAAATTTCTGGAAAAACCTATACCTTACTTCCTGGAATTCCTGCAAAACATCATTATGACTCGATACAAGCATTTGACTCAAACAATTACTAATATGTATGTTAATTTAATATTGTTATGATTCATGTTCATTTGTTCTAATAAACCGATTTGGATTTTCCTTACACTTATCTTTTGCAAAATACCTTTATATGTAGTTAAGACGAAGTTAAAAACAAGATAAATCATTTTCACAATTTAGTTTTGAACATGAATCAATAATAATAAAAATTAAACATACATACGGAAGCAAATAAAATCAAACAAACAAATAAATAAACACACAAAGCAAATAAAGCTTGGGTTGCCTCCCAAGAAGCGCTTGTTTTTGTTCGAGTCACGAGCCTGACTATACCCTTATTTAACGGATAAAGGAGAGGTTTTTCCTACACTTAGGATTAAGTGCGGGTGATAGTAGCGATACACACCATCTTGGTGGAAATATGCCACGTGAGGAAAGAGTGACGGGTGAATTATATGCTCAAAGGTGCGGGATCCTATCATCATAACCTTACCTAATTCAATTGGGTTAGTGGGCGGATTAAGATTTTCTCCTAGAAAGGGATCATCTTCTATCAACTTCGAGAGACTCCAAGTTAAGAATCCACTTTGACCTAATAAACCCGGTTTAAACCCATAATGTTTCTTGTGATCAATCATGAATGGGTGATGTAGACATGTAAGGTCATTTTTCACTCCTATATTGTCTTCCTCACTACAAGGCTTAATGTCTACTACCTTAAACTTAAGACTACCCGGACTATATGTTTTGATGGGTGGATCGGGACCTAATTCAATTCCTAAATTTTCATCCAAGGATGGAAGATTAGGTAACGGTTTTGGTTGAGGCTCCGGCTCATCAAAACTAGGAAATTCCCTAGAACTAAGAGTAAGGTTGTGATCACTAAAAGCATTCAAACCTATTTCTTCTAGTTGTGTTTGGTCCAAGGGCTCTACCTCTATTGGGGTTCCTATAGTCTCCTCTGCTTCTTCCGGGTAAGTCACGGGCGGTGTGTGTGCCTCAAATGATGGTAGGATTTGTGGGGTACTTAGTGGGCTTGGGTTCTCTACTATATCCTCCATCACATTAAGATCACCAATGTGTTCATCTTGTATTATGGTAGGGCCTAACCATGACATGCAGCTAGGTGGCTCAACTCTACCCTCATGTGTGTCGTATGTTTTGGTAAAATCTATCCCACTCATGCAACTAACCATCTCAGAATCTTGGTTTGATTCTAAGTCCATGTTCTTAGAAACTAGGTCTCTTTGCTCATACGAATCCACCAATTCGTTCCACTTATGGGTCATGGTTAGGAAGCTTTCCTCAAAATTCATCCAAAGGGCCTGACTAAAAGGAATTGATCCAGATAATGCTCGTCTAATAGAAATCTCACATGCATAGAATTCATTAAACCCATCTAACCTTACGCCTAACTCCTTTTGGAAATCACAAAGATCACACAAAAATTCATAGGAATGATAGGAAACAAATCTATTGGTGAAATATAATTGTTCCTCTATTGTCAATGATCTAAATGGAATTTCATCCATCATAGTGACAAATGAAAATGGTTTTACAAACAAAGGGCACAAAGAAAAAGATAGAATAAAGAAATCTAATAAAAAAAAAATAAATATCTCACTCGATAGGAATCAAATGAGTAGACCTAATAAAATAAAAATTCAACCTAAACAATAACTATTCCCCGGCAGCGGCGCCAAAAACTTGATGCGTGGTTTTGCGACCTTACAACAGGTTTTACCTCTCGAGGGATCTCAAGAGGCTTGCAATCCCCACCAGGCAGTGTACCTGACCGATGTAGTATAGTCTAGTGGCAAGTACCGGGGGATTGATCGTTCTCTAGGGGAATAGTGTCGTTAGGATTGAAAAACTACTCTAATAGGTCTAAGGGTGAGGGAAGATTCTTTTTGTATTTTTTATATTTTTATAAAAGCAAGTAAAATCTCAGGTTTTGAAGGAGTGGGCGGAATTAGTTGCTAGTCAACTAACCCAAATAACTACAAATGCAAATAAAATAAATAACTGAAAATAAAAAGGTTGTGAAACTTATATGGAGAGAAATGTGTTTACTTAGATTTCCTTCTCCCTAACTATCTTTTACCGGTTGATTAGTGTGTATTAATTGCATGGATGACGGGTGTATTCCTTAATACCAATCGTGGGGTGGCGTACGTACTTCCCCAACTCTACAAGCTCCTACTTCACTCCTATGTCGAGCCGGCTAAGAAGCTCCTAACATGGGATCACTAGAATTCGCTCATGCATTAAATACAACCATAAAAACCTTAGTACGCATTGGTTCATGTTTCTTAAGACGTTCAAGCAGGTTACCGTATAGGAGGTTAGCCAGTTTTCTTAAGCCTAACATCGATAAACAATCATCCAATACAATTAATAACACACCAACAACCGATAATCAATAGTTAGGTTTCATTAGATCTAAGCAAACACAAGATAAATCTAGCCTAGCATGTTAAATAAAAGACAAGAACAAGATATAATCAAACAACACATAGACATATTGAATGATTAATTGATTACTTATCTTCAATTGAACATGGGAGATCTAAGGGTATAAAACCCTTAAAAATGGCAGAAAATTCGTCTAGGGTTTCTCCTC
This sequence comes from Artemisia tridentata subsp. tridentata, assembly GCA_021014915.2. Classification (NCBI taxonomy): domain Eukaryota; kingdom Viridiplantae; phylum Streptophyta; class Magnoliopsida; order Asterales; family Asteraceae; genus Artemisia; species Artemisia tridentata. The sequence goes on along the minus strand of CP139506.1, from coordinate 28,142,977 downwards.
ACAAAGTTGCACACTAATGACTAAAAATTGCAAAACTATATATAGAATTTAGGGGCTGACGGCGTCACGTTGTAGGAGGTGACGCCGTCACCTCGCCGCGGCTAGGGTTCCCGGATGGTCTTCCTGACGCCGTCCCTCTTTAATCCTCCAAAATCCACTCTGGCGCGTCAAGGGTTGACGTCGTCACAATTGTGCTTGACGCCGTCTCTCTTTAACTTAAATCGTGACGGCCTTGATCACCTTAAAGGGTGACGCCGTCAGACTTCCTTTGTAAAACTTTCTGGCGCGTCACGTGTATTTGTCATATCCACCTCTTTTGCCAAGCCGTGACGCCGTCACGTGTACTTTTCCAGCAGCTTTGGAGACTTTGTCGTTTTCTTCACTTTTATGCTCCAAAAACGTCCAAAATGCTTCCTTTTCCAGATTTCTTCTCCAAAGTACCTATCTCCAGTGTCTATGCGATCCCTCCTTACAGTTCGGTCGACTCTAGGCCTTTCTTTTACAGGACTTCTTCCAACAGACTTGCCAGTGACCGGTCCCTTCCATTCCTTTGTTCTATTACCTTCGATATCACGTCCAAGATTCCTCTGTCATATATATATATATATATATATATATATATATATATATATATATATATATATATATATATATATATATATATATATATATATATATATATCCATGCAAATCGCAATAACTCTTTTTCTGATGATAATTGTATCTATGTGCAATTATAGACTTGTGTTCAAAACTGATTATGATTATAAACGCTATGGTTTCACTCAACAATTTTGTTGACTTTTAAGCATGTAACTCAGGTAATTAACAGAAGTATTGGAGGCATTAGAGCGGGCATGTAACGGATAGATTTGGTGTTTAATAAATTTATGTCATTTACAATAGACTTATATCATCCTTTGCAAAACATTATGTTTTCAAATTTCCTTTCTGTATTTGAATTTCTGAATAAATGACAATGATTTACAAAACGTCTCTTTTGAGTCGTTTTCTATGATTATGACTATGATCCTACGAGTAATACCCCGTAAGTCTTCCGCTGTTAAACTCTTTAAAAATCGGGGGTGTTACAGATTGGCATCAGAGCTATAGTTATAGAGAACCAAATGTTTTTGAAACCTTGGACTATAACCACATTTTCAAAACGGACCAACTTTACACCATATCACGTTACGCCCTCCGTGCCTGCAGATTCATAACATCGTGTTTACAGTATTATTCTGCTACATGTTCATTTCATATACTTGATGTCATTAATTTCTTACAATTACTATGACGGGATTGTTACAGTACTATGTCTACAGTATCACACACTAGAACCTCATTATCAGACTTGGAATCCGAGGATTCCTATTCATCCCTTACCTCACCCATAGTTCCCAATGCACCGCCTGCTGCAGTGACAAGCATTGCCTCAAATGAAACGGAACCCTTTGAAGAAGGAGAAGTTGTCGCAACACAACCCATGTCACAGATTGTATTAGGTAACCCAGATTCACCCATATCCGAAGACCTGTATGTAGTAGCTAGATGGGCATATCTTTCGTCAGCTCGTCCGAAAAATCTTCCCACATACACCCTAATCCCAAATGATCAGTATATGGAGACGCAGCAATTCCTCCCTGCAGAAGATTCCGAAACCTCATTACCTATACGCCCACCTGCCCCGGTAACCCGACGCAGAAGAGTTAAAATCTTAGCACCCTACGAGCCTGAACCATTTTGGAAATCATTTAGAAGATACCCCAACAGTTGTATCTAGATCAATACACCTCGCAAGAGAGTTCGACTACCCATAGTCCCAATTATACCACCATTGCCTTTATCACCATCATCACCTCCTCCAACCCGAAATTTTGAGACTAGAGAAAGCTCCAGAGCAGCAGCTGACCGCACACCTATCATGATGCGATTGGAGTGTCATGAGGAACAAATCGATGTACTAATAAAACTAGTGGAAGATATGAGGATCCAACATCGAACTGAGATACAAAGACTTCTGAATCAGATTTCAGGAATCACAGGACCCATGGATGAGACCTCCAGCAGCTAAACATGGCATGCATCTATATGGTTTTGAGACATCTTAACCGCATATTGTATTAATAAAAAGGCCTTATAATCATTCTGTTTTGTAACAAAATCGATTCAAGTTATTAATATATGTTATTATGATTTACTATATATTGATGTCGATCTATGTTACTATGGATATTCATGTGGATTGTGATCGAATAAAGTTGTAATGTTATGATTTTGGGATGTAACTACAAAATTATAACAGAGAATATGTAAAGATAAAATTGATGAATGTAGAGAAAGTTGCTTTTGTAGATGAATCAGTTTGTTCTTTAGCAATCCTATACCAAGAGTTAATTATTTACGATATTTCCACACATGTCGTGATTTTATGATTCTCAATCATTATATGGATTCTAAATTGTGTTTTCTTGTCATTAATAGACTTATGGCTCGCACAAGGAACGAAACTGCTAATCCCGCAACAACTTTGACCCCTGAAGTTGTCCAGAGAATGATAGTTGATGGTATCGCAGCAGCATTGGAGACTCAAGCGGCAACCATAGCCCGCTCGAGCAACAACAATAACCGGTCCACCGCGGAAAGCGAGGCATCCGCATCTCGCAAATGTACCTTTAAGGATTTTATAGGTTGCAAGCCAACTTATTTTAAAGGAACAGAAGGAGTGACCGAGTTAGCTCAATGGTTTGAGCGTACGGAGACAGTGTTCATGAGAAGCAAATGCCCAGAAGACAGCAAGGTCGCATTTGCTACAGGAACTTTACTGGAAGATGCTTTGTCCTGGTGGAACTCAACCGCCCAGGCTATGGGAATGGGGGAAGCATTCCAAATTTCTTGGGCAGAACTGAAGACGAAAATGCTCAAGAAATATTGTCCACGTACGGAGATTAGGAAGTTGGAAGACGAATTTCATCGTTTGACTGTGAAAGGAAACGACATCAAAATCTACAACAGGAGATTTCATGAACTATCGGTTTTATGTCCAGCAATGGTGCCAGATGTTGAAAAGGTACTGGAGAGATATGTTAAAGGTTTGCCTTCAAGTATTGAAGGGAATGTTACAACATCAAAACCCGCAACTTTGGAAGAAGCTATCTCTATAGCTCAGAAATTGCTGGAAAGGGAAATTAAAAGGAGTGCTATCTCCGGGAACAACAATCACAAGAGAAGGCTGGATGATCGTGGAACCCACAACTACAATAGGAAAAACAACTATAACATCAACAACCGCAAACCGTAATTATCATCAGAACCGCAACAATCACCACCAACAGCAGAACCGTAGGCAAGAAGCCGCCAGGGCTTACTCGGCTACATCCAACGAAGGGAGAGGGTATGCCGAAAAATTACCTCAGTGTAACAAGTGTAGATTTCATCACAATGGGCCTTGTTCGTCCAAATGCGGGAAGTGCCACCAAGTGGGCCATAGAACAAGTGAATGTAGAGCCACTGGTGCAAACCTGCAACCAATAACAATAGTGTGCCACGGATGTGGAGAAAAGGAGCATTACAGGAATTAATGTCCAAAGCAGAACGCAAACCAGAACAACGTAGCACGTGGAAGAGCATTTGTGCTTGGTGATGGGAATGCACCAACAGATCCCGGCGGCGTTACGGGTACATTATTATTAAACCAACATAGTGCTAAAGTATTATTTGATTCTAAAGCCGATAAGAGTTTTGTTTCTACTTCGTTTGCTTCATTGCTTAACATTGCCTCAGTAGAACTAGACACCACCTATGAAATAGAAATAGCTAATGGGAACCTTATAGGAACCAATAAGATAATTCAAGGATGCACCTTAACCTTACTCGACAAACCTTTTTCCATCGACCTCATGCCCATCCAACTAGGTAGTTTTGATGTCATCATCGGCATGGATTGGTTATCAAGGCATAATACCAGGATCATTTGTGACGAGAAGGTCGTCCAAATTCCGCTAAATGGTGAAACCCTTATTGTACGTGGCGACAATAGCAAAACCCAACTCAACATCATCTCATACATCAAGACGGTGAAATACATGAACAAGGGATGTCATGTGTTTATGGTTTAAGTAACGGAGAAGGAACCAAAGGAAAGGCGACTCGAGGAAGTGCCAGTCTGTAACACCCCCAAATTACCGCAGCGGAACAGTAGAGACAAGGGGGTATTACTTCATAATATAGATCAAGGTATAGAAAACGACCTCTAAATGAGACGTTTTGAAAAGTTATCATTCGAATTATTAAAATCAGAGTTATGACAATAAGTTCCAAAGTAAAGTTACATAAAAGTTTTCAAAGTGTATCGAATGATAAAGATAAGATATGAGTCTTCAAAGTATGCCATTGACTCTAGAATCCATGCATCCACTATCGCCTTAATAACCTGAGATAAACATGCTAAAAAGTGTCAACCAACGGTTGGTGAGTTCATAGAGTTTAGTTTAAAATGTAAGGTATTGAATAAAGATTTCACAGCAAAGGCCTTGTAAATCCACTCAGTCCCAAGCCCCGCCCATACAAGACTTGCAACCTGTGTGTTTACAACCCACTGCCAACATAATATGAATAGTACAAGTACGGATGTGTATAGAACTACGTATCAATGTATGAATAGTACTAAACTACAACAAGTAACAGATGTGTATAGAAATACGTATCACTGTATGAATATGGAAAGTACAGATGTGTATAGAAATACGTATCAATGTACAAACATGACAGATATGTATATGAATACATATCAATGTCATAAATGCGTCAACTAATTTAAATATGTCAACAATGCATAAATTATAAGCGAACAGATATGTGTATAAATACGAATCATGTAACAAGTATTTTGCAAAAGTAAATAAGTATAGTTTGAGCATGTATCTCTCCTAAAGAGTTGTTAAACAAATTAATGATAGAAACGGAGGGGCTCTGACTCACCTTAGCTACAAGGTCAAAGTATTGTGATGTTATGTCAATAGTATCACGGGAACGGCTCCAACACACGACCTTAAAATGGTGGAGTTTATTCGTTCGAAACGATATAGAAAATTGATCAAGTGGTACTTCTTTCATTAGAACAATCGACAAGTGAACACAAGGGAAAAAAACGAGAATGCTAAGTGTGGAAGCAAGGCTCTTGTGTGTATATTTCTTGCTTTTACTCGATTGTGTGTGAAGTGTATGTAAAAAGGAATCCTGTAAGTGAGCATGAATATATATCAACGCTTTGTATTATTAAATTCGATCAAGTGGAAGCAAGTAGCAAAGTGATAATATTCGCTGGCCATTGTTAGGGATAATAGAGCAAGTTGAATTTTAATGTTAGTAATATTCGAATGTCAGACCATGTGCTTGTGTTCTATCCATTCTATTATTTCAAGTCATGTAATAAAGAAAGCAAGTAAATTGGGAGGCTTGGTGTCAGATAGCATGTTACTTCATTCGACTTATATTAAACAATTACTTCAATTTGTCCTTTCTTTTATATATGATGTACGTACAGTATACCCAATATATATATATATATATATATATATATATATATATATATATATATATATATATATATATATATATATATATATATATATATATATATTAAAAAGTAAAGTTGTAATGGTTATAATATACGTGTGTAGGATTCGATAACCTACAACCCTGGTTACTAGCACGGATAACTCGACCGTTGAAGAAGACACACACACACCAGCAGTTTATGTCAACAGAAAAATAAAGAGCGATGCACAAGTAAGTATCCCTAATCGATCCTTGATTAGTATTGAAAGAATGATGTACATAAACCCTCACCCCCTCATCTCTATTTATAGAGAATGAGGGGGTAAGAAACCGACTCCCAAACCGCCTAGGAATCTAGTCGGCTGATACAATTAAAAGGAAAGAAACGTAGGTCTTGGACTTGGGACACAATTAAAGTGATAACGCACATTGATGTGCTTAGTCCTTTCATGAAAAACATGATTCCGCGATAAGTGAATCGCGCCTTGATTATCACAATTAACTGCCACAGTGTTAAGCTCCACGCCCAACTCTTCCAAGAGTCCCCTTAGCCAAATAGCTTCCTTCACAGCCTCCGTAAGGGCCATATACTCCGCCTCTGTAGTTGAAAGAGCCACCACGTGTTGTAGCGTTGCCTTCCAGCTTACAACACATCCCTGTACTAAAAACGCGTAACCTGTGATCGACCTACCTTTATCCGGATCCTTTGCGTAGTCAGAATCAACAAAACCTGTTACGTCCACATGGTTGCCATGATTTGTCCCAAACACCAAACCCACGTTTGCAGTACCCCGCAAATATTTCAAAATCCACTTCACTGCTTCCCAATGATTTTTACCTGGATTCGCCAAATATCTGCTAACAACACTTACTGCATACGCTATGTCTGGCCTCGTGCACACCATCAAGTACATTAAGCTCCCAACCGCATTTGAATACGGCACCTTACTCATCCTTTCAACATCACAATCCCTAACCGGACAATCCTTCAACGACAGCTTGAAGTGCCCACCCAATGGCATCTGAACCGATTTCCCATTGTCTATTCTAAAATTATTTAAAATCTTAGAAACATACCCGGATTGTGACACCCTCAGAATCTTGCGACTCCGATCCCTGATGATCTCCATACCAAGAATCTTCTTTGCTTCCCCGAGTTCTTTCATGTCAAACTCCTTATTAAGCAAAGACTTGATAGACCCAATCTCAGCCTTGCTTTTACAAGCAATCAGCATATCGTCTACATATAACAGTAGATAGATATACTCACCTGGTGCATAACTCCTGTAATATACGCAGCTGTCGTAACTGCTACGCTTAAACTCGTTGCTCAGCATGTACTCATCAAACCTCCTATACCATTGCCTAGGTGACTGCTTCAAACCATAAAGGGATTTCTTTAACAAACATACCTTGTTACCTTGTTCATATCCCGGTGGCTGCCTCATGTAGATCACTTCTTCAAGATTCCCATGTAAAAATGCCGTCTTTACATCAAGCTGCTCCAGCTCATAATCTCTACACGCAGTTAATGCAAGTATAACCCGAATAGATGTGTGTCGAACTACAGGTGAAAATACTTCATTATAGTCAATACCTGCCCTCTGTGTGAATCCACGAGCCACCAACCTTGCCTTGTGCCTAGGCTTTTGAACACCTTTAATCCCTTCCTTTATCTTGAACAGCCATTTGCAGCTCACCAGCTTTTGCCCAGCTGGATGATCTACTAATTCATAGGTCTTATTCTTCCTCAGAGAATCCATCTCTTCATCCATAGCAGCTTTCCACTTAGAACTATCTTCACAAGCAACTGCCTCCTGGTATGTCAATGGTTCATGAGTATCTTCTTCCTCTGCTGCAGCAAACGCGTAAGCAGCCATATTACTCTCATCTCGAAACCTCAAAGGTTTCGTTCTTGTCCTTGGCTCTCTATCCCGAACCAACTGATAATCTGTGAGATCCGGTGTTTGATCATGATCCTGATCCCCTGCATCTTCATCATCGCCATCTTCCTGATCATCTGTCTGATCTTCCTCAAGCGAATGATTATTTAACCTTTGCAGTTCCACCTCAACCTGTAATTCCTCAACAGACTTATCAGTACCTGCACCAGAATCCTTCAATGTGTCTTTGTACATGACACTTTCATTGAAGACCACGTTCCTGCTAGTGACTATTTTAGGTGATTCATTATCAAGCCTATATAGCCTGTACCCCTTCACACCTTCAGGATACCCCAAAAGAACGCATTTTACCGCTCTCGGCTCGAGCTTACCTTGTTTAACGTGTGAATATGCGACACAGCCGAAAATCCTCAACATCCCATAATCACTTGAATGTCCCGACCACATCTCCATAGGTGTCTTTTTCTCAATCGCTGTCGATGGTGACCTATTGATAAGATATGCGGCCGTACATGTCGCTTCCGCCCAGAAGGTCTTGGGCAATCCAGACTGAATTAATAAACAGCGTACCTTATCCATGAGAGTTCTATTCATCCGTTCTGCTAATCCATTCTGCTGCGGCGTCCCGGCAACTGTCAAATGTCTAGCAATCCCACTCTCTGTGCACAACTGTTCAAACTCCCGGTTACAGAACTCAAGACCATTATCTGTCCTAAGCTTCTTAACCGTCCTCCCAGTCTGATTTTCTACTAACTGCTTCCACTCTTTGAACTTTCCAAATGCTTCGTGTTTGAACCTGAGAATATAAACCCATACCCTCCTGGAATAATCATCAACAATAGATAAGAAATACCTCTTACCTCCCAATGATTCCACCTGAGACGGACCCCATAAGTCTGAATGAACATAGTCTATCACTCCCTGAGTAGTGTGCCTTCCTACACCGAAACTGACTCGATGTGACTTTCCCAGAACACAATTCTCACAAAAATCGAGCTTACCTAGACTCTTCTTTCCTAACAGCTCCTGCTTTTCTAGCACCTGAAGTCCCGCCTCACTGATATGTCCTAGTCTTTTGTGCCAAACCTGCGCAAGACTGTCTTTTTCTTCAACACTAGCATTAAGCTCACCCGCCACTGCATGGCCATCCAAAGAGTATACGCAATTATCCCTTCGGGTTCCAGATAAAATAACCTTGGAACCATTAATCACCTTGATTTTGCCCGACTGCATTTTTACGGTATATCCCTCTTTTTCAAGAGTTCCCAGCGATATCAAGTTTCTTTTCAATTCAGGAATATACCTGACATTGTGTAACACAAAACTTGACCCATCTTTCAGTTGTACCCTTACCTTGCCAATACCTCTGATCTTGCACTCCCTGTTGTCACCCAACAGTACCCTGCCCCCATCGCATTCCAGAAAATCAAGAAATAAATCTAACCTGGGTGTCATGTGGTATGAACCTCCTGAATCCATGATCCAATCTAGCAGAGCCTCTGCACTCATAACCATCATCACCTCAGAACCGTCATAAATCGAACCACTGGAGCTTGGCTGATCATCTTTCTTGACGAAACCATTTGACTTCTTGCGATTATTCTTTGGACAGTTTCTCTTCAAGTGCTCCTCAGACTGGCAAATATAGCACTTGAGTCTTCCACCTCGAGACTTTGATCTTGACTTTCCCCTAGACTGATGCGAATTCCTGCGATCAGTTCTTCCCCTCACATATAACCCTTCACCATCATCCCCCTTCGCCTTAGACCTTTCTTTGATTTCCTTTGAATTCAGTGTGGCCATCACATCCTCCAAAGTCAAAGCTTCCCGTCCATAAAGCAAGGTATCCACAAAGTGTTCGTATGATGCTGGTAAAGAAATGAGTAATAATAAAGCAAGATCTTCATCCTCGAATTTTACCTCAATATTTGCTAAATCAAGAACGATTTTGTTGAACTCATCTATATGCTCGGAAATCGTACGTCCAGCCGACATGTAGAATGTATACAACTTCTTCTTCAGGTACAACTTGTTGGCCAAGGACTTTGTCATGTACAAAGTCTCGAGCTTGGTCCAAACCCCCGCTGCAGTCGTCTCCCCGGTAACTTCTCTCAGAACCTTGTTACCTAAACACAAAATTATGGCACTATGAGCTTTCTTGTTTAGCTCAGCTTTCGCTGTAGCATCCATATCCGCGGGTAAAACCTCCAGAGCTGCTTCACATCCATGTTGGATTAATAAAGCACGCATCTTGACTCTCCATAACCCGAAATCACCAGTTCCATCGAATTTCTCGATGTCAAACTTGGCTCCCGTCATTCTTTAATCCCTTTATTAATTTGCTAAACCTTGTGAAAAACCTCACAATCACAAACCAACAAAGTCCCTTGTGCAATACCCTTAAATTTAATAATTGATTAGGCCCAAAAGTAATAATTTACTTTTAAACAATTTGGCCCAATGTATACTTAAGTCCAAAATTTATGACCCATTATTAAAAACCAATTAAAAAACTTTACTTAACCTACAACTTTACTTAGCCGCTTCTTCTTCTCCAACACAACGAAAAAAAAAAAAAAACTAAAACAACAGGTAACCTTCTCCGATCTTCGATAACCTGTGTCGATAACCTCGACAACTTCGAAAACCCAAGAAACCCTTCTTGATCGATCCTAGATAACCAAAGAAACCCGCGAACCGAGCTCTTGATACCACTTATAGGATTCGATAACCTACAACCCTGGTTACTAGCACGGATAACTCGACCGTTGAAGAAGACACACACACACCAGCAGTTTATGTCAACAGAAAAGTAAAGAGCGATGCACAAGTAAGTATCCCTAATCGAACCTTGATTAGTATTGAAAGAATGACGTACATAAACCCTCACCCCCTCATCTCTATTTATAGAGAATGAGGGGGTAAGAAACCGACTCCCAAACCGCCTAGGAATCTAGTCGGCTGATACAATTAAAAGGAAAGAAACGTAGGTCTTGGACTTGGGACACAAGCCAAACAAACCGACACATACATGGCTAATAGAGTTTAACACTAAGACCCCTAGACTTATTCATAAGCTAATATAGAGACTAATATTGTAACAACGTGTCCGAGTGTGGTTTACTTTAAGTCTCGTTCATAAACCAAATGTTCAAAATAAATTGTGAGATTTATCACTCTTGAGTCTTGGGTGTATAGAGACTCGAGTTATGTAAAATAAATGGTATTCTTGTGTGTCGAAATTAGATATAAATGAGGCCAAGTATATATACTTTAGATCGACTAGTAATAAAAGAAAATAAAGTTTTGGACTTGTATTGAGTTGGGCCGTAAATAGTAATAGGCCAAAATATATTTAAGGGTTCGTTTGGTGTTTAATGAGTATGTTTGATCCGTCGCGGTCCGCGTGTGAGCTCGTTCCATCGTATCATAAATAACGTAACAATATTTAGAAATGTAATAGACAAAAAGTTTAAATTGGCTCGTAAAAATGGTTAAGTGGACAGTAACGACGTGTTAATAATAGATTAGCGTTCACTAACGACTAGATAATTCTACGGGTTGCTACAGTACCCACCCCTTATTTTTGAATCTCGTCCCTAGATTGAGTCTGCGTTATCTCTTAATAGATGTTAACGAATAGTCGATGTGTAAAGTTTTGAGCAATCATGCTAAAGCTTATGTATCTAGGGTAGAATATGACTTAACTAGGGAAAACGTACCCATTATTTGTTAGTTGCTTTCAAAGGACCCACATAGCAAGCTCTTCCATGAGGTAGACTAAGATGGACTCCATGGTTTGAGTTATTTCCTTCAATGGCTAAAGCTAGATTTCCTTGCCTTTGTCCAGGTGCTCCATTCAATCTAGGACACGTATTTTTGAGATGATCTGGGTTGTTACATTCATAGCATGCCCTCTGATTATTCCTTATGTTGCCTGCATTCCTTGGCGCTTTACACTGATTCGTAAAATGACTTGACTGATTGCAGTTCGTACACTCACGGCAGGGCGTAGACCCAAGGTGATGATAAGCGCATTTAGCACACTCAGGAAGTGGACTTGAATATCCTCTTTGACCAGACCCAGTGGCCATAAAAGTTCTTGCTTTCTTGTTGTCGATCATGGGAACTATCTGCTTGTCTGACTCGTTTGTTCCCTTCCTTTTGTCACCGTTCCTTAGAACTCCAGTCCTAACCATCTCGTCTGTTAGAGTTTCAGCTTTTAGTATTGCACTCTGAATTGTAGATGGCTCAGTTGCTTTCACAGTTCCACGAATTTTGGGGACAAGACCGTAGATGTACCTCTCAATCCTATTCGATTCAGGGGTAACCAGATGAGGAACTAATTTTGCTAATTCGTGAAATCGATCTGTGTAGGCTGCATGATCAGCCTCTTTCATAGAGTGATGATAGAGTTCATTTTCCATCTTCTGCATCTCATTATCCGGACAGTATTCTTCTTTCAGCAGCGCCTTGAAGTCGTCCTACGTCATTCCCACAGCTGCTTCTCTGCCTCTAGCGTGAATCTGCGTGTTCCACCATGTTAATGCCTTTCCCGACAGAGAGTATGAGGCTAGAAAGTATTAGCCATAATATCAGTACATATGTATGTATATAAGTAACATGAAGTATATGTTATAAAAGTAGCATGTAAGTATATGCTAAACATTAACACGGAAGTATATGTCATTAAAGTAGCACGTAATTAATTGCTTAGCTTGCTGAAACAATAAGTAGAGTAGCAAGTAAAGTGGCAAGTAAGGCAGTCTGGCACTAGTGGTCATAGGGTGAGTTTTTGTAAAAAGCGGTTATAGTCTAGGTTTTAAGTGTACCTAGTTATAACAACCCGCAATTTTTAAGGCCATTATTTTAATCGTACTACTATTCATTTTTGACAAATAATACAAATTAAATATTTTCTGGCGTTTACTGATGTTTAAAATTTTTTTTAAAAAAAATGAGAGGTTATCTCGTTTTTCGTGAAAAACGACACCACATGCGTATCGACACCACATTAGTAATGGCTTAAATTCATTAATTATTTTCAGAGTTAATAATTTTGTTGTTATTTTATTTTTAAAAAGAACGTTCACAAAAATGTATTTTCCGCATTATTGTCAACCTAGGTTACCGCGATTGCACTTTAGCTCAACGGGATACGAAATACACGGAGTAAAAAATAAATAAATAAATAAAACGCTTCACTTTTATTTCTTGTTACTACCGCCCCTTCCCACAGATTAGTCACATGCTTGCCTTAACATTTTAAATTTGAAAGTGACATGTAACATCTTTTGTTTTGTAACCTTAAATGAAACACACTCTCTTACACCTAAGAAAGCTTGGTCAAAGTTTCCTTTCTTTTGCTCCTTGATAAGCTGTCGAAACCACAAGCAGAATACACACATTTTTTTTTATTCAAGTTTCACATAAACAAGCCTCAAGATATCTTGAGAAATGGAGCTAGAAAGTGATGTTAACCCATAATGTACATACACAAGTTTTCAACTCCAAAAGCAAAGTCAAAACTTCTCCTTTTGTTTCTTTTATTGCTGTCGAGACCCAAGGACACGACACACACAAATTTCACGTACATTTACAAACAAAAACTCACAAGCTCACATATACATTTGAACAAGATAGTGACAATTGCCCAAAATACACACACACTAGTCTACACACTCCAAAAGTATAGTCAAAATACTCCTTTTGTTTTCCCCTATTTCTGCCGAGAGTTCACAGGAGACACACGCATAAACATAGGCTCGTGACTTTGTTTTGATGATAGTGACATGACCTTATCTTTCATATTATATAATTTGTACCCATAATACATTACAAGATTCACACATATCTACATTATTTCAACCTTCTTTCTTTCTTCCTTTGTTCTCTCCAATTCGACTGGACATAGAAACAACCACAACCATTGAAATTTTGTGTTAAACTTTCAAAAACATTGGTACTTTTGGGTGTAGAATGCTATTTGGAGCAAGCCTTGGGTAATTTGGAAGCTATTAGGGTTATAAATCTTCCTAGATCTATTAAGTTTTGCTCAAGATTGTCGCGTGTTGGTGCTGAACTTTACCTGAACTGTCATATTATCTGACTGCTATATGCCAATGTGAGTATTCACGGATCCCCTTTTCAACTATTTTAATCGTTTTGGGGTGGAATGCATGAATTATACTTGAACTAAATTGATTTCTGTTTTTATGAACATTATTACTTGAACTCTTTGAACTTTGTTTTGAACTGTACGATACTTATTTTGAACCTTTCGACTTGATGTTGAACCCTTTGACTATTTTGAGCTAGTACGACTTGACTTGAACTTTTTAATTCATTTTGAACTCCTTTGACTTGTCTTGATCCTATGGCTTGACTTGAACCCTTGAACTTAATTATGAAATTATGACTTGTTTTTGAACTTTATGTGCCGTACATACTAAATGCAAAGTCTCCCATGTTCGGAGCAATCTAGACAATAATTCTCGCCATGTCGGTGAGTGACAATAATTCTCGACTAGGTGGTTGAGTGACAAAGTCTCCCATGTTCGGAGCAATCTAGACAATAATTCTCGCCATGTCGGTGAGTGACAAATAATTCTCGCCTAGGTGGTGGAGTGACAAAGTCTCCCATGTTCGGAGCAGTGCAAAGTCTCCCTTGTTCGGAGCAGTCATTATTTATTATGTACATGGCATTTTTATTGTGAACTTGATAAACATGTGTGTTTGATTATAAGACGTACAATTTTTTTTATATAATGGTTGTGTAACCATAGGTTACAAGTCTTGTATGGGCAGGACTTGTAACTGAATGTTTGACACTGTCTCTATTATTTGGACCTTTTTCTTAAAAACCTTGGACTTCTTTTGAACAAAACCTGTATACTCACCAACTATTTTTATAGTTGACCCGTTTTTCTCATGCATTTTAGGTGATCGCCAGTAAGTGTATTTTATGAAGCCATTAGCACTAAGGAGTCTTCATCTATCATGTTTAGTTGGATGCAATAAAAATGTTATCTTTTGGAAACAAACTTTTATGTTTCAAATGCCGTTGTTGGCTAAAACAATGTTGTATTAGTGCACTGTTTCTTTAAATTTAAATTATGGTATTGTTCTATATCACTCTGCGCTGTATATTGATTTCGTAGCACCCCATGACCCGAACGCTTCCGCAATGCCACATTTTTGGGGGTGTTACAGATTGGTATCAGAGACAGGCTGTTATAGAGAATGCCGATTTTTCTAAAATAAAAATCGCAACTATAACCAGAATAAAGTTTTCTTAAAACACCAAACATCATACGAGTTGACTAGTCCGAACATTGCATCATTACTCCTCAATTATGCATAGCCTGATCACCTATGCCTAATTCGGGAAGAATCATGCAATGATGGGTGTAGTAGTCTCGGATCATGTTTGGTCGGGTCTAAAAGGGCAGTCACCTGAAATTGCATCAGTCGTGTGTGTGTACATCGCGTAATTGCATCCGTACTTGTGCATTAAAGCCTATAGGCAGACATCTATCTTTAGAAATTGAGTACACCTTGTTCTTGCCATCCTTTCCTTGTTTTGTTATGTTGCTTGATAGACATTAAGTACTTTTGTCATGTCATGCCTTGTTCTATTTCGATACGATAAGTCTTTGTACATTTCTTAGTTTCGGTTACAGTCCATTGTCCTGCCAAACCTTCACCGACTACCGTCTTATATTCACCTACTTATCAAGGCCCTCACTTGCGATAAATCCCGAGGATCGAAACTTCTAAACCCCTAAGAGCTACTTACTTAACATCGTCTCCTCGTTCCTTACGACCGTTGGAATCTATATATTCAAGAGGATGCGATATACACCCTTAGCGACAATATTGTTTGCATTGTTCATAACGTCATTTGTGATGATCCTTGTGCTCTGAACATAATGCTAGCGCACCGTCATTTCCTCGTTCGTATCTCTGAACCATACATTTCTTTCAGACCATTGACCACTTCATCAAAAACAGTTAAATTTTTGGATACTTCATCTCTTGCACACTATTTTAAAATTTTAATGAAGACCGGAGATGAAACACCTCATCTCTCTTTACTCGTTAGACACTTGATTTCTACTAAATGTCTTAAACTCAGTAAAAATTCTTCACGTATCTCAGAACTGATTTATTTTATCTCTCTAAAAATATTGAAAACTTTCTTCAAAGCCTATTTATCTAATCTCTTGAACAAAACTTCTCCTTGTTCCCTTATTTAATTTTCCTCAAAACGACTCATTTACTTTGACAATACCTTTGACCTTATCATTAACTTATACCATAAATATAAATTTGTTCAGTCTTGAGCAACCCCCAAATTTTAATTAAAATTTTTCAAAAACGTTAAGCTTTTTAACAACTCTTAACTTAATTTCATGACAGTTCTTGTTTGATGAGTTGTGAGATTAAGTTAAAGTTACTACTTAACTTAATATTTTAAAGAATTTTGCTCAAGAATGGACAGTACTTACTCCGTTTAAATCTAGTCACTCAATTTTTACAACTGAACTGCCTATCTCGTCACACTCAGCAAGACATGCGCGGAAAAAGTTGTCATAATTACAACCATTTTATTTAGTACTATCTCATTCTGGTGCAGGAATTATTTTCACATCCCAATTTTAAGTCTCCCCTGTTCGGAGCACTGTAAAGTCTCCCTTGTTCGGAGCAGTCTTGATTAATGTGAGACCTAACGTCATAAGCCCTAATTGAACTTCTAGTCTTCTTGCTAACCTAAATTATCACTATTCGTTGATTTGATTTGGCTTAGACGATTCCAAACTTGAGCCAAACCTTCAAGAGGACCTTCAACTAAGATGTTAAAATCTTCCCTTCTGACAACTTGATTCCAGCTTGATCTAGTGACAGTTCTTGTTTGATGAGTTACGAAAATCAAGATAGAATCAAGTTGTTACTCAAACTCATGACAGTTCCCGTTCGAGGAGTTGTGTAGATTAAGTTAGAATCCACTAACTAAAGGTCACTTGAGGGCTAAGCTCGAGAATGGAAAAGTTGACCGTCAAATCTAACCACGAGGGCGAACGTCAGTAGGGTGAACGAGCTAAATCTCGAGGACGAGATTTCTTTTAAGGCTGGTAGACTATAACAACCCGCAATTTTTAAGGCCATTATTTTAATCGTACTACTATTCATTTTTGACAAATAATACAAATTAAATATTTTCTGGCGTTTACTGATGTTTAAAATTTTTTTTAAAAAAACGAGAGGTTATCTCGTTTTTCGTGAAAAACGACACCACATGCGTATCGACACCACATTAGTAATGGCTTAAATTCATTAATTATTTTCGGAGTTAATAATTTTGTTGTTATTTTATTTTTAAAAAGAACGTTACAAAAATGTATTTTCCGCATTATTGTCAACCTAGGTTACCGCGATTGCACTTTAGCTCAACGGGATACGAAATACACGGAGTAAAAAATAAATAAATAAATAAAACACTTCACTTTTATTTCTTGTTACTACCGCCCCTTCCCACAGATTAGTCACATGCTTGCCTTAACATTTTAAATTTGAAAGTGACATGTAACATCTTTTGTTTTGTAACCTTAAATGAAACACACTCTCTTACACCTAAGAAAGCTTGGTCAAAGTTTCCTTTCTTTTGCTCCTTGATAAGCTTTCGAAACCACAAGCAGAATACACACATTTTTTTTATTCAAGTTTCACATAAACAAGCCTCAAGATATCTTGAGAAATGGAGCTAGAAAGTGATGTTAACCCATAATGTACATACACAAGTTTTCAACTCCAAAAGCAAAGTCAAAACTTCTCCTTTTGTTTCTTTTATTGCTGTCGAGACCCAAGGACACGACACACACAAATTTCACGTACATTTACAAACAAAAACTCACAAGCTCACATATACATTTGAACAAGATAGTGACAATTGC
The DNA here is from genome assembly GCA_021014915.2 of Artemisia tridentata subsp. tridentata. Lineage (NCBI taxonomy): Eukaryota > Viridiplantae > Streptophyta > Magnoliopsida > Asterales > Asteraceae > Artemisia > Artemisia tridentata. The sequence continues at coordinate 28,125,561 of CP139506.1, read as the reverse complement.
CCAAAATACACACACACTAGTCTACACACTCCAAAAGTATAGTCAAAATACTCCTTTTGTTTTCCCCTATTTCTGCCGAGAGTTCACAGGAGACACACGCATAAACATAGGCTCGTGACTTTGTTTTGATGATAGTGACATGACCTTATCTTTCATATTATATAATTTGTACCCATAATACATTACAAGATTCACACATATCTACATTATTTCAACCTTCTTTCTTTCTTCCTTTGTTCTCTCCAATTCGACTGGACATAGAAACAACCACAACCATTGAAATTTTGTGTTAAACTTTCAAAAACATTGGTACTTTTGGGTGTAGAATGCTATTTGGAGCAAGCCTTGGGTAATTTGGAAGCTATTAGGGTTATAAATCTTCATAGATCTATTAAGTTTTGCTCAAGATTGTCGCGTGTTGGTGCTGAACTTTACCTGAACTGTCATATTATCTGACTGCTATATGCCAATGTGAGTATTCACGGATCCCCTTTTTCAACTATTTTAATCATTTTGGGGTGGAATGCATGAATTATACTTGAACTAAATTGATTTCTATTTTTATGAACATTATTACTTGAACTCTTTGAACTTTGTTTTGAACTGTACGATACTTATTTTGAACCTTTCGACTTGATGTTGAACCCTTTGACTATTTTGAGCTAGTACGACTTGACTTGAACTTTTTAATTCATTTTGAACTCCTTTGACTTGTCTTGATCCTATGGCTTGACTTGAACCCTTGAACTTAATTATGAAATTATGACTTGTTTTTGAACTTTATGTGCCGTACATACTAAATGCAAAGTCTCCCATGTTCGGAGCAATCTAGACAATAATTCTCGCCATGTCGGTGAGTGACAATAATTCTCGACTAGGTGGTTGAGTGACAAAGTCTCCCATGTTCGGAGCAATCTAGACAATAATTCTCGCCATGTCGGTGAGTGACAAATAATTCTCGCCTAGGTGGTGGAGTGACAAAGTCTCCCATGTTCGGAGCAGTGCAAAGTCTCCCTTGTTCGGAGCAGTCATTATTTATTATGTACATGGCATTTTTATTGTGAACTTGATAAACATGTGTGTTTGATTATAAGACGTACAATTTTTTTTATATAATGGTTGTGTAACCATAGGTTACAAGTCTTGTATGGGCAGGACTTGTAACTGAATGTTTGACACTGTCTCTATTATTTGGACCTTTTTCTTAAAAACCTTGGACTTCTTTTGAACAAAACCTATATACTCACCAACTATTTTTATAGTTGACCCGTTTTTCTCATGCATTTCAGGTGATCGCCAGTAAGTGTATTTTATGAAGCCATTAGCACTAAGGAGTCTTCATCTATCGTGTTTAGCTGGATGCAATAAAAATGTTATCTTTTGGAAACAAACTTTTATGTTTCAAATGCCGTTGTTGGCTAAAACAATGTTGTATTAGTGCACTGTTTCTTTAAATTTAAATTATGGTATTGTTCTATATCACTCTGCGCTGTATATTGATTTCGTAGCACCCCATGACCCGAACGCTTCCGCAATGCCACATTTTTGGGGGTGTTACACTAGTTCTCTATAACCTTAAGCTCTGATGCCAATCTGTAACACCCCTAAAATCAAAATGCAGCGGAATTAACATCTCGGTGTTACTTAACTGGATCATAACATAAGTAATAGAGAACGAATTTATGAAATTCGTTTTAAAAGCTTTATTAAATAAAACATAAGTTTTACATAATTGAAATGCGGAAAAACAAGGCCCATTATTGTTATTAGTGGTCCCATAGTACAAAAACCCTAGTCATGAGTGTTATGTGTACACTCCAAAAGTGTGCCTATGCCCCTGCCACGCACTGCCTTGCATCATCATATAGTAAACAGCTAAACACCTGAGAAAAACATGCTAAAGTGTCAACACAAAGGTTGGTGAGTTCATAGGTTTACATAAAACAGTAAGTTGGATCATAAGTTCATGAGTTTAACATATCTAAGAGTGACATGTCATTAAAGTGCTATTACTCTGCTCTAAGTCTCCTGTCACCGAAGCTACAACAATTTGCATGCGAAGAATGCACATAATATCATGGGTAGAATCCATGAAGTACTAAGCATTTGCGTAGAGTGCAATATGATAACAAGGGTAGAGTCCATGTAACACTAAACATGCGAAGAGTGCATAAGATACAGTACTTAACCCAGCAGATAATAGTTTAAAAATGATCCACAAAAATAAGCATGTTTCTCACCCCAAATAGTTCAAAAGAGTGAATTAAAAGTATTAGTGCGGCTATGACTCACCTTGAGTATTATCAGCAAGGTGAAATATGAAATTAAGCAAGTTATAGGAACGGCTTCAACACACTACTTGAATTAATAATTAAAGTCTGAGTTTTTACAGTTTTGGCTCAGTTATGCACAATGAGTGTGAAAACTAGTAACGGATAATGATTTGACTCTAAATGTGTGAGTTTGATATGCTTAAAATGCTTAAAGTTCAAAAATAATGTTATACATTATATTATCTTGTTTTTATGTTTTTGATTTTATAATCATCGTTTCCTCGAGATATGTGTGAATGAAATGTCAATCAAATCGTTTAAGCTCAGTATGTGTGATTATGTACGTAAGTAGATAATATGTGAATAAGATGACATTTAAATCGTTAAAACTAGTCACGTGTAAACATAACGTAGTTATATAAAATGTAACTAAAGTGACAAATAAGTCATTAAATCTTGTTACGGATAAATATAAAAGTCATTATAAAATGTGAATAGCAATGACAATTTATTCGTTAAAAATTAGTTAACAGTTTAGTTATAGACGTAATTATATGAAAGTGAATAAATAGTTATAAATATAAATAAACGAAATGTGAAATAATTATAACGTAATTAAATTGTGAATAAATGAGTATAATGTGATAATGTGTACGAAACGATATAAAAATGAATACGAATAAGAATTAAATGCAAAAATGTGAAATAAAAATAATTATTTAATAAGTTACATCTTGGTCCTTGTTCTTTTATTATTTTCACAATTTTCACCCTAACGGTGTTAACTTTACACCGTTAGTCCCTTATTTTATATATATTTTATTTTTAGTCCTCATCTTTCCAAAATAACATAAAGGTCAATATACTTATTGTTTTTAACATGTTCAGCCCCTTGATCTACTGTTTGGCAGTTTATAACCTTAAGTTAAGGAAGTTGCCACTTTTCACCCAAATAGTAAAATGCGTTGCAAAACTATTCCTTTTTCTATAAAAATTGTTGGAAAATTATTCCGAAAATTTCTTAAGTTTATTAGAGCTTATATAAATGTTTTGCAACAACTTATTGACTGATTAGCTTATTAATATGCTATTGGGCTTTTAACGCACGCGTTAAAGCCCAATAGTGGTTTTTGATCTGTGGGCCTTAAGGGACGAATGGGCTTATTCTTGGGCTTATATTTTGGGTCTAAATAAGTTACAAAAAGTTCCATAATCATCAGCTTATCGAATAAGCTGTTATTGGCTTAATGGGCTGTTAAGACCACTTTGCAACATTTTAGAAAAACAAAACTGTTTCAAGATCGCATGAAATGAGCTTAATACTAGCTTATTAAGGGCTATGGGGATATACTTTAAACACGAATTTGATTGTTTGGACAACCAAGAAACGGGACAAGTCATATTATTAGGGTGTCGTATGTTAGAATTCGGAATAAAAGGTTCATTCTTATAGCGAGTAAACATGTTCCGAAAAGAGAATAAATAACACAAACAATGTAAATATGATTCAAACGAAATTCAAAACGATACAATGAGTTGTTTACTATTTGTAAGTGTCAAGTAGATTAAAAATCTTGTTGTTGCCATCCATATAGGAGGTCACACATGTTGTACGTATAGAAAAATAACTAACGAGAGCAACAAAACAAATATATGTGTTATACGTTCGAATATGTAACAGAACTATGCATGCTTGTGTAAGAAAATGATACAAGAAGGCTAGTCATGAGTTGGGAGCTACTTACAACGCTTGAGAGATTGTTTGTAACGTGTGAAAGAAAAACTAAGACAAGGCAAACGGGTTGTATCTCGCGAGAGCACAAGCAAACTAGGGCACGTTATGGTTCTGATTCACGTCTAGGATGACCTCGAGATGAAACAATGGTGGTGTTTCTGGCTTCTCAAGAACTCGACAGTGAGGTACTTAGTGAGAATGTTTTACGTTTGAGGGTGTGTGAGTGAAGGTTTACGTGAGTTGTGAGAGAGAATGAATTTGCATGTATACTTCTCGGTTTATATAATATAAGTGAAGATTGAAATTATTGAGCAACTTGTAGGCTATGCGAATCTTGACAGTGAGATAAGATCATAGCGAATTTCTCTTGAGTGATTTGAACAAATTGGTGAGTAAGCATTATGTTATGAGAAGTTTACTAAGTTACCAAAAACATGTAATGAAATTCGTACCTAAACGTTTTCTATTGGTTGAAAGTTGTGGCATGCTAACAGTTTTAGTAAGGGATAAGGCTGCCCACATTAAGGCGACCCAATCCCCTCATTTTTCTCTGCCACGTCAGCTTTCTCTCTCCAGCGACCTAAGGCAATTAGGTGCCCCAATAAGGGCGACCAAGTTCATTTTTTTTTTTTTTTTTTAAACATTTTTAAACACAAACTCAAATTTTATTAAAAATTTAAACGTTACATAATAATTCAAATAAAATAAAAACATTACAATAAAATTCAAACCAAACTAAAACATTACGATACATATTAAAAACTAATAATTAAGGTTGTGTCGTTCCTTGATTTCATCCTTAATTTCTTGCATCCTTTGTCTTACATTTTCTGGCAAAGACGGGTCGATTGGTGTTAGATAGAATATGATGTCTTTATCCCGTTTTTTTTGCCAGTCAAATTCAAGTCTTTCTCTTTCGACTTGAACTTTATTTGCCTCTATTTCCAACGCTTTTTTCTTCAACTCGTAGTAGCCGTCTGCCATTTCCTGCTTCTTTCCCAAAGCAACAGACTGAAGGCACTGCCATTTCTCGGCTAAATCTGCCATATAAGAAGACTTGAAAGAACTCCCTGAGGACTTCTTCTTATTTTTCTTAGCGGCGTCTCGGCCAATTGGTCGCTCATTTCGAACGACTACTTCTTCATCATCAGGCACATCCGAACCCGTTTCGGAAGTCCTTGCCTTCTTTCGACCCACATCTTGGCTTAAAAAAGCTGGCATCTCATTGTCCTTCCAAACCTCATGGTCCTTCAGAATTTCCCAACAATGCTCCAATAAGAACGCATGTTCATACATTAATAGGTATTCTTCACACGCTCGTCTGTAAACAGTGAGGTCATTCTCACCACTTCCATAATTCTTAAACGAATTATCGTAAATGGCACAAAACTGACCAACTCTAGGACGAATCCTATTTTTCCATTTGGTAACTATCGAGTTGTAAGTTCTTTCTGCACCAACCTCATTTTCAAAGTACTTAATCACTTTCCGCCAAAATCCTTTGGCATTTTGGTTGTTTCCCACAATGCTATTCTCGGACACATCACACCAAGCTCTGCACAATGCGACCTCTTCTTCGCGTGACCAAAGCGAAGAATCATTCTTTGTTTCCTTCTCCACAGCCTTCTTCTTACCCTTCGTTGCTCGTTTTTTTGGTTTCACCGGCGACATCTCTTCTGAGATAGTGTTGTCATCGTCATTTGGAACCGATCCATGACCCGAACCTTGACCGGAACCGTGATACTCTTGAGTCGGATAACCCGAACCAGTTCCCATATAAAATTCAGGATGGTTATATAATTGTTCATCAAAATCACAAGCATAAAAATTCATACGGTTAACCGGAGAATATTCTTGACCACCTGAATATGAAGACATTGATGAGTCCATCGTTGGATGATACACGGATTCGGGTGAGCCGTACGGTTGTTGTTGTTGTTGTTGGTGGTGGTGGTGGTGTCGTTGTTGTGGAGGTGGTGGTTGTTGTTGTTGTTGTCGTTGGTTGTTTTGATAAGGAGGAATAAATGGACGATTCGTAGGACGATTTACATAAAATGGATTGTCAGTTTGTTGTTGTTGAGGTTGTTGTGATTGATAATCAAAACTAGGAGGTCGGAAATTAATGTTTGGTGACATACCGGTTAACCGGAAATTCGGATCCGGTGTTAATTGCGGGATGTTTTGAGGCAATCGGGATTTCCGGCCTTTTGATTGTGGTGTTTTCTTAGACATGTTGAATTAAGGATTGAAGTGTGAGATTTTAATTAGAGAATTGTGAGTTATTTTGGTGTCTGAAGTGTGTTGAATATGTTAGATATTTATAGTGGTTTGGAAGAATTTTTTTTTTTTTTTTTTTCAACCTCAAACGGTAGGATTACAAATAATGGGGCAATATTCTCTTTTTCAAATCGATCGCCAGTGTGACCAAGTTGATGGAGATCGATTTACTCGATCGAGTCCCACACTAAGGGAATCGATTCCCATACTCGATCGTCCAGGGGGAGATCGACTCTACTGCACTTGGCCTAAATATCATTTGAGAAATTAAGGTGCCTAGTAGCGAGCTTAAGTGTATAAGCGTGATCATGGATTGCAACGTACGGGTATAAAAATGTATACGTATCATACATTTTATTTATGTGTCCAATATAACTTTAACGTGTCACATTGTGTAAAATGGATGAGAAACGAATCATTATGCTTGTATTTGATCATGGGAAGTCATATGAGTTTAAAAAAAATACATTTTGATCGGGTTTTATAATAGGAATGTATTGTTTTGAAATTCATTATATGTTGCGAGTGCCATTCGTTTTGAATCTAGTTCGAGGCTTGCATGTTCAAGTCACACTCTAAAGTTTGTCGTTCTTGATTATTTGGAAGATGGAGAATTAGGTGGTATAAAATGTGGTACGTGTTTAACGTCAAATTTAGGAATAAACGAGGGCGTTTGATGGCCTAGTGATTGAATGAAAAGGAAAGAAAGAATGGAAATGTGGCTCTTGGGCCATGAATAGTAATGGGCTAATTCATGGGTTAACAAATGTGTGTTTGGCTTGTGTAAAGTGTAAATGGTGTACTGGATCACTAGTGGTTCGTTTTGTGAGCTCGTTAAATTGTTCTCGTAACATATTAATAAAATTTCAAATTTGGGCCAAAAATGGTAAACTGAAATGTATTAATTAATCGGGAAAATTACCATTTGTCACAGCCTCCCAGCCTTATTTGAATGTCGTCCCGACATTCTACTCATGTTTTCAGAAGATGGTACGAAAAGATGGGGATATTTGGTCTTGAATTCATCTTCACTTTCTCACATGAATTCAGGGCCTCTTCGGGAATTCCAACAAACCTTGACTATCGGTATTCGACTATGTTTCAATCTCTTGATCTCCCGGTTCATGATTTCAACAGGTTCTTCGATAAAGTGTAGTCAATCGTCAATTTTGAGTTCTTCCAGATGAATAGTAAGAGTGTCCTCGGACAAGCATTTCTTTAGATTGCATATATGAAAGACATCATGTACACTGCTGAGTTCTTGCGGTAGCTGGAGTCGGTATGCTACCGGTCCGATTCTTTCTAGAATCTCGAAAGGTCCAATGTAACGAGGATTTAGTTTTCCAGGTTTGCCAAAACGTATCACGCCCTTCCATGGCGAAACCTTTAACATGACTATGTCCCCTACTTGGAACTTAAGTGGTTTACGTCTCTTGTAGGCATAGCTTTTCTGTCGGTCCCATTCAGCTTGCATCTGATTACGAATCTGCATGATTTTTTCAGCTGTCTCATGGATGAGTTCGGGACCTGTGAGTTGACTGTCTCCTACTTCAGTCTAACAAATGGGTGATCGACACTTACGTTCATAGAGTGCCTCGAATGGTGCAGCTTTTATACTTGTGTGATAGCTGTTGTTGTACGAGAATTCGACTAGAGGCAAATGTCCGTCCCATTTCTTGCCGAAATCTATTACACAGGCTCGGAGCATATCCTCCAAGGTTTGAATGGTTCTTTCGCTTTGGCCGTCAGTTTGGGGATGATAAGCTGTACTCATGTCGAGTTTAGTTCCCAAAGCTTTCTGGAGTGACTGCCAAAAGTTTGAAGTAAAACGACTGTCACGATCAGAGATGATCGAAATGGGTACTCCATGTCTGGAGACTACCTCTTTCAGATATAAGCGAGCGAGATGATCCATGTTGTCTGTTTCCTTGATAGGAAGGAAATGAGCAGATTTGGTGAGTCGGTCAACGATCACCCAAATCGTATCATATCCATTGGATGTTCGTGGTAGTTTGGTTATGAAGTCCATGGTGATCCATTCCCATTTCCATATAGGGAGTTCTGGTTGAACTAGTAATCCAGACGGTCTTTGGTGTTCTACTTTAACTTTAGAACAAGTTAAGCATTTACTGACATATAGTGCGATATCCGCCTTCATGTTAGGCCACCAATATAGTTTCTTAAGATCAAGGTACATCTTATCAGCTCCGGGATGAATAGAGTATTTGGACTTATGCGATTCGTGCATAATCAACTCTCGTATCCCACCATAGAGTGGTACCCAGCTTCTATCCTTGAAGCACAATATTCCGTCTGATCTCTTTACAAAGCCGTTTGCGTTCTCTGGCATACCATAGAGTTTTTCACTTGGTCGATTTTCTTCTTTGAGTGCCTCAATCTGAGCTGTGAGGACTTTTGATGGGAGTGGTGAACTAATCGTCATTCCTAATGATCTGACTCTCAAGGGTTTGAGTCGTTCTTTCCGGCTAAGAGCATCTGCCACAACATTGGCTTTTCCCGGGTGATAACGAATTTCGCAGTCGTAATCACTGAGTAATTCTAACCATCTACGTTGCCTCATATTCAACTCTTTTTGGTCTAGGATATATTGCAGGCTTTTGTGGTCTGTAAACACTATACACTTAGTGCCGTACAGGTAATGTTGCCATATCCTAAGAACGAACACAACTGCTCCTAGTTCTAAATCATGGGTTGTGTAGTTCTTTTCATGCATCTTGAGTTGACGTGATGCATAAGCAATCACTTTCTGTCTTTGCATCAAAACAATGCCTAAACCTTTATGCGAAGCGTCGCAGTATACGACAAAGTCATCGCTTCCTTCTGGTAAGGCCCATATGGGTGCACTACACAACTTTTCTTTGAGCGTCTGGAATGCTTCTTATTCGTCTTTACCCCAAACGTACTTCACGTTTTTCTGAGTTAGGGTGGTTAAGGGTTTGGCTATTTTGGAGAATCCTTCAATAAATCTCTGGTAATAACTGGCAAGTCCTAAAAATTGGCGGATTTCAGTTGGCGTTGTTGGCGTCGCCCAATCCTTAATGGACTCAATCTTTGCAGGATCCACGTGAATACCCTGGCTGTCAATCACGTGACCGAGAAATTGTACAGTGGAAATCCAGAATTCGCACTTTGAAAATTTTGCATACAATTCCTCCTTCTTGAGCAATTCCAGAATCATCTTGAGATGTTGTTCATGTTCTTCCTTGTTCTTGGAGTAGATCAGGATGTCGTCTATGAACACAATTACAAACTTATCCAAATATGGTTTACACACCCGGTTCATAAGGTCCATGAATACTGCCTGTGCGTTCGTCAAACCAAATGGCATAACCTGAAACTCATAGTGCCCTTAACAGGTTCTGAATGCGGTCTTTTGGATGTCCTCTTCTCGGACTCGAAGTTGGTGGTATCCAGATCGAAGATCGATCTTTGAATACACACTAGAACCTTGTAGTTGATCAAATAGATCATCGATTCTGGGAAGTGGGTATCGTTCTTTATCGTCAACTTGTTCAATTCTCTGTAGTCGATGCACATCCGAAAGGATCCGTCTTTCTTCTTTACAAACAGAGCAGGAGCTCCACAGGGTGAGGAACTAGGCCTGATGAAACCTTTTTCTGAGAGTTCTTGGAGCTGTTCCGACAATTCTTTCATCTCAGAAAGAGCTAATCGGTATGGTGCTCGTGCTACGGGTACAACACCTGGAATTAATTCAATCTGAAACTCAAGTTGCCTCACTAGTGGAAGTCCCGGCTAGTCTTCGGGAAAGACTTCAGGAAAGTCACATACGACTGGTACGTCTTCTAGTCATTTTTCTTTAGTTTCCTTCTTTATCTTTTCAACTTGGGCTACAAAGAGGAGACATCCTTCCTCAATGTACTTCTGAGCTTTGGTGCAAGATATGAAGTTCAATTGAGATGGATTTCTGTGGTCGCTCCTATCTCCTAAAACTTCCAATACTTTGTTACCATATGGTATACGAACAATCTTCTCATCGCAGATGATTACGGCATGGTGTCTGGACAACCAGTCCATTCCAATAATAACGTCGAAACTACCAAGTCCGACTGGCATAAGATCTATGTTGAACGGATGGTTCAACAGGTTCAGTGTACAACCTCGAATTATAGTGTCTACTCTTTCCACGTAACCATTAGCTAATTATACGTCATAACCAATGTCTAAGGCGGTAGGGATGTTATCTAGCAACTGACTAAATGTTTTTGATATGAAACTCTTATCTGCTCCGGTATCAAATAAAATAGATGCATGGCGGTTGTTTAGAAGAAACGTACCCGTAACAACGTTCGGGTCCTCTGGTGCTTCTCTTCCTCCAACCACATACACTATTCCTCGAGCATTCCCTGGATTACCTTGGTTTCCTCCAGTAGCTTGATTCATATTGTTGACCTGGTTTCTCTGTTTCTTGCACTCGTTCTTGAAGTGCCCTTTTTCTTCACAACCAAAGCAGGTAATGGAAAATTTTTCCTTAATGATAGGAGCTCTTTGATTAGTCACTTGTGCCTTTTGAGCAGTAGCAATAGTTGGTGATCTGCAATTCCTGGTCATATGGCCGACCCTGTGACAATTTCCACAGTTGTGATGGAGTTTACAACGGTTGCACAGAGGAGATTTTCCAGCATAGACCTTCTGATCATTGGGTCCAGCAGAATAGACCTTAGCGACTTCCTGTCGTTTGTTTGGTTGATGGTTGGCTCTAGAGTTGTCTTCCCATTTTCTTTTGTTATCTCCCCTTTTTCTGCCATATCTTGAATCACCTGATCCATCAAGTTCTGAGAGATGGAGATGGCGTCATGCAAGTTACTAGGTTTTGCAGCCAATACATTCCCTCTGATGTTCAAGGGTAATCCTCCGATAAAACGTTCTATCATCCTCGCCTCAGTGGCGACTAACTCGGGACATAACAATGTGAAGAGTGCATAAGATACAGTACTTGGCCCAGCAGATAATAGTTTAAAAATGATCCACAAAAATAAGCATGTTTCTCACCCCAAATAGTTCAAAAGAGTGAATTAAAAGTATTAGTGGGGCTATGACTCACCTTGAGTAATATCAGCAAAGTGAAATATGAAAGTAAGCAAGTTAGTGGCATATTTAATTGTTAAAAACAGACCTGATTTTTTTAAACTATTAATACGATGTATCCAGTTTACTGAATACGGCGTATCGATCATCTGATACAACAGCAAAAATTATTTTTTTTTTTATTGTTTGTTTATTTTGTCTACTCTTGGTCTTCTTGGTTGTTTTGTTTTTCAGGAAATCATGGTGATCGAGAAAAAATTAAAGACATGACCATGGAAGAACTTATCCAATATGAATCCGACATGGCAATTGAGAATGGTCGGGTCTATGATTGGAGATATGCAAGATACGGGGAAGAAAAGTGGTACCTTAATGATAATACTGACTATACATGGTTCAAAGAGGAGGAATACCCTGCTATCGTATATAATAGCGTGTCAAATTTGGGTGCTAAAAACAAGGAACATGGAGATTATCCATACCTTAACGAAAAGGATTTTAACGAATATCATGATGGGTATCCCCATTATAATTTATATGGTTACGATAACGCACCTCAGTTTTACCAATACTCACCCTACCCACCAAAACCACCAAGGCAAGTGATGGAAGACACAAGTTATCGAGAGGCACTCAATGTGTAATTATTTCCGAGGAAACACAAGTGAAGTATGTGTAACCCGGTTCATTATCCCCGATGAAGGATGAATGGAATTTCAATTCGGTTTGTGATCGTGTGGAATGAATAGTGAAATTATAGAGATTTTGAGTTTTAAACTAAATTAATCTAATTAAATGATTAAAAATACTAAACCTATTTAGAAAAATATGAAACTTTGCTGGAAAATACTTTAAGGCACACTAAAGCTAGGAAAAATAAAATGACAGCCTCAGCTTAATGGAATAAGCTGATGATAAGAAAATGGTCAAATAAGCTAATGGAATAGAAACCGTGTTAAAAGATTTAAACAAGAGAGGTATAACACAATAGCCCCAATGGCAGTGTTGGCTAAGGAGCGTGTGTGTAAGGCTTGAATAGGCAAGAGACCAAGGTTCGAATCTGGTTCCTGACCTTTTTGCTAACTATTTATTATTTTTTTTGTTTTTCTTTCTACAAACTTAATTAGCACATGATTATAAGCACTTCCTATAACTATACTTATTTCTGAAAGCTTGAAATAAGCTCAGAATAAGCCAGGGAAAACAGATCAGTTAGCTAAAAGGTAGAACATGCAAAGGGAAATAGCAAAAGACTGTTTAAGCTATGTTTTGAACTGAATTACAAACTGAATAAGCTAACAGATTAAAAGTGAATCACAACAACTGCATAAGCCACAGAATAAGCTACACTAAAAGTAAATAAGCACAAAGGCTTAAGAACCACGAGGTTCTGTGGTGCAGGGCACCTGATGAACTCAAATAAGTACATTTTATTACTATCATTTATCCTATTAATTTGACTTGTTTTATTATATTATGTATGAGGATTGATACTTAATCGTTCACTTTTGTAATTCTCAGTTGAAAACAAGCATTTGGTGAAACTTGGCGATTTTGGACTAATTATGGGGCAAAACATGCAAGAAGTTAAGAGTCTACTGAAATGGACAAGATCAAGACTAATCTGCTCCAGATGCGCCGCATCTTGCTTACCACATACGGCGCATCACTATCAAGATCTCACCAGATACGATCCAAGATACAAGAGGACATGCGCCGCATCCAAAGATAAAGATACGCCGCATCTTCTGGCGGTGTACGAATATTCCTGAATATTATAATCTTGGACCCCACGCGAAGTTAAGTAAATGCGCCGCATCTACTTGCTAGATGCGCCGCATCTTACCCTCAGACAGAAACTATAAATACCCCAAGACCAGACGAATTCGAGAGGCATATATTATATACGAAGACCGAAGTACAGAAACCTAGGACTAATTCAGTCGAATAGCGAGCACAAGACACACTCAAATCGAAGATACAAGAGCTGTAAGAAGGTGCTGCATGTGTTTAATTCATTAAGTAGTTTTGTTTTATTGTGTTAGTAAACTTTAATTCATCAAGATTGGTGGCTTGTGTAATGTGACAACGGAAAGATTGCACTCCCTTAAAACTGCTTTCTCATTAATTAAAGTTTATATGTTGATGTCTTTGGTGACTTTTATTAGTGCATTGATAACCTCTGTGTCTAGCTGAGCGTTGATCGGGTCGCCATGCCTCTGCCCTCGCCTGTTTATTAGATCGCCTATGCATTCTATGGTCTGTAGAAAAGTAGGAGAAAGATAAATAGGATAGTCATAAGTAATCATTAAGGGTTTACTCGCCGATAAGATTAGAACCAACGAGAAAGGACTTAATCTCGGTGCGTTGCATCGAACTATACACTTCATATAACACTAGCAATAAAACAAGTGACAAACTACTTATCATAAGGACAGCCCTCTTATTGTCTCAAGTATTTATCTGTGTACGTGTGTGCTATTCGCTGATTCGTGCCTATTGGTTTTGTTTATTATTTAATTGCAACCAAATCGTGCCAGTCTCTCAGGCTGAACCCCCTTGCGTTAGATTAGGTTGTATAGCTAACTTAATATATTAAAATACTGATTAGAATAACTAGATAATACGTTCCACTCTTAGTGATCGACACTCTACTTACCATTATATTCATACTGACCGGGTACACTGCTCGTTAAGTGTGTGTGTTATTGATAAGTCGGCTAAATATAAATTTAAAACTTGAGTAGGCATTAATACTGCTAAACCGCAACGACACATCGCACGCATCAGCACCTCAGTCCCAAAAGGCAATATATAGGGCTAAAAAATAAGCACTTCCTATTAAGCTATGATCTCTAACTCAGAAGGTTGCTCAAGCTCATATACCTATCGGCTCAGAAACCAAATACTAGACCAAGCAAGAGCTTATAAACTAGCATTAAGGGTGACTGATAAGAACAGATATATCAAATATGCAGACTTTTAAAACAGACTAAGAACTACCAATTTGCAGCCCTAAATTAATCCAAGTAGAAGGTTTAAAACATGAACACAAGCTGAAACAGATGAAATTCACCCTATAAGCTACTTGTGCAAGGAGTATTAGAAGCTTATATGTGACAAGGAAGTACTAAAAGAGCTTTTGAAAAATGGTGCAGACTGAGTATGGGTTGAGTGTAGAGCAGACATGAGTTAACTAGGGCAACTTTGAGCTTATTTAAGAGCTTTTAAACATTAAATAAGTCTACTGAAAACTCAAGCATATAAATATCTAGTACCAAAGAACATGTAAAATAGCAACCAAGCAATTTAGAGCTTATTGAGGGCTTGTGAGGAACCTGGGAAGGTCTATGCAGACTGCTGATGGGCTGTCTTGTGCAGCAGTTGAGAGAAAAAGGGATCAAAGTCCTCTTAGGCTGAAAGAGTTATGATCAGTACTTGACAAGCTCCCTTCAATGACCTGTTAGAACACAAAAGATGCAATAGAAAAGGTATTTTTGACTTATTACCCAAAATAAGCTACTGAGGTGGTTATGAGCCTAGAGATTCTAGAAAATCAACTAACTATTACAATACTACTTAAATGAGCTCTAAATTCCTAGATAGCAGCCAAAATGAGTTAAATAGGACTAATCAAAGATGGGGGAATGGCACATGAACAATGGGTGCAAGTTATTACCCGTTTTAACCCATTGACCCAAACAGTCCTTAAGGGACTGTCTTATGATTTTTAAACTAAGCAGACCAGAACAAAGCTTGGTTTTCTAAGGACTAATGATCTACCAACTATATTAAGACTGAAATAACAAAAAGCACTCACAATTTAGTCCTAAAATAAGCTGAATAAGCAGTTTGACCGTATGTTGACTTTTTTTGAATTTTTGAAACTAATATGGTTTTACTCTAATATAAACTTACAAAAAGCTATAGAGAGCTTTTATAAGCTTATAGGAATGGTGAGGAACACTGGTGAACTTGTTTAACAATAACTTAGCTTAATTCAAATTAAGTGATAAACTTGAATTTTCATTAAGATTCAAATTGAGTACAATACTGCTAAAATTAGAACA
This sequence comes from Artemisia tridentata subsp. tridentata, assembly GCA_021014915.2. Classification (NCBI taxonomy): domain Eukaryota; kingdom Viridiplantae; phylum Streptophyta; class Magnoliopsida; order Asterales; family Asteraceae; genus Artemisia; species Artemisia tridentata. The sequence goes on along the minus strand of CP139506.1, from coordinate 28,110,139 downwards.
AGTACACTAAAAACAACTTGAATTAAACACTGGAACTTTTAGAATTACAAGGGCTACTTGATTACTACTAATTCGACTATAACTACTTAACTAACTACCCAATTGGCTTACAGAATGCCCTATTTATACTAAAAAGATCTTGGGTTCTTCAATACAATCTTCTCTGATCACTTTCCAACCGTTGGTTTGGCTCCAATTTATCTCAGCTGTTGAATTCAGTTTTGGTGAGAAACACTGGGTTATGGGTTTAACAGCTTTTTCTTGGGCGAGGGTACATGTGGGATGTAGGGATAGCATGGGTGATGATGGGGAAGTGGGAAAGTATGGGTGATGTCTGGTGTGAGTTAATGTCAGAGGGTGGAGGATTTGAGGTTGAAGATAAACAGTGATGTCTATCTAAAACCCGCCTTTTTTCTATTACTGCTTGTATGGTTTGACCGTTTGTTTGACCCAGTCTTATTAATAAAACTAGTGTGGGCTTTGGAGTTGGGCTGGGAAATGGGGATTGGGTTTAAGCTAAGTTTGAGTTGGTGTAGTAGTAGGATTAGAATTTGAAACTTGATTTTTAGTTTAAGGACAACTTTTGCAAACTTTGTAAATTCAGGGATCATTTGTGCAAATTCTGAAAAATATCTCCAAGGACCAATCTTGACCTTTTGATATTCCTGAGAGTTGACTTTGACAATTTGAGCAAAAATGTGAACCAAACTCGTAAATTTCTTCCCGGGCTTCGCCTTTTGACGATTTTCCAATCTCGTGCTTGGTTTTGTCCATTTTATCATCTTTTTTGTCCGTTTTTCACATATTCGTACCTGCACATGCATAAACACAAAAACACAATATATTTGGTATCTTTGGTTTGTTTTTGGTCTATTTGGTCCGTTTTATTAGGTAAAAGATATGTATATTTTGACACATATCAAAATCCCCCAGACTAAGATATTGTCGTGTCCTCACGCAATGTTATCAACTCACGCTTTTGAAACCAAAAATTTCCAACCTCTTTTTACTAACTTTGAAAAGTAGCAAAATATTCAAAAGGGGTTAAAGAAATCAAAAGTTCTAAAAACGCCCCGTTTTTCCTTTTTATTCACACTTACACTATTTTTATACTTTTCTCTTTTTCTTGTGACGGGATGTTGACTTTCATTATTTCACAATAACTTTTAGGATCACGAAGTAGGAAACACAACTCATAAAGAAGTGACCATACGGATAAAATTCATCGTCCCTGATTTTTCACAAGCCCCCAAACTAAGCTTAAAAACGAAATCATTGTTAAATACGAGTTAAGATGCTAATGCTACTCATGAATGCAATTTGTAAACTTTTCACTCCCCAATTATTCTATACGTTTGGTACGTGTGCTAATTTTCAAAAGTTTTTATCAAAGAAATCGACATTATTATGGTTATTACTTGTTTAAGTCAAATATTAATTCACCGGGAATCTTGAAATCTAAGGATCAAAAGGGCCTTTTTCATGTAACGGCTTTCTTCTCGGCGCATCCCAAACCAGTTGGTTTTAGGTGACCAGGCTTTTGACACCTCACGGAGAATAGTTCCGGAATCAGCGGAATTTCGATTTCAAAGATTTACAGGATTCCCGATAAGTTAATATTTGTAACACCCCAACCCGACAAGGGTAAAGATATCACAAAAATAGTTTCATATCATATCAAAACAAAGCATACATTTACAGTAATACAAGAATCTCAAAGGTTATAAATGAAATACTAAAATTACAAGGTTACAAATGCGAATACAAATTCTAAAAATATAATATCTTCTAATCAACTCTAATCCAGAATAACTATCAAGTCTTCTAAATCCAAGGTACTCTCCACTCATTCCCAGCTCCCTACTAAACCTACCGCAGGAAAAGAAATGCGGCTGAGCTTAAAAAGCCCAGTGAACAGATATATATAAACGGAAACGAAAGCAAAAGGAAACGAACATATATGGTATAGTGCAATGGAATAACATAAGGTATAGACAAAGGTACAAAGTAAGAAAGGGAAAAGGGAAGGTCAGTAATCCACCACGAGCCCGAACACAAATCAAATATAGTAACCATGTCTTCATAATCATATAGAGGGGAGACCTCTCAGATAATCAGATAATATGAGGGGTGTCCTCATTCTTCAAATGGAGTAGCTAACTCCCGAACTTGTGAAAGACGTGGATTGCACCCAGCATCAGTCACCGAACAATATATAATATCAAATCATGTTAAGTCCACGAACACGGACACGAACCTAGGATGCATCCATACGCCCCCCGAACAATATACTGGCCATAATAAATGTAGTGTGCACATAATAATCAAAATGGGGACGGTGTGTAACATCACTCGAACACACTGGAGTCATGCCATTGGTGCATCAATGACACGGCCATGTTACCTTCATGGCTAGGAAACGAACTTGGCTCGGGTATCAAACTGTAGGGTCAAAGGTCAAAGGTCCGAACTATAGCAAAGGTTCAAATAGTCTAAGTCATCGAACAATAGTCAAAGTCCAAATATCAAAGGTTCATGGCAAAGGGTTCATATCCAATATCAAAGTCAAACGAATCCAAACGAACCGATCAAAGGTTCATAATCAAATGGTTCATTTAAAGAAATCTTTATCAAATGGTTTTCATCAAAAATGATCTTTATTAACTATTTTCACAAAAGTAGTCTTTAAAAGTAATTTTCATAAAAGTTTAGTAAGATTCCAAATAAAAGTGGTATCGCATATTTCATAAACATCATTTTAAAATAAGTTTTCCTCAAAGCATTTCCATGATATAATTAAAAAGGTTTTCACATCTAGTTACCAAAATCAAATGAACCTTCGAAGCATCAAGTGATACGAATACTAATATCCCAAGGTAATGAACGAATATCAAACGGATCATTATAGAGGCTCAAAGCAAAAAGGGTCATATCGAACATCAAAGTCAAAATGAATCAAACAAACGAACCAAAGTGTAGGGGAACATAGCAATGGCTTAGGGAATCTTAAAATGAATCAAGATAAATGAGTCATGAGAGGAGAAAACACCCTTACTGAAAAAGGGTAAAATATCTGTACCTTATACCGCAAATGCAAACATATCTAAAGATCGGAAACAACTCCATCTCCAGCGAATCTACACGCATACATGGTCGTCTTAATATTAATATCATCTTCAAATCAGATTTCTCATTTTAGTCGGCTTTCCACTTTTAGTAACTTTCCATTTATAGCAGGTTTCCAAAATTAGTAAGTTTTCATTTTTAGAAAGTTTCCTTATTTAGCAAATTTCCATAATTAAACAAATTCCACAAAGTAATTAGATTAAGTCATTAATTAAGCCTCATTATGGAAATAGGGTACATTTTAGCAAGTTACAAAAGTTTAGGGTTAATTATAACAAGTTTCCATAGCTTAGGGTTTTAAATGTAAATATTCCAAAGTTAAAGGTTTAACATGAAAATATCACAAGTTACTCATTTTAAATCATATGCCATCCAGAATTACACTTTTAACCCTGTAGGTTTCACAATTTACAATTTACACCCTTTAATTACTTTAATTTCAAATTAATCCTTATAATATCCATAATTTCACATTAAGCCATCAATTGTCCAAATTTACACATTATACCCCTGATATTAATGGTGGTATGAAATAACCCTCAATTTACCAAATTTACAAAACGAGTCCCTCAATTTTAATTAATTACAATCGATTTAACAACAATTACATATATTACCATTTAAACCTTTTAATTACAAAATTAACATGTAATACCCCTATATCATAATTTTTATGAGTTACCCCTGGTCCAAAACACATTACAAAAATAACCCCAAGTTTGGAAAATTACAAAACACACCCAAAATATTTTAAAACCCAATCGGTAAAACTAAAAAAACGCATAAACCCTAAATAAAAAATTATCCAATCATTACCAATCATCAAAACATCATTAAAACATCATCATTACTTCAGATCCAATCCCAAAACCCTAACCTTAATTTATTCGACCCATCTTTTATTTTTAAAACCCTTTTTCTTATAAAATCCGATTCCAAAATAATTCGCCCAAGGTTCTCTATGCTTCGATAATTTCAAATAGTATTTTTCTGGTGTTATATGACATGTATAAGATTGAATAAAAGTATATACAAAGCCTCAAAAATTTGCATAGCCGATTTAGGGTTTACTATACGTTTTAGGGTTTATGCTTCGTTAAATTCCAAACCACCTAAAAAGCTTGCATGGATCGAATATACTATTTTATATAGATCGTATATGATGTAAAAAAGTTCAAAAAAATACCAGATAGTGCTTAGATAAATCGAATGAGCTGTGGGAAGTTTGTACCTTTCGGCAAGATGAAAACGAGCAAGAAATTCAAGAACAATCGAACCAAGCTTCTAACAATCGAACTCCTATTTTTCTAGCCTTCTTTGCACTTGAGAGAAGCCACAAAAATTATGTTCCAGCCTCCAGAAAAATCGTGTGATCGAATGAGATTTTTGTTTGTTAATCGGTTTTATTTTCTGATTAATAAAAGGATAATTGGTAAAACCGTGTATATATTTTAGGAGGGGGCATGGATTTTCGGCCCAAGATTGATTTGGGAAGATAATTTCTGATTTGCCAATATTTCCTTTTATTTGAATGTTTATCTTCTATTTATTTGATTTAAATAGAATTAATAATATTAATAATACATAAATAATATGATTCGGCCCCTATATATAATTTTGTGTGTGACCATAATTTTTTTGGACTTAGTAAATGTTAAAATGTAGTAATAAAAATTACTTGGCTTCATATCTTGCTCATTTCCAAAGGTTTGGGATTAATTTGGTACTTTATACACTTATAAATCAAAATTTAAATTTACAAGGGCAATTTGGTCTTTTTGTATGTTTTAGATTTTTGGGTATTACAATATTAAATACTTAAAAAGATAATAACCAACGATCATTTGGAGATTAGAGACGCAAAGATGAGATCACTCCATGTAGCGATTTTCTTCTCAGCTTGTCCTTTTAGCAAAGCTTAGGAGGCTAGGTTTTTACACCCTTGAGAATAGTATCGGAGCTTTCGGGGTCTTTTGAAGTCAACAATCTACCAAATTCCCATTAAACTTTTAACACAAAATTGACGAATACTAGTTCAACTTCCGATTAAAATTTAAGAAAAAACAAGCTTTATACATTTATTCATAGCAACATTTTTTTCACATAACACATATTTTTCATTTTTTTCCATTTTTCACTTCTTTTTTTTCATCATTTTTTTTTAACAACACATATATACACTTGCATCATACTTGTGATTTTACTCACTTGCTTTTGCAACATTATTCTGGTTTTACGAAAGTATGCTTGTTCGAAAATTTAAATAAAAAGTTGAACTCGTACTCTATATCAACGCTGTATAAAAATTTGTAATAAAACGATTTCTAAGTTTAAAAATTTAAAAACGGCACAAATTTAGCTTATGGGAGGAAAAACTACAAATTACACTGATGAGCCTTTAAGATAACCAACTAATCCTTGCTTAGCATCACAACTTATAATTAACTCTATCATTTCTCGTTCTTCACAAATTTAAAATCTTTAATAAAAAGATCCGCGAATGCTTAGTCAAAATGGTTAAGGGAACAAGCTAGAGCTCAACACGCCCGGTCAAGTCAAAATATTATTCCTACTCTAACCAACGGAAAGTCAACAATGTGTCAAAACACTTATGATATTTTTGCAAAATTTTTTAAATTTTCTTATTTTTTGGATTTTTGGTGGAAAAACAGGGTTGCGAGGGTAAACGACACAATGCATGGTAATATCAAATCGAAAGATCACCCCCCCTAGACTAAAACGAAACATTGTCCCCAATGTTTTAAAGGTAAGGGTCATTCTACATAAATCTAAGGCCGTTTATGAATTATGCCAAATAAATAACGTTAGTCGCAATGTTTTAAAAACCGGACCGGACCGGCCGGTTTGACCCGTGTCCGGCTGGTCGGCCGGTTTTTTAAACCCCGGTTTTTAAGAGGTCCCGTTCAATGGTTTGAATCGGCCGGTTTTGGCCGGTTTTTCCGGTTCGACCGGTCCTGTTCAACCGGTTTTAATTTTTTATTTTTTTTTGAATTTTTTTTTATAATTTTTATGATGATGTGTATACTTTAATTTTTTTTTGAACAATAAAACACATTATTTCTTTAGATTATAACTATTTTGTATTATTTTTGAATGGGTTGTAACAGGTTTAGTAGCATTTAAAAAATAAAATAAATACTAAACTGTTGAACCGGCCGGTTCAACCGGCTCGACCGGTGTCCGGCTGACTGACCGGTTCGATGAAAAATCTGGTTTTTAAAACATTGGTTAGTCGATAAGATAAAGGATACCGGACTTCTTATACACAAAACCATGAACACGAGATTATTCACACGTTGGGACATCCTGCACACAACAGAGACAAAACACAAGAACTGGAAGAGATAGAACTCTTCACGTCACCCTTATTAGCACACAGATAAGCATGGGTTGCCTCCCACGAAGCGCTTGTTTATGATCGAGTCGTTAGCTTGACTCGTCCCGAATTCATTGGTTCATGGGGAAAGTTTGGAGATCCGGGATAACCATGGGTAGCATGTCCCCTCCAAAGTAGTGCTTCAACCTATGACCGTTCACCTTGAAATTTGGTCCATTGTTATGAGATAACTCAATGGCACCATAGGGAAATACTTTAGCAACGGTGAAGGGTCCAGTCCAACGGGTTTTAAGTTTACCCGAGAACAGCTTCAATCTAGAGTTGAAAAGAAGGACTCGGTCACCAACGTTGAAAACGCGGTTCTTAATTTTTGAGTCATGAATCTTCTTCGTCTTCTCTTTATAAATCAAAGGTTTCTCGTATGCTTGATCACGAAGTTCATTTAATTCGTTCAGCTGAACTTTGCGGTGATCACTCGCGGACTGAAGGTTGAAGTTGGCATGTTTCAAGGCCCAATAGGCTTTGTGCTCGAGCTCGATTGGTAGATGACACGCCTTTCCATATACCAGCTTATATGGAGTACACCCGATGGGTGTCTTGTAAGCTGTACAAAAGGCCCAGAGACCATCATCTAATTTGTCTGACCAGGAGGCACGGTTTTCTCCTACTGTCCTTTCCAAGATCCTTTTTAAACCTCGATTTGAAACTTCCACCTGCCCACTTGTTTGTGGGTGATAAGCGGTAGAAAGACGGTGAGTTACACCATACTTCAGCATGACCTTTGCAAATTGGTCATTACAGAAGTGTGTACCGCGATCACTTATTATGGCACGTGGAGTTCCAAACCGGGAGAAAAGATTCTTCAAAAATTTTACAACTACTCGGGCATCATTGGTGGGGAGTGCTTTCGCCTCAACCCATTTTGACAAATAGTCGACAGCCACGAGTATGTACTTGTTCCCTCGTGAAGACGGGAACGGCCCCATAAAATCGATGCCCCACGCGTTAAAGATCTCGCAGACTTGAATTGCATTTTGAGGCATTTCATTCCTTTGCGAGATGTTTCCTTGACGTTGGCAAGAGTCACATGACTTTACCAAGTCATGGGCATCACGGTAAATAGTCGGCCAATAGAAACCGGAATCAAAGACTTTTTTAGCGGTGTAGTTGGCACCATGATGTCCCCCCGTGGGTCCATTATGGCAAGCCTTAAGAATGTCCATGGCTTCCTGCCCATGAACACACCGCCGGATGACTTGATCCACACACACTTTAACCAGAAAGGGGTCATCCCAAAAGTAATGCTTCACATCCTTGAAGAATTTATTCTTTTGTTGGGATGACATCCCTTTAACCACAAAGTTACCCGCATGGTAATTTGAAAAATCCGCAAACCATGGGGCACTCGAATCACCACGAAAAGATATCACATTAAGTGTCTCGAGAGGAAATGTTTCATTAATTTCCTTTTTCTCGAGCTCACTTTGGTGAGGATTCTCTAATCGGGATAAATGATCAGCAGCTAGGTTCTTGGCTCCTTTTTTATCACGGATAATGATATCAAATTCTTGCAGGAGGAGAACCCATCGAAGCAATCTCGGCTTTGCATCTTGTTTTGCAAAGAGGTATTTCAGAGCCGAGTGATCCGTATACACTATGCTTTTTGATAAGACCAGATAAGGTCGGAATTTCTCAAAAGCATAGATAACGGCTAATAACTCTTTCTCAGTAGTGGTATAGTGAGATTGAGCATCATTTATTGTCTTACTTGCATAGTGTATCCGCTGAAAGTACTTAGACTTACGTTGCCCCAGGACTGCCCCAATAGCATAATCACTAGCATCACACATTAATTCAAAGGGCAAGTCCCAATCGGGGGAAAGTAATATCGGTGCCTCCGTTAACTTCTTTTTAAAAATTCCGAATGCTTCGATGCATTCGGGAGAGAAGAAGAACGGAGCTTCTTTTTCAAGAAGATGTGTCAGAGGCCGGGCGATTTTAGAAAAATCTTGAATAAATCGACGGTAGAAACCGGCATGACCAAGGAAACTTCTAATTCCTTTGACGGTTGTGGGATGAGGTAGCTTTGCGATTACATTGACTTTAGCTCGATCGACCTCAATCCCGGCATTGGAAATCTTGTGGCCGAGGACAATGCCCTCTTTGACCATGAAATGGCACTTCTCCCAATTTAGCACAAGATTGGTGTCTTCACACCGTTTAAGCATTTTGTCTAAATGGGAGAGGCAAGATGAGAAGGAATTTCCGTAGACCGAAAAATCATCCATAAAAACCTCCATTGTCTACTCGATCATATCATGGAATATTGCCATCATACATCGTTGCAACGTGCCAGGAGCATTACACAAGCCAAAAGGCATGCGTCGATAGGCAAATGTTCCGTATGGGCATGTGAAGGTGGTCTTTTCCTGATCTGGCGGATCAATTGGTATTTGAAAATACCCAGAAAAGCCATCGAGAAAACAATAGAATTCATTCCCCGCTAAACGCTCAAGCATTTGGTGCATAAAGGGAAGCGGGAAATGGTCTTTACGAGTAGCATCATTCAGTTTACGATAGTCAATACACACTCTCCATCCAGTGACAAGACGTGTGGGAATTAACTCATTCTCTTCATTCGTAACAACAGTCATTCCACCTTTTTTCGGAACACAATGGATCGGGCTAACCCATGAACTATCCGAGATTGGATAAATCATCCCTGCATCAAGGAGTTTAAGAACTTCCTTTTTTATGACATCATGTATCTTTGGGTTAACCCGTCGTTGTTGTTGGACGGATGGCTTAAAATCATCTTCGAGCAAGATCTTGTGGGTACAAAATTGAGGGTCTATGCCCTTTATGTCGGAGATTCGCCAAGCAATAGCACTTTTATGCTTCTTAAGCATGTCTAAGAGTTGGGACTTCTCCTCATCTTTAAGGTCTTTAGAGATAATGACGGGAAATTTGTCGGTATCTTCTAAGAACGCATATTCGAGATGAGGAGGTAAATCCTTGAGCTCAAGGTCAGGAGGATTCTCAGTAGACGACTTGATTTCTTTGATTTCTTCTTTATGAAGTTCTTTTGGAGGGAGAGATGTTGGATCATCATTCAACAATTTCTCAAGGAGAAGAATGTCTCCCTTCGGATCAAAGTTGGTGTCATCAATTTCAGGGGAAATTGATCCATCTTTGAGACAAGCATCGATCTCTTCCAAAATGAAGTCACTTCCCTCAAACGGAGTGAGGGAAGGGGAAGAGTCGGAAATGGTCGGTTGAGAACACGGAGTGGGATTGCCACTCAAAGTGTTGTCCGAAAAACCAAGAACTTCTTGAGAATACTCCTCCGAAGCAACATCAATAACATCAATTCGATTAACCAAATTAGAGTCCTGATTGGAGGAGTATTTGAAAGTTCGATCAAGGTTGAAGATCACGGCTTCATGTTGGGTCCATCAGTACCCAAGAGTCATTAAAACAGGATTTGGAAACAAATTAACTAAGTGTTTATTAAACCGAGAACAATTCAAGTCACTGAGAGAACAACCTCTCAGTGAGTCATCTTCAGGATGCTTAAGGCGATTTCAAAGAAGACTCACTGCTCAGGAAGGCGGTACTCCCTGAGTAGGACTTAAGCCGAAGAAGAAGATGATGGTTCAGTGAGTATTGGACAAGAACTCACTGAACCCCAGTCTCCTCAACGACAATAAGTGATTGAAGACTGAGGAACCAATGCCTAAAGTAAAGGCGGAAGTATTTGAGAAGATAAGAGTGTCAGACCAAACACTCTTATCTTGTCAGATACCAACCTTCCCTATTGTGGCTAAATGTCATGGAGTGTCAGCCAACAACTCCCAAAGTCTTCTTAGCCCATTCCTATTGGTTCTTGGAAATGACAATTACTGTTTGTAATTGTCAGACACGCTACCTCAACAACTTGTATTATTTTAATCACTTATACTTAGATTACTTGTGTATAAATAGATCAGTTGGGAGAGAAGTTGAGTGTGCTTTGTATATTGAAAGCTTAGACTTTTGCAAAGTAACTTCTCTCCTACAAAGAGTATACAACTCACTGAGATAGCTCAGTGGGTATATTGTTACCACTCAAGCAAAGCTTGAGTTTCGATAGGAGACACCAACCCTTGTCTATTCAATCCCAAGTGTTTGTTCCGCAAAACACTTGGGTAATAGATTCTTGGATTCATTTCTAATAAGAATTTAAACGTTGAAAAATACCTTGTGTTTTATATTCACGTCTTATAACTGTTAGAAATAATCTTCTCATTGATCTCAGTCATAAGCACACTTAGACTAACTTAATAGTACTTCTCAGTGTGCTAAGGGAACAACAAGTGGTATCAGAGCCTCTGGTTTATAAAACCTTTCAAAACCCAGAGTGCTCAAGGTTTTTAAAACCAAGATCCTACTATGACTGATACCAATGTACCCCAGTTAGTCGACAAAAAGGGTGGCAGCTATTCTGCTGTTGCACCCAGACTTGAGGCTGGTAAATTTAGCAAATGGAAAAAACGAATGATTTGCTATTTAACTGGGATGGAACCTTACTACATCTCTTGTATCAAGGATGGACCATTTGTCCCTAAGACTGCTGCAGGGCTAAACAAGCCTGAAGCTCAATGGACCATTGATGAGAGGAGGGTGGTCAATCAGGACCAACGCCTGAAAAGCATCATTATATCTTGTCTTCCTGACGATATAATGGAATCAGTCATCAACTGTTCAACAGCCAAGAAAACTTGGGATGACTTGGTTAATAGCTTTGAGGGTCCCTCAGATACCAAGGAAAATAGGGTCATGGACCTTAAACTTGAGTATAATACTTTCAGGGCAAAGGACTCTGAAAGTCTCTCTCTCAGACTTACACCAGATACAAGACTTTGATAAACGAGCTATCAAATAATGATGTAATATTATCTAAGCATGAGACAAATGTTGGCTTTGTCAACAGTCTCCCTGAGAAGTGGTTGAACTTCTCACAAGGCCTAAGGAATGCTAATCACTTTCAGACCCTTGAGCTCCCTGAAATCTATGGGAAGTTTGTTGATGAGTGTCTAAATACTCATCATTTCTGTCACATTTAGACTGCAAAAATATTTAAAAACATGCAGATATGCTTCAAAATACAGAAAATATCATTTGATTGTGTTTTTATCTGTTTCATGTTCAAAAGGATTGAAAACAATTGAAAAATGAACAAAGTTTGCATAATGGGCAGTTTTAGTCCCTGAACTTTCACAAGTTGTCAAAATTAGTCCTTTAAAGTTCAAGTTTGCAAAATGGCAACTTAGGTCCCTAAAATTTCAAAAATGGCAAAACAAGTCCCCTGGTTTTCAAAAATGGAAAATTATCTTTTATGGTCCTTGTACTATTGAAATTTGGCATGAATGGCCCTTGTGGTAAACTTTGGAAAATTATCACTTCAGCCCCCTAAAAATCCAAAAGTTACACTAATGGTCCTTGGGCTTAAAACCCATACAAACCAAACCGGACCCTATTACAAACTTAACCCAACTTATTAAAACCCAATCCAATCCTAAAACTAAACAAAGCCCAACTCACTACTTAACCCAGCCCACACAACAAACCAACCCAACCCGACCCTTAGCTAACACCCAAAGTTTGAATTCGGTCAAACTCTTCTTCTTCAATACCACCATCCCGCCAAACCAATACCACCATCTCCACCGCCTTATCCCTGCAATACCACCACACCTCACCCTTCCACCTATCCCACTCTACCTAACAAACCAAAAGCAATTAATGCTTCTTCCCCACTTTCAAGATTATCAGAGATAGTGGATTTTTCCACTATCTCCTTTTTGGCGCCAAAAGTGTTTTCAACGATTGGGATTGATTCAAAGCTATCCAAGTGGTGGGATTTGCTCATGAAGGAGAGAGGAAGCTTCTGGGAGTACTATAAAAGGCAGTGAAGACACAGAGAGAAAGTTGTCAATATTTTTAGGCCAATCATAGAATCATAGTTTGTATGGTCATTTACTTAATCGTCTTTATTGTCTTTCTTAATTTCCTTGTCATTTAAAAGCTTTCAGTGTTTTATTACTCTTTGACAAATTGTAATAAACCTATTTACAGTACCCTTTTCAATCTATCTTTACAGTTTTCATTTATGCTTAATTCGTACTTTAATTTTCAAGTCATTTAAATACTGTCGATTATTGTTGTTTATTGGACTTCTTAGCTCACATAAGCTCAGAAGAGAGGGAAGTGTTTCGACCAGTTGAAAACCTTCATTGTGCCAATATGTCATTCACTTATTACGATGACGATGATGACGAGGATTCTATTGGGATAGATTATAAGGAGTCGTCAACTGCAATCACAACCGTCTTACCAACCAAAGAACCCGAGGACTCACTCATTATGGGGGATGAGCATCTTAGCACTATTCCTGAAAAGGAATCGGACCAATTCATAAAGTCTAGTAATGAGAACCTTGTTCCAATCCCAAGTGAGTCTGAGGAAATATCCGACAATGAAAGTGATTTGCAATTTTGTGGTGATTCTCTTGATTTTTCTGAGGTTACTTCCGGGATTTTCTCTAACCCTCTTTTTGAATTTAATGATGAGTATACTTCATGCAAAGTTAATCCTCTTTTCGATGGAGGGTTAGAGAACGTTGAGGACGAGGACTTTACACTTGATGAGCCGATTTTACCAATACCTCGCCCCGACGATTCTCATGACTCAGAAGGGGATGTACTTTTTCTTGAAAAATTGCTTAACAGTGATCCCCTTCCAGAAATTGAGTCATTTCACGTTGATCCTTCATCCCCTCGCCCTCCTGCTAAACCACCAGATGATGGAATTCTCTCTAATATTTTACCCACCAACCCACCCTTTCTATCTCTTTCGGGAGTGAGGATGATGATTATCTCACAATCGTTATTCAGATCTTTCTCCCTTTCTTCACCTATCCGGTGACTTCTCCTCTCCTTCACTCCTTCGGGAGTGAAGATACCATCTTTGACCCCGGCATCTCATTCATAATTTCTATTTAGAGCCGTGGGCAACTCATCGGAGTGGAACTTTCGTATGCTTCAATGTTTCTCCAAACATCTTGAACGAAAGTCCGATGGAGATTTTCTTTTCCACATGCTCCCCCAAGAACAAATGAATTCGGGGCGAGTCTAAGCTATACGACTCGAAAAAAAATAAGCGCTTCGTGGGAGGCAACCCATGCTTATCCTTCTATCTTCTTTTCTATTTTCTAATAAGTGACGTGAAGGGGTTCTCCTCTTCCATTTGTCGTGTTTCGTGGTTGTTTGTGTATGTCCAGGATTTGCCCGAATTATGAAGACTCTCGTGCTCGTGGTTTTGCTTCTCTCCACTCGAGTTTCATCATTCGTTGCTCATCCGATATCCTAAATCTTATCGTTTAACATTTATTTTTTGGCATAATTAATAAACGGCCTTAGATTTTGACCGGATCTAAACACACACGTTGTGTTGGGGATACTTTGAGTATATACTTGATAGCACGCGGAATTTACTACCAAGTACTTAGAAGAATATGAGTTTGTGTTTGGTGATTGATTAAGTAAAACAATAAGAACACACGATATCAACCAAACTATCACTTCAATATATCAAACGATTACAATGTGAAGGATATTAGATATTAGATGAATTCGATATGAATGATATATATCAAACCCTAATCTAAGGATCTCCTTTTATAATGTAAAGAGTTTTGTACACGTTAAACATCTAACCATATCATTCTATACTAATAAGATATTTACCATATCTTTTCTATAATTATCTTCACACGGTTTCACCTTGATCTCTTAAGCAGTCCTAACTGCTCTTCCATCAGCAGTCCTAACTGTTCTTCCATCAGCAGTCCTAACTGCTTAAGTTTAATTCCCAACAATCCTCCCCTAAACTTATGATTTAGATGCAAATCAATAAGTTTCTTGAATTAAACTTCTGATTTCGTTGATGGGGTGGATTCTTTCAAACACTTGACTTGAATCACGAAACACTTTGGGAATTATCTTCACGTATCATACTCTTTTGGTTAACTCCTCAAAAGTTACCAAAATTAATTTAATTCCATCAAGGAATTAATTCCTTATACCAACCCAAGAGTTAATTCTTCATATCAACCACGCATTGAATGTCATTAAACCTTCATTAACTCTATAAAAACTCACATATCCACACAAAATCTTCTTCAACACAAATCTTTAACTCTTCAATCACAATGAATTCTTCTCCACCAAACATCATAGAAATTTCATCTGACTCTTCTTCAGATTCCGAAGATTCAGGTTGGAACAACTATTTTCCACCAAATTATTCTTCAACTTCAAGAGTTAATCTTTCAAAGAAAAAGACTAAAATATCCTCATCTGAAGAAACTTCCTCAGATGAACTTCCTCCTTATGTGGATGATTCATCCTCCTATTCGTCTGACTCGTCTGACTCGTCTGACTTGTCTGACTCTTCTGAAGATGATGAACTTCAAAAACTATCATACTTACTCACAAAAGAATTTGAGAAAGCAGCATCATCAGTGAAGATCCTTGTTCCAAAGAATAAGCCTGAGAAGAATAAGCATGAGAAGAAGCAATTTCCATCTCCAAGATCAGTAATACTGGCACTTCCCTGCAAGAAGGTGTCTGACATCATGGGTAGCAGAGGAGCCCGCAGCAAAACCATGCCGGATATCATTGGAAAAGGAAAAGGAAAACTTGAGTAGTTGTGTTGTGTTTGTGTTGTGTAGGTTGTTTTGTTGGTAGTTTTTGTTGCTTTTTCCAGTGTGAAGCTTTGTAATGAATCCACCTCTATAATAAATAGACTTTAAGCACTTCTTTATAATTCATCTCTGATTTTTAATTCCTCCCCTGAATTTCATAATCATCAATCATCTTTAACAGAATCATCTTTAACAGCAACTAGAACAAACTTTAATCCTCCCCTGTTTGGAAGAATCCTCACCATCAGATGAATTAGAACATAAGTTATCCAAACTTAGCATCCAATAAGACCATTTGTACAAGTTACCATCAATTCAGTTGTTTCAGTTTCAAACTGCTCTCAACACTTCCAGATGTATTACCTTCTGAGAGAGGTGTATCACAGAGCATAAACTCAGTAGGAACTAAGTTTTGAACAATCAGTACAAACTGGTGAAGCTAGCAATTCAGACTGTTAACTCCAGCAGTACTAACTGTTAGCAAAAAGTTTTCAGAGATAAAATCAAATTTGAATTTTAATGTGGATTCGAAAACATTTTTGTCCACTTATAGTTTTTAGCAAACTATCAGCTATGAACGGATTTGACTTATCTTTACCAATAGCCGTTTGCTATGGACTAGCCAACTCTTCACACTTAGATTTGGTGAGTTGATAACCAACCAGTTTTTGGTAAACTGTCAACCATAAACGGATTTGAGGAGTCTTTACCAGAAACCGTTTGATCTGGACTAGTTGATTCTTATGTTGATTAGACATGGTGAATCAATTACCATTTGTTGTGTGACAAGTATGCACACTTGACAATCCAAACCACCATTCTTTTCAAAGCACAATCCAAAGCAAAAAGCTTTTCTTAACCTGAAATGTTAGTCCAAAACTAAAGAAAACACAATACACAATATTCTCTTTTAACAGTTATTCCATTTGACTAACAAATTTACAAGCAGTACTAAAAATATTTCAAGCAGTCTCAACTATACAAATAGCACAACTAACAGTACAAATTCTAAAAACATTTAGACATTTAATCCTTTGAAGGATTAAGCATTCCAATACCTGTTACCAAGTACTGAAATCTGCTTACATCAAAACCTTTTGTTAAGAGATCAGCAAAGGTGTTATCAGTGTGTATTTTAACAACTTGTATTAACTTCTTTTCAGCACAGTCTCTTATAAAATGATGTCTAATTTCAATATGTTTAGTTTTTGAATGTTGAACTGGATTCTTAATGATACACATTGTACTGTTATTGTCTATATATATAATTGTGTTTAAGAAATTGTACCCATAATCAAGCATCTGGCTTTGAATCCATAGAACTTGAGCACAACAACTTGCAGCTGCCACATATTCTGCTTCAGTAGTAGATATAACCACCATAGTCTGCTTCTTACACTGCCAAGAGATTAATCTTCGACCTAAGAATTGACAACCACCTGTTGTAGACTTTCTATCCATGCTAGCATCAGCATAATCAGAATCATAGAATGCAACAAGATCAAATGCAGACTCTTTAGGATACCATAGCCCAAGTTAGGCTATCCTTTAAGGTATCTGAAGATCCTTTTTACTACTGTGAGATGAGACACCTTAGGAGTCACTTGGAATCTTGCACAGGCACACACAGCAAACATAATATCAGGCCTAGATGATGTAAGATACATCAGAGACCCAATCATAGATCTATACATGTGCACATCCACATCTTCACCACTGTGATCCTTTAATAACAAATGTGTCTCCTTGTCAATTGGTGTGCTAGCAACCTTGGCATCTGTGAATTGAAATTTCCTTAAAATTTCACCAACATATTTATCCTGAGAGATAAATATACCATCTGACTTTTGCTGTACTTGAAGACCTAGAAAGAAGGTAAGTTCTCCCATAGAACTCATCTGAAATTGGTCTTTCATCAGCTTTTCAAACTCCTTACACATCTGTTTCTTTGTAGAACCAAAAATGATGTCATCGACATAAACTTGGACCAGTAGAATATCACCCTTGTCCTTTTTAATAAAAAGAGTTTGATCAATTTTTCCTCTATGAAACCCATTCTTCAGAAGATATTTAGCAAGAGTTTCATACCAAGCTATTGGAGCCTGATGCAATCCATATAGAGCTTTCACCACCTTATAAACCTTGTCAGGATGCTCTTGGTCTATAAAACCTGGAGGTTGTGAAACATAAACCTCTTCATCAATAGTACCATACAGAAATGCACTTTTCACATCCATTTGATAGACCATAAACCCCATAAATGAAGCATAAGCAAGAAATAATCTTATTGCTTCAATCCTGGCAACTGGAGCAAAAACTTCCTCATAATCTATACCCTCCTCCTGAGTATAGCCTTGAGCAACCAATCTTGCTTTGTTCTTTATCACAATGCCCCTCTCATCCTTCTTGTTCCTGAATACCCACTTTGTACCAATCACTCTTATTCCCTTTGGTAGATCAACCAGAACCCAAACATTTTGAATTTTGAATTGAAGTAGCTCTTCTTGCATAGCTTCAACCCAACTTGATGATTCTAAAGCCTTTAACACATTCTTGGGTTCAATCTGAGATAGAAAACATACAAACATACACTCATTCTCATCTTCATGATGTTTCTCTTCATAAACCACACTTAGAAAACCATGATGATCTGGGTCTTGAATTTGCCTTCTGGTCTTGACTCCAGATTGTACATCTCCTATGATATTGGTAAGTGGATGATTCCTATGTACAATAGTATGGGGAGTAGAAGGAACTGCATAGCTAGTAGGCATGTTTTGCAGACCATCTCCAAAGAAATCAAACTTATCAGCTTGAGAAGCAGTATCAACTGGTGAATCAAGATGAGGTTGACTTGGTCCAGCAGCATCACTATTTTGCTCAGCAGTTGGAACTTTAGGTTGAGCAGTACTAACTCCATTGGAACTGCTCGTTGGAATTTCAGCTTCTTTACCATTCTGACCACTTGTTTCAGCAGCATCTTTCTCTTTGTCTACACCACTTGATGAAGGAATATCATCTTTCTTTGTAAAAGACTCATTCACAGGACTTTCTTCCATGAAAGGTATGAAAATGCAATCATCATCTTCCTCTTCTGAACCTGCATCATTGTTAGTATTTGTACCTGTAACAGGCACATAATTCATGGAATCTGATAGACTGTCAATATCAAAGATCTAATCTGGACCTACACCAGCAATATTTGGTTTATTCTCCAAAAATTCTATGTGCAGATTTTCTTCTACTTGCTTGGTGCTTGTATTGTACACCCTAAAAGCCTTACTGTGCAGAGAATAACCAACAAAGAAACCTTCCTCAGATTTCCCATCAAACTTTCCTAGTTGGTCTTTGGTATTAAGGATAGTAACATGACAACCAAAAGGTCTCATGAAACTTAAAGCAGGGGTTCTACCTCTAAGTAGCTCATAAGCAGTCTTATTGTGAGGTTGTACAACTAAAACCCTATTCAACACATAACAAGCAGTGCTAACTGCTTCAGCCCAAAATGAAAATGGTAGCTTAGAGTCAGCTAACATGGTCCTAGCAGCCTCTATAAGAGTCCTATTCTTCCTCTCAGCTACACCATTTTGCTGTGGGGTTCTAGCTACACTAAACTCCCTCTTAATACCTTTTTCTCTGCAAAAGTCATCCATCACTCTATTCTTAAATTCAGTCCCATTGTCACATCTGATTATTTTAACCTTCTTATCAACTAGGTTTTCTACTTCAACAATAAGGGTCTTAAGTATTTCACTTGTCTCATCCTTAGTTTTCATAAAGAATACCCAAGAGAACCTACTATAATCATCAGCGACAACAAGGCAGTATCTCTTAAAATTCAAGCTATTCACAGAAGTAGGACCAAACAAGTCCATATGCAACATATATAAAGCTTGAGAAATAGAGTTCTGGGTTTTTGGCTTACATGAGGCTCTGTGTTGCTTACCCTTAAGGCAAGAAACACAAGTTTGGTCATTTAGAAAAATTTTGTTTGGTAAACCTCTTACCAACCCATGTTTAGCAATATTGTTAATGGTTTTAAAATTAACATGACCAAGCCTCCTGTGCCACAACATTGATTCTTCCAATGTGGCTTTTGCAACAAGACAAGTAAGTCAAACCTTAGGAACTAGTTTATTCATCTCAACACTGTATGTATTATCCTTTCTGGGGATTTTAAGCAATACTTGACTTTCATCAGGTAGCTTGAAATTAGGAGAAAGTATAAGACAATCAGTATCAGTAAATAAAACTTTGTTCTGTTTATCACAAATTTGTGATACACTGAAAAGATTGTACTTAAGTTCTGGTACATAATACACATTCTCAAAATCAAGGTTACCAGTTTTAATTACCCCTTTACCAGTAATTCTTCCTCCAACACCACCACCAAAGACAACTGGTCCTCCATCCAAAGCAACAAAGTCTGAAAGATATGACATGTTGCCTTTCATGTGCCTAGAACATCCACTGTCAGAATATCCTCTATCTTCTTTGCCATTTGAGGGATGTTCCTGCACATAAAATAAAGGTGTTAGTTTCTTTTGGGGATCCAAACCATCACTGGTTTGGATCTGCCTTGTGCATCAAGATGAGAAAACTTGTTTGAGGTCTTTGATGCATCATTGGGTTTGGTAAGATGTTTATCCCAATGTGCTGAGGCCTTGACAGCATTGCCCCTTTTTCCCTTAACATTTAAGTGCCTAGCAGTTGGATTTGCTGGTCTAGCAGTTGGAACTGCTGACCTAGCAGTTGGAACTGCTTGTTTAATCTTAGGCACCCACTTCTGATTAGTCATTGCTGTTTTCTGATAAAAATGCCTTTTAACTGTTTGTGCATGATTTGAAAATTGTTTTGCACTAGAAACAGTTTGCTTGTTATTAAACCACTTATTTTGACTAGCAGTTGAAACTGTTTTGATGCCAGTCTTTAACATAACAGCTTTAGGTGACATCTTATGATTTGCATTAGGGTTTGTCAATCTAATGGGACCATTTTGAGTTACCATAGCATTGTTATTCCTGTTCACCCTTGCATTCCCAGTAACCCTCTTTTTCCATGGGTTAGAATCACAATAAGCAGCCATATGCTCAAAACTTCCACAAACAAAACATACTTTTCTAATCATAGCAAACTTATCATCCATTTTCTTAGATTTTTAGTGATTCCAGTTCCTATGACTACTCTCAGAACTTGATGATCTTTTCTTAGTCCTATATATCTCAGCATATCTAACATTTTTCCTAACTGGTTTTATGTTTTCAGTCTTAACCACTTTAGGAGCATGTTTAACTTCTTCCTTAACAACGTTAGGTTTTTCTTTAACCTCTACATTCTCATCATCAGATGTCCATTCCTCAATAGTTGGTGCATCTGAGTTCCTATCAGAGGACCTCTTTTCCTCAGAGAGAGATTTATCACTAGCACTCACAAAAGAATCCTCTGCCTTAACAAATTTAACAGGATTCTCACTAACCTTAACACCATATCCAGGAAAATCCATATCCTTAAACTCTTCTAAACCTGTATGAGATAAATTAATTCCTGGTGGAGCAAACATTCCTCTAAAGGGGGGTGCAACTGACTTATAACCTAAACCAGATTTAGCTTTGTTAAGTATTTGACTCTCTACAATCTTCTTAACTCCATCTGAAGTATATTCAAGAGTGTCTACACTTAACTGGATATTTTCTTTCTCCTTTTTAAGCTTCTCTAGTTCATATACAAGTCCACTCATTTTATTATCTTTTATTTCCAATTCCCTCTTTAAAAGACCTATCTCATCAGTAAAGTTTGACTCATTCTGTTTATAAAACACAATTTGTTCTTCCAAAACAGCTAATCCTCTTTTATGATTTGATAGACTAAAACTTATTTGATTAAATTCAAATCTAAGATCATCATACTGTTTCTTAATATTTTCAAAATCTTTTAAAGCACGAAAAGAGTTTGAACATTTTTCAAGTATATGTACCTCAGAGTCTGAGAAAGCCATTAAACCCAAGTTATCTGGTTCCTCTTCTTCCTCCATGAAGCTCCAATCAAATCCAGCTCCATCTACAGCTACCATAGCCTTGAAAAAAGGCTCTTCAACATTAATTGTTCTCCTTGAGCCTTGCTGATTCTTAAATCCTTGACCCTGTTTGCTTTGTTGTCTTGGACCTCTACATTCCCTGGCAAAGTGCCCCATCTTGTGACAATTAAAGCATTCCACCTTAGACTTATCATACCCAGCAACATCTCTTCCATTGAAGGTAATCTTATTCCCAGTCCTTTGGTAATACTTCTTAGCCCTGATGCTTATCAAAGCCAACTGCCACTTTAAATCCATAGCTTCCAAATCATCTTCAGCAATTTGAAGAAGATCTTCATTAAAGATCTTTGACCCACCAGACTGTTCTGACACAAAAGCATATATGGTTTCTTCAGTCAAGCCAGCAGTACTAGTTTTTACACTAGCAGTGCTAACTGTTGGTGTAGCAGTACCAACTGCTTCTTTATCTTCATGATTAGAACTGTTTGAAGAAGATACAAAAGCCATATTCCCTGAACTGGAACTGGTGCTACCACTCTTCTTGACCTTTTGCTCAACAATCTTGAGATTATTGTAATGCTCATTCATTGTCATATTCTCCAGCTCTGGTTTATTGCTCCAAACCACAACATAAGTGTTCCATTCAGCAGGTAAACTATTTAGAAACTTCATGTTGAGGTCTTCTTGAGGTATCACAATCTTCAACACAGTAAGTTGACTGATGATCTTTTGAAGCCTATTAAAGATTTGATCCAAGGTTTCATTGCTTGATGCAGTGAAGTTCTCATAACTTTGCTTGAGTAGGGTTTTCTGTGCCTTCTTGGTAGCTTCATTGCCACCAAATCTTTCCACCACTGCTTCAAAAAGAGTTTTAGCCGAATCGTAATGGCTAAAGTTCAGCACTTGATCATTAGGAATTGCCATTAGTAACAGATTCCTAGCCTTCTGATCATTCTTCTTTTTGATTCTCTCCTCGTTTGTAACTGGCTCAGTGTTAAGTTTTGTGACCTTGGAACCATCAGCACGTGTTTCTTCAACAGCAACTGGTTTGAAGGAATCACCATTGATAATAATATCCCATAATGAATAACTTTCACTTGCTTCCTCTCACAGTCCATCGCTCTAGTGTCTACTAGAAAGAAGTAGTAGTCTTAATCGGTTGACTAGAAGCCTATCTCACGCCCCTTCCTCCTAGCTCTAGCTATCCAAGTCCCATATTCAGTTGAATCAGATCTAGCAGCGCTCACTACTGAGGCGAAAGAAAGGAGCAAGATACGGCCGCCGGAAATTCTCGCGCAGGAACAAGCGTAGGCCTGTAGCGCGCCCTTCAACCAGGAAGAAGTGCTTTTCTTGGCGAAGCGAGGAAGCACAGTTGCGCGCCTCTCCATAGCCCCTCTATACTCTAGAGGCTATTAGTACCAAGCTTCCAGCTTGCTGTGTAATAGTCTTGCACCATGAAATATTGTTCTATTATGAGCCGCCATAAATCGTATTCATTCTGCTTCAGCATGAGGAGTTTAGCAAGGATTGAGGTTTGAGGTGTCTCCATGTCCATCTTCTTGGATTGCTAGTGAGTAAATACTTCTGGTTCTTCTAGACTCAAAGTATCAGAAACCTGGCTCTGATACCACTTGACCAGATCTAAACACACACGTTGTGTTGGGGATACTTTGAGTATATACTTGATAGCACGCGGAATTTACTACCAAGTACTTAGAAGAATATGAGTTTGTGTTTGGTGATTGATTAAGTAAAACAATAAGAACACACGATATCAACCAAACTATCACTTCAATATATCGAACGATTACAATGTGAAGGATATTAGATATTAGATGAATTCGATATGAATGATATATTTCAAACCCTAATCTAAGGATCTCCTTTTATAATGTAAAGAGTTCTGTACACGTTAAACATCTAACCATATCATTCTATACTAATAAGATATTTACCATATCTTTTCTATAATTATCTTCACACGGTTTCACCTTGATCCCTTAAGCAGTCCTAACTGCTCTTCCATCAGCAGTCTTAACTGTTCTTCCATCAGCAGTCTTAACTGTTTAAGTTTAATTCCCAACAATACTTGACCGGATCTAAACACACACGTTGTGTTGGGGATACTGTAAGATCCTGCGAAAAACCCTTGTAATCAATCTTAATGATTAATGATGATCTCGTATTACCGTTACTAAAGCCCATTTTTGCCAAAAATTTAAACTTTTCTATTATTAGTTATTAATATCCCGATGCATTATATATATATATATATATATATATATATATATATATATATATATATATATATATATATATATATATATATATATATATATTATACGCCGTACTCGAGATAAAATTCTCACGCAACAACACACTTTCACAATCAACAACAAATGATCATACTCACTGATGAACTCAAATAAGTACATTTTATTACTATCATTTATCCTATTAATTTGACTTGTTTTATTATATTATGTATGAGGATTGATACTTAATCGTTTACTTTTGTAATTCTCAGGTAAAAACAAGCATTTGGTGAAACTTGGCGATTTTGGACTAATTATGGAGCAAAACATGCAAGAAGTTAAGAGTCTAACGAAATGAACAAGATCAAGACAAATCTGCTCCAGATGCGCCGCATCTTGCTTATCACATACGGCGCATCACTATTAATATTTCACCAGATACGATCCAAGATACAAGAGGACATGCGCCGCATCTATTTATGGAGTTACGCCGCATCTTCTAGCGGTGTACGAATATTCCTGAATATTATAATCTTGGACCCCACACGAAGTTAAGTCAATGCGCCGCATCTACTTACTAGATGCGCCGCATCTTACCCTCAGACAGAAACTATAAATACCCCAAGACCAGACGAATTCGACACATATATTATATACGAGACCGAAGTACAGAAACCCTAGGACGAATTCAGTCAAGGCAGCAGCACAAGACACACCCAAACGAAGATACAAGAGCTGTAAGAAGGTGCTGCATGTGTTTAATTCATTAAGTAGTTTTGTTTTATTGTGTTAGTAAACTTTAATTCATCAAGATTGGTGGCTTGTGTAATGTGACAACGGAAAGATTGCACTCCCTTAAAACTGCTTTCTCATCAATTAAAGTTTATATGTTGATGTCTTTGGTGACTTTTATTAGTGCGTTGATAACCTCTGTGTCTAGCTGAGCGTTGATCGGGTCGCCATGCCTCTGCCCTCGCCTATTTATTAGATCGCCTATGCATTCTATGGTCTGTAGAAAAGTAGGAAGAAAGATAAATAGGATAGTCATAAGTAATCATTAAGGGTTTACTCGCCGATAAGATTAGAACCAACGAGAAAGGACTTAATCTCGGTGCGTTGCATCGAACTATACACTTCATATAACACTAGCAATAAAACAAGTGACAAACTACTTATCTATCAGGACAGCCCTCTTATTGTCTCAAGTATTTATCTGTGTACGTGTGTGCTACTTGCTGATTCGTGCCTATTGGTTTAGTTTATTATTTAATTGCAACTAAATCGTGCCAGTCTCTCAGGCTGAACCCCCTTGCGTTAGATTAGGTTGTATAGCTAACTTAATATATATTAAAATACTGATTAGAATAACTAGATAATACGTTCCACTCTTAGTGATCGACACTCTACTTACCATTATATTCATACTGACCGGGTACACTGCTCGTTAAGTGTGTGTGTTATTGATAAGTCGGCTAAATATAAATTTAAAACTTGAGTAGGCATTAATACTGCTAAACCGCAACGACACATCGCACACATCAAGTTTTTGGCGCCGCTGCCGGGGAGTGAATTGTTATTATCTGTTGATTTGATTAGTATTTTAATTAGGTTTTTAATTTTTTTTTTATCTAACCGCTAATTTTGTTGTGTATTAGATTAAATTGCATTCATTGTACTATTTTGCATATTTTCTGTTTTTGTGTGTTATTTGTTTGCTTTTGTTTGTGTTTATTTTCGTGTGTTTTTTATTTGTTTTTAATTTTTCGTATTTTCTGCATACTGCTATCGTTGTACTGAGCTAAATCAAACGATACGGCGCATCTGATCTCTCAGATACGGCGTATTGCGTTCAATTTTTATAAAATACAACGCGTTTAATTAATTCGATACGACGCATCTTTTCCCCAAGATACGGCGTATCTGTTTTTGATTAAAAAAAAAAAAAAAAAAAAAAAAAAAAAAAAAAAAAAAAAATCTAAACGTAACGCCATACGACGCATCTGCTTCAGCAGATACGGCGTATCTATTATTTTAATTAAAAACAGTTTTCGAATTATTAAACAGATACGGCGCATCGATTTTTATCGATACGGCGCATCTTCTGAATCAAAAATCTTATATTTTGAAACGTATCGAAAATACGGCGCATTAACTTTTGTTAATACGACGCATTTAATTTTTTTATAAATATCGATTTTTGATAATTAAAATAGATACGGCGCATTCAAATTTCTAAGCGGCGTATCTATTTTCTGAATAAAGTCTGATTAAATTTTAACGATTATAAGATACGGCGTATCCAACTTTTTGGATACGGCGCATCGTCTGCAGATATCAGTAACTTTAATTTTTCGTATTCCGTTTTCGTTGTTAATTTTCTTATATATTACTTTCTTGAGCATACCCTACTGATATTTTTGTATTGATTTCAGGAAGTGCATGACCAGGAGTTCTACGAAGAACTTGATTCAACCTTTCGAAGATCCTGAACGAGTCTTTCATTCGCTTAAAAGGCTTTTCAACACAAAAAGCTTTGATACTTCAAGTTCATTCGAGCTTGATTATTTTTCTAAAGAGAAAGAGGAAGAAGAAACAGAAACAATGGGCGAAAACACAACTATGGAGGAATACATGAACAAAACCCGTGCTGATTACACTTCAGGAGTTGCTAGACCAAAGTTTGATGATAAGTCAAAGTTTGAATTGAAGGGTCAGTTTCTCAAGGAGCTTAGAGAAAATGCTTTCAGTGGATCGGAGCATGAGGATGCTAATGAGCATGTTGAAAAGGTCCTCGAGATTGCAGATTTGTTTACTTCTGAAGGAGTCACTGACGATCAACTCATGCTAAGAATCTTTTCACTCTCGCTAAAAGGAGCTGCTAACAAGTGGCTAAGGAATGAACCTGCTAGTTCAATCACTACATGGGAAGATTTGAAGAGCAAATTCCTGAAGAGATATTGTCCACCTGCTAAGACTGCTAAAAAGATGGAGGCTATCAACAGTTTCAAGCAAGAGCCTGATGAAACTCTTTATCAAGCTTGGGAACGATTTAAAGATTTACTGGTAAAATGTCCTCAACACTATCTAACCCCTATGCAGGAGATAATATTGTTTTATCAAGGATTGGACGTGCCAACTAGACAAATCTTGGACGCTAAGGGAGCTGTGCCCCAAATGAGTGCAACCAATGCTAGGAAAGCGATCCAAGAAGCTGCTGATCATTCTCAAAAATGGCACGATGGGACCTCTACTAGATCTAAGAGCAGCACTAATTTTGACGGGATAGCTGCTATTCAAGCTCAATTGGATAAAATTAGTAGAGAGATGAAGAAGCGTGATGAAAAAATGTATGCTGCCCAAGTTGGATGTGAAAAGTGCGAAGGACCTCACTACACTAAAGATTGCCCGAATAAGAATGAAAGTGAGACGTTTGAAGAAGCATATTACACCCAATTTGGACAACCATTCCGACCTTCAGGAAGATTTAGGGAAGCTACACCGGGATTCTATCAAAAGAACAACTTTAATCCCGCTTATCAAGAAAGGAGGCAGACTTTAGATGACACTCTAAAGCAAATTATGGCCGATGCTGCTAAAAGACATGAAGAGAATACTGCTATGATCAAAGAAATCCGAGCTTCAACGGACACTACTACAAGAAATCAAGGAGCTTCGATCAAAGCATTGGAACAACAAATTGGTCAAATGAGCAAAGTTCTTCAAGAAAGGGGATACGGAAGTTTACCTAGCTCAACTGAGACCAACCCAAGGGATCATGTCAAGGCTATAAGCACCACTGAAGAAGTCACTCCTAACATTCCTTTTCCTAGAAGATCAATGAATGGTAATGATGAAGCAAGACCCGAATTTTTCTTTAATTCTTCAATCAGTTTAAGGAGACTACTAAAAGAAAAGACAAAGATTGAAGAGGAGATCAAGGCTGCAATGAAAGAAGAGAGCTCTGCAACCGACTTACATGCCTTGCCTCATAAAGAAAAAGACCCAGGAAGTTTTACTTTGCCTTGTTCAATTAATAATATATCTTTCAATAATGTGTTAGCTGACTTAGGAGCTAGTGTTAGTGTTATGCCTCTTAAGACATTCACTACCCTAGGACTAGGAAAATTAGCACCAACTAAGCTACTTATTGAATTGGCTGATAAAACGGTAAAACGACCTGAAGGGATTGCTAATAATGTGCTAGTCAAGATTGAGAAGTTTATTTTCCCTGTAGACTTTGTTATATTAGACATGCCCGAGGATGTTAAGATTCCTTTAATCCTTGGAAGACCTTTCTTGTCTACTGCCCATGCTAAGATTGATGTGTTTAAAAGAAAAATCTCATTAAGGGTAGGGAATAATAAACTAGTCTATAAATGCCAAGATCCTGTTAAAAGCATAATTAGAGGTGTCTATGTGCTAGGATTAAGAGAGCGTATGGACCTCGATCTTGAAGCTAGGCTTATGGGGGAAACATTGATTCAAAACAACTCAACTAATCCTAATCATGAAAACTTTGAGGAATTTATTGACCTTAATGTACCTACCGAACTTAGACGCGATGTTGTCAATGATTCTGATGATGAGTGGTATGATTGTGTAGTAATTAAGAAACGTAGGAGAATAGTTGAGAATACAAATTTTAATAATGATGTGTTTATTGAACTACCACCCCACCTTGCTTATTTATGCATATATGATAATAAGAATTTCCCGTCTATCATTTTGTCATCTCTGCCCGAAAGGGACAGAACTTTGTTTATACAGATATTAAAGAAGAACGGCGTGGAAATTAAGGACGAGCAAGGAGTGTTCAATATTACTGAATTGGCGATGAGGGAGCGTGATGTTTCCGACTCCTTCAATGATCGATATTAAAGAGCTGAACGTGAGTCTAACTTGAAGACTCTGGAATAAAGACAAGTGCTGACCGGGAGACAACCCGGAGAAATTTTCATTATTCTGTTTTTGTGTCGAGTCAGTCAGGCCACAGAGGATACGGCGCATCTCAACTCTGAGATGCGACGCATCTCCTGCAATGGTCATATCTTTATTTTTCTGCATTTTTTATTTTCGACTTTAAAACTTTTTATCAGTTTATTTTAATGCGGCGCATTCCTGGTTAAGGATGCGGCGCATCTTCTATTCTGATCCGTATTTATTCCAGGCTCGATACGGCGTATCTTCTTCCATAAGATACGGCGCATCGACTGACCTGATGATTTTCATTTTTATTTTTTATGTTTTATTTTTATCTAACTACTAATGTGTTATGCAAGTTGAACCTTTCTTAACTTAGGTGTGTTTTAAAGCCTTGGTGGTATTATAGATTCCTGCATTTCCTGTGGATACATTGATTATGAAGCCTAAACGTTCTCATCCACTAGAAAGATGATTTTTGCTCTTATACTAATGGAGGATCATACCGAGCAAATCTCAGGGGAGTTTTTCTGTTCTAATTCTTTTATTTTCCAGTTTTTAACCTTTGATACAAACAACGAGGACGTTGTTTAACTTAAGTGGGGGGATTGGAGAATTAGAACACTTAACACTTACTTGTCCTAAACTTTTCAAAATATGCTTAAAATGTGCTTAATATATCAAAATTTAAAATTTTTAGCATGTTTTTATTTAAAGTCTAAGTTGCATTGCTGCACACATGACGTCATTTTCAAAAATTGTGATTTTTCAAAATTCACAAATCTATGAGTGTGCCGGTGACTTGTAAACTTTAGAACTTGGCTTGTATACTATTCGAGACCACCATAATGAGTATTATTTATATAATTGGAATGACTTGTCTAAATTGGTAAATTTCTAGGATTACACCCAAAAAGCCTATTATATGTTATGTGTTATTAGCTAACTACACTGGTTAGTTAACCCCCGTATAAACCCTTTTGTTACTCTCACTTTTAGAGTAAGATACCCCTAGAAAAACATTCAGAGCCATTCCTTTCGTTTCTTACACCTATGTTTAAAATGTTTCGTTACACCCTTGCACCTTAGCCTACCCAGTAGATTAAGATCCGTGGTTGGCTAATTGCTATAGGCAAAGTGTGTTTCCTTACATTACTTGTGTTCGCGTGCGTAATTCATTATCTATGGTTAGGTCGGGAAATTGCACAATGCAATTGGAGTGAAAGTAAATATTGTATATCTTTGAGTTTATTTTTCGTGTGTTTACTACTTTCACTATAACCGTTATTTCTGAAGTCATTAAAAGTATGAAAAAAATTATCCAGAATTATCATTATAGTGATGTGGTGAAATTTTACACATCTATGTTTATGTTATTAAAAAAAAACAAAAAAAAAAAAAAAAAAAAAAAAAAAAAAAAAAAAAAAAAAAAAAAAAAAAACAAAAAAAATAAAAAAAATAAAAAAAAAATAGAAAAGAAAAAGAAAAAGAAAAAGTTGGATGTTTGATTAAACCAACAATGTAAAGTTTTGTATTAAGTGGTCGATATCACCACTAGTTGTTGTATATTATATCTATGGATTGAATGGGAGTTAGCAGTTATGGGAACGTCAACTAAGGTTTATTATTTGATTAAGATCTTGTTGAGTATAATTCGTGTCTACCTAAAGCGTGTGTTTCAAGTGTTAAAGCGTGAGTTATTCTATGATATGAGTCTTATTCATGGGATGGTTGGGATAGTGATTAACCACACTTAGGATTTTAATTTACTTGTTTTGTTTATTTTTCATTTTACAACAATTTATATCTCAAATATTATCCATACCCTGTATTATTCTTTATCCAACCAAACCTTTGATTTATTGAGATTAGGGATTTGAGCAATCTTAAGTATCGTAGTCGTGGATTCGGCTATGTATTTATGATTTTGTCGCCCTTTTTGATATATTATTATTGGTGAAGTTTGGACCTATCTTTAGCCTGTTCGAGTTAAGGATTTGAGCAATTGCAAGTATCGTGTTCGTGGATTCGATCGTGTATTTTTGATTTTGTCGCCTTTTCTGGAATTTGAAATCGATAGAGAAAAAGAATAATTAACCCTTAAGCCTAAAAATCCTTTTTACCGCTTTAGACTTGTTATTCCTTGGCTTTAGTGGGGGAGATGTGTATACTTGCCAAGCTTATGATAGAATATTCGTCGCGACTGGACAGTTAAACGATTAGATTTACTTTTATCAAATTATTTTATTTTACTTCTAATTCGTTAAGTGTTTAGTTGTGTGATTATGACAGAAATGAATACATGCTTAAATATAAAAATAAATCCTAATATCTTTTAGGATACATTTTCATAAGATTAATTCTAAGGTTTACTTGGGGACAAGTAAAGTTCAAGTGGGGGGATATTTGATGAACTCAAATAAGTACATTTTATTACTATCATTTATCCTATTAATTTGACTTGTTTTATTATATTATGTATGAGGATTGATACTTAATCGTTTACTTTTGTAATTCTCAGGTAAAAACAAGCATTTGGTGAAACTTGGCGATTTTGGACTAATTATGGAGCAAAACATGCAAGAAGTTAAGAGTCTAACGAAATGAACAAGATCAAGACAAATCTGCTCCAGATGCGCCGCATCTTGCTTATCACATACGGCGCATCACTATTAATATTTCACCAGGTACGATCCAAGATACAAGAGGACATGTGCCGCATCTATTTATGGAGTTACGCCGCATCTTCTGGTGGTGTACGAATATTCCTGAATATTATAATCTTGGACCCCACGCGAAGTTAAGTCAATGCGCCGCATCTACTTACTAGATGCGCCGCATCTTACCCTCAGACAGAAACTATAAATACCCCAAGACCAGACGAATTCGACACATATATTATATACGAGACCGAAGTACAGAAACCCTAGGACGAATTCAGTCAAGGCAGCAGCACAAGACACACCCAAACGAAGATACAAGAGCTGTAAGAAGGTGCTGCATGTGTTTAATTCATTAAGTAGTTTTGTTTTATTGTGTTAGTAAACTTTAATTCATCAAGATTGGTGGCTTGTGTAATGTGACAACGGAAAGATTGCACTCCCTTAAAACTGCTTTCTCATCAATTAAAGTTTATATGTTGATGTCTTTGGTGACTTTTATTAGTGCATTGATAACCTCTGTGTCTAGCTGAGCGTTGATCGGGTCGCCATGCCTCTGCCCTCGCCTATTTATTAGATCGCCTATGCATTCTATGGTCTGTAGAAAAGTAGGAAGAAAGATAAATAGGATAGTCATAAGTAATCATTAAGGGTTTACTCGCCGATAAGATTAGAACCAACGAGAAAGGACTTAATCTCGGTGCGTTGCATCGAACTATACACTTCATATAACACTAGCAATAAAACAAGTGACAAACTACTTATCTATCAGGACAGCCCTCTTATTATCTCAAGTATTTATCTGTGTACGTGTGTGCTACTTGCTGATTCGTGCCTATTGGTTTAGTTTATTATTTAATTGCAACCAAATCGTGCCAGTCTCTCAGGCTGAACCCCCTTGCGTTAGATTAGGTTGTATAGCTAACTTAATATATATTAAAATACTGATTAGAATAACTAGATAATACGTTCCACTCTTAGTGATCGACACTCTACTTACCATTATATTCATACTGACCGGGTACACTGCTCGTTAAGTGTGTGTGTTATTGATAAGTCGGCTAAATATAAATTTAAAACTTGAGTAGGCATTAATACTGCTAAACCGCAACGACACATCGCACGCATCACTCACCTATTTATTTTACTACAATTAACTAAAATTAATATCACTCGATTAAACTTAACTAAAACACTAATACACATCCTAACTATATATAACTAAAACCAATCGGACCCTTAATAGTTCGGCCCAACAACAACCTAATTATCACCAGCCCCTCTTCACTCTATTCTTTCCTTTGCTTTCCTTCTAAAACTCGGTCGATACTGCCTCCAAAAACTCACTAGCATTCTTAAAAATCGAACATGGCCTTCACTTATTTTCACACCATTTAAACCACCACTTAGCAAACTCTTTTTGTACAAGGTCACAAACACGATGGTCGAGTATTAGCGTAATAATGAACCTCATTTTGTTGACCCAATTTCGACACAACACAATATCATACCCCACTGCTTCCTACAACCTACTAGCTATATTACTAACTAAATGTGATACTCCAAAATGAAAAATAAACTAGACCCACGACTTGTTGCTCAGTAACTCAACCTTGTGTCAATATGATATAGAACCGAATGAACAAGAAACATCCAAGAGCTAGAATCCAAACTCCCAGCTACCCACACACATTCCACACTCAAACTAGGATAGAAACACACAAGTGTCCCCTAGTTACAGTACCTCCTATCATTGAGTCAATAGGTCAATGAGATATGAAGATATTTTGCCTATAAAAAAAAACTACTCATTCGACCTCCTTCTCTTCCCTATCACCCATCACTTTCTTTCACCATCAATACATTCCCTAACTAGATAAAAAGCCTTTCTGTCGTAGAATTAGGAAGCAAACCCATTTGGAGTCAAAGCATAGAAAACCTTTCGAGCTCACTGTTTTCCTTCGAACAACCAACGTTCCTTCCCCACCTTTCAAAAGGTGTTGTAAGTCTCTTATAACCTTTGCTTTTATTTCCATAAACACGCTCCATTCATGCACGTCTCATTTTTTTGTCGAGAGTAGCATGCATGCATACTTAGTCGAATCCATTATGTGAAGTTGTAACAATCAAACGTGTAAACATCACTACATAGCTTACATGCATATTCTATTTTCCTTACAGTCGAAACATCATGCATTGCTTCATCATTTTGTTCGGTTATATATATAATATCACTTAGTTACAAATGTTATTTCATGTGTACCCAACATGAGTCGAGTGACCATTAAGAAGGTTTAAGAACCATCACCCATCTCATTTTCACGTTTAATATATTACACACCATGCATCATTTTCACTTCATACTCGAACGTATAGTACATCCTTACTTTGAACATATTGCATGCTTTACTCGAACGTATGAAACATTCTAGCAGTAGATATACACGTATAGGAACATCTCGAGAGCTCTAAAACACCCTCATGTATTATACAGTAGCTCAAATGAAGTTGACATGAATCATATTTAAACACTAGTCAAACCGGATAAAATCATAACTTAGAAATGAAACAAAGTTAACCACATTCTAAAACTACACGAACAGCTCACTACATATTCAATTTATTTCGTAATCATACAAATAACGTATATACATTCTCATATATATTAACTCACGACTCCACCGTCATCATTTTTCCTCCTTTGAGATATCGACAATAAGCCCTCAAAAGCCTTTAAAAAAAAACTATGAACCTTAGGTTACCCAACTGCCTAAACACTTAGAAAAATATACTAGTATTTTTCAAAGCTAAACTATGCGACCCGGCTACAAAATATAATTATATTTTCGGAATTTTAAACATAACATTTAGATGTTTTCACATAAATCGAATGACCACCTAACAAACTACATATTTCATATTTTAAAGTTATCTTCATAAGCTCATTTAGGCAGTCAAAAGTTTACTCGAATCATAGCAGTAACACTAGTTCTAAATTCATAAAATTTTCAGAAATTATTTAAACATCGGTTGGGCTAAATTTAAGCCCAATAAGTTTTTGAGTATCAGCAGTCCAATAGGCCCATGGGATACATTTTCAGACTTATAAAAATAGCCCAAGTTCAAGCCCAAAACCGTTTACACGCCCTCGCCTCTAAAACTCTTAACGGGCTTTGTTCTAAATCGTTAATTGGCCCAATAATGCAAAAATAATCTATTTTCTGAAATAATAAATTGAAATAAGTTAATATGAACTTAATAAAGTTATAGAAATTTTCGGAATATTTTTCCCGTTATTTTTATGCAAAAAGGACTAAAAATGTAACGTGATCTAACTGGAAGGACCAAAACTGCCAAACTATGAAACCTAGGGACTGAAGCTGTGAAAACAGTTTGTAGAGGACTTAAATTGACATACCATTGAACTCCAATCCTTATGTGGACATATGGACAAATATTGGACTATTATTGGACTATGGACTTAACCAAGGACTAACGACGTAACGCAAACCACAGCTAGGGTAAAGGATGTAAAATCTAGAAAGAACAAGTACTAACTGTTATAACTTGACATTCTTATTCTATTTTTCATTTTTGGCACCACACTTATATCTCTTATGCATTTTTCGCATTCTAATTGCATATTAGTTAATAGCGTTAGAAATATTTCATGCTAACATTTCATATCAACTCATTTACTCTTTGAAAATATGATCTTACGAGAGCACGAGCACCATAATCATATAACACCTTCACCCTCAACGATTAGATCGTTGTATATCATTAGTTAATCATCATCCACCATTCATACACACACACCACTAGAAATTAGTCAGATTCTCAGTTATTTATATATTTACCAGGTTCTATATCGAAGTTGTTATAATCACCTCTGAGTTTATTTTCACCATCACCAGTAACGCTTAAGGTGAGTCATGGCCTCACTTTTTTTTAAACTCTTTATACTTTTTAAACTCCGTGAGGGGGATACATGCTATAAACTGATCACAAGTATTTTTCTGTATGCTACCTGACTTGATATATGCCTAAGTTAACATATTGCCACAAGACCCTTTTATCATGAGCCATTAATCACTGCGGTGAACGCGAATATAATGAATAGATCTATTAGAGGACTGACAACCTATCCCACTAATACTAGGACGGAATGCTTTTTGCTAGTCGTATTAGTCGCGATGCATTATATTTGAGAAAAATAGGAATTGGCAAATCACCTATTACACGAGGGCAAAACTTTCATCATTAATTTGGTGGACACCTCCGTTTATGCGGTACTTTGTTAACGTTTGCGTGTCATGAGACTTAGGGCAATATATGAACTGCGATATCAACTTTTAAACTGATTGTATCTCCAATACAATCTTACTTGTGAATCGAACTGATATTTAAATTACAAACTCCATGATTTCACTCAACATTATGTTGACTTTTAAGCATGTATCTCAGGGAACTAGAGGAGCAAGGCAAGGCATGGAGCAGGCGTACCCTATTTTAAATAAATGGTGTAAAATAAAGTTGTAATTCAGTTAAATTGATGTTTCTTTGGAGAAACCTTAGCACTCTGATGTAACGCTTTGTAACTGAATTTGTATTATGGACCTATGTAAATTAAAAATGCCGTCTCAGGCTGTTTTTCTATGATTTAGTTTTCGATCCTCACGGTAACACCCAAATAAATCTTTCGCTGCTATGTTTAAAATTTGGGGGTGTTACAGATTGGCATCAGAGCTTAGGTTATAGAGAACCAAATGTTTTTAAACGTTGGACTATAACTACATTTTTCAAACAAATTAATTATACACCATGTTACCTTAAACCCTCCATGCCTGCTTGCTGCCGCGATCGGTATGTTATACATTAGGATTATCTTATATAAGCCTCTGCATACTTGATAGTTACTGTACACAACTAGATCATTTTATGCTTATATTACACCACATGATGTTAGTAATTACTTATTTTTACTATATATGGATTATTACAGTACTATGTCATTCATCACCCACTTTAGTGTATCATCGGAGCCGGACTCCGAGGGATCACTAGCATCAGTCACGTCCCCCGTACTTCCTGGTACTGTAGCACCAGAGGTTGTGCCTGACGCGATCGAGCCCTTTGTGGAGGGTGGAACCGCCGCCATACCTTTATTAGAGGACCCTCATGTGCCAGCTTTGCCAGCACCTACGTTACCACCACATTTTGTTTATGACACCTACTCTCCTTTCTATATACCACCCCCTGACGACTTGTACTATGAGAGTCAGCAATGGCTTCCTGCTGATGATTTACCCGAGCCCCATCATGTTGCACCACCATTATCACCTGACCATTTGCTTGACATACATACCCAGACATATCCACTACCACCTCGACAGCGGGATCCGATTCCTGCAGAGGATATTCCTTCATCGAGTAGACCTCGCATATTAGACCAGATACACCCATCCTCACCATCACTGCCTTATCCTCCTGGTTTCACTCCCCCAGCGCAGACACATGATGCTTGGGAAGGATTTAGACCAGTAGTCACCCACACCCTTATACCATCTACAGTGGTGACACGACTCGAGAGTCACGGAGAGCAGATTGAGTCACTTCTTCGGATGATCGACCATGTGCCATTGGATTCCCCAGGGACTATCAGTGATACTCTGCATAGGTTGGCTTCCAACAGAGCAGTGGTACAGCAGTGCTTGAGACAGATGCAGACAGACTTAGCCGATACCCGTTCCCACGCGATATCCATACGTAGAGAGGGACAGGACTTAGCTTGGGAGGCTCACCTGGCACAGCGTAGAGCCGACACATTGGAGAGACTCATGGGAGACATACAGATGGAGCATCAGGCTGAGATACAGAGACTCAGAGACCAGATCTCAGAGCTCACGAGGCGTACGGATAGACCTGAGCAGTAGACATAGTTAGCATGTTGTATAGTTTGAGACATTGTAGTCTGCCGCATGTGGCAATTAATAAAGACTCTTGTATCGTTTTGTTGTATAACTCAACTGATCAAGTTATTAATGTTGTAATGTTGGTAGTGATGTACTATATATCTGTTAACTTATGTATTATGGTTGTTCGTATGTATTGTAATTGTATCCAGACATGTCGTGATGATATCCGTTATTATTATGATTCTCTAATTGTGTAAATATTGTAAAAACCTGAACACATATAATATGGTGACATGAAGAGGAAATTGATGAACTTCAGTTTTTATGATTAAATCGATTGTTCCTTAACAATCCCACATCCGTAAATTGATAAATTACAGAGGCATCGTAACTGTGGGAAATATTCAATTTAATCACCATTTCACACCATGATTACATTGTGCATATACTCAGCTATTCTATCCAAATTCTAAATCTGTATTCTTGTGCCATTAATAGAAAATGGAACATAGCACACACGAAACTACCAACCATACCGTAGCATTGACGCTTGAGGAGGTTCGAAGAATGATTGATGATGGCATCGCCGCAGCACGCGAGGCCGATGCAGCAAACCGCTCAAGCAATACTATGGGAGCAACAAATGAAAGTGAGGCATCTACACCACGTAAATGCACTTACAAGGAATTCGTAAGTTGTCAACCAACCACCTACAGAGGCGTAGAAGGAGTGACTGAATTAGCCCAGTGGTTTGAATGCATGGAAACAGTATTCATGAGAAGCAACTGTGCAGAAAACAACAAGGTCACTTTTGCCACTGGAACCTTAAGGGGAGATGCACTATCTTGGTGGAATGCTACTGTCAAAATAATGGGTGCTGAAGCAGCATTTCAAATCTCTTGGACCGAACTGAAGAATAAAATGCTGGAAAAGTACTGCCCACGGACGGAGGTCAGAAAGCTTGAAGATGAATTTCACCTGTTAGTGGTGAAAAAGTATGACGTCAGTGCATACAACCGAAGGTTTCTAGAGTTATCTCTTCTGTGTCCACACATGGTACCTGACTTGGAAAAGCTGTTGGAAAAATATGTGGAAGGACTACCTTCAAGTATTGAGGGAGATGTTACCGCATCAAACCCAAAGACCCTCGAAGCCGCATTCGTGTTTGCTCAGCGAATGATGAGTCGAGTGCTTAAACGAGATTCTAACTCCACAGTCATTGGACAAAAGAGGAACTATGATAACCTTGGCAGCAGCAACCGGAACATCAACAGTTATTACAATCACAACCGGAACTACCGCAACAATGACCGAAACAACCGCAACAGAGACTACCAGCAAAGCCGAAATGACCGTCATCGTCAACAGAACCGTCGTCAAGAAGCCGCAAGGGCTTATGTGGCTGCACCTGCTGAAGGAAAAATGTATGCTGGGACAAAACCCCAGTGTAACCGGTGCAAGTTGCATCATACAGGACCCTGTACCGCCATCTGCGGTAACTGTAGGAGAATAGGTCATGTGACCCGAGACTGCAGAGCCACGGGAGCGAATGCGCACCCAGTAGCAGTAAAGTGCCACGGCTGTGGTGAAACGGGTCATTATAAAAGTCACTGCCCCAAGAACGTCAACCAGGTTGCCCGAGGAAGAGCTTACGTACTCGGAGATGGAAACACACCACAGATTCCCAACGTCACTACTGGTACTTTCTTACTGAATCAACATAGTGCTAAGATATTATTTGATTCTGGAGCCGATAGGAGCTTTGTATCTACTTCATTTGCTTTATTGCTTAATATTGCACCCGTAGAATTAGATACCTCGTACGAAATTGAAATAGCCGACGGAAAATTGTTAAACACCAACACCGTACTCGAAAACTGCACCTTAACCCTCCAAGACAAAACATTTCCAATCGATCTCATGCCCATTCAACTTGGAAGCTTTGACGCAATTGTGGGTATGGATTGGCTATCCAAACATCGTGCCCGAATCATCTGCGACGAAAAAGTTATCCAAATTCCCACAGACAACGAAACATTTATCGTTCGTTGTGACCACTATAAAACCCAACTCAATATCATCTCGTACATCAAAACGGTGAAATACATAAACAAAGGATGTCACGCATTTTTGGTCCAAGTAATGGAGGATAAATCGAAAGAAAAAGAAAAACGACTGGAAGAAGTGCCAGTTGTAAATGAGTTTGCAGAAGTATTCCCTGAAGACTTTCCAGGTATTCCACCCATCCGGCAAGTAGAATTTTGAATCGATTTAGTGCCTGGAGCAGCACCCGTTGCAAAAGCACCATATCGATTAGCCCCTTCCAAAATGAAGGAATTATCTGAGCAGTTAAAAGAACTGTCAGATAAAGGATTCATCCAACCCAGCTCATCACCTTGGGGAGCACCAGTCCTGTTTGTCAAAAAGAAAGACGGAACATTCCGAATGTGCATCGATTATAGAGAGTTGAACAAACTCACAGTGAAAAATCGATACCCATTACCAAGAATTGACGATCTATTTGACCAACTACAAGGATCGAGTGTTTACTCAAAAATCGATCTAAGATCAGGATACCACCAATTAAGAGTCAGAGAAGAAGACGTCCCCAAAACAGCCTTTCGAACACGATACGGACATTACGAATTCCGCGTAATGCCATTTGGTCTTACCAACGCACCAGCAGTGTTCATGGATCTAATGAACCGTGTATGTAAGCCATATCTGGACAAGTTCGTAATCGTATTCATCGACGACATTTTGATCTACTCACGTAACAAACAAGAGCATGCTGAACACTTGAGAACCATTTTGGGTGTACTCAAGCAAGAAAAACTGTATGCAAAATTTTCCAAATGTGATTTTTGGATCTCCACCGTCCAATTCTTAGGTCACATCATCAACAGTCAAGGTATTCACGTTGATCCCGCCAAGATCGAAGCAGTCAAAGGTTGGGCTTCGCCCACCACTCCAACTGAAATTCGACAATTTTTAGGACTCACTGGTTACTATCGAAGGTTTATAGAGGGTTTTTCTGATGAAGCGAAAAGTGTACCGCTTTTAAGGGGTCATTTAAGCCCGAAATCGTATTTATTTGATCAAATATTGCCCTAAATCGTTCCTTTTGTCATTTTAGGTACTTTTGAGGAGAAATCTGGAAAAGGAGGCATTTTGGACGTTTTTGGAGCATAAAAGTGAAGAAAACGACAAAGTCTCAAAATCGGCTAAAAGTTACCTTTGACGGCGTCAGGATCCTCTCCAGACGGCGTCACGGCTTGGCAATAAAATGGTGGATGTGAAAATTACTCATGATAAGCCAGTGAAATTTGCATGAAATTATGACGGCGTCACGCTTTAATCTGATCAAGGTCGTCACGGCTTAATTTAAAGAGGGACGGCGTCACCCCTAAATCTGACGGCGTCAAGCCTTGATAGGCCAGAACGGATTTTGGAGAGCTAAAGAGGGACGGCGTCAAGAAGGTCATCCGGGAACCCTAAAAGCGGCGAGGTGACGGCGTCACACTCCATAACGTGACGCCGTCAGATCTGAAAGTCTATATATAGTTTTCTAATTTTTTGTCATTAGGGTGGAACTTATTGGGGAACTTTGTGTGTGAAAACCCTAGGACGAATTTGGCAGCTCTTTCAAGGCTTTTTGCCTTGAGATCTTCCATGTTACATTGAAGATAAGTTATCAATTAATCATTCAATATGTCTATGTGTTGTTTGATTCTATCTTGTTCTTGTCTTTTGTTTAACATGCTAGGCTAGATTTATCTTGTGTTTGCTTAGATCTAATGAAACCTAGCTATTGATTATTGGTTATTAGTGTGTTATTAGTTGTATTGGATGATTGTTCATCTATGTTAGGCTTAAGAAAACTGGCTAACTCCCTATTCGGTAACTTGCTTGAACGTCTTAAGAAACATGAACCAATGCGTACTAAAGGTTTTTATGGTTGTATTTAATGCGCAAGCGAATTCTAGTGATCCCATGTTAGGAGCTTCCTAGCCGGCTCGACATAGGAGTGAAGTAGGAGCTGGTAGAGTTGGGGAAGTACGTACGCCACCCCACGAATGGTATTAAGGAATACACCCGTCATCCACGCAACTAATACACACTAATCAACCGGTAAAAGATAGTTAGGGAGTAAGGAAATCTAAGTAAACACATTTTCCTCCACATAAGTTTTCACCCACATTTTTATTTTCTGTTATTTTATTTTATTTGCATTCGTAGTAATTTGGGTTAGTTGACTAGCAACTAATTCCGCCCACTCTTTCAAACCCGAGATTTTACTTGCTTTCATAAAAAAATATAAAAACATAAAAAGAATCTTCTCTCACCCTTAGACCTATTAGAGTAGTTTTTCATACCTAACGAACACTATTCCCTGTGGAGAACGATCAATCCCCCGTACTTACCACTACACTATACTACATCGGTCAGGTACACTGCCTGGTGGGGTTGTAAGCCTCTTGAGATCCCTCGAGAGGTAAAACCTGTTGTAAGGTTGCAAAACCACGCATCAAGTTTTTGGCGCCGCTGCCGGGGAATAGTTATTGTTTAGGTTGAATTTTTATTTTATAGGTCTACTCACTAGATTCCTTTCTAGTGAGATTTTTTATTTTATTTTTCTAGGTTTTCTTTAGTCTATCTATTTTCTTCGTTTCTTTGTTCGTAACCATTACCATTCGACATCATGGAAGATGGTAATATCCTTAATCCCAACAACCACCACCTCCTAGAGCCCGTACTTTAGGAGAGTACTCCCGTCCTAGCCACCATGGCTATCGAAACACCATTGAGCTCACTCAAGGAGCCAATATCACACCCTTGCGATCCGACACCATCCGGTTGGTGCAAAGCGGATGCGCATTCCATGGACTTCGTTCTGAAGATCCTAATCAACATCTCAAGGACTTTCTCAAAATCGTTGATTCTATAGACCTTGATGTTGCCACTCGAGAGACGACCCGATTGCGTCTCTTCCAATTCTCTCTGCGGGACCAAGCTAGTCAATGGCTAGAGCGTCAACCCGCAGGATCCATCACCTCTTGGGATGATCTCACCACTCGTTTCCTTGCTCAGTTTTTCCCACCGGGAAGAACTACCAAGCTAAGGAATGATATCTTGATGTTCCAACAACGTCAAGGCGAAACCCTCTACGAGGCATGGACTCGATTAAAGGACTTACTCCAAAAAGTCCCTCACCATGGCATAGAACTTTGGCTCCAAGTCCAAATCTTCTATGACCATATCAATTTCTCCACGAGGCAAACCATTGACCAATCGGCCGGTGGTAAGCTACGTGATCTAAGTGCGGAACAATCATGGGCTCTCCTAGAGGATCTTGCTCTTTATGACAACGAAAGTTGGAGTGACCCCCGTGATTTGAATAAAACGGTCAAGGCAATATCTTTGCCTTCGAACAATTCAAGCACTTCCGACCGTAGGATCATAGAACTTGAAGACCAAGTCAAGTTTCTTATGAAATCCTACGAGGCTCCTAAACCTTCAAGCCAAGTGAACAAAATCACTTCTTCATGTGAATTATGTAGTGGTCCCCACGACACTCGTGATTGCATGGAACTCCCCGAACAAGCTTTTGTGGACTACGCATCCTCGCGTACCGACGGAGCGGGAGACAAGTGGTACACTTTCAAACCCGAGCCAAACCCCTATGGTGATTCATACAACCCCTCATGGAAAAATCACCTGAACCTTAGGTGGAAACAAAACCAAAACGCACAACAAACCAATTCTTCCAACCCACCTAATCGTTTCCAATCAAGCGGTTCCAACTCGAACCGTACTTTCAACAACAATCCTTCCGGCAATGGTAGTACCAATAACTTTGAAGGATTGATGTCCCAATTTATGGCATCTCAAGAAGCTCGTTTAGCCAAGTTTGAAGCCGATTTCAAACAAAAACAAAGCGAGATGACCAATAAGATTGACACTTTGTTGAAAGCCCTCAATGACCGAGAAATGGGAGCACTCCCTAGCAACACGGTCAAGAACCCGAAACTAAACGTTAACGCCGTTTCATCGGTTACGTCTCCTAGTTCTTGTCCACAATATTATTCGGTCAATTCCATGAGCTCGTGTTTCAAACAAACCCATGTCATAGTTGAAACACCTCCCACTCAAAACCTTGACGAAGAATTCAAGGAGCCCCACCTTGAAAATCCGGTTATTGATGTGTTGGATGAGAAGAAGCTCAAGTTAGGCGAAAAAGGGACCGCCTTCGTTCAAAATAAGCTACCTAAGAAGTTAGATGATCCGGGCTTATTTGTTCTACCTTGCAAGATCGGTAATTCGGAGGCTTATGACACATTAGCCGATCTTGGATCAAGCCTTAACCTACTTCCGTTACCTCTTTACACCTCTCTAAAACTTGGAAAACTTGAAGAAACCGAGGTAATAATAGGCTTAGCGGATGGAAGTGTTGCTTACCCGGTTGGAGTAGTTAAGGACGTTTTAGTACACATTGGAAAACTAACCATTTTAGCCGATTTCCACGTCCTTGATATGGTTAGCGACCCTACATGCCCCTTGTTGATAGGTAGAGGATTTTTGGCGACCGCTAGTGCTATGATTGATTGTAAGGAATCTAAGATAGCGGTAGGAGAAGGTGATACTTGGTCAGTCTATGATGTTAAGAAACATGCCTATGATACTAGTGAGGAACCGACACCCCATTGGTTAGAATCAAATAGGAGACCATCTAGATATGGACCTTGGATTGATAGAGACTTCATAGGACCCCAACGCCCATTTTACATAGAAGAGGACTTTGTGAACCGAACACATACGGTAGAGCAACTCTTAGCTAGGGACACCGAATTGGATCCATTTGAAGACTCTCTAGTTTTTAGGAAGATGATTGATTTCCTAGGAGTTTTG
Source organism: Artemisia tridentata subsp. tridentata (assembly GCA_021014915.2). Classification (NCBI taxonomy): domain Eukaryota; kingdom Viridiplantae; phylum Streptophyta; class Magnoliopsida; order Asterales; family Asteraceae; genus Artemisia; species Artemisia tridentata. Next base: position 28,066,213 of record CP139506.1, on the reverse strand, counting down.
CCAATTAACCTAGGAATGAATAAGTGGACTTGTGAGGAAGATGATCATAAGTGGAATTGGGATAAACCACCCAAAGATGGAGATGGGTCATGGCATATTAAGATGACATTGTATGACCCGGATGGAGAGAAGTTTGAAAAGATATATCGTACTAAGCGGACCAATAGGAAACTTCAATCCAAGCTTAACCCTAAAGACGTCCTCGATGACGAGCTCACTTATATAGGGTAGAAGGACTTTGAGTCTAGCTACAAGACTCGTTAATAAAGAAAAGCGCTTCTTGGGAGGCAACCCAAGCTTTATTTGCTTTGTGTGTTTATTTGTTTGTTTGTTTTTATTTGTTTCCGTATGTATGTTTAAATTTTATTATTATTGATTCATGTTCAAAAGTAATTTGTGAAAATGCTTTATCTTGTTTTTAACTTCGTCTTAACTACATATAAAGGTATTTTGCAAAAGATAAGTGTAAGGGAAATCTAAATCGGTTTATTAGAACATATGAACATGAATCATAATAATATTAAATTAACATACATATTAGTATTTGTTTGAGTCAAATGCTTGTATCGAGTCATAATGATGTTTTGCAGGATTTCCAGGAAGTAAGGTATAGGTTTTTCCAAAATTTTTCCGGAAACGTAACATGAGAATTCTGTCAGATCATATCTGACGGCGTCAGGCTTTACAACCTGACGGCGTCAGGTTTAATTTTCTGAAAATTTTTGAAAGTTTTGTTTTCATAAAAAGTTTTTATTAAATCTCTAACTTATAATCTCCAGGAATCTGCAAAATTATCATTCCACAAGCATTATATCCTTATATATAGAGTTTATCCCGCCGATGTTATGCAGGTTTTCGTGTTTGTTTTCTCAGGTTTAACAGGTTATTTTGGACAAGGAAATGTTTGTTGGATCAAGCTTTTGGCGATGCATTAGTCATGGAGCTTCAACATTACTTTGGAAGAAGATCTAACCGTGTTACTTCATTATCCACCGAGCGAATCAGGGGAGTATTTGATTTCATTCTTTTACCTTATGCTTTTACATCTTGTTATTTGAACATTGGGGACAATGTTCATCTTAAGTGTAAGGGGGGGTAAAAATACGATTTTAGAGAATACAATTGCGCTTGATTTTTGTTTGTTTGATGGTAGATGTGTAATAAAACTGAGATAAATACCTGTTAGGGCAATTTTAGTGCCAAATTTAAAATTTTTTACAACATTTAGGAGTGAAACTTTGATCTTAATGAGCGTCTCACGGATAGGAGTTATATGACTAGCACAAAAACCGTACCACTAAAAAATTTTCCACACCCCCAAATATGTGAGGTTCGCCCCTAGAATTGGTACTAAAGGTTTTTATGGTTGTATTTAATGCACAAGCGAATTCTAGTGATCCCATGTTAGGAGCTTCCTAGCCGGATCGACATAGGAGTGAAGTAGGAGCTTGTAGAGTTGGGGAAGTACGTACGCCACCCCACGAATGGTATTAAGAAATACACCCGTCATCCACGCAACTAATACACACTAATCAACCGGTAAAAGATAGTTAGGGAGTAAGGAAATCTAAGTAAACACATTTTCCTCCACATAAGTTTTCACCCACATTTTTATTTTCTGTTATTTTATTTTATTTGCATTCATAGTCATTTGGGTTAGTTGACTAGCAACTAATTCCGCCCACTCTTTCAAACCCGAGATTTTACTTGCTTTCACAAAAAAATATAAAAACATAAAAAGAATCTTCTCTCACCCTTAGACCTATTAGAGTAGTTTTTCATACCTAACGAACACTATTCCCTGTGGAGAACGATCAATCCCCCGTACTTACCACTACACTATACTACATCGGTCAGGTACACTGCCTGGTGGGGTTGTAAGCCTCTTGAGATCCCTTGAGAGGTAAAACCTGTTGTAAGGTTGCAAAACCACGCATCAAAGGTTTATAGAGGGTTTTTCCAAAATCGCAAAACCTTTGACAGAACTCACTCAGAAAAACAAGAAGTATATCTGGGAAGAGAAACAAGAATCAGCATTTCAACTCCTAAAACAAAAACTCTGTGAAGCACCAATTCTAGCACTACCGGACGGAAGCGAAGACTTTGTAGTATATTGTGACGCATCGCATCATGGTTTAGGTGCGGTACTAATGCAGAGAGACAAAGTCATAGCTTATGTGTCTCGACAACTCAAGAAAAATGAGGAAAATTATACCACTCATGATCTAGAACTTGGAGCGGTAGTATTCGCTCTTAAAATATGGATACATTACCTATACGGTACAAAGTGTACGGTATACACCGATCACAAAAGTCTTCAACACATACTGGATCAGAAGGAGTTGAATATGAGACAGCGCCGATGGTTAGAACTACTCAACGACTACGATTGTGAAATTCGCTACCACCCCGGTAAAGCGAATGTCGTGGCCGACGCATTGAGCAGAAAAGAAAGGACCAAACCTCTTAGAGTTCGATCATTAGAAATGACAATTTATTCACCACTCCCATCTCAAATTCTCATAGCCCAATCGGAAGCTCTTCAGGATGAGAATCGAGCTCACGAGAAAATTAAGGGCATGCTAGAAAGTGAGAACGGATTCATACGAAGAGCCGATGGAATGTTATGCTTCAAGAAAAGATGCTGGATTCCTCTCTATGGAGGTATTCGAGATCTTATCATGCATGAATCTCACAAGTCTAAATATTCCATTCATCCCGGATCCACCAAGATGTACCAAGACCTCAAACAACTTTACTGGTGGCCAAACATGAAAGCCGACATTGCAACATATGTTGGGAAGTGTTTGACTTGTTCAAGGGTCAAAGCAGAAAGTCAAAAACCATCCGGACTACTTGTACAACCTGAAATACCAGTCTGGAAATGGGAAAGAATCACTATGGATTTTATTACCAAGTTACCAAGAACGTCGACCGGATATGACACCATTTGGGTTATCGTCGACCGCTTAACCAAATCAGCTCATTTTCTGCCTATCAAAGAAACTGACAAGTTGGACACACTCGCTCAGTTGTACTTCAAAGAAATCATAATCCGACATGGAGTCCCAGTCTCTATCATCTCAGACAGAGACAGTCGATTCACTTCAGGATTTTGGCAATCCCTACAGAAAGCCCTCGGTACTCAATTGGACATGAGCACCGCCTATCATCCTCAAACTGATGGACAAAGTGAAAGGACAATCCAAACCTTAGAAGATATGCTTAGAGCATGTGTACTTGACTTCGGAAAAGGTTGGGACAAACACTTACCATTGGTTGAATTCTCGTACAACAATAGTTACCAAGCTAGCCTGAAGGCTGCACCCTTCGAAGCACTTTACGGAAGAAAGTGCAAGTCACCTATCTGCTGGACAGAAGTTGGTGACATGCAGCTTACCGGACCAGAACTAATCCACGACACAACAGAGAAAATATTCAAAATCAAACATCGTCTCCAAGCCGCTCGTGACAGACAAAAGAGTTATGCAGACGTAAGGAGGAAACCCATGGAGTTTGAAGTCGGAGATAGAGTTATGCTAAAAGTTTCGCCCTGGAAGGGAATGATACGCTTCGGAAAGCGTGGAAAACTCAACCCAAGGTACATTGGACCATTTAAAATCCTCGAGAGGATTGGCCCAGTTGCCTATAAGTTAGAACTTCCAGAAAAACTCAGTAGGGTACACCCTACATTCCACGTATCTCAACTTAAGAAATGCCTATCGGACGAGACTCTCGTCATTCCGCTAAAAGAGATTAAACTGGACGACAAACTTGTATTCACAGAGGAACCCGTAGAGATAATGGATAGAGAGGTTAAGCAACTCAAGCAAAACCGTATCCCCATTGTGAAAGTAAAATGGGACTCCAAGAGAGGACCAACGTACACATGGGAACGCGAAGACCAAATTCGTGAAAAATATCCCCATCTATTCCCGTAAACCACTCTTAGTAGCCATCTTAGACTTGAATTCCGGGACGGAATTCGAATGAGGGAGGAGTACTGTAAGATCCTGCGAAAAACCCTTGTAATCAATCTTAATGATTAATGATGATCTCGTATTACCGTTACTAAAGCCCATTTTTGCTAGAAATTTAAACTTTTCTATTATTAGTTATTAATATCCCGATGCATTATATATATATATATATATATATATATATATATATATATATATATATATATATATATATATATATATATATATATATTTTATACGCCGTACTCGAGATAAAATTCTCACGCAACAACACACTTTCACAATCAACAACAAGTGATCATACTCACCTATTTATTTTACTACAATTAACTAAAATTAATATCACTCGATTAAACTTAACTAAAACACTAATACACATCCTAACTATATATAACTAAAACCAATCGGACCCTTAATAGTTCGGCCCAACAACAACCTAATTATCACCAGCCCATCTTCACTCTATTCTTTCCTTTGCTTTCTTTCTAAAACCCGGTCGATACTGCCTCCAAAAACTCACTAGCATTCTTAAAAATCGAACATGGCCTTCACTTATTTTCACACCATTTAAACCACCACTTAGCAAACTCTTTTTGTACAAGGTCACAAACACGATGGTCGAGTATTAGCGTAATAATGAACCTCATTTTGTTGACCCAATTTCGACACAAACATATAAATAAAAACATCGACACAACACAATATCATACCCCACTGCTTCCTACAACCTACTAGCTATATTACTAACTAAATGTGATACTCCAAAATGAAAAATAAACTAGACCCACGACTTGTTGCTCAGTAACTCAACCTTGTGCCAATATGATATAGAACCGAATGAACAAGAAACATCCAAGAGCTAGAATCCAAACTCCCAGCTACCCACACACATTCCACACTCAAACTAGGATAGAAACACACAAGTGTCCCCTAGTTACAGTACCTCCTATCATTGAGTCAATAGGTCAATGAGATATGAAGATATTTTGCCTATAAAAAAAACTACTCATTCGACCTCCTTCTCTTCCCTATCACCCATCACTTTCTTTCACCATCAATACATTCCCTAACTAGATAAAAAGCCTTTCTGTCGTAGAATTAGGAAGCAAACCCATTTGGAGTCAAAGCATAGAAAACCTTTCGAGCTCACTGTTTTCCTTCGAACAACCAACGTTCCTTCCCCACCTTTCAAAAGGTGTTGTAAGTCTCTTATAACCTTTGCTTTTATTTCCATAAACACGCTCCATTCATGCACGTCTCATTTTTTTGTCGAGAGTAGCATGCATGCATACTCAGTCGAACCCATTATGTGAAGTTGTAACAATCAAACGTGTAAACATCACTACATAGCTTACATGCATATTCTATTTTCCTTACAGTCGAAACATCATGCATTGCTTCATCATTTTGTTCGGTTATATATATAATATCACTTAGTTACAAATGTTATTTCATGTGTACCCAACATGAGTCGAGTGACCATTAAGAAGGTTTAAGAACCATCACCCATCTCATTTTCACGTTTAATATATTACACACCATGCATCATTTTCACTTCATACTCGAACGTATAGTACATCCTTACTTTGAACATATTGCATGCTTTACTCGAACGTATGAAACATTCTAGCAGTAGATATACACGTATAGGAACATCTCGAGAGCTCTAAAACACCCTCATGTATTATACAGTAGCTCAAATGAAGTTGACACGAATCATATTTAAACACTAGTCAAACCGGATAAAATCATAACTTAGAAATGAAACAAAGTTAACCACATTCTAAAACTACCCGAACAGCTCACTACATATTCAATTTATTTCGTAATCATACAAATAACGTATATACATTCTCATATATATTAACTCACGACTCCACCGTCATCATTTTTCCTCCTTTGAGATATCGACAATAAGCCCTCAAAAGCCTTTAAAAAAAAAACTATGAACCTTAGGTTACCCAACTGCCTAAACACTTAGAAAAATATACTAGTATTTTTCAAAGCTAAACTATGCGACCCGGCTACAAAATATAATTATATTTTCGGAATTTTAAACATAACATTTAGATGTTTTCACATAAATCGAATGACCACCTAACAAACTACATATTTCATATTTTAAAGTTATCTTCATAAGCTCATTTAGGCAGTCAAAAGTTTACTCGAATCATAGCAGTAACACTAGTTCTAAATTCATAAAATTTTCAGAAATTATTTAAACATCGGTTGGGCTAAATTTAAGCCCAATAAGTTTTTGAGTATCAGCAGTCCAATAGGCCCATGGGATACATTTTCAGACTTATAAAAATAGCCCAAGTTCAAGCCCAAAACCGTTTACACGCCCTCGCCTCTAAAACTCTTAACGGGCTTTGTTCTAAATCGTTAATTGGCCCAATAATGCAAAAATAGTCTATTTTCTGAAATAATAAATTGAAATAAGTTAATATGAACTTAATAAAGTTATAGAAATTTTCGGAATATTTTTCCCGTTATTTTTATGCAAAAAGGACTAAAAATGTAACGCGATCTAACTGGAAGGACCAAAATTGCCAAACTGTGAAACCTAGGGACTGAAGCTGTGAAAACAGTTTGTAGAGGACTTAAATTGACATACCATTGAACTCCAAGCCTTATGTGGATATATGGACAAATATTGGACTATTATTGGACTATGGACTTAACCGAGGACTAACGACGTAACGCAAACCACAGCTAGGGTAAAGGATGTAAAATCTAGAAAGAACAAGTACTAACTGTTATAACTTGACATTCTTATTCTATTTTTCATTTTTGGCACCACACTTATATCTCATATGCATTTTTCGCATTCTAATTGCATATTAGTTAATAGCGTTAGAAATATTTCATGCTAACATTTCATATCAACTCATTTACTCTTTGAAAATATGATCTTACGAGAGCACGAGCACCATAATCATATAACACCTTCACCCTCAACGATTAGATCGTTGTATATCATTAGTTAATCATCATCCACCATTCATACACACACACCACTAGAAATTAGTCAGATTCTCAGTAATTTATATATTTACCAGGTTCTATATCGAAGTTGTTATAATCACCTCTGAGTTTATTTTCACCATCACCAGTAACGCTTAAGGTGAGTCATGGCCTCACTTTTTTTTAAACTCTTTATACTTTTTAAACTCCGTGAGGGGGATACATGCTATAAACTGATCACAAGTATTTTTCTGTATGCTACCTGACTTGATATATGCCTAAGTTAACATATTGCCACAAGACCCTTTTATCATGAGCCATTAATCACTGCGGTGAACGCGAATATAATGAATAGATCTATTAGAGGACTGAAAACCTATCCCACTAATACTAGGACGGAATGCTTTTTGCTAGTCGTATTAGTCGCGATGCATTATATTTGAGAGAAATAGGAATTGGCAAATCACCTATTACACGAGGGCAAAACTTTCATCATTAATTTGGTGGACACCTCCGTTTATGCGGTACTTTGTTAACGTTTGCGTGTCATGAGACTTAGGGCAATATATGAACTGCGATATCAACTTTTAAACTGATTGTATCTCCAATACAATCTTACTTGTGAATCGAACTGATATTTAAATTACAAACTCCATGATTTCACTCAACATTATGTTGAATTTTAAGCATGTATCTCAGGGAACTAGAGGAGCAAGGCAAGGCATGGAGCAGGCGTACCCTATCTTAAATAAATGGTGTAAAATAAAGTTGTAATTCAGTTAAATTGATGTTTCTTTGGAGAAACCTTAGCACTCTGATGTAACGCTTTGTAACTGAATTTGTATTATGGACCTATGTAAATTAAAAATGCCGTCTCAGGCTGTTTTTCTATGATTTTGTTTTCGATCCTCACAGTAACACCCAAATAAATCTTCCGCTGCTATATTTAAAATTTGGGGGTGTTACAGATACTTTGAGTATATACTTGATAGCACGCGGAATTTACTACCAAGTACTTAGAAGAATATGAGTTTGTGTTTGGTTATTGATTAAGTAAAACAATAAGAACACACGATATCAACCAAACTATCACTTCAATATATCGAACGATTACAATGTGAAGGATATTAGATATTAGATGTATTCGATATGAATGATATATATCAAACCCTAATCTAAGGATCTCCTTTTATAATGTAAAGAGTCCTGTACACGTTAAACATCTAACCATATCATTCTATACTAATAAGATATTTACCATATCTTTTCTATAATTATCTTTACACGGTTTCACCTTGATCCCTTAAGCAGTCCTAACTGCTCTTCCATCAGCAGTCTTAACTGTTCTTCCATCAGCAGTCTTAACTGTTTAAGTTTAATTCCCAACAATCCTCCTCTAAACTTATGATTTAGATGCAAATCAATAAGTTTCTTGAATTAAACTTCTGATTTCGTTGATGGGGTGGATTCTTTCAAACATTTGACTTGAATCACGAAACACTTTGGGAATTATCTTCACGTATCATACTCTTTTGGTCAACTCCTCAAAAGTTACCAAAATTAATTTAATTCCATCAAGGAATTAATTCCTTATACCAACCCAAGAGTTAATTCTTCATATCAACCACGCATTGAATGACATTAAACCTTCATTAACTCTATAAAAACTCACATATCCACACAAAATCTTCTTCAACACAAATCTTTAACTCTTCAATCACAATGAATTCTTCTCCACCAAACATCATAGAAATTTCATCTGACTCTTCTTCAGATTCCGAAGATTCAGGTTGGAACAACTATTTTCCACCAAATTATTCTTCAACTTCAAGAGTTAATCTTTCAAAAAAAAAAGACTAGAATATCCTCATCTGAAGAAACTTCCTCCGATGAACTTCCTCCTTATGTGGATGATTCATCCTCCTCTTCGTCTGACTCTTCTGACGATGATGAACTTCAAAAACGATCAGACTTACTCACAAAAGAATTTGAGAAAGCAGCATCATCAGTGAAGATCCCTGTTCCAAAGAAGAAGCCTGAGAAGAATAAGCCTGAGAAGAAGCAATTTCCATCTCCAAGATCAGTAATACTGGCACTTCCCTGCAAGAAGGTGTCTGACATCATGGGTAGCAGAGGAGCCCGCAGCAAAACCATGCCGGATATCATTGGAAAAGGAAAAGGAAAACTTGAGTAGTTGTGTTGTGTTTGTGTTGTGTAGGTTGTTTTGCTGGTAGGTTTTGTTGGTAGTTTTTGTTGCTTTTTCCAGTGTAAAGCTTTGTAATGAATCCACCTCTATAATAAATAGACTTTAAGCACTTCTTTATAATTCATCTCTGACTTTTTAATTCCTCCCCTGAATTTCATAATCATCAATCATCTTTAACAGAATCATCTTTAACAGCAACTAGAACAAACTTTAATCCTCCCCTGTTTGGAAGAATCCTCACCATCAGATGAATTAGAACATAAGTTATCCAAACTTAGCATCCAATAAGACCATTTGTACAAGTTACCATCAATTCAGTTGTTTCAGTTTCAAACTGCTCTCAACACTTCCAGATGTATTACCTTCTGAGAGAGGTGTATCACAGAGCATAAACTCAGTAGGAACTAAGTTTTGAACAATCAGTACAAACTGGTGAAGCCAGCTGTTCAGACTGTTAACTCCAGCAGTACTAACTGTTAGCAAAAAGTTTTCAGAGATAAAATCAAATTTGAATTTTAATGTGGATTCGAAAACATTTTTGTCCACTTATAGTTTTTAGCAAACTATCAGCTATGAACGGATTTAACTTGTCTTTACCAATAGCCATTTGCTATGGACTAGCCAACTCTTCACACTTAGATTTGGTGAGTTGATAACCAACCAGTTTTTTGTAAACTGTCAATCATAAACGGATTTGAGGAGTCTTTACCAGAAACCGTTTGATTTGGACTAGTTGATTCTTATGTTGATTAGACATGGTGAATCAATTACCATTTGTTGTGTGACAAGTATGCACACTTGACAATCCAAACCACCATTCTTTTCAAAGCACAATCCAAAGCAAAAAGCTTTTCTTAACCTGAAATGTTAGTCCAAAACCAAAGAAAACACAATACACAATATTCTCTTTTAACAGTTATTCCATTTGACTAACAAAATTCACAAGCAGTACTAAAAATATTTCAAGCAGTCTCAACTATACAAATAGCACAACTAACAGTACACAATCCAAAAACATTTACACATTAATCTTTTGAAGGATTAAGCATTCCAATACCTGTTACCAAGTACTGAAATCTGCTTACATCAAAACCTTTTGTTAAGAGATCAGCAAAGTTGTTATCAGTGTGTATTTTAACAACTTGTATTAACTTCTTTTCAGCACAGTCTCTTATAAAATGATGTCTAATTTCAATATGTTTAGTTTTTGAATGTTGAACTGGATTCTTAATGATACACATTGTACTGTTATTGTCTATATGTATAATTGTGTTTAAGAAATTGTACCCATAATCAAGCATCTGGCTTTGAATCCATAGAACTTGAGCACAACAACTTGCAGCTGCCACATATTCTGCTTCAGTAGTAGATATAGCCACCATAGTCTGCTTCTTACACTGCCAAGAGATTAATCTTCGACCTAAGAATTGACAACCACCTGTTGTAGACTTTCTATCCATGCTAGCACCAGCATAATCAGAATCAGAGAATGCAACAAGATCAAATGCAGACTCTTTAGGATACCATAGCCCCAAGTTAGGCTGTCCTTTAAGGTATCTGAAGATCCTTTTTACTACTGTGAGATGAGACACCTTAGGATTCACTTGGAATCTTGCACAGGCACACACAGCAAACATAATATCAGGCCTAGATGATGTAAGATACATCAGAGACCCAATCATAGATCTATACATGTGCACATCCACATCTTCACCACTGTGATCCTTTAATAACAAATGTGTCTCCTTGTCAATTGGTGTGCTAGCAACCTTGGCATCTGTAAATTGAAATTTCCTTAAAATTTTACCAACATATTTATCCTGAGAGATAAATATACCATCTGACTTTTGCTGTACTTGAAGATGTTAGGATTTATTTTAAAGTGATGGTCATTTGTCATTGTAATAGTTTAATTAAGTGTGTCGTTGTTTGAGTTAGTTAGTTTAATCAACGGGCTTGGGCTTAAGCTTGTTAGTTAAATGTTATGATCATGTAATCCTTGTATAAGCCCATCTCAAGCCCAAGCCCACCCAAGTCTAGAAAACTATAAATACCCATCCCCTCCTCACTTGGAGGGTGTTGCTTCAAGGGGTATTCATCTTGTATCTCTCATTCTTTCTCTCTTAATCTAATCTCTAAGAAGTGACCATCTCTCTCTCTCTATCTCTTTCTCTTCTATTATTCTCATATTGTGTTGTATGATAAAGAGTAATTTTAAGCTATAACAAGTGGTATCAAGAGCAAAAAATATAAAGATCTAGGATTTTTTTTTTCTTCTTCACGTTACTGTTCCATTTGTTAAGTTTTCATTTGAATTATTTTTGTTCTTATCTCTACTGTTTCATAGCACCAACTTTCATCAGCCAACTTTGTAATAACTTTCATAATAAGTGGTATCATATAAGGATTATTACATTGTTTTTCAATATTTCATCGAAGGAGGTTTTCATCGAACCAACATTTCATCGAAGGAGGTTTCATCGAAGGAACCACTTGATCGAAGGAATCAACTGATCGAAAGAACCAACTGATCGAACGAACCAGCAACTTGATCGAAGGAGCAGTCATCGAACGAGCAAAAAGGGTAGTCGAGTTAGACTTTCTCTTCCAATTGATCGAACGAGTCACTTGATTGAATGAGAAAACTAGTCGAACAAGTCACTTGATCGAACAAGTTAAAACTAGTCGAACGAGTCACTTGATCGAACGAGTTAAAACTAGTCGAACGAACCACTTGATCGAAAGAGTTTGATCGAACGAGAAAACTAGTCGAACGACCACTTTGATCGAACAGCTTCTTTGACCGAACCAAACTTCATCGAAGCAACTTTCATCGAAGGAGTATTTCATCGAACGACTTATTTGATCGAACCAGAAAATTCATCGAAGTAACTCATCGAACCAACTCATCGAAGCAACTCACTGTAGTCAAAGCAAGAAAGATAGTCGAGCTAGACTAGTCAAGCAACAAGATATCTTGATCGAACCACTTCTTTTCATCGAACGACTCTCACTAGTCGAACAAGATATCTTGATCGAACCACTTCATCGAACGACTCTCACTAGTCGAACAAGATAACTTGATCGAACCAGAAATTTCATCGAACCAACTTTTTAGTCGAACGAGAAGATTAGTCGAACGAGTTGATAGTCGAACTAGCTAAGGTAGTCGAACCAGTTTTCTCTCATCGAAGCAACAAATATCTAGTCGAGTTAGACTTCATCGAACCACTTCATCGAACCAAGTGAATTGTCGAAGCAACATTGTCGAAGTGCCTAGTCGAAGAAGAATAGTTGAAGCAGAATAGTCGAGTTTGTTGAAGTTCATTCTTTGACGTCAAGTTTCCATACTACAAGTTTCCATAATACTAATATTGTAAAAGTTGATAAACAAGTGAGTTTGTTTTTTGACGTGTGTAAAGTTCATAATACTATAAAGTTGTCAAAAACGTGCTTTGCTATCCTTCTATAGAAGTTCATGCATTTGATGTGTGTTGCATTACGTGTGTTGCATGTGACCTAGGTTCTATATTGATTTGCATGTGTGTAGACGTGTTTTGCTTTTGAGTTTGACGTGTTTTGCATGTGTGCTTTTGACGTGTTGTTTGCTTTTATTGACTTGCTTCTAAATGACAAAGGGTTCTATTTAGTTGTATTTAACTCTTCAATATATAATCTTTGTGAACTTATCAACTTTGGGGACTTATCAATTTTGTGGACTATCTCAAGTTTCAAGTTCAAGTTTCTCAAGGTTTATCAAGTTTCTCAACGACTATTTAAGGACAACGACAAAGGACTCAAACCATACACAACTCGTGAACCGTAACCAACCTTATCCTAGTTCTTTAACCGATCCATCACCATCTTTATCATACAACTTCATCAATGGCCGCTCACCAAAACAATATCACAACTGATTTGGCACATGCGTTTGCATTAATCACCAAAGCATTAAACATCCCACCACATAACAACAACCAATGGAACTCACCGTACACTGACAACATGCAGTCATATATAGGACAAGAAGGCCAAATGGTTGAGGTTATTGAGCATCAGCAAGGAAATGCTACGGGTATTCAAATGGGGAATCAAATGCAATATGCTGGGCAGTATACGGGAAATCAAATAGATCAGTTTGTGAATAAGAATGGGGTCAATCAAAATGCAAATTATTGCTTCATGACTTCTTCTGCAACCCAAAGGAGTGATATAGGTAGAGCTGGAAATGTCAATGCAATGGATAAAGTAGAAAAGCTCCAGTACATGTTGATGCTAGCCAGAAAGAGAGACTCGGGAATACCATTGACTGCTGAGGAATCCGACTTCCTGCTTTCAACCAGAATCAATGATAATTCTACAGAAGTCACTGGAATCTCCGACCCTATGCCTAATCAGCAAGAATCAACATCAAGCAGCGATTCTGACATTCCTCCTACTTATGACAAAGAACCACTCCATGAGACATCAATTTCAAGTAATGAGGTTAATCCGTTTGCTCAACAAAAGCCACATTCTGTGCCTCTCGAATCAACTTATGATACATATATGGACTCGCCAAATTGTAGCAATATTAATTTGGCATCTCCAGATATGAATCCTAACGAAGTTCAAGTTGCACAAAATGTCGCTAATGATGAGGAAACTCGTGCTTTATTTGAATCATTACTGAATAATTGTCGTATTGAGATTGAAAAAGTGAAAAAGGTCAATAGCGATCTTAAGACCGCGAATGAAAAATTGACCACTGAGCTTGAGAGATACAAGGTGAACGAAAAAGCTTTTGAATTTCACCACAAACGACTGTCAGAACTTGAAAATGGTTACAGTGATTCTGTTTCAAGGGAGAAACATTTGCAAATCAAATACGACACTCTTGATGTTAAATTGAACATGCAAATTAAATCCCTAAAAGCAGAAATTTCTGATCTAACCAACCAACTTTCTAAACAAAAATCAATTTGTTCTGATCTTGAAAAAGAAAAGAACGAGTTGCAAGCAAAGTTTTCAAAACGAGAAGATGAACTTCTTGATGAAGTTCTTGATAAACAGGAAACTATTAAAAAGTTGGACGAATTGCTTGTAAAAACGGGTCATTCAACTCAAACGATTAATATGATAATTAACGACAAAAACCCGATTTTACACACAAGGAAGAAAATGGCTCTCGGTTGTGAAAACCCTTGTTATCTCAAGAAAGCTCAGCAAAAACAGAATGTGCTATTTAATGGTAATCTTATAAATGATGTGCATGATCCACCTGCTTGTTATAATTCGCATGAAACGATTGAGCTTACGAAAGAGAGTCAAAACAAAATGAGACAATTGAATAGAGAAATCAAACCAATTGATTATAATGAAGCTAACAAACTTGCTGGTGTTCATTTTGTTAAAAAGGAGTCACCTTTGTTTTTCAAAAAACCAGTGGCTGCCTCAAAGTTCAAAGTTGTGTCAAAACACCTTTCTAACATCGAACAAATGTACTCTACCAACACCTCCGCAAGTGAAGCTAGAATACTTTTGGCCGATCTTAATGTTACACCCGTATCCCGATAAGGTACTAGTTATGTAAATATTAAATGTTGTATATTAAGTTTTGTGATATTAGTTAGTTAAATAATAAATGAGAGGGCATTTTGGAAAGAATAGAACTAGAAGGGCTAATATTGCCATTTGGGCAAAGTGTAATTAATAAATATGTAAGTCTAGCTAATATTAGAAATGTCCAGATTTTTCTCTTATTTGTCCCTTGTGGTGAAGATCGGTTCTTAGAAAAAGAAAGGAGGGAAGCTCCATCTTGATTATCTCAAGTCATTTCTATCATCATTTAGTAGTGCTAAGTATCCAAGAAGCCTTAATTTACATATCCCATCAAGTAAGTGTTCTTCCCCAAATAGTGAATTAGGGTTTATGTTTGATCATAGTGATCAAGTGTTGATAATTTTATGATTAGCTAGTTAATTAGACCCTAAATTGAGATGATTATGTTATAGGAAGCAAGTAAGGAGTGGGGAAAGCCATTGTTAGTGTGTTTGAGCTTAAAGATTGAGGTAAGTACATTGGTATTAACATGTTATTGTTAGCTTTATCATATATTATGTATGATAATGGTTTATGTGTTAGCTTTATCATGTTTGTTTACATGGTAATGGTGAAAGATAGGATATAGGGTGCGTTAGCTAGTTTGGATCCATTCTAGAGGTAGCTTAGTTAGTCGTTGGGCTAACTATGGGATGAGGTTCAACCTTATGGGTTGATTGTGTTTAGGTCGACTATGTCGGCGTGAGGTAAGTGCCCCTATATCGCTAGCTTAACTAGTTGTTAGACTAGTTATGGTTATGTTATGATTTTATATCATACATTGTTAGCTTGTTATTGCCATGTACTTACTAAGCGTTTCGCTTACGTGTTTAGTTGTGATGTTTTTCTTGATAGGTACCGAAGGGTCAAGCAAAGGTAAAGATAAGATTATGTGATTGCGTAGTAGTATCCTTGTACTAGAAGAAGTTGTAGTAGGAGACCGTTCTTTTGGACCAAGCATATTGAAGTTGGAAGCCCCCGACGTGTCTTTTCGTGTTTTGGGTATATTTCCTTTCATATGGTCATTTTGTTAGTCAACGGTCATTGTTTGTGTTAGTTCAAGAGTCAAGTTTATGTGCATGTTATGAAGTCTTTATGTTTGTAGTTATGATGGTAGAAATGAGGGTGATTGGCATTTAGCCAATCTTACCCATTTTGGGGAGTTATGGGTCATGTCGATGTACCAACACTCTTTTAATATGTTAGGAATGTTATGTTGTGAAGAAGTCAAATTGGATATCTAGTAGTTTGTGCATTTATGTATGAAATGTGTTTTTGAAGGATTGTTTAAGGGGATGTTTGGTATTAGCATGTTTTCACCCATTTTGAAAGGCTACGGGTCAAGATCTTGTAGTAACAACTTTGTAAGATATTAGGAATGTCAAGTTATGTTTGTGTTTAAATGGTCATGTTGTGGTTAAGTGTTATGGGTGATTTGGTGTTAAAAATTTGGGTGTTTTGCTGTCAAAAACTGCAGTTTTGTTCTTGATGGCCACCTTGACGCCGTCACCCTTTAAACACCAGAAATTCTCTGGCCCGTCACGGCTTAACAGTTTTGTTCATGATGGCCTTCTTGACGGCGTCACCATTTTTCTGACGGCGTCACGTTTATCTGGGCAGTTTTTGAAAAATCATATCTTTTAATCCGTAAGTCGAAATGGGTCGTATGACCTATCGTTTTGAAGCTATTTGAGTCTACTTTCATCTAAAAATAGCCTCAATGGCTGAATGTGTACTGATTTTTGTCAGCTCGTAAAAGAGTAACTGGATGTCGGTTTCTGGGTGTGTTTTTGCGAGAAATTTTCACCTTTTTGGTTGTTTTTGGTCACGGGGCGTTACAACTTGGTATCAGAGCTTCGGTCTAAGAGAATTAGGATTTCCCCTTAGGATTTCCTAGACTTAGGCCTTGTGTAGACGCGGGTAGTATCGGTGTTTGTTATTTGTGTATTGTTTGGGTGATTTCGGGAACACATATGTTAAGTATTTTTATGACTACGCCTGGCCACCGTAGTGATAAAAATATGATACATATGTGAGATTGGAATCATTTAGGCTATACATGGATGATAAACGCTAGGGTGTTAGTGTAAGATAGATATGTCATTCATGCATCGAATATGTATATGATTTTGTTTAATAGTGTGAATTGCTAAATTTCAGTTAGTAGAAAAGATGGCGAATATCCGAAATAAGGAGGTGTTAAGGACGACCTCCTCTCGCCATAATGATGATGATGATAGTGATTCAAATGATGAAGGGAATTCTAGTAGCGTCAAGACAATACCTCTACCGGAAAATTTTAACCCTAAAAGCTTCACGAAAGAAGAGTTGAAAGAATTGGACGTTTTGGTGACCGATAGGGTAGGAAGGGCTATTGAGAAGACCATGCCCTATTATGTTAAACAAACCACCGAGAATGTGCAAAAGATGTTTAAAGAGGAGATAGAAAAGCTTAAGAAGAGTGGAGAGTTATTGAATGACCCGAATGCTAGACCCGGAGTAGTGAAAGAGAAGTCTACTTATCGTGATTTCACTGCTTGTGCTCCACCCACATTTACGGGGGTTCTTGATCCGTTAAAGAGTTCTCGATGGATTACCGATATAGAAGGGGCTTTTCGTACGAGTCGTTGTGTAGAAGAGGATAAGGTAAACTTTGCTACTAATTATCTTCGTGAACGAGCTAAAGTATGGTGGGAAGGCAAGGCGAACGAGAAAGGTAGTGCTTGGAGAGAATCGTGCACGTGGGATCAATTTAAAGAGGTGTTCATGAAAGAGTATGCTCCGGCGGAGGAAATTGATAAAATAAGAGAAGCTTTCCATTCCCTAGTGCAAACGGATGAAACGGTGAATGAGTTGTGGGGAAAGTTTTGCGACATGGTACAATATTGTCCGGAGTATCTTAATAATGAGAGGCTTAAAGTTGATAAATTTCAAAGGATGCTCAAGGATGAAATTCGTACGATAGTGTCACCGTTCAAGTGCACCGACATGGAGGATCTTCTTAGTAGGGCACGTACTCGTGAAGCGGACTTGGATAGAATAAAAAGCAAAGAGAAGAAGGACTTAAAAAGGAAGCATGATCATCCATCAACATTTAGTAAGCGAGGCAGGTTCGATTTTACAAGGAAGGACAACACGGGAAAGCTACCTCCTAAGTGTAATAGGTGCGGTAAGAATCATGTGGGAGAATGTAAATCCGGGATGAAGGGATGTTATAAGTGTGGAGATACTGGTCATATTAGCAAGGATTGCACCAAGCCTTTGGTAATATGTTACGGGTGCAATGAAGAAGGACATAAGGTAAGTGAATGTCCTAAATCTAAGCAAGCGAAGCCATTCAAGCCGATTAAAGGAGAAAAGATTGAGGTACCAAGGCCTACAGCTCGTGTTTATCAGATGAGTACTGAAGAGGCGAAGTCGAGTCCAGATGTTGTCACAGGTATAATTCTCGTTAATTCCAAACCCGCTCGTGTTTTGTACGACTCTGGTGCAAGCGTGTCCTTTGTTTCTTATAACTTTAGTAAAGAATTGTCCACTCCGTTAGATAAGCTTCCCGTACCTATAGAAGTTGAAATCGCCGATAGTAAAGTGGTGGTAGTGTCCGATGTGTATCGTGATGTAGAAATTGAGATCGATGAGAATGTTTTTAGGATCGACTTAATCCTCATAATGCTTGGAGAGTTTGATATTATTGTTGGCATGGATTGGCTTAGCAAACACAATGCCGCCATTCTATGCAAACAAAAGATCGTTAGAGTTGTGAATCCTAGTGGTCGAGAAATGATGATTTATGGTGATAAGAGGGAAGGCGAGTTAAAACTTTGTTCCGTAATGAAGGCTAGAAAATATCTATCGCATGGTTGTCTAGCCTTTATGGCACATGTAGTAGATACGAGTTTAGAAAAGAAAAATATCGACGATGTTCCGATTGTAAATGAATTCCGTGATGTATTCCCGGAAGATTTGCCGGGTATTCCTCCCGATAGACAAGTTGAGTTCCGTATTGATCTTGTTCCGGGTGCTACTCCTATTGCCAAAACTCCTTATCGTCTTGCTCCGTCCGAAATGAAGGAGTTAATGAGTCAACTCCAAGAGTTACTTGACAAGGGTTTTATTCGCCCAAGTAGCTCACCATGGGGAGCTCCGATCTTGTTCGTTAAAAAGAAAGACGGTAGTATGCGGATGTGCATTGATTACCGTGAATTGAATAAAGTCACGGTGAAAAATGTATATCCATTGCCAAGAATCGATGATCTCTTTGATCAACTTCAAGGTGCTCGATGGTTTTCAAAGATCGATCTCCGTTCGGGTTATCACCAATTAAAGGTTAGGGGGGAAGATATTCCTAAGACGGCCTTTAGGACCCGATATGGACATTACGAGTTTACGGTTATGCCTTTTGGTCTCACGAATGCGCCGGCGGTTTTCATGGATCTCATGAACCGTGTATGTAGACCGATGTTGGATAAATTCGTTATAGTGTTCATTGATGATATCCTTATCTATTCTAAGAGTAAGGAAGAGCATGAAGTTCATCTTCGAGAAATTCTTGAAACGTTGAGAAAAGAAAGGTTGTATGCTAAATTTTCGAAATGTGAATTCTGGTTGCAAGAAGTTCAGTTCCTTGGTCATGTTATAAATCCTGATGGTATTAAAGTAGATCCGTCTAAAGTCGAGGCCGTGATGAATTGGCAAGCGCCGAAGAACGTTGGTGAAATTCGAAGTTTTCTAGGACTCGCGGGTTATTATCGACGATTTATTCAAGACTTCTCCAAAATTTCATCTTCGTTAACCGAACTCACAAAGAAGAATGTTCCTTTTGTGTGGGGCGAGAAGCAAGAAGAAGCCTTCCGTACTTTAAGAAAGAGATTATGTGAAGCGCCGATCTTAGTGTTACCAGAGGGAACCGAAGACATGGTGGTCTATAGTGATGCATCTTATTCCGGTCTTGGATGTGTTCTTATGCAAAGGGGTAAAGTGATCGCTTACGCTTCAAGACAACTAAAGAAGCACGAAGAGAAATATCCAACTCATGATCTTGAATTTGCGGCCGTAGTCTTTGCCTTGAAGATTTGGAGGCATTATCTATACGGTGTGAAGTTCATAATTTATACCGACCATAGAAGTCTTCAGTATTTTCTTGATAAGAAAGATCCGAATATGAGGCAACGTAGGTGGTTAGACCTACTGAAGGATTATGATTGTGAAATTCGCTACCATCCCGGCAAGGCGAATGTCGTAGCGGATGCGCTAAGTCGTCAGAGTACACGGATTCACTCATTACGGATGATTGTCACATCTGATCTTTTTGATAGAATTAAGTTGGCTCAGGAGGAAGCGTTGAGAGAAGAGAATCAAGAGAAAGAACGTATCACCTCTCATATTCCTCATTTTGATGAAGACAGTCGAGGGATTAAAACACGGTATGGAAGAGTTTACGTTCCTTTTCGAAGCAACATCAAAGAATTACTCATGGAAGAAGCTCATAAGTCGAAGTATTCTATTCATCCGGGAGTTACGAAAATGTACCTTGATTTGAAAAGAAACTATTGGTGGCCGGGTATGAAAAGAGATTGCGTGAAGTATGTGGAGAGATGTTTAACTTGTTTGAAAGTGAAAGCCGAACACCAAAAGCCTTACGGAAAAGTCCAACCCTTAGACATTCCAGTTTGGAAGTGGGAGAAGATTACTATGGATTTTATCACGAAATTGCCAAAGACGAAAAAGAAGAATGATACCATTTGGGTAGTAGTTGATCGTTTGACTAAGAGTGCGCATTTTATTCCAATTAGGGAGAATATGCCTGTTCATAAGTTAGCGAAGGTCTATGTTAATGAGATAGTCGCGCGTCATGGGGTACCTATTTCAATAGTTTCTGATAGAGATGGGCGGTTCACTTCAAATTTTTGGCAAGATTTCCAAGAAGAGTTAGGTACGAAACTTCATATGAGCACAGCTTTTCATCCTCAAACCGATGGGCAGAGCGAGAAGACGATCCAGACTTTAGAAGATATGCTTCGAGCTTGCATGATTGATTTCGGAGGAAATTGGGATGACCATTTACCCTTAGTTGAATTCGCCTACAATAATAGTTATCATGCTAGTATAGGCATGCCACCCTATGAGATGCTATATGGAAGAAAGTGTAGGACGCCCGTATGTTGGGAAGAAGTGGGAAGGAGAGAATTGGCTAGCACGGATATAGTGTTGGCAACGACGGAAAAGGGTGAGATGATTCGAGCAAGACTTAAGGCGGCACAAGATAGGTGGAAAAGTTATGCCGATAATCGAAGAAGGCCAATAGAATTCGAGGTAGGTGATATGGTTATGCTAAAGGTTTCTCCGTGGAAGGGCGTTTTTAGGTTTAAGAACAAAGGGAAATTAAGTCCACGGTTTATAGGGCCATTTAAAATCTTGAAACGTGTTGGTGAAGTAGCTTATGTGTTAGAATTGCCCGAAGAAATGAGAGGTATTCATAATACCTTCCATGTGTCGTACTTGAGGAAGTGCTTAGCGGATGAAGCTAGTGTGGTCACTTTAGATGATATTGAAATTGATCCGGAGTTGATTTCACAAAAGGATGAGCCGGAAGCGATTCTAGGAAGGAAAGTGAGGCAACTTCGAAACAAAGAAATTCCATTAGTGAAAGTGCAATGGAGACATCGTAAAGGTACGAGCATTAGATGGGAGCTAGAGGAGAAGATAAGGAATGAGTATCCTCATTTATTCCAAGCGTAGATTTCGAGGACGAAATCTTATTTTAAGGAGGGGAGAATTGTTACACCCGTATCCCGATAAGGTACTAGTTATGTAAATATTAAATGTTGTATATTAAGTTTTGTGATATTAGTTAGTTAAATAATAAATGAGAGGGCATTTTGGAAAGAATAGAACTAGAAGGGCTAATATTGCCATTTGGGCAAAGTGTAATTAATAAATATGTAAGTCTAGCTAATATTAGAAATGTCCAGATTTTTCTCTTATTTGTCCCTTGTGGTGAAGATCGGTTCTTAGAAAAAGAAAGGAGGGAAGCTCCATCTTGATTATCTCAAGTCATTTCTATCATCATTTAGTAGTGCTAAGTATCCAAGAAGCCTTAATTTACATATCCCATCAAGTAAGTGTTCTTCCCCAAATAGTGAATTAGGGTTTATGTTTGATCATAGTGATCAAGTGTTGATAATTTTATGATTAGCTAGTTAATTAGACCCTAAATTGAGATGATTATGTTATAGGAAGCAAGTAAGGAGTGGGGAAAGCCATTGTTAGTGTGTTTGAGCTTAAAGATTGAGGTAAGTACATTGGTATTAACATGTTATTGTTAGCTTTATCATATATTATGTATGATAATGGTTTATGTGTTAGCTTTATCATGTTTGTTTACATGGTAATGGTGAAAGATAGGATATAGGGTGCGTTAGCTAGTTTGGATCCATTCTAGAGGTAGCTTAGTTAGTCGTTGGGCTAACTATGGGATGAGGTTCAACCTTATGGGTTGATTGTGTTTAGGTCGACTATGTCGGCGTGAGGTAAGTGCCCCTATATCGCTAGCTTAACTAGTTGTTAGACTAGTTATGGTTATGTTATGATTTTATATCATACATTGTTAGCTTGTTATTGCCATGTACTTACTAAGCGTTTCGCTTACGTGTTTAGTTGTGATGTTTTTCTTGATAGGTACCGAAGGGTCAAGCAAAGGTAAAGATAAGATTATGTGATTGCGTAGTAGTATCCTTGTACTAGAAGAAGTTGTAGTAGGAGACCGTTCTTTTGGACCAAGCATATTGAAGTTGGAAGCCCCCGACGTGTCTTTTCGTGTTTTGGGTATATTTCCTTTCATATGGTCATTTTGTTAGTCAACGGTCATTGTTTGTGTTAGTTCAAGAGTCAAGTTTATGTGCATGTTATGAAGTCTTTATGTTTGTAGTTATGATGGTAGAAATGAGGGTGATTGGCATTTAGCCAATCTTACCCATTTTGGGGAGTTATGGGTCATGTCGATGTACCAACACTCTTTTAATATGTTAGGAATGTTATGTTGTGAAGAAGTCAAATTGGATATCTAGTAGTTTGTGCATTTATGTATGAAATGTGTTTTTGAAGGATTGTTTAAGGGGATGTTTGGTATTAGCATGTTTTCACCCATTTTGAAAGGCTACGGGTCAAGATCTTGTAGTAACAACTTTGTAAGATATTAGGAATGTCAAGTTATGTTTGTGTTTAAATGGTCATGTTGTGGTTAAGTGTTATGGGTGATTTGGTGTTAAAAATTTGGGTGTTTTGCTGTCAAAAACTGCAGTTTTGTTCTTGATGGCCACCTTGACGCCGTCACCCTTTAAACACCAGAAATTCTCTGGCCCGTCACGGCTTAACAGTTTTGTTCATGATGGCCTTCTTGACGGCGTCACCATTTTTCTGACGGCGTCACGTTTATCTGGGCAGTTTTCGAAAATCATATCTTTTAATCCGTAAGTCGAAATGGGTCGTATGACCTATCGTTTTGAAGCTATTTGAGTCTACTTTCATCTAAAAATAGCCTCAATGGCTGAATGTGTACTGATTTTTGTCAGCTCGTAAAAGAGTAACTGGATGTCGGTTTCTGGGTGTGTTTTTGCGAGAAATTTTCACCTTTTTGGTTGTTTTTGGTCACGGGGCGTTACACTTAAAAGGAGAGTTGAAATGCTTCAAGATGTTGTGGCAACCAAAACTAATACTAAAATCAACGATTGGTTTTCAAGTTTTCAAACTGAACAGAAAAAGATGTTCGAAACAGAAATTACTCCCATTGTATCTGGCATACATGCAAGAGCAATTCATGTTGAGAATGTAATTATCAAAGAAGTAACTGAATTTGTCAAGGACCACACATCCTTGGTAATTGAAGCCAATGAAAACATTGAAAAAATCAAAGTTTTGGAAAAACAAAATGACGCACTCTCTGAAGAAGCTCTATCAACTGATATTATGTCCATTATTTATCAAATGTATTCTGTCGAAGACGATGAAAGACTTCGAGCTGAGACTTCCGAAATTGTTTCAAAATATGAAAAGGCGCTTATTAAGCTTGAAAAACAAAATGTAACATATTTTAAACAACTTGATCAGAAAAAAGAAGAATGCAAGTATGACAAATTGTCGTATGAGCGTTCTTACAAAAACATGAAAGAACAAATTGATCTTTTGAAGTCTCAGCTTGATAGTCAAAAAGGAAAGGGTGAGGAAAATAAGTCTGCTAGACCAAAAATGTCCATTTCCACACCCTTGCCTAAGGAAAACGAGAAAGGAAAAGGAAAAGCTGTTGTCGAAAACTCAAATGTGATAGCACCTGATCTTGATAGGATTAGTCCCACTAGTGTGTCTGCCTCTACATCTCAAACATATAGGGCGTTAGACAAAAGTGCAAAAGATAATCCAAAAGAGTCTAGGAATGCTACTACAAATTCAAAGGACAACAAGTTGAATCCTAATGTGTGTGCCCCCAGGAATAGCTCACCAAATGTGACCACAAATACTGTTAAAGAATCTGTTGGTTCAAACAACATGGTCCACAATTCCTATCTAGAAAAAGCTAGGAAAAAGGCACAGATTCGAAAAGATGGAATTTTAGGAACACCGTCTACGGTGATGAATTCTACAACATTACAAGGCACTGCTAGTAGTTGTAAACCACTACCTAGGAACTCTCAACAAAAGACTAGGGATTGGCCTGCATCTAAGAGTAGTTGCGACAAAGAAAATGTTAAACAAGTAGAATGCAACACTAAGAATTCCTCTTCGAACAGAAAACAAGCTTCAAATGACTGTAGTGACAAAGTTAAGGTTGCTGTTTTGAACATGAATGTTGAATTTGTCTGTCCTACATGTCAAAAATGTGTCTTTTCGGCTAATCATGATGCATGTGTGGCACAGTATATCAAGAAAGCAAATTTGCGTGCTAAGGCACAATCCTCTAAGACACCAAATAGAAACACACCCGTTGATAAGAAGCAAAAAGCTAAGAATTCTACCAAGTGGATCCCTACAGGACGTAGTTTTTCTCAAAATGAGACTTTCGCTGTATCTGAAAAGAAAACAACTCCTAGATCCTGCCTTAGGTGGATTCCCACGGGAAAAGTTTTTAAAACAGTCGGTCTTAGATGGATTCCCACAGGAAAGATTCTTGATAGTCGCACCACAACAAGTAGTAGTGAAAATCATCAGGATAAGGATGAAGAAACCACTACAACCATTGATAGTGAACACCATCAGAGTGATGATTCATGTGCTGCTAACACTACTATTTGTGCATATTCTTCTTTTGTGGATTTTGTGAATGCAGGAACTTGTGAAAGTGCAGATGGTTCATACAACCAATGTGGAAAAGAAGAACTCTATGCCAACATCGCATTTGGAAATCCTGGTCTTATTCCTCTCTTAACTCCACTTCTACTTGTTCATACTTAATTCTTCTTTGTGAATACATTTTTTTTTAGAAAAAATCAAAAACAAAATACAAAATTTGAAAAACCAACAAAAGCAAAATATAAAAATAGAAAATTTCCAAAAAGACAAAAACAATATAAAATATAAAATTCAAAAATATTCTTCTCCGGCATGTCTCTCGTATAATCGATATTCTGTACGTACCTAGAAATGTCATTCAACAATGATACGGGCATGTACAGATGCTTGAGCGAGAGTTCATTTAAATGTTTTCAAAACATGTCGTTTCTCAAAATTTCTTCTCAAAATGGCTTCTAATCATATCGGATTAGGACCCGCGCCTCAATGAAAGGAAAGTGCTTATTCAAAATCTTTCAAAGCACTTATCCTAAAAATCTTAATGGCTTCGGAACAATTCAGTTTCGGACCCGCGCTTAATTTGATGGCTTCTGAACACATTAGTTCAGGACCCGCGCTTCAAAGAAAGGAAAGTGCTCATTCAAAATCAAATGTTTTAAATATTTTTTCGAGCACTTATCCTAAAAATCTTCACTACGGCTTTCGTACATTTCAGTACAAAACCCGCGCTACATTGATGACTTCTGATTATTTCTGATCAGGACTCGCATTGTTAATGGCAAAACAAAACAAACCTTGAGCACATGATCAAGATTTTTCAAAAAGATTTTTCAAAATCTTTCTCAAATTCTGTGCTCAAGAGAACTCCCTCTATACCCTTAAAAGATTTTAAACTCAAAACGTTTAAAAATATGCTTTATTTAAGGGGGAGTATAAAAATTTCAAAAGGAAAAATGTTCCAATTTCATGCTAAAATCCGTCGTTCTCTCCAAAAGGTTTCATTTTAATCAGTTGATATCAAAAATATCAATTCATGCTATTTTTGAGGGGGAGAAGACGTGATTAAAATGTGATCAAAAGGTTTAAAGTTCGTGGAATCTCAAAGTATGCTCACCAGACAGACTCAGTTCTAACCCTTGAATTGACGAAAACTAAATGTCCGTTATCGAAAAGACTTGTCCTGGACGGGTAATAATTTCAAGCTGGTTTTCCAGTGATGTAAGCGTGTCTCGCAAAGGACTTGTCTGAGTAGAATGTACCAATTCGAGAGATAATCAATGAATATGACCGGGACGGGTAATAATTTCAAGCAAGTCCATCTAGTGATGTAAACGTGTCTTGCGAAGGTCATGTTCAATGAAAATCGATCATTTCAAATGTGCGAACTCTACCCAACATGTGCAATTCTTTCTTAAATCTCATGAGCACATGTGAAGGGGGAGTATTTCAAAAATGCAAAACTCTTAAAGTGTTATCTAAATGTGCTTTTATTCATAAACACTTTGAGAGATTTTCAAAAGGTTTATGGAATGTGATCAACTAATCTAGGATAATCATGAAGTTATAAGGTGATTATGGTTAGGTTATGTCCTATGATCCGCCAGAGCCGGAGGGATCTACCCAAGGATAATTCCAATAGATTAGAATTAGAAGTCCTTAGGTAAGATTGAAAAAAGGAGTAAATGAGAAAGAAGTAAGAAGGGGTTGAAGAATGAAAATGAAAAGTTTAATATAAGGGTGAAAAGAAATAGCCCTCCATGAAAACTTAGGGCAGAAACCGGGCCAATACATCTGCTATCGGTATTCACTAAAGGTGATACTGATATTGAAGACAAGACGTCATGGACCCAGTGACGCGCTGCACCACCCCTCCTAGCCACTCAGATATCTCTTAAAAGATATTTGTTTCATTTCTCACGGAGAACACTACATAATCTATCGGCCTCTCATTCCGAGATGTGTTGATATTGAAAAGGTGGCACTCTGCTCCATGCCTCCGACGACTAAAACCAAAACGCACAATAGAGTCTAGAGCCATGAGATTCATCAAAATATCTCGTTAGGAACACTTCCAAAATGATACACTTGTGTTCGTCAAAAAGGACACAAGTTGTAAGAGTCTTAATGAGATCCAAGGATCTTGCCATTTATATCATGATGGTTTCGATGCTTCAAACGGTCTACAGTCATAGGGTGATCTCTAGCGACTCACTGAATCGTGGGTGCACTTTGGTGTGTCCGTGTATGCCCTCTCGGGGGTATCCGGTTCAGAACGGCCTGGGGGAGATTAGAGAAAGTCTTCACACTATGCTGTTGACAATCTCAAAATCCCAACCTGTAAGCGCTGGATGATTATTACTAACGGTTTTATGCAGCTACCTATAAACATCCATTAACCATCACCACATACATCAATCATCTTCACCTCAGCATACTCATACTTATGAAGAACATCTCCAACAAAGCTCAAGTGTAAAAGTTCAAGACAAAAGAATCAAGTTAAAGACAGAGTGTAACGTCAAAGTCAAAAGGCTAATCAATATGTCAAGAACAAGTTCATATATCAAATGATGAAAGATTATGGGGAGATTGTTTGCATAAGTGTAAAGTCCAAGATGTATGAGTATGTTGGAGGTCACGACGTCATAATCACATGAAGATGCTGATCGAAGGCAAGAACAACCTCAAAGACGATACTTTGAAGATCACATAGCATGAAGGAACCAAAAACAAAAACTGCTATACAACGACACTCAAAGCTCAAAGACATTGAAGACGAAAGACCATCTCACATGGAGCATCATTTGAATGACCATCCCTTAGGGGGAGATTGTTAGGATTTATTTTAAAGTGATGGTCATTTGTCATTGTAATAGTTTAATTAAGTGTGTCGTTGTTTGAGTTAGTTAGTTTAATCAACGGGCTTGGGCTTAAGCTTGTTAGTTAAATGTTATGATCATGTAATCCTTGTATAAGCCCATCTCAAGCCCAAGCCCACCCAAGTCTAGAAAACTATAAATACCCATCCCCTCCTCACTTGGAGGGTGTTGCTTCAAGGGGTATTCATCTTGTATCTCTCATTCTTTCTCTCTTAATCTAATCTCTAAGAAGTGACCATCTCTCTCTCTCTATCTCTTTCTCTTCTCCTATTCTAATATTGTGTGTATGATAAAGGATCAATATTAAGCTATAACAGAAGACCTAGAAAGAAGGTAAGCTCTCCCATAGAACTCATCTGAAATTGGTCTTTCATCAGCTTTTCAAACTCCTTACACATCTGTTTCTTTGTAGAACCAAAAATGATGTCATCTACATAAACTTGGACCAGTAGAATATCACCCTTGTCCTTTTTAATAAAAAGAGTTTGATCAATTTTCCCTCTATGAAACCCATTCTTCAGAAGATATTTAGCAAGAGTTTCATACCAAGCTCTTGGAGCCTAATGCAATCCATATAGAGCTTTCACCACCTTATAAACCTTGTCAGGATGCTCTTGGTCTATAAAACCTGGAGGTTGTGAAACATAAACCTCTTCATCAATAGTGCCATACAGAAATGCACTTTTCACATCCATTTGATAGACCATAAACCCCATAAATGAAGCATAAGCAAGAAATAATCTTATTGCTTCAATCCTGGCAACTGGAGCAAAAACTTCCTCATAATCTATACCCTCCTCCTGAGTATAGCCTTGAGCAACCAATCTTGCTTTGTTCTTTATCACAATGCCCCTCTCATCCTTCTTGTTCCTGAATACCCACTTTGTACCAATCACTCTCATTCCCTTTGGTAGATCAACCAGAACCCAAACATTTTGAATTTTGAATTGAAGTAGCTCTTCTTGCATAGCTTCAACCCAACTTGATGATTCTAAAGCCTTTAACACATTCTTGGGTTCAACCTGAGATAGAAAATCAAGGTTACCAGTTTTAATTACCCCTTTACCAGTAATTCTTCCTCCAACACCACTACCAAAGACTACTGGTCCTCCATCCAGAGCAATAAAGTCTGAAAGATATGACATGTTGCCTGTCATGTGCCTAGAACATCCACTGTCAGAATATCCTCTATCTTCTTTGCCATTTGAGGGATGTTCCTACACACAAAATAAAGGTGTTAGTTTCTTTTGGGGATCCAAACCATCACAGGTTTGGATCTGCCTTGTGCATCAAGATGAGAAAACTTGTTTGAGGTCTTTGATGCACCATTGGGTTTGGTAAGATGTTTATCCCAATGTGTTGAGGCCTTGACAGCATTGCCCCTTTTTCCCTTAACATTTAAGTGCTTATCAGTTGGATTTGCTGGTCTAGCAGTTGGAACTGCTGACCTAGCAGTTGGAACTGCTTGTTTAATCTTAGGCACCCACTTCTGATTAGTCATTGCTGTTTTCTGATAAAAATGCCTTTTAACTGTTTGTGCATGATTTGAAAATTGTTTTGCACTAGAAATAGTTTGCTTGTTATTAAACCACTTATTTTGACTAGCAGTTGAAACTGTTTTGATGCCAGTCTTTAACATAACAGCTTTAGGTGACATCTTATGATTTGCATTAGGGTTTGTCAATCTAGTTGGACCATTTTGAGTTACCCTAGCATTGTTATTCCTGTTCACCTTTGCATTCCCAGTAACCCTCTTTTTCCATGGGTTAGAATCACAATAAGCAGCCATATGCTCAAAACTTCCACAAACAAAACATACTTTTCTAATCATAGCAAACTTATTATCCATTTTCTTAGATTTTGAGTGATTCCAGTTCCTATGACTACTCTCAGAACTTGATGATCTGTTCTTAGTCCTATATATCTCAGCATATCTAACATTTTTCCTAACTGGTTTTATGTTTTCAGTCTTAACCACTTTAGGAGCATGTTTAACTTCTTCCTTAACAACATTAGGTTTTCTTTAACCTCTGCATTCTCATCATCAGATGTCCATTCCTCAATAGTTGGTGCATCTGAGTTCCTATCAGAGGACATCTTTTCCTCAGAGAGAGATTTATCACTAGCACTCACAAAAGAATCTTCTGCCTTAACAAATTTAACACGATTCTCACTAACCTTAACACCATATCCAGGAAAATCCATGTCCTTAAACTCTTCTAAACCTGTATGAGATAAATTAATTCCTGGTGGAGCAAACATTCCTCTAAAGGGGGGTGCAACTGACTTATACCCTAAACCAGATTTAGCTTTGTTAAGTATTTGACTCTCTACAATCTTCTTAACTCCATCTGAAGTATATTCAAGAGTGTCTACACTTAACTGGATATTTTCTTTCTCCTTTTTAAGATTCTCTAGTTCATATACAAGTCCACTCATTTTATTATCTTTTATTTCCAATTCCCTCTTTAAAAGACCTATCTCATCAGTAAAGTTTGACTCATTCTGTTTATAAAACACAATTTGTTCTTCCAAAACAGCTAATCCTCTTTTATGATTTGACAGACTAAAACTTATTTGATTAAATTCAACTCTAAGATCATCATACTGTTTCTTATATTTTTCAAAATCTTTTAAAGCACGACAAGAGTTTGAACATTTTTCAAGTATATGTACCTTAGAGTCTGAGAAAGCCATTAAACCCAAGTTAGCTGGTTGGGAACAATGTCTCGTTACCCTTACCTTTAAGACATTGAGGACAATGTCTCGTTTTAGTCTGGGGGGTAATCTTTCGATTTGATTTTTGCCTTGCATTTTTTGCCGTTTACTCTCGCAACCCCGTTTTTCCTCAAAAAAAAAATGAAATGAAAAAAGTCCAAAAAATGAGAAAATTTAAAAAAATTTGCAAAAATATAATAAGTGTTTTGACATCAAGGTTACTTAATAAATACGTTTAATAATAATAAGTTAAGTGCTCTAAGCTACGGATTCGAGATCGGGCCTTGGATCCTTATTTCCGAAAGGCGTTTAGGTCTTGGTTACCCTCTTGCACCGGCCCTTGGACCTCTAGTTCAGGAATGTGTGAGGTCTTGGTCTAACCACTTTGGATCCTCATTTCAAGAATGTCTAGAGTCTTGGAACACTCCGTTGTAACGGCCCTTGGATCCTTTATTCCGGAAGGTGTAAGGTCTTGGAACTAATCCGTGAAGCTCCGTCGTTTAGGGTACACAAGTGAAAAGTTAGTTATATATATATAAAAAAAAATGGTGATGAATGAAAAATAGAAAAATGCAAAATATAAATAAAAACCTTGATGTGGACCTCATTTTCAAAGCAACGGTTCTCGAGAGAAGATGGAAAACTACTTAGCGTCTTAATTTAGTATCTTTATCAGACTAAAAACCTATCGAAACGAGAAAATATGAAGCAATTCATTTCTCACCAAAAATAAAATAAATAGAGGCAAATTAGGAAAATGGGAGCAAGAGGTAATTACACAAGTAACTTCCATGGGTAGTGTTGGCATCTAACTTGTAAATAACGATGATTTCATTTTTTAGCTTAGTTTGGGGGCTCGTGAAAAATCAGGGATGACGAATTTTATCCATATGGTCACGTCTTTATGAGTCGTGCTTCCTACTCGTTGACCCTAAAAGTTATTGATAGATAATGATTGTCAACAAAACCGTCACGTGCAAAAAGATAAAAATACAAAAATAGAATAAAAAGGAAAAATGGGGAGTTTTTAGAACTTAAGATTTCTTAATCTCTTTTGAATATTTTGCTACTTCTCAAAGTTAGTAAAAAGAGATTAGAAATTTTTTGTTTCAAAAACATGTTTTTAAAACATTGCGTGAGGACACTGCAATATCTTAGTCTGGGGGATTTTGGTATGTGCTTAAACACATACCTTTTATTGACCAAAATCAGACCAAAACGACCAAAAACTAACCAAAATGCCAAAGATATTTGTGTTTTTGTGTTTGTTTATATGCAGGTGCGGATATTTAGAAATATGGACAAAATCAAGTCAAAACCGACTAAACCGAGCACGAGATTTGGAAAGAGTAGAAAAGCCGAGGCCGGGGAAGCAATTTTCAATGAAAGATCTTATTTATGCTCATATGTCAGATTTGGTCCTTGAAGAATCAAAGTATTGCTTGAAAAGCCCTTGGATTTATTTTGAAGAAAATGGCAAAAGTGGTCCTTGAACTTTCAATACTTACAACTTTGGTCCTTGTAAGTTTAGCCTAAACATAAAACTATAAATCCTATACAAATCAAAATAAATCCCATCCCAAAACCCAAAATCCTATCCAAACCCATAGCCCAAATCATCCAGCCCATCCTTTTAACCTAAAAAACCAACCCGGATCCAATTCTTATCATAACCCGGTCAAGAATAACCCATCTCTTAGTCAAACTAAAATAAAAAAAAAATATAACCCTCTTTAACCGCCAATTAATGTAGCTCCACCCTCAACCCCAATATTACCCTGACCTCTCCCAATAATTACCCACCTTTAATTCTTCTAGAAGCTGACGCTCGTGTCAGTGAATGTCAGACGCATAGAGAGTGCCAGCGTAGCCAAATAGAGCAACATCATTGGATGAAACACATCACTAAATGATCCAAGGGCTACGAATTGTTGATTGGAGGCCAAGGATTGATCAAGGGTCGATGTTAGAGCATCTTGAAGCTTCCAAGGGAAACCCTAGCTCCTCAGCTCGGGCTATAAATAGCTCCTCTCACCCACACTTTGAGGCTGTTAGGATTTTTAGGTTATATTAGGAGTAGTATAAATTAGTAGTTAATCCTTTAGTTTAAATTCAGCTTTCAGTGTTTGATTATTGTATTTCCATTCTCAGTTTCACATTATTGTACTAATTTCAAGTTTTCCTTAAAAGTCAATGTAAGTCAAACTGCTTATTTCTGCTTCTATTAATGCTTATTTACCTTTTCTCAGCTTATTTGTTCTGAAAATTACCTTTTGATTCTGTTTTGCTAGTCTGAGTTAGTTTGAATTAGAATTGTCTTAAAAATCACAAAAAAGCCTAAAAATAGCTTAATGGTAGTTCAGTTAATTTCAGTGCTTATTAATAGTTTAGAGATGCTTTTTAATGCTTAATTTAGTTAGTTAATGAGCTGTCTCCATAAGTCTCAACTTATTTAGGTCTTACTTTTTTTTAAAAATGCATTTCCATTACTTAAGAGACTGTTTGGAACATGGGTGAAAAATGGGTCATATTTGATTAATACTGTTCATGTGCACTTTTGTTAAGTTTAATCTAGCTTAATCTCAGTTAGACAAGTTGTGGGTTAGTAGTTTTAAGATTATTTGAAAGTTTTCATTTAGTTGAGTTGGTTAGGGAAGGTTCAGCCCCCCATCTGATCTAGGTTAGCTACAATAGGATTAAGCTCTTTTGGTGACATGCTTTTGGTGCTTCTGGTTCCCTTCTAGTTCCATTAGTTGAATTTCAGATGTGAATTTAATTTCATTAAGTTTTTAGCACATTTCAGTAGCCTTGGTTTTTTTTCCTGATCTCAGTTATTAAGAAGTTTTTTAAGTAATTTATTAAAGAAATTTATGCTTGATTCTTAAATTCTGATCAGTGCTTATATAGAGCTTTGTTTCTTTCCAAATTTCAATCTCTTTCCTAGCTTATCAGAGCTTAAGAATAAGCTTATAAGTTGCCTGATCTCACACATTCATATTGATTCACCAGTACTGAATTTTGTAGATTAAGCTATTCATTAGCTTAATTTTAAGCAGCAAATAAGCTAGTCGAGGTCTGAAATTTGATTTCTGAGTTCCTTTGTTGCTAATATAAATCTGTTTTCAGTTTATGAACTTTAGCTTAATAGATATCTAGCTTATTTCTTAGCTTAAACTTACCCTCTTTGGTCTGATTTAGCCTGCACTCCTTTTATGCTTTTGCCTAAGATCAGCTCATTTTCTTTTATTTTTCATTTGTTCATCTTTAGTTGAAATAAGCTTTAATTTAGCACTGATAATATTTTGCTGCTTATCTAGTTGTTTAGAATTTTTCTGATTTTTTATAATTAGCTTATTAGAGCTTTTGAGTAGCTTGAAAATGCCCAAATTTGCCCTGCACCACTGAGTACTCAGTGTACTGTTTTGCTTATTTGGTTTGATTCATTGCTTATTTGCTAGCTTTTGTGGCTTATTCAGTTCCCTTTTAGCTTATTGTTAGTTACTCAGCTTATTTCAATTTTCACTTAGCTTATAGTAGCTTAATAGCTTATTATCTTATTTGCCTAATCTTGTTCTTTTATTTGCCTACTGATCTGATCCCATAGTCCTTATTCAGAGCTTATTTCCTGCTGATATGTTGCTTATTCTCATTCCCATAGCTTATTTAGGTCAATCATAGGATAGTTTAGCTGTTTCTAGTTAGCTTATAATAGCTTATTAGTCCTTTAAGCTTATTTACTTTGCTTAATTTTCCCTTGCCTTATTAGTTGTTCTTAGTTAATATTTCAAATTTGTAGTTTATAACCAAAAATCTCACTCTTTTATCCATTCACTACACGTTTCACGATCCCGAAATCACATATTCCATTCAATCTTTGAGAGGATTCGACACACGGTTAAGGTGGTTAAACCTTGTATACTTTGTGTGTAATGATATATTGAGTTTATATGATTAAGTACGCGGAATTTACTTAATCACACTTAGAAGGTTATGTATGTTATGGAAATGGAAGAATTATGTTTGTTACTTAACAATGAACAAAGAAAGTTTATCACTAAACGATTCAATATTATTCAAAATAATACGAGTGATCTTGAATTTATCACTAGGGTTACAAAGACCTTGAATCTTATGTTTCTAGATTTGTGATATATGTTTTTGTTTGTTCTATGTCTTAACAGATATGAGTTCGTATATTCACACATATAATCACTAGTCTAAGATCTCTTTTATAGTCCAAGAGATCTCTTACAATATTGCTTTATGACTAATCAACACTTGTCTTACAAAAGATCAAGTCGAGCTAGCGTATGGAAGATTATATCTCTCAAGTTGTTCAAATGAATTAATGAAAGCACATGCATCAACTTGTTGACTGAGAACATATCTAGATATTATTTTTGCATAAGAGTGACTCATACAAATAATATCTTCTTCGATCTTATCCTTGTAGCAGCTCTATGACTCACTGATCAGCAGTACCATTTACAACTAGCAGTACCTTCTACTTGTTCTAGCAGTACCTTCTTGTTCTAGCAGTACCTTGATCATGAACTAGCAGTACCTTCTTCTTAAAGTATTTTCCTATACTCTAACTTCAGAATATTTAATTCCCAACAATCCTCCCCTAAACATGTGAATCATTTCAAACATGTTTTCTGAATTAAATGAGGACTTGAGAAGATCTTTCAAACACTTCATGAATCTGAACTATTCTTCTTATTCTGAACTGATCTGCTTTGTTCTTCTTTGACTTCAGCAATATCAAAACATTGAACCAAAAGATGGTGCAATTTCCTTGGATGGAGGAATTGTAAGAGGCAATGATTTCAACAAGTGAAATCATCTATCAGCATGCCTTTGCAAGTGATGAACAAACATAATGAACTGAATTGAAACTTTCCTTCGTTTGATCTAGATAGAACTTTCTCCTTTAGGAATGCTTCATCCATTCTGAATAAATGATCTATTCTTATCATTTTCAACCTCTATGTCATCATCTTGTATGCTCTTATCTTCTCCTTCCTTTTATTGGATTATTCTTCCTTTTCTGGGCAATTATTTCCTTCCCTGAGATTGTAACCTCCCCTGAAGCAAATAACTTTTGTTTCCTCCCCTTGTTTGGAAGATCTCACTATGTACCTTTGACTGATCTATCAATGTGAACTTGTTGTCAGACAATATTGTACATGAAGCCATCAATTCCTTAAAAGTTTAAGTTGCTGTCCTCATCACTTCTAGGTGTGTTAACTCCTATGAGAGGTGAATCAATGGACATTTCGATTCATGGTCCATCAATGGATGGTTTTTTGTGAATCCTTGAAAATCCTTGTTTAAAAAATTATTTGACTTAGCAGTATGTTCATGATTTTAGAATTGAAAAATCATACTGCTTCCAACCATTTTGAAAGGATTAAGTGTGTAACAGACACTTAATCAAAATTTCGGTTTAAAGCAACCTCTGGTTGTGTGAGAACCAATGTTTTTCAGTTATAAATAACTGCCTGTGTAAAGATAAATCTATTCAAAAGATTTTCTTGACAGGGTTTCCAGC
Source organism: Artemisia tridentata subsp. tridentata (assembly GCA_021014915.2). Classification (NCBI taxonomy): domain Eukaryota; kingdom Viridiplantae; phylum Streptophyta; class Magnoliopsida; order Asterales; family Asteraceae; genus Artemisia; species Artemisia tridentata. The sequence goes on along the minus strand of CP139506.1, from coordinate 28,030,048 downwards.
TCATAGCAATTGTTGCCTCTAACACAAGTGTTAGATTCACTTTTACTAGCTGTTCTTTCTATCAGATGTCCTTAGACTAGCTCATTATACTTGAAAGTATAAAATGATAGAAAGTGAGTTGCATCAGTTACTATCTGATCAACTAAGTCATCAATTCAATTTGAAATATCATAACTAGGTTTCAAGAAAGAAGTTTTAAGGAGTTTAAATTCCTAAACTCAGTCCATCATAAACCTACTATGTTAGCAATTGGATAAGCATTCTGCTGCTCCCATTTCACTTGAAATCTCCTTTGTGTTCACATATTCATACCTGAAATAGTTAGTCTAAAACCAAAAGAACAATGTACAAAGTACTTGTCTTGCATTAGAATAATCATATGACCAACTGTATGAATAACACAATTTACATTTTTGATATATTAGCAGTACCTTATAAATCCAGCAGTACCAACAAAAATTTATGTACATAAACACATCATTTGAAAATTTTAAAGATTAAGCATTCCAATACTTGCTACCAAGTACTCAAATCTTCCAACATCAAAAGATTTTGTAAGTAGATCTGCAAAATTATATTCTGAAGCAATTTTCATTACTTGAATTAATCTTTTCTCATTGCAATCTCTAATAAAGTGATGTCTAATTTCAATGTGTTTTGTTTTAGAATGTTGCACTGGATTTTTAATAATACAAATTGTACTACTATTATCAATATGAATAACAGTGTTTAAGAAATTGTACCCATAGTCAAGAAGTTGGTTTTGAAGCCATAAGACTTGAGCACAGCAACTTGCAGCAGCTATATATTCAGCTTCAGTTGTTGAATTTGCCACACTTGTTTGCTTCTTACACTGCCATGAGACAAGTCTACATCCAAGGAATTGACATCCTCCAGTTGTTGACTTTCTGTCCAAGCTAGCACCAGCATAATCACTATCCGAAAATGCTACTAAGTCAAAAGGAGAGTCTCTAGAATACCATATACCCAACCTTGGTTGTCCTTTAAGATATCTAAAAATTCTCTTGACTGCAGTTAAATGAGAAACCTTTGGAGTTACTTGAAATCTTGCACAAACACAAACAGGGAACATGATGTCAGGTCTAGATGATGTAAGATACATTAAAGAGCCTATCATAGATCTGTAAGTGTGTACATCTACATTCTCTCCATCTTCATCTTTCAAAAGGTGCTTCTCTGAGTCCATTGGTGTGCTTGCCATTTTTGAATCAGCAAATTGAAACTTTCTAAGAATTTCTGCAACATATTTATCTTGAGAGATAAAAATGCCTTCAGATGATTGTTTAATTTGCAAAACCAAAAAGAATGTGAGTTCTCCCATAGAACTCATCTGAAACTTATCATGCATAAGCTTCTCGAATTCTAAACACATTTCCTTCCTTGTAGATCCAAAGATAATGTCATCCGCATACACCTGCACTAACAGAAGATCCTTCTTGTGCTGTTTGATGAAAAGTGTCTGATCAATCTTTCCTCTTTGAAATCCATTTTCTAATAAATAGGAAGCAAGTGTTGCATACCAAGCTCTTGGTGCCTGATGTAGGCCATATAGAGCTTTCATTACTCTGTACACTTTGTTTGGATGGTCAGGGTCAATGAAGCCTGGAGGTTGTGAAACATACACCTCTTCTCCAATTATACCATATAAAAATGCACTCTTGACATACATTTGGTAGACTGTGAAGCCTAAAAATGAAGCATAAGCTAGAAACAGCCTAATTGCCTCAATCCTTGCTACTGGAGCATAAACTTCATCATAATCTATCCCTTCTTCTTGTGTGTACCCTTGGGCTGCTAATCTAGCCTTATTTCTAATAACTATCCCTCTTTCATCCCTTTTGTTCTTAAAAACCCATCTAGTGCCAATCACCTTTTCATTTCTAGGTAAATCAACTAGCACCCAAACCTTTTGAATCTTGAACTGAAGAAGCTCTTCTTGCATAGCCTCTACCCAGCTTGAATCATCTAGGGCTGTAAGAATGTTCTTTGGTTCCTTTTGTGAGAGAAAACATACAAACAAACAAGAGTTCGAAACCTCGTGCTATTTTGAAGCATAAAGAGCATCAAGAAGCCCTTGTTGGTCTGAAGACATCAATTGTTTCCTTGTCTTCACACCTGATTGTACATCTCCAATCACATTATCCAGGGAGTGGACTTTGTGAATCCTTGTGTGTGGTGTAGAAGGAACTTGATAAGATGGTGGAAGATTACCCAAATCCACTTCATCTTCTTGGAACTCTGCTTCTCTTGAATTTGAAGGACCAGCAGTATCTTCAAATGAACTAGTCGTACCTCCAAATGTACTAACAGTACCTTTATAGATACTAGCAGTACCTTGCTCTGTCTCAGCAGTACCATCAATATTTGAAATATTGAGTTGTTCCTTTGTTCCATCATCCTTGTTGTCATCTTCAACATCTCCTTTAGCTTTACTAGAAGAAGAAGATACATCATTTGTTGAAGTTGATTCCACACTTGCATTTGACCATATTGGCATTGTGCCATCATGTTGATCCTTTTCTAACTCTGCCTCATTTGTTGCTTGTGAACCTGAAAAATCATTAGTTTCTGCAACAAAAGGTATATAATTCATAGAATTTGTTAGATACTCAAGATCAAATATCCATTTTGGTCCTTGGCCTACTACATTGGATTTGTTTTCCAGAAACTCCATATGTAGTTCTTCTTGTACTTTCTCAGTTCTTAAGTTGTAAACTCTAAAAGCTTTGCTAACAAGAGAATATCCAACTAAGAAACCTTCATCTGCTTTACCATCAAATTTTCCTAAATGGTCTAAGGTATTGAGAATTGTCACATGACATCCAAAAGGTCTAAGAAATCCTATTGCAGGAGTTCTACCATTAAAGAGTTCATATGATGTCTTATTGTGAGGCTGTACAACTAAAACTCTATTTTGAACATAGCAAGCAGTGTTGATTGCCTCTGCCCAAAAGATTATAGGTAGCTTAGAATCAGCTAACATTGTTCTAGCAGCTTCAATTAGTGTTCTATTCTTTCTTTCAGCCACTCCATTCTGTTGTGGAGTTCTAGCAACACTATATTCTCTCCTAATACTTTTTTCTTTGCAGAAATCATCCATAACTCTATTTTTGAATTCTGTCCCATTATCACACCTAATGACTTTTACTTTCTTGCTTACTAGGTTTTCTATTTCTGTTATGAAAGTCTTAAGAGTGCTTGATGTTTCATCCTTAGACACTAAAAAGAAAACCCATGTAAATCTGCTATAGTCATAAGTTATAACAAGACAATATTTCTTATGTTGCATACTCCTTACTGAAACAGGTCCAAATAAGTCCATATGAAGCATAAACAATGACTGATTGATAGAGTTAAAAATCTTGGGCTTACAAGTGGCTTTGTGTTGTTTGCCTTTTAGACAAGCAATGCATGTTTGATCATTTTCAAATCTTTTGTGAGGTAAACCTCTTACCAAACCATTCTTAACAATTTTATTTATGGTTTTGAAGTTAATATGACCAAGCCTTCTATGCCATAACATTGATTCATCCAATGTGGCTTTTGCAACAAGACAAGTTAAATCCTTTTTAGGAATAATGTTCTTCATATCAACACTATACATATTGGCCTTTCTAGGAATTCTAAGAAGCACTTGACTTTCATCAGGCATCTTAAAATCCTTAGATAGAACAAGACATTCAGTGTCAGTAAAAAGGACATTGTTCTTTTTGTCACACATTTGTGAAACACTAAAAAGATTATACTTTAGCTCTTGTACATAGTACACATCTTCAAAATCTAAATTTCCGGTTTTGATAGTACCTTTACCAGAAATTTTGCCACGAAAACCACCTCCAAAGGTAACATATCCTCCATTGAAAGCTTCAAAATCTGAGAGATAAGACATGTTGCCTGTCATGTGCCTTGAACATCCACTATCTGAGTATCCTTGATCTTCTTGTTTATCAGTTGAATGTTCCTGCACACAAATAAGAGTGTTAGTTTTCTTTGGGGATCCAAGCCATTACTGACTTGGATCTGCCTCTTGCATCAATGTAATTTAATCTTTTAAGGACAGTTGATGCAACATTGGATTTAAGAATCCAACATGCTGAGGCCTTAACAGCATTTGCCCTATTTCCCTTAGCAGCAGAGTGAACCACATGCTTATCAGCAGAGTCTGCTAACTTTGTAGTTGAACTCTTTGGTCTCCAAATGAGTTTGTGGACCACTGCCTTTGTTTGAATGGGCCTTAGAACAGTTTTAGATGCATGTATGAAAGTTGTTTTTGCATCCTTTGCTGTTGATTTTGGGTTAACAGTCATCAAAGGTCTAGCAGTACCTTTTGTTCTACCCGTACCTTTTATTTGTACTGGCAGTACCTTTTTGTCTGTATTAGCAGGACCTTTTTGTCTATCAGGACCTTTTGGTCCAGACTTCTTTGAGACTGTTCTGGGTTTGGTTCTATGAGTGTTAGAGTGAGTGTGAGGAGTTTGCCTTTTGTAGTTCACCCTATTGTTTTCATACCCAGTTACCCATTGGTTGCAGAAAGTTGCAAGATGGTCAAAACTACCACATGTATAACAAGCTTTGTTGTAAAAAGCAAAGTCATCACCTAATTGGTTAGACTTGAGGTTGTTCCAATTCCTTTGGTTACCTCTGGGCTTGTTTGTAGTTCTATATTGTTCACAATATCTAACTGGTTTCCTAACAGTCTTAACATTTGACTTAGGCCTGTTAGTGTTGTGATTGACTATCTTAGGAACACTTGTTCCTACTTTCTTAACCAAGACAGGTTTAGACATAACCTGTTCATCATCATCATCACTATCAGTTGTACTATCCTCAACAACTATAGCATCTCCTTTCTAAACAAAGGACACCTTGTCCTGATAAGATAAAGTTTTATCTAAACTTTTACTTACCTTTTCTATCTTAGGACTCTTAGTGGCCTTAGAACCATATTCCATGATTGGTTCTTGAAACTTAGCTAATCCTGTGTGTGCTAAATCAATACCAGGAGGTGAATGAACACCTCTGTATGGTGGGGGGACAGACTTAAATCCAACACCAGAATTAACCTTATCAATTACTTGAGCTTCCCAAAGCTTATTGAATCCATCTGAGGCATGAGCCAAAACATCCACAGATACCTTAACATTTTCTCTTTCATTTTTGTGTTTAGTTAATGAATCATTCAACTCAACAATACACTCATCTCTGATCTTAATGTCATTTTTTAGTATATTGATGTCATTAGTAAAATTAGATTCATTACTTTTAAAATGTAAGACTTTTTTTTCTACAACACCTAGACCTCTTTTGTGATTAGCTAAATTAAAAAGAGTATCAATTAGCTCTGCTCTATGAGCATCAAATCTCTTACTAAGGTCTTCATAAGCTTTAAGATTAGGACATGATTCAGTACAATTTTGAATAGAATTTACCTCTGAATCAGAAAAGGCCATTAGAGCAAATTCATTGGCCACAAGAGCAGCATTTGGTGGTGCTTCCTCTTCAATAGCCATAGAGCTCCAATCATAACCAATACCATCAATAGCCAACATAGCTTTTGGCTCTTCAATAGTAACTTCCTTTTTCCTATCTTGCTTATACCATGTGTTTCTATTTTCTTGCTTCCTTGGGCTTCTACACTCCTTAGCAAAGTGTCCCAACCTATGACAGTTGAAACATTCTACTTTCTTCTTGTCAAACCCAGCAGTATCATTACCATTTATGGTAATTTGCTTCCCAGTTCTCTGCCAATGCTTCTTGGCCCTCATGCTAAGCAAAGCAACCTGCCATTTGATGTCCATCTCTTCCAAATCATCACCATCAACCTGCTCAAGGTCTTCATGATTTAGAGGAGAACCACTAGCTTGACTGGTTATAAAGGCATAAAATGTTGGATCTCCAAGTCCAGCAATATCCCTTTTTGAACTAGTAGAAGGACCACCATAAGTAGCATTAGAAACACCTTCAACTTCTTCTACCTCTTCAGACTTACCAATACTAGGAGATGACAAAAGTACTACATTCCCAGAACTAGTACCATAAATTCCAGACTTTCTAAGACTTTGTTCAACAATTTTGAAGTTGTTGTACAAATCATTGAGCTTCATTGTTTCAATGTCTGGTTTGTTCATCCAGACAATAACATGAGTATGGAACTCATCAGGTAGACTTCTCAAAAACTTCATGTTGAGATCTTCCTTCTCTGTCTCAACACCCAACACAGCCAACTGACTGACAAGCTTGTGTAACCTTGAGAATAGCTTATCAAGAGACTCATTGCTAAAAGCAGTAAAGTTTTCAAATTGTTGCTTTAGTAATGTCTTCTGTGTCTTTTTGGTAGTTTCATTACCACCAAAATATGCACAAATCTCTTCAAAAAGAGTTTTTGCATCAAGATACTTGTTAAAAGATAACATCTGTTCACTTGGAATGGTCATAAGCAACAAATTTCTTGCTTTCTGATCATTTCTCTTCAGTATCTTTTCTTCATTTGAAACTGGTCCAGTATTTCTTTTCCTAAGTGTTTTACCTTCAAGGACAACATCTGAATAGCTTGGTGAAAAAGAATCACCATATATAATGATATCCCAAAGAGTGTAATCTTGGACCATGAAATATTGCTCAATTCTCATCCTTCATAACTCAAACTCATTTGGTTTGATCATGGGCAACTTTGCAGCAACATTTATTTGAGCATCATGTGCATCCATTTCTTTTTCTTCTAATTCAATTATATCAGCCTGTTTGCTATGATACCAACTGAGAGGATTCGACACACGGTTAAGGTGGTTAAACCTTGTATACTTTGTGTGTAATGATATATTGAGTTTATATGATTAAGTACGCGGAATTTACTTAATCACACTTAGAAGGTTATGTATGTTATGGAAATGGAAGAATTATGTTTGTTACTTAACAATGAACAAAGAAAGTTTATCACTAAATGATTCAATATTATTCAAAATAATACGAGTGATCTTGAATTTATCACTAGGGTTACAAAGACCTTGAATCTTATGTTTCTAGATTTGTGATATATGTTTTTGTTTGTTCTATGTCTTAACAGATATGAGTTCGTATATTCACACATATAATCACTAGGCTAAGATCTCTTTTATAGTCCAAGAGATCTCTTACAATATTGCTTTATGACTAATCAAAACTTGTCTTACAAAAGATCAAGTCGAGCTAGCGTATGGAAGATTATATCTCTCAAGTTGTTCAAATGAATTAATGAAAGCACATGCATCAACTTGTTGACTGAGAACATATCTAGATATTATTTTTGCATAAGAGTGACTCATACAAATAATATCTTCTTCGATCTTATCCTTGTAGCAGCTCTATGACTCACTGATCAGCAGTACCATTTACAACTAGCAGTACCTTCTACTTGTTCTAGCAGTACCTTCTTGTTCTAGCAGTACCTTGATCATGAACTAGCAGTACCTTCTTCTTAAAGTATTTTCCTATACTCTAACTTCAGAATATTTAATTCCCAACAATCTTCATCGGGACAACGAACTCGGGGTTTGCATATTTCCTTTGCAATTCCTTGGACTATAATTGAACATATCAATATCATTTCATCAGGGACCATGTCATGAATGGTGACATTGAATTACACTTCATTCCTACTGAATATCAGCTAGCTGATATATTTACCAAACCATTGGATGAACCAACTTTCACAAGACTGAAAGTTGAATTAGGAATGTTGGATATAGAGAATCAGTCCACTGATTGATTTCTCCTAACAAAGTGTAAATTCTGAAAACCTCAGGTCCCTGACTCAATGTGTACATCAGTGAAAAAGATCATTGAATCAAATAACCTCAGGAACTAAACCCAAGTTCCTGAGTCCTGGTCTTCAGAAACTAAACCCAAGTTCCTGAATCCTTGTAACTCAGGAATCATTCCATATTCCTGAACCATCAGTGACTAAACCCAAGTCCCTAAAAACCCTCACTGAATGAAACTCATTCAGGGCCCTTAAAAGGACATTCAATACTAACTTAAATGCTCTAAGTATCTAGTTAGTAAATGTCCGAGGTTGGTAACTGAATTATTATTTAATATAAGAATATTTGTCACTTTGCCTTTTGATGCGTGGTTTTGCAACCTTACAACAGGTTTTACCTCTCGAGGGATCTCAAGAGGCTTACAACCCCACCAGGCAGTGTACCTGACCGATGTAGTATAGTGTAGTGGTAAGTACGGGGGATTGATCGTTCTCCACAGGGAATAGTGTTCGTTAGGTATGAAAAACTACTTTAGTAGGTCTAAGGGTGAGGGAAGATTCTTTTTTTGTATTTTTATAATTTTATGAAAGCAAGTAAAATCTCGGGTTTGAAGGAGTGGGCGGAATTAGTTGCTAGTCAACTAACCCAAATAACTACAAATGCAAGTAAAATAAAATAACGAAAATGAAAAGGTTGGTAAAACTTATATGGAGAGAAATGTGTTTACTTAGATTTCCTTACTCCCTAACTATCTTTTACCGGTTGATTAGTGTGTATTAATTGCGTGGATGACGGGTGTATTCCTTAATACCAATCGTGGGGTGGCGTACGTACTTCCCCAACTCTATGAACTCCTATTTCACTCCTATGTCGAGCCGGCTAGGAAGCTCCTAACATGGGATCACTAGAATTCGCTCATGCATTAAATACAACCATAAAAACCTTAGTACGCATTGGTTCATGTTTCTTAAGACGTTCAAGCAAGTTACCGAATAGGAAGTTAGCCAGTTTTCTTAAGCCTAACATCGATGAACAATCATCCAATACAACTAATAACACACTAATAACCAATAATCAATAGCTAGGTTTCATTAGATCTAAGCAAACACAAGATAAATCTAGCCTAGCATGTTAATCAAAAGACAAGAACAAGATGTAATCAAACAACACATAGACATATTGAATGATTAAATAACCACTTATCTTCAATTAAACATGGGAGATCCAAGGGTATGAAAACCCTTAAAAATGGCAGAAATTCGTCTAGGGTTTCTCCTCCAAAGTTACACACAATAAGTTCCACCCTAATGACAAAAAATTGCAAAACTATATATAGAGTCTAAGGTCTGACGGCGTCACGTTATGGATCCTGACGCCGTCACCTCGCCGCTTTTAGGGTTCCCGGATGGCCTTCCTGACGCCGTCCCTCTTTAGACCTCCAAAATCCGTTCTGGCTTATCAAAGCTTGACGCCGTCAGAATAAGGCTTGACGCCGTCCCTCTTTAATTTAAACTGTGACGACCTTGATCACTTCAAAGGGTGACGCCGTCAGATTTTTCATGCAAAATTCTCTGGCTTATCATGAGTAATTTTCACATCCATCACTTTTGCCAAGCCATGACGCCGTCTGGACCAATTCCTGACGCCGTCAAAGGTACTTTCCAGCATATTTTTGAGACTTTGTCGATTTCTTCACTTTTATGCTCCAAAAACGTCCAAAATGCTTCCTTTACCAGATTTCTTCTCAAAAGTACCTAAAATGACAAAAGGAATGATTTAGGGCAATATTTGATCAAATAAATACGATTTAGGGCTTAAATGACCCCCTAAAAGCGGTACACTTTTCGCTTCATCAAATACCCTTACACTTGAGATTTGCTTGTCCTCAAGCAAATGCGCTTTTATTCTAATCAAAATACAAGTTAGGGGTCATTTAACACTAATATAAAAGTAATTACAACAAATAGTCGTTCCACTTTAATCATAATAAGCACGGAGATTACATACTATCACCTCACAAGTAGTGTTTAGATACTCACATCTCTCAAGTGTCATCAAAATAAATCTCATAAATGAAAACGGATAATATCTCTCACTACCTGTCATAGCAAATAGATTACCATAGGCTTGGGAAAGGATCGAAAACCTCCTCCACTAGGCGTAAGCACCTAAGATAAACTATCAAAGAGGACTTTTAAACGGGTTATAACGTTAGGTGTAGGGATATGATAAACACGGTTTTGTTGGATAAGGGATATTTTACTGGTGGCGAGTTAAAGATCTTGATCAATTACATGTACTATACAATGTTGCTAAGCCAAGACTCGACTCAATCTTAAGCTAAAAACAAAATAACAAAAACATAAAACAAACATAAAATGAAACGGGATGGTAGTCCGTATGTTTTTTTCTATTTTTCTTTTTCTCATTGTTTTTTGTATTTTTCTTCATTTTTTCGATTTTTTTTTTTTTTTTTTTTTTTTTTTTTTTTTTTTTTTTTTTTTTTTTTGCATACACTTTTGCCCTACCATCCAAAATAATACATCATAGGGGCATTGCATTCCCCTTACACTTGAACTTTTACATAACTTTACAAATAACTATTCTAATGACTCGAATTAAGATAATTGAAAAACTTGGAGTACTTTTAAAATATTTAGCACATATGGGGGTAATAAATGATGTTCTTCCCCATTACTCCATTACACTAGTACTTTACCCATGAGTCCCAATCGTCCCAAAACAATATGTACAAGGATATGACTCGACTTAGCAACCATGTAATCAATTAGATAATTAACTTGGGTTTAAACAAATGTTGTCACAATAATGCACTAAAAATGAGTGCATACAAGGTAGGCTAAGGCGATTTGGGTGTACATTTAAGTGGGGTGTAACAAATTCTTCCTTTAAGTAAAATGCTTAAAGGTCGAAACGAAAAGATAGGCTCTGAGGGGTGTACTAGGGGTATCGTGTACTAAAAATGAGTACAACGCAAAGGGTGTGGGAGAATTACTTGACCAATGTAGCCAAAGTAATTATAACAAAAACACAGGTGTAAAACAATGGGTTAATCCTAATGCCTCTTATCATGTAGTAAATCTAACTACACGAATGTAGTCTCACTTGTGGCATCGGAATGGTCCTAACGCAAGTTCTAGAATCTAAGTGCTACCGGTACACACATCATAGCATAAATGCTTTTCCTACCAATTCTAGGGGCGAACCTCACATATTTGGGGTGGAAAATTTTTTAGTGGTACGGTTTTTGTGCTAGTCATATAACTCCTATCCATGAGACGCTCATTAAGATCAAAGTTTCACTCCTAAATGTTGTAAAAAATTTTAAATTTGGCACTAAAATTGCCCTAACAGGTATTTATCTCAGTTTTATTACACATCTACTATTAAACAAACAAAAATCAAGTGCAATAGCATTCTCTAAAGTATCGTACTTTTACCCCCCCCCCCCCCCCCTTACACTTAAGATGAACATTGTCCCCAATGTTCAAATAACAAATGTAAAAGTAAATAAGGTAAAAGAATGAAATCAAATACTCCCCTGATTCGCTCGGTGGATGAAGAGGTATCATGGTTAAATCTTCTTCCAAAGTAATGTTGAAGCTCCATGACTAATGCATCGCCAAAAGCTTGATCCAACAAACATCTCCTTGTCCAAAATAACCTGTTAAACCTGAGAAAACAAACACGAAAACCTGCATAACATCGGCGGGATAAACTCTATATATAAGGATATAATGCTTGTGGAATGATAATTTTGCAGATTCCTGGAGATTATAAGTTAGAGATTTAATAAAACTTTTTATGAAAACAAAACTTTCAAAAATTTTCAGAAAATTAAACCTGACGCCGTCAGGTTGTGAAGCCTGACGCCGTCAGAAATGATCTGACAGAATTCTCATGTTAAGTTTCCGGAAAATTTCTGGAAAAACCTATACCTTACTTCCTGGAAATCCTGCAAAACATCATTATGACTCGATACAAGCATTTGACTCAAACAAATACTAATATGTATGTTAATTTATTATTATTACGATTCATGTTCATTTGTTCTAATAAACCGATTTGGATTTCCCTTACACTTAACTTTTGCAAAATACCTTTATATGTAGTTAAGACGAAGTTAAAAACAAAATAAAGCATTTTCACAATTTAGTTTTGAACATGAATCAATAATAATAAAAATTAAACATACATACGGAAACAAATAAAATCAAACAAACAAATAAATAAACACACAAAGCAAATAAAGCTTGGGTTGCCTCCCAAGAAGCGCTTTTCTTTATTAACGAGTCTTGTAGCTAGACTCAAAGTCCTTCTATCTAGTGTCGCTTATGCTCACGTATCCGAGTGTGAGCCATCTAATTGTTGCCTCATCTTTCTTGTATTCATCATTCAGCTCCAAACATCCATGATAGTATCTCTTATTTTTCTCATGTGGATATTTGAGCCCCTTCCTCTTATCATTCTCACTTAACAAATCAAGAGGCACAAGTCTATTGCAAGATTCAATGGAAAAGTTTTTAAACCTAGGATGTGCTCGGGGCATTTGGTAAACAAAATCTTCATCCCCATCCGAGAATGTAATTAACCCGTCCACAAGTTTCTCGTCAAGGTTGGTCAACCTTTTGAAGGGTTCTCCAAAAATGACTTGAGTTAATTTGTCATCAATAAATTCTCCTAAGTTCTCCATAACCATAAAATCCACCAAATACACAAAACTTCCAACGAATACGTGCAGTGGCTCAATCCTAGCAACAATGTTATCCCCTTGATATTCTAGCTCATCTACCATGATTTTATTATAATTAGCGCGAGAGATAATGTTCATAGGCAAAGATGAGTTAAGATAGGCATGAAAACTATGATAACCAATCTTACATGGAAATTGCATGTTAAAGAGGCTATCCTTTCCGATCTTAGTCCTAGGGTCAACATACTTAAAGGGATCAATTTCCTCTTTTCCCCGTTCCTCGTTAACTACTTCTCCATTACCGGCATCCTCATCGGAGTCTGAGTAGTAAAACGGACTAACATAGTCATTCTCATGGTCAGACTCCTCCATCTCAGAATTGTTACCAAAGTGGTGGTCGGGTGAAAGGTTGTTGTTTTCTATGATGGGGGCGGGAACGGGTAGTTGAAAGTTTGCACGACGGAAAATACGAATAACAGGGATCAAGCGATCACTATTACTCATGAGGTAAGTGGAAGGTATCACAAACAAAAGTACAAAGAAATAAGATAGACTAAAGAAAACCTAGAAAAATAAAATAAAAATCTCACTAGAAAGGAATCTAGTGAGTAGACCTAATAAAATAAAAATTCAACCTAAACAATAACTATTCCCCGGCAGCGGCGCCAAAAACTTGATGCGTGGTTTTGCAACCTTACAACAGGTTTTACCTCTCGAGGGATCTCAAGAGGCTTACAACCCCACCAGGCAGTGTACCTGACCGATGTAGTATAGTGTAGTGGTAAGTACGGGGGATTGATCGTTCTCCACAGGGAATAGTGTTCGTTAGGTATGAAAAACTACTTTAGTAGGTCTAAGGGTGAGGGAAGATTCTTTTTTTGTATTTTTATAATTTTATGAAAGCAAGTAAAATCTCGGGTTTGAAGGAGTGGGCGGAATTAGTTGCTAGTCAACTAACCCAAATAACTACAAATGCAAGTAAAATAAAATAACGAAAATGAAAAGGTTGGTAAAACTTATATGGAGAGAAATGTGTTTACTTAGATTTCCTTACTCCCTAACTATCTTTTACCGGTTGATTAGTGTGTATTAATTGCGTGGATGACGGGTGTATTCCTTAATACCAATCGTGGGGTGGCGTACGTACTTCCCCAACTCTATGAACTCCTATTTCACTCCTATGTCGAGCCGGCTAGGAAGCTCCTAACATGGGATCACTAGAATTCGCTCATGCATTAAATACAACCATAAAAACCTTAGTACGCATTGGTTCATGTTTCTTAAGACGTTCAAGCAAGTTACCGAATAGGAAGTTAGCCAGTTTTCTTAAGCCTAACATCGATGAACAATCATCCAATACAACTAATAACACACTAATAACCAATAATCAATAGCTAGGTTTCATTAGATCTAAGCAAACACAAGATAAATCTAGCCTAGCATGTTAATCAAAAGACAAGAACAAGATGTAATCAAACAACACATAGACATATTGAATGATTAAATAACCACTTATCTTCAATTAAACATGGGAGATCCAAGGGTATGAAAACCCTTAAAAATGGCAGAAATTCGTCTAGGGTTTCTCCTCCAAAGTTACACACAATAAGTTCCACCCTAATGACAAAAAATTGCAAAACTAATATATAGAGTCTAAGGTCTGACGGCGTCACGTTATGGATCCTGACGCCGTCACCTCGCCGCTTTTAGGGTTCCCAGATGGCCTTCCTGACGCCGTCCCTCTTTAGACCTCCAAAATCCGTTCTGGCTTATCAAAGCTTGACGCCGTCAGAATAAGGCTTGACGCCGTCCCTCTTTAATTTAAACCGTGACGACCTTGATCACTTCAAAGGGTGACGCTGTCAGATTTTTCATGCAAAATTCTCTGGCTTATCATGAGTAATTTTCACATCTATCACTTTTGCCAAGCCATGACGCCGTCTGGACCAATTCCTGACGCCGTCAAAGGTACTTTCCAGCATATTTTTGAGACTTTGTCGATTTCTTCACTTTTATGCTCCAAAAACGTCCAAAATGCTTCCTTTTCCAGATTTCTTCTCAAAAGTACCTAAAATGACAAAAGGAACGATTTAGGGCAATATTTGATCAAATAAATACGATTTAGGGCTTAAATGACCCCCTAAAAGCGGTACACTTTTCGCTTCATCACCTTTCTGGCATCCACCTCTGGGCCCCCACTTCCCAACTTGGCATTCAATGCCCACTCTCACACAAAACACTGTGTGATGATGAAAACTCTGCAACTTCCCCTTTTGCAGAAACTGCTCAACTGTTCACTTTGACAGTTGCGCAAAAAGAGGAAAAGTGGAGTGGTGGCATTTAATGCGGATCCCAAACAGTTTATTCAAAATAACTTCCAAAATTATATTTTTGATTAAATTAAAACCGCTAAAATACCCAAATTGCCCCCATCTCCACTACCCTATAAATACCCCAACCAAAATAAACACACACACGCGTTTTTAAAGTCTTAGCAAAACTCTGCCTTTTTTAACTCTCAAAACTCAGTGTGTGTGTTCATAAGCTTTAGAAACCCAGAATCCTTAGTATCACCAGACCTACTATCACTAATGGCTTCATTTAAAGCTGTAACATACGCCCCCAACGTGGAATTCCTCATGGGGGACGTAGACCTCACCAAGAACAATGTGGTAGGAAATTTCTCCTATCCACAAAAGTTCCCTGCCTACAAGAACATTATGAAATATCTTCAAAACTGTTTTCTTGCAAAGGCATTTACCAAGACACCCTCAGTCATATACCATGACTACTTGAGGGAATTCTGGTGTACAGCTGTGGCTACTAGCCCCAAAGACACCAAAGAATCCGTCATCACATTCACAGTGATGAATGGGAGAAGGACCCTCTCCCTGGATTACTTGACCTTCATCAAGGCCACTGGCCTTGATTTTGCTGAGGCTTTTGAGCCCAACCCCTCTGATCAGGAGGTTAAAAATGAACTAATCTTTCTAGGACCCTATGACCCCAGACGTCCTGAAACGTCTGCTGGAGGCTAATTGGAGAAGGCTCCTATTGTCAAAACCTGGTTCCACCCCATCTGGAGGATCCTGATGACCTTTGTCATTCAGGTCCTTGGAGGGAATAAATCCTCCACTGAGCAATTGAACTCATCACAACAATTGATGTTGTTCAGTCTCCTGGAGGGTAGAAAGATTGATATCGGAGGTATAATCTTTCGAGACCTCGTCGCCAAGCTCTCAGGAAAATCTAGGCAAAAACTTATGTCTTATCCTAGGTTTATTTCTTGTGTGCTTCAGGACCTTCTTGGTCCTGACTATGATAGGTCTGACGCAGAAGGCACTAAGCCTGATGTTCTGCATAAGACCAATTTTACTAGTGGCATCCCTGAGGTAACACCTACTGCCCTGACCACCTACATGATGGAGGTGATTCAGGGGGAGAACTCTGTTTCTCCAGTACCGTCACCTACAAAGAAGGTGACGAAGAAGAAGAAAGGGGATCAGCCTAGGAAGGTGATTAAACCCAAATCACTCGCCACTGAGACTGACTCCCAAAACCAACTGAACCTTAAAAGGTTGAAAGTGGCCCAGACCTCTGAGACACCCACTACAGAGACCTCCCTGACCACAAAACAACCGCCAACGGAGGGTACTGAGAAATCATCCTCAGTATCCTCGGGCAAACCCTCTCCGAATGTCCCCTCTGACAAACACAAGTCGAAGGGTTCAGGAACAACCACCCACTCACATCCCGATAAAGGAACTGACAAATCACAATAAGTTCCCAAGGGAGGAAAGGGTCCTAAATCCTCGGTAAGGCAACACTACCTTACTGAGAAGGGGACCCACCAACAATCGCGTCCCACTAACATCCTTGAGAAATCACACTCAGGGTCTCAGGGAGAAAAGGGCTCTAAATCCTCCAAAGGACAGTACAATCCTGCGTAGAAGGGGGCCCACCAACTTTCACAATCAGTACCTAGTGATACCACTGGAAAACACCCATCAGTGGTTGAAGGTGCTAAGGGGGACAAAGACTCAGAGGGAAAGAAACAACCCGCTGATATGGAACCCATCACCCCCTCAGGCGGATCGAGTCACTCGGGAACTGACCCCCAAACCCAGGCTGAGCAATCAGTTATTATGGGTAGCCAGGCTGATAAAACCAAGTCAGTTATTATGGCGGGGTCAGGACCTGGCCAAAACGAAGGAAAGTCTTCTTATGAAGAGGAGCCGGATAACCAACTTTTGATACAATCCATGGCAGACATTCAAGCTGTTTTGGATTCTGATGAAGAGCTCAAGGAAGAAAGTGACGAGGAAATATTTGAGGCAAGGGAAGACATGGAGACTGATGAACAACCCACTAAACCACCCACTGAACAACCTACTGAACAACCTCATCAGTCTCCCTCACAACAAAGTGAAGAGTCCGAATCTCAGGCTTCTTCTGATTCTTAAACATCCTGCCCTGAATACCTCAGGAAATATGATGATTCCCTCCCTCTTACTGAAAGGAAGTTGGTCAAATTCCTCAACAAGACCAACAATGCTCTCTTCCAAGGTGTCACTGATGAAATGTTTGATCATCACACTGAAGTTGTTGTTCACTATGTCGACCTGAAGGCATCAGTAGAAAGTTATCATGAAGATGTGAACGAGCAGCAATCAGACACCAATAACTCCCTGACAGCTATTGATCTTCACCTCAGAAAGTTCAATGCTACTCTTGAAGGCATTACCAAGAGCCTTGGGACTATTCAAACAGCTGTCAAGGATGACCCGGAATTAACCAAGAAGATCCTTCAGGCTGCTAAAACATACCAAAAACAGTCAGCCCAATTCAGTGAACTTCTCAGCTTACTGAAGGAATCTAATATTCAGGGTCTTAGCTCCTCAGTGGACTCGATTAAGACTTTCTTGGATCTTCAGGAAAAACATCTGGCTACCTGGGCAAAATCTTCAACCTCCTTGGCCTGGACTCTTGGGTCAAGGATGTCAGGCATCGAAGCTTCTCAGGCTTCTCTTGAAGCTAAGGTCTCCACCATTCAGCAGGACACTTCAGCCATCAAATCCATGATGACTGAAATTTATCAGGCTTTCAAGGGTCCTGCTGCTCTAGTGACTACTCCAACTCTTGCTCTCACTATGGGTCAAGCAACAGTTGAGGGGGAGGAACAAGTCACTGAAGAACAATCTAAGTAACCTCCTTCTCACACTGAGGGGGAGAATCCTGAATCGATACCATATTCCTCTCGCCAAGACAAAGGCAAGGGCATCCTCACTGAGCCTGAGCCTGAACCTAAATCAACCTTGGTGACTGCTTCTCAAATTGTAAGGCAGGATCCTGATGAGCCAGTCAGGATCCTGTACGAAATCAATGGAGTTCTTCACAATTTTACCGCTGATGAACTATCTGCCTTTCTTGAAAAGGAAGATCTATTAAAGAAAAGAGCTGAGGAAGAAAAGGTGAGCAAGTCTGCTCTCATCAAGGTTGTTCATGAGGAGGCAAAGAAGATTGGTCTGCCTCCAAAGGTTGTTTCAGGAAGACAAGGTGGGGCGACCTTTGTGCAAGATCAGTCTGAGGAGATGACTGCTCTCAGGAAGAAAAGAGGGGAAAGACTGAAAAAGGCTGAAGAGATTAGACAGAATAGGATTGAAAGATATCAGTGGGTCATGACAAGCAGGTTAAAGCCAGAACCAATAAATGATGTCTTTATTCACAGAAACACCAAGCCTGCCATTGTCACTGTCTACAGAAGCGATGACAAAAGAGTCTTCCAGGTTCATAACCCTTTCATATTCGCAGACTTTGGGATCACTAAATTGGACGAGTTGGGTCCATTAATAAACAAAAAGTCAAATGTAGTGGTCCCTGGTCTGATGAGGTCCCTAGGCCTGAGGTATGAAAGATTGGCTGCAACACCTCAGGAACTTGGAATTCCATCTCTTCTTCCTGCCTCAGCAGAACAGCCTGCTCCAGCTCAGTCTTCCTCAAGGAAGAGAAAGAAGATTGAAGCTGAGGCTGAAATCAAAGTTCCTGGCCTTGAATGCAACCGAGCCCTCCCTGAAGGAGTTACATTCCTGAACAACAAGGTCATAGAACAGCCTGAGAGAGGACTCTTCTTCACTGATGAGTTCGGAGACCCAGCCTTCCAGAGGTGGAGTGACATTGATCTGTCAGGGATCAAAGCTATGCTTGGTTTCCTTATGTTAGCCTCCCCTTTCAAAAGTCTTGAGAATATAAGGTTCTTCCTAGACCTGAAAAGAAAGATCCAAGAGCATCCTGATCAACATGAGCTTCAGTCGAAGAAACCAAAGCTTGCTGCTCTAGGTATTAAGTTGGATTGAATGAATGCCGCCACACCCTACCCTTTTGTACTTAGTTTGTTAGGGCTTGTAATGATACTAATAGGATGATGTTTTTATTATTTCAGTGTCCTTATTTACATTCTAGTACATTCAGTATGAGCAGAAGTCATTAGCTCACTCATTACTGATCAAAACACTTAAGAATAATTTATATCCAAATAGGGGGAGATTGTTGGGTCCATCAGTACCCAAGAGTCATTAAAACAGGATTTGGAAACAAATTAACTAAGTGTTTATTAAACCGAGAACAATTCAAGTCACTGAGAGAACAGCCTCTCAATGAGTCATCTTCAGGATGCTTAAGGCGAGTTCAAAGAAGAAAGATTCACTGCTCAGGAAGGCGGTACTCCCTGAGTAGGACTTAAGCCGAAGAAGAAGATGATGGTTCAGTGAGTATTGGAAAAGAACTCACTGAACCCCATTCTCCTCAACGACAATAAGTGATTGAAGACTGAGGAACCAATGCCTGAAGTAAAGGCGCGAATAAGTGGGAAGTATTTGAGAAGATAAGAGTGTCAGACCAAACACTCTTATCTTGTCAGATACCAACCTTCCCTATTGTGGCTAAAAGTCATGGAGTGTCAGCCAACAACTCCCAAAGTCTTCTTAGCCCATTCCTATTGGTTCTTGGAAATGACAATTACTGTTTGTAATTGTCAGACACGCTACCTCAACAACTTGTATTATTTTAATCACTTATACTTAGTTTACTTGTGTATAAATAGGTCAGTTGGGAGAGAAGTTGAGTGTGCTTCGTATATTGAAAGCTTAGACTTTTGCAAAGTAACTTCTCTCCTACAAAGAGTATACAACTCACTAAGATAGCTCAGTGGGTATATTGTTACCACTCAAGCAAAGCTTGAGTTTCGATAGGAGACACCAACCCTTGTCTATTCAATCCCAAGTGTTTGTTCCGCAAAACACTTGGGTAATAGATTCTTGGATTCATTTCTAATAAGAATTTAAACGTTGAAAAATACCTTGTGTTTTATATTCACGTCTTATAACTGTTAGAAATAATCTTCTCATTGATCTCAGTCATAAGCACACTTAGACTAACTTAATAGTTACTTCTCAGTGTGCTAAGGGAACAACACTTCATCATCCACCCGTAACATTATTTCTTCACCATGAACATCAATTAAAGCTCGACCGGTTCTCAAGAATGATCTTCCGAGTATTAGAGGAACTCGGGGATCAGCATCAAATTTTACCACCACAAGATTAGCGGGGAAATGGAACTTCCCTATTTTGACAAAGACGTCCTCGGCTATTCCAAGTGGACGAGTTATAGTTCGATCTGCTAGCTCGAGGGTCATACAAGTAGGAGTCAGCTCAGGGAGAGAAAGCTTTTACCAAACGGACAAGGGCATTAGGTTGATGCTTGCACCGAGATCGGCCAAGGCATAGCAATCAACCATTCCCGGAAAATAACATGGAATGAGAAATTTTCCGGGGTCTCCGAGCTTTTCGGGAAGCTTTTTAAGGAGAACTGCTGAGCAATTCTCATTCAGGGGTGTTTTTGCTAACTCAAACAATTTTTCTTTGTTGCTTAACAACCCCTTAATTGTGGAAGCAAACTTGGGCATCAGAAGTAAAGCGTCCGCGAAGCTTATGTCAAAGTGCAAATCTTGAAAGATTTGGAAGAATTTCTCCATTTGATTTGTGGCTTTTTCACGGAGCTTTTGATCATTAAATCTTGAAGGATATGGAAGTTTGGCTTTGATGTGAGTTTCTTTTGGTTCAAAAATAATCTTTGGTTTGGATGGTTGAAAGACCGTAGGTTGGATGTCTTCGGTACTTCCGTTGTTAGTAGGAAGCACCGTGTCCTTTGTCGCCTCGGTCTCATGCTCCACTACCTTGGGAGGAAGTGAAAAGGTAGTAGGAACTGTGGGTCGATCATATGAAACACCACTTCTTGTTGTGATCGCCTTTACATCGCCCCTCGGATTAGCGATCGTGTTGCTAGGAAGAGTTCCTGAGCTCGAGGGTCGATCATTTAAAGACTTTCTGATCTCATTAATTTGGGTAACCAATGACCGATTTGTCTCATCTTGGGATTTCATGAATTGTTTTAACGACTCATCTGAGGATGTCTGATTTTGGTTTAAACCTTGGTTTTGATTAAAATTTTGACCTCGGTTTTGAAAATTCCCCAGATTTTGGTTGAAATTCCCCTGATTTTGACTTCGGTTTTGAAAACCTTGGTTTTGACCTTGGTTTTGAAAACCTTGGTTCTGACCTTGGTTTTGAAAACCTTGGTTCTGACCTTGGTTTTGAAAACCTTGGTTCACCCGACTTTGGTTAAACTGGGCATTTCGGTTTTGCCCATTTGGATTTTGAGGATTGAAACCGGGTGGTCTTAGAAAATTGTTGGAACGGTAGCTGAGAAGATTACGGTCTCCTTGGTGTTGGTAACCATTACCTCCCTGATTATAGGATCCCGAAGCAGCATAAACGCTCTCTTGAGTGTTGCTACCGGTGGCAGGACACTCGAAATGTGGGTGTGGACCACCACATGTTTCACAGCTTTGATTTACCACTTTTGCTTGATGATTATTGTTATTTTGATTTGCTTGATGCATTCTTAGCATAGCGGTGGATAAATCATCTATCTTTTTGGTGAGTGCGGTCATTTGGGGTGAAGAGTCCGTAGTGATAGATTTAGTTGACTCATTCCTCTCGGCAGAGGAATCCCAATAATTATGATGGGCAGTCATATTTTCGATTAACTCTTGGCACTCTTCGGGTCGCCTTTTCATAAAGGTGCCACCCGCCGCAGCATTTATCGTATCACGGTGTCTTAGTGTCAAACCATTATAGAACGTGTCTATTATGGTTACCAATAACATGTTATGATTAGGACATCGATCAATCGATAGCTTGTAACGTTCCCAAGCTTCAAACAAAGATTCGTCCGGAAGCTGGCGAAAATTGCTTATATCGTTTCTTAATTTCGTCACCATCGATGGTGGGAAATATTTCGTCAAGAATTTTGAAGTCATTTCATTGAAATTATGAATTGAATTCTTGGGAAGACGATCAAACCATGCGGTGGCATGATGCGTCAACGAATAAGGAAAAAGATACAAGCGAAGGGCGTCATCGGTGACCCCATTTTGTTTCATACTTTGGGTGACGGTAATGAATTTATCGAGATGCTTGTTTGCATCATCACCCGGCAAACCATGAAATTGGCAAGAATTTTGAACTTGTTGTATCATATGATGCTTAAGTCCAAAATCCGCAGCTTAGATAGTAACGGGAGCAATAGGTCCGCCCCGTCCTTGCATGGTTGGTTGGCACAACTCCTCCATCGTTCGGAGATCAGGAGCTGGCTCATCATTGTTTGGCTCATTATTGTTTGTGTTATCATTGTTCGTGTTATCATCCATCCTTTCAAGGTCTTGAAAATCAAGACGTCGACCTCGACGAATAATTCTTTCGGGATTGGAAACTGGTGAAAGAAGAATTGGTGTAGAAGAACGTGTGTTCATACACCAAAAGGAAATGAAAATATAGAAAGAACAGAATTTTGAGAATGAAAATATTTTTGGATTTTTTATATTAAAGAAAAATTAGACACAATATTTTTGGTATCGATACGTCAATCGATTTTTGTTTCTCTGAAAACTACTCGCAGGGTGGCGGAGAAGCAAAGGTCCGCTCGAAAGCTGATTAAAAACCCGCCTCTTTCGGTTCGTCAATTTAATGCCAAACCTCCTTAAACCACTTGTATAGGTTGTAATTTCAAGATAATCTGAAAACAATTAATTTCTCGATTTGTTTTGTTGGATATATATTTTTTTTGGTATTGTTAACACTTTAGGAAAAGTGTTGGTGGTTTTTTTTTTATTTTTTTTTATTATTTTTTTTTTGTTTATGAAAATATTCACAAATAGAATGAAAACTTCACAAAGAAGGTTTTCAAAACAAGAATCGACAAACGAGATTTAAAAATTCTCTTCGACCTTCCCTGGCAATGGCGCCAAAAATTGATTCGCTAAAATCAATGTGTAATTATTTCCTAGGAAACACAAGTGAAGTATGTGTAACCCGGTTCGTTATCCCCGATGAAGGATGAATGGAATTTCGATTCGGTTTGTGATCGTGTGGATTGAATAGTGAAATTATAGAGATTTTGAGTTTTAAACTAAATTAATCTATTTAAATGATTAAAAATACTAAACCTATTTAGAAAAATATGAAACTTTGCTGGAAAATACTTTAAGGCACACTAAAGCTAGGAAAAATAAAATGACAGCCTCAGCTTAATGGAATAAGCTGATGATAAGCAAACGGTCAAATAAGCTAATGGAAGAGAAACTGTGTTAAAAGATTTAAACAAGAGAGGTATAACACAACAGCCCCAATGGCAGTGTTGGCTAAGGAGTGTGTGTGTAAGGCTTGAATAGGCAAGAGACCAAGGTTCGAATCTGGTTCCTGACCTTTTTGCTAACTATTTATTATTTTTTTTGTTTTTCTTTCTACAAACTTAATTAGCACATGATTATAAGCACTTCCTATAACTATACTTATTTCTGAAAGCTTGAAATAAGCTCAGAATAAGCCAGGGAAAACAGATCAGTTAGCTAAAAGGTAGAACATGCAAAGGGAAATAACAAAAGACTGTTTAAGCTATGTTATGAACTGAATTACAAACTGAATAAGCTAACAGATTAAAAGTGAATCACAACACCTGCATAAGCCACAGAATAAGCTACACTAAAAGTAAATAAGCACAACGGCTTAAGAACCATGAGGTTCTGTGGTGCAGGGCACCTCAGTCCCAAAAGGCAACATATAGGGTTAAAAATAAGCACTTCCTATTAAGCTATGATCTCTAACTCAGAAGGTTGCTCAAGCTCATATACCTATGGGCTCAGAAACCAAATACCAGACCAAGCAAGAGCTTATAGGAGCTTATAAACTAGCATTAAGGGTGACTGATAAGAACAGATATATCAAATATGCAGACTTTTAAAACAGACTAAGAACTACCAATTTGCAGCCCTAAATTAATCCAACTAGAAGGTTTAAAACATGAACACAAGCTGAAACAGATGAAATTCACCCTATAAGCTACTTGTGCAAGGAGTGTCAGAAGCTTATATGTGACAATGAAGTACTAAAAGAGCTTTTGAAAAATGGTGCAGACTGAGTATGGGTTGAGTGCAGAGCAGACATGAGTTAACTAGGGCAACTTTGAGCTTATTTAAGAGCTTTTAAACATTAAATTATTCTACTGAAAACTCAAGCATATAAATATCTAGTACCAAAGAACATGTAAAACAACAACCAAGCAATTTACAGCTTATTGAGGGCTTGTGAGGAACCTGGGAAGGTCTATGCAGACTGCTGATGGGCTGTCTTGTGCAGCAGTTGAGAGAAAAAGGGGTCAAAGTCCTCTTAGGCTGAAAGAGTGATGATCAATACTTGACAAGCTCCCTTCAATGACCTGTTAGAACACAAAAGATGCAATAGAAAAGGTCTTTTTGACTTATTGCCCAAAATAAGCTACTGAGGTGGTTATGAGCCTAGAGATTCTAGAAAATCAACTAACTATTACAATACTACTTAAATGAGCTCTAAATTCCTAGATAGCAGCCAAAATGAGTTAAATAGGACTAATCAAAGATGGGGGAATGGCACATGAACAATGGGTGCAAGTTATTACCCGTTTTAACCCATTGACCCAAACAGTCCTTAAGGGACTGTTTTATGATTTTTAAACTAAGCAAACCAGAACAAAGCTTGGTTTTCTAAGGACTAATGATCTACCAACTATATTAAGACTGAAATAACAAAAAGCACTCACAATTTAGTCCTAAAATAAGCTGAATAAGCAGTTTGACCGTATGTTGACTTTTTTTGAATTTTTGAAACTAATATGGTTTTACTCTAATATAAACTTACAAAAAGCTATAGAGAGCTTTTATAAGCTTATAGGAATGGTGAGGAACACTGGTGAACTTGTTTAACAATAACTTAGCTTAATTCGAATTAAGTGATAAACTTGAATTTTCATTAAGATTCAAATTGAGTACAATACTGCTAAAATTAGAACAAGTACACTAAAAACAACTTGAATTAAACACTGGAACTTTTAGAATTACGATGGCTACTTGATTACTACTAATTCGACTATAACTACTTAACTAACTACCCAATTGGCTTACAGAATGCCCTATTTATACTAAAAAGATATTGGGTTCTTCAATACAATCTTCTCTGATCACTTTCCAACCGTTGGTTTGGCTCCAATTTATCTCAGCTGTTGAATTCAGTTTTGGCGAGAAACACTGGGTTATGGGTTTAACAACTTTTTCTTGGGCGAGGGTACATGTGGGATGTAGGGATAGCATGGGTGATGATGGGGAAGTGGGAAAGTATGGGTGATGTCTGGTGTGAGTTAATGTCAGAGGGTGGAGGATTTGAGGTTGAAGATAAACAGTGATGTCTATCTAAAACCCGCCTTTTTTCTAT
The DNA here is from genome assembly GCA_021014915.2 of Artemisia tridentata subsp. tridentata. Taxonomy (NCBI): domain Eukaryota; kingdom Viridiplantae; phylum Streptophyta; class Magnoliopsida; order Asterales; family Asteraceae; genus Artemisia; species Artemisia tridentata. The sequence continues at coordinate 28,004,714 of CP139506.1, read as the reverse complement.
TACTGCTTGTATGGTTTGACCGTTTGTTTGACCCAGTCTTATTAATAAAACTAGTGTGGGCTTTGGAGTTGGGCTGGGAAATGGGGATTGGGTTTAAGCTAAGTTTGAGTTAGTGTAGTAGTAGGATTAGAATTTGAAACTTGATTTTTAGTTTAAGGACCACTTTTGCAAACTTTGTAAATTCAGGGATCATTTGTGCAAATTCTAGAAAATATCTCCAAGGACCAATCTTGACCTTTTGATATTCCTGAGGGTTGACTTTGACAATTTGAGCAAAAATGTGAACCAAACTCGTAAATTCCTTCCCGGGCTTCGGCTTTTGACGATTTTCCAATCACCTGCTTGGTTTTGTCCATTTTATCATCATTTTTTTTCCGTTTTTCACATATTCGTACCTGCACATGCATAAACGCAAAAACACAATATATTTGGTATCTTTGGTTTGTTTTTGGTCTATTTGGTCCGTTTTATTAGGTAAAAGATATGTGTATTTTGACACATATCAATGGGTATCCCCATTATAATTCATATGGTTACGATAACGCACCTCAGTTTTACCAATACTCACCCTACCCACCAAAACCACCAAGGCAAGTGATGGAAGACACAAGTTACCGAGAGGCACTTAGGAAGCATAATGAAGATACTATGGATTCGGTATGTCGTATTGAAGAACATTGTCGTACCATTATAAGCCTACTTAGTGTCATACCAAATGAAAAGAGTGTAGAGGAAATGAGTAATGAGTAATGAGTTTGATACGATTATATGTGATGATGTACAACCACAACGTGGTGAGATGCATAATTCCGGAATCGCTGGGCATAACGTGGAGTTCATTGATGACATGGAAATCATTAATGACCTTCCTATGAAGGATATTCAGGAAGAAGATAGGAATTTAAATCTCACGGACTCTGAAAGGCCGACACCGGTGGTTGAACCGTATAAACCCGTCCCTTTCCATGGACGATTGAATATGGTTGGACCATATCACCAATCCGTCCCTTTTCCTGGACGATTGATGATGGGATCGACAACCATCCCTTTCCTTGAATGATTGAAGGTGGAAAGAAAAAAAGAACCAAGCAAGAAGCAATCAAAGAAAATGAAAGCTAAGAGTCTACGGGTGAAAGAATCAAAACCACGAGCTCATGTGGAATCTACGACACAAATTGGTAAAGCCCTTGACTCTCCTTTTATTTTAGTGAAAGATGATGTGGTGAAACCTATCTTAGACATCACACCGCATGAGTGACACACATAACGCACCTGTTATCCACCAGAGTTTGGTTGAACTTCCAAATGAATTCGATGATGAGCTCTTGGATAATACCTTGGGTGAAGAGCAAGCTACTTTGAAGCCAACATGGAAAGAAGAGGGTCTCGAAACGATACTTGCCAAAGACCCTTTCTCATCTTGTATGGAGGTTGAGGGATGCCTAACTACCGACAAGATAAATGAAGGGCACTTCATGCATCCTCAACATATTAGTCTCTCGCATGGAATGTTCAAGACATCCAATTCATCAACCAAATCAGGAAAGGTAAAGAGTGGAGATCACTACCCACTAAGGTACCATTTTCATTTATCGTTTCTTCTTACTATAGCAAGTTTACACTCTTATGGTGTTTATTGCTATTATCACCCACACTTGAATCTAAGTGAGGGGACGAACACCCTGTTACATACTAAATACAGGTGGAGTCAGGCTCGTGACTCGAACAAAAACAAACGCTTCGTGTGAGGCAACCCATGCTTATCTTTTAATTCATGTAAATTTAATTTGTTATCGAGTCTGTCAGACCTGGACATCGATGCGGCGCATCCCTTCCCATGGATGCGGCGTATCGACTGCACAGGTCATATCTATCCTTTATTTTTCTGCATTTTGAACAATCTGTCAGTTGATTCAATGCGGCGCATCTATGTTTAAGGATGCGTCGTATTAGATTTTCTGACTCGTATTTATTCCAGGCTCGATACGGCGCATCCCTTACCATGGGTGCAACGTATCAATTGACCTGATGAAATTTCCAGATTTTTATTTTTTATTTTTAGGTTTATTTTTACTAACCGTCGATTAACAAGATTTGCACTAGCTGTGATTTTCAAATTAACACAGGTTGTTTACAATAAAATGGTGGTTACATACGTTCTAAAATTTTCTGTGTGTCGTACGCCATTCATGGAGGCTTGAACGCCATTTACACACAGAAAATAAAAAGTTGCTCACAAACGCATAATGGAGGATCATACCGAGCAAATCTCAGGGGAGTTTTCCGTTCTAATTCTTTCTATTTCCTGTTTTTAATTTCAATTTTAAACAACGAGGACGTTGTTTATCTTAAGTGGGGGGATGGAGAATTAGAACGACGCTTGTCCTTATTTTTCAAAAATTTGCTTAATATGTGCTTAATATGCTTAAATTTAAAATTTTTCTAGCATGTTTTTGTTAAATCTAAGTTGCATGACCGCACACATAACCCTTATTTTCATATTGTGAGAATTAAGCCTATTCCGTTTCCCAATATTTTACCCAAATTCCACAAATATATGAGTGTGCTGGTGACTTGTAGTAAACTTTAGAACTTGGCTTGTATACTATTCGAGACCACCATAATGAGTATTATTGATATAATTGGAGTAACTTGTTTAACTAGATAAATTTCTAGGATTACACCCAAATAGCCTATATATGTATTGTGTTATTAACTAACTACATTGGTTAGTTAACCCCATATTAAACCCTTTGTTGCTCTCATTTTTAGAGTAAGATACCCCTAGAAAAACCCTCAGAGCCATTCCTTTCATTTCTTACACCAATGTTAAAATGTTTCGTTACACCCTTACACCTTAGCCTACCCTGTAGATTTAATTCCGTGGTTAGTCACTTTTGGTAAAAGTGTGTATTCCTCGCGTTTCTTGTGTTCGTGTGCGTAAATTATTATCTTTGATTAGGTCGGGAATTGCACAATGCAATGGAGTGAAAGTAGATATTGTACTTTTCATTTTTGTGTGTTTACTACTTTCACTATTACTTTTATGTCTGAAGTTATGAAAAGTATGGAAATAAATTATCTAGATTTATTGTGATAGTGACGTGGTGAAATTTTACACCATTTAGTTTATTTGATGTTAAAAAAAAATAAAAAATAAATAATAAAGAAAAAAAAAAGAGAAAATGAAAAGAAAGAATAAGTCGGTACGTATTATAAACCAACAATGTAAAGTTATGTACTAGTAGAGATATCGCTACTGCTTGTTGTATTATATTTATGGATTGAAAGGGGGTTGGCCGTTATGGGAACGCCAACTAAGGTTTATTCTCTGAATGAGATATTATTGAGTTTAATTCATGTCTAACTACTAAAGCGTGAGTTTCCGTGTTAAAGCGTAAGTTAGTCTATGATTTGTGTCTTATTCATGGGATGGTTGGGAAGTGATTAACCACACTTGTTAGGACTTAATCTATTTGTTTTGTTTATTTTATTTAACACCAATTTATGCATTTCCCAATGTTTAATCCCTACCCTTTTACCAAGTTATTATATTCGTTGTTAGCTTTCGAGCATCCGGATATGGTAATGGCTAAGTGAGAATGTCAAATGCATGAATAAGGTAGTGACCATCCGAGTTTTAGACTAATTGAATGACGCGCCAGCGATCTAGAGTGTGACTTGGTGACCATCCGTTATGAAAATAACGCGCCAGCGAACCGGGAAACACACTAGTGACCATCCGTTGTTTGAGGAATCGAGGACTCGCGCCAGCGAGCTAGTAAGTTTGTGCAGGAGATGTTTGAACAAAGCTAGGTTTAACCCTTAAACCTTATCATAACCCAATTTACCGCTTTAGACTTGTCACTCCTTAGCTTTAGTGGTGGAGATGTGTATCCTTGTCAAGCTTATGATAGAATATTCGTCACGACTGAGTAATTGAGCGAATTACCTAAATGTTACCACATAGATTAGTTGAGTGATTTGAGTGATTTCATTTTCCTACTTCGTGAGGTGTTTGGTTGTGCAATTATGATTAAAACGCCAATGAATGCTTAAACTATAAAAAGAAATCCTAAGCTGTATTTAGGATACATTTTCATAAGTTTAAATCTAAGGTTTACTTGAGGACAAGTAAAGTTCAAATGGGGGGATATTTGATTATATCAAATAAGTACATTTTATTGGCATCATTTATCCTATATTATTCGTTTATTTTATGTTATTTTATATGAGAATCGATACTTAATGGCTTACTTTTATAATTCTCAGTTATAAACAAGCGTTTGGTGAAAGTTAGCTATTTTGGATGTAAAATGGAGCAAAATGGATCAAGTTGGAAAAGTCTACTGAACTGAAGGAAGATACGTCGTATCATTCTAGACAGATACGCCGTACATAAAACCTAAGACGAATATGAAGACCATTTCCTGACTTTGAAGCATTCGCCGTATGGAATTTATCTCATACGCCGTGTATGAAACCTTGGTCAACAAGAAGATCCGACTTGTTTTACCCATATACGCCGCATGACATGCGCCGTATCAATCTCAAGACTTCACCAAGATAATCCAAGATAGTGAAGAACATGCGCCGCATGAAGACTGAAGGTACGTCGTATCTTATGACGGTGTACGAATATTCCTCAATATTATAATCTTGGACCCCACGCGAAGTTATCAAGATGCGCCATATCAACTTAGTTGATACGCCGTATCGACCTGTTGACAGAAACTATATAAACCCCATTCGACAGCCACATTCGATATACAAGTGCAACAAAAACCCTAAGGAGAAGAATACAGATGAATTGGCAGCACAAGACACAACCTAAAGGAAGAATTTAGAGCAGTAAGAAGGTCCTGCTAGTACTTTAATTCATAAGAAAACTCGTTTACTTGTATTAGCAATCTGTTAATGGTTGAGTTAGTGTCTTTTTCACTATTTGATCGGACTTAATATTTTCCAGCTGTTATAAAGAGTATTTGATGTTTATTTGGTTTCTTTATGCATGTGCTTTGATTACGTATTAGGATTTATCGCGCCTTGTCAACGTAGGCTCGCGCAATTACTTCATTAACATCGTTTGCATAGTTAATGTAAGCCTGTAAAAGGGATAAATAATACATAAAGCTAGTAATCATTAAGCGTTTACACACCTGTAACTAAGAGAGAATAGATTTTAGCACTCATCTTATACAGCTAAGCATTTAAACGTGTGACAAGTTTTCCTACTATCGGCTCGACCTCTTATCTGTGTCTGTTTTCTATCTGTGTACGTGTTTGTCATTCGCTTATTCGTTCCCTTAGTTTTATTTACTGTTTTATCTAATCTACACAATTGTGCCAGTCTCTCAGGCTGAAAAACCCCCTTGCGTTAGATTAGGGCATTAGAACTAACTTAGGATTAAAATACTGATAGATATCTAGGTGTTAACGTTCCACTTTTAGTGTTCGACACTCTACTTACCAACAAGCTACATTGATCGGGTACACTGCTCGTTAGTGTGTGTTATAGGATAAGTCGGCTAAATATAAATTTAAAACTTGATAATATAATCTATTCTACAACGATATAAGCATACATCAGTCACGTATAGGCTGAAACCAACAGACAACACATTTAATATATACTTATAAATTGATAAGAAAATAACGATAAGAAAACAACCTCGATGTTGACATAATAAAATATACCTGCAAAATCCTATTTAAAGCTTTTGATAGTGTCGGTTTTATATCTGCAGGATGTAGGTCTCCTTCTTCGTAATCAGTAATTACTTCTTCGTAAGTCGTAAAGACCCTGATTTTAGAAAGATACACCAGGTAAATGAGTATCGACCATTGATGCAAAACCACTAATAAAATATCTAAATAGCAAATGAGAAACTCACTTGTCACCTTCATTTTTCGGTTTCCTTTCAACCTCGAACTCTTTAAACCAAGGGAATACAATGTGTTTGATGTACTCGAGGCATGGGTTCCGTTCCACAACCTTGGGTAGACAATATGCTTTCTTTATCTTTAGATTAACCTCAACCTTTAGCATTCATCATGGCATCATGAACAAACAGTTGATAGTATATGAGTATAATGTGAGGATTTTAAGAACTTGATTAGACTAGTTAAAACATCAAAAAGAACATTTAGTGTGTGATAAGTAACTTCAAACTAATTCCTCAAAAGTAGATGCAACAATTTTAGCCCATCAAACTATAAATGGGTCGATTTGGGTTGAGATTTATCTCTAATGAGTCAAATGGGTTGAGCTATAATGTTTAGGTACATATGAAAGAGGTTTGACTCATTTGAAATGCATTTAGAAAGAACAAACCTCTTAGATCGCTTTAATAATACTATGTAGAACATAACTAATTAAAATTAGAAAACTAACGAAAAACCAAGGCGTTCAAACTGAACCGACCCATTTTGACATGTTAAACAACTTGCCTGACAAACATGCCTCATTATCGTCCATAAATATTGTAGAAGAAGCATCAGATTTTGACATCTTCTCTTGTCCCTTCAACAAATCCGAAAGCATGTATGCATAACAAAATAATGGAGTGAATAAATCAAGTTTATTGCGTAACGACAAAACAGATTAAGATAATATTTAGGCACTTACGATGCAACAATATGATAGGCTTGCTGTCATCACAGAATTCTCTTGCAATAGCACCCGCGTTTCTTTGATTCATCCCTAGTTGACAGATATCAGCCTATTCCAATGCAATGAATAGAATTGTTAATCGACTCATCAGTGCTACACGATATAACTACCATCAAAATAATTTTAAAGGTTTTAAAAATAATCCAATATGCCAATAATAAAAATTTTGCGGATTACTTTGAAACTTTTCGACGTATATAAGTTTAGAGATTAGGTCGAAAAATAGCAATCTACTTTTCTAAATGTATCGATTTAGTACGTGAACTTTAAAAGAGTTGGAGAAATGTAACAAACTTTTATAAGTGTTTCAATTTGGTACGTGATGATGACGTGTCATACGTGAAAGTCTGACACGTGATACCATTTATAACGTGACACGTCATCACGTACAAAATTATACTCCCTCCGTCCCATATTAAGTATCCACTTTCAAAATGCACAAAGTTTTAGAAAATTCCACTAACTACACTCTCACCAATCAAATATCATTATTACTCACTAAGAGGCGTTTTATTTTGGAGACTTAAAATCTCATACATACCGAGGGACGATCCACGACCGTTGGATCAAAAGAACAATTTTTAATAATAAAAAACACGGAGGGACCAAAATTGACAACTTGGAAAAGTTACCCCAACAACCCCACCCCTACACCTCTCACTTTCCACACAATCAGTATACAAAAATCTCACTTTCTCTCTCTAACAACCATTAAAAAACTGCAACAAAAACTCAAAATCAACTGATTTTAACCATTCAAATCATCAATAAAACACAAAAATGAAAGAATCATCGAGTGCACAAGCAGATCCACGAAAAAAACCGGTTCAAAATTAACCTACTGAATCTCGAGATGAAGGTACGATGCTTCCGACTAATTATTTAGTTGTTTTATTGGTTGTGTTTTTTAGTATTTACATTTGGTTGAGTTTCTGAGTAAAAAGCTTTGTATACATGGATGCACACCAAGTGTTTGCTGAAATGTGTGAGTAAAAAGTATCATACGTGTGTATCACCAGTGATATTTGAAATTGAAATGTATATGTGTATTATCACTAGTGATATTTGTATTTGACTTAACCGTGCAAATCACATAAAGCACACAGAAAATGAAACAATCGACATCTAAAACAATGAATACTTTAGTTTTTACTGTTATAGAATCATTATTAGTGTGTTTTACTAGTTAATTTTCGATAATTTTTGATGTTGTGATGATTTATGTGATAATATGAGAGATTAAAAGTTAGGTTTAACAGAACAAAAGATATGTTGTGATGCTTCTGTATGATTTGTTGTGGATTTGTATGTTTAATGGATAGATTGTGCATGTTTCAAAAGGTTTTACCGCGGTATTTGAAAACAATATTGACTGGTAGTGTATCACCTGTGATATAACAGTTAAATTATTGTTGGTTGGTAATATATCTATTGTGATAACAAATAGTTATTTGTTTGACATATGATATTGAAAACAAATGAACTATTCGAACACTAACAAAAATTATGAAAATATTTTGATGCAGATTTGAATGAGACCTGTGCAAAAAACAGCCTCATCAAACGAAAAGAATCAACAACAAGTGCAATTGTCGTTGAAGAAAGCACAACATCTCCACAACCAAATTGAAGAAGCTCAAACACTTGTGATATCACAAGTTCCTCCATCACAACAATTGATTCAACAAATAGAAGAAAGCTGACACACATGTGTTATCACATGTGATATCAAAGGTTCCCCCGAAAGCATCTGGGAATAAAATGAAGGTGTTGGTTGATGAACCAATGAAGAGGACGATTGTTGAATAACAAAAGTAAATAAAACAAGTTGATGAAAACAGTTGCGTTGTTATGTTTTAATCTATACGGTTATAAATAAATGTGTATAGTTGACAAGTTGGAAGTCAATAATAGGTATTTAGTTTGACTGAATCATGTTATTTGTCACAAGAGATTCAAACTCATAGAAATGGGCAATAGCGAGCAATTGTTTAATCCATCTTGATTTGTGAATATTTGTTTGATAAAGTTTTGAGTGGTATTTAGTTTAATATGGTAATGTGAAAAGTGAAAAGTGTCATACTTGTAGTATCACCAGTGATATTTGAAGTTGAACTGTATATGTGTATTATCACTAGTGATATTTGTATTATCACTTGTGAAATTTTGTATATTTTATAGGTTTTTTTGTTTACTTGTTAAGCTTTATTTTACTAGTGCTATTGAGTAAACCTAACAATTCAGAAGAAAAGAAAAAAAAAAAAAAACATAATAGTATCACAAATGATATACAAGTCCAGGATAAAATTAGCAATGCTATTAAATAAACCTAACAATTCAGTAAAAAAAATCAATCAATCAACAAACTAATACTTCAATTGCAGCGACTGAGAAACCACCTCCACTTTCAACTACGCCGCCGCCCCATTGACATTTGAAACTTTTCCCTTGTTTGGACAAGTATGTCTATTATGATCAATTAAACTACAAATATTACAACCCTTCTTTTGGTTCTTACTTTTCTCAATAGCTTTCTCGCGTCTACCCTTAATACGGTCATTCTTATGTCCTTTAGGAGGATTCTTTATACCCATAAAATCTTGAACAATATCACAAACTTTTCGGGGTGGAAGACTTGGCAAATAAGTCTCAACTTTTGACTTTAGCTCTCTAAGGTTGTCTACAAAAGAAGTCCAGTATCATAGACAGCTTATCAGTAATTACAACAATAAGAAACAAATTATCAAACATATCACTGATGATACTACACATATATCAAACATATCACTGGTGATACTACATATATATCAAGCATATCACTGGTGATACTACACATATATCAAACATATCACTGGTGATACTACACATATATCAAGCATATCACTGGTGATACTACACATATATCAAACATATCACTAGTGATACTACACATATACCATCAGCAAAAACATTTATTGTGTTTGTCTATTACAGTGAAAGGCACAAAAACCATCTTGTACATAAAAAGTACATAATTAATACCTTGGTGTAAAATCCAATAATGATCTTCATTACATACTCAGCATTAAACTCAGAAACAACACGAAAAATGCCAAGAACTCCATAAGCTTTTTTGGTAGCCGTGCAAGCATTTAAATAGAGCACCACAGAAAAGACTTCAAAACACTGTAAGCTACACCTTAATTAATAAATAATAAGCAATATTACACTATAATTAATAACTTATCAGTAACTTATACTCACAACTTATCCCCACAAACTTATATTTTCATCCTCATCAAAATGTCAAAAATATTATATAAGAAAATTAAACATCTTAACATAAACAACTTATAAATAAACAGACTAACAATTATCACTGGTGATACTAAACGTATACCACTGGTGATACTAAACCAGCTTATAATCATCAACTTCAAATATCACTGGTGATACTAAACGTATGCTACAGAGCAAATTCAAAACCAAAATTAGACACAAAAACAGCATTCAAATGCAGTTAAAAACATAAATTCAACTAACAACTTAATTAATAAGCAAAATTGCAAAAGCAGATAACAAAATTATCAAATATTTTTCACTCACACATTTTATCAAACACTTGGTGTGCAACTTGATCACAAGGAATGTTAAACAACTTGATCCACATAATTAACAAACGATTCAACAACACTATCAACATCAACAATATCCATCAAATCAGCTTCTGAAAACAAATGGTTCATTCAAATCAAAAGAAGACATAAAAAAGGATGATAATGATCGGGAGGTGATTATGAGATGATGATCGGAATGGTGACTGGAATAGTGATGGTGATGATGATCCGAACGATGGTGTAGCGGTGGTGTTGCGGTGGTAACAGATTATGGAGGGAAAAGGTAACAGATTATGGAGGGAAATCGATTGGGAGAAAACACACAGTATGTGTGTGAAAAAAAAAGAGCGAATGGGAAAAAATAAATAAAATAGAACTTTATATAGGTGGGGTAAATTAGGTTTAAGTGATTAAATCTTAGATTAATCTAGGCCATTAGATCAAAAAGAATGGAGGGTGGGGATTTGTCCATTGGTATGCACAAAAAAAAAGTTATGCATTTGAATTTTTCTCTACTCACTAAAGTCTCATCTCATTGGTTGGAATACAATATGGACACTTAATTTGGGACATCTCAAGATTTCATTATGGACACTTAATATGAGACGGAGGGAGTAATAATTATAAATTCCTTAGATTTATTATAACTTTTTTAAAGTTCACGTAATAAATATGTATGTTTAAAAAAATGCATTACTATTTTACTACCTAATCACATGATATTGGCCATGATATAAAATAGTGCAAGCCTAAACAAGTACACCTAAATCCGAAACAAACAAAGTAACAAACACCTTGGATTAGTAAATAAAAAGTACAAACAAACTTATAAATATTTAGGGCACCAAATTTCATCACCCTCATCATCTTCTTCAATCCATCCATCAATGGCGAATAATAATAATAATTCAACATCAGACCAACAGCAAAACCCAACCCAACAACCCGACCCGAACCCACCTAAACCCGATCCACCTTCTTCTTCATCTTCTTTACCACCAAACCCTAACCCTAACCCTAACCCTAATTTACTCAATCCGCCACAATTACAGCCCACGGCGATACCTCCACCGCCTCAGGCGCAGATCCAACAGTACGGGACTGTGCCGCCGCCGTTCCGGCCGCCGCAATTTAACCCTAACCCTAGCTTTCAGATGCAGCCGCCTGGTGTGGTGATGATGCCAGGTCAGCATCAGCATCAGCATCAGCAGCAGCAGCAGCAGCAGTATGGTGTGCCAGGTCAGCAGCCGCCCCCCATGAGGATGTATGGGCCGCCGCCAGGAGCTATGCCTAATGGTGGCTATCCTCAAGTTAATGGCCCACCAGGAGCTATGAATCCACCAGGTGGGTTGAAATTCTTTGATTTTGACTTTTTGTGACAAGTTTGACTTTTTATGATTTGATTTTGACTTTTTTTATTGTGTATGAGTTTATTGAATTGTTGTTGATATGATATATGTGGAATTATTTTAGTCGCGAGAGATTAGGAGGAGTTAGGCTGTTTTTGGAGACGAGCGGTTAGATTTTGTTTAAACGGGTTCCTATAGCGTTTAGCTTTTACCTCATTTTACACTTTATAAATACAAAAATGACCGATCCACGGGGTTTGGCGTGGCCACTTTAGAGTTTTTACACCTAGGAAGAATTGAACTTGAGACTCTCACAAGCCTTCTATTAGAAACGCTAATAAAACAAGTATGGATTCTATGTTATCACACACTTATATAACCCAAACAACTACTATCGCTTGATAATGTTGATAGTTTTGTCAAATATAACATTAGGGTGTGTTCGGATTGAGGGTGTTGGGATAGTTAGTTCATATGGGTTTTAAATATTGGAATGATACCCCAAAACAAGGGTTTTCCCATACCCACCTTACATGGTGGGTTTAGAATTTGATTCCCAATCAATCCACTTTTTTACAATTAAAAACCCAAACCCAACCAATAAACCAAACATTAATATTAGATATGATATCTAAATTCCCATTCCATCTTATAATCAAACCAATACCCAAATCCATTCCTAATAATAAACCAAACTACCAAATAGCACCTTTTGTGTTGGATTAGGGAGTAGTGATGACATGATTTTTCTCATAATAAAGTGTCATATTGATGTTGTGGTGAAAAAATTTGGAAGGACTTCGTGATATCGAGTCCATATAACAGTTTCTTAGAAAACATTACCTCGCACAAGTGTTTTGGCATTCCAACATTATTTTGTGTAGCTCTGTTCTTTTTAGTTTACTTAGAAGAACTTTAGTGGAAAAATGATGTGTTTTTTATGCTGTGGAGAAAAAGTTTAGAAGGATCTCATGCCCATATGACAGTTTCTTATAGACAATTTTTGTGTATGCATGCATTTTGGCCTAGCTTTATTCATTTTTGTTTAAAAATAGAAAAAAAAAAAATGTGTTAAACCAAAAGGACCCTTGAATTCTTGTAATATAATGTCACAAAAGTTTAGGGAGTAGCGATGAGAAGATGTTTTCTCGTACAGTTTTGTCGTGGTGAAAAACTTTGGAAGGACCTCATTATCTTGTTCATATTGCTTAGAGACCATAACACGAACGAAATTTTGGTATGCAAACATTTTGCCTGGCTTTGTTCATTTTAATTTTACACATGATTTTAAGTAGTGTTTGGTATAAAGTAATGAATGTAGGAATGATAACCACCATTGTGACAGAATGGAAAAAAAAAACATGTTTGTTTACTGTTATGGAATGAGCTTATACATGAAGAATGTGATTCCATCAAAAAATGCCCTTTTGATTCATTATGGGCAGTACCCTGTTTTTTACCATTCCATCCTGGAATGAAAGAAAACTTACATAAAAGCCTCCAACTTCGTATTAAAAAACGAAAAGAATATTGTTTTTCTTCATCGAGCAATATCATCTTGTCTTGTGAACTGATTTTGCATAATCAAAGGGATTTCTTATTTGCTATTTCACACGCCTTCATAGTATTTGCCATATCATCTTGTCTTGTGAACTGATTTTGCATAATCAAAGTATAAAAATACTTGGAATTGAAAAACAAAAAGAATATTGTTTTTCTTCATTGAGCAAGAGAAGTTTTTTAATTTATCTTTACTATTCTTTCATTTGAAACACGCATACTCAACTTTCATGACTATAGAGGAAACTTTTTCTGAAAGAAATTTGGAGAGTAATATATGGTTGTGAGTTATGCGAACTTCAATTGATTTGTTACGGAGTCTTTAAAGAGACTAGATTTAAGTCGTTTCCTATATTTATTTCATTCCATTTGCAATGTTTCGAAACTTAAATTAAACATGATTATTGAATGGAATAAGTTGCTCAATTACTTTCTTCATTTCAAAACTACGTGCATTCCATTCCATTACTGCTTCATTCCGTCCAACCAAACATACCCTTAGTGGAAAATAGATATGCTTGTAATGATCCAAAAGGGCCCCTCGAATTCTATTAATTAAAGGTCAAGAAAGTCCAGTTTATTTTCATGCTAAACAATTTGCGACTGCCATGTTCATTGTTAGTAGGCTTTTATTTGTAGTATATTTTCCCTTTAATGGGTTCTCGAATCGTGATTTGTCGTCAGCAGAACATGCTTGCAACTGAGTGCTTCTTGCCCTTTACATGCCAAGGTATCATAATCCTTTCAACTACACTATTTGGTTTCTATTCCTTGCACATGTTATCACTTTTGGGCTTATGGCTCTATAATAGTTCACAATATAAAACTTTGGTAAACAAATTAGAATGTCATGTCATCATTTGCATCGGCGTTTATGAGACGTTGGAAGTCTCTTGTTTCTAAATCCAGTTGTTCACGATTGGTGCATGGAATATTTTTCCGAGACCACTACTTTTCAGGATGCATGAGGTAAGCTGCTTTGTACATCCATGATCTATGAATTCCAGTATTATTGTCCTTATTTCAATTCATGTTATTAATTCAGCTGGTGTGCCTAGCTGCAATCTCTAATTGCTTGTAATATTTTGGTAAACACTATTGATTAAAGTTTGTTAATTAACATGATCTATATATGCTTAAAGTGTTGAATGGAAGACTATTACGACCTGTATTCATTTTCTGAACTCGCTCTAACAAGTTGGCCTAGTATTTTTGTCTTTTTTATGCAGGGCTTATTCGTTATCCCTCTCCATACCCACAAATGATTCGACCTGGATATCCTCAACGACCACTTGGACCAGGGGGAGTCATTCCAGCTTTACAACGCCCTCCAATCATGCCTATGCGGGGTCCAGTGATTCCTACTATTATTAGGCCACCTATCAATCTAAACATAGCTCCTGTTGAAAAGCCAATGACCACAATTTATGTTGGCAAGATAGCATCTACAGTAGACAATGATTTCATGCTCTCCCTTTTGCAGGTAAGTTTGTTGCCGCCTGTTCTATTTGTTGTTTTGGAAACAGATTTTAGTTCGCATGGGCTTACACTTTTAAATGTCTATCGCAGCTATGTGGGCCTGTTAAAAGTTGGAAACGTGTACCAGATCCCACTACGGGAGCGTTGAAGGGATTTGGGTTTTGTGAATTTGAATCCGTGGAAGGAGTATTACGTGCTTTACGACTGCTGAGTAAATTGAGTATTGATGGTCAAGAGCTTATGGTATGGTTGGATCTTTTTCTATTCTTCATCATTTCATTATATTTTCTCTCATTTTCTGTGTCATGTTAAGAAACTATACCTCATGGATCTTAGAGATTAATCTATGTCAGGAGGCTCATACTTATATTTGTTGTTCATTTTGCCTTGGTGAAAAGAGTGGTCAGTTTTTTAACATATAAGCTGCTATGTTTTTATATTTTATGTATAAGTTGTTATCTTTGTTAAATAGATAATGCGTAAGTAGCCAAAACGGCAAATTCGGTAGCTGTTCAAAGCAGGTAACATAATCTGGTTGAAAATTGACGGTTTAGGTTGACCCAGAACAAACTGCCAAAAAATTATACCTTCTATCAGAAGTATGTGTGTCAAATATGATTACAAAACTATATTATATCTTATCAGCTAAAGATTAATATAAATATATAATATGATCTGACACACTCATAAGCGTGTGGGTGAAAATTCCCTATTGCATGCTCTGTTCATAGCAATGAAGTGCATTCTCACTTCTCCTTATCATTTCTTATCTGTGTTTGCATGTGCCCATATTTACATGTTTTCTATCATTCTTAACCATGCATTTTTTATAGATATTAATCCTTGATTTGTATATGCAGTTAAATATTGATAAAGCAACCAAGGAGTTTCTTAAGCGATATATTGAGAAGAAAAAAGAGAACTTGAAGAATCAGAAAGCAGCAGATGCTGAAGGTGCTGGTAAAGAGGAAGACAAGAAAGAACCTCTTAAGCCTTCCGTGGAGGAATCAAAGGATGTTAAAAAGGAGGATGATAACAATGAAGAAAATAAAGATAATATTGACTATGCTACCTTCGGTCTTGTGACTGATGAAGATAAGGAAGCTGACAAAGAAGCTAGTGAAAAGCTTATAGGAATGATAGAAGAAAGGATAAAGAATAAACCTCTACCACCTCCACCTCCACCCCCACAAGCTTCTGTTACTGCTGTTAATATAACCTCTGAACTTCCAACGAAGTCGAGAGATGGCGATTCAGATGCTGACATGGCAAAAAATGGTTAGTATAAACTTTGGAGTCCATATATTTAGGGGGTGTTTAGATTTGTGTTTCAAAACGATTATCAAACTATTAGGTGTTAGATGACCAATTTCATACTGTTTGCATTATGAAAGGGTAATTTTCGTTATATAAATACCAAAACTTTCGAATTTCACAAGACATGTATTTTTTTACAAAGACGTCTTTTTTGGTCATTTGGGTATAAATCTTGAAATTAGCAAAGTTCACGACTGAATATATGATACTTTTTCAACTTCAAACAGTATAAGTACATGTAAATGCTATTTCAAATTCTTCTACTACCTGCTTTGATTACATCTGGCTATGTGCTCCGGAATGTTCACAGTTACATAGTATAGCTTAAAATTTACACCCTCTTAGTAAGAACTTGTAATATGTGAACTCGAAGGTGTAGGTAAATGTTTGTCTTCTTTATTTGATGTTGGAAGCTCTATCATGCTATAATGCTTGACCCTATCATTTACATATGCAGCAGAAGATAAAAACGATGAAGAGACGACCAGCAAAAGCAAACTTTCTAGCGAAAGCGAGAGACCCGAAACAAGCTCACCTGAACGAAAAAACGCTAGGCGGAGCAGGGATCCAGAGCGAGACCTAAAACGTGAAAAGGAACGCGAATTGGAAAGGTACGAAAGAGAAAGGGAGCAAGACCGAGCTAAGAGAGAAAGGGAACGAGAATACAAAATACGTGAAGATGAACGGCGATATCGGGGTCGTCTAAAGGAGTGGGAAAATCGGGAAAAGGAAAAAGAGCGTGCCCGCAAACAAGAGAGGGAAAGGGAAAAGGATAGAGAACAGGACAGGAAATATGAGATATTAGAACAAGAGAATGATGATGGCTATAGCAAAAAGAGAAAATATAGAAGTAGTGGGGAGGAAAGAGAAGAAAGAAAACGAAGGTTAAGGGAAAAGGAAGAAGATATAGAAGACAAGATTAAAGAGGAAGAAGAGATTGCTGAGGCGAAGAAGAAAGCCGAAGAGGAAAGGGAGCAGCAGAAAGAACAACAAAAACATGCCTTGGAGCTTTTATCTAGTACTACAACTAATGGAACTGATAGTGCTATGTTAATTGATGAAAGCTTGGCGGAAATCAGAAATAAGGCGTCTGACCACCCGACCACTGATATTGAAATGGCAGATGCAGACGAAAACGGTAAGTTTTTCAATTCAACTAGATTTTTTTCTTTACGTTTCTCTTTATGGATGACATATCACATGTTATTAAATATTGGGTTATAGATCTTTTTACCAGTTAAAACCAGTCCTGGTCAACCAGTTAAAACCAGTCCTGGTCCTAGATCTTTTTACTTCCTGTTTTTTACTTTTAGTTAGAATGACATATCACATGTTATTAAATATTGTGTTATAAATTATAATCGCAATTAATAATTAAGTTAAAACAAGATTTACTAAATTTTTGAAAAATGAGCATTTACCATTTCTAATCCTTTGAAAAATGAAAATATCCTGTTTTCGAAAAACACCTTAGGTCATTCTTTTGAAGCATTAAAATATACACGCTTACGTTGTATATGTAATAGTATAATTTAAAAAGATTTATACAAATATCAGAAAACTACGTTTAAAATTATATGGAAAACACCAAAGGCCTTTGGTATGTGATTGGCCCCCATCAACCAAAAGGTGGGTTGATGCATAATATGTGAGTGAGTTTTTTCCTTTCATACGAAATATCACATGGAAAAACAGTTTTACGTTCTGTGCATAAGTGAACGGACTTTAGGACCAAATATTCGGGCTTAAACTGTCCTAGGGATAGTCTCATGTTTGGGCTTCTTTGTTTATCTGTATTATTAACCACCATCGGGGTTCCGTATAACAGGTAACAGGAGTACACAAAATGGGACTGGTGACGACTCAGTCATGGAGTCTGCGACTGCTTCACAGTCAGGACAAAACAACACCGTTGGAACCAAAAAGTTAGGATTTGGTCTTGTGGGTTCGGGAAAAAGAACTACAGTTCCTTCTCTATTCCACGAAGAGGAAGATGAGGATGCACAAAAGGATAAAAAGATGCGACCTTTGGTTCCTATAGATTATTCAACCGAAGAATTGCAGGCTGTGAGAGAAACTACTCTGCTTGCACCATCTTCTAATTTGGCTGCAGCTGCTGAATTTGCAAAACGAATTGGACATGCAAATACAAAAGAAGAGAGACCTGATTCAGAAAGGGAACGCAGTAGACGGCCCCATGATAAATCAAGCCATCGAGATAGGGACCGGGAGGAGACTAACCGATCCAGAGATGAAACAAGAGAGAAAGAGAATGTGAAGACACCAGATAATAAGAAGCTTTTGGATGCAAAACAATTAATTGACACCATTCCAAAAACCAAGGACGAGCTGTTTTCGTATCCAATAAATTGGGCAACTTATGACAAGGTTAGTATAGAATTCTTGCTTTATAGTTTACCTATAAATCGATTGATTTGATTATGTCTGATCCCAAATTGGTAAGCTGCAAGGATTGAGCAAAAAGATGAAATGGGTCAAATGGGATAGAAGCCATCCTAAGCTTATTGAAATGCATAAAAACCTTCTAAATCTCTATGTAAATTGAAGTTGAATTATTTTGTTAGTAATATAGGTTTTTGTACTCATATTTACCACACTAGCAACATATAAAATTGAAATTTGTTTTATAAAAGGAGTGTTTGTGGGTCCCCTACTTGATCTAACACACAAAAAAAAGCTACCTGTTTGACTTGTTTCCAAATTCCTACTCGCCCATTTTCCGCTCTTGCTTGCTTAATTGCTAAGTCTTTTTCTATGTATTATAATTGAATGTTGAATATTTTGTAAAACGGCGAACCTAGCTGTACGCATTTAGACATACAAAGAGAGTTTTATGTTTCTATTACATAAGTATTATGATTAGTGAGAATTTTTGGTATTCTTAAACTTGTCCTTTTTTGCTTAGGGGGAGATAGTTTAACCGCTAAATACCTTTAGTTAAATATGGCATCTTTTGATTAGATTGGATACTTACACGAGTAATAGCCACTAGGCGTTCTATTTTGAATAAGGTCATATCAATGTGAACTATTTTTCTCCCGATAAAAGAAAGAAACAAAAACTAGCCAACTAGGTATGACCGTATGACTCCCTCCCCTGTATTTTGCCTAGAGTTCTTTCTTGTTGAGATATGTGTGACATTGCAAAACAATTGTTTCTTTGTGGGTTCGGATAGGTATTTTGTTCGATTAATACAGTATTATTTAACGATCAGATATGTTTATAACAAGGTAAGGATTTCGTATGGGAATATTCAATGACCTTAGGTAGTGTCCATATATTAGATCAGTATGATTTGTAAGTATTGGTTAGTAAGTGTGTCTTCTTTTGTTTTCAGTATAACATTATTTCATGACATTATACAGAATGGATTGCATGAACGGATGAGACCATGGATCTCCAAGAAAATAACCGAGTTTTTGGGTGAGGAAGAGACAACATTAGTAGATTATATTGTGTCAAGCACTCAAGAACACGTGACAGCAAATGAGATGTTAGAGCGGCTTCAGTCTATTTTGGACGATGAAGCTGAAATGTTTGTGTTAAAGATGTGGAGAATGCTCATTTTTGAAGTCAAGAAAGTGGAGACTGGTCTTGCAGGAAGAGCCAAGGCTTAAATGGTCTACTTGTTGTCATCATTGTGGTATTATTGTCTTTTGTTATAGCATTAGTACATTTCTTTTCAGTAACATTTTTTTAGACAAGTTTGATAAAAAGTCAAATCTAAAGATCAATTTAGCTGACATATCGCCAACATCGCCTTCTGAATAATTTGTTCTAAGATCTTTGAGCGAGTGTCATGTATCCGCAGAAACTATTTCGCTCATCCTGTAGTCCCAAGTTTCATCTTTTTAAATCAAGTGAAGTTTTGTCTCTAATTCTATATCTGTTCATAACTTACTGGTATGAATGATAATTACTTGGGGTTGCTTGGAAGTAATTGCCTATTCCCATATGGTAGTGCAAATATGCAATAACTTCTAAGTGGTAGATTGCAGTAAGCTTAATGAGATAATTAGCTTGTTATGGAACGAGTTGCATGTTTTTGCTGATTTGAGGATGTGCTAAATATTTGTAGGGGTTTTGCCAAGGCGCCCTTAATGGACGCGCTGAGGCGAAGTTTGCAAAGATACAATTTATACCCAAGTATGGCACTTGTAAATTACATGAATAATGGGAGTTTGATTCTGCCTCAAGCATCTTTCATCAAACATTTTGCTCCTACCCCATTTCATGATAAATATTAAATTAATGTATATGCACGAAATTATAAATATTAAAATGAAAACATGAAATACTGTGATATTTAAATGAATACATGAGATTGTACATATATGAACGACTTATGTTTCTCTTTATTAGTGTGTAAGGATATCCGAAAAAGTTTTTTTTATTATTATTTTTTTTTTATTTTTTATTATTATTATTTTATACGTTCAATAAAGAGTCATGTTATTCCTTTTTATAAGTTTAACACGCGCGTACATGGGTTTAAAAATTAAATATGGCTATAATTAATATCAACAAGAATATCAATATCAAAATAAAGGCACGACCTCATAAGTTACTATGATGTGAAAAATAAATATATATGATATTGTACATATAACAACGTCGCATAGTTTTTCAATGGTCATTATATGCTATTAAGCACGCATAATGTTCAGAATATGATATCGATAGTTAAATTTAAATTACATCAACCTTAAGATCATGTCAGTTAAACAACATCAAATTATACGTTCAACAAAAATCTATGTAAAATATTAATTGATATAAATAAATAATAAAAAGTTTATGTAAAAAACGGACCATGCATGGGTATTAAAACTATATAAGTATAAAGATTTTACATAATTTTATAAAATAATTTTATTTAACAATCCCGCATATGCACAATTTTAAAAGCTAGTTCAAAGCAATAAGAAATTTCCTATCTCCTAAAAAAATCACAAGATAGAAAATGATGTCTAATAAATACAAGTTCGTAAGAGTTTCCTAACGTCTATTTGAGACCATTAACTTTAGTCTTCATCATATTTTCCATAAAATAGGACAGTTATTTTGCATACTTTTGAAAAAACGAAAAGATAAGAAATCAATTTAGTAATTAGTTAAGCTATGACTTTTTCAAATGTGGAGACTTTTCGGTAGCAATTAGTCAAACTTCAAAGCACATGTGGAGACTTGAGAGTCTTCGAACGTCTAGACTGCACCACACAATTTTTTGTGAGAAAAATCTCATATATGCAACAGGGACTTTGATCTTTTTTCCATGAGTTTCATCCAAGTCTTTTCTACACCACACAATTATTCCTTTTCTAAGTCTATATATATGTTGATTTATCAGATAAGATAACATCAATACAAATTATTTACAACATACATTATGAGAGAAAATATTTGCTTTTACTTTATGCAAACTCATGTTTTGTTTACTTTGTCACTTGTTCTACTATGGTTTAATACCACAACAACCACTTCCCTTGTCGACAAACTGGTTGTAGCAGCGGGAGGGGCTACTAATACGTGCATCGATAATGAGAGAGAAGCTCTTCTTGGTTTCAAAGCTCGCCTTCTAGACCCTGATGACCTGCTCTCTACATGGAGACATGAAGAAGAAGATGATTGTTGCAAATGGAGAGGAGTCACTTGCGACAACCAAACAGGTCATGTCACAATGCTTGACATGATGTGCGAATATTATACAGGTGATGTTCGTGTTGGAGGTGAGATTAGCTTTTCATTGCTTAACTTAACCTACTTGAATCATCTAAATCTGTCTGAGTGTTCTTTTCATGGAACAATCCCCCAGTTCATTGGCTCCATGACTCATTTAACTTATCTTGACCTTTCTCAAAATGAGTTTATTGGAACCATTCCGAAGTCCATTAGTTCCTTGACCGGTCTAACTTTTCTTGACCTTTCTGATAATGAGTTGGTGGGAACCATTCCCATGTCCATTGGTTATTTGACAAATTTAAGAGAGCTTAACCTAGCTAGCAATAACTTTAGTGGAACCATTACCGAGTCCATTGGTAACATGACCAATTTAACAACCATTGACCTTAGTTGGAATAATTTCAGTGGAACCATTCCTCGAGAATTTGGAAACCTCACCAATTTGCTAACTCTAGATCTAGGATTCCTCGGTAGTTGTACAGTTGAAAATTTAGATTGGTTGTCTTCTCTATCTTCTTTAACTTACCTTTCTATGGATCGAACTTCTCTGGCCAAAGTAAATAACTGGGTAAATGCAATTCTTGGTCTCCAAAACCTAGAATGGTTACAGTTAAGCCAATGTGACCTGTCAAAAGTCATGCATCCATATTCATCAGTTGTCAACTCTTCTTCATCTATTGGTTTCCTTTATCTCGATAACAACAATCTCAACTCATCAAGTTATCACTGGTTGTGCCCATTAGTTGGCAATAGGCTTACGGATTTTTCCGTATTTGGCAACTCGTTTGATGGGAAACTTTCAGATTTTCTGAACAACTTGTCTCGATGCACATCCCCAAATATGTTAATTTCATTGAATGCTTCAAATAACCAATTAACAGGGTCATTGTCTGATGAGATTCAAAACTTTTCATCCCTAAATGTGTTGCAACTAGATTCCAATCAGTTAAATGGAACAATAAGTGACAAATTGTGGCAACTACCCACACTTCAAATACTGAACCTGTCTTCCAATTCTCTTAGAGGTGTTATCTCTGAAAACATTGGAAAATCAAATCTTTATTATCTAGATCTTTCATACAACTCACTCGAAGGAGCTCTTTTCAATGCTGACGTGTCAAACCTTTCTATGAGTGTAGTTTGTATTGATTTCAGCTCCAACAAGCTAGGACCTGGTTTCCCCAAATCGATACAAAAAATGAAAAAACTTTGGCTTCTTGATCTTTCCAACAATAGCATTTCAGACGCAATTCCTACAGAGTTTTGGAACCAATGGATCCCTTCTCAATTGAGGTATTTGGATCTCTCTCTCAACAACATAAGTGGGACATTACCAGAATCATTATCAAGTCCTGCCCTTGAAAAAGTAGATTTGAGTTCCAACAGCTTTTATGGTCCAATACCTACTTTTCCGCCACGTGTAAGTTTTTTAGATCTGTCACATAACTCATTGACCGGTAAACTTCCGGACAGCTTGAAGAATTTGACGTATCTAAAAGTTCTTAATTTAGACCACAACATGCTATCAGGATATATTCCTCCCTATGTAGGATGTTTAGGTCAACTCGAGACGTTATCTTTATACAACAACAGCTTCTCTGGAGAATTGCCATTGTCTTTGAAGAATTGCACCAAGTTAAGCCTTTTGGACTTAGGGGCCAACAAATTTTATGGTAATATTCCTGTTTGGATTGGTACAAACTTGTCAAGGTTGTTTGCCCTTAGCCTAAACTCAAACAACTTTTCCGGAGCCATCCCTTCGCAAATATGTCAATTAGTAAGTCTTCAAATCTTAGACTTGTCATTTAACAATCTTCATGGAACAATCCCATCGTGTGTGAATAATCTTACTTCCATGGTTCAAAAAGGATTATTTACAGAACAGAATCTACATCAATATAGTGGTACTACTACAAACATTCTTCATTATGTTGACAATATCTATGACCGTCTGTTGATTCAATGGCAAGGAAAGGTAAATGAGTTTGGTAGAAATCTGAGGTTTGTGAAGATAATTGATTTATCAACCAACAGTCTCACAGGAGAAATCCCATACGAGATTACCAATCTACAGGGATTAGTAGTACTAAACTTGTCACACAACGCTCTACTTGGAGAGATTCCGAAAGACATTGGGCAAATGAAAGAACTTCTGACTTTGGATTTATCCAAAAACAAGTTCTCAGGAGGGTTGCCATCAAGCATGTCTCAGATGAATTGGTTAGATTATCTTGATGTGTCGCATAACAACTTGTCTGGGAGGATTCCATCTGGCACTCAACTCCAGTCCTTTGAACCATCAAGGTACATTGGAAATGCAGGACTATGTGGACCTCCCCTGACCAAATATTGTCCCGGAGATGAAGAACTTGAGGTTACACCTGGTGAAAGTAAGAGTGATGGTGAACCCATAGATGAACTTAAGAGATGGTTTTATATTGGAGGGGCCGCTGGTTTTCCTACTGGATTTTGGATAGTAGTTGGTGCATTACTTTTTAACCGCTGTGCGAGACATGCTTTTTTTCAGTGTCAACATAGCTTGAAAGATTGGGTGTATGTTAAGGTGATGGTGTTCATGGCAAAATGGCGAAGGGTTGAACGTGCGTAGTTGTATACGTTTTTTATGTGTTTTTTTCATCTGCTTAGTATTGTAATTTCATGCTTCACTTGTATTTTGGAATGGTTTTTAGTACCACTTATTAATAAAATTGCCACTAACACCATGGGTGGCCATTTCCCCACGCTGTGTGATATACGACTTGTCCATACGTTCATATATTATAAATTCTATAATAATATGATGCACGGAAGGAGTTTACTAAAATGCTTTACATAGAATTGCAACATACTTGATGATGTTACGGTATCATGGCTTGCTAAAGTAAACAAACATGAACCTTAGCATTACGATAAGAGATCATGCTTCAAAAGCAACCACTTGGGTGTATACAGGCCAATGTAAGCTATATATTACGTTTGAAATCAAAGTGTGATGTGAATACTGTATCATTGTTTTAGTCTTGATTACGAGGCACATGAAATAAAAATCATTGGAAATTTTCTTAAGTCAGCACACTTTGGTTTCTACAATGGATTATTAGTCCCTTTTCAGACCCTACCGCATGATAGCGAACGCACGTCAAAAAACTGTAAAAAACATAAAGAAAATGTTAGTATCGTATAGTTCTTGTTTGATCCATTGCTATAACAAGGACCGCATGTTGCTTCCACTAAACATGTACTCAGTTTCGTGTTCTGTTACATACACTCAATAGTAGTGACTCGAGTTAATTTTGCTTAGAGTTCTATAAATATACCATTAAAGTCCTAGCATACGATTAATATGCTCCATGTTAGTGTGAAAATGCTCTTAATGTTAGTGTGAATATGCTCCAAGAAGAAGAAAGATGTTTAGGGTTAAATGGGCCTCAACAATTTAATTGGGCTTGGAGAAGAGAAGTAATATGAGGCCTAGAAGAAACTCAACAAGTCTCACTTTTAAAGGATTTTAATCCTTCAACACTCCTCACATTTTCTCTGTTTCGGCTTTTAGATTTTAGATTTTAGATTTTAGATACAAGTGGAACCAAGGTAAGATGGAACAAAAACACTCCAATTAAAATTAACATATTTTCTTGGAGATTGATCATCAATAGACTTCCAACTCGTCACAATCTGGATCTATGCGGAATAGACCTTGATTCCATTCTCTGTCCAGTTTGCAATGAAGCTGTAGAGACTGACCAACATCTGTTTCTCGAGTGCGACATCGCACAACATCTTTGGAAGTTGATCTTAAAGTGGTGGGGGTTAAACGACTACCCCAAAGACATCTTAGGAATCGTTACATGGGCTGATTCAGTATCTCTTCCAACCAAGGTAAAACCTATCTTTGATGCAGTGTTTCTTATCACCAATTGTACTATTTGGCGCTTCAGAAATAGACGGATTTTGACTTGAAACCTTCAAGAAAAGACACCCTCGAAGCAGAAATAAAAACCCTTTCTTTCTCGTGGATTACTTATAGAAACAGGAAATTTAACTTAGATTGGAATGTATGGATCTATGGTCCTATTTTGGCATGTAACAACATCTTGTAATTTTTCCCATCTCGAGCTTCTTGCTTGAGTTATTTTAATAAAATCTTGCCGTTCAAAAAAAAAAAAAAAAAAAAAAAAATGAACAAGAAATAAGTATGTTGGTAACTGCTGGTTTCTGGTGCAAGCACCTAATATCCAGATGTTATAAAACTAATTATTAGATTTTTTTTTTTTTTTTGAACAATGAATTTCATTTACCACCAAAGGCGACCCCAAAAACAGGGCCCCCGCCACAAGGCTACAAACTTACATAAAGGAAAATTTACACCAATTCTCCCAAGACAAAGATTTAATCCTGCCTCTATTAGAGAACCATAAAAAACCGACCGCCTTAACCTCACTCAGAATGTCACTAACACGCACCGACTTGTTAGAGAACCGAAGCTCGTTCCTTGCCTTCCACAACGACCAGCAGCCGATCAACACAATACCTTGGAACGCCTCTTTAGCTATGCCTTTTAACCCCACGAAATTGTGAAGCTCAATAATATCACCAAAGGAGAAAACAAATATGTTAGGAATCTTACACCACTGGCTGATGCCTTGCCATAAGACAGCAGCCACAATACACGAAGTAAAAAGGTGTTCTATCGATTCGTCCCGTGATTACAGAAACGGCAGCTAAGGTCCACAACCTGCACATGTCTATTCCTCAAAGAAACCGAGGTAGGGATTCCACCTAAAGCAGCCCTCCAAGCGAAGACGTTGCACTTGATGGGAACCCACTTACACCAATTCAACACAATATTACCACTAACCTCCAACCCGGACCTTAAATACTTCTTAACCTCTGCCACCGAAAATTTCCCGTCCTTGTTGCCAAGCCAGCACCATCTATCCACGCGACCCGAGAGCTCAAACTCGGACTCGATAACTAACCTATTCAGAAAATCCAATTGCTCCTGCTCTTCCAGACCAATCAACCTACGTTTCCATTTCCAGCTAAGCAACGACCTCCCTTCTGAAATACCCACCCGATCCTTCACTTTACACTTCTTAAATTTTTCAAGCGCAAACAGACCTGGAAACTAATTATTAGATGGTTTTAGTTACATAAGATTAAATGACGCAAGAAATTTATATGATACAAGCTGAGGCGAAGAAGAAAACCGAAGAGGAAAGGGAGCAGCATAAAGAACAAAGAAAACATGCCTTGGAGCTTTTACACAGATGGTCCCTGTGGTTTGTATTGACTCTCACTCTTGGTCATTTGACTTTTTTTTTGCACAAACAACCACTGTCTCTGAAACCCTTAACATTAAGAGTCCCTTGACCAAATGAATGTTATATTTGACCGTTAATCCCTTATACACGAGGGTATATTCGTCATTTTAGTCACCTTCGTCTCATTATCCAATCTATTAAACATCATTTTTTCCGTTATACAAAAAATCGCTTCTTATTGGTTGGAACCCCGTTCAAATACTGTTCATGCAACTGTTTTTCACTATTCATCCGTTATATCACTGTACCCGTTCCGTTATTTGATAATAAATAAATATATATCTAAACACATCAGGATTTTTGATATTTCCCACAAGTCTCCAAAACAATCAGCCTCTCTTCTCTCTGCAAACAAATCAAAAATTCCAGATTCATCCATGTTAGCTTTTATATTTGTTAGAGAGTGATGGTCATTTGTACATGTTTTATTGTGTGTGTCGTGTGGTATGGTCAAGATTGTAAGGGCTATGTGTTGGACCAAGTTAAGGAATGATCAAGAAAAGAATGAAAGCCCAAGTCCAACACAAAGCCCACCGAAGGCCTTTTAGGGCAACCAAGGCCTTCCATCTACTATAAATACACACACTCTCCACCATTTTGGTGTGCCTCAAAGTAGTGTAAAGGTGAGAGAGAGAGTGTGTGTGTTTTATCTTTATGTATTGTTCTCTTATGGAAATGATAAACATTCAGTTACAAGTTTAAACATTCACGCCTCATTCTCTTCTTCTCATCTTTACTTTATATTGTTTGAGTGTCACGCTTAATATAGAATAGTTTGGTAGTTAATGTTGTTCGAATCTAGTGTTACAAGTGGTATCATTCGCCATACATTGATTTAGGTTCTATTTGTGTTTGTTTTTAGTTTAACGTGGGTTGTAACGTAGGTTGTTAGCGAAAAAGGTTCCTACTTTTTGCGTTTTTACGTGCGTGTCATAGAAAAAGCCTCAAGCTTTTTGTGTTATCGTGGGTCTAAAATAAAAAAGGATCAAGCTTTTGTGGTTTTTATGCGTATTTGATAAAAAGTTAGTAGTTTTCTTTTGGTTTAACGAAAGATTAGAAGAAAAATTGGTAACTTTTGGTCTTAGCGTGTGGTCCAAGGTTCGACTCTTTATTTGCTACGGATTGCTTTTTATCATTTATTGTATAAGAAGTTGATAAAAAGTGCTACTCTTCATCGAAAAAATCGAATATCTTGTAAAGACTTTCGATTGAAAAGAGGGTTTTTCGAATTTGATTTGCGAAACACAAGGGTTTCTCGCAATTAAAAAACCTCTCGAAATTGCTTTCTTTCGCAATTGCTGCCTTCTTTCGAAATTGTAGCTTTCCTTCGCAATTGGTGCCTGCTTCGCAAATCAGTCAGTCTTTCGCAATTGGGACATCTCTCGGAATTGGACAAACTCTTGCAATTGGACACAAGTTTCGCAATTGGTCCTTGTCTCGCATTTAGTTCCCAGTTTCGCAATTCAAGCAGAATTAATTGAACTTTCGAAAATTGTTAACTTTGGACTCGGTAGTTTCTAACTTGTATAAGTGTGAAACTACTTCGACACTCGGATATCTACTTTCTCGTATAAGATTGTTAGATCACTTTATATAAATTATCAATTTATATAAATTAGATATTTCTATCTAAATTGAAATTTTACCATAATTTGTAGAAATTCTGGTCAAATTGAAATTTCTATAGAAATTGACATTTTATCTAAATTATAGTTTACATAAATTTTGTCGAAAATCAAACCAAGGCTTCACATCAACATCAACGTTTAACCTTCAACAATCACAACACCTATTTCTTTGCAATGATCCTGAATCAATCAACCTTATCAAACAACAACATTAACAATGACAACTCAACAAGATATTCATGCAGCCGGTGCTGAAAACCGTTCTCCTATGCTTGAGAAAGGTAGTTATCTTCCATGGACAAGCCGTATGCTTCGATACATGAAAACCAAACCTCATGGACAAGGCAAACTCTTGATTAACTCCATCCAAAAAGGTCCATTCAAGCCTCGTCAGGTTCAAGAACCGGGTAATCCAGATTCAGTACCTCCTCTTCCACCAACCTTTCGTGATCAAAAGGAAGATGAATACACAGCAGATGATTGGAAATAAATTGAAGCTGATGACTTAGCCATGCACTTAATTCAACTTGGTTTACCACAGGAAATCTTTTGTGCTGTTGACAGTTGTGAAACTGCTTATGATATGTGGGAACGAGTTAGAAGGCTTTGTCATGGTACGGAAATTGGTCAACAAGACATTGAAAACAAACTTCTAACTGAATGGGAGAAGTTTACATCAACCCCGGCTGAACCAATTGAATCTTACTACACAAGGTTTTGTACTATCATGAATGAACTCATCAGGAACAAATTGGCTCCAAGGCAAATTGTTCAAAACATCAAGTTCATCAACAATCTACCAGAGGAATGGGGACGATATGTCACAATCGTTAACCAAACAAAGAATCTTCATGAGGTGAACTATGATCAACTGTATGACTTCTTGAAACAAAGCCAGAAAGAGGCAGATGAAGTTAGGAAAGAAAAGCTAGCCAAACAATATGATCCTCTAGCATTGATTGCTCAAGCACCAACACCTTCAACAGTGACTACACAACCATCCTCATCAACTCCCACTAACAACTACATGCAACAACAATACGTTCCTCAGACCACTACCATTCCACAACAACCATTCTACCCACAACAACAAGAAGTTATTCCACAACCTCAATACCCACAATACCCAGAACCGGAATACGATACCAATGATGACAGTGTTGCTTTAACTCAAGCCTTTAATCTTATATCCAAGGCATTCCAAAGACGCTATTCCACACCTACCAACAACAACCAAAGGATTTCATCAAACACTCGCAACAGGAAGTTTGCACAGCCGAGTTTCAACATGGGTAATCAAGGACAAATGATTGGAGGTTATGGGAATCAGCAAGGATATGCTACAGGGTTCAGATTGGTAATCAAGGGCAGTATGCAGGGAATCGGATGGGTCAGTATGCAGGGAATCAGATGGGTCAAGTTGTCGAAAATCAGAGGGGTCAGAATGTTGGAAATCAGTTTGGGAATGTTGCTGCTCCAGTTGCTGGGAATGTTGGAAATGTGAATCAAGGAAATATGAAGTGTTTTAACTGTCAAGGAATTGGTCACATGGCAAGGAACTGTCCCACCCAACCAAAGAAGCAAGATCCAGAGTATCTTCAGAAAGCATTGCTCTTAGCTCAAAAGCAAAAGGCAGGGTTTCAGTTGAATGCTGAGGAGCATGACTTCATGGCATTGATGGATGGTATGGAAGACTTGGAGGATATCGATGCCAACTGCATTTTTATGGCTAATCTTCAGGAGGTTAAATATGACACGGATACTGATGCACCTCCTGACTATGATGTCAGTGTGATATTTGAGGTACCACCATATGCTACATGTCACAATAATGAAATGTTTGATATGTCACCTCAGAATGAACATCATCCTGCGACTCCTAATCTCACTTATGATACATACATGGACTCCCCAAGTTGTAGTAATACCAATTTGGCTACTCCAGATATGGATCCTAATGGAGGCTTCGAGTCACAGCATACTGAGGCTGGAGAGGAAACACGTACTTTATTTGAATCATTATTGAATAACTGTAGTATTGAAATCGAAAAGGTCAAAAATATTAATCGCGATGTTAAGGCCGCGAATGAGAAATTGACCGCTGAGCTTGAAAGATATAAGGTTAATGAACAAGCTTTTGAATTTAATAACAAACGACAGTCTGAACTTGAAAATGGTTATAGAGACTCTATGTTAAGGGAGAAACATTTGCAAATCAAATACGACACTCTCGATGTCAAGTTGAACATGCAAATTAAATCTCTAAACAAGGAAATTTCTGAATTAACCACCCAACTTTCTAAACAAAAAGCAACTTGCTCTGATCTTGAAAAAGAAAAGAAAGAGTTGCATGCAATGTTTACAAAAAGAGAAAATGAACTTCTTGATGAAATCTTAGACAAACAAGAAAAAATTAAAAAGTCGGAAGAGTTGCGTATAAAAACGGGTCAATCTGCACATACAGCTAATTTGCTTATTAATGATCCAAACCCGATTTTACACACAAAAAAGGAATTGGCTCTCGCTTGTGAAAACCCTTATTATCTCAAGAAAGCTCAAAAGAATCAGAATGTGTTATATAATGGAACTGTTCTAAATGATAATCATGACCCTCCCGAAGTTCGGGATTCGTATGAAACGATTGAGCTCACCGAAGAGAGTCGAGTTAAAATGAGCCAAAAGAACCCAGATATCAGACCAATAGATTATAATAAGCTTAATGCAATTTCTGGAGTTCTTGAGGTTAAGAAGGACTCACCATTGTTTTTTAAAAAACCAGTGGTTATCGCAAAAAGAAGAGCTGTTTCAAATCATCTTTCTAAAATCGCACAAATGTATTCTAACAACACTTGCTACACAAGTGAGGCTAGAATACTTTTGGATGATCTTAAAAAGAGAGTTGAAATGCTTTAAACTGTTGTGGCAACCAAAACAAACGCTAAAATCAACGATTGGTTTTCAAGTTTTCAAACTGAACAGAAAAAGATGTTCGAAACAGAATTACTCCCATTGTAACTGCAATACATGAAAGAGTAATCCATGTTGAGAATGCAATTGTAAAAGAAGCAACCGAATTTGTCAAGGACCACAAATCCTTGGTGGATGAAGCTAATGAAAACATTGAACGGATCAAAGTTTTGGAAAAATAAAATGACGCACTCTCTGAAGAAGCTCTCTCGATTGATATTATGTCCATTATTTACCAAATATATTCTGTAGAAGATGATGAAAGACTTCGAGCTGAGACTTCCGACATTGTTAAAAAATATGAGAATGCATTTGCTAGGATTGAAAAGGAAAACATAACATATTTTAAACAATTGGATCGGAAAAAAGAAGAATGCAAGTTTGAAAAAATGTCGTATGAGCGTTCTTATAAGAATATGTAAGAACAAATAGATCTATTGAAGTCTCAGCTTGAAAGTCAAAAAGGGAAGGGTGTGGAAATTAAGGCTGCAAAACCAAAGATGTCTATTTCCCAAAGTGCTCCTACACCTTTGCCTAAGGAATGTGCAAAGTCAACAAGTGTTGACAAAGAGAAAGCAGTTGTCGAAACACAAAATGTGATAGCACCTGGCCTTTATAAGATTAGTACCAATATTGTATCTACCTCTACATCTCAAACATATAGGGCGATAGACAAAAGTGTTAAGAAAAATCCAAAAAGAGACTAGAAATGCTACAACTGATTCCAAGGACAACAAGATAATTCCTAATGCGTGTGCCTTACCTTCTACAGGAGTAGAAAGCACTTCTAGAAGCAGCATACTAAAGCCTAGGAGCAGTACAAGGAACAATAGAGTCTCGCATGCCTCTAAGAGTGAAAGCAAGAATAAAACGGAAGAAGTAGAAGAACACCCTAGGACTTTACCGCTTTCTAATAAGAAACATATGTCATCTGGATGTAATGTTAAGACTAATGATTCTAGTGCATGTAATGACTCTTTTTGTTTAATGAACAAGAAATCGTTGTCTGAAAATGTGTGTGATGATATTGTTTCTAATGATCAGCCTGCTAAGAAAGATGTTCCTTCAGGAACTAGTGCTAAGACTAGATATATTCAAAGAGTTATTGCAAAATCTAGGAAGTCCACTAGTAGCCTTTTGCCTAGGAACTATCTTAAGTTTTGCGTTTGGAAACCCACGGGTAGAAAACTAACACTAGAGAATGGTACATTACATATGACTACAAAAGAGCAAGTAGAAACCTTCTATGAGTGTGATTCATTTGTTACCCCTAACCCAATGGAACCAAATGACAAACGGTTTCCAAATACAAAATCATCTGTTATTGGCAGGTTATCGAAATATGTCTTTGGATCGTTGACTCGGGTTGCTCCAAGCACATGACCGGGAATCTGAAGTTGCTGATCAACTTTGTATGGAAGTTCATGGGAACAGTTCGGTTTGGAAATGATCATGTAGCAGCTATTCTGGGTTTTGGAGATCTACAGTTTGGGAATTTCTTGATCACTCGGGTTTACTATGTCGAAGGGTTGGGACACAATTTGTTTTCAGTTGGGCAGTTTTGTGATGCGTATTTAGAGGTTGCATTTCGAAAGAATACTTGATTCGTTAGGAACTTGGTTGGTGATGATCTCTTAACCAAAAATCGTGGAAACAATCTCTATGCTATCGACATAAATCAAATGGCCTCTTTATCACCAATTTGTCTCATGACAAGAGCTGACGAAACTAAGTCCTGATTGTGGCACAGACGTTTATCCCATCTCAACTTCGACACCTTAACCAATCTTGCCAAACACAACATCGTCACCGGTCTCCCAAAATTCAAATACACCAAAGATCACTTATGTCCATCATGTGAGCTAGGCAAAAGCAAACGTGCAACATACAAACCTAAAACCGTACCCAGTTCGGTCGATAAGTTACATTTGTTGCATATGGACTTATGTGGCCCAATGAGAGTTGAAAGTATCAATGGGAAAAAGTATATTCTTGTAGTTGTCGATGATTATTCAAGATATACATGGGTAAAGTTTTTGAGGTCTAAAGACGAAGCACCTGGAATCATCATCACCTTTCTCAAGCGAACTCAAGTTTTACTTCAAGCTCCAGCCAGGATTGTAAGAACTGACAATGGCACGGAATTCGTAAATCAGGAGTTAAGAACATATTTTGAAGAAACTGGAATTACTCACCAGACATCAGCTGTTAGAACTCCACAACAGAATGGGGTAGTTGAAAGAAGAAATAGAACTCTTGTGGAAGCTGCTCGCACAATGCTAATTTATTCCAGTGCACCGTTATTCTTATGGGCTGATGCTGTATCCACTGCTTGTTTCACTCAAAACCGATCCCTAATCCATCTAAGATGCAATAAAACCCCATATGAATTAGTGGACAACAGAAAACCCGATATCTCTTACCTTCATGTATTTGGCGCTTTGTGCTATCCTACTAATGACATAGAAGATCTGGGGAAACTGAAAGCTAAAGGTGATATTGGAATCTTCATTGGTTACTCAGATCACTCAAGGGCATTCAGGGTGTATAATAGAAGAACTAGAAGAGTAATGGAGACAATGAACGTGAAATTTGATGAGATTTCACAGATGGCTTCTGAGAGACTCGCTCTAGAACCCGCGCTTAATCCAATGGTTTCTAATCATACCAGATTAGGACCCGCACCACAAAGTCAAACTTCTGGACATATCAGTTCAGGACTCATACCCCAAGGAACTCAATCAACTACCACATATAAACCAACAAATCAATAACTGGATTTTGAGTTTATGTATGATGAGTACTATGGTGGAGCTTCGACAAATGCATCACAACAACGTTCCACTGCACCCGCTCAAAATCCTCAACCACCACCACCACCACAAGATGCATCTACCACATTCGAAGCTGACGCACCAACTCCCTCAACATCATCTACATCTACTCCAACAACTCCAGTAATTGAGATTGTTTTACCAAGAGTTGATGAGCAAACCCAAACAACACCATTTTAAGAAGAACCAAACGAAGACAATGTTGGGTTAGAAGAAGAAGAACCATTTGAAAACCCATTTGCAACGGAATCTGCTGAATCTTCTTCTAGGTTACATGAACC
Source organism: Artemisia tridentata subsp. tridentata (assembly GCA_021014915.2). Taxonomy (NCBI): domain Eukaryota; kingdom Viridiplantae; phylum Streptophyta; class Magnoliopsida; order Asterales; family Asteraceae; genus Artemisia; species Artemisia tridentata. The sequence continues at coordinate 27,970,003 of CP139506.1, read as the reverse complement.
AACCAACACGCATTCGTCTAATCCAAGGTACCCTTCAACGTTACAGTGGACTAAAGACCATCCAATAGAACATGTCATTGGTGAACCTTCAAGGCCAGTTCAGACGAGAAGACAACTTGCAACCGATTCCGATATATGCATTTATGTTTGTTCAGTAAGCTTAAAGGAACCAAAGAACATTCGGGAGGCGATGACAGATAATTCATGGATTGAAGCGATGCAGGAAGAACTTCTCCGATATCAATTGCATGACACTTGGGATTTAGTGCCGAGACCAGTTGACAAACTCGTTATTGATCTTAAGTGGTTATGGAAGAACAAAAAGGATGAAGAGATGACTGTAATACGCAACAAAGCTCGTCTTGTGGCCAAGGGATTCAGACAGGAAGAGGGAATAGATTTTGAGGAGTCATTCGCGCCAGTAGCTAGACTTGAAGCGGTCAGGATTTTCTTAGCTTATGCGGCTCACAAAAACATCACGGTATATCAGATGGATATCAAGACAACGTTCTTGAATGGAACTCTGAAAGAAGAGGTGTACGTGAGTCATCCAGATGGATTCGTTGACAAAGATCATCCCGACTACGTCTATAAGCTAAAGAAAGCCATCTATGGTTTGAAACAAGCCCCAAGGGCGTGGTACGACGAATTATCATCATTCATACTCCTTAATCATTTCACCAAAGGAACAACTGACCCGACCTTGTTCACAAAAAAGTTTAAAGATGACATTTTGATTGTTCAGATTTACGTGGACGTCATAATCTTTGGGTCCACTAATCCGAAACATTCAAAACTTTTTGCAATTCTCAAAAGTAAATTTGAAATGTCTATGATGGGCGAATTAAAATTCTTCCTTGAACTTCAAATCCATCAATCCCACCATGGTATTTTCATTAATCAGGCAAAATACACAATTGAGATTTTAAAAACATGGAATGGAAAATTGTGACTCTGTTGGTACACCAATGGTCACTTCACCCAAAATAGGTGCTGACTTATATGGGAAACCCATGGATCCGAAGAAATATCGGAGCATGATTGGGTCTCTCATGTACTTAACTGCTAGTCGACCCGATATACATTTTGCTGTATGCTTATTAGCACGGTTTCAGGCAAGGCCTACCGAACTTCACCTCCAAGAGGTTAAACGGATCTTTCGGTACCTACGAAGAACCATTAACTTGGGACTTTGGTATCCGAAGGATTCGGAGTTTACACTAACAGCCTTTTCAGATGCCGATCATGCTGGTTGCCAAGTCACCGCAAAAAGTACTTCCGGCGGGGCATAATTTCTAGGAGAAAAGCTAGTTGGCTGGTCATCGAGGAAACAAGACTGTACGGCATTATCAACTGCAGAAGCCGAGTATGTGTCTCTATCTGCGTGTTGTGCCCAAGTTCTATGGATGAGGACACAGCTCACAGATTATGGTTTCACTTTAGACCACATACCTATGTATTGCGACTCAAAAAGTGCCATAGCCATCTCGTGCAATCCCGTGCAACACTCAAAGACCAAGCATATTAGAGTCCGCTACCACTTCATAAAGGAACACGTCGAAGAGGGTACTGTTGAATTATTTTTCGTAGGGACTGAATACCAACTCGCCGATCTATTTACTAAAGCCCTCCCAAAAGAGCGGCTTGATAACTTAGTTCGTCGAATTGGAATGCGAAGCCTAACTCCCGAAGAGTTAGCCAGTCTTCTCGAATCTTCTTGAATAATCTCATGAAAGCTTCGCATGTAAATATTTTTGAAAAACAAAATATAAAAATATAAAATTTTCAAAAAGACTTAAAAAAATATAAAACATAAAAATCAAAAGTATTCATCTCACGACATGTCTCTCGTATAATCGATATTCTGTACGTACCTAGAAATGTCATTCAACATTGATACGGGCATGTACAGATGCTTGAGCGAGAGTTCTTTTATATGTTTTCCAAAACATGTCGTTTCTCAAATTTCTAATCAGACGGCTTTCGTACATTTCAGTACGGAACCCGAGCTACATTGATGACTTCTGATTATTTCCGATCAGAACTCGCAATGTTAATGGCAAAAGCATAATGACAACTTCCTCTTAAACTCAAATGTTTAATAATGTGCTTTATTTAAGGGGGAGTATAAAAAATTAAAAAGAAAAATGTTCCATCTTCATGCTAAAATCCGTCTCTCCCAAAAGCTTTCATCTAAATCTGTTAAAATCAAAAATATCTCTACATGCTATTTTTGAGGGGGAGAAAAAGTATAAGGGGAGAGGACGTGATTAAAATGTGATCAAAGTTCATGGAATCTCAAAGTATGCTCACCAGACAGACTCAGTATGAACCCTCGAATTGACGAAACTTGATGTCCGTTATCGAAAAGGCTTGTTCGGGACGGGTAATAATTTCAAGCTGGTTTTCAGTGATGTAAGCGTGTCTCGCAAAGGACTTGTCTGAGTAGAATGTACCAATTAGAGAGAGGATCATTGAATGTGACCGAGACGGGTAATAATTTCAAGCTAATCTAACTAGTAATGTAAGTGTGTCTCGCGAAGGTCATGTTCATTGAAAATTGATCAATTCAAACGTGCGAACTCTATCCCCACATGTGAAAATTTAGATCAAAAATGCATGAGCACATGTGAAGGGGGAGTATTTCATAAAATGCAAAACTCTCGAAGTGTCAACTAAATATTTTTGCTTACAAACACTTTGAGAGATTTTCACAAAAGGTTTTATGGCAAGTGATCGATAATCTAAGATAATCATGGAGTAATAAGGTGATTATGGTTAGGTTATGTCCTATGATCCGCCAGAGCCTGAGGGATCTGCCCAAGGACAATTCCAATAGATTAGAATTAGAAGTCCTTAGGTAAGATTGAAAAAAAAAGAAAAGAAAAAGGAGTAAATGAGAAAGGAGTAAGAAGGGGTTGAAGAATGAAAAAGAAAAGTTTAATGTAAGGGTGAAAACAAATAGCCCTCCATGAAAACTTAGGGCAGAAACCGGGTCAATACATCTGCTATCAGTATTCACTATGGTGATACTGATATTGAAGACAAGACGTCATGGATCCAGTGACGCACTGCACCACCCCTCCTAGCCACTCAGATATCTCTTAAAAGATATTTGTTTCATTTCTCACGGAGAACACTACATAATCTATCGGCCTCTCACTCCGAGATGTGTTGATATTGAAAAGGTGGCACTCTGCTCCATGCCTCCGATGACTAAAACTAAAACGCACATTATAGAGTCTAGAGCCATGAGATTCATTAAAATATCTCTTAGGAACACTTCCAATATAATACACTTGTGTTCGCCAAAAAGGACACAAGTTGTAAGAGTCTTAATGAGATCCAAGGATCTTGCCATTTATATAATGATGGTTACGTTCTTCAAACGGTCTACAGTCGTGGGGTGATCTCCAGCGAGTCACTGAATCGTGGGTGCACTTCGGTGTGTCCATGTAAGCCCTCTCGAGGGTATCCGATTCAGAACGGCCTGGGTCTGGATTAGAGAAAGTCTTCACACTATGCTGATTGACGATCTCGAAGTTCAAATCTGTAAGTGCTGGACGTATTATTGCTAACTGTTTTATGCAGGAACTGACGAATGTCCATCAACCATCATCACATATATCAAACATCTTCACCTCAGCATACTCATACTTATGAAGAACATCCCCTACAAAGCTCAAGTGTAATAAGTTCAAGACAAAAGGGTCAAGTTAAAGACAAAGTGTAACAACAAAGTCAAGAGGCTAATCAAGATGTCAAGAACAAGTTCATATGTCACATGATGAAAGATTATGGGGAGATTGTTAACATAAGGAGAAGAGGTATGAGTATGTTGGAGGTCACGACGTCATCACCACATGAAGATATTGATCAAGGCAAGAACATCCACAAAGACGGTTACTTTGAAAATCAGCGTGCATGAAGGAACATCAAATGAAGACAATTCTACAATGACACACAATGTTAAAGACGTTGAAGACAAAAGATCATTCACCAGAGCATTATTGAAATGACCATCCCTTAGGGGGAGATTGTTAGCTTTTATATTTGTTAGAAAGTGATGGTCATTTGTACATGTTTTATTGTGTGTGTCGTGTGGTATGGTCAAGATTGTAAGGGCTATGTGTTGGACCAAGTTAAGGAATGATCAAGAAAAGAATGAAAGCCCAAGTCCAACACAAAGCCCACCCAAGGCCTTTTAGGGCAACCAAGGCCTTCCATCTACTATAAATACACACACTCTCCATCCATTTTGGTGTGCCTCAAAGTAGTGTAAAGGTGAGAGAGTGTGTGTGTTTTATCTTTATGTATGGTTCTCTTATGGAAATGATAAACATTCGGTTACAAGTTTAAACATTCACGCCTCATTCTCTTCTTCTCATCTTTACTTTATATTGTTTGAGTGTCACGCTTAATATAGATTAGTTTGGTAGTTAAGGTTGTTCGAATCTAGTGTTACAATCCATGATAATATCAAAACACATAAACACACACACACACACACAAAAAAAAAAAACTCACAATCAAAACCACCGGTTGTGGTACCAAAAAAAAAAAACGCACAAACATAATTAAAAAAAATGGGTCACATCAATAGAGAATCGATGAGTTAAGTTTTTTAAAAAAATGCAACACAAGGCTACAAATATTATGTAAGTATTAACCCTAATTTTTAGTGTTTTTTTTTTTTTTTTTTTTTTTTTTTTTTTTTTTTAATTTTTTATTTATTTATTAAGGTTCAAGATTAATAGTTTTTGAATTTAGATTGAATTTGGTCTGATAATGTTTTTGTAACTAAGATGTTTATATTGTACATATGAATTTTTTTGTCCAAATTTAGAAATTAGTGATATGGGATTAATGGGCCGATTGTGTTATCTTAGATGTTGGGTTTATGAGTTTAAGTGATTGTTGAAAAACTAATAAGCTGAAAATAGGGCATAATCAAATTGTTTTGATAGTATCGGCAAAGAACAGATACTTATAAAGAGTGTTTGGATGTGTGCCTACAATATGTTGGTCACCACTTTTTTCCTTAAAACTTTTGATGAAGGATAAAATGTTTGTTGAGGTTTAGATCATGTCATGTTAGATTTTAGTTTTTTATTGAAAAATCTATTGTTCTTGGCTATGATCCATGGTATAAACTTCGTAGTTGGTGCGGTGAATTTCTCTTTTCCAGGTTTCTCTTGGTTTAGTATTAGTGATTGATTTTTTTTGGTAGTTTACTGTTGGGTGAGGAAGAGTGTTAGTGAGATTGAGGGTTAAGAAAAAAAAAAACCACTTTTTTATAAAAATATTGGGTTTTGTTTGGTTGCAAACCAAATGTTTGAGGAAATGTCTTAACTAAAAAGTGTAGTCACAGTTTTGGTTTGCTTTGTTTTAGTTGCTGATGGAAATTAAAGTTTATTGCTTTTATTAGATGTTTTTTTAATGAATCAGTTTTTGTGTTTTCTATGCATTGCAGCTCTAAGTAGTCAAGAGAAAAATATTCTTCCAGTACCTAATCACTAAGTTTTACAATAGAGGATAATGTATTATTGAGTAAGTAAAATGTATGCCAAAGCCATGTTCGTGCACATGCACAATATCAGTTAAACAATTTCAATTGAAAAAGAGTTGCTTACTGTCATACAACTCCCACTCCCCTCTTTTAACTTGGTTGTTTTGGTTGTGTGTTGGGATAGAGGTTGAGTTCAATGGTGCAAAGCATCTCAACAATTACTCCCAAAGTATGTAAACCATCAACTATCTCAGGTAATTGATGTTTTTTCTTATTGTAGGCGCGGATGATGCAGCGCTCTCACATGTATCAAGGTCAGATACAAACTGTGGTTGCACAGGTACCGTTTTGCAAGGTTTTTTAGTTACTTATCATATATATATATTAGTGTTAGCGTTGACACAATCTTCGATGTTTTGTTAACTGTGCAGGTATGAATATGGAAGTTAACAGTATACCATTCGGTTCAAGTGTTGCAACCGACTATACACAATCACTCATTATAGGCAAGTGGTTATAGACCTTTGCTTTTCAATGGGTTTTACTATTGGATGCATTGTCATTCCTATACAGCTTATATGTTTCAGTTACCTTTTATAATACCTAATATTAACTCATCTACTATTATGATTATTACAGGCGTACCCGTTCGCTCTAACAACATTTTCTAAAATTCAAATACACATACCAGGCGATCTCGTGGTCTTCAGCAAGGTTGATCAACTCCTTATTTTCTATACATTTTGCATACCATGTTCTTTGTCAAAACCCAAGACCAAACCCGGACATCAAAACGCTGTTTGTTGACCATACTTGCTAACAGTCACAGCCAAATGGTGCACACACCCCTTCTCCTGTTACTAATCCATTTATGGGCTCTGTACCAAAGCCTGAAGGTTTTCCACCTTTGGGTGCCCATGGTGTAAGTGAAATTTGGTGTATGTTTCAGTGGTTGAGGCTCCAAAATTGAGGTTTCTAAACTTTTTTTTTAATGTTTGTATGAGCTTTTGTTTCTGGAATTGCCTCAGGAGTACAGATTTCCTTCTGGAATAATTAGTGTTGGAGTATGGACAAGCTGCTCAAGAAAGTATATACGATCAAGTTCGTGTGGTTTGCGAGGGTCAGCTGAAAGTCATATTCACCCCTGATTTAAAGGTCGGTTTGGTATTTTTTTGGTTTATAATATATCTTGGTCTGTAATAAATTTGCACATCATTACTAATATGAATGTGTTTTCAAATATTATCCTGGGAGTTCTGTGCACGACGCCACGAGGAGCTTCTAACGTGTAGATTAGTTGCACCACAGGTACAGATTTTAGAGTTAAAAAGAGTCTCCTTGGAAACAAGAGATTAGGCTAAACAAATGAGTTTCTATATGTATGAATTTGTTTTTATAAATATGATAAACTAACTGTTGTTGTTTTAGAACTGTGGTTGCTTCATTTTTTCATGATTTAACCATGTTTGTGTCATCATTTTTTTGTAGGCCAAATATGCAGCACGTGATGAGTCAGCAAATCGAATTTATGCTATTCAACCACAGGTGCAGATTTCTATTTTATATACAATAATGGTTGAATTCATAAATTTATTAATTGTTTTCTGAATCTGATTTGTTGTTTTGCAGATGAATCAGCTGTTACAAGTAGCACAGAAATGCCATCTACATGAGTCGAAAGTGGTTCTGATGCTGTCTCTCAGCAAGACATGCAGACAAATAGCAATATATGAGTTTGAATCATTTGTATCTATGTCCCAAGAAGCGTGACTAAGCAAGGGTTATAAGGGTTTAACATGGTATGAATGATTAAGGAGCTTCAAGTGGTTTCATGTTCTTCCCCAATTCAAGGTAAGTAGTGAATTATATGTTTAAACATGAATATAAACTATGAGGTTATGATTAGTAAGTGTTTTACATGATTATGTGATGAATTCATGATTTGTGTTTATGGGTAATGCGTATGATGATTATGGGATTATGTTAGAGATCAGGTTATGATGTTTAGGAGGTGTTTATGATGTATTTAGAAGATAATCCAAACACCCCCTTAATGAGATTTTCAGTTATTTGATGCTAAACAAGTTGCTGAAATTTTCAGCAATGATTAGTCGTGTTTGAAAAATCATATAAAATCGATGGTAGCTCATATTGAATCATGGCCAGACTTTCTGGAAAGCCTAAAGTGTCTACTTCAGTTGTTATGTTTTAAGTTTTTGCTCATTTAGTAGTTAAATTGGTCAAAACTTACTGCACCAAGGTCGTGCAGCAAACCGAACTTTAAAAATTCATACCAGATAGACCATACCTCCGTTGGGAGCGTGCCATACCTTTTCGGAAAGGGAAAATAGTCTACTTTCATGGAAAATTAGCCTCATGACCTTGGTAATTAGTTAAGTTAGTCAAAATGATGCATTTATAGCCTGCTGCAGAAAATCAGCAAACGTTTTGTTAAGTGTCTTGATAATTACGACATGATAAGATGTTTTTGCAAGTCCCGGGTGATTATATGCTATGATAACTGATGTTCTCAGCCCATATGGTTATAATTCATGTTATGAAAATGTAGAACCAAGTGACAAGACTTTCGAGCTCGCGAGCATAGTAATGCATATTTGGCAACATTTATGCCATAACTAGATATCATGCCAGTTGATTTGGTGAACGGGTTACTTTGGGTTATGCTTTATCTCTACCGGGTCAACGACTAAAATAAAATAAAAAGCTACCATAAATGAGAAACTGTGTCAAATGGGTCTGAAATTTTTGCCATCCGAATCACATGGTTCAAAAATCATAAATTTTAATAATGACTGAAATTTTTCTCTATGTTTTGCAGGTTGAATATGCAGATAACGACATGAATATGTTGATGAAGATCATCTATAAGATAATTCAGTGTAAGATAAAGATAATTTTAAATAAGTTGAGTGCGTCGAATAGAACTATTAACTGATGGACTGAAATATATGGCAGGGAATTTTGCACAGATGGTGAAACTGAAGTCGATCATCACGCAAGTAGAAGTTGATAGTCGCAAGAGTGGATGTTACCTAAGAAGTTTTATATGTAAATGGGTTACATCTCCTTCCCAGGTGGTACGTTTGAATCAAAATAGAAAGCGAATACACAATACATATTTTACATGCTACTATAAATGTAACAATATACCATGAGGGTTGTCAAAATTATACAAAATACGTTGCATATAAATCTTTCCATCCATGTAATCTATACTTTTATCTTTTATAGACATGCGTTAACACCACACTCCCGCAGCAACGCGCGGGTTTCCCAGCTCGTTTCACTTATTGACGAGTACAATAATATAAATACATACTCTCTCTCATAATCCACCACCCACAATTACAAATTTAATTTGCTTTAAAAAAACGAGTACACAATCGACCACCATAACCCTCCTCCACCTTGAAAACCATTATAATCACAAACGAAAAATATCCCAATAAAGATTATTGTGTTTTGTTATTGAGAATAAAACGCTTGAAGTTTGGTGTGAATCAATTGGGTTGTAGCTTTGGTTTAGAGCTATAATTTTGCTGAAGAACGGAGTAGGTACAAAGCAAAGAAAGTGAAATGGCCAAAAAAAAAAAAGAAAAAATATAATCCGAAGCAATCTACTACATACCGACCACCAAATAAGAAAATAATCAGATGGTCCTGCGATGGAGGGGTTGTACGACGGTGACGGCGGAGTTGACAGTGGGTGGGTCGGGTTCTGGGGCGTTTTGTGAATCAGTTTTAATTTAATGGGTTGAAGTTGAATGAGTTAATTTTTGATTGGTTTTTGAAATGAAATGAAATGAAGAATTTGAGGTGGTGAACTGCTGATAGTGATGGTTCAGTCAAACTGATGATTGTTAGCTTTAATTTTAGTGTTTAAAGTGATGATCATTCGCTTGAGTTATAACTTTGTGTAAATGGGCTTGTCATCCATTGTAAAAGACAAACTCTTTGGTCATTAGTTCACAAGCCCATCAAAAGCCTTAAAGGCAAAATGCTTGTAATATATAAAGCAAAAAAACACCTCATTTAGAAGGTGGTTCACTCTGTGTGTAAAAGAGTGAGTGCTTAATAGACAAAACTTTACATATCTCTATCTCTTCTTAATATACATCGATCCAACATATACACCACAGTCCCATCATTCTCTTGTGCATAGCGATCCATATATGTGTGATAAAGAGTGATATTGAGATATAACAAGTGGTATCAACATCCATACATCGAGGTAGGAGTATTTGTGCTCGATTTCTGTGAGTTTGTTTTGTGTTTGGTTTGTATTCTAACGAAACCAACTGTCATGTTTTTGATCTCGTAAAAACGTGGTTTGTGTTTTTTCTGGGAATCGAATAGCAAATTTCAAGTTTTCGGTTGTGTTTCTTATTGAACTTGCGAGTTGGAAAGGTTACCTGAGATAGTTCCTCAGTCCAATCTCAGTTTCAAGATTGAACTTTTTTGTGTTCAAAGTAATTTGATCGATCTTAGTTTACAAAGATTGGGTATGATGTGTTTTTGCTTTGGTTCTTGAAAAAGAGAAATATTCTTGTAATAGAATATTAGACAAGCGTGGGTGATAGAATCAAGATCTCAAAAGTAACTTAATTTGTGGAGAAAGTGGCAGAAAGTCAAAAGTAGGATGAAGACAAAAAGTTGGTAAGAACTGCAGTCCTTCGAATTTGCAAATAAATTCGCAATTGCTACATAGTTTCGGAATTGCAAAATAATTTCGCAATTGCTACATTCTTTCAGAATTGCAACTCAGTCTCGCAATTGGCACAGTTTCGAAATTGGTGCAGTTCTCGCATTTGGTTTCGGAATTGGGGGTATTTTCGCAATTGGTTTCGGAATTGAGTTAGTTTCGCAATTCCAGCATCTTTCGCAATTCAGTTTCGCAATTGGTTGTTTCGCAATTCCTGGTTGTTTCACGATTAGAGCAGATTTTCGCAATTGACTTAAACGACTTCAAAGTTAAATAACTTTTAGGGATTTGATTCGAACGTAATTTCGTCAACTCGAAAGTGAACACAGTATTTTACCACTTGTATAAGTGTGTAAAATACTTCGACAAACGGATATCTACTTTCTTGTATAAGATTGTTAGATTTTTATATAAATTACCAATTTATATAAATTAGATATATTTCTATCTAAATTGATATTTTGCCATAATTTGTATAAATTTTGGTCAAATTGAAATTTCTATAGAAATTGTCGTGTTTATCTAAATTGTAATTTACGTAACTTTTGTCGAAATTGTAAACTTTTGACTTTGTCTTAATTATACTCTAATCAAATTTAGTAACGTTATTTAATTTGTTTCGTTTACGTAACTTACAACTTGAACGATCATCAACAACAAACCAAGGCTTCACAACATCAACCAAACTTAACCTTCAACAACCTCAACTCCTATTTCGTTGCAACGATCCTGAATCAACTTTGTCACACACCACAAGAATATGGAATCGAGTTCTCAAGAGGGACAAATGTCTCCGGTTATGCAAAACTTTATCTATTGGAAGGAACGATGTCTCATACACGTTAAAGCAATCAAAAGTCTATGTGATAAACTCATAAAGGCAAAAATATCAATAGTGGATTCATATGCATTTCATCGAATGTTTGCTAGACTCCTCGAACCTGAAATGGAATATCGGACATACAGAGAGACACTAATGGATAACGTATTTCTAATAGAGAACCAAATTGAACGAGGATTTGAGTGCACTAAAGCATATCAAGCACTCAAGACGCAGTTTAAATGGTTTTTCGACTTAGATTTCAGAGTGGTTGAAAGATATACAGGGTATGATTCAAATATCCAAACATGGAGTGAATGCGTCACAAGTGACCTGGAAGCGGAAACGTTTAGAGATCAGTTGCTTTGGAGAATAAACTTGCTGGAATTATAGCTTACTCAAAGATCACTTCATCTGAGAGAAGTGTGGGAAGAAAAGCAAGTGATAGAACGGGAAAGAATTGAAATGGAGAAGCAGAAACGGGAAAGAGAGCAAATTGAAAGAGAACGTACTTTAAAGGAAGCAGAGGGAAATGAAAAAGAGGCAAACAAAGAGGAACACATGGTCAATGCGGGAACAACATCTGATGCTAGCTTGGTCTTCACGGCAAAAGACACATCTTCAGAACAGCATGTTGAAAGCAGCACTCCAAGGAATGATTCGGATGCTGATAGTACACACCGGAATGAAGCTGTTTGGGATACTGAGGATGATCACATCAGACCTGAACCTGACAAAGGGACACACACTAAGGTACAACATTCAAACGATAATGATAATTTTGTTGTGTTCGAAAATGTGTTTGCTCATGACATGACACATCCTGCGCATCCTGAGTCCATCAGTGACACATATGTGGTGAAACGGTTTGATAGTAATATCACTCCAACAACCCCAGATATGGATCCTAATGGAGGTGAGCCTGCCCAGGATGGATCATCTCATGATCAATATCATGCCTTATTTGCTTCTTTAATCGATAATTTCAAACATGAACTTGAAAAGTGCAAAGAGGACAATCGTAAAGCTAAGCAAACGAATGCCTCATTGTCCAAAGAGCTTGAGGGATTTAAAGAAATGAAAAAAGATTTTGAGAAAATAACACATTACAAAGACGTTCAAATCTCAGAACTTAAATCTCAAGCTCAGAAATTCAATGAAGATGTTCTCACACCAATCTTAAAACGAAATAAAGAACTTGAAGTTGAGCCTCGCGAGGCCCTTTCACGTGAAAAACGTTCCATTCAAAAACTGGATGCAAATATGGGCCCCGCCAACAGAAAGGTAGAAGCACTTTTAAACGAGAACGTTGAATTAAAAGTTAAATACTCAGCGCTTCAGGAAACCACTTCAAATATTAAGATTGTTAACTCAAAACTTGAGAATGAGAATAAACAGCTTTTGAAACAAGCAAACAATCTTGAAGTAAAACTTCGAACAACAGAACAAAGTGCTAAAACTCTTCAAATGATGCTTCCAAAAGATAAGAACGCTCATAAAGGAAAATCCGGACTTGGTTTTGAAAATAATTTTCAAAATGAACAACCATGTTTTCTAAACAAAATGGATGCTCTGTTTATTCCAGAAGATGAAGATAAAGCTGAAAAAGAAAAACGCTTAAAAGTTAAACGAACAAAAAGCCCATTCTCGTACCAAGGCTTTGTGTATGGGTGTATACAATTGTCCGAAATACCAAAAGCACCTTTGAAAAGAAAAGACGCCAATGTGATAAGATTTTTCAAAGAAGCTAAATTGCTACTTATGATGCTAATTTATGGCAAAATAAAGCGAGAAAACAGTTTTGTAATCTTAAAAAGCACATTGAGGTTACGTTAGAGGTCGTTCGGTTAAAACAACAAACCACCCATAGTGATCACAATAATCTTCTTGCATCTGACATATACTTTAGAAAGGAAGTTCAAAAGATATTCAAAGAAGAAATTGAACCTCATGTGAAAAATATCAACCTAAGCTTTGAATACTTTGAAAGATTTCTTGTCCTTGAAATGTGGGAAGATTTAAGGTACATACATCTTCTTGAAGATGAATTTGATGAAAAATGTCTAACATTTGATATCCAAAAATCCTTTTTCACAAATCAAATTGAGTCACTCAAGTCGATGTCTGTCAGCCAAGAGTATGAGAATGTGGATTTTGAACAAACATCTTCTGTGAAATCTGAAAATCTTTTTCTCAAAAAGAAAATCACTGAACTTTCAAAAGAAGTAGCTGAAGTCAAAGAGGAATTATCAAAAAGAATTGCTTCTTCTAAAAACCCTTTGACAACAGTTCTCAAAGAAAAGGAAAAGATTTTTGAAGAAAATTATGATGATGCCGAAATCACGTTTGATTTGGACGAACTTGATACAAAAAATATTGAATTGGAACATGCTGTGGCATCATTACAAAAAGAAAATGAGCATTTGAAACAGACTTACAAAAACCTGTTTGATTCAATCAAACGTTCACGGGTTCAGACTCAAAAATCAATCATGAAACAAAAAGAGACTGAAGTTTTGAAGTCTCAAATGTCTGAATCCGCTGATGAAAAGTTTGAAAAGGTTTTGCAAAAGACTGAGCCTGTGAAGAAGAAAAAAGGATGAGCCTCAAATCACAAAAGTTTCCTTTCCAAATCCCCTCTTTGATTCTAATCCTTCAGATTTTGAAATAGAAAATGCAAATCATGTGCTTCAAACAAAAGTTCTTGAGCTTGAAACGCTTTTAGCTCAACGAACAAACGATCTTGAGGATGCCAAAACTGATCTTTTCAACAAAACAAACAAATTCGAAACATATTTTGAAAGACTTGAAAAAGAAAATATTGTTTTCGAACGGAAATTGGCACGTAAAATGGATGACTCAAAAGCTGAAAAAGATCATTTTTTGAAACAAATTGCTATTTTGGAATCTAAATTGGCATCGCAAGATCAGCTTCAAAAAGAATACAGTGATTTGAGAACTTCATACAATGCTTTAAGAGCGAAGTTTGAATCTCTTAACCAGTCAAAAGGAAAAACTCCCATTTCAAATCTTTCAACACCAAAATTGAGTGTTTCAAAGAAGGTTTACACGGGTGAATCTTCAAAACCATTTCTGAAAAAGGTTTCCCAGTTTACAGCCTATTCTTTGCAAAAAGGAAGGAAGTTTTTGAAGAAACCAAGATTTTCTGAAACACTTACTCCTCAAAAGCTTTCAAGGTCAAATATGTCTCATGAAGAGACTCAAAGATTTCAAACTCCACAATCTCGCTTTACTTGGGTAACGCAAGTGTGGAAACCAAAGCAAAGTTCTTCAAAATCTTTGAAAGATTCATACTCTGAAAAACTTCCGCTGCAACACAAGAATGACTCTGCTTTGAAAAAGAATTTTAAATCACCGTTGATTCCGCGAGTGTTATTTCCAGATGAAAAACCGATTTTCAGTCCTCGTTGGAATTCAACTTCTCTGAATCAGATTGACACAACTTACAAATGGATTGCAAAACATGCTAAACCCGTTGGTGCAGTGCTCAAGTGGGTTCCAAAGGTTGTTGTCTAATCTGGTCTAAATGGCTTCTAATCATATCGGATTAGGACCCGCGCTTAACCCAATGGCTTCTGGACACATCAGTTCAGAACCCGAGCTTTAAAGAAACGAAAGTGTTTAATCAAAAAATTTCGAGCACTTATCCTAAAAATCTCAATGGCTTGTAAGTATTTCAGCTTACAACCCGGGCCTCAATGTTTTTGGCTTATGTACACATAACAGTGCATAACCCGTTTTTCAAAGAAAGGACCCTATTGTACACTTTATTGCAACAATCCTAAATGATAAGAAGTTTTCATGTGAAGTTTATCAATCCAAACTTCCTAGTCTTAAGCAAAATTTTATTCAAATTTCTTAAAAAGGTTTTTCAAATCTTTTCAAAAATTTTGCTTAAGTTTTTCAAATCGTTACTCCCCACTTTCTCCAATGTTTACAAAAATGTCACAACCAATGCAAGTTTTGAGGGGGAGTATTTCTAAAACAAATTTGTTCCCAAAAGTTCATGCAAATCAGTTTCTCCCTATTAGCTTTCTAATAACAAAGATTTTAATCAAACGGTATCAAAAATACCATCGTAATGCTATTTTTGAGGGGGAGAAATGTGATTAAAATATGATCGTAGTTGAATCTCAAAAGAGCTCGACTCAGAAAGTACCAACGAATTGACGAAGCTTAAATGTCAGTGATCGAAAAGACATGTCCTGGACGGGTAATAATTTCAAGATGTTTACCCATTAATGTAAACGTGTCTCGCAAAGGACTTGTCTGAGTAGAATGTACCAATTCGAGAGATGATCATTGAATATGACCGGGACGGGTAATAATTTCAAGCTAGTCTAACTAGTGATGTAAGCATGTCTCGCGAAGTTCATGTTCATCGAAATCGATCATTTCAAAATGTGTGAACTCTACCCAACATGTGCAATTTTATCTTAAAATGCATGAGCACATGTGAAGGGGGAGTATTTCAGAAAACGCAAAACTCTCAAAGTGCTATAAAAAATGTGTTTGTTCATGAACATTTTGAGAGATTTTTACAAATGGTTTTATGGCAAGTGATCTAATCTAGGATAATCATGGAGTTATAAGGTGATTATGATTAGGTTATGTCCAATGATCCGCCAGAACCGGAGGGATCTACCCAAGGACAATTCCAATAGATTAGAATTAGAAGTCGTTAGGTAAGATTGGAAAAAAGGAGTAAATGAGAAAGGAGAAAGAAGGGGTTGAAGAATGAAAAAGAAAAGTTTAATGAAAGGGTGAAAAGAAATAGCCCTCCATGAAAACTTAGGGCAGAAACTGGGTCAATACATCTGCTATCGGTTATCACAAAGATGATACTGATATTGAAGACAAGACGTCATGGACCCAGTGACGCGTTGCGCAACCCCTCCCAGCCACTCAGATATCTCTTAAAAGATATTTGTTTCATTTCTCACGGAGAACAATGCATAATCTATCGACCTCTCACTCCGAGATGTGTTGATATTGAAAAGGTGGCACTCTGCTCCATGCCTCCGACGACTAAAACTAAGACGCACATTATAGAGTCTAGAGCCATGAGATTCATCAAAAATCTCTTAGGAACACTTACTATGCAATACACTTGTGTTCATCAAAAAGGATACAAGTTGTATGAGTCTTAATGAGATCTCAACCTGTAAGCAACGAATTATTGCTAACTGTTTTATGCAGGTACTGACGAAAGTCCATCAATCATCATCTACATTGGAAGAAACGATGCTGTGAATACATGAAGATGTTGATCAAGGCAAAGAACAAATCAAAGGACGATACGAAAAAGATCACAATGCATGAAGGAACAAAGAATCACAAAGTTCAAGACCCTGAAGTCTAAAGACCTAATCACGTGGTGCATCTTTTGAATGACCATCCCTTAGGGGGAGATTGTTAGCTTTAATTTTAGTGTTTAAAGTGATGGTCATTCACTTGAGTTAGAACTTTGTGTAAATGAGCTTGTCATCCATTGTAAAAGACCAACTCTTTGGTCATAAGTCCACAAGCCCATCAAAAGCCTTAAAGGCAAAATGCTTGTAATATATAAAGCACAAAAACACCTCATTTAGAAGGTGGTTCACTGTGTGTGTAAAAGAGTGAGTGCTTAATAGACAAAACTTTACATATCTCTATCTCTTCTTAATATACATCGATCCAACATATACACCATAGTCCCATCATTCTCTTGTGCATAACGATCCATATATGTGTGATAAAGAGTGATATTGAGCTATAACAATGATGGTGACGGTTATGAAAACCCACAATAACAACAAAGAAAAAGAAATAAGAAATGTATGCGGTGGTGGTAGTGACAATGGTTCTGCCAATGGTAGAAGGTGTTGGTGGTGGTGGTGTGGTGGCTTCAGGTAGGTAGCGGAGGTACGATGTGTGGTACCAGTAATCGGAAATATGTGGCATATTGCCGGATCAATGGTGATGTTGCCTTTGTTTGTAAATCAGATTTTTAGTTTAATGTAATTGGTTTTGATGGGTGTGATGTTGTTAGACAAGATGGTAGTGATAATGACAAGGAGCTAGAGTTGTATGATTCAGGTTTTGGTAGGCTTTCCAGTTGGATATTTCCATTTGAGAGTCTTCAAAAGTTACTCTCGCCTTCTGTTTCAAGTTGGGTTTTCAAGCAGGGATGGTTAGATTGGTGAAGTTCAAGGAAGTTTAAATGTTTTAAGCTCCACTTCAAGGAAATTTTGTATCAGTTAGTGGTCAAGGGAAGTTTCAAATGGTTCAAGTCTATTGTTATCAAATCAATAGCAAGGCACCTTCAAGTTACAGTCAAGCATGTTTATGTAGGCTTTTAATGGTCTTCTAGTAGACCTCTCTATGTTCAAACTTCAAAGTGAATTTGTGTTTCACTATTCAAGTAGTTAGGTTTAGCTTTGTAGTCTAGAAGCCTTCAAGTGTATCATTTTGGGATCTATTTGATCTCCCATCAATGTATTGTTCTTTTGCCAAAAATAAAAAAATAAAAATAAAATAAAAATTAGTGTGGATTTTGATTTAAAGCGTGAGTGAGGCTGATGAATTTGTGTATGTTTTGAAAAAAGATGGGTTTTTGTGTTGATAAGTGTGGTTGATGTTGAAGAAGATAAATGGTGGTGTGGAATTTAATTTGTTAATAAATGACTAAATGATAAGTAGTCATGTAGAAATAATTAATTAGCTTTGTTGAGTTGTACTTTAAGTTAATTGTATTGTAAGTTTTCTTTTATTAGTTGAAAGTGGTGTGTCAAGAAGAAAGAAAAAATGAAAAGACAAGTTTACCCTCATGTGCCTTGCACATGAGGAGCTTTTAACAGTCAAAATTGAGTCCGTTTGGTCAAGGGACTCTGAGTGTGAAGGGTTTCAGAGTTAATGACTGTTTGTGCAAAAAAAAAAGTCAAAGGACTAAGAGTGAGAGTCAACGCAAACCACAGGGACCCATCTGTGTAATTTACTCTTGACCTTTTAAAGGATTTTAATCCTTCTGTTGAGGCGGACTACTGGAAGTTCACAATCAACACTCCTCACATTTTCTCTGTTTCAGCTTTTAGATTTTAGATTTTAGATACAAGTGGAACCAAGGTAAGATGGAACAGAAACACTCCAATTAAAATTAACATATTTTCTTGGAGATTGATCATCAATAGACTTCCAATTCGTCACAATCTGGATCTACGCGGAATGGACCTTGATTCCATTCTCTGTCCAGTTTGCAATGAAGCTGTAGAGACTGACCAACATCTGTTTCTCGAGTGCGACATCGCACAACATCTTTGGAAGTTGATCTTAAAGTGGTGGGGGTTAAACGACTACCCCAAAGACATCTTAGGAATCGTTACATGGGCTGATTCAGTATCTCTTCCAACCAAGGTAAAACCTATCTTTGATGCAGTGGTTCTTATCACCAATTGGACTATTTGGCGCTTCAGAAATAGACGGATTTTTGACTTGAAACCTTCAAGAAAAGACACCCTCGAAGCAGAAATAAAAACCCTTTCTTTCTCGTGGATTACTTATAGAAACAGGAAATTTAACTTAGATTGGAATGTATGGATCTATGGTCCTATTTTGGCATGTAACAACATCTTGTAATTTTCCCCATCTCGAGCTTTTTGCTTGAGTTTTTTAATAAAATCTTGCCGTTCAAAAAAAAGTAATGAACAAGAAATAAGTATGTTGGTAACTGCTGGTTTCTGGTGCAAGCACCTAATATCCAGATGTTATAAAACTAATTATTAGATGGTTTTAGTTACATAAGATTAAATGACGCAAGAAATTTATATGATACAAGCTGAGGCGAAGAAGAAAGCCGAAGAGGAAAGGGAGCAGCAGAAAGAACAACCAAAACATTCCTTGGAGCTTTTATCTAGTACTACAACTAATGGAACTGATAGTGCTATGTTAATTGATGGAAGCTTGGCGGAAATCAGAAATAAGGCTTCTGACCACCCGACGACCACTGATATTGAAATGGCAGATGCAGACGAAAACGGTAAGTTTTTCAATTCAACTAGATTTTTTTCTTTACGTTTCTCTTTATGTATGAAGGTCTGACCTAGTCAACCAGTTAAAACCAGTCCTGGTCCTAGATCTTTTTACTTCCTGTTTTTTACTTTTAGTTAGAATGACATATCACATGTTATTAAATATTGGGTTATAAATTATAATCGCAATTAATAATTAAGTTAAAACAAGATTTACTAAATTATTGAAAAATGAGCATTTACCATTTCTAATCCTTTGAAGAATGAAAATACCCTGTTTTCGAAAAACACCTTAGATCATTCTTTTGAAGCATTAAAATATACACGCTTACGTTGTATATGTAATAGTATAATTTAAAAAGATTTATACAAATATCAGATTTAATATTATATGGAAAACACCAAAGGCCTTTGGTATGTGAGTGAGTTTTTGCCTTTCATAAGAAATATCACATGGAAAAACAGTTTTACGTTCTGTGCATAAGTGAACGGACTTTAGGACCAAATATTCGGGCTTAATCGGTCCTAGGGATAGTCTCATGTTTGGGCTTGTTTGTTCATCTGTATTATTAACCACCATCGGGGTTCCGTATAACAGGTAACAGGAGTACACAAAATGGGACTGGTGACGACTCAGTCATGGAGTCTGCGACTGCTTCACAGACAGGACAAAACAACACCGTTGGAACCAAAAAGTTAGGATTTGGTCTTGTGGGTTCGGGAAAAAGAACTACAGTCCCTTCTCTATTCCACGAAGAGGAAGATGAGGATGCACAAAAGGATAAAAAGATGCGACCTTTGATTCCTATAGATTATTCAACCGAAGAATTGCAGGCTGTGAGAGAAACTACTCCACTTGCACCATCTTCTAATTTGGCTGCAGCTGCTGAATTTGCAAAATGAATTGGACATGCAAATACAAAAGAAGAGAGACCTGATTCAGAAAGGGAACGCAGTAGACGGTCCCATGATAAATCAAGCCATCGAGATAGGGACCGGGAGGAGACTAACCGATCCAGAGATGAAACAAGAGAGAAAGAGAATGTGAAGACACCAGATAATAAGAAGCTTTTGGATGCAAAACAATTAATTGACACCATTCCAAAAACCAAGGACGAGCTGTTTTCGTATCCAATAAATTGGGCAACTTATGACAAGGTTAGTATAGAATTCTTGCTTTATAGTTTACCTATAAATTGATTTATTTGATTATGTCTGATCCCAAATTGGTAAGCTGAAAGGATTGAGCAAAAAGTTGAAATGGGTCAAATGGGATAGAAGCCATCCTAAGCTTATTAAAATGCATAAAAAGCTTCTAAATCTCTTATGTAAATTGAAGTTGAATAATTTTGTTAGTAATATAGGTTTTTGTACTCATATTTACCACACTAGCAACATATAAAATTGAAATTTGTTTTATAAAAGGAGTGTTTGTGGGTCCCCTACTTGATCTAACACACACAAAAAAGCTACCTGTTTGACTTGTTTCCAAATTCCTACTCGCCCATTTTCCACTCTTGCTTGCTTAATTGCCAAGTCTTTTTCTATGTATTATAATTGATTGTTGAATATTTTGTAAAACGGCGAACCTAGCTGTACGCATTTAGACATACAAACACAGTTTTATGTTTCTTTTACATAAGTATTATGATTAGTGAGAATTTTTGGTATTCTTAAACTTGTCCTTTTTTGCTTAGGGGGAGATAGTTTAACCGCTAAATACCTTTAGTTAAATATGGCATCTTTTGATTAGATTGGATACTTACACGAGTAATAGCCACTAGGCGTTCTATTTTGAATAAGGTCATATCAATGTGAACTATTTTTCTCCCGATAAAAGAAAGAAGCAAAAACTAGCCAACTAGGTATGACCGTATGACTCCCTCCCCTGTATTTTGCCTAGAGTTCTTTCTTGTTGAGATATGTGTGACATTGCAAAACAATTGTTTCTTTGTGGGTTCAGATAGGTATTTTGTTCGATTAATACAGTATTATTTAACGATCAGATGTGTTTATAACAAGGTAAGGGTTTCGTATGGGAATATTCAATGACCTTAGGTAGTGTCCATATATTAGATCAGTATGATTTGTAAGTATTGGTTAGTAAGTGTGTCTTTTTTTGTTTTTAGTATAACATTATTTCATGACATTATACCGAATGGATTGCATGAACGGATGAGACCATGGATCTCCAAGAAAATAACCGAGTTTTTGGGTGAGGAAGAGACAACATTAGTAGATTATATTGTGTCAAGCACTCAAGAACACGTGACAGCAAATGAGATGTTAGAGCGGCTTCAGTCTATTTTGGACGATGAAGCTGAAATGTTTGTGTTAAAGATGTGGAGAATGCTCATTTTTGAAGTCAAGAAAGTGGAGACTGGTCTTGCAGGAAGAGCCAAGGCTTAAATGGTCTCCTTGTTGTCATCATTGTGGTATTATTGTCTTTTGTTATAGCATTAGTACATTTCTTTTCAGTAACATTTTTTTAGACAAGTTTGATAAAAAGTCAAATCTAAAGATCAATTTAGCTGACATATCGCCAACATCGCCTTCTGAATAATTTGTTCTAAGATCTTTGAGCGAGTGTCATGTATCCGCAAAAACTATTTCTAAAGCTCGTAAAAAGACCAAATTGCCCCTGCAATCTTAAAATTTGATTAATAAGAAGTTAAACTACCAAATTAATCTCGAACCTTTGGAGATGAGCATGATATGAAGTAGAATTATTTTTACAACTACATTTAACATTTTTTGGTAAAGTACAAAAATTATGAAATCACACAAAAACTTACTCTTGACCGATTATGTATTTTATTAATTATATATATAACGAATTAGATAAGAGATAAGCACCAAATAATTAAAGAAACCAATCAAAATAAATTTATCTTGATTTAGTTTTCATTTAGCCGAGATTTCCTCCCCCCTCCTTCCCTTATATCACGGCTTCCCATTATTTTCATAATTAAAAACCCTAAAACCTCCAAAACAAAACTTCAATCGTTCCTGCTGCTCATTCGATCGTTCCTGCTCCTCATTCGATCGTTTGTGCTGCTCCTCCGTTTATCCTGATGCTGCTTCGTTAATGCTGCTACCTTGCTGTTGCTGCTGTTCGGACCGGAAAAGAAGGAAGAAAGAGGAGTCGTGGTGACTTGATCTTGTTATGATCGTGTTCTTCGTTGGTCTACGAGGGTATTATATCACTCCCTTGTTTAATCATTGTTTAAATCTTGTGTTCTAATAGTAATACAATCAAAAGATAATAAGAATAATGTGTCACATAAAATCATGAAAAGAAAACCTAAAAACTTATGCGTATAAATCGAACCTATATATATATATGATGTATTTAACCAATTTGATTATGTAAGACCTGTGGTAATCGACTTAAAACATGTTATAACTTATCCATGATCAATATGTGTTAAGAATTAAAGAATTAGAATGATAAAACCCTAAGTATGTACGTATTATATAAAAAACTGCTACTGACCTAAGATTTGATTCGAGTTTAAGTGGCTGTAGATTAATGATGTGAACGTATATTTTGATGTTTCTTGAGTCTAGATTGTAGTTTAATGAAATAGCTACCTGAAGAAATTTAGTTTGTAATTTTTGGAGGTCGGTAAGGCTACTTTTTGATTTTTGGAAAATTATGTGTCTGGTCGTATTTGAAAGTCTGGAAAATCAGTCCGGGTTTTTCAATTTTAATTTCCAAACCGTGTCAAATTAGAAAGATCCCTTTGAACTGGATAATATGTGGGATGTTTTATAGTAGCTGGAATTTTTATAGATTTTTGTGAATTTTTCTGAAGGGGTAACTAAGTGATGAATTATCGGGTGTTCCATCAGACATGTTTCTGGGACAGGTTAGGAAAAAGGAATTTTCTTTCATACCAAAACTAATTAATAAAATCTGGAAAAATTAGGTAAAATACTAGGAACATTGAGGTAGCTCTGTCAATTTTTGTAGATTTTATTTCTGAGTTATACTATGATTCTTAAATTATTTTAAACGGGTCCAGAACCTATCTAAAACCTGAAAAAGTGAAATATAACATTTAAAGAATGTTAACTGGTTTATGTTCAAACATTAGAGGGTCTATATGGTTATTTTGATAATACTAAAGGACTTAACTTGTAGAAACCTGTAACTTTACAATAATTACACCTTATACCCTAACTTTATAATAATTGCATAATTGGTCCTTAAACTTATCCTAAATACTTAATGAACCCTTAAAAGTATAAAACTACCATAATATCCTTATGAACCTTGAACTACTAAAATGGAAAGTACTTAAGATGGAGAGATAAACTAAATAGTAATCTGAGTTAGAATCCTTTGTAATTCCGTATGCTATTCCTTAGTTGTGAAGAAGGAGAGACTTTGATCTGTTCTGTGCTTCTATTTCTGTGATTCGTATTTGCATTCGTAATAAGGTACAGATATTCTTACCTTCTCTGTAAGGTTTCCTATGATCTCTTTCATGTTCTGATCTGTTTAGCCTCTGATTTGATACCTTTGCTATGACTCCCTTCAGTATGACCTATGATATGAACCTGGGCTATGGAAACCTTTTAATTCTGACCTGGAAATGATTTGAGGAAAAGCTATTTTAAAATGATGTTTGCAATTTATGATACAATACTCTTTTAATTGGGATTTTACTAACTTTTATAAAAACAAGTTTAAAAGACTATCTTTACGAAAAACCGTTTGAAAGATCATTTTATGAAAACTACTATGAAAGATCATTTTTATAAAAACTGTCATTTAAAAGATAGTTTTAAATGGACTCTTAATTAGAAACATTTTTTTTTAAATGAACTATTACTATGGAACTTTGATTTTGACCTTCTGATGTTGACCTTTCGATATTGACCTTCTGATGTTGACCTTCTGATATTAACTTCTGATATTGAAAGCTTGTGATATGACACTCTGATCTGATATGATATCTGACTCTTAGTTTGATACCCGAGCCAAAATTTGTGACCCTAGCCATGAAGGTAACATGGCCGTGTCTGTGATGCACCACTGGCATGACTAGTGTGTAGCCCTAGTGATTTGGTTACACCGTCCATTTGATTTGGTCTGCATGTGATTGGGTAGGGGCGTATGGATGCATCCTAGATCTATTCTGTTTAGTGGATTTAACTATATATGATATGATTTCCGTTCTGGTGACTGGTACTGTGTGCAATACATGCCTTTCACATATGTCTGGGAGCTAGCTACTCCATTTGAAGAATGAGGACACCCCTCATATTATCTGATTATCTGAGAGGTCTCCCCTCTATATGATTATGAAGATTTATGGTTACGATATGATATGATCTGTTTCTGGGCTCGTGGTGGATTACTATCCCTTTCCCCTTTCCCTTATACTTATTCATGGACTTACCCCTTGAACCATATTACATCTGTTTGACCTTGTTTCTGCTATTCTGTACTTTTCTATGTTACTGTTTGTTATCGTTATATCTGTTCACTGGGCTTTTTAAGCTCAGCCGCACGTTTTCTTTTCGTGTGCGGCAGGTTATAACCAGGACGACGGTTTTGGGTATGAGTGGAGAATACCTTGGACTTAGAAGACTTTGATAGTATTCTGAAGTAGAGACTACTAGAAGGATTTGCAATTACAGACTTAGTATTTAGTTTTGTTTCATTTGTAACCTTGTAATGTTAGTATTTCATCTGTAACCTTTGAAATTTATTGTATTACTTTTGAAGTATGCTTTGTTTGATCTGATATGAAACCATTAACGTAACATCTTTACCCTTGCCGGGTTGGGGTGTTACAATTATGGTATCAGAGAGACAGGCTGCGATTCGTAATACATTTACCCTTGACCTGTGTAAGTTAGACCCACAAAGTTTCCCCTGTAGGCGCTCATAAGATGACCTGTAAGAATGGCTCTAGGATTTCCCCTATAGGAACATAAGTTATGACTGGCAAGGATCTGGGTAAACATTAGGAATCTGTTTGGTGTTCCTGTGGTGCTTATTTTGCTCTCTCATGTTTAGTTTTCTGGAGTTATGAGTAGTTTTCTAGACGCAATTCTGTTCGTGTTCATTTTTCGTATGATCGATGATGGCGTTGCTTTGAGAGATTTTGGCGAATTGTGGAGGATGTGATGCTTGTGACGGCGTACCTCGTTTCTGCTAGGTAATCTGGGATTTTGATACTCTTGCGAATGGTTTTGTTTTCCCTCTCGGCTATAGTATTCGATTTTTGTTGACCTCAAGATTGTAGAAATGCTAGGTGGATTAAGATAGGTGGTTGCGATTACGACTTGAGATAAAGTATGACCATCATGAGGGCATATTTATATGATGCCAGTATTATGACGTCTGGCCAACGTGATAATACTTACATCATATAACGTGCACTTGTTATGGGCATAGGATATCTTGGGGAGTACCTAGGAAGTTTAGAATTTGAATCTCCGTTGGATTATTCGTGATTAGTGAGACTGCAGGTTCTTCCTACCTATGCGTCTGTTTTACTTTCGTTCATTAGATATCTGGATAAGTTTGGACTCTGGTCTTGCATTCTGTTGACCTCAGTTATATGTATCTTGAACTCCTTTTAGAACTCCCTACTATTGATAACAATTGATTCAATTTGAAATCTTATTCATATTCAATATGAGCTTCCTGAAGATTCACCTAACGTCCATGAACCTTTTGTTCTGAATCAACCTAATTTGTCTCCTTCTGAGAAATTTGAACCCACCTCGTTTTGATCTGAGTCATGAGGAACGTTTGGTCCGAAAATCTTTTGGAAGAACCTCCCCGGGCGTGAGAATGTTGTGACGACCTTTTGCGACTTGCTACGACTTCGTTTAACTTTGCGACTTCAATTTTCGAGGACGAAAATTTTTTTTTAGAGGGGAAGAGTTGTAAAACCCAAAAATTCTAAAGCTCGTAAAAAGACCAAATTGCCCCTGCAATCTTAAAATTTGATTAATAAGAAGTTAAACTACCAAATTAATCTCGAACCTTTGGAGATGAGCATGATATGAAGTAGAATTATTTTTACAACTACATTTAACATTTTTTGGTAAAGTACAAAAATTATGAAATCACACAAAAACTTACTCTTGACCGATTATGTATTTTATTAATTATATATATAACGAATTAGATAAGAGATAAGCACCAAATAATTAAAGAAACCAATCAAAATAAATTTATCTTGATTTAGTTTTCATTTAGCCGAGATTTCCTCCCCCCTCCTTCCCTTATATCACGGCTTCCCATTATTTTCATAATTAAAAACCCTAAAACCTCCAAAACAAAACTTCAATCGTTCCTGCTGCTCATTCGATCGTTCCTGCTCCTCATTCGATCGTTTGTGCTGCTCCTCCGTTTATCCTGATGCTGCTTCGTTAATGCTGCTACCTTGCTGTTGCTGCTGTTCGGACCGGAAAAGAAGGAAGAAAGAGGAGTCGTGGTGACTTGATCTTGTTATGACCGTGTTCTTCGTTGGTCTACGAGGGTATTATATCACTCCCTTGTTTAATCAACAGGGATTTGTGGTCTTTGACAAAGTCGGCTGTTTCTTGCAGAAAAATTCTTTCAACATTAAGAGCAATAGCATAAATTGCCTCAATTGTAGGGTTGATTTCTGTTTCAAACATCCTTTTCTGTTCAGTATGAAAACTTGAAAACCAGTCATTGTTATTACTTTTTGTTTTGGATGCCACAATTACTTGAAGCATTTCAATTATCCTTTTAAGATCATCCAAAAATAGTCTAGCTTCACTTGTGTTACAAGTGTCTTTAGAGGATATTTGTATGATGTTAGAAAGATGATTTGAAACAGCTTTTCCTTTTGCGATAGCCACAGGTTTTTTGAAAAACAGAGGTGACTCTTTGTGAACCTGATGAATGCCAGAAATTGTGTTAAGTTTATTATAATCAATTGGTCTGATTTCTGGGTTCATTTGTTTCATTTTATTTCAACTCTCTTCGACAAGCTCAATCGTTAAGTTTCATATGAATCCCGAACTTCGGGAGGGTCATGGTTATCATTTAGCACATTACCATTATATAGCACATTCTGTTCCTTCTGAGCTTTCTTGAGATAATAAGGGTTTTCACAACCGATAGCCATTTTCTTCATTGTATGTAAAATCATGTTTGGATCGTTAATTAGCGGGATAATACATACAAAAGTTACTATAGTTTGCCAAAAATTTGAAAAATGTTACTGAACTTTTTTTTGGTTGAATTAGGTTACCCATGTATTTCATCAAGGAGTTCATTTTCTCTTTTTGAAAACTTTGCAGAATGACCCGTTTTTACAAGCAAATCTTCAAACTTTTTAATGATTTCTTGTTTGTCAAGGATTTCATCAAGGAGTTCATTTTATCTTTTTGAAAACTTTGCATGCAACTCTTTCTTATCTTTTTCAAGATCGGAGCAAGTTGCTTTTTGTTTAGAAAGTTGGTTGGTTAATTCATAAATTTCCGTGTTCAGAGATTTGATTTGCATGTTCAACTTAACATCGAGAATGTCGTATTTGATTTGCAAATGTTTTTCTCTATACACAGAATCTCTATAACCAATTTCAAGTTCTAAATGACGCTTGTTATTAAAATCAAAAGCTTGTTCATTCACCTTATATCTCTCAAGCTCAGTGGTCAAATTTTCATTCGCGGTCTTAACATCGCGATTGATCTGTTTGACCTTTTCAATTTCAATACTACAGTTATTCAATAATGATTCAAATAAAGCATGTGTTTCCTCATCATTCTCAATATGCTATGACTCGAAGCCTCCATTAGGATCCATATCTGGAGTAGCCAAATTTGTATTGCTACAACATGGGGAGTCCATGTATGTATCGTAAGTGATATTAGGAGTCGCATGATGCTGTTCATTTTGAGGTAACATATCAAACATTTCATTATTGTGACATGTAGCATATGGTGGTACCTCAAATATCACATTGACATCATAATCAGGAGGTGCATCAAAATCCGTGTCATCTTTAACCTCCTGAAGATTGGCCATGAAAATGCAGTTAGCATCGATATCCTCCAAGTCTTCAATTTCATCCATCAATGCCATGAAATCATGCTCCTCAGCAAACCCTGCCTTTTGATTATGAGCTAATAGCACTGCTTTCTGAAGATACTCCAAATCTTGCTTCTTTGGCTTGGTGGGACAGTTCCTTGCCATGTGACCAGTTCCTTGACAGTTAAAACACTTCATATTCCCTTGATTCACATTTCCAACATTCCCAGCAACTGGATCAGCAACATTCCCAAACTGATTTCCAACATTCTGATTCCCAACATTCTGACCCCTCTGATTTCCAACAGCTCGACCCATCTGAGTCCCTGCATACTGACCCATCTGATTGCCTGCATGCTGACCTTGATTACCCATCTGAAACCCTGTAGCATATCCTTGCTGATTTCCATAGACTCCAACCATTTGTCCTTGATGACCCATGTTGAAACTCGTTTGAGCAATCTACCTGTTGCGAGTGTTCGATGAAATCCTTTGGTTGTTGTTGGTAGGTGTGAAATAGCGTCCTTGGTATGCTTTTGACATTAGAGCAAATGCATGTGTCATAGCTGCTATGACTTCATCCTGGTCAGTGACTACTTGTTCTTGGAATTGTGGGTATTTTTGTTGTGGAATGACTTCTTGTTGTTGTGGGTAGAATGGTTGTGGTGGAACAAATTGTTGTTGTGGGAAGTTCTGAGTGGGAGTTGGTGATGATGGTTGTGTATTCACTGATGTAGGTGTTGGTGCTTGAGCAATCAATGCTAGAGGATCATGTTGTTCGGCTAGCTTCTCTTTCCTTACTTCATCTGCCTCTTTCTGGTTTAATTTCAAAAAGTCATACAGTTGATCATAGTTCACCTCATGAAGATTCTTCGTTTGGTTAACGATTGTGACATATCGTCCCCATTCCTCTGGAAGGTTGTTGATGAACTTGATGTTTTGAACAATTTGCCTTGGAGCCAACGTGTTCTTGATGAGTTCATTCATGAAAGTACAAAACCTTGTGTAGTAGGACTTAATTGGTTCAGTCGGGGTGGATGTAAACTTCTCCCATTCAGTTAGAAGCTTGTTTTCAATGTCTTGTTGTCCAATTTCCGTACCATGACAAAGCCTTCGAACTCGTTCCCACATATCATAAGCAGTTTCACAACTGTCGACAGCACAAAATATTTCTTGTGGTAAAACGAGTTGAATTAAGTGCATGGCTAAGTCATCAGCTTCAATTTGTTTCCAATCATCTGATGTGTGTTCCTCTTCCTTTTGATCACGAAATGATGGTAGAACGGGAGGTACTGAATTTGGATTACCTGGTTCTTGAACCTGACGAGGCTTGAATGGACCTTTTTGGATGGAGTTAATCAAGAGTTTACCTTGTCCATTAGGTTTGGTTTTCATGTATCGAAGCATACGGCTTGTCCATGGAAGATAACTACATTTCTCAAGCATTGGAGGACGGTGTTTAGCACCGGCTGCATGAATATTAAGTTGAGTTTTCATTGTTGATGTTGTTGTATGATAAGATTGATTGATTTAGGATCGTTACAAAGAAATAGGTGTTGTGGTTGTTGAAGGTTAAGCTTGATTGTTGTTGTGAAGTCTTTGTTGTGGTTGATGATCGTTGAAGTTACAATTTTGATAAACGACACAAATTAAATAAAGTTACTAAATTTGACTAGACTATAATTTAGACAAGATCAAAAGTTCACAAATTCGTCAAAAGTTATGTAAATTACAATTTAGGTAAAATGACAATTTCTATAGAAATTTCAATTTAACCAAAATGTACACAAATTATGGTAAAATATCAATTTAGATAGAGTTTATCTAATTTATATAATTTGTAATTTATATAAAAATCTAACTATCTTATACAAGATAGTAGATATCCGATTGTCGAAATATTTTTCACACTTATACAAGCGAGAAAATACCGAGTTCGTAATCCTTGAAGCTGTAGAAATTAAAAGTGTAAATCAAATTTATAAAAGTTATTTAAGTTTGAAATCATTTAAAACAATTGCAAGGGACTATTTCTGCCAAATAGTGAAAGTACTCAAAACAGCCACAATTGCGATAGAATTTCATTAATTGCGATAAAATTCCCTTTTTCAATTGCGATAAAACTGATGAAACACAATTCTGATGAAGCACAATTGCGATAAAAATTCTTGGCTCAATTGCGATAGAGAACTGAGTTCACAATTACGATAATATGACTAAATCACAATTTCGAAAACCCCCAAATTATCGCAAATGAAATTGCGAAAAACCCCAAACACTAGTACAGAATTCACCTATCGTCACACTGGAAATGCGTGACTATTTTACGTTTTTTTGGGTGTGTGTGACGAAAAGTCGCGCCACCGTAGGTATCATATGGTCACATTGTTTAGTTTGTGGCTGTTTTCATCGAAAAAGAGTGACCAAAACCCGAATATGTGTGACTAATTAGGCACAAGTTTTGTTGGATTCATCAGTATGTGTGACTATTTTCCATCCTATGGCCACACGAAAATATAATAAATGTGACGTTTGTGATGATTTAGTCACACATCGTGTGTTGTTTTTTTCGAGTTAGTCACATACAATTTAAAAAACCGTGGACAAAAGTGTTAATAAGTGTGACCATATGCTGTTTAAAGTGAAGAAATGTGTACTATTGATCATCCAATGGTCACATGAATTGTTAGTTTGTGTGGCCTTTTGTAATATTTAGTCACACAAAGCATGTTTGCTTTGGGTATTTAGTCACATACAATTAAGCATAAAGTGGCCAAAAGTGTTAATAAGTGTGACCATATGCTGTTTTAAGTGAAGAAATGTGTATTTTGTGTGATTATTGATCATCCAATGGTCACATGAATTCTTAGTTTGTGTGGCCTTTTGTAATATTTAGTCACACAAAGCATGTTTGTTTTCGGTATATAGTCACATACAATTAAGCATAAAGTGGCCAAAAGTGTTAATAAGTGTGACCATATGGTGTTTTAAGTGAAGAAATGTGTATTTTGTGTGACTATTGATCATCTAATGGCCACATGAATTTTATGTTTGTGTGGCCTTTTGTAATATTTAGTCACACAAAGCATCTATGTTTTGGTTATTTAGTCACATACAATTAAGCATAAAGTGGTCAAAAGTGTTGATAAGTGTGACCATATGGTGTTTTAAGTGAAGAAATGTGTATTTTGTGTGACTATTGATCATCCAATGGCCACATGAATTTTATGTTTGTGTGGCCTTTTGTAATATTTAGTCACACAAAGCATCTTTGTTTTGGTTATTTAGTCACATACAATTAAGCATAAAGTGGCCAAAAGTGTTGATAAGTGTGACCATATGCTGTTTTAAGTGAAGAAATGTGTATTTTGCGTGACTATTGATCATCCAATGGCCACATGAATGTTATGTTTGTGTGGCATTTGGTACTATTCAGTCACACATCTAATTAAACAAAGAGTGACCAATAATGTTGGAGCAGAGTTGCTACTGCTAGTACTAGGGTAGTCCTGCTGAAGCAGAGTTATTACTGCTAGTACTATGCTAGTGCTGCTGGAATGAGTGTATATATTATATATAAAACAATATTAAAAACCATAAGAAATTTCAAATTGAATTAAACTCGAATGTATATAACTGGACAGAATATACAGTTGTAATGTCCTAATTAATTAATCAAATATCTAAAGACTTTTGAACCTTCACCCCCTTAATAGCAGTTTGCCTTAACTCATTAGCAGATATATATTGTTTCTTCGATGGTGCCATTGGTACACATTTAGTCACATGGTTTGTTGGTGTAACCTGTAGTAAACAAAATACGCTTCTATCAAACATTGAATTACATAAGAATGATTATATATATGTAGGTTGAAAAAACACATGTACGTACCACCACTTGAAAAATAACTTGATCCTTTGGCCATGCAACGAAACTCTTTTCGACACACTTAACTGTTTTTAACCCATTATTTGCTACGTCCGGTAAGCATGTTGCATCAACTAACGATTTATCAATCGACACTTTGTAGCAATCACTTGGGAGTGGTTGGTTATGCAGTATTTGCTTTCCACTAGACTGGTATACGGTACCCAAAGCAACAACATTTGATTGCTTTACAATCCACAGTTTGCACTTAAGTGTCTACAAAAAAAGAATTTTTATGCATATATCAGAAATTATTTAAACAAAAGAATAACAAGAAACA
Organism: Artemisia tridentata subsp. tridentata; assembly: GCA_021014915.2. NCBI lineage: Eukaryota > Viridiplantae > Streptophyta > Magnoliopsida > Asterales > Asteraceae > Artemisia > Artemisia tridentata. The sequence continues at coordinate 27,937,682 of CP139506.1, read as the reverse complement.
TGTTGAAATACATACTGTTGGCAGTGCTTGTGTTAGAGACACATCTTGTTGCGATTGGGAATCCGGAGACCCGTTTGGTCGCTTCTTTAGCTTTCGCTTGGGTCCGACAGTTTTAGCAAGTTCCTATATGTATATATAAAACACGTTACATTATTTAAACAAAAGAGTAACAAGAAACATGTTGAAATACATACTGTTGGCAGTGGTTGTGTTGGAGACGACACATTTTGTAGCGATTGGGAATCGGGAGACCCGTTTCGTTGTGACTTAAGGTTATGCTTAGGCCTGACAGTATTAGCAGCAGGTTCCTATACGTATATATATAAAAGGGTACATTAGTGGATCATGTATGTAAAATTCAAAAATCAAAGGGCGATGTTTTATTACTATACTTACCATTGTTTCCGTTACCTTTTTAGAAGTTTCAAGGCCATTGGACTTCTCCTCAATTCCCGCATCTTTAGGACTTACAACATCACTTGTCTGAGTGCCATTGGAGTGACCTGCAATATTGTCAATGGCCATTGGAGTCACCTGCAATATAAATTAAGAAATACAGGCACTCATCAGTTTATGTTCAATGCCTAGTATCATTAGCATCAGTGGTGTTAGCATTAGAAAATGAAATTGTTAACAACATAAAAAATGGCTTACAACGGAGGCTATTGGCGATTGTTCAGATGGCAGAGTTATATTCAACCCTTTATCATTCAACTATTTCAGAATTTGAGAAAGCACTTTATTTGTGTTTTCCACCTCACCGGATAATTTATTGACCTGCAAATCTTTTTCGGTCATCTCGGCGGATAATTTCTTGATCAATTTATCTTTTTCTTCACGCTCGCGTCTCTCATTATCCTGTTGAGTTTGAAGTAAGGCAAGTTTTTCATCGGATTCTTGTTTTCTTCAAGGAAGGCCAAAATACTCTTTGTATGTTACTGCACCTCCCACACCTCTGGCATAACCGCCCTTTTCCTTACCAAATACAACTGTCATGGCATCAGTGCCATCATCAACACTCGAGGTTCCTTCCTTGATCATGTCATCAGCTTCTTTCTGCACAAAAAATATAGGAAATGTTGGGATTAAAAGTCTTCTTGATGCTGTTAGAGTAACTGCTGCTACTGCTAGTACACAGTTCATGCTGCTGCTATGTAAGCATAATAATAGAATTAGCAGTCAAACTTACAAGTTGATCTCCCTTTGATTTAATATCATCATTTGGGTATTCGCCATCTTTGTTTAGCCTTCCTTTCAACCACAGTACATCACGCGGGGGTTCTTCCTCCGTTTCAATCTCTTTATTTTGGATCTAATAAACATCAAATGCATACACATGTAAAGTTAAACCAAGATAAACGAAAATATGAGGATGCTTACACATGTACAGTTAAACCAATATAATTGAAAATATGAGGGTATTAATGCAAATGTGCAAATTGGGCAATGTAAACAAATTCATTTCTCATACTGATGGTCTCTCAATTGGTAAAACAAACATTGTGTAATCTTATCATTTTCTCTTTGACATAAGCATATCCACCTCGTCCCATTTTGTGCTGATAAATATTTTGGGAACGCGCCATTTTACCTTTCTCATATTTTTCCTAAAAACACAAAATCATAAGGCGTCTAGATGCGGTAATGCTGCAAACTGAAAAAATAAAATGACATATACACTTAATTAAAGATGACTAATTAAAACCTTGTATGCTTCGGTGGTCGTGTATTTAACATACTCGACCCAGTCTTCTGAATTCATTATTGTATTATACAAGTCTAGGACTTCATTCAGTTTGGAAGGTGTATTTAGGTTGGGCAAAATGTAGTTGAATTTGAGCTTCCTTCTGTAATTCCTTAGCATTTTACGAAGACGAATCATTATCAATTTTCTGTATTTCACGTCAACATCAAAAAATTTCTGCAAAGATTTACACAATGTTGTTAATTAGTTGCACATAATGTAACTGCATACATAAACTTATGTAGTACTGGGTTATAAAATATTATATATGTACCAAGATTTCATCCCATAATTTATCTCTTGATTCTTTATTCACCTTCTTCCAGTGTAGAATCTTCACACCTATATGCTCACGAGCCACATCTCCTAAAAAACTCACAAACACTGCTATGTTTTCCCCTGTTACCCTACCGAATGCATCGAAGGTTACCTTGAGCTTTATTAAACCAGGTTTGTCATGCTTATTTCAAAACTTTACTAGCCTGGTTGAGCCCCTCTTAGATACTATCGTCAGTAGTTGGTTGGTTCCAGTCGCATCTATATCTTCATCATCAGAATCCTGTTCGGATACATATTGTAAGGCGTTATCATCAACTACATCAACATCAGGAGGAAGCAAAGTATGATTATCAACAATGGGTTCAGTTTCCATGACTCTTGAGCAACAAAGGGTAAAAGAAAATGATTATGGCTTAGCTTGGAGAGTAATGGTGATAGAAGATTTGATTTTTGTTTTTTCTTTGCAGTCTTTTTTTATTAATTAGGAGAGAAAAGAGGCTATACACCAAGAATATGAATCGTTTTGATTCAAAAAATTTCGTTCCAAAAATTTGCCTCCAAGTTGTAATTTGAAATTAACAATTGAATTATTTGAAAATTTTGCCCTTGAACCTGTTAATTAAAGCATAAAGTTGAATAAATCAAAATTTTGGCTCCAAATGTTATATACTGTATCATACTGTGCAACCATCACATCAACAGTACAAACTACTACCCATTTAACAAACCAAAATACTTAAACTACTACCCATTTAACAAACCAAAATATTTACATAATTACCAGTTATTGTACCCTTACTAATTACATTTACAAAACACAAATTGCTACAATTTTTTTTTTTTTTTTTTTTTGAACATTGAAGACTTTTTATTAAGTAAGTACTAATACTCTATTGAAAACAAAAACCAGTAAGTTGCTAGAGAATACAGAAAGGAGAATATTTAAAACATAATACAGTACATACATAAGGGAAAATCAGTATCCAAATTAAATGTCAGAATTGAACCAAATACCATTTACAAAACACAAAAGCTGTTAATGTATATCCTAAACCCCTAAACCATCTTAGTTTTGCCTTTCCCATGGCTGCTAGAAGCTTGTGTGCCTTTTCAATTGGTATTTGAACTTGCACATGGAGAGCCAGGATAGGAGCTTGAGATGGGAGTTCCTCCGGAGGTTCAATGGCTTGAAAAGGTTCCACTTCCCAAGTATCAGTACTTGCATCAGAATGTTGCTCTGGATAATACCAAGCAAGGAGGCCAGGAAGGATGTTGAGAGCACCGTCATTTGATTCTTAATTGCTTGAATCAAAATAAATTTGTATGACATCTACAAATAACAACTGTTAGATCAGTTTTATTGATTCAAATGTTAAACTATATCACAATCAAAGAAAAACCTTTTGATGGTTTACAAAACACAAACTACTACCCATTTAACAAATCAAAATTTTGCAGAAGAATCCATTGTACTGTGCTCTAAAATTTTGGTCCTCTCATTGATTTAGACCTCTCAGTGTACTCACAAACAGGCAACAAAAAATACTCAGACACAAAACAAATAATTAGACATAGCAAAACAACCATTATAAAATACACAACAACCCCATTTTTCAATAGAATCGATCGGTAACAACCACTAACATCACCATTTATAGATCACAAGCCTGATATTAATTATTGTACAATCAACCATCAACTGATATGTGAAAACATTAAAAAAACTTACCTTTGTTGTTATTTGGATTTATTGTTTGCGTGCTTGTGTTTGCCATAAGAATGTGAGTGTTGATTAGGGTTTATTGATTTTTGTGTGTGTTTACAAATGACCGGGTAAATTAAAGGGATTAATTGCCGGTTGAATATTGAATTTGTGGTTTGTTTTAACTATAGCTGACGTGGCAAGATTTGTAAAAGAAATTAAAAAAAAAAAAAAAAAAAAAAAAAAAAAAAAAAAAAAAAAAAAAAAACTACTGGTGATGACGTGGCGTTGAAATCCGGCTATAATAGCCGGTAAATAGGGATGGCAACGGTTCGGGTTCGGGGCGGGTTTTAGTGTACTCGTAAACGAACCCGTTTATGATATACCCGTACCCGCCCCATATCCCACCGAATACCCGATTAATATTATCCATCGGTTTTTCAGGTTTCCCCGCGGGTATCAGTTATCCGTAGTTGAATATTATATGGACAAAATTGGCGGTATTAAGATTAAGTCACGCTAAAATCCATACGACAAAACAAAAGAAAATACTTTAATAACCACTCCCAACAATAACTCAGCTTTAAACTTTAACACACTCACATCCTTATAACTGAGCTTTAGTTATACACAAGATGTTTAACGAATGAGCCAAGATGGTATGGTTATACACGAGATGTTTAACGAATGAGCCAAGATGATATGGTTGTATACGAGATGTTTAACGAATGAGCCGAGATGATATGGTTATACACAAGATGTTTAACGAATGAGCCGATATGATATGGTTGTATACGAGATGTTTAACGAATGAGCCGAGATGATATGGTTATACACAAGATGTTTAACGAATGAGCCGATATGATATGGTTGTATACGAGATGTTTAACGAATGAGCCGAGATGATATGTATAATTGTACATGATCAATACACCCAACAATAACTCACGCAACCTTTCGACCCTGTTTCATCATTTCTTAAAAGAGTTTCTTGACCGACCCTAATAGACGAAGTGTTGTGAAAGTGGCTTTGATAGTGTGAAAGCCGTTGGAGGCTATTTTAAAAATCAGATTGAAAGTAAAAGTAACCGTACGAGTATTATTCAAATTCAAACGTAAAGTAACAGTACAACATATTAAGAGTATGTGTAGTGGTGCGTAAGAGAGGGTGGGGGGTTGTTGTGGCATATGGGGCTGTGTGGGGCTTTGTTGAAAAAGTAGTGTAATGGTAGGTGGGGCGTTGTTTGACACGTGACACTCCTTTTTTTTTTTTTTTTTTTTTTTTTTTTTTTTAATCACTAAATATTACATTTTTAATTAAGCATTTAAAATAAAAAAAAGTTTCAGATTCAAGTGGGATATATTTCAAAAAAAAGTAGGCGAGATATATTTCAAATTTCAAATTTCAAATTCAAACACATTTTTAATCACTATAAATATACTTGCTTCTCAAACACATATCACACACAAACACATTCAAAATCCAAACTATTCAAATTCAAGATCCAAAGTTCTCAAATTCAAAATGTCTTTAAGAAAAGATTTTGGGCAACAATTTCCATCTCCACCTCGCCAAAAGGATTTTGGACAACAATTCCCCAGTCCACCCCATGAACAAACCTTTCCGGTTTTCTGCCCATCCCATGAACAAACCTCTCCGGTTTTCAGCCCACCCCATGAATTTCCATTTCCATCTCCACCGGTTAACAATCCACCGGAAAATCCGCTTGGGTTAACAGAGGAACAAATCCGACAAGAAGAAGCAGATATGCAAGTCTTCCTGGAAATGGAAGCACATGAAAGAGAAGAGGAAGCTGCTCGTTTGGAACAGCAAGCCAGGGAGTATGCAGAACGTATGGTGAACTGAGAAAGTGGTTTTTTCCCACCTGAATCCTCTGAAGATGATGGTTGGCCAGACTCAGATGATAGCTTCTTTTAATTTCGTTCCTTGTTTACGTTTGTAATTTCGTTCGTTGTTTACATTAATTGTTCGTTGTTTTTTCAAGTGGCTGTTTAGTGTAGGTTCAGTTTGATGTTTTAATGTATTCTATTTGATGTTTAATGTAGTTTCAATTTGCTAAGATATTCAACATTTTACAAGTTTCATAAACTTTACATCTCAAACAACTACACATTCTCTAAAAAACAAGAAAAAATAACACGGATGGTCCCTATGGTTTACCCTGATTTCAAGTTTGGGTGCTATTTCAATTTAATTACGCCAGAGGTACCGAATTTGGCAAACGTTGCACAAGTTTGGTACCTATTTAGGATGGACGTTATCTTTCTCCGTTAAATTTTTGCATCGTTAGTCCCTCCGTTAGTTTTGTTTGCATCGTTAGTCCCTCTGTTAGTATTTTCGTCTGACTTTTAACTTTTTCGTCCGATTCTTTACGTTTTCATCCGAATTTTTACGTTTTCGTCCGAATTTTTACGTTTTCGACCGATTCTTTACATTTTCGTCTGAATTTTTTAGTTTTCATCCGAATTTTTACGTTTTCGTCCGATTCTTTACGTTTTCGTCCAAATTTTTACGTTTTCATCCGAATTTTTACGATTTCGTCCTAATTTTTACGTTTTCGTCGGATTCTTACGTTCGTCCAAATTTTACGTTTCATCAATTTTACGTTTTCGTCCGAAAATTTTTCTTTTCGTTTTTCTCTTTTCGTAATTTTTACGTTTTTGTCCGAATTTTTTTTTTTTACGTTTTTCGTTGAATTTTTTCGTTTTCTCGATTTTTACGTTTTGTCCGATTCTTTACGTTTTCGTCGAATTTTTACGTTTTCATCCGAATTTAGTTTCGTTCGTTTTCTTTTCGTCACTATCTCCGAATTTTTACGTTTTCATCGATTTTTATACGTTTTCGTCCGAATTTTTACGTTTTCGTCAGATTTTTAGTTTTCATCCGAATTTTTTTTTTATGTTTTTCGTTCGAATTTTTGCGTTTTCGTCCGATTCTTTACGTTTTCGTCCGAATTTTTACGTTTTCATCCGAATTTTTAACGTTTTTCTTTCCGAATTTTTACGTTTTCGATCGATTTTTTACGTTTTCGTCCGATTCTTTACGTTTTCGTCCGAATTTTTACGTTTTCGTCCAGATTTTTACGTTTTCGTCCGAATTTTTGCGTTTTCGTTCGAATTTTTGCGTTTTCGTCCGAATTTTTACGTTTTCATCCGAATTTTTTACGTTTTCTTCCAAATTTTTACGTTTTCGATCGATTTTTTACGTTTTCGTCCGATTCTTTACGTCTTCGTCCGAATTTTTACGTTTTCGTCCAAATTTTTACGTTTTCATCCGAATTTTTACGTTTTCGTTCGAATTTTTGCGTTTTCGTCCAATTCTTTACGTTTTCGTCCGAATTTTTACGTTTTCATCCGAATTTTTACGTTTTCGATCGATTTTTACGTTTTCGTCCGATTCTTTACGTCTTCGTCCGAATTTTTACATTTTCGTCCAAATTTTTACGTTTTCATCGAATTTTTACGTTTTCGTTCGAATTTTTGCGTTTTCGTCCGATTCTTTACCTTTTCGTCCGAATTTTTACGTTTTCATCTGAATTTTTACGTTTTCGATCGATTTTACAAGTTTTCGTCCGAATTCTTTACGTTTTCATTCCGAATTTTTACGTTTTCGTCCAATTCTTTATTCTTTTTCATCGAATTCTTACTTTTCGTGAATTTTCGTTTTCGTCGAATTCTTAATTTTACGTCCAAATTATTCACGTTTTACGTCAAATTTACGTTCGATCCGATTACGTCAAGTTTTCGTACTGAATTTTATAACGTCATCCGTATTTTAGGTTATGTCCGATCTTTAATTTTTTTCAATATCGAAATTTACTTTTTTCGAGAAAACGTAAAAATAACGTAAAGTAAAAATCGGACGAAAACGTAAAAATTCGAAGAAAACGTAAAATCGGATGAAAACGTAAAAATCGGACGAAAAGTAAAAATCGAACGAAAACGTAAAAATTCGACGAAAACGTAAAAATTCGATGAAAACGTAAAAATTAACGAAAAACGTAAAAATTCGGATGAAAACGTAAAGAATCGGACGAAAACGTAAAAATCGGACGAAAACGTAAAAATTTGGAACGAAAACGTAAAAATTCGGAGAAAACGTAAAAATTCGGATGAAACGAAAAATCAGACGAAAACTAAAAATTCGAGAAACGTAAAGAATCGACGAAACGTAAAATTCGATAAACTAAAATTTGGACGAAAACGAAAGAATCGAGAAAACGTAAAATTCGGACGAAAACGAAATTCGATGAAACGTAAAAATTTGGACAAACTAAAGAACGACAAAACGTAAAAATTCACGAAAAGTAAAAATCATATGAAAACGTAAAAATTTAGACGAAAACGTAAAGAATCGGACGAAAACGTAAAAATTCGGATGAAAACGTAAAATTCAGACGAAAATGTAAAGAATCGGACGAAAACGTAAAAATTCGGACGAAAACTTAAAAATTCCGACGAAAACGTAAGGAATCGGACGAAAACGTAAAAATTCAGACGAAAACGTAAAGATTCGGACGAAAAAGTTAAAAGTCAGACGAAAATACTAACAGAGGGACTAACGATGCAAACAAAACTAACGGAGGGACTAACGATGCAAAAATTTAACGGAGAAAGATAACGCCCATCCAAGATAGGTACCAAACTTGTGCAACGTTTGCCAAATTAGGTACCTCTGGCGTAATTAAATTGAAATGGCACCCAAACTTGAAATCAGGGTAAACCACAGGGACCATCCATGTAATTTTTTCAAAAAACAATAAAAACGAATCAAAACTACACATTCTCATATTACATTAAACATTAAGTTAAAACACAAATTACATTAAACATCATTAATAAAGAAAATATCAATTACCCAAATGAAAAAAGTCAATTAGTCAATCCAACACCTAACACACTTCTAAATCAACACACTAGTGAATCCAAACCAAACACAAACCGAATCCGATCAATATTATCCATCTGGTTACTTTTGGCGCGTTCGATGGTCCCTCTTCCCGCCTAAAGTATTGGGAACCATTCGTATACCTCTCCAGCCTATTTATACAACTCGACATGGAAACCGTTCATAATCAACCGTTCATATATTGATATTTTCATTAGAAAATTAATTTCAAATTTCAATGGCTGATCAATCCTCTTCAACTCCTTCTTCCAACAAAAACAAACGGCCAAGAGGTGATTCTCCTCCACAAGAAGTGCCTGAAAAATATAAAAAATTTGGCATATCCCAATAAACTTGGGAGAAATGTAGTGATGGCCAGTATGGTGCTGAAAACGCAATGATAGAAATTCACAACAAGCGTATAAACAGTGTTTTGAAAGGCTCGAGGCGCACTAAGACGCAAAGGGGGTCAAAGAGCCTCGAGACGAGGTGCACTCCAAGGCGCGGGATTCATGAATACGAGGCGCACTAAATAAATAAAGTTTTTTATAACATATATGATCATTTATGTAGCTTAAATAATATAAAATAACGTTAAAATACTTAATACATGACACATATTGTCGTTATAAAGATTAAAATGGACCAGTTGTCACCTCTCAAACGAATCAACTCTTTGGCTCGATGACCTATATAGAGATTAAAATTCATATCAGACTAAATATGCTTGTTTCCTACACTTGCAGACTTACATTTAACAAAGCTCACAATTTAACTCAAAATATCAAGCAAGCAACGTATTTATACTTAAGTCATAATGCCACATTTTCATGATAATATGTAATAAAGAAAAATACTTAATGAACAAGTAATTTCTTAAAGAAAATTTCAATCAATAAAATAAACATAAAATCAGTTCAAATTTACAAATCATACATATACTCACCCTATGACTTAAAAGGACCATGTATATAACTTATAAGGCCCATGTATTTCATCTTAATATTTAGAAAAAAAGCCCAAAAACCTGTTACATCTCCGAGGCGCACCGAGGCGCAAAAAGCGCACCAAGGCGCAAAGGCGCAAAAGCCCCAAGGCGCACGCTTTTATTGGGATTCATGCATGTCCCAAGGCTAGAGCCTCGTGCGCCTTAGGCGCGATTTTCACAACTTTGCGTATAAAGCAGTTTGAAGAATGGAACAAGAGAGATTTAGAGGCCATTGTGGAGAATCAGAAGAAAATTGCGGAGAATCAGAAGGCCATTGAGGAGAATCAGAAGAAAATTGAGGAGAGGAACAAAAAAATAGAAGAAGCAAGAAAGGAAATAGTTGAAATTTACAGAAGGGTTCAAGCTAGTAAATATATGTCTTAATGTATCTTTTCTTTATATATTTTGCCTATATATGTAAATGTAAACTTATTTTCACTTGGTTAATATATGAATGGAGTTATTATTACTAGTTTATGATATTTGAATGCTTTTATTATTATTGTACTGCTAGGCAAAACATAGTACTGTTATCAAAACGTTGTACTGTTGGGTATCCATTGTACTGTCGGGCATCCTTTTTTACTTAAAGCGTATAAACCCCAATTGTGGCACATAATCACATTCACGTACACATTACTCTCTCTCTTCCACTTCCTAATCGAATTTTAATCGTCATATTGCAAAACCCCCAAATTAAATCATAATGTCGAACCTAACTTTTACAGAACCTCATAACAATGTTGCCTTTTTAGAAAAATCCAGAAAGTCTGTAGATTTTACTGAGATCATTGATTTCCTTAATGCAAGCTATATTAAGTTTGCATTAACAGTAAAACCTACTATATATACTTCCAACATTAACCAGTTTTAGTCGTCTGCTAAGGTCAAAACTATTAATGGGGAAGCACAAATCCATTCCTTGTAGATGGGCAAATGATTATCATTACAGAGGCGTCTATTCGAAGAGATCTTCTCCTAGATGATGCTAACGGAGTTGAGAATCTTCCAAATCCTACAATCTTTGAAAAACTTTCACTGATGGGCTATGAGAGAACTACAGATGCTTTAAAGTTTCAAAAAGGTAATTTTTCTCCTCAGTGGAAATTCTTAATTCATACTGTCTTAATGTGTCTAAGTCCAAAGACCACTGCCTGGAATGAATTTAGCAGTAATTTAGCTTCTGCTATAATTTGTTTGGCTGAAAATACTCGAAGATTTAATTTTTCAAAATTAATTTTTGATAGTATGGTTAAGAACTTGGATAGTTCTTCGGCTAAATATTTTCTATATCCAAGGTTTTTGCAACTCTTTTTGGACAACCAAATTAAAAAAAAATAAAAGTCACAAAAATGTTTATCCCACTCCCCGCCTTACCAAAAGGTTTTTGCTAATATGAGGAGGGATGCAAAAGTTTATTCAGGGACAGTGACACCTTTGTTTCCAACAATGGTGGCACTAGCCCAAACCCAAATGGGTGAAGGTTCAACAATCCCAGCTGGTAACATGGAAACAATGAGGGGTTCGGATGTTCATCCTAGGGGTGAGACTGAACTTAACTTTTCCAGTGATCCACCTATCGGGCTAGGTAACACAAGCCGAAGTGGTGAGGATAGTATACAACTTTTGAATGAATTGAAGGATACCTGTACCAAGTTGTCTGCACAAATTGAAAATCTGCAAGCAAAAGCTGATTCCCAAGCTGGAGTCATCAAAGCTTAAGGTGGGGAGATAAAGGCTTTGAAGAGAAGGGTTAGGTATTTAGAAGGAGTCAAATGATCAAGAATTCCTAAACAAAAGGTTAAATCTTCTGAAACTTCTAAGGATGCTCCCAAACAGGGGGGAATGAAGGCAAAGTTTCAGGGGAGGATAAAGAGGGTGAAAGTATTGGTGAAGAGAGTGATCAAATGGAATTTGTAGTTGCTGATAACCAAGGGAATGAAGTGGTGATGGATAGGCGTTTGGGCAAGGTTACAACTGTTGATATTGCTGCTAGTGGTCCAGTTATTCCTGCTAGTAATCAAGAGGGTAATGAAGCTGCTAGTGATAAGAGTGCAAAACCTAATATTGCTTGTGTTGAAGTTAATATGGCTAATGATAAGGTTAGTGCTACTGAGACTGAAGTTAGTATTACTGCTACTCAAGGTGATGATGATATGACTATGTCTCAAGTATTAACAAAGATTAGGAGTGCAAAACCTAAGCCAAAAGGAGTTGTCATTAGAGAGCCAGTATCAGTACCAAAGACTGAAGGCAAAGGTTTGTTGATTGATGAACCTAATAAGAACTTTAAGTTTCAGTCAACTAGTCAGCAACAACAACAACAACCAGTGATTACAAATGAAGATCAATTGACAAGACAAGTGGTAGCTGATATTGAAGCTCGAGAATCTGCTGAAGAAGTTGCCCAGATTAAAGATGATTGTGAGTATGCTAAGAAAGTACATAAAGAAGATCAAGATAAGTACTTAGTAGATGAAAAATCCAGGATGATGAAAGAATTTCTTGATGCAAAAAAGAAGAAGTTTGCAGCACAAGAATATGCAGCTCAGAAGAACAAGCCACTCCCTCCAAAACAAAGAAGAGATCTCATGTGCAGGTATTTGAAGAATGTGGACAGTTGGAAACTAAAGGATTTGAAATACTTGGATGATAAAAGTATTGAAGATATGCAATTGCCAAGAGAAACAATGATCGCTTCTTGAATGCTGAGGTGGTGAAGGGCAGTGAAGAAAAGAAAGAAGAGAAAACAAGTTCAAAGAGAGCAGGTGAACAGTTGGAAAGAGAAAGCAGTAAAAAGAGAAAACAAGAACAAACTGAGCAAGCTGTTGCTAATGAACAAATGCAAGCTCACACTGAACTTTCAGTTGTCTCTGTAGGAGAAGCCATGGATGCACAACCTTTAAGTGTCAAACAACCCATTGTTGATTATAAGTCTGGATCACATGGGGAAACAGCTTATTTGGATATTAAGAGGCATGATGGTTCTTCTAGAAGGTTTGTAAGCTTTCTTCACATGGTTCATGATTTTGATAGACGAGATATGATAGCTCTATGGAAATTACTCAAACAAAGATTTCGTAATAAGACACCAGAACAAGCTTATGATAGAGAAGTCTGAAATTATTTGAAGGTAATGTTTGAACCAAATCCTGAGGATGAATGTTGGAGAAAACTAAAGCACAATACTGTTAAAGAATGGAAAATTTTTCAATAATGTGGAGTACATGCTTTAACTGTAAATGAGTTGGTGATCTACATGCTTGTAGAAAAGGATTGCCCTTTAAAGTTTCACAAAGACATTCTACATCAGATGTTGCGTGGGAAGAAAATACTCAAGCTTCAGCTTGAGTATGATGACACGGCATATGAACTGCTCAGAAAGATGGAAAAGTATCTAGGACCCAAGGTCAAGAAATAGAATTAGACTGCTAGAGTTAGATTTTAGACTGCCAGAATGTATAGTTATTACTGCTAATGAAATAACATATTAATTATACAACATATCAGTTAAATTAATTTACACTGAAAGACAACATATCATTTTTTGCAGGTGATTCACTTGGTTAATTGACTAGCAGGTGAATCACTTGGTTTATGAGTTGGAGGCTCTTCATTAGGTGTTTGACTTGCAGATTCTTCACTTGGTTTTTGAGTTACAGGTTCCTCACTTGGTGTTTGACTTGGGCATACTCCACTTTCTGTTTCAGTTTCAGTTGGTTTACTTTCTTCATCACCACTGCCCAAGTAAGCACCAACTCTTGTAGATGCATTAATATGTAAGCCAATTACATATCCACTACTATCTGTTGTAGTTGTGTTTTCCCTTGTAACACCACCTCTACCAGTATAAGATGGGGTTCCCCTTCTTTCAAGGCACACTGGACAAACATACAACATAAAATCCGTATAAGGGGGACGCCGTGCAAAAAAGGTCAATCCAGCCTGGTTTTCACTTTCAACCCAACAGTCAATGCAGACCATTTGACAACCATTTTGTGCATCCATATATGGTGAAAAGTAATTGATAAGATAGAGTTGATGCTAACTAGGGTATTATATAATGCAGGAAAAAAAATTGATATAGGTACAATTAATGTGGTTGTTGAACAACTAGCTAGATAGGATTAGAAGACAACATAAATGCTTACAATGGAGTCAAAACATTGAGATTTTGTAATTTTTGAATATAGTCACATGAATTTTCACAGTGTGACTATTTTGAATGTATTGGTCACATATAATACCCTTATAACGTGGCCATAAACATAATTTAGATACACATTTGTGGTATAGTGTGACTATTGAATAGCCTATAGTCACATGATTGTGCTACAATGAAATGTGACCATACACATTAGGAATAGGCAGGCAAACACACACTTAACTTTAGACACACATATTAACTTACGTGACCATTTGTATCGAATTATGGTCACACTTAATCATGTATGCCTATGGTTTAGTGTGACCATATATGACATTTGGTCACGCTGTTCAAGTGTGTGACATAAATTTGTCACTTTTAAATGCATATCGTGACTATGCTTCAAACTCACTTTTCAGTTGTCACACATTTCAAATTCATATGTGGCTAAATTTTTAACAAAAACTAGCAGTCACGCTTAAATAATGTGTGACAAACTTGAGTATATGATTTAGCCACATACACAATTACTTCGTGTGACCATATATGGATTTTGGTCACACTTTTCAATTGCGTGACATATATTTGTCACATATGTATATATATAGTGTGACTAATGTTTCAACCTTATTTGTATCCGTCACACGTCCCAAATTATGAGTGACTAAAAAATCAAATTTTTTTTTACCAGATACGTATAGTCACAAAAATATTCAAATGTGTGGCTGTAGCCTCAGATGAAATTCGGCAATGGTCACACAAGTCAGATCAAGTGTGGCTGTTTATTTTATTCTCGTACATTTAGTCACACAAAAAAGCGATTGTGTGGTTGTTCGAAAAACAGCATGTGTGACTAAATCCCATTTTTGTACTAGTGAAAATATCGCAATTCTTGTACAAGAATTGGATATGTTCACAAGTCGAAGAAGCCCACTTTTATCACTTTTCTTATTCAAGAAATGTGACAAAAACCAATCCGCAATGATGAAGAATCGAACGTTGGACCTTTGTAGCACTTTTTCACGACGAAAACAATCAAATCTCACTTAAAATCACAAAAAGCCACAAACTTTTTAGATTATACGCATGATAATACCAAAAAGCTACAAACTTTTTTCTTTTGCTCACTAATCTTCACTTATAACGCAAAAGCTAACACCTTTTTATCAAAAACGCACATATAAACTTAAAAGCCACAAGCTTTCTTTCTAAAACTCATGTTAATGATTCAAAAGTACAAGAAGAAGATAAAAGTCGCAACCTTTTTAAGCTTAAATTCGATAAACAACGACACAACTAGAACCTATAACTATGTTTGGCGATTGATACCACTTGTAAACCTATGTTTATCTATTCGAACCAACCTTAACTACAAACTAGTACTATACTAATTCGTGTGACACTCAACTAGAAATGAATAGATGAAGAGAAGATGAGATATGATGCGTATGTATTTAACTTTAAACCGAATGATTATATTGCCTTAAGAGAACAAATACAAAGATAAAAACACACACACTAAAACTCACACACTCGCACCTACACAAGACAATGAGGCACACTACAAATGGTGAGAGTGTGTGGTATTTATAGTGAAATGGGATAAGATGGGACGCCCTAGGTTACTAACCTATGGGTTTGGTGGGCTTTGTGTTGGACTTGGGCTTTAGCATATCTTGAACTTTTCTTAACAAAGTCCATCACAAAGCTTCACATAACTTACACTACTATTCGACACACATAATACAAACACAACTAATGACCATCACTTGACTAAAAATATAATTGCTAACATAGTCTAGAGTTCAAAGTTCTTATTGCTTTAGTAAAAGAGGAAACTAAAAGTGACCTTTAACAATGGAGGGTAATAGCGTTTTTTTTTCCACACCACACCCATCTCCATCTACATCCTCATCTCCCATCTCCGTCTACACTCGCCACCACCACACCCGTCGCCATCTCCACTCACCGTAAAACCACCACCATCACCACAGTTAACCCTCACCACAGTTTATCAAGATTTCAAGTGGGATATACAAATTTATCCATAAACTAAATAAAGATCCAAGATTTCAAGTGGGTATTACAAATTTATGCATAAACTGAAAAGGGTCTTAAGGATTTTACCTTAAAAGTACTTTAAATTCAAAAAAAAAAAAAAAAAAAAGAAAGAAAGAAAAAGAAAAAGAAAAAGAAATCCGATCTTTTTAATGATTTAAGCAAAAAAAAATCCAAGATTTCAAGTGAGTATTGCAAATTGATACAAATGCTGAAAAGGGTCTAAAGGTTTACCTTGAAAGTACTTAGATCTTGTGATTGAGCTTAGTTTTAGTAGCCTGAAATGAGGTTTTAAAGAAAATAAATTGTTAGTTATAAAAGTGGAAATTGAATTATTAGTTTGCAAAATTATTGGGAGATGTGTTACTTGTGATTGATGAACAAGATAGGGTTTAGAGGGGGTGGCAGAGATTGGAGAGAATTGTCAATGCTTTCATTTAATATTCAGTCATGTACTTGGGGAAAAAGACCTTATTACCCTCACGTGTTTATCACGTGGGTGAAGTTTAACGGAGAAATAGACGGACATCCATCACAGGGACCATAGATGTTATTCTTTTGCAGTCAGAGGGACGATACATGCAACTTTAAACTTTGAGGGACTATACGTGAAATTTTGGACAAACCACAGGGACCATCCGTGTAATTTACTCTATATATTAATTGCATGCGTAGATAACATGTATATTGCATGCACATAACATCATCGAATAAAGGTTTCGTCTCATAGTGTCGTATGTCACTATCCCTTTACTGTTTGTATGTCAGTAGGTTGAAAATAGAACCGATTGATAAAATCGGTTAGGATATCTATTGCCTGTCGATCATATGAAGCTTTGAGGGGTTTATATACACTCCAAACTTGCTCTCCAAGTTTGAGTCCAACACCCCCTCAAGTTCCAAAATTTGACACTCAACTCCCTCTTCTTTCCTTGTTCGGCGATATAAATATTTGTGATTTAATAATTAATCATAACTTATTATATTAATTATTAATACATTGAAACTCATACGTAATGTGTGCAATCCCGAAGTCTCGTGTTCGAAACTGGTCATACATATATTAATTTATATCCATAACTTAACAGAATGAGATGTGGTGCCTGCATGAAATGAGATTTTAAGCAACAAAAGAGAGGGGAAAAGTCAGCTCAAGTTATATATACAGTATAAGAAACTACACAACAAAAGCTCATGTGCATAACTGTGTGAGACAAAGATTCTGTTTTTTGGTTTCTTCCTTGTGGTATGGTAGATGCAGTTGGAGAATTAGTGTGTTAGAAATTTCTGGGTCTTGAAAGATTGCTTGTTGAGACAGTGGTTATACCGAAGGGATTGTGCCACATATGTACTCTTTACGTACTTGCTACAGTGGTGTCTTTGTACTCCTTCAATATGTGTTAGTATGTGTTGTGTACAACTCTTTCGAGCAACTTACTGTTTGAACCACTGTTCAAACATTGTTTCGAACAATCATTTGAAGCACACCCACTTCTGGGTTTTAGTATATATAGTAATTGCAAAGACTTGAGAGTCATTGGTCGTGTGTGGGACTACAAAATTTATTCTATCTTCTTTATTACTCTACAAAAGTTGTCTGCCCCACACAAATTTTATCCATCTTGGTCAGTTCTTTATTTTGGAAGTCTATATAAAGCTGCATTGATGTTTTTTCAATTAAGTATTTTTATTTTTCCAATTAAAACACAACGAATGCGTTTTCCCCGGGTCGTGTCCCAACAAAGGTCGAATATTGAGTTGTCGTTACGTGTCGAAATTGTGTGGTGAATGTGTGTGAACAAGAGTGATTGATTGGTGTTTTTACACTACGGACAATGAAATATTAAATGAAAACTACTAATTAAGCTAAAGGTACAATTACACTAAGCATGCAAACCTAAAAACAAAAACCGTAATTTAAAAACGTTACGCGATGAATTTAAAAACGTAAATAAAAATGATTTTCTAAAATCTAAGTCCTAAAAATGTAAAATAATTTTTCTTAAATCCTAAATATAAAAAGAAAATTTTGTGAAAAAGAAAAATATTTTTTTTTTTACTTTTTAATAATTTTTTATGAATTAAAAACTAATTAAAACTATTTAATTGATTTAAAAATATTAAAACAACTTGGAAAAATCTGAAATTTTTTGAGTAAATCTAAAATTAAATTCTAAATCTATGAAAAATAAATTCAGGAACTGAGTCAGCTTAAATAAGCTGAACAGCCAAATAAGCACTTGTGAAATAAGCACAAAATAAGCACAAGCTGTCCCAAGATTCTCAAAAGCTCAGGAAATGATCATCAAACAGTTTTATGCTCAAAATAATCAAAAGATTCCAGATAAGCACAAGAATTAAGCAGAACAAGCAGATGAGCAGTAGCAATGTAAGGCAAAACCAAAAGCTAAACAGGCAATTTCCAGCTTAGTTATAAGCTAGAACAGAGCTTAATTGGGAAATACAGAAGTAGAGGCTCAAAGTTCATATATCAAACTACTGGCAGAACTAAAATACCCAAATTTGGACATCAATTGCAACCCTAATTGAAGCTTAGAACAGTTAGTGTTGAAACTGAAAATGAGCAGACCAAAAATAGCAGTTCTAATGGGCTTATTTGCAGGCCTGATTTAAGCTATCTAATAAGCTGATAAGCTAAATACCAGATAATTACCTTAAAGCCTACTATCTAAACTAATTATAAACCAAAAACTAGGAACTAAACTCAACTGGTTAAGCTAGAATTAAGCTAAGATCAGCAACTTTTGGGTTGTTCTGAACTAAACTTTCTGAGAGAGCAGGTTACTAATTTGGCGCAAAACTTCTTGCAAACTTGACCAAAGTGAACCAGCTCTTAGAGTCCTATTTTAACACCTAAATTTTACTCAAAAATGCCAAAGTAGGAATCTAAATAAGCTCAGCTTGTAGGGAGCTTATGTAGGCAGTTTCAACTTCTAAATTTGCAACTAAATACTCAAATCCTCAAAAGTGCTCAAAACAACTTATATTCTGACAACCACAGCTTATCTAACCTAAAATAAGTTCAATCTAGCTTAAACTTTAGGCAAATGAGCAGTATCTTGCTCTTGACACTCAACAGTGTCTAAAACCAAACACCACTTTAAGAAACTAATTTGAAAATCTTCACTAGAACCCTACCAATTAAGCCATAATCTACTCTATTCTATGATTTTCTAAGCTAATTATAACCTAAAAAAGCAGAGATAAAGGACTAACAAGCAGTATATAAGCTGAGCACAAAATAAGCAGTAATTAAGCTAGTATGTTGATTTGCAACTCACAAGTTGTACAGGCTGAAATGAATGAACCCAGAAACTACTAACAACCCAAGCTTATCTAATTAAGCCAAAATCACCCAAATAAGCTGATGAGATCAGCTTATGTCTTCCATAGCTTATGTTGACCAGAGTTGACTTTAGGTTGACTTCTGTTGACTGTTGGGTAAAAACAGTTTTGAACAAACGAAAAGCTTACCATAAGCTACTGATGCTTACATAAGCTTATAAACATTTGAAAACAGCTTATTGAAGCTGGTATTTGAATCATTTTTGGATTTTTTTGACTTTTTTCAATATTTTCTTTTTTTTGGATTTTTGCAATAAGGTGAAATAAGTATGAAATGAAAATGTAAATAAGCTGAAAATGAGTTTTATAAGCTTCTGAGAACCCTAATAAGCTAATATCAAACTGAAAATTTAAAGAGAATCGAATTGACAAGAATTGTAAACTAAAATTTCATTAATAACTTTGAAAAAATTACAACTGAAAATGTAAAATTACAACTAGGAAAACAATTTAGCAGAGTAACATTACATAAAAAACTACTCAATCATAACTGAAAATAACCCCTCTATTTATAGGAGACTTGGGAAGCTTCTAGCCTTCTGCCATGCTGGCAATCCGTGTGCCTTGTGCTTCTTTGATGAAAATATCAGCCATAGATCATCTCTTGATCATCAATCACGCGTCCTCAGCCCTTGGATCAATACTGCCACGCACTCCTAGCCAATAAGAATCCTCCATTTCGCCACGTATTCATTCCCTTGTTGTCAGTGATGTGTCAGAAAGTACAATTATACCCTTAATTGGGTAAATTGGTAAGGTAAAGGGATTAGGGTTCTTAGTTACTGTACCATTTCTGGGTAAAAAAATGAGAAAGGGGGGTGGGGTATTTTTTATTTAACTTAGTTTGACCGGTATTTATTAACTATTGACCGAGGTTGTGACTGGGTTTGGATCTGGGTTTTGGGCTTAGGGAGAGTGGGCTGGGTATTATTAGAACCGGGTTGTGTTTAGTTTTAAGGATTTAAGGTGTAAAGTACTAGGGACCATTTGTGTAATTTCTGTATTCTCAAGGGACTGAACTTGCTTATTTTTTAGAAGATGATCTAAGGGTGATTTTTAACTTTTGGCCAAACATGTCTTGCCCGGCACCGGCTTTGAGTCCATTCCACATCTCGTGCTCGTTTTTCCGGGTTTTCCTTGTCTTTTGTCCAAATTTGCAATATCCATCCCTGCACAATCAAAAACACAAAAACACAATATATTTGGCATAATTGGTTAGTTTTTGGTCTTTTTGGGTCCGGTTTTGGTCAAGAAAAGGTATGTGTTTAATCACATACCAAAATCCCCCAGACTAAGCTATTGCAATGTCCTCATGCAATGTTATAAAAACACATTTTTGAAACCGAAAATTTCCAATCTCTTTTTACTAACTTTGAGAAGTAGCAAAATTTTCAAAAGAGACCAAGAAATCTTAAGTTCTAAAAACTCCCACATTTTTCCATTTTATTCTATTTTTCTTTTATTATTTAGGTGACGGCTTTGTTTGACAATCATTATCTCACGATAATTTTTAGGGTCTTTGAGCAGGAAACACGACTCATAAAGAAGTGACCATACGGATAAAATTCGTCGTCCCTGATTTTTCACGAGTCCCCAAACTAAGCTTAAAAACGAAATCATTGTCATTTACAAGTTAGATTGCCGACACTACCCATGAAAGCTAATTGTGGACTCCTCGTTCCCAAACTCCTATTTTCCTCTATTTATTTTATTTTTGGTGAGAAATGAATTTCTTTAAATTCTCGTTTCGATAATTTTTAAGCTGATAAAGATACCTTAGTTTAGACGCTAAGTAGTTTCCAAACCTTCCCTTAAGAACCGTTGCATACAAAAATGAGGTCCACATCAAGGTCTCTGATTTAACACGATTTTTAGGATATCCCTTTTATGTACGACCGAAACAACTCATCTACGAGTCCAGAGACAGAAGCTTTTATTAGGATATCCCCGGAGTCGAAGTTTGGCATTTTTAACTTAATTAAGCACGTATTATTATTCCTCGGCCCTTTATAACAATCACAACATCGGCTGCGAACTGGCAAGATGTAATAGTCTATTATGACCTTGGATATTATTCCTCTGCCTTTATTAGAAGTCTACAACATCGGCTGCGAACCGGCAAGATGTAGAAAACTTTTTATGGCTTTGGATTATTATTATTATAATATTCATTAATTATTTGCCAAACCCCAAGTCCTACGGCTTTTATAACAATCCCAACATCGGTTGCGAGCCGGCAAGATGGAATAGTCTATTACACCGTAACACTGGCAGTACCTTGATGTGTACCCAACTCTTATAAGCAAGGACCCTCTTAAGAAGGGTTAAAAACTAAATTTCGCCAAAACCAAAATAGCTTTAATTATTCCTAGAGTACTATTATCGGTGAAACAAGCTGATGGGAACAAAAAGCCACAAGTAACTTCGATGAGCTTTAAAGAGCTCCAACTACTCCATGTTTAGCAATCTAACTTACAAACAACTCTATCATTTCTCGTTCTTCGCAAATTTAAAATATTAAATAATAAGATCCGCGAATGCTTAGCCAAATAATCAAGCCATGCATATTTAAAGTCAATCATGGGAACTTGCAAACTCTTGAAAAGAATTCGCGTTTTATAGCTCCTTGTATAAAAGACTAGCACGAGCTTAAAGATCATAAACGGTTAAGGGAACAAGCTAGGGCTCAACACGCCCGATCAAGTCAGAATTTTATTCCTACTCTCACCAACGGAAAATCAAACAAAATGTCAAAATAATTATATTTTTGCACAAAAATTTTCAATTTTTCTCATTTTTTTGGATTTTTTCAATTTTGGAGGAAAAACGGGGTTGCATGAGAATACGACAATAGATGCAAGGCAAAAAATCAAATCGAAAGATGACCCCCCCCCCAGACTAAAGCGAGACATTGTCCTCAATGTCTTAAAGGTGCGGGTATCCCTACAAAAATCTAAGGCCGTTTATTAATTATGCCAAAGATAAATGCAAAACGATAAGATTTTAGGATATTGGATAAGCAACGGATGATGAAACTCGAGTGGAGAGAAAACCACGAGCACGAGAGTCTTCAATCATCGGGCAATCCTGGACACATCACAGAAAACCACAAAACACAAGATATGGAAAAGGTAGCCCTCCTCACGTCACTTTATGAAGAAAATAGAAACAAGATAGATGGATAAGCATGGGGTGCCTCCCACGAAGCGCTTGTTTAGTATCGAGTCATAAAGCTTAGACTCGCCCCGAATTCATTTGTTCTTGGGGAAGCATGTGGAAGAGATACTCTCAATCGGACTTTCGTTCAAGAAGTTTGGATAAACATTGAAACAAGTGAAAGTTCCACACCGACGAGATACCCACGGTAGTTTTAGAAAGAAGAACCAGAAATGGTAATACCGGGGTCAAAGATGATATCCTCACTCCTGATGGAGTGAAGGATGGGAGAAGGCACAACATATGTGATGAAGAGAATAAAGATTTGGATAATTATCATGAATAACTCTTCATCATCAGCAGAAGATTGGTCATTAAGGCTTTTAACGGCCACAAACGTCTCGGGCGGGAGGGTTGGGATTAAATCTTCATGAGAAGGTACACCTCCCCCAGACTAATATCTTCCTTAAGATCAAAAAATCTTCATGAGAAGGTACACCTCCCCCAGACTAATATCTTCCTTAAGATCAAAGTAGAAATGATCGTATTCCGGAGGAGATATGCAATGAGTGAGTTCACCGGAGAACTCCTCATGAAGAGAATCAATCATATGAGAATCTGTAAGCTCATGTTCCGTCACAGACTCATCACTCTCCTCCATTTGAATATCAAAGATTGGATTATCCGAAATCAAAGTAAACTCCGATTCGAACTCAAACAGAGGGTTGGTGATAATTGTTTTGAAGGTTTCGGGAACAAGGTCATCAAATTTCTTAGGTAGATTGATTTCAACTTCCTTCGGAGGGAGAAAAAGAGATGGTTATTTGTCAAATAAAAGAATAGCTCCCTCCGGATCAAGACAAGAATCATCAATTTCTGGTGAAATTGATTCATCTTTGAAGAATACCTCGAGCTCTTCCCGCGAGATCATACTTCCCTCAATCGGAGGAGAAGGATGGGAAGAGTCGGAAACATTTGGTTCATAAATAGGAGTGGGAGTCACAGAATCTATAATCTCAACTCGATAAACCGATTTCGGAGGTGGGACAAGTGGTGTGCTCTTAGAGCTAGAAATTTCCTCCACTTCCGTTGTAACCTCCGAATCTGGTTCATCATCATCAAGAATACTTTTTACATCCGCGGAACAACTTTTAAACCAATTGCTTGAACCGGGTGTAACCTTCATAGCCTTAAGCTCGGCACGTTTTTCAGACATACTCTTAACCGCAAATCTGGAAAGAATCGAATCACTTCTTTTGGAAGTGATTACGGGTGCTGATTTTTGATTAACCACAGCAACGTTGCTTTTGGTGGTTAGCGGTTTAGAGTTTTGATTTATGTTGAACGTGACTTTTTCATCATCAACCCTTAAGGTTATTTCTTCTCCGTAAACATCAATCAAAGCCCTCTCGGTCCTCAAAAATGATCTTCCGAGAATAAGAGGAACTCGGGGGTCAGCATCAAAATCAACCACCACAAAATCGGTGGGAAAATAGAACTTCCCCACTTTGACAAAGACATCCTCGGCTACACCCTTAGGAAGGATTATGGAACGATCCGCAAGATCAAGGGTCATGCAAGTGGGGGTGAGAGCGGGTAGAGACAACTTTTTCCAGACTGACAACGGCATTAGGTTGATGCTTGCACCGAGATCGGCCAAGGCGCAACATTCAACCATCCCCGGAAATTCACAAGGAATGAGAAATTTTTCGGGATCTCCAAGCTTTTCCGGAAGCTTTTTGAGAATTGCCGCTGAGCAGTTTTCATTCAACGGAGTTTTAGCAAGTTCGAATAGTTTTTCCTTATTGCTCAACAAACCCTTGATAGTGGAAGCAAATTTAGGCATCAAAAGTAAAGCATCCGCAAAGCTTAAATCAAAATGCAATTCCTGGAGAATTTGAAAGAATTTCTCCATTTGATTTGAAGCTTTATCGCGGAGCTTTTGATCATTTAATCTCGATGGATAAGGAAGTTTTGTTTTGATGGGAGCTTCTTTGGGCTCAAAAACATTCTTTGATTTAGAAGGCTGGACAACCGGAGGTTGGACATCTTCGGTTCTTCCATTGTTAGTAGGAAGTTCCGTGTCCTTTGTCGCCTCGGTCTCACGGGCGGCTACCTTGGGGGGAAGAGAAGAATCGGTAGTCGGAGCCGTGGGTCCATCATAAGAAACACCACTTCGGGTGGTGATTGCTTTCATATCACCCCTCAGGTTAGCAATCGTGTTGCTGGGAAGAGAAGATGGACCCGAGGGTGAGGGTTGGTTCATTTGGAAAAATCCACTCATCATTTGCTTAAGCTCGTTTGTTTGTCGAGAAATCGTCGTATCAATCTCCTTCCGAAAGTCAGTTCTCATATTGTTGATTTGTCCTTGCATAGTTCGTATGCTAGCATCGGTTGCTTTCATATAACTCACAAATTCGGGAGGAAGTGCAACTTGGGGAGGAGGAGGTTGATAGACTTGTTGCGGTTGAGCTTGATAATTGTTTCCACGATTTTGGTTGTAGCTTTGATTGGTTTGAGGAAAACGATTTTGGTTGTTTTGAACGGGTGTAAAACCGGGTGGTCCCATTTGGTTGCTAACTCGGTAGTTAACTTCACCCTGTGGACGGAATCCTTGATTCTGATTGTAGTTTGCAGATGCTACGGTAGCATTGCAAACTTGGCTATCGGTAGCTTGACAATCATAATACGGATGGGGACCACCGCAAACAACACAAGTTTCAGTAATTGCTTTGACGGGCTCCGGTTTCTGATTCTGAGACTTAAACTCTTTAATCATCATACGAACAGCATCGGTAAGTTCGGCAAACTCCGATGATGAAGAAGAAGGGGTGGAAGAAGACACTTTCGAAACAACCAGTTTGTTTCGTGAAGTGGGAACTTTGGATTTGTTCTCGATAATCATCAAAATATCTCCCGGCATTCGACTCAAAATATTGCCACCGGCGGCTGCGTTGAGTGAATCTTGATCCGTTTGAGTTAAAGCATTGTAGAACGTATCGATCTGATGTAATTCCGAGAAACCGTGGTTTGGGCATTTCCGTAGGAGATCCTTAAATCGTTCCCATGCCTCACCAAAGTTCTCATCAAAACGTTGTTGAAAATTCGTGATTTCATTCCTCAGATTAGTCATTTTAGATGGAGGAAAGAAATAATTCACGAATTTGTTGACGAGATTTTCCCAAGTATGAATCGATTGAGGGGGTTCTTTTTCTAGCCAAATCCGGGCTGACCCCTCGAGGGAAAATGGGAATAACATCAACTTAATTGTATCATGAGGAACATCCTTGTAATTAAGCGTTGAGGTTAACTTGTTAAACCATCGGATGTGTGTGTGAGGATCCTCTCTCTCAAAACCGTGAAATTGATTCCTCGTGACGAGTTGAATCAATCCGGTTTTGAGCTCAAAATTGGTGTTAGCAATTGGTGGTACAACAATAGCATCTCCGTATCCCACGGTGGGACATTGGAGAAGCTCTTGCATAGTGCGGAGATCGGGAGCTTGCCCGGGGTTATCATCACCCATCGGTGGATGTTGATCGGTGATTATTTCCTCGGTAGGAAATAAAACACGTTGGTTGTGACGTATAATCCTCTCGGGATTCGAAAGTGGTGAAAGAAGGGGATGAGAAGTAGAAGAACGGGTGTGCATACACGAAAAAACAAATCAAAGTTTAAAAAGAAAAACAAATTTGAAAATAAAAATATTTTTGGGTTTTTTATAAAGAAAAATTAAAATTAACTTCTTTTTTGTGATCGTTGATCAACCGTACTCGTTTCTTTCGAAACTACGCGCAGCGTGGCGGAGACGCAAAGGTCCACTCGAAAGTGATTAAAAACCCGCCTCTTTCGGTCTGCAATTTAATGTCAAGACCATCCTTAAACCCCGTGATTAGGTTGTAGCAAAGAAATAATCCGAGAAACGTTTAACTTCACGATCTCTTTTGTTGTTATTTGGAATGGTTTACAACGCCCTCTCGAGAGCGAGGATATTTATTATTGGTGAAAACACTTTAGGAAAAGTGTTTTTTTAATTATTATCTTTTTGTATTTTTTTTTAATTTTTCAAAAACAAATAACTTCCGAGGAAGGGTCTTCAAAACACAATTCTTCGGCGAAACTCCAACTCTTCTCAAGCCTTCCTCGGCAGCGGCGCCATTTTAATTGATGCTTTTCAATTAAGTATTTTTATTTTTCCAAGTAAAACACAACGAATGCGTTTTCCCCGGGTCGTGTCCCAACGAAGGTCGAATATCGAGTTGTCGTTACGTGTCAAAATTGTGTGGTGAATGTGTGTGAACAAGAGTGATTGATTGGTGTTTTTACACTACGGACAATGAAATATTAAATGAAAACTACTAATTAAGCTAAAGGTACAATTACACTAAGCATGCAAACCTAAAAACAAAAACCGTAATTTAAAAACGTTACGCGATGAATTTAAAAACGTAAATAAAAATGATTTTCTAAAATCTAAGTCCTAAAAATGTAAAATAATTTTTCTTAAATCCTAAATATAAAAAGAAAATTTTGTGAAAAAGAAAAATATTTTTTTTACTTTTTAATAATTTTTTATGAATTAAAAACTAATTAAAACTATTTAATTGATTTAAAAATATTAAAACAACTTGGAAAAATCTGAAATTTTTTGAGTAAATCTAAAATTAAATTCTAAATCTATGAAAAATAAATTCAGGAACTGAGTCAGCTTAAATAAGCTGAACAGCCAAATAAGCACTTGTGAAATAAGCACAAAATAAGCACAAGCTGTCCTAAAATTCTCAAAAGCTCAGGAAATGATCATCAAACAGTTTTATGCTCAAAATAATCAAAAGATTCCAGATAAGCACAAGAATTAAGCAGAACAAGCAGATGAGCAGTAGCAATGTAAGGCAAAACCAAAAGCTAAACAGGCAATTTCCAGCTTAATTATAAGCTAGGACAGAGCTTAATTGGGAAATACAGAAGTAGAGGCTCAAAGTTCATATATCAAACTACTGGCAGAACTAAAATACCCAAATTTGGACATCAATTGCAACCCTAATTGAAGCTTAGAACAGTTAGTGTTGAAACTGAAAATGAGCAGACCAAAAATAGCAGTTCTAATGGGCTTATTTGCAGGCCTGATTTAAGCTATCTAATAAGCTGATAAGCTAAATACCAGATAATTACCTTAAAGCCTACTATCTAAACTAATTATAAACCAAAAACTAGGACCTAAACTCAACTGGTTAAGCCAGAATTAAGCTGAGATCAGCAGCTTTTGGGCTGTTCTGAACTAAACTTTTTGAGACAGCAGGTTACTAATTTGGCGCAAAACTTCTTGCAAACTTGACCAAAGTGAACCAGCTCTTAGAGTCCTATTTTAACACCTAAATTTTACTCAAAAATGCCAAAGTAGGAATCTAAATAAGCTCAGCTTGTAGGGAGCTTATGTAGGCAGTTTCAACTTCTAAATTTGCAACTAAATACTCAAATCCTCAAAAGTGCTCAAAACAACTTATATTCTGACAACCACAGCTTATCTAACCTAAAATAAGTTCAATCTAGCTTAAACTTTAGGCAAATGAGCAGTATCTTGCTCTTGACACTCAACAGTGTCTAAAACCAAACACCACTTTAAGAAACTAATTTGAAAATCTTCACTAGAACCCTACCAATTAAGCCATAATCTACTCTATTCTATGATTTTCAAAGCTAATTATAACCTAAAAAAGCAGAGATAAAGGATTAACAAGCAGTATATAAGCTGAGCACAAAATAAGCAGTAATTAAGCTAGTATGTTGATTTGCAACTCACAAGTTGTACAGGCTGAAATGAATGAACCCAGAAACTACTAACAACCCAAGCTTATCTAATTAAGCCAAAATCACCCAAATAAGCTGATGAGATCAGCTTATGTCTTCCATAGCTTATGTTGACCAGAGTTGACTTTAGGTTGACTTCTGTTGACTATTGGGTAAAAACAGTTTTGAAAAAACGAAAAGATTACCATAAGCTACTGATGCTTACATAAGCTTATAAACATTTTAAAACAGCTTATTAAAGCTGGTATTTTAATTATTTTTGGATTTTTTTGACTTTTTTCAATATTTTCTTTTTTTTTTTTGGATTTTTGCAATAAGGTGAAATAAGTATGAAATGAAAATGTAAATAAGCTGAAAATGAGTTTTATAAGCTTCTGAGAACCCTAATAAGCTAATATCAAACTGAAAATTTAAAGAGAATCGAATTGACAAGAATTGTAAACTAAAATTTCATTAATAACTTTGAAAAAATTACAACTGAAAATGTAAAATTACAACTAGGAAAACAATTTAGCAGAGTAACATTACATAAAAAAAACTACTCAATCATAACTGAAAATAACCCCTCTATTTATAGGAGACTTGGGAAGCTTCTAGCCTTCTGCCATGCTGGCAATCCGTGTGCCTTGTGCTTCTTTGATGAAAATATCAGCCATAGATCATCTCTTGATCATCAATCGCGCGTCCTCAGCCCTTGGATCAATACTGCCACGCACTCCTAGCCAATAAGAATCCTCCATTTCGCCACGTATTCATTCCCTTGTTGTCAGTGATGTGTCAGAAAGTACAATTATACCCTTAATTGGGTAAATTGGTAAGGTAAAGGGATTAGGGTTCTTAGTTACTGTACCATTTCTGGGTAAAAAAATGAGAAAGGGGGGCGGGGTATTTTTTATTTAACTTAGTTTGACCGGTATTTATTAACTATTGACCGGGGTTGTGACTGGGTTTGGATCCGGGTTTTGGGCTTAGGGAGAGTGGGCCGGGTATTATTAGAACCGGGTTGTGTTTAGTTTTAAGGATTTAAGGTGTAAAGTACTAGGGACCATTTGTGTAATTTCTGTATTCTCAAGGGACTGAAATTGCTTATTTTTTAGAAGATGATCTAAGGGTGATTTTTAACTTTTGGCCAAACATGTCTTGCCCGACACCGGCTTTGAGTCCATTCCACATCTCGTGCTCGTTTTTCCGGGTTTTCCTTGTCTTTTGTCCAAATTTGCAATATCCCTGCACAATCAAAAACACAAAAACACAATATATTTGGCATAATTGGTTAGTTTTTGGTCTTTTTAGGTCCGGTTTTGGTCAAGAAAAGGTATGTGAATAAGCACATACCATGCATAGATATGATTTATCCAGCAAAAAACAATCAGAACATTTTGATACAACAAAGATAATGAGAACGAACGTATTTACTTTTACTTATGCATACTCATGTTTTGTTTATCTTTTCACTTGTTCTACTATGGTTTAATACCACGGCGGCCACTTCCCTTGGCCACAAACTGGTTGTAGCAGGAGGGGCTACTAGTACGTGCATCGATAATGAGAGACAAGCTCTTCTTGGTTTCAAAGCTCGCCTTCAAGACCCCGATGACCAGCTCTCTACATGGAGACCCGAAGAAGAAGAAGATTGTTGTCAATGGATTGGAGTCACTTGCGAAAACTAAACAGGTCATGTCACAATGCTTGACCTGTCCGACTATTATACAGGTGGTGTTGGAGGTGAGATTAGCTTTTCATTGCTTAATTTAACCTACCTGAGTTATCTAGATCTGTCCTACTGTTCCCTTCATGGAACGATCCCCGGGTTCATTGGCTCCATGATTCATTTAACTTATCTTGCCCTTTCTCAAAATGAATTTATTGGAACCATTCCCGAGTCCATTGGTTCCTTGACCAAACTAACAACCATTGACCTTAGTTGGAATAATTTCAGTGGAATCATTCCAAGATCCATTGGTTCACTGACCAAAGTAACAACCATTGACCTTAGTTGTAATAATTTCAGGGGAATCATTCCAAGATCCCTTGGTTCATTGACCAAATTAACAGAGCTTGACCTTTCAGACAACTCTTTCTATGGAATCATTCATCCAGAATTTGGAAACCTCACCAATTTGCAAAGTCTTTTTCTAAGCTACCTCGATAGTTGTACAGTAGAAAATGTAGATTGGTTGTCTTCTCTATCTTCTTCAAGTTACCTTGATATGGATGGAACTTCTCTGGCCAAAGCAAATAACTGGGTAAATATAATTATTGGTCTCCAAAGCCTAGAACATTTAAGTTTAATGGGATGTGACCTCTCAAAAGTGATGCATCCATATTCTTCAGTTGTCAATTCTTCTTCACCTATTGATACCCTTTATCTTGATAACAACAATCTCACCTCATCAAGTTATCACTGGTTGTGCCCATTAGTTGGCAATAGGCTTACGGAATTTTATGTTCCTTTTAACTCGTTTGATGGGAAACTTTCAGATTTTCTGAACAACTTGTCTCGATGCACATCCCCAAATATGTTAATTCAATTGGAAGCTTCAAATAACCAATTAACAGGGTCATTGTCTGATGAGATTCAAAACTTTTCATCCCTAAATGTGTTGTACCTAGATTCCAATCAGTTAATTGGAACAATAAGTGACAAATTGTGGCAACTACCCACACTTCAACAACTAAACCTATCTTCCAATTCTCTTAGAGGTGTTATCTCTGAAAACATTGGAAAATCAAATCTTTGGTATCTGGATCTTTCATACAACTCACTCGAAGGAGCTCTTTTCAATGCTGATGTGTCAAACCTTTCTGTGAGTGTAGAGTATATTGATTTCAGCTCCAACAAGCTAGGACCTCGTTTCCCCAAATCGATACAAAAAATGAAAAATCTTATGCATCTTGACCTTTCCAACAATAGCATTTCAGAAACAATTCCCACTGAGTACTGGAACCAATGGCGCCCTTCTCAATTGAGGTATTTGGATCTCTCCTTAAACGACATAAGTGGTACATTACCAGAATCATTATCAAGTCCTTACCTTGAAAAAGTAGATTTGAGTTCCAACAGCTTTTATGGTCCAATACCTACTTTTGCGGCACGTATAAGTTTTTTAGATCTGTCCACAAACAAATTCCAAGGAGGAATCTCTTTCTTGTGCCAAATCTATGAAAATTTAGAATTTCTTGATCTCTCACATAACTCATTGACCAGGCAACTTCCGGACTGCTTGAAGAATTTGACGCATCTAAAAGTTCTTAATTTAGGTCACAACTCTCTATCAGGATATATTCCTCCCTTTGTAGGATGTTTGGGTCAACTTGAGATGTTATCTTTATACAACAACAGCTTCTATGGAGAATTGCCATTGTCTTTGAAGAATTGCACCAAGTTAAGCCTTTTGGACTTGGGGGCCAACAAATTAATTGGTAACATTCCTGTTTGGATTGGTAAAAACTTGTCAAGGTTGTATGCTCTTAGCCTAAAATCAAACAACTTTTCCGGAGCCATCCCTTCGCAAATATGTCAATTAGTAAGTCTTCAAATCTTAGACTTGTCATTTAACAATCTCCATGGAACAATCCCATCTTGTGTGCATAATCTTACTTCCATGGTTCAAGAACGATTGTACACGGAACATAATCTACATCATTATAGCAATAATGTTAATCTTACACACTTCGTGTCTTACTCTGTTGACGATAGCTATATTGACCATATGTTGATTAACTGGCAAGGAAGGATAAATAAGTTTGATAGAAATCTGAGATTGATGAAGACAATTGATTTATCAACCAACAGTCTCACAGGACAAATCCCATATGAGATTACCAATCTGCAGGGATTAGTAGTACTAAACTTGTCACGCAACGCTCTACTTGGAGAGATTCCGAAAGACATTGGTCAAATGACAGAACTTCAAACTTTGGATTTATCCAAAAACAGTTTCTTAGGAGGGTTACCATCAAGCATGTCTCAGATGAATTTTTTAAATTATCTTGACGTGTCGCATAACAACTTGTCTGGGAGGATTCCGTCTAGTACTCAACTCCAGTCCTTTGAACCATCAAGGTACATTGGAAATGCTGGACTATGTGGACCTCCCCTGACCAAGTATTGTCCCGGAGATGAAGAACTTGAAGTTACACCTGGTGAAAGTAAGAGTGATGGTGAAGCCATAGATGAACTTAAGAGATGGTTTTATATTGGAGGGGCCGTTGGTTTTCCTACTGGATTTAGTATTGTAATTGGTGCTTTACTTTTTAACCGCCGTGCGAGACATGCTTTTTTTCAGTGTCAAGATAGCTTGAAAGATTGGGTGTATGTTAAGGTGATGGTGTTCATGGCAAAATGGCGAAGGGTTGAACGTGCGTAGTTTTATATGTTTTTTTATGTGTTTTTTTTCATCTGCTCAGTATTGTAATTTCATGCTTCACTTGTATTTTGGAGTGGTTTTTAGTACCAGTTATATATAAAATTGCCACTAACACCATGGGTGTCCATTTCCCCACGCTGTGTGATATACGACTTGTCCATACGTTCATATATTGTAAATTCTATAATAATATGATGCACGGAAGGAGTTTACTAAAATGCTTTACATAGAATTGCAACATACTTGATGATGTTAATGTATCATGGCTTGCTAAAGTGAACCAACATGAACCTTTACGATAAGATATCATGCTTCAAAAGAAACTGCTGGGGGTGTAATAAGGCCAATTTAGGCAATATATTACGTTTGAAATCTAAGTGTGGTGTGAAATATGAATAATGATATCTTTTTTGTTTCTAAACTTTTGTTTTGTTTCTCAATTGCTAATACAAAAATCATTGGAAATTTTCTTAAGTCAGCACACTCTGTTAATTGAAGTTAATTTATTTTGTTAGTAATATAGGTTTTTTGAACTCATATTTACCACACTAACAACATATAAAATTCAAATGTCTTTTATATAAAGAGCGTTTGTGGGTCCCCTAATTGATCTAACACACGCAAAAAAGTTACCTGTTTGACTAGTTTCCAAATTCCTACTCGCCCATTTTCCACTCTTGCTTGCGTAATTGCCAAGTCGTTTTCTATGTATAATGAATGTTGAATATATTGTAAAACGGCCAACCTAGTTGTACGCATTTTGACAGACAAACACAGAGTTTTACGGTTCTATTACATAAGTATTACGATTAGTGAGAACTTTTGGTATTCTAAAACTTGCTCTTTGTTGCTTAGGGGGAGATGGTTTATTTGCTAAATTACTAATAGTTAAATATGACATCTTTTGATTAGTTTGGATACTTACATGAGTAATAAGCCACTAGGCACAGGGACGGAACCAGGGGGTTCCCGCGGGTACCTGGGACCTCTATGGATTTTTCTATATTGTGTTAACTTTTGAAAAAAACATCAACTTTTTCTAAATGCATCTTAAATGCACCCGTTCCATCGAAATGTGTTTCTATATTACGTTTCCAAAAAATTTGTGCACTCGGTCATATTTGGTCCTTGTTCCGTCCTTGACTAGGCATTCTATTTTGAACAAAGTCAGGTCAATGTGAACTATTTTTCTCCCGATAAAAGAAATAAGGAAAAACTAGCCAACTTGGTGCATCCATCCCCTGTATTTTGCCTAGAGCTCTTTCTTGTTGAGGTATGTGTCTGACATTGCAAAACAACTTTTCTTTTTTTTTTTTTTTTTTTTTTTTTTTTTTTTTAATACATATGTTGTATTGTTGTTTCAGAAATGTTGTGCATGCTTCACGGGTTCTCATAGGTATTTTGTTAGATTAATACAGTATTATTTAAGGATCAGGTATGTTTATAATAGGGTTAGGATTTCGTATGGGAATTTGCAATGACCTTAGGTAGTGTCCATATTGGTTGGTTAGTAAAGTTAAGTGTCTTTTTTTGTTTTCAGTATAACATTATTTCTTGACATTACACAGAATGGATTGCATGAACGGATGAGACCATGGATCTCCAAGAAAATAACCGAGTTTTTGGGTGAGGAAGAGACATTAGTAGATTATATTGTGTCAAGCACTCAAGAACACGTGACAGCAAATGAGATATTAGAGAGGCTTCAGTCTATTTTGGATGATGAAGCTGAAATGTTTGTGTTAAAGATGTGGAGAATGCTCATTTTTGAAGTCAAGAAAGTGGAGACTGGTCTTGCAGGAAGAGCCAAGGCTTAAACGCTCTCCTTGTTGCTATCATTGTGGTATTATCGTCTTCTGTTATAGCATTAGTACATTTCTTTGCAGTAACATTTTTAGACAATTTTGATAAAAAGTCAAATCTAAAGATCAATTATTTAGCTGATATATCACCAACATCGTCCTCTGAATAATTTGTTGTTGGAGTGTGTTTCCCATATAAAATCTGGCCACTCATAAAACCTAATGCTTGCATATGTCAAGTGTTAGAGTTTATGGATAATAATTAATATAAGTATGTCCGGTTTCGAACCCGAGACTTCGGGATTGCACACAATACGTAAGAGTCTCAATGGTTTGAATAATTAAATATGGATTTATGATTTATTTATTTATTTCACAAACAATACTTAACTGTCGTTATTACTTAACGGGGTTTGAGATAACGCTCGTTAAAGGACTAAATATGGAAAGAAGGAAAGAAGGATCTAGAACCCTTCTATGGGCCTAGATTCGGCCGACCCTATCATAAGGGGTTAGGTTTTCGATTTCTTGGAGTGGGGAACAAGTCATTGGGTGCCTATAAATACAATTCTATTGTGTTTGTTAATCCCTAATCTTGTTCCAAGTAAAACCCAAATTCTCTTCTTCTTTTCCTCCATTGTGGCCGATCGGAAATCATCCCCTATAACCTAGGGATTTTCGATTTTGCTTCAACACAAGTTAAGGTTTTGTTTGTGAACTTAGAACCTAGCTTTTCCCATTGAAACGCTAGTATTACGTGTGTACAAGAACGAAGAACAAGCTTCCTTTAGCTTGTTGTTTTTTTCCCTATTCGATCCATATAGTGGTCGATTCCCATTAAACCCAATTTAGTGTTTATCTTGTTCTTGGTGATCACGTGGTTTCTTGTTCTTGCTAGAAACCTAAAAGTACGCATCTCTTTTATATATAGTTAATTAATTATGTGTTTTATAGATCTATTCCGCTGCGTATGCTTTGATGTTATTTGTTATGTGTTTATAGTTTATAATTCACATATTCCAACATCAAGTGTATCTTGACCTCTCGCCTTCATTCTCCTTTGATGATGACAGTGAATGCCTCATGTCAATGGTATTGATTACCATGTCGTGATCATCGGAGAATGAAGATGTTGTCGTAATGTTAGTCACAGTGATACCATTCCGTGCTCCTATGCGGCCTTAAACTCTACAATGCAGTACAAGAGAATGTACTATAAGATAACAGATAAACATGTTGCTGCCTAGATAGAAACCACATATTGACCAGATGAGTGTAACTTACATGTGAACGTGATTAAAAAAATGGTGTACTGAAGTTAGTTTGTCAAAAATTACTTATCCATGTGAGCATCTGCTTATTTGCAAGTGAAATAAGTTGTTTCTGAGTAAGCGGTTTCAGCATGCATTTTTTAACAGCGTGTATTTCATGTAACAATGAACATATAAGCAGTAAGAAGTTTTAATAAGCAATGTCAAACACTCCCTATGGATTAAATTGCTCCTTGATCTGTAATTTTGCTCTGCATATACTTTATCCAACGTGTTGTTCTTTTCCATTCCATTCCCTCATGTGGAAATGCATGAACTCCAATATATCAAATTGTAATAAGCAATCCCAAACACCCTCCTTAGTAACTTTAAAAATCACCCTCCTTAGCAAATTTATCAAACTGCATTCTATGTTGCTCCCGAGGTTTTAAGTTGTCAATCATAAGAAAGGTAAGGGACATTTGTTACATAGGTGATGAAGATATTATTTTTGTGCATTTAAATTTCCTAGAGCATAAGTTACCGAATCATGATTGGTGTATTCGACCCATATCTAGGCGGGGCAACCCGGGCTGAATTGTGTTTACAGCCATGGCGGGTTCGGATCCCCTTTTATTATATTTGCACATCTGAGCCACAAAATTTTACATTCAGACGAGATGAGGCAATTTGTAAAGAGGTTTTGACTTTTTTTTGGTCAAACATTATCTTTGGATAAAGGCCTATGATTTTTATTTGTTGGGGGTGTTTGTTTAAGCTTATCTTTGGGTTTACGAGCTTATTTGATTTCTGCTTATATTTCATAAGGCCCGGTTGATTTTGAAACTTATGGGCTTATATACCAGCTTATTTTCCAGCTTACCAAAAGACTATACATTCCAGTTCCTTCTTCAGGTAGAATTATGATTTATCTAATTCTATAATTTCTTATGCTGCAAAAAAGAGGTGATAGTTTCAACCCATCTAACCATGAATGGGTTGATTTGGGTTACATTTAGTCTCTAATGAGTCAAATGGGTCGAGCTTAAAGTTTTGACTAAAAAAAAAAAAAAAAAAAATTGGTCAAATGTCCACACGTGACAAGCGGAGGAAAGTCATACGAAGTGTTCGTATGGTAGATTGTTGCTGCCAAAAAACCGGCTTTTAACGTCTGCAGCATACCAGATTTTAGTGACAGTTTGCAGGGAATGAGTCCCAACGTTTGATCTATTAGTGTCAAGAGCCTCATGAGCGCTAACACGTTTAGAGTAAGTATCTACTTTTATTTATTTCAATACATATACATTAATACATGATGAGGTCATCTTATTGGTGGAATAAAAATTGTTTCTTACATACATGAGTTTATACAAGTGAACCTGTCTTTAATGTGTGAGGAAATACATGTATATGGCCCACCGTCTTAAAAAGGAAAGTATGCCAAGATAACTATTTCCCAAAAACACGATTATTTTCACATCAAGTACATCAAGTACTTTCTATTGTTTAAACTTACTTAAATTGCGTATTTGTTATCACATAATCACTTTCATAACGCAATGACAAACACCTATTGATTTTGTCCTTATTTCACTCAAAATCGAGTTTTACCACTTTAAGAAGGAGAAACACATCCACACGCTATATCTTGCACGACACTATACTACAAGTGAGTATTTGAAAGGACGAAAGGTACGGGAAATTTGTTACACAGGCGATGAAGATATTATTTTTGTGCATTTAAATTTTCTACAGCATAAGTTACCAGATCATGATTGGTGTATTCGACCCGTATCTAGGGGGGCCAACCCGGGCAGAATTGTGTTTGCAGCCATGGCGGGTTCGGATCCCCTTTTATCCGGTTTCATATTTGCACATCTGAGCCACAGAATTCTACACTCACACGAAATGAGGCAATTTGTAAAGAGGTTTTGACTTTTATTTGGTCAAACATTATCTTTGGATATAAAGGCCTATGATTTTTATTTGTTGTGGGGTGTTTGTTTAAGCTTATCTTTGGGCTTGCGAGCTTATTTGATTTATGCTTATATTTCATAAGGCCCGGCTTATTTTGAATCTTATGGGCTAATATACCAGCTTATTTTCCAGCTTATGAGCTTATTATGAATTTATTATAGGCGATGAAGATAGTATTATTTTTGTGCATTTATTATTTACCAACCATAATAAGTTACCGGATCATAACATGTGAAATCGACCCGTATCTTGGCGGGCAGCCCAACCAGAATAGTGTTTGCAGCCACGACGAGCTCGGATACACTTTTATCCGGTTCCATATTTGCACATCTGAGCCAAACGATTTTGCAGTCTGACGAAATGAGGCATTTTTATAGAGGTTTTGACTTTTATATGGTCAAAAAAATTTCTTTGGATAAACGCCTATGATTTTTATTTGTTGGGGGGTGTTTGTTAAGCTTAATTTTGGGCTTACGAGCTGATGTGCTTTCAATAAATAAAAGTTTCAATATAGCCATGTCAATATTGGAATAATTTATGATCACCCATTGTCTTCATTTGACTTTGTAGATCAGGCTTGTATTTTGCAAAGATACATATTTTATTATTACTCCACGACTTTAAAATACAGTTCCGTTAGTAGTTACAGAGCTTATTGTGTATCTCAACACAAATACTGATCTTTTATCTGATATTAGATATCTTCGGATCAATTTGCAAGTTAAGAAAAGTTTGTTTGACATAAAAAGTCAAAGTAAGACAACTAACAGTGATGCAATATAAGTCAA
The DNA here is from genome assembly GCA_021014915.2 of Artemisia tridentata subsp. tridentata. Taxonomy (NCBI): domain Eukaryota; kingdom Viridiplantae; phylum Streptophyta; class Magnoliopsida; order Asterales; family Asteraceae; genus Artemisia; species Artemisia tridentata. The sequence goes on along the minus strand of CP139506.1, from coordinate 27,899,338 downwards.
AACTAACCTCCTTGACGCCTTATTCCCAGTACTCTGATTTCTCCATTTTATCTGCTAAATTAGCCACTTCCTTTAAACCACTTTGTGGGTTGACTAAAATCAAAATCCTCTTCTTGCACTTGTCTTGTGAATTCTGAAATGCAAGTAGGGCAATACCAACTCTTTTTCGGAACCCTTGGAAGTGGAGGATATAAACAGTATGTATGATAATCTGAATTACATCTATCACACAAAAGCAAGACATGGTCGTTTTCGTCTTTTCTACATACTTTGCAGATCCCCTCCTCCCATGGTGCAATGGGAAGTGTACTACAAGAAAATAAGCCTAATGCAACACTTAAAGAGCAACACTTTGAAAATATGTTGCATTCTAAATAAATATGGTTATAAAGCAACATTTAGAAGAGAAGTGTTGCATTCTAATAACTAAAGCAACACTTTTTCTAAGTGTTGCAAATGTTATTAGCCAAAGGCAACATGTTTAATAAGTAATGCAACACTTTCCTCAAAGTTTTGCAATAATTCTTATATAAAGACAATATGTTTAATTCATGCTGCATTTGTTAAAGGTTAAAATACACCAATAGTTTAAATTGCTTACGACATGTTCTTTTATTTGGGAAAAATGAACTAATACATCATATATGACCAATGTTTTGAAAACCGGATGTTTAATCGACTCGGTCGAGTCACCGGGTTACCGGTTCAACTGGTTCGACTGCCCGACCAACCCAATTTTTTATTTAAAAAAACTATTTTTTTCAACTTGTTCGACCACCGGGTCAACGCGGTTCGACCACCGGATCAACCCGGTTTTCTATTAAAAAAATGGAAAAAACAAAACCCGGTCGGGTTTCGAGAACCGGGTTGAACCGGACAACTTAAAACTCGGCGGGTCTAACTGGTTATTTATAAAACCGTACCAAAACACTTTTCTTTTTATTAATTGATACGGTTATTTATAAAACCCTACTAAAACGCTTTTCTTTAGTACAATTTATTTTGAAACCGTACCAAAATTAATTTATTTGGTATCGTTTTAAAAAAACTATACTAGTTAATTTTCACTTTCAATTTCCCGCTTACTAGTAAATCTCGTTTTCCCGCTTACAATTTTCATTTTCATTTTATAACTTTCATTTTCCCCCTTAGCCAAACATCAAGATAGATCTGAGATATAGATCTCACTTTCCATCCAACTCTCATCACTCCTCTCTCACAACCTCTCGACGCCATCACCACCCTCACCACTGCTCCCTCGCCTATCGCTAACCAAAAGGACCCTACCACCATCCGAAGCAACCACCGCCACCACTGTAAGTATCATCTCCGACACTAGTGGAAATACCACTCATCTTCCTTGGTGGGTTTTATATAGTTGTAAGCAATTTAAAATTGAATAATTTCATATACTGAAACTTCGAATGCTGTTTTTGAGTGATTGTTCCATCATTTGGGATATTTAGTTGTACTTGATGTATAATGTTATATGTTTAATGACGCTATATATGTGTATATAGTGTATGCCATCATTTGGAATATTTAGTTGTATATAGTGTTGACATATAGTGTATGCCTCTAATTAAAACACTTTGAATGGTTTCGGTTTATTCACAATACTTATATTGATATAGTTTATGTATAACTGATATGAATGTTGAATATTGTGTTGTGTATAGATGATTTTTGTGTCTGACATTATATTAGTATATGTTAAGGGGGTGTTTGTTCCGGCTTATGGCTCATTTGGTTTTGGGCTTATGTTTCACCTAAGTGGTACTAATAGAAACAGTTTATAAGCTAGCTACATAAGCCGAAACAAACACCCCCTAAGTGGTAGTAATAGAAACGTGAAAGTGTGTGTGTTGCAATTTGGGGCAATTAGTTTATATACACGGCCTAGCTAGGGCATCCCCGTACCCTTTCTGAGGCTAAAGTTGGGGCAATTGTTAACTATTTGACTAAAGTCATTTTTATATTATAGAACTTGACCGGCATAAAAGGTTTATCTGAGGCTAAAGTTGATAAAATCTGTGAAGCTGCTGAGAAGCTAGTGGTTAGTCCTCTGCTCTTTAGTCCAGACTTGGTTTATACGATCTTATAATGTGGCATGTAAGTGTTTTTGCTTGTTTACTGTTTCAGAATTATGGCTACATTACTGGAAGCGATGCTCTGCTCAAAGTAAGATCCTCATTTGCTCAACTTCTATTGGCAAAATGCTTAAATTGATTTGTGTTTACATGCTAACTGAATACCTGAATTTCACTTATAATTTACTTGACATTCTGTCATCCTTTGTTAAACAGAGAAAGGCTGTTGTCAAAATCACTACTGGAAGTCAAGCTCTTGATGAGCTGTTGGGAGGTGAAAATTTTAACTTTTGATATTATCTGCATTAACTATGTTGATTTGTGCATGACAATATAAAGTTGTAGAGAATTAACTAATTTCCATATACTTGTCAAGGTGGTATTGAAACTCTGCAAATCACGGAAGCTTTTGGCGAGTTTAGGTAAGATCAATCATATTATATACTGGAATCTGTATGGTCTGTGACTCTGTGTCTTAAAACGCCCTCATCAATGTAATTGCCTAATTTTCAGGTCTGGAAAGACACAGCTGGCTCATACTCTTTGTGTTTCAACCCAGGTACTCTCTTCTATGAGACTTCTTGTTGTCACATGAGTTAGTTTGACTTTAATGTTCCAACTGATGGGTGGGATTTGCATGTTGCTCCTTGTGGCTTTCCTTTCTACTATCAAATGTTGTTGGTTTTTTTATGAAGTACCGTCTTAAATTTCACTATACATCACTTGACAACTTTCAAATTATTGCAAGGACAATTCGCTATGATATATTGATGTTAAACCAGTTATGACATATGAGTTATGACGTGTAACTAGTATCTCTTATTCGGTTAATGCTTGACCAATTCTTCTTTATCCATGCAGCTTCCTACTAGCATGAAAGGAGGGAATGGGAAGGTTGCTTATATTGATACAGAGGGAACTTTGTATCCTTGATTATAGTTTGATCACATCTAATTCAATCCAGTTCATTTTACCTCTGTTACTTTCACTTTGTTGATGACACTTGCGAATAAAAAAAAAATGATAGCCTTTGCTTGTCATTCCTTAATATAATGTGCTTGCAGCTAGGGGTGTCAGTAGGGTCGGGTTGACCCGACCCGAACCCGATAAGGCTAATCGGGTCAAAAAATCTAGTCGGGTTATTTTGACCCGAACCCGATAACCCGATAGTGTTATCGGGTCGGGTTAGGGTTAAATAAATAATGCTATCGGGTTATCGGGTCAACCCGATAAGACCCGACAATCACTTTTCCATTTTTTAGTTAATATACTTTTGCTTCTTGGATTACTGGCTGGTATTTTTTTTTCGATTTCTGGCTTAGTCACTTTTCGAGCTTTTTGTGAATATTTGGCTTTTCATTTTACTGTGAATCAAGTCTGTAAATTTAGTTTTTACTAACTACAGTATATAATTATTATATAAGTATGATTCAGTTATTGAAGTACTATTAATAAGATCACCAGCTTGTTTGACTCACAGTAGTCTTCATCGGTTATTAGCTTTTATAATAATATAATAAGTTGTGTAAGTATATGGAAATGTTGTGCTATAAGAATATAGTATAAAGATATGAACTGCTAAAATCTAGTGATCTTTTAATGCCTACTTTTCTCACTCTCTTTTTCTAACTGAAGGTTCCCTTTTATTATTGTGAAACTACGAAAGTTTGTATATCATATAATTGATGTTTTTTACTCACTGTTACTTAATCGGGTCACCGATAACCCGAATCACCCGACCCGACATTACCCGACCCGAATCCCACCCGAACCCGATAACCCGATTTTTAATCGGGTCGGGTTGCGGGTCACTTTTTAAAAATCCAAAACCCGACTCAACCCGACCCGACAAACCCGATAACCCGACCCGATAACACCCCTACTTGCAGTCGACCTGATCGTATTGTACCCATTGCTGAAAGGTTTGGTATGGATCCTGGAGCTGTACTTGATAATGTAATGATGCTTCTTTCTCACTCTATATTGCTGGTTTGTATGGTAACTAATTGCTTCTTCTGTCACATATTCTGAAGATTATCTATGCACGGGCTTACACATACGAGCATCAATACAACCTGCTCCTTGGTTTGGCAGCAAAGATGACTGAAGAACCTTTCAGACTACTGGTGGGTCTTTCTTGAGTTAACTATTCCTAACAAGTCAAGCCTGTACTTCTTTCTGGTCTATTGGATCATACTCAGAATCTAATTTATTCATAGATTGTTGATTCTGTCATTGCTCTGTTCCGAGTTGACTTCACTGGAAGAGAACTTGCAGAGCGCCCGGTTTAGCTTTTGCTATCACTTTTGGATATTCTAAAGGCTTGTATGTTTATATTCATAAGTGACGTTATTTGTGCATATAATATTTATTGCAGCAAAAGCTGGCTCAGATGCTTATTAAGTCGTCTTCTATTTGGATATATCACGAGTGTAAACTAACAATATTTTCTATCGTTTTCATTGGACCAGGCGACGTCGTTTCAGAGTACTTGAAGCTGGAGATTTGCCAAGATGAACTCAAGATGACTAGGGTTACATGCAGTTTTGATTGCTTTTTCTTTTGTTCACTAGAAGTTTTATGTTGGTTATCTTAGATTGACAATTTTGTCAAAGTACACAACAATGTTATCTATGGTATTTTGTTATTCCTTTGGTTGAACAAATGTGAATTATCAATGTATTATTAGACCTTTTCGAAGAATGCATTGGACACAATTATAACGTATTTAGCATTGTATTGGGTGAAACAAAAGTGTTGCCAATCATTTATAAAAGTGTCACCTTATATGACGGAAAACAACTAGCAGTGTTGCATTTCATTTTAAAAAGTGTTGCACTTAAGCTTTAAAATTTTTCATTTTATTGTAAAAAGTGTTGCACTTTGGTATAGAGAGTGTTGCATTTTAATGTAACAAGTGTTGCAATTCAGTGTGAAAGTGTTGCAGTTAACTATAAAAAGTGTTGTGTTTGAGTGTAAAGCGTGTTGCACTTAAAGTATCACATTTGGTAAACATATGCAACACATTCAAAAAATGTTGCACATTCCAATTGAAAGTGTCGCTTATACCTAAGGCAACGTTGCATAACGTAGCACTTGATAAAGTGTCACATTATGTATAATGCAACATTTTAAACACATAATACAACACTTTATCAATGTTGCTTTAACTTCATTTTGTACTCCTTGCGACTGCAAACGTTGTGTTTAGTACAATCTTGGTCTCTTCAGATGATACATCGGAACGGTTGATTCTGCAGACCAGTGAAAGTACCTAAATAGCAAAAATCATACTAGTACTTATTGGCAATTCGGGTAAAGTGCCACGAACCTCTTGCTCATACAGTTCCTGGAACTTCTAAAGAAAGATTCAATCGAATTTAAGCATTTATGTTTGTTCCTATATGTCATTCTCAAATTTGCACGAACCTGCCAAAAGATCATACATGTCAGATATCCAAACAGTTGAACTTAGAACTGAGGTAAAAGGGGTTCTAGAAAATCGGAGAAGGGTATGCACTGTCTAACAAGATTGTCCGAACCAATTTAGGCCAAGTTTTCCTGTTCGGGTTTTTTGGATACGGGTGAAACATACTTATCTTGAAATAACTAAAGAAATGGAAGATAAGAGTCAATTGCAACAATGTTCACTAAACCATAAAATTAAGAAACAAGAATAGTGAAGGGATTGTTATTGAATGATTGGGTTTGTTACAGAATTGAGAGATACAAGAGAGTGATTGTTATAAAACTGAATTGATGACTGAAAAATTGATTACAAGTGAAGTATTTAAGCTAAAAGGGTCGTTTGGGTTGTAACTGCTTTTGGCGCCCAAACGACTAAACAGATATTTGACTTCTAGTCCTTTGACTTATGATTGTTGACTTATTTTGACTTTCACAATTGTGCATGTATCAACTCCATCTCCCTTAGAAATTTTCTTGTCCTCAAGAAGTATCATCAAAATCAGGGAACCTTGTTAGCAAGTCGGCATAGATTTCCCATGTAGCCTCCTCAATTGGTCTTTTGGTCCATTGTGTGAGCACATACATCACTGGCCTATTATTGAGTTTGCCTAGTCTTCTTTCCAGTATTGCCATTGGCTTGTAGGCTAGCAGACCATCTTCTCTTAGTTGAGGTAAATCTCCCATTTGTTGCCCATTTCCATGACACTTCAACTGTGAAATGTGAAATACTAGGTGGATTTGACTGTGATTAGGAAGCTTCAATCTGTAGGCAACTTCACTAATTTTCTCCTCAATCATTAATGGACCATAGTATTTTGCTAATAACTTGTGTTGTTGGCCTTGTCTAACAGTTACCTGCCTATGTGGTTGGAGCTTCAAATAGACCCATGTACCCACATCAAATTGCCTATCAGTTCTGTGCTTATTAGCCTGGTATTGCATTCTGTCTTAAGACCTTTTGAGGTGAAATTTCAACATTTGAATGCATCTTCCCTTGACTGCAATGTTCTGTCTACCACTCTCCACTTTACTTTCACCAGGCACATATGGTATGTGGATAGGGGTGTTTGGCAGTAGACCACTTCATAAGGTGTTGTGTGGATGGCAGTATGGAAGTTGGTATTGTACCAAAATTCAGCTAATGGCAACCACTTACTTTTGGCTTTTCTCCACACATACACCTTAATTAGCATCCAAGAAATATGTTTACCGCCTCAGTTTGACCATCTGTCTGAGGATGGTAAGCAGTTGACATTTTGAGCTTGACCTTCAATTGAGTGAACAATGATTTCTAGAAATTGCTAAGGAAGATCTTATCTCCATCACTTATAATAGCTTGAGGAAGACCATGTAGCCTGTATACCCCATCCAAGAATACTTGAGCCACTTGACTAGCATTAAATGGGTGAGACAATGCCATAAAATGGGCATACTTGCTTAATCTATCAACCACCACCATGATTACTGACTTACCATGAGACATTGGGAGTTTTTCAATGAAATCCATAGATACCTCAGTCCATATTCTTTCTCGTATAGGCAATGGCTGAATCAACCCAGGATAGGCACTCAGGTCAGGTTTTTGCCTCTGGCATACATCACAGTCTCTGACCCATTGCTTTACCATTTTCTTTAACCCTTTCCAATAAAAAAACTGCACCTTAACTTTTTGTAAGTTGCATGTACTCCAGAATGTCCACCCATTCATCACCATGAAAATGACCCATCAACTGTTTTCAACTGTTTTCTTAGCTTTGCATCAGCTCCCACAACAATCTTTCCTTTCCTCTTCAAAACCCCATCTTGCCAAGTTTACTTGTTCCCTTTGTAAGTCTCTTTAACCAGTGACTGGATCTACTGTTGAACATCTATGTCAGAGTGCCAACTTTCTTTAACCTTATCCCAAACATCACTTGCCACAGTTGAAACTGCCATTTGTAACAAAGTACCACCATGATCAGTTCTAGACAAAGCATCAGCCACCATGTTCTCACTTCCTTTCTTATACACAATCTCATAATCAAAACCTAACAGCTTAGGAAGCCATTTCATTTGAAAAGGAATGGTTAAGTTCTAATTCAATAGGTACTTTAGACTGAAGTGGTCTGTTTTAATCTTAAAGTGCCTATCCAACAAATATCCTTTCCACTTTTCCAAAGCTGCCACTAGTGCCAAAAACTCCTTTTCATATGTGGACAATGCTTAGTGCTTGACAGAGAATGTTTTGCTCAAATAAGCTAATGGGTGACCATTTTGACACAACACAGCTCTAATACCTGTACCAGAAGCATCTGTCTCTATCAAAAATTCATGACCAAAATCAGGTAACCCAAGCACGGGTGCTTCAATCATAGTTTGTTTAAGTTGGTTGAAGGCTACTTTTGCGACATTGGATCACTTAAAAGCATTCTTTTTTAGTAAGGTTGTCAATGGTTGACTAATGGCTGCATAGTTCTTAATGAATCTTCTGTAATAGCCAGTTAAACCCAAGAAACCTCTTAGATGTTTAATGGTTTGAGGACTTGGCCATTTTTGCATAGCTTCAACCTTAGTAAGATCTGTAGCAACCCCTTTTGCAGAGAAAATATGGCCTAAATACTCAACTTATGGAACAGCAAAACAACACTTACTTTTCTTGGTAAATAAGAAGTTGTTCTGCATTACTTGTAACACTTGTTGCAAAAGACTACAATGTTCTTCCACGGATCTTCTATATATGAGGATATCATCAGAAAACACTAGCACAAACTTCCTGAGAAACGGTTTGAACGCAGTGTTCATTAATGACTGAAATATGGATGGAGCATTTGTGAGGCCAAAAGGCATGACTAGAAACTCATAGTGACCTTCATGAGTTCTAAAAGCTGTTTTGTGAATGTCACTCTCCTTCATTCGAATTTGATGATAGCCAGACATTAGATCCAACTTAGTAAACACCACAGCTCTATTCAATTCATCAATTAACTCCTCTATCATTGGAATAGGGAACTTATCTTTGATTGTATCCTTATTTAACACTCTATAATCCACACACATTCTCCATGACCCATCCTTTTTCTTAACCATGACTACTGGATAAGAAAAGTTGCTCTGACTAGACCTCATAACACCAAAATCCAACAGCTCTTTGACCATAACTTCAATAGCATCTTTCTGATTAGGGGGTGTCTATATGGTCTGACATTGATTGGTTAGGTGTTTGGGATAAGAGGAATGTGATGATCATGTGACCTTTGAGGAGGTAATTCAGTAGGCATAGCAAACACACTATCATATTGGCTCAAAACTTTGTCCACTTCTGTATTCACTTCTTTCTGTTCTTCCATTTGACACAATGATACTGGATACACACAGAGAGCCATAGATGACAACTCTTTTTGTTTAAACTGAGCATTTCCAACAGCATGCTTCCCTTGCATCCAATGGATGGTGGCATTTGTTGTACCCCTCAATACAATCTTTCTACCATTATACATAAACTTTATGGTCAATTTTTTGAAATCACACAACATTTCACCCAAGGTAGAGAGCCATTGTACACCCAAAACCATTTCACAACCCCCAAGTGGCAATAATATCACATCACTAATAAAAGTTTGACCATGAAAGGTCCACTTAAATCCCCTGCATTCATAAATGCTCATCATAACTTGACCATTAGCCACAGAAACCTTAAGGGTGAGGTTTTAAGTAACTTACAACCCATTTTCTTAGCAGTACCCTCATCCAAAAAGTTGTGAGTACTCTCCGAGTCCACCAAAATGTGTAAAGTCCTTTTTCCAACCACACCCTTCACTTTTATGGTTTGATATGAGTTAGCACCAGACAAAGCATTCAAAGATATTTGTGGACTATTTTCAATAACTTGTAAATGAGTTTCTAATTGTTCATCCTCTTGACAGTCTTCCCACACCTCCATATGATTATCATCCAAACACTCTATATCAGGTTCACAAATCACTTCCAAAGAGTGTAACTGTCCACTACACTTGTGACCAGGAAAATACCTCTGTTCACAATAGAAACACTGATTTTTTGCCCTTTTATCTTCCAACTCTCTTTGAGTTAATTATTTTCTATAAGGCATGTTATTGTTATTAGCAGTTTTAGGTGCAGGTAAAGCCAAATTATTGTTAACAGGTTTTGGTAAGATTCCAGTGTACTTATTGCCATTACTAGAACTTGAAGGCCTATTGAATGATGATTGAGAAGTATACCTTGGTTTTAGAGCAACATTGGTGGCTTCTTGCTTCTTTGCCTGACAATACACCTCCATTAATGTTGGCAACTTAAACATCCTAATAGGCATTCCAATTTCATCCTTCAAACCCCCAATGAACAAACTAATGGCGTGCTCTTCACTCAACTCCACTTTATTCACCAAATCTTCAAACAAATCTTGATATTGTTGTACACTACCAGTTTGTTTCAAATTCTTTAAGTCATTGGGGGTTTGAAGGATGAAATTGGAATGCCTATTAGGATGTTTAAGTTGCCAACATTAATGGAGTTGTATTGTCATGTAAAGAAGCAAGAAGCCACCAATGTTGCTCTAAAACCAAGGTATACTTCTCAATCGTCATTCAATAGGCCTTCAAGTTCTGGTAATGGCAATAAGTACACTGGAATCTTACCAAATCTTCAAACAAATCCTGATATTGTTGTACACTACCAGTTTGTTTCAGATTCTTTAAGTCCATCATTGGATCTTCAAAAACTGCCCCAAATCTTTTCAAAGCCTGTTCATACACTTCCCAAGAACTGTTTTCACCAAACCTCTTAATGAACTGTTGATGCCAAACTAAGGCCTTATCATACACATGCATAGCAGCAATTTCTCCTTTCATCTCATCTTCTACCTGATCAAGATCCACCCTTTCACATCATCACCATTGAATCTTGGAAACTCCATTTTAGACAACCTTCCATACTGTGTTTCATTTCTGCCATTATTATTAAGATTACCAAGATTGCCAAAACTGGTACCCTCACCACTCCTTATTCTTTGCAATTCCACCATCATATCTGCCATGGCTTGTTGCAAATCATGAACAGTTTGTTGGAGTGACTCCATTGAAGGATCTTGATTGACTATTGTGTTTCTTGTGTTCACCATCCCTCTAGTATTGTTACTACTCATCTACAAATGGAATAACAACTACTGAACTTGCTCTTGATCACCCAAACCAAATGCTTCTGATCAGCTTGTTCGAGGCTAGATAAATTAACCACTAATGGCTAGCCTTGTGACCGTACAGATGTTTGTCACTGATCTAGTGTAATAGAGCAAGTGAAATCAGCGGTGACTGATTTCTTTACCGGAAAATCTCTGATTTGTTGCCGGAATTTGACCGGAGAAGACAACCTGAAAATCAAGAATATCAGGGTAATATTCTTGATTGAGATGCCAAGAAAGAGGCTCTGGATACCAATTGAAACATACTTATCTTGAAATCACTAAAGAAATGGAAGATAAGAGTCAATTGCAACAATGTTCACTAAACCATAGAATTAAGAAACAAGAATAGTGAAGGGATTGTTATTGAATGATTGAGTTTGTTACAGAATTAAGAGAGAGTGATTGTTATAAAACTGAATTGATGACTGAAAAATGATTACAAGTGAAGTATTTAAGCTAAAAGGGTCGTTTGGGTTGTAACTGCTTTTGGCGCCCAAACGACTAAACATATATTTGACTTCTAGACCTTTGACTTATGATTGTTGACTTATTTTGACTTTCACAATTGAGCATGTATCAACGGGATTTGCTTTGCGTTCGGTTTAAATTCCGGGTTTATAGCTTAGTTTTTCTGTTTGATTAATTTAAGCAACATAAGTATCATTAGTTAATCGCTAAAACAAAAAATGAGCGATTATGCTACTCATATAATTTAGAAATAGATCGTAGGTTAAAAAAAGTGGAAAAGTAAGCCCAATTCATATTTTCCTACTAATAAAAACAATAAACTAGTACATTAAAAAATCTTAAATAATGGGGAGAAAAACAAGTCTACTAGGCTACTATCCAATAAAAAGATTGCACTTAAAGTGTATGGTAAATATGCTACTATGATGTGACAATAGAGCGTTTTGGTTAAAATGTACAAACCGCGATCCAAACCGTACAAACCCGCAATGCACAGGGCCCCACGAAACCCCCCCCCCCCCAATGAGAGGGTCCGCATAAACTCCCCCCATTACTTTTACGATCTCATATCCCAATATCACCTTCTTCTTCGAGTACCTGCAATTTCTTCATCTTATTCTTCGTTGATAATTAAAACTTCCATTTGATGCCTGGTTGATTAAATAAAATTTTAGGATGTGCACCACCATTTTCGTGGTATGCAAGTAAGGAAAAAGACTGTATGAAACATTTATTTCAATAAATAAATTACACCACGAAGCCTTGAATAGGGTATGCACGTGCATACTCTCCTTTGGCCGTAGATCCGCCGCTGAGGTTGGGTAAAAGGTCAACCCGTGTTTTTAAAACGTGTCATAATGGGTCAAGTGGATTGGCTTAGTTAATTACTAATTACTGTATATTTTAAATATATAGGAGGCAATTTCGCCCCAGTTACTTATTAATGGGTCCATTCAGAAGATGTTTAACCTCTGATGAGGAAACAGATAAAAAAGTTGGGCAAAAAATGGTTAAAATTGATCAAACAAGTCGAAAGTTGCCAAAAGTGGATTTTGGAAGCTTGAAATCTCCTAAATAATGTAGTACAAAATACAGTAACTAATACAAAGTTTGTTCTTATTCTTAAAAACACTTATTACTTTGGATAAAAGTGTTTCGGGTGAGCACAACCTCACTGTGCCTAAGAATTACGAAATGAGTAGAAACTGTCAGATATAGTTACCATAAATGGGTGGATTTTTTTTTCTTTCTTACTAGGCATACCTCATGAATATCCTCAATAAAAGATCCATGCGAGCCACCGTAGAATCCTGCATCCAATCTGAAGTCAATTGTCCTGAAATCTAAGGCTATGCATAGTCGTGACCCGGGTCATCCCCTACCACATCAGCTTTCTCTCTCCGATGACTAGACACATTAATAACCACCATCACGTAAATATTTGGAATGATTTTCAAGATTAACATTTACTTCCCATTATCATTAAAAATTATAAACACATTTTGTTATTAACTGTTGTTTTAAGTTTGATGTCAGAACAAATTCTACATCTAACGTGATTTTTGTACCCACAAATGTTCATATCTGTTGGAGCATAAATCCGTCGGGCTGGTCTTGACGGTAGATTGAGCCGTCCCACGTCATCCCGATCTTGGATATCTGCTGCAGTACAAGAAATAAACCGGTTAGAAGGGGTCCCGGGGCCGGAGCCCCGGAGCCACCCTCCGACGGTCAAGTTAGTTTAGTAAGAGGTTTGTGTGTATTTTAGTGAGAGAGAGATCATACCATTGAGAGTGATCAATGCCTTCTATTTATAGGACTTATTTATCATTGTATGGTGGGCCCAGGTCATGATAGCGACGTATTTAGGCGGGGATATTTAGGCGGGAAATATTTAGGCGGGAAGCTCCAGCCCCTGAGGGGTCTTGTTTCAGCCCCGGAAAGGTCTTGCTCTAGCCCCAGAAGGGGACTTGCTCCAGCCCCGGAGGGGGATTTGCTCCTGCCCCGGAAGGGGACTTGCTCCAGCCCCGGAAGGGGACTTGCTCCAGCCCCGGAAGGGGATTTGCTCCAGCTCCGGAAGGGGACTTGCTCCAGCCCCGGAAGGGGATTTGCTCCTGCCCCGGAAGGGGACTTGCTCCTGCCCCGAAAGGGGACTTGCTCCTGCCCCGGAAGGGGATTTGCTCCTGCCCCGGAAGGGGACTTGCTCCAGCCAGGACTCCTTCTTTATATCCTTCCCGGACCATACGTCATCATGTCCCCCAGTCTAGTATGATATGGTTCTGACCATGTCGTGCTAGACTCTACTTTGTTAGCGGCCATCATTTTTCTTTTGGTGTTGGAATGCTTGTTTTCCCGTGTTGAACGGTAAAGACCCCGTGAGAAGAACGATATTTCTACAGTCGAGGTAACACTAGCATCGGCTGAATACCTTTGTGTTCATCTCTTAGTAGAAGATGATGAAAAAGGTTTATGAAGGTGGAGATGGTCTCCACACATTATGCGATGAGAAGGGGCAAAGGTGTAGCCACCTTATACCAGCTTGTAACGATAGTGCGGATATCACATCCGTTTTCAGATTTTTTGGAGAATGTACTTTCGTAGTTGTGCGAATATTGAATTCGTCTTTTTGCGAATGTTGAATTCATCTTTGTGCGAATATAGAATTTGTCTTGGTGCGGATATAGAATCCGTTTTGGTGCGGATATAGAATTCGTCTTTGTGCGAATATAGAATTCGTCTTGGTGCGGATATATAATCCGTTTTTGGTGCGGATATAGCATCCGGCTTTGGTGCGGATATAGCATCCGTTTTGGTGCGGATATAGAATCCGGTTTGGTGCGGATATAGAATCCGGCTTTGGTGCGGATATAGAATCCGGCTTTGTGCGGATATAGAATCCAGCTTTAGCGATGGGCTAGCAATCCACTTATACGCTTGAGTTAATTAGAAGATTATGCCTTCTCGTACTTATTTAGCAAGTATTACTTTCAAGCACGGAGCTAATTATGAGATTGCTCATCGTTTTTTTGCATAATATGTTTTTAATTGCAACAGAATAGTATTTCACGTGCTTTTTATTGAATGTCGGGTCAATATCATGCAAGATATAGTTAACAGTATTATCATACCATTATGGCCCCCAAATTTAATGGTACTATTATGCTTTATTAGTAGCATAAAACTTATATAAAAATTGTGTTATCTCATTCCAAATATTAACAAATGTGTGATATGTATTTTAGATATGAGATACGAAATATTTGTTTATATGCGATGTGCGGACCTCAAAGGTTAACTTCGCACCTTGTTAATATAAAGTTACATATAGTAATTAAAAATAATATGTTCTTAGCAAACATATTATATAAATATTCCAAATATGGGACATTGAGGTATTTGTTTACGCGTAGTGTCCGGACTCCGGAAGTCCATTAATAAAAACTCGGCCATCAATTAGTTGATAAACTATTTCATTGACTTTTTTTTTGTGCAAACTAGTGAATATATATTAATATTTGAAACAACATACAATGGAAGACAATCACTGGAATGGACAACACCCAACCAGGAGAAATACTACATTCACTAGCAGAATACAAAAACATCAATTCAGACAAGAAACTATCACTTATCCGATATCAGATATCAATACTTCATATCTCTGATGAAAATAGAGCTTCCATTCCAAAGCCATTTCTGCACTATAGAGTAAACCATGCCAGAAATATCTCAAATTCACCATATTTTGCACTACCATCTAGCTACATTTTCACATCACCCTTCCATCCAAACCATTCAACCTTCAACCACAACAGTAAGGATAGAAAGGTGTGTGGCTTCACTAGGAACCATAACCCATCCATGGGGGGGCTCTTCTAAGTAGCCTACATTTCCCTCTCAAAGGAAGGCCTCAACTACTAAGAAACACTCACCCTCCATGATGCCACCCATTTCCTCCTGTGGGAATGCAAAGAAAGGACCATGAAGTTTCATCTTTCACAACTCTCAATTCCAATCTTCTTGCACTCCCCTCCTAGGCCATTTACCCTTCACATTGGATAACCCTACTTTATGGTACATCTAGATTGATTAGGCCTCTCAATGTCCACACATATTCCAAACAGACTCCTCCCACGGCCAGTCTGATCAAAATATGGTATCCAAATGAGTACAGCCATACCAGTTAAGACTCCAAGGTACAAGGAATTATGCCAATGCAATTACCAGAAATGATTTCAGTGAAAGAATAGATCTGAATTCCATATCCTGCTTAATTCATCAGCAAGTAACTGCTTATCCCAAACACCCCTTTCACTAGATAGAAACTGTTTCCCGCTTAAGACTTTTTAACCAGAGGCATTTTCTTCTTGAATTCCATATTCCAATCTTTTTCCACACTTTGAACATTCACAGAGTTTAGAACTTTAAGCCCAAATAGTCTCAGTTTGACAGTTTCCAGCACTATTTCAGCTAAGCATTGATGATTTCTCTTTTCACTAGTAAACTGTCTTCTATTCCTTTCTTGCCAGAAAAAATACACCATAGAACCAAATACTAATCTTCTCACCACACTTTTGATTGTGTTATTATTATTAACTGTCATTGCTTCCACATTATTCATCCAACTCTGGCTCAGAGATTGAATGTAACTATTTCATTGACTTTTCTTTCAATATATGACACGTGGGAGTGTCATTTGTTTATGTTAAAATAGAGATTAATGTATGACACCTAAGGATGTCATTGTTTACTTTAGAGGATAAAGATTGCAAATTTTTGTGGAGTCAAATCTTCCACGCCTTTTTCATATCTTGCCAGTATAATATTTGCATCTCTTCCTTATTTCATAAGCTAACAACTTTTCACATCTCACCAGCTAACAATGAGACATATGTGTTCGATAATGTGTAGGATGAAGGTCCGTTAAGCTGGTGACCGGAGCTTATAAAATTGCTCATGCAGATATAGGGTCCGCGGCTCATGATGTTGGCCGGGGGTCCAGTGGACCGTGGTTCAAGCTTGGATGATTCATACGCCAAGTGTTACATAGGGACGCGGAAATGGTGTCCGGAGTTTACCACCGGTAAAGGTCGTGGTGGTTAGCTCAAAAGATTCAATGAACCATCGAACGGACAACGGAGTCGGGTCGGTCTCCGAAATACCGGTGGTCATAATGGTGTTACAAGGCAAGTTTTGGTGGTTGTCGCCACTTAATAGTAAGATGACCTATGAGTTAAGTAAACAGGTCGCGGACGAATTTTGCTTTCTAAGTATGAGCGACGGGTATGTTGAAACATTAGCAGATAGAGCAGTGGGGTTCCAACTAGCGTCTTGACCGGACGTGAAAATAATGTCCGGAGGTTAGCACCGGCATTGGCGAAGTCCGGATCGTGGTTCCGGAGTGTGCGGACGGATGCATAAGAGATGGAAGTATTTGACCTTTGGATCGATTGGTTTTAAGTATCTACATCCGCGGCTCAAAAGTTATAAGTCGTTAGTTTTATGGTAGGACTTAGGAGTGTGATGAGTATCAGGTTTTCGAAGCTCATAGGCCCGGTTAGACCAGAGATGGAGCTCGTTAGTCATTGTGGTTTGGAGACTTTTAGGTTTGATAGTTTGTTTATACCAAAATAAAACATATCGGTATATCGTGACTCAGTTCTCCGCCGATCAGAGTTCGAAATACCGGTGGTGTTGGAGATTACTATGCACACCCACATTTTTAGATTAAGAAAAGTTCTCTTAAAAATGTCCGGATTTTGGGAGTTAGCTCTTTTAATGTAAAATTACATATAGTAATTAGGGGTGATATGAGACACGAGTATCTGTTGTGGTGCTCAGATCCTAGTTAGTTTCGATCAAGTTTGACATGTCTATTAGTAGGTCGGCCGCAATTACTTATGATTCTATACTCCGGAATAGAAAATGAAGGAAAACCTGCCGTTGAATAATTTCCGGAATAGAAAATGAAGGAGGCCTGGGTGACGCAAAAGTTCTTCATCCAGAGGTGTTAAAAAGAGGGTATCCGGAACATCGTACCGGAGATATTTCATCCGGAGTTCAAGATTTGTTCCGCAGCTTATTTGGTGTTTTCCGTCCGGAGATCGATGAAATAGTCCAAGACTTGCCCATGTTTAAGTACAAAGGTTAACTAATGTTTGGAACAAAATTTTTGAAAGGTCGCCTGCCAACAATGTTATAAAAAAGTGGGGTGGGCCACGAAATGTAACTGAAGTCTCGAGATACTTAGCTGGGTTTGTGCTTTATGAGCCATTATCGGGGTTGATTTTGTGTCGCATTTTCGTGTCGACCTAGCATGGTCGATGTTGACGGATGTGTCCGGACGGCCCATCTTGACTAGCCGTCCGAACGGCGCGGAGCCATCCGGAAATACCAAAGGGCACGCGGAGCCATCCGGCTAAATATCACTGTAAGTACTATGACAGATGGCGGCGCCAGACTGCGCCACCTAGCCCGGATATTAAGGGATTGTGTCTGCGACATATTCCGGGTATTAAGGGATTGTGTCCCACTTTCTCTCCCTATAAATACTACTACTTTATCTCATTATTAACATCTGACATCCACACACAGCATCTCCCCTACATCTCTCTATATTCTCCCTCTATAATTCACATTGCATATCAGCACACATAATATACATACCGATGCATCATATATAAAATCCTCTTCTTCGGAGGTTCTGACTTGACCGTCGGAGGGTGGTCCCCGGGGCTTCGGCCTCGGGACCATCTTCTAACGGGTTCTTTCTTATTTGTTTGCAGCATATTCGAAGCTCGGGACAAGGACGAATGGCACGTGAGCCTTCCAGCCTTGCCTAGCGGAAAATTGCTTCAACAAATTGGCGCCATCCGTGGGAGTGTGTGGTCAATGTCCAAAGATGGTTGAGACCCAAAAAGGGGTTGCCATAATCCTGGCGGAAAGGCTGAACCACCTGTAATATCACGAACACAAGTAGAAAGTGATCCCTCCGAGAGGTTCGTGCCCTCCGGAGATTAGTGATCAGTGTTCATTGTTTTCTGAACATAATTAGAAAATGGCCCCTCCGAGAGGTTCGCGCCCTCCGGAGATTTTGTGGTCAATGTTCAAAGATGGTTGATACCCAGAAAGGGAAGGGGTTGCCATAATCCTGGCGGAAAGGGTGAATCATTTATCACACTTTGAACATAAGTACAAAGTGACCCCTCCGAGAGGCTGGCCCCCTCCGGAGATTTTTGTGGTCAATGTTCAAAGGGGTGCCATACAATCACGACAGAAGGGTATACGTTTGGGGTCGATGTTTTATTTATGCAGGAACAAAGGGATGATGGGAAAAATACGTCTCGCTTCGGATTCGACAATGTTTGAGTATAGTATCATTAACCGCTGGTCAACAATACTATACTGGGGGGACATGTTAATGTATATGTCTGAAAGGCGCGCACCGAGAGGCAAATACAACACTAGTCCGAATGATTCAGGCCGAAAGGCCATAAGGTATGCTTTAAAGTATTACGTCAGTATTTTACTAACAATGCAATACTGGTGTTACATGTCGGCATGATATTTTTGTTACTGAAAGGAAATTCTATGTAAATCATTAAATTATTTGTTGTTAAAAAGGATCAGTTTAATCTGCCATCTTCGTGTTAAGGATGTTGGATGATGTGGAATAGGGTGTTGCGCAATTGCTTAAATGAAAATTAAGATAAAGAAATAATAGATTAACTATAGTAACATTAATAACCAACCAACTATTAGAAGCTTGAGGTAGCTAAATTTCATAGAATAGGCATAAGTTTTTAATAAGAACCAACTATCTTTGAGTAAAAATATATTTTGCAATGCAAACTTGAGACGTGACTGGAATACTTATTACGATGAGATTTTGAGCCTTAACTCCTTTGACAGTGCGTGTTTGTAAATCTTAGTTTTAATCCCTACAGTACTGACAACAGTAGTAATGCTCTTTAGCACGGTGCGATGTATACAAGTTAAAGAAACCAATACTCTAAAATCTATAGTTGCGCTAAAACAGCTTACAAAACACGAGAAAGATATAGGTGAATATGGCTAGAAAACGAATCCCATCTTCTAGATGATTTGCAGACGAGATTGGGTGGTTAGTTTTGTTTTCGCTGCTTAGGCCCTTGCTTTCATGGTTTACTGCTGGTAAACTGGTAAATTGTTGATTTTATGTTGGCTGTTGTATATATTCTAGGGAATGAATTCTGCTTCAATAAAGTATAGTTTGCGACGCTTGTTTTAAAGTTATATGACTGTTTCGCAAGTATTATCTTGGTTTGGACTTCTAGCATTTTGACTATTGTTGGTGTATATGTCCGAACGACGCATGCCGAAAGGCATAAAGGTATTATGTAAATATTGCAGGTATATGTGTCCAAAGGACGTGTGCCGAAAGGCACCAAGGTATTATTTAAGTATTACATCATCGATCTTCAACCGATAATGCAATACTGGGGGGACATGTTGACGGATGTGTCCGGACGGCCCATCTTGACTAGCCGTCCGAACGGCGCGGAGCCATCCGGAAATACCGAAGGGCACGCGGAGCCATCCGGCTAAATATCACTGTAAGTACTACGACAGATGGCAGCGCCAGACTGCGCCACCTAGCCCGGATATTAAGGGATTGTGTCTGCTACATATTCCGGGTATTAAGGGATTGTGTCCCACTTTCTCTCCCTATAAATACTACTCCTTTATTTCATTATTAACATCTGACATCCACACACAGCATCTCCCCTACATCTCTCTATATTCTCCCTCTATAATTCACATTGCATATCAGCACACATAATATACATACCGATGCATCATATATAAAATCCTCTTCTTCGGAGGTTCTGACTTGACCGTCGGAGGGTGGTCCCCGGGGCTTCGGCCTCGGGACCACCTTCTAACGGTTCTTTCTTATTTGTTTGCAGTATATTCGAAGCTCGGGACAAGGACGAATGGCACGTGAGCCTTCCAGCCTTGCCTAGCGGAAAATTGCTTCAACATAGCATGGTCGACAAACTGGACAACGTGCATACCTTGGCCAAGCGGTGATTCGAAGATTCTTCTTCAGCGATGGAGCTCGTTAGTCATTGTGGTTTGGAGACTTTTAGGTTCGATAGTTTGTTTTTAGGAGGTTAAGGTCCAAGTATGGCGCTTCAAGGGGTTGAAATTTCAACAGTTATTACTCATCTTTGAGTTCAAAACAATTTTTTTTTGTTTGACTGGTGCGGTTGTTACGACAGGATACGGCCCCCGGAGGTCGTCCACCTGAAAAGTGAGTTTGGCTGGAGGCCCGCAATGCTTCAAGCACTATCACCCGCGGATGATGGTTTTAGTTTTGGTTGTTTCTTGTGCCAGGGGATTGGAGGTCCGATATTGGACGTGGAGTCTATTGACTCTTACATAGAGCAACAGTTGGTAGTGAAAATAGACTTTACATATCTGGTACCATAAGTTGCGACTGGAACACCACTAAAATAAGAGTTAACTGTTGGTGTTCGTTCCGGACGTTGGACAAAAAAAAGAAGTGGCCGGAGGTTGGATTCTTAGTGTATCGGGAGTAGCGAAAAGTAGCCAACGAATGAAATAAAGTAGCACGAATAATTCTGACATGACAGTGCCCCCTCAAATAGTGTAAAGCAAATACTCGTTTGACTAAATTAATGTGTTGAATAAAGTTGTTAGTTAATTCACGTGTTGTACAGTATGCCTAGCTTTATGATAAAGTTGGCAGTTAAGTGTTTGTTGACTTTATTGTATTGGGGCTAAATAAAAAAGATGTAGCCTCACTTTCAATAAACAAAGCTATAATAACTGGTAACGTGTGCATAATAACATGTACATTTTGGGCCTTAAGTACAAGGATTTAATTATATTTAAGACCTTACCCACTATAGCACACATGTATATGTAAGCATGGGTTTTCATATGCAATCATGCAAATCAGTGTCATGCTTGTTTTGAAATTAATTCATGTTCGTATATTTAGAATATCAAAGGGTTTGTCGGCCCTTTTTTGTTTTCTTTTTATACACGCATATATAAAGGTTTTATGGCAGTCATAAGATTAAAGAGACGACAGGGGTGAAAAACTTACAAAACATAATTTGAGATTTCAAATTCACCCATATCCATTGTTTTTGGCCAGAACGATTATATGAGGTACGAACGGGTAGTTGTAGACCCGTCTTCGTTCGTTCATTTTTAAGATAAGCAGTTATATGAGCCAAAGACGATTCGAGGTGTAAAAAACCATGTATCCGAATCGATCTTGGGGCAAACATCATCGTGGACTCCCACATATAGTGACGAAAATTTGCCCACATGATGCTTTTGGTGAGGTAGGACGAGCGTTTAGTAGCGGTCCCACGGATGACGCCACTTGTTGGAACATAAATCCGTCGGGCCGGTCTTGACGGTAGATTGAGCCGTCCCACGTCATCCCGATCTTGGATATCTGCTGCAGTACAAGAAATAAACCGGTTAGAAGGGGTTCCGGGGCCGGAGCCCCGGAGCCACCCTCCAACGGTCAAGTCAGTTTAGTAAGAGGTTTGTGTGTATTTTAGTGAGAGAGAGATCATACCATTGAGATTGATCAATGCCTTCTATTTATAGGACTTATTTATCATTGTCTGGTGGGCCCAGGTCATGATAGCGACGTATTTAGTGTAACAATTCACATTTCAGATTAATTTCTATTTCCGAGATTTCTACTATTTGGTTTACTATTCATTTTTACTATTCATGTTCACTATTCATTTCCAAATTTTTATTTCATATTCTAGTGAGATAAATTATTTCCATGACAAAATAAAAGTTTGACGCTCATCGGATCATTTCTGCATAAATTACGAAACCGTGTCTGAAAGTTACTTTAAGGTTTAAACGTCGTTCAGGCATCCCGATATGATCCCACAACATCACAAATAAGAGAAATATAAGTTTTTCACCTTCCGTGACATTCTTAGGAATTTTGGAATTTTACATTTTCCGAATTTACGTTTTACGCGAATTACGCGTTTTCAGCTTACGATTTCCAGCGTTATCAGCATTTTCACGATCCATTAAACTTATCACTCATTTTTATAAGATAATAATGAGTATATTGACAAGTTTAATCATTTCTATAAGTTTCGTATTTTTACGATACCTGGTTTTACATTTCGTGACTAAACAGCTTACAGTTAGCGATTAACGGAACCAAAACTCACTCCGTAACCAAGATAATACCAAGACAACTTATCTAATCATCCAAGTTAGGCCTTGGTCGACATTTTGAGTAGTCATCATGTTTAGTGGCTGGATCTTGGCCATTCATTGCTTAGATCATTACAAGTATACAACTTAACCATGGTTAGTTTTTAACCCAATATCTAGTTAATGAAATTCTCTAGCCTATAAATACTAACCTAAAACACATTGAAAACTTGCACCACACCTTTCTTATAACCTTAAAGACCTAAAACCAAAGGCGCTTCTTTTATATTTTGTAAGAAAGTTATGAGTTCTTGTGAAGAAACTAGGAGGTTATCTACGCTGCTCCGAGTTTTCAAGAAAAGCATCGTCATAATCTTCAAATAACTTCAAGTCTCCAAAAAGACTTTGTTATTATCTTCAAATCAATTCAAGTTTTCAAGAAAGGCGGCGTTATAATTTTGGCTTCGGGTTATTAAAGGATTCCAAGGGAGGAATTGTTCTAGTTCTTGTTCTTAGATCCTTAATTTCCTTTCTTAAGTGAAAGCCAAAAGTTGTAAGATATCCTAACATACTTTCATGCTCAATACCATTTTCATGCTTATCATACTTCATTTATGCTATATATGTTCCTTGTATTATGTTCATGATGTATAAAAACACTTAAAACAAGTTAACACTACATGTTAACCTATCAAGGAAATTAGTGACTTATATTGTGAACCACGTCAAAATAGTATAACCATGATATGATACACTTACCTACTGTTATAGAGGACTTCAAAAGGAAAACATAGCAATTTGAATCATCAAAAACGAGTTTACGAGTCAAAAGTTATGGCCAAAAGAATTTAGTGAACTAAAAACCCGAATCTGCCTAATAGCATTCTGATCAAAATCCGTATTTTTTTGAGGCCCTTCTGGTCAATTTCATCAAAAAGTTAAAACACGAAAGTTGTCCAGAATGACGTTTTACTTCAATAACAAAGAAGCTCGAGACCTGAAAACGCATAACGAATGAGATATTTTTGTAAATTCTTAACAGCCCCTTATATTACTTAAATGATAATGTAATAGGTCACAACCAAGTAGAACCATGATGTCTAATGGCCTTAGGCTGAGACCACAGCCATGGCTAAGGCCAAGGCTAAGTCTCAAGACCATGGTATCCATGACCAAAGCCACGGCAAGGCCACAACTAAGACCTTAAGGCTTTCTAAGCCGAAAACATTAACTAGAGTTTTAGTTACAACATAACCAACCAATTTGGATCTACTCCATCAGTAGACTATACAACTTTGCAAGTAATTTTCTATCGAATACTACAACACTAGGGAGCTTTATGTGAGGGGTTTCATCTGGGTAAACGGATTGACGAGTTGCTGGATTTACGAGTTAAAGTGTCCTAGCTCCTCGAACGTTTACTACATGACCTCTGAATCATGATGGCCCGAACGGTAGTACAAGATATACAAACTATACATGTTTCATAAACCATCTTTATACAACAACCTACATGACACACACTAAGTACTACATCATGAACAATATGCAATACATATATAGACCCGTCTTTGTCTTCTTAGACATTATTCCACCCTAAGTCGCAACGTTCTATTGTAGGTTGCACTTAAAGGTTTCTCGGCTCATCCATCAAATTCATTAAGGCTTTAAGATACCAACCAACTCACGGTGAGTTCGTAGCCCTACTTTCTATTGTTTAACTATTTAACAAACCCGTAGGGGGAATACATGCTACTATTTTTCTACTCGAACACAATGCTTTCTACTGTATGCTACCCGACTATGTTTTATTGTCACTAAGTAACGATTGCCATGTTCAAAGTCCCTATATCATGAACCAGTTAATCACTTGCGAGTGAGCGCGAATATTGTGAATAGATCTATTGGGATTGACGAATCCCGTTTGTGTTGAACAACCACGAGTTCAAACAAACGCACTATATTTGAGAACTAAAGGTATAATGGCAAAATTATCTTGGAAGGGCTTCTACAATACCAATTTTGTTGGTTCGATGTTAATGTTTTGGTTGCATGAGCTTAGTGAAATAATAACTGTTTTGTTTTCTATCTATGAATGTGAGATTAATTACCTCACGTTACGATTATTGTGTTCAAACGATTTAACTAAACCTACGAATTCCACTCAACCTTTGTGTTGACAGTTTCAAGCATGTATTTCAGGTGCATAATGATTAAGGATGAACGAAGGGGCACGAACTCAATCAAGAAGGCTATAACTTACTTTATCATTCAAAAAGACATCAAAAGACTTTATATTGATGCATTTTGTAAACATGGAACCTACTGGGACCTATCTTGTAAACTTTGATATATTATAATAATTTGAATGATAAATCCTTTTTAAAACGACTCAATTAGAGATCGTTTCCTATTATTATGACTGTTGTGCCATCAAGTAACACCCAGTTTGAGTTCCGCTACATCATTGAATTGGGGGTGTTACAGATTGGTATCAGAGCCATAGTTGTAGAGAAATGGGTCTAAATGAGACCTAAACTATAACCACTTTTACAAGCAAAAACATTTTATAGCCTTCCGCTCTCCGTGCCTTCCATCCTCCAGACGATTATGTACCTTTCAAGCATTTTATATTACGCAAACATATTGATACATACACACTTGTCATATTTGCACTTCTGAACAGTACGTATAACTTTAGCTCCATTATTGACAATATCCATGTCTTGATTTAACTGCCTCATCATCCGCTTTGCCACCATCACATTGATTACTATAATGGTAACATTGCTCAGCCACCACACAAACATGTTAGCATATTGATATATGTACCCTTAATTGAGCACTTCCCGTAAGCATTAAATTTAGTCTAACATCATAATCCTTATTGTAGACATCATGTGCGCACCCATTTCTCCCAGTTATATTCTTGCTCCACCTAATCACTTCCCCGTTCTACCACCCTCACCCGAGCCCGGATTTGACTTCATAAATGCCGTTGTTTCTGATAATGAAGAAGAACCTTACGAAGAAGAAGAAGAGGAATATTTTGAAGATTTAACCGATTAAGAAGAGGAGGAATCACTACCGGCTAATGTTGTACCACCTTCCCCCGAGTATTTTGTATCTGATTGGGTTGAGCCATGCCCTGAAGAGGATGATGGATATGATATTGTATATGATATAACACCATTATCACCACCTCTCAACTCATAAACCTCTCCTGATTCTGACTAAAAATCACATTAGACCCATATAGTAGTAGTTCCTTTGTAACCACTAAACTGGGTAGATTCAGTAGTAAACTCTGTAAAATCCATGTAATAGCTAGCAGTTGTAAAACGTTGCAAATTCTAAACTGAAAGTATCAGTTAGAAATTTTGAAAGAAACTTGTAATAGGTTTCGATTTTGTAAATCAATCAACGTTGTAGGAATAAAACTCTTGCTTTGTATTATCATGTGTTATAATCTAAACCTCCAACATAATTATTCTACCATTTCCATCAAAAATCACGCTTATTCTACCAACTCTATACTTATTACATACCCTTTTTCTAATAGGATCATGGCACCAAAGAAGAGTACACCACCAACAATGACTCAAACCGCCATCAACAAACTAGTTAGAGATAGTGTGAAAGCCGCACTCGAAACTGAACGCACAGCCGTAGCTGCAAGAACTGAGGCAGCCGCTGAAGCTGCTAGAGCCACTGAAGCTGCTAGAGCCACTGAAGCTGCTAGAGCTGCGGAAGCTGCCCTGAATGACACATCTAACCTTAACACTGGAGGACCAAACCCAACTGGTACTCCAATAATAAATGTGGATACAGTACCTAGAGGCTGCACATTCAAGGACTATTTGAACTGCAGAGCCACAAATTTCAAGGGTACTGAAGGAGCCATAGGATTGACCCGCTGGTTTGAAAAATGCGAGTCAGTATTTTCAGTTAGCAAATGTATCGAGGGGGATAAAGTTCGATATGCCACCAGTACACTGCTGGATGAGGCATTATCATGGTGGAACTCGGTATCTCAACCAATAGGCATTGAAACTGCTTATAAGATTTCTTGGGATAATTTGAAGAGCATGATGATCAAAGAATACTGCCCCCGCAGTGAAATTCAGAAGTTAGAAGTAGAATTCTGGAATCTTGTTGTTAAAGGAAATGACATCCTAGCTTACAACCGACGATTCCAAGAATTAAGGATACTATGTCCAACAATGGTTCCGACAACTGAGAAACTACTGGAACGATATATCTGGGGACTTCCACCAAGCACACAAGGGAACGTGACCTCATCCGCTCCCAAGACACTTGATGAAGCTATGCGATTGGCTCGCAATCTCACGGATCAAGTGGTGCGAACGGAAACTACCCAAACGCAAAACCTCAACAACACCACTACCACCAACAACTCCAACTCCCATAACAACAATAACAATAAGAACAACAACAATAAGCGACAATGGGATAGTAACCATGGAGATAAAAATAACAGTAACAACAACAACCCAACTCAAAACAACAATCATCATAACCAGCAAAACAAGAGGCAAGAAGCCGCAAGGGCTTATGCTGCTACACCAGCTGGAGGCACGGGATATAATGGAAATGCCCCACTATGCAATAAGTGTAAATTCCATCACTCTGGTTTTTGCCCAGCTAAGTGCCACAACTGTCAAAACAATGGACACCTTGCCAGGGATTGTAGAGACAAGGCTGTAGCTACGGGTAGTAACACACAACCAATAACTATTTGTTTTGGGTGTGGAGAAAAAGGACACTTCAGGAACAATTGTCCTCAAAATCATGGTCAACAAGGCGGAGATGCTCGCGGTAGAGCCTATGTCATGGGCAACGGAGAACCTCAACAAGACCCGAACGTGGTCAATGGTACGTTCTTACTCAATAACATTCCTGTTAAAGTCTTATTTAATTCTAGTGCTGTTATGAGCCTTTTATCTACTAGAATTGCGCCTTTGCTTAGCATCACACCAATCACTCTAAACACAAATTACAGTATTGAACTAACTTAACCATGTCCAACATACCTTTATGTGGAAATAAGAATGAATTACAATGGACTTCATTACCAAGCTTCCAAAGACATCAAGCTGTTATGACTCCATCTGGGCCATAGTTGATTGTCTCACAAAGTGCACATCTTTTTACCAACAATCCTTCTACTCCTAACACAAATTGATCTCCGGGACGAAGCTCTCTTAAGGGGTGAAGACTGTAACAATTCACATTTCAGATTAATTTCTATTTTCGAGATTTCTACTATTTGGTTTACTATTCATGTTCACTATTCATTTCCAAATTTTTATTTCATATTCTAGTGAGATAAATTATTTCCATGACAAAATAAAAGTTTGACGCTCATCGGATCATTTCTGCATAAATTACGAAACCGTGTCTGAAAGTTACTTTAAGGTTTAAACGTCATTCAGGCATCCCTATATGATCCCACAACATCACAAATAAGTGAAATATAAGTTTTTCACCTTCCGTGACATTCTTAGGAATTTTGGAATTTTACATTTTCCGAATTTACGTTTTACGCGAATTACGCGTTTTCAGCTTACGATTTCCAGCGTTATCAGCATTTTCACGATCCATTAAACTTATCACTCATTTTTATAAGATAATAATGAGTATATTGACAAGTTTAATCATTTCTATAAGTTTTGTATTTTTACGATACCCGGTTTTACATTTCGTGACTAAACAGCTTACAGTTAGCGATTAACGGAACCAAAACTCACTCCGTAACCAAGATAATACCAAGACAACTTATCTAATCATCCAAGTTAGGCCTTGGTCGACATTTTGAGTAGTCATCATGTTTAGTGGCTTGATCTTGGCCATTCATTGCTTAGATCATTACAAGTATACAACTTAACCATGGTTAGTTTTTAACCCAATATCTAGTTAATGAAATTCTCTAGCCTATAAATACTAACCTAAAACACATTGAAAACTTGCACCACACCTTTCTTATAACCTTAAAGACCTAAAACCAAAGGCGCTTCTCTTATATTTTGTAAGAAAGTTATGAGTTCTTGTGAAGAAACTAGGAGTTGATCTACGCTGCTCCGAGTTTTCAAGAAAAGCATCGTCATAATCTTCAAATAACTTCAAGTCTCCAAAAAGACTTTGTTATTATCTTCAAATCAATTCAAGTTTTCAAGAAAGGCGACGTTATAATTTTGGCTTCGGGTTATTAAAGGATTCCAAGGGAGGAATTGTTCTAGTTCTTGTTCTTAGATCATTAATTTTCTTTCTTAAGTGAAAGCCAAAAGTTGTAAGATATCCTAACATACTTTCATGCTCAATACCATTTTCATGCTTATCATACTTCATTTATGCTATATATGTTCCTTGTATTATGTTCATGATGTATAAAAACACTTAAAACAAGTTAAGAACACTACATGTTAACCTATCAAGGAAATTAGTGACTTATATTGTGAACCACGACCAAAATATTATAACCATGATATGATACACTTACCTATTGTTATAGAGGACTTCAAAAGGAAAACATAGCAATTTGAATCATCAAAAACGAGTTTACGAGTCAAAAGTTATGGCCAAAAGAATTTAGTGAACTAAAAACCCGAATCTGCCTAATAGCATTCTGATCAAAATCCGTATTTTTTTGAGGCCCTTCTGGTCCATTTCATCAAAAAGTTAAAACACGAAAGTTGTCCAGAATGACGTTTTACTTCAATAGTAAAGAAGCTCGAGACCTGAAAACGCATAACGAATGAGATATTTTTGTAAATTCTTAACAGCCCCTTATATTACTTAAATGATAATGTAATAGGTCACAACCAAGTAGAACCATGATGTCTAATGGCCTTAGGCTGAGACCACAGCCATGGCTAAGGCCAAGGCTAAGTCTCAAGACCATGGTTTCCATGACCAAAGCCACGGCAAGGCCACAGCTAAGACCTTAAGGCTTTCTAAGCCGAAAACATTAACTAGAGTTTTAGTTACAACATAACCAACCAATTTGGATCTACTCCATCAATAGACTATACAACTTTGCAAGTAATTTTCTATCGAATACTACAACACTAGGGAGCTTTATGTGAGGGGTTTCATCTGGGTAAACGAATCGACGAGTTGCTGGATTTACGAGTTAAAGTGTCCTAGCTCCTCGAACGTTTACTACATGACCTCTGAATCATGATGGCCCGAACGGTAGTACAAGATATACAAACTATACATGTTTCATAAACCATCTTTATACAACAACCTACATGACACACACTAAGTACTACATCATGAACAATATGCAATACATATATAGACCCGTCTTTGTCTTCTTAGACATTATTCCACCCTAAGTCGCAACGTTCTATTGTAGGTTGCACTTAAAGGTTTCCCGGCTCATCCATCAAATTCATTAAGGCTTTAAGATACCAACCAACTCACGGTGAGTTCGTAGCCCTACTTTCTATTGTTTAACTATTTAACAAACCCGTAGGGGGGAATACATGCTACTATTTTTCTACTCGAACACAATGCTTTCTACTGTATGCTACCCGACTATGTTTTATTGTCACTAAGTAACGATTGCCATGTTCAAAGTCCCTATATCATGAACCAGTTAATCACTTGCGAGTGAGCGCGAATATTGTGAATAGATCTATTGGGATTGACGAATCCCGTTTGTGTTGAACAACCACGAGTTCAAACAAACGCACTATATTTGAGAACTAAAGGTATAATGGAAAAATTATCTTGGAAGGGCTTCTACAATACCAATTTTGTTGGTTCGATGTTAATGTTTTGGTTGCATGAGCTTAGTGAAATAATAACTGTTTTGTTTTCTATCTATGAATGTGAGATTAATTACCTCACATTACGATTATTGTGTTCAAACGATTTAACTAAACCTACGAATTCCACTCAACCTTTGTGTTGACAGTTTCAAGCATGTATTTCAGGTGCATAATGATTAAGGAAGAACGGAGGGGCACGAACTCAATCAAGAAGGCTATAACTTACTTTATCATTCAAAAAGACATCAAAAGACTTTATATTGATGCATTTTGTAAACATGGAACCTACTGGGACCTATCTTGTAAACTCTGATATATTATAATAATTTGAATGATAAATCCTTTTTAAAACGACTCAATTAGAGATCGTTTCCTATTATTATGACTGTTGTGCCATCAAGTAACACCCAGTTTGAGTTCCGCTGCATCATTGACATTGGGGGTATTACAATATTTAGGCGGGAATTCCAGAGCGGGAATATATTGGGACAGGCGAACTCCAGCCCCAGAGGGGTTGCTTCAGCCCCGGAGGAGGTTTGCTCTAGCCCCGAAGGGGACTTGCTCCAGCCCCGGAGGGGGATTTGCTCCTGCCCCGGAAGGGGACTTGCTCCAGCCCCGGAAGGGGATTTGCTCCTGCCCCGGAAGGGGACTTGCTCCAGCCCCGGAAGGGGATTTGCTCCTGCCCTAGGACTTCCTCCTGCCCGAAGGGGATTTGCTCCTACCGAAGGAGATTTCCTCCTGCCCCGGAAGGGGACTTGCTCCAGCCTGGACTCCTTCTTTATATCCTTCCCGGACCATACGTCATCAATATCAAAACCAAATTCGTTTTCATAAATCACAGTGATTGAAAATATATTTTTGGTAACTTACACCATTGTTCCCCATGTTTAGGGTGGGTTGCGGATACAGTCCTCAGATCTATGGTTATGCGGCCATAGTCCCCAACGTCACGTTTTCACTCCTCACAGTCCAAACCATAATGCTCGTTAGCTGCATGTGTTTTTATTTATTTATTTATTTTTATTTATTTTTTTTTTTACTTTTCGCCATTTCATGTCCAAACACCCCATTAAAAACACACGCACACACACAAAAACACACCCACTTTCACACATTAACCCAAACACATCTTCTTCAACCTCTTCACCACGACCACCACTATTCTTTTACAAATCCAACCCAAACCCCAATTTTTGTGTCCTGCATATAATCGTACAAGACGACTTTACAGTAGTAAAAAGCACAATATAAAAATTTATGTTCGTGTATATTATTAGCAAGTTTAGAGTATTAAATCTCAACTAGGCATTACAACGGTTGATTCACCATCATTATAGTGTCATATTAAACTGGTCTTTTTTCACTTACGTGATTTGCATCATTTGTTCATACGTCGAGTCGGATCTTACTATCTTGACAACTAAACATATTTGAGCAACAATAGCACAATACTGAACTAATTCACCCTAACAGAGGGCATGGTATAGAGGACCAACAACACGTTGCTGATTTTTTTCTTCGCCATCAGCGGCGCCATAGTGCTTCGTGTGGTGCACGCCATTCATCCCTCGTTGGCTCACCAACACATGCCATTGGCAAGGACGGAACCAGGGGGTCCCGCGGGTTTCTGGAAATCCATGGAATTTTTCGATATAATGTTAATTTTTAAAAAAATATTAATTTTTTCTAAATGCATCATAAATGAACCAGGGGGTCCCGCGGGTTTCTGGTAAAAGCATCTTCAATGCTTAAACCTATAATAGCTTTTTTACTATTCTAACAAGTCATTTAAGAGAGTTTTTTAGCATTGAAATGAAAGCTTTTCGAAAAGCTTTTAAGAAAGTCTTGTTAAAATACAAGTTTTTTCTCAAAGTCATATACATTAAGTGTGATATGCATTAAATGCAAAAAGTCATTAAAGACTTTTTGCATTGTGGATGCTCTAAGTGAGTGGGGTATTTTTGTGAAACCTACATGCACCAATAACACTAATTGTTTTGTTGTTACCGACGGGGTTTTAATTATTGGTGTGTTATTGGAGAAGTAATGAGATGACGCTGAAGTAGCACACCAACAAGTGTTATTGGGACTTACTAAACTTGGCATTCTAAGAATTTAATCTTGTAATCTATTAGTCAATACAATGCTGACTTTCCATTGGTCAAACGTTGGCTTCTTCCTAGATGGCTGACTTTCCGTTGGTCAAACGGTGGCTTCTTCCCAGATTGTTGAATGGCATCAAAATATATTGATTGAGACATATCTTTTAATTATTCTTGTTTAATTGCTGCTAGAGAGAAAGCAAAAGAAGTGAATCCCTACTTTTTTTTCAAAATTAACCCTCTAGCAAGATTATCTTAGCTTTAAAAGTTCATACAATTTACAAAACTGCCACAAAAAATTTGGTCCCTAGATGAAGTCAAAGTCAATGTATCCAAGGGCTATTATGCTCTCCTACGTTTTTTACTTTTAGATGTTATTTTACTTGAATTCTTCTCCGGTAGTGGCTGGTTTCAATAGGTGGTCAGTTTTTAAGTGTGAGGATGATGGTGGTGGATATAAACTTAAATATAAATATAAGAGAGCTAGTCTTAAGGAGGCAGCTGCCATTATTTGACGAAGACCAAAGACATATTCCATTTTTCTAAGTCTATATATAATACGTTGATGTATCACATAAAATAACATCAATACAAATTATATACAACATTACATTATGAGAGAAAATATTTGCTTTTACTTTATGCAAACTCATGTTTTGTTTATTTTGTCACTTCTTTTACTATGGTTTAATACCGCGACAACCACTTCCCTTGGCCACAAACTGGTTGTAGCAGCAGGAGGGGCTACTAATACGTGCATCGATAATGAGAGACAAGCTCTTCTTGGTTTCAAAGCTCGCCTTCTAGACCCTGATGGCCTGCTCTCTACATGGAGACCTGAAGAAGAAGATGATTGTTGTAAATGGAGTGGAGTCACGTGCAACAACCAAACAGGTCATGTCACAATGCTTGACATGTGCGACTATAATTATACAGGTGGCGTTGGAGGTGAGATTAGCCCTTCATTGCTTAACTTAACCTACTTCAATCATCTAGATATGTCCCATTGTTCTTTCCATGGAACACTCCCCCAGTTCATTGGCTCCATGACTCATTTAACTTCTCTTAACCTTGGATGGAATGAGTTTGTTGGAACCATTCCTAAGTCCATTGGTTATTTGAAAAAATTAACTGTGCTTCACCTAGCTGGCAATAATTTCAGTGGAACCATTCCTGAGTCGATTGGTTCCTTGACCAGTTTAACTTATCTTAATCTTGGATGGAATCAGTTTGTTGGAACCATTCCCATGTCCATTGGTTATTTAACAAATTTAACAGTGCTTTACCTAGATAACAATAGCTTTAGTGGAACCATTCCGAGATCCATTGGTTCATTGACCAAATTAGAGAGTCTTAACCTAGATGATAACTCTCTCCATGGAACCATTCCTCCAGAATTTGGAAACCTCACCAATTTGAGATCACTTTCCTTAAGAAATCTCAGAAGTTGTACAGTCGATAACATAGATTGGTTGTCTTCTCTATCTTCTTTAAGTTACCTTTATATGGATGGAACTTCTCTGGCCAAAGCAAATAATTGGGTAAATTTAATTATAGGTCTCCAAAACCTAAAAAAATTAGATTTAAGCAAATGTGACCTCTCAACAGTCATGCCTCCATATTCTTCCTTTGTCAACTCTTCTTCATCTATTATTGATTACCTTTATCTCAAAAACAACAATCTCAACTCATCAAGTTATCACTGGTTGTGCCCATTAGTTGGTAATAGGCTTGAGGATTTTTCTGTTTCTGGGAACTCGCTTGATGGGAAACTTTCAGATTTTCTGAACAACTTGTCTCGATGCACATCCCCAAATATGTTAATTACATTGGACGCTTCAAATAACCAATTAACAGGGTCATTGTCTGATGAGATTCAAAACTTTTCATCCCTAAGTATGTTGAACCTATCTTCCAATCAGTTAAATGGAACAATAAGTGAGAAATTGTGGCAACTACCCATACTTGAAATTCTGAGCCTATCTTCCAATTCTCTTAGAGGTGTTATCTCTGAAAACATTGGAAAAACAAATCTTATTTGGGTAGATCTTTCATACAACAAGCTAGGACCTCGTTTCCCCAAATCGATACAAAAAATGAAAAAGCTTATGCATCTTGATCTTTCCAACAATAGCATTTCAGACAAAATTCCGACAGAGTTCTGGAACCAATGGCGCCCTTCTCAATTATATTATTTGGATCTATCTGTCAACAACATTAGTGGGAAATTACCAGAATCATTATCAAGTCCTAACCTTAAAAAAGTAGATTTGAGTTCCAACAGCTTTTATGGTCAAATACCTACTTTTCCGCCACATATAAGTTTTTTAGATCTGTCCAGAAACAAATTCCAGGGAGGAATCTCTTTCTTGTGCCATATCTATGAAAACTTTGAATCTCTTGATCTCTCACGTAACTCATTGACTGGGCAACTTCCTGACTGCTTGAAGAATTTGACGTATCTAAAAGTTCTTAATTTGGGCCACAACACTCTATCAGGATATATTCCTCCCTATGTAGGATGTTTGGGTCAACTCGAGATGTTAAGTTTATACAACAACAGCTTCTCTGGAGAATTGCCATTGTCTTTGAAGAATTGCACCAAGTTAAGCCTTTTGGACTTGGGGGCCAACAAATTATATGGTAATATTCCTGTTTGGATTGGTACAAACTTGTCAAGATTGTATGCCCTTAGCCTAAAATCAAACAACTTTTCCGGAACCATCCCTTCACAAATATGTCAATTAGTAAGTCTTCAAATCATAGACTTGTCATTTAACAATCTCCATGGAACAATCCCATCGTGTGTGCATAATCTTACTTCCATGGTACAAAAAGGATTGTCTACGGAACAGAATCTACATCATTATCGTACTAGGTTTAATGGTATACTCGGGTCTTTCCCTGTTGACCTTAGCTATATTGACCATCTGTTGATTCAATGGCACGGAAAGGTAAATGAGTTTAGTAGAAATCTGGGGTTGTTGAAGACAATTGATTTATCAACCAACAATCTCACAGGACAAATCCCATACGAGATTACCAATCTGAAGGGATTAGTAGTACTAAACTTGTCACACAATGCTCTACTTGGAGAGATTCCGAAAGACATTGGTCAAATGACAGAACTTCAAACTTTGGATTTATCCAAAAACAGTTTCTCAGGAGGTTTGCCATCAAGCATGTCTCAGATGAATTTTTTGAATTATCTTGACGTGTCGCATAACAACTTGTCTGGGAGGATTCCGTCTAGTACTCAACTCCAGTCCTTTGAACCATCAAGGTTCATTGGAAATGCTGGACTATGTGGACCTCCCCTGACCAAGTATTGTCCCGGAGAAAAAGAACTTGAAGTAACACCTGTAGTTGGTGAAAGTAAGAATGATGGCGAAGACATAGATGAATTTAAGAGATGGTTTTATATTGGAGGGGCGTCTGGTTTTGTTACTGCATTTTGGATAGTATTTGGCACTTTACTTCTTAACCGCCGTGCGAGACATGCTTTTTATCAGTGTCAAGATAGCTTGAAAGATTGGGTGTATGTTAAGGTGATCGTGTTCATGGCAAAATGGCGAAGGGTTGCACGTGCGTAGTTGTATATGTTTTTTCTGTGTTTTTTTCATCTGCTTAGTATTGTAATTTCATGCTTCACTTGTATTTGGCAATGGTTTTTAGTCCCAGTTATTAATAAAGTTGCCACTAACACCATGGGTGGCCATTTCCCCACGCTGTGTGATATACGGCATCTCCATACGTTCATATAATTATAAATTGTATAATAATATGATGCACGGAACGTGTTTACTAAAATGCTTTACATAGGATTGCAACATACTTGATGATGATAAGGTATCATGGCTTGCTAAAGTGAACAAACATTAACCTTAGCTTTACGATAAGAGATTTAAGTGTTGGGGGTGTAATAAAGGCCAATGTTGGCAATATATTGCGTTTGAAATCTAAGTGTGGTGTGAAGACTATAGCATTGTTTTAGTCTTGATTACGAGGCACATGAAATAAGCTCTCAATCACCTAAGAAATCTGAATAATGATATCTTTTTTGTTTCTAAACTATAGTTTTGTTTCTCAATCACTAAAATATAAGTCATTGGATATTTTCTTAAGTCAGCACACATCGTTTCTACAATGGATTATTAGTCCCTGTTCAGAGTTTCAGACCCTTCCACAAGATACCGAACGCATATAAAAAAGCTGTAACAGACATAAAATGTATTGTATATTTCTTTTTTGATCCATTGCTATAACAAGGACCACATGTTGCTTCCACTAATAAGCATGTACTCAGTTTCGTGTTCTGTTACACACACTCGATAGTAGTGACTCGATCTAATTTTGCTTACAGTTTTATAATTTTTTTTTTTTTTTTTTAAATGATTAACAAGCTCAACTAACATAAAGCAATTGAAGGCAAACGGGCAACAAGCTGCGCCGCCAGCCCTTTTTGGATTGCAAAGCTAATCCGCTGAAAAACTACATTCATAGATCTAGGAGACATCACATTAGAATGCATGACCCGCTGAACTCTGTTGAGGAAGGCTACAGCATCAGGTGCTAGAAAACCAAAAGTGTCAAACGCGAAAGGTATAAACTCGTGCTGATTGTCAATGCACGCTTTCTCATGCTTGCTCACTTTGCATGATTAGTGATGAACAAGAAATAAGTATGTTGGTAACTGCTGGTTTCACTTTCTGGTGCAAGCAGCTAATGTCCAGATGTTATAAACTAGCCTTGAATTAGTTACCTAAGATTAAATGACGCGAGAAATTTATATGATACAAGCTTATTTTTATTGTTATTGCTTTTGCAAGTGTTGCTGGTTTCTCATGGTTTTAGTATTTATAAATGAAATCTTTATGAGATTTATAAACTTTTATGTGTTGTTTAATTTTGTTGTACTAAAGTATGATTGCAGATAATATACACACTTGCAAAAAATGCCCAAGGGAGAAACTAACCACCCTCACGTAATTGACGGAAACTATTGTAGTTTCAATCACGTAAAAGTTAAGATTCTACATTTATCCTGATCCAAAGATATTAATTAGAACCACGAAACTTTGAATTAGAAAATGGATGTAATTGGGAGGGCAGGTGGGTACATTATGAAGGGTAGATAAAAACATTTAAAGCAACAATTTCATTAAAAACAAACAAGGCAGAATTGCATATATATCCCTCCCAAAGTGAATAATTGCATATATATCCTTTGTACAAGTTTTTTATGCACATAGTACAATGGTTTTTATGCATGCTTTGGATATATATGCAATTATGCATTTTCGGAAGGATATATATGCAAAAACCCCATTAAAAACAAACTATTCTTGAACTTTAATTAAATGTTTCTTATTATGACTAACTAGTCGGTAACTATCACTCACCACGTACGCACATAGGTGTGTCGAAATAAGCATAAGTAAATAAATTGTTAATTATCGCTACTTTGTATGTTATGTGACACTCAATTGCCTAGCTATTAACATATTAGTGTGTTGAAATAAGCAAAAGTGAATAAATTGTTAATTATAGCTACTTAGGTGGTGTTTGAAATCGACTTAATATGAAAAAAACTAAATTTATTAAGTCATATAAAAACTGTTTGTTTATGATTTAATAGAGAAAGATTATTGAAAATATTAAGTAATAAAACTGAGGGTGTCTGCATTAAGTTATCTCTTAATTAAACATGACTTAATAAAAAAGTTTAACAAACAAGCCTTGAGGGTGTCAGCATTAAGTCACATCTTAATTAAACATGACTTAATAGAAAACTTTAACAAACAAGCCCTTAGTACGTTATGTGACACTCGATTGCCTAGCTATTAACATATTAGCGCATAAGAATCCCGTTTTGTATAAACGAAAAAATAACTACAAAGAATTCTCATAGATATTGAATGACCCGTAAGTTTTCGTCATGGAAAACATAAAGCATTTCAAAGAATCAGAGCACTTATACATAAGTAGTTACATAAAATCAACAATTATTAATAATTTAGGTCTTTTTTTCTTCTCGATTTTTCACTAAACCAATTTATATCGATCTCGAAGTAGCTATAAATTAATTAGGTTTTTTTTTTTAGACATCTTATCAAACCAATTATTATCGATCTCAGAGAACCAAGCTGTGCCATACGAATAAGATTTACGTTCTTCAGAAGATTTAAAAAATTGAGTTTGTTGCAAATGTTGATAAACTTCTCGACACTCCTTGCGTGGTAGACCAAACACTTCAACCGTGTGGTTTCACTTATGTCTTTATTAGAGCAAGGGAATGAAACATCCATGTTTCAACATTCAATATTGTATGGCCAGCCTTCACAGCATTTCACACAACGATGTGCCTATTAGTTCATCATGCCCAAAGTATAATATCGTCGTGTTTCTCACAACAATCCCCTGTCAAACAATCAACCATATCTAGTTAGATACTATAAAACAACCATACTCTTCTGCATACAAGTTTTCG
Source organism: Artemisia tridentata subsp. tridentata (assembly GCA_021014915.2). Lineage (NCBI taxonomy): Eukaryota > Viridiplantae > Streptophyta > Magnoliopsida > Asterales > Asteraceae > Artemisia > Artemisia tridentata. Next base: position 27,860,525 of record CP139506.1, on the reverse strand, counting down.
ATGTTACAGCCTATTTAATTTACAATAAAACATGCTAAAGTCCTCCACAAATATGTTTTCAATGTTACAGATTATTCAGTTTACAATTGTTTATACCCACAAAAAGAGCAAGGTTGAATCAAGTGGTTAACACCCTTGCCACTGGAGACAGAGGTCAAGGGTTCGATCCTCACCCCTTGCAAGGCCGGGGGTCCTTTTCTACCTTTGGTAGAACCGGAAGCAGCCTCTCTACCTTAGGTAGGGGTAAGGCTGTCTACATCTCAACCTCCCCATACACCGTGGAAGACGGTATTAGGAGTTACTTTACTTTACTTTACTTTTTTAATTGTTTATACCCACTCCATTTTATCTTTCTTTTTTCAAGAATAAATAACTTATACCCACTTGAGTTATCAGTTATCACGTAAGTAAATTCATTTTACACTAAATAACTTGTATCTTGTTTCTTATTCTTATGATGTACATCTTTTGGAGATTAATATAAATATTTTCACCTTTGCACCAAAAAATAATAATAATAATTTAAGAAAATTTGAAGAATGTAAAGAACCTTTGTAACTTCAAAGGTAAGTAGACTTTTAGGCTAAAAAACCCATCTTGGTTTTTTCACCTCGATTACAATGTGTCATCTTACATTTTATGATTTAAACAAGGAAATCGCAGGCAAAAAACGTAAAACCCGAACCACCAAAACAATTATATAAGACTTCTATCACAAACAAGAAATACATACCAAACATAAACAATGAGTGATGGTATAGACAAATAGGCACCAATATATAGCATGAGAAAGCAATAGTAGATGTCCCAACACCGGCTATAGACTCGGATATGCATTAGAGCTCATTGTATCAAAGAAACCCTAGTTCATATGCTTATGTATTATGGAGCAAGCATATGAGCTAGCGTGTCTATGATAAACGTGATCGAATCACATCCACATGCAAACCCAACAATAAAACTAACCTATGCAAATTATATTAACTCCGGTCACAAGCTATTTCAACTATATATATTTTGCAGAAAATGAACAAATATTAACAATAACATATAGTGAAAGAAGTTTGAAACATAGAATTAAAAAAATGGATAACTAAGGGTGGGTGGGTAACATTATGGAAGGTAGGTAAAAACATTTATTAACTTAGGGTAAGGTGTAAAATTACTATATTAACCTTAGATGTGAAAACCAATTTCATATGACCGTTCAAAGTTTTCCTATTCGCGTCAAAACAAATACTCACCTATTACAGCTTAATCCGTGTGCTCTGTAATGATTGGTTGAATATTTATTGTCTATAAGTTTTACTATTCGCGTCAAAACAAATCCAGCGGTTGATACTCACCTATTACAGCTTAATCCGTGTGCTCTGTAATGATTGGTTGAATATTTATTGTCTATAAGTTTTACCGTTACTAAAGCTAACAATGCTTATAATCATTACATTATTTTCTAAATAGTATAGAATAAATTGAGTTGTTTGTGACCTTTTAATGTATTTCTTTATTTTCTACTCTCTTAACTATTATGTACAACAATTAATAATAACTTTAAAATTGTGCAAGTGTCGCTACAAGCATGACTTATAAGTACACATTAACTTTACGCATTTAAATATTAAACTTTACGGCTTACGGGTAAATGAAATTTCCCCACCGTCGGTGTTAATCCCTCGCTCTTGTATACTTTTAACAAAAATGTTACTCGTTCCTGGTATAATTCTAAAATTTTTAAGGAACAATTTTTTTAATTATAAGCATGTGAATCACATTGTAAATATATTAAACTTGTTTGATGTTTTGATTGTTAAACTAATAGTTAAAAACTTTGGGATAATTCCATATATACCCAATTTAAACATACTATTGTCATATTTACCCATTTGAAAATTATAATGATATATATGCCCAATTTAAACATCGTATATGTCATATTTACCCAAATCACTGTAAAATCAATTAAAAGGTAAATTTACATCCTCAAATTCCTATTACACCCTTAATAATATTATAAAATCATTGAATTTCCTATTCTATTTGCTTTACATTCCAATCAAAATATTTGCAGAACCAATATAATGGCTATGTTTGGCGCGGAGCATTTTGGAGCTTTTTGGGGCAATGAGCGGTGAGAATGAGCTTTTTTATTTTTGATGTTCGTTTGGTAAGGGAGCAATGAGTTGTAGCAATTTTTTAGGAAAACTTTTTTCCCAATGCTTCCTTTTGAAGCTGTGGATATTTGCAAGAGCTGTGGATATTTACAGCTATGTTACCAAACGTTTTTATTTAAAAAACAGCTACTGCTCACGGCTACTGCCCACAGCTACTTCTCACAGCTACTGCTCACGTTTTTATGCTACTGTTACTTTTACCAAACACAGCCAATGTGTTTGATCATGTCCTAGATTAAAATATGAAGTGTGCTCTCGAAACGTCCAATAACTCTTGGGTTTTTCCGTTTTTATCCAAAATTTAATAATCACACTTTTATAGCTTCCTTTTTGTCATCACATATTAAATAGCAATTAAATTTGCTAATTAATACTTCTACTAAATGTTATTATTATTTCTTTTTCTTTTTAGTTTATATTGTGTCAAAATATAAGTTAAGTCTCGAGTTATTTTCTGTTTCGAGCCAAAATCCCGAGTTTTAACGCTCTCGAGTCAACAAGTCAACAATAATAATCCATATGTCCAAAATACTAAGTTCAAGTCATCTATTGGCTTGTCGAGGCCACGCCGAGACTACAAAGTCTCGGTGGCAACACGACTTCGCTCAAACAACCACAAGTAAAAATCCAAGTCCATATATCAATCAATAATTCGGCCACTAATCCTATGGCTCAACCTCAATATCCAAAACTAATCCGAATCCAAATCCACTCTCGACACAATAACAACAACAATAATAAACTTACCACGCCACAAGATAAGCTCGATAAGCCACAAAATAAGCTCGACCGTGAGCTTATGCTCACGGTGTCCAAACCCTCGACACAAACTCGACTCAAGATGATGATACCAAAACATTTCAACCTGTTTTTATTATTAAAACCCGTTTTAAACCCACACCAATTCATACGTGGGTTGAATCAGTGTTTTTTATTAATCTTTATCACCGATCTATGTTTTACCTTTCACTTACCAAACGAAAAACTAGATAACAAGGCGGCGGTGGCGCGTGGTATTCAAGAATGGCTCACGATGTTGGGATATAAGGTGAGTGTGGTGATAGTTGGTGTGAAAATAGTGGCGGCGTTGTGGTGACCGTGGAAGAAGGGTGGCGGCTGGATAAGGGGAGGAGAGAGGTGGGTGGATGGCTGCGTTGGTGGTCGCCGGATGTTGGCCGGAACAGTGGCGGCTGGAACAAGGGAGGGGGTTTTTATGAACCCTAAAATGCTATAAGTGTGTTTATATATAGGTTAGGCTAAGGGTTATGTAAGCCCTAGGGGCTGTTTAGGTAACCCTAGAAATCTTTAGGGTTGGCGGTGGAACTTTAATCCATGGACCTATATTGTAATTTCTGCTATCTTTCACGAAATGAGACTCGGGGCTCATTTAGGCTAGTAAACTGCGGATTCAAGACACGAGAATTTCACCATTGCGCTCAGAATAATTTTTCCAATAAAAACGACTATTTATACGCCTTGTTTCTCACAAATAATAAAATAATCAAATCGAATCGTTGGTTGTGTCAGTACGCGTTGTGTACGAATTCCACGTTTCGCCAGATACTTCACGTTTTATGGTCAAATGAGCTTGGAAGGGTTCGTAAATGAAAAACAGGGATAACCTCGTATAAAAATACGTCAGGAAAATTACGGGTTGTCACAAAGTCCCCCGCAGCAAAATTACTGTTTTTTGGGTGCCTGGGGGGTCTAAAATGTGGAGGCGTCTGATCGTAGTGATTCATGATTGAAAATTTGAAATGGAAGGGGAGGTTGAATGATGGGATCGGCAGCTAGGGTTTAGAAAAAGAAATAATTTCGGTTGTCTGATATTCGGACCCGAATTCCACGAGCAGACTAGGCCCAGTTTTATGTAATGTGTTTAGCCCAATGATTGGCTTGTCTATCAAGTTATACTTTGGATTGGAGCTGTTATTTGTTTCATTTGTGTCATTCGTATTATTTGTACCATTTGGAGTATTTACATTCGTACTTGTGGCATCATTTGGAGTTATTGCTGTTGAAAAACTACAATGTACAAGAGTCAGAATCAATATGGGAACAAATGCTATCGCTGCCGCCTAGTTATTATTCTGGCCACCAAAAAATGAGGGATTACATTCCACGCAAGAGTTTCCATGGTCATATTCATATATGGATGTTAGAAGAATATTCAAGTGCTCCCGTACTTGTGCAAAGTGTTAGATCTCGCCATGGTAACACTTATCATATCTGGTTATCCACAATTTCAGAATGTAATTATAAATATAATGAACATGTATTTGTTGAGAGCCTTGTATCTCCCCGTGGTATGGGCAATGACAATGGTAATTGTAATGAGGGGAGAGTGACGATGGCAATGGGGGGAGACTCGAGCGAAAAAAAAAGGAACAGAACATCTATGGGTGAAAAAAGCAAACGCCTAAAACGATCTACAAGAGGTAGCTAGCACTAACTGATCGAGGTAATCGAGAGCTTTGCCAAATATACCGAGCAGTTGTGATGTTATTTTGTTATTTACTCTTTACTTGTAACATAATATTTGACAATCACTCATAACATTCCATTTAGTCTATCAGTTAATCAAGGGAGATCCTTGGGTTCCTCGAGCGTGCATAGTTTGAAGCTTCTGTTAGGGATCTTTTGGGGAAGAAATTCAGTTTAGTAACTTGTATTTGATGGTCTCTTACATGGCTGTAACATTTTATGTCTTAACAGCTTTTAAAGGTGCTTATTTTATTTAAATACTAATTAAAAATGGAATCGTTCAAATGGTTTGAAAGTCGCTGAGGCCTGTTATACGGATGTTCTTAACCTTCTAAATCAGTTAACTCAACCTTCTAAATCAGTTAACTCATAAAATTTGGATACTATTCTCATAATTTAGTTTCTGCAGCCATCTACTACATTAGTTATCTGTAAAATCAATTTACGAAAAATGGAGCAGCTCATGTCTAAATACAGTTTTGACAAACATTAGAAAAAGAAACATCGCCCAACAGCTATTCACGACCTAGATAAATTAATAACATACGCACAGCCTAAAACGTACTTAGTGTGTTCATAAAAAGAGTAGCTTGCGATAGTAATTCAGGGACAAGACAGTATATACAGATAAGAAAAACTGCACTAAAAAGATTCAGACATTTATCGTGCATATTATAAGAACCAAAGCACAGATACAGTACAGCAAAACATCATACTTGAAAATTACAAAGACTCGCGCCAAATACATTACATAAAAACCAATCAAGATATCAAACGACTCATGCATTAACAGAAATACGCAATAATATTTACATACCATTTTGTCAGGTTATTCGTCACATCAACGACAATTACACACCACTAACGTTTCATCACAGTTTTACCAGACACTAGACATAATAAAACCAAGCTTCCAACACCACCTAATGTTTCATATCCCATAATTCACCCGACGAAGTTGTCTTACTACCTTCCACAAAACTCGCAAAATTAGCACAAATTTGCTTATCGATATTGCCACTAGTTCCAAGAGAAAGGTCGTTCTTTTCTTCAACTCTATGCACATTTTCTTGATCTAAAGATAAATTAGGATTAAGGGTACCATCAAAAGTGATTAAATCTTTCAATTCATCAACTATTTCATGGGTTTTGCTCGTCTCGTGGTTACTTAAATCATCATAATCTAAAAAAGACACGGGGTTCGTAGATGTAGGCTGTGGTAATACATCACAATCTAATAAAGACACGGGTTTTATAGAAGTGGGTCGAGGTCTAATAATGTTAAGGCCGAAAATTAGAGTGAGTTGGTTGAAAGATAATGTAAGAAACTTCTTGAAAAGATGGTAGAGATTATTATGGCTAGCAAGTGCGCTTTTCGTGACGCAGTAGAAGGTCACTAGTTTCACCAGATTCATTAGGTAATGCTTCCATGTCATGTTGAGTTGCTGATGGCCTGAAGCGTCCTGTCTACAGAATTTGGTTAGATAAATATACAGGTCATACCTATAGCTACAAGTGGCAAATGGCCGGGTCGGACTGGTTTGGTAATACTTTCTCTAAAAAGTTACTTTTTCAATAAACAATTAGTGTGTCATTTATGATTATAAATTTCAAGAGTAATTAGTTGTTTCCTGAAGCAAGTTGAACTTCTTTGAAAAATCTTTTCACATTTGTTTCTTTTCTTTTTAAAGGTGGCTTTGGTATTTCTGACAATTGTATACAACCATACACAAAGCCTTGGTACGAGAGTGGGCTTTTTCCTTTTTTGGCTTTTAAGCGTTTTTCCTCTGCCAATTTTTCATCTTCTTCTGATATGAATAGAGCGTCAGGCGGCAAAAATTTATGTTCCACCTGATCTGTATTTTCAAAACCAATTCCTGATTTTCCCTTATGGACTTTCTCAGCTTTAGGAATCATCATTTTAAGAGTTTGAGCACTTTGGTCTGTTTTTCGAAGTTTTTCTTCAAGATTGTTTGAACGTTTTAAAACCTCTTGATTTTCATTTTCAAGTTTTGTATTAACAATCTTAAGATTTGAAGTGTTTTCCTGAAGCATTGAGTATCTCATTTTTAGTTCAACATTCTCTTTTAAAAGCTCTTGGACCTTTCTGTTAGCAGGGCCCAAATTTCTCTCCACATATTTCTGACCTTGAAATTTAAGGTTTGAGATTTCAGTGTCTTTGCTTTTTGTTAATTTTTCAAGCTCTTTGGACAATGAGATGTTTGTTTGCTTAGTTTTGAGATTGTCCTCTTTGCACTTTTCAAGTTCATGTTTGAAATTATGGATTAAAGAAGCAAATATGGCATGATCTTGATCAGGAGAAGATCCATCCTAGGCAGGCTTCCCTCCATTAGGATCCATATATGGGGTTGTGGGAGTGATATTACTATCAAACCTTTGCTCCACATATGTGTCACTAATGGACTCAGGATGCGCAGGATGTGTCTTGTCATGAACAAACATATTCTCGAACAAATCAACATTATCATGATCGTTTGAATGTTGTACCGTAGCCCCTATTGCAATGTCGGATGAAAGTCTGATGTGGTCAGCTTCAGTATCCCAAACAGCTTCATTCCTGTGTGTACCCTCAGCATCCGAATCGTATCTTGGACTGCTGCTTTTGACCTGCTGTTCTGACGATGTTTCACTTCCCGTGAACACCGAGCTATCATCAGATGATGTACCCTCATCGACCTTTTCTTCATCCTTGTTTGTCTCTTTCTCATTCACCTCTGCTTCCTTTAATAGCTGTGCTCTTTCAATTTGCTCTCTCTCCCGTTTCTTCTTCTCCATTTCAGTTCTTTCCCGTTCTATCACTCGCTTCTCTTCCCTCACTTCAATCAGATGGAGTGATCTTTGATTAAGCTGCAATTTCAGCAAGTCTATTCTTCAAAGCAGCTGATCTCTAAATGTTTCAGCTTTCAGGTCTCTTGTGACGCAGTCACTCCATGTTTCGATATTTGAATCATAACCCAGATGTTTTTCGACTATTCTGAAATCTAAGTCGAAAAACCATCTAAAATGTGTCTTGAATGCGTCATATGCTTCAGTGCAGTCAAATCCACGTTCAATTGCGTGCTCTACTCGAAATATGTAATGCAATAGTTTCTCTCTGAATGTGTGATAATCCATTTCAGGTTCGAGGAATCTAGCAAACATTCGATCAAAAGCATATGATTGCACTATTGACATTTTTGCTTTTGTGAGTCTCTCACATAGACTTTTGATTGCTTTAAAGTGTATGAGACATCGTTCATTCGAGCGAATAAAGTCTTACATAACCTGAGACATTTGTCCCTCTTGAGAACTTGATTCCATTTTTCTTGTGATGTGTGACAAAGTTGATTCAGGATCTTTGCAACGAAATAGGAGTTGAGGTTGTTGAAGGTTAAGCTTGGTTGTTGTGATTGTCTTGTTTTGTTGTTGGTGATGGTTGAAGTTGTCACGGTGGAATTTTGTTCTGGAAACTTAAAAACTCAATAACTTCCTTCTGGAGCGTTTTCAGGCCTCGAAACTTGGGTTGAATGAATAAATTATTCAACGTGTCCTTCTCCTCGGTCTCACGGTCGTTTTGACAGGTAATTCGCTGAAAACGGAGTTACGGTTCAAAAGTTATGGCCGTTTGAAGTTTCACAGAAGTACGAGGGCCAAAACTGCCAAATCTGAAAGTTCTAAAAGGCTGGTGAAAAGTACAGGGACTAAAAATGACAATTCTGAAAATTACGTTTTGTCCGATATCGCATTTGAAGAGTTGTCCGATATCGCAGTTGATAAAATATCTCGGACAAAGCTTGAATTGCGATATCTGATGCCAAATGCGATAATTGAACTGCGATATACTGAAGTGCGATAGACTGAATCGCGATAAGCAACTGCGATACGCCAATTGCGATAAGATCTGAAGATGGCCAATTGCGATAAAACCTTTTTCAGTGCCAATTGCGATAAAAACCCAAATGCGATAAAAACGCTGAATTTTTACGAATTGCGATAAAACGCGCTGTTTGAGCCAATGTCGATATTTTTCACTTTTCAACCACTTTCTTGTCCTTTTCCCTTACTTGCCCACTTGACCTTATCTGTTGGAGATATTTCCCTGACAACTTACCAACTTGTACTCACTTTTCACTAACTTTGACTTATCTCTTATCCACAAACACAAAATCTTATACAAGATTATGAATATTTTCGATCTATAAGCCAAGAACAACAAAAACTTTTAATCTTCAAAGCCAAGATTTGTGAGAAAAACAAATAATCTTCACAGTACCAAATCTTTAGAGCATAAAAAACATAACTTAGCTCGATTTTTGTAGATCGAATAGAATAAAAACATAAGTTGTTACTTTTCTAATGAAAGAAAGATAACAAAGAATGTTTTAATCCTTAGGATTAAACAAAAATAACACCTTTGTTCTATGATCTTGCTGCGTTTCACAGAAAACTACTATGGATCGATTCACAAAACTTCAAAAACGCATGAACAAGAATCGAACAAAAAGAGGACCTCCTACCTCGAAGCTAGGCTCGTTGATACCACTTGTTGTAATCGATAATCACTCTTTATCACACTTAGATATGCTCGTTAATCACAAGAGATGAGATGGGACAAGTGTATATATGGATCGATGTATATTTACAGAGAATGAGAAGGTTAAGCTTTTCTTTATTAAGCACACACATACACACAGTTGAACCACTTTCTCAAATGAGAAGTTTGTGCTTTAAATACTTCTAGCACTTTGCCTTGTGGGCTTTTGATGGGCTTGATGACTTATGACCAAAGAGTTGGTCTTTTACAATGCTTTACAAGCCCATTAACCTTGACTAGAAATACATAACTTACAAAGTTCTAACATAGATGAATGACCATCACTTTAACTATAAAATTAAAGCTAACAAAACTTTTCACAAAAGTTTTAAACCCTAGTGTTCATGGTAGCAAGCTTTTGGGCGCATTTAAAGCAACTAACGTGTGGCGTTTTCTATACAACGCTTGTTTGGTACCATGCAACTCACCATTTGCACTTCTTTTAAACGCTCCAAATTAAACCGCTACTTCTAGTAGCATTTACAACCAACTGGCATTTACACACTTAACAAGGTGTTTGTTTAAGCTTATTTATGGGCTTGTGAGCTTATCTTTTTTCGGCTTATGCTTCATAAGCCCCATTTTTTTAGCTTATTTTGGGACTTATAAGTTTGTTATGACAACAAACTTATATAAGCCCACAAGTCCTAAAATAAGCCGAAATAATTGAGCAAATGAAATATAAGCCGAAATCAGATAAGCTCATAAATATTTATGGGCATATTAGCTTATGTATTTTCGGCTTATATTTCGTAAGCCCATTTTTTGGCTTATTTTGGGACTTATGGGCTTATATAAGTTTGTCGTCATAACAAACTTATATAAGTCCCAAAATAAGCTTAAAAAATGGGCTTATATCAGATAAACTCATAAATAAGCTTAAAGCCTATTTATGGGCTCATTAGCTTATATGTTTTCAGCTTATGTTTCATAAGCCCCGATTTTCGGTTTATTTTGAAACTTGTGTGCTCATATAAGTTTGTTATGACAACAACAAACTTATATAAGTCCAAAAGAAATCTTGTTTTATCCGTTTATCAGTGTTTGGTATCATCGTTCGTGTGACAGTGCAAGGACGCTGACTCAAGTGAACACACGCCAAAAAGGAAACAAACAAAATATTTTCCGCGGAGGAGATGACAAGAACTCAAGAAGAGATGACAGGAATAATTCAAAATAATCACACATGGCAAACACACCAATTACCTAAAAGGGTTGGTAGTCGTCGGTTATGATCCATTAGGTTTCATAAAACATATGTGTTTTATTTAACAAAAACTTGTTATGATTTATTTGTACGTAGAACGTTCCAAGTCAAGTGACTTAATTAGTTTTCATTCCAAGATATATATATCAAGTTTGGTGTTGCAAAAATCCCCAAATTATACCGACTAACAAACCACAACCAAACAAATATTCCACAAGTTCAATAAATCCCAATATGGTATCCTACAATAACGTGCTCTCGAAACGTCCAATAACTCTCGGGTTTTTCCGTTTTTATCCAGAATTTAATAATCACACTTTATAGCTTCCTTTTTGTCATCACATATTAAATAGCAATTAAATTTGCTAATTAATACTTCCACTAAATGTTTTTATTATTTCTTTCTCTTTTTAGTTTATATTGTGTCAAAATATAAGTTAAGTCTCGAGTTATTTTCTGTTTCGAGCCAAAATCCCGAGTTTTAACGCTCTCGAGTCAACAAGTCAACAATAATAATCCATATGTCCAAAATACTAAGTTCAAGTCATCTATTGGCTTGTCGAGGCCACGCCGAGACTACAAAGTCTCGGTGGCAACACGACTTCGCTCAAACAACCACAAGTAAAAATCCAGTCCATATATCAATCAATAATTCGGCCACTAATCCTATGGCTCAACCTCAATATCCAAAACTAATCCGAATCCAAATCCACTCTCGACACAATAACAACAACAATAATAAACTTACCACGCCGAGACCCTTGAGGTCTCGGCTTCGAACCACGAAGTCGCAATCGAACCAAACGGACCCAAGTAGCTTACCTCGCCGAGACCACGGGGTCTCGGCTTTGAACCATGTCGCGTACAAAGACACCAGGTGGATAAAAACACTAACCCAATTCCTAACCAACTCAAGAATCACCAAAACCCACTTGCGGATTTGGTTCTAGCCGCGACTCAAAACTAACAATATTAAAACCCAATAACAATCTGTACCAGAATAAGCTTGTGAGCTTATTAATAAGCTCAAAACCAACCAACACAAATCGAACTAAAACCAATCCGAGACCACACTGCTTATGGTACTCGGTCCAAACTCGTTACGACAACAACAAAATAATAACCAACAATCAAATAAGCTCTCATGAGCCACAAAATAAGCTCGATGAGCCACAAGATAAGCTCGATAAGCCACAAAATAAGCTCGACCGTGATCTTATGCTCACGGTGTCCAAACCCACACCAATTCATACAAGGCGGCGGTGGCGCATGGTATTCACGAATGGCTCACGATGTTGGGATATAAGGTGAGTGTGGTGATAGTTGGTGTGAAAATAATGGCGGCGTTGTGGTGGCCGTGGAAGAAGGGGCGGCCATGTGGAGAAGGGTGGCGGCTGGATAAGGGGAGGAGGGAACAGTGGCTGCTGGAACAAGGGAGGGGGTTTTTTGGAACCCTAAAATGCTATAAGTGTGTTTATATATAGGTTAGGCTAAGGGTTATGTAAGCCCTAGGAGGGGTTGTTTGGGTAACCCTAGAAATATTTAGGGTTGGTGGTGGAACTTTAATCCATGGACCATATTGTAATTTCTGCTATCTTTCATGAAATGAGACTCGGGGCTCATTTAGGCTAGTAAACCGCGGATTCAAGACACGATAATTTCACCATTGCGCTCAGAATAATTTTTCCAATAAAAACGACTATTCATACGCCTCGTTTCTCACAAATAATAAAATAATCAAATCGAATCGTTGGTTGTGCCAGTACGCGTTGTGTACGAATTCCACGTTTCGCTAGATACTTCACGTTTTATGGTCAAATGAGCTTGGAAGGGTTCGTAAATGAAAAACAGGGATAACCTCGTATAAAAATACGTCAGGAAAATTACGGGTTGTCACAAAGTCCCCCGCAGCAAAATTACTGTTTTTTTGGTGCCTGGGGGGTCTAAAATGTGGAGGCGTCTGATCGTAGTGATTCATGATTGAAAATTTGAAATGGAAGGGGAGGTTGAATGATGGGATCGGCAGCTAGGGTTTAGAAAAAGAAATAATTTCGATTGTCTGATATTCGGACCCGAATTCCACGAGCAGACTAGGCCCAGTTTTATGTAATGTGTTTAGCCCAATGATTGGCTTGTCTATCAAGTTATACTTTGGATTGGAGCTGTTATTTGTTTCATTTGTGTCATTCGTATTATTTGTACCATTTGGAGTATTAACATTCGTACTTGTGGCATCATTTGGAGTTATGGCTGTTGAAAAACTACAATGTACAAGAGTCAGAGTCAATATGGGAACAAATGCTATCGCTGCCGCCTAGTTATTATTCTGGCCACCAAAAAATGAGGGATTACATTCCACGCAAGAGTTTCCATGGTCATATTCATATATGGATGTTAGAAGAATATTCAAGTGCTCCCGTACTTGTGCAAAGTGTTAGATCTCACCATGGTAACACTTATCATATCTGGTTATCCACAATTTCAGAATGTAATTATAAATATAATGAACATGTATTTGTTGAGAGCCTTGTATCTCCCCGTGGTATGGGTAATGACAATGGTAATTGTAATGAGGGGAGAGTGACGATGGCAATGGGGGGAGACTCGAGCGAAAAAAAAGGAACAGAACATCTATGGGTGAAAAAAGCAGACGCCAAAAACGATCTACAAGAGGTAGCTAGCACTAACTGATCGAGGTAATCGAGAGCTTTGCCAAATATACCGAGCAGTTGTGATGTTATTTCATTATTTACTCTTTACTTGTAACATAATATTTGGCAATCACTCATAACATTCCATTTAGTCTATCAAGGGAGATCCTTGGGTTCCTCGAGCGTGCATAGTTTGCAGCTTCTGTTAGGGATCTTTTGGGGAAGAAATTCAGTTAGTAACTTGTATTTGATGGTCTCTTACATGGCTGTAACATTTTATGTCTTAACAGCTTTTAAATGTGCTTATTTTATTTAAATACTAATTAAAAATGGAATCGTTCAAATGGTTTGAAAGTCGCTGAGGCCTGTTATATGGATGTTATTAACCTTCTAAATCAGTTAACTCATAAAATTCTGATACTATTCTCATAATTTAGTTTCTGCACCCATCTATCTGTAAAATCAATTTACGAAAAATGGAGCAGCTCATGTCTAAATACAGTTTTGACAAACATTAGAAAAAGAAACATCGCCCAACAGCTATTCACGACCTAGATAAATTAACAACATACGCACAGCCTAAAACGTACTTAGTGTGTTCATAAAAAGAGTAGCTTGCAATAGTAATTCAGGGACAAGACAGTCTATACAGATAAGAAAAACTGCACTAAAAAGATTCAGACATCTATCGTGCATATTATAAGAACCAAAGCACAGATGCAGTACAGCAAAACATCATACTTGAAAATTACAATAGACTCGCGCCAAATACATTACTTAGAAATCAATCAAGATATCAAACGACTCATGCATTAACAGAAATACGCAATAATATTTACATACCATTTTGTCAGGTTATTCGTCACATCAACGACAATTACACACCACTAACGTTTCATCACAGTTTTACCAGACACTAGACATAATAAAACCAAGCTTCCAACACCACCTAATGTTTCATATCCCATAATTCACCCGACGAAGTTGTCTTACTACCTTCCACAAAACTGGTAAAATTAGCACAAATCTGCTTATCGATATTGCCACTAGTTCCAAGAGAAAGGTCATTCTTTTCTTCAACTCTATGCACATTTTCTTGATCTAAAGATAAATTAGGATTGAGGGTGCAATCAAAAGTGATCAACTCCTTCAATTCATCAACTATTTTAGGGGTTTCGCTCATCTCGTGGTTACTTAAATCATCATAATCTAAAAAAGACACAGGGTTCGTAGATGTAGGCGGTGGTAATACATCACAATCTAATAAAGACACGGGTTTTATAGGAGTGGGTCGAGGTCTAATAATGTTAAGGCCGAAAATTAGAGTGAGTTGGTTGAAAGATAAAGTAAGAAACTTCTTGAAAAGATGGTAGATATTATTATGGCTAGCAAGTGCGCTTTTCGTGACGCAGTAGAAGGTCACTAGTTTCACCAGATTCATTAGGTAATGCTTCCATGTCATGTTGAGTTGCTGATGGCCTGAAGCGTCCTGTCTACAGAATTTGGTTAGATAAATATACAGGTCATACCTATAGCTACAAGTGGCAAATGGCCGGGTCGGACTGGTTTGGTAATACTTTCTCTAAAAAGTTACTTTTTCTATAAACAATTAGTGTGTCATTTATGATTATAAATTTCAAGAGTAATTAGTTGTTTCTTTTTTCTTTTTTTTTCTCATTTTTTTTTTTTTTTTTTTTTTTAATAATTAAAATGCTTTGGGGTTTGGGGGGGGGTTTTCATAAAAAAGTTTGGGAGACTTTAGACCCATATACCCGTTTCCTCTTAGTTAAATGTTTTAGTTTCCTCGACCCAATAAAAATAAATAACCCAAGTAAACCCATTCGTCGATATATGGGTAGTAACGGTCACCTCTATATTTATCACAGTAAAGTACACAAAGTGGGGTAAAAAAGTGTTTGTGGGTTGGCCAACCTCATCCTACCTGTTTTGACCCGTTACCCAACCTGCCACAACAGCCCAATTTGCCACCTCTACTGAGTAGTACAGCAAAGAACCATATAGTGATGAAACAATTAGAGAAGCTTACATATGGGAGGACATAAGGACGAATAACAAAACCGGCCATCAAGCCAATTAAACAAGCAACTCCCAGACCGATGCCCCAAGCTGCAGTTGATCCAAGGACTGACAATGTAAATATCAAGAGGCGTGTTAAATAGAATCTTGAAAAGTTATTATAAATATCGAAGCTAATCAACAAGTTTAAGGATATCCGTAAAACTTACCAGATCCGGAAGAATTATTAGCACAATCCTCAGCCTTTAGATTAAGCTGACGGACCAGTCTATTTCCATGATCCGCAATCAATAACGCACATCTTTGAGGATCAAAAGTCAGCTCAAAATCATCAGAGAATGAAGCATTCTGTGCGGGTCCATCTGCTTTGCCTGGCTTTTTAATATTTCCACCAGCAACCGTGGTCACACCTATTATGCCATCAATCCAAGATAAAAAAATAAAAATAAAAATAATTACTGTACAATAAAGATAAAAATTTGCCGTGACTAGAATTCTGGAACTTTTAATCAAATTTGGCAATAACATGTCAGCAGATTCATGTACAAATAGATCCTATGCCCTTTTGAACAATGTGATTGTAGATTACAGGACATTAAGTGTGGCAATTCCTGAACCAACACGAAAATAAATGGGTTAGGGTGTCTAAACTCTAAATGGTTTGGAATCATAAACAGATTGACCCACCAAACTTGTTTATAGTTAGTATTAAAAATACAAAACTGAATATTATAAACTCAACCTGAATACAACCCGTTTACCTGAACAACCCACCTAGCCCGCCCACCATTTAAATAAATTTGGTTCCATGGGTTATGTGTGTCAACGTTATGGTTGCCTTTTACGACATAATCAACTAAACTAATCATGATAGTAGAAATGAGATCCCGATGATCTCATTATGACATCTAACATGTAACACGGACCTTTTTAAATACAAACAAGAACACGAAATGTTCAAACGTTAAGCATAGAAACTTGTGAATTACTTTGTTCATGTTAAAATATCGATATATACCTGATTTGCTTATTTTCCTTATGACGTGGTTGCTTTTGTCAGCAATGTAAATGTTGTTTTTCTTGTCAATAGCAAAACTTTTGGGCTTATTAAACTCGGCGGACCCCAAATCCCCGTCCTTGTACCCAGCTGCACCATTCGCATTACCAGAGAGCTTCTTGATTTCGCTCACTGCATAAAACGATATCATAATTCATATCCAGTATCTAATGAACTTTTCTTCCTTCATTTCACTTTAGTTTTTACTTGCATAACTATTGTTCTAAATCGTTTGTTCTTGCATAAATTAAGTCGATTCTTGCACAACTTCCATGTTTTTCTTCAAGTGAAATAAACTTGAAACAAAAATGCGAAGTTTTTTTTTCAAGATTGGGATCATCACAATTCACAAGTAAATAAGCTTAATGTTAAGTGCGGCTTCAAATTTTTGCGACCATGGGCAGGGGAGGGTCCGGGCCCTCCCAAAACTTTGGCCCAATGACGCTTAATGTTGGATGTCTTTCACCTTTTATGGTTAATTTCTATTTCTAATTACTTAGCCCTCCAAAAAAAATAGGCACTCAAAAAAAAACTTTTCACAAAAGTTTTAAACCCTAGTGTTCATGGCAGCAAGCTTTTGAGCGCGTTTAAAGCAACTAACGTGTGGCGTTTTGTATACAACACTTGTTTGGTACCATGCAACTCATCGTTTGCAATTTTTTTAAACGCTCAATTTAAACCGCTACTTCTAGTAGCATTTACAACCAACTGGCATTTACACACTTAACAAGGTGTTTGTTTAAGCTAATTTATGGGATTAAGAGCTTATCTATTTTCGGCTTATGTTTGATAAGCTCAATTTTTTTCCTTATTTTGGGACTCATGGGCTTATATAAGTTTGTTGTCATAACAAACTTTTATAAACCCACAAGTTTCAAAATAAGCTGAAAAAACTGAGCTTATGAAATATAAGCCGAATTCAGATCAGCTCATTTCAGCTTATTTGTAGGCTTATTAGCTTATATGAATTCGGCTTATGTTTCACAAGCCTCATTTTTTTTTGGACTTATGGGCGTATATAAGTTTGTTGTCATAACAAACTTATATAAGCCCACAAGTTTCAAAATAAGCCGATCAAATTGAGCTTATGAAATATAAGCCAAGATCAGATGAAGCTTATTTATAGGCTTATTAGCTTATGTTTCATCAGCCCAATTTTCAGCTTATTTTGGGACTTATAGGCTTATATAAGTTTGTTATGACAAACAAACTTATATAAGGCCACAAGTTTCAAAATACGCCAAAAAAATTTTTTATTTATTTATTTTTTTTAATGAAAATATAAACCCATAAATAATCTTAAACAAACACCTTATCAATAACTACACTTTACAAAGCTACATTACCAAACACTTTTATAAAAACATTCAAAGTTGATCTTTATGGTATTATACCTTGATCACCGCCTTTAAACGACACCGTATAAACACTACTCTTAACAGAATCCAAAACGATGACGTCATCATTTAACGATCCAGTTAACACAGCGTTAGGATTAAGACTAAACTTATCACCGTCAATTAACGTCGTTACACTATAACCCTCCTCTAGCAACAACTCACTGTTAATACCTGAAACAAAAAAAATTAATTGATTAGTAAAAAAAAAAAAAAAAAAGTTGATAAATTATACTCCGTATAAATATGTTGAGAGGTAATTAATTGGATAACTTTTTTATTTTTACCGTGAGTTAGGGTTAGGAGGATTGGAAAGGCGATGATGATCGGAAATGAAGGCATTATTATTGGAATGTGTTGAGAGTGAGAGAGTAAAGTGAGAGTGGAAGTTTGAGGGGTGTAGCTTTAGGCTGCCCCAGTATTTCCCACACGTATGATTTCTCTCTCCAGCGACCACCATAATGCGATTGGGTGCTCCACGAACGACCATAATCATTTTTTTTTTTAAACATTTTTAACACAAATTCAAATTTCATTAATAATTAAAACGTTACATAATAATTCAAATAAAATAAAAACATTACAACACTTATTAAAAACTAATAATCTAGGTTGTGTCGTTCCTTGTTTTCTTCCTTCATTTCTTGCATCATTCTGTGACTAGCCTTATTTTGCAAAGCGACGTAGTGTTTTGTTTTTGTGACTATTGATATAAGACTAATGCCAGTGGTGACCACTTTCTCACCCAAGCAACCAGTCATGTCAGCGTCACGTCAGCGTCATCTGAGCTTTCTTTCTTCACAACTCCACCCCAACAATAAGGCTGGATGCAGTAATGTTGGTCAATCCCTCCCAATTTATCTGTCACGTCAGTTTTTTCTCTCCAGCGACCTTCAGACGATTGGGTGCCCCAGTAATGCGACCTTCATTCATTTTTTATTATTATTTTTTTTTAACATTTTTAACACAAACTTAAATTTCATTAATAATTAAAACGTTAAATAATAATTCAAATAAATTTAAAACATTACAATACTTATTAAAAACTAATAACCTAGGTTATGTCGTTTCTTGATTGAATCCTTGATTTCCTGCATCTTTTGTCGTTGTAGTGCGGGTAAAGACGGGTCGATTGGTGTGAGATAGAATAAGATGTCTTTATCCCGTTTCTTTTGCCGGTCAAATTCAAGTCTTTGTTCTTCAATTTGAATTTTTCTTTCCTCCATTTCCAACTCTATTTTCTTTTGCTCCAACTCTTGTTTCTTCAACGAGTAGTATTCGTCTGCCAGCTCCTTCTTCTTTCCCAATGCCATGGACTTAATGGTTTTCCATTTGTCGGCTACCCCTTCCATATACGAAGACTTGGAACTCTCCGATGATTTCTTCTTATTTTTCTTGGCTATGTCACGACCCATTGGTCGCTCATTTCGAGTCTCTTCAGAAGCAGGCACATCCGAGCCGGTTTCAGAAGTCCTTGCTTTTTTTCGACTCGCATCTGGACTTAAAAAAGCCGGCATCTCAGTATCCTTCCAAACCTCATGCTCCTTCAAAATTTCCCAACAATGCTCCAATGTAAAAGCATGATCATACACCACTTGGTATTCTTCCAACGCTCGTGTGTAAATACCTAGGTCATTGTCACCACTTTCATAATTCTTAAAAGCATTGTCGTAAATGGCACAAAATTGACCAACTCTAGGACGAATCCTATTTTTCCACTTGGTAATAATCGAGTTGTACGTTCTGTTTGTACCAACTTCTTTTTCAAAGTAAGCAATAACTTTCTTCCAAAATCCCTTAGCCTGCATATTGTTTCCCATCTCGCTATTCTCGGACGTATCACACCAAGCTTTGCACAACGCGATCTCTTCCTTGCGTGTCCAATTTGACGAATCATTCTTGCTTTCTTTCTCAACAGTATTCTTCTTAGCCTTTGTAGCTCGTTTCTTAGGTTTGACCGGTGACATCTCTTCCGGAAGAGTATTGTCGTCGGCATCATCATCATTTGGAACCGAATCGTGATACGATCCATGAGCCGAACCTTGAGCCATAGAAAACTCTTGACTCGGATAACCTTCAGCCGGATAACCCGAACCAGTTCCCACATAATAATCTGGATTGTTGTATAATTGTTCATAAAAATCACAAGCATCAAGATTCATGCGGTTAACCGGAGAAAATTGTTGATAATTTGAGTAGGAAGACGTTGATGAATCCATTGTTGGACGATACAACGATTCCGGTGAGCCAAAATTAGATTCTTGGGATAAGCTTCAACGGGTTTGGCTTTGTTGTGGTGGTTGTTGTTGGTTGTTTTGATACGGTGGAACAAATGGCCGATTGATAGGACGATTAATATAAAATGGATTGTGAGTTTGTTGTTGTGAACGTTGTTGCGATTGATAATTTAAGTAGCGGGTCGAAAATTGACGTTTGGTGAGACACCGGTTAACCGAAAATTCGGATCCGGTGTTAATCGCAAAATGTTTTGTGGCAATCGGGATTTTTGGCTTTTTTATTGTGGTATTTTCTTAGACATTTTGAATTGAGAGAATTGTGAGATTTGTGGATTAAAGTGTGTTTATGTTGTGTATTTATAAGTGAAAGATTTTTTTATTTTATTTTTTGCTTCAAACCGTTAGCCAACGGTTATATGTCAATTTTTATTTATTTATTTATTTTTATTTTTTACTTTGCAACGGTTATGATTCAAAAAAAATGGAAATTAATCGATCGGCCAAGCGATCTTTATTCTCAAAACTAGTCCAATCGATCGATCACCAAAAATGTCTACAACAAGGACGATCGATACTGATCGAATCAATCGATCGATCGATTCATAATACTGCATCCAGCCTAACTAGCTAGTGGTGACCACAAAAACAACCCCATAATTTTTATTTATTTACTTTTTTTTTACCATAAGCAGGCCACGTTGTCGAGAGACCAAAGTCAAATATCAACTTTCAATGTTCATGCAACACTTGGTATCAACGTGTTATCCAAAATACATCTTGAGTAACAATAAATTGTCTTAAAAACCGTTTCATTTGAATACAATGGTGTCTTAACAAACTAGAGTCAAGAACTAACGACGTATTTTGGATGTCCCACTTGAAAACAATTTATTGTTAATCAAAGATGTTGAGTATCTAGAGATTAGTCTCTAATTACAAAAGCAAGTGGGATCACCTTTAGATCTTGAAGTTATTCAAGAGCAACCTTCTGAGTACACTTGCTAATGTCATACTAAGGTTGAACATGCATATGTTAAACCATAGATTGATATCTCTCATTCATAAATCCGCAAGGATACCTCTAGCACTTGAATAATATAGTTTTTTATATCAATGCTAAGGGATATGTCACACCCTAAAAATGGCGAAGCGGAATTGCATTTACGGGGTTTGACCTTCATAGTCAAGAACACAAAGTGTCTAAATAGAGAAATACTACATGCATAGCATACGACAGATCAAAGTCGCAAACTCCCACAAACGGGATAAGCACAAATATCCAAAATAAACATAAGTGTCTAGGTTAAACAACGTCACTAGGGAATATCAAATGCAACTCCACGAGATATAACCCGAGAGGGTCTTGTCTTAAGTCTTGCTAAGCCAGTCAATACTCAACCTTCTAAGCAGCTTCAAAAACACCTGAAAATGGTACTAGAAAATGTCAACATAATGTTGGTGAGCTCGTATGTTTAAAAGTAAGACCATTGAGCTGTGAATAATATAACATAGGACAATAGTGTACATGAATACCAATTACAAGCATGTTATCCAAACAGTAATAGTGTCGCGCCAACTGAACCTATAGTGTCCATCATACTCATAACCAATATCACGTGGGGAGCTACCCCGATAGATCTATCAACATGTGGGCTCTCAACAGAGAGTTAACAGTTACACCAACTGAACATATAACCTGTGGGCCCTCAGCAGAGAGTTAACAGTTGCGCAGTCATGAACTCACAAAACAAAGCATGTCACAGCATATAATCGCATCATCACACGTATATGTCCAAAATCATGTAAAACAGTAGTTCACAGCATGAAAACATTTGTAAAACATTGAGTACCATTTCCACCCCAAGGTAAAACACGTTAAAAGTGGGGCTACTAGAACTCACCTCAATCAAGCAAAGCACAAACACAAATCTACAGAAGCAAGGTACTCAGTAGCTCTCAAGTATCGGCACTCACGGACTCGGCACAACCTAATAATACAAACTCGCCTTAACATATATTTCCAAATGTAAAAATTTCCATAAGCTAAATATCCCCAATATATTCCATTTCAATTCCAAAATCTCTTTCTTATATTAGTTATTAGCGTTTGGTATCAACGGGTGTGCAGTGGAGACACAACATGACTCAAGTGTACTCACGCCAAACAAATGACCAAAGCAAACATGACTCACGAAACAATATCCCAATAACGAACACGCCAAGTTATTGCAATATCCCAAACCGACTCTACTACTAAAACTCACAACCACCTAACAAGAACCAAGATCAAGTAATTTATTTAAAGTTTTAATAAGTTATACGGGCAAATTGAAAGATGCTTATCGAATTCGATATTGATTCCACATAATCCTTAATCCCAATATTATAATAATAAAGTAATGTGTCTCGGTAAACGTGCCCTCAAAACATTTAATAACTCTTATTTACTTCAAACTTTCCACTTATAACATGTCATTTTTAATTAAAAACTTCCATTAAATATTAAGTAACAAATGAGTTTTTTTTTTATTTAATATTTCCCGTTTTAGCCGTTATTATTTATTTTCCACTTCTAGTTATATATACATTTCCAAACAAATATTTTTCGAGTTATCATCCGTTTTAAGTCACGAGTCCGAGTTTTAATTATTCTCGGGTCAAATAACCAACCATAATAGTCATAAATCCAAATAAAGTCTAATATCATTTTGGCTTGTCGAGGCCACACCGAGACTAAAAAGTCTCGGTGACACCCGACTTGGCTCATAATCAATATAGTTCAGTATTTAATTATACTAACCAAGCCGCAAATCCAATCAATTACCGACAATGTTTTAACGGCCAAAAATACTACGGCTCGTTATCTACCAACGCCTCACGTATTCAACACAACAATCCACATCCAGAATCAAAGTATCCAGGCCGAGACCCTAATGGTCTCGGCTCCATCTCTCGGCACCACAAATCACCATATCTACCTTAAATCCCTACTCGACGACAATTCCAACAGCCTCAGATTATTACCAAAATATAACCACAACATCAAATCAATACTCAAGCCAAGTCGACCCTAAGGTCTTCTCGGCATTAACTTCTCAACAGCCTCAAAATAGCCAATATGTAACAACATAATCAAAACAATTTCCAATCCAAAAATCCGAACCATAACTCAGATGTACTTGAGGGTTTTACCAGACCCTAATTTCCGAATAAACACTCACAACACAAATTAATAAAGGCATACACGACCCACAAGACTCGACCCAACCACAAATATAATCAATAGGACTCGGCCGTGAGCTAAAGCTCACGGCATAACCACGACCTGACTTCATACGACACAACCACACAGCACGAAATGATACCAAACGTTTATTAATGATTTTTAGTTAACAAAGACGTAAAACCCATTTGTTTTAACACCCGAATCGATCTAAAAACTGTAAATATAACTCGACACAGTCGAGTTGTTGCACACCGAGCCACAACCACGGGTGACTCGGTGTTACCCACTTTTAATACTCTCGAATCTCAACGAATATTGGTCGGAAAACACTGAGGTGGCGCGTGGTGATGGTGGGAGGGGGTTTTGAGCGCGTGTTGTTTAGAAACGGGGTAAGGGTTGCAAGAGATGAGGTTTGGTGGTGGTGGTGTAAGAAAAGAAGCGGCGGTGAGGGCGTGTGGTGGTGGTCGGAGCTAGGCCGGAAAAGATGAGGGGGGAGAGAAGGTAGGTGCGGCTGTTGAGGGATAGAGTGAGTGTAATAACCCTAAATGAGGTTATAAATTGTGCTTATATAGTACTTGGACTAAGTTTTAATGTGAAATGCCCCTCAAGGACTGAAGTTGTAACTTGGGCGCGGGGTGGGAAGTGGCATTTGGCCAAACTTCCTATAAAACGTATCCGGGATAGATTTGAGTACCGAGACATTTTCCAGAATGATTTTAATGTGTTTCACTGATTTTAAAACAATTTTTCCAATCAAATTGATTATAAATACATCCATGTTCGTGTTATCTCACTAAAATCAATATTTTACGTGTTATTAGGTTTATTTGTGCCGACTCACGTGTGTGGTCTAGCTCTCAAACACACATAATAGTGAACACATAAACTAAATAAATAGATCATATCGAGCTTAAGGTCGCGTAAGGACCTGGAAAATTCGAGGTTGTTATAGTCTACCCCCGTTAATTAGAATTTTGTCCTCAAAATTCAATTGACTAAGGGTCTGAGCTTGATCGGATAGTATTCACCCTTCGATTTGGTTGCACACAGAAGGTAAGGGTGTGGGTGTCAATCCAAATAGTACCGGGTGCTACTTCCCAATTGGTACTATCAATACTTCCTAACCTCTAGAAATCACACAAATGAAACCACATAATAATCACACAGTAAGGCAAGCTTTCCCGTCCTTGAGTAAAGCCGTCAAAAACCTTAGGCATCTTTTTGGGTAGTTTAAGTTGAGCCTCAACTGAAATTTAACTTAACGCCACAACTCATCAAACAAGAATTGTCATGAGATTAAGCTAAACCACAAGTTTAAGCCCAGTAACAACTTGTTTTCAGCTTAATCTCACAACTCATCAAACAAGAACTTTCATGAGATTAAGCTAAGCAACAAGTTGGACCTAACCTTAAACTGCGTAACAACTTGAACCTAACTTAACTTCACAACTCATCAAACAAGAACTGTCATGAGATTAAGTTAAGTACCAAGTTGTAAGAAATGAAACTCAACATTTTTGAAGGATTGGCTCAATTTTTGGATCGCTTTCAAATAAACAACTAGTAGATATCCAAAGAGAAGATTCAACTAGAAGGATGTGCATTCATGTTTCCTCCAAAATCAATAGTGCATGCCCTAAGTATATCTCCTAATGTCGGATAGTATGCTCACCCTGACCATCGGTCTAGGAATGGTAGGTCGTACTCCACTCCAATTGTGTTCCTAATGCGTCCTATAGTGTCTACCAAAATTGCGATGTGAATCGTCTGTCACGATTCGATATAATAGGTAAGGCGCTCCTCATGTGTGTCGCTCTAATTGGATTTCTCATCTTTGAATACTACGGAGGCATTGATCAAACCAAAGGACTTATCCTGAAAACTCGAAATGCCTATATATCGTTCTTAATGCGGTTTTAGGGTTGTCAGTCTTGTGCACTCTCAACTAATGATATTCGGGTTCGGAATCTTTCTTCGAGAAGTATCGCGTATCATGAAATTTGTGCCGCTCCGGGAGTTAAGTTTATGCGCATCTCAATTCTTCAAGGAGGGGTAAATCCTGTTAGGTTTTTACGAAGTACTCTAGGGAAGTCTTAAGCACGCGAGGTATCTTTGGGCTTCTGCTCGTCCTACTAGGCATAATGAAATAGGTGGTTTTGTAGTAACTATCGAGTGATTAGGCTTCATGGAATGCCTCGTCCATTCTTGAGCAAAATCATTTAAAAATTTTAAGCTAAGTAGCAAATTTAAACTTAACCTCACATCTCATCAAACACGAACTGACATGAAATTAAGTTAAAAGTTGTTAAAAAAAAACTTACTTTTTTTTTGAAGAAAAAGAAAAATTTTAGTTAAAGTTTGGGGTTGCTCAAAAATGAACGGGTGGCATTTCAGCACCCAAAGGTCTTGCTACCAGGTGGTGGATATTTTAACTATCTTATCGGTTTCTACCTTTTTGGTCATACAAATCTATAATCGACGTCGGAATCAAACAATATAATAGCCTAATAACCGTTTAAGGGGAACATACCCGTCACGAGGTTCGGGTCAAACAAATCTAACAGAGGCATGAACTAAGTGGAAACAAATCTATAATCGACGTCGGAATCAAACAATATGATAGCCTAATAACCGTTTAAGGGGAACATACCCGTCACGAGGTTCGGGTCCTAGCGTCCTTCTTCAGCGTTCATCACAAATACCCGACCACGAGCTGGGTTGCCATTGTTTGAGTTTGTTCCATTAGTCACTAAGGCCTGATTCTGGTTATTCTGCACTTGCCCCTGTGCCCTATTCAGCTTAGGACACGTGTTTCGGAAATGATCCGGGCTCCCGCACTCATAACATGTCCTTGGGTAAATGACATTAATCGGAGTCGCCTGCATGGCTGCTACTCGACAATCCCTTGCAATGTGACCAATCTGATTGCAGTTGAAACACACTAGGCAGGTGTAACAAACAACAAAAATCCCTTATAATTAACAACGGTTAATTATATATTAATCTCTATCAATATTTTAATCACCATTTTTATGGGGAAATTTAAAAATTTTCTTATTATCTTATTTGGTTGTGATTACGAAATCACAAAATTCACCAAATGACGTAACAAGTTCTCGACATGTTTTCGAAACATAAATATTTCATTTAGTTTAATTACCCACTAATTAAAAACTAAACGGGCCTAATTATTTTTCCAGCCCAACTTAAATCCCATGTTACTATTCCAAAGCCTAAGTATAAAAGCCCAAAAATCAAATTATGATTTTATGTGTATATCGAGTTGAATATAGCTCCAAAACACCATTCGTTCTCTCAAATCTTAAACACGACATATATATATATATTTTTATGCCGTCTCGTTTCTAATCTAGCCAACTCTAAACGTGCCAAGTATCATAATTTATTGTCGAGTTTTACTTGGGTTTTAAAAGCCAATCCGTTTGACCAATAAACAACCCCAACCCGACATGAAATAAAATCACAACTAAACCGTTTTGATTCCCGTTCATTTCTACGTAATCCTAATATTAATCTTAGCATGTTTTCATGTTAATAATTGAGTTACAACAACAGAAACCAAGAACTACACGATTTTTACAAATCGTGTATGGATAAAAATAGTTGGTCGACATATATGTGAGTCACAAGACCAAATTCCTTGTTTCATGCACTCACAAACTTCCTCTAGAGTCCTAGGCTTGTAAGAAAAATCTCATTTGAAGTCTTAAATATGTCAGTGCAAGTGGTTGAAATTATTGGAGCTAACATATTCAAATACGTATCCTATATCTACTATATAGTTACCACCTTTCTTCTTTCACTTATATATCATCCTATCAACTTTCTTACACCCTAAAAACAATCCCTACAAAGCCAGAAACAATTCCTTCGATCGCTTGGAAGTTTAACGAGAGAAATGGATTAACAAATAAAACGTATACTTTGTATAAGTTAACGTGGGATTAATACTTGTGTTCCCTTCTCTCCATTCGATCTTCTATCTTCATTGGGAACTTTGTAAGACATCTCTAACATTGTTTCAATTCATCTTGTTCATTATCTTAAACATGCATCGTTATTTTTGTTAATATACTCGAACGCATATATTTCTTATTTATTTCCAACGTTATGTAATTATATAGAACCACAAACGTGACACGACTCCATCTTGGAAGTCATAGAAGTCTCGTACACACTCCTTTCACGTTTACTTTCACGTTACATGCATCGTTGAATTTATTCTTGATCTTGTTCCACTCGTTTATAAAAACTGTCAAAAGACTTAGAATTATTTCAATATCATCTTCTATATATAAACGCTCCAGTCGACTAGAAAACAACCTTGTATCGCAAAATTTAACTTAAATAACCATGCTATATTTTTACACCACTCGTTAGACCACCTAGCTAGCTAACACTTTCATTCTTACAACTCGTAAAAATAAACTCATTTCGACACTCTAAAAATACCAAAGCAAATCGCAGAAACTGCCTAGTAAAACAATTCAAAATAGCGACTTGGGCTTTTCAGCCCAATAAGCGAATTATAAGCTCTATGCACAAGCTGGTTTTTCAAAGCTTTTTGATATGAATTTAGAACTTGAAAAATGATATTTTTGATGAGCTCAACTCGTCTCACGACTTACGGATTTTAAAACGTTAACGGGCCACTAAATTGATCGTTAAAGCCCATTAGATAAAATAATAAGCTTTAGACTTTATAAGCTGTTAAAATAAGCTTTTTATGGCTTCAATAAGCTGCGGAAATTTTAACATAATTTTTCCCATCATTTTTGTAAAATTGGACTAAAAATGTAACGCGACAACACCTAGAGGGACTAAAACTGTCAATCATATAAAACAAGGACTGAAAATGTAAAAACAATATCAATAAGGTACAAAATGATATATTATCAATTCCCAAGCCCAGAATTGTATATTGGACAAGTAGAGGACTATAATTGTAAATTATATATAATAAAGGACTAACGGTGTAACGCTAACGCCGTTAGGGTAAAAAGTGTAAAATTGGAAAAGGACAAGGACCAACATATTCTATTTGACATTCTTAGTTTATTTTCTATTTTTGTCATTTCAATTCACGTCACATGCATATTTATTTTATTTCATTTATATATTATTTAACGTTTCGTTAATAACATATTTAACGATATTTCAACTAGTTTTCTTTACGTAATATTTCATCATAAAAACTTTGAAAATAATTTAATTATCATATCATGTGATAATAATTATAATCTCAATAACTTCACTTACATATCATCTTTTCATAACGATTAATATATTATTCATTAATCGTTATTCGTTATCCATTTATCGTTACACGTTACTCGTTTCACAATCACCAAATAGTATTTGGTCAGATTCTCAGACATATTTATTTATCAGGTCTTGTTTCAAAGTCGTTACCATAATCTCATCCGAACCTACTTTTCATCATTCTCAATATCACTTAAGGTGAGTCATGGCCCCTACTCTTTTAATACTCGTTTTATACTTTTGGGGGAGATACATGCTCAAATATATTTTATTACTTTTATGAATAAGTATATTAATAACTTACATGATTCAAATCAAAATCCTAATTAATACTTACCGGATATGGTTTATTCCATAAGATGTGATATATATGTTACTTACAACTTGATTGTTTATCTTGAATAATGAACTCAGATGATAATATCTCCAAATTACTTATTGTAATATGATACTTGTTTCACTATAACATCTTGAATGTCCCCTTATCTTTATATATTATTTTCACGTTTCAACGGAAATACTTGCTAGGAAGAGCATATGTACTTAAGGTTCATCGTTACCTTGATATTGCCTAAGTCACCCTTACTGCCAGAAAGTCCCTTTATCATGAGCCATTAATCACTTGTGGGTGAACGCGAATATAGTGAACAGCTTCGAAACATGTTGAGGTTGACATCTCATCCCACTAATACTGGACGGAATGCCTTTTGGTTAGTCGTATTAGTTGTGATGCACTATATTTGAGTACAAATAGGAATTGGCAAATCAACCTATTACTCGAGGGCAACTATCTTCTGTCATTGATTTGATATTGATCATTAGCCGTTTTTACGGTACTATTAACGTTTGCGTGTCATGAGGCTTGGGGCAATATCCATAAGAAAATATATGTCTTCAACATATATCTAGATACAGCTGTATAGGTAATCCATCAGGCCTTGAATTATAGATATCATTACATAACATCATTAGTTCCATCTCGTGATATGGACTATGATCTAGTACTTGAACTTGACTGTATACTTATATGATCTATTTGTGGTTATAATCAACATCACTCGTTACTTGTTTCATCGCTGTTAGCAGTTATTAACGGTTATTACTTCGTTCTTGAAATCATTGAAATAAACTATTTATCAATACTTGAAACTTATTTCGGATAATTATTTTACCTCTGAACTTATTGAAAACTGATTGTTTAATCATACTTGAATTCATTTCAAATAATACTAAATACTCTTAAATTCATTGAAATAAATGGTTTTCCATTAAACTCTATGAACTCACCAACCTTTGTGTTGACACTTTTAAGCATGTGTATCTCAGGTAATTAACGGAGCAGGACAAGACACGGAGCGGGCATTTATTACTCTGATAAATTAAAATGGTGTAAAAATCAAATATATCATTCTTACAAGCCTCTATATCTTTTATGGGATTTTTAAAACAAATGTTTCATATTTGTATCAAAAGTATTTACTTGAATGACAAATAACTTTCAAAACGCCTCTTACGAGCCGTTTTCTATGATTATGACTCGATCCTCAACGTAACACCCAAATTACTATTCCGCTGCTTTAACCAAATTTTGGGGTGTTACAGATTGGTATCAGAGCCAAAGTTATAGAGAACTAAATGTTTTCAAACATTAAACTATAACTACAATTTCAAAATGAATGATTTTACACCATACCATTTTACGCCCTCCGTATCTGCAGACTGCCGTGCTCAATAAGTTATCTGTTAAGATTTTTTTTCATGCTTGATAAGTTAGTCTCATATACTTCATTATTTCCCACTTACCGTTACATCTTTAACGTATGAATTACTTATAATTAATATTTACGGGTACTATAGTACCATGACTTCCAAATCAGTTAATATTACCAAACTTACCCTTCGTAATACTCATATATCACCTACTTATCAGATCACTTCTGATCCTGAAGAATTCCTATATATTAATATCTCAAACCCTGCATAATGCGGAACTTACTCAGATACTCCCATTATTACCTACTTACTGGCCTCCATGTCAGAGACTCAGAAGAGCTACAAAATCTTATTCAGATGAAGAGTTGATTGGTGGTCCGACAACATTCGAGGTTGGACAGAATTTACATCAATAAACAATTTGGAAAGATGTTGAGCCAAATTCTCCATTTCCTGACGCTCCAGATTTCTCTATACCATACATTCCGTATGATGTATCTTTACTTAATTCCCCTGACTATAATATAAACCCTCGTAATTCAATATAGACTCTTATCCACCAATAAGCAAACACACTAGACGCTCATACTGAACAGCTGGAAGAGTTACAATCATTACGTTTCGAATGATACGACTGTAATATTGACATTCTGTACAGAAGATCAGATGTCGAGAGACGAGCAGTGTTTGACTTAGGAATGAATGTTGGTAAAAAGAAAGACAATTACGACCAGGAACTTAGGAACTTTAATTCCAGAAACCGCAGTTTGGGTAGAGGCTATGCCCAGACACATAATAGAGCTGAAGATATTGAAAGAACCTTATGGATGGCCAGGAATATGGCAAGAAACCAGGGTCAAAATATTTCCGCCTTAGAAACCATGTTGTCTAATCAGATGAACATGTGCCAGGAACGCTTCTCAAACATGAAAACTGCACAACTAGAACTTGAGGCAGAAGTTAAACGCCTACGTTAAGGACATAAATAATCTTAAGTTCATGTGCAACGTGGTTGTACCTACTAAACCAAATTGTTTTTGGTTAGTATTTCATGAATTTTCCAATAATTCTGAAACTTCAGAACTTATAACCGACCTTTAATCTATAACAACCTCCTTTTGTTATATCTCTTTGTGTAAATAAACTCCTCTATCATGATGCTATGCATGCATGTAATGACTTCTCATAATCTCATACAAAATCTCACCATTTGTTACTCTTTTTGGTAGACAAATGACTCCACGAAGATCAATGGAGTATTAATAAAAGACCTTGTATCGTTTGTTTTGCAAAAACAATCAATCAAGTTGTTAATATCATGTTGATTTTAGTGATTATATCCAGACCTGCCATGATACTACCTATGATCATTATGATTCCTTATACATACCATAACCAGGATAAAACAATAGAAATTCCTAAGACAAAAATATCGGAAGAAAACTTGATGAATGAAGAGAAAGTTGCTGAATTCCAGCGTTTGTAGATGAATCGTTTGTTCCTTAGCAATCCCATACCTAGAGTTAATCATGTATCTACGATACTACCCAGACATATCTTGAAATTAGATTACAGTAGGGATTCAATTCAGTCTATCATCAATGAAATAATTAGCTCCATATCCTTTCACTAAAGGGCCTAACGAAGTACTGAAGATATCCAGAAGATAGTAACCAACATCATTGCAGTAATACTTGAAGTAATCATAGTTCCTCCGATTAGCAACTACATGGCAAGAGAAGAAAAGAAGACGGCTATACCTTGTAAGCATAACCATGAAAGTTTCATAGAGTGTAGATCAGCTCACCTTAAGGCTCCAGAAGAAATGACCAACCCTACCATCACCAATACCAAAGGATTTTAGATCAAAAAGTTAAACGGGATACTGCAAGAATCAGTGCACAACCCAGAATACCATTTAGTACAAAAAGACCATTGGAAGTGAATGGAAACTCTTTAGAACCTTAACAACGTCAAAGAATGACATTAATGTTTAAACAGAAGAGAAATTCCTGTTGTAATAGATAAAACCATAGTTCAAACCCTCTAGAGTTGTATTCCCTTTTGTATTTTACCTAAGGTACGATGGATGTAACCTAAGTGTAACCACTATCTTTCTACCGTGTGAAAACTCTATCTTGTAATATTTTCGTAATAATCATAATCTACGTCTATTTCCAGTTTCATTCCATATATTCTATTTCTAGATGTTAAACATCAATACATTGATATCACCTTAGAAACTTGAATAACATCAACTCTGACCAAATAATAGATTATTACTTTGTAAGAATTCGCACCAAAACTTAAGATTTATTTCAAAGATACCCTAGTATCACCTTAGAAACTCCTGACTCATCACCATAGTATGAACAAAAATTTTCTAACTCTTTTGAACATAATTAGATGGTGTTCAACGTTGTGACTGAACCATTTTGACTGAGCATCTAAAACAATTTAAAGAAATATAAATATCACTGTGACTGAGCCAAGCATCACATCATTTGGTCCTCAATTATACATAGCCTGATCAACTATGTCTAATTCAGGAAGAATCATGTTATAAATGGAACAGTTATAATTACATACTTTCTAATAACAATCTTCATTCAAAAGCAAAACTTTGGAGATGAAATAAACTGTTCATAAAACATCACTTTTGACCAACCACAATAGATATCTATCACATACTACCCATCACATTTATGATAGAGAACCAACAGCAATACAAATATTAAAACCCTAGGAACTCACATGAAGCTATAGAAAAACTCAAATAAACTAGA
Organism: Artemisia tridentata subsp. tridentata; assembly: GCA_021014915.2. Taxonomy (NCBI): domain Eukaryota; kingdom Viridiplantae; phylum Streptophyta; class Magnoliopsida; order Asterales; family Asteraceae; genus Artemisia; species Artemisia tridentata. Next base: position 27,827,682 of record CP139506.1, on the reverse strand, counting down.
ATTTTATTAGAAATCACGGAAATTAATACATAGACATATAATTAGCAATGGAAGTGCTATCATTACAATAATTACAATAAAAAGCATAGAATCTCCAATAGGCTGACCCGCCATAACAATAATAACTCCCATCAACAGTACCATAGCGAGAGCCACCACAGGATGAATCACCCTGATTATTCTGAAAGATAAGCATAAGCGAACCATTAAAAAAAACAAAATAAATTCTGAAACATAAAGACAAACAAATTTTATTCCATACTCATTAAGGGTTACATAGAAACATAACAAAGATACATTTTAACAACCCTAGCTAGAGATTATTACCCCCAAAATTTATCCACGGCAATAGCTACGGCCGTGAGGGGAACGACGAGCAATAAGATCGCAAACAAGAAAGAGAGATCCTCCTCTGGAAAGTACGCCATACTGACGGCAACAAAGACGATGTACCCGATTGCTAGGATTACAATTAGGCTCGGCATGGTGAAGTATTTAATGAGAGGAAATGGTTGATGGAAGAATAGGAAATTTAATGGGGTATTTATAGGCAAGAAATCTAGCCGTTGGGTACCAAATATAGCCGCTAGAATTTTACTATTCACGGCCGTTGGTAGGTACTGTTCATTTTCCGTTATTTCACTATTCCTGACCATTATTTTCAATATTCACAGCCCCTAGATTCATTAATGAATTTATCTTGTCTAGTACAAATAAATCTAACTAGATTTCGTTTCCTTGATTTTCGGATGAAAATCTCTCGACAACTCTCTGTTCATAATCACTTTAAACCTGAACTTCGGGACGAAGTTCAAAAGTTAGAGGTGGATACTGTAACAAACCACAAAAATCCCTTATAATTAACAACGGTTAATTATATATTAATCTCTATCAATATTTTAATCACCATTTTTACGGGGAAATTTGAAAATTTTCTTATTATCTTATTTGGTTGTGATTACGAAATCACAAAATTCACCAAATGACGTAACAAGTTCTCGACATGTTTTCGAAACATAAATATTTCATTTAGTTTAAATACCCACTAATAAAAACTAAACGGGCCTAATTATTTTTCCAGCCCAACTAAATTCCCTTGTTACTGTTCCGAAGCCTAAGTATAAAAGCCCAAAAATCAAATTATGATTTTATGTGTATATCGAGTTGAATGTAGCTCCAAAACACCATTCGTTTTCTCAAATCTTAAACACGACATATATATATTTTTATGCCGTCTTGTTTCTAATCTAGCCAACTCTAAACGTGCCAAGTTTCATAATTTATTGTCGAGTTTTACTTGGGTTTTAAAAGCCAATCCGTTTGACCAATAAACAACCCCAACCCGACATGAAATAAAATCACAACTAAACCGTTTTGATTCCCGTTCATTTCTACGTAATCCTAATATTAATCTTAGCATGTTTTCATGTTAATAATTGAGTTACAACAACAGAAACCAAGAACTACACGATTTTTACAAATCGTGTATGGATAAAAATAGTTGGTCGACATATATGTGAGTCACAAGACCAAATTCCTTGTTTCATGCACTCACAAACTTCCTCTAGAGTCCTAGGCTTGTAAGAAAAATCTCATTTGAAGTCTTAAATATGTCAGTGCAAGTGGTTGAAATTATTGGAGCTAACATATCCTATATCTACTATATAGTTACCACCTTTCTTCTTTCACTTATATATCATCCTATCAACTTTCTTACACCCTAAAAACAATCCCTACAAAGCCAGAAACAATTCCTTCGATCGCTTGGAAGTTTAACGAGAGAAATGGATTAACAAATAAAATGTATACTTTGTATAAGTTAACGTGGGATTAATACTTGTGTTCCCTTCTCTCCATTCAATCTTCTATCTTCATTGGGAACTTTGTAAGACATCTCTAACATTGTTTCAATTCATCTTGTTCATTATCTTAAACATGCATCGTTATTTTTGTTAATATACTCGAACGCATATATTTCTTATTTATTTTCTACGTTATGTAATTATATAGAACCACAAACGTGACACGACTCCATCTTGGAAGTCATAGAAGTCTCGTACACACTCCTTTCACGTTTACTTTCACGTTACATGCATCGTTGAATTTATTCTTGATCTTGTTCCACTCGTTTATAAAAACTGCCAAAAGACTTAGAATTATTTCAATATCATCTTCTATATATAAACGCTCCAGTCGACTAGAAAACAACCTTGTATCGCAAAATTTAACTTAAATAACCATGCTATATTTTTACACCACTCGTTAGACCACCTAGCTAGCTAACACTTTCATTCTTACAACTCGTAAAAATAAACTCATTTCGACACTCTAAAAATACCAAAGCAAATCGCAGAAACTGCCTAGTAAAACAATTCAAAATAGTGACTTGGGCTTTTCAGCCCAATAAGCTAATTATAAGCTCTATGCATAAGCTGGTTTTTCAAAGCTTTTTGATATGAATTTAGAACTTGAAAAATGATATTTTTGATGAGCTCAACTCGTCTCACGACTTACGGATTTTAAAACGTTAACGGGCCACTACATTGATCGTTAAAGCCCATTAGATAAAATAATAAGCTTCAGACTTTATAAGCTGTTAAAATAAGCTTTTTATGGCTTCAATAAGCTGCGGAAATTTTAACATAATTTTTCCCATCATTTTTGTAAAATTGGACTAAAAATATAACGCGACAACACCTAGAGGGACTAAAACTGTCAATCGTATAAAACAAGGACTGAAAATGTAAAAACAGTATCAATAAGGTTTAAAATGATACTAGTATATTATTAATTCCCAAGCCCAGAATTGTATATTGGACAAGTAGAGGACTATAATTGTAAATTATATATAATAAAGGACTAACGGTGTAACGCTAACGCCGTTAGGGTAAAAAGTGTAAAATTAGAAAAGGACAAGGACCAACTGATGAACTCAAATAAGTACATTTTATTACTATCATTTATCCTATTAATTTGACTTGTTTTACTATATTATATATGAGGATTGATACTTAATCGTTTACTTTTGTAATTCTCAGGTAAAAACAAGCATTTGGTGAAACTTAGCGATTTTGGACTAATAATGGAGCAAAACGTGCATAAAGTGAAAGTCTACTGACATGGACAAGATCAAGTCAATTCTGCTCCAGATGCGCCGCATCTCACTCACGACATGCGCCGCATCTCTATCAAGATATCACCAGATACGATCCAAGATACAAGAGGACATGCGCCGCATCTAATCATGGAGTTACGCCGCATCTCCTGGCGGTGTACGAATATTCCTGAATATTATAATCTTGGACCCCACGCGAAGTTAAGTACATGCGCCGCATCTACTTAGTAGATGCGCCGCATCTTCCCTCAGACAGAAACTATAAATACCCCGTAGACCAGACGAATTACAAGTTCCAAAACCGTAAAACAGAAGACCGAACAGGAGGAACAAAGGACGAATTCAGTCAAGGAGGCAGCACAAGACACACCCAAATCAAAGATACAAGAGCTGTAAGAAGGTGCTGCATGTATTTAATTCATTAAGTAGTTTTGTTTTATTGTGTTAGCAAACTTTAATTCATCAGGATTGGTGGCTTGTGTAATGTGACAACGAAAGATTGCACTCCCTTTAATACTTGCTTTCCCATCAATTAAAGTTTATATGATGATGTCTTTGGTTACTACTTATTAGTGCATTGATAACCTCTGTGTTTATTAGTGGCTTGCAGGCATTTGACTGCGGGACATAATGTGGCTCCCACGGTTGTTTCTAAATTGATCACTTAGGAATAACTTTTAGACATAAGTAATCATTAAGGGTTTACTCGCCGATAAGATTAGGACCAACGAGAAAGGGTTAACTACATACACTTCATATAAAGCTATCAATAAAACAAGTGACAATCTACTTAATCATAAGGACAGCCCTCTTATTGTCTCTAGTATCTATCTGTGTACGTGTGTGCTACTTGCTGATTCGTGCCTATTGGTTTATTTTATTATTTAATTGCAACAAATCGTGCCAGTCTCTCAGGCTGAAACCCCCTTGCGTTAGGATATTAAAATACTGATTAGAATAACTAGATAATACGTTCCACTCTTAGTGATCGACACTCTACTTACCATTATCTTCATACTGACCGGGTACACTGCTCGTTAAGTGTGTGTGTTATTGATAAGTCGGCTAAATATAAATTTAAAACTTGAGTAGGCATTAAAACTGCTAAACCGCAACGACACATCACGCGCATCAAGTTTTTGGCGCCGCTGCCGGGGAGAGAATTGTTATTATCTGTTAATTTGATTAGTATTTTAATTAGGTTTTTCTTTTTATTAGATTAATTGCATCATTGTATTATTTTGCATATTTGTTGTATTGTGTGTTATTTGTTTTCTTTTTTTTTATTTTTGTGTGTTTATTTTTGTTTGTGTGTTTAATTTTTGTTTTTATTTTTCGTATTTTTCTGCTATCGTTGTACTGTGCTAAATCAAACGATACGGCGCATCTGATCTCTCAGATACGGCGTATTGCGTTTAATTTTTTTAATACAACGCGTTTAATTAATTCGATACGACGCATCTTTTCCCCAAGATACGGCGTATCTGTTTTTAATAAGAAAATTTTTCTAAGCGATAAAGTAATACGACGCATCTGCTTTTGCAGATACGGCGTATCTGTTTTTAATAAAAAAAAAAAAAAAAAATTTTAACGTTAACGCCATACGACGCATCTGCTTTAGCAGATACGGCGTATCTATTATTTTAATTAAAAACAGTTTGCGAATTATTAAACAGATACGGCGTATCGATCTCTGTCGATACGGCGCATCTTACTGAATCAAAAATCTTTTATTTTTAAACGTAACGAAAATACGGCGCATTAACTTTCGTTAATACGACGCATTTAATTTTAATTAGATAAGCTGATTTTTGATTAATTAATTCGATACGGCGCATTCTTAAATTCTAAAGCGGCGTATCTATTTTCTGAATAAAGTCTGATTTAATTTTAACGTATTAAGATACGGCGTATCCAACTTTTTGGATACGGCGCATCGTCTGCAGATATCAGCAACTTTTATTCTTTTCTAATTTCCGAACGGAAAATATTCTGACTTACCCTTATACTAGGAAACTTTTACTTTGAAATCTTCTTGTTCTTAATTTTCAGGAACAATGTTCGATATTTTCCCAAACTGGTTCGGAAGACCCCAAAGAAACCTTACTATGGAAGAGTTTGCACTACTAATCGCTCAAGCCAATGAACAAGAACATCATGAAGCAAGGAACTTTATCACTGAATTTAAAGGCAGTCATGAGCTGTTACTAAAGGAACAAAACAATATGATCAATGGTTTGGCAATTGAAGTGCACCAATTGTCAACAGTGCTTAACAAGGTTCTTTTGGTAAGGCACGATCTAAAAGGAATTACAACTAGAGGCGGAAAGTCAACCTTTCAAATCGGAGAAACACCCGAGGATGACAGTACAAACAAAATTTCCCCTGAATCTTTACCACCTGAGCAAGAGCAACCAAAAGAGACTGATCCAGAACCTGTGATTAGAGAAGAACCTTCTGTCAAACCTAAACGATCAACATTACCTTTCCCACATAGGGTAAAGAAAGAGAAAGAAGATGCCTATCAAAAGAAGTTCCTGGAGAATCTCAAGCAGCTGCAGCTGAGCATACCATTTATGGAAGCCCTAGTGCAAATGCCGAAATATGCTAAATTTCTGAAAAGCTTGCTTACAAACAAGTCTAAACTCGAAGAGGCTTGCACCATAACAATGGGGAAAAGAAGCTCAGCGGCATTGCTCAACAAACTTCCATCTAAAGAAAAAGATCGAGGGAGTTTCACTATTCCTTGTCAAATTAAAAATTTGCATATTGAAAATGCCTTAGCCGACCTAGGAGCTAGTATAAGTCTTATGCCCTCTTCTATGTATGATAAATTAGGTCTTGGTGAACCAAAACCTACTAGGATGTGCTTAGAACTAGCTGATAGGTCCATACAATACCCATTAGGAATAGCGGAAAATATATTAATAGAAGTTGATAAATTTGAATTACCTATCGACTTCGTTATCCTTGATATGCCTGAAAATTCTAGAACTCCTATAATATTAGGAAGACCATTTTTAGCCACTGCTAGGGCTATGATCGATGTTTTTAATAAAAAGATAACTCTTACCATAGGAAAAGATGAGGTTGAGTTTAACATGGAACAATCTATGAGTAAAGATAATTCCGATGATGATGAATGTTATAATATCGATGTTTCTGATGACACGATTAATCAATTTACTCAGAAATTGTTAAAAAGTAATTTGCTTGATTCTTTTCTGCTTAAAAATTTGGAAAACACAATTGCTATAGAAGATCAAGTTGATGAGAATATTATTGATTATAATTTAGCTGCTGATTCTGCTGTATGTAACGAGATACGGCGCATCGAAAACCTCGATGCGGCGCATCTATCTGATGACAGCAGCGATATGATTAAAGAACAGGTTTATTCCGCTAGTGCTACTGAAATTGATAATGTTAAACCTGTGCTTAAGGATCTTCCTTCTACTTTGGAATATGCTTTTTTAAACGGAAATACTAATTCACCCGTTATTATTGCATCTGACTTAACGCCAAAAGAAAAAGAGTCTCTTTTGCAGGTACTATATAAACGAAGAGGAGCATTAGCGTGGAGTATGTCTGATATTAAGGGAATTAGCCCGTCATTTTGTACACATAAAATCCTTATGGAGGATGAATTCAAACCAACTATCCAACCTCAAAGGCGTTTGAATCCAAAAGTCCAAGATGTGGTGAAAAATGAAATCGTAAAGTTACTTGACTCCGGACTTATCTACCCAATTTCCGACAGCTCGTGGGTCAGTCCTATCCACGTTGTGCCGAAAAAAGGAGGAATGACGGTAGTACTCAATGACGACAATGAGCTAATCCCTTCAAGAACCGTTACCGGATGGAGAGTTTGCATCGACTACCGCAAACTCAATGATGCTACGCGAAAAGATCACTTCCCTCTTCCATTTATTGATCAAATGTTAGAAAGACTATCAGGATATGATTATTATTGTTTTTTGGATGGTTTTTCAGGTTTCTTCCAAATACCCATTGCCCCCGAGGATCAAGAGAAGACGACTTTCACCTGCCCTTATGGAACCTTCGCCTATAGGAGAATGCCGTTCGTACTATGCAACGCCCCTGCTACTTTCCAACGTTGTATGACGGCTATCTTCCATGATATGGTAGAAGACTTTATGGAAGTCTTCATGGACGACTTCTCGGTGTTCGGTAACTCATTTAGTGATTGTCTCTTTAAACTTGATAAAATGCTTGCTAGGTGTGAAGAAACTAACCTTGTTCTTAATTGGGAAAAATGTCACTTTATGGTTAGGGAGGGAATTGTGTTAGGACATAAGATTTCTGGGAAAGGTATAGAAGTCGATAAAGCTAAAATTGATGTAATTGTTAAACTACCTTACCCCACTAACGTAAAAGGCGTTAGAAGTTTTTTAGGGCACGCTGGATTTTATCGTAGATTCATAAAGGATTTTTCAAAAATATCTAGGCCTATGACCCAATTATTGCTAAAGGATGCAAAGTTTGATTTTTCTGAAGATTGCAAAAAGGCATTTAATATACTTAAAGAAAAACTAACTTCTGCACCCATTATAATTTCGCCGGATTGGAATCTGCCTTTTGAACTAATGTGTGATGCTAGTGATTATGCTGTTGGAGCCGTACTTGGCCAAAAGATAGATAAGAAATTTAAGCCAATTTATTATGCTAGCAAAACATTGAATAATGCCCAAGAACACTACACCACCACGGAAAAAGAACTTTTAGCAGTAGTTTTTGCATTCGATAAATTTAGATCATATCTTATATTGTCAAAAACTATGGTTTACACTGACCATTCTGCTTTGAAGTATTTGTTCAATAAACAGGATGCCAAGCCAAGGCTTATTAGGTGGGTTTTATTGCTCCAAGGATTCGATATTGAAATTAAAGATAAAAAGGGTGCCGAAAATTTAGCTGCTGACCACTTATCTAGACTTGAAAACCCTGATATGGAGGTGCTTGACGAAAGGGAAATAGCTGATGACTTCCCTGATGAACACCTTATGATGGTAGGAATTAAGAGCAATAATAATGGACCATGGTACGCCGATTTTATAAACTTTATTGTTGCAAATGAAATTCCAAAAGGGCTAACATCCGACGAGAAAAGAAGGTTTATAACTCGCGCTAACGAGTATATTTGGGATGAACCTTATGCCTTTAAATTATGTCCTGACAATATAATACGAAGATGCGTAGACGGTGATGACATCGCAGCAATATTAGCACATTGCCATTCAGGGCCAACAGGGGGACATCACGGTCCAGTCATCACAAGAAGAAAGATCCTGGATGCGGGATTTTATTGGCCCACTATGTTGGAGGATGCGAAAGATTATATAAAAGGATGCGATGCGTGTCAACGATCCGGAAATATTACATCAAGGAACGAAATGCCGCAAAACTATATCCATGTATGTGAAGTTTTCGACATATGGGGATTAGACTTCATGGGACCGTTTCCTGAATCTAAAGGTAATAAATATATTTTAGTTGCTGTTGATTACGTATCAAAATGGGTCGAAGCGCAAGCATCTCCAACAAACGACAGCAAGGTAGTACTTAAATTTTTGCAAAATTTGTTCTCTAGATTTGGAATTCCTAAAGCATTGATTAGTGATAGGGGAACACACTTTTGTAATCACCATCTGGGAAAAGCCTTGCAAAAATATGGAGTATATCATAGGGTTTCCACCGCATACCATCCTCAATCAAATGGTCAAACTGAAGTAACCAATAGAGCTATAAAACGAATTCTTGAAAAAACGACTGGGTATAATCCTAAAGGGTGGTCTGACAAGTTAAATGATGCTTTATGGGCATTCCGTACAGCCTATAAGACACCAACGGGATGCACTCCATTTCGTCTTGTATACGGAAAAGCATGCCACCTACCGGTCGAAGTTAAACAAAGTGCATATTGGGCTTTGACGAACTGTAATATGGATATGGAAGCTGCAACGAAGAACCGTTTCATGGAACTTAATGAACTCTATGAACTAAGAGATGAGGCCTACAAAAATACTAAGATCTACAAAGAAAGAACTAAAAGATGGCATGACTCGAGGTTACGTGGGGATAAAACGTTTACTATTGGAGAGAAAGTGCTACTGTTTAATTCCAGATTAAAGATGTATCCAGGTAAACTTAAATCAAGATGGACGGGACCGTTCGTTGTCAAAAAGGTGTATCCATATGGAACTATTGAAATATGCGATAAAAAATGGTTATATATTCAAAGTGAACGGGCAACGTGTGAAGAAATACTTTGATATTAAAATCGAGGATAATGAGAACGAGGTGGTGGAATTTGAACCTGAAGTATTGGAGTAAAGAGCTGAACGTGAGTCTAACTTGAAGACTCTGGAATAAAGACAAGTGCTTACCGGGAGACAACCCGGATTTATCTTTTATTATTCTGTTTTCTATGTCGAGTCAGTCCAGGCCGCACGAGGATACGGCGCATCTCAATTCTGAGATGCGACGCATCTCCTGCAATAGTCATATCTTATTTTATTTTTCTGCATTTTTATTTTCGACTTTAAAACTATTTATCAGTTTATTTTAATGCGGCGCATCCCTGGTTAAGGATGCGGCGCATCTTTATTCTGATCCGTATTAATTCCAGGCTCGATACGGCGTATCTTCTTCAATAAGATACGGCGCATCGACTGACCTGATGATTTTCAGATTTAATTTTTAAGTTTTATTTTTCCTAACTACTAATGTATTATGCAAGTTGAACCTTTCTTATCTTAGGTGTGTTTTAAAAGTGTTGGTGGTATTATAGTTTCCTGGATTTCCTGTGGATACATCAAGTATGAAGCTTTAACGTTCTAATCCACAAGAAAGATGATTTTTGCTCTTATACAAATGGAGGATCATACCGAGCAAATCTCAGGGGAGTTTTTCTGTTCTAATTCTTTTATTTTCCAGTTTTTAACCTTTTATACAAACAACGAGGACGTTGTTTAACTTAAGTGGGGGGATTGGAGAATTAGAACACTTAACAATTACTTGTCCTAAACTTTTTCAAAAATTATGCTTAAAATGTGCTTAATATATCAAACTTAAAAATTTTTTTTTTTAGCATGTTTTTGTTTAAGATCTAAGTTGCATAGCTGCACACATGACGTTATTTTCAAAAATTGTGATTTTTCAAAACTCACAAATCTATGAGTGTGCCGGTGACTTGTAAACTTTAGAACTTGGCTTGTATACTATTCGAGACCACCATAATGAGTATTATTTATATAATTGGAATGACTTGTCTAAATTGGTAAAATTCTAGGATTACACCCAAATAGCCTTTATATGTTATGTGTTATTAACTAACTACACCGGTTAGTTAACCCCCGTATAAAACCTTTTGTTACTCTCATGTTTAGAGTAAGATACCCCTAGAAAAACACTCAGAGCCATTCCTTTCGTTTCTTACACCTATGTTTAAAATGTTTCGTTACACCCTTACACCTTAGCCTACCCTGTAGATTAGAATCTATGGTTGGTTAATTGCTATAGGCAGAGTGTGTTTCCTTACATTACCTGTGTTCGTGTGCGTAATTCATTATCTTTGGTTAGGTCGGGAAATTGCACAATGCAATTGGAGTGAAAGTAAATATTGTATATTTTGGAGTTTATTTTTCGTGTGTTTACTACTTTCACTATTACCGTTATTTCTGAAAGTATGAAAAGTAAAAAAAAAAAATTATCCGGAAAGAAAGTTATAGTGATGTGGTGAAATTTTACACATCTATTAAAAAAAAAAAAAAAAAAAAAAAAAAAAAAAAAAAAAAAAAAAAAAATCGAAAAAATAAGAAAAGAAAAAGAAAGAAAGAAAAGTTGGATGTTTATTTTAACCAACTTATGTAAAGTTATGTAAGTGGTCGATATCACAACTATTTGTTGTACTATATCTATGGATTGAATGGGAATTGGCAGTTATGGGAACGCCAATTAAGGTTTATTCTTTGATTAAGATTTTGTTGAGTATAATTCGTGTCTACCTAAAGCGTGTGTTTCAAGTGTTAAAGCGTGAGTTATTCAATGATATGAGTCTTATTCATGGGATGGTTGGGATAATGATTAACCACACTTAGGATTTTAATTTATTTGTTTTGTTTTGTTTATTTTTATTTTTACACCAATTTATATCCCAAACGTTATCCATACCCTTTATTGTTCTTTATCCAACCGAACCTTTGATTTATTGAGATTAGGGATTTGAGCAATCTTAAGTATCGTAGTCGTGGATTCGACTATGTATTTATGATTTTGTCGCCCTTTTTGATATATTATTATTGGTGAAGTTTGGACCTATCTTTAGCCTATTCGAGTTAAGGATTTGAGCAATTGCAAGTATCGTGTTCGTGGATTCGATCATGTATTTGTGATTTTGTCACCTTTTCTGGAATTTGAGATCGATAGTGATTAAGAATAATTAACCCTTAAGCCTAAAAACCCTTTTTACCGCTTTAGACTTGTTATTCCTTAGCTTTAGTGGTGGAGATGTGTATACTTGCCAAGCTTATGATAGAATATTCGTCACGACTGGACAGTTAAACGATTAGATTTGATTTTATCGACTTATTTTATTTTACTTCTAATTCGTTAAGTGTTTAGTTGTGTGATTATGAAATAAACGAATACATGCTTAAATATAAAAATAAATCCTAACATCTTTTAGGATACATTTTCATAAAAGAAATTCTAAGGTTTACTTGGGGACAAGTAAAGTTCAAGTGGGGGGATATTTGATGAACTCAAATAAGTACATTTTATTACTATCATTTATCCTATTAATTTGACTTGTTTTACTATATTATATATGAGGATTGATACTTAATCGTTTACTTTTGTAATTCTCAGGTAAAAACAAGCATTTGGTGAAACTTAGCGATTTTGGACTAATAATGGAGCAAAACGTGCATAAAGTGAAAGTCTACTGACATGGACAAGATCAAGTCAATTCTGCTCCAGATGCGCCGCATCTCACTCACGACATGCGCCGCATCTCTATCAAGATATCACCAGATACGATCCAAGATACAAGAGGACATGCGCCGCATCTAATCATGGAGTTACGCCGCATCTCCTGGCGGTGTACGAATATTCCTGAATATTATAATCTTGGACCCCACGCGAAGTTAAGTACATGCGCCGCATCTACTTAGTAGATGCGCCGCATCTTCCCTCAGACAGAAACTATAAATACCCCGTAGACCAGACGAATTACAAGTTCCAAAACCCTAAAACAGAAGACCGAACAGGAGGAACAAAGGACGAATTCAGTCAAGGAGGCAGCACAAGACACACCCAAATCAAAGATACAAGAGCTGTAAGAAGGTGCTGCATGTATTTAATTCATTAAGTAGTTTTGTTTTATTGTGTTAGCAAACTTTAATTCATTAGGATTGGTGGCTTGTGTAATGTGACAACGAAAGATTGCACTCCCTTTAATACTTGCTTTCCCATCAATTAAAGTTTATATGATGATGTCTTTGGTTACTACTTATTAGTGCATTGATAACCTCTGTGTTTATTAGTGGCTTGCGGGCATTTGACTGCGGGACATAATGTGGCTCCCACGGTTGTTTCTAAATTGATCACTTAGGAATAACTTTTAGACATAAGTAATCATTAAGGGTTTACTCGCCGATAAGATTAGGACCAACGAGAAAGGGTTAACTACATACACTTCATATAAAGCTATCAATAAAACAAGTGACAATCTACTTAATCATAAGGACAGCCCTCTTATTGTCTCTAGTATCTATCTGTGTACGTGTGTGCTACTTGCTGATTCGTGCCTATTGGTTTATTTTATTATTTAATTGCAACAAATCGTGCCAGTCTCTCAGGCTGAAACCCCCTTGCGTTAGGATATTAAAATACTGATTAGAATAACTAGATAATACGTTCCACTCTTAGTGATCGACACTCTACTTACCATTATCTTCATACTGACCGGGTACACTGCTCGTTAAGTGTGTGTGTTATTGATAAGTCGGCTAAATATAAATTTAAAACTTGAGTAGGCATTAAAACTGCTAAACCGCAACGACACATCACGCGCATCACCAACATATTTTATTTGACATTCTTAGTTTATTTTCTATTTTTTTTATTTCAATTCACGTCACATGCATATTTATTTTATTTCATTTATATATTATTTAACGTTTCGTTAATAATATATTTAACGATATTTCAACTAGTTTTCTTTACGTAATATTTCATCATAAAAACTTTGGAAATAATTTAATTATCATATCATGTGATAATAATTATAATCTCAATAACTTCACTTACATATCATCTTTTCATAACGATTAATATATTATTCATTAATCGTTATTCGTTATCCATTTATCGTTACACGTTACTCGTTTCACAATCACCAAATAGTATTTGGTCAGATTCTCAGACATATTTATTTATCTGGTCTTGTTTCGAAGCCGTTACCATAATCTCATCCGAACCTACTTTTCATCATTCTCAATATCACTTAAGGTGAGTGATCCGTGCGAAAGTGTATATATAAATAATATCTGACGGATACACGTGAATAAAGACAAATCAACCCTTTAGGAAAAAGGCTAACTTGCAAAAACTCACGTTTGTGATATGTGTGATACCAGGTAAGTGATTACCCGGGTCGTGTCCCAACGAGGTGTGAATGGGCGATATCGTTAAAGGCTTGTAATTAGAGTGACTGATGATTGGGATATGAAAATTTTGATTTATTATTCTAATTAAACAAATTCTCAAGGAAAATTAAAATCTAAACAATTTATATTAAAAACGCGAAACGGAAATTCTAAAAACGGGATTAAAAAGTGAAATCTATAAAATTTAATCTTACAAGTACTAAATTATTTTTTCTAAGTTATAAATGACAAAAGAAAATTTTAGAAAAAAGATTTATATTTTTCTGACTTTTATATTTTTTATTATGAATTTAAAACTGTTTTAAAAAGAAAAATAGATAATAAATACTAATACTATTCTAAAAATTCTGGAAATTTTTGTGAAATTACCTTATGATAAAACAAGCCTATGAAAATTATAAAAAAGATGCCAGCTTATTGGGATAAGCTGGTAATAAGCTAAATGGTTCTGATAGCTTAAAATGAAAAAGGGTTTAAGTATTAATGGGTGTAGGATCTAACTGGAAAAGACCCAAGGGCAGAGTGGTAAGTGTGTTGTGTGGTGAGCTGGGTGGCCAGGGTTCGAATCCTAGCAATGGCCTTTTTTCTTTTATTTTATTTTTTTGATTTTATTATTGAAACTGATTAAGCACAATGAGATAAGCAAATTTCACAACTAACACTTTTTATGAAAATCACAAATAAGCCCAGAAAAAGCTCTAGTTTGCTGATCAGTAGGCTAAAAAGGAAAATAAGCCCAAGCTTTTTGCTAAAAGGATAAAAAGCAATGAAATAAGCTAAGGCAAAGACTGGAATAAGCTAAGGGACATATAATTAGCTACAATGGAACTAAAAAGCACAAGAACAAACAAATAAGCACTGATTAAAGATCAATAAGCAAAAGTGAGGGCTGCTATGCACAGGGCATAATCAAGCTCAACTAGGCAACTTCAAGCTTACTAAACTCCACAAAAGCTGAATATACTAAAAGTTGACCTAGTAAGGATCTTAGAAACCAAAATTCAGACCAAGGGAAGCTTATTTGTTGCTTAATAATAAGCTGAGAAAGAGGCTATTCAAAGCAATTATACACTGAGCAATCAGTGTATGCTTATGAGAATACGGGACTTTTGAGCTTATTTTTAAGCTCAATTAAGCTAAGCTATGGGCTGGAAATGGAAATAAGCAAAGATCACCTAACAAACTACTAAGAAACTGATGCGTGGTTTTGCGACCTTACAACAGGTTTTACCTCTCGAGGGATCTCGAGAAGCTTGCAATCCCCACCAGGCAGTGTACCTGACCGATGTAGTATAGTGAAGTGGCAAGTACCGGGGGATTGATCGTTCAACTCAAAGAATAGTGTTCGTTAGGATTGAAATTTATCTACTAGGTCTAGAGGTGAGGGATGATTCTTTTTGTATTTTTATATTTTATGGAAAGCAAGTAAAAATCTCGGGTTTTGGAAGGAGAGGCGGAATTAGTTGCTAATCAACTAACCCAAAAACTACTACTTAAACTAATGTGAAGGAAAGTAAACTAGGGTTCTACAAGGGAAGTGAAGCATGTCTACCTATGATATGTTACTCCTTGCTAGCTATCCAATTCTACCTATTGAATTGTCACACCTTGTTTTAATTGACGGGTTGTATTCCTTAATACCAATCGTGGGGGTGTGTACAATCTTCCCCAACTCTATAAGCTCCTACTTCACTCCTATGTCGAGCCGGCTAAGAAGCTCCTAACATGGGATCACTAGAATTCGCTTATGCATTAAATACAACCAATTAACCTTAGTACACCTTGGTTCATGTTTCTTAAGACGTTCAAGCAAGTTACCGTATAGGAGGTTAGCCAGTTTTCTTAAGCCTAACATCGATATCATCCAATCATACAAGAGACAATAGGAAACAAGAATTATAAGCTAAACCAATTAGATATATTGAAGTTGTCACGCCCTAATTGATGGAGATGGACACACACATCAACAAGAAATCAATAAGATCTAATTAGTTATACACAAGTTTCACACAATCATAGGTAAACACTAGGTGATTTAGTAAAACATAATCAATGAAGAACAAACAACAATAATAATGGAAGACATAATTAAGATAGAATCAACACACCATTACAAGATGTTTATGGAGTGATTAAGACCTTCTAAGTTGCTGGAAAAACACCTACCTAAACCCTAGAATCGGACTTAGGGTTTAGGGCTTGCAAAAAATGAAGTTATAAGGTTATATTTATAGGTAACTTTCTGTCGGCCCGATCTGACGGCGTCAGCCCATACACTTGACGGCGTCAGATCCCCTTTTTCACCAAATTGTAGATTTCTTCGTCCCGAATCCGTGGCCTTTTGAATCACCTAAATCCGAGTTCGTATGAGGATTTTATGGCCAAAACAGTAACAGCTACTCCGCGCGCGAGTTGTGATTGTCTTGATTAACTTGTGGCAGTTTCACTAAGGTTCCTTCTCGTGTAAGAATACTTTGACGCCGTCACTCTATATCATCTGACGTCGTCAGGTCTATGATCCTGACGCCGTCACCTTCAAAAATCCTCTGGCCCGTCTCTCTTTAACTTAACACTTGATGGCCTACATCCATTAACACGTGACGCCGTCACCCTTTAATTCCACAAAACCTCTTTGGCTTATCAAGAGTTGACGACGTCACACTGGGGCTTGACGCCGTCACAGGTACTTTTCCAGCCGATTTTGAGACTTTGTCGTTTTCTTCACTTTTATGCTCCAAAAACGTCCAAAATGCTTCCTTTTCCAGATTTCTTCTCCAAAGTACCTAAAATGACAAAAGGAACGATTTAGGGCAATATTTGATCAAATAAATACGATTTAGGGCTTAAATGACCCCCTAAAAGCGGTACACTTTTCGCTTCATCAGAAACCAAAAAATCAAGCTTAGATTAACACAAATAAGCACTTAATATGGTTTGGAAAATCTTGTGCAGACTGCACTATGGAACTTTTGTGTGCAGACTTTGACAGATATGAACCAAAAACTAACCAAAACCTAATGCAATGAATCCAACTTGCTTCTATGCATTTGAAACACTCATTTGAACTTTAAGGAAGCAAAATCCAAACTTAGAACTGCTTATTCCTATAGAGAGCTTAATAGATCAGTTCATGATCTATAAATGCACTAGCAGACTTAAGACCTACAGATTTTTGAACATATGTAACAAGCTTACACTCACAACTCCTAAATGCTGAGTTATACAAGATCAAACTTAAGATAAGTGTCAATGAACAGTAATGACCCAGTTTAACCCATTTAACTTATACAGCCAAACACTCTTTAATATCACTGATTTTAAGATTAACACTAGGATTGACCAAAATAGCTTATGATTCTGACTATTTAGTGAATAACTAACTTAACTAAGATGAAATAAGCAGATTTCAAATAAAGATAAGCACTAAATAAGCTAAGAGCTTAATTTGACTTATAGGACTGATTTTGGCTATTTAATGGAAAATGAGATTTAAGCTTAAACTAATTATCAAACTAGGCTACTATTACTTCAAATAACACAGATAAGCAAAGAAAATGACAATAAGCACACAGATAAGCTAATGAACAGTAAACTAGGAAATAATGCAAAAACTTGAAAATAGCTTACAACTGATTTGGCCTATAGAACAGTAGAACTAGATCAGAAACACATCTAGCTTGTCAAAAACAAGCTAGAAAACCAAATAAGCTCTTCCATGAACAGCTTATCATTCAGAACTGCTTATTTTGACCTCCAGTTGACTTTCTTTGACTTTTCTTGATATCTTGGAATGAGACTGAACTAAACTAAAATAAGCTCACACTAAGCTATATTAAGCTTATATGAGCTTATAAAAACAGATAAGAGGCTATTTTAATAACACTTAACCTAATTCGATTAACAGTACACCATGGAAATTTGAGAACATGAAATTTTCATTAACTAATGGAATTGATGCAAGGATTAATGATAAACAGACTTAAAATAACTTGTAAAGATAACTGGAATTTAAAATTGATAAGCTTAAATAATTAAAATTACAATACGATTAAACATTAAAAACTACTTGCCAATTAAGGCTACATTATGGTTCTATTTATACTACAATATTAGGGTTTCCTTTGTCTTCCATCTCTGAGCAAATCCCAACCTTCCAATTGTCTTTTTATCATCTCAGCCGTCCAAACGGATTTTGGCGCCAAAAATAGGATAGTGGAAAAATACCACTTGGTCTGGTAACTTGTGTTGGGGAAGAAGCATTAAATGCTTTTGGCTTGTTAGGTGGAGTGGGATAGGAGGAGGGGGTGGGTGTGTCAGGGATAAGGCGGTGGATGGTGGTGGTTTCTGGTATGGTTTTGGGCGGTAAATGGTTTTGAGGGAAGGTTTGACCGAAGTCAAACGGTTTTAGTTATCTCAAAAGAAATAAAGGGTGGGTTGGATCGGGTTATTGTTTGGGCTTGGGAAATTTAGTGAGTGGGTTGGGTTTATTAGTTGGGTTGGGGTTTAGTGTTTAGGATTAGAATTGGACTGGATTTATTTTAGGATTAGATATGGACTTTGGATTTAACTTGAGGGACCAATGTTGTACAATCTGAAAATCCAAGGACTAATTATGCCAATTCTGAAAATTATCTTCAAGGGCCAGTTGTGTCATTTTGGTATTTTTGGGGGTTGACTTGACTTTGTCTTTGACTTTTGTCTTCACATGATCAATTGTTGTCGAATCGATCTAAAAATATTCGTTTTTGTTCCGTTTTCAATCCTTCAGTACCTGAAACACATAAAACACAAACCAAGGATATCTGCAATATATATTGGGTGTTTTAGGTCATTTTAGTGTCTTTTATGGGTATAAAATGATGAGTATTTACACACTCATCAGTGAGTCATGGCCCCTACTCTTTTAATACTCGTTTTATACTTTTGGGGGAGATACATGCTCAAATATATTTTATTACTTTTATGAATAAGTATATTAATAACTTACATGATTCAAATCAAAATCCTAATTAATACTTACCGGATATGGTTTATTCCATAAGATGTGATATATATGTTACTTACAACTTGATTGTTTATCTTGAATAATGAACTCAGATGATAATATCTCCAAATTACTTATTGTAATATGATACTTGTTTCACTATAACATCTTGAATGTTCCCCTTATCTTTATATATTATTTCCACGTTTCAACGAAAATACTTGCTAGGAAGAGCATAAGTACTTAAGGTTCATCGTTACCTTGATATTGCCTAAGTTACCCTTACTGCCAGAAAGTCCCTTTATCATGAGCCATTAATCACTTGTGGGTAAACGCGAATATAGTGAACAGCTTCGAAACCTGTTGAGGTTGACATCTCATCCCACTAATACTGGACGGAATGCCTTTTTGGTTAGTCGTATTAGTCGTGATGCACTATATTTGAGTACAAATAGGAATTGGCAAATCAACCTATTACTCGAGGGCAACTATCTTCCGTCATTGATTTGATATTGATCATTAGCCGTTTTTACCGTACTGTTAACGTTTGCGTGTCATGAGGCTTGGGGCAATATCCATAAGAAAATATATGTCTTCAACATATCTCTAGATACAGCTGTATAGGTAATCCATCAGGCCTTGAATTATAGATATCATTACATAACATCATTAGTTCCATCTCGTGATATGGACTATGATCTAGTACTTGAACTTGACTGTATACTTATATGATCTATTTGTGGTTATAATCAACATCACTCGTTACTTATTTCATCGCTGTTAGCAGTTAATAACGGTTATTACTTCGTTCTTGAAATCATTGAAATAAACTATTTATCAATACTTGAAACTTATTTCGGATAATTATTTTACCTCTGAACTTATTGAAAACTGATTGTTTAATCATACTTGAATTCATTTCAAATAATACTAAATACTCTTAAATTCATTGAAATAAATGGTTTTCCATTAAACTCTATGAACTCACCAACCTTTGTGTTGACACTTTTAAGCATGTGTATCTCAGGTAATTAACGGAGCAGGACAAGACACGGAGTGAGCATTTATTACTCTGATAAATTAAAATGGTGTAAAAATCAAATATATCATTCTTACAAGCCTCTATATCTTTTATGGGATTTTTAAAACAAATGTTTCATCTTTGTATCAAAAGTATTTACTTGAATGACAAATAACTTTCAAAACGCCTCTTACGAGCCGTTTTCTATGATTATGACTCGATCCTCAACGTAACACCCAAATTACTATTCCGCTGCTTTAACCAAATTTTGGGGATGTTACAGCAGGGTTTAGTCTCCAGGTGGTGGTAGTTACATTTGGCACACTTAGGGTGAGGACCTTCATATCCCTTACGGCCCGAGCTCGTTGCCACAAATCCTTTTCCCCATTTCGCCTTCTTATTTTCATCATTTGCACCTCCTTGTTTACTTGGCTCACTCACGGTCTTCCTCTTATCACCACTCTTGGACAATGTCATTCCTAACCATTTCATCCGTTAAGGTAGCAGATTCCAGTATCGCGCTCTGAAGGGTAGGGGGCTCAGTCGCTTTCACCATCCCACGAATCTCAGGGACCAAACCATAGATGTACCTCTCAATTCTCTTTGATTCAGGAGTGACCATGTGAGGTACCAGTCTAGCAAGCTCATGGAATCGATCCGTATAAGTCGTATGATCAGCTCCTACCATGGTATGGTGGTAGAACTCATGTTCTAGTTTCTGCATCTCATTGTCTGGACAATACTCCTCTTTTAACAACGCCTTAAATTCATCCCAACTCATCCCTATGGCAGCTTCTCTGCCCTTAGCCTAAATTTGCGTATTCCACCAAGTCAATGCTTTTCCAATCAATGAACAGGCAGCATACTTCACCTTCTGTTGGCTCGCACACTCACTTATGTCAATCACTGACTCCATCTTCTCGACCCATCGAGTATAAGCTATCGCACCTCCATTGCCATCAAAGTCCAACGGTTTGCACGCGGTAAATTCCTTGTAAGTACATCCCTTGTTACCGTTGTTATGGTTCCCATCATTGAAGTGATCACTTCCACCGTCGTTGTCCGCTTGATCATTCCCACTCACGTTGTTCCCTTGGTTGTTGATATGGTCGCCAACTTGGGTGACAATGGTAGGTAACAGTTCCCGTAGTTGTTGGGCGATAATGATAGCAACATCAGGAGTCTCATTGCTGGTATTGTCGCTTCCCGTGCCGCGACCTCCTGCCCTACCTCCTCGTCCACCAGTCCTTCCACCCCTCGATGGTGGAACACCTCGGTTAACTCGGGTCGACCTTCTTGGAGGCATGATTCTACAAAGTGGGCATTGGTAAATGTTGGATAGGAGATAGGTAGGATAGGTCGGTATACGTGTCGTACTACTACACTCAACTTCCTATCTGACAATCCATGAATTTGATAAGTCCATGCCGCATCATGTTATGGTAAAAACGTTGGACAGGCGTTTTTAAGATAGCATAATGCTGCATTTACTCATCATCATCACTTCGTGTCATACTATACACATAATCGCACACGTAGTTCCCATAATGCAAACTATATGAGGATTCTTAGGTTATAGTCTAGGTTAAACCACCTAATTCTCTATAACCTTGGTCTCTGATACCAATCTGTCACACCCCAAAAATGGCGCAGCGGAATGGCATTTACGGGGTATGACCTTCATAGTCAAGAACACAAGGTGTCTAAATAAAGAAATACTACAAGCATAGCATACGACAGATAATAGTCGCAAACTCCCACAAACGGGATAAGTACAAAGATCCAAAATAAACATAAGTGTCAAAGTTAAACAACGTCACTAGGGAATATCAAATGCAACTCCACGAGATATAACCCGGGAGGGTCCTGTCTTAAGTCTTGCTAAGCCAGTCAATACTCAACCTTCTAAGCAGCTTCAAAAACACCTGAAAATGGTACTAGAAAACGTCAACATAATGTTGGTGAGCTCGTAGGTTTAAAAGTAAGACCATTGAGCTGTGAATAATATAACATAGGACAATAGTGTACATGAATACCAATTACAAGCATGTTATCCAAACAGTAATAGTGTCGTGCCAACTGAACCTATAGTGTCCATCATACTCATAACCAATATCATGTGGGGAGCTACCCTGATAGATCTATCAACATGTGGGCTCTCAACAGAGAGTTGACAGTTACACCAACTGAACCTATAACCTATGGGCCCTCAGCAGAGAGTTAACAGTTGTGCAGTCATGAACTCACAAAACAAAGCATGTCACAGCATATAATCGCATCATCACACGTATATGTCCAAAATCATGTAAAACAGTAGTTCACAGCATGAAAACATTTGTAAAACATTGAGTACCATTTCCACCCCAAGGTAAAACACGTTAAAAGTGGGGCTATGAGAACTCACCTCAATCAAGCAAAGCACAAACACAAATCTACAGAAGCAAGGTACTCAGCAGCTCTCAAGTATCGGCACTCACGGACTCGGCACAACCTAATAATACAAACTCGCCTTAACATATATTTCCAAATGTAAAAGTTTCCAAAAGCTAATTATCCCCAGTATATTTCATTTCAATTCCAAAATCTCTTTCTTATATTAGTTATTAGCGTTTGGTATCAACAGGTGTGCAGTGGAGACACAACATGACTCAAGTGTACTCACGCCAAACAAATGACCAAAGCAAACATGACTCACGAAACAATATCCCAATATCGAACACGCCAAGTTGTTGCAATATCCCAAACCGACTCTACTACTAAAACTCACAACCACCTAACAAGAACCAAGATCAAGTAATTTATTTAAAGTTTTAATAAGTTATACGGGCAAATTGACAGATGCTTATCGAATTCGATATTGATTACACATAATCCTTAATCCCAATATTATAATAATAAAGTAATGTGTCTCGGTAAACGTGCCCTCAAAACATTTAATAACTCTTATTTACTTCAAACTTTCCATTTATAAAATATCGTTTTTAATTAAAAACTTCCGTTAAATATTAAGTAACAAATGAGTTTTTTGTTATTTAATATTTCCCGTTTTAGTCGTTATTATTTATTTTCCACTTCTAGTTATATATACATTTCCAAACAAATATTTTTCGAGTTATCATCCGTTTCAAGTCACGAGTCCGAGTTTTCATTATTCTCGGGTCAAATAACCAAACATAATAGTCATAAATCCAAATAAAGTCTAATATCGTTTCGGCATGTCGAGGCCACGCCGAGACTAAAAAGTCTCGGTGACACCCGACTTTGGCTCATAATCAATATAGTTCAATATTTAATTATACTAACCAAGCCGCAAATCCAATCAATTACCAACAATGTTTTAACGACCAAAAATCCTACGACTCGTTATCTCCCAACTCCTCCCGTATTCAACACAACAATCCACAAACAGAATCAAAGTATCCAGGCCGAGACCCTAATGGTCTCGGCTCCATCTCTCGGCACCACAAATCACCATATCTACCTCAAATCCCTACTCGACAACAATTCCAACAGCCTCAGATTATTACCAAAATATAACCACAACATCAAATCAATACTCAAGTCAAGTCGACCCTAAGGTCTTCTCGGCATTAACTTCTCAACCACCTCAAAATAGCCAATATGTAACAACATAATCAAAACAGTTTCCAATCAAAAAATCCAAACCATAACTCAGATGTACTCGAGGGTTTTACCATACCCTAATTTCCGAATAAACAGTCGCAACACAAATTAATAAAGGCATACACGACCCACAAGACTCGACCCAACCACAAATATAATCAATAGGACTCGGCCGTGAGCTAAAGCTCACGACATAACCACGACCTGACTTCGTACGACACAACCACACAACACGAAATGATACCAAATGTTTATTAATGATTTTTAGTTAACAAAGACGTAAAACACATTTGTTTTAACACCCGAATCGATCTAAAAACTGTAAATATAACTCGACACAGTCGAGTTGTTGCACACCGAGCCACAAACATGGGTGACTCGGTGTTACCCACCTTTAATACTCTCGGATCTCAACGAATCTTGGTCGAAAAACACTGAGGTGGCGCGTGGTGATGGTGGGAGGGGGTTTTTGACCGCGTGTTGTTTATAAACGGGGTAAGGGTTGCAAGAGATGAGGTTTGGTGGTGGTGGTGTAAGAAAAGAAGCGGCGGTGAGGGTGTGTGGTGGTGGCCGGAGCTTGGCCAGAAAATATGAGGGGGAGAGAGAGAAGGTAGGTGCGGCTGGTGAGGGATAGAGTGAGTGTAATAACCTTAAATGAGGTTATAACTTGTGCTTATATAGTACTTGGACTAAGTTTGAATGTGAAATGCCCCTTAAGGACTGAAGTTGTAACTTGGGCGCGGGGTGGGAAGTGGCATTTGGCCAAACTTCCTATAAAACGTATCCGGGATTGATTTGAGTACCGAGACATTTTCCCGAATGATTTTAATGTGTTCCACTGATTTTAAAACAATTTTTCCAATCAAATTGATTATAAATACGTCCATGTTCGTGTTATCTCGCTAAAATCAATATTTTACGTGTTATTAGGTTTATTTGTGCCGACTCGCGTGTGTGGTCTAGCTCGTAAACACACATAATAGTGAACACATAAACTAAATAAATAGATCATATCGAGCTTAAGGTCGCGTAAGGACCTGAAATATTCGAGGTTGTTATAGGATATAAGTTGGAGGATCATAGTGAACCTGCTAACTACAGAGATCCATTATCAGATCTTGAATCTGATGAATAGCTCAAAACCATGAAGCTTTTGTATTATCGATTTCCCAAACCGTAATATATTGTATCTTATTCTTCCTCATTCGTATTATCTCTTCAAAACATACTTATTTCTTCGACCATTTGTGTATTTTCTTTCTCATAATATCTCAAATGGGCAAATGGCACAAAAAGGCATCAAAGTTAGGGTCCATTTCCAATCAAGGTACCCAACTTTTTTTCTTGCATAAAAAGGTTCCCAAGTTTTTTTTTTGGCGGATTTGGGTTTTTTCTTAACACCCGTTAAGTACAACCGTTAACTACAAACTAAATTTTTTTTAAAACTTTTATAAATCTTTTATAAAAACTGAAGGGTCATTTTTGAAACTTTAAAACTTTTATATAACCCTTTAAACGTTCATCCCCAAATTCGAATTAGGGCAAAATCCAAATTAGGGCAAAATAATTTCTTCCCCAAAATTAAAACATGACAAACTCATGTAATTCATCAAACACTTCAAACTGGGCGTACTGGAATCGAAGAAATGCAGGTTGGGAAAAAGATAATTTGATGAATCGTGTTTGTATCTTGTGTGAATGTGGTGATGAAAGTGGTAAGTGGATTTCTTGGACTGAAAAGAACCCAGGCAGGAGGTTTTTGGGATGTCCTAACTATAA
Organism: Artemisia tridentata subsp. tridentata; assembly: GCA_021014915.2. Taxonomy (NCBI): domain Eukaryota; kingdom Viridiplantae; phylum Streptophyta; class Magnoliopsida; order Asterales; family Asteraceae; genus Artemisia; species Artemisia tridentata. Next base: position 27,802,468 of record CP139506.1, on the reverse strand, counting down.
GGTAAACACATTTGTTGGTTTAAAAGGTTTGTGAAAAAACATGTTTTAACTTTATTTTCGTTAAATAGGCAAGAAAGCATTGTGAATTCTTTCATTGGTGGGATCCAGATTTACCAGCTGAGCATTACAAAGGTAAATTGGCAGAAGTGGAAAAAAAAATGAAGAAGGATGCTGTGGAATTTGAGCTGACAAAAAAGAGATTGGAAGAAGAAGTGGCAGTGTTGAAGACTACAATGAATATGCAATCTAGGGTTATCTTTGTACTGTTAGGGTTGCTTTTCATTCTAATTATGAAAGCTTTTTAGTTTAGTTTGATCAATGAATGTATTGAAAAGGTTTCCTTTTGATGAACTATAATGTATTTGTTAGACTCGCTTTTTTAATAAGATGTCGTCACTCACGTGAATTGGACTAGGGTTGTATTAAGTAGCTCACACAGGGACTACTTATGTTCAATAGGCAAACTAGTGATGTAAAAGAGCCTATATATACCCACATGACTCTCCATGTGGGTGTGTGGGATTATTGTACCTGTCATTTGTTTACTTTCAATAAAGATAACATTTGACCATATTCTCTCCACCCTCTCACTACTCTCTCTCTAGAAAGATGAACATCTTCATCTTTCACCAAATCCGGCCACCTGAACCACGAAACATATGAATCTTGGTCTCTACAATTGGTATCAAGAGCTAACCGGGGGAGATTCTTGGTGAGTTTACTGATTTTTGTGGTTCGTTTATGTGTTTTAGGCTGCGCTTTTATCTCCTTTTAGTCATCGGAATTATTTTTTTCCGGTCATCGGAATTTATTTCCGTGTCATACGATAAAAACAGTCCTATCACTGGTCTTATGTATCTTTGCTGGTCAAAAAATCTCAAACCCAGGTTCATGCGAGCTTAGATCTGCTCACAGTTCTATATTCATGTTTTGGTTGAGATTGTTTTGTCCTTCAATCCGTGGTATGTGGTAGATCTGATGGTTATACGGTCGAGTTTTAGGCTCAAAATGGGTGTTATGGTCAGATCTTGGCAGAAAAAGATGGTCGGAAAATGGTCGGAAAGTGAACAGCGGACCTCAATTATTGGACTCAATTTCTGGACGAAATGCGATAAAAGTCAACGCCTTTATCGCATTTGCGATTATCGCATTTGAGCTTATCGCGTTTGAGCTTTATCGCATTTGAGCTTTATCGCGTTTGAGCTCTATCGCAGTTGGCTGTTATCGCACTTGAGATTTATCGCGAATGGGATTTATCGCAGTTCGATTATCGCAGTTGGGGTTATCGCAGTTGTGGTTATCGCAGTTGTGGTTATCGCAGTTGGGGTTATCGCAGTTGGGGTTATCGCATTTGGGGTTATCGCATTTGGGATGTTATCTCGTTTGGGATGTTATCGCGATTCAGTTCTTTTGAAATTGAGAAATATGTCCGATTATAACCTTTCCATTTTCATACCCTTCATATTAGTATCCCTTCCTCCCAAAAAAAAAAAAAAAAAGAGTTTTTTGGCGGGAAAATTGGAGTAAAATTTAATTTTTTCAGGTGATTAAACGTTCGATTTTTACGCGAGATTCAAATTTTGGTATAATAGTGAAAATTTTGGCCCAAAATTCAAATTTTTTGGTCAAAATTCGAATTTTTTAGGTGAAAATTGACGTCAAAATCTGTTATACTCAAATTTTTCTAGCCTTCTTGTAACGGCATTTCCTTGTGTATTTCAAATTATGTCAAAAAAAAAAAAAAAAAAAAAAAAAAAAAGAGGAGGGATATAGGGTTACCATCGCAACAATCACGGGGATACATCATTCACGGCTAATATGGTTAAGAAGAATGACTACGGGAGAAGAATGGTATTATTGATTTGATTTTGAAGTAACATTTTTCGTGCATGTGTACTTATTTATCTCAAAGTCTAGAGGTTGGTTGGATGCATGACTTTTAGAGATACTTGTTTGGGCTCTCATGGGTGTAGTGATTAAGTCTTGGATTATCTAGTTTTCATAGGTCAAGGGGAGGATGGACGAAGACCTAGTTAACTATCAAAACTGAGATGGAGTACTCAGTGACACACAAAGATGTGGATAATTCAAGAGAGGTTCATATACAGTTAAGGAAGGATGGATGGGTATATGAAACGACCTATATGCTTTAAGGAGTCACGTTGTAGTGCTCAGTATAGGTTCTTAGTCACATTATCGTACAAGATTAAGTCACATTTGAGGGGAGGTGTTTACTTCTTGTTCAAGTTGGTCATATCAGGTTATCTCCACATGTGGTCATTTATTAGAAGCGCGTGAATTTTACGGTTGGTTTGAGAGACGTATTGAGAGTATTTTTTAACATATTCTCACAATAATTAAGCCTCGACGGGTTGTCGACGTGCTATCATGGATTTAGTATTGCTTCAAGATCAAGGTACTCCAAGCCATGTACATTATTATATGATGATTACGATGACTCGCAATCATCAGGAGGGAGAAGTACGCCCTTAGGAGGGGTACGGATATGGAGAGAGAAGTACGGCTTATTATCTACTTGGATGCAAATACTTTGTGAGATATGTTGATGCTCCCGAACGACAGCCATTGTGCTACAGTCTCCGCTGCGTGCTTAAAGGCTAAAGAATGTTGTCGATTCAGGAGGGAGCAGAAAAGAATAAAGGGCTCACTAGTTAGGAGGGAGTAATAACCTAACTAGTACATTACAGTTGAAGTTCAGAGCTACAAGGATGTGTGCCTTCAGCACCAAAGATCGAGGCTGCGATCTTTCGGAATAGAGAGAACTTCAACTCTGTCTCAGGATCTAGACTACAGAGACTCTGCACTTATGGAAAAGTTTATTATTGCAATTTACTTTGTATTGTTTATAGGTCTCATTGTAACCATTCACTTGTGACGACATCTTGGAGGGAGATTGTTAGACTCGCTTTTTTAATAAGATGTCGTCACTCACGTGAATTGGACTAGGGTTGTATTAAGTAGCTCACACAGGGACTACTTATGTTCAATAGGCAAACTAGTGATGTAAAAGAGCCTATATATACCCACATGACTCTCCATGTGGGTGTGTGGGATTATTGTACCTGTCATTTGTTTACTTTCAATAAAGATAACATTTGACCATATTCTCTCCACCCTCTCACTACTCTCTCTCTAGAAAGATGAACATCTTCATCTTTCACCAAATCCGGCCACCTGAACCACGAAACATATGAATCTTGGTCTCTACAGAACTATAATGTATTTGTTTAACTTTGATCAATTTGAAGTGCAGTAACATGTGTATACTTGAAAAGGTGTTTACTTTGCTGATATCTGTAAAAAGCAAACACATTGATAGGTTGCAGTCATGACATGTTTAAACAATTTTTGCAGTCATGAAAATAGGCAGTGAGTCCTTGACCTTCATAATCCTGGATGATAAGTTGTTACAAATAAAACTGACATTGATAGGTTGCAGTCATGACATGTTTAAGCAAACACATTAATATGTTCTTACAAGTACTTAGGTAATAAGTTGTTACAAATAAAACTGACATTACAAACTTTTGACTACTTATTCTACATCAAATGCATCATCTGGTGTGAGTCCTTGACCTTCATAATCCTGGATGATCTTCCTATTATAATTTTTCATTAATAATCTTTGAGAAGTCCTTCTAGGGGGTCTGTATCCTGCCTTATATTGAGCTTGCCAGAAGTCATCATACCTCCTTTTTAGACTTGCTTCATCCTCATTTGCAGGAACATCATTTGCATTTGTATACTCATTGACTTGTGCTGTTGTTTCCTCATTGACTGGAGCAGTTGTATCCTCATTGACTTGTGTTGTTGTTTCCTCATTGACTGGAGCAGTTGTATCCTCATTGACTTGTGCAGTTGTTTCCTCATTGGCATGTGCAGCTGTGTCTTTAATGGCATCACTTTGTTTAACTGCATCAACATTCATATCTGATGTATTTGCTTGCTCAAGTTGTATATCAACCAAGTCATCATCATCAAATAGCATGTGTAGAACATTCTGTAAAATGGGTGTGTTAATTAGAATATACATCACAAAAAAAAAAACATAGAACAAAAAAATTTAAAATTAACATTAAACTTACCCTGTTTGAAACACTAGCACTTCCTCTTCCTCTTCCCCTTCCCCTGTTTGATCCACTACCACTTCCTCTTCCCCTGTTTGATCCAGTACCACTTCCACTTCCCCTACCCCTTCCACTATTTGATCCACTAGTACAAACTTCCCCTTCCACTGCTACCCCTTGCACTTGTTCCTTCCATCCATATACCACCTCTAGCAGTCACAACTTTTTTCTTTCTACTACAACTTGGGGTTCTAGAATTGACTGGGTCATTAACCCTAGGTCTGCCCTTCTTTTTGGGTAGATTAGGTGTCTGTGTTGATGGTTGCCCTTGTGGATTAGGTGTTTCTGGAATAGGTGTTTCTGTTGATGGTTCACCTTGTGGAGCAGGTGTTTGTGTTGATGGTTCACCTGTTTCCATTGGTTTAGTACACCCTTTTTTGTTATGACCCATTACACCACAGTTTTGACAAGTCATTGTTCTAGGAGGCCTACTTACATGTTTGTTATTTTTCATTTCTGACTTATCTTTTGTCCTATTCAATGTGGGTCTACCTGGCATATTTCTGACAAGTCATTACACCACAGTTTTGACAAGTCATTGTTCTAGGAGGCCTACTACACTGATTGTGTGATGTTTTAACCCTATATTTTTTCATCACCATTTCTTGCAAGTCAACCACTTTCATATCAGGATACATTCTGATTTTGTCTACAAATTGTCTTGCAATCCATTTTGAAGTAACTAAACAACCAAGATTACACTGTCTACTGCAAGTGTGCTCACTAACTAGAGTTCTTATATGCCAAGAATTGCCATCATGCATCTTTACAGCTCTTAACCTAAAAGGACAACAAGGCTTATTGGGATCTCTAGGAAGTTTTTTCTTTCTTCTTTTTTTTTTTTTCATCAAACCCACACCTAAACAACAACTTTTGACTATCACTTTTTTCATACCAAAGTTGGTATCCATTGGCAACAGAATAAAAAGTAAGACAGTATTTAACTTGATCTAAGTCTGCATACAATTCACCTAATCTAGGTTTTTTTAACTTCCAGTGTGTGTTTGGGTCATGGATAGGGTAATATCTTTTATTAGGGTCAAACAAAATCTCATCCTCATCACTCATGGCCATATCCTCATCTAAGTTAACTTCTGGTTCAACATGAGGTTTCTCTTTTTGAGATTCATCACCTAGGTCTGAAAATAAAGGATCTACTTCATCCTCATTCTCATCACTTTCATTTTCCAACACTAACTGACTTTCATCAAATACAACAACTTCATTTGTTTTTTTCTTTTCATCTAAGATTTGCCTTTCCTTTATCCTAACCTGCCTCAACTCTTCTTCACCCTCAGATAAATGATCAAGTGATGCAACATCACTTTCATCATCTGAGTCTTTGTAATAAGTAGCAGGGTTTAAAATTACAAGAACATAATCACCACTGTATTCTACTAAAGATTCATTCTTATGAGTAACATATAATGCTATGATACCTTCATCTATACTATGCCACTTTTCGACAAACAACCTAAGATCATCATCAGACTTAATACATTTTAACCCATTACTAAAGTAATACAAGCCACACACTACTGAACCTATGTTGTTTTGAACAAAAAATTTCAACTCCCTATAGGTTAAAGGGGTCACATCAACAGTGGTTGAGAGCATATCAGCATTATGATAGGTTAAAGGTTTCAGACTGAAATACCCGTTATAATAAAGATCCAAGGCTAATGTACCTCCTTTGGATGAAGAAGCCATCCTGCTAAACAAAAAAAAATTAACAAAAACGGTCAACGTGTGCTTAACTTAGCCGTTATTAACATAATTAAAAAAAACAATAAGTATTAATTACCTTTAAGAACACAAAAAAGGGTTCAATTTTGTGAATCGCACTCTTAACCTTTTTTAGGGTTTATGTGTGGAAACCAATTTGGGGGGAAATCTGGGAAAAAATGAAGTATCAGTGATTATATAAAAGAAATTAAAATTGTTCATTTTTGGTCCTTCAATATTTACAAATGTATCAACTTTTATTTAACAAAAACTTGGGGTTAGTACTTAACGGGTGTTAAGAAAAAACCCAAATCCGCCAAAAAAAAAACTTGGGAACCTTTTTATGCAAGAAAAAAAGTTGGGTACCTTGATTGGAAATGGACCCTAACTTTGATGCCTTTTTGTGCCATTTGCCCTATCTCAAATATACAAGTGGTACATAAGTGGGTTTGGTTTAGTAGTTGTGGGATTGTTGTGCGACATAGAGGTCAAGGGTTCAATTTCCACTCTTGTCATTTATTTTTAAAGAAACCACTAGCTCACGTGGTAAACATTCTCTTCTCCAACCCCGAGGTTTGGTGTTCGATTCCAAGCAAGACTTTGTGTTGGTATCTCGTTTCTAGGTTTTTTGTAATTCGAGTTCTAGGGTTAGTTTCTAGTTCGTTTTTAGGGTTTTAACATTTATTACCATAATAACTGTTGGAGCATTTCTTCTCATTAACTATTGTCGGTTCTAATCAATACTATAGCCCTAATCATCTTTAGGGTTTTATTTTTCGGTTCCCTTGGTGTGTTGGTCTGTGGTTGTTGGCTTGGTTTGATAACTTTGAGATGTCAAGGGTGTGTTGAGAGTTCTAACGGGGAGGGTTCGAGAGCTAAAGAAGATGGTAGTGGTGGGCATAGTACGAAAAGGACCTTGAATACTAGTACGGTGCCGGTACCTACTAGTGAGTTTATCACTAGTGATAAGGGTTCGCCTGTAAAAGATACGTCCAAGACTGGTAAAGGTAATAATATGGACATGGCACTTCACATTGTTAAGGAATCTGATATCCCATCGTCTACAAAGGTGGGGAAGAATTCTTTTGCTAATGTTCTCTCTGCTGGAAACACAATAAAGAAAGCTATTTTTCGAACTTTAGAGACTACAACTCCAGTTGATTCTGATTTTGATGTTTTTGTCCTCTATTGAAAAAACGAATAATAGACTTAGAAATTCATTATATGATTGTTTCATTGGTAAATGAGTTGCTTTCCTGGTTGTTGAAAATTATGTGTGGAATGCATGGGGAAAGTACGGAGTGTAAAAAATCATGATGAATGATAATGGTTTCTTTTTCTTTAATTTTTTTGCAATGAAAGGGGTTGAAGATGTTCTTAAAAATGGGCCATGGATGATTCGTGGGATTCCAATCATCCTAAACAAGTGGAATCCTTCGGTTAGCTTAACTAAGAGGACTTGTCGAAAGTACCTATTTGGGTTAAGCTCCATGATGTCCCTACCGAGGAAGGTTTGAGTGTTATTGCTACTAAAATAGGCACTCCTATGATGTTGGACTCTTATACGATGACCATGTGTTTAGAATCATGGGGAATGAGTAGTTATGTGAGGACAATGATTGAAACTAATGCAACGAATGAATTGAAAAAGAGTATGATTGTAGCTATTTCAAATCCGGAGGGGTCGGGTTATACTCGAGAAACCATGTGCATTGAGTACGAACTAAGATATGATACTTGCAAGATATCTGGGAATACGTGTAAGCAACATCCATGTGGCACTTATCGACTCGGTCTTAACGACTAAGTAAGCCAAAAAGTATGGAAGAGGTTAGCTATGAACACTTGCAGATTTACTCGAGAATACTTGATATATTGTACTAGAGTTTTTGGTTACAAATGAGAGTAATTGACCCTATTTATACTAAAGGCAAATCAAGTTATACAAATTTCTATACAAATATCTAAGATATTTACTAGGTTAATATCTAGACAATCTCTAGATTATTCTCACTAAATATCTTGGATATTTTAGACAAAATATTTTAGCTATTTTTAAGTCTAAGATTTTATATTAATTTAGTTATGTTGCCGCGTCGAGTTTTTCTTGGATTGGGGCTGCTAATGCTATGATTCGGCTCGTAACCTACAACTCCATTGCCACTTTCAACAACACTTACTTTCGCAAAAAAAGATACATCCATACTATATAATATATATAAAGGAAAAATAAAAAAGTGATAAGTGATAAGTGAAAAATTATCCGATATATCTATTTGTCAGGAGGTGATGTGCATCAAAATGTTGTCCGCTACAGTGCTATTAACAGTACCAATGCTACAACCATTTGTACTCGCCAAATGTGGGGCTGTAATATGAGGAGTTTACTGTAGTTAGCACTGTTAATATATTAAAAAACTAATTTTTTCCCCGGGTTATAATCTTCTTTCATCTCTATACACACCATAACATAACATAAAGGAATTGTTGGAAAGAAGTCCCTCTTCGATCATCTCTTCCATCTCTACACACACGACTCGCTCCTTCCCCTAACCATCCTCTTCTTCTCTTCTTCACTAGAAATCATCAGGTACTTAATTATTTTTTTATTCTTAAGATTAATAAGATTTTCTCATCCTAAGTGGATTAGGTTTTGGATATTGAGTTTGTTTGGTATTGAGGGTTTTAAAAAACAAGTGAAAATATGTTTAATTTAGGGTTTAATTGTGGAAATTGGTGAAATTTATACAATTGGGGGTTTTTTATTTTAAGGAAGAAAGAAACAAAAAAGGGATCAAATTAAGTTGAAGAGAAGAGATCGGAATGAAATTGGAAGAAAAGATGATATTTTTTTGGGTTGCTTGAAACGAATATTTTTATTATTTTTGGAATGAAATGAATTGATAGATAGCAAGTTGTTAGCGTATACTTTAATGTGCTTTCATTAGTTTTTGATAGGGTGGTGGGTTCAGTCAGTTGGTTTATTGTCTTGGTTTAGCGTGTTGGTTTAGTAACGAGTCAATAAGCGTGTAAGCGTTGTCACTAGAATCAAGTGGGTATGTAGTATTACACCATATTTAAGATTACAAGGGTGTTTGGTTTAACTTATTTCGCTGCCTTATGGCCATATTTAGCAATAACAGGTCCATTTTAGCGTTTGTGTAATATTTGTGTTCTCTTGCAGGCTGCAACCTTCTAGCTAATGATTTAGTTTCAACAAAAATTTGGCTTTGGATATAAGAAATACCAAGTATGTGCTCATAAGCCCAAAAAATAAGGTAATCCAAACATTCCTTAAGTAGGTATTCTTTGATTATTATTGTTAATAGGTAAATTTGAATGGTTATTATATATTTTAATGATATACAGATGTGATGAATGGGAACGTAGCAGTTCAGAAACTAGACAGCATCATAGTCCGGTTAGGGAAAGAAGTGAAGAAAGGCATGCCAAAATTGAGCAATGGAACAGGTAAAAGGATGAATCAACCAATGTATTTTATAACCAAACTAAATGTTTTGCCGCTAGCTTCTTTAAATCATAATGTGTGTGTCTTTGTGTTTTGAATGGTTATGTAGATGTATACATACTGACAGAATCAGCGAGGGCCAGGGGATTTGGTTTCGTAAACTACAACAGTGATGAATCGGCTAACAAAGCAATGTAAGTCATGGATGGACAGGTTTTTTCAATTCGTATATCTCAGAGTGCTCAACAGGATGGCTTTGCGGGTAATCATTTTTAAGTTTCTGCATACTTGATATAAGATATTGAGGTGTCTTCTGAAAAATGATATGATATTATGGTCTATTTAGTATGACGGGTCAAAAATGGGTTAACTTTTAGGACATGGCAAAAGGATTTCAGTTTGGTTGACAGCTTTAAATTTGAAGCCGCCCATTTTCTCTTTTGCCTAAAAATACCACCGCCGCTTCCATTTTTTTTTCTTTTTTTTTCAATAGTGATTTATGCCCTATAGGTAATCCCATCATACGTATTCAAGTAATTAAAGTTTAGAATCGAGTCGACATTAATTAAGCTTTTTGAGATATGATTTGCTTGCTTTTTCAATTATGATCGTTTAATGTTACCTGTTTATTCGAACCCTTTTAAGAAAATTTCAAATCTCAATTATTGCAAGCAATATGAATGCTCCTGAATTGAACCAGTGTTCTATTTTAGTTATTTACTCAGAAACTTTATAAACTCGCATTTTCTTATATTTTGTATGCGAGATGAGTATGAATGATTCTTAGTTCGACCCAAAATGGGTTGCTTGCTGTGGCTTTACTGAAGAAGTCAACGCGACTGAAATCATATTATTACAAATTTGTCTGAAATGAGATTAATTACGTATGAGGACGTCTTATTCACTTTATAGTTTTCTTACATAATTAACATGGTCATGGTTTCTTGCAGGTTAATGTAAACCTCATATGAAGGTGCCGAATTGGAGTATGTTTGCCATAAAGACCATCAGCAACAGACTTTAGCAAATACACTTATACAGGATAAGTTTTTTACTTTATTTTTTGACTCAAATATGTGAAGCAGAACGGTCTGTTCGTCACTCTTATATAAAAGTAATTGTATTTTAATTAACACATTCTTATAGATAGTTATATGACCATGGAGTGCAATAGTTGGTATAGTTTAATTTAGGATTAGGGTGTCTGAAAAAAGTTTTCAATTTTTAATATTTTTCATAAAGCTGATAAGCTTACTTTTTTAGGCTTATGATGTTGCTTAGTTGACCTTATGGCTTACTTATAAGACATTAGTTAAAGATTATAAGCTCATTGGCAAAAAATAAAAAATAAATAAATAAAAATGATCAAGCTGATGTCAGCAAAGTCTTATTTGTGTGTACGTCTACTGCTCCTTTACGAGATTAATATGGATTTGAGTTGGAACGCGTCGTTTTTAGTATTGTTTTCTTTTCTACAATGATATAATTATTTCAACTAAATATTTACCATGCTAATTAGTATAACTACATTTTGCAGGTCTACTAGGAACTGGAAGAACAAAGGAAGTCAGTGGACGGAAACCACATTGCAAGGCTAACTATGACGGACTTCCTATACCAGTGGTGCAAAAACTTCTATCATCTTCCAGCCCAACTGCGGGTATGATGAATTTACTCAGGACATAAGTTCTGCTTTGGGTGTCTTGGGAAAATGATTAGCGGGGTGTTTGGAGTTGTATAAGCAACTGCAGTGGAAGATTTTCTTTGATTCTCATATTTGATTGCTATGGTGCAAGGAGCTACTGGACGTTGCTTTGTAATAGCTAATAAGATCGAGTAGGTGGATGACAATATGTGGTCATCATAGGTTGTTTCCCCATGAGCTGTACACAGGTGAGTTTACGAATGTTAATTTTCCCATCACCCGTATTCCTTTTGATTGGTACTTCGACCGCTAAAATTTTAAGTAGGTGATTGGTATTTCTAAAAAATCTAAACTATATAAGGCTAACTGAATTTTAAAGCTTGGTCTCCCTCAAGTGGAACTGCCACTGAGACTTTTTCTCTTTTTTGGGTGACTATCGAGTCTTCTTACATGGGCAAATTTTTTTCTGGGTCTTTGGCATGTTTACCACTAAATGAGCTGATTTGGATTATTTCTAACGCTCAATGCTTAAAACAGGCAGAAATTTGTCACAAGTGAATTCGTGTGTCACATTCACCTCATCAACTTTATTGAAAGAATTAGCATTTTAATATTTTATTTGTAAAATTATTATAGCTTATATAATTAAATGGACAAAAAAGGATTTTCTGAGTCAGGCCAAACTAGAGTTGCTCCTGAAAAAAAAAAACAACACTCTTTTATCTGCCAGCCAACTCTTCAACTTTGTTTTGCTTCAATATGCACGGAAACATAATTTTTTTAAGCAGAATTGTTGTTGGCTTTACTTGATCTATTTCTGACAGTCGTACGTGCTCATGGGATGACGGAGCTTAAGATCTGATTCTCTAAACCGTCATTATTGTCTGATGGAGTCTTGGTCTGGGAATGGTCAGCCTCAACCTTTGATGAGGGAGACGAAGCAGCCTATTTCTACGTAAATACTACTACAACTTCTTTCCACGTTGCATATCAAAGGGAGACTATCAATTGAAGCTATCATCAGGTATTATTACTTTATTCACATTTATTAAAAAAATCCATAATTTTGTAGTTTTACCATCTATTATGTGATATTAATTATGTTTTATGCATTATAATAGCAGAATTATCTACAGATTTGTTGGATCTCTTTATTCAAGTCCCCAAGGTGCATAGAGACACAAAATCCAATAATTCCAGCTATTTGCCAATTGTTGCAGAATCCTTAGTCTTGGTTCTCAGTAGTGGTGCCACAACAGTATGCTACTACTAACAATGTCTTGGTACACTTATAGTTCAAGAAAGACGTACGTGAGATCGACTTTGTCACTGACCATTACCTGTTCAGGGGGTGTGGACCAAGGTGTGTGGTTCAGGGGGTTTGATTCAATACATCATGTCACAATGCGAAAATGATAATAACTTTTGCTAAGAGTGGAGGGAGTGGGAGTCGGTTAGGACTCGGTACCGATCGGCAAACTTCGGTAACACCGCCGCAACCGATCGGCAAAATTCGGCAAACTCGAAATTCGGTAATAGTTACCGATTGATAAAGTGGGAGAGCAATGCAATGTAACGGTCGAATTTTTTAAAAATAAGGCCGTTGGCCGCTTATTTAATTTTTTTTTCCTTTTTTTTCTACATTTCCACTATATATTCAACATTCCAACAACATATATACCTTCAAATATCACCATTTTTTTACTAAAAATCACAAAAACTCTAACACCCTTTTACCAAAAAATGTCTTCCGATTCCTCATCCGAATCCGAATATGTTTTTCCGACTTCGTCCGACGAAACTCATGGTACCTCGCTTCAATTTATGTTATCCGCCGTTGAACATCTTCAAGACACGGCGAGCTCTAGTTTTCGGCCCCGTACATCTGTAGATCGTCGTCGGGACGTTGGTCTTGAAACTCTTCTTAATGATTGGTTCGTTGAGGAACCAAAGTATGGCGAGGTTTATTTTCGAAAAAAAAATCGAATGAATAAAAGCATGTTCTTAAAAATAGTATCCGACATTGAAGAGAGATACCCGTATTTTCAAGAAGGTTATGATGCGCGGGGGAAAAAAAGTTTCACGGCCATACAAAAATGTGTTTCGGCCGTTAGGCAACTCGCAACCGGCAATCCCCCTGACGAGTATGACGAGTATTTGTGTATGGCGGCAAGAACGTCACGTGAAAGTCTTGATCATTTTTGTGACGCCATCATTCAGTTGTACGGTCGAGAGTATCTACGTAGGCCGACGACACACGACATAGCATGCATTTTCCAGGCTTATGAGGCTCGACATCACATACCCGGGATGCTTGGTAGCATCGATTGTACGCACGTTGAATGGTTAAATTGTCCAAGACATTTGAGAGGGCAATACACGAGAGGTGACCATGGTGTTTCGACTATTATGCTTGAGGTCACCGCTTCACAAGATTTATGGATTTGGCATGCTTTTTTGGGTCCACCGGGGTCGAACAACGACATCAACGTGTTGAATCAGTCTGATTTGTATCTTACCAAGCGAAATGGAACGGCGGCGAATAGCTCATTTTATATTGGTGAACACTTTTACAAACGTGGATACTATCTTACGGTTGGAATTTATCCTAAGTGGTCAACGTTAGTTAAAGCTTACCCGTATCCGACCGACCCAAAGGAAAAGAAGTTCAAGAAGTTACAAGAGGAGGCAAGAAAGGATGTCGAGCGAGCCTTTGATGTTCTCAAAGCAAAATGGAAAATTGTCAAGCGACCTCTCCGGCCTATGACCAAAGAAAAAATAGGGAAATTTATTCACGCTTGCATTATTTTGCATAATATGATCATAAAAGGCGACGGGCGAGCAATCTCACCGGTTCATATAATGGATGAGCCGGTACAGCCAGTGTTTGATAATAATGTCCTAGGCGAGTTACTAGACGAAGACGTCCATCATCGTCTTCGGTATGATCTCACGGAGTACGTGGCCGCTCAAGACTTGCCATATCTCAATGACGATTAGGGTTTTTTTTTTTTTTTTTTTTTTTTTTTTTTTTTTTTTTTTGTTGTTTTTGTTTTTTTTTTTTTTTTTTTTTTTTTTTAAAGTATTATGTAGTGTTTTGTTTTGGTTTTTTAAATATTATGTAATGGTTTGTTTATTTTTAAGTATTATGTAATTTTTTTTTTTGTTATTAATAAAATGTTATGTTTTAATTTTATATAGTTTTTGTTGGATTTTATGTATTAAAAAAAAAAAAAAAGGTGATGTGGCAAATTGGTGAAACCGCCGCAACCAAATTGGTGAAAATTGGGGTGAATTGGTGAAATGTGAGTTGAAAGGTTTTTATTGGGTATTGATGATGTGAAAATTTGGCAAACTTTGGTGATCTGGTGACCACTCCCTCCACCCTAATGGTTGATATATATATTTATGTAAATTCCCTAATATTCATGCAAAGGATTGAACCGGCCATATATATTCATGCAAAACACTCCCGTAGCAACGCGCGGGCTACCCCGCTCGTTAAAATTAATTTAGGAAACTAATTTGTTATTTTACTTAAATGGAAGACTGAAAACTAATTTAGAAATTTAAAACTAATGTATCATATTTTTTGAATATTGAAATTAGCTATTAAAATTTGTTCTTTTACTTAAAATCATTATATGTTACAATAATTTACAGTTACATTTTAATTTTTTTACGTTGTATGAATAAATGTTATACAAAACACCTAACCAAAATATCACAATCATAATTATGTGACGCGATAAATCCCGTTGCTATGCACGGGTACTCTTGTCTAGTTTAAATAAAAGAAAAAAGATAAATTGCATTCAAGCCCATCATCTTCACACAGCTATTCACAAATCACACACACTTTATTCATTTGACACAATCAGATTCACAAACAACACCTTCTTCTTCTTCTTCTTATTCATCTTCTTCATGTCCATCAAATCAACCAACTAAAAACAGATCTCAACTGAATTGATCATCAAATCAACCAACTAATAAAAACCTGGATCTGATCGAGATATCACGCTTCTCTTCCGGAACACGCTTACGGTCTTATTCTCATCTCATCTTTTTTTTAACCTAATTTTCTTATAATTTCATAATTTGTGTGTGTGTTTTAGTGATTTCATTCAATTAAGTATATTATGAAGAATTATGAACTGAAATGAGAAGTGCGATTTACGGAATTAAACTAAGTTATGATTAGGTATATGAATGTAAAATTCTATTAGTTGTGTGATATTAGATTAGGAAGTTTGTATGTATAATGTTGATGATGATTGAACTGAACTGTAATGATGACGGAAACGTAGTGCGTTAGACGAACGAGGAGTTTGATTTATGGAATTGAACTAAGTTAGTATGATATAGTATATGCCAAATAACGAATAATCGAAGATGTGATTTGTAAGGTCGAATTCTCGTCGATATTGACCTAATTTTGTATATTTGTTATAATCTGTGTGTTTTAGTGATTTGATTGAATTGTAGTTGATGAAGTTGTTGTGATTATTAGATTAGGATGTTTGTATGTAAAATGTTGATGATGAGTGAAATGTAGTGCGTTAGACGAATGAGAGGCGCGATTTACGGAACTGTAGTTGATGAAGTTGTTACGATCAAGTATTTGTATGAAGAATTATGAGATTAGGATTTCTTTATTTAAAATGCTGATGATGAGTAAAACGTAACGCGTTAGACGAATGAGAAGTGCGATTTACGGAATTGAACTAAATTATGATATAGTTAATAATGTGTTGACGGAATTGTAGCTGATGAAGTTGTTAGGAAGCTTGTATGTGAACTGTGGTAATGATGAATGAACTGAAATGATGACCAGAACGTGGAGTTATATACTTATTAGAGTTGTGTAAATATTAGATTATTAGAGGTGTATCGTGCTTATAGCGCGTTGGATGGATCACGGATGAAAAGACAATTTTCAGAATTAAACTAAGCTATATGATAATAGTTGAAAATGTCTAAGTTTGTATGTGAAATGTGTCAATGATGAATGAACTGAACTGAAATGATGATGGAAAAGTAGAGTTGTATTGTGCTTATAGCGCGTTGGACGAGCAATTAGGCAATTTGTGGAAACAGATTAGGTTATGATACAGTTTTTAATGCCACATGCTGTAGAAGGTTATAATGAACTAGAATGGGAAATAACGAGGGTCTATATTGTAGTCATGATTCATAATTAGCTTGTTCAAGTGATGTGTTTTTATGAATGCACCTAATATTGTGTATTATTAGCTGAAATGATGATGTACTCATTATTAGTTCACAGTATCGTGAAAGTTGAATTGCATAAACTGAAACCTAGAATTTTATCATCGACGAATTTGCCGAATCGATTAAAGCTATGATACATTTTGTAATGCCCGAGGCTGTAGAACTATCTAATCAACTAAAATGGAATGAGAAAGGGGATCATATCGCTCATGATCACAATTTGAGGAATGCACAAAATAAAGTATAGTTGGCGCCCAAGCATAGGAGAATAAAAAACAAAACTGTATGACATACTGGAAATAGTAGCACTGTAGTAGTGGGTTTATTGAAAATTTAGCACCCTTTTGGCCATAACTATTTTCTTTTTGCAAAGTAAGCTAGTCATGGCAGGAGTATCCGATATTAAATAGGGGCATAGGGCGCATGTCCATACTGGAGATTATTGATGAGACATGAACCTGCTGGCTGTGCATCGGATATGCTTACTAGATTTTTCATATTGAGGAGGTTAAATATTTCGTCATTGCATTTACAAATTGATCTACAAAAGACGGTATTTGGGAGTGCAAGGGACTATGCAGTGATCATTTCTGTCCATCTTATACATCAGATAGAATAATAGTAGGGATACCCTTACTCACACTTACATTTTCTTGTTTGGCCCAAATCTCATTGACATAGGCAGAGTTGGGTAGCAGACTAGCGGTTACAAGGGGTCATGAATATCTAATTATTTTATTTGGGTTGGTGGCACACTGGCACATTGTTTGGTTACATGGTCTCAAAGAACTCAATGGGGATTTTTGGATGCCAAATAGTGTGGTCTATTTGTGTCACAATATGCATGGATTGGTTCTAACTACATTTTAGCTCATTTTAACATTGAATTTTGGCCGGGTTCATTTGAAAGTAATTAAGAGGTCCTGAGCTAGAGTGCTTCTACAGTCCCTGACTCCTTGAGCTACGTGAGTTCAATGATAATGAGGGAATACGTCCTTAGTTATTCCTTTGGCCTATAATGATAAAGCTTAGAAATTACCCTAAATTTTGTGCCTTCGTCTTATAAAGTGAGATATCACAAAGCAAGTCATTATTGATTGTTTACGCATACTTCCCATTTTACTTGGCTCACTTCTTTATCGTTAGATCGATTAGGCAGGGGAAGACTATGTGTACTAACTTTTTCTTTCTTCTTCTTTGCAATCCCCTGCCACTTCCCTTCTTTGCTAGCATTTATCTGTGTTTGCTTTGCGCAAGAGACCCCCTACTCTTCCCATCCCTTTTGTATTGCTCTTGCTCAGAATTGAAACTCATGGAATTATTATGGCATTGATGATAGTATGGGTCTATTCTATCTGTTCATAGAATCTTGCTTACTGTTTTGTTTTCTGTGAAGATCCTTACTTTTTCAACATAACTGACGCTTCATTGTAAATTTCTTTGGATACTTTTGTGGTACAATGGGACAACCTAAAGAGAAATATGTGAAAATAAGCATAATCGTAATCCTGTTAATCTTGTTCATGAGCCATCCTTAATTCTTATGCGTATAAGACAAAACATCACTTGGCTCACATCCCCAAATAAGTTTGCAAGTAATGGTCTCATCTAAATGGCAATGGTCAGCTTGCGATATAAGGATTATTGTTTTTATTTGCAGGGACATGATTCGGGCAATACGTGCCTGTAAAACTGCAGCAGAGGAGCGTGCTGTTGTTAGAAAAGAGTGTGCTTCTATTCGTGCAGCCGTTAGCGACAATGACAACGATTATAGACACCGCAATTTGGCAAAGCTCATGTTCATTCACATGCTAGGGTATCCCACACATTTTGGTCAAATGGAATGTCTCAAGTTAATTGCAGCTCCTGGATTTCCAGAGAAGAGAATAGGATATCTTGGACTTATGTTGCTTCTTGATGAAAGACAAGTTTTGATGCTTGTCACTAATTCATTAAAGCAGTATGCACCTACCCATTTCTGTTTCATATTTTATATGGAAACATGAATACACGTCTTCTGGGCTCGTGATCTTGCCCCTGAAGTCGAGAGGCTGCTGCAATTTCGAGATCCAAATGTTCGGAAGAAAGTACGTAACTGAAATATCTATTATATTACATTTTCGAAGTTTTTTTTTCAGGATTATCTTGTTTGCAATTATGCTGCTGTATTTCTAGTTGTTTGAATATTATTTTCTTAGTCACATCACAGGTCATAGTATCCCACTCCATTGCTAAAGACTTGCACCATTTCGTTTTGCACATAGTTTTGTAAAAATATTGATTAGTAGGCGTATGTAAAATAATGCTATTTCATAAGAAGTAAGAACCAAAACAGCCTTATGGACCAATTTTAAAGTCACAAAAACCAAGTGATGATTACTGATTGGTGAAATATTAAATTTGGCCTGAGCACTTACCAAAGCAGGGAACACTTTGAGACAACCAAAAACTTTGAGACAACCCAAAAACAAGATGTTGCGATTGTTTTGGAAAGAGAGAGTAGATGAATTTGATCTACTACTTAGTTTAGATAAATGATGAATACCCCTTATGTAGTCAATTTCAGGTTAGACGTGAGTCACGTGACACCTCTTGTCTTTTAGTACTCGAATAAAAGTACTTGCCATTTTGCTCACCACATAGTCATATCATACTTTCACAATCATATTAGTTATCTCTTTTGTCCTGTACAAGTCAAATTAGCTAAGATGAATGAACATTATGAGACAATAAAATGAGACAATTAATTTGTTTCTTTGTTACCCTTCTTGTTTTAGAATTCCAGTCTATAGATGTTGCTATAGTATATTGTTTTTTATTAAAAATTGGGGAATATTTTGAGAAGCAATAAAAATGTTGTAATGTAGAATGCTTGGACTTTGATTAAGGCATTTAATCTACAGTTCTGTTCACGTTCTGTTCATTATGTTTAACATATTTCAGTTTCTTTTAATATAAATAACTCAAATAATGTTAAGTACTTATTAAGTTCTTACAATGTACAGGCAGCATTATGCTCCATAAGGATTATAAAGAAAGTTCCCGACCTCGCAGAGAATTTTGTGAACCCTGTTGCTTCCTTACTTAAAGAAAAGCATCATGGGGTCCTTTTAACTGCGATCCAGCTTTGTGCAGATCTTTGTATAGTCAGTGAAGAGGCCCTTGAATATTTCAGGAAGGTATATTGACCTTGTATGTTCTAATATTTTTACCACTGTGTGTGGAAGAAAATAGCTCTATACGAATTTTACTCTTCATTCGGTGTACCATAATGAACAAAGAGAACTTTGATGTAGCCTACCTCATATACTAAGAGAAACATCACTGATGTTTCTTCTTAATGCTTCTGGAACATGTTCTGTTATGACCTCCAAAATACGATTTATATTCACTTTATATGATGCACTATAGGCTATTATGTACACATACCGTCTCTATAATATAGCCGTTAGACCTACAACGTTAAGTGCATGTTAAAATTACTGGTATCCCATTTATTAGATATGGGTTTGACGTAAGTGTGCAAGACCCAAGGATAGCTCTACTATGTCCTTTGCTACCAGTTGGTTACAAGATGAAAACATTAAAAGAAAATCACAATAGCTATGTGATAAATGTATGTTTGAAACGTTTATAATTAATTGTGTTAAAGTTAATCATTTTCATCGTCACTCATATGTCCATCTCTCGAGTGGAAGGTTGTCTGTAGAACGATAGTATCATTTTTTTTGTACTGATGGGGTTGGGCGTGTTAGTACTAACTGTCTTTCTTTCTTCTACCAGACTGATTGCTCTAACTTTTTAAACTTAAATGAATTAGTAGTTATTTTGATGCGGGATGCTCTTTTTTAGCCTATTCTTATGTATTTTCCTTTGTTTATTAATGTACATCTTTTTAGCGCAGAGTAATTTGCACGTCTTTTTAAAGTGCAATCCACCATTGATATCTTTTCTTTATATTTTCTCTTTCCATTCAGAAATGCACAGAGGGCTTGGTAAAAGTTTTGAAGGATGCCGTCGACAGTCCATATGCTCCTGAATATGACATTGCCGGCATTGCAGACCCTTTTCTCCAAATAAGATTGCTGCGTATTTTACGAATCTTGGGCCATGGAGATGCTGATGCTAGTGATTTCATGAATGATGTCCTTGCTCAGGTCAGCTTCCATCTTTTATGATAGTCATTTAATTGTAAGTCTAGCTCGACTGTTTACTTTTCTCTTTGCTAGAGGAACTTGTGCTTGTATTTCAGCGTCAGCTAGTGGTATTATGGATTGAAGCTTATTCTTATATTATTAGTCATTAGGGTTTGATAGATTCGTGTTTTAACCGATATAACTTACAACTACCTACTTGTAAAAGTGTACTGACGGTTCTGAATTGAAGTCTGCTTACACTGCTTTTCCTGCTTAAATTCTCTTTTCTAGGTTGCAACAAAAACCGAGTCAAACAAGAATGCAGGAAATGCCATCCTTTACGAATGTGTAGAAACTATCATGAGCATTGAAGATAGTGGTGGCTTGCGCGTTCTTGCGATCAATATATTGGGGCGGTTCTTGTCAAACCGTGACAACAATATCAGGTGAAGTGTCTTCTCTTCCATGGTATCAAATACTAAATGAAGTTGGAACATGAATTACTTTTGAGTTATCGTTTAGTCTTTATTGAGGCCATATAGCACGATGACATTCATGTTTACTCACTGATGCACGGAAACTCCAATTTGGCTGGCGTTCCCGTTTGGGAACGTGTTGGGAGCGGATACTCCTTCGAAATGCCTGCGAAACGTTTCCATGGAGTATCCTGGGATTGCGAAACGTTTCTGGTGAAGTATCCTGACCGTATCTTGATTTCAACTAAGTATCCTAGCCGTATCTTGGGTTATACAGTTGAGTTAGTAGAGTTAGTAAAGTTTTTGTGAAGAAGAAGATAGGATTTGGAAGAGAGAGAAAATAGAATTAAATATACAATTTAATACTAGTGGTACAATTGCTGTTACGTCATGTGAGAATGTGACTTACTATATACTGAGAAGAAAAGTTATGTTACCAAAGCAAACTATAAATGTTAATTACGGACTAATATTTTGTCAACTATTATTTTGTCAAGGAATCCGACTTTTGTCAACGAATCCGACCGATGATGAAAAGATGTGGGATGTGGGTGGAGATACTTTTGATTCAATGGAAAATGTAGGGTTTTTGGAGTTTGCCGATCTCTCACTAGATGAACCGGAATTTGAAAATGATTTGATTATTGATAATTAATTACCTTTAGAACATGTAGTACTTTTGGAGTTTACAATTTACACCAACATATATCTATTTTGAATTTTCTTTAATATATTTTTAATTTTTTTATATTTTTTATTGCCGTATCTATGCCGTTCCCGTATCTTGACGTTCCCGTATCCCTTTGCCGTTCCCGTTTCGGTGCTACACTGATGTTTACTTTTAATCGCGAGGCGTTTCATGTAAATAATCACTCATTTGGATCCAAATTTAAATATTAATATGAAATACCTGAATATATGAATGTCGATGTCCTGCTTATCCTTCATGTTACCTTAGTAATAAGTCCCACAGTCCGCTTTGTCTGTTTCTTATAGTTCAGTATTGTAAACCTCAAGTCTTACATGGCAGATATGTTGCGTTGAACATGCTGATGAAAGCAATATCAACAGATGGTCAAGCCGTGCAGAGACATCGTGCAACAATCTTAGAATGTGTGAAGGTAACCATATCATGCATTAATTAGTACATTTATAAGACTAATGAGCCCTGAATGCTGCACCAAAGATAAAGTTTAACTTTTTAGACACTGAAAAACTGTTTATTAGTCACTTCATTAGAGCTACATAATTGAGCATTTTTCAGAATATACAAACCTTATTACACGGTATCTCAGAAAGTGCACCCTCTTTTTATTCAGGATTCAGATGCTTCAATCCGTAAAAGAGCCCTTGAACTTGTGTATCTTCTGGTAAACGAGACCAACGTCGAACCTTTGACCAAGGAATTAATTGATTATCTGGAAGTTAGTGATCCAGGACTTTAAAGGAGATTTTACTGCCAAAATTTGCTCCATTGTTGAAAAGTAAGTGAAGGGCTCCATTTTACTAAGTGTGGCTAATTGTCTTTTGATAATTGCATAATTCTTGACACCACTGTCTACATGGTTTAAAGTAATATGATCATGTAAGCATACCTTCGAGTGTGGTGCATATAGAATTACTTTTGACCTGACTATGCGGAATAATTCTATGTTTTCACATGTGACTCTGTTCTTACTTCTTATAGGCTTTCCCCGGATAAACTTTGGTACATTGATCAGATGCTCAAGGTTCTTTGTGAGGTATACATTTTTTAATAGCTTCTCCATATCATAATTCCTTTGTCCCCAGTTAATGCTGAACAATATACATGCCAAGTGGTTACAAACAGTTATACTATATGCAACTGTGGCTCTTTCCGAGTAAATGGAATGAGTGGTTTATAATTTTATCTCTTCTTTCTGTTTGTTTCATTATTACAGGGGTAAAACTGGGCTAGGCGGGTAACAGGCCAAAATGGATAGTTTTTAGGTGGGGGTGAAAACGGATTGGGTTGGACCTGAAACATTATTGTGTCAGATATGATTACAAAGTTATATTATTCTATTAATAATCTGGTTTTTTAAAATGAAATAAATTTAAGAGGTTTTATAATTAATAAATGTACTTTTGGTTGATGATTACCCACCCGTTTACATATTTTCTTAATATTTGAACTGAAAGAACCAGAATGGATGTGTCTATCAAGTATATATATTATATAGTTCGTTATATTCTCTCAACTTTAGAGTTTTTTTTAAACTGTTTTATTTCTTTTTGGTAAATATGCTCCGCGAGTCCTGCACAATGTATTTCACCTTTTTGGATTTCTCTTTGATCTTTAATATATGCTTATTTTGGAACTAAATTTGTATCTTCTTAATGAAATACTAAACTCTTATGCTAATGATCAATAGGCTGGAAATTATGTAAAAGATGAAGTATGGCATGCTCTAGTTGTTGTGACAACAAATGCATCTAACCTCCATGGATATACAGTAAGGTCGCTATACAGAGCTATCCAAACATCTGTTGACCAGGTACCACAAATTTCTTCTTAATGAGCCAAAAATTATCTGGTCAAATTTCGACTTTAATTTTAAGTTTTGTTCCCTATATCCACATGTTATCTATGTATAATCTTTTAACTGTTTTCAAACAGGAAGCAGTTGTTAGGGTAGGAGTATGGTGCATTGGAGAATATGGTGACTTGTTGGTAAACAATATTGGTATGCTTGATATCGAGGATCCTTTAAGTGTGAGTTTTCTTCATAGTTAATATACTTCATATTTTTAGATCTGGCTTGTTCCATACTTCCATTTTCTCAAAAGTTATTTTTTTTTTTTGACATACATATTAATAGTGGTGGCTTAATGGGTTGGGTTGTGTAGCAGGTTAAAATGACTTTGGGCCAAATTTAGCATATCTTATATAATCTTTCGATGGATAAATATTTAGCATCCACAACCAAATCTGGCAAACTCATATAGTTGGTCTCTTAAAACCAGTCACCACTCCATTTTTCTTAGAAAGTTCTTAAGTTTCATGGTACATAGTGAAAAATGACATGGAAAATTTGATTATATTGTCAAAGAGTACACTTAAGGTATCATTGTCAAAACATTAATGCGTTTCATTCAGAACTACCATGCAAAAGCATGCACTCGCTGTCTCGCTGTTTTATTTTAGACACTAGTGTAATAGATTAAGTTGATCGAATTATCAAGGAGCGATGTACAACTATAAAATGAAACTGCTGAGTACATTACTTCAGCCTAATTTTAGAGTTTATGATTACACTGTTTGTGTTTTCGCAAGCACAGGAATGAGTAAATTGTGATGAAAATGTGTGTGCATCTGTGTTTGCGAATGTGTTTTTGTGAATGACTACTTAAAGTCTTCATCTTTTAGTCTTGGTTTTGGTTGATCATTTGGGCCCATTAGCTTACTTTTGATTTATATGTATTGAGGAGGAAAGTATCACAAGATAGAAAAGATGTTTGATAACTACAAGTTTTAAAGACTTTTAAGTCTTCTAACTTCTAATGTGGGATTCTTAACTTTATTCATCATTTTCCACAAAACATGACATTTATTTTTTTGAATATTGAACCACGAAAAAAAAAAAAAAAAAAAAAATCTGGGACCATCTACTTCAAATTGACTAGATATATTGCATCAATGAGTTTCTATCAATTATTTGAAATACAATACTTTGAAGTAGCTTTATGCAAAGAGTGTTATGATATGAATGTTCAACTAATTATTGCAATGAAAATAATATAATTAGATAATCGTTATGTATTTAAACTATAATTAGATAATCATTATGTATTTAAACTAAAGTATAAAACGGAAAAAACGTAAGAAAAACTGATAAAAAACGGAAAAAACGTAAGAAAAACGGACAAAAACGTAAGAAAAACTGATAAAAAAGGAAAAAAGTAAGAAAAACGGACAAAAACGTATGAAAACGGAAAAAAAACGTAAGAATAACGGACGAAAACGTAAAAAACGGACAAAAACGTAAGAAAAACGGAAAAAAACGTAAAAAAAAAGGACAAAAACGTATGAAAACGAAAAAACGTAAGAATAACGGACGAAAACGTAAAAAACGTAAGAAAAACGGACAAAAACGTAAGAAAAAACGGATAAAAAACGGACAAAAACGTATGAAAACGGAAAAAACGTAAGAATAACGGACGAAAACGTAAAAAACGTAAAAAAACGGATAAAAATGGAAAAACGTAGAAAAACGGACAAAACGTATGAAAACGGAAAAAACGTACGAATAACGGACAAAAACGTAAAAAACGTAAGAAAAACGGACAAAAACGTATGAAAACGAAAAAACGTAAGAATAACGACAAAAACGTAAAAAACCGACAAAAACGTAAGAAAAACGGATAAAAACGGGAAAAAACGTAAGAAAAACGGACAAAAACGTATGAAAACGGAAAAAACGTAAGAATAACGGACGAAAACGTAAAAAACGTAAGAAAAACGGACAAAAACGTAAGAAAAACGGATAAAAACGGACCAAAACGGAAAAAACGTAAGAAAAACGGACGAAAACGGAAGAAAAACGGACTCAAGGACCATTTGTGTAAGCCTTGCGCAACACAAGGACGATTTTGTGTAAGAAGGACCATTTGTGAAAAAAAAGGACTAAATTTGTAAAGCCTTGCGCAACACAAGGACCATTTGTGTTAAAAACTGAAAATGAATATATTAAAAGAAAAGGACAGGGGTATTTCTGTCTTTTGATGGAGGCCAGGGACCAAACATGCAGCTGAAACTTCAAAATGGGGACCATCCTTGCACTTTCGAAAGTTTAGGGACCAAACCTGCAATTTGGCCAAACATTAGGGACCAAAAATGCAATTAACTCAAAATGTTATTGATGGTGAGATTTGTTTCCGGCTCTCATGAAATTCTTCATTAGTATTGGCTACAGTTCTTGTTTGATCCATTGCTATAACAAGAACGACATGTTCCTTGCGCTAAACATGTACTCATTTTCGTGTTCTGTTACATACGTTTGATAGTAGTGACTCGATCTAATTTTGCTTACAATTTTATAAATATACCACTAAAGTCTTAGCGATTAATATGCTCCATGGTAGCGTGAAAATGCTCTTACGGTATAATCGTTGTGGAAGTGGAAGTGGCCTAAATGACGTGGAGCATAACGGTATAATCGTGTGACGTGACATGTACATTTGATGGATGACGCATATTTTAGAGGTAAAAAAACGAGTTTTTGATGATATCAATACAAAACCAACAAAGTTTGATGGGTATTGTGGTAATTATCTATGTGAACAAGAGTCAATGATAAAGAAAGCTTTTCAGTTAGTTAGCTGTAACTTTTTAATGTTTAGCTGATGATCTTTTTGCTACAATCTAATCACCAATCCAGATAATTAAGAAAAGCAAAGAAAAAGATCTAAAACAAAGCTCTATTCAAAGGTATTTCAAGATTATCTACTTCGATGTTTCAAAGACACATCTCAATGCATTTTCTGTAAGTTACAGAAAATCTAAGAGCACCCGCAAAATAAGTATGCTAACCAACAAGTCTTAAAATCATAACAAACTCAAACATATATCATTAAAAAGAATAATAATAAAAATAAATAAATAAATAAATAAATTAATTAAATTAGAATTTGCAAATGAAGTCTTTTTTTGGACATTTTTGAAGTCAACAAACTCATACTCTGATTAACAGCTCCAAAGTCAACCAAGACTCTTTGTGTACAAAAAAGCCACTTGCGTGGGAGTGGAATCTTACCTTATATAATTTAAACAGGAAAATCGCGGCCGGAAAACATCATACCCGATTTATCTTGGGACGGAAGGAGTAATATATTACCGTGTCTTGTATAAAAGTTGCAAAAAATTGCAAACACGTGATTTATCCGCCCATTTCGAAAATGCTTATAATTATCTTTCTTACAAATATTATATCTGACAATTACTTTACTCTTTTTCTTTTTTATGCAGCTTCTCAATTTATAATGTAATTAATTTAGGTGATAACCCGGTAAAAATAGTTTTACTAGAATTTTAATTTTGTAAACAGTATACTTCTTCATTAAAAAAAGAAATAAAGATTATGGTCGTATATATTTGGCATTTATAAAAAATGGTGCTAAAAAGATTTATGTTTAAAAACCGCCCCAAACATATTCACATAAAAAAAAAAAAAAAAAAAAAAAAAACCTTATCTAAATTCTCGTGTAAAAATTGTAAATAGCATATATTCTTAGCCAAAGCGGCGTGTTTTGGCATTGTTATAGGCATTTTTATCCTTATGGCAAGACATATTATACCGGCCCGAATGTCATAGCTATGTTATAGGGACATTTATGATTGGGTTGGTGAGCGTTATATCTGTATTTTTTTTATTGTTATTTTTTTGTGATTGAGTAAGGTATTTTTGGTGTTATGTTATGTAACTCATTTGTGCCTATAACATTTAGAGCAAGGCCGGTCCTGAGCTTTTTGCTACCCTGGGCGAGACAGTTTTTTATGCCCCAAATGAGACGACCGAATATCTCCGACTTTACTTTTATATAAACTCAAATGTGTGCCCTCGAGGCTCATTTTAAAAAATTCCCTATAAATATATTACGCGCAAACCAACATGAGCTAACAAGTTATCACATGCTTATATGTCAAAGGGAGATGATGTACACACATTTGGATTTGATTTGCACACTCCAATTTACAACTAGTTAAAGCAGAATTTTTAAATTGTACAATTGTTTAATGCACAGGTTGGAGTGTGCGAATCAAAAAGTGGAGTGTGCAAATCATTACCCTATGTCAAATGGTTTTATAAACATAAAACAAAACTTCAAGAATTTCACATGTAGATAATTAAACTGAAATCAAGAATATGAAACTAAAAATAAAAAAATTTGAAAATGAAGGCAAAGTTGAAAAGCTACTGTGAACTAAGTGATCGTAACTTATGACTTCTTTTTTTGGAACTGTTTATCTTACATTGTTATTTAGTTGCAAGAATTATATTCCTTTCAAAATATTACTTTAAGAGAATTGAAATAAAAGAAAATTTTAAAAACAAATGTTAAAACAATACGTTAGAACCTTTATTAAAAGATGGATAGAAATATAATCATATTAATATAGAGTAAATTACATAAATGGTCACTATGGTTTGTCCATTTTTTCACATTTAGTCACTGATTTTTTTTTTTGACGTACATGGTCATTGAAGTTTCAAATCATTACAGATTCAGTCCATTTCGTTACATAAATGGTCACTGAAGTTTCAAACCACAGTGACCATTTATGTAACGAAATTGAAACCTTAATGACTGAATCTGTAACGATTTGAAACTTCAGTGACCATGTATGTAAAAAAAAAAGTTCAGTGACTAAATGTGAAAAAATGGACAAACCACGGTGACCATTTATGTAATTTACTCTATTAATATAGAACTAAAAATTAAGATAACCGACAAGATATTTTGGAAATAATGATGACTATAAAGTACCAAAGACTTTTATGCATTTGTTTTCTCTCTATTGGTCTTCTTCTCCACTTCATTTTCATCCATGGATGAGAAACAGACGCGGAATCAAGAGAATATCAAATAAAGCCTATTCCCACCACCATAAAAATGATGCCCCCTACTCGTTTGATGCCCTGGGCTGTCGCCCGCACTGCCCATAGCCAGGGTCGGCGCTGATTTAGAGCACACGGTACTTTATGGTGTCGTGGGTTGGTGTTATAGTAAAAGTTTGCCAGCTCAGCATTTTTTTATAACACCAGAATTTATAACTCAGCACAAATAACACCCCTTTTAACAAAAGTGGTTACATGAGTAAAAGTCATGCCATGAGGCCAAATATAACTCAATAAAACACAAATAATAATTAAAAAAATAAATAAATAAAAAAATCCACCGAGCGGGCCAATGGGTACGTCGCGAGAGCCGACGACACGAGATATGGTATGCATTTGACGCCATGGTACCGAGGCTAACAACCAAAGGTACCGTGCAATCTTATCTTGGAATGACGTTTTAGTTATAATAATGTTATAGAGTTTGTTTTAAGATGAAAACCCTATAACATGTTGCAGCGTTGCAATGCACCCACTTTTAGCATTTTCTTATATTTGTTTCTTTTTATTTTCTTTCTTTTTCGTTATTACAGTGAAATACAATAATGGTTTTTGGGTTTATGTAGCGTGCAATGTAAGGTCGCTATCATGATGACGAGGACACACAACTGAGATAAAACATATCGTATCTTATCATCTTTACCATACTTTTTTACCCTCTTTATTTGTGTACTTTTCTTATTAGAGCACTTAGTATGATGACATTGAGTTATGCCATAACTCAGCGCCACGTCAGCGCCACATCAGCTTTAACATTTCAACATTAACACTTAAAAAACACCCCTTATCATAACTCAACCATAATACCACATTTTGGGCACCACTTTTAAAAACAAAAAAAAAAATACAAATTCAACCCCTAAACTAATACTAATACTTCATTTAATAAATAACATAACATTAAAACTTAAACATTACAATACGAATTAAAAAAAAAAAAAAAAAAAAAAAAAAAAATACAACTTAAAAAAAAAATATGAAAAAAAAACACGACATAAAGGAAACTACAACATAAAGAAATTACGAAATACAAATAAATCTACTGGCATGGTTCCAAATTATATTTTTGATGATTCTATCTTTTTCCGAGTCGATCCAATACGTCGTTTTTGCATCCAAGTTGGAAGTGTCAATCATCAGAAATTTCATATCTTCCAACCTTTGAATCGTTTGATCTTTTTCTTTAGCCGCCGATACGCCTCTTGGGCCGCTTCCCATTTGGCACGATACTCGGATGCCATAATGTCCTCGAATTGTCTTGACGAGCTCGGTCCCCCGGTACTCGTGGTGGTCTCGGATTTAGCTTTCTTAGAAGCACGTTTTTTGCCCATCGGACGTGGTTGAGCCTCATGACCGAATAACACCTCGTTTGTTTGGCGTGGGACATCTCTGGTTAAATCAACCGGTTCCGGCGCGTCCATTTTTGATGGCTACGCAAAACTTTCCATGCTTCCTCGTGAGGAAACGACGCTCCTTTATGCTCGTTATGGTATGTTTCTCTAGCCGGTCTCATGTTATCCATCTCATTTTAAACGTTTTTCCCGTTTGTAGACTGTGTTGAACTTTTGGCAATCACGGTTCAACGTTTTCCACTTGCTTCTTAGCATATCCTTGTTACGTACTTGAAAATTGTGTTTATTGAACTCGTTCTTAATCCGTTTCCAAAACGTGTCGCCCAGTTGTGAACGGCCAACTTTTGGGTCCTCGGTAACGGCAACGTAACATGATGCAAGTAGTTTTTCCTCACTTCCTTGCCAACGTAAGGTAGTATCGATCACGTCAGGATTTTGCTCGAAAATTGGTTCGGGTGCTTTGGTTTTTTTTGCCTTACGTTTACCAAGACTTATGGGTTTTTGTGGAGACGTAGGTTCTTCGTATACATCATTTGTATCGATTTGTGTATGTGAAGATTGAGGTGGCGGTTGAGATGGTGGTTGAGATCGTTGTTCGAATTGTAGAATTTGGAAATTGGTATTTAGCATTTGTTGGTTTCGTTGCCATAATAGAAATTGTTGATGTTGTTGTAAAAGTTCCTCGACCGGCAAGCCGAGTGGGTTAGGCAAAGGGATTTGTGTTGAAGAAGGACCCGCGCTCGGGTTTGAATATGACGACCCCTCGTTTGGGTTATTCCACCCTATGAGATTCAAGAAACTTTCGTCGTTTTTAAAACCCGACATTTTTTTTAGCAAATAGAAGTTTGTGCATATGATTTAGAGTTGTGAAAGTGTGAAAATAAAGTGGTGTATTAGTTGGTATTTATAGTGGTGAAAAAAAGG
Source organism: Artemisia tridentata subsp. tridentata (assembly GCA_021014915.2). Taxonomy (NCBI): domain Eukaryota; kingdom Viridiplantae; phylum Streptophyta; class Magnoliopsida; order Asterales; family Asteraceae; genus Artemisia; species Artemisia tridentata. The sequence goes on along the minus strand of CP139506.1, from coordinate 27,771,718 downwards.
TTTTGATTTTTTTAAATTTTTTATAAATATAGCCGTTTATAAACATTAAGGGGCTAAAACTGTAATTTTTTTTGAACATTTGAATAATATAGCCGTTAGAGGGACCACATGTGTAATTTTTTTTATTCTTGCCTGCTACTAACGTAGCGTTGCCAAAGCAACGCCTAGGCTAAAGCCACCCCTTAACGCAAGCGAACGGTGTAATAACTCAACCATAACGCACGTTAAGGCCACTCCACATAAGCCACAACGTACCCTCAATGTCATCATACCGAGAGCTCTTAATGTTATATTCAGGTACATCACCTATTCTTACCAAAAAATTGACAACATTTGATAAAACCTAATCATTTTTTTTTTATCTATTCATCTCTTTTATTTTATTTTCAATCACAATAAATTCTATGCTATGATTAGGATGAATCATTTGGATGTATAATTAATTTATTTGAGAGATTCTCAATGTTTTAAAACTTAGTTCGACCTCGCTGGTTGAACCGCGAATCAAAGTGTTGACCGATCCGTTGTAAGCCGGGTTTTTGTTGCGGTTTAAACCGGATTGAACCGTCGGGTTTTGGTCGACCCAGGTCGAACCACCGGACCGGAAATCAAACGATTCAATATATATGAAAGAAAAAGAACAAGAACAATGTAACTAGATGATGTAATAGTACATGTTGGCTATGTAACTGAACCATATGCATTACTAATCTTATTAAAGATAGATCGACTATGGCACCAGTTTCTTGTACGTCGGCATACAAAATATGTTTCAGTGGTGGTGATTGAAAATGGTGATAAGGGTGTGTGTGTGTGAAAGTGTTTGGGTTTTGTGACCTTTTCTTTGGTTACAACAATTGAAGAATGAGAAAAATAAATATTTGAAGCTTGGTTTATGGGTGAAAATGGTGATTGATGATGTAATAGTACATGTCAAGTGGTGAAATGATATGGTCATTTATGTAGAAAATACAGAGTATAAACTGTTGGGAATTAAATATTCTGAAGATTACTATTGGGAATTAAAGGTTTACAAGATCAGTTCTGCTCTAGGAAATACACTAAGTATTATTCTACTGCTAGTGCATTTCATTCTACTGCTAGGCTTTGAGATTCTGCTGCCGCAAGAATACTACTGCTGGTGCATCAGATTCTACTATTAAAGAGATAAGTATCGCGTATTCTACTGTTGTATGGATAAGTATACGAAGATATTTTGTGTACTAAAGTCAAAGATATACGGTAGATAATATCTTTGATAGATGATCAGTCAACAAGTTGTGTACACAGATACAAGTTGTATCTGAGGGACTGACACACACAAGCAAAGCAAGTAGTTCGACAAGACTTATCATTTATTGTAAAAGATCTCCTTAGTTGTATAAAAGGAAGATCTTGTCTTAGTTACACATATCTGAATACGAGCATTTTGTAACTAGTTGAACACTAAGAAATCTTACATTGTGAAGAACATAACAGAAAATTAGTTTTCTTTGTAATAGAGATTCAAGGTTTGTAACCCTAGTGATAGTGAAGATCACTCATATTATTCTTGAATAATATTGAATCGTTTGGTGTTAACATTGTGTGTTCATTATCAAATTCAACAACCACCATTGTTCCATTTCCTATAATCCTCATAACCAATATCCTTCTAAGTGTGGTTAAGTAAATTCCGCGTACTTAATCATATTAACTCAAAGTATCACATACACAATTTACAAAGGACTAACATCCTTACAGTGTATCGATTCACCTCACATAAACTCTTAAGGAATGCTAGAGCCACAAACAAACTTTCACAAAATCAACCACAAAATGACGTGTCCAGAGGATGATTGGTGTATTTTGTGACAATTTCTCTCCTCTATATGATTAAACCAATCATGCTCTCACACATCATTTTGTGGTTGATTTTGTGGAAGTTTATTTGTGGCTCTAGCATTCCTCTAAACTCTTTGATATAGTGTGCTAACAGGAGTGATTCTTTTATAAATTGCCCCTTTTCTACAAATATACATGTAATTTACATGATTGTCTTTGTCGGATGTCAATGCCCTATTAGTATTGGTTTGATACTATATTTTCTTATCTTATAAACTAAAAGTGCATATCATTTTTCTTTTTATACATTTTGAATAAATGTACTTCTCTCTTTGGCATAAAACCGGTTAGACCCGGTGGTCTAACCGGTTGAACCGGCCACTCGACCGGATCAACTAAAAACTCGGGTTTTAAAACATTGGAGGTTCTATAATAAGGCTCAACTCGGTTCACTTGGTTTCTATCAGACTTTGTACCAAACATAATAATGTTTTTGCTAACGACATCGTCTTCCTTCTCTTGAGAAAGATTCGACCTCTAGTCTTGTTTAATCTTTATTTTCCATTCACTAGTATAATGTGATTTCATACATCATCCTTCCCAACATTATTAAGTGACGGTGAAAAAAGAAATATTTTACTAAGAAAAAAAATAATATTTTAAATCATACATGTGCCAATAAACATTAAGGCTGAGCTGATGCGAGTTTTGCAAGACACAAAAAGTTTTACTTCTCAAGGGATCTTGAGAAGCTTGCAATCCTCCAGGCAGTGTACCTGATTGTTGTAGTGTAGTATAGGTATGTCCGGGGGATTGATCGTTCTCTAGGGGAATAGTGTCGTTAGGTCAAGATGTATGACGAGATAAGTCTAGAGGTGAGGGATGATTCTTTTTGTATTTTTATATTTTTTAGAAAGCAAATAAAATCTTGGTTTTTGAAGGAGTGGGCGGAATTAGTTGTTAACCAACTAACCCAAAATCTAATTATAAAACTAAAATTAAACTAAAAACAAGAAAAAGTAAATTGGTAAACTTCTTATGATAGGAAAAGCGTGTTTACTTAGATTTAATTACTCCATAGTTATCTCCTATTGATTCGTTGAATTGTCACGTCCTTGTTTTAGTTGAAGCGTCGTATTCCTTATTATTGGTCGTGGGGAGGTGCTGAAGTCCCCTACTCTATGAACATTAGTCTCCCCTAAATCCCTTAACATCCATTAAGTTTTCTAGGATCTACAAGCCGCGATTCACACAATAAATACAACGAACAAAACCAATAGTGCACTCTACGGTTGCGTTTTTAAGACGTTCAAGCTAGTTACATATAAGAAGTCAACCAGTTTTCTTAACCTAACGTGATAACAATCAACTAAACAAGAGACAAGAAATCAATATTCAATAACTAGGTTTTATTAGATCTAAGCAAACACAAATAAACTTAAGCTAGCATGTTAGATAGAAGAAAAGATAAATAAAAAATCAAACAACACATAGACATATTGAATGATTAAATGAATAACTTATCTTCAATTGAACATGGATAAAAAAGGCTAAAAAAGCCTTACAAGATCTCCGAAAATCGTCTAGGGTTTATTACCAAAAGATGTCACACTTAATAATAAAAACATTCGAAAATATATATAGTATTACAACTCTGACGGCGTCAGCTTATGATCCTGACGCCGTCAGCTCACCGCCATTAGGGTTTCGTCTTGTGCAAGTTGCCATTCTGACGGCGTCACCTTGTATCTCTGACGCCGTCACCTTCAGTCTTTGACGCCGTCAGCTTATAAAAAGTTCTGAGCCGTCTCTTGTCTTCATAAAACGTAACTCTCTCCTCCAAAATACACCTGACGGCGCCAGGTTGTAAATTCTCCAAATTCTCTGAAGCGTCACTTGGTGATTTTCCACCCAAAATCCAGCTCAAATAACAAGTGACGGCGCCATGTTGTAGCTAGTGACGCTGTCAGCCTTCCTTTTTCTGACGGGTTTTTGCGACTTCGTCGTTGTCTTCTCTTTTTCGTCCAAATATGCTCCAAAAGTGCTGATTTCCAGAATTCTCGTCCCAAGTACCTGAAATGCAAAAAGAAATGATTTGAGGAAATATTTGATCACATTTATACGATTTTGGGCTTAAATGACCCCTTAAAAAGGTACCAAATAAATCCTTATCATGAGCAAACCACCCGACCGGATCGGACCGACCGACGGACCGACCGAGAACGGACCGGACCGACCACATTTGGTCCGGTCCTCGGTCTCGGATTTTGGGCTAATTCGGTCTCGGTCTTGGTCGGTCCGGTCCGGACCACAAACCGACTATTTTTCCTTGTTGGACCGGACCGACCGACGGATCGACCAAGACCGGAACGGATCGGACCGAATCAACCACATTCGGTCCGGTCCTCGGTCTCGGCTTTTGGGCTAATTCAGTCTCGGTCTTGTTCGGTCCGGTCCGGGACCGATGCTCAGCCCTAATAAACATACTTTTTTGGTGAAAAAGGTGAACTTATATTAACTTCCAAACTCTTACAACAAATAGAGATACATAGCATAGGGCAAGTCCCAAATACCATTCATATGACTACTATTCAACTGCTATAACATACAACTCAAAAACAACCTATATTTGTTACAACATTTTCCTCTAACGATACATCATTCCTCTGATGATATAACAAAGATATCTCAGACAACAGATATCTGCCAGCAATACCATACTTGCCTTTCCAATGTTCACCTAAATCACCCGTCATAACCCCATGATTACATTTCCATACCAACAGATCTACTTAAAACATTCAACCATAATCTACGATGTTCTAAGAGATACATCAGTAGGCATCATCATGAGAGTTATAGCACCCTAGCTCATCAAAGAGGGGCTATACCCAAACTGACTACATTTCCTGAGTTAGATCAAAGCTATAACCATACTAGCAGATTCCCCTCACTAGCATCAATAAACATACTTATCAATGAGTAGTTTATCAATAAACATACTCATCAATAAACATACTTGTCAACCTGTGGAGGCACCATTTGTGACTGTTGGACAAATTTCCCCTTTAGTTTTCTTCTTGTTCTTTGCCATAACGCCCATTCTGGGACGAGTTGGAAGAGGAATTTCTAATTCTTACACGGATGAGACTGCCTGAAAAGTGAGAAATTCTGAAACCCATCATTTTCGAGTGAGTATTACACCAAGAATTGACAAGCCTTTAGTTGTACGAGTTGTACGTTTTCTATTTCTTACGTGACTTTGATGAAAGAAAGCATTCCGGGAACATGAATAAGAGTAAAGGCCTTCCTTGTCATTGTAGTAGGCTATCAATAAACATCTTAATATCTTATAAACCACAAAGACACTTTTGGGCATTAAATGCTTTAAAATTAAGCATTACAAATTTTATTACTAAATGTACAAGTAATTTAAACGTAATTAGACATTAAATGCCTTAAAATTCAGCATTACAAATATTATTGCTAAATGTACAAGTAATTTCAACAGATCTCCTAACATTAAATACATATGATTAATACTCTTATTAAAACACCCCCTCAATCAAAAGTACAACTTTATTAATATATGGTACAATCAGCAAGATACTAATCTATTAAAGTTGCGGGTACCCAACGTTTTCGCTGGTGTTATCCCGGAAAAAGCAACGGGACAGCGTAGCCACAGTACCGTGGCTTATGTTTTCGCGTACTGAGCCATCGTGACCAGTCCACATCGTCCCAGAAAACGCAACCGGATGGCGCCACATGGGTACCATGCCTTGCGTTTTCCCTTTTTTTTTTTTTTTTTTCTTTTCGAATTCTATTCAAGTTTATGGTTCGGGTGTAGCACGAAGAAACCAAACAAGTGTTTGTGTGTAGCTCATTTTGTGTTCAGGGAAGAAAGAATTTGTGAAAGGATTTTGTTGGTAGATGAGTTTGGTTAGGGAAAGAAGGATGACTGCGTTTTTTGTCAAGTAAATTAAGTTAGGTTTGAGACAAATTAGGGTGAAGGGTGTTACGTATAAAACTAAGGTTTGGTTTGGGCTTTTATTAAATTTGGGCTAAAAACTTTTTCTATCTTTATTCTGACTGCACTGTACAAACAAGTTCATTGACATAATATGATTTTATTGTAATGTTTTTTTCATTGACATAATATGATTTTTTTCAGGTAAATGTTGGGCTAAACATTTCTTAAGGTCCGAAAATTTAAAGGTGATTGTGTTGAAGGAAAGAATCAAGATTTTTGTTTGTGGTAGCTTCGGTTAACAGGAGATGGAATTATACTACTGTCTTAACTAAAGCTATTGTTATTTGTAAATTAATTGTTAAAAAAAAGTATGGCCGCATAATATCACGTTGCCAGAAAATATAGTCACAAGGTACCCGTTGCTGCATCGCGCGGGTACCCTGCTAATATTTAATGATGTATGTTTGATTTCAACTACTTAAAATACTAATCTTTGAAAAATCACAATTTTTGTAACATGAACAAGAAAACAAGACACACTACAATATATAAAGTAAATGACACATGTGACCCAAATGGTCTTTGCAAAGTTATGGCATCGTATCAAAATTCAGATACAATGAATACTTTCATTTAAGAATCAGACGCAAAAAAGCAAATAAATCTCTTATCTATACTTCTTTATAAAGCATGGATATCCTACTCCTAACTACGAACCTAAACATTAAGATTCAGACACTCCAAACCTATATCAAAGCCTAAATTTACACACACCAAACCAACATCCGGTCCTAAAAAAATTAACAGCCCAACAAAACCATATAAACCTACAATACAAACAAATACCCAACACATACTCATCCTCCCATCCCATTTAGTATAAAAAAAAAATACACACACAAAATACTCTCATCTCCCAACAACTCCCACTACACAAAAAAAAAAAAAAAAAAAAAAAAAAAAAAAAAAAAAAAAAAAAAAAAAAACACCTACTTAAGCATTCACACAACCACTCTCATTTAAAAAAAATAAAAAATAAAAAAATTGGTAGTGCCACCGATTTCCGCTGTTGTAGCCATCGTTAGCTCGCCGGGAAGAGTCGCCGCCGCCGCCGCTGTTAGCCGGAAAGTTTCTGTCGACGCCGGAAATCATTGCTACCGCCGGAAATCGTTGCTACCGCCGGAAATAGTATTCTTTATTCTTAAAATTGTTGTTAATATTTGTTACAATGGTTATTGTATATATGTTATAAATTTTTTTATGTAAACATTGTTATAAAGTTTAGCGTAGATTTGTTATAAATTTTATAGTGTAAATTTTGATATAAATTTCTTTGTGTAATTTTGTTATTAAGCATGTTTATGTGATTTTTAAAAATATTTGGCACTTTTTGGTTGATTTAGATTCTTATTTAAACATGTTTATGTGATTTTTTTTTGCATGTTTTGTAGGAAAAAGATTGTTGTCGTAACTTTGAGCCTGGACCAACTGACGGAAAGAACTACTGAAGCCCACTCCTATTACTTTATTATATTTTGCATGGTTAGTTTGATCTAATCCAATACTATACGATAACTAGATTCTAAATGTGTCTTAAAGTTAGCAATTTGAGATATTCAAAATTTGAGATTAAGAAAGTGAGACTTCGGTTAAACCATCAAGACACAATTCATTCACGGGTATATGTCAATAAAGCAACTTTTGTCTAGAAAAAAAAAAGATGTGTCAGGTGGACTATATCAACTGGGTGAGCATCGGGTCAAAACCGACCCGACCCGAAACCGAACAAAAAACAAGAAAAAACAGATTAATGAAAGATATAGCATTCAAGTGAAAATCTTTGAGGTTGTTAGTTGTTTCAAGTGATTTTGACATCTCAATGATATGACAAAAAGTAACCTCGAGTCACAAATTTGTTTCCACAACAGGTTCAAGTTTACAAAGCAAAATAGAGGACTCTTTTCAAAAAATCTGACAAACGCTTTCTGCATTTAACCCATATCATAAAAGGATTGTGTTAGTAGTAGAAAGCAAAATAGTTGATTTTATATTGTATATAAAGTAAAATAAAACAGAGTTTTAGTTGGCATAATAGTATTTAAATGCAAAACAACTAATAATAAAGTAAACAAAATATCATCTCTTGGCTGACACAATAGTATTTGAATGGAACCTAACAACATGCATAGTAGAAAATTTGACGTATTCAATTCAAAGCTAATCTAATTGGGAGCTAAGTAGATAAAATAATGGATTACAACTATACATTAAAATTGAAACACTACAAACTGATTATGAAGAAAAAGGAATATACAAGATAGCAAGAAAAAAGACAGTACACAAAGAGATTGAAACAACCATATTTTATCAAAAAAAAATGCACGGAATATTCGCTATTGAAGACAATACTTGAATATATTATTATTACAATACACGTTGTCGCCGCTATGCAACCTGCCACCTGAAAAATAGTTCTTCGAAAGTAAATTATTCGTCACCGAAATTACGTCGAAAACTAGACACACCGCCACCACTAGACGCGGGTACTCGGCTATTATTCTTAAAAACTACAAAAGATGAGCATCTTCATTTTTAAAAAGCTTATCCAATAATCTTAATGTCTATTTTGTGATCATTGACTTGAGTCTTCAGTCATATTTTCCACAAAATAGGACAAATTTATTTTTGATACTTTTGGAAAAAAGAAAAGATAAGAAATCAATATGGGACCGTCTACTTTAAGTTAAAGAAAAGATAAGAAATCAATATGGGACCGTCCACTTTAAGTTGTCGGGCAAATATTCCAGCATCACTCTGTTTCTTTTTCAAATATTGAGACTTGTACTACCAATTAGTCAAGCTATGGTTTCTTCAAATGTTGAGACTTTAGTCAAGGGTCAAAGTATGCATAATTTCTTTAAAAAAATCAAAGCAATAAGAGATTTCCAAACTCATCAATAAATTTCATACTCCTGGATATCATACTCTTAACTCCGAACCTAAACATTAAGATTCAGACACTCTAAACCTACATCAAAACCTAAATTTACACACACCAAACCAACATCCAATCCTAAAAAAATTAACAACCCATCAAAACCATATAAACATACAATACAAACAAGTACCCTACACGTACTCATCCTCACATCCCATTTAATATAAAGAAAATACACACAAAATACTCTCATCTCCCAACAACTCACACTACACAAACACACAAAAAACACAAAAACACCCACTTAAAACATTCACACAACCACTCTCCTAAAAAAAAAAAAACTCATTTCTTCCACTAACCCCACCACCACCCAAAACACCATCACCACCCGACGCCGCCACCAACCCGACGCCACCACCGAAATCACCATCCGCCGTGTTCTTCTGCCGCCGGAACCACCAAGACCCAAATGGTTTTCAAGTTTCGACCTTTTTTTTTTGAGTTTTTTTAATAGATCTACTTATGCTTATAAAGTTTTGAAAGTTTTTTTTTTTTTTTTTTTTTTTTTTTTTTTTTTTTTTTTTTTTTTTTATTGTAGATCTATACGTTTTTTTTTGTAGATCTATGTGTAGTAACATTATTGGTATTTTTTTTGGTAGTGCCACCGATTTCCGCTGCTGTAGCCATCGTTAGCTCGCTGGGAAGAGTCGCCGCCGCCGCCGCTGTTAGCAGGAAATCATTGCTACCGCCGGAAATCGTTGCTACCGCCGGAAATAGTATGCTTTATTCTTAAAATTGTTGTTAATATTTGTTACAATGGTTATTGTATATATGTTGTTATAATTTTTTTTATGTAAACATTGTTATAAAGGTAGGGGCTATGGAACTCACCTGATGCGATCGCAACAATGAAAATAATGAATATGCTGAAATGAGGCACGATCTCTAACCGCAACCTAATATGAATGATAGGATCTAATGTAAGCAATGAAATGATGCTACACATGCAAATACCTATGTTAACGATACCACTCGTTAGTTTTGAAAATAACGTTTATCGTCGAAAAATACATTTTTGACGTCTCGTTAAGTTATAAACTACTTTTCGTGTAAACATGTTGAAACGGTACACCACGACCCTTGTTTGGTGTTTTGTCGGTAAATATAATGTTTTTGTCGTAAAAATAACACTTTTCACAACTTGAAAATGTGCTAGGATCCTGGACACACGATTAAGGTGGTTAAACCTTGTAGCTTTGTGTGTATGATATGTTGTGTTAAAATGATTAAGTGCGCGGAATTCACTCAACCAAACTTAGAAGGTTGTGTATGTTGTGGAAATGGAATTGTTATGTTTGTTAGTTAGCAATGAACACATAAAGATTATCACCAAACGATTCAATATTATTAAAGATAATAATACGAGTGATCTTGAACTATCACTAGGGTTACAACCTTGAATCTTAAGTTTTTCTAACTTGTGATGTCTTTGGTGTTTGTTCTTATCTAACAGTTGATATGTTCTTACAATAACATATGCATGAACTAACTTCTATGTTCTAACGTCTAACACTAATATCACCACTAAGATCTCTTTTATAGTCAAAAGATCTTTACATATTGCTTAAAGTCCTAGCCGACTTACTTTGTTAACTTATCCTATTAAGTGTCAGTACATCAGATACAACATGTATCTATGTATACAACTTGTTAACTAAGCACATGGGGTAAGATATTATCTACCGTATATTGTTGACCAAAATACAATAAATATCTCTTCGATCTTATCCTCTCATCAGCAGAGTGTTCACTATCAGCAGCAACGAGTTATCGCTATCAGCAGAATCCATCAGCAGAATGCTAAGCCTATCAGTAGAAACATTTATCACTATCAGCAGAGTGACATGTTCTATCAGCAGGAACAACATTATCAGCAGAAACCATTTTGCACTAGCAGCAGAATTACACTTGGATTATTTCTTGGATTAGAACCCGATATTAAACATCTTGAATATTTAATTCCCAACAATCCTCCCCTAAACATGTGAATCCTTTCAACCATGTTTCTGAATTAAATCTTGGATTGAAGATCTTTCAAACACTTATGTTCTTCAAGATTGAATATCTTCTCAGTAATTCATCTACTTTGCTCTTCTTTGACTTTAACAATATCAAAACATATTGAACCAATCTTGGACTAAAAGATGGTGCAATTTACTTGGATGGAGGAATTATAAGAGGCAATGATGCTGTGTATCTTGGATGCTTGTTTCAACAAGTGAAATCATCTAACCAGCATGTCTTTGAAGTGAAATTGAAACCTTTCTTCGTTTGATCTAGATAGAACTTTCTCCTTTGGAATGTTCTTGTCATTTTCAACCTCCTCATCATCTTGTATGCTCTTGTCTTCTCATTCCTTTTATTGGATTATCTTCCTTTTCTGGGCCATTATTTCCTCCCCTGAGATTGTTACCTCCCCTGAAGCAAATAAATTTTGTTTCCTCCCCTTGTTTGGAAGATCTCACTATGTACCAAAATATCTTTCCTTATCATCTGATCCATCAAATAGAACTTGTTGTCAGACAATATTGTACATGAAGCCATCAATTCCTTAAGAGTTTAAGTTACTGCCCTCATCACTTCTAGGTGTGTTAACTCCTATGAGAGGTGAATCAGTGGACATTTCGATTCATGATCCATTAATCAAATGGTTTTTGTGAATCCTTGAAAATCCTTTTAAGAAATCATTTGACTTAGTAGTATGTTCATGATTTTAGAATTGAAAAATCATACTACTTTCAACCATTTTGAAGAAATCAAGTGTATAACAGACATTTAATCAGCATTTCGGTTTAAAGCAACCTCTGGTTGTGTGAGAACCAATATTTTTCAGTTATAAATAACTGCCTGTGTGCAGATAAACTCATTCAAAGAGCTTTCCTGACAGGGTTTCCAACTCATAGTAATTGTTACCTCTAACACAAGTGTTAAATTCACTTTTACTAGCTGTTCTTTCTATCAGATGTCCTCAGACTTGCACATTATACTTGAAAGTATAAAATGATAGAAAGTGAGTTGCATCAGTTACTATCTGATCAACTAAGTCACCAATTCAATGTGAAATATCATAACTAGATTTCAAGAAAGAAGTTTTAAGGAGCTTAAAAGTCCCAAACTCAGTCCATCATAAACCTATTATGGTCAGCAGCTAATATCTCAATTCTGCTGTTTCCATTTCACTTGAAAAACATCCTTTGTGTTTACATATTCATACCTGAAATTGTTAGTCTAAAACCAAAAGAACAATGTACAAAGTACTTGTCTTGTATTAGTATAATCAAAAGACCAACTATATGAATAACACAATTTACATTGTACTAGCAGCACCTTGTGTGCTTAGCAGTACCTTATGATATATTAGCAGTACCTTATAAATCAGTAGCAACAACAAAAATTTATTTACAAAAACACATCATTTGAAAAATTTAAAGATTAAGCATTCCAATACTTGCTACCAAGTACTGAAACCTCGAAACATCAAAATCTTTTGTTAGCAGATCTGCAAAATTATGTTCTGAAGCAATTTTAAGAACTTGAATTAGTCTTTTCTCATTGCAGTCTCTTATAAAGTGATGTCTAATCTCAATGTGTTTTGTTTTAGAATGTTGCACTGGATTTTTAATAATACAAATTGTACTACTATTATCAATATGAATAACAGTGTTTAAGAAATTGTACCCATAATCAAGGAGTTGGTTTTGAAGCCATAGAACTTGACTAGAGCAACTTGCAGCAGCTATGTATTCAGCTTCAGTTGTTAAATTTGACACACTTGTTTGCTTCTTATACTGCCATGAGACAAGTCTACACCCAAGGAATTGACATCCTCCAGTTGTTGACTTTCTGTCCAAGCTAGCACCAGCATAATCACTATCCGAATATGCTACCAAGTCAAAAGGAGATTCCTTTGAATACCATAGACCCAACCTTGGTTGACCCTTGAGATATCTAAAAATTCTCTTGACTGCAGTTAAATGAGAAACCTTTGGAGTAACTTGAAATCTTGCACAAACACAAACAGGAAACATGATATCAGGTCTAGATGATGTAAGGTACATCAAAGATCCTATCATAGATCTGTAATTGTGTACATCTACATTTTCTCCATCTTCATCTTTCAGAAGGTGCTTCTCAGAGTCCATTGGTGTGCTTGCTATTTTTGAATCAGCAAATTGAAGTTTTCTAAGTATCTCTGCAACATATTTGTCTTGACTAATAAATATGCCTTCAGATGATTGCTTAACTTGCAAACCCAAAAAGAATGTAAGTTCTCCCATAGAACTCATCTGAAACTTATCTTTCATAAGCTTCTCAAATTCTAAACACATATCTTTCCTAGTAGATCCAAAAATAATGTCATCCACATACACCTGCACTAACAGAAGATCCTTCTTGTGCTGTTTGATGAACAGTGTCTGATCAATCTTTCCTCTTTGAAATTCATTTTCTAATAAGTAGGAAGCTAGTGTTGCATACCAAGCTCTTGGTGCCTGATGAAGGCCATAGAGAGCTTTCACTACTCTGTACACTTTGTTTGGATGTAATGGATCAATGAAGCCTGGAGGTTGTGAAACATACACCTCTGGTTCAATTTTACCATATAAAAATGCACTTTTGACATCTATTTGGTAGACTGTGAAGCCTAAAAATGAAGCATAAGCTAGAAATAGCCTAATTGCCTCAATCCTTGCTACTGGATCATAAACTTCATCATAATCTATCCCTTCTTCTTGTGTGTACCCTTGCGCTACTAATCTAGCCTTATTCTTGATCATTATTCCCCTTTCATCCCTTTTGTTCTTAAAAACCCATCTAGTGCCAATTACCTTCACACCTGTAGGTAAATCAACTAGCACCCAAACCTTTTGAATCTTGAACTGAAGAAGCTCTTCTTGCATAGCCTCTAACCAGCTTGAATCATCTAGGGCTGTAAGAATTATCTTTGGTTCAGCTTGTGAGAGAAAACATACAAACAAACAAGAGTTTAAAAGCTCATGCTGTTTTGAAGCATAAAGGGCATCAAGAAGCCCTTGTTGGTCTGAAGACATCAATTGTTGTCTTGTCTTCACACCTGACCGTATATCTCCAATCACATGATCCAGGGAATGAACTTTGTGAATTCTTGATTGTGGTGTAGTAGGAACTTGATAAGATGTTGGAAGATTGTTGAAATCCACCTCATTATCTGAGAATTCTACTTCTTTTGTTTCTGAAGGGCCAGCAGCAGAGTCATTTGGCCGAACAGCAGAATCAGTAAGCTTATCAGCAGAGTCATCAGCAGAAACAGATACACTACCAGCAGCAACAGAAATACTACCAGCAGAAACACTTTGTTGTTCCTGAGTTCCATATTCTTTACTTTCATCTTCAACACCTTCTTTAGCTTTACTAGAAGAAGATTCATCAGTTGTCGAAGTTGATTCCACAATTGAACTTGACCATATTGGCATTATTACATCATTTTGATCTTTCTCTAACTCTGCCTCATTTGTTGTATAAGAATCTGTAAAATCATTAGTTTCTGCAACAAAAGGCACATAATTCATTGAATTTGTTAGATATTCCAGATCAAATAGCCATTTTGGTCCTTGACCTTCTACATTGGATTTGTTTTCTAAAAACTCCACATGTAGATTTTCTTCTACTATTTCTTTTCTTGTGTTGTAAACTCTAAAAGCTTTGCTATTAAGAGAATAACCAACAAAGAAACCTTCATCTGCCTTACCATCGAATTTTCCTAAATGGTCTAAGGTATTGAGAATTGTCACATGACATCCAAAAGGTCTAAGAAATCCTATTGCAGGAGTTCTACCATTAAACAGTTCATATGATGTCTTATTGTGAGGCTGCACAACTAAAACTCTACTTTGAACATAGCAAGCAGTGTTGACTGCCTCTGCCCAAAAATTTATTGGTAGCTTAGAATCAGCTAACATTGTTCTAGCAGCTTCAATTAGTGTTCTATTCTTTCTTTCAGCTACACCATTCTGTTGTGGTGTTCTAGCAACACTAAATTCTCTCTTAATACCTTTTTCTTTGCAGAAATCATCCATAACTCTATTCTTAAACTCTGTCCCATTATCACATCTAATGACTTTCACTTTCTTGCTTACTTGGTTTTCTATCTGTGTAATGAAGTCCTTAAGGATGCTTGATGTTTCATCCTTAGTGGCTAAAAAAAAAACCCATGTAAATCTACTATAGTCATCAGTAATAACTAGACAATATCTCTTATGCATTATGCTCATCACTGAAACAGGTCCAAATAAGTCCATATGAAGCATAAACAAAGACTGATTGATAGAGTTAAAAATCTTGGGCTTACAAGTGGCTTTGTGTTGTTTGCCTTTTAGACAAGCAATGCATGTTTGATCATTTTCAAATCTTTTGTGAGGTAAACCTCTTACCAAACCATTCTTAACAATTTTATTTATGGTTTTGAAGTTAATATGACCAAGCCTTCTATGCCATTTCATTGATTCATCCAATGTGGCCTTTGTAACAAGACAAGTTAAATTCTTTTTAGGAATAATATTCTTCATGCCTACACTGTACATATTGCCCTTTCTAGGAATTCTAAGAAGTACTTGACTTTCATCAGGCATCTTAAAATCAGGAGAAAGTACAAGAAATTCAGTCTCACAGAAAAGAACATTATTCTTTTTGTCACACATTTGTGAGACACTAAAAAGATTATAATTTAGCTCTTTTACATAGTACACATCTTCAAAATCTAAATTTCTGGTTTTGATTGTACCTTTACCAGAAATTTTGCCACGAACACCCCCTCCAAAGGTAACATATCCTCCATTGAAAGCTTCAAAATCTGAGAGATAAGACATGTTGCCTGTCATGTGCCTTGAACATCCACTATCTGAGTATCCTTGATCCTCTTCCTGATCATTTGAATGTTCCTGCACACAAATAAGAGTGTTAGTTTCTTTTGGGGATCCAAGCCATTACTGACTTGGATCTACCTCCTGCATCAATGTAATTGAATCTTTTGAGGACTGTTGATGCAACATTGGATTTAAGAATCCAACATGCTGAGGCCTTAACAGCATTTGCCCTATTTCCCTTAGCAGCAGAGTGAACCACACGCTTATCAGCAGAGTATGCTAACTTTTTAGTTCTACCCTTTGGTTTCCAAACTTGTTTTTGGACCACTGCTTTTGTTTGAATGGGCCTTAGAACAGTTGTTGGTGCATGTTTGAAAAATGTTTTTGCACCCTTAGCTGTTGATTTTGGGTTAATAGTCATAAATGGTCGAGCAGCAGGAACAAATTTTCTAGCAGCAGGATCATTTGGTCTATCAGCAGGATCAGATTTTGAGATAGACTTGTTTTTGACTACTCTGGGGTTTGATTTCTTAGAACTAGAGTGAAAGTGAGATTTAGGTGTTTGCCTTTTGTAGTTCACTCTATGGTTTTCATACCAAGATACCCATTGGTTGCAGAAAGCTGCAAGATGGTCAAAACTACCACATGTGTAACAAGCTTTATTATAAAAAGCAAAGTCATCACCTAATTGGTTAGACATAAGGTTGTTCCAATTCCTTTGGTTACCTCTGGGCTTGTTGGTGGTTCTATATTTCTCACAATATCTAACTGGTTGCCTAACATGCTTAATGTTTGATTTAGGCCTATCAATATTGTGTTTGACTACCTTAGAAACATTTGTTTCTACTTTCTTAACCACTTCAGGTTTAGACATAACCTGTTCTACTTCATCATCATCACTATCAGTTGTACAATCTTCAACAACTATAGTTTCTCCTTTCTTAGCAAAGGACACCTTGTCCTGATAATGTAAAGTTTTATCTAAACTTTTACTTATCTTTGCTACCTTAAGACTCTTACTAGTCTTAGAACCATATTCCATGATTGGTTCTTGAAACTCAGCTAAACCTGTATGTGCTAGGTCAACACCTGGAGGTGAAGGAACACCTCTATATGGTGGAGGGACAGTTTTGTAACCTACACCTGAATTAGCTTTATCAATTACCTGAGCTTCCCAAATCTTATTCATTCCTTCTGAGGCATGTGCTAGAGTATCTATAGTTACCTTAACATTTTCTTTTTCATTTTTGACTTGAGATAACTGTCTACTTTGATCATTAAGTAATTCATCTCTAAATGCTATTCCTCTTTTTAAAGCATTTAAGTCATCAGAAAAAGTAGATTCATTCTTTTTATAATGTTGGATCTGTTTTTCTAGAACTTCTACACACCTCTTATGATTAGCTAAATTATGAAGGGCATCAATTAACTCTTCTCTAAAAGCATCAAATCTTTTTTTAATGTCTTCATAATTGCTAAGATTAGGACATGAATTAGTACAAGTAGGAATAGTATCTACCTCTGAATCAGAAGAAGCCATTAGAGCAATCTCACCGACAACAAGAGCAGCATTTGGTGGTGCATCCTCTTCAGTAGCCATAGAGCTCCAATCATATCCAATACCATCAATAGCCAGCATAGCCTTTGGCTCTTCCACCAGTACTTCCTTATTCCTTTCTTGTTTATACCAAGTGTTCCTATTATCCTCCTTCCTTGGGCTTCTACATTCTTTAGCAAAGTGCCCCAACCTATGACAGTTAAAACATTCCACTTTCTTCTTATCGAACCCAGCAGTATCATTACCATTTATGGTAATTTGCTTTCCAATTTTCTGCCAAAACTTCTTAGCCCTCATGCTAAGTAAAGCAACTTGCCACTTAATATCCATCTCTTCTAAATCATCACCATCTACCTGTTCAAGGTCTTCATGATTTAAAGGAGAACCACTAGCTTGACTGGTTATAAAGGCATAAAATGTTGGATCTCCAAGTCCAGCAATATCCTTTTGTAAACTAGTAGAAGGACCACCATAAGTAACATTAGAAACACTTTCAACTTCATCTACCTCTTCTGAATGACTAACACTAGGAACTGATAAAAGTGCAGCATTCCCAGAACTAGTACCATAGTTTCCACCTCTCTTTAGACTTTGCTCAACAATTTTAAAGTTGTTGAACAAATCATTAAGCTTCATTGTTTCAATTTCTGGTTTGTTCATCCAGACAATAACATGAGTATGGAAATCAACAGGTAGACTTTTCAAGAACTTCATGTTGAGATCTTCCTTCTCAGTCTCAACACCCAACACAGCTAACTGACTTACAAGCTTGTGTAGTCTTGAAAATAGCTTATCAAGAGACTCATTACTAAAAGCAGTAAAGTTTTCAAATTGGTGCTTTAGTAAAGTCTTCTGTGTCTTTTTGGTAGTTTCATTACCACCAAACCATGCACAAATCTCTTCAAAAAGAGTTTTTGCATCAAGATATTTGTTAAAAGATAGCATTTGCTCACCAGGAATGGTCATAAGCAACAAGTTTCTTGCTTTCTGATCATTTCTCTTCTGTATCTTTTCATCATTGGAAACTGGTCCAGTATTTCTTTTTCTAACTGTCTTCCCTTCAACAAGAACATCTGAATAGCCTAAAGTGAAGGAATCACCATACTGAATTATGTCCCAAAGAGCATAATCTTGAACCATAAAATATTGCTCAACTCTCATCCTCCATAACTCAAACTCATTGGGTTTGATCATGGGCAAATTTGCAGCAACATTTGTTTGAACATCTTGTACATCCATTTCTTGTGTCTTCTAAAAACAACAATATCAACCTCTAACTCTGATACCACTTGCTAGGATCCTGGACACACGATTAAGGTGGTTAAACCTTGTAGCTTTGTGTGTATGATATGTTGTGTTAAAATGATTAAGTGCGCGGAATTCACTCAACCAAACTTAGAAGGTTGTGTATGTTGTGGAAATGGAATTGTTATGTTTGTTAGTTAGCAATGAACACATAAAGATTATCACCAAACGATTCAATATTATTAAAGATAATAATACGAGTGATCTTGAACTATCACTAGGGTTACAACCTTGAATCTTAAGTTTTTCTAACTTGTGATGTTTTTGTGTTTGTTCTTATCTAACAGTTGATATGTTCTTATAATAACATATGCATGAACTAACTTCTATGTTCTAACGTCTAACACTAATATCACCACTAAGATCTCTTTTATTGTCAAAAGATCTTTACATATTGCTTAAAGTCCTAGCCGACTTACTTTGTTAACTTATCCTATTAAGTGTCAGTACATCAGATACAACATGTATCTATGTATACAACTTGTTAACTAAGCACATGGGGTAAGATATTATCTACCGTATATTGTTGACCAAAATACAATAAATATTTAATTTTTAATGAATTTTACCAGGCGGAAGGCCTTTTACCGAAAAAAAAAAAATACAATAAATATCTCTTCGATCTTATCCTCTCATCAGCAGAGTGTTCACTATCAGCAGCAACGAGTTATCGCTATCAGCAGAATCCATCAGCAGAATGCTAAGCCTATCAGCAGAAACATTTATCACTATCAGCAGAGTGAAATGTTCTATCAGCAGGAACAACATTATCAGTAGAAACCATTTTGCACTAGCAGCAGAATTACACTTGGATTATTTCTTGGATTAGAACCCGATATTAAACATCTTGAATATTTAATTTCCAACAAAATGTGCCCAAAAGGCCTCGCAAAACTAGTCGCGGAATGGTGTACTTTAAGTGTTAGGACATAAGCTCGGTATTTTTAAAAACCTTGTAACGATGTCTAGAAGTTGTGTTATTTAACTTTCGACCATACGGGTCTCGATCAATGAGAAAAATGGCTCCCAATATAGTGTATTGCAAAAACTGTTTTTTAACTTAGTAATATTTCTTATTAGAAAGCTGATGGAATTTTAGTGAAATTGCCGGACTTTAAACGCGTATATCTTTGTCGTTATGAGCTCGTTTTCTACGTTCTTTATATCCACGTGTTCGTATTAACATGAACTAACATGATTTCAGTAAGTTGGGTCGTCTAGATCACGTCTAACGCCTCGTTTTGTCCTTTGAAGTTCGGCAAACAGCAAGCTTATTTTTCAGAAAAATAGTTTTCGTCGTCTAACTTCGAAAAATCATATCTCCTTCGTTATAAGTCGGTTTTTAGTGATTCAAGCGGCCATGGTTTCGTTTTTGAAAGAACTTTCTGAATATGAAGGCCAAAATAGCCCAAAAGTTACTGAGATTTCCAGACTTGGCGTTTTTGGACAGTAGGTATTTCTAGTGTTGTAAAATCAATGCTTAAGGTCCAAGACTAGTTCAAAACCTAATCAAACCACTTCAAATCAACTCCACAATTACTCAGATCCTACCATACACCTTCTTAGGGTGTCATGGGGTCCTAAACATCACTAACTATAGTGGGTTTCATGAGGATGGTGATAAAACTTATAGATCTAGGTTTTATGATAAAAATAATTAAAGTGGTATAGACAACTTGTATATTTGCATGATCAATCACTAAAATAACTTGAAAATACATAACCACATGGATCAAATGAAAGTATAACATGATCAAAATGGGTTCTTGAACTTACTTGAATTGTTGGAGTATTTTGGATGAAAAAGAACTAATAATCTTGGAGTTTTTATTTCAAAACTCTAACAAGGATTATAAAAGGGACTTGTATAACACTTGAACTTGAAAAAAAATATGGATCTGATGAAGCGAAAAGTGTACCGCTTTTAGGGGGTCATTTAAGCCCTAAATCGTATTTATTTGATCAAATATTGCCCTAAATCGTTCCTTTTGTCATTTTAGGTACTTTGGAGAAGAAATCTGGAAAAGGAAGCATTTTGGACGTTTTTGGAGCATAAAAGTGAAGAAAACGACAAAGTCTCAAAATCGGCTGGAAAAGTACCTGTGACGGCGTCAAGCACCATTTTGACGCCGTCAACCCTTGACGCGCCAGAGAGGATTTTGGATGATTAAAAGGGGACGGCGTCAAGAAGGCCATCAAGAAACCCTAACCGCGGCGAGGTGACGGCGTCAGCTCTATAACGTGACGCCGTCAGATCTGATTTTCTATATATATTCTCATAATTTTTAGTCATTAGTGTGCAACTTTGTGAGGAGAAACCCTAAGACGATTTTTCTGCTACTTTTAAGGGTTTTATACCCTTGGATCTCCCATGTTCAATTGAAGATAAGTAATCAATTAATCATTCAATATGTCTATGTGTTGTTTGATTATATCTTGTTCTTGTCTTTTATTTAACATGTTAGGCTAGATTTATCTTGTGTTTGCTTAGATCTAATGAAACCTAACTATTGATTATTGGTTGTTGGTGTGTTATTAATTGTATTGGATGATTGTTTATCGATGTTAGGCTTAAGAAAACTGGCTAACCTCCTATACGGTAACTTGCTTGAACGTCTTAAGAAACATGAACCAATGCGTACTAAGGTTTTTATGGTTGTATTTAATGCATGAGCGAATTCTAGTGATCCCATGTTAGGAGCTTCTTAGCCGGCTCGACATAGGAGTGAAATAGGAGCTTATAGAGTTGGGGAAGTACGTACGCCACCCCACGATTGGTATTAAGGAATACACCCGTCATCCACGCAATTAATACACACTAATCAACCGGTAAAAGATAGTTAGGGAGTAAGGAAATCTAAGTAAACACATTTCTCTCCATATAAGTTCCACAACCTTTTTATTTTCAGTTATTTTATTTTATTTGCAATTGTAGTTATTTGGGTTAGTTGACTAGCAACTAATTCCGCCCACTCCTTCAAACCCGAGATTTTACTTGCTTTTATAAAAATATAAAAAATACAAAAAGAATCTTCTCTTACCCTTAGACCTATTAGAGTAGTTTTTCAATCCTAACGACACTATTCCCCTAGAGAACGATCAATCCCCCGGTACTTGCCACTACACTATACTACATCGGTCAGGTACACTGCCTGGTGGGGATTGCAAGCCTCTTGAGATCCCTCGAGAGGTAAAACCTGTTGTAAGGTCGCAAAACCACGCATCAAGTTTTTGGCGCCGCTGCCGGGGAATAGTTATTGTTTAGGTTGAATTTTTATTTTATTAGGTCTACTCACTAGATTCCTTTCTAGTGAGATTTTTATTTTATTTTTCTAGGTTTTCTTTAGTCTATCTTTTTTCTTCGTTTCTTTGTTCGTAACCATTACCATCCGACATCATGGAAGGTGGTAATATCCTTGATCCCAACAACCCACCACCACAACAACACCCACCTCCTAGAGCCCGTACCTTAGGAGACTACTCCCGTCCTAGCCACCATGGCTATCGAAACACGATTGAGCTCACTCAAGGAGCCAATGTCACTCCCTTGCGATCCGACACAATCCGGTTGGTGCAAAGCGGATGCCCATTCCATGGACTTCGTTCCGAAGATCCTAATCAACATCTCAAGGACTTTCTCAAAATCGTTGATTCCATAGACCTTGATGTTGCCACTCGAGAGATGACCCGACTGCGTCTCTTTCAATTCTCTCTACGGGACCAAGCTAGTCAATGGCTAGAGCGCCTACCCGCAGGATCCATCACCTCTTGGGATGATCTCACCACTCGTTTCCTTGCTCAGTTTTTCCCACCAGGAAGAACTACCAAGTTAAGGAAGGATATCTTGATGTTCGAACAACGTCGAGGCGAAACCCTATATGGGGCATGGATTCGATTCAAGGACTTACTCCAAAAAGTCCCTCATCATGGCATAGATCTCTGGATTCAAATTCAAATCTTCTATGACCATGTTGACTACCACACCAAGCGTGCCATCGATCGAGCCGCCGGAGGCAGATTGCGTGATAGAAACGCCGAGGAATCATGGGAGATCATTGATGAGCTCGCATCCGACGATGATGAATTGTGGCAAATTTCCCACGACGTACACTCGGCGGTCAACACACATTCATTGCCCGATAAAGCCAACCAAATCACCGAGGAAAGCGTTAGTGAACTTGAGAAGAGGGTTGCATATCTTATGGAAAAACAAAAGAGACCCTTAATTCCACAAAAAGCAACAGTTAACTCGGTCTCAAGCGTTAAGCAAATACCATTGTCCAAATCACCCTTTAGGGAAAATACTACACCCTTCTATAAGCTTGCTCAACCCAACTCACCACCTCAGGAACTTAGTCCAACATTCGAAGCTCGAATGGGTGAATACATGTCACAACACTCCGAACGGTTGGCAAAATTTAAGGAAGCCGTCTACAAACAGAAGGAGGAGATGGAAGAGAAGATGGCGGAGATGATGGACCTTTTGAAAGAATACACAAATACAAAAGCTCCTGAAAAAGTGCTGGTGCGGAATGACGTTGAAGTTCCCAACACTAAATTTGTCAAAGCCATCTCCATCGTCCAAGAGGGCGAGAATGAAGAGAGGGGGAAGTTGATAACTATGGAAGTCAACAAAATCGACCTCGTCCCACTTAATGCTGGAAACGCCAATGCCTGTAATTGCGGTTCAGACAAAGGAAAGGAGACGCCCTCCAAGGAGCGCCAAATGATAGAACCGCCAAGGTCACAACAAGTGAGGCATCACTTGAGGCACAAAATAAACAAGGAGAGCATAAATGATTGGGTGAGAAACTATCGACGTACTCATCTACCCAGCAAGGAGTCCAAGAAAATGAAGCCGGATGATGAATCCGACACATTACCCGGAGGGAAATTGTATGAGAGCCTCATAAGACAAAAGTTAGTGGAAAAGCAGGAATTCTACGGGGTCTTCGAAATACCATGCGGCATTGGAAAACTCAAGTATCTGGATGCGGTAGCTGACCAAGGTTCCGACGCAAATTTGATGCCTTTATCCGTTTATGTCCAGTTAACCGACGAACTGCCATCCATCACCCGTACTAAACTCTCCTTTGCAAAATATTCTTATGAGTACCCGTTAGGAATTGCAGAAGATGTGTTGGTCAACGTTGCCGGATTCCTGTATCCGGTCGACTTCATGATTATTGAAAGAAATGATATGAATATGCCAATAATCCTTGGGGCACCCTTTCTCGCTACCACTAGGGCACAAATCGATTACGAAAATAGTACCATCCAAATGAAGAAGGGGAAGAAAACAATAAACTTCCCAACGATCCCATGTCATATACGAGATGTTGCTCTACAAAAGAAGATGGAGGCGAACCCCAATATAATCCGTGGTAATGTTCGAGAGAAAATCCTTGCATGGGAGGTAAGGATTAAGAATTACAATGAAAATGAGATTATAGAATGTAAGGGTGGAAATAACGATTATATTGAGGCTGATGAGCAGACCAATAACCCCGTTGAATTTACAAAAGGAGACTCAGTGCTCCTAAGGCATTCAGAAACAAAAGAACCTACCGATGAACCAAGTCCCTGATGGTACGGACCATTCACAATTAAAAGTCTACATCAAGATGGGGTAGTAAGCTTGACAAGCAAGGGAGGAGGAGTGACCGCGAATGTCGAACGATTGAAACATTACCATCCTGATAACAAGGATTATATCTATCAGGGATACGTCATAATGCGAGATGATGGAGTCACATAATGTACGGTGACTTTGAGTCTAGCTACAAGACTTGTTAATAAAGAAAAGCGCTTCTTGGGAGGCAACCCAAGCTTTATTTTGCTTTGTGTGTTTATTTATTTGTTTGTTTGATTTTATTTGCTTCCGTATGTATGTTTAATTATTATTATTATTATTGATTCATGTTCGAAACTAAATTGTGAAAATGCTTTATCTTGTTTTTAACTTCGTCTTAACTACATATAAAGGTATTTTGCAAAAGATAAGTGTAAGGGAAATCCAAATCGGTTTATTAGAACAAATGAACATGAATTATAACAATATTAAATTAACATACATATTAGTAATTGTTTGAGTCAAATGCTTGTATCGAGTCATAATGATATTTTGCAGGATTTCCAGGAAATAAGGATTGAGTTTTTCTAGAAATTTTCCGGAAACTTAACATGAAAAATCTGTCAGATCACTTCTGACGGCGTCAGACCCCAGTCTGAAGGCGTCAGGAACAGTTTTCTGGAATTTTTTTTGAAAGTTTTGTTTTTCTTCCGGAATCATAAAATGCTTTATTAAATCTCTAACTTATAAACTCCAGGAATCTGCAAAATAATCATTCCACAAGCATTATATCCTTATACAGATTTATCCCGCCGATGTTATGCAGGTTTTCGTGTTTGTTTTCTCAGGTTTAACAGGTTATTTTGGACAAGGAGATGTATGTGGAATCTAGCTTTTGGCGCTGCTTTAATCTTGAAGCTTCAACATCACCTTGGAAGAAGATCTAACCATGTTACCTCTTTATCCACCGAGCGAATCAGGGGAGTATTTGATTTCATTCTTTTACCTTATTTACTTTTACATCTTGTTATTTGAACATTGGGGACAATGTTCATCTTAAGTGTAAGGGGGGGGGGGAGGTAAAGTACGATACCTTAGAGAATGCTATTACGCTTGATTTTTCGTTTGTTTAATGGTAGATGTGTAATAAAACTGAGAGAAATACCTGTTAAGGCAATTTTAGTGCCAAATTTAAATTTTTTTACAACATATAGTAGTGAAACTTTGGTCTTAATGAGCGTCTCACGGATAGGAGTTATATGACTAGCACAAAACCGTACCACTAAAAAAATTTTCCACCACCAAATATGTGAGGTTCGCCCCTAGAATTGGTAGGAAAAGCATTTATGCTATGATGTGTGTACCGGTAGCACTTAGATTCTAGAACTTGCGTTAGGACCATTCCGAGGCCACAAGTGAGACTACATTCGTGTAGTTAGATTTACTACATGATAAGAGGCATTAGGATTAACCCATTGTTTTACACCTGTGTTTTTGTTATAATTACATTGGCTACATTGGTCAAGTAATTCTCCCACACCCTTTGCGTTGTACTCATTTTTAGTACACGATACCCCTAGTACACCCCTCAGAGCCTATCTTTTCGTTTCTAACTTTAAGTATTTTACTTAAAGTAAGAATTTGTTTACACCCCACTTAAATGTACACCCAAATCGCCTTAGCCTACCTTGTATGCACTCATTTTTAGTGCATTATTGTGACAACGTTTGTTTAAACCCCAAGTTAATTATCTAATTGATTACATGGTTGCTAAGTCGAGTCATATCCTTGTACATATTGTTTTGGGACGATTGGGACTCATGGGTAAAGTACTAGTGTAATGGAGTAATGGGAAGAACAACATTATTACCCCCATATGTGCTAAATATTTTAAAAGTACTCCAAGTGTTTCGATTATCTTAATTCGAGTCTTTAGAATAGTTAATTGTAAAGTTATGTAAAAGTTCAAGTGTAAGGGGGATACAACCCCCCTACGATGTATTATTTTGGATGGTAGGGCAAGAGTGTATGAAAAATAATAATAATAATAATAATAAAAAAAGAAGTAGAAAAAACATACGGACTACCATCCCGTTTCATTTTATGTTTATTTTATATTTTTGTTATTTTTTTTTCATTAGCTTAAGTCGAGTCTAGTCTTGGCTTAGCAACGCCATATTATACATGTAATTAATCAAGATCTTTAACTCGCCACCAGTAAAATATCCTTTATCCAACAAAATCGTGTTTATCATATCCCTACACCTAACGTTATAACCCGTTTAAAAGCCCTCTTTGATAGTTTATCTTAGGTGCTTACGCCTAGTGGAGGAAGTTTTTGATCCTTTCCCAAGCCTATGGTAATCTATTTGCTATGACAGGTAGTGAGAGATATTATTCATTTTCATTTATGAGATATACTTTTATGACACCTGAGAGATGTGAGTATCTAAACACTACTTGTGAGGTGCTAGTCTGTAATCTCCGTGCTTATTATGATTAAAGTGGAATGACTATTTGTTGTAATTACTTTTATATTAGCGTTAAATGACCCCTAACTTGTATTTTGATTAGAATAAAAGCGCATTTGCTTGAGGACAAGCAAATCTCAAGTGTAAGGGTATTTGATGAAGCGAAAAGTGTACCGCTTTTAGGGGGTCATTTAAGCCCTAAATCGTATTTATTTGATCAAATATTGCCCTAAATCGTTCCTTTTGTCATTTTAGGTACTTTGGAGAAGAAATCTGGAAAAGGAAGCATTTTGGACGTTTTTGGAGCATAAAAGTGAAGAAAACGACAAAGTCTCAAAATCTGCTGGAAAAGTACCTGTGACGGCGTCAAGCCCCATTGTGACGCCGTCAACCCTTGATAAGCCAGAGAGGATTTTGGATGATTAAAAGGGGACGGCGTCAAGAAGGCCATCAAGAAACCCTAACCGCGGCGAGGTGACGGCGTCAGCTCTATAACGTGACGCCGTCAGATCTGATTTTCTATATATATTCTCATAATTTTTAGTCATTAGTGTGCAACTTTGTGAGGAGAAACCCTAAGACGATTTTTCTGCTACTTTTAAGGGTTTTATACCCTTGGATCTCCCATGTTCAATTGAAGATAAGTAATCAATTAATCATTCAATATGTCTATGTGTTGTTTGATTATATCTTGTTCTTGTCTTTTATTTAACATGCTAGGCTAGATTTATCTTGTGTTTGCTTAGATCTAATGAAACCTAACTATTGATTATTGGTTGTTGGTGTGTTATTAATTGTATTGGATGATTGTTTATCGATGTTAGGCTTAAGAAAACTGGCTAACCTCCTATACGGTAACTTGCTTGAACGTCTTAAGAAACATGAACCAATGCGTACTAAGGTTTTTATGGTTGTATTTAATGCATGAGCGAATTCTAGTGATCCCATGTTAGGAGCTTCTTAGCCGGCTCGACATAGGAGTGAAGTAGGAGCTTATAGAGTTGGGAAAGTACGTACGCCACCCCACGATTGGTATTAAGGAATACACCCGTCATCCACACAATTAATACACACTAATCAACCGGTAAAAGATAGTTAGGGAGTAAGGAAATCTAAGTAAACACATTTCTCTCCATATAAGTTCCACAACCTTTTTATTTTCAGTTATTTTATTTTATTTGCAATTGTAGTTATTTGGGTTAGTTGACTAGCAACTAATTTCGCCCACTCCTTCAAACCCGAGATTTTACTTGCTTTTATAAAAATATATAAAATACAAAAAGAATCTTCCCTCACCCTTAGACCTATTAGAGTAGTTTTTCAATCCTAATAACACTATTCCCCTAGAGAACGATCAATCCCCCGGTACTTGCCACTACACTATACTACATCGGTCAGGTACACTGCCTGGTGGGGATTGCAAGCCTCTTGAGATCCCTCGAGAGGTAAAACCTGTTGTAAGGTCGCAAAACCACGCATCAGGATCTTCATCTCCTTGTTCTTGTGGCCGATCCAAATGGGAGAAAAAGATGAGAGGATTTTTTATTTTTAGCTAGTTGTTCTTGATATGTATATGTTAGTGAAATAAAATAGGAAACATAAGTACTTGGATCATTAAATGAAATGTAAAGAAATCAAGTGTATGAAGACTTTAGGGGGACTAGGAGGGGGCGGCAAAACATGGAAGAAAATGAAGGAATAAGTTGGCCATTTAAAGCTCTTGTCCCCCCCCCCCCCACAATTAACATGTGTAGTTGTTTTGTGTATACATTAGGTGTTATCGGGTACCGGGTTAACTAGAAATAAATCGTGACGAGTTGAACTAAAATACGACGAAGTTGTAAAAATTGTAAATTCATATTCCTTGCAAGAATCGGGTGTTAGAATAATTATCGGGTTGAAAATTCGCAAACCGACGGAGTTATACGCTTTTAACGAAAAATATAGCAATTGATTTCAAAACCCTGGGTAAATTAATAATATAATTTCTATACCATTATACTTAGTTTGAAAATGTACTAGGATCATTGTCGGGAGTACTGGGTATAATATCAGTAGAAATAACTGAGTGGTAACGTTAATTAAATAAATAACCATACGTAAAATAAAATAATGCATATCCGTGCATGAACTAATGTACTGATGATGTTGCTGATGTTATGCAGACTCCTCTAGTCTACATGATGTGTCCTAACTGACAATGCATGAATTCGCAGCTAAACCTTACTGGTTACGCGAATTTGAATACCCGTAAAACTAGTTTACGAAAGGATGAACGATAACCATGAATGGTGATTTTCCTCCGGGAATGAATTGTGTTTCGTGAATAGTAAAATTTTTGACGACTTCTCAAAGGAAGTAACCCAACGAATAGTGATCGGTGAATAGTGAATAGTGAATAGTGTTTCGTGAATAATGAATAGTGATCGGTGAATAGTAACCCATGAATAGTAATTTCCCGAGATGAATAGTGAAATTTTAAGCTTGAAAAGGACCTGAAATTACGGGTTGTGACATACTCCACCCGTTAAAGGAATTCAGTCCCTGAATTCAGTTAATGTTGGCCTCTGGAGTGGACTCGGTGAAGAGATGTGGATATTGGAGTCACATTGCGGTGATAAAAGATAAAACATCCATTAGATAGGGATTCGTAATAGTACATGAAGTTCATACGATAGAACTTAAAGTGAAACACAATAGGAATACAACACTAGAGAGTTTAGGTTTTCGTTTATTTTTAAGGCAGAAGTTCTTGGTTCTTGAACATTGTTGTCGTCCTCCACGTCGTTGATATGCTGACAATTCCCTCCTCCGAGGACTTAGGCTCTACCACGAGCTATTCCACCTTGGTTCCTGTTCCCATGATTTCCTTGTTTTGAACATTCATTCCTGTAATGTCCTATCTCTCCACAACCAAAACATGTCACTGGAGGTTTCTGATTTCCGGCAATGATTGGAAACTGGCATTCCCTAGTCGCATGACCAATCTTCTTACAGTTGCCACATGGATTAAGACAATGGCCAGGGTTATGATGATGTTGACACTTGTTGCATTTGGGTAGGGTACCTTGTTAACCTTTCTTTTCAGCTGAACCTGCAGCATAGGCCTTTGCGATTTCTTGCCTCTTTGGTTGTGGTTGAGTAGCATCGCCACTCTGATTGTTGTCCCAACTCCTCTTGTTGTTGTTGTTGTTATGATCATTGTTGTTGACGATGGTTCCATTCTTTATCACCTGAGCCATAAGCTTTTGAGATATCCTGATAGCTTCGTCTAGAGTTTGTGGGTCAAAAGAAATCACATCTCCGCGGATGCTGTGGGGTAGTCCACCAATGAAATTTTCTAGCAGCTTCTCATTATCAGGAACCATAGTTGGACATAGCACAGCCAACTCCTGAAACCTCCTGATATATGCCTCGATATCATCACCTGCTGTTACTAGCTCATAAAACTCTGTTTCCAACTTATTTATTTCAGTGCGTGGACAGAACTTCTTAGTCAGCAACTTCTTGAATTCATCCCACGTAAGCTTGTGAGCATTTTCCATTCCCATGGGTTTTGCATACGAATTCCACCATGACATAGCTTCCCCAAAGAGTGTACTGGTAGCAAACTTTACCTTGTCCTCCTCTGGACATTTGCATAAAAGAAATACAGATTCTATCTTTTCAAACCAACGAATCATAGCAGTGGCTCCTTCAGTGCCTTTGATTTTTTCGGGATCACCACTTTTAAAGTCCTTGTACGTACATTTACGCCCATTAGTACCATTAGCAGTTGTTCCTGCAGCTTCTGCGGTTTCTGCCCGTGAAGCGGCTTCAGCAGCGGCTGCAGCTACGGCAGCTCTTGCAGTCACCAGTGCTGCCTTTATACTGTCGGCAACCAGCTTTCTGATCTGGGCGGGCGTCATAGTAGTAGTAGCTCTCTTGGGTGGCATGATTCTTCAAAACAAGAAAAGATGAGCGGAACGTAAATAAGGCGTTTCCTAAATGTAGATGCTCTGGAGTGGCTTGTCATATAATGAAAATTGGAAGTTGCGTTATGATTATCTGGCTTGCTTCTAGACGGTGGTTCACGAGGTGATGTGGAGGTGAATATTCTTGCAACGATTGAATGTACACATATGAATGAAACCTTTAGAAATCAAGTAGGAATGCAACCATGACATAATTCTATTATAACTATTCCCAGTATTGCAAAATTCATCTCTGAGTCGGGCATAGGTGGTCAGCCTATGTCCCACTGTCCCGGGTCGAATATAGATGACCAGTCTATATTCCACCGAGGTTCAATGAATTTTGAAATACTCAGCTCAGTTATACTAATACTATGTCCTTTACATTTGAAAAGACGTTCTGAAGACTAAGGCAAGTGACCAAACTCAAGGTCAAATGATGAAACTACGCAAGGAAAAGGCGTAACGCTGAGACGTGTATGATATGCAAGCATGCTTATATGAAAGACAACTATAGTAATCGATGAGAATAAGCAAGTACAAATGATTTGAAAATAAGACACAAATCTTACTAAATATGTCAGCAACAAACCACAAATGAGGCATCAGCTTGGCAGGCAGGCACGCGGCGGTCATAGGATTAAGTTTTTTTAAATGTAGCTATAGTATAGGTTTTAAAATCACCCAGTTCTCTATAGCCAAGGTTCTGATACCAATCTGTCACACCCCCAGAAATCGGGTCCAGCGGAAGCATACATGCCACTGGGGTGCAACTCAATTGGTATCACAACACAAGTGCAGAGAACGGTTTTCACCTCAATCATTTAGATTAAAATTGTTTAACAAAAGTGTTAAATTTACATTGTTAAAAGTAGTGCGGAAATAGGCCTTTAAGTAAGTTAAACGGTCCCCAAATGAATATCAGAGTCTCCTATGACCATGCCATGCCCTGCCAAAAGCCTCCTGTAGCGTGCTATTGCTTAATACCTGAAAATACATGCTAAAAGTGTCAACACGCGGTTGGTGAGTTCATAGAGATTAGTGAAAAATGAAATGCGTTTGAAAATGATTTCTGATGCGCGTGATGTGTCGTTGCGGTTTAGCAGTTTTAATGCCTACTCAAGTTTTAAATTTATATTTAGCCGACTTATCAATAACACACACACTTAACGAGCAGTGTACCCGGTCAGTATGAAGATAATGGTAAGTAGAGTGTCGATCACTAAGAGTGGAACGTATTATCTAGTTATTCTAATCAGTATTTTAATATCCTAACGCAAGGGGGTTTCAGCCTGAGAGACTGGCACGGTTTGTTTGCAATTAAATAATAAAATAAACCAATAGGCACGAATCAGCAAGTAGCACACACGTACACAGATAAATACTCGAGACAATAAGAGGGCTGTCCTTATGATTAAGTAGATTGTCACTTGTTTTATTGATAGCTTTATATGAAGTGTATGTAGTTAACCCTTTCTCGTTGGTCCTAATCTTATCGGCGAGTAAACCCTTAATGATTACTTATGTCTAAAAGTTATTCCTAAGTGATCAATTTAGTAATAACCGTGGGAGCCACATTATGTCCCGCAGTCAAATGCCCGCAAGCCACTAATAAACACAGAGGTTATCAATGCACTAATAAGTAGTAACCAAAGACATCAACATATAAACTTTAATTGATGGGAAAGCAAGTATTAAAGGGAGTGCAATCTTTCGTTGTCACATTACACAAGCCACCAATCCTGATGAATTAAAGTTTGCTAACACAATAAAACAAAACTACTTAATGAATTAAATACATGCAGCACCTTCTTACAGCTCTTGTATCTTTGATTTGGGTGTGTCTTGTGCTGCCTCCTTGACTGAATTCGTCCTTTGTTCCTCCTGTTTGGTCTTCGGTTTTTGGGTTTTCGGAACTTTTAATTCGTCTGGTCTACGGGGTATTTATAGTTTCTGTCTGAGGGAAGATGCGGCGCATCTACTAAGTAGATGCGGCGCATGTACTTAACTTCGCGTGGGGTCCAAGATTATAATATTCAGGAATATTCGTACACCGCCAGAAGATGCGGCGTAACTCCATGATTAGATGCGGCGCATGTCCTCTTGTATCTTGGATCGTATCTGGTGATATCTTGATAGAGATGCGGCGCATGTCGAGAGTGAGATGCGGCGCATCTGGAGCAGAATTGACTTGATCTTGTCCATGTCAGTAGACTTTCACTTTATGCATGTTTTGCTCCATAATTAGTCCAAAATCGCTAAGTTTCACCAAATGCTTGTTTTTACCTGAGACTTACAAAAGTAAACGATTAAGTATCAATCCTCATACATAATATAGTAAAACAAGTCAAATTAATAGGATAAATGATAGTAATAAAATGTACTTATTTGAGTTCATCAAATATCCCCCCACTTGAACTTTACTTGTCCCCAAGTAAACCTTAGAATTTCATTTATGAAAATGTATCCTAAAAAATGTTAGGATTTATTTTTATATTTAAGCATGTATTCGTTTATTTTATAATCACACAACTAAACACTTAACGAATTAGAAGTAAAATAAAATAAGTCGATAAAATCAAATCTAATCGTTTAACTGTCCAGTCGCGACGAATATTCTATCATAAGCTTGGCAAGTATACACATCTCCACCACTAAAGCTAAGGAATAACAAGTCTAAAGCGGTAAAAAGGGTTTTTAGGCTTAAGGGTTAATTATTCTCTTTTCACTATCGATCTCAAATTCCAGAAAAGGCGACAAAATCACAAATACATGATCGAATCCACGAACACGATACTTGCAATTGCTCAAATCCTTAACTCGAATAGGCTAAAGATAGGTCCAAACTTCACCAATAATAATATATCAAAAAGGGCGACAAAATCATAAATACATAGCCGAATCCACGACTACGATACTTAAGATTGCTCAAATCCCTAATCTCAATAAATCAAAGGTTCGGTTGGATAAAGAACAATAAAGGGTATGGATAACATTTGGGATATAAATTGGTGTAAAAATAAAAATAAACAAAACAAATAAATTAAAATCCTAAGTGTGGTTAATCACTATCCCAACCATCCCATGAATAAGACTCATATCATCGAATAACTCACGCTTTAACACTTGAAACACACGCTTTAGGTAGACACGAATTATACTCAGCAAGATCTTAATCAAAGAATAAACCTTAATTGGCGTTCCCATAACTGCCAATTCCCATTCAATCCATAGATATAGTACAACAAATAGTGGTGATATCGACCACTTACATAACTTTACATAAGTTGGTTAAAACTAACTTCCAACTTTTCTTTCTTTTTTTTTCTTTTCTTATTTTTTTCGATTTTTTTTTTTTTTTTTTTTTTTTTTTTTTTTTTTTTTTTTTTTTTTTTTTTTTTTAAACATAAACATAGATGTGTAAAATTTCACCACATCACTATAACTTTCTTTCCGGATAATTTTTTTTTATTCATACTTTTCATACTTTCAGAAATAACGGTAATAGTGAAAGTAGTAAACACACGAAAAATAAACTCCAAAATATACAATATTTATTTTCACTCCGATTGCATTGTGCAATTTCCCGACCTAACCAAAGATAATGAATTACGCACGCGAACACAGGTAATGTAAGGAAACACACTCTGCCTATAGCAATTAACCAACCACGGACTTTAATCTACAGGGTAGGCTAAGGTGTAAGGGTGTAACGAAACATTTTAAACATAGGTGTAAGAAACGAAAGGAATGGCTCTAAGGGTTTTTCTAGGGGTATCTTACTCTAAAAATGAGAGTAACAAAAGGGTTTATACGGGGGTTAACTAACCAGTGTAGTTAGTTAATAACACATAACATATAAAGGCTATTTGGGTGTAATCCTAGAATTCTACCAATTTAGACAAGTCATTCCAATTATATAAATAATACTCATTATGGTGGTCTCGAATAGTATACAAGCCAAGTTCTAAAGTTTACAAGTCACTGGCACACTCATAGATTTGTGAATTTTGAAAAATCACAATTTTTGAAAATAACGTCATGTGTGCAGCTATGTAACTTAGATCTTAAACAAAAACATGCTAAAAAATTTTTAAGTTTGATATATTAAGCACATTTTAAGCATAATTTTTGAAAAAGTTTAGGACAAGTAATTGTTAAGTGTTCTAATTCTCCAATCCCCCCACTTAAGTTAAACAACGTCCTCGTTGTTTGTATAAAAGGTTAAAAACTGGAAAATAAAAGAATTAGAACAGAAAAACTCCCCTGAGATTTGCTCGGTATGATCCTCCATTAGTATAAGAGCAAAAATCAACTTCTTGTGGATTAGAACGTTAAAGCTTCATACTTGATGTATCCACAGGAAATCCAGGAAACTATAATACCACCAATACTTTAAAACACACCTAAGATAAGAAAGGTTCAAACTTGCATAATACATTAGTAGTTAGGAAAAATAAAACTTAAAAATTAAAACTGAAAATCATCAGGTCAGTCGATGCACCGTATCTTATTGAAGAAGATACGCCGTATCGAGCCTGGAATTAATACGGATCAGAATAAAGATGCGCCGCATCCTTAACCAGGGATGCGCCGCATTAAAATAAACTGATAAATAGTTTTAAAGTCGAAAATAAAAATGCAGAAAAATAAAATAAGATATGACCATTGCAGAAGATGCGTCGCATCTCAGAATTGAGATGCGCCGTATCTTCATGCGGCCTGGACTGACTCGACACAGAAAACAGAATAATAAAAGATAAATCCGGGTTGTCTCCCGGTAAGCACTTGTCTTTATTCCAGAGTCTTCAAGTTAGACTCACGTTCAGCTCAGCAATAAGTCCTTGTCACGGTCCATCCTTCTTCCTTCTGAAATAATCACAAAAGCATCAGTAGGATTTGTTCGCTAAGAAGAGAATTTAATGAATATAGAAACGGATATAAGAATAAAAATAGCTGATATCTGCAGACGATGCGCCGTATCCAAAAAGTTGGATACGCCGTATCTTATAATCGTTAAAATTTAATCAGACTTTATCCAGAAAATAGATACGCCGCTTAGAATTTATGAATGCGCCGTATCGAATTAATTAACCAAAAATCGATATTTATTTAAAATTAAATACGTCGTATTAACGAAAGTTAATGCGCCGTATTTTCGTTACGTTTAAAAATACAAGATTTTTGATTCAGAAGATGCGCCGTATCGATAGAGATCGATACGTCGTATCTGTTTAATAATTCGCAAACTGTTTTTAATTAAAATAATAGATACGCCGTATCTGCTAAAGCAGATGCGTCGTATCGCGTTAACGTTTTAGAAATTTTTTTTATCAAAAACAGATACGCCGTATCTGCTAAAGCAGATGCGTCGTATTACTCTATCGCTTAGAAAAAAATTTCTTATTAAAAACAGATACGCCGTATCTTGGGGAAAAGATGCGTCGTATCGAATTAATTAAACGCGTTGTATTAAAAAAAATTAAACGCAATACGCCGTATCTGAGAGATCAGATGCGCCGTATCGTTTGATTTAGCACAGTACAACGATAGCAGAACAGAAAAATACGAAAAATAAAAACAAAAAATTAAACACACAAACAAAAATAAACACACAAAAATAAAAGAAAACAATTAACACACAATACAACAAATATGCAAAATAGTACAATGATGCAATTAATCTAATAAAAAGAAAAAAACCTAATTAAAATACTAATCAAATTAACAGATAATAACAATTCACTCCCCGGCAACGGCGCCAAAAACTTGATGCGCGTGATGTGTCGTTGCGGTTTAGCAGTTTTAATGCCTACTCAAGTTTTAAATTTATATTTAGCCGACTTATCAATAACACACACACTTAACGAACAGTGTACCCGGTCAGTATGAAGATAATGGTAAGTAGAGTGTCGATCACTAAGAGTGGAACGTATTATCTAGTTATTCTAATCAGTATTTTAATATCCTAACGCAAGGGGGTTTCAGCCTGAGAGACTGGCACGGTTTGTTTGCAATTAAATAATAAAATAAACCAATAGGCACGAATCAGCAAGTAGCACACACGTACACAGATAAATACTCGAGACAATAAGAGGGCTGTCCTTATGATTAAGTAGATTGTCACTTGTTTTATTGATAGCTTTATATGAAGTGTATGTAGTTAACCCTTTCTCGTTGGTCCTAATCTTATCGGCGAGTAAACCCTTAATGATTACTTATGTCTAAAAGTTATTCCTAAGTGATCAATTTAGTAATAACCGTGGGAGCCACATTATGTCCCGCAGTCAAATGCCCGCAAGCCACTAATAAACACAGAGGTTATCAATGCACTAATAAGTAGTAACCAAAGACATCAACATATAAACTTTAATTGATGGGAAAGCAAGTATTAAAGGGAGTGCAATCTTTCGTTGTCACATTACACAAGCCACCAATCCTGATGAATTAAAGTTTGCTAACACAATAAAACAAAACTACTTAATGAATTAAATACATGCAGCACCTTCTTACAGCTCTTGTATCTTTGATTTGGGTGTGTCTTGTGCTGCCTCCTTGACTGAATTCGTCCTTTGTTCCTCCTGTTTGGTCTTCGGTTTTTGGGTTTTCGGAACTTTTAATTCGTCTGGTCTACGGGGTATTTATAGTTTCTGTCTGAGGGAAGATGCGGCGCATCTACTAAGTAGATGCGGCGCATGTACTTAACTTCGCGTGGGGTCCAAGATTATAATATTCAGGAATATTCGTACACCGCCAGAAGATGCGGCGTAACTCCATGATTAGATGCGGCGCATGTCCTCTTGTATCTTGGATCGTATCTGGTGATATCTTGATAGAGATGCGGCGCATGTCGAGAGTGAGATGCGGCGCATCTGGAGCAGAATTGACTTGATCTTGTCCATGTCAGTAGACTTTCACTTTATGCATGTTTTGCTCCATAATTAGTCCAAAATCGCTAAGTTTCACCAAATGCTTGTTTTTACCTGAGACTTACAAAAGTAAACGATTAAGTATCAATCCTCATACATAATATAGTAAAACAAGTCAAATTAATAGGATAAATGATAGTAATAAAATGTACTTATTTGAGTTCATCAATTTCCCAGCAAAGGCGTTATAAATCCACCCAGTTCCAAGCCCCGCCCATACAAGACTTGCAACCTGTGTGTTTACAACCCACTGCCAAATATGATTTGGTTTAAGTAAACGTCAAATGATTTATGGACCACAAAATGTAATGATAAGTGTGACAATGTCGCTATATAAAGGTAAGTGTGATAATGTTTCCATATAACTAAATCTAACAATGTCGCCATATAAATAAACCTGACAATGTCGTCATAAGATAATTCCTGACAATGTCGCCATATAATCTAATCTAGCAGTGTCGCCATGACAATGTCGCCATATATATATATACCTGACAATGTCGTCATATAACTAAAATGATACGTAATTAACAGTCCATAACATAGGCAATATGAAATAGCTTAATGTACTAGTGTCCATAATGAAATGATCAAGGGTAAACAATGTAAACACAAAATACTTCCGAGCAACGACTCAAGTATTTTAGCCAATCAATAATGTTTGAAAGACAACTCACGTCTCAAGCAAAACAAGCATGGAGTTTAATTGTAAAACGAGCATAGAGTTTAATGAAAAACGAGCATGTATTCTCCCCCAAAAACAGTTACAAAACAAGTAAAAGGAGGGGCTATGAAACTCACGGTAATCCTTAAAAGATTAAAGTTCTTGTGAAGGTAAATGAAAATAATTGAGCATGTATTCTCCCCCAAAACGTAATCCAAAACGTATAAATGTAGGGGCTATGGAACTCACCTGATGCGATAGCAACAATGAAAATAATGAATATGCTGAAATGAGGCACGATCTCTAACCGCAACCTAATATGAATGATAGGATCTAATGTAAGCAATGAAATGATGCTACACATGCAAATACGTATGTTAACGATATCACTCGTTAGTTTTGAAAATAACGTTTATCGTCGAAAAATACATTTTTGACGTCTCGTTAAGTTATAAACTACTTTTCGTGTAAACATGTTGAAACGGTACTCCACGACCCTTGTTTGGTGTTTTATCGGTAAATATAATGTTTTTGTCGTAAAAATAACACTTTTCACAACTTGAAAATGTGCCCAAAAGGCCTCGCAAAACTAGTCGCGGAATGGTGTACTTTAAGTGTTAGGACATAAGCTCGGTATTTTTGAAAACCTTGTAACGATGTCTAGAAGTTGTGTCATTTAACTTTCGACCATACGGGTCTCGATCAATGAGAAAAATGGCTCCCAATATAGGGTATTGCAAAAACTGTTTTTAACTTAGTAATATTTCTTATTAGAAAGCTGATGGAATTTTAGTGAAATTGCCGGACTTTAAACGCGTATATCTTTGTCGTTATGAGCTCGTTTTCTACGTTCTTTATTTCCACGTGTTCGTATTAACATGAACTAACATGATTTAAGTAATTTGGGTCGTCTAGATCACGTCTAACGCCTCGTTTTGTCCTTTGAAGTTCGGCAAACAGCAAGCTTATTTTTCAGAAAAATAGTTTTCGTCGTCTAACTTCGAAAAATCATATCTCCTTCGTTATAAGTTGGTTTCTAGTGATTCAAGCGGCCATGGTTTCGTTTTTGAAAGAACTTTTTGAATATGAAGGCCAAAATAGCCCAAAAGTTACTGAGATTTCCAGACTTGGCGTTTTTGGACAGTAGGTATTTCTAGTGTTGAAAAATCAATGCTTAAGGTCCAAGACTAGTTCAAAACCTAATCAAACCACTTCAAATCAACTCCACAATTACTCAGATCCTACCATACACCTTCTTAGGGTGTCATGGGGTCCTAAACATCACTAACTATAGTGGGTTTCATGAGGATGGTGATAAAACTTATAGATCTAGTTTTTATGATAAAAATAATTAAAGTGGTATAGACAACTTGTATATTTGCATGATCAATCACTAAAATAACTTGAAAATACATAACCACATGGATCAAATGAAAGTATAACATGATCAAAATGGGTTCTTGAACTTACTTGAATTGTTGGAGTATTTTGGATGAAAAAGAACTAATAATCTTGGAGTTTTTATTTCAAAACTCTAACATGGATTATAAAAGGGACTTGTATAACACTTGAAATTGAAAAAAAATATGGATCTTCATCTCCTTGTTCTTGTGGCCGATCCAAATGGGAGAAAAAGATGAGAGGATTTGTTATTTTTAGCTAGTTGTTCTTGATATGTATATGTTAGTGAAATAAAATAGGAAACATAAGTACTTGGAGCATTAAATGAAATGTAAAGAAATCAAGTGTATGAAGACTTTAGGGGGACTAGGAGGGGGCGGCAAAACATGGAAGAAAATGAAGGAATAAGTTGGCCATTTAAAGCTCTTGTCCCCCCCCCCCCCCCCCCCAATTAACATGTGTAGTTGTTTTGTGTATACATTAGGTGTTATCGGGTATCGGGTTAACTAGAAATAAATCGTGACGAGTTGAACTAAAATACGACGAAGTTGTAAAAATTGTAAATTCATATTCCTTGCAAGAATCGGGTGTTAGAATGTAAGATACTGTAAAAATCCACCGTAATAAATCTCATTGATTAATAATAATCTGGTGTTACCGTTTAATAAAACTCATTTTTACGTGGAAATTTTAAATTTTTTCTTATTATTATTATTACCACGTTACGTTTCACGATATATATTAAGTAACGACATGTACCTCGGGACACGATTATACACACACCATCATTTTCCCTAAACTTGAATTCCACCAACTTTGATAAGTACTAACAAAATTTTACACACTAAATATACTTAACTTCCACTAATCTATTTCTCTAACTACACTTAACTTCACTAAATTAAACCAAGCTACAAAGCCAAACGGACTGCTGTATGTCCAGCCCATTAAACGTTTCAGGCCCAACCCCCCCAATCCCATTGCACCCTTTCTATTCTTCCTTGTGTATTCGACATTTCACACCACCTCCAAAACAACTCGTGTGTTCTCAATTCTTGAACGCGACCTACCCATATTTTTGCACCATCTCATTCACGACCCACTAGACTATTCGAGTGCCAATTTTTAGGAATAAATGTCAAGTGTTGAACAGAGATTTAAGACTCATTTGTTTGTCCCATTTTACTAAATTCGTTATATACAAAAATCACAAAACCCAACCATTACAAATCACGCTTTTTCCTACACATTTCTAATGACCATACTAATATTTTGTGATGTTAAAAAGAACTTTAAGAATGCAGGAAGAATTTGTGGCACGCTAAATTCATTTGGCACCCATTTAAAAAAACAAACCGAATATATACATATTACAAAAACAAAAGATAAGTTTATCTACTCCTTCCTTTCTTTCCTAAAATCTTACCATATCTGAATTTCATCTCTAAGGACCGTTAGATCACTGTCAATGCACAGTACAGATCAATAATAGAGTTTGAAGACTTTGATAGTCAAAGAAACGTGTGTAATTCTATCTCTATATCCTACCTCTCCTAACAGCCTCCCCTACTCACTTTCCATTCATATCACATTCACTAACAACCTTAAATTCCCAGAAACCTTTGCCTCTCCTGGAGGAGCAAACGGTTAGAGAAAACCATACGTAAAGACGTATATTCAAGTCTAGCGAAGTGGGTCGTTATCCCTTGTGTTCATTCGAACTTTACCGAGTCTCCACCACCTTTTCTAAGGTGTAGTATGTGTCTCATACTCCCTTCTATTTCAGTCACACGTTAAGATCTTTAGTTCATGCATGTTCTTTATTACATTCGAACGTATCATATATTACCAATACTTTTAATTACTTGAGTAAACAGCGTGAAACCCACATGTTTACAATCCTCACAGAGGACGAATTACAAACCATTCACACTAGTGCACGTTAATAATATCATGCATGCCATGCATCATTCCTTATTTCATTCGAACATTTACATAGTTATCTATTTATTTTGCATTCGTCATTCTAAGTAACCCACCCAAAAGATGGCGATCCTCCACTGTGGAAGCCTCAGCAGCCATCCCACACACACCTCTGACATTTAACACTTCATAACATGCATGATTCAAACGCATACAAACTTATACCACACACCAAGACTTAACTAGGAAACACTTAAAAATGTTCTAAGTGTCAAGTACATTCGAAACAGTCCCAAGTGATCCATAAAATGATACCATAACTCACGAATCTAACCTAGTGACCACGTCTTTACTTTATACGACCGGTTAGAGGACATAACTAGCTACCATTTTTGTATAAACGACTCATAAAAATACTCACGTTTCGACCCCTAAAAACAGCCAAGGTAAATCGCAAAAACCCATTTTTGAAACAACTAAAAGTTGCGACATGGGTTTTATAGCCCATTAAGCTGTTTTATAAGCAACGGAATAAGCTGACTTTTTGAAGCTTTTCAGTATGAAAATAAGACGTAAAAAGTGAACTTTTGAACCTACCCAACTCACTTCAAAGCGTACAAATAAAAACGTGTTAACGGGCTAAAGTCATGGCTCGTTAAGGGCCCATGTAGGAGAAAATAAGCAAACGATCACATAAGCAGTTAAAATAAGTTGTATTAATCTTAAATAAGCCTCATAAAAACTCGCCCACTTTTTCCTCACCATTTTGACACTTTTGGACTAAAAATGTAACGCAAATTGACTGGAAGGACTGAAACTGCCAATCCGAGAAAGACAAGGACTGAGACTGTGAAAACAGAAGGTTTAGGGTATAAATGGACATATTATTGAATGCCAAGCCTTATTTGTATTTTTGGACAAGTTATGGACTATGGACTGAACGAAGGACTAACGGTGTGACGCAAGCGCAGTTAGGGTAAAAAAAAAAGAGTAACAATTGAGAAAGGACAAGGACCCACTAATTTTACTTGATATTCTTATTTCATTTTCCATTTTTCACCCCATCACTTCATATGCATCTTTATAAATTTTAGTTATGTATTATTTAATTTTCGTTATTTATTAGAAATTTAACGATTTCACTTGCATATCATTTCATCATATTTTGAGGAAGTAATATTTTGAGTCAATTGACATAAGGATCAAGATAATATTATATATATATATTTTTTTTAGCTTGAGGCATTTTAAGCATATCACACTCATATCATCAAATCGTTATACGATTTCTCACTTTCACACTCACTGTTAGTAGTAAGTCAGAATCTTAGACTTCCCTCATATTCAGGTTTCGTATCAAAGACGTTTCCGTGATCGTTTCCTTAGATCTTATAATTCCATCTCGTCAAATACACTCCAGGTGAGTTGTGACCCCTATCCTTTTAATACTTGTTTTTAATAACTCTTTTGGGGGAGATACATGCTTCAACTGTTTTAAGTTTACTTTTATACTTTGAAAACTCTCATGATTTACTCAAAATCATCAACTATGCTTTACATGTTTTGAATCACCCTTTGGATGGGATATATACTTGTTATACTTGCAAATTGCTTGCTTAACTGAAACACTGTGTTTGAGAGATAACAAACTACTTATTGTAACATGATACTGAGACTCATTATATGCATTCATATAGCAATTGAATGTACAGCTAACTTTACTATGATATTTCTACATTTCACTGGGAAATAATTGCCAAGACTAAAGTACGCATATTCCATGAACCACTGAAACCTATATTGCCTAAGTTTACTATATTGCCATAAAGTCCCTCGATCATGAGCCATTAATCACTGCGGTGTGCGCGAATATAGTGAACAGCTTCGAAACCTGTTAGAGGCTGACGACCTGTCCCACTAAATACTTTGACGGAATGCCTTATGGTTAGTCGTATTTAGTCGCGACCCACTATATTTGAGAAAAATAGGAATTGGCAAATCACCTATTACATGAGGGCTAACACCCATCAGTAACCTGATGTGGACTCCGCCGTTTTACGGTACTTTGTTAACGTTTTGCGTGTCATGAGGCTTAGGGCAATATAACTTTATGAATATATGAATGTTTCATATATATTAAGATACAACTGTATTTAGTTAAACACCACTCCACACTGATAGATTTCAGACACTATATTATTGTTTTCACTATGTGTTAGGATTATGAATCCTGTACTTGAAACTTAATTGTTATCATATGTGACTTAGTTGTGTCTCCTAATAAAGACAGCTCAATGTTTGGTATATCGTTACTTTTAAAAGTTGACCCATTATCTTATTTCGAGCGTATAACAACGTAGCTCATTTTCATTTAAAACTTGAAACTTATGATCATCTGAGTTCATATATGATTTACTTGTGGATTATTACCCAACGTAACTTGCTATTTACTTCAAGAAGTATTAGTATTTATTTTAACTACCACTGTACACCACTTGAATTTATTGAAATAAGTTGATTTCCATTAAACTCCACGAACTCACCAACCATTGTGTTGACGTTTTAAGCATGTTTATCTCAGGTAATTAACGGAGCAGGACAAGACACGGAGCGGGCATTATATACTCTGATAACTTAAATGGTGTAAAATCAAATATGTCATTCCTCCCAAATTATCACACCTTTTTAACAGGGATTTCAAATCAGATAATTCACCTTTATAACAAATGTATGATTTTGAATGACATATAACTTTCAAAACGCCTCTTCCGGGCCGTTTTCTGAAATTTTAACTTCGATCCTCACCGTAACACCCTAATTACTTTTCCGCTGCCACAAAACAAATTAGGGGGTGTTACAGATTGGCATCAGAGCCACAGGTTATAGAGAATCAAATGTTTTAAAACATTGAACTATAACTATATTTTCAAAATAAATGATTTTACACCTTATCATCTTATGCCTTCCGTGTCTGCAGACTGCCGTGCTCAATACATTACCTACTAAGATTATTTTGCACTAATCTTTACATGCTGATGTTTACTCTTCACACATTACACACCGTATTATTTCGCACTCAATGTTACATCTTAAACGTATGAATATTCATAATTACTATTTTCGATTGCTACAGTACCATGTCTTCCAAACTAGTCGATATCACCAAGGCTACCCCTCCTACTACACATGC
This sequence comes from Artemisia tridentata subsp. tridentata, assembly GCA_021014915.2. Taxonomy (NCBI): domain Eukaryota; kingdom Viridiplantae; phylum Streptophyta; class Magnoliopsida; order Asterales; family Asteraceae; genus Artemisia; species Artemisia tridentata. Next base: position 27,727,115 of record CP139506.1, on the reverse strand, counting down.
GTCACCTACCTACCAAATTGCACCAGATACTGAAGATCCTTATGTACAAATGTAACAACCCCAGCCCGACATAGAACTCACTCAGAAATCACCTCCGTCATCACCTACTCACTCACCTCCACGTCAGAAACTTAGGAGAGCAACCGAATCCTATTCAGATGAAGATTTGATTGGTGGTCAACCAACATTTGAATATGGACAGAGTTCACACCAAGAAATGACTTGGAAGAAGATCGAGCTAAATTCTCCCTTGCCTAACACCTCAGATTTCTCCATGCCAGATGTCCCAAACAATGTATCCTCACCCAATTCTCCTGACTACAATGTAGACACCCGTGACTCCATATGGACTCGTCTTTACCAACACACCAGCATTCTAGACGCTCACACACCGAACAGCTAAAAGAGTTACAACCATTACGATTTGAATGGTATGACCGTAACATTGATACCCTGTTCAAGAGGACAGATGCTGAGAGACGAGAAGTGTTTGGTTTAGGAGTAAATGTTGGTAACATGAAGGACAATTACGAACAGGAACTTAGAAACTTGGATGCCAGAACCCGCTGTTTGGGTAGAGGCCATACCCAAACACACATTAGGATTGAAGACATTGAAAGAGCATTATGGTTTGCTAGAGACACAGCAAGAATCCAAAGCCAAAAGATTGAAGCCTTGGAAAACATGTTAGCTAATCAGATGAATGCGTGCCAGGAATGTTTCTCAGCCATGGAAGCTGCACAACTGGATCTTGAGGCAGAAGTTAGACGTCTACGTCAGAGACGTAACTGATCTTAAGTATCATTGTTGTACTTAATAAACCAAATAGTTTTGGTTAGTATTCCATGTATTTCGCAATAATTCTGTAACTCTCAGAAATTGTAATCGACTTTTAAGTTATGACAGTCTTTTTCCATTATATCTTTCTGTTGTAAACAAATTCCTCCCCCAAACCCTATTATAATAATATAAGTGCAAAGAGCCATGCAAAACCTCGCCATTTGTTACTCTCTTAGGTAAACAAATAACTCCACATGAATCAATGAGACATTAATAAAAGACCTTGTGTTGGTTGTTTTGCAAAAATCAATCAAACAAATTATTAGAGTTATGTCGATTTTGATGATTGTATTCAAACTTACTATGACATCATCTGTGATTATACATCAAATATACCACGACTAAACAATAACCCATAGAATTCCAAGAACAAATTTTCAAAAGAGAACTTGATGAATGAAGAGAAAGTTGTTGAACTTCAGCTTTTGTAGATGAATCCGTTTGTTCCTTAGCAATCCCATATCAAGAGATGATTATTTTACGATGCTACCCAGACACATCATATTTCTATGATCCTCAGTTGGTTTTGATTTTGTATTGAGATCACATTGTTAGCAATGATATGCAAATACTTTATTATTTGAAATTATTCTAATGATAAAGTGAATACTAAATCAGTGTTTCTTGTTGTAGTCATTGAAGATGGCCAACATGAGCAACACCCATACCCCCTCAGCACTTACCACAACCATGACTCCTAAAACCATCGGGGAATTTGAAAACAATATCGTTACAGTGGTACACGAAGTGACTACAATAGTTCATCCGAGAGACAACGACATAGCCAGGAAAGAAAGAAGGATGGCTAAACCTTGTAGACACAACCATGAAAGTTTCATGGGACGTAGGCCAGTTCGCCTAAAGGATTCAAGAAAAATGACTAAACCTATCCGCACATGTGCCCAAAGAATTAGGCAAGATTTTGCACTTAAGAAAAATAACCAAAAGCGAAAACTCGAGGAAAGAACCTTTACCCTCAACGAATGCGAATTTCACAACAACACCTGTACCCGTAATCACCTACAAGACCGCATTGATTACCATCGCCAGCAAAGATTAAGAAAGGGAGCTAGAAGAAACTACATCACCAACCCTAGTAACGAAGACAAATACCATGGAAAGCAACCTCTATGCCCAAGATGTAAGTTGCATCACACCGGGCTTTGCACTGCTAAGTGCGGGAGATGCAGAAAGACAGGCCACAAGACGAGAGATTGTAACGCTACGGACGGAAGGGAAAAGCCATCGTCCATAAAATGCCACGGATGTGGTGGAATGGGGCATTACAAGAGTCATTACCCAAACTACAATGTCAACTGGAAGGCCAAGATTGATGCAAGAGAATGAAGACTCGTTAAAAGACCCCAATAGTGTCGAGAAAAGACACCTATGTTTAAGCAGAAGAATAAATTCCTGCTGTAATAAAAATAAACCCTAGTTTAAGATTTCATAAGTGGTATTTCCTTATGTACTTTGCCTTAGGTTTGATGGATGTAACCTAAGTGCAACAACTATCGTTCTACCGTATGAATCTCTACCTTGTAATATTTCAGTAATCGTCGTAATCTATGTCTATTTTCATTTCTATTCCACTTTCCCTATTCATAGTTGATATGTAACAATACACTAATACTACTCTAAGGATTTAATTAACTCCATTTTGACCAAATCATAAGTTGATACCACCCTGTAAGAAATCCTCACCTAAAACCTAAATTTATACCAAGAATATCCAAATATCACTTTAGAAATTCCTGACTTATCATCGGAATATGAACAAAAACCTTCTAATCCTTTTAAAAATAATCAGAGAGTGTCCGACTTTGTGACGGAACCATTATAATTGAACCATATAAAATTCCTTGAAGAAACATAAATATCATAGTAACTGAACCAAGCATCACATCATTTGGTCCTCAATTATACATAGCCTAGCTACCTATGTATAATTTAGGAAGAATCATGTTATAAATGGAACAGATATCTTTTCAAAGTCTTTAATAACAATTTTCATTCCAAAGTAAGATTTTGGGATAAAATAAACAGTTCCTGAACATCACTTTTGGCAAGCCCCAGTAAATATCTACACCTAATTCCCATCACCTCTATTCTAGGAAACTGAGAAGAATACAAGCATGGAAACCCTAAGAATTCACAAAGAATTTTTTTTTTTAGGACATACAAGAATGAGAAATTTTATTAAAAACCACGGAAATTAATACATAGCGAGATGATTAACATCGGAAGTGCTAATAATACAATAAACACAATAAAAGGCATAGAATCTTCAATAGGTTGGCCCACCATAGCAACAAAAACCACCACCAACCCAACGATAGCAAGAGCCACCACTGGATGAATCACCTTGATTATTCTGCGTCGTAAATGCAACAAAATATTAAAAGCCACAACGAGACTAATTCGTAAACATAAAGGTAAATGAGTTTTATTCCACACTTATTAAAGGTTACATAGAAACACAACAAAGACCCATTACAAACAACACTAGCTTAAAAGCTATTACCACCAAAACTTATCCACAACAACGGCTAGGATTGTGAGGGGTACGACAACCGTGGTCGGAATCATCGCCGGGGAAGAGAGCCAAACAAGCGGCGGCAATGACGATGAACACGGTGGCGAAAATAATAGCGATCGACGGCATATTTCTTTGGGAGAGATGGAGCGAGAAAGATAAAGTGGGGGAAGAAAAAGGGGAAAGTTAAATTAGGTATATATATGGGAAAACTAGCCGTTATTTTACTGTTCTCGACCGTTAAATTCAATAATTGATCAAACATTTAAATTTACCTTATCCAGTACGTATAGGTTTAACCAAATTATGTTTCCCAAATTTTTAAATAAAACCTCTCAGTAATATTTTCCCTCCCCTCTGTACTCCATATTTCTCAATATCTGTCAAAAACTGAACTTCGGGACGAAGTTCAAAATTAAGGGTGGATACTGTAAGATACTGTAAAAATCCACAGTAATAAATGTCATTGATTAATAATAATCTGGTGTTACCGTTTAATAAAACCCATTTTTACGTGGAAATTTAAAATTTTCTCTTATTATTATTATTACCACGTTACGTTTCACGATATATATTAAGTAACGACATGTACCTCGGGACACAATTATACACACACCATCATTTTCACTAAACTTGAATTCCACCAACTATGATAAGTACTAACAAAATTTTACACATTAAATAACTTCCACTAATCTATTTCACTAACTACACTTAACTTCACTAAATTAAACCAAGCTACAAAGCCAAACGGACTGCTGTATGTCCAGCCCATTACACGTTTCAGGCCCAACCCCCCAATCCCATTGCACCCTTTCTATTCTTCCTTGTGTATTCGACATTTCACACCACCTCCAAAACAACTCGTGTGCTCTCAATTCTTAAACGCGACCTCCCCATATTTTTGCACCATCTCATTCACGACCCACTAGACTATTTGAGTGCCAATTTTCAGGAATAAATGTCGTGTGTTGGACAGAGATTGAAGACTTATTTGTTTGTCCCATTTTACTAAATTCGTTATATACAAAAATCACAAAACCCAACCATTTCAAATCACGCTTTTTCCTACACATTTCTAATGACCATACTAATATTTTGTCATGTTAAAATGCACTGTAGAGATCAATAATAGAGTTTGAAGACTTTGATAGTCAAAGAAACGTGTGTAATTCTATCTCTATATAGTCAAAGAAACGTGTGTAATTCTATCTCTATATCCTACCTCTCCTAACAGCCTCCCCTACTCACTTTCCATTCATATCACATTCACTAACAACCTTAAATTCCCTGAAACCTTTGCCTCTCCTGGAGGAGCAAACGGTTAGAGAAAACCATACGTAAAGACGTATATTCAAGTCTAGCGAAGTGGGTCGTTATCCCTTGTGTTCATTCGACCCTTACCGAGTCTCCACCACCTTTTCTAAGGTGTAGTAAGTGTCTCATACTCCCTTCTATTTCAGTCACACAGTTAAGATCTTTAAGTTCATGCTATGTTCTTTATTACATTCGAAACGTATCATATATTACCAAGACTTTTATATACTTAGTAAATCAGCATGAAACCCACATGTTTACAATCCTCACAGAGGACGAATTACAAACCATTCACCTAGTGCACGTTAATAATATCACATGCCATGCATCATTCCTTATTTCATTCGAACATTTACATAGTTATCTATTTATTTTGCATCCGTCATTCTAAGTAACCCACCCAAAAGATGCGAGCCTCCACTGGGAAGCCTCAGCAGCCATCCCACACACACTCTCACATTTAACACTTCATAACTGATATCGGCTAAAACGCTCACAAGTCAAACCTCTCACAAAGAAAAGTCGACCTCGCGACGGTCGACGCGAAAAATCGATTGTAATACCGATAAGCGTATACCCGGTCGTAGTCCCAACGAGGCGTGAAATGAGGATATCGTTTGAGGTTCGGTATTAAATGCTTGAAAGAACGAGGTTGATTGGTTAATAATATCTACTAAAACGGAAATAAAAATAACGTAAACGGAAACTAATAACGGGTAAAAACGTAACAATCTATGAAAAATAAACCTACGGGTACCAAAATAATTTTCCTACGTCCTAAATATAAAAAGAAAAATTTTGGAAAAAAGAAAAATATTTTTTTGACTTTTTAATAATTTTTTATAAATTAAAAACTATTTAAAAGAAAATAATTGATTAAAAATACTAAACGAAAAAAGAAAATTCTGAAATTTTTTATTAAAATACTTTATCTTATCAGAAAGCTGAGAAAAATATAAAAAGTGAAATAGTTTATAGAAATAAGCTATAAATAAGCTTCACAGCTAAAATAGCTTAATAAGTAAAAAAAAAGAAAGAGATGTTAAATCAAAGAACTAGGAAGTAAATACAAAGAGAGCAACTTAGATCAGCTGGAAAGGGAGTTGGGGGTTGTGAGTCAACTGACCTGGGTTCGAACCCCAGGCTTGACACTTTTTCTTTTATTATTTTTTCTTGACTTTTATATATTTTTTTTCTTTTGAAACTTACTGTCAATGATCAATAGCAAAATTTTTTTTAACTAAAATTTTTTATAACTCAAACACACAACCAGAAACTGCTTATACTAACTAATCAGTTTTGAGAAATAAACAAAATAAGCCACAAAGATTAAAACAAGCCACAAGCTAATTTATTAAGCTAAAATAAGCTGCAAACTTAACTAATAGCTAAAATGGAAATTATAAATAGCAATGAAAGCAAAGATAAGAAAATAATAAGCACTTAAATAGGTACAAAATAAGCTAACAGACCCTAAGGGTCTGCTGATCTGATGCAGGGCAACACAGGGTGGTGTTTGCTGCTGATCTAAGACACTAATAAGCTGGGAAATAAACTCCTAAGGTCTAAATTAAGCTTAAACATATTGAGTTCATACTACAAGCTACTTGAAAAACAGAATTCAACATCTAAAACCTACTTTAACTACTCTAAATTGAGATTGAAAAAGGGGCTGGTGAGGAAATAATAAAAATTTGCAGGCTGCTTAAAACTAAATGGGCTTAAAACTAAGCTAACCTAAACATCAAAGAGCATGAATAACTATCCTAAGCACAAATAAGCATTCATTAAACACTAAATAAGCAGAGATTAAGCAGTGCAATAAGCTGTTGACCAAGGTTGACCAACAAGAAAAACAAGAAACTTAAATTTGCATTACTGGAAAATGAAATTACAATTTAAATTAAAACATTACACTACTGAAAAAATTAAAGTGGTCAAAACTTTTCTAAATACATGAAAAGTGGACGAAAATAATCTGTAAAATCTGCTACATATATATAGCTTCTTTCTTGTGCTTTTCTTGTGAGTGTGTTCCTCCTGTGCTACTTGTGTTTCTTTCTTGACCCTTGGATGATCCTTGCTCCTCACAACTTGAAATCTCACTCGTTGATCAAACCTTTTGTCCACGGATTGATGAGGTGGAGTGGGGGGACCAAAGACAAACCCACGTGAAGGTTTGGCTGGTTGTGGTGAGGTGGTGAGAGTGATGGGGACGGACTTGGTGTTAACAGATTAATGGTGGTCTAAGTGAGGGATGAAGGAGATGATGATGGTGATTAGGTCGCTAGCTAGGGATTTTGACTGGGGTGAAAGGGGGGTTTGATCGAATAAGGGGATTTGACTATTTTTATATTACCCGTGTTTTTATTTTAGTTAAAAAGGTGTTCGGGCTTGGGACTTTTAACTTAGTGGGCTTTTTTTTTTTTTTTTTTTTGATAAGGGTTTGTTGGGTTATGGGTTATATAGTTGGATCCGGTTGGTGTATTAGTTAGAACAAAATAGGATTTAACCATAAGGACCAAAGTTGTAAATGTAGAAATTGTAGGGACTGAATCTACCACTTCTTCAAAGTTAATCCAAGGGACCATTTTTTCCAAATGAAGATAATCCAAGGGCCATTTTGGAATTCTTGAGCTTGAATAAACATCCACATGAAAAACGTCTTTCCCGGCTTCGGCTTCTTGTGCTCTTTTCCATTTCCCGTGCTCGGTTTGTCTTTTTATCTTGATATTTGTCCATTTTTATAATATCCATCCCTGCACAATCATAAACACAAAAACATGAGATATTTGGCATAACTGGTTAGTTTTTGGTCTATTTGGGTCCGGTTTTGGTCAAATAAAGGTATGTGTTTAAGCACATACCAATAACATGCATGATTCAAACGCATACAAACTTATACCACACGCCAAGACTTAACTAGGAAACACTTAAAAATGTTCTAAGTGTCAAGTACATTCGAAACAGTCCCAAGTGATCCATAAAATGATACCATAACTCACGAATCTAACCTAGTGACCACGTCTTTACTTTATACGACCGGTTAGAGGACATAACTAGCTACCATTTTTGTATAAACGACTCATAAAAATACTCACGTTTCGACCCCTAAAAACAACCAAGGTAAATCGCAAAAACCCATTTTTGAAACAACTAAAAGTTGCGACATGGGTTTTATAGCCCATTAAGCTGTTTTATAAGCAACGGAATAAGCTGACTTTTTGAAGCTTTTCAGTATGAAAATAGGACGTAAAAAGTGAACTTTCGAAGCTACCCAACTCACTTCAAAGTGTACAAATAAAAACGTGTTAACGGGCTAAAGTCATGGCTCGTTAAGGGCCCATGTAGGAGAAAATAAGCAAACGATCACATAAGCAGTTAAAATAAGTTTTATTAATCTTAAATAAGCCTCATAAAAACTCGCCCACTTTTTCCTCACCATTTTGACACTTTTGGACTAAAAATGTAACGCAAATTGACTGGAAGGACTGAAACTGCCAATCCAAGAAAGACAAGGACTGAGACTGTGAAAACAGAAGGTTTAGGGTATAAATGGACATATTATTGAATGCCAAGCCTTATTTGTATTTTTGGACAAGTTATGGACTATGGACTGAACGAAGGACTAACGGTGTGACGCAAGCGCAGTTAGGGTAAAAAAAAAAAAGAGTAACAATTGAGAAAGGACAAGGACCCACTAATTTTACTTGATATTCTTATTTCATTTTCCATTTTTCACCCCATCACTTCATATGCATCTTTATAAATTTTAGTTATGTATTATTTAATTTTCGTTATTTATTAGAAATTTAACGATTTCACTTGCATATCATTTCATCATATTTTGAGGAAGTAATATTTTGAGTCAATTGACATAAGGATCAAGATAATATTATATATATTTTTTTAGCTTGAGGCATTTTAAGCATATCACACTCATATCATCAAATCGTTATACGATTTCTCACTTTCACACTCACTGTTAGTAGTAAGTCAGAATCTTAGACTTCCCTCATATTCAGGTTTCGTATCAAAGACGTTTCCGTGATCGTTTCCATAGATCTTACAATTCCATCTCGTCAAATACACTCCAGGTGAGTCGTGGCCCCTACTTTTAATACTTGTTTTTAATAACTCTTTTGGGGGAGATACATGCTTCAACTGTTTTAAGTTTATTTTTATAATTTGAAAACTCTCATGATTTACTCAAAATCATCAACTATGCTTTACATGTTTTGAATCACCCTTTGGAAGGGATATATACTTGTTATACTTGAAAATTGCTTGCTTAACTGAAACACTGTGTTTGAGAGATAACAAACTACTTATTGTAACATGATACTGAGACTCATTATATGCATTCATATAGCAATTGAATGTACAGCTAACTTTACTATGATATTTCTACATTTCACTGGGAAATAACTGCCAAGACTAAAGTACGCATATTCCAGGAACCACTGAAACCTATATTGCCTAAGTTTACTATATTGCTATAAAGTCCCTCGATCATGAGCCATTAATCACTGCGGTGTGCTCGAATATAGTGAACAGCTTCGAAACCTGTTAGAGGCTGACGACCTGTCCCACTAAATACTTTGATGGAATGCCTTATGGTTAGTCGTATTTCGTCGCGACCCACTATATTTGAGAAAAATAGGAATTGGCAAATCACCTATTACATGAGGGCTAACACCCATCAGTAACCTGATGTGGACTCCGCCGTCTTTCGGTACTCTGTTAACGTTTTGCGTGTCATGAGGCTTAGGGCAATATAACTTTATCAATATATGAATGTTTCATATATATTAAGATACAGCTGTATTTAGTTAAACACCACTCCACACTGATAGATTTCAGACACTATATTATTGTTTTCACTATGTGTTAGGATTATGAATCCTGTACTTGAAACTTAATTGTTATCATATGTGACTTAGTTGTGTCTTCTAATAAAGACAGCTCAATGTTTGGTATATCGTTACTTTTAAAAGTTGACCCATTATCTTATTTCGAGCGTATAACAACGTAGCTCATTTTCATTTAAAACTTGAAACTTATGATCATCTGAGTTCATATATGATTTACTTGTGGATTATTACCCAACGTAACTTGCTATTTACTTCAAGAAGTATTAGTATTTATTTTAACTACCACTGTACACCACTTGAATTTATTGAAATAAGTTGATTTCCATTAAACTCCACGAACTCACCAACCATTGTGTTGACGTTTTAAGCATGTTTATCTCAGGTAATTAACGGAGCAGGACAAGACACGGAGCGGGCATTATATACTCTGATAACTTAAATGGTGTAAAATCAAATATGTCATTCCTCCCAAATTATCACACCTTTTTTTAACGGGGATTTCAAATCAGATAATTCACCTTTATAACAAATGTATGATTTTGAATGACATATAACTTTCAAAACGCCTCTTTCGGGCCGTTTTCTGAAATTTTAACTTCGATCCTCACCGTAACACCCTAATTACTTTTCCGCTGCCACAAAACAAATTAGGGGGTGTTACATAGAATAATTATCGGGTTGAAAATTCGCAAACCGACGGAGTTATATGCTTTTAACGAAAAATATAGCAATTGATTTCAAAACCCCGGGTAAATTAATAATATAATTTCTATATCATTATACTTAGTTTGAAAATGTACTAGGATCATTGTCGAGAGTACTGGGTATAATATCAGTAGAAATAACTGAGTGGTAACGTTAATTAAATAAATAACCATACGTAAAATAAAATAATGCATATCCGTGCATGAACTAATGTACTGATGATGTTGTTGATGTTATGCAGACTCCTCTAGTCTACACGATGTGTCCTAACTGACAATGCATGAATTCGCAGCTAAACCTTACTGGTTACGCGAATTTGAATACCCGTAAACCTAGTTTACGAAAGGATGAACGATAACCATGAATGGTGATTTTCCTCCGGGAATGAATAGTGTTTTGTGAATATTAAAATTTTTGACGACTTCTCAAAGTATCAAACTGACTTCAAAAACGATGAATAGTGAAATAATGAATAGTGATTGATGAATAGTAACCCATGAATAGTAATTTCCCGAGATGAATAGTGAAATTTTAAGCTTGAAAAGGACCTGAAATTATGGGTTGTGACAGTATATATGTCAATAAGCAACTTTTGTCTAGAAAAAAACAAAATGTGTCAGGTGGACTATATCAACTGGGTGATCATCGGGTCAAAACCGACCCGACCCGACCCGAATCCAAACCGACAAAAAACAAAAACAAAAACAAAAACAAAACAGATTAATGAAAGATATAACAGTCAAGTGAAAATCTTTAGAGAAAATTACTGCAGAGTCCATGCACATTTGGCTCTATCTCAAATTGCCCAACCTTTTTGCATCTATCAAAAATACCCATTGATCCTGCGTCAATCTTTACGCAGGATACGCAAGATGATGTGTTTCGATCCAAGCCGTCCAAAAAAAAAATTAACAAACTACATCTTGCGTATGAAGAGGCGCAGGATGCGCAAGATAAAAAAAAAACACATATAATACTATCCTGCGTAAATAATTACGCAAGATACATATGGTTGACTTTTAAAATTTAAAACTTTTTAATAATTACAAAAATCACCCTTTAACTTTTTAATAATTACAACTTTTTTATATAACAAACTCTATTCGTCAAATATTTAGTAAATATCTATCGAATTCTTTAATGAAAAAAATATCGTTGCGAAGAGCTCTAAATTACGAACAAAACAAGCCCAATATTAACATGCTTTTGACATACGCATGATTTTATAAAAAATGTTAAAGTTTTTATATATATATATATTGTTGATATAAATAATGCCTAAACACGTTATTAATATTTTTCGATATCTCTACGTTTTGATAATCACAAAATGTAAAATCATTAATCGGAAAATTATGACGTAAACAAGTATTTAGTTGTAAATATCTATTTCTACAACTCAAATCACTTAAGGTATGAATGAACTAATGCTTAATGCATTATATGATCAAAGGAACGTTTTCTTAATAACTAGATTTTTTATAAAACATCAAAAACATTTTATATATTTTTGAAAAACATTTTTGGCATTAAATAAAAATGTTTAATCTTTTATAAAAATATGAATTCAAATTTTTAACCAAAATCAGTTAAAATGTTCCAGAAAAACCTTCCCCACAAAAGGACAAAATTGGCCAACGGACAGAAGGGGCGGCCCCCTTAATTTTACTAGGCGGCCCCCTTAATTATTAAGGGGACCGCCCCCTATTTAAGGGGACCGCCCCCGCTCCAGTAGACTTCCAGCTGTCCAATTTTTCTCCTATAAATACCAGTCTTCTCCTGGACTTTTACTCACCTTTTGCACCCCAAAATTTCTGATCTAAATCTTGTAAATACTTTCTAATAATCCTTTGATCATGTAATCTTAAGCATTGGTTTCCAAGTGATCCAAGCTTCCACCATCCAAGTGCAAAAGAAGAATACTTCTATCAATCAAGATTAGAAGTATTACAACTTAGTATCATTTTGTTACTTAAGTTGTGTGTTTAACAAAGTTTGTAAATCATTCATTCATTTGTATGTAAGGTGTGTGTTGTAGATTAGTGTTGTGTGTAAGTAGTGAAGATGTTGTATAAGTAGTTGTGGTATAGAAGTTGTGAGGTCAAAATGTAGAAGTCGTGAAGCCGTGGTGTAGAAGTTGTGAAGCCGTAGCTTAGAAGACATGAAGTCCTTGTGTTGAAGTCATGAAGCCGTAGCATAGAAGATGTGAAGCGGTCGTGTTAAAGTTGTGAAGTCCTAGTCGTGAAGTCCTAGTGTTGAAGTCGTGAAGCCGTAGCATAGAAGTTGTGTAGCGGTCGTGTTGAAGCCGTGAAGTCCTAGTCGTGAAGTCCTAGTGTTGAAGTCGTGAAGCCGTAGCATAGAGGTTGTGTAGCGGTCATGTTGAAGTCGTGAAGTCTTAAGTCATGAAGACATAGTGTTGAAGTCGTGAAGCCGCATCATAGAGGTTGTGTAGCGGTCGTGTTGAAGTCGTGAAGAAGTCGTGAAGCCGTTGTGAAGAATTCGTGATTAAGTCGTGTAGAAGTTGTGTTGTGAAGTCGTGAGATTGGTTCTAGCTACGATTAGAACTCGACATTTAGCTTTGTGTCGTTAAACCCGTGTAAGCCAAAGTTGTGTACGGTTTTCTCCGCCATAAGGGAGCTTATTGAAGTTGTGAAGAAAACTCTCGAGCAAGGTGTGCTCGGGGAGTGGAGTAGGGCAAGGAAGGTGTCCTTGTAGCCGAACCACTATAAATCTCTCGTGTCTCGGTTAGATCTTTCCATACCTTATTTATTTCTTTACTTGCATCGTCATTACTTTCATACACATAGGTTTATATAATTGCTAGTATTAATTAGAGGTCAACTTCACATAAAGATCAATTTGAAAATCCATTCAAGAAACCAAAACTTTTATAACAAATCTAAAAGGATACACATATAATTAATAATATTGTTCAAGTATCATTTTTCATATAAACTCGAATCTAAGGTTTTAAAAAGAAACAAAGGTTTTATAATAAATTAAAAAGACGTAAAACTATTCAACCCCCCCTTCTAGTTTTCCACAATTGGTATCAAGAGCCACGTCAATCAAGATCTTTAAAATATACTGTATTTTAAAACTTGAATCGATCTATGGAATTCGAAAAATATCTAGAAGGGGAATCTTTGCTAAAACCACCACTATTTGAAAACTATACTTTTCTTGAATGGAAAAATAAATTTGAAACTTATATGAAATCAATTGATCTAGATCTTTGGCATGTCATTTCGATTGGTGATTTTGAAAATCAAACAAAAACGGATTTTGAAAGTCAAATTGATTATTTGAAAACAAAGAATGAAATAAATAATAAAGCTAAAATAATTATTTATAAAAACATTGCCGAAAGTTGAATATGAAAGAATATTCTTCTGTAAAACGGCAAATGATATTTGGAAAAATTTCTTAAACTTTCATCAAGAAAAATGTCAAGCCAAAGATGAGGATTTTGATCTTGTACATGAATTAGTTATCTTAGAAATTTAATAGATAAACTTTTAGATAAAATAGATACATGTGCTACTAGTTCAAATGTTGTTAATGTAGGTGTTAGTGATGAAGACTACATGAATCAACTCCAAAGTGAACTCAATCCAAAATCATGATGTGACACAGACGAAGGAGAAGATCATGATCCGTACAAGACATGTTCGGGTCAAGCCACTTCGGTTTAAATAAGTTCATCATCTGAGACATTACGAAGAAAAGCTAGGACGTGAGGTAAGTTCTCTATTTAAAATTTCATAAGTAATTACTTCATGCATATAATCTTATTAATGCCTTAGGATATGCTTAGTCTGATAGGTTGCTTTGCCTTTACACTTTAGTTATATTCGTTCTGTGGCTTAATAAACTAGAAACCCTTTAGTTAGCCCCCCTAAGTGTTAGTGAACCAAGCAATCTTCATATTTGGTACTCTTCGATAAGTAAATTTAGGAACTTAATTTCTTCTAAAAAGAAAATGACTACTGGAGAATCTATTGACTAGAAACTCAATTTGACCTAACGGTTGAATTGCTTCTATGTGAGAAGTTGGGTGTGTGTAACCCGTAAAAACGGTCGTGTTTAGCCTGAATTGAGCACCACTAGTAATAGTCTCATACTCATTCTCCAACTTGAATACATTATTCTTCCTAAATATACCTAACGATAGTTTACTGTTATGAACTTTGCTTTTCACTAGAGCTTTTCATTCCTAGATTTATGTCATCTTGCGTATATAAAATTTCTAGATGTTTACTTGCTCCTATGTGATTTGACTGCATTCCTTCGTAATTATTTGTTTAGTTGTTGAATGCATTGTCATTATAATAGCTTTTGTTTTTCTCTAACTACTCTGACATGATGTATTTTTGTATTTAGTCATAATACATGCTTAAATGCCATAGGATATGTAGAAAGAGGTAGCATGTGACAATAGACTTAACCAATGCCCTTGAGCATGAGATCTTTTACAAACCACTATTTTTAAACCTATAATTAATGAGACTTATTTTTAAATTTGCAAAAACTTCACATTTTGGAAAAATGATTTTTCAAAAGATTATGACACATTTCTATTAAACATGTTTCACCATCCTACTTTCTTCCAAACTTGTGTCTATAATTACGTGTTTATCAAAAACCAAAGATTGGAAAAATATGTTTTCTTTCCTCATAAAAACATTTTGAAATAAAGCCAAAACTATTTCAGTAATATATTTTTCACAATCCACATAAAACCTACTTTCAAGCATTGTTGAATAATGCCAAAAACATTTCTTTAAATCATGCTTGGTGATCTCATATATGTCATATATACTTGTGTATATGACACTTATAAGTGAACTAAATCAAAAATGAAAAATCATGGTTTACTTATTAAAGATCTCACTTGGTACAAGTCTAGAAGTCCATGCTATCACAACTCCCCATTCCCTTATACATAGATAATCATTAGGATTAACTAACTAGCCTTTTAATCTTCCTAAGTATAATACTATGAATTACATGGTGCTATGTATTATCTACTTGTCTAATATATGTATATACATGTTATATGATTAATGAGTAGTTTGCATGATTAGATAAAGTTGCTTAAATAAATATGCTTAGCATATATGAGTTATTAAATCCTAAATTGCCTTGAAAGAAGTTGGACTTGCTTGAAACTAAACCCAAAAACACAACCTTTTCTACAAATTTATGCCAAAAACCCATTTCCAGTAATCTGGAAGTCAGCAGATGGGCGGCCCCCTTAAATACTCAGGCGGCCCCCTTAAAATTAAGGGGACCGGCCCCTATTTAAGGGGACCGGCCATCTGGAGATCCGGATTACTGTTTCCTTTTTCAATTTCCAACCCATTTTATTCCATACATCCCAAAATTCACAAACACATTTTGTCATAAACCACCCACCAAAATTTACCTTCCTAAACCACATCATTCTTTCACTATAAATGCACCTTCCCATCATAAATGCCCATTCACATCATCCACTCAAACATGTCATCCTCCAACTACCCAAAATCAAAACCTTCAAGAGTTGCCAAAATTTCGGTGAGACCAATTTGGAGAAGGAAGCTTGAAACTTGCCATACCCCAACTAATGATGTTGTTCAAACACATAACCAATCATCCACTCCTAACCCTTCATCTCCCTATGATCATTCCCAAAACCTCAATCCAAACCTCATCCACACTCAACCCACCTATTCATCAAAAACACTCACCACTCTTGGAACATCCACTTCATCCACATCACCATCCTCATCCACTCATGATTACCCAAGTTCACAAACATCTCCACCACCAAGAGTGTCACCACCACCTCCTACCAATTCACATGCTACTCCTATGTTGCATGTGCAAACATCCATCCCTCATAACAACAACACTTTACCACCAACACCTTCATCCGAACACTTGAAGTTCATTGAGGAACTCAAGGATGCTCATGAGCTTAGTGCTCTTCTTGCCCTACACCTAGCCCAAAGAAACCTTGATCAACCTCCATCTAGCTCTCCCACATCACCCCACAACCAAAACCAAGTTGAGAAACATGTCAACAATTGTCCTTGTTGCATCTTTCTTCAACAACAAACCATTGCTCTTAATGAGCACTTTACTTGGATTGAGTATCTTCTCACTAGATCAAATCCAATATCCCCAATTGAACAACATCAAAACCTTCATCCATCATGGTCCACTCCAAGCTCTCCACCTCAAATGTCTCCACCATCACCATCCACAACCTCCACACACCCTAACATATACCTTCATTGATTCCATTTACTCACCCTTTCATTTGTCCCTCATTTCAAAAACCACCTTCATTTTCAAGCAAGTCAAATGGATTTCTTAGGCAAATTAGAATTCTCTAACAAATGTATGCTTTAAGCACCATGTATGTTGTAACAATGATTATGTTTGTCACATAATCATTTTTAATTAATGAATGTTTGTTTCTTTCTTTCCTATATATGTTTGCTATGAATGTGTTGTTTCTTTTCTTGTTTAATTAAGATATATGCTTATGACATGCTTATAATATGATTTTAGTAGTTTACATATAACCATTTTTCTTTTTAATAAGTTTTTGTTATTACTTAATCATTCTTAATATACATAATCCAAATGGAACTTGCTGCAAAAACACCCTAAAAATGACCTTTTTCTGAAATTTTTCAAATTTGGTCGCCTGGGAAATCACCAGATGGGCGGCCCCCTTAATTCCTTAGGCGGTCCCTTTAATTTTAAGGGGGCCGCCCAACAATTAAGGGGACCGGCCATCTAGACAGTAAATTTTACTGTTTCCTTTTGCATCTTGTGACCACTTTTGCCTAGCCCCAGCTACCATTACTCTTAATGCACGAGCTGGACTTGGAATATTACCACAAAACCTCCACAATTTGCCTAAATCAACCACATTTTCACAATATAAATACCCTCCTTACAATTACCTTTCACCTCATCAACCATCACCTTCATCAAACACCCATTTCCATCCACCATGTTGTCACCAAAATCATCCATCTCTAAGACTTCAAGAAAGCAAAGACTTGTCATCACACCACCAAAACAACTCTTCATTGACCTCACCCAAGATGACATCAAAACTCCATCACCACCACCTCAAAATTCATCCCCAAGTGCACCTAATGCACCATCAAAAACACCCTCTACCCATGGAGCTTCATCTTCCTCCATTCCATCCACCTCATCCATCAATGACTACATCCATACTCACCTAACATCATCACCAAAAATATCATCACCACCATCCACTCAAGAACCTCCATCCACTCAACTTGCCATTTCCTTATCACCCATTACACCACTTGATTCTCACTTTTCATCTCCACCAAACCCACAACCATTTTTTCCCATACCTTGGCCTCTACTTGAAACCCATGGTGACACTTGTCTTTGTTGCATCCATAACCGGACCATAATCTTTGGTCTTAGAGATGAGATATTCTATAGGTTTTCATCACTTGAAAACATACTTACCAACCAACCTCAACCACCACCACCATCATCCTCACCCACTACACAACCACCACCTTCATTGTCACCCAAGTAAGCACATGCAATGCTTACTCAATAATAAATTTTCCACCCATTTTGTAAGCAAGCTCCATGGAAGATTATGTTGTCTAGGATGATTATGTAGTTGGACTTATTAGCTAGTATAGGAATGCTTGTACTCATGTATGGTTGTGTAATTATACACAACATTTATTTTTATGAATGTCTTTACTTTTCATGCATGCTCATTATTTGTGCTATATATATGCTTGTGCTTCTAATTTTTTCTCTCGCAAGCGTTCCATAGCTCGTTTCCTTGGTGCCCTCAAACGAGGGGGAGTACACATCAAGGGGGAGTTTTCGTCCCGACAAATTTAGTTACTAAAACTTGTCGGCTTAACCTTTTTGATTCTACAAAAAGGGGGAGAAATAGATGTAAACTCACTAAATACTTGTCTAAAAACTAATTTTTAGATTTAATGAGTTTAGATTTTGTAATCATCAAAAAGGGGGAGATTGTTGATATAAATAATGCCTAAACACGTTATTAATATTTTTCGATATCTCTACGTTTTGATAATCACAAAATGTAAAATCATTAATCGGAAAATTATGACGTAAACAAGTATTTAGTTGTAAATATCTATTTCTACAACTCAAATCACTTAAGGTATGAATGAACTAATGCTTAATGCATTATATGATCAAAGGAACATTTTCTTAATAACTAGATTTTTTATAAAACATCAAAAACATTTTATATATTTTTGAAAAACATTTTTGGCATTAAATAAAAATGTTTAATCTTTTATAAAAATATGAATTCAAATTTTTAACCAAAATCAATTAAAATGTTCCAGAAAAACCTTCCCCACAAAAGGACAAAATTGGCCAACGGACAGAAGGGGCGGCCCCCTTAATTTTACTAGGCGGCCCCCTTAATTATTAAGGGGACCACCCCCTATTTAAGGGGACCGCCCCCGCTCCAGTAGACTTCCAGCTGTCCAATTTTTCTCCTATAAATACCAGTCTTCTCCTGGACTTTTACTCACCTTTTGCACCCCAAACTTTCTGATCTAAATCTTGTAAATACTTTCTAATAATCCTTTGATCATGTAATCTTAAGCATTGGTTTCCAAGTGATCCAAGCTTCCACCAACCAAGTGCAAAAGAAGAATACTTCTATCAATCAAGATTAGAAGTATTACAACTTAGTATCATTTTGTTACTTAAGTTGTGTGTTTAACAAAGTTTGTAAATCATTCATTCATTTGTATGTAAGGTGTGTGTTGTAGATTAGTGTTGTGTGTAAGTAGTGAAGATGTTGTATAAGTAGTTGTGGTATAGAAGTTGTGAGGTCAAAATGTAGAAGTCGTGAAGCCGTGGTGTAGAAGTTGTGAAGCCGTAGCTTAGAAGACATGAAGTCCTTGTGTTGAAGTCATGAAGCCGTAGCATAGAAGCTGTGAAGCGGTCGTGTTAAAGTTGTGAAGTCCTAGTCGTGAAGTCCTAGTGTTGAAGTCGTGAAGCCGTAGCATAGAAGTTGTGTAGCGGTCGTGTTGAAGCCGTGAAGTCCTAGTCGTGAAGTCCTAGTGTTGAAGTCGTGAAGCCGTAGCATAGAGGTTGTGTAGAGGTCATGTTGAAGTCGTGAAGTCTTAAGTCATGAAGACATAGTGTTGAAGTCGTGAAGCCACATCATAGAGGTTATGTAGCGGTCGTGTTGAAGTCGTGAAGAAGTCGTGAAGAAGTCGTGAAGCCGTTGTGAAGAAGTCGTGATTAAGTCGTGTAGAAGTTGTGTTGTGAAGTCGTGAGATTGGTTCTAGCTACGATTAGAACTCGACATTTAGCTTTGTGTCGTTAAACCCGTGTAAGCCAAAGTTGTGTACGGTTTTCTCCGCCATAAGGGAGCTTATTGAAGTTGTGAAGAAAACTCTCGAGCAAGGTGTGCTCGGGGAGTGGAGTAGGGCAAGGAAGGTGTCCTTGTAGCCGAACCACTATAAATCTCTCGTGTCTCGGTTAGATCTTTCCATACCTTATTTATTTATTTACTTGCATCGTCATTACTTTCATACACATAGGCTTATATAATTGCTAGTATTAATTAGAGGTCAACTTCACATAAAGATCAATTTGAAAATCCATTCAAGAAACCAAAACTTTTATAACAAATCTAAAAGGATACACATATAATTAATAATATTGTTCAAGTATCATTTTTCATATAAACTCAAATCTAAGGTTTTAAAAAGAAACAAAGGTTTTATAATAAATTAAAAAGACGTAAAACTATTCAACCCCCCCTTCTAGTTTTCCACATATATATATATATATATATATATATATATATATATATATATATATATATAGAATTGAGATCAAATAAGATCAACCTTAAAGTTATAAAAGTAAGACCCATTAATTAACCAATAGGATTAGAGCAAGTGTCATTTAAGTTTTTAATTAAGCAAAATAACTAATTAAATGAAAAAGGGTATTAAAGGTATTTGACATCTCTTATTTTTCAATAACCCTAAATAGTCTCATATCTCTCACACACTCACAATATATCCGCCACTTTTTTTTCTCTTTTTCACAATCAGTTTCCCAACCCAGATCCAGTAATTCCGATCGACCACCATATAGCTTCGATCATAACCGCCGCTACCCAATCGTCGCCGCTGTCAGATCCATTCACCGGTGCCAACAGCTAGCCCTATTCTTGCCATCGACAACAACAAAAAGAAGAATCATGGTGGATTTACGACCACAGTGGATTTTTTACCACGGTGAATCTATGACCACGGTTAATATGTGACCACAACCCTAAACCCTAATTATATGGACCGGCGGCGGTTCTTGGTACACCAGTTACATTTTCGGTGTATCAAGATGGTGGGTTTCTGATCGGGTTTTTGTGAACACCGGCTTTAATAAAAAAAGTTTAGATCCGTTGACCATGGTTGTGTATAGATCCGTTGTTGTTGCTGTTGTTCCGCTATTATCGCCGGAGTTTGCCACATCGCCGCTTTTGACTGTGCCGCTGCTGTCACCGGTACACCGGATACATCGCCGGTACACCGGATACATGGTGGGTTGGTGCCGCTGCTGTAGCAGCATGTATATAATTAAATAGGATTTCTTGTAGTAGTGTAGTAGTTTTTTAGATAGGTTCTTTATACAAATTTCTGAATATGTATCTCATTTGTTCAGTTTTATTAGGTTCTTGGTACACAGATCTGTATATGTAACGTATTCTGGGTAAAACGCACGGATTCCGGTGTACCGGAATCTGCTGCTGTTCGGATTTAGTTTGATGATTTATTGTAATGTAGTTTTTTTAGATAGGTTCTTGATACACATATATGTATATGTATCTCATCTGTTTATGTATCGGATTTCGGGGTAAATGCATGAATTCCGGTGTACCGGAATCTGCTGCTAGTTTTGGTTTGAAGAATTATTGTAGTAGTGTAGCAGTTTTTTTAGATAGGCTCTTGATACACATATATGTATATGTATTTCATCTGTATCGAATTCCGGGTAAAAACGCACGGATTCCGGTGTACCGGAAACTGCTCCTGTATAAAAATGTAGACCAGTTTTTTGTATAAAAAATAGATGAAACATTGAAAAAAGATTGACCACATTTGGATTTGAATTCTCCAAAATACCCTTGAAACCCTATTTAATTACTATAATGTCACTCATTTAATGTTAATCTCAACCAACAAAAATACAATGATCCAACGGTCTAGATTGGGTATTACTTTTAGAACTTTAAGGTTGATCTCACATTAACCTTCCCCTATATATATATATATATATATATATATATATATATATATATATATATATATATATATATATACACACACTTTTAAAATTTAAAACTTTTTAATAATTACAAAAATCACCCTTTAACTTTTTAATAATTACAACTTTTTTATATAACAAACTCTATTCGTCAAATATTTAGTAAATATCTATCGAATTCTTTAATGAAAAAATATCGTTGCGAAGAGCTCTTAATTACGAACAAAACAAGCCCAATATTAACATGCTTTTGACGTACGCATTATTTTTATATATATAAAAACTTTAACATTTTTTTATATATTTATATCAAACTTCAACATTTTTTATAAAATCATGCGTACGTCAAAAGCATGTTAATATTGGGCTTGTTTTGTTCGTAATTAAGAGCTCTTCGCAACGATATTTTTTCATTAAAGAATTCGATAGATATTTACTAAATATTTGACGAATAGAGTTTGTTATATAAAAAAGTTGTAATTATTAAAAAGTTAAAGGGTGATTTTTGTAATTATTAAAAAGTTTTAAATCATCAAACCTGCGTACACTTTTCAATTTAATTAATTTTGTATCTTGCGTAAATTAGGCATCCTGCGTACATTTAAACGCGGGATAGTATTTTACATTTTTTTTGTATCTTGCGCATCTTGCGTAAATATGTACGCGGGATACTACTATTTAATTTTTTTTTTGGACGGCTTGGATCAAATACACATAATCTCGTGTAACCTGCGTACGTTGATACGCAGGATCAATGAGTATTTTTGATAAATCAAAAAAGCTTGGGCATTCTGAGATAGATGCAAATGTGCATGGTTATTACAGTAATTTTCGCAAATCTTTGAGGTTGTTGTTAGTTGTTTCAAGTGATTTTGACATCTCAATGATATGACAAAAAGTGACCTCGAGTCACACGAACTTATTTCTTTCCACAACAGGTTCAAGTCTACAAAGCAAAATAGATGACTCTTTTCAAAAAAATCTGACAAAGGCTTTCTGCATTTAACCCATATCATAAAAGGATTGTGTTAGGCTAAATGCAGTCCATCGCAAAAAATTAGTCGATCGGTTTGAAAAACACAAAGCGACCGATACATGGTTGGGTCGCTTGGGTTGTGAAGCATGGGTCGGTCGCTTTTGAATTGCAATATCGGTTTAATAAAAAAAAAATGTTTGTGTTTATTTGTGTGTGTTTTTAGTTGCAGAAGAAGAAAGAAAGATGGTCCACGTGGTGTTTGTTTTCATTTTAATATATATATATATATATATATATATATATATGGATAAAGATCAAATAAAAAGACAAATATCCGTACATTACGTAAAAAGAAATTTTTTTTTTCAAAATTTTCGCGAAAAAATGGGGAAAAATTCCACAAGATCGGGTATGTTGGTGCATGAAAACGTTGTGAAAGAACTTTTTCTAAAAGTGGATACTTTTTTCAAAAAAAATTATGAAAAAATACGTTTATGCATCAAATTGCTTTTTTGTGCATTAAAAATTCGTTTTTGTACCCAACTTCTTTTGACTTTTTTCATCAAAATAACATTGCGCATCAAACTAAAACAAGTTGAAAATTTTGTGCATCAAAATTTTTTTGCGCATCAGAATTCGTTTTTTGTGCATTAAAAAAAACGTATAAAAACTCAAAATTAGAAAAACTTCTTTTTACGTAATGTACGGATATTTGTCTTTTTATTTTAACTTTACCCTATATATATATATATATATATATATATATATATATATATATATATATATATATATATATATATATATATATATATATATATATATATATAGATCAAATGAGAACTTTCTTAAAGTTGTAAAAATGAGAACCAACTAAAGTCTGATAAATGACACTCTCATTAAAACAAAAATAAAAATTTAATTAATTATAACTAAAATTGTTAAAGTTTCGATGATTTTCTTTTTAAAACAGACGAAATTTAGGTGATACACTTTGATTCGACGAGTAATGTGTATCAGGTTTTCGTATGTGTATTAGTTTATTTAGTGGTTTATACGTATTAGGTGTATCAATTTATTTATAAAATGTCAGCTTTTTGAGATTTTGATATGTCGGTACAAAATTTATAATTATGTATCAGTAATACAAACTCATGTATCAGTTGGTTATTACTTGCAAAAATGTTAATTTGTATTAATATTTTATTTTTGTGTGTATCATTGCTAAAATGGTTATTCATAAATGTTTTTAGTGGTTGTTTAGACTAGTTCTCATTTTAACAACTTTAAGAAAGTTCTCACATTAACTCTCCCCTATATATATATATAGTGTAGGGTTCTTTTCAGAACCAAATAAAGGTACAGAACTGCGAGAACCGATCTGAGCCATCTATTATTTGATCAATGGATGAAAATCATTGTGGCATTTTGGTAAATAAAACAATCACAAATTATTCATATTTGGGCATTTATGTCATTTTACATGAGTTATTTTTGAAAACCGTCCTATAATTACTCTAATCCAGATCTGTGATTTATTCTCTGAATAAAAAAACCTAGTCACCACCATAGCCACCATCATCTCAACTGCCTTCATCTTCATCATAACCCTAGCCGCCATTTTCACCATCTGTAAATATCCGGATCATAAAATAAAGATCTTGTGAAGTATAGATTTGAAGAACAGTAACAGATCTGGTGATGTTCGTTAGGTTTTGAATGCTATTGGAGATGGAGCAGATCTGTTGGAAGTTAAGGTAATCGTTTTTTTTAAGAGCTGTACGTAGTACGTTCGATTTTAAATTGGCTTATTCATCAACAAAACCTCGTACTGAATAATTCATTGCTGATGTTGATTATTTAATCTTCTCGTATTATGGGACGACAATTAAATTGGTTGGTCAAAGTGTGTGCCAGTGATATATCAAATTCGGTTTGTCGTTTATGTACGTGAGGTTTGATGAAAAATTAATTGATTTGTCGTGTACTGGTATTAATTCATTTGCGTGTGGGACTTGGATCTGTTTTGTTTAATTGAATTCGTGGGGCCTCCTTGTTATGAAGACACGATCATAGCAGATTTCTTGTTGACTTTTGGATCGATTGTGATTGGTTAAAGAAATAAATTAATTCTGCTATGTTAATTCTGTTGGTGGCTTACGTTGGAATTAATTCTGTTCAGCAGTTAATTTTGGTTGTAGTAACTTAATTCCTTTGCAAAAGCTTGGAATATATGGCATCTAGATGATTTATATATATAGTAACTGGTATAATAATCTCAGCCAATGTGTACGGGCTTAGTTAATGTGCTAGTCTTAGGAGATTTTTTTATCAAACTACTTTAAACCGAACATAATCCTTGATTATGGGTGTTTGGGGTTACCTGATCTTTTAACTTGACAAAGCCTTTTTAAGATATCTTTTCGAATAAAGGAAGCTTTAAAAAAAGTGGGAAGCTTTTAAAAAAATGAAGGGTGCATATGTGTTTTATAGTAGGTTGTTCATTCATGAAAGAGTGTGCATATGTGTTATTGAGAGTGCATATGTGTTATTACAGTTTCTGGTGAATTTGATGCATTCTGTGCATATGTATTTCAAGTGTGCACTTGTGTTTTGTGGTTACAGGTACGAGTATGATGAGCAATATGAAGAGTGCACATGTGTTTTGTACATACTATCTAGCGATAAGAGAGTTAAGCTAAAGATTTAAAGATTAAAGACACAAGTGCAGCCGCAGATACAAGTGCACATATACATACAAAGAAATACAAAGTGTCCAACGAGGGAAAATACATGTGCATATATGACAACATTTTTGCTGTTAGAAATTTGTATTTGAAGTGTATTATCACATGATTTTTAAATTTTGTATATAATGTTTTTGTTTTAAATTGTAAACAATACATGTAAAATACTTTTGTTTGCCATTCCATGCACTACAAACACACGTAAATTTACATTATCTAAAAAAACACATATGCACCTTACCAAATACACGTAAATTGAACACTACAAATATACGTAAACATACATTATATTAAAAAACACATATGCATCTTACTTTTGAAATCATACATACTGAAAATAAAAATTATTTCAAAAAAAAAAAAAAAAATCCTAAAATTTAGGAACTAAAAACGTTTTTTATTAAAAAAAAAACAAAAAGAAATTAAAAAATTATAATTTTACTATTATGTCCTTTTGAATTAAATAATAAAAATAAATATTCAAAAAAATCTGATTGGTTGATGCTGGTTCTCGCAGTTCTGTACCTTTATTTGGTTCTGAAAAGAACCCTTCCCTATATATATATATATATATATATATATATATATATATATATATATATATATATATATATATATATTTTAATCCTTTCTTTCTTATTTATTTTTTTGATTTGCATATTTTTATTTGCTCATTTTATTAAAGAAAAATATACTAAAACAATTACAATAAAGTAATTTTTTTATTTTTATTTGAATAAATAAAAAATTAGTTGGTTTGAAAAAATGAAAAAAAAATCATGGGCTAAAAAAAAATCGTGGGCTCAAAATAAAGTCGGTCATCGACTGTGGCAGGTCGGTCGCTTCTAGTCACTGGAAATAGAAAACTGACGTGGCAGCCGGTGACCCAGGTCGCTTGGGTCACCGACTGTGTTCAGCCTTAACCAATAACTCTTGTAATACAGTAATATTTTTTTCTATTGTAAAGAACTATCTAGAAATCAAAATAAATTTAACATATATATGATCAATTCAATTTTAATAGAATATAGTAGTTGGTTTTTGTCTTCAATGCAATATTACTTGGGGAATTTATCCAACGCGTGGAAAAGAACTATAAATTACAAGTATCAGTATCGTAATATCTAATATGCAAAAGTAAGATAAAAGTGTAAATTACTACAATAGATTGTTTCTATATATTAATGTGTAATATAAATTTTACAAGTAACAATATATTAAATTTGACCAAAATCATATTACTCCGTATAATTTATTTTTTATACAACATTTTTATTAAAAGATTTTTTTGTTATAGAAGACATATTCGTTTAATGGGCTTTTCAATGATAAAAAGCATATAGCTTTACCCAAATTTAACACATAACATAAGGAGACAACTTTAGGCTATTTAACTATTAACTTTAGGCTATTCAATTACAATAAAAAACCACTTTTCCTATATGATTAATCCTTGTCATCCGGAAACATCAACGAAGGTATAACACTATAGTGGGTAGCTAGAAAGTCTTATAATTGATGGGTAGTTTGTACTTTTTCGAAGAAACGTCAATTGCGTTTCCAAAAAGCATGTATGTGCTTGCTTTTTTCAAAATGCGTTTTGGGTGGTTGTAATCGCACATAATCAATTATTCGCTTTCTCTATCCAAACACTAATGACCAGATTATAGTGTTTTCGAAACGAAATAATCAAATAATTTGCATACGAACGCAATTTCGAACACCCTCTAAGTATCGAGTATCCAATGTGCACACCAAAAACCAAACATGTTTTTATTATTTATTTTTTATTTTTTCCTTCTTCTTTTGTTAATAATTGTTTATGACATTTTACCCGACTAATTTATGAGATTTGAACTCACTACCACATAGATACAAACCGGGTTAAAGGTTATGTTTGGCGCGGAGCTTTTTTGTTTTTATTCTTCGTTTGGAAAAGGAGCTGGGAGCTTTGCTATTTTTTAGCAAAGCTCATTTTTTCAATGCTTTTTTAAGAAGCTGTGAGCGGTGAGCTTTGAGCTGTGGCTACTGCTCACAGCTCACTGCTACTTTTACCAAACATACCCAAAATCTTTTTTTTTTCTTCAGTAGG
Source organism: Artemisia tridentata subsp. tridentata (assembly GCA_021014915.2). Lineage (NCBI taxonomy): Eukaryota > Viridiplantae > Streptophyta > Magnoliopsida > Asterales > Asteraceae > Artemisia > Artemisia tridentata. The sequence goes on along the minus strand of CP139506.1, from coordinate 27,699,691 downwards.
TTGAAATAACCACTTAATATTTGTTTGTACCTAATAGGAAGTGAACTTAAATCGCCTACACTTTAGTAAATAGTCAGAAGTCTTTTGTCACTAGTTGAACCTTAAGTTAGGATAGTCAATTTATAACTAAGGTAACATAATATAAAATAATCAAAAATGTATTCAATTTTCATTTTTAGTTCGACAAGGGTTTCTTTTACATTTTAACGTTCACATTTACATGCCATACATAAACAATATATATATCAAGGAAAGTGGCCGACTAATGAAAGTGGGCGAATAATTAAAACTTTAGGGAGCAACAAAAGTGAGTGAATACCCATGTGATAGTGTGCCATGCCTGCGACAATGATATGATGGGTGAGTGTGTGTTATGCGGTTTTTTACAACTTACATTTGGATATAGTAAGCACCGAGACTTGTATACCCAAGGTATGTCGAAATTTTAGCTTCTTATTTGCATGTCTAACATTATAAGTATTATTTACTTAGAACCCAATATAAAACTAATTGCTTTATAAAGGGAAAGTTTGGATGTGTCTTTTCTGCTTGTTGCGGTTTCATATGAAAATTCACAAGTGAACTTTTAGGCTACCATGGAAATATTTTTTAGTATGATCATCTTGGATGCTCACCTTTACGTCAGCACCACATCACCATTTAACATATCATCATTATCATCACCTTTCACTCATTGGTCATCACCATTATAAATACACACTTTATACAAACATATCCCACACACACTAAAAAAACGTAATGGTGAGTGTGGTCACCATTAAGTGCAAAAAATAATGGTGATGGAGGTGGTCACATTGGCGGTCACGCGTGACAATGGAGGTGAGGGTGATGGCTCACCGTCCATTGTGACTAGCCTAACTTCACCGAATTACCTTACATAGCTAAATAAAGTACAATGGATCATCGACCTGATAAACGTGCAGCATGTGAACGTCACGTCTGAGGTCCTATGTGAACGAAACCTGAAAAAGATCATCTTTCTTTCGTTGGTGCAAGTAATTATGAAAATAGGATAACAACAGTGTCACATGGTCCCAAATTCTTCTTTCTTTGATGATTTCACTCGAATAATTCATCAATTATTTGTATCACGCTTTGCCCAATTTATCTATGTATATATGTCCCAATCATTTAATCAACCCCAAATCAATTTTCTCTAATCAAGCCATAGTTTTTACTTCTAGCTATATAACCTGAATCATTAACAAACTGAAAATCTTGTTATTAATTGTGTTACAAACGAGAACAAGAGGTTTGCACCAGTTTTTGTAGTTTCACACTTTTGATACTCATCATAAATGTCATCTTTCTTGTAGACAAGTACCAGGTTTCTATAAACACAAAACACAAAATCTGAAAATAAGCCGATCATATCGTGTTCTGCAAAACGAGAAACTGATCATTCAGAGTTGCTAGGAGGCTTCTCCTTCGGATGCTTGGAGCCGTAATGATCCACAAGCTGGTTTTGATTTGCTAACTGCACCTGAAAACTGTTGGACGCTTCTAATGTCTTACATGCCAAAGGAAATCAACATGGGTCAAAAACAAAGCCTGTATAATTATCTAACATGGGCTGCAATCCGCAGGCCTCAAAACCCAACATATGACAGTTAGATAAACGGTTATTTTCATTGTAACGTTGTATTCTAGGGTTGCAACACTTTGGTGAATCGTTGTATCTTTTCATGAAGCAACGTTTCATATCTTATAAATAGATTAGGATTCTCTGTAATTCATTAACCCTATTCGATCATTCAATATCAATATAAAGGGTTCAATACCCATCTTCTTTGTGTCCATATTTATTCTTTATGGTTGATTATTCATGTTGTTTGTTTGATCACATACGATCCTGGAAACACCCTTATGAACCTGTAAACATTGGTATCAGAGCCTAGGGGATCAAACAACATCTTTTCATGTTTAATCATCACTCAAAGAAACAAAACTACCAACAAAAGCCATAAAAATACTTGGCCTGTCAAGAACATGGCGTGAAGATCTACATGCTACAATCAATATTTTTGGACGACTTCAATCGCTAATATAGCACTGCAAGGGGATCACTTTTTTTTGGAAGAGAAGAACATGTTTCACAAGGCAAGAATGCCATAAAGATCGACAAGATCATGTGATCAAACCCTATGGAATAAGCAGACAAGAAGAACAGTCAGATTGAGCATTTTATTTTATTTTTTTAAGATCTTTAATAACAAGTATCAACAAACTACAAAAGAAGACATCAAGATTGAAGGGAGGAATCAAGGAACAAGAAGAACAGAGATTTTGGCATATCGACATTAGGGGGGAATATGTTGGACGCTTCTAATGTCTTACATGCCAAAGGAAATCAACATGGGTAAAAAACAAAGCCTGTATAATTATCTATCATGGGCTGCAATCCGCAGGCCTCAAAACCCAACATATGACAGTTAGATAAACGGTTATTTTCATTGTAACGTTGTATTCTAGGGTTGCAACACTTTGGTGAATCGTTGTATCTTTTCATGAAGCAACGTTTCATATCTTATAAATAGATTAGGATTCTCTGTAATTCATTAACCCTATTCGATCATTCAATATCAATATAAAGGGTTCAATACCCATCTTCTTTGTGTCCATATTTATTCTTTATGGTTGATTATTCTTGTTGCTTGTTTGATCACATACGATCCTGGAAACACCCTTATGAACCTGTAAACAAAAACCCCAAGGCATCGAGTTAGTATAAGCCAGGAACTCAAAAAACCAAACAAAACTCAACTATGTAGAATCCATACATATAAGCATAGTTGTTAGGATCTCAATCTTGATCTTAGGATCTTACGATTTTACGATTCTACAAAGTAAAAACGATCTGGATCCTACGTAAGATCTTAACAACCTTAAGATCTTAAGTGACATAGTAGTATTTAAATGCAAAATAGATGATTTTACATTGTATATAAAGTAAAATAAAACAGAGTTTTAGTTGGCATAATAGTATTTAAATGCAAAACAACTAATAATAAAGTAGACAAAATATCATCTGTTGGCTGACACAATAGTATTTGAATGGAACCTAACAACATGCATAGTAGAAAATTTGACGTATTCAATTCAAAGCTAATCTAAGATAATCTAAGACCACTAGGTAATTCATAGCAAAGCAAAATTACTTATTCGGGCCTCACGGGGTGCCATGTCACCATGACATACCTCCCTTTACAACCCCCTTCTCATAACATACCACAACTTACTCATTTATGCCCCACCACAATCTATTTTTATTTTTTTTATTCAAATATCCAAATAAATAAAATTCATTTCATAAAAATAGTTCTCATATCTTAAATGAACATCATAATTTTCAGAGTAAATTGCATTTTTGGTCCCTGTGGTTTGGCCAAATTGCAGATTTGGTCCCCAACTTTTTGAAAGTGCATCAATGGTCCCCATTTTCAAGTTTTCGTTGCATTTTTGGTCCCTGGCCTCAGTCAAAAGACAGAAATACCCCTGTCCTTTTCTTTTAATATATTCCTTTTCAGTTTTTAACACAAATGGTCCTTGTGTTGCGCAAGGCTTTACAAATTTAGTCCTTTTTTTTTCACAAATGGTCCTTCTTACACAAAATCGTCCTTGTGTTGCGCAAGACTTACACAAATGGTCCTTGAGTCCGTTTTTCTTCCGTTTTCGTCCGTTTTTTCTTACGTTTTTTCCGTTTTGGTCCGTTTTTATCCGTTTTGTCCGTTTTTCTTACGTTTTTTACGTTTTCTTAAGTTTTTTACGTTTTCGTCCGTTATTCTTACGTTTTTTCCGTTTTCATACGTTTTTGTCAGTTTTTCTTACGTTTTTTCCGTTTTTGTCCGTTTTTATCCGTTTTTGTCCGTTTTTCTTACGTTTTTTCCGTTTTCATACGTTTTGGTCCGTTTTTCTTACGTTTTTATCCGTTTTTCTTACGTTTTTTACGTTTTCGTCCGTTATTCTTACGTTTTTTTCCGTTTTCATACGTTTTTGTCCGTTTTTCTTACGTTTTTTTCTGTTTTTATACGTTTTTGTCCGTTTTTTCTTACGTTTTTTTCCGTTTTTATCCGTTTTTGTCCGTTTTTTACGTTTTCGTCCGTTATTCTTACGTTTTTTTTTTTTTCCGTTTTTATCGTTTTGTTCGGACAAAAACGGATAAAAACGAAATTTTTTCTCTCACCCCTTTAAGTCAACATCATAATTATGTTCTAACTTCTCATCTAATCATCAATTGAATGAACACTTCTTCCGCAAGAAGGATTCACAAGAACCTAATCACCTTTTTGTCCGTTTTTCTTACGTTTTTATCCATTTTTGTCCATTTTTCTTACGTTTTTTACGTTTTCGTCCGTTATTCTTACGTTTTTTTCCGTTTTTAATCGTTTTTGTTCATTTTCTTTACGTTTTTGTACCTTTTTTTCCATTTTCTTTTTTTTGTCCGAATTTTTTATATAGTCCAAAAGAAAAAAAAAATTTCGGAAAAAAAAAAAAAAAAAACGGAAAAAATTTTGATTATTTTTTTTTAAATTTTTTATTTTATTTATTTTTTTAAAATTTTAAAAAACAAAATTTGTTTAATAAAATACATAAATTGTGACTAAAAAAAAGTAAAAAAAAAATTAAGACAGTACAAAAAGTAAAAAATCGGACAAAAAACTGGAATTAAAAAACGGAAAAAAAAAGAAAATAGGAAAAAAACAGAAAAAACGTAAAAAAAGAAAAAAACGATAAAACGAAAAAAACGTAAGAATAACGGACAAAACGTAAAAACGTAAAAAAAAACGTAAGAAAAACGGACAAAAACGTAAGAAAAACGAAAAAACGTAAGAAAAACGGACAAAAACGAAAAAAGTAAAAAAACGGACAAAATAAAACGGAAAAATAAGAAAAAAAAAAAAAAACGTAAAAAAAACGGAAAAAAACGATAAAAAACAAGAAAAAATAAAAAACGTAAGAAAAACGGAAAAATAAAAAAAAAAAAAAAACGGACAAAAACGGAAAAAAAAAACGTAAGAAAAAACTGACAAAAAACGTATGAAAACGGAAAAAAACGTAAGAATAACGGACGAAAACGTAAAAAACTTAAGAAAACGTAAAAAAACGTAAGAAAAACGGACAAAAACGGATAAAAACGGAAAAAACGTAAGAAAAACGGACGAAAACGGAAGAAAAACGGACTCAAGGACCATTTGTGTAAGTCTTGCGCAACACAAGGACGATTTTGTGTAAGAAGGACCATTTGTGAAAAAAAAAGGACTAAATTTGTAAAGCCTTGCGCAACACAAGGACCATTTGTGTTAAAAACTGAAAAGGAATATATTAAAAGAAAAGGACAGGGGTATTTCTGTCTTTTGACTGAGGCCAGGGACCAAAAATGCAACGAAAACTTGAAAATGGGGACCATTGATGCACTTTCAAAAAGTTGGGGACCAAATCTGCAATTTGGCCAAACCACAGGGACCAAAAATGCAATTTACTCTAATTTTCAGCTTATATTTGAATTAAAGTAAACAACCCATTAATAAAATAAAACTAAAAATGTGTAATGTATAAACTTTTATAAGTTTATCAATTTGAGTGGGTTGGGCCATTGGGCCACAACCACAGCCACATATACTAAAAAAAAACATGTATTAGCAAGTTACCCATCTTCTTATATTAAAAAATGTGTATTCACAGTCCCGTCTTCTTCCTTCCATTCTCCTACCCGGTTACAATGTATTCAAAAATCATTCAAAAAATAAATAAATAAATAAAATAATAAAAAGTCAAGAAAACTAAAAAAAAATAAAAAAAAATGATAATATAAAACGGCCCCACATGTCAGGATTTTTGGTTCGCCGTCGGTTGTTGATGGCGAGCCACGGTGAAGATGGGGGTACCATGGCGACGGACGGCTAGCCTTCCAGCGTGGCACGACGACAGGGGCGAAGCTTTATAGGGGCCGGGGGGGGGGGGGGCGCCCGACCCCCCGAAATTTTTTTTGCGATATAGGGGGTATATAGTTTTCGTGTAGAAAAATTTCGGTATATTAGGTTTCGACCCCCCATTTTAATTGTGAAATTTCGGTATATTAGATCCCGACCCCCCACTAAAACTTGGCAAGCTTCGCCACTGCACGACGAGGGATGAGTTGATCCACACCGGGTGCTCTAATTGGGAGTTAAGTAGATAAAATAATGGATTACAACTATACATTAAAATTGAAACACTACAAACTGATTATGAAGAAAAAGGAATATACGAGATAGCAAGAAAAAAGACAGTACACAAAGAGATTGAAACAACCATATTTTATCAAAAAAAAATGCACGGAATATTCGCTATTGAAGTTACAATATACATTATCGCCGCTATGCAACCTGCCACCTGAAAAATAGTTCTTCGAAAGGTAATTATTCGTCGCCGAAATTACGTCGAAAACTAGACACCGTCACCGCTAGACGCGGGTACTCGGCTATTATTCTTAAAAACTACAAAAGATGAGCATCTTTATTTTTAAAAAGCTTATCCAATAATCTTATTCTTTTTTCGGTCTCGCATAAAAAAAACCTTGAAACAAAGTATCGAGCACAATAGCACATAAACCATCTTTACTAAATTGTCACAAAAGTTGTTCGTCGGAAAATATTGACACCGCTAAATTGTTTCTAACATAATTTATTACCCGCTAGCGTTATGCGCGTAAACCTCACTTGAGAATACAATAAAAGAAAAACACACATAAATAAACATGCAAACGGATTTTGTCAATAACTATACGTTACCACGCGATTAGGAAAAAACGTTTTCCGAGCAGGATTCTCTAACGTTACAAATATGATTTGTTGAAAGAAATTACTCGCCTTTTAAAACTATTGTCGAAAACTGGACATCGCTGCCGCTAGGCGCGGGTACTCGGCTAGATTTTTGCATTCATAAAAGCATCCGTTCATATTTATAAAGCTTTAAAAATAAATTATTTCATGCCACATCAATATTTTATGAACCTTTTGGGTTAATAAATTTATTTCCACTATAGTAAAAATATTTTAAAGCTTTGTAATTATTTCACATAACACATGCATTAAATATATTTAGACTATGAAGAGGTATAAGGTTTAGAACCTTTTGCATGCCACATAAAACTGAAATGACGATCCACTATGGATAAAATGAAACATAAACCATTTCAACAATTATAAACCTATTCTTAAACCTCTCATAGTAAATGCTCTAAGATTTTGAACAAAGTTACCAACCACCAATAACAAGTCGATCATTAATATGAGCTTAAAATCCTTGTAGGAAAAAAATCTTTAATTAACTTTTTAATTATGCAAAGTGAAAAGTTATCGAATATTCAAACAACCGAAAGAAATAACGTCGAATATTTTTATACGTTGTTAAAGATTGTAGATCTCAGGTGTTTGATTAAATGTTTGAATTAATGAATGAATGGATTTATACCAAACGGATTAATGAAAATCATGGTTTTTTCTCTTCGTTATATAATATGATTTGGGTTAGAAATCTATATTTAAATTTTATTTTTTAACTTGAAACTCTAGTAAAATGGTGATTGCATAAAGTAAAGTTGTAAGTGAAGAAAAAAAAAAAGCGCATTCCAAGATCAAGTTGTTAGGTCTAAGGTTTTGATCAACCGCACCTGGCCCCGCCTCATAACAATGAACATATTCATTATCCCTTTGTTTTATCATAACGAGTAGGGCTGCGAACCGCCGCGTTGCGGCGGGGCAGCGAGTCCTTTGTATTTACAGTCGCATGTAGAAGTTGCAAAATGACACTGCCGATACCAATTTACATAACAAAAACTTGATACATTTTGTTGTAGCAAATACTAATTTACATAACCAAAACTTGATACATGTTGTTCTTTTACAATTGCTTTTAATATTAAACCTTGCTGCATTATCAAACCTGAAGATCAGAAATTGCATCAGCTGCAGTTTGGAAACACACCTCACAGATTCCCATCATGGGTGAAAGCGCAATCACAATTGTCTATCATGGGTGATACCATAATCTTGACTGCCTTATAGGTAACTGACTGTAGCAGTCTGGCGAAAGGCAAACCTGAAAACAAATGATACAATGAAATCTCAGTTTCTCGAACTTCATCGAAGAGACCAAGACGAAGGATTACTAAACAACAGGTACATATGCAATTACATTGCTAATTCACTCTGCATGAACATATCGTAATAAGCAGTCAAGTGTAAAGACCAATAGGCAACAGTTTTACCTGCTTGTGCGTGTGTCTGTCTACTGATCTCGGCCAGTCTCCCTCTCCTTCCCCTGACGCCTTCTGATCTGCTCTCTGCTTCCAAAATACAGACAAAGGTGCGAGGACAAATCCAAGTTGGTTGGTCCGGAAAGTTATGGGAAAGGCAGGCCAAGTGAAATAATAAGTCGGCCACGTTCCGAATTTCTGCCGACAATAGCAGGCGAAGGCGAAAACCAATCTTTTGTTTGAAACTGATAACTTCAAGTACTCTATAAAACAGCAAACACTATATATCAAAAACTGTATAAACCAAGAAACAAATAAAATAGATTCCAAATTTTTTTAAAATGGCAATTTACAATATATATGCGTATGTGTCGGCAGCCTCAAGAACAGCACCAGCATCAAAATCTAGTATACTGGGTACATGCTTTTTGGCTGCAACAGTCATTTAAGTTCATAAGAATTTGACCGTATAATACATCATTAATCAGTAGCTGAAAAGGTAAACAGGCAGACAAAAAAGAAGAAGAGAAAAGAAAGGTAAGCACGTGACCAATACTAATAGCGATGTCGTGACTGGTCTATTTGTCAACAACAGTAGAGGGGTCAACTTAACATGATTCTGTTTTACCCTTACCATATTATAGCTCATTTTATTAAGTAACTGATTTTGTAAAGTTAACATAAGCCTCAATTTGATATCTGATAAACATAATTTTAAATCAATTTACAAAAAAAAAAAAAACCTTAAACTGACCCAATGTCGTCGTCGAATTTGGCTTGAAATTTTATAGCCTTGAAAAGAAAAGTATCATCAAAAAGAAAAGCTAAAATTTAGAAAAGGATTATTACCTTGATGTTCAAATGGCCGTATGTGAGATTGTACATGTGAGTCTTTAAAATCTTTTGCTTTTTGCCTATGGTCAGAAGGCTGGTTTTTTCTCAGCCTGTAACGTATGAATACACTTTTAAATACACCAAATAATAATGTATCAATACACTTTTAAATAGATATTCTTTCTATTCCATAGCATAGTAAACGGCAAGTCATATTTTTTTAGATTAATTCAATAATCTAATGGTATAATCAAGACGGCAACCCAAATACACACAAAGAGCATCGATGATACCGTAGGCTCGCGTTTCTGGCATAACCGTTAATATGTTCTTCATACCAAAAGAGTGCGCCACAATGCTGGCAGACCTGATCATAGCCTCCGAGGTACATCTACTTTAGTGGCGGTTCTGCATAATTGTCAAAAAAAAAAAAAACAGAACCGAATAAATTAAAGATTTCAAATGGATTTAGTCAACAAGAATAAAGCACACTGTCAAATGGATTTAGAAACAGAACCGAATAATTATATAGTTGAGAAGCTGGCAAGAGAGTTTATAACTATATAATTACATTTTAATTAGCACAAAATAATATACTCTGCCAGCTTCTCAAGTCCAGTTTCAACTCAAGTAAAATGACCCATCTTAACCTGACGTTCAAACCCGTTACTCATCTCTCCCAATATGCGCATCTTACCAAGTTTGATCAATCGCAATGATATATGTTTTATACCTTTCGAAACTATACAAATTCAGATATTGTTTACTCGAATTTTGGAACGCACCAGATTTATATGTAGAAGAAGTCGCAGCAGGCTGAGTCATAAACGGCTTCACTAAAGCTGATGCAAGCTTCTCTGTGCTCCCATTCCGTCTGGATAACATTGCAGAGGCTGAAGCAACGCGCACTTTCCCTTCTACCCATGTTTAAAGTGACGAATATTTTGACAACTGAAAATAACAGTAAAACAGACACATGATCAGGTATATAATGAGTTACTGAAACAGACACAATTCACAGAATCGGCATCGTCCTATAAATTGACAACTGAAAATAACAGTAAAACTAAGAAAGCATATCAAATTGAAAACAGAAAAAACTGACCCATTTCATCCCCAAGCCGAACCCATTTGAGCACTCAAACAGACACAATTTACAGAATCGGCATCGTCCTATAAATTGACAACTGAAAATAACAGTAAAACTAAGAAAGCATATCAAATTGAAAACAGAAAAAGACGTAGAATTTATACTCGGATTGGAGGCTGAACCTTGGAATTATAGGCTTCCAATTCACTCTGTTTTTCGGCTTTATTTGTAGCTGTATAATCTCTGACGCTCTCTTATGTTGACACATTCAAATGTCGTCTGCAAGAAAAAGTAATATGTGGTTATTGATTCAATAATCTACGATAACTATGATAAATAACTGGAAGAAAAAAAAATAGTCAAGTGTTCGTCATACTTGTGTTTTACTATCCATAATTGTAGATATTGTTCTGAATCTCCATTGAGTTTCCGGTTATCTCAAAACTCAGCTGCAAAATGAAATTAAATAAAAACTAAGAAAACATCAAAATTACCAAAACCAATAAGCAGAATCAAAGAAACTAAAAATTGGTCTGTCCTTTGATCAATTCTGCTGGAGTACTTCCAGATAAATCTTCGTGCAGTTGCACTGCCCTCTGGACGCTGTGGATAAGATAAATGATGCTTCTGATAAACTGTCTGTCTGCTTTCTGCGAGAATAAAAGAACTCATGTCTAGTGATGATGATCGAGAAAAACTTCACACATACTAAAAATAGATCAAGACTATTAAGAACTGATAGCATATAAAGAAATGTAAAAGCAACCTTTGACATATGAAGCTCTAACTGAACATCGTTAGCCAAGGAAATAGTCAACTCTCCAGTCAATGGCTCGGATGCAGCAACATATGATCCGTCCAACTAAGAGGCCTGAATTGATAATCGACGGAAAAGATAATAATGTAAAAGGACACACATGAAGATATTACACAGTTGTAGTACATCAGAATATAAGTTAGAACTTACGAAGTTGGTCAAATCTTGGTCGGTGAATTCCATATCCGCGGACAGGGTGTCATTTAAAGATCCTCATCTGAAAGTAGGGGCAAGTGTCAAGCATTTTTGCCCCTAAAATGACCCATTTCAGCAGGGCGCTTAGAGGTTTTTGGCAGAAAAGTAATGAACATGAAAATGGTATATGATAAAAGCAGAAAAGGAATTAGCTTCAAAAAATACACATACCTAGGCTACACCCAAAACCGATGATCATGTTTTGGTTTTAGTACCGATAAACACAAACCCAGATAAAAGAATATGCTGCACAACAAAAAACAAACATTAATTTGGAAAAAAAATTATCCAAAAGAAAGATGAAATATGAGATTTAAATGCACATGGCTTCACACGTTCTGAAAAATTCACCGTGCAGCTCATGTGTTTTGCCTTATCATCTGTTTTCCAACTCAGTCCATATTTGTGTGATTCTTTTTATCTCTTTTTGCAGCGCTAAGTTTTAACAACCTGCTAAATATCTGAGTTACCAACCCTCTGCTTCATTCGTTTCAGTCACTCCTTTAGTGACGCTAATTGCTGCCAAACGTCTTGGTTGAGTGCATCCAAGTCTACCACATATCAAAATAAGATGAAAAAAAAATGATATTATAATGACGGCAAAAAAACGATACTAAACTGTTTGAAGGAAACTAACCAACCACCCCAATCAAACAACCTGGTAGCTTTACGTGACAATTTCTGCCTTCTTTGCAAACTTTGGAGCAACCTATAGTGGTGAATGATAATCAGAAATATATAAAAAGCTGAGTCCCTCCCCTATACAATGAAAGTACCTCAAAGTCCTCATCTTTCCTGTTACAAAAGAGCCATAACAGATAACACAAAAAACAACAAAATCTCCAAATTACAATAAGCAGAATTTGTTTGATTATTGATAAATTAAATACAATAACATAAAATTTATAGCTAATAATTAATGCATCAGGGTGATTTCGGCCAATTTTTTTTAGGGTTTCCTGGGTGATTTTGCCCAATTTTTTTTAGGGTTTGTTTAGAATTTTTTTATAGAAGTGTTTAGCATAATCAATAAAATTAATAGAAAACACAAAAGATAATCTTACCTGATTTACCCAATCTAACCGCTTCCCTCAAGGTCGACAGCCCCAAACCAACGACGGCAACAGATGGAAGGAGTAAAATCAGACATTAGAAGCATAATAAATAAAATTAATAGAAAACACAAACTAAGTGAAAAAAATTCAGATAATCTTACTTGATTTAGCCGATCTAACCGCTTCCCTCAAGGTCCACACCCCCAAACTAACGACGGCAACAGATCTTGGGAAGAGTGGATAGTGATGGTGGTGTGTGATTTGGAAGACGCTGGAATGTTATGGAAGGAGTAAAATTAGACATTAGACGTATTAATGAGAAGAATGTACTGGACCAAGATAACGGAAGGGAAAAAGTGGGAGCCCACAACCCAAAACCGAGCCCAACACTGCTACAACAACTGTAGCAAATATTGACGCTTCATTATATATAGTATAATGATAGCAAATTATGAAATGAAAGCTTTTTTCGGCCTGTATAGATCATCTTTTTGCCAAAGTGATTTGTTCTTTGTCAAAAAGTGATTTGTTTTTTAGTATGTAATTTAGTATGTAATTATCAAACTAAAAAAGTATCACTAATTCCTGAATTACAGCAATCAAAACTTTAGTAGTGCATTTAGACGTGGAATCATAATGAAAAGCTCTTTATTTTGCGATAAAGATGGAAAACTATGGCTTTTTACTGTTGTTTTTCCCAACAATTCAGCTCATGGTTTCATTACCTCTTTATTTTGTCATAATGATGGCAAATTATGAAACGAATCTTTTGCCCAATCCATTTATGCCCAAAATCATATATTACTATCAAACTAAATAAGGGTAATCTTATCTTCAAGATTTCAATTTAATACCGAGTAAAAAAAGTGAATTTAATAGAAAAGGTCATATAAACTTTTACTTTTATCATAAGTAAGGAGAAACAATAGGCCATCTTTTCTTTTCTTCCCCCATCAATTATGCCATAATTATCAAATTAAAGAGTAATCTACACAGTAAGGGGAGGGATTGACCCTCATTTTATTCGCCACGTCAGCTTTCTCTATTCGGCGATGGGTTGCCACAGTAAGTCGACCTACACTATAAAAAACATACCCCAGAAAAATACCTTTTATATACACACACAAAACCAATCGATTCATGGTTGTGCAGACGACCCTCAATCGCCCAACTTGATGGATTGATCGATTCCCCACACTAATAAACAATCGATCCTTTGATGGATTGATCTTCCCCTTGCCTTATTGTGTTTAGTCTAAGATTTCAAGCATTAAAAAGTGCATTTACACATGGGTTGTTTAAGAAAAACTCATAACTTTTCATTTTGTCATAATTAGCGAAAAATAGTGCCTCTTTTCCCACCATGTTATTCTTTTTGCCGTCTAATCCACATAATTTGAGCCCACCGTCACACACACTAAAACCGGGTAAAGCTCTCCCCATCGGGGAGGTTACTTTGGCGAAATTGCGTATTATTGTTGGTGTCCAAAATTTTGATCATGATTGAATTTAACTCGAGTTGTATTTTTTTTCTTTCTTTCTTTTTTGTGAGTTTTGGGACATTTGCTCAAGAACTAATTATAGGGGTGTTCACAAATCGGGTCATATCCACAGGAACCGAAAACCGAATCGAAAAAAACTGAACCGAATTGGTAACCGAACCGGATTTGTAAAACCGAACTAATTTTCGGTTCAGATATGGTTTTAGCAATATGAAAACTAAACCGTATTGAAAACCGAATTCATATAAATATATTTTTTCTTTATATATTTATATAAATAAAAAGACAATTATGTTTTTGCTAGTATAAATTAAAACACTTTTTATGCTTGACTTTTTTTCCCTAAAAATCAATATAATTTAACTTTTTAGAAAATATAAATGATGTAATTAGGATTATTCAGGTCAATCCGAAAACCAAACCGAATTCAAATTCGGTTTTCAGTTCGGTTTTACCAAAAAAAGTTAACCAAATTAATCGAACCGAACAATCTGATAACTGAATCGAGGACCCGCTCCTTTGCTAAACGAACCGAACAACCTGATAACTGAATCGATGACAGCTCACAGCTCACCGCTTCTTAAAGAAGCATTGTAAAAATGAGCACTCCTAAAAAATAGCAAAGCTCACCGTTCCGTTGCCAAACGAACAATAAAAGTTAAAAAGCTCATGTCTCACCGCTCTTCGCCCCAGAAAGCTCTAAAAAACTGCGCGCCAAACATAGCCATAATATGCATGAACCGGGCAGATCCAATTTTCAAGTCAAACAAAATGAACTAATAACTAGTATGCAAAGCTAAACCATGTCCAAAGCAAACACAAAACATAATCATTTATCTTGAATCTAAACAACTTAAATTGGCTTAAATAGTTAGAAATTCAAATGACCAATTAATTTACATATGCAGATTACTCTTAGTATCACATTATTTTTATGGAAAATGATAAATCTTCCTAATCCATGTTCTTACAAATTCTCCTAACTCTATGATTATAACAAATGACCAATTAATTTACCTATAAATGAAAATGAAGAACCATGTATGAATGAATTTATCCTTGAAGACATTACAATAAGCTCATAATTGGGTCAAGTGATATCAAGTATCATTGTATCAACAAAGTACTGTATTAAACTTTTGAGTTATCACACTCATCTCTATGTCTCTAAATCTTTTCTTTGGATTTAGAGTTACAAATCTAAATTTCTAATTGACCCATTCTATTTACCCACCGGACCATTCTTCTAATTAGGACATGTTTAAAAGGCATACTCATTCCCATTTATTTTTATCAAAAACCCAAATAATATAAATTATCTAAATAATTAAAGAAAATCACCTAAAAATGTAGTAAACTTACCGATTTTTCTAGTTGTGTATAACTATTTTTTTTTTTGTTATTAAATCATCAAACTTTTGAATTTTGACTTTTTTTTGTGTATTTACGCATGTAAAATAACCATTTTATCCTTATACTTTTGTAACCACTTTATTGACAGAGAAAGGTAAAATAGTAATTTTATATGTGTAAATGCACACAAAATTTGAAATCAAAAAGTTTACGGTATATTAAAAAAAAATGGCTACACACAACTAAAAAAATGAATATGATTATTATATTTTTAGGTGATTTTCCCGAATAATTAACCAATTCAACCTTTTCTTTTACATGTTTGGGTTAATTTATTTGGATTTACATTTGCATTATATCACACAATAACTACAAATCGCAAAGACTTGAGTCATTGGTCATCTAATGTGGGCCTACAAATTTATTCTATGTTACAAGTGTTGTCTGCTCCACACAAATTTTATCAATCTTGGTAAGTTCTTTACTGTATTTTGGAAGTCTATATAAAGCTGCTTAGATATGATTTATCCAGCAAAAAACAATCAAAACATTTTGATACAACAAAGATAATGAGAGAACATATTTGCTTTTACTTTATGCAAACTCATGTTTTGTTTACTTTGTCACTTGTTCTACTATGGTTTAATACCACAACAACCACTTCCCTTGGCGACAAACTGGTTGTAGCCACAGGAGGAACTACTAATACGTGCATCGATAATGAGAGAGAAGCTCTTCTTGGTTTCAAAGCTCGCCTTCAAGACCCCTATGACGTGCTCTCTACATGGAGACGTGAAGAAGAAGATTGTTGTACATGGAGTGGAGTCACTTGCGACAACCAAACAGGTCATATCACACAACTAGATATGTCTGAGTGTTCTTTCCATGGAACAATCCCCCCGTTCATTGGCTCCATGACTCATTTAACTTATCTTGACCTTTCAAGGAATCAGTTTATTGGCACCATTCCCATGTCCATTGGTTCCTTGACCGGTTTAACATTTCTTGACCTTTCAAGGAATCAGTTTATTGGAACCATTCCCATGTCCATTGGTAACATGACCCAGTTAATTTCTCTTAACCTAGATAACAATAATTTCAGTGGAACCATTCCCGAATCCATTGGTTCCTTGACCAAACTGACAGACCTTTCCCTTAGTTGGAATAATTTCAGTGGAACCATTCCTGAGTCCATTGGTTCCATGACTCATTTAACTTATTTTAACCTAGATAACAATAATTTCAGTGGAACCATTCCCGAGTCCCTTGGTTCCTTGACCAAACTGACAGACCTTTCCCTTAGTTGGAATAATTTCAGTGGAACCATTCCTCGAGAATTTGGAAACCTCACCAATTTGGTAACTCTAGATCTAAATTCCATCGGTAGTTGTGCAGTTGAAAACTTAGATTGGTTGTCTTCTCTATCTTCTTTAAGGTACCTTAATATGGATGGAACTTCTCTGGCCAAAGCAAATAACTGGGTAAATGCAATTATTGGTCTCCAAAACCTAGAAGAGTTAAGTTTAGGCGGATGTGACCTCTCAAAAGTCATGCATCCATATTCTTCAGCTGTCAACTCTTCTTCATCTATTGAATGGCTTCATCTCGATAACAACAATCTCACCTCATCAAGTTATCGCTGGTTGTGCCCATTAGTTGGCAAATGGCTTACGGATTTAAATGTTTCTTTTAACTCGTTTGATGGGAAACTTTCAGATTTTCTAGCTGAACAACTTGTCTCGATGCACATCCCCAAATATGTACTTATTTTGGTTGGATGCTTCACATAACCAATTAACAGGGTCATTGTCTGATGAGATTCAAAACTTTTCATCCCTAAATAGGTTGTACCTAGATTCCAATCAGTTAAATGGAACAATAAGTGACAAACTGTGGCAACTACCCACACTTCAAGAACTGCACCTATCTTCCAATTCTCTTAGAGGTGTTATCTCTGAAAACATTGGAAAATCAAATCTTAGGTATTTAGATCTTTCATACAACTCACTCGAAGGAGCTCTTTTCAATGCTGATGTGTCAAACCTTTCTACGAGTGTAGAGTATATTGATTGCAGCTCCAACAAGCTAGGACCTCGTTTCCCCAAATCTATACAAAAAATGAAATTTCTTTGGCATCTTGATCTTTCCAACAATAGCATTTCAGACACAATTCCTACTGAGCACTGGAACCAGTGGCAGCCTTCTCAATTGAGTTATTTGGATCTCTCTTTCAACAACATAAGTGGAACATTACCAGAATCATTATCAAGTCCTGACCTTGAAAAAGTAGATTTGAGTTCCAACAGCTTTTATGGTCCAATACCTACCTTTCCAGCACGTGTAAGTTTTTTAGATCTGTCACATAACTCATTGACCGGGAAACTTCCGGACAGCTTGAAGAATTTGACGTATCTAAGAGTTCTTAATTTAGGCCACAACACTCTATCAGGATATATTCCTCCCTATGTAGGATGTTTGGGTCAACTCGAGACATTATCTTTATACAACAACAGCTTCTCTGGAGAATTGCCATTGTCTTTGAAGAATTGCACCAAGTTAAGCTTTTTGAACTTGGGGGCCAACAAATTATATGGTAATATTCCTGTCTGGATTGGTAAAAACTTGTCAAGGTTGTATGCTCTTAGCCTAAAATCAAACAACTTTTCCGGAGCCATCCCTTCAGAAATATGTCAATTAGTAAGTCTTCAAATCTTAGACTTGTCATTTAACAATCTCCATGGAACAATCCCATCGTGTGTGCATAATCTTACTTCCATGGTTCAAAAAGGATTGTTTACGGAACAGAATCTGCATCATTATATTAGTAATGTTACTTTGGCTCGCACGTCGTTTTACTCTTTTGAAATGAGCTATATTGACCAACTGTTGATTGAATGGCAAGGAAAGGTAAATGAGTTTAGTAGAAATCTGGGGTTTGTGAAGACAATTGATTTATCAACCAATAATCTCACAGGACAAATCCCATACAAGATTACCAATCTGCAGGGATTAGTAGTACTAAACTTGTCACGCAACGCTCTACTTGGAGAGATTCCGAAAGACATTGGTCAAATGAAAGAACTTCAAACTTTGGATTTATCCAAAAACAGTTTCTCAGGAGGGTTGCCATCAAGCATGTCTCAGATGAATTTTTTAAATTATCTTGACGTGTCGCATAACAACTTGTCTGGGAGGATTCCGTCTAGTACTCAACTCCAGTCCTTTGAACCATCAAGGTACATTGGAAATGCTGGACTATGCGGACCTCCCCTGACCAAGTATTGTCCCGGAGATAAAGATTTTGAAGTAACACCTGTAGTTGATGAAAGTAAGAGTGATGGCGAAGCCATAAATGAACTAATGAGATGGTTTTATATTGGTGGGGCATCTGGTTTTGTTACTGTATTTTGGATAGTATTTGGCACTTTACTTCTTAACCGTCGTGCGAGACATGCTTTTTTTCAGTGTCAAGATAGCTTGAAAGATTGGGTGTATGTTAAAGTGATGGTGTTCATGGCAAAATGGCGAAGGGTTGCACGTGCGTAGTTGTATATGTTTTTTCAGTGTTTTTTTCATCTGCTTAGTATTGTAATTTCATGCTTCACTTGTATTTGGCAATGGTTTTTAGTCCCAGTTATTGATAAAGTTGCCACTAACACCATGGGTGGCCATTTCCCCACGCTGTGATATACGACTTGTCCATACGTTCATATATTATAAATTCTATAATAATATGATGCACGGAAGGTGTTTACTAAAATGCTTTACATAGGATTGCAACATACTTGATGATGATAAGGTATCATGGCTTGCTAAAGTGAACAAACATGAACCTTAGCTTTATGATAAGAGATAATGCTTCAAAAGCAACTGTTGGAGGTTTAATACAGGCCAATGTAGGCTATATATTACGTTTGAAATCTAAGTGTGGTGTGAAGACTGTAGCGCTGTTTTAGTCTTGATTAAGAGGCACAAGAAATAAGCTCTCAATGCACCTAAGAAATCTGAATAATGATATCTTTTTCTTTGTAAACTTTAGTTTTGTTTCTTAATCGCTAAAACAAAAATCATTGGAAATTAAGTCAGCACACTCTGGTTTCTACAATGGAAATTAAGTTAGAATGACATATCACATGTTATTAAATATTGGGTTTTAAATTATACACGCAATTAATTATTAAGTTAAAGCAAGATTTACTAGATTTTTGAAAATGAGCTAACATTTCTGATCCTTTGAAGAATGAAAATACCCTGTTTTTGAAAAACACCTTGGATCATTTTTTTGAAGCATTAAAATATACACGTTTACGTTGTATATGTAATGGTATAATTAAAAAAATATTTATACAAATATCAGAAAACTACGTTTTATATTATATGGAAAACACAAAAGGCCTTTGGTATGTGATTGGCCCATCAACCAAAAGGTGGGGTGATGCATAATATGTGAGTGAGTTTTTGCCTTTCATAAGAAATATCACATGGAAAAACAGTTTTACGTTCTGTGCATAAGTGAACGGACTTTAGGACTAAATATTCGGGATTAATCGGTCCTAGGGATAGTCTCATGTTTGGGCTTGTTTGTTCATCTGTATTATTAACCACCACCAGGGTTCCGTATAACAGGTAACAGGAGTACACAAATGGGACTGGTGACGACTCAGTCATGGAGTCTGCGACTGCTTCACAGACAGGACAAAACAACACCGTTGGAACCAAAAAGTTAGTATTTGGTCTTGTGGGTTCAGGAAAAAGAACTACATTCCCTTCTCTATTCCACGAAGAGGAAGATGAGGATGCACAAAAGGATAAAAAGATGCGACCTTTGGTTCCTATAGATTATTCAACCGAAGAATTGCAGGCTGTGAGAGAAACTACTCCGCTTGCACCATCTTCTAGTTTGGCTGCAGCTGCTGAATTTGCAAAACGAATTGGACATGCAAATACAAAAGAAGAGAGACCTGATTCAGAAAGGGAACGCAGTAGACGGTCCCATGATAAATCAAGCCATCGAGATAGGGACCGGGAGGAGACTAACCGATCCAGAGATGAAACAAGAAAGAAAGAGAATGTGAAGACACCAGATAATAAGAAGCTTTTGGATGCAAAACCATTAATTGACACCATTCCAAAAACCAAGGACGAGCTGTTTTCGTATCCAATAAACTGGGCAACTTATGACAAGGTTAGTATATAGATAATTAGCTTGTTATGGAACGAGTTGCATGTTTTTAGCGTGTATGTGCATGTTTTTGCTGATTTGAGGATGTGCTAAATATTTGTAGGGGTTTTGCCAAGGCGCCCTTAATGGACACGATGAGGCGTGGTTTGCAAAGATACACTTTATACGCAAGTATGGCACTTGATCCATGTTTTATTACATGAATAATGGGAGTTCGATTCTGCCTCAACATCTTTCATCAAACATTTTGCTTCTACCCCATTTCATGATAAATATTAAATGGATATGTTAGCTTTAAATTTATAGTTTAAAGTGATGGTCATTCACTTGAGTTAGAACTTTGTGTAATGTGGGCTAGTGTTAAACTTAGTGTTATATGTAAAAGCCCAACCCATGAGCAAAAGCCCACTAACCCACACAAAAGCCTTTAGGGCAAAAAGGTTGTAATATATAAACCTCTCAATGTCTCATTTGAGTAGAGGTTCACTGTGTGTGTTGTGTGTTTAATAGAAAAGTTTTAACATCTCTATATCTCTTATATATCATACGATCCAACATATACATCTTGTCCCATCTCCTCTTGTGTTTAACGTGCAACATATTGTGTGATAAAGAGTGAGTTCAAGCTATAACAAGTGGTATCAACGAGCCTAGCTTCGAGGTAGGAGTTCTTGTATTCGGTTCTTGTGTTTAAAATACATATTGTTGCGTTTTTGTTTTCTGTGAAACGTAGCTATTTGTTTTCTGTGGGTCGAACGCAAGATCAAAGACGCAAAAATCAAGGCAGAAAGTTGTGTTGTTTTATGTTCTAACGACTTGGTTCATGAAGCTTCACTAGTTCATCATTCAAACCTTGGCTTGGAAAAACATATTTGTGGTTTATTCTTGACTCCTAGATCGACATTATTAAAAATCTTATATAAGATTTGTGTTTTTGGATAAGATAATGATAGATGTGATTGAAAGGAGTTAGTAGAAGAAAGCCCTACTAGTTGGTCGAAGTTGTCAGGAAATATCTAGCAAGATAAGGTTGCAAGTGGGCAAGTGACACAAAAGGACAAGAGTAGTTGAACTGCAGTCTCTCGCAATTCAAAACCAGCGCCCCTTCTCGCAATTGCACAAAGTTTCGGAATTGGGAAAAGCTTCGAAATTCCAGCAGTTCCTCGCAATTGGTCATTCCTTCGCAAATGGAACACAGCTTCGCAATTGGCACTGATATCGCAATTGCAATCATCATCGCAATTCCAGCTACCTTCGCATTTGGTTTCGGAATTGGGGGTATTTTCGCAATTGGTTTCGGAATTGAGTTAGTTTCGCAATTCCAGCATCTTTCGCAATTCAGTTTCGCAATTGGTTGTTTCGCAATTCCTGGTTGTCTCGCAATTCAAGCCATATTTCGCAATTGGGGTAGACTTTCGGAATTGGACCAAACTTTCGCAATTAGAGCAGATTTTCGCAATTGACATTAGACCTTCACTTTTCGAAATTGACAAAAATTTTCTAACACAATATTAAATACTCTATAGCAATTGTAAGGATTAAAAAAAAATCGAATTTTTACACGAGACTGAACGTTCAATTTTTACGCGAAATTCAAATTTTGGTACAACAGTGAAAATTTTGGCCCAAAATTCAAATTTTTAGGCCAAAATTGGATTTTTTTTTCGGCTAAATTTGACGTAAAAATTTTCAAAACTCAAAATTTTCTAATAACCTTAGAATTGCATTTTATAGAGTATTTCAAATTCTGGTAGAGAAATTTTTTAGATTCAAATTTTGGAGGGAAATCCGAAATCACCACCACACCAACGGAATTCAACCTTCAACAACCACAACTCTTATTTCGTTGCAACGATCCTGAATCAACTTTATCACACATTGAAGCAACATTGAAAAGGAATTATAATGAAAGAGAGAGAATCAAGGAAAGCTTTTAAAGAGTTCAAGACTCAGATTGAAAAAGTCATCAATACAACTGGGTATGATTCAAGGTTCGATCAGGCATTTGAATACTACATCAGAGTCCAATTTCATCATTTCCAAAATCCACTCAAACAAAGCCTGAATCAGTATGAACAGCTACTGAATGAAGAAGAACTTTATACGCATAACTACAAGGAAGCTCTTGAAGTGATCAAACATCATCTTCAGGTTATACTGCAACCTTGGATATTGACTCAGTCAGAGTTTCTCAATGCATTTTCACAAAGATTTTGGCTAGACTTCAAAACCTTCCAAACCCAATGTATCGAGACCATGAGTGAACTCGAAAAGATACTTGCTGAAGAAGAAGTTGAACTTAATGAGATTGAAAAGGAGAAACGGGAAAGGGAGCAAATTGAAAGGGAAATGCTATTAAAGGAAATAATGGGAAATGAGAAAGAGGCAAACAAAGAGGAACACACGGTCAATGCGGGTACAACATCTGATGCTAGCTTGGTTTTCACGGAAACAGACACATCTTCAGAACAGCATGTTGAAAGCAGCACTCCAAGGAATGATTCGGATGCTGATGGTACACACAGGAATGAAGCTGTTTGGGATACTGAGGATGATCATATCAGACCTGCACCTGACAAAGGGATACCCGCTACGGTACAACATTTAAACGATAATGATAATGTTGTTGTGTTCGATAATGTGTTTGCTCATGACAAGACACATCCTGCGCATCCTGAGTCCATCAGTGACACATATGTGGTGAAACGGTTTGATAGTAATATCACTCCTACAACCCCAGATATGGATCCTAATGGAGGTGAGCCTGCCCAGGATGGATCTTCTCATGATCAAGATCATGCCTTATTTGCTTCTTTAATCGATAATTTCAAACGTGAACTTGAAAAGTGCAAAGAGGACAATCGTAAAACTAAGCAAATGAATGCCTTATTGTCCAAAGAGCTTGAGAGATTTAAAGACATGAAAAAGGATTTTGAGAAAATAACACACAACAAATACATTCAAATCTCAAACCTTAAATCTCAAGCTCGGAAGTTTGAAATAAACGAAGATGTTCTCACACCAATCTTAAAGCAAAACGAAGAACTTCAAGCTGCAAATAGAAATGCTGAAAAACGTTCCTTTCAAAGACTGGATGAACAAATGGCTCTCCACAACAAAAAGGTTCAAGCACTTTTAAAAGAAGTTTCTGATTTAAAAAGTGAAAATTACATGCTTAAAGACAACAATTCAAACCTTAAGATTGTTAATACCAAACTTGAGAATGAAAATCAACAGTTCTCGAAACGAGCAAACAATCTTGAAACAAAACTTCGAAAAACAGAACAAAGTGCTCAAACTCATCAAATGATGCTTCCCAAAGATGAGAACACTCATCAAGGAAAATCCGGACTTGGCTTTAAAAATAACTTTCAAAATGAACAACCATGTTTTCTAAACAAAATGGATGTTATGTTCATTTCAGAAGATGAAGACAAATCTGAAAAAGAAAAACGCTTAAAAGCCAAACAAAGAAAAAGCCCATTCTCGTACCAAGGCTTTGTGTATGGTTGTATACAATTGTCAGAAATACCAAAAGCACCTTTGAAAAGAAAAGACACAAATGTGAAAAGATTTTTCAAAGAAGCTCAACTTGCTACCTATGATGCTAATTTATGGCAAAATAAAGCGAGAAAACAATTTTGTTATCTTAAACAGCACATTGAGCTTACGTTAGAGGTCATTCGGTTAAAACAACAAACCACCCATAGTGATCGCAACAATCTTCTTGCATCAGACATGTACTTTAGAAGGGAAGTTCAAAAGATTTTCAAAGAAGAGATTGAACCTCATGTGAAAAATATCAACCTAAGCTTTGACTACTTTGAACAAAATCTTGTCCTTGAAATGAGGGAAGATTTAAGGTACATACATACTCTTGAAGATGAATTTGATGAAAAATGCCTAACATTTGATATTCAAAAAGCCTTTTTCACAAATCAAATTGAGTCACTCAAGTCGGTGTCTGTCAGCCATGCGTATGAGAATGTGGATTTTGAACAAACATCTTCTTTGAAATCTGAAAATCTTTGTCTCAAAAAGAAAATCACTGAACTTTCAAAAGAAGTAACTGAAGTCAAAGAAAAATTGTCAAAAAGAATTGCTTCTTCTGAAAACCATTTGACGACAGTGCTAAAACAAAAGGAAAAGATTTTTGAAGAAAATTGTGATGATGCCGAAATCAAGTTTGATTTGGATGAACTTGATACAAAAAACATTGAATTGGAATATGTTGTGGCATCATTACAAAAGGAAAATGAGCATTTGAAACAGACTTACAAAAACCTATTTGATTCAATCAAACGTTCACGAGTTCAGAATCAAAAATCAAACACGAAACAAAAAGAGTCTGAAGTGTTGAAGCCTCAAATCACAAAAGTTTCCTTTCAAAATCCATTGTTCGATTCTAATCCTTCAGATTTTGAAACGGAAAATGCAAATCATGTGCTTCAAACAAAAGTGCTTGAGCTTGAAACGCTTTTAGCTCAACGAACAAATGATCTTGAGGATGCCAAAACTGATCTTTTCAACAAAACGAACAAATTCGAAACATATTTTGAAAGACTTGAAAAAGAAAATATTGTGTTCGAACGAAAATTGGCACGTAAAATTGATGATTCAAAAGCTGAAAAAGATCAATTTTTGAAACAAATTGCCTCTTTGGAATCTAAATTGGCATCTCAAGATCATCTTCAAAAAGAATACAGTGATTTGAGAACTTCTTACAATGCTTTAAGAGTGAAGTTTGAGTCTCTTAACCAGTCAAAAGGAAAAGCTTCCATTTCAAATCTTTCAACACCTAAAGTAAGTGTTTCAAAGAAGGTTTACACGGGTGAATCTTCAAAATCATTTTCGAAAAAGGTTTCCCAGTTTACAACCTATTCTATGCAAAAAGGAAGGAAGTTTTTGAAGAAACCAAGATTTTCTGAAACACTCACTCATCAAAAGCTTTCAAGGTCAAATATGTCTCACGAAGAGACTCCAAGATTTCAAACTCCACAATCTCGCTTTACACGGGTAAAGCAAGTGTGGAAACCAAAGCACAGTCCTTCAAACTCTGAAATTCTTCTGCTGCAAAACAAGAATGACTATGCTTTGAAAAATAGTTTTAAATCACTGTTAATTCCGCGAGTGTTATTTCCAGATGAAAAACCGGTTTCCAGTCCTCGTTGGAATTCAACTTCTTTGAATCAGATTGACACAACTTACAAATGGATTGCAAAACATGCTATACCCGTTGGTGCAGTGCTCAAATGGGTTCCAAAGGTTGTTGTCTAATCTGGTCACATCAATGGCTTCGAAACACTTCAGTTTCGGACCCGAACTTCAATGAAAGGAAAGTGTCTCATCAAAAAAATTTCGAGCACTTATCCTAAAAATCTCAATGGCTTTTAAGTATTTCAGCTTGCATCTCGGGCTTCAATGTTTTGGCTTATGTACACATAACAGTGCATAACCCGTTTTTCAAAGAAAGGACCCTATTGTATGCTAAACTGCAACAATCCTACACGATAAGAAGTTTTCATGCAAAGTTTTTCAATCCAAACTTCTTAATCTTAAGCAAAATTTTATTCCACTTTCATCAAAAGGTTTTTCAAATCTTTTCAAAAATTTTGCTTAAGATTTTCAAATCATTACTCCCCACTTGCCCCAAATTTTACAAAAATGTCAAATCCAATGCAGGTTTTGAGGGGGAGTATTTCTAAAACAATTTTGTTCCAAAAAGTTCATGCAAACCAGTTTCTTCCTATTAGCTTTCTAAAAACAATGATTTTAATCAAACGGTATCAAAAATACCATCGAAATGCTATTTTTGAGGGGGAGAAATGTGATTAAAATGTGATCGTAGTTGAATCTCAAAAGAGCTCGACTCAGAAAGTACCATCGAATTGACGAAGCTTAAATGTCAGTAATCGAAAAGACATGTCCGGGACGGGTAATAATTTCAAACTGGTTTTTCAGTGATGTAAACGTGTCTCGCAAAGGACTTGTCTGAGTAGAATGTACCAATTCGAGCGATGAGCATTGAATATGACCAGGACGGGTAATAATTCCAAGCTAGTCTAACTAGTGATGTAAGCATGTCTCGCGAAGGTCATGTTCATTGAAAATCGATCAATTCAAATGTGCGAACTCTACCCAACATGTGCATATTATTTCAAAAATGCATGAGCACATGTGAAGGGGGAGTATTTCAAAAATGCAAAACTCTCAATGTGTTAACTAAATGTGTTTGTTCATGAACGCGTTGAGAGATTTTCAAAAGGTTTTATGGCAAGTGATCAATAATCTAGGATAATCATGGAGTAATAAGGTGATTATAGTTAGGTTATGTCCAATGATCCGCCAGAGCCGGAGGGATCTACCCAAGGACAATTCCAATAGATTAGAATTAGAAGTCCTTAGGTAAGATTGAAAAAAGGAGTATAATGAGAAAGGAGAAAGAAGGGGTTGAAGAATAAAAAAGAAAAAGTTTTATGAAATGGTGAAAAGAAATAGCCCTCCATGAAAACTTAGGGTAGAAACCGGGTCAATACATCTGCTATCGGTACTCACTAAGGTGATACTGATATTGAAGACAAGACGTCATGGACCCAGTGACGCGTTGCACAACCCCTCCTAGCCACTCAGATATCTCTTAAAAGATATTTGTTTCATTTCTCACGGAGATCACTGCATAATCTATCGGCCTCTCACTCCGAGATGAGCTGATATTGAAAAGGTGGCACTCTGCTCCATGCCTCCGACGACTAAAACCAAAACGCACATTATTGAGTCTAGAGACATGAGATTCATCAAAGATCTCTTAGGTACACTTTCAATGCAATACACTTGTGTTCATCAAAAAAGGATACAAGCTGTATGAGTCTTAAGGAGATCTGAACCTGCAAACGCTGGACGAATTATTGCTAACTGTTTTATGCAGGTACTGACGAAAGTCCATCAATCATCATCTACATTGGAAGAAGCGATGCTGTGAATACATGAAGATGTTGATCAAGGCAAAGAACAATCAAAGGACGATACGAAAAAGATCACAATGCATGAAGGAACAAAGAATCACAAAGTTCAAGACCCTGAAGTCTAAAGACCTAATCACGTGGTGCATCTTTTGAATGACCATCCCTTAGGGGGAGATTGTTAGCTTTAATTTTATAGTTTAAAGTGATGGTCATTCACTTGAGTTAGAACTTTGTGTAATGTGGGCTAGTGTTAGACTTAGTGTTATATGTAAAAGCCCAACCCATGAGCAAAAGCCCACTAGCCCACACAAAAGCCTTTAGGGCAAAAAGGTTGTAATATATAAACCTCTCAATGTCTCATTTGAGTAGAGGTTCACTATGTGTGTTGTGTGTTTAATAGAAAAGTTTTAACATCTCTGTATCTCTTATATATCATACGATCCAACATATACATCTTGTCCTATCTCCTCTTGTGTTTAACGTGCAACATATTGTGTGATAAAGAGTGAGTTCAAGCTATAACAGGATAAAAGTCAAGGATGCTCTATGTACTATCCAAAAAGATTCATTATGAATAACCAACTAACAAAAAAACCATTATGAACTAAGGGGGCAAAAAAAGTCGCTTAAAGCGACTTTTTTGTCAATTAAGTGACCTACAATTTGTGTCTTTTTAAAGAAAAAGTTTGACTTTTTGACTTTTTAAGCCACTTTTGCTAGATTTTAAGCGACTTTTTGACTTTTAAGCGACTTTTTGCTAGTTGGTTATTCATAATGAATCTTTTTTGTTAGTTTGTTATTCATAATGGTTTTTTTTGTTAGTTGGTTATTCATAATGGTTTTAATGTATATGCACGAAATTATAAATATTAAAATGAAAACATGAAATACTTTTTATTTAAATGAATACACGATATTGTACATATACGAACGACTCATTTTGTTTCTCTTTATGAGAGTGTGTAAGGATATCCGAAAAAGTTTTATTTATTTATTTATTTATTTATTTATTTATATATATACGTTCAATAACGAGTCATGTTATTCCTCTTTATAAATATCAAAATGAATATACGTTCAATAACTACAATTGTATCAACAAGAATATCAATATCAAAATGAATGCACGACCTCATAAGTTACTATGATGTGAAAAATAAATATATACGATATTGTACATATAATAACGCCGCATAGTTTTTCGAGGGTCATTATAAGCTATTAATCATGCATAGTGTTAGACTCGCTTTTTTATAAAAGATATCGTCACTTAGTGAATTGGACTAGATTTAGGATAAGTAGTAAACGCATGGACTACTTATGTGCAAATGGCAATGTTGTGATGTAAAAGGCCTATAAACACCCCTCACGACTCTCCATGAGGGGTGTGGGAAAGTTTGTATCATTTGCATTTGTTAATCTAAAATACTACAAGTTTCTCTGCACCTTTCTCTCTCTACTTTCTCTCTCTAAAACCATGGCTTATTTTCACCAACCTCGACCTCCTGAACCCGATTTTTGATCATATCACATAGGGTTTAGAATATGATATCGATAGTTAAATTTAAATAACATCAACATTAACATCACGTCAGTTAAACAACATCAAATCATATGTTCAACAAAAATCTATATAAAATATTAATCGATGTAAATAAATAATTAAAAGTTTATGTAAAAAACCGGACCATCCATGGGTATTAGAACTATATAAATATAAAGATTTTACATAATTTTATAAAATAATTTTATTTAACAATCCCGCATATGCACAATTTTAAAAGCTAGTTCAAAGCAACAAGAAATTTCCTATCTCCTAAAAAAAATCATAAGATATGTCTAATAAATACAAGTTCGTAAGAGTTTCCTAACATCTATTTTGAGAGCATTAACTTCAGTCTTCATCATATTTTCCACAAAATAGGACAAAGTTATTTTGCATACTTTTGAAAAAACAAAAAGATAAGAAATCAATTTAGGACCATACACTTTAAATTGTTGGACATATATAGCATCATCACTTGATTTCTATGGCTTTTTCAATTATTGAAAATTTGTAGTAGCAATTAGTTAAGCTATGGCGTTTTCAAATGTAGACTTTTTCAGTAGCAATTAGTCGAACTTCAAAGCATGTATAATTAAAAAATAAAAAAAGAAAAAAAGGAAAAAGAAAAAAAGAAAATAAAAAATCAAAGCCATAAGATATTTCCAAACTCATCAATAAATATCACGAAGTAGAAAAGAATATCTAATAAATACAAGTTTTTAGGAGTTAGGAGTATCCTAACGTTAATTTGAGAGCTTTAACTTCGATTAATTCTTTATACTTTACCCATAATAATATGACATTTTAACTTCATATATATTTTCTTCCACAACTATCGTCAACAAATACGCGCTACAATTTTCTTCAACTCACCATTTCAGTATTATTTCAATTAACGTCATTAACATCCTTTATTCATTACAAAATATAAGTTCAATTCCTAATAGTGCCTTTTTGTTGCCTTATAATTATATCATTATACAACTTCGCCAAAACATATATATTTTTTACTCATGAATCTCCGCCTACTAGATTGATTAACAGTTGTTTTTTGGTATATTTTCGATTAGTTAAATTGTTTACCTTTTTATCCTGTGATGTTCACGAGTCAGTAAGTTAGTAATTTTTATATTAGTGGGAATTTATTTTGAATTTACTTGAGCTTTTTTTGGCCATTTTTATCGAGACTCCTATATATGTGTACGTAGTAATTGAATTATTCTTAAAAGTTTACTGAATCAACATAGTCGAAAATTTAAGAATTTGTAGAGTTAATTTGTAGATGGATCAATATATCATTCTCGGAACCATATGTATTTTATATAGGTGTCCTTTATATCACGTTATCTAGCTTGTTACCATATGAATGGGTTACTTTATTTGGGTCCATTTATTTGGTTCGTATTTAGAGAGCACATTGCATTGGTTATAGCATCCCGCGTTATAGCTTCTTTTTTTTTCCTATATCGGCCCCATGTGCGTTTTAGCTCCACCGGTCTTCTTGCGTTATAGCTGTTAGTGATTTTGAGTCACTAATGTATTTAAGTGTAATGGATTGACTTAGATGACCAATATATAATCATAGTAAATGCTCAACAAGTCTGGGTTGTGTGGAGTACACACTTGTTTGACGTTATTGTGATTATGATAAAAGGTACGGCTGGTTTTAGTTGGTACTGCTAAGGTACTGCTAAGGTGCTGCTAAGGTACTGCTAGTGTATAAAGGCACTGCTAGTTGGTATTGCTAAGGTACTGCTAGTGTGTAAAGGCACTGCTAGTTGGAATTGCTAAGGTACTGCTAGTGTGTAAAGGAACGGCTAGAAGGTACTGCTAGTTGAATTTTGTAACTAGAGTCGTTATAACTGTAAATCAGTTTTATAGCAGTTAATATAACTGCTATAGCAGTTGTGGATGTACATCAGTTATTATTTGATAACTGTAAAGCAGTTATTTATTGGTCATATTTATGTTACACATAATTTTGGTTCTGTACATAACTTACATAACACATTCTCGTTTCTAAATCTGAGTTTTATCCGATTTAAGATTTCGATAGAACCATCGAAATACTTCAATCTGAAAGTGTTTACACGACTCTCAGATTACTGTGATCATCATTAACATACTAACTCCCCAACAAAGATTGAAGTATTTTGTGATCATGACAACCAGTCAATCCGTGAAAGATATGACGAGCAAGTTTGATAAGTTGGACAAGTTTGAAGGGCAAGACTATCGTCGCTGGCAGAAGAAGATGCACTTTCTTCTTAACACTTTGAAAGTTGTGTACGTTCTGAGTACACCCTGTCCCGTATGGTCAGAGGATGAAACTTTGGAGACAACTAGGAAAAGGATGAAGTGGGAAAACGATGACTACATATGCCGTGGTCATATTCTAAATGGTATGTCTGATTCCCTATTTGATGTCTATCAAAACACTGAATCTGCAAAGGCACTGTGGGAGTCTCTAGAATCCAAATACATGGCAGAAGATGCTTCTTCTAAGAAGTTTCTTGTGAGTAATTTTATGAATTACAAGATGGTTGATACCAGGCCTGTCATGGAACAATTTCATGAAATGTTAAGGATTCTGGGACAGTATGCCCAACACAATTTGATGATGGATGAGGCCATCTCTGTTGCAGTTATCATTGATAAACTGCCTCCTTCCTGGAGAGAATTCAAACATGGTTTGAAACATAAAAAGGAAGAGTTAAATTTGGTTCAACTCGGTAGTCATCTACGAATTGAGGAAGGATTAAGAAATCAGGAACTTGATAATAATCCTAAAGGAAAGAACCAAATTGGGTCATCTTCTGTCAACATGGTTGAAAGAGATGGAGCCAAGAATTTCAACAACAATAAGAACAAAAGAAAGTTCAAAAGTGGTGATGATAAGTATGCCAACAAGAAGGCTACTTTGACTTGTTGGAAATGTAACAAGCCTGGTCATATGAAGAAGGATTGTCGCTCTCGTAAGAGCAATAATGGCGCTGGTTCAAATGGGTCTAAGGATCCTGAAAAGCAACAAGGTTATGATTCTGATTTTATACAGAATTTTGATAATGTTTTACATTATGTTTCTGTCATTTCTGATGCATTTTATGTTCAGGATGATGAAGTTGCTTGGTGGGTTGATTCGGGTGCAACAATTCATGTTTGCAAGGATCTTCGTTGGTTTCAAGAATGCAAATCGATTGAAGATGGATCATTTGTAAAGATGGGAAACGTTGCAACTGAACCAATCAAAGGAATAGGGCGTGTTTTATTGACTTTCACTTCTGGAAAAACTTTATGTTTAGATAATGTTTTGTATGTACCTGGGATTCGAAAGAATCTTGTTTCTGAAATTGTGTTGAATAAGTGTGGCTACAAACAAGTGTTGGAAAGTGACAAGTATATCTTGTCAAGACATGGTTCGTTTATTGGATTTGGTTATGTTTGTAATAGTATGATTAGATTGAATTTGAATTATCCTTTGTTTGATGATTCTGCTTGTATGATGTCATCTAGTAATAGAAATAGTTTAAACAAATCTGAATTATGGCATGCTAGACTAGGACATGTTCATTACAAGAGAATGAAAGATATGTCTAAAATGAGTTTAATACCAGGTTTTGACATGACACCTTCAAGTTGTAAGACTTGTATGTTAACAAAGATAACTAGACAACCATTTAAAGGTGTTAATCGGGAAAGTAAAGTATTAGATCTCATTCATAGTGATTTGTGTGATTTTCATGCTAATCCCTCACTAGGACATAATAAGTATGTAATTACTTTTATTGATGATGCCTCTAGATATTGTTATGTTTATCTATTGCATGCTAAAAATGAAGCTCTTGATAAATTTAAAATTTATAAACAAGAAGTAGAACTTCATAGACAAGATTTGATAAAAGTGTTGCGTACTGATAGAGGTGGTGAATATTATGATCCAGTTTATTTCCAATCAACTGGTATAATACATCAAACCACGGCTCCCTACACACCACAACAAAATGGGGTGGCTGAAAGGAAGAATAGGACCTTAAAGGAAATGGTGAATTCCTTGTTATCCTATTCTGGACTCAGTGAAGGGTTTTGGGGTGAGGCTATGTTAACAGCCTGTTACATCTTGAATAGAACTCCAAACAAAAACAATAAACAAACTCCTTATGAAATTTGGACCAAGAAGGTGCCAAATTTGACTTATTTGAGGGTTTGGGGATGTAGAGCAGTTGTGAGACTAACTGAACCCAAAAGGAAAAATCTGGGTGAAAAGGGTCTTGATTGTATCTTCATTGGGTATGCAGAGCATTCCAAGTGTTATAGGTTTTATGTCATAGAACCTAATGAATATGTGTTGGTGAACTCTATAATAGAGTCAAGAGATGCTATATTTGATGAAGAACGGTTTACATCTATACCTAGACCACGAGGTATGATTCAATCATCTTCTAGTAAGATAGTTGAAGATGATGTTGAAGGTACGGTTAATGTACCTGGTTCATTTGATGCTGATGAAGCTGAAGGTACGGTTGATGTACCTGGTGCATTTGTTCCTAGGAAAAGCACTAGGACAAGAAAAGCTAAGTCTTTTGGTGGTGAGTTTCAACTTTATTTAGTTGAAGGAACAAGAGATAAGACATTATCTCAACATGAATATTGCTTTATTATTGAGGAGGATCCTAGGACCTTGAGTGAAGCAATGGCTTCTAGAGATGTTTCCTTTTGGAAAGAAGCTGTTCAAAGTGAGATTGATTCCATCATGCATAATGATACTTGGGAATTAACTGATTTGCCTCCTGGATGCAAAGCATTGGGATGTAAATGGATCCTTAAAAGGAAAATGAAAGTGGATGGAATCATTGATAAATATAAAGCCAGATTGGTTATCCAAGGCTTTAGACAAAAGGAGGGCATTGACTTCTTTGACACTTATGCTCCTGTTGCTAGGATTTCCACTATTAGATTATTAATAGCTCTTACAGCTATACATGATCTAGTTATTCACCAAATGGATGTGAAAACTGCATTCTTGAATGGTGATTTGGATGAGGAAATTTACATGAAACAACCTGAAGGGTTTGTGTTGCCTGGACATGAAAGCAAAGTATGTAAATTGAAGAAATCGTTGTATGGTCTGAAACAAGCACCAAAACAATGGCATCAAAAGTTTGATGATGTAGTCTTATCTAATGGGTTTTCTTTAAACCAAGCTGACAAGTGTGTGTATAGTAAATTTAATGCTTCTGGTAAAGGAGTAATAATTTGCTTGTATGTGGATGACATGTTGATCTTTGGTACTGACCAAGATCAAGTTGATAAGACAAAGGAATTCTTGTCTTCTAATTTTGATATGAAAGATCTGGGGGAGGCTGAGGTGATTCTTGGTATTAGAATCAAACGAGGAAACAATGGTATATCTATTTATCAATCTCACTATATTGAGAAGATACTGAAAAGGTTTAACTTTGCTAATTGTTCTCCTGTTTATACACCAGTAGATCCTACTGTGAAGTTTTGAAATAATAAAGGAACTCCAGTGTCTCAGCTAGAATACTCTAGAGCTATTGGATGTCTTATGTATGCCATGATTAGCACTAGACCAGATATAGCTTTTGCTGTGGGAAAGCTTAGTAGGTACACTAGCAATCCTAGTGCTCTACATTGGCAAGCTCTGGGTAGAGTATTCCAGTACTTGAAAGGAACCATGAATTATGGTTTGAATTATAGTGGTTATCCTTCTGTTTTAGAAGGCTATTCTGATGCCAGTTGGATTAACAATATGGAGGATCACTCATCTACAAGTGGGTGGGTATTCCTTCTTGGAGGAGGTGCTATTTCTTGGGCTTCAAAGAAACAGACTTGTATTACAAGCTCAACCATGGGGTCTGAATTTGTTGCATTAGCTGCAGCAGGTAATGAAGCTGAATGGCTAAGGAATTTGGTTTTTGAAATTCCTTTGTGGCCTAAACCGATATCTACCATTTCTATCAGATGTGATAGTGCTGCTACCTTGGCTAAGGCTTATTGTCAAGTGTACAATGGCAAGTCTAGACACTTAGGTGTTAGACACAGCATGATTCGTGCGCTTATCATGAATGGTGTGATATCTGTAGAGTTTGTAAAAACTCAAATGAACTTAGCCGACCATTTAACCAAAGGGTTAGCAAGAGATCTCGTGTGTAAGGCGGCTAAGGGGATGGGTCTAAAGTCCATTTAATTAAATCCTTGTATCAAGATACCCAATTCCCATTTAACGTAATGTTAAATGCTGAATTCAATGTGGAAAGCTTGTTAAGTTTGGACTGGAACACATAATTACATCATCCCATGGTATGTGTTCAGAACTGCAAGATAAAGGAGGTTGAAATTATATTTCTTAATGGTTTTTTGAAAACTTGCATGTGCAGGTGCAAGAGTAAAAAACCACCTATATAGGCATGAAGTTTAGCTGCTTCAAGAAGCTTAGGACTTGGCTTTGATATGCTTATTGAAGGATATGACACAAGCTAGTAAAATATGGTGTCAGGAAGAACATGTGAATGTGTAAACTGTTGTGTATATTATCTTCATGTATTCACTATGAATAGAAAGAGTTTAATCCTTTAGTGACACTCTGATATTCGAATATTTGGAATGCTAATGTACTAATGTGAAATTCAATCGGCTCGATATTTCATTTATGCATCAGTTTGGTGTTTGTTATGTGTTTACTTTAAGTTAATAAGATTACACTTAAATGGGGGAGGATTGTTAGTGATTTTGAGTCACTAATGTATTTAAGTGTAATGGATTGACTTAGATGACCAATATATAATCATAGTAAATGCTCAACAAGTCTGGGTTGTGTGGAGTACACACTTGTTTGACGTTATTGTGATTATGATAAAAGGTACGGCTGGTTTTAGTTGGTACTGCTAAGGTACTGCTAAGGTGCTGCTAAGGTACTGCTAGTGTATAAAGGCACTGCTAGTTGGTATTGCTAAGGTACTGCTAGTGTGTAAAGGAACGGCTAGAAGGTACTGCTAGTTGAATTTTGTAACTAGAGCCGTTATAACTGTAAATCAGTTTTATAGTAGTTAATATAACTGCTATAGCAGTTGTGGATGTACATCAGTTATTATTTGATAACTGTAAAGCAGTTATTTATTGGTCATATTTATGTTACACATAATTTTGGTTCTGTACATAACACATTCTCGTTTCTAAATCTGAGTTTTATCCGATTTAAGATTTCGATAGAACCATCGAAATACTTCAATCTGAAAGTGTTTACACGACTCTCAGATTACTGTGATCATCATTAACATACTTGTAGAGACCAAGATTCACGAATGGAGGTGGAGGAAACACCATAAACACGAACATAAGATTAAACTTTAACTTTTCGGTTTATTGACTGGCGGGGTGTGTATGTTTTCTAGAGAGAAGCTAGAGAAAACACACACACCCCTCTGATACAAATGAATCCCTCAACCCTCCTAGTATTGACATAGGAGGGTATTTATACAAAGAATACAATGACTAACTTAGCCTAAATGTCTAAACTAGTCCTTGTATAAAGAATGAAGTGCAATTCCCAAATATGACAAACTTTAAGGCTAACAATCTCTCCCCAAAGTGAAGTCATATGGGAATTGCTTACAATGTTCCCTACAAGTAAAATATAAACCATAAGCACAGAGAATAGTCTTCAAACGTCATTACTTCGTTCAGCTTGGAGAATCTTCTCAGCATTCATTTCTTTACTTGCAGAAGAACCATGTGAGCAATTCTAATTAGGGTTTAATTTAGAGTACCCTAAGTGCTCTTCCCGTGCTCTCCCCTAATTAGTGCTCTCCCCCAAACTGACAACCTCATTAAATGAGTGCCTTGAGTGCCCTGAATCTGTTCGGGGGAATGAAGTATCAACATCTTCATCTCACAAAATGCGATAGTCTATGTTCGAGAAAGAATTGCAAAACACTTCAATTGCGAAAGAACCCCTTTGTCGATGAAGTACCATTTTTATCACAGAGTGATAAAAACCGCTTTTATGATCAGGATTGAAGTCGCAACCTTTTTGTAGCCATCTTTTCTCGACCAAAGGCCCTCAGCAGCTCGTAAGACTTGAAGTGCATACCAGTTACGTCATCGATGTACACCTTTCTCTCCCCTGATGATTACGATTAATCGGAATCAGCATAATGTTGTGTACGTGAAATACAAACTGGAAGCCCTTTATCAGGAATCATATTAGTCCGTGAGAAGATGTCGATACGCCCAGTCTAACCTCCTGTATTAAAAACAACGGCTTCATGTAGTGACTACTGATGGAGAAAACCCACCATGACGAACTTGAGACTGAAGTAGAATAACCCAAACTTGTGACTTAAACTTGCACGATAGTGTGACTAAGAACCTATACTGAGCACTACAACGTAACTCCTTATAGCATAGATCGTTTCATATACCCATCCATCCTTCCTTAACTGTATATGAACAGCTCTTGAATTATCCACATCTTTGTGTGACACTGAGTACTACAACGTATCTCCTTTAAGTGATAGTTAACTAGGTCTTCGTCCATCCT
Organism: Artemisia tridentata subsp. tridentata; assembly: GCA_021014915.2. Classification (NCBI taxonomy): domain Eukaryota; kingdom Viridiplantae; phylum Streptophyta; class Magnoliopsida; order Asterales; family Asteraceae; genus Artemisia; species Artemisia tridentata. The sequence continues at coordinate 27,662,338 of CP139506.1, read as the reverse complement.
CCCCTTGACCTATGAAAACTAGATAACCCAAGACTTAATCACTATTCCCATGAGTGCCCAAACAAGGATCTCGAAGAATCATGCATCCAACCAACCCCGATATCTTCAAGATACTAAGTACACGTACCCGAGATATTCCACTTCAACTTCAAATAAGTAATAATGAATCATCATCCTTGTAGCCACAGCTGATAATTTAACCATTGTCATCTGATTGTGAATCTTTTTCAGGATCTTTTCGGCTATACGTGGTGATTTTGAAGGTGCCGTCCGACAATTTCAATTGTGATGTTGTTGTGAAAAATGCCATAAAATGCAATTCTAATGATGCCGGAAAAATTTGAGTTTAAGAAATTTTTACGCCGAAAATTCCCCGAAAAATTCGAATTTTGGCCAAAAAATTTGAATTTTAGGCCAAAATTTTCACTCTTGTACCAGAATTTGAATCTCGCGTAAAAATTGACCGTATCAATTGCGAAATGAAGGTTGAATTGCGAAAGGCTTGTTGAATTGCGAAAGACAGTATCAATTTCGAAAGTCTGTTGCAATTGCGAGAAAGGAGTGCAATTGCGATAGACATGCCAATTGCGAGAAGGGAGTGCAATTGCGAAAGTCATGCCAATTGCGAGAAAACCAGCAATTGCGAGAGACTCCTCAATTGCGATAGAGTCAGCAATTGCGAGAGACTCGTCAATTGCGAGAAATTTCATTTCATCGCAATTCTTATACAAGAATGCGAGAGGCCCTGAATTGCGAGAGACATCAATTGCGAGAGAGTGGCCAATTTCGAAACTTTCCAACCACTCTTGACTTTTAGCTACATTTTCTCTTCCCCATGCTTTGCCAGTCTGTCTTTCACCAATTCCACCAACTTTTTGCCTTGTTCTTGCGTATGAATCCAGAAAAACCACAAAAGCTCACGTTTTTTATGATAAAAACGCAACAGTTGGGTTCATTCAAACACACAACGAACACAAGTATAGCACCAAACTCGGCTGAGATGAAGATAAAGAAAAACCGAGAATAATCACAACAAAAAATCACCTTAATCACCTTGAAAACACCACGAGCAGCCACCCGGTTAGCTCTGATACCAATTGTAGAGACCAAGATTCACGTTTGGAGGTGGAGGAAACATGATAAACACGAACATAAGATTAAACTTTGAATTTTCGGTTTATTGACTGGCGGGGTGTGTATGTTTTTCTAGAGAGAAGCTAGAGAAAACACACACACCCCTCTGATACAAATGAATCCTCAACCCTCCTAGTATTGACATAGGAGGGTATTTATACAAAGAATACAATGACTAACTTAGCCTAAATGTCTAAACTAGTCCTTGTATAAAGAATGAAGTGCAATTCCCAAATATGACAAACTTTAAGGCTAACAATACTAACTCCCCAACAATAGCCCCATCGCCATATATAGAACGGAAGTTATCGGGTTTTTCCCTTCTTTTTTGAACGTAAAAGTGGAGTGAGTGAGGCTTTTGGTTGTATGTTATAGGAATTATTAGAGAAAGTGTCTTTTTTGTTATGTGTTATAGGAATGTTATAGAATAAAAGTTGATGTGGCGGAGTGTATAACAAAATATTGTATTGCACCTAATTCTCTTATATTCATATTTATGTCACATAACAATTCGAGGACCAAAAGATATCATGGATGCACATGCAATAAGTACAAATTGCAAAGACTTTAGAGTCTTTAGACGTATAGTTTGGGACTTCAATTTTTTTTCCATGAATATTTGCACCACACAAATATATATCACATAACAGTTGGACCAAAAGATATCATGGATGCACATGCAATAAGTACAAATTGCAAAGACTTTAGAGTCTTTAGACGTATAGTTTGGGACTTCATTTATTTTTCCATGAATATCTGCACCACAAAAATATATATCACATTACAGTTGGAGGACCAAAAGATAACACGTTGGATGAACATGCAATAAGTACAAATTGCAAAGACTTGAGAGTCTTTAGACGTCTAGTTTGGGACTTCAATATTTATTTCCATGAATTTCTACACCACACAAATTTATATCCGTTCTCATTCAATTATTCTTTTTCTAAGTCTATATAAAGCTGCATAGAGGCATATATGTTGATTTATCAGATTAAATAACATAAAAACAATTTATTTACAACATACATTATGAGAGAAAATATTTGCTTTTACTTTATGCAAACTCATGTTTTGTTTATCTTTTCACTTGTTCTACAATGGTTTAATACCACGGCAGCCACTTCCCTTGGCCACAAACTGGTTGTGGCAACAGGAGGAGCTACTAATACGTGCATCGATAATGAGAGAGAAGCTCTTCTTGGTTTCAAAGCTCGCCTTCTAGACCCTGATGACCTGCTCTCTACATGGAGACATGAAGAAGAAGATGATTGTTGTAAATGGAGAGGAGTCACTTGCGACAACCAAACAGGTCATGTCACAATGCTTGACCTGTGCGATAAATATACAGGTGGTGTTGGAGGTGAGATTAGCTTTTCATTGCTTAACTTAACCTACTTGAACCATCTAAATCTGTCCTGGTGTTCTTTTCATGGAACAATCCCCCCGTTCATTGGCTCCATGACTCATTTAACTTATCTTGACCTTTTTAGTAATCAGTTTACTGACACCATTCCCATGTCCATTGGTTCCTTGACCGGTTTAACTTTTCTTAACCTTAGTGGGAATAAGTTTGTTGGAACCATTCCCATGTCCATTGGTAACATGACCCAGTTAATTTCTCTTGACCTTTATGCAAATGAATTTACTGGCACCATTCCCATGTCCATTGGTTATTTGACAAATTTAACAGGGCTTAACCTAGCTGGCAATAACTTTAGTGGAACCATTCCCGAGTCCATTGGTAACATGACCAAATTAACAACGCTTTTCCTTAGTAGGAATAATTTCAGTGGAATCATTCCGAGATCCATTGGTTCATTGACCAAACTAACCAGGCTTTCCCTTTCAGACAACTCTTTCTATGGAACCATTCCTCCAGAATTTGGAAACCTCACCAATTTGGTAGCTCTATATCTAAATTCCATCGGTAGTTTTGCAGTTGAAAACTTAGATTGGTTGTCTTCTCTATCTTCTTTAAGTTACCTTTTTATGGAGGGAACTTCTCTGGCCAAAGCAAATAACTGGGTAAATGCAATTATAGGTCTCCAAAACCTATATGCGTTAAGTTTACGCGGATGTGACCTCTCAAAAGTCATGCATCCATATTCTTCAGTTGTCAACTCTTCTTCATCTATTAGTGTCCTTTATCTCGATAACAACAATCTCAACTCATCAAGTTATCACTGGTTGTGCCCATTAGTTGGCAATAGGCTTACGGTTTTTTTTGTTCCTTTTAACTCGTTTGATGGGAAACTTTCAGATTTTCTGAACAACTTGTCTCGATGCACATCCCCAAATATGTTAACCTTATTGGATGCTTCAAATAACCAATTAACAGGGTCATTGTCTGATGAGATTCAAAACTTTTCATCCCTAGATACGTTGTACCTAGATTCCAATCAGTTAAATGGAACAATAAGTGACAAATTGTGGCAACTACCCACACTTTATAGACTAAACCTATCTTCCAATTCTCTTAGAGGTGTTATCTCTGAAAACATTGGGAAATCAAATCTTGCTGAGGTAGATCTTTCACACAACTCACTCGAAGGAGACCTTTTTAATGCTGATGTAGGGTATATTGATTTAAGCTCTAACAAGCTAGGACCTCGTTTCCCCAAATCGATACAAAAAATGAAATATCTTTGGCATCTTGATCTTTCCAACAATAGCATTTCAGACACAATTCCTACAGAGTTTTGGAACCAATGGATATCTTCTGAATTGGAGTATTTGGATCTCTCTCTCAACAACATAAGTGGGACATTACCAGAATCATTATCAAGTCCTGACCTTGAAAAAGTAGATTTGAGTTCCAACAACTTTTATGGTCCAATACCTACTTTTCCGGCACGTATAAGTTTTTTAGATCTGTCACATAACTCGTTGACCGGGAAACTTCCGGACAGCTTGAAGAATTTGACGAATCTAAAAGTTCTTAATTTGGGCCACAACACTCTATCAGGATATATTCCTCCCTATGTAGGATGTTTGGGTCAACTCGAGACATTATCTTTATACAACAACAGCTTCTCTGGAGAATTGCCATTGTCTTTGAAGAATTGCACCAAGTTAAGCCTTTTGGACTTGGGGGCCAACAAATTCAATGGTAATATTCCTGTTTGGATTGGTAAAAACTTGTCAAGGTTGTACGCTCTTAGCCTAAAATTAAACAACTTTTCCGGAGCCATCCCTTCACAAATATGTCAATTAGTAAGTCTTCAAATCTTAGACTTGTCATTTAACAATCTTCATGGAAGAATCCCGTCGTGTGTGAGTAATCTTACTTCCATGGTTCAAAAAGGATTATTTACAGAACAGAATCTACATCATTATCGTACTACGGCTGCTGGTACATTCAAGTCTTCAACTGTTGACCATAGCTATATTGACCATCTGTTGATTCAATGGCACGGAAAGGTAAATGAGTTTAGTAGAAATCTGGGATTGGTGAAGACAATTGATTTATCAACCAACAGTCTCACAGGACAAATCCCATATGAGATTACCAATCTGCAGGGATTAGTAGTACTAAACTTGTCACACAACGCTCTACTTGGAGAGATTCCGAAAGACATTGGTCAAATGACAGAGCTTCAAATTTTGGATTTATCCAAAAACAGTTTCTCAGGAGGGTTGCCATCAAGCATGTCTAAGATGAATTTTTTAAATTATCTTGATGTGTCGCATAATAATTTGTCCGGGAGGATTCCATCTAGGTACATTGGAAATGCTGGACTATGTGGACCTCCCCTGACCAAGTATTGTCCCGGAGATGAAGAACTTGAAGTTACACCTGGTGAAAGTAAGAGTGATGGTGAAGCCATAGATGAACTTAAGAGATGGTTTTATATTGGAGGGGCATCTGGTTTTGTTACTGCATTTTGTATAGTATTTGGCACTTTACTTCTTAACCGCCGTGCGAGACATGCTTTTTTTCAGTGTCAAGATAGCTTGAAAGATTGGGTGTATGTTAAGGTGATGGTGTTCATGGCAAAATGGCGAAGGGTTGAACGTGCGTAGTTGTATATGTTTTTTATGTGTTTTTTTTCATCTGCTTAGTATTGTAATTTCATGCTTCACTTTTATTTTGGAATGGTTTTTAGTACCAGTTATTAATAAAATTGCCACTAACACCATGGGTGGCCATTTCCCCACGCTGTGTGATATACGGCATCTCCATACGTTCATATATTATAAATTGTATAATAATATGATGCACGGAACGTGTTTACTAAAATGCTTTACATAGGATTGCAACATACTTGATGATGTTAAGGTATCATGGCTTGCTAAAGTGAACAAACATTAACCTTAGCTTTACGATAAGAGATCTAAGTGTTGGGGGTGTAATACAGGCCAATGTTGGCTATATATTACGTTTGAAATCTAAGTGTGGTGTGAAGACTATAGCATTGTTTTAGTCTTGATTACGAGGCACATGAAATAAGATCTCAATGTACCTAAGAAATCTGAATAATGGTATCTTTTTTGTTTGTAAACTTTAGTTTTGTTTCTCAATCGCTAAAATTAAAGTCATTGGATATTTTCTTAAGTCAGCACACTATCGTTTCTACAATGGATTATTCGTCCCTGTTCAGAGTTTCAGACCCTTCCACAAGATACCGAACGCATATCAAAAAGCTGTAACAGACATAAAATGTATTGTATAGTTCCTTTTTGATCCATTGCTATAACAAGGACCACATGTTGCTTCCACTAAGCATGTACTCAGTTTCATGTTCTGTTACACACACTCGATGGTAGTGACTCGATCTAATTTTGCTTAGAGTTTTATAAATATACCACTAAAGTCTTAGCATACAATTAATATGCTCCATGTTAGTGTGAAATTAAAATGCTCTTACTTTTTTTAACTGATTAGTGATGAACAAGAAATAAGTATGTTATGACTTACCAAAATATCTATATCAGTTTACTCCTCCTTTTCTCTCCCGTAACAACTTTTCCCGCTTTTTTCTCCTTTACCACTAAAATCACAGTTTTCTTTCAATTTACCCAGTCAAATCTTAGCCAAATTCAAATCTGAAACCATCAATCTACTCACGTCATCATTACGCACACAATGATGTGATTTAATTGAGTTTTCATCAAGATTTGTAGTTTCCCCCAATTAGTGATTTGGGGCCTGTTTTGACCTAACGGGTTGTAATTAGTATTTCTTGCATTTGTATTGAATCTTTTTACTATTCTTACATAAAAAACCAAAAAAAAAAAATAGTGTAATTTCTATTGAATTGAAGTTTAGCATTAGGTGTAAGAATGTCGAATAGTAAGAGATCATCTAAAAGAACAGTTAGAATTCCGGCAAGATATGGGGGTTCAGTTAGTGGTCTTCAAAAGAAAAATGGTGATAGGAGAAATGAAAAGGGGAACATCATGGAGAAGGATGATGATGGAAGCATTCAAGGAGATAAAAGGGTTAATGAAAAGGCAAAGAACAAAGGGAGTAAGAGTAAGTTTGATGGTGATCTGAATGGGGATGAGTTTCCTGTTTTACAAACTCAGGTAAATGATTCTTCTACCATTGATGTTGCTTTAACTAGTGATAATGCTTTGAATACTAAGTTGAATGAAGATACTGTGGTGAGTGTACCAAATGTTGCTAGTACTAGTAATAATGCAGGCATTACAAATGAGGAAGTAAATGTTAATCAAAATGCTAACTGTGTAAGTGATGAAATTTGTAATAAGAGAAGGCCTGACATTCGTAAGAATGAAATTGAAAAAGGAGACACTAGCACATTGGCTGAGTTACTAAAGAACTCTATACATGATAACAAATTGCAAATGATCCCTTATGAGGTTAATGATAATGGAGTTGAAATTGCTATTTTTGATGAAGAGATTGTTGAATTAGGTAGTGCTAAATGGGAAAAAACTGTGTGTGGCTAGTTTTTAGGTTGTATAGTTAGTTTCAATGAGGCTAGATACCATTTGAGAAGAATGTGGAACAAATTTGGCCTTATGGACATGACTGTGAATGATAAGGGGATTTACTGTTGGTTGTATTAAGTGTTGTGAGTGTTCCCAGAACAGGGTAAAGATAATCAATGAGTACCGGATATTCACTTGAAATCGTGTTATCACTTTCCAATAGAAACTATTCGACCCTATGCCTGGGTTACACGAATATCTCTATGGGATAAGACCAAGTGATGTTCTTGTTTTAGGCACAAATCAAGAACCAAATCGTATTCAAGTGTTTAGGGTTTGTGTGTTGTATTCTGTATCTCCATGCAGTTATGATACGACCTCTATTAATAATAGAGTTTACTCAAACCCTAGCCCATGGAATTATGTATAATTAACGGCCCATTAATTATACCATAATAGTTTCCATAATAGTAGGAATCAGTGGTTATAAGCTTACCAGCAGGAACAAGCTTACCAGCAGGAACTTTAAGCTTACCAGCAGGAACAAGCTTATACTAGCAGTAGGAACTGGTAATCTTAACACTAGCAGTAGAATACTGGTAGTCTTAACACTAGCAGTAGAATCATTACTACTAGCAGTAGAATCATTACTACTAGTAGAAACTCTGCATAACCACTATTGAGTCAGGGTGTTCAGGGACTTAATGGGTGTACACTCCGTACCTCCAAACCCATTACCAGGTGTGAACTCATCCCTCAAGTGTACTAAATTTTCCAACAATCCTCCCCAAATTTAGTTCACTTCCTTTGCATGTAGATTAAACACAAAACAAAACATATGCATAAACGAAAATATCTTGAAGATTAAATTCTCATCTTAGTACATTACACGTTCAAATATTCGAGAATCAGGGTGTTCCAAAGAATTGAACCCTTCAACCCATTTGAATACCTGAAGATAAAATACACATACATTTTCAAACACTTAAATACTCCTGACACTATACAAGCCATGTGTCCATATCCAATTCATAAATGTTGTAAAAACTAAAAGTCCATAGCTCTCTGAAGCGGCAAAAATTCAACATTTACATAGGTGGTTCCTCTTTATTCATGCTCCTGCTTAACACTTTTTCAAAGAAATTAACCATTGAGAAGTAAATACTTCATCCTCCTTTCCAGCAGGTTCTGAGCACAACCTTGGGATGTAATATAAAACATGTGCTCCAGTACACTAAATGTTCAGCTTTCCACATTGAACTCAGCTCCCAAGTTTCCTCAGGTGGGAGTTGGGTGTCTTAGCATTCAGTGACTAAGTTGGACTTCAAACCCATTGGTATGTGCTTATTCACATACCTTTTATTTACCAAATTAAGACCAAAACGACCAAAAACTAACCAAAATGCCAAAGATATTTGTGTTTTTGTGTTTGTTTGTGTGCAGGTACGGATATCGAGAAAAAGAGACAAAAATAAGCAAAAACCGGGAAAACGAGCACGAGATATGGAAGTATTATTTATAGCCGAAGTTGGGGAACAAAAAGTCAAAGTCAACCCTTGAAGTTTCATCTTTTGACAAGAATGACCCTTGATAGTATTTTGGAAAATGTGGCAAGATTAGTCCCTGAGATTTCAAGTATTACAATTTTGGTCCTTCAATCTTTGTTAAACCAAAAGAAAATCACAAAACCTTAAACCCTTCTATCCGGATTTAATACAACTAGTCCAATAAATCCAATCCAACCCAAATAACAGAACAAGCCCAATCTTCTTATCCTAACCCGTTTTTACCCGCGACCCATCAAACCAAAATAGACCCGGTCAATGCACTAAATAACTCGGTCAAATAAATATAAAATAACCCCCAAAAAGCCCGCGCCCCAATTCAACCTTATACCCAGAAAATTACTGTTCCTATGAACCCAAGGAATTACCTTGTACAATTTACCCAATTAAGGGTGTATTCGACCAATCATGGGACTTCTAGAAGGTGTCAGAAGTGTCAGGAAGGGCAGGAAACACACGAGTGGACACATGGCATACTCCTATTGGACCGAACACCTCAGAAATTTTGATCCTAGGGCTGTGGATGATGGGATGTGATCTAAGGGTGATTTAGAGCTCTCAAAGAAGCACACTAGCACACGGATTGCCAGCATGGCAGAGCCTAGAAGGTTCACCCCTCGGCTATAAATAGAGGACCTCATCTCCTTCATTTTTCATGTAGTTTTTAGTATAGTTATGCTGTTAAAATGCTTTTAGAATTGTAATTTTCCAAATTCCTTTTGTAATTTTTAATGTTTGATTAATGAAAATTTGAATTTAGTGTTCATTGATTCTGTTCTCTTTAAGATTTTAATCTAGTATTAGCTTATTCGTGTGTTTCAGTAGCTTTTTATAAACATTCTCGGTTTATCTCAACTTCTATTTTCTATAATAAGTTCAAAGTTATTTCAGAAAATTTCAAAAATATTGAATAAAGAAAAGTTCAAAAATATAAATAATATTTTAATCCACAGCTTCAACAAGCTGTTTTTTCTGAGTTAGTATAAGCTTATATAAGCTCAATAGCTTATTGTGAGCCTTTGGTTAGATCAAAACTGATTTTGTCTCAAAAAGTCCAAAAGTCAAACAAAAAGTCAAACAAGCTATGCAATAAGCTCTAGAAGGATAAGCTGATTCTGAGGAGTTTTTTGGGTGTTATTTGGCTTACTGGAAAAGCCTGGGTGAATTGGTTTGGTTCAGATCTGTGTTTCACTATAAGCCATACTTGATTTTCCATTCATAAGCTGCTACTGTGCCATTGTTTATTCATATAATTTAGTACTTATTTGTGAATTGTGATAGTTTTCTGATCTGCATTTAGTTTATTAATTAGTGGTTTAATAGATTGATATCATTTTTTTTCCTTGTTCTTTATTTATCATAAAAAGTCAAAACAGTTAGGATAGATATAGCTTATTAAGTGTTTATTTAGGATTCAAAAATTGCTTGAAAGTTGATCAGTTAGGTAGATAATCAGTAGTGATCAGTTTCATAAGCTCGTATTGGAGATTGTAGTGCTAAAGTCCAAATTCAGTTTATAAAAGGGTGTTTGGCATAAGTTACTGTCAAAGGTATTCAGTCATATACACTATTCATTTGCACATTTTAGAAATATATTAAGCGGAGATAAGGTGTTAGTATCATAAGTCAGTAGGCATGTTAAATAGTCAGTTCCTAAATTTATTTTTCCTAGATAGATAATATAAAATTAGATTTACTCAGATTCTTCCAGATTTTTCCCATTTGTTTTACTATTTTTAAATCAATTAAATAGTTTAATTTAGTTTTTAATTCATAAAAAAAATTCATAAAAAATCAAAAAAATAATTTTCTTTTTCCCAAAATTTTCTTTTTATATTTAGAATTTTAGAAAAATCATTTTATAATTTTAGGACTTATATTTTAGAAAATCACTTTTATTTACGTTTTTATAAATCGTCGCGTACGTTTTTAAATTCGATTTTCGTTTTTAGATTAGCATGCTTAGTTTACTTGTACCCATAGCATAATTAGTTGTTTTTATTTCATATTTCATATTTCGTAGTGTAAAATCACCAATCACCACTCTTTTCACACACATTCACCACACAATTCGACTTTGTTACGAAAACTCGATATTCGACCTTCGTTGGGACACGACCCGGGGAAAATACATCCGTTGCGTTTTCCTTCGGAAAAATAAATACACTATAAACGATAAATCAAAAAATGGCGCCGCTGCCGGGGAAGGCTTGAGAAGAGTTGGAGTTTCGCCGTAGAATCGTGTTTTGAAGACCCTTCCTCGGAAGTTATTTGTTTTTGAAAAATAAAAATACAAAAAGAAAATAATTAAAAAACACTTTTCCTAAAGTGTTTTCACCAATAATATAACCTCACTTTTTCTGAAAGTGTTGTAAACCATTCCCTAATAAACAACAAAAGAGATCGTGAAGTTAAACGTTACTCGGATTATTTCTTTGCTACAACCTAATCACGGGGTTTAAGGATGGTCTTGACATTAAATTGCAGACCAAAAGAGGCGGGTTTTTAATCACCTTCGAGTGGACCTTTGCTTCTCCGCCACGCTGCGCGTAGTTTTGAAAGAAACGAGTACGGTTGATCAACGATCACCAAAAAGAAGTTAATTTTAATTTTTCCTTATAAAAAACCCAAAAATATTTTCAATTTCAAATTTGGTTTTCTTTTTAAACATTTGTTTGTTTTTGGTGTATGCACACCCGATCTTCTACTTCTCACCCCCTTCTTTCACCGCTCTCGAATCCCGAGAGAATTATCCGTCATAACAACCGTGTTCATTTCCCAACCGTTGAGGAAATGAAGGACGACCCAAACGATCAACACCCTTCGATGGGTGGTGATAATCACATGCCAGATCCCGATCTCCGAACGATGGAGGAGTTGTGCCAACCCACTATGCACGGACGTGGTGGCCCGATTTCCCCCGTCAATATTCAAGCCGCCGATTTTGGACTTAAACATCATATGATTCAACAAGTCCAAAATTCGTGCCAATTCCATGGCTTGCCGGGTGACGATGCCAACAAACATCTTGATAAATTTATCACCGTCACCCAAAGTATGAAACAAAATGGGGTCACCGATGACGCCCTCCGTCTATATCTCTTTCCTTCTTCCTTGACGCATCATGCCACCGCTTGGTTTGATCGTCTTCCCAAGAACTCCATTCATAATTTCGAAGAAATGGTTATGAAGTTCTTGGCGAAATATTTCCCACCGTCGATGGTGACGAAATTAAGGAATGAGATTAGCAATTTCCGTCAGCTTCCCGATGAATCATTATTTGAGGCATGGGAACGCTACAAGTTATCGATTGATCGGTGTCCGAACCACAATATGCTATTGGTCACCATTTTAGACACATTCTATAACGGTTTGACATTACGACACCGTGACACGATAAACGCTGCTGCCGGTGGCACGTTCATGAAACGTCGCCCCGAAGAGTGTTATGATCTTATTGAAAACATGACTGCCCACCATAATTTTTGGGATTCCTCTGCCGAGAGGAATGAGTCAACAAGATCAAGCACTGATTCTTCTACTTCCGAGATAGCCGCTCTTTCTAAACAAATGAATGATATGTCCACGGCTATCTTGAGAATTCATCAAACTATGAATCAGAACAACAACAATCAAGTCAATGTTGTTAATCATAGTTGTGAGACATGTGGTGGTCCACATCAGTATTTCGAGTGCCCAGCCGCCGGTGGCTACACTCAAGAGAACGTTTACGCTGCAACGGGATTTTTTAATCAGGGAGGTAACGGTTACCAACCCCAAGGTGACCGTAATTTGCTCAGCTACCGTTCTAACAACTTCCTCGGACCACCCGGTTTCACACAAAATCAAAATCAGCAAATTCAAAACCGCAATGGTCCAAACAACCAAAATCAAAATCGGGGAAATCAAGGTTTTCAAAACCAGGGAACTTATAACCGACCACCAAATCAAGGAAACTTTCAAAACCCGAACCAAGGCAATTTTCAAAACCAAGGAAATCTTAATCAGGGAAATTTTCAAAACAACAACCAGGGTTTTAATCAAAATAACAACCGAGGGCCAAATCTTAACAATAATCAAAATCAAGGTTTTGTGCAAAATCCATCGGCCTCGGATGAGTTATTGAAACAAATGATTCTTCAAAACCAACAACAACAAAAATCTCAAGAAGAAATGAATCGGTTGTTGATCAATCAAATCTCAGAAATCAAGAAGGCTTTAAATGATCGACCCTCGGGCTCTGGAACTCTTCCTAGCAACACGATCGCTAACCCGAGGGGCGATGTGAAAGCGATCACTACTCGAAGTGGTGTTTCTTATGATGGACCCATGGCTCCGACTACCGATTCTTCTCTCCCTCCCAAGGTAGTTGCCCGTGAGACCGAGGCGACAAAGGACACGGAACTTCCTACTAATAACGGAAGAACCGAAGACGTCCAACCTCCGGTTGTCCATCCATCTGAACCAAAGGTTGTGCTTGAGCCCGAAAAAGCTCCCGTTAAGACGACACTTCCTTACCCTTCAAGAATGAATGATCAAAAGCTCCGCGATAAAGCTTCAAGTCAAATGGAAAAATTCTTTCAAATCTTCCAAGAATTACATTTTGATATAAGCTTCGCGGACGCTTTACTTCTGATGCCAAAGTTCACTTCCACACTCAAGAGTTTATTAAGCAATAAAGAAAAATTATTTGAAATGACAAAAACTCCTCTGAATGAAAACTGCTCAGCGGCAATTCTCAAAAAGCTTCCGGAAAAGCTTGGAGATCCCGGAAAATTTCTCATTCCTTGTGAATTTCTGGGGATGGTTGAATGTTGCGCCTTGGCCGATCTCGGTGCAAGCATCAACCTAATGCCGTTTTCGGTCTGGAAAAAATTGTCTTTACCCGATCTCACCCCCACTTGCATGACCCTCGAGCTTGCGGATCGGTCCATTACCCTTCCTAAGGGTGTAGCCGAGGATGTCTTTGTCAAGGTGGGGAAGTTCCATTTTCCCGCCGATTTTGTGGTGGTTGATTTTGATGCTGACCCCCGGGTTCCTCTAATTCTCGGAAGATCATTTTTGAGGACCGGGCGGGCTTTGATTGATGTGTACGGGGAGGAAATAACTCTAAGAGTTGATAATGAGAAAGTCACGTTTAATATAAATCAAAACTCTAAACCGCTAACCACCAAAAGCAACGTTGCTGTGGTTAATCAAAAATCTGAACCCGTAATCACTTCCAAAAGAAGTGATTCGATTCTCTCAAGATTTGCGGTTAAGAGTCTTTCTGAAAAACGTGCTGAGCTCAAGACTATGAAAGATATTCCCGGTTCAACCAAATGGTTTAAAAGTTGTTCCGCGGATGTTAAAAGTATTCTTGATGATGATGAACCAGATACGGAGGTCACAACGGAAGTGGAGGAAATTGCTAGCTCTAAGAGCACACCACTTGTCCCACCTCCGGAATCGGTTTATCGAATTGAGATTTCTGAACCAAACGTTTCCGACTCTTCCCATCCTTCTCCTCCGATTGAGGGAAGTGTTATCTCGAGGGAAGAGATCGAGGTATTCTTTGATGATGCTCCAATTTCGCCGGAAATTGTTGAGCCCGATGGTGATCCGGGGGAAGATGTCTCGTTGTTAAAAATGAAATTTGATGAACCATTACTTTCCCTTCCCCCAGAAGATGTTAAGGAAAGGCCGTCAGATCCTCCAGAGCACGAGCTCGAGGATGCTTTTCCCGCATATGAGAGTTTCATATTCGATACTGAGAGTAGTGGCAATCCCACTTCTCATTCTGATTTCTCTATCCCGGCTTTTGAAGCCTTCTTCTTTGATATTGATCATTTGGAGGAGACGAGTAGTGGCAGTACCACTTCTCATACTCATATCTCTCCTCCCGAATATGATTCATTTCGTTTTGAATTGAATGATCTTTATCCCGAGAAGTTCTCCGATGAACTCTCTCTTTTGTTATCTCCTCCGGAATACGATCATTTTTACTTTGATCTGGAGGAAGATATTAGTCTGGGGGGAGGCATACCTTCTCATGAAGATTTTATCCCGATCCTCCCGCCCGAGACTTTTGATGACAAACCTTCTCTTGATGATGAAGAGCTTATTATGATCATTATCAAAATCTTTATGCTCTTTTTTTTTTTTTGGGTAAAAGGCCTTCCACCTGGTAAAATTCATTACACCAAAAAACGTTGAAGTACAAAGGATGAGGGTGAATCCCCCATCTCTTGCCCGATCAGGGCGACAAAAATGCACATACATGTGCAACTTACCTAACCAATATATAAGAGTGACAACAGGCCACTCTTATAACTTACAAAAAACTTAAAACAAAGAGAACAACCAAAAGTGATTAACATACATAGAACAATACATTACTACTCATGTATAGCACATGAGTCTTCAAATCATTTTGGCGCTCCACTTCGACTTCCATAACTTACATCAATGCAGCATTATCCATGGTAGTACACGAACAGCACCAATCCACACCATAAAGCTACATCAAACACCCCTTGATCCAAAGTCGATCCATTGCAGAATGCATATGCCAAACGGATCACAAGACCAAACTTATAAACTATGGCACACTTCTTTACATGATTTATTATCACTCGCAAAAGTGAATAGGAATGAACACTCGACAAGAAGAAGCCATAGACCACCAATAGGGATTAACAAACCCTAACTTACCAGGTAACACGCATCATCAACCATCAAATATGATTAAAACCATATTAACCAGCAGAAACATGTCACACACAGCCACACCAAACGATAATAAGGTTTCTTAAAAAACCCTAACTTCCAATAAACACGTATAGCAAAGTGATGAACACGTGACCAACAGAAGGTTATTAGCAAATCATGGACACGAGCAGATCACATAACCAGGGTTTATCGAACCCTAACTTACAGTAGACACTCATCGATGCAGATCTATGAATAAGAACATAAGGTGCGTAACAGATCCTCGAACTTGACTTCAATCTCTCTCTTAAACCCACGTGCATCATCCATAGAACTTGAACGAATAACATCCAGACATATAGCCACGAATAATACCAATCCAACCTTAAAGGGTTACTTGCAACACGAAGGAAACCAAACCCTTAATATTAAGGGTTTCGTTGTTTAAACAATAAGCGCTCATATCAGCAGATCCAAACCCAATATAGAAAATAAAACCAAAAGGTTTTTAAGCGTTAAGTGCAGTAGACACAATTGCATGGACTTCACATGAGAATTGATTATATAAGAATAGCACCGACCCACGTTTAGATTAAACAATTAAAAAACCATGCAAGTGAATAAGATCAAGAAAAGAACATCCAAGCAATATAAAAATCACCGACCCACTAAGAATAAACAACTTAAAATCCTAACCGACCCACGAGCGTAGAGATTAGAATTAAAAAGGTTTAAAATAGGGAATCGGATGAAGATCGATTTATGTTTCGGAGTTTTTTTCGCAGCCACCACCTCTTTAATGTAAACACAATCCAAAAAAAAAAACGTATTGCATACCCTAGGGAGGATAGAGAGGACGTTTTAATGATGTGTTTTTGGCCGGAAAATAAGAAGAGAGTGGTGGCCGGAAATCACCTAGAGAGAGAGAAATCTTTATGCTCTTCATCACATATGCTGTGGCTTCTCCTATTCTTCACTCCATCGGGAGTGAGGATATCATCTTTGACCCCGGTATTACCATTTATGGTTATTCTTTCTAAAAATACCGTGGGTATCTCATCGAAGTGGAACTTTCTTGTGTTTCAATGTTTATCCAAAC
Source organism: Artemisia tridentata subsp. tridentata (assembly GCA_021014915.2). NCBI lineage: Eukaryota > Viridiplantae > Streptophyta > Magnoliopsida > Asterales > Asteraceae > Artemisia > Artemisia tridentata. Next base: position 27,645,949 of record CP139506.1, on the reverse strand, counting down.
CTCTTGAAAGAAAGTCCGATTGAGATTATCTTTTCCACTTGCTCCCCCAAGAACAAATGAATTCGGGGCGAGTCTAAGCTTTCCGACTCGATAAAAAACAATCGCTTCGTGGGAGGCACCCCATGCTTATCCATCTATCTTCTTATCTCTTTTCTAATAAGTGACGTGAAGAGGTCTTCCTCTTCCATATCTTGTGTTTCGTGGTTTTTTGTGTATGTCCAGGATTGCCCGATGATTAAAGACTCTCGTGCTCGTGGTTGCTTATCTCCACTCGAGTTTTCATCATCCGTTGCTTCTCCGATATCCTAAAATCTTATCGTTTTACATTTATCTTTTGGCATAGTTAATAAACGGCCTTAGATTTTTGTAGGGATACCCGTACCTTTAAGACATTGAGGACAATGTCTCGCTTTAGTCTGGGGGGTCATCTTTCGATGTGATTTTTGCCTTGCATTTTTTGTAGTTTACTCTCGCAACCCCGTTTTTCCTCAAAAAATTGAAAAAATCCAAAAAAATGAGAAAAATTGAAAAATTTTGTGCAAAAATATAATAAATTTTGACATTTTGTTGACTTTCAGCTGGCGAGAGTAGGAATAAAATTCTGACTTGATCGGGCGTGTTGAGCCCTAGCTTGTCTCCTTAACCATTTATAATCTATAAGCTCGTGCTAGTCTTTTACACAAGGAGCTTTAAAATGCGAATTCTTTTCAAGAGTTTGCAAGTTCCCGTATTTGACTTTATATATGCATGGCTTGATTATTTGGCTAAGCATTCGCGGATCTTATTATTTAAGATTTTAAATTTGCGAAGAACGAGAAATGATTTTGTTGTTTATAAGTTAGATTGCTAAACGTGGAGTAGTTGGTTCTCTTTAGAGCTCATCGAAGGTACTTGTGGCCTTTTGCTCCCACAAAAATGTTTCACCTTATATTATCGTAAGAATAATTAAAGATGTTAAGTTTTGCCGATAATTAGTTCTTGGTCTTCTTAAAAGAATTCTTGTTTTAAAAATTGGGTACACATCAAGGTTGCTTAATAAATACGTATAATAATAAAATAAGTGCTCTAAGCTACGGATTCGAGATCGGACCTTGGATCCTTATTTCCGGAAGGTATTTAGGTCTTGGCTACCCTCTTGCACCGGACCTTGGACCTCTAGTTCAGGAATGTGTGAGGTCTTGGTCTAACCACCTTGGATCCTCATTTTAGGAATGTCTAGAGTCTTGGAACAATCCGTTGTAACGGCCCTTGGATCCTTTATTCCGGAAGGTGTAAGGCTTGGAACTAAACCGTGAAGCTCCGTCGTTTAAGATACACAAGTGAAAAAAAAAAAATAGTGATGGAAAAAAAAAAAAAAAAAAAAAAGCAATAGTCAAAAATAGAAATAAAACCTTGATGTGGACCTCATTTTTGAAACAACGGTTCTTGAGAGAAGATTGAAAACTACTTAGCGTCTTAATTTAGTATCTTTATCGGCCTAAAAACTTATCGAAACGAGAAATTCATTTCTCACCAAAAATAAAATAAATAGAGGCAAAATAGGAAAATGGGAGCAAGAGGAAATTACACAAGTAACTTCCATGGGTAGTGTTAGCATCTAACTTGTAAATAAACAATGATTTCATTTTTAAGCTTAGTTTGGGGGCTTGTGAAAAATCGGGGACGACGAATTTTATCCGTATGGTCACTTCTTTATGAGTCGTGTTTCCTACTCGAAGACCCTAAAAATTATTGATAAATAATGATTGTCAACAAAACCGTCACTAGATTATGAGAAAATACAAAAATAGAATAAAAGGAAAATCGGGGAGTTTTTAGAACTTAAGATTTCTTAATCTCTTTTGAAAATTTTGCTACTTCTCAAAGTTAGTAAAAAGAGATTGAAAATTTTTGGTTTTAAAAATGTGTTTTTATAACATTGCATGAGGACATTGCAATAGCTTAGTCTGGGGGATTTTGGTATGTGCTTAAACACATACCTTTTATTTACCAAATTAAGACCAAAACGACCAAAAACTAACCAAAATGCCAAAGATATTTGTGTTTTTGTGTTTGTTTGTGTGCAGGTACGGATATCGAGAAAAAGGGACAAAAAATAAGCAAAAACCGGGAAAACGAGCACGAGATATGGAAGTATTATTTATAGCCGAAGCCGGGGAACAAAAATTCAAAGTCAACCCTTGAAGTTTCATCATTTGACAAGAATGACCCTTGATAGTATTTTGGAAAATGTGGCAAGATCAGTCCCTGAGATTTCAAGTATTACAATTTTGGTCCTTCAATCTTTGTTAAACCAAAAGAAAATCACAAAACCTTAAACCCTTCTATCCGGATTTAATACAACTAGTCCAATAAATCCAATCCAACCCAAATAACAGACCAAGCCCAATCTTCTTATCCTAACCCGTTTTAACCCGCGACCCATCAAACCAAAATAGACCCGGTCAATGCACTAAATAACTCGGTCAAATAAATATAAAATAACCCCCAAAAAGCCCGCGCCCCAATTCAACCTTATACCCAGAAAATTACTGTTCCTATGAACCCTAGGAATTACCTTGTACAATTTACCCAATTAAGGGTATATTCGACCAATCATGGGACTTCTAGAAGGTGTCAGAAGTGTCAGGAAGGGCAGGAAACACACGAGTGGACACATGGCATACTCCTATTGGACCGAACACCTCAAAAATTTTGATCCTAGGGCTGTGGATGATGGGATGTGATCTAAGGGTGATTTAGAGCTCTCAAAGAAGCACACTAGCACACGGATTGCCAGCATGGCAGAGCCTAGAAGGTTCACCCCTCGGCTATAAATAGAGGACCTCATCTCCTTCATTTTTCATGTAGTTTTTAGTATAGTTATGCTGTTAAAATGCTTTTAGAATTGTAATTTTCCAAATTCCTTTTGTAATTTTTAATGTTTGATTAATGAAAATTTGAATTTAGTGTTCATTGATTCTGTTCTCTTTAAGATTTTAATCTAGTATTAGCTTATTCGTGTGTTTCAGTAGCTTTTTATAAACATTCTCGGTTTATCTCAACTTCTATTTTCTATAATAAGTTCAAAGTTATTTCAGAAAATTTCAAAAATATTGAAAAAAGAAAAGTTCAAAAATATAAATAATATTTTAATCCACAGCTTCAACAAGCTGTTTTTTCTGAGTTAGTATAAGCTTATATAAGCTCAATAGCTTATTGTGAGCCTTTGGTTAGATCAAAACTGATTTTGTCTCAAAAAGTCCAAAAGTCAAACAAAAAGTCAAACAAGCTATGCAATAAGCTCTGGAAGGATAAGCTGATTCTGAGGAGTTTTTTGGGTGTTATTTGGCTTACTGGAAAAGCCTGGGTAAATTGGTTTGGTTCAGATCTGTGTTTCACTATAAGCCATACTTGTAAGCTTTACTTGATTTTCCATTCATAAGCTGCTACTGTGCCATTGTGTATTCATATAATCTAGTACTTATTTCTGGATTGTGATAGTTTCCTGATCTGCATTTAGTTTATTAATTAGTGGTTTAATAGATTGATATCATTTTTTTTCCTTGTTCTTTATTTATCATAAAAAGTCAAAACAGTTAGGATAGATATAGCTTATTAAGTGTTTATTTAGGATTCAAAAATTGCTTGAAAGTTGATCAGTTAGGTAGATAATCAGTAGTGATCAGTTTCATAAGCTCGTATTGGAGATTGTAGTGCTAAAGTCCAAATTCAGTTTATAAAAGGGTGTTTGGCATAAGTTACTGTCAAAGGTATTCAGTCACATACACTGTTCATTTGCACATTTTAGAAATATATTAAGCGGAGATAAGGTGTTAGTATCATAATTCAGTAGGCATGTTAATGTTTTTGAGCTCATTTAATGGTACTTGGTTTTTGATTTGATTTGCAAGCTTTACTGCCTTCAATAAGTTCTCATTAAGCTTAGCTTATTTAGAATCCCATTTTGGCAATTCTGTGAACATTTTAGTGGTTTAAGACAGTGTGCAAGAGCTGTTTTGGATTGGTTAGGAATTAGACAAGTTTTGCGCCAAAATTCCATAACTGCTGTAACAGTTTACTTAGTGCATAATTTAGGTTTTTAGCTGCTGAACTAAGCTATTTTGTAGCTTAACCAGTCAAGCTTAGGACCTCAAATTTGGTTTACAGATAGTTGGTACAACAAGCTTCAAGCTCAATATCTGGGATCCTGGTTTCCCGCTTATTTGGTTGCTTATTCTAGGTCTGCAATTCAGCCCCTCACATCTGTTCTAAGTCTACACTAAATTCAGTTCCCACTTGCATCTGTTTTGGACCCTAATTGAGCATCAATTGATCAATAGAAATTGGGCATTCTTTGGTTATAAGTAGATTGTAGTATGAACTTTTTGAATAAGCTTTTGGTTTTCTCTGAGGAGCTTTTACCTAGCTTATAGAGCAGCCTAAAGTTGGCTGTTTCATCACTTTTATGCCCCATTCTTACAACTGCTATACTGCTTAATTAGCTTACGGCCTGGGCTTATTTTATGTTTCTGAGTTGATTTATGCTTGAAATAGTCCCTTGCACTATCCCTGAGCTTTTGGTAATTTTTGGTTCACTTTAGCTTATTTTTAGCTTATTTTCCAACTGCTTATTTCACTGTTCTGCTTATTAGTGATTAGTCAGTTCCTAAATTTATTTTTCCTAGATAGATAATATAAAATTAGATTTACTCAGATTTTTCCAGATTTTTCCCATTTGTTTTACTATTTTTAAATCAATTAAATAGTTTAATTTAGTTTTTAATTCATAAAAAAAAATTTATAAAAAATCAAAAAAATAATTTTCTTTATCCCAAAATTTTCTTTTTATATTTAGAATTTTAGAAAAATCATTTTATAATTTTAGGACTTATATTTTAGAAAATCACTTTTATTTACGTTTTTATAAATCGTCGCGTACGTTTTTAAATTCGATTTTCGTTTTTAGATTAGCATGCTTAGTTTACTTGTACCCATAGCATAATTAGTTGTTTTTATTTCATATTTCATATTTCGTAGTGTAAAATCACCAATCACCACTCTTTTCACACACATTCACCACACAATTCGACTCTGTTACGAAAACTCGATATTCGACCTTCGTTGGGACACGACCCGGGGAAAATACATTCGTTGCGTTTTCCTTCGGAAAAATAAATAAACTATAAACGATAAATCACCCATCCATTTTGCAGACTTTAAAACCAAGTCTCTAGCCAAACCCTTCGTCAAGTGATCAGCTAAGTTATGTTGAGATCTAACAAACTCTATAGATACCACCCCATTCATGATAAGCTCACGAATCATGCTATGCCTGACACCTAAGTGTCTAGACTTCCCATTGTACATTTGGCTATAAGCCTTTGCCAATGTAGCAGCACTATCACAACGGATAGAAATAGGTGCTATAGGTTTAGGCCACAATGGAATCTCAAGAAGCAAGTTTTTCAACCATTCAGCTTCTTTACCAGCAGCTGCTAAAGCTACAAATTCAAATTCCATAGTTGAACTGGTGATGCAAGTTTGCTTCATGGATGCCCAAGAAATTGCACCTCCACCAAGTAGGAATACCCAGCCACTAGTAGATGAATTGTATTCAGTGTTACTGATCCAACTCACATCAGTATCCTTCTAATACTGAAGGATAACCTGTAAATGAGAGACTATAATCCATAGTTCTCTTCAAATACTTCAGTACCCTCTGAATTGCTTGCCAATGATGAGCACTAGGATCACTAGTATACTTGCTCAGTTTACCCACTGCAAAGGCAATATCAGGTCTCGTACAAGTCATGGCATACATTAAGCAGCCAATCACCCTAGAATACTCAAGTTGAGATACAGCTTTACCAGTATTAGGCATGAGCTTCTTACTTGTATCCATAGGAGTACTCACTAGAGTACAATCAAAGTAATTAAATTTCCTCAACACCTTCTCAATGTAATGAGACTGAGAGATAGAAATTTTGTTACTTTCATGTTTAATCCTTATACCAAGGATAACATCAGCCTCCCCCATATCCTTCATGGAGAACCTTGATGACAAAAATTCCTTTGTTAGGTCAACTTGATTTTGGTTAGTGCCAAAGATCAACATGTCATCAACATATAGACAAATGATGACTCCTTTACCTGATTCATCAAATTTGCTATATACACATTTGTCAGACTGGTTAAGTGAATAACCACTAGACAAAACCACTTCATCAAATTTTTGATGCCATTGCTTAGGTGCCTGCTTTAGTCCATATAAGAACTTAATCAGTTTGCACACCTTGTTTTCATTGCCAGGCATGATGAATCCCTGAGGTTGGTTCATATAAACCTCCTCATCCAATTCACCATTCAAGAAAGCCGTCTTCACATCCATCTGATGAATAATCAGATTGTAAATTGATGCCAAAGCAATTAGCAATCTTATGGTACTGATACGAGCTACAGGGGCATAAGTATCAAAGTAGTCTATCCCTGGCCTTTTTTTAAAGCCTTGAATGACTAGTCTAGCCTTGAACTTTTCACTAGTTCCATCTACCTTCATTTTCTTTTTGAAAATCCATTTGCAGCCTAGAGGCTTGCAACCAGGTGGTAGATCAGCCAACACCCAAGTGTTGTTGCCCATGATGGAGTCAATTTCATCATTTATTGCTTCTTTCTAGAAAGAAACATCCTGGGACTTCATTGCTTCATCAAATATTTTGGGATCATCCTCAACATTAAAGCAATAGGAGTGTTGGTCAGAGACCTCATCCCTTGTTCCTTCAATTAAGTATAATTGAAACTCAGGTCCAAATGTCTTTGGAGTCCTGACCCTTTTGCTCCTTCTGAGCTCAGGTTCAGGTTGTTGAACCACAACCTCATCAGGGACCTCATCAGAGATTTCTGATACACCAACATCAATTCTCAAATGGCATCAACTCTATCTTGAAAAAAAGCTGGTAGTCTACCTTTCATAGTCTTTCTACGGAACGCACCTACAATAAGAACTCTATCGGCTTATAGTCATTCCTGGCACTCGGCGCATGTCTTTGATCAACACCGGTTCCGTCACTCGTATCTGGTTGAACCAGTACTTCCTTTCTGCCGTTCCTAGGGACCACCCACTCCCGTTCCTTGGTTGTTGGTGTATTGGCTCTTTGGTTTGGTTCCCGGTCAAAGCCGTGAAAGCAAGATAGGGTGAACACATATGTATCGTAATATGGGTATGAGTATAGTATATGTACAAACAGGTAAGTGAACTACTCCTTCGACTGGTCTGCCCGCCGTTTGCTTTGAGGGCCTACATCGACTAGGCCTCCCGCTGACTGAGGGAAGCGATCTGTCTTAAACAAGAAGATTTTCCGGGTGAACAATGAGATGGCATGTGAATGAGTGATATGGGGAGAAGGAATCAATTCTTGTACGTATGATATGGGGTCGGTACGATACACATATGGTGAACAGTCAAAGCGAGGGATGGGGTCTAGTTAAATACGATATGGGGAGATATGGGATACAGCTAATGTCGATAAGGAAGGGAGGGAAGGAGCTCTTGCCTTCAACTCAGAGCAGAACGTTCCTTCCGCAACGCAAGGCCTATTTCTTTCGTAGCAGCCAAGGATGAGTTCGATCCATTAGGTTCTTCCATTTGTTCAGAAAAGGAATCCTCTGACTTGGTCTAGGGACTGATGAGAATCTATTCTCATCAAAGATTGCATCCCTTGATTCAATTATTGAGTTAATTGAAACAGATTCATTAGGTTCAATAACATATAACCTATATGCCTTGGCATGCTCAGCATATCCAACAAAGATGCATTCAATGCCTCTTTCACCTAAAGTTTTTAGCTTTGGATCAGGGAGTCTTACAACAGCCCTACAACCCCAAACCCTGAGATAATTCAGGTTGGGTTTCTTTTTAGTCCAGAGTTCATAAGGGGTTGTCTTGTTTGTTTTGTTGGGAGCCCTATTTAATAAATAGCAAGCTGTTAACATAGCTTCACCCCAGAACCCTTGACTCAGCCCAGAATAGGACAACATGGAATTAACCATCTCCTTCAGCACCCTGTTTTTCCTTTCAGAAATGCCATTTTGCTGAGGAGTATAGGGGGCAGTCGTTTCATGGATTATACCAACAGACTGGAAATACAGAGTATCCATGTACTCACCTCCCCTATCAGTCCTTAATCTCTTGATCAGGGACTCTTGTTGCAATTCAACCTCAGTTTTAAATACTTTAAATTTATCTAATGCTTCATCCTTAGTATGTAATAGATAAACATAACAATACCTAGAAGCATCATCAATAAAAGTCACAAAGTATTTCTTATTCCCCAAAGAGGGAGTAGCATGTAAATCACATAAGTCACTATGAACCAGTTCCAATATTTTAGTTTCACGTTTTACACTTTGAAATGGTTTCTTAGATATCTTATTCATCATACAAGTTTTACACTTTTCAGTGTCCATGTCAAATGCTGGGATTAACCCATCTTTAGACATATCTTGCATCCTTTTAAAGTGTACATGGCCAAGTCTAGCATGCCAAAGGGTTGAATCATTCAATTTAGATGTCGACATAAAAGCAGAATTAACCATGTAGACCATGACTTCCTTTCTTTATCATACACACAAAAGCTTGATGATGACACTCACATAAGCATATTAAGAACAAGAAGAGTATATGTGGATATTTGCTAGTCGAATGATTAGATTCAAATGAGGAAAATAATACAAAGACTAGAGGATGACTTTTACACACACACACACACTCTTTTTTCTTATGTAAATAATGAGGCACTTTTCTAAAACAAAGAGTGTGTGTGTTTATACGAATGCCACAGCCAACACTTGGCTTGTGGGCTTTTTCTTGGACTTCCTAGTGGACTTATACATGTATTACACTTATACATTTGTAACTAATAAAACTAATACTATAAGCCCACTATGTTAACTACATATTACACATAACACACTAATTCTAATAACCAAATGACCATCACTTCATATTAACCATAAAGTGATTGCTAACAATCTCCCCCTAAGGGATGGTCATTTCAATGATGCTCCCGTGATTGGTCTTTAGCTTTTGACATCTTGAACTTCGTGTGTCACTGTATAATATTCTTCATTTGATGTTCCTTCATGCACTGTGATCTTCAAAGATCGTCTTTTGGTCGTTCTTGCCTTGATCTACTTCTACTGTCCGGATGCGTCGTCGTTGTAGATGATGATGGTGGATGGACTTTCGTCGGTACCTGCATAAGACAGTTAGCAATAAATTGTCCTTCGGCCATCATGTCGTGAGGCAAGATCCTTTGATCTCAATAAGACTCATACAACTTGTATTCTTTGGATGAACACAAGTGTATTGCATAGGAAGTGTTCCTAAGAGATCTTTTGATGAATCTCATGTCTCTAGACTCAATTATGTGCGTTTTGGTTTTAGTCGTCGGAGGCATGGAGCAGAGTGCCACCTTTTCAATATCAACACATCTCGGAGTGAGAGGTCGATAGATTATGTAGTGTTCTCCGTGAGAAATGAAACAAATATCTTTTAAGAGATATCTGAGTGGATAGGAGGGGTGGTGCAAATGCGTCACTGGGTCCATGACGTCTTGTCATCAATACCAGTATCACCTTAGTGAATACCGATAGCAGATGTATTGACCCGGTTTCTGTCCTAAGTTTTCATGGAGGGCTATTTCTTTTCACCCTTACAAAAACTTTTCTTTTTCATTCTTCAACCCCTTCTTTCTCCTTTCTCATTATACTCCTTTTTTCAATCTATCCTAAGGACTTCTAATGCTAAACTATTGGAATAGTCCTTGGGTAGATCCCTCCGGTTCTGGCGGATCATTGGACATAACCTAACAATAATCACCTTATTACTCCATGATTATCCTCGATTATTTGTCACATGCCATTAAACCTTGTGAAAATCTCTCAACGTGTTTATGAGAAAACACATTTTGTTAACACATCGAGAGTTTTACATTTATGAAACACTCCCCCTTCACATGTGCTCATGCAATTTTTAAATAAACTGCACATGTCGGGTAGAGATCGCACATTTGAAATGATCGACTTTCAATGAACATGACCTTCGCGAGACACGCTTACATCACTAGTTAGACTAGTTTGAAATTATTACCCGTCCTGGTCATATTCAAAGATCATCTCTCGAATTGGTACATTCTACTCAGACAAGTCCTTTGCGAGACACGCTTGCATCACTGGTAAACCAGCTTGAAATTATTACCCGTCCAGGACATGTCTTTTCGAGAACAGACATTTAGTTTCGTCAATTCGAGGGTTATCCCTGAGTCTTGAGATTCAAACCACAAAAACTTTTTGATCACATTTTATTTTTGATATCAACTGATGAAAAGCAAGACGTTTTGGAGAACAAGATGGATTTGAGCATGAAACGTGGAACATTTTTCTTTTTCAACTCCCCCTTAATCAGAGCAAATGGTTTAAACCTTTGAGTTTAAAAAGCATTTAGGGGTCGATGAGGGAGTTGTTGTGAGCACAAAATTTATAAAAAGACTTTGAAAAATCTTTTGAAACAATTTTGATTAAGTGCTCACGGGTTTTAGCTTTTCGCCATTAACATTGCGAGTTCTGATCGGAAATAATCAGAAGTCATTCAATGTAGCGCGGGTTTCGTACTGAAATGCACGAAAGCCGTAATGAAGAAATTTGAGAAACGACATGTTTTAGAAAAATATAAAAAAAATAACTCTCGCTCAAGCATCTGTACATGTCCGTATCATTGTTGAATGACATATCTAGATACGTACAGAATATTGATTAGACAAGAGACATGTCGTGTGAAGAATATTTTTGGTTTTTGTTGTTTTATATTTTTTTTTGTGTGTCTTTTTGAAGTTTTCTATTTTTATATTTTTGTTTTTGAAAAAGTATATATATATATATTTACCAAAAATATATACATAACTATTTACAAACATATTTACACATATATATTTACATGCGAAGCTTTATGAAGTAAATCAATATGATTCGAGAAGACTTTCTAACTCTTCGGGAGTTAGGCTTCGCATGCCAATTCGACGAACTAAGTTTTCAAACCGCTCTTTTGGGAGGGCCTTAGTAAATAGATCGGCGAGCTGGTATTCAGTCTTAACGAAAAACAATTCAACAGTACCCTCTTCAACATGCTCTTTTATGAAGTGGTAGCGGACTCTAATATGCTTGGTCTTCGAGTGTTGCACCGGGTTGCACGAGATGGCTATGGCACTTTTTGAATCGCAATACAAAGGTATGCGGTTGAAAGAGAAACCATAATCCGTGAGTTGTGTTCTCATCCAAAGGACTTGAGCACAACACGCAGATAGAGACACATACTCGGCTTCTGCTGTTGATAAAGCAGTGCAATCTTGTTTTCTTGACGACCAACCTACTAGCTTTTCTCCCAGAAATTGCGCTCCGCCTGATGTACTTTTCGCTGTTACTTGGCATCCAGCATGATCAGCATCTGAAAAGGCAATTAGTGTAAACTCCGAATCCTTCGGATACCAAAGTCCCATGTTAATGGTTCTTCGAAGGTATCGAAAGATCCGTTTAACCTCTTGGAGGTGAAGTTCGGTAGGCCTTGCCTGAAACCGTGCAAGTAAGCAAACAGCAAAATGAATATCTGGTCGGCTTGCAGTTAGGTACATGAGAGAACCAATCATGCTCCGATATTTCTTCGGATCCATGGGTTTCCCATATAGGTCAGCGCCAATTTTTGGTGAAGTGACCATTGGAGTACCAACAGAGTCACAATTGTCCATTCCATGTTTTTTCAAAATCTCAATTGTGTATTTAGCTTGTTTAAGAAAAATACCACGTGGGGATTGATCAATTTGTAGGCCTAAAAAGAATTTTAATTCACCCATCATGGACATTTCGAATTTGCTTTTCATGAGATTTGCAAAATATTTTGAATGCTCCGAATTAGTGGACCCAAATATTATGTCGTCCACATAAATCTGAACAATCAAAATGTCATTTTTGTATTTTCTTGTAAACAAGGTCGGATCAATTGTTCCTTTGATGAAATTATTTGACAACAAGAAAGATGATAACTCGTCATACCACGCCCGTGGGGCTTGCTTCAAACCATAGATTGCCTTCTTTAGCTTGTAGACGTATTCCGAATGATTTTTGTCAACGAAACCGTCTGGTTGACTCACATACACTTCTTCTTTCAGAGTTCCATTCAAGAACGCTGTCTTGATGTGCATCTGATAAACCGTGATGTTCTTGTGAGCGGCATAAGCTAAGAAAATCCTGACAGCTTCAAGCCTTGCAACCGGTGCGAATGACTCTTCAAAATCTATCCCTTCTTCTTGTCTGTATCCCTTTGCCACTAGACGAGCTTTATTGCGAATTACAGTCATTTCTTCATCCTTTTTGTTTTTCCATAACCACTTAAGATCAATGACTAGTTTGTCAATTGGTCTTGGAACTAAATCCCAAGTGTCATGGATTTGAAATTGAAGAAGTTCTTCCTGCATCGCTTCAATCCAGGCATTATCTGCCATTGCTTCCCGAATGTTCTTAGGTTCTATGAGACTGACTGAGCAGACATAGATGCACATGTCGCAATCGGTATGAAGTTGTTTTCTCGTCTGAATTGGTCTTGGGGGTTCACCAATAACTTGTTCAATCGGATGGTCTTTTGTCCATTGTAATGTTGAAGGGTACCTTGTACTGAATAACTGTGTGTTAGTCGGTTCATGTAATCTGGAAGATGATTCACCAGATTCCGTTCCAAACGGGTTTTCAAAGACTTCATCGTCTAACACAGCATTATTTTGTTCTTGCTCATCAATTCTTGGTAGAACAATTTCAATGAATGGAGTTGCAGGAGTAAATGTAGATGATGTTGATGTTGAGGGAGGTGGTGCGCCAGCTTCGAATGTTGTGGATGCATCTGGATTAGGTGGAGGTGGTGGTGGTTGTTGAGTGGGTGCAGCGGAATGTTGGTTAGATGCATTTTTCAAAGCGCCACCATAGTATTCATCGTACATGAACTCGAAGAAACTATCCATTTCTTGAGTTGTGGGTTGTTCGTCATGAATTGATTGAGCTCCTTGAGGTGCGAGTCCCGAACTGATATGTCCGGAAGTTATCGGGTTAAGCGCGAGCTCTGATACCACTTGTAGACCACGACTTCCTTTCTTTATCATACACACAAAAGCTTGATGATGACACTCACATAAGCATATTAAGAACAAGAAGAGTATATGTGGATATTTGCTAGTCGAATGATTAGATTCAAATGAGGAAAATAATACAAAGACTAGAGGATGACTTTTACACACACACATACACTCTTTTTTCTTATGTAAATAATGAGGCACTTTTCTAAAACAAAGAGTGTGTGTGTTTATACGAATGCCACAGCCAACACTTGGCTTGTGGGCTTTTTCTTGGATTTCCTAGTGGACTTATACATGTATTACACTTATACATTTGTAACTAATAAAACTAATACTATAAGCCCACTATGTTAGCTACATATTATACATAACACACTAATTCTAATAACCAAATGACCATCACTTCATATTAACCATAAAGTGATTGCTAACAAACCATATCATGAACAATGTCAAGTCTGAACATTTGATTACATAAATAACCAAAACCAATAAACACACCATGTTTAGATAAAATAAACTTATCAGATTCAATCACTTGTTTATAACCACAATTATTCAAAACACTACTAGAAACCAAATTCTTTATAATAACAGGAAAATGTAAAACATTAAACAAAGAGACAATCTTTCCAGAACTAAACTTCAAATCCACACATCCTTTTCCATGCACCAGGGCTGTTGACTCATTTCCCATATGAAGAATAGAACCATCATTCATTGACTCGTAGGTCTTGAACCAACTTCTATCTTTACACACATGAGTTGTTGCTCCTGAGTCAACCCACCACGCAACATCATCATCCTGCACAAAGTACACATCAGATATTTATGTAACATAATAAATCTCAAAAGACTTATCAAATATATTCTGACCTTTCAAGGAATTGGTATTACCATTCCCAGATCCACTCGTGCCTGATCCATTGGTTTTATTGCCAATTTTAACACCTTTACAATCCTTCCTGAAGTGTCCAGTTTTACCACACTTCCAACAAGTAGCTTTTGACTTCTTGTTAGGATCAGTTTTGGTGTTATCCTGATGCTTACGTTTGCCCTTGTTGTCATTGTTCCTGGAGGAGTTGTTATGCTCCACCAAATTGACAACTGATGGACCAGCAGCATTGCTGCTCTTTGGCTTGTCACTTTCATGTGCCTTGAGTGATTCCTCAATGCGCAAATGACTGCCCAACTCAACAAGAGTTAATTCCTCCTTCTTATGCTTTAGCATATGCTTGAAATCTATCAATGATACAAGAGACTGAAATAGCCTCATCCATGTTCATCTTGTGTTGTGTGAATCGACCAAGTATACTAAGAAGTTCATTGTATTGTTCCATGACAGGTCTAGAATCGACCATTTTGTAATTGTTAAAATTACTTACAAGGAACTTCTTACTTGATGCATCCTCAGCCATATATTTGGCTTCCAAGGAATCCCACAGTTCTTGAGAAGATTCAACATTCTGATAAACATCAAAAAGAGAATCAGACATACCATTGAGGATTAATCCTCTGCAGACATAATCATCATTCTCCCATTTGCTCCTGTTCCTTATCTGTTCCATAGTAGCATCATCCCCATGATCTTCAGGAATGGATGTGGTCAGAACATACACCACATTCATGCTTGACAACAAGAAGTGCATCTTCTTTTGCCATCTTCTGAAATCAACACCTTCAAACTTCTCCAATTTGGAAAAGTTAGCAGCCATATGCCTCATAGCAGCAGCCATTGATTATCACAGAAATAGTTTCTATTGATTGTTGGTTGTATTAAGTGTTGTGAGTGTTCCCAGAACAGGGTAAAGATAATCAATGAGTACCGAATATTCACTTGAAATCGTGTTATCACTTTCCAATAGAAACTATTCGACCCTATGCCTGGGTTACACGAATATCTCTATGGGATAAGACCAAGTGATGTTCTTGTTTTAGGCACAAATCAAGAACCAAATCGTATTCAAGTGTTTAGGGTTTGTGTGTTGTATTCTGTATCTCCATGCAGTTATGATACGACCTCTATTAATAATAGAGTTTACTCAAACCCTAGCCCATGGAATTATGTATAATTAACGGCCCATTAATTATACCATAATAGTTTCCATAATAGTAGGAATCAGTGGTTATAAGCTTACCATCAGGAACAAGCTTACCAGCAGGAACTTTAAGCTTACCAGCAGGAACAAGCTTATACTAGCAGTAGGAACTGGTAATCTTAACACTAGCAGTAGAATACTGGTAGTCTTAACACTAGCAGTAGAATCATTACTACTAGCAGTAGAATCACTAGCAGTAGAATCATTACTACTAGTAGAAACTCTGCATAACCACTATTGAGTCAGGGTGTTTAGGGACCTAATGGGTGTACACTCCGTACCTCTAAACCCATTACCAGGTGTGAACTCATCCCTCAAGTGTACTAAATTTTCCAACATTTACTTCTTTAAATTCCAAGATAAACAGGGCATACTCCAGGTTATTAGTAATGGCCCTTGGATGGTTAATAACAAACCATTATTTGTTCAAAGATGGAGCATTGATATGTGTTTGGATAGGACAGAACCTAAGAAATTGCCTGTTTGGGTTAAGCTACTAAATGTACCATTGGAAGCTTGGAGTGTCAAGGGAATTAGCTCACTAGCAAGTTGTCTAGGCAAACCTGTCATTATGGATGAAATGACTACCAAAGTATGCAAGACAGGGGAGGGTAGACTTGGGTTTGCTAGGGTGTTAGTTGAATTGAATGCTGAGAAGCAATTTAAAGATGTCATTGAAATTGCTTATAGGAGAAAGGATGCTAGCACTAGTATGACTAAATATGTGCAAGTGGAGTATACTTGGAAACCTGATAATTATACCATAATATGTGCAAGTGGAGTCATTGCTGTGTGTTTGGACATGAGGAAGGTAAATGTAGGATGATTCCTAAAGATGCTGAAAGTGTGAAACAGAATGATGTTCAAAATGATATGAATGATGGATTTCAAAAAGTGACATATAGGAGAGGAAGGGATGAAACATACAATAGTAAGAATAAGAAAATTGATCAAAATGGCATAAATAATCATACTAAAAATGATGCTTATCCCAACAAAATGAATGGTCAAAAGCAATATAGTCATAAGCAGGAATATAGGAATATGAAGAGGGCTGAAGTGGTATCAAATCCTAATAAGGAGAAAGGAAAAGGAGTTAATAAGGAAACAGGAAGTAGTAACACTAATGCTGGTTCTAACAAGGTTAATACAGAAGCTAGTACTAGTGGTGGATGTCATCAGACCTATGTGGGGATTATAGGAAAGAATAGTTTCTCTCTTTTAGACTCATTGGTTAATGAAGAGGAATTAAGGCCAAATGTACAGGAGAGAAAACAAGTTGATAAGATTTTAGAAACAAATGGTGATCCAACAGTGAATGAATGGGAAAGCTAGAATGAAGATATGAAAAGGTACTATAGGGACAAAAAAGAATTGATTGAGGCAGCAAATAGCTTAGAGAATGAAGAGGATGTTGTGCAAGACTTATCTTCAATTGGAGATAGTTTGCTAAAGAATGAGATTGAGGGTACTAGCTGTAATACCCTTAACTGAGAATCTGAATTGTATCTTGATTGTATATAGATAGTTTAGAATTTTATTTTTGTATTTCTTTGTGTGTAAAAACAGACAGAGTGTATAGAAAGCTAAAAGAATTGAGAGAATAAGGGAGAACAAAAACAGAAAGAGAGCATTTGTGTGAATACAAATAGATAGAGTGTATTGTGAGCTAAAAGAATTGAGAGATTAGGGAGTTAAAAACAGAAAGAGAGAATTTGTGTGCAAAAATAGACAGATTGTTTTGTGAGCCAAAAGAATTGAGAGAATAAGGGAGTTCAAAAACAGATAGAGAGCATTGTGTGTGATAAAAACAGACAGAGTGTTTGTGAGTCAAAAGAATTGAGAGAATTGGTGAGCATAAAAACAGAAAGAGAGTATTGTGTGTGATAAAAACAGACAGAGTGAAAAGTGAGCCAAAAGAATTGAGAGAAAAGTGAGCCAAAAATAGAAAGAGAGTATATATGGATATTAAAGTAGCAACATGGAATATTAGAGGTCTTAGTACCTCTGATAAACAAGATGAGGTAAGGAAATTAATCAATGAAGAGAAGTTGCAAGTTTGTGCAATAATAGAAACCCATGTGAAATTCCCAAATGTCAATAAAATGGGTCAAGCAGTGTTTGGTAATTGGGAATTTGTGACTAATGCTGAGAACAACAACAAGGGATGCAGAATTAGAATTATGGTAGGGTGGAATAAAAATAAGGTAACAGCATGGCTAATCAAAAAGACAAAACAGAGTATGTTGTTCCTATTTGAAACTGTTTGCCAAAAGTCAAAGTCAAAGGATGTAAAAAGCTCAGAATCACACACTTAGGATTTGCTGATGATCTCATTGTGTTCAGTCATGGGGATTGCAGGTCTGTGAGTGTAATTAAGAAATCCTTAGAAGAGTTTAGTATGTACTCTGGGTTGAAAGTAAATTTGCAGAAGAGTACTATATTTTTTGGTGGTCTCTCTGAACCTGAACAAGATGCCATTATTCAAATCCTTCCTTTTACCATAGGAAAACTGCCTGTGAAATACTTAGGTGTTCCACTTATTACAAAACAGCTAAGTATAACTGATTGTAAGCCTCTGATTGATAAGGTCAAATGTAGAGTGAATGACTGGAGGAATAGATCTTTATCCTATGCTGGAAGACTTCAGTTAATTGCTTCTATTTTGTCTTCAATGCAAATTTATTGGGCTTCTGTGTTCATTCTTCCTAAGGCAGTGATTAAGGATATTAATAGAGTGTTAAAGGGATTTTTGTGGTGCCAAGGGGAGTTAAAGCAAAAATTTCATGGGAAAATATATGTAGACCTAAAGATCAGGGTGGACTTGGGCTTAAAGACCTCCAAGTATGGAATGAAGTTCTCATTATGAAGCATCTGTGGAACATTGCTGCTAAGAAAGATAATCTTTGGGTTAAATGGATAAATATTGAAAAATTGAAGGGAAGGAGTGTTTGGGAGGTGCCTTGTGAGAATAATTGCAGTAATGGGTGGAAGAATATTTTAAAACTGAGAGACAAAGTTAGAAAACATGTCTATTTTAAGCTGGGAAATGGGAAGTCTACTTCAGCTTGGCAAGATAAATGGTGTATAGAGGGTCCTTTGTGTGAGTTCATTTCTACAAGAGAGATCTATGATGCAAGGCTTAATATACACAGTTGTGTTGCTGATCTAATCCTACAAGGTGAATGGTGTTGGCCTGCAGAATGGGTTTCTAAGTTCCCTCAATTAAGTAATATACAGGCTCCAATCCTGAATGAGAATGTTTGTGACAAAGCTGTTTGGATGACTAGAACAGGGATGAGAACTGAATACAAGACCAAGACAGTATGGAATGACATGACAAGTGATAGTAATGAAGCTAAAGTGAAATGGTGTCCTATGATTTGGTTTCCTCACTCTATTCCCAAACACACCTTTGTTCTGTGGATGGCTGTGCAAGAAAGATTAATGACACAGGACAAAATTGCTAGATGGAAGCAAAATGAGGTCATGGAATGTACATTATGCAAGCAGTGCATGGACTCACATGAGCATCTATTTTTTCAGTGTGATTATACTAAAGAAGTTTGGACTGAATTGCAGTCTTTGCTAGACAAGAAATTCTCTTATAACTGGAAGACTGTTATTGAAGAGATGTCCTTGTTGACTGCTAATAATAGCATTTGGAGTATTCTAAGGAGACTTATGATTGGTGCAGCAGTATACTATGTGTGGCAAGAAAGAAACAACAGAGGCACAAGAACTAAAGACAGTTTAGTGCAAAGTATTGTTGAGACTATGAAGCTGAGAATGATGAGTTTCTATGTTAAAGAGTCAACTGCAGTCTTTGAAGTAGAAGCTAAATGGAATATCTGTTTGAAGAGGAGCAATCAAAAGAGTGTGTAATGTAGTCTGTATGAAGTTGAATTTTGATTGTATGCTTTAAAGTCCAGTATAGTTCTTAGATAGAATGTAGATGTAGAATGCTTGAGTAAAGTTAGCTTATTTGTGGGATCCAATATTAGAATGTAATGGGAGTTGTCCATGTACATTAATTGGATCTTTGTACTTTTTTGTGAAGTATATATAATTTCTCCTGTTACAAAAAAAAAGAAATAAGTATGTTGGTAACTGCTGGTTTCTGGTGCAAGCAGCTAATGTCCAGATGTTATAAACTAGCCTGGAATTAGTTACCTAAGATTAAATGACGCGAGAAATTTATATGATACAAGCTTATTTTTATTGTTATTGCTTTTGCAAGTGTTGCTGGTTTCTCATGGTTTTGATCCTTATCGTGTAATATTTTAACTTCTTGTTCTGCTCAATTTAGTATTTATAAATGAAATCTTTATGAGATTTATAAACTTTTATGTGTTGTTTTGTTGTACTAAAGTATGATTGCAGATATAATACACACTTGCAAAAAATGCCCAAGGGAGAAACTAACAACCCTCACGTAATTGACGGAAACTATTGTAGTTGCAATCACGTAAAAGTTAAGATTCTACGTTTATCCAAAGATATTAAGCAAGAACCACGAAACTTTGAATTAGAAAATGGATCTAATTGGGAGGGCAGGTGGGTACATTATGAAGGGTAGATAAAAACATTTAAAGCAACAATTTCATTAAAAACATACTATTCTTGAACTTTAATTAAATGTTTCTTATTATGACTAACTAGTCGGTAACTATCACTCACCACGTACGCACATAGGTGTGTCGAAATAAGCATAAGTAAATAAATTGTTAATTATACATAGGTGTGTCGAAATAAGCATAAGTAAATAAATTGTTAATTATCGCTACTTCGTACGTTATGTGACACTCAATTGCCTAGCTATTAACATATTAGTGTGTTGAAATAAGCAAAAGTGAATAAATTGTTAATTATAGCTACTTAGGTGGTGTTTGAAATCGACTTAATTGACTTAATATGAAAAAAATGAATTTATTAAGTCATATAAAAACTGTTTGTTTATGACTTAATAGAGAAAGATGACCGAAAATATTAAGTAATAAAACTGAGGTGATGTTTGAATTCGACTTAATTGACTTAATATGAAAAAAAAAACTGAATTTATTAAATCATATGAAAACTGTTTGTTTGTGACTTAATAGAGAAAGATTACTGAAAATATTAAGTAATAAAACTGGGGGTGTCTGCATCAAGTTATCTCTTAATTAAACATCACTTAATAAAAAAGTTTAACAAACAAGCCCTGAGGGTGTGTGCATTAAGTCACATCTTAATTAAACATGACTTAATAGAAAATTTTAACAAACAAGCCCTTAGTACGTTATGTGACACTCGATTGCCTAGCTATTAACATATTAGCGCATAAGAATCCCGTTTTGTATAAACGAAAAATAAACTACAAAGATTCTCATAGATATTGAATGACCCGTAAGTTTTCGTCATGGAAAACATAAAGGATTTCAAAGAATCAGAGCACTTATACATAAGTAGTTACATAAAATCAACAATTATTAATAATTTAGGTCTTTTTTTCTTCTCGATTTTTCACTAAACCAATTTATATCGATCTCGAAGTAGCTATAAATTAATTAGGTATTTTTTTTTCTTTTAGACATCTTATCAAACCAATTATTATCGATCTCAGAGAACCAAGCTGTGCCATACGAATAAGATTTACGTTCTTCAGAAGATTTACAAAATTGAGTTTGTTGCAAATGTTGATAAACTTCTCGACACTCCTTGCGTGGTAGACCAAACATTTCAACCGTGTGGTTTCACTTATGTCTTTATTAGAGCAAGGGAATGAAACATCCATGTTTGAATATTGTATTGCCAGCCTTCACATCATTTCACACAATGATGTGCCTATTTGTTCTTCGTGCCCAAAGTATAATATTGCCATGTTTCTCACAACAATCCCCTGTAAGGAATGTCAGGCGTCAATTTTTGTGAAAATTATCCCACCCACACCATGATTAAGAACCGTTTTACAAAATTTTAAATCTTCTGAAACCGTGTCACCCTACGTATCTATTAATCCCTAACAAAGAAATGTGTAATACTTGGAAAGTTACTTGGTCAAATTCGTATAAAGACCTACTCAAATAAAGTTTTCAAACAAGATTTTTATCCAATTCTATGAGAAGGAAAAACACACAACTCCGTATCAAACCTTGAAAACCAGTCATCATGCCATTTTACCACTCTAAATCATAACATGTTGAAACTTTGTGCCACTAAAGAATAGGCCATAGTTGGGAGTAGGACCAACTTTTGAAACTCGGTAAGGCCTTGTACCCAATAGAAACTCGGTAAACTTCTAAGAAAGTCGATAAACTCGTACAAACTCGGTAGACTTGATAGAAAGTCGACAAGAGTGTAGAAACTCGGTAGACTTGATAGAAAGTCGATAAAGCCCAAACTCGACAAGAAGAAAGTCGATAGACACAGAAAGTCGAGAGACACAAACTCGACAAAATTATGGGAAAGTCGAGAGATTTGGAGAAAGTCGAGAAGACTTTGAGAAACTCGACAAAATGTGTTAGAAAGTCGAGAGACCACAAACTCGAGAGACCACAAAGTTGAGAGCAGAAACTCGAGAATTCCTTACAAACTCGAGGGATTTGGCGACAAACTCGAAAAAGTAGTAGAAAGTCGATAGGTTGTTCTACAAACTAGATAGGTCTGAAGAAACTCGACAGAACCTAGCAGAAACTCGAGAAACTCCTAGCCACCAACTTTCTAACTCGAAAGTGGTGACAGAAAGTCGACAATAACGTGAAAACTCAACAAAATGCTTAGAAAGTCGATAACCAACACTGATGAACAGTAACTCGAATCCAAAACACACCACAAATCACGTTTTATCACCTCAAAACCCCACGATTCGCCCTTGGTTATCTCTGATGCCAATTGTAATGATCATGGTAAGATTAGATTAAAGAATGGGGGAAGGTGTGTGTGTTTTCTAGAGAGAGAAAGTGAAATCACACACACCTTCAAAGTTACAAAGAGAATCCCACCCTCCTAGTTGATACTAGGAGGGTATTTATAATAAAATACAAGCTACTCTTTGACCTATTGGCAAGACTAGTCCTTGTACTTAAATACTATGCAATTCCCGAGTATAACATAACTTTAAAGGCTAACATAGACAAATCAAGTCTTAATCATTCAATGAGCGCCCAAGTAAGGATCTCGAAGAATCATGCATCCCGTGATATTCCACTTCAAGATACTAAGTACACGTACCCGTGATATTCCACTTCAACTTCAAATAGGTAATAATGAATCATCATCCTTGTAGTCACGGTTGATAACAATCAATTTTTTTAGCCATTGTCATTTGATTGTGAATCTTGATCAGGATCTTTTTGGTTATACGTGGTAGGATTTGAGGATGTATACCAGTAATATTATTTATGGTTTTGGTGTGAAATATGCCATAATATGCAATTCTAATGATGCTGGAAAATTTTGAGTTTTAAAAATTTTTACGCCAAATTTCACCGAAAAAAATTCAAATTTTGACATAAAGAATTGAATTTTGGGCCAAAATTTTCTCTATTGTACCAAAATTTGAATCTCGCGTAAAAATTGACCGTTAAGTCACTCCTCCAAATTAAATTTTACTCAATTGACCGTTAATTCAATTTTTTTTTTTGGAATTGCGATAGAGTTGACTACAGAATTGTGAGAGGTTTGACTTGGACAATTGCGAAAGACAATTGCGAAGACCAATTGCAAAAACAAATTGCGAAAACCAATTGCGAAAGCCAATTGCGAAAACCAATTGCGATAAGGGACAATTGCGAAAGGAAGTTAGGCAGCAATTGCAATAAAGTACTTGTTGCCAATTGCGAAACACTTCAATTGCGATAACAAGCTTGGATTTCAATTTTGAAAGTCAGGCACAATCACGATAAGAAGGCTAGGGGAATTTCAAAAAACCCTTTTCTATAGGAATTGGCACACACCTCAATTCCTATAAACCCTCTTTTATCTAAATTCTTATACAAGAAGTTAGATTTTCTCAAGTCGATGAAGAACCTTTTTTATCACAATTCTTATACAAGAAATCGATAAAAAAACACAAGCGTATGAGGATTCGAACCGTAGCCTTTTTGTAGTACCTTTCTTTCGATCAACCCACTTCAATAAGCTCGTAAACCTTATATACCTTACACCTTTTGTCGCCTAAATGTTATTTAACCAATATTTCGACACAGTTGAAGACTTTTAATCCCAAAACTCACAAATCTCCACAAAACAACAATAAAGCAACCACCTTTTTGAGTTTTTATGGCTGATGAACAGTAACAGAAATAAAAAACACCACAAATCACGATTTTCACCTCAAATCACCACGGTTCGCCCCTGGTTAGCTCTTGATACCAATTGTAACGATCAAAAACACATATTCAGGAGGTCAAGGATGCTCGAAATAAAGGTTAAACATGATATATTAGATTAAAGAATGGGAAGGTGTGTGTGTATTCTAGAGAGAGAATGTAGAATAAAACACACACACCTTGGTGATAGAATGAGACATCCACCCTTCCTTGTTGAGACAAGGAAGGTATATATAGCAAGAGGGTGACGCCCTAATGCTCTTGATGGGCTTTCGGTTGGGCTTGAGGCTCATGGGCTATACATTAGTCATTTAGACTATACAAGCTAACTTATCTATTCTAGTCCACAAGCCCAACTCATTAACTAAACTAGCCCTTATACATGTAACTAAATGAAATTCCCAACTATGACATAACTTTAAGTCTAACATAATACGAGGACCAAAAGATATCACATGTTGGATGCACATGCAATAAGTACAAATTGCAAAGACTTTAGAGTCTTCAGACGTATAGTTTGGGACTTCAATTTTTTTTCCATGAATATCTGCACCACACAAATATATATCACATAACAGTTGGAGGACCAAAAGATATCACATGTCGGATGCACATGCAATAAGTACAAATTGCAAAGACTTTAGAGTCTTTAGACGTATAGTTTGGGACTTCAATTTTTTTTCCATTAATATTTGCACCACACAAATATATATCACATAACAGTTGGAGGACCAAAAGATATCACGTTGGACGAACATGCAATAAGTACAAATTGCAAAGACTTGAGAGTCTTTAGACGTCTAGTTTGGGACTTCAATATTTATTTCCATGAATTTCTACACCACACAAATTTATATCCGTTCTCATTCAATTATTCTTTTTCTAAGTCTATATAAAGCTGCATAGAGGCATATATGTTGATTTATCAGATTAAGTAACATCAATACAAATTATTTACAATATACATTATGAGAGAAAATATTTTCTTTTACTTTATGCAATCTCATGTTTTGTTTACTTTGTCACTTATTCTACTATGGTTTAATACCACAACAACCACTTCCCTTGGCGACAAACTGGTTGTAGCCACAGGAGGAACTACTAATATGTGCATCGATAATGAGAGAGAAGCTCTTCTTGGTTTCAAAGCTCGCCTTCAAGACCCCGATGATGCGCTCTCTACATGGAGACGTGAAGAAGAAGATGATTTTTGCAAATGGAGAGGAGTAACGTGCAACAACCAAACAGGTCATGTCACAATGCTTGACCTGATGTGCCCATTTAATGGAGGTGGTATGAGAGGTGAGATCAGCCTTTCATTACTTAACTTAACCTACTTGAATCATCTAGATCTTTCTGAGTGTTCTTTTCATGGAACGATCCCCCCGTTCATTGTCTCCATGACTCATTTAACTTATCTTGACCTTTCTCAAAATGAGTTTATGTGAATCATACAAGTCTATAAACACATAAACATCATAAGTATGCGCAGCGGAAAGATCTACAATTAACATGTAAATTAATTAACATAAAAGTAAATAGAGAGCGTACCTTATTTGATTCCTAGCAAGAACAAGGAATCATGTGATCACCAAGAACAATATATAAACCCTAATAGGGTTTATGTGTATGGATCGATCTAATGATAGATCAAATTAGGGATATCACCACAAGCTAAAATAAGCTTGTTACCCATTCTTGTACACACGCAATGCTAGCGTTCCAATGGGAAAAACTAGGTTCTAATCACAAACAACACCAACACTTATTGTTTAAGCAAGAACCGAAAAACCCTAGGTGATAGGGTGTGATCGATCGGCCAAACAAAGAGGAAGAAGAAGAAGAAGTTGGCTTGTTTGAGAATTAGGGATTAGGGATTAACCAACACAATGGAATTGTATTTATAGGCTATCCCAACTTCTCTTCCAAGCAAGCAAAACCGACCCATAAACCCCTAGGGGTACTTCGGCCGGATCTTAACCCAATTAAAGGGTTCTAGATCCTTCTCTTCCTACTTTACACATTTAGTCCTTTAACGGTCATTAAACAAACCCCGTTAAGTACTAACCGTCGTTAAGTATTGTTTAGTGAAATAAATAAATATAAATATAAAATATATTTAATTTATTCAAACCATTGGAACTCTCACGTATTGTGTGCAATCCCGAGTCTCGGGTTCGAAACCGGACATACATATATTAATAAAAATCCATAAACTCTAACAGCTCCCACTTGGATGTTCATTAATATAGTAATGACATGGGCTAGTCTAGCTTAACAGGTCCCAATGCCCTCAGCTCGATCCGAGTATGGTTTTCCTGAAAAAACCACGTGATGAATTGAATCATCATACTTATCCTTTTGTTACTAATACCGCGTTAATATGGATATGGATCTTGGTCATTCCATAATTAACAATAGTTTCTCGTTTATACTTAATTGAACAAGATTACCAAAACATCTGAATGTATTCCAGATAGACTTTGGGCGTGGCCACGCAAACATCTTGTCAACCCTACGAGTGGCCTGGCAGTATTATACTTCAAAACAAATTTGAAGGAACAAATCCTTTATTGACTACGAGCGTGACCCTCGAACTTTGCATCACCTCCGAAAATAGCCCTTATAACCACCTTTTACGGATAGCGTTAGACTACCTTACAGAAAATGAGCTACATCCTTGGCAGTCACCTGGTATCTCAAGTCTGAGGATAAACATTCATGATTTACTTAATAACGATGATCCATAAAGTATAATCATGTGGTTGGGATAAGCCCTATATTCAATTTATCCAAATATTGAATATCATGTGATATTGGTATCTCAACCTTACAGTACATTCTACCAATCCTCACATTTGTCTTAGTTCAATAATACTCCCATATTATTGATCGACAACGGACTATTTGGAATAACTTAGTTATTCACGGATTTAAACATGCTTTATAACATTTTAGTGGTACAACAGATTTTCCAAGCCAATTGCATACTTTATAACATAAGTGCCTTTTTGCCCAAGCCGCTTAATTTCTATGTCTTACCAAAAACATAAACTGTTATAATCCCAATGTACGTTATAGGTCATTGATCAACTCAATGACTTCTTTTATATGTCTTAATTAAAAAACATGACAAGATAACGTCTTACTTTGTTATAAGTCTTATAACAATAAAAGATTTCATATTTATATCTTTATACAAAATATAAATATGCATAACTAAACTAATCATGAACACCACAACTTGTTTTCAATATTATTTCAAGTTAATTTATTACTTCATATATTTATGTCATTCCAAGAATACATAAACATTCAAATTATGAAGTAGTATAAGATTACTTCATATATTTATGTTTATTGCAATAATACATAAATATTTACATTTGAAGTAGTCTTATTATCATATCGACACTTGTTCTAATAATTATCTAATTTTAGAAACTTGTAAATTAACATAGTTTAATCACATCAGCTGAGGCTGCAATGATGAAAGTATGTAATTTACCTTGTCATTAATATCTAGTAATGAAAGTAGATATTAACTCCAAGTGTTCTGTAAATTAGAATGTGTATAAAACACATTAGAACATTGATCTCTTACCTTACAGTCAAGAGAACCCTATAAATCATATTCCTTTATGTTGTTGCTTGCACACAATAAGATTTCTCCCACTTGTGCATGGAACAACATCACGTATCAGATAAACAACACGTCAATAGTTTGCTTATTTGATCAATATGATTGTGTCATAGATATAAGTAGATATAGAATCACCTCGTCTAGTAAGGAAACGTACACGACTATCCTTAATACCACAAGTGTCTATAATTGGAAAGTATTTATCTCAAGAGATTCTAGAGATAATCTGGGTTACTACCAAGACTTGTAGCTCCCACTGGGTTTGACAACATTGTAAGTGTTGCATAACCAGTAAAAGCAAATAGCGTGCTGTTTACTTTCCTACACCTTTGATGAATCCCTTACGTAACGTTACTAAGGTACTTCAAAGAATGTATTCTACTTTGTAAATGATGGAATATCCATCAATGCAATTAACTTGAAAGAATTGGGTATGCAATTTCTTCCTTAGTTAGGTCTACCATCCCCATCATGGTATGTAGCACCTTTAAATGGTTAAAGCATAACAACTAGATCAAACATTCTAGTTTGCCTTTTACCACTTTCGCGGTAATTAGTCTAGTTTCTAATTTAATAACTCCTAATCATGCAATTTCTTTAAGAAATGCGCCATGAGTTATTTCTTAGAATTTAGACAATTCTAATTATCTTATTATACCTTTCTCATCCATGAAAAGGAAATAGGAATAAGTCTCACTCTTCATACGGAAAGTGGACCCGGTTTATTCTTTTCAGCAAAAATTGACTCTATCCAAAACCCCTACGGGTGTAGATCAATTTACTACTAAAAGAATACCACACGTTTACGGTTTTAACGTTGCATTAAATACATTTAAAAGAATTTTCAAAAATTCAATATTAGTATTTTCGATAATAATATTTCAAGAAAATTAAACACCCACGGTAAATAAAATTTCACCATTTAATTTTATTGAAAAATAGGATCCAAATTGACGTCGTTTCATCACATCAGCTGAGGCTGCTAGCAATGAAAGTACTCAATAAGGTAGAGCTACACTCAATTGCCAATATACAATTGCAATTCCTAGAATCATGGGACTTACATTATTTTGCCAACATCAGTTGCAAATGTAAGCATGTTTCATCCCCAAATCTTTATGCCTTGACGCCGTTTCATAACATCAGCTGAGGCTGCTAGTACTGAAAGTGCTCAATTAAGTTAACCAATTTAAAAACGTGTAAATTGACGCCGTTTCATCACATCAGCTGAGGCTGCTAGCAATGAAAGTGCTCAATTTACCCCTTTTGACTACCATCTTTGAATCATTACATCAGCTGAGGCTGCTAGCAATGATAGATGTCATCTTAGGTGTTTCCGTGTTAATTGGTTGGCATATTACTTAAATTTTTCGGGTAATAATTTTTGATGTGTATAATCAAAAAAATATGTACAAAGATGTCATGCATTCATCTTTGTATCATATATCTTTTTAAAACAAAACCATTTACTCATTCGTAGCTCAAATCATCAAAGTTTTTAATTGAGGCGCTGAGAAACTTACAGCTTTGCCTTAAGATGCTTCGTATTTATCATGGTGTACTTGGTAAGTCTAAAATTGACGCACAGGCGGGCGGGGGGCAAACGTCCACCCTAGGGTGATTAAAAACGCGCCCCATTTAAGGTCACAATTTAATGCGAATCAGCCTAGAACCCACTTTTTAGTTTGCCAATTTTAGGTCCGCCGCTTCGACCACTTAGTACAGTCGCAATCAATCAACTAAAAAAAATATGATTTTCTTGCTAAAACTATTTTATGTAGTAATTTATTAATTGCTAGTCTCGCCTGGGAGCAAATTACCGTGCGAAGCGAACCACTGTCGGCACATAAGACTTGGCAATAAATAAAATTACTACAAAGGTTTCATAGTTATTAAGTCCATTTATTTTTTATGAAAAATTACCCTCTTTGTTGTTACAATCCATCATAATTTTAACACAAAGATCAAGTAATAATAACAAAAAAAAAAAAAAAAAAAAAAAAAAAAAAAAAAAACATTAATAACACATATATGATCATATACAATATCATATAGCCACATGCAAACCTTTTTCAATAAATCCTATTAATAATTCTATGTGTAAATAATGTATGTAATTAATAAAACTCCCATTGGTTTTCGAGCTCATTGTGCCCAATGGACCACAGACGCCAAATAACTTGGCCGCGTAAGTTTTAATTAATTAGATACCACATTGCACATAACCAATTTATTAATATATTAGGGTCTTCCCTAATATAAGATCTATTTAAAAAACATGTAGCAAATAATCAATCAAACATACCATGACAAAACATGCAAGATTTTGTCATGGATCCCATATTGCACATATAATCATGTATAACAACATATTAACATGTCAATATATCATGTACGCAATCTAATTAATTTATGACATCACATACGGTATTCATTAATTAATCCCTAAAAATTTGCATGCAATCCTAGGGTTTCTACAAGTTTTCTACAAAAACTAAAACCCTAAATCTTTTAATTAGGTGTCGACCTAATTAGGGTTTACAAAAAAAAAAAAACCCTAGATTAACAATTGCATGTATCTAATCAAGATTCAATTTTTAAGGTTTTTATGTAATCAATTACATGTTAAAAAACAGGCTCATGATGCCACTGTTGAATATGTGAATCATACAAGTCTATAAACACATAAACATCATAAGTATGCGCAGCGGAAAGATCTACAATTAACATGTAAATTAATTAACACAAAAGTAAATAGAGAACGTACCTTATTTGATTCCTAGCAAGAACAAGGAATCGTGTGATCACCAAGAACAATATATAAACCCTAATAGGGTTTATGTGTATGGATCGATCTAATGATTGATCGAATTAGGGAAATCACCACAAGCTAAAATAAGCTTGTTACCCGTTCTTGTACACATGCAATGCTAGCGTTCCAATGGGAAAAGCTAGGTTCTAATCACAAACAACACCAACACTTATTGTTTAAGCAAGAACCGAAAAACCCTAGGTGATAGGGTGTGATCGATCGGCCAAACAAAGAGGAAGAAGAAGAAGAAGTTGGCTTGTTTGAGAATTAGGGATTAGGGATTAACCAACACAATGGAATTGTATTTATAGGCTATCCCAACTTCTCTTCCAAGCAAACAAAACCGACCCATAAACCCCTAGGGGTACTTCGGCCGGATCTTAACCCAATTAAAGGGTTCTAGATCATTCTCTTCCTACTTTACACATTTAGTCCTTTAACGGTATTTAAACAAACCCCATTAAGTACTAACCGTCGTTAAGTATTGTTTAGTGAAATAAATAAATATAAATATAAAATATATTTAATTTATTCAAACCATTGGAACTCTCACGTATTGTGTGCAATCCCGAGTCTCGGGTTCGAAACCGGACATACATATATTAATAAAAATCCATAAACTCTAACAGTTTATTGGAACCATTCCCGAGTCCATTGGTTCCTTGACCAATTTAACAACCATTAACCTTAGTTGGAATAATTTCAGTGGAATCATTCCAAGATCCATTGGTTCATTGACCAAATTAACAGACCTTGACCTTTCAGACAACTCTTTCTATGGAACTATTCCTCCAGAATTTGGAAACCTCACCAATTTGCAACGTCTTCTTCTAAGAAACCTCGATAGTTGTACAGTTAAAAACTTAGATTGGTTGTCTTCTCTATCTTCTTTAACTGACCTTTATATGGATGGAACTTCTCTGGCCAAAGCAAATAACTGGGTAAATGTAATTATAGGTCTCCAAAACCTAGAATGGTTAAGTTTAGACGGATGTGACCTCTCAAAAGTCATGCATCCATATTCTTCAGTTGTCAACTCTTCTTCATCTGTTGATTTCCTTTTTCTCTATAACAACAATCTCACCTCATCCATGTATCATTGGTTGTGTCCATTAGTTGGCAATACGCTTACGGATTTTTTTGTTTCTTTTAACTTGTTTGATGGGAAACTTTCAGATTTTCTGAACAACTTGTCTCGATGTACATCCCCAAATATGTTAATTTGGTTAGGTGCTTCACATAACCAATTAACAGGGTCATTGTCTGATGAGATTCAAAACTTTTCATCCCTACATATGTTATACCTAGATTCCAATCAGTTAGATGGAACAATAAGTGATAAATTGTGGCAACTACCCACACTTCAAAAACTGACACTATCTTCCAATTCTCTTAGAGGTGTTATCTCTGAAAACATGGGAAAATCAAATCTTAGGTATGTAGATCTTTCATACAACTCACTCGAAGGAACTCTTTTCAAGGCTGATGTGTCAAACCTTTCTATGATGGTATAGTATATTGATTTCAGCTCCAACAAGCTAGGACCTCGTTTCCCCAAATCGATACAAAAAATGAAAAAACTTGGGCTTCTTGATCTTTCCAACAATAGCATTTCAGACACAATTCCTACCGAGTACTGGAACCAATGGCACCCTTCTCAATTATATTACTTGGATCTCTCTCTCAACAACATCAGTGGGCCATTACCAGAATCATTATCAAGTCTTAATCTTGAAAAAGTAGATTTGAGTTCCAACAACTTTTATGGTCCAATACCTACTTTTCCGGCACGTATAAGTTTTTTAGATCTGTCACATAACTCGTTGACCGGGAAACTTCCGGACAGCTTGAAGAATTTGACGTATCTAAGAGTTCTTAATTTAGGCCACAACACTCTATCAGGACATATTCCTCCCTATGTAGGACGTTTGGGTCAACTCGAGATGTTATGTTTATACAACAACAGCTTCTCTGGAGAATTGCCATTGTCTTTGAAGAATTGCACCAAGTTAAGCCTTTTGGACTTGGGGGCCAACATGTTATATGGTAATATTCCTGTTTGGATTGGTACAAACTTGTCAAGGTTGTATGCTCTTAGCCTAACATCAAACAACTTTTTCGGAGCCATCCCTTCACAAATATGTCAATTAGTAAGTCTTCAAATCTTAGACATGTCATTTAACAATCTCCATGGAACAATCCCATCGTGTGTGCATAATCTTACTTCCATGGTTCAGAAAGGATTGTTTACTGAACAGAATCTATAATCATTATAGAAATGATGTTACTTATGGACTCGGACTTACTTTGTTGACAATAGCTATATTGACCATCTGTTCATTGAATGGCAAGGAAAGGTAAATCTGAGATTGATGAAGACAATTGATTTATCAACCAACAGTCTCACAGGACAAATCCCACATGAGATTACCAATCTGCAGGGATTAGTATTGTAATACCTGAAATTCAGATAACCTATAAAATGACCAAATTACCCCAGAAACCATAAAACTTAATAAAATAACTTATAACAATTCTGAATTAATTCCAAATTTTTGAAAATGAACTACATATCAAGTAATTAAAATTCTGGGACAACATTACATTATTTTGAATGTACAAAAATTACAAAATCACATATACATTTATGTATGGTCCAAAAATTTATTAAATAAACTTTATATATATTTTGCAAAATCATTTTAATTAGATAATTACAAAACTAATTTAAGGAGTTATACACAAAATCAAATTATGATCTTGTGATAAACTTTGGGCCGAATTTCTGGAATATATTCCCCCCCTAGTCGGTTAAATAAAGCACAAAACAAAACCATTCTATTTTATAAACCCTAAAACCGAAAACCCTAATATCGATACACACATAAATCGACCAAAAATCCATTCGACATTCTGGACGTGATCTAGCAATTTTCTGGAGTTGATCAAGGTGTAAGCAAGCTAGGAAAAATAAGAGTTGGGTCGTGGAAGCTTTCGTTTGATTGTGGTGCTTTTGTTTGTTCGATTTCACTCGCTCGATAGGTATAAAAATCCAACGCCTAATCCTTACGTTCTATAATCGATCTAGCATTTTTCTAATGATCTATATATTGAATATAACTCAGTAAAAATGTCGAACATTGTTGAACCTAAAGTCCTTGATAGATCTTTGTGAGCTCGTGGATCGTTAGTAATGTTTATGTAATCACAAACACACTAAAAGAAAGTCTAAGTTACTTGTATTCTATAGCGGAAAACAAACACAAGTAAGAACACGATTACTAAGAACGATTTGATCCTCTATGGATCTTTGATTAATACTAAAGTTGTTTTTCTCAACTCGTCCATAATACATAAAGACGCGTTCCTTTTATAGACAAGGAACCCTAAACCGTTTCACAAGAAACGTATATTCTAAAAACTACATAAGATATGCACAATACATTCCTAATAAAACTCATGCATATCCTCAAGAATAACAAACTATAATAATTATACGGAATATCTATATCCGCAGAAACTAAATACTCTAAATAATACTTCGGCAGAAACTGTGCTTCAGCAGAATCCATAAGCCTTCAGCAGAATCCGTCAGCAGTAACCATCAGCAGAATTCTTCCTTAGCAGAATTCCCAACAATCCTCCCCTAATCTTGAATTTGACATGGTTAAGTTCAAGATTCTTGATAGATCTTTAACACTTCAGAATAAGAGGATTGACTTCGAACATCAGCAAAGAATCAGAATGACCACATCTCTATGAATGGTAGAACTTGAAACTTCAGGTCTTTGCAGCAACAAATGACAATTTGTACATCAAAACATAGTAGTTTCATACTATTCTCATCACATCCAGGTGTGTTAACTCCTGTGAGAGGTGAATCATTGAAAATAATGGATTTGATGTCTCTTTACCAATAGCCATCACTACTGGAGTAGCCAAATGTTTAAGTTCGAAAACTATGGTACACTGATAACCATCTAATTTATTAGCAAATCAGCAACTATAAACGGATTTGAGATGTCTTTACCTGTAGCCGTTTGCTCAGGACTAGCCAATCCTTTGGTTTCAACTGAACCTTGGTGAATTGAGAACCAAATATGGATACCAATTGTCTTCACCACAAACCATACTTTTGTGGACTAGCCAATTCTTTGGATCCCAGAAAGGGTTACATCCATGGTGAATTGATGACCATTTCAACTCTCAGCAATGAAGCATGGGTGAGTTGAGTACCCTATAGCTTTGAGCAAGCTATTATAGCTATCAACAGATTTGATGTGTCTTTACCAAAGCTGTACCCTTTGGACTAGCCAACTCTTTGATGGACACAAGTCACATCTGGTGAGTTGAGAACCATCAACAGAGTGATATACAACAAACCTGCAGAAAAGTTAGCATACAGATATACAAGTGTTTTTTTTTTTTTTTTTTTTTTTTTTACTAAGAAATAAATGAAATAAAGAAAATAACTTTAAACTACAAGAATAATACAATATACCAGAATCAATGAGAAGCTTTATGTTGTAGAAGCTTAGCCTTGATAAACCCAACCAGTTGTTCAGCATGTGTCCTGTCATTAGCAACTGGATTTGGAGGAACTTCCAATTTCCTTTGAAGCATACGATTCATCAGTGTCATGGACAATGGATATTGTTGATCACAAAACATACACACTCTTATCCCAGACTCAGTCTCCACCACATGAACATTGGGGATGGGATAAAATCTCCAAGCATCAACTTTCCACCTATGGGAATTCTTCCAAATTGAATATCCTTTCCCATGTGGAGTTTGAGAGTCAAAGAGAACTTGAAGATCTCCCAATAGATATAAGCCAGCACCTTGTGGTGTATGTGTAGCATAATACTCAGTGACCAATCTGTGAAGAGTCTGCAGATCTTGCCTATCCACCAAATGAAGAATTTCTTGCAAGAAAGTGAAATTCTTATAGGATTGATCTTGCCTATAGATAGTGTTAAGTTGTCCATCTGTTAAAGTCCATCTGATCAACACATTGTATGAACCTTCAGGAAAAGTTTCAGAAGAACCCTCTTGAATAAATGTTTCATCAGTAGCTTCTAGGTTCACTTGCTCAGAAGAACTACCCTTGTGTGCTCTGAGGACCTGCTTAGCCAATCTTACTGATCTTCTACTTGCAACATGTTTGCCTATATGTGCCATCCTCTTCTTCCTTCTACCAGGTATGTAAATCCCCATAGAAACATCTTCAGCAGCAATAGAAGAAGTATCTTCAGTAGGAATAGAAGAACTTGGAACAAAACCCCCTGCTACATGTAACCTCTCAGCCTTTTCCCTGACTTGTCTACCCTTAGCAGCTGCCTGTTCAGCTTGTTTAACCTTTTCTGCATTATAGTTTGACATTGGTGTATCTTCATGGTCAGCAGAATTGGGTGGAGCTTCAGAAGAAACAGGAATCCCAGATGGTTGTCTCTCAGAAGCTTCATCAGCAGAAATGGTAGAAGTGACAATAGGCTCAGCAGATTGTGTGCCTTCAGGAGTTTCTTCAGCAATAACAGTAGAAGTACTCAGATGTACTTTTTCTCCAGTAGATGAAGTACCTATCTCCACTTGCTTGAGTCTTTTGGTACTTGGAGCTTCCATACTATCAGCAGTCCTCTTAAGTTGAGTAGTAGAAGAGTGAATAGACTTCATAATCTGATCATAAATTCTATTCAAGTCAGAATCAGACAAAGCCCAAACTTGCTTCTTTGTCAAACCAGAGCTATATACAGAAGTATACTGATTATAGACCACATTTCTCTTATATTGTCTCTTTTCTGCCTCAGTCTTGGGTCTATCTCTCTTAGCTTTTGCTTTCTGAGCAGCAATAGCCTTCCTCTTTTCAGCTGCAGCTTGCTTTCTTTGTTTACCAAGTGCCATCATCTGTGCAGCAAAGTTGTCACTATCAAAGTTAGCTCCCAGTATGCTTTGAGCCAAAGTAGGATTTGAAGCTGCTTGGAGAGTGTAAGAATCCCATTGTTCATCAGTAAAATGAACTGATTGAGCATCCAATTCCCTTTGTATTTCAGCAGATAAATTTGAGGTGAACTGGGCTTCCATCTTTCTTGCCAAAGCTTGACTTTTCATCATATCTTCATATTGTTTCCATATTCTAGTTTGCTCTTTCCTCTCTTGATCGGTCACAAGATCTGGACCTAGATCATCATCATCCAAACCTTCTTTCTCATGACTAGCAGAAACTTTAGCAGGAACATGAGGAGCAGGATTATCAATAGAAACACCTTGAGGAATATTAACAGTTGGAACTGTGGCAACATTCTCCAAAGGAATCTCAGAAGAATCATCAGCAGCAACATTTTGAGAAGAGCCTTCAGCATTATTAGGAGAACTTTCTGCATCAGGAGTCAAGATAAAAGTTCTTCCAGCAACAAACAATTCAGTAGAAGCTTCAGATGTTGGAACATTAGCTTGAATGTTAGCATCATCAAAGGTAGCTTGATCAACATTCATACTTGGCTTCTCAGAAGTCCCAGCTACATCCTTGCTCAAGTATTGTCTTCTTCTTCTCTGTCTAGAAAACTGAATATGCTCCTTTGGTTTTGATGATTCAGCAGCTCTGGCCAATAGTTCAAGAGAATCCAGATAACTATCCTCCTGCTCTTCATCAGAGGCAAACACAAACTTCCTTTTCTTTTTCTGACCAAGCTGATCTTCTAACTCCTGAACTCTTTTCTTCAATACTACAATCTCATCACCAAGTGATGATTTGGTATCTGTAAGCTCCTGCTTCAACTTCTCAAGTTCTTGATCATTCCTGTGGAGCAAATTATACAGAG
Source organism: Artemisia tridentata subsp. tridentata (assembly GCA_021014915.2). Taxonomy (NCBI): domain Eukaryota; kingdom Viridiplantae; phylum Streptophyta; class Magnoliopsida; order Asterales; family Asteraceae; genus Artemisia; species Artemisia tridentata. The sequence goes on along the minus strand of CP139506.1, from coordinate 27,609,114 downwards.
AAGTGAGAGTAATAGGGTCCTCTGCTCCACCAGCAGATTTCTCAGTGGAATTGGGAGCTTCATTGGACCTTTCAGGAGTAACATGGGCATACTCAAAATTATGAAAACTATCATCAATGGGCTCATTTTCAGGACTAGGTGTAGGTGGTCTAGTAGTCTCATGTTCTAATGGTGTAGGTACTTGAGTGTCAAGAGACTGAATTGTCTCTGCAACCTCAGTAACTGGCTCATTAAGAGCAACATGAGAAGGTGTTGGTTGGTCAGGAGAAACATTAGATGCTTCAGCAGTCATGGAGGGACCCTCATCCCTTTCCACTGATGGAATACCATCAGCAGCATTGGGAGAAGGTGGAACACTAGCAGCATTTCCCTCAGTAGCATCATCACGTCTGTGGGGCGTATGGGTGCACTCTAGATTTGACCTGTTATCTGTAAATGTTATATGTTATTATATCTGGTGACTGATGGTGTGTGCGATACACGTCTTTCACTTTTGTCTGAGAGCTGATCACTCTGCACAGGTATGTTTTATTATATTAGTATGCTATGGTATCGTAAGTAGTCTGGGCTCGTGATGAATTGCTGTGTTTTGTTTTCTAAATCTTATTTGACTTTGTTCTTTTCTTTCATTCATGATCCATTCCTCATTCTTTCATTTTGATTTCGTATCGGTATGATTTCGTATTCCTGATTTGCTTTTGTATTTGCTACTTGCTATTTGTTCCTGTTATCTATATATCTCTTCACTGGGCTTTTGAAGCTCAGCCGCATTTCTTTTCCTGCGGCAGGTACTTAAGCTAGGAGCTGGGTTTAGCTTTGGGATGAGAGCGATCTATTTCGGAGTCGACCTTAGTTATTTAGCTTTACCATTTGAACTTCTATTTATTTTATTATGCCATTGTTTAGGCATTTAAATATTGGATTTTGTACTTAAGCTATTTTGTCTTGCATTTTGATTTAAGTCATGTTGACTTATTTTGGATTTAATGTTAAGACTTATGAGGTTTTATTTATTGAATGTTCTGTGACTTCTGATATGCCACCATTGTTGTGATATCTTTACCCTTGTCGGGTTGGGGTGTTACAAGTATTGCTAAACTTGTCATGCAATGCTCTACTTGGTGAGATTCCAAAAGACATTGGTCAAATGAAAGAACTTCAAACTTTGGATTTATCCAAAAACAATTTCTCAGGAGGGTTGCCATCAAGCATGTCCAAGATGAATTTTTTTAAATTATCTTGATGTGTCGCATAATAACTTTTCCGGGAGGATTCCATTTAGCACTCAACTCCAGTCCTTTGAACCATCAAGGTACATTGGAAATGCAGGACTATGTGGACCTCCCCTGACGGCCTGACCAAATATTGTCCCGGAGATGAAGAACTTGAAGTTACACCTGGTGAAAGTAAGAGTGATGGTGAAGCCATAGATGAACTTAAGAGATGGTTTTATATTGGAGGGGCCGCTGGTTTTCCTACTGGATTTTGGATAGTAGTTGGTGCTTTACTTTTTAACCGCCGTGCGAGACATGCTTTTTTTCAGTGTCAAGATAGCTTGAAAGATTGGGTGTATGTTAAGGTGATGGTGTTCATGGCAAAATGGCGAAGGGTTGCACATGCGTAGTTGTATAGGTTTTTTATGTGTTTTTTTCATCTGCTTAGTATTGTAATGTCATGCTTCACTTGTATTTTGGAATGGTTTTTAGTACCAGTTATTAATAAAATTGCCACTAACACCATGGGTGGCCATTTCCCCATGCTGTGCTATATACGGCATCTCCATACGTTCATATATTATAAATTATATAATAATATGATGCACGGAACGTGTTTACTAAAATGCTTTACATAGGATTGCAACATACTTGATGATGATAAGGTATCATGGCTTGCTAAAGTGAACAAACATGAACCTTAGCTTTACGATAAGAGATAATGCTTCAAAAGCAACTATTGGGGGTGTAATACAGGCCAATGTAGGCTATATATTACGTTTGAAATCTAAGTGTGGTGTGAAGACTGTAGCGCTGTTTTAGTCTTGATTAAGAGGCACAAGAAATAAGCTCTCAATGCACCTAAGAAATCTGAATAATGATATCTTTTTTCTTTGTAAACTTTAGTTTTGTTTCTTAATCGCTAAAACAAAAATCATTGGAAATTAAGTCAGCACACTTGGTTTCTACAATGGAAATTAAGTTAGAATGACATATCACATGTTATTAAATATTGGGTTTTAAATTATACACGCAATTAATAATTAAGTTAAAGCAAGATTTAATTATCAGATTTTTGAAAATGAGCTAACATTTCCAATCCTTTGAAGAATGAAAATACCCTTTTTTCGAATAACACCTTGGATCATTCTTTTGAAGCATTAAAATATATACGTTTACGTTGTATATGTAATTGTATAATTAAAAAAATATTTATACAAATATCAGAAAACTACGTTTTATATTATATGGAAAACACCAAAGGCCTTTGGTATGTGATTGGCCCATCAACCAAAAGGTGGGGTGATGCATAATATGTGAGTGAGTTTTTGCCTTTCATAAGAAATATCACATGGAAAAACAGTTTTACGTTCTGTGCATAAGTGAACGGACTTTAGGACTAAATATTCGGGATTAATCGGTCCTAGGGATAGTCTCATGTTTGGGCTTGTTTGTTCATCTGTATTATTAACCACCACCGGGGTTCCGTATAACAGGTAACAGGAGTACACAAAATGGGACTGGTGACGACTCAGTCATGGAGTCTGCGACTGCTTCACAGACAGGACAAAACAACACCGTTGGAACCAAAAAGTTAGTATTTGGTCTTGTGGGTTCGGGAAAAAGAACTACAGTCCCTTCTCTTTTCCACGAAGAGGAAGATGAGGATGCACAAAAGGATAAAAAGATGCGACCTTTGGTTCCTATAGATTATTCAACCGAAGAATTGCAGGCTGTGAGAGAAACTACTCCGCTTGCACCATCTTCTAATTTGGCTGCAGCTGCTGAATTTGCAAAACGAATTGGACATGCAAATACAAAAGAAGAGAGACCTGATTCAGAAAGGGAACACAGTAGACGGCCCCATGATAAATCAAGCCATCGAGATAGGGACCGGGAGGAGACTAACCGATCCAGAGATGAAACAAGAGAGAAAGAGAATGTGAAGACACCAGATAATAAGAAGCTTTTGGATGCAAAACAATTAATTGACACCATTCCAAAAACCAAGGACGAGCTGTTTTCGTATCCAATAAATTGGGCAACTTATGACAAGGTTAGTATAGAATTCTTGCTTTATAGTTTTACCTATAAATCGATTGATTTGATTATGTCTGATCCCAAATTGGTAAGCTGAAAGGATTGAGCAAAAAGATGAAATGGGTCAAATGGGATAGAAGCCATCCTAAGCTTATTAAAATGCATAAAAACTTTCTAAATCTCTATGTAAATTGAAGTTGAATTATTTTGTTAGTAATATAGGTTTTTGTACTCATATTTACCACATTAGCAAATTGAAATTTGTTTTATAAAAGGAGTGTTTGTGGGTCCCCTACTTGATCTAACACACACAAAAAAGCTACCTGTTTGACTTGTTTCCAAATTCCTACTCGCCATTTTCCACTCTTGCTTGCTTAATTGCTAAGTCTTTTTCTATGTATTATAATTGAATGTTGAATATTTTGTAAAACAGCGAACCTAGCTGTACGCATTTAGACATACAAACAGAGTTTTATGTTTCTATTACATAAGTATTATGATTAGTGAGAATTTTTGGTATTCTTAAACTTGTCCTTTTTTGCTTAGAGGGGGATAGTTTAACCGCTAAATACCTTTAGTTAAATATGGCATCTTTTGATTAGATTGGATACTTACACGAGTAATAGCCACTGGGCGTTCTATTTTGAATAAGGTCATATCAATGTGAACTATTTTTCTCCCGATAAAAGAAGAAGCAAAAAATAGCCAACTAGGTATGACCGTATGACTCCCTCCCCTGTATTTTGCCTGGAGTTATTTCTTGTTGAGATATGTGTGACATTGCAAAACAATTGTTTCTTTGGGGGTTCAGATAGGTATTTTGTTCGATTAATACAGTATTATTTAACGATCAGATATGTTTATAACAATGTAAGGATTTTGTATGGGAATATGCAATGACCTTAGGTGGTGTCCATATATTAGATCAATATGATTTGTAAGTATTGGTTAGTAAGTGTGTCTTTTTTTGTTTTCAGTATAACATTATTTCATGACATTATACAGAATGGATTGCATGAACGGATGAGAGTCCAAGGCTGTCAAGATCGCGATCCCGCTCAAGATCGTTTTTGTCTTTGCAAGATCGAGATCGTAGGATCTGATCGAGATACTACGATCCTACCAATTTATCATATTTTATAAGCAAATGATAAACGAGTCAAACTTTTTTATATTTCTATTCTTCATGAGATGTTCTCTACCTTCTCTTCATCCTTATTCAATTACAACAGCCTATGAATGTTCAATACTCCACGTGTCAAAAAGATACAGTGTCAAAACTCACCTAAACACAATAGACAAAAAGATAGACTCAAAGTTCAATACTCCACGTGTCACACCATCCAACGGCTACAAATCCACACTAATTTATCATCATTATCTTTTTACTTCATACTCATCACTCAAAACACTGTTATTCACATTTCAACTAACAAAAACAATTTGTTAGAGCTCCAGCAACAATCCTCCACCGGACCGGAGCCATCTTCAGCGAGAATTTAACCAGAAAATCTGTTTCACCGCCGTCAACTGGGCTTTTAAATGGCCCAGAAACGCAGATAAATGTCCCAAAAACGTTTCCAGGCGTTTCCAAAAGATTTGAAACGTTTCCCATTTTCTAGAAACGTTTCCACCGCGTTTCTAGGAGTTTCCCGTTTCCCATTTTCCAGAAACAAGAGCTGGTGAGCACGTAAGATCATATGATCTTACGTGTAAACTTGCGAGTTTACGAACGATTTTACTTAAGATCGTACGATCCCACCTAAAGTGCGATCCTACGACGAGTTTACACGATTTTGGCTGGCGTGCACGTAAGATCGTACGATCTTACGTGTAAACTCGCGAGTTTGACAGCTATGGATGAGACCATGGATCTCCAAGAAAATAACCGAGTTTTTGGGTGAGGAAGAGACAACATTAGTAGATTATATTGTGTCAAGCACTCAAGAACACGTGACAGCAAATGAGATGTTAGAGCGGCTTCAGTCTATTTTGGACGATGAAGCTGAAATGTTTGTGTTAAAGATGTGGAGAATGCTCATTTTGAAGTCAAGAAAGTGGAGACTGGTCTTGCAGGAAGAGCCAAGGCTTAAATGGTCTCCTTGTTGTCATCATTGTGGTATTATTGTCTTTTGTTATAGTATTAGTACATTTCTTTTCAGTAACATTTTTTTAGACAAGTTTGATAAAAAGTCGAATCTAAAGATCAATTTAGCTGACATATCGCCAACATCGTCTTCTGAATAATTTGTTCTAAGATCTTTGAGCGAGTGTCATGTATCCGCAGAAACTATTTCGCTCATCCTGTAGTCCCAAGTTTCATCTTTTTAAATCAAGTGAAGTTTTGTCTCTAATTCTATATCTGTTCATAACTTACTGGTATGAATGATAATTACTTGGGGTTGCTTGGAAGTAATTGCCTATTCCCATATGGTAGTGCAAATATGCAATAACTTCTAAGTGGTAGATTGCAGTAAGCCTAGTGAGATAATTAGCTTGTTATGGAACGAGTTGCATGTTTTTGCTGATTTGAGGATGTGCTAAATATTTGTAGTGGATGCGCTGAGGATGTTATTTGTAAATTACATGAATAATGGGAGTTTGATTCTGCCTCAAGCATCTTTCATCAAACATTTTGCTCCTACCCCATTTCATGATAAATATTAAATTAATGTATATGCACGAAATTATAAATATTAAAATGAAAACATGAAATACTGTGATATTTAAATGAATACATGAGATTGTACATATATGAACGACTTATGTTTCTCTTTATGATAGTGTGTAAGGATATCCGAAAAAGTTTTTTTTTTTTTTTTTTAAATATATACGTTCAATAAGGAGTCATGTTATTCCTATTTATAAGTTTAACACGCGCGTACACGGGTTTAAAAATTAAATATGGCTATAATTAATATCAACAAAAATATCAATATCAAAATGAATGCATGAACTCAAAAGTTACTATGATGTGAAAAATAAATATATATGATATTGTACAGATAACAACGCCGCATAGTTTTTCAATGGTCATTATATGCTATTAAACGCGCATAATGTTTAGAATATGATATCGATATTTAAATATAAATGACATCACCCTTAACATCATGTCAGTTAAACAACATCAAATTATACGTTCAACAAAAATCTATGTAAAATATTAATTGATATAAATAAATAATAAAAAGTTTATGTAAAAAACCGGACCATGCATGGGTATTAGAATTATATAAGTATAAAGATTTTTATAAAGATTTTACATAATTTTATAAACTAATTTTATTTAACAATCCCGCATATGCACAATTTTAAAAGCTAGTTCAAAGCAACAAGAAATTTCCTATCTCCCAAAAAAAATCAAAAGATAGAAAATGATGTCTAATAAATACAAGTTCGTAAGAGTTTCCTAACGTCTATTTGAGACCATTAACTATAGTCTTCATCATATTTTCCACAAAATAGGACAAAGTTATTTTGCATACTTTTGAAAAAACAAAAAGATAAGAAATCAATTTAGGACCATCCACTTTAAATTGTTGGACATATATAGCCTCATCACTTAATTTCTATGGCTTTTTCAAATATTGAAAATTTGTAATAGCAATTAGTTAACCTATTGCTTTTTCAAATGTGGAGACTTTTGAGTAGCAATTAGTGAAACTTCTAAGCATGAATAATTAAAAAAAAAAAGAAAAGCAATAAGATATTTCCAAACTCATCAATAAATATCACGAAATAGAAAAGAATATCTAATAAATACAAGTTTTTAGGAGTTACGAGTATCATTACGTTAATTTGGGAGTTTTAATTTCAATTCTTTATACTTTACACATAATAATATGACATTTTAACTTCTTCACAATCTCTCTCCGCAAGCCCACGACCACAAAAATTATTATCAATCACTGAAAAATGCAATCCACAAAAAGACAAAAAGATTAGCCCTAGCTAAAGGTATTACTCGTCCCCGCTGCTTTACACGGGTAATGTGCTAGTACTTATTAACAACTATACTTATTAGAAGGTATCAATTAATACGACCTAAAAATCGTAAAAATTATAACAACGCTCACCACAAAAAAAAAAAAAAAAAAAAAAAAAAAAAAAAAAAAAAAAAAAAAAAAAAAAAAACAATGCGTCAACAAATACCCGCTACAATTTTCTTCGACTCACCGTTTCAGTATTATTTCAATTAACATCATTAACATCCTTTATTCATTATAAAATATAAGTTCAATTCCTAATAGTACCTTTTTGTTTCCTTATAATTATATTTATTATACAACTTAGCCAAAAAATATATATTTTTACTTATGAATCTCCGCCTACTAGATTGATTCACAGTCACTTTTTTTGTATATTTTTGATTAGTTAAATTGAAAACCTTTTTATCCTATGATGTTCAGATCCTGTGATGTTCACGAGTCAATAAGTTAGTAATTTGTATATTAGTGGGAATTTATTTTGAATTTACTTAAGCTTTTTTTGGCCATTTTTATCGAGACTCCTGTATGTGTACGTAGTAATTGAATTATTCTTTAAAGTTTACTGAATCAACATAATCGAAAACTTTAGAATTTGTTGAGTTAATTTGTAGATGGATCAATATATACCATATGTATTTTATATAGATGTCATTTATATCACGTTATCTAGCTTGTTACCTTATGAATGAGTTACTTTATTTGGGTCCATTTATTTGGTTAGCATTTAGAGAGCACGTTGCATTGGTTATGCCATCCTGCATTATAGCTTTTTAGTTTCCTACAGCGGTGCCATGTGCGTTTAGCTCCATCGGTCCCCTTGCGTTATAGCTCCATAGCCATGTATAGAACGGAAGTTATCAGGCTTTTTCCCAACTTTTTTGAACGTAAAAGTGGAGTGAGTGAGTCTTTTGGTTGTGTGCTATAGGAATTATTAGAGAAAGTGCCTTTTTGGTTGTGTGTTATAGTAATGTTATAGAATAAAAGTTAATGTGGCGGTGTGTATAACATACTTATAACATTGTATTGCACCTGGCTCTCTTATATTCATATTTATGTCACATAACAATTCGATGACCAAAAGATATCACATGTTGGATGAATGGATTTACATGCAATAAGTACAAATTGCAGAGACTTTAGAGTCTTTAGAAGTATAGTTTGGGACTTCAATTTTTTTTCCATGAATATCTGCACCACAAAATTATATATCACATAACAGTTGGAGGACCCAAAGATACACGTTGGAAGTACATGCAATAAGTACAAATTGCAAAGACTTGAGAGTCTTTAGACGTCTAGTTTGGGACTTCAATATTTATTTCCATGAATTTCTACACCAAACAAATTTGTATGCGTTCTCATTCAATTATTCCTCTTTATAAGTTTAACACGCGCGTACACAGGTTTAAAAATTAAATATGACTATAATTAATGTCAACGAGAATATCAATATCAAAATGAAGGCGCGACCTCATAAGTTACTATGATGTGAAAAATAAATACTCCCTCCGTCCCTAAATAAATGTCCACTTGGACTTTTTGTGGTCTTTATTATTCAACTTTGACCATAAATAATTTTGTTTGTGTTATATAATCTTTGATGAAATTTATACCAATGAAAATAGTTTTAAAACCCAATCCATTCATATATTTTGCATCAAGTATTATATAACACAAACAAAAATATTTATGGTCAAAGTTGAATAATAAAGACCAAAAAAAGTCCAAGTGGACATTTATTTAGGGACGGAGGGGGTAAATATGATATTGTACATATAACAACGCCGCATAGTTTTTCAATGGTCATTATATGCTATTAAACACGCATAATGTTTAGAATATGATATCGATAGTTAAATTTAAATGACATCAACCTTAACATCATGCCAGTTAAACAATATCAAATTATACGTTCAACAAAAATCTATGTAAAATATTAATTGATATAAATAAATAATAAAAAGTTTATGTAAAAAACCGGACCATGCATGGGTATTAGAACTATATAAGTATAAAGATTTTACATAATTTTATAAAATAATTTTATTTAACAATCCCGCATATGCACAATTTTAAAAGCTAGTTCAAAGCAACAAGAAATTTCCTATCTCCTAAAAAAATCACAAGATAGAAAATGACGTCTAATAAATACAAGTTCGTAAGAGTTTCCTAACGTCTATTTAAGACCATTAACTTTAGTCTTCATCATATTTTCCACAAAATAGGACAAAGTTATTTTGCATACTTTTGAAAAAACGAAAAGATAAGAAATCAATTTAGGACCATCCACTTTAAATTGTTGGACATATATAGCCTCATCACTTAATTTCTATGGCTTTTTCAATTATTGAAAATTTGTTGTAGCAATTAGTTAAGCTATGGAGATTTCAAATGTAGACTTTTTCAGTAGCAATTAGTCGAACTTCAAAGCATGTATAATTAAAAAAATAAAAAAAGAAAAAAAGAAAAAAGAAAAAAGAAAATAAAAAATCAAAGCCATAAGATATTTCCAAACTCATCAATAAATATCACGAAATAGAAAAGAATATCTAATAAATACAAGTTTTTAGGAGTTACGAGTATCCTAACGTTAATTTGAGAGCTTTAACTTCAATTCTTTATACTTTACACATAATAATATGACATTTTAACTTCATATATATTTTGTTCAACAACTATGCGTCAACAAATACGCGCTACAATTTTCTTCAACTCACCGTTTCAGTATTATTTCAATTAACGTCATTAACATCTTTATTCATTATAAAATATAAGTTCAATTCCTAATAGTACCTTTTTGTTGCCTTATAATTATATTATTATACAACTTCGCCAAAACATATATATTTTACTCATGAATCTCCGCCTACTAGATTGATTAACAGTCGTTTTTTGGTATATTTTCGATTAGTTAAATTGTTTACCTTTTTATCCTGTGATGTTCACGAGTCAGTAAGTTAGTAATTTGTATATTAGTGGGAATTTATTTTGAATTTACTTGAGCTTTTTTGGCCATTTTTATCGAGACTCCTATATATGTGTACGTAGTAATTGAATTATTCTTAAAGTTTACTGAATCAACATAGTCAAAAAATTTAGAATTTGTAGAGTTAATTTGTAGATGGATCAATATATCATTCTCGGAACTATATGTATTTTATATAGGTTTCATTTATATCACGTTGTCTAGCTTGTTACCATATGAACGGGTTACTTATTTGGGTCCATTTATTTGGTAAGTATTTAGAGAGCACGTTGCATTGGTTATAGCATCCCGCGTTAAAGCTTTTTTGTTTCCTATAGCGGCGCCATGTGCGTTTTAGCTCCACCGGTCCTCTTGCGTTATAGCCCCATCGCCATATATAGAATGGAAGTTATCCGGGTTTTTCCCTTCTTTTTTGAACGTAAAAGTGGAATGAGTGAGGCTTTTAGTTGTGTGTTATAGGAATTATTAGAGAAAGTGACTTTTTGGTTATGTGTTATAGGAATATTATAGAATAAAAGTTGATGTTGCGGAGTGTATAACAAAACATTGTATTGCACCTAACTCTCTTATATTCATATTTATGTCACATAACAATTCGAGGACCAAAAGATATCACATGTTGGATGCACAGGCAGTAAGTACAAATTGCAAAGACTTTAGAGTCTTTAGACGTATAGTTTGAGACTTCAACTTTTTTTCCATGAATATCGGCACCACAAAAATATATATCACATAACAGTTGGAGGATCAAAAGATAACACGTTGGATGAGCATGCAATAAGTACAAATTGCAAAGACTTTAGAGTCTTTAGACGTCTAGTTTGGGACTTCAAAATTTATTTCCATGAATTTCTACACCACACAAATTTATATCCGTTCTCATTCAGTTATTCTTTTTCTAAGTCTATATAAAGCTGCATAGAGGCATATATGTTGATTTATCAGATTAAATAACTTCAATACAAATTATTTACAACATACATTTAGAGAAAATATTTGCTTTTACTTTATGCAAACTCATGTTTTGTTTACTTTGTCACTTGTTCTACTATGGTTTAATACCACAACAACCACTTCCCTTGGCGACAAACTGGTTGTAGCCGTAGGAGGAACTACTAATACGTGCATCGATAATGAGAGAGAAGCTATTATTGGTTTCAAAGCTCGCCTTCTAGACCCTGACCTGCTCTCCACATGGAGACATGAAGAAAAAGACGATTGTTGTAAATGGAGTGGAGTCACGTGCGACAACCAAACAGGTCATATCACAATGCTTGACCTGATGTGCGACCGCCATTATACACGTGTTGAAGGTGAGATGAGCCTTTCATTGCTTAACTTAACATACTTGAACCATCTTGATCTGTCCTACTGTTCTTTCCATGGAACAATCCCCCCGTTCATTGGCTCCACTCATTTAACTTATCTTGACCTTCATGCAAATGAGTTTACTGGCACCATTCTCATGTCCATTGTTTCCTTGACCGGTTTAACTTATCTTGACCTTCATGCAAATGAGTTTACTGGAACCATTCCCGAGTCCATTGGTAACATGACCAATTTAACGTGGCTTGACCTTGGAGGGAATAATTTCAATGGAATCATTCCGAGATCCATTGGTTCATTGACCAAATTAAGAGGGCTTTACCTTTCAAATAACTCTTTCCATGGAACCATTCCTCGAGAACTTGGAAACCTCACCAATTTGCTAACTTTAGAACTAGGATCCCTCGGTAGTTGTACAGTTGAAAATTTAGATTGGTTGTCTTCTCTATCTTCTTTATGGTACCTTTATATGGAAGGAACTTCTCTGGCCAAAGCAAATAACTGGGTAAATGCAATTATTGGTCTCCAAAACCTAGAATTGTTAAGTTTAGGTGGATGTGACCTCTCAAAAGTCATGCATCCATATTCTTCAGTTGTCAACTCTTCTTCATCTATTCGTCACCTTTATCTCGATAACAACAATCTCACCTCATCAAGTTATCACTGGTTGTGCCCATTAGTTGGCAATAGGCTTATGAATTTTTTTGTTTCTGGCAACTCGTTTGATGGGAAACTTTCAGATTTTCTGAACAACTTGTCTCGATGCACATCCCCAAATATGTTATATTGGTTGGATGCTTCAAATAACCAATTAACAGGGTCATTGTCTGATGAGATTCAAAACTTTTCATCCCTAAATAAGTTGTACCTAAATACCAATCAGTTAAATGGAACAATAAGTGACAAACTGTGGAAACTACCCGCACTTCGAATACTGCTCCTATCTTCCAATTCTCTTAGAGGTGTTATCTCTGAAAACATTGGAAAATCAAATCTTTGGTATCTAGATCTTTCATACAACTCACTCGAAGGAGTTTTTTTTAATGATGATTCGTCAAACCTTTCTTTGAGTGTAGAGTATATTGATTTCAGCTCCAACAAGCTAGGACCTCGTTTCCCCAAATCGATACAAAAAATGAAAAAACTTTGGCATCTTGATCTTTCCAACAATAGCATTTCAGACACAATTCCTACTGAGTACTGGAACCAATGGCACCCTTCTCAATTATATTTCTTGGATCTCTCTCACAACAACATCAGTGGGCCATTACCAGAATCATTATCAAGTCTTAAACTTGAAAAAGTAGATTTGAGTTCCAACAACTTTTATGGTCCGATACCTACTTTTCCAGCACGCACAAGTTTTTTAGATCTGTCACATTTCATTGACCGGGAAACTTCCGGACAGCTTGAAGAATTTGACGTGTCTAAAAGTTCTTAATTTAGACCACAACATGCTATCAGGATATATTCCTCCCTATGTAGGATGTTTGGGTCAACTCGAGACGTTATCTTTATACAACAACAGCTTCTCTGGAGAATTGCCATTGTCTTTGAAGAATTGCACCAAGTTAAGCCTTTTGGACTTGGGGGCCAACAAATTATATGGTAATATTCCTGTTTGGATTGGTACAAACTTGTCAAGGTTGTTTGCCCTTAGCCTAAACTCAAACAACTTTTCCGGAGCCATCCCTTCGCAAATATGTCAATTAGTAAGTCTTCAAATCTTAGACTTGTCATTTAACAATCTCCATGGAGCAATCCCATCGTGTGTGCATAGTCTTACTTCCATGGTTCAAAAAGGATTGTCTACGGAACATAATCTACATCCTTATAGCAGTATTGGTGATACTGCACTCGGGTCTTACTCTGTTGACCATGGCTATATTGACCATATATTGATTGAATGGCAAGGAAACGTAAATGAGTTTTGTAGAACTCTGGGATTGGAGAAGACAATTGATTTATCAACCAACAGTCTCACAGGACAAATCCCACATGAAATTACCATTCTGCAGGGATTAGTATTACTAAACTTGTCAAACAATGCTCTACGTGGAGAGATTCCGAAAGACATTGGTCAAATGAAAGAACTTGTGGCTTTGGATTTATCCAAAAACAATTTCTTAGGAGGGTTGCCATCAAGCATGTCTCAGATGAATTTTTTAGGTTATCTTGACGTGTCGCATAACAACTTGTCTGGGAGGATTCCATCAAGCACTCAACTCCAGTCCTTTGAACCATCAAGGTACATTGGAAATGCAGGACTATGTGGACCTCCCCTGACCAAATATTGTCCCGGAGATGAAGAACTTGAAGTTACACCTGGTGAAAGTAAGAGTGATGGTGAAGCCATAGATGAACTTAAGAGATGGTTTTATATTGGAGGGGCCGCTGGTTTTCCTACTGGATTTTGGATAGTAGTTGGTGCTTTACTTTTTAACCGCCGTGCGAGACATGCTTTTTTTCAGTGTCAAGATAGCTTGAAAGATTGGGTGTATGTTAAGGTGATGGTGTTCATGGCAAAATGGCGAAGGGTTGAACGTGCGTAGTTGTATATGTTTTTTATGTGTTTTTTTTTTTCATCTGCTTAGTATTGTAATTTCATGCTTCACTTGTATTTTGGAATGGTTTTTAGTACCAGTTATTAATAAAATTGCCACTAACACCATGGGTGGCCATTTCCCCATGCTGTGCTATATACGGCATCTCCATACGTTCATATATTATAAATTATATAATAATATGATGCACGGAAAGTGTTTACTAAAATGCTTTACATAGGATTGCAACATACTTGATGATGATAAGGTATCATTGTTATAGCCTTTTATCTATCCTAACCTACAACTAAATCACTAGGAAAGATTAAAGAAGAATAGTGGAACTTGATATAGAAACTTTATTAATCATACTAATCACTTTGATACAATACCTAGAGGGCCTGAGAACCTGAGAATACCAACCCTTCCAAATGAGATGAAGGGTGGTATTTATAGTTTACTGTTGGAATTTGAAGACCATGACTATCATATAATTCCATAACACAAAGTACATAATAGCGGAAGCATGTAAACAATAACATATAACACATAATTATTAACTTAAACATAAATAGCAAACGTACCCGATGCACTTCAATAAATCTTGAATATGATTTAAACTAGATCAATGATAAACCCCTTACCGTTTTGTTTATCGATCTCTTGATAACAACAATAGTGTGTTGTTACCTCGTTCTTGTACACACAAATTAAACCGTATTAAGGTTATGCAAGTAAAACACAAGATTTATTTTTGATCACAAAAAAATCGATCCTATATCCCTTGGAGAGGGTATACGATCGGCTAGACCAAAGAAAAGAGGAGAGAAAACTTTAGGGATAATTGTGTGCACAAAAGATTAACCAAAACAATTACCCTAGGTTTGTTTATATAGTGTTTAGGAAACTTTGGGAACAAGTTAGGCAATGGGTTGCCCTAATCCCCTTGTTCGGCCGATCAACCCAAGAGAGGGTTCTAGAATAATTTTCCTTGTTTCCTAATTACATACAAACACTCTTTCCTTATTTGCGTCTAACGGTCGTTAGTCATTTAACGGAAAACACTAACGGTCGTTAAGTTCTTGTGTTAATAATAAATATATAAAATACATTTATTATTATTCCTTAATACTCATTTGTAATGTGTGCAATCCCGAGGTCTCGGGTTTGATACTAGACATTTGCATATTAATTTGTTAACCACAATTCAACAACTCCCACTTGGTTAATTATTAATAGCAAAATGACATTGGTTGGCGTCTTGCAACACTCCAATGCCCCTAGTCCGACTCGAGCTAGATTTCCTGGAAAATCTTTAATGATTCATCATTATTATTATCCTTTTGTTACTAACACTGTATTAATAAAGAAATGGATCTAAGTCACTCTTTATTAATGTTTATGTTTCTCGTTGTTAATGTTTGAACAAAATTACCAAAACATCTGAATGTATTCCAGATAGACTTTGGGCGTGGCCACGCAAACATTTTGTCAACCCTACGAGGGGCCCAGCAGTATTATACTTCAAACAAAATTTGAAGGAACAAATTCTTTCTTGACTACAAGAATAACCCATGAACTTTGCAACACTTCTGAAAACAATCCTTATAACCTCCAGTTACGGTAAGCGGTAGATTGCTTTACAAAAATGCACTACATCCATGACTCTTATCTGGTATCTCAAGTCTGAGGATAACTATTTCATGAATTACTTGATGACAAGATCCATAAGTAATCTCATGCTTAGTTGGGATAAGTCCTATATTCTACTCTTAGAATATCATGTGAATTTGGTATGACTACGCATCAATATACTTTCAAGTATATTCTCACCAACATTCACATTTGTATTAATTTAATGATATTCCCATATCATTAACCGACAATGGACACATTTAGAATAATAAATTTATTCAAGGATATAAACATGCAAAAACAGGATATATGTATATTTCAACAAGACAATAAAACATAAACAATACTTTATTTCATAAAATCAATAATTGTCTATTACATCCTTTATCCAAATACTAATCACAAATGGGCATGAAACTTTCAGCCTTACGAAGACCTATTCCTTCAGCTAACTTATAAAGCTTAGTGCCAGGAAGAGCTTTCGTCAATTGATCTGCCAAGTTATCATCTGTGTGAACTTTGAGTACTTCGATCTGCCCAATCTCTATTTGCTCTCGCACATAGTGATATTTGATCGGATAATGTCTGGTGCCTTTCATGATTCCAGGTTCATTGGCAAATGTAATTGCAGCTGAATTGTCACAATACATTTTTATAGGTTGTCGAATCGAAGGCATAAATCCAAGCCTTGATACAAACTTCCTAATCCAGACGGCTTCCATTGCAGCATCTGATGCAGCTATGTACTCACTTTCTGCTGCAGACATCGCTAATGTACTCTGCTTCTTGCTCCTCCAATCCACAGCTCCTCCATTAATGACAAAGACGTATCCAGTCTGAGACTTCATATCATCCTTATCACTTTTCCATGAAGCATCGCAGTAACCTGTAACATCAAGTTCTGCTTGTGGATCACCCCCATAAACTAAGAACATATCTTTAGTAGCCCTAAGGTACTTAAGAATATTCTTAACAGCAGTCCAGTGAGCTTCACCTGTATTCTGCTGATATCGACTGGTTAAATTCTGAGCAAACGCCACATCTGGCCTTGTGCTTTTAACAGCATACATAATAGATCCCACTGCCGAAGCATAAGGAACTTTTGCCATGCGTTTCACCTCTTCAGGTGTTGAAGTACAAACTTTCTTGCTCAAGCCATGTTGTTCTTGCATCGGCAAATATCCCATCTTGGAATCTTGCATATTGAATCTCTTCAATATTTTATCGATGTAAGCACTTTGGCTTAATCCAATTAATCGCTGAGATCTATCTCTATATATCTTAATTCCCAGAATGAAAGCAGCTTCCCCTAAATCTTTCATAGAAAAACACTTTCCAAGATATGCCTTGACTTCAAGCAAACTTGGAATGTCTTTCCCCATGATCAATATGTCATCAACATATAATATAAGGAAAATTACTTCACTCCCACTAACTTTGTGGTATACACATGGCTCATCAAGATTTTGAGTAAAACCAAACTTCTTTATTTCACTATCAAACCTCTTGTTCCATTGTCGTGATGCTTGCTTCAATCCATAAATGGATCTTTGAAGTTTGCATACACGATTTGGAAACTTTGGATTCACAAACCCCTCAGGCTGCGCCATATAGATATCCTCATCTAGGCGACTGATGCGCGTGATGTGTCATTGCGGTTTAGCAGTTTTAATGCCTACTCAAGTTTTAAATTTATATTTAGCCGACTTATCAATAACACACACACTTAACGAGCAGTGTACCCGGTCAGTATGAATATAATGGTAAGTAGAGTGTCGATCACTAAGAGTGGAACGTATTATCTAGTTATTCTAATCAGTATTTTAATATATTAAGTTAGCTATACAATCTAATCTAACGCAAGGGGGTTCAGCCTGAGAGACTGGCACGATTTGGTTGCAATTAAATAATAAACTAAACCAATAGGCACGAATTAGCAAGTAGCACACACGTACACAGATAAATACTCGAGACAATAAGAGGGATGTCCTTATGATAAGTAGTTTGTCACTTGTTTTATTGCTAGTGTTATATGAAGTGTATAGTTCGATGCAACGCACCGAGATTAAGTCCTTTCTCGTTGGTTCTAATCTTATCGGCGAGTAAACCCTTAATGATTACTTATGACTATCCCGTTTATCTTTCTCCTGCTTTTCTACAGACCATAGAATACATAGGCATCTAATAAACAGGCGAGGGCAGAGGCATGGCGACCCGATCAACGCTCAGCTAGACACAGAGGTTATCAATGCACTAATAAAAGTCACCAATGACATCAACATATAAACTTTAATTAATGAGAAAGCAGTTTTAAGGGAGTGCAACCTTTCCGTTGTCACGTTACACAAGCCACCAATCTTGATGAATTAAAGTTTACTAACACAATAAAACAAAACTACTTAATGAATTAAACATATGCAGCACCTTCTTACAGCTCTTGTATCTTTGATTTGGGTGTGTCTTGTGCTGCTGCCTTGACTGAATTCGTCCTAGGTTTCTTTACTTCGGTCTCGGTTATAATATATGTCGTACGAAATTCGTCTGGTCTTGGGGTATTTATAGTTTCTGTCTGAGGGTGAGATGCGGCGCATCTTGTAAGTAGATGCGGCGCATGTACTTAACTTCGCGTGGGGTCCAAGATTATATATTCAGGAATATTCGTACACCGCCAGAAGATGCGGCGTATCTTTATCTTTGGATGCGGCGCATGTCCTCTTGTATCTTGGATCGTATCTGGTGAGATCTTGATAGTGATGCGGCGCATGTAATGAGTGAGATGCGGCGCATCTGGAACAGATTTGACTTGATCTTGTCCATTTCAGTAGACTCTTCACTTTATGCATGTTTTGCTCCATAATTAGTCCAAAATCGCCAAGTTTCACCAAATGCTTGTTTTCAACTGAGAATTACAAAAGTAAACGATTAAGTATCAATCCTCATACATAATATAGTAAAACAAGTCAAATTAATAGGATAAATGATAGTAATAAAATGTACTTATTTGAGTTCATCAGCGACCATTTAAGAAGGCGGTTTTGACATCCATCTGCCAAATCTCATAGTCATAGTATGCAGCTATGGCTATGAGAATCCTAATAGCCCTAATGTCAGCTACAGGAGAAAAGGTCTCCTCGTAGTCAACACCATACGTTTGAGTAAAGCCTTTAGCTACCAAACGGGCTTTATAGGTGTGTACATTGCCATCCATGTCAGTTTTCTTCTTGAAGAGCCACTTACTCCCAACTACCTTGGCATTAGGAGGAAGGTCTACTTCAATCCAGACTTCATTATCTCTCATGGATTGCATTTCCCCATTCATAGCAACTAACCATTTTTCCTTTTCAGGACTATTAATGGCAGCTTTATAACTAGGCGGTTCATCAAGATCCCCTTGTATATATTCCTCACATTCTACGTTAAGACATAGACGTTCAGGAGCTTTCACAGTCCTTACGGATCTGCGAATGGGAACCACTTCAACTTCTGGTGGAGGACCCAGACTTTCTGGTTCTTCAGGAAGTTAGCTAGTGTTTTCAGAAGGTAATTCATCATCTTGATCTTCTTCAAGATCATATATCCTCCCACTTAATTCTTGAGATATGAGATCCTTTTCCAAGAAATCTCCATACCTTGCAACGAATACTTTGTTCTCAGGAGGATAATAAAAGTAGTAACCCATTGTTTCCTTTGGGTATCCTACGAAGATACATTTTATAGATCTTTGTTGGAGCTTGTCGCCCGAGTCACGTTTAACGTACGCCTCACAACCCCAGACCTTTAGATAAGACAAGTTAGGAGCATTTCCAGTCCATAACTCATATGGTGTCTTATCAACCTTCTTTGTGGGAACCATATTAAGAATGCGAACAGCAGACTCCAAGGCATAATCCCAGAATGAGAAGGGAAGAGTTGTTAGATTAAACATAGATCGTATCATGTCTTGCAATGTACGATTTCTTCTCTCAGATACACCATTTTGTTGTGGTGTATATGGAGAAGTAAGGTGCTGGACAATTCCTTCCTTAGCTAGATAATCCACAAACTCTTGACTCAGGTATTCACCACCTCTATCGGATCGAAGAGCTTTAATCTTCTTTCCAAGTTGCAACTCTACTTCAGCTTTAAACACTTTGAATGTTTCAAACACCTCATGTTTATGTTTAAGTAAATAAACATAACCATAACGGCTGAAATCATCCGTAAATGTTAAGAAGTAGCTAGCACCTCTCCTTGACACATGTCTAAGTGGTCCACACACATCTGTATGAATAAGACCAAGTAGATCAGTAGCCCTTTCAATCCTATTATTAAAGGGTTTCTTTGTCATCTTCCCACTAATACAAGACTCGCACTTATCAAATGATTCATCATTGATCTTTTCTAAAAGCCCATCATGTTGCAGCTTTTTCATGCGATCCTTGCTAATGTGTGCAAGACGACAATGCCAAAGATAAGACGAATCCAGACTTTTCTTGATTCTCTTATTGTTGATGCTATACATCGAATTATTTTTAACACAAGCATTACCATTATCATTCATATCAAGTTCAAAAATACCATTCACAGCAATAGCATTAAAATAAAATACACCATTTAAAGAAACAGAAATTCCATTGCTATTAATAGTATGTTCAAAACCAAGGTTCAACAAACATGAAAATGAAATAACACCTCTAACAATTGACGGTGCATAATGACAATTATTTAAAGATAGTACTAAGCCCGAAGGCAACGCTAAATCAAATACGCCTATAGCTTCAACTGCTGCATGTGCTCCATTACCCACGTGCAAGAATTGTTGTCCATAGGCCAGCTTTCTCTCAACTCTAAACCCCTGCATAGTATTGCAAATATGAATACCACATCCCGTATCATATACCCAGGAATTTAACTTACGAGTTAGAGTAAATAATTCGATTACAAAGAACGCACCTGAAGAGCTGGGATTACCAGCTTCACTCTTTTGCTTCTTCTGTCGCAAGTCATTGATGTAGAGCGGACAGTTCCTCTTCCAGTGCCCTACTTCATGACAGTGGTGACAAGCCTGATCCTTCTTTCCTGGAGGACTCACCTTGTTCTTCTTGGGCTGGTGTTGATTCACCTTAGGATTTGGTTGATAGGCCATGACCTGCTTGCCTTTATCACCTTTACCCTTACCCTTGTTCACACGCGATTTTTTCTGGATCCTACCTCCTTGAATTGCCAACACTTGTGGAGTAGGAGCCTTGCCCTTGGGTGGTAAGTGTTTCTCATAGTCAACAAGCAATGCGAGTAACTCAGAAACTGTCTTCCCCGAGCAATGCATGTTGAAGTTCTGTACAAAACCAGCAAAATCCTTGTTAAGGGATCTGTTGATTAGGTTAACTTGAACATTCTCGGGATAACCAAATCCGACTCTATGAAGTTGATCAAAGAAATCTCTCATCTCATTCACATAGTCTTCAACTGGTTTACCATCACCATGTTTGCAGCTGTGTAGTTTGTCAAGAGACTCATACATTTCAATTTCAGGAGTCTTTTCATAAGACTTCTTGAGCTGCTCGAGCATGTTGTATGGAAAATAATACTCAAACTTCTTTTGCATCATTGGATCCATACTTTGAAGCATTAAGCACCCAACCTCATTGTACTTAGCATACTCAGCTCTCCATGCTGCTTTGACCTCTTCAGAAGCGTCCGCAGCAGGCTCATTAGGGCAAGGAGTATTCAAGTAATTGAGCTTACCAGTCGCCCTCAAAACAATTCTGAGCGATCTGTGCCAATCATTGAAATTTTTCCCAGTCAATTTGGCTCTTTCAAGATGACTCTTGAAAGCAGCAAACACGGAGTTATCGGGTTGAGCCATTCTACAGAAAATAGAAAAGTTCAAACATTAGTATTTTCGATAATACTTATTCTCAAGAAAATATAATACCCATGGATATATTCATATAACCAACTTAATTTCCTTGAAAATCTAGGATCCAACTTTACATAATTCCACTACATCAGTTGATCTGCTAGTAGTGGAAGTACAAAAGATGGTAATCTGTCGTACAATAATTGGCAAACAAGTTTTCCAATTCCTAGATAATTTATGGGATTTACTACATATTGATTCATCAATATGTCACGTAAGCATATTTTATCCCATCTCATGCCTTAAGCTCTAGGTCTCACGCATCAGCTTAATTAAGTTGTCTAACTTAGAAACTGCAAATTAATCCATGTGTGGTCTCACGCACACTCAGAAATTTACCTTGTCATTAATTTTGGTCCAGGTCTCACGCATACCCAAAATTAACTTCAAGTGTTCCTTATAGTTAGATGGCACGTAACTTAAATTTTAGGGTATTTAGTTTTTGATGTGACAAAAACATGTACAAAGATGCATGCACTCATCTTTGTAACATTCGTTTTTAAAACAATTTTAATTTACCAAATAGTTTAAGAGTAAACCAAAACTATGTACTTGAGGTATTGGGTTCACCAATTAAAGAAGTACCAACAATTATCGCCCATATATCCTACTACTTACATGTTATTCGGATATTTGCCACAAAAGTGGCGCGTGAAATTGAGGTAAATCACCCTTAAGATGATAGTGTACGTAAATAGTGATATAGGTAAGTCGCAGTTGATGCACAAGCGGGCCCGGAGAGCCAATAGGAGCGAATCTCTTAAAAAACCCCTCTCCAGATAAACCCACCACACAGTTTGTCAACTTTGGTCCGCCTTTCACACACTATTGTACAAAAACATCAATCAAGCAAAAGTTTATGATCTTAGTCTTAAAAAATAAGTGACAAAGTTTAGATCTTGCTAGTCTCGCCTGGGAGCAAATTACCGTGCGAAGCGAACCACTGTCGGCACATAAGACACCGCAAGATCCTTACTTTATTACTTTATGTTTCACCATTATTAGTCCAATTTAATTTTCTTTGAAAATTACCCTTTTTATTGCTTACTTTAACATATCACATATAAAAACAATAAACAAGTAATTAAAAGAAAAGAAACAATCAACTAATAATAACACAATTAAAACAATTAATTGTAATTGAAACATCTAGCCACATGCAACCTTTTAAAACAAATCCTATTAATAATCTATATGTGAATTATTATGTATAGAATCAATAAAACTCCCATTGGTTTTCGAGCTCATTGTGCCCAATGGACCACAGACACCAACAATTGGCCGCGTAAGTTTTAATGATAATATACCACGTTGCACATAACCGATTCATTAATTTAATATATATTAGGTCTTCCCTAATTTTAGATTTATTTAAACATGTAGCAAACATCTAAACAATTTAATTCAAGAAATTTATCCGTGACTAATTATGCATGTATAGTCACAGATTCATGCATATCATATAGCAATTAGGTCACAAGATTCATAACACAACAATTGTTTAAAGACCTAGGGTTTCTAATTAATCACAATTAATTATGAAAAAAAACAACAAACCCTAATTAGGGTTTATGATCAAATCGACACCCCCCCTAAATTAGGGTTAGGGTTTCGACTTTTATTAAAAAAACAAATTTTTAATAATAAAAACCCTAGAAAATAAACATGTATATTCTAAACAATTTAAAGATACATTTTTTTATTGTTTAAGTAATCAATTACATGTTATACATGGCTCGTGATGCCACTGTTGGAATTTGAAGACCATGACAATCATATAATTCCATAACACAAAGTACATAATAGCGGAAGCATGTAAACAATAACATATAACACATAATTATTAACTTAAACATAAATAGCAAACGTACCCGATGCACTTCAATAAATCTTGAATATGATTTAAACTTGATCAATGATAAACCCCTTACCGTTTTGTTTATCGATCTCTTGATAACAACAATAGTGTGTTGTTATCTCGTTCTTGTACACACAAATTAAACCGTATTAAGGTTATGCAAGTAAAACACAAGATTTATTTTTGATCACAAAAAAAATCGATCCTATATCCCTTGGAGAGGGTATACGATCGGCTAGACCAAAGAAAAGAGGAGAGAAAACTTTAGGGATAATTGTGTGCACAAAAGATTAACCAAAACAATTACCCAAGGTTTGTTTATATAGTGTTTAGGAAACTTTGGGAACAAGTTAGGCAATGGGTTGCCCTAATCCCCTTGTTCGGCCGATCAACCCAAGAGAGGGTTCTAGAATAATTTTCCTTGTTTCCTAATTACCTACAAACACTCTTTCCTTATTTGCGTCTAACGGTCGTTAGTCATTTAACGGAAAACACTAACGGTCGTTAAGTTCTTGTGTTAATAATAAATATATAAAATACATTTATTATTATTCCTTAATACTCATTTGTAATGTGTGCAATCCCGAGGTCTCGGGTTCGATACTAGACATTTGCATATTAATTTGTTAACCACAATTCAACATTTACTCGAGTTGGGGTGGGCTTGGATTAATACTTGGGATTTATACATGGACTATTAGTCATTACATTTAATCTATAAGATTAATCCAAGCCCATTGACTAATTTAACTACCTTACACAACAACACACTAGATAAAAATATTACAACGAAAATGACCATCACTTTTAATAAATCCTAACAATCTCCCCCTAAGGGTTGGTCATTGAAATGATGCTTCTTGTGAATTGGTCTTTTGTCTTCATTGTCTTGTGCCTTGTGTGTCGTCGTATATCTTTGTTTCTATGATTCTTCATGTTATGTGATCTTCAAATAATCGTCTTTTTGTGGTTGTTCTTGCCTTCGTTCAGCATCTTCATGTGATTATGATGTCGTGACCTCCAACATACTCATACATTTTGAACTTCATACTTATGTCTTCCTCACTCGGTACTTGAATTTGTTCTTTACATCTTGATTAGCCTTTTGACGTTGTCTTTGCACATTGTCTTTAACATGATCTTCTTGTCTTGAACTTATACACTTGAGCCTTGTTGAGGATGATCTTCATAAGTATGAGTATGCCGAGGTGAAGATGTTTGATATATATGATGATGGTTAATGGATGTTTATAGGTAGCTGCATAAAACCGTTAGTAATAATCATCCAGCGCTTACAGGTTGGGACTTTGAGATCGTCAACAGCATAGTGTGAAGACTTTCTCTAATCCTTCCCCAGGCCGTTCTGAACCGGATACCCCCGAGAGGGCTTACACGGACACACCGAAGTGCACCCACGATTCAGTGAGTCGCACGTAACCATCATGATATAAATGGAAAGATCCGAAGATCTCATAAAGACTCTTGTACACCTTGTGCCCTTTTTGGTGAGCACAAGGGTATAAAAATGGAAGTGTTCCTAAGAGATCTTTTGATGAATCTCATGGCTCTAGACTCGATTGTGCATTTTAGTTTTAGTAGTCGGAGGCATGGAGCAGAGTGCCACCTTTTTCAATATCAACACATCTCGGAATGAGAGGCCGATAGATTATGTAGTGTTCTCCGTGAGAAATGAAACAAATATCTTTTAAGAGATATCTGAGTGGCTAGGAGGGGTGGTGCAGCGCGTCACTGGGTCCATGACGTCTTGTCTTCAATATCAGTATCACCTTAGTGAATACCGATAGCAGATGTATTGACCCGGTTTCTACCCTAAGTTTTCATGGAGGGCTATTTCTTTTCACCCTTTCAGTAAACTTTTCTTTTTCATTCTTGAACCCCTTCTTTCTCCTTTCTCATTTTACTACCTTTTTAAATCATACATAAGGACTTCTAATTCTAATGTATTGGAATTCTCCTTGGGTAGATCCCTCCGGCTCTGGCGGATCATAGGACATAACCTAACCATAATCACCTTATTACTCCATGATTATCCTAGATTCTGGATCTCATGCCATAAAACCTTTTGAAAATATCTCAAAGTGTTTGTTAGGATTATACAAACACTTAGGATGTTATTCCTAGTAACGTGTTTGGGATATTTTGAGTTAATGTGGTTGAGTATGCAGAATCTACTTAAGCACACTTAGAGGAACGATGGTTTGTATAATGTAATAGTAATGTGTAAATGACAAATGAACACAACATAAGTAACACAAAATGATTCAATATTATTGATAATAATACGGGTGACCTTTTCTATCACCAGGGTTACACTTAACCTTGAATCTTAATGAGTAACTAAGTTACTATAAGGGTTGTGAGAATGTGAGTGAGGGAGCTGGGAAAGATATATCTTACTGCTATCTTAGAACTTCTTTTATAGGAGAAGAAGTCCTATTACAATATTGAGAGTTGGACTGACACACTAATAAACAATAGTAGAACCCATTCTACTTTACACCTACTATCCACTACAACTAATATAAATACTATTCTACCCATACAATGTAAACCACGCGTATCTGTACATAACATGGGTGACTCAGACTTATTCTAAACTAATACAACTGGAATTAAAGTATACAAAAGTAACAAATCGTCCAACTCAGCGTTCAATGCTCCAGCAGTACCTTGTATAACTAACCGTACCTTCTCTCCCAGAAGGTACTGTTAGTGTATCTTCATAACTCTTCATAAATACACTAGCCGTCCCAACTGCTAATGCATTTCTTCTAACCGTCCCTTTGTCTTGGTCATTTTATTCCCAACAATCCTCCCCTAAACTTGTTATTTCCCATTAAATAAACAAGTTTCTTTGAATAAAATACATACCTTTGAGGATTGTGAGAACTCTTCCAAAAACCTCATCTTCTACCCCTTCTCAGACTTTCATACTGATCCAAAATACTTTCTCTCAGTCTTCGAACAGCTTCAGAGAATTCTTCACATATTATTCTTAAAGATACCATGACTGATAATACTTCATAGCTTAAAGGATATTTCTTCTCAGCTAGCATAAATAGTTCAGTTCCATTGGCAGTGAAGAGATGATGTACATGACTCATGCTGAAGAATTCCCATGAGGTGGATAGATCATTGTAGGGGAATTTCCAATGTGTATCTGAAGGATCTGGATCATACAATCTATTGAACTCCACACATAGTTCTTGTTCCTTCACATCTGGTTTGTACTTTGTCTTGAGCCTATCATCAACTAACTTCCATAGCTCATCCAGATCTTCTCTATCACATGTTCTGACAAGACTTTCAAAGTTATTAAACAATGCAAACTGACCACCAACTCTGGTTACCTTCCAATTTTTACCAAATTTGTCTCTATGGATTTCCCAATCAATTATTGGGTGTCTTGCCTGCAAGGGAGCAGCATCAATAGCGTCTGGAACAGTTACTATCATCATACTTGCCTGAGTTGGTGCCAATTTAGTTTTGTCTGTCTGAGCTTCCTTCTCTTGTTGAGCAGTCCTTCTTCTTTTTGAAGGCCTTTCTTGTGTGACTTCAGAGGGATAGCAGTGGTTCTTCTTATAGGCTTCTAGGTATAGGAACTTCAACTCATCAAATGATTTTCTTTTGAGTTGATGTTCCTTCCAATTGGCTGAATTTCTCAGATAATCCCTGAAGAATATCTTCTGATCTGCCTCAGAATGAGGCATCTTAAACCCTTTCTTCTTATTCTCCATGATCTTCTGATATATATCATTTAAAGCTTGTTCTCTATACTTCTTAGTGATGAATTCTTCAAGCTTGATTGTCCTTTCGTCTGAGCTAAGGGACTCATCACCCAGAAGAACATAAGCTTCACCCTTCACAATTGGGTCAATAGAGATAATCCATTGCAGCTGTTCATCATATCTTTCTTGTACTAATCTTGTCTCTTCTTCAGCTCTCATTACCTCTTCTTCATGAAGCTTTTTGGATGCCTCATCATCTACAACCATCTTAAGTTGTTCTTTCTTTGATAACCTTTTAGCTCTTGATTCATCTTCCACTAAGATTTTCTTCCCCTTGTCTTTAGTGGTTGATTTAGTTACCAAATGACTTGTAGCAGTATCAAGAGTTTCTTCATCATCAAAAATTACTAATTATGTCTCTTCACCTAGCTGTACAGACTTTGTAACTTCTTGATCTTCAACAATTTGAGTACCTGCTGACGTGTTTTTTTAGGTCTATAATAAACTACCAAGTTTTAAATTTATTTATTGCCGAACTAACCTATAGACTCTAAACACTCACGAGCAGTGTACCCGATCAATGTAGATAGTTTTTAGGTAAGCAAGGGTCGTTCACTAGGAGCGAAGCTAAAGTGATCTAAAGGTATTCTAATTACTAAACTAACTAACCTAGAAAGCAAGTAAATATTTTTGGGGTTTTAGCCTGAGAGGCTATCACGATTTTGTGTGTTTAATTAAACTAAATACGATAAAATAAATATTAAACTAAGGATAGTACAATAGATCGATATCAATAGGGAAGAACAGGTTAGCCAAGTCTAATCCATTTTATAGTTATACATGCTTATGTCTACTTGTTTTAATTCATTCAATTGTTTTGTTGCCAATCCGATTATTAATCCTGTCACGATTAAATAACCTACCATCGTGGTGGGAAAGAGGACATGATCATAGTGACTCGTCTAGCATCAATACTAACTTATTGCTTTAAACCATCTAACCTAGTTCGGTATTACACGCTACTAGTCCTATTAGGTTGTAGACACGTTCCGTTTATGCCAAACAATGATTCCTAATAGAGATTCGGGTTAACACGCATATAACTCAACCTAAGCAACCACAATTACAGGTAGTTAAGTCACATCAATTAAAGTTATAAGGATCATAACCTAGTTACATAGACTTCTACTAGTTATAAGCAATAAACGAGTTTTTATCGACAAGCACCCAATCCAATAACAAAGCAAACACATCGACAAAATCATAAAAACTAATAAAACTTCATAAACATGGCTAACACCTAAGGGTGTTAGCCCATAATCTCAGTAACAAAATACATAAATATAATCATAACGAATAAAGTATTAAACATAATGAATACGATACGCTAACCGAATGATTAAGTAATATAACAATGATTAGAGATGTTCTTCAAGGATGATTAGGTCTTCAATATTGATCGTCTGGGAATGCCCCTAAGGGTTCCCAAAGATGCCCTAATTCGTTAATGAGTTCGGTATTTATAGATTCTGAAATCTGGGTCGATACGGCGCATCTAGAGAGTTAGATGCGCCGCATCTATAAGTAAACGTAGCCTCCAAGTCTGAAACTGACCCGATATGGCGCATCTATAAATCTGATATGGAGCATCTCCCAATACGGCGCATCTAAAGACCAGATGCGCTGCATCTCCTTCAAATACAGGTAGATCTCCTTTTTCTCTTTCCGTGGCCGCTTGAATCACCTAAAACGGAGTCCGGATGAAGATTTTATGGCCAAAATACGAAAGCATCTTCAAGTGTCGACTTGTAATCTTGACTTCTTCATTAAGCTTCTAATCTCCACTTGATTTCTTGGTAAGGATTGTGTATGGCCGATACGGCGCATCGGATTGGTCCGATGCGGCGTATCTGGAGTAGAACAAGTTGGTTCTTCTTCGTTGACTAAAGTTTCATATGCGACGCATGATAAAATCAGATGCGGCGCATGCTTCAAAGTCAGGCAATGGTCTTTAATCTCTTCAATTCAGTAGACTTTTCCAATCTTGATCATTTTGCTCCATTTTATGTCCATAATAGCTAACTTTCACCAAATGCTTGTTTATAACTGAGAATTACAAAAGTAGGCGATTAAGTATCAATTCCCATATAAAATAATACAAAACAAGCAATATACATAGGATACATGATGCTAATAAAATGTACTTATTTGATGTCATCAAATATCCCCTCACTTGAACTTTACTTGTCCTCAAGTAAACCTTAGATTAAACTTATGAAAATGTATCCTAAAAGATATTAGGATGTATTTTTATAATTAAGCACTTATTCGTTTTATCATAATTGCACAACCAAACACTTAACGAATTAGAAATAAAATAGAATATTTCGATAAAAGCAAATCTAATCGTTTAACTGTCCAGTCGTGACGAATATTCTATCATAAGCTTGGCAAGTATACACATCTCCCCCACTAAAGCCAAGGAGTAACAAGTCTAAAGCGGTAAAAAGGGTTTGTTGGTTAAGGGTTAATCATCCTTTTTAATCTCTATCGATCTCATATTCCAGAAAAGGCGACAAAATTACGAATACATGATCGAATCCACGACCACGATACTCGCAATTGCTCAATTCCTTAACTCGAATAGGCTAAAGATAGGACCAAGTAATCTTCACCAATAATATTATATCAAAAAGGGCGACAAAATCATAAATACATAGTCGAATCCACGACTACGATACTTAAGATTGCTCAAATCCCTAATCTCAATAAATCAAAGGTTTGGATGAAGAATGATATAGGGTATGGATAATATTTGGGATATAAATTGGTGTAAAATGAAAAATAAACAAACTAATAGATTAAGTCCTAATGTGGTTAATCACTTCCCAACCATCCCATGAATAAGACACATATCATTGACTAACTCACGCTTTGACACTTGAAACTCACGCTTTGGGTAGACACGAATTAGACTCAATAAAATCTCAATCAAAGAATAAACCTTAGTTGGCGTTCCCATAACGGCCAACTCCCATTCAATCCATAAATATAGTACAACAACAATAATGATAACTTTACATAACTTTACAATGTTGGTAAAAACAAACTTCCAACTTCTTCTTTCTTTTTCTTTTCTCATTTTTTCGATTTTTTTTTTTCAAACTACTAACATAAACATAGATGTGTAAAATTTCACCACATCACTATAACGATAACTCTGGATAATTTTTCATACTTTTCATGACTTCAGAAATAACAGTAATAGTGAAAGTAGTAAACACATGAAAAATAACAAGACTCAAATTATACAATATCTACTTTCACTCCAATTGTATTGTGCAATTTCCCGACCTTAACCATAGATAATGAATTACGCACGCGAACACAGTTAATTGTAAGGAAACACACTTTGCCTAAAGTAACTAACCACGGACTTTAATCTACAGGGTAGGCTAAGGTGTAAGGGTGTAACGAAACATTTTAAACATTGGTGTAAGAAACGAAAGGAATGGCTCTGAGGGTTTTTCTAGGGGTATCTTACTCTAAAAATGAGAGTAAACAAAGGGTTTATACGGGGGTTAACTAACCAGTGTAGTTAGTTAATAACACAAAACATATAATAGGCTTTTTGGGTGAAATCCTAGAAATTTACCAAGTTAGACAAGTCACTCCAATTATATCAATAATACTCATTATGGTGGTCTCGAATAGTATACAAGCCAAGTTCTAAAGTTTACAAGTCACCGGCACACTCATAGATTTGTGAATTTTGATAAGTTCACAATTTTTGAAAATAAGGTTATGTGTGCAGCTATGCAACTTAGATTAAACAAAAACATGCTAAAAAAATTTAAAATTTTTATAATTAAGGATAGATTAAAGCATATTTTTAAAAAATTAAGGACAAGTAACGTTCTAATTCTCCATCCCCCCACTTAAGTTAAACAACGTCCTCGTTGTTTGTATTTAAAATTAAAAACAAGAGACAGAAAGAATTAGAACGGAGAACTCCCCTGAGATTTGCTCGGTATGATCCACCATGTAAGAATGCGAGCATATAAAATGTGGGAGTTCATCAACATCTTCATTCGTCCAGACCTGTAAATATATAGAGACCACAGAAAAAATAGACTCGAGAACATCTCGTTAATCATTGGTTAGGAAAATAAAACTACGGGAAATTACAGGCCAGAGTGTCGATGCGCCGTATCCATGGAATATTGGATACGCCGCATCAACTTCCTGTAACTAATATACCGCATCCACTAAAAGTGCATGCGCCGTATTGACCAACTGACAGAAATACGAAAATAAAAATAAACTAAAAACAAAATAAAAGACAAGCATGGGTTGCCTCCCAAGAAGCGCTTGTTTTTGTTAGAGTCACGAGCCTGACTCCACCCTTATTTACTAGGCAATAGGGTGTTTTTCCCCCCACTTGCGGTCAAAGTGTGGGTGATAGTAGCAATAAGCACCATAACGGTGTAAATTTGCTACTAGAGATGGATAGAATATGTAAAGATAATACCTTGGCAATATGTGTACTTCGTTCATTACCTTACCCGGTTTGGTTGTTAAATTGGATGACATGAACATTACATGTGAGAGAGTAGTATGTTGAGGATCAATGAATCTCCCTTGTTCTTCGTTTGTTCTATTGGTAGTAAGGCGTCCCTTGACTTTCATAAAAGATGAGAAAGGGTCTTTGGCGAGTAAAAGTTCGGGTTCCTCTATATCCTTCATAGGATTGAAATCATCCTCTTTAATCATGGTCGTGTCCATTAGCTCATCCTTGAATTCTTTCTCGAGCTCCACCAAAAATGGGTTGATAACAGGTGCTTTATATTCATCATTAGTTGGTGTAGTAAATTCCACCTCATCATTCTTTCGTTTTGCAACCTGTTTAGGAAAACTAGCAAGATTATTAGTAACGGGAATAATAATATTAAATAAATTAGTACCACTTTTTGTTGTAAGTGACTCCAATTCATCTTGTGAGTCTCCATCTTCAACTAGTGGTCTTGCAATTTCATCTTTATCCCGAATAGCCGCCTCAAATAAGTCATCCCACATTTCTTCAAAATCCTTTGTGGGGTCATAATCTGGCTCATCTGTTCCACGCATGAATATTTCATTTTTTTGTGGCAATTGCGGTATGGCATCGTACACAATACAATCAAAACTTTCAATATGAGAATACTCATTATCTTCATCCGATGGAATATCATCATGGTGTTTTTGATATGATGAGAATATATTTTCCAACTCGGGTGAAAAATCACAAGTAATAGCACCATACACCATTGTTCCACATTCATCTTCATTTTCATCATAAGCACTTTCGGATGAATAAGCTTCTTTGTAAACAATTTCCGGATTTTCATTCAAATCAAACACTTGTGACTCTTCTTCATCTTGGGCAACTTCCGGAGAAATAACATCATCAATAACTATTGCCGGAAACCTAATTGCACCAAAATCGTATGATTCTTCTTCATCATCATCATTGGATAAAGTCCAAGTGTGTCGAAATGGCAATTTGTTTCTTTCTTTCCCTGATTTTCCCTGCTTCAATAACAAGTATTCTTCCATCGTGGGTTCTTTATCCTCGATGACTTATGCACCATATCTTGCTCTTTCCCAATCGTAGATCCCACTATTGCTCAAGGCTCTTTCCTCTTCAAGTCTGATATATTCTTCCATAGTAATGTCTGGATTGTCCATCTTCATTATTACCTGAAAGATAAACAACCAAGAACAGCAGTAGACGAAACAAAAATAAAAACTAAACTAATAAAAATTAAATAAACACAGATAATAAAAAATAAAAAAACGAAAATATTTTTGGGTCACAGAAGATGGATGCGCCGTATCCAACAGACAATGGATACGCCGTATTAGCTTCCTGCAATTTTTTTTTATAAAAATTTAAAAGCTAAAAAAAAAATTGCCACAGAACGTCAATGCGTCGCATTCACAGACAAGAATGCGCCGTATTGAAACTAGATAGACGCGCCGTATTCACAGACAAGAACACGCCGTATCTCCCTTCTGAGACAGACTCACAGAAACAAAAAAAACACACACAGAAACAAAAAAAACTAACTAAACTAAAATACCAATAAATCAAATTAAAACAATCACTCCCCGGCAACGGCGCCAAAAACTTGATGTGTTTTTTTAGGTCTATAAAAATCAACCAAGTTTTAAATTTATTTATTGCCGAACTAACCTATAGACTCTAAACACTCACGAGCAGTGTACCCGATCAATGTAGATAGTTTTTAGGTAAGCAAGGGTCGTTCACTAGGAGCGAAGCTAAAGTGATCTAAAGGTATTCTAATTACTAAACTAACTAACCTAGAAAGCAAGTAAATATTTTTGGGGTTTTAGCCTGAGAGGCTATCACGATTTTGTGTGTTTAATTAAACTAAATACGATAAAATAAATATCTAAACTAAGGATAGTACAATAGATCGATATCAATAGGGAAGAACGGGTTAGCCAAGTCTAATCCATTTTATAGTTATACATGCTTATGTCTACTTGTTTTAATTCATTCAATTGTTTTGTCGCCAATCCGATTATTAATCCTGTCACGATTAAATAACCTACCATCGTGGTGGGAAAGAGGACATGATCATAGTGACTCGTCTAGCATCAATACTAACTTATTGGTTTAAACCATCTAACCTAGTTCGGTATTACACGCTACTAGTCCTATTAGGTTGTAGACACGTTCCGTTTATGCCAAACAATGATTCCTAATAGAGATTCGGGTTAACACGCATATAACTCAACCTAAGCAACCACAATTACAGGTAGTTAAGTCACATCAATTAAAGTTATAAGGATCATAACCTAGTTACATAGACTTCTACTAGTTATAAGCAATAAACGAGTTTTTATTGACAAGCACCCAATCCAATAACAAAGCAAACACATCGATAAAATCATAAAAACTAATAATACTTCATAAACATGGCTAACACCTAAGGGTGTTAGCCCATAATCTCTGTAACAAAGTACATAAACATAATGATAATGAATAGAGTATGAAACATAGTGAATACGATACGCTAACCGAATGATTAAGTAAAATAACAATGATTAGAGATGTTCTTCAAGGATGATTGGGTCTTCAATATTGATCTTCTACTGTTTGGAGAGGCTTTTGATCATCTGGGAATGGCCCTAAGGGTTCCCAAAGATACCCTAATTCGTTAATGAGTTTGGTATTTATAGATTCTGAAATCTGGGTCGATACGGCGCATCTAGAGAGTTAGATGCGCCGCATCTATAAGTAAACGTAGCCTCCAAGTCTGAAACTGACCCGATATGGCGCATCTATAAATCTGATATGGGGCATCTCCCAATACGGCGCATCTAAAGACCTGATGCGCCGCATCTCCTTTAGATACAGGTAGATCTCATTTTTCTCTTTCCGTGGCCTCTTGAATCAACTAAAACGGAGTCCGGATGAAGATTTTATGGCCAAAATACGAAAGCATCTTCAAGTGTCGACTTGTAATCTTGACTTCTTCATTAAGCTTCTAATCTCCACTTGATTTCTTGGTAAGGATTGTGTATGGCCGATACGGCGCATCGGATTGGTCCGATGCGGCGTATCTGGGGTAGAACAAGTTGGTTCTTCTTCGTTGACCAAAGTTTCATATGCGACGCATGATAAAATCAGATGCGGCGCATGCTTCAAAGTCAGGCAATGGTCTTTAATCTCTTCAATTCAGTAGACTTTTCCAATCTTGATCATTTTGCTCCATTTTATATCCATAATAGCTAACTTTCACCAAATGCTTGTTTATAATTGAGAATTACAAAAGTAGGCGATTAAGTATCAATTCCCATATAAAATAATACAAAACAAGCAATATACATAGGATACATGATGCTAATAAAATGTACTTATTTGATGTCATCACCTGCTTCACCAGATTCCAATGTCCTCCCCTGAGGTCTAGATTTTCTTTTATAGAAATGTGTATCAGTACTTTTAAAACCTTGAGCCTTTAACCTTTCAATAAGAGCATCAGCATCAAGTTCTGCCCTAACCGTACCTTCCTCTGCAACCGTACCTTCTTCATTGACAGTACCTTGCTCTGCCCCAACCGTACCTTCATCAAAGACTTGTGCACCTTCATTGTATTGATCCTCAAACCTCCCCTGAGATTGAGAATCACTTTCTTCTTCATTTTTCCTCCCCTTTTTGGAAGAGGGCTCACCAATTTCAGAATCTGAATTGGAAGAGACAATATGTGCAGACCTTTTTCTCTTTAGCTTCTTTACCTTCAATTCCAATTTATTTACCCTTTGAACCAGCTTGGTGTTGACCTTTGTAAACGTTTCATTCTGACTTTTAAGAGCAGTTTCCAAGGAATTCACCTTAGCCATCAGATCCTTTGGAGTGATATTGCCCCCATCAGTACTTGGTGTGTTACCACCTTGGATTGATGAATCATGTGGCAAAGGGTCAGTTTCTAGGTTGAGGGCTGTGGCTGATTGAGTTTGGTGGTCTGGGGATGGTGATTGATGATGTGAAGTTGAGTTGTCTGTTAGTATGATTGTGTGTTGGGATGTACTTGGTGATGGTGGATGGGGATGTATCATTGTTTCAAACAATGGTGTTGGTTCCCCCTCAAATCTAATTTTCATATTTGAGAACACTTTCTTAGTAAGTTTGGGAGTGGGCTCAATTTCTTCATGGGTTAGCAAATGATTTTTGGATTTGTTTAGAATATGCTGAATGAATCTGGGGTACCTCAAAATTTATATTTGCTTGAAATGTTGTTCACCATGCCTTCAAAAATCAGTTGTGAAAAATTGTAGACCCTATCTGTTGCCAAGCAAATGATAGCAGAAGCAATATTGCCACTAAATTGCTCAAAAGCTGTTTTCTTGGGGCTCAGACAATGAAGGATGGTGTGAATGAAAAATCTCCATTGTGGGGAAAACTGAATCTTTTGAAAAGTTAGTTTATCTGATTCAACAGTATACCCCATTCTGGTTATGTTTTCAAAAATTTCAGTGTTTGGTAATTGACTAATACCATCTTCATCATCCAAATAAAGATGTCTTCTTATGGATGATTCGGTAAGAGTAAATATTCTACCATCCACTTTAGCAACAATCTGTTTGTCACCTTCTTCACTAGTTTCGACACTGGCAGTGTGCCAAAACTGTGTGATGTGTGTGACAAATATAGTGGGATTCACAAGTAAAGAATACCTGATATATGATCGGTGTAAAAAGTCCACTATTTGATGGTAGGTCTGATCATCCTCTGGTTTTTCTAAATATGCCAAAAGATTGTGTTTAGCAGCAAAAGAGAGATCAACCATCTTGAGATTTTCCAAAGAGTGATTAGCCTGGTGGGATTTTGTTATGGTACGGGTATAAGATGAAAGATGAGAGTTAATTGTAAAAGAATGATGTAGTTGAAATTTTATGGTTTCAAGTTAACCGTCTATGAATAATTGATGAGAAATAAACAAAGATAAGGTTAACTAGATATTTTAAAAGTAAAATATATTATAAATGAGACCCATAAAACGAGGGAAACATCATTAATTACCAAAAAAAACCCCTAACGGCTATTTTTAAATAGCAGTGCCAACGGCTATTTAGCCGTACCTTTTTACTCTACCCGTACCTTATTTTGAACTACCAGTACCTTTGAAAAATTTTACTCAGCAGTATGATTAGAAATTTAGCAAAAATACCATACTAACCACTTATAGTTTTGAGCAAACTACCAGCTATCAACGGAT
The DNA here is from genome assembly GCA_021014915.2 of Artemisia tridentata subsp. tridentata. Classification (NCBI taxonomy): domain Eukaryota; kingdom Viridiplantae; phylum Streptophyta; class Magnoliopsida; order Asterales; family Asteraceae; genus Artemisia; species Artemisia tridentata. The sequence continues at coordinate 27,572,084 of CP139506.1, read as the reverse complement.
TTTATGAGTCTTTGCCAATAGCCGTTTGCTTTGGACTAGTTAACTATTAACTGTGAAGTATGGTTAGTTAATAACCATATAGTTTTTGGTAAACTATCAACCATCAACGGATTTGATGTGTCTTTACCAATAGCCGTTTGCTTTTGGACTAGCCAGTTCTTTGAATTTTGAATCATGATGAACTGATTACCATTTGGTTTAGCTCCATATCCAAGATCAAGACCAGAAATTTGACTTTCAATAGAATGTCATGATCTTTGTTTTGGTGTCAACTTGTGAACCTGAAATTGTTAGTTCAAGACCAAAAGAAACAAAGTGCAAAGCACTTGTTTTATAGCCTTGTAAACCTGGACATATCAAGATGAACAGATATAGAGCAAATATGAACTACCCGTACCATTATTTCAATAACAGTACCATTTGAGCAACTAGCAGTACCATTCCAATTTATGTACAAAACACATATTTATGAGATTTTTAAAGATTTATCATTCCAATACCTGCAACTAAGAATTTAAACCTTCCTAAATCAAAAGCTTTTGTGAGAAGGTCAGCAAAGTTATGTTCTGAATCAATTTTTTGAACTTGTATTAACTTTTTCTCATTGCAATCTCTAATGAAATGGTGTCTTATTTCTATGTGTTTTGTTTTAGAATGTTGAACTGGATTTTTAATAATGCATATGGTACTGCTATTGTCAATGTATATCATGGTGTTTAGAAAATTATACCCATAGTCAAGCATTTGATTCTGAATCCAAAGCACTTGACCACAACAATTTGCAGCAGCTACATATTCAGCTTCAGTTGTAGAGGTTGCCACTATTGTTTGCTTCTTGCATTGCCATGATATAAGTCTGCTTCCAAGAAATTGACATCCACCAGTTGTGGATTTACTGTCAAGATTTGCACCAGCATAGTCACTGTCTGAGAATGCTATCAAGTCAAAAGGGGATTCTCTTGGATACCATAGGCCCAGCTTGGGTTGACCCTTGAGGTATCTGAAAATTCTTTTGACTGCTGTAAGATGTGATACTTTGGGATTCACTTGATATCTTGCACAAGCACATATAGGGAACATGATATCTGGTCTAGATGATGTGAGATACATCAAAGACCCAATCATAGACCTGTAAGTGTGTGTATCCACATCTACACCTTCTTTATCTTTGATCAATGACCTTTCTAAATCCATAGGAGTGCTTGCAATCTTGGAATCAGTGATTTGAAACTTCTTTAGGATATCTGCTACATACTTATCTTGGCTGATAAATATGCCTTCATTTGATTGTTTTACTTGCAGACCCAAAAAGAAAGTAAGTTCCCCCATGGAACTCATTTCAAACTTATTATGCATAAGTTTCTCAAACTCCACACACATCTCTTTCTTTGTGGATCCAAAGATAATGTCATCAACATAAACCTGGACTAGCAAGATGTCTTTTTTGGTTCTTTTGATGAACAAGGTCTGATCAATCTTGCCTCTTTGAAATCCATTTTCTAACAAATAGAAAGCCAATGTTTCATACCATGCCCTGGGTGCTTGATGTAGACCATAAAGTGCTTTAGTAACCTTGTATACCCTATCTGGATATTCAGCATCAGTGAAACCTGGAGGCTGAGATACATACACTTCATCTTCAATAGTACCATACAAGAAGGCACTTTTGACATCCATTTGGTAAACTGTGAAGCCCATGAAAGAAGCATAGGCCAGAAAAAGCCTAATTGCTTCAAGTCTTGCAACTGGTGCAAAGACTTCTTCATAGTCTACCCCTTCTTCTTGAGTGTATCCTTGGGCTACAAGTCTGGCTTTGTTTCTTATCACAATACCCCTTTCATCTTTCTTGTTTCTGAACACCCATTTAGTTCCAATTGCCCTCATTCCTTTAGGCAAATCAACTAGAGTCCAAACCTTCTGAAGTTTAAATTGAAGAAGCTCTTCTTGCATAGCTTCTACCCAACTTGATTCTTTTAAGGCTTTGATAATGTTTTTGGGTTCTTCTTGTGAGAGGAAACATGCAAACAGGCATGTGTTTGCAGTATCATGGAGTTTTTCTTGATAGATGCTTGAAATGAACCCTTCTTGATCTGATGTCAAGACTTGAGTTCTTGTCTTCACTCCAGACTGAATGTCTCCAATCACATTATCAAGGGTGTGATCTTTGAGAATTCTTTTGTGTGTTGTATTGGGAACTTCATAATCAAGTGGGAGATTGCCAATCCCCACATCATCTTCTAGGAAATCACCAGAATTGTCATCTAAAGGCCCAGTGGTTTGAATTGGCCTAACAGTCTGAACTTGTGAACTAGCCGTACTTTGTGTACTGCTCTCTGGATTTCCTTGATTCTGAGTTCCACTTTCATCTTCAACACCTTCATTTGAAGGTTCTCTAATCTTTGAAGATGAATCCATGTCTTTCCACATTGGCATGAAGACATGATGAGGCGAAAAATCTTGTTCTTCATCAGTTTCAACATTGTCTTCAAAACCTGCATTTTCATTAGCATTTGTACCTGTGACAGGTACATAATTCATAGATTCTGAAAGACTATCAATGTCATAAATCCAATCTGGGCCAATGCCTGCAACATTTGGTAGGTTTTCTTGAAACTCAATGTGCAGGTTTTCCTCTATTTTCTTAGAGCATGTATTGTACACTCTATATCCTTTACTTTGCAAAGAATACCCAATTAAAAAGCCTATATCAGCTTTTCCTTCAAATTTTCCTAAGTGGTCTTTGGTATTGAGAATAGTGACATGACAACCAAAAGGTCTCATAAAATTCAAATAGGGAGTTCTCACATGAAGAAGTTCATAAGCAGTTTTATTATGAGGTTGTATTACTAGAACCCTGTTTTGCACATAACAAGCAGTACCAACTGCTTCAGCCCAAAATGAAATAGGTAACTTAGAGTCTACTAGCATGGTTCTAGCAGCTTCTATTAAAGTTCTATTTTTTTCTTTCAGCTACTCCATTTTGTTGTGGGGTTCTAGCTACACTGAATTCTCTTTTAATACCCTTTTCTTTGCAAAAATCATCCATAACTTTATTTTTAAACTCTGTCCCATTGTCACATCTGATTACTTTCACTTTCTTATCATGTTGGTTTTCCAATTCAATTATCAGAGTTTTAAGGATCTCAGTTGTTTCATCCTTAGTCCCTAAAAAGTGAACCCAAGTAAATCTAGTATAATCATCAGTGACAACAAGACAATATTTCTTAAAATTCATGATGTTAACAGAAGTAGGGCCAAACAAGTCCATATGAAGCATGAATAAAGCCTGTGAAATAGAGTTATGGGTCTTGGGCTTACAAGAAGATGTGTGTTGTTTGCCCCTCAGACAAGAAACACAAGTTTGGTCATTTTGGAAAATCTTTTTGGGTAAACCTCTAACCAAGTCAAATTTTGCAATTTGGTTGATGGTTTTGAAGTTTACATGACCAAGCCTTCTATGCCAAAGCATAGATTCATCCAATGTGGCCTTTGCTACCAAACAAGTTAGAGACTCATTAGGATCAATTTTCTTTAAGTTGACACTATACATATTATTCTTTCTTGGGATTCTAAGAAGAATTTGACTTTCATCAGGAATCTTAAAATCAGGAGAAAGAATAAGACAATCAGTATCAGTAAAAAGAACAAAGTTCCTTTTGTCACACATTTGTGAGACACTAACGAGGTTAAACTGAAGTTCTTTCACAAAATACACATTTTCAAAATCTAGTTTACCAATTTTTATTGTTCCTTTACCGGTAATCTTTCCTTTTAAGCCTCCCCCAAAGGTAACATGTTGGGTCTAAAGATGCTGCTGCTATTGAATATACACTAAGTCTAACTCTACTGCTGAACTCTGCTGCTAGTGTATTGATTCTGCTGCTGATGATATCTGATGGTTTGGAGAATAAGCAAAGTGTAACTCTGCTGCTAGCTCACGAAGACTTTGCTGCTAGACTAGTTACTCTGCTGCTTATTAAATATGTATAGTTTGTTAAAGATAAGTTTAGAAAAGATACGTAAGATCTTTTTCTTGTATAGAAAGTCTTGTAAATCGACTAGGACTCCTTACGCTATAAAAGGAGGATCTAGGGTTAGGTCGTATGTACGTATCTCTTGGTTTTACACTTCAAGGTTATCTTGTAACCCTGTTGCTAGTTAGGGCAACCGTATTAATATTGAAGTGTTGTTTTGATTAATCGTTCATTATTCTTCTTAAGATTAATTACTAGTTTCCGCATAGTAATTAATAATACTTACGAGAACAGTTTCTATACCTATTGTCTTAGGTTAATACTTAAGATAATTAACAAGATCGTGAAGCTCGTCTGGGATCAACAACTTCCACATGTCAAACTCGTTAGGTTTGAGCATTGGTAGTTTAACACCAATATTAGTTTGAATGTTTTCTGCGTCCATCATTGTTCTTCTAAATCGAAATATCAGCCTGCTCTGATACCACTTGTGAGGATTATACAAACACTTAGGATGTTATTCCTAGTAACGTGTTTGGGATATTTTGAGTTAATGTGGTTGAGTATGCGGAATCTACTTAAGCACACTTAGAGGAACGATGGTTTGTGTAATGTAATAGTAATGTGTAAATGACAAATGAACACAACACAAGTAACACAAAACGATTCAATATTATTGATAATAATACGGGTGACCTTTCTATCACCAGGGTTACACTTAACCTTGAATCTTAACGAGTAACTAAGTTACTATAAGGGTTGTGAGATGGTGAGTGAGGGAGCTGGGGAAGATATATCTTACTGCTATCTAAGGACTTCTTTTATAAGTGAAGAAGTCCTATTACAATATTGAGAGTTGGACTGACAAACTAATAAATAATAGTAGAACCCATTCTACTTTACACCTACTATCCACTACAACAAATACAAATACTATTCTGCCCATACAAACCAACCCACGCGTATCTGTAAATAACATGGGTGACTCAGATTTATTCTAAACTAATACAACTGGAATTAAAGTATACAAAAGTAATAAATCGTCCAACTCTGTCTTCAGTGAACCAGCAGTACCTTGTATAACTAACCGTACCTTCTCTCCCAGAAGGTACTGTTAGTGTATCTTCAAAACTCTTCATAAATACACTAGCCGTCCCAACTGCTAATGTATTTCTTCTAACCGTCCCTTTGTCTTGGTCATTTTATTCCCAACAGTGTTTATGAGTAAACACATTTAGTTAACACTTCGAGAGTTTTGCGTTTTTGAAACACTCCCCCTTCACATTTGCTCATGCATTTTTAAGGTAAACTTGCACATGTTGGGTAGAGTTCGCACATTTAAATTGATCGATTTTCAATGAACATGGCCTTCGCGAGACACGTTTACATCACTAGTTAGACTAGCTTGAAATTATTACCCGTCCCGGTCATATTCAATGATCATCTCTCGAATTGGTACATTCTACTCAGACAAGTCCTTTGCGAGAATCGTTTACATCACTGGATAACCAGCTTGAAATTATTACCCGTCCCGGACAAGTCTTTTCGATAACGGACATTTAGTTTCGTCAATTCAAGTGTTAATACTGAGTCTATCTGGATAAGAGTTCTCTCGAGATTCAATTCCATGATCTTTAATCACATTTAATCACGCCTTCTCCCCCTTGACCTAATCTCCCCCCCAAAAATAGCACGTAGTGATATTTTTTATTTGAGCTGATTAAATGAGATTCCTTGTGAAGAGATAGATGGATTTGCATGAAGTTGGTATATGTTATCTTTGATTATGAGTTCTGAAATAATCAGAAGTCTTCCTTTACGTGCGTGTTTCGTACTGATATATACGAAAGCCATCATTGAAGCTCGGGTCCGAAACTGAATTGTTCCGAAGCCATTGTGAAGAACATTTGAGAGAAGATATGTTCTCGCTCAAGCATATGTACACATCCGTATCATTGTTGAATGACGTTTCTAGACACGTACAGACTATTGATTTATACGAGAGACATATCGGAAAAGAATATACATAATAGTAATATTTTTTTTGTTACTATATCTGTATCTATCTATCTATATCTATATATTTACAACAAAATTGTTTCAAGAAGATTTGAGAAAACCTTCTAACTCTTCGGGAGTTAGGCTTCGCATGCCAATTCGTCGAACTAGATTGTCAAATCTCTCTTTTGGAAGAGCTTTAGTGAACAGATCGGCGAGTTGGTATTCGGTCTTCATGAAGAATAATTCCATAGTGCCCTCTTCTACGTATTCCTTTATGAAGTGATAACGGACTCGAATAAGCTTGGTCTTGGAATGTTGAACTGGATTGCATGAGATTGCTATGGCACTTTTCGAGTCGCAATACATAGGTATGCTGTCGAAAGAATAGCCATAATCTGTGAGTTGTGTCCTCATCCATAGAACTTGGGCACAACACGCAGATAGAGACACATACTCGGCTTCTGCGGTTGATAACGTCGTACAGTCTTGTTTCCTTGATGACCAGCCAACTAGCTTTTCTCCCAAGAATTGTGCTCCCCCGTATGTACTTTTTGCGGTGACTCGGCAACCAGCATGATCAGCATCTGAAAAGGCTGTTAGTTTAAACTCCGAATCCTTTGGATACCAAAGTCCCATGTTAATGGTTCTTCGTAGGTACCGAAAGATCCGTTTAACCTCTTGGAGGTGAAGTTCGGTAGGCCTTGCCTGAAACCGTGCTAATAAACAGAAAGCAAAATGTATATCGGGTCGACTAGCAGTTAAGTACATGAGAGACCTAATCATGCTCCGATATTTCTTCGGATCGATGGGTTTCCCATATAAGTCAGCACCCATTTTTGGTGAAGTGACCATTGGTGTACCAACAGAGTCACAATTTTCCATTCCATGTTTCTTTAAAATCTCAATTGTATATTTAGCTTGATTTATGAAAACACCACAATGGGATTGATGGATTTGAAGTCCAAGGAAGAATTTTAATTCGCCCATCATAGACATTTCAAATTTACTTTTCATGAGATTTTCAAAATGTTTTGAATGTTTCGGATTAGTGGACCCAAAGATTATGTCGTCCACGTAAATCTAAACAATCAAAATGTCATCTTTGAATTTTTTGGTAAACAAGATCCGGGTCAATTGTTCCTTTGGAGAAATTATTAAGAAGTAGGAAAGATGATAATTCGTTGTACCACGCCCTTGGGGCTTGTTTCAAACCATAGATAGCATTCTTTAGCTTGTAGACGTTGTCGGGATGATCTTTGTCAACGAATCCATCTGGCTGACTCACGTACACTTCATCTTTCAGAGTTCCATTCAAGAAAGCCGTCTTGATATCCATCTGATAGACCGCGATGTTTTTGTGAGCCGCGTATGCTAAGAAAATCATGACCGCCTCAAGTCTAGCTACTGGTGTGAATGACTCCACAAAATCTATTCCCTCTTCTTGTCTGAATCCCTTGGCCACTAGATGAGCTTTGTTGTGAATGACAGTCATCTCTTCATCATTTTTGTTCTTCCATAACCACTTAAGATCAATGACAAGTTTGTCAATTGGTCTTGGCACTAAATCCCAAGTGTCATGTAGTTTATATTGGAGAAGTTCTTCCTGCATCGCTTCAATCCATGCATTGTCTGCCATCGCTTCCTGAATGTTCTTTGGCGCTTTTAGACTGACTGAGCAGGCGAAGATGCACATGTCGCAATCGGTAGCGAGTTGTCTTCTCATCTGAACTGGTCGTGAAGGTTCACCAATAACATGATCTATTGGATGGTCTTTTGTCCACTATAATGTAGAAGGGTACCTTGGGTTTGACAAATGCGGTTGGATGGTTCTTGTAACCTAGAAGAAGATTCAGCAGATTTTATTGCAAATGGATTTTCAAATGGTTCTTCTTCTAACACAACATTGTGTTGTTGTTGTTCTTCTTATAGTGGTGTGGTTTGGGTTTGCTCATCAACTCTTGGTAAAACAATCTCGATCACTGGAGTAGGTGGAGTAGATGTTGATGATGTTGAGGGAGTTGGTGCTTCAGCTTCGATTGTGGTAGATGCATCTTGTGGTGGTGGTGGTGGTGGTTGTTGATTTTGAGCGGTGCAGCGGAACGTTGTTGTGATGCATTTATCGAAGCTCCACCATAGTACTCATCATACATAAACTCGAAGAAGTTTTCCAGTTCTTGATTTGTAGGTTTATCAGTGGTAGTTGACTGAGCTCCTTGAGGTACGAGTCCTGAACTAATATGTCCAGAAGTCTGACTGTTTGGTGCGGGTCCTAAGCCGATACGATTAGAAGCCATTGGGTTAAGCGCAGGTTCTAGAGCGAGTCTCTCAGAAGCCATTTGTGAAATCTCGTCAAACTTCACATTCATCGTCTCCATAATCCTTCTAGTCCTTCTATTATACACCCTGAATGCCCTCGAGTTTTCTGAATAACCAATGAAGATTCCAATATCACCCTTAGCTTTCAGCTTCCCCAGATCTTCTCTGTCGTTCTTTGGATAGCACAAAGCGCCAAATACATGAAGGTAAGAGATGTCGGGTTTTCTGTTGTTAACTAATTCATAGGGGGTTTTATTGAGGGATCGGTTCTGAGTGAAGCAAGCAGTGGCAATAACATCATCCCATAAGAATAACGGTGCACTAGAATAAGTCAGCATTGTGCGAGCAGCTTCCACAAGAGTTCTATTTCTTCTTTCAACTACCCCATTCTGCTGTGGAGTTCTAACAGCTGATGTCTAGTGAGTAATTCCAGTCTCTTCAAAATATGTTTTTAACTCCTGGTTAGTGAATTTCGTGCCATTTTATGTTCTTACAATCCTTACTGGAGCTTGAAGTAAGACTTGTATACGCTTTAGAAAGGTGACGATGATGCCTGGTTCTTCGTCTTTTGACTTCAGAAACTTTACCCATGTATATCTTGAATAGTCATCGACAATAACAAGAATATACTTTTTCCCATTGATACTTTCAACTCTCATTGGGCCACATAAGTCCATATGCAACAGATGTAACTTCTCGACCGAACTGGGTACGGTTTTGGGTTTATATGTTGCCCATTTGCTTTTGCCTTGCTCACAGGATGGACATAAGTGTTCTTTGGTGTATTTGAACTTTGGGAGACCGGTGACGATGTTGTCTTTGGCAAGCTTTGTTAAGGTGTCGAAGTTGAGATGGGATAACCGTCTGTACCACAACCAGGACTTAGTTTTGTCAGCTCTTGTCATGAGACAAACTGGTGATGAAGAGGCCATTTGGTTAATTTCGATAGCATAGAGATTGGTTCCATGATTTTCGGTTAAGAGATCATCTCCAATTAAATTCCTAATGAAGCAAGTATTTCTCCTAAATGCAACCTCTAAATCTGCATCACAAAACTGCCCGAATGAAAACAGATTGTGTCCCAATCCTTCGACATAGTAAACTCGAGTGATTAAGAAAGTCCCAAACTGAAGATCTCCATAACCCAGAATAGCTGCTACATGATCATTTCCAAACCGTACTGTTCCCATGAACTTCCATACAAAATTGATCAGCAGCTTCAGATTCCCAGTCATGTGCTTGGAGCAACCCAAGTCGACGATCCAAAGACAAATTTCGATAACCTGCCAATAACAGATGATTTTGCATTTGGAAACCGTTTATCATTTGGTTCCATAGGGTTAGGGGTAACAAATGAATCACAATCATAGAAGGTTTCTACTTGCTCTTCTGGAGCCATTTGTAATTTACCATTCACTAATGTAAACTTTCTACACATTGTTTTCCAAACGCACATCTTAAGATAGTTCCTAGGTAATATTCGACTAGTGGTTGACCTAGATTTTGCAATAATTATTCGAATATATCTAGTCTTAGCACTAGTTCCTGAAGGAACATCTTTCTTAGCAGGCTTATCATTCACATTCACAGTATTAGAAACAATATCATCATACACATTTTTAGACAAAGATTTTTTGTTCATGAAACAAACTGATTCATTACATGCACTAGAAATATTCCCCTTAATATTACATCCTGATGACATATGTTTCTTATTTGAAAGCGATAAACTCCTAGGGTGTTCTTCTACTTCTTCCGTTTTATTCTTGCTTTCACTCTTAGAGACAGGCGAGACTCTATTCCTTGTATTGCTCATAGGCTTTGGTCTGCTGCTCCTAGAGATACTTTCTACTCCTGTAGAAGGTAAGGCACATGCATTAGGATTTATCTTGTTGTCCTTTGATCCAGATTTAGCATTCCTAGTCTCTATTGGATTATCTTTCACGCTTTTATCTATCGCCCTATATGTTTTAGATGTAGAGGTAGATGCAGTAGTGGTATTGATCCTATATAGGCCAGGTGCTATCACATTTGGTGTTTCGACAACTACTTCCTATTTTCCTTTTTCTTTTTCCTTAGGAAAGGGTGTAGGAACACATTGTGAAATAGACATTTTGGTTTAGCAGCTTTAATGTCCTCACCCTTTCCTTTTTGACTCTCAATTAAGCTGAGACTTCAAAAGATCATTTTGCTTTTTCATGTCTTGATAAGAATGCTCATACGACAATTTGTCATACTTGCATTCTTCCTTTTTCCGATCAAGTTGTTTAAAATATGTTATATTTTCCTTTTCAAGCTTAGCAAGCGCTCTTAGTCTCTCATCGTCTTACACAGAATATGTTTGATAAATAATGGACATAATATCGGTTGAGAGAGCTACTTCGAGGAGAGTGTCATTGTGTTTTTCCAAAACTTTTGTGTGTTCCATGTTTTCATTAGCTTCCTTCACCAATGATTTGTGGTCCTTGACAAATTCGGCTGATTCTTTCAAAAGATTGTTTTCAACATTAAGAACTACTGCATAAATTGCAGTGATTTGTGGATTGATTTCAGTTTCAAACATCTTTTTCTTTTCTGTATGAAAACTTGAAAACCAGTCGTTGTAGTTACTGTTTGTTTTGGATGCCATAATCATTTGAAGTGTTTCAACTCTCTTTTTAAGATCATCCAAATATCGTCTAGCTTCACTTGTGTTACAAGTGTTTTTAGAGGACATTTGTTCGATGTTAAAAAGATGTTTTGAAACGACTTTTAGTTTTGCGACAGCCACTGGTTTCTTGAAAAACATTGGTGACTCTTTTTGAACAAGATGAACGCCAGAAATTGTATTAAGCTTATTATAATCAATTGGTCTGATTTCTTTGTTCATTTGTCGCATTTTGTTTCGACTTTCTTCGGCAAGCTCAATCGTTTCATAAGAATCACGAACCTCGGGAGGATCATGTTTATCATTTAGCACACTACCATTATATAACACATTATGTTCTTTCTGATCTTTCTTGAGATGATAAGGGTTTTCACAACCGATAGCCATTTTCTTCATTGTATGTAAAATCGGGTTTGGATCGTTAATTAGCATATTGATTGTTTGAGTAGAGTGGCCCGTTTTTACAAAAAATCTTCCAACTTTTTAATGGTTTCTTGTTTGTTAATGATTTCATCAAGAAGATCATTTTCACGTTTAGAAAACCTTGCATTCAACTCTTTCTTTTCTTTTTCAAGATTAGAACAAGTTGATTTTGTTGAGAAAGCTGGTTGGTTAATTCAGAAATTTCCTTGTTTAAAGATTTTATTTGCATGTTTAACATAACATCGAGTGTGGTATATTTGATTTGCAAATGTTTTTCTCTTAAAACATGTTAAACACTAATAAACTATTCGAACCAACCTTAACTACAACTAGAAACTATATAAAAGCGTGACACTCAATAGAATAATATGTAGATGAGAGACATGTATGGATCATATGATAAAACAATAAGTCGAATGATTGTATTAAACATGAAAGAAGAATACAAACACACACAACCTTAAGAGAACACACTCACACTCTCACACCTACACACTAGAATGAGGCACACTTGGAAATGAGAGTGTGTGGTATTTATAGCCATACATGCCACGACCTAGGGTATCTAGGTGAGCTTTGGTGGGCTTGTGTTGGACTTGGGCTTGTATATATTTAAACAATTCTAAAAAAATTCCAACACAAGCCTTTTAGTGCACTATTCTATTTTCTTTTGATCGACACACCATCCAAATATACATAAAAGATAAATGACCATCACTTCTTAAAAATCTAAAACCTAACAATCTCCCCATAAGGGATGGTCATTTCAATGATGCTCCGGTGAGTGGTCTTTTGTCTTCAATGTCTTGAACTTGGTGTGTCGATGTAGAATAGTCTTCATTCTTCGTTCCTTCATGCAATCGTGATCTTCAAAGTCATCGTCTTTCAATCGTTCTCGCCTTGATCAAAATCTTCTCTTGATGATGTGTCGTGTTCTCCAACATACTCATACATCTTGGACTGTATACATATGATAACAATCTTCCTTTGCTAACAATCTCAGAATAATCTTTCATCATTAGACATATGAACTTGTTCTTGACATCTTGATTAGCTTCTTGACTTCGTCTTTAACACTTGGTCTTCAACTTGATCTCCTTGTCTTGAACTTTTACATTTGAACTTTGATGAGGGATGTTCTTCATAAGTATGAGTATGCTGAGGTGAAGATGTTTGATGCATCAGATGATGGTTAATGGACTTTCGTCAGTACCCGCATAAAACAGTTAGCAATAATACGTCCAGCGCTTACAGGTTGGGACTTTGAGATCGTCAACAGCATAGTGTGAAGACTTTCTCTAATCCTTCCCCAGGCCGTTCTGAACCGGATAACCACGAGAGGGCTTACACGGACACACCGAAGTGCACCCACGATTTAGTGAGTCACTAGAGATCACCCCATGACTGTAGACCGTTTAAAGCATGTAACCATCATGATATAAGTGGCAAGATCCGTAGATCTCATTACGACTCTAGTACACCTTGTGTCCTTTTTGGTGAACACAATGGTATTACAATTGAAGTGTTCCTAACGAGATATTTTGACGAATCTTATGGCTCGAATGCAGGGCAGTATGCTGGTAATCAGATGGGTCAGTATGCAGGGAATCTGATGGGTACAGCTGTTGGAAATCTGAGGGGTCAGAATGCTGGGAATCAGTATGGGAATGTTGCTGCTCCAGGTGCTGGGAATATGAATCAGGGTAATTTGATAAAGTGTTTCAACTGTCTGGGTGTCGGTCATATGGCTAGGAACTGTCCTGACAAGCCGAATAAGAGAGATCCAGCTTATCTGCAGAAAGCATTAATGTTGGCAAACAAAGAAATGGCTGGTTACAGTTGAGTGCAGAAGAGAATGACTTCATGGCTCTTATGGATGATACAGAAGACATTGAGGACATCGATGCAAACTGCATTTTCATGGCAAATCTCCAGGAGGCTAAGTATGACACAGATTCTGAAATACCTCCGGTGTATGACACCAATGCAGTTTATGAGGTACAACCATATGCTACATGTCACAATAATGAAATGTTTGATATGTCACCTCAACATGAACAGCATCCTGCAACTCCTAATCTCACTTATGATACATATATGGACGAACCAAGTTGTAGCAATACTAATTTGGTAACTCCAGATATGGATCCTAATGGAGGCTTTAAGTCACAGCATACTGAGAATGCTGAGGAAACACGTGCTTTATTTGAATTATTATTGCAAAATTGTAGTATTGAAATTGAGAACATTAAAAAGGTCAATCGCGATGTTAAGGCCGCGAATGAAAAATTGACCGCTGAGCTTGAGAGATATAAAGTTAATGAACGAGCTTTTGATTTTAATAAAAACCAACGACAGTCAGAACTTGAAATTGGTTTAAGAGATTCTGTTTTAAGAGAAGAACACTTGCGAATCAAATTTAACACACTTGATGTTAATTTGAACATGAAAATAAAATCCTTAAACATGAAAATTTCTGAATTAACCAACCAGCTTTCTAAACAAAAATCAACTTGTTCTGATCTTGAAAAAGAAAAGAAAGAGTTGAATGAAAGGTTTTCAAAATGTGAAAAGGATCTTCTTAATGAGATCATTGACAAACAAGAAACCATTACAAAGTTGGAAGATTTGCTTGTAAAAATGGGGTCATTGTACACAAACAATTAATTTGTTAATTAACGATCCAAACCCGATTTTACATACAATGAAGAAAATGGCTATCGGTTGTGACAACCCTTATTATCTCAAGAAAGCTCAGACAGAAAACAATGTGTTATATAATGGTAGTATACTAAATGCTTCACATGATCCTCTCGCGGTTCATGATTTTGATGAAACGATAGAGCTTGCTAAACGGAGTAGAATTAAAATGAAACAAATGAACCAATAAATTCAACCAATTGATTATAATAAGCTTAATATAGATTATGGCGTTCGTCTTGTTCAAAAAGAGTCACCAACGTTTTTCAAAAGACCAGTGGTTGTCGTAAAACGAAAGTTGTTTCAAAACATCTTTATAACATCGAACAAATGGCCTCTAAGAACACTTGTAACACAAGTGCAACTAGACTATATTTGGTTGATCTTAAACAGAGAATTGAAACACTTCAAAGTATTGTGGCATCCAAAACAAACAGTAACCACAATGACTGGTTTTCAAGTTTTCATACTGAACAGAAAAAGATGTTTGAAATGGAAATTAATCCACATATTGCTGCAATCTATGCGGTAGTTCAAAATGTGGAACACAATCTTTTGAAAGAGTCAGCTGATTTTATCAAGGACCACAAATCCCTGGTAAAAGAAGCTAATGAAAATCTTGATCACATCAAAGTTTTGGAAAGACACAATGACATTCTCTCTGAAATAGCTCTATCGACTAAAATTATGTCTATTATTTACCAAACATATTCTGTTGAGGATGATGAAAGACTTGGGGCTGAGACTTCTGAAATTGTTTTAAAATATGAAAAGGCATTTGCCAAGATTGAAAAACAAAATGTCCCATATTTTAAACAACTTAATCAGAAAAAGGAAGAATGCAAGTATAATAAATTGTCGTATGAGCGCTCTTACAAAAACATGCAAGATCAAATTGATCTTTTAAAGTCTCAGTTTGAAATTCAAAAAGGGAGGGTGAGGAAACTAAGGGTATAACACCATCAACCCCTTGCCTAATGAAAAAGGAAAAGAGAAAGTTGTTGTCCAAACATCGAATGTAATAGCGCCTGGCCTTTATAGGATTAGTCACACTACTACATCTGCCTCTACATCTAAAACATATAGTACGATAGACAAAAGTAAAAAGGAGAATCCGAACGAGTCTAGGAATGCTACAACAACATCTCAGGACAACATCATTAATTCTAATTAGTGTGCCTTACTTTTTACAGGATTAGAAAGTACCTCTAGGAGCAGACGAAAGCCTAGGGGAAATATCAGGAAAACTAGAGTCTCGCCTGTCTCTGAGAGTGAATGCAAGGAAGTAGAAGAACACCCTAGGAATTTAAAGCTTTCGAATAAGAAACATATGTCATCTGGATGTAACGTTAAGACCAGTGTTTTGGATGCATGTAATGACTCTGTTTGTTTAATGCACATGAAATCTTTGTCTGAAAATGCTTATGATGATATTGTTTCTGATACTGTGAATGTGAATGATATGCCTGAATAGAAAAAGGTTCCTTCAGTCACTAGGGCTAAGTCTAGATATATTCGAAGACTTATTGCAAAAGCTAGGGAAACCACTAGTAGCCTATTGCCTAAGGACCATCTTAAGTTTTTTGCATGGAAACCAACGGGTAGAATGTTTACACTTAAGAATGGCACATTAGAAATAGTTCCCAATGCAACACCGGAAACCATCTCTAAGTGTAATTCACTTGTTACATCTAACCCCTTGGAACCAAATGTTAAACGGTTTCCATATACAAAATCATCTGTTCTTCGCAGGTCATTGAAATTTGTCTTTGGATCGTCGACTCGGGTTGCTCCAAGCACATGACCAGGAATCTAAAGCTGTTGATCAACTTTGTATGGCAGTTCATGGGGACTGTACAGTTTGGGAATGATCATGTTGCAGCTATTCTGGCTTATGGAGATCTTCGATTTGGAAACTACTTGATCACTCGGGTTTACTATGTCGAAGGATTGGGACACAATCTGTTTTCAGTCGAGCAGTTTTGTGATGCAGATTTAGAGGTTGCTTTTAGGAGAAACACTTGTTTCGTCAGGAATTTGGTTGGCAATGATCTCTTAATTGGGAATCGTGGCACCAATCTCTATGCAATAGACATATACCAAATGGCCCCTTCATCACCAATTTGTCTCATGACAAGAGCATGCGAAACAAAGTCCTGGTTGTGGCATAGACGTTTTTCCCATCTTAACTTTGACACTATCAACAAGCTTACCAAAGACAACATCGTCAACGGTCTCCCAAAGTTCAAATACACCAAAGAACACCTATGTCCATCCTGTGAGCAAGGAAAAAGAAAAAGAGCAACATATAGTCCTAAAGCCGTACCCAGTTCGGTTGATAAGTTACATTTGTTGCACATGGACTTATGTGGCCCAATGAGAGTTCAAAGCATAAATGGTAAGAAGTATATTCTTTTCATCGTCGATGACTATTCAAGATATACATGGGTAAATTTTCTAAGGTCAAAAGACGAAGCACCAGGCATCATCGTCACCTTTCTGAAGTGAATTAAAGTTCTACTTCAAGCTCCAGTTAGGATTGTAAGAACGGACAATGGCACGGAATTCACAAATCAGGAGTTAAGAACATATTTGAAGAAACTGGAATTACTCACCAAACATCAGCTGTTAGAACTCCACAGCAGAACAGGGTAGTTGAAAGAAGAAATCGAACTCTTGTGGAAGCTGCTCGCACAATGCTGATTTATTCTAGTGCACCACTATTCTTATGGGCTGATGTTGTTGCCACTGCTTGTTTCACTCAGAACCGATCCCTAGTCCATCCAAGATTCAATAAAACCCCATATGAACTAGTGAACAACAGAAAACCCGATATCTCTTACCTTCATGTATTTGGTGCTTTTGCTATCCAACGAACGACAGAGAAGATCTGGAGAAGTTGAAAGCTAAGGGTGATATTGGAATCTTTATCGGTTATTCAAAAAACTCGAGGGCATTCAGGGTGTATAACAGGAGAACGAAAAGAATTATGGAGACGATGAATGTGAAGTTTGATGAAATTTCACAAATGGCTTCTGAGAGACTCGCTCTAGAACCCGCGCTTAACCCGATGGCTTCTAATCATACCGGATTAGGACTCGCACCTAACGTTCAGACTTCTGGACATATCAGTTCAGGACTCGTACCCCAAGGAGCTCAATCAACTCACACGGATAAACCAACAACTTAAGAACTGGAAAACTTTTTCGAGTTTATGTATGATGAGTACTTTGGTGGCGCTTCGATAAATGCATCTCAACAACGTTCCGCTGCACCCGCTGAACCTCAACAACCACCACCACCACCAAATCAAGATGCATCTACAACATTCGAAGCTGACGCACCAACTCCCTCCACGTCATCCATATCTACTCCACTAACTCCAGTAATTGAGATTGTCTTACCAAGAATTGATGAGCAAGAACAAAACAATGCTATGTTAGAAGAAGAAGTATTTGAAAAACCATTTGCAACAGATTCGGCTGAATCATCTTCTGGGTTACATGAACCATCTAACACGCATTCGTCAAGTCCAAGGTACCCTTCTACGTTACAGTGGACAAAAGACCATCCAATAGAACACGTTATTGGTGAACCTTCAAGGCCAATTCAGACGAGAAAACAACTAAACAACGATTGCGACATGTGCATCTATGTCTGCTCAGTCAGTTTAATAGAGCCAAAGAACATTCGGGAAGCAATGGCAGATAATGCCTGGATTGAAGCGATGCAGGAAGAACTTCTCCAATTTCAAATACATGACACCTGGGATTTAGTTCCAAGACCAATTGACAAACTCGTCATTGATCTTAAGTGGTTATTTAAAAACAAAAAGGATGAAGAAATGACTGTAATTCACAACAAAGCTCGTCTAGTGGCCAAGGGATACAGACAGGAAGAGGGGATAGACTTTGAAGAGTCATTCGCGCCAGTTGCAAGGCTTGAAGCAGTCAGGATTTTCTTAGCATATGCGGCTCACAAGAACATCACGGCTTATCAGATGGACATCAAGACAGCTTTCTTGAATGGAACTCTGAAAGAAGAAGTGTACGTGAGTCAGCCAGATGGATTCGTTGACAAAGATCATCCGGAATACGTCTACAAGCTAAAGAAAGCTATCTATGGTTTGAAACAAGCCCCACGGGCGTGGTATGATGAATTATCATCTTTCTTACTTTGTTTCAATGTTGCAAAGATCGGCCGTATCGGCCGATATATCGCTTATCGGCCTTCGACCTTGTAGAATTTTGCATATCGGTCTGAAAAAAAAGGGCCAAAAATCGGCCGTATCGACCGATTAATTGGCCGTATCGGTCAGCTTTAAAAAAATAAAAATTTAGGCATTCTACTTAATTTGGGGATAATCAGAATTGGAGCCTTTTATTGAGGTTTGGAAACAAAGTAGGCTTGGAATCAGTTACGATCTTTAGTTTGGTCTCCAGAAATACCCAAAACATGCAAAAAAAAATGCCAATCCGATTAATCACCGATTAATCCCGCCTTGGCTGATTAATCGCTGCAGGGTGGTCGACCGCCACGCTACCGATTCACGATTTTTGCAACATTGCTTTGTTTACAAGAAAATTCAAAAATGACATTTTAATTGTTCAGATTTACATGGACGACATAATATTTGGGTCCACTAATCTGCAACATTCAAACCATTTTGCGAATCTCATGAAAAGCAAATTTGAAATGTCCATGATGGGGGAATTAAAATTCTTTCTTGGTTTACATATTCATCAATCCCCATATGGTATTTTTCTAAATCAAGCTAAATATACAATTGAGATTTTGAAAAAACATGGAATGGAAAATTGTGACTCTGTTGGTACTCCAATGGTCACGTCACCAAAAATAGGTGCTAATTTATATGAGAAACCCATGGATCCGAAGAAATATCGGAACATGATTGGGTCTCTCATGTACTTAACTGCTAGCCGACCAGATATACATTTTGTTGTTTGTTTATTGGCACGGTTTCAGGCAAGGCCTACCAAACTTCACCTCCAAGAGGTTAAATGGATCTTTCGGTATCTACGAAGAACCATTAACATGGGACTTTGGTATCCGAAGGATTCGGAGTTTACACTAATAGCATTTTCAGATGCAGACCATGCCGGTTGCCAAGTTACAGCAAAGAGTACATCAGGCGGAGCACAATTTTTGGGAGAAAAACTAGTAGGCTGGTCATCAAGGAAACAAGACTGCGCTGCACTATCAACCACAGAAGCCGAGTATGTGTCTCTATCTGCGTGTTGTACCCAAGTTCTATGGATGAGGACACAACTCACAGATTATGGTTTCTCTTTCGACTGCATACCTTTGTATTGCGACTCAAAAAGTGCCATAGCCATCTCGTGCAATCCAGTTCAACACTCGAAGACCAAGCATATTAGAGTCCGCTATCACTTCATAAAGGAACACGTCGAAGAGGGTACCGTTGAATTATTTTTCGTGAAGACTGAATACCAACTCGCCGATCTATTTGCTAAAGCCCTCCCAAAAGAGCGGTTTGATAACTTAGTTTGTCGAATTGGAATGCGAAGCCTAACTCCCGAAGAGTTAGAAAGTCTTCTCGAATCTTCTTGAATTATCTCAACAAGCTTCGCATGTAAATATTTTTCGAAAAACAAAATACAAAATTTGAAAAACCAACAAAAACAAAAAAATAAAAATAGAAAATAAAAAAAAACCAAAAATATTCTTCTCACGACATGTCTCTCGTATAATCGATATTCTGTACGTATCTTGAAATGTCATTCAACAATGATACAGGCATGTACAGATGCTTGAGCGAGAGTTCATTTAAATTTTTTCTAAAACATGTCGTTTCTCAAAATTTTCTTCACTACGGATTTTGTATATTTCAGTAAGAAACCCGCACTACATTGATGACTTCTGATTATTTCCGATCAGGACTCGTAATGTTAATGGAAAAAGCAAATACTTGAGCACATGATCAAGATTTTTCAAAAATATTTTTCAAAATCTTTCTCAAAATTTTGTGCTCAAGATAACTCCCTCTAAGACCCTTAAAACTGATTTTAAAACTCCAATGTTTAAACATACGCTTTGTTTAAGGGGGAGTACGAAGAGAAAAATGTTCCGATTTCATGCTAAAATCAATCCGTCTCTCCAGAAAGTTTCATTTTAATCAATTGATATAAAAAATATCACTTCATGCTATTTTTGAGGGGGAGAGGACGTGATTAAATGTGATCTAAGACCGTGGAATGAATCTCAAGACTCAGTTTTAACCCTCGAATTGACGAAACTAAATGTCCGTTATCGAAAAGACATGTTCTGGACGGGTAATGATTTCAAGCTGGTTTTCTAGTGATGTAAGCGTGTCTCGCAAAGGACTTGTCTGAGTAGAATGTACCAATTCGAGAGATGATCTTTGAATATGACCGGGACGGGTAATAATTTCAAGCTAGTTTAACTAGTGATGTAAGCGTGTCTCGCGAAGGTCATGTTCATTGAAAATCGATTAATTCAAAATGTGCGAACTCTACCCAACATGTGCAAATTTATATAAAAAATGCATGAGCACATGTGAAGGGGGAGTATTTCAGAAAATGCAAAACTCTCGAAGTGTTAACTAAAATGTGTTTGATTCATAAACACTTTGAGAGATTTTCATAAAAGGTTTTATGGCAAGTGATCAATAATCTAGTATAATCATGGAGTAATAAGGTGATTATGGTTAGGTTATGTCCTATGATCCGCCAGAGCCGGAGGGATCTACCCAAGGACAATTCCAATAGATTAGAATTAGAAGTCCTTAGGTAAGATTGAAAAAAGGAGTAAAATGAGAAAGGAGAAAGAAGGGTTTGAAGAATGAAAAAGAAAAGTTTAATGAAAGGGTGAAAAGAAATAGCCCTCCATGAAAACTTAGGTCAGAAACCGGGTCAATACATCTGCTATCGGTACTCACTAAGGTGATACTGATATTGAAGACAAGACGTCATGGACCCAGTGATGCGTTGCACCACCCCTCTTTGCCACTCAGATAACTCTTAAAAGATATTTGTTTCATTTCTCACGGAGAACACGCATAATCTATCAGCCTCTCCCTCCGAGATGAGTTGATATTGAAAAGGTCGCACTCTGCTCCATGCCTCCGACGACTAAAACCAAAACGCACATTATAGAGTCTAGAGCCAAGAGATTCATCAAAGATCTCTTAGGAACACTTCCATAAAATACACTTGTGTTCACCATAAAGGACACAAGTTGTAAGAGTCTTGATGAGATCTTCGGATCTTGCCTTATGTCATGATGGTAATGTGCTTCAAACGGTCTACAGTCTTGAAGTAATACTCCGGTATACTTCAGAGGCTCCCAACGGCCTTGGTAAAGATTAGAGAAAGTTTTCACACTATGCTGTTAACGATCTCGAAATCTGAACCTGTAAGCGTTGGACGATTTATTGCTAACTGTCTTATGCAGGTACTGACGAAAGTCCATTTACCATCATCATCTATAACGACGACGCTTCTGGACAGAAGAAGTAGATCAAGGCAAGAACGCTAAAGACGATTCTTTGAAGATCACAGTGCATGAAGGAACAATGAATGAAGACTATTATACATCGACACACAAAGTTCAAGACATTGAAGACAAAAGACCAATCACCAGGAGCATCATTGAAATGACCATCCCTTAGGGGGAGATTGTTAGCATTTAATTTATTAAATGTGAAGTGATGGTCATTTGCAAGAATATAACTTGTGTGTCAATTAGTCTAGAATGTGGGCTGGTGGTATTAGTTGTGTTTGTAATAAGTGTATAAGTGTAATACAAACATTAGCCCACATAAAGCCCATAGCAAAGCCCTAATGGCGCCGGCCATAGGGGTATATAAACACACACTCTTACTCTTATGTATGAAAAAAAGATTAGTATCTCAAGTGTGCCTCAAAGAGTTGATAAGGTGAGAGTGTGTGTGTACTCAAAGTGTCTTTGTTATTTCACTTCCAAATTTCAATAAACATTCGACCAAGTTTTAGCCTATACGA
This sequence comes from Artemisia tridentata subsp. tridentata, assembly GCA_021014915.2. Classification (NCBI taxonomy): domain Eukaryota; kingdom Viridiplantae; phylum Streptophyta; class Magnoliopsida; order Asterales; family Asteraceae; genus Artemisia; species Artemisia tridentata. Next base: position 27,549,999 of record CP139506.1, on the reverse strand, counting down.
TCCATACGTCTTATCTTTCTCTAGTGTCTTTAAGTGTCACGAGTAGTAGAGTGCTTTGTTTGTGTGATAAAGATAGTATTCGGTCTTTACAATGGTCATGTGCGAACGTGCGATCCCACTCATTTGTTGACACGTGTCCAGACAAGAAGTACAATCCCAATCATTTGTTGACCCAAACAGATGTGCGAACGACGGTGTGCGAATTCCGGCTAATGTGTGAACTGTAAAAAAACACCCAAATCTTAATTAAAATAAAAAGAAAAAACAACACTACAACCATCATTCTTCAACAACCACTACAACCATCACCATCTAACAACCACCACTGCCACCCCCACCGTTAAACCCGACAGACCTCCAGCCACACCTCCTCGGGCCACACCACCGCCAACATACACGAACACCAACTTTTCAGATCTTCGGCCACCGCCACCACATCCACCTCCGACCACCACTTTTTCCAGATCCACATCTGGGGGGTAAAAACCAAGGTTTTTGATTTTGATAAAATCAATTTCCTTAGATTTATTGAATTGGGGTTGTTTTTAATTAGGGTTAATTGGTAAAATTGAAACAAGGGTTTTGTTTATTGGGTGTTGAAGGTGTAAGATCTTTAGTTTATCAAGAATATGGTGGTGGATGGTGGTGGTGTTTGGACGGTGGTATCGATGGTGGTGTTTGGATGGTGGTGTCGATGGTGGTATAGCATGAATATTTTTGTTTTGCCAGAAGGATTTAGATTTATAGCATGATTATTTCTATTTGTGTAAATTTACAGCTCGCACATTAGCCGAAATTCGCACACCGTCGTTTGCACATCTGTTTGGGCCAACAAATGATTGAAATTGTACTTCTTGTCTGGACACGTGTCAACAAATTAGTGGTGTCGCACATTCGCACATGACCATTTAGGGAATGGGTATTATTTTTGTACTTTTTTCGAAAAAAAAAAAAAAAATTTGGGTCCTATTTTGAGAATTATCTCTTTCCTTAAGTTTAGCACATGCATTATGTAGTTGGTTTCCTATTTAAAGTGTACTACAGTTACATGGAAAAGAATTAGTGAAGAAAAGAAATGAATAAAATTAGTTTAAGACTAATTCTTAGTTGTTATTTTAGTTATTTATTAGGAGAGTGATCATCTCAAATCGATCTCATATCAACGACGGTTCAATAGTTTTCTCCTTACCGACAATATGTGTTTATGCAGGCGTACGTGTGTGGTTGCCTACCATGTGTGCCTTTTTTTTTTTTTTTTTTTTTTTTTTTTTTTTTTTTTTTTTTTTAATGAAGTATATATGTTTGTGTGCACAAATGTCTAACATTAAAATGAGAAGGATACTTTTGTGTTATGTGAAGAGCACATGCATATTGTGTGGACTAAATCCTGTAAACATATAATAGAACTTTAAACAATTATTCATATTTATCTTTTTTCCCTCTATAATTTTGGATACATAAACTTGACTTTACAAATTGGGTTCATAACTTAAAGAGAAATTATGGTGCTGACGTAGTGCAAATATACTTCATCTTTTTGACTTGGTTAATACAGTAGAGTTGAATATTAATAAAGTTTAAAAGTACATGAGTAAAAAGCATTTTGTAATTTATTTGTATGAAGTGAAACAACATATTCTTTTGTTTGTTTGTTTTGTAGTGTGACATGAGGTCTATAGACGAAGATAGAGGGAATTGGGAAGAACAAAATGAGAAAACGCTTAGACGGTGATGTCTCACAATTTGACATCAATGGTTTTACTATTTAGAATGAAATTATAATGTTATATACTTTTAAGTTGTGCAGCTCCATTTATCTTTTAAACATATCTGTGTAGAAGAAAAAAAAAAAAAGGAAAAAATTACAATAGAAATATTATGCTCAAGATAGGATACCGATATTGTCGAAGGTTTAATGGTCCTTGTTTGGGATAAAATGAAAGTTGTTGTTGCATGGATGTAACAACTGAACCCATATTCAATCAGTAAATCAATTATGCAAAATGTCATATCTCATTTCGTAATGATATTTTTAGTTTTATCTTCATGTTTGCACATAATGCTTATTTTTTTGTCATACTTAATTTTTGCATAACATTTTGTCGCAAATAAATAAAATTGCAGGGTACCCGCCGCCTCAACGCGCGGGTACCCGGCTAGTCAGTATATCATATAAATAAGACATCTCGAATGAAACCGACAACAACGAAATGGAAATTAAGGCTCAAAAAAGATCACTTGTAAAATAAGCATGCTAGCAAACAAGTCTTAAAATCGCAACAAACTCAAACATAGATCAGAAAAGAAAAAAAAATGAATTCGCAAATGAAGTCTTCTATTGGGACAGTTTTGAAGTTAACAACTCATACTCTTAGAGCGTGTTTGATTTTTTTTTTTCCCCTCTTAACGGGCTTCACATCTGAATCGGTCAGACATTTTGTCATTCAGACCGTTTGTTTTTTTTTTTTTCTGTTCAGACGCGTTCAGATGCAGTTAGATCTTAATGGTCAAGACTTGAGAGGGGTGTCTTAACGCGTCTGAATGCCTCTTGTTGACACAAAATAACCAATTTTTTTTTCCCGTTCAAACATGAGTTTTTTTTTTCCGTTCAGATGCGTTCAGATTCAGACATTTACGCCTCAGATTCAGATTCAGATGTGCGGTTCAGATTCAGATTCAGACCCTCTGAAAAAACAAACACCACCTTATTAAGAGCTCTAGAGTCAATCAAGACTCTTTGAACACAAAAGCCGCAAAAGCCATTTGTGCGGGAGTGACATCTTACCTTATATAATTTAACAGAGAAATCATTGCCGAAAAATATCAAACCCGAAGCACCAAAACCATCTCCAACACCTTTACCACTAGATCCATTACAAACAAGAAATTCATACAAAACCCAAGCAATAGAATAAGCATTCAAAAGCTATTTCAAGATATAAGAAAATTTAACAGTCATTAAACATATTAATCTTGAACACTTCACAAAAAAGTCAGTGAAGTTACAAAAGACCAAGGGATATGAAGTTATGTTTTGATGATGCTTAAAAATCATGTACTTCCCAATAGCGTACCTTGCCATAAGCATCATCAAAACATAAGTTCATATCCCTTGGTCTTTTGTAACTTCACTGATTTTTTTGTGAAGTGTTCAACATTAATATGGTTAATGACTGTTAAAATTTCTTATATCTTGAAATAGTTTGTGCTTGCTTATTCTATTGTTTGGGTTTGGTATGAATTTCTTGTTTGTGATGGATCTAGTGGTAAAGGTGTTGGAGATGGTTTTGGTGCTTCGGGTTTGATATTTTTCGGCAATGATTTCTCTGTTAAATTATATAAGGTAAGATGCCACTCCCGCACAAGTGGCTTTTGCGGCTTTTGTGTTCAAAGAGTCTTGATTGACTCTGGAGCTCTTAATAAGAGTATGAGTTGTTGACTTCAAAACTGTCCCAATAGAAGACTTCATTTGCGAATTCAATTTTTTTTCTTACCATACTGTAATCTTTTGGGTGACACGCAATACTGCCAACAAGAAAGTAGAATTATTTGGTGTGAAATGAAGAATAGACAGAAGAAATGGAATTATATGGTGTAGACAATGAAAAGGTATATTTAGCTATTTTACTTATAAATTACCACTAGGCCACCTTAGAGATGGTTAATGCCAAGCAACATATTGCTTCAAATTTGAAAATGCATGACCCTTCAATGTCAAAGTAATGCAATTTGGAAGGAAAAAAAAATGTTGGGCTTTCACTTTTTGTTTGGTTTTTCAAAAAACAACTACAAGGTTTCTTTTCTTATTTTGCAAGTAAGATCCGTATCCCAATTTACTTATTTGTCGATGACATTGATTTTGGTCAGCAAACCATTCTACATATTTAAAACAGTCTTTTAAATGAATCACGTACAATATTATATAAGCAAAAACCGAGAGAAGCTTACCGCTGATGCGTGAGCAGTGAATGATCCTGAGCATTCACCGGGTTCCAAAAGAAAACTTTGCCATCTTCGGAGCCCCCAACGACATAGCTCCTTAGGTTATAAAAACCGCAATCGATTTTTGATTACCGGTCAACAAAACCCAAAAGTTAACTACATCAGCATGGTTCCCAAAAGCGATTTTACTTTAAATATAAATTATCACTAGGCCACCTTGGAGATGGTTGATGCCAAGTACGGAGTAGCATATTTCTTCAAATTTTAAAATGCACGCCCCTTAAATGTCAAAGTAATGCAGTTTGAAAGAAAAAAAATGTTGGGCTTGGCATCAGTTTTTGTTTGTTTTTTTCAAAAAATAACTACAAGTTTTCTTTTCTTATTTTGCAAGTAAAATCCGTATCCCAATTTACTTATCCGTCGATCACATTGATTTTTGGTTTGGTCAGCAAGCCATTCTACAAATTGAAAACCGTCTTTTTAATGAATCACATACAATATTATATAAGCAGAAACCGATAGAAGCTTACCGCAACCATGGCCGAAAAACATGAAACCCAAACCACCAAAACCATCTCCAACACTTCTACCACTAGATCAATAACAAACAAGAAATTCATACCAAACCCAAACAATAGAATAAACCAATGCAAACTATATCAACTCCAGTTAGAAGCTATTTCAACTATAAATTTTTTTTTTAAATGAACAAATATTAACAATAACATAGTGAAAAGTTGAATCATAGAATTAAAAAGTGGATATAATGAGGTTACATGGCTGCCAAAAGAGTTATTTATAAACCCATATTCCCGCCAATATGGTATTTTCCCGCTCAAAGTCTTGTACTGAATTCATGCTCAAATGTTTCACTTTCGACTCTAATATTAAAGTTTTACTTTAGAAAAGTTACACCATTTTTTATTAAAAGTTTATATCTTTTTTGAAGAGTTGACGTATTTAAAAATAAGAGTTAATTACATAAATGGTCACTGTCGTTTGGTGGTTTTTTCACTTTCAGTCACTGAAGTTTTTTTTTTTACTGATTCAGTCACTGTGGTTTGCATATATTACGGATCCAGTCCAATGTTGAATAAAATGACCAAAAAGCCCTTGTCATCTTCTTTTTCAAATGAGTAAATTACATAAATGGTCACTATGATTTGTCTATTTTTTCACATTTAGTCCTTTAGACTAATGGCCGTTAGTCCTTTATACGTTTTTGTCCGTATTTACACATTTTCGTCCGTATTTACACGTTTTCGTCCGTTTTTACACGTTTTCGTCTGTTTTTACACGTTTTCATCCGTATTTACACGTTTTTGTCCGTATTTACATGTTTTCGTCCGTTTTTACACGTTTTCATCCGTATTTACATGTTTTCCTTCGTTTTTACACGTTTTTGTCATTATTTACACGTTTTCGTCCGTTTTTTACACGTTTTCATCTGTATTTACACGTTTTCGTCCGTTTTTACACGTTTTCGTCCGTATTTACACGTTTTCGTCCATATTTACACTTTTTTTTACACGTTTTCGTCCGTATTTACACGTTTTCGTACGTATTTACACGTTCTCGTCGTTTTTACACGTTTTTGTCCGTATTTACACGTTTTCGTTCGTTTTTACACATTTTCGTCCATTTTTACACGTTTTCTTTCGTATTTACACGTAAAAACGAACGAAAACGTGTAAATACGGACAAAAATGTGTAAAAACGAACGTGTAAAAATGGACGAAAACGTGTAAAAACAGACGAAAAACGTGTAAATACGGACGAAAACGTGTAAAAACGGACGAAAATGTGTAAAAACGAAAGAAAACGTGTAAATACGGACGAAATCATGTAAAAACGGACGAAAACGTGTAAATACGGACGAAAACGTGTAAAAACGGACGAAAACGTGTAAATACGGACGAAAACGTGTAAAAACGGACGAAAATGTGTAAATACTGACAAAAACATGTAAAAACGGATGAAAAAGTGTAAATACGGACGAAAACGTGTAAAAAGAGACGAAAACGTGTAAAAACAGACGAAAACGTGTTAATACGGACGAAAACGTGAAAATACAGACTAAAACGTGTAAAAATGGATGAAAACGTGTAAATACGGACGAAAACGTGTAAATACGGACGAAAACGTATAAAGGACTAACGACCGTTAGTCTAAGGACTAAATGTGAAAAAATAGACAAACCATAGTGACCATTTATGTAATTTACTCATTTGAAAAAGAAGATGACAAGGGCTTTTTGGTCATTTTATTCGGAATTGGACTGGATCCGTAATATATGCAAACCACAGTGACTGAATCAGTAAAAAAAAAACTTCAGTGACTGAAAGTGGAAAAACCACCAAACCACAATTACCATTTATGTAATTAACTCTAAAAATAACTAAACTCAGACATGGCTCATTTATTAAATGGTTACACGGGTTAACATGTTTTTGTTATCATCAACCCAAACATGTTTATTTTCGTGTTGGGTTTGTGTCGACTTTCGTGTCGTGTCGAAAATTGTCACCTTTAAAGAACGGTATGTAAAAACATTTTTTCACTTAAGGTAAAATGTGAAATTACTATATTAACCTTTGGAGAATGAGAAGGTAAAAGAATCAAGATATCAAGTGTGAAATTCGCTTGTTATTTTAAGTAAATAAATAGTAGTCCTTTCGTTATTTTGAGATGTTTCAAAATAATCATCAAGTTTCTTGTTTCAAGCAATAAAAATGTGTTTAGCGGATGAGTATGGTATTTGATTGGTTAAAAAGTGTAATATTCTCACTTTTTAAAAATGATATGCTTTTTATATGAGAACAATAATTTTTTAAGACAAATGCAATACTACCCTAAGTCTTTGATTTTGTAACATTGTGTGGTTGAAAATAAAGTTATAGGATATCACACAAGAAAATGTTATCAATTTTATACGCGCATCTTATTTTTGTGGAATTTCGATTGCTTGATTCTTAATATATTACTAGCAGGGTACCCGCGCGTTGCAGCGGCGGGTACCCTGTGATTAAAATTTAGGCGCTAACAAAATTACAGTGACGAACTGATTAACCGGAGAATAAAAAATGATCTCAGTCCGACCTAGTTCACCCTTTTTTACAGGTTCCGACTGGTCCTCTGTTTCGTTTTTGAACGGCTTTTATTGGCTAGCCGAACCGATGCCGACTCCGAATTCCGGTTGAACCCGTTGGTCCTGTCAAGTTTTCAAAATTGTATGTACCATATTTAGTGATTTAGAAATAAATTTGTTAAAAAACTTTCGGTTAAACTTAACGTTGACTATGGGGATGGCCAGGTTAACAAAGCATTTAGAAATAAATTTGTTAAAAAACTTTCGGTTAAACTTAACGTTGACTATGGGTATGTACCTAATTCCTTTATGATATCCAACGAACCCGAATAATCTCAACTCAAACTACAATCACACCCGGATAACGAAGCTTGATCAAAATCGTGGTCCAATATTAATAATCCAAAAAAAAAATTACCAACTCAATAAAAAATTCGGCCCTTGTGAAATTTTCAGCCCACTCAGCCCTTAAAGGTGTTATATTACTCGGCCCAAGCTAAACCCAATAACGAATCCCATCTGACCCTAAATTTCGAACTATAAAACACCACTTATTACTCACACACTCAACCCCTAATACTCCATCATAAAAAACACGCAGCCACAATATAAAAAACTTCTCTTACTTCTCTCTTCTATCAACTGTTCTGTATTCAATATCCAAGCCTCCAAGGTATGTATGTAATTTGATTCTTGTTTTTCGATAACACCGAACCAAAAAAACTGAAATGATTTCGTGTTGATCTTTTCTTTGAAAAAAGGTTCGAATATTAAAGAAGATTAATCTTCAAAATAGATCAATGATGACTCTTGTTCTAACACAAATGATCTTTAAAGATCCATACCCTAATAGAACAAATCTAAGATCTTGCACTACTTTTCGTTTTTCTTTATTTGTTTCTTTCTTGATATGTTTTAACCGAATGAAAAGAAGGATGGAAACACGAGTTGTTTTTAGTCTTTCTTTGGATGATTCGGATATTAACAGAAGATATATGCTATTTTTTTTGAATATTAAAGAAAACAAGAGAGGCTTGTTTATTGATCCGTGATGGTTGAATGATTTCGAACGGTTAATCTCTTGAGTGGTTGTTCGAATCAAATAAAACTGAGATCATTTTGTATTTCTTTTTCTTGTTTTATTTTCGTTTGCAATAACCGAATGGAAGAAAGAATGAGACTATTTCGTTTTGTTCTTTGCTTTTAAAAAATATTCGGATATTAAGAAAGATCAATGATGGGTTCTTGTGTATAGATCTTTAAGTTCTTTTGTCTTGAACGGAATAGAAACTGAGATCTTGTTTTCCTTTTTCTTGATAGATTGAACCGAATCAAAGTGGGGATGAAAACCGTATGGTTTTTGTTGTATCTTGTAGGATTCGGATATCATGCTTCAAAAGGATCAGTGATGAATAAAAACTTGTTTATTGCTTAAGAATATGCAACCAAGTTTTAAATCTGAGATCTTGGTAGTACTTTTCTTTTTTTTCTTGTATGTCTCGAATCAGAACGTGTCTTTTTCTTGTATGTCTCAAATCAGAACGTGAGATGTGATTAGGGGTTAGATAGTTGATGTTGATGTTGTCTAGAGATGGTGTCAACACTTTGTGTTCACTGGTTCGGCTTTCTTTTTTTTCTTTCTTTTATCCGTTTGGTTGTTCACTGGTTCGGCTACATTTTTTTTTGGTACAATGCTTTAGAGCACACTACTGTTCTATGTAGTCAATTTCGCCGAAATACCACTGGTATGTATTTCGGATTTCGGAGGTCCATCGAAATACCAGTTTGACCGAAATTTCAAAAAAGTCAAACCGAAATTTTCGGTGATATTGACCGAAATTTTGACTTTTTTGACCGAAATTTTCAGTGGTATACCGGTTTTGTTTTTGTTTTTTTTACTTTTTTGGGCCAAACATAATAAAACAAACTTTTTAATATAGATATATTATATAAAATACATAAAATATTATATGCAAACTTCTATATATTAAAAAACTATAGATATATTATATAAAATATATAAAATATTAATATTTAAAATTACCGAAATACCACCGAAATTTCAAAAATTTTGTATCTCGGTCCTTGACCGAAACACCGAAATTTTTGTCCTTAACTACTTAGCTACTGTTGCAACAACTCTTCATACAACTGTAGGACAACTGTTTCGTACATGTTTTTGAAGCATCCGGTACATGTTTTTGAAGCATCCAAAAACTGCCTTTTATATATATTAGATAATATGAATATCCATTGGAAGCTTGATAGATTAGAATGTACATTGTGATAGATTAGAATGTACATTGTGGTTAAAAGGTTGTATATTTTGGTGAAGGGGTGAATTAAATTGTGTATTAATTGACTACTTTAATAACATTTATGTAGTGTTTGTTGTACACTATGCTTTATTTCTTGTAAGTCTGAAAATTGGTTGCATTAAAGTGTTGTAATTCATGCTTTATTTATTGTAAAGAGGAGAGAGAGTGCTTTGTGTATTATATGTAGTATAGATTAGCGTGTCTTGTATAATAGTTGCAAAAATTGCAAACACATGATTTATCCGGCCATTTTTTTGAAAATGCTTATAATTATCTTTCCCACAATTTTTGTATTTGACAATTAATTTGCTCATGTTTGCATTGGAAAAAGTAAAAAATAAAAACCAAAAAGTATTTTATGCATATTTCATGCTATGCTTTGTATTTGTCCACCTACATTTTTATCGCTCTTTGTTCTTTTTCTTTTTATGCAGCTTCTCAATTTATAACGTAACAAATTTAGGTGATAACTAGATAAAAAGTTTTAATAGAATTTGATTTTGTAAACGGTATACTTCAACATAAAAAATAAAAATAGATAAATAAAAATAAAGATTATATATAGTTGTATATATTTGGCAATTGTAAAAAATGGCACTAACTAAAAAGATTAATGTTTAAAACCCGCCACGACATATGTGAACATAAAATCTTCCCATTATTGCACGAAAATAAATAAATTGAATTCAATCTAAATTATATATATATATATATATATATATATATATATATATATATATATATATATATATATATATATATTAAATGTGGTTTTAAACGACGTCGTGTCATGTCTTTTTTTTTACAGTTGCTACAGTAGTGGGATGGCCCACTTTCAGCCCAAAATCAATTTTCAAAAATTGGCAAAAAATACCCCTGAAATTAACGACTCTTTGCAAAAATAGTCCTTTTTCCAAAAAAATGTTTCGAAAATAGGCAAAAATTACCCCTGACATTGGCGACTCTTTGCAAAAATAGTCCTTTTCCCAAAAAAAAATGTTTCGAATATTGGCAAAAAATAACCCTGACATTAGCGACTCTTTGCAAAAGGAGTACTTTTTCGGGAAAAAAAAAAACATTTTTTTGTACCGCGACTGTTTTTTTTTTAAATCTTAAGACTTTTTTTTTTTTTTTTTTTTTTTTTTTTTTTTTTTTTTTTTTTTGGTTCCATGGTTTGTTAACTATGGCCTCTAAATATTGTTTCGCTTATGCTATTGTGTTTCTTTTACAAATGTATACTTCAAAAAAATACCGCGCAACCGGCCTACTCTCTACTTAATAAAAATATCGTGCAATAATCAACGAAATAAAACAACGCCCCGCCGCAACGCGGCGGATCGTCGCCAACCTCGTTTCAACGTAAAAATTGTATAAGAGAATAAGGTGTCAAAGGAGTTATGGGGCCGTGTTATATCAAAAAGGGTTGCCAATTCAACATTTTCTCTTTATAATTCAAAACCTATAATTTAACCCAACAACAGTCTCTTTCCATCACTCAATTTATTTATAAGGTGCTCATTAACGCACACTTAGGGTATGTTTGGCAAAAGTAACTGTTGCTGGAACTGGAGATGGTGCTGGAGATGGTGCTGGAGATGGAGATTATAAAAAGAGATTATTTTTATAAGCTACATGAAGTAACTTTTGATTTTCAGAGATTATGGAAGATTATTTTTTTTATAATCTCTTATAAGTTCTGTCTGCCAAACAAATATTATTTTTTAAGTAGCTTATTTTTTGAAAAAATAAGCATAATCTTTCCACAATCTTTGATAATTTGGTGCGCCAAACACACCCTTAACCTAATACAACACAAGAAATCAAATAAGGGGAAAAAAAATGATGAATAACGATGGTTGGTAGTTTTGGCGTGACGACTGATAATTTAAAGGGAGGTTATAAATCACCAGCCAACCATACAATGATGCGTACCATATGATCTAAGAGCACACGGAGTGGAGTGCTGGCTGGTAACTGGTTGCTTCAACCCGCTGGGAAACACCGCCGCCGACCCAACGGGTTCCTTTGGGCTGGCTGGTATACCAGCTGCTGGCTGGAGTAATTAAGGCACCATTTCTTGACCGTTGCATTGTTTAAAAAAAAAAGCTATCCTACGAAAAAAAAATGGACCGTTGCAAACTATAAACCCACTACCCATTCGCTTATCTCTTCCATTTCTTCACCAAAAGCAACCCATAACCAAAAAAAAAAAAAAAAAAAAAAAAAAAAAAAAAAAAAAAAAAAAAAAAAAAAAACATACGTGAATGGATCCATGGAGAGGAAAACAAAAACCCCAAAACGTAGCTAGTGGCTCACGAGGTCGCGGTCGAGGTCGGGGTGGAGGCGTATTTCGACATGAACAAGAACAATATCAACAACAATATCAACAATCAACCTCACACGCAGACATCACCGATCCAAACCTGTTAGAGTGGATGCTTGAACAAAAATGGTTGATTGCGGCGAGGCATGGATGAAAGTTTGATGAGTGATTTTATGTAACGGATGATTGTTATGTTTTATTAAATAGTTTTATATAATGGATGATTTTTATGTTTTATTAAATGGTTGTTTGATTAAATTAAATGAAAAAGAAAATAAAAAAATTTGGAACGGTTGAAAAAATTATGAATGCCTAAGAAATGAGTTGAAATGGTTGGTTGGGAGGGTTGAAGGAGTAAAATGAGTTGGAGGGCTGTGATTGGAGGGATTTGGGAGGGTTGCCCATGTAGCACTACATGACTCTCCCTGCCCTAACAACACTAGCTTTTTAATATTTTTTGGATTTATATATTCTTTTATTTGCTTCTTTTTATATTTTTTCTTGTTCTTTATTACAGTGAAATACAATAAGTGATAAGTTATTAGGACTCCCTTTTTTACAAAAGGGACCTTTTTTTTTTTTTTTTTTTTATAATTTTGTTTATATCAAAAAACTATAAACCTGAAAGTACGGAACAAAAAATATAAAGTTTAATAAGTCAAATACTTAAAACCTTCAGAAACAGAAAATGACAAAAAACTGTGTTATACTGAAAATAAAGAGGAGACAAAAGTCATCTTTGACCAAATCCCCCTTATCTTACATCATATTGGGGTCCCTATAGTATAACCCATACAATAATGGTTTTTGTGTTTATGTAGCATGCAAGGTAACGTCGCTATCAAGATGACGAGGAAACACAAATGAGATCAAACATGTCCTCTCTTGTCATCTTTACCACACTTTTTTACCCTCATTTACTCACTTTGTTAATGGATAATTTATTTGTGTACTTTTCTTTTTAATGTTAAATTCACTTACATCACCTATTCTTGCCAAGAAATTGACGACATTTGATAAAACCTAATCATATTTTTTTTTTAATTATTTTCATTTTTCAATCACAATAAATTCTATACTACTAGCAGGGTACCCGTGCGTTGCAACGGCGGGTACCCTGTGATTAAGGTTTAGACGCCAACAAAACAACAATGACGACCTGATTAACCAGAGAAAAAAATGATCCCAGTCTGACCCAGTTCACCCGTTTTTACCAGTTTCGACTGGTCCTCTCCGTTTTCGTTTTTGATCGACTTTTATTAGCTAGCCGAACCGATGGCGATTTCGGATTCCGGTTGAACCCGTTGGTCCGGTCCGGTTTTCAAAATCATATGTACCATCAACTTGTTAGCATATAAATTGTATAAAGCTTTGTGTGTTTTATTTGTTGTAAAATGTGTATAATGACATGTATTTTTTATTATAGGAGTGCTTTAAAAATAATATTAATTAGTGTGTTTAATGTTGTATTCTTAATTTTAAGATTTTGTTATGTGTGTTTAATTGATTTGTACCAAGTGCTTTATATGTTGTATGTCTTAATTTTAAGACTTTTGATATTTAATGTGTTTAATGATAAGAAATTAAGTTTTAGAGATATTTAATGTTTAATTTACTTGTACATTTTGCTTTGTTAGTTGTATTGCTTAATTTTAAAACATTTAATGCTAGAAAAGTACTTTGTGCTTTATAAGATAGTCAGATAATTAGGCTGAATTACTTGGATTCTATAATAAGGTTCAACCCGGTTTTAGTTTTGGTTTTGGGTTGTATGTCTCGCCGTGTTCTTTTGGCCTTTGTTTCCGTGTTTCTTTCGTTAGGCTTCCATTCTATTCAATCGTTTTGTTTGGAGAGCATAAATGCCATTTGTTTGTTTGTTTGTTTGTTTTGTTTTTTTTTTTTTTTTTTTTTTTTTTGGTTTATATATATTGTTGGCTTTCTAAAGAAAAGAGTTATGTGGACCACGAACCACTTGATTATCATACAAACTCAGCCACGATGACACTCACAAACATGTACACTAAGAACAAGAGATGTGGATCTTATGTTTATATTTGCTAGTCAAATGATTATACTCTTGAAAAGAAAACAATGCAAAGACTAGAGAGAAACTATCACACACACACACACACTCTTTTACATATGTTGAATGAGGCACACCTAGGGCAAGAGTGTGTGTGGCGTTGATATGTGTTTCACAGCCAACCAAATGGGCCTTTGGTGGGCTTTTGATAAAACAATGAGTGGGCTAGTAAATGTATTACACTTATACATTGGATACTAATAGAACTAATACTACAAGCCCACTTTTAAACTACATATTATACATAACACATTTATTCTAAGAGGCAAATGACAATCACTTCATAATAAGCATAAATTGATTGCTAACAATCTCCCCCTAAGGGATGGTCATTTCAATGATGCTCCCGTGAATGGTCTTTTGCATTTGACGTCTTGAACTTCGTGTGTCAATGTATAATAGTCTTTAATCAATGTTCCTTCATGCACTGTGATCTTCAAAGAATCGTCTTGCCTTGATCTACATCTTCTGTCCAGTTACGTCATCGTTGTAGATGATGATGTTGGATGGACTTTCGTCGGTACCTGCATAAGACAGTTAGCAATAAATCGTCCAGCGGCCATCATGTCATGAGGCAAGATCCTTGGATCTCATTAAGACTCATACAACTTGTATCCTTTTAGATGAACACAAGTGTATTGCATAGGAAGTGTTCCTAAGAGATCTTTTGATGAATCTCATGTCTCTAGACTCAATTATGTGCGTTTTGATTTTAGTTGTCGGAGGCATGGAGCAGAGTGCCACCTTTTCAATATCAACACATCTCGAAGTGAGAGGTTGATAGATTATGTAGTGTTCTCCGTGAGAAATAAAACAAATATCTTTTAAGAGATATCTGAGTGGATATGAGGGGTGGTGCAAATGCGTCACTGGGTCCATGACGTCTTGTCTTCAATACCAGTATCACCTTTGTGAGTACCGATAGCAGATGTATTGACCCGGTTTCTGTCCTAAGTTTTCATGGAGGGCTATTTCTTTTCACCCTTACAAAAACTTTTCTTTTTCATTCTTCAACCCCTTCTTTCTCCTTTCTCATTTGCTCCTTTTTTCAATCTTACCTAAGGACTTCTAATTCTAATCTATTGGAATTGTCCTTGGGTAGATCCCTCCGGTTCTGGCGGATCATTAGACATTACCTAACCATAATCACCTTATTACTCCATGATTATCCTAGATTTGTTGATCGCATGCCATAAAACCATTTGTGAAAATCTCTCAAAGTGTTTATGAGAAAACACATTTAGATAACACATTGAGAGTTTTGCGTTTTCTGAAATACTCCCCCTACACATGTGCTCATGCATTTTAAGATAAAATTGCACATGTTGGGTAGAGTTCGCACATTTTGAAATGATCGATTTTCGATGACCATGACCTTCGCGAGACACGCTTACATCACTAGTTAGACTAGCTTGAAATTATTACCCGTCCTGGTCATATTCAAAGATCATCTCTCGAATTGGTACATTCTACTCAGACAAGTCCTTTGCGAGACACGCTTACATCACTGGTAAACCAGCTTGAAATTATTACCCGTCCCGGACTAGTCTTTTCGATAACGGACATTTAGTTTCGTCAATTCGAGGGTTAAACCTGAGTCTTGAGATTCAAACCACAAAACTTTTTGATCACATTTTAATCTCATCTTCTCCCCCTCAAAAAATAGCATGCAGTGATATTTTTGATATCAACTGATGAAAAGCAAAACATTTTGGAGAAGAAGACGGATTTGAGCATGAAATGTGGAACATTTTGTTTTTCGATACTCCCCCTTAACCAAAGCATATAATTAAACGTTTGAGTTTAAAAGCATTTAGGGGTCTTAGAGGGAGTTGATGTGAGCACAAAATTTATAGAAAGACTTTGAAAAATCTTTTGAAACAATTTTGAGTAAGTGCTCACGGTTTTTGCTTTTTGCCATTAACATTACCAGTCCTGATCAGAAATAATCAGAAGTCATCAATGTAGCTCGAGTTTCGTACTGAAATGCACGAAAGTCATCTGATTAGAAATTTGAGAAACGACATGTTTTAGAAAAACATAAAAAATAACTCTCGCTCAAGCATCTGTACATGCCCGTATCATTGTTGAATGACATTTCTAAGTACGTACAGAATATCGATTATACGAGAGACATGTCGTGAGAAGAATATTTTTTGGTTTTTGAGTTTTATATTTTTTATGTCTTTTTGAGATTTTCTATTTTTATATTTTTGTTTTTGAAAAAGTATATATTTACAAAAATATTTACATGCGAAGCTTGTTGACATAAATCAAGAAGATTCGAGAAGACGTTCTAACTCTTCGGGAGTTAGGCTTCGCATTCCAATTCGATGAACTAAGTTTTCAAACCGCTATTTTGGGAGGGCTTTAGTAAATAGATCAGCGAGTTGGTATTCAGTCTTCACGAAAAATAATTCAACATGCAGTACCCTCTTCGACGTGTTCCTTTATGAAGTGATAGCGGACTCTAATATGCTTGGTCTTTGAGTGTTGCACTGGATTGCACGAGATGGCTATGACACTTTTTGAATCGCAATACAAAGGTATGCGGTTGAAAGAGAAACCATAATCTGTGAGTTGTGTTCTCATCCAAAGAACTTGAGCACAACACGCAGATAGAGACACATACTCGGCTTCTGCTGTTGATAAAGCAGTGCAGTCTTGTTTCCTTAATGACCAACCTACTAGCTTTTCTCCCAGAAATTGCGCTCCGCCTGATGTACTCTTTGCTGTAACTTGACAACCGGCATGGTCTGCATTTGAAAATGCGATTAGTGTAAACTTCGAATCCTTCGGATACCAAAGACCCATGTTAATGGTTCTTCGAAGGTACCGAAAGATCCGTTTAACCTCTTGGAGGTGAAGTTCGGTAGGCCTTGCCTGAAACCGTGCAAGTAAACACACAGCAAAATGAATATCTGGTCGACTTGCAGTTAAGTACATGAGAGACCCAATCATGCTCCGATATTTTTTCGGATCCATGGGTTTCCCATATAAGTCAGCGCCTATTTTGGGTGAAGTGACCATTGGGGTACCAACAGAGTCACAATTTTCCATTCCATGTTTTTTCAAAATCTCGATTGTATATTTAGCTTGATTTAGAAAAATTCCACGTGGGGATTGATGAATTTGTAAGCCTAAAAAGAATTTTAATTCACCCATCATGGACATTTCAAATTTGCTTTTCATGAGATTTTCAAAATGTTTTGAATGTTGCGGATTAGTGGACCCAAATATTATGTCGTCCACATAAATCTGAACAATCAAAATATCAATTTTGTATTTTCGTGTAAACAAGGTCGGATCAATTGTTCCTTTGGTGAAATTATTTGACAACAGGAAAGATGATAACTCGTCATACCACGCCCGTGGGGCTTGTTTCAAACCATAGATTGCTTTCTTTAGCTTGTAGACGTATTCCGGATGATCTTTGTCAACGAAACCGTCTGGATGACTCACGTACACTTCTTCTTTCAGAGTTCCATTCAAGAAGGCTGTCTTGATGTCCATCTGATAAACCGTGATGTTCTTGTGAGCCGCATATGCTAAGAAAATCCTGACTGCTTCAAGCCTTGTAACTGGTGCAAATGACTCTTCAAAATCTATCCCTTCTTCCTGTCTGTATCCTTTTGCCACTAGACGAGCTTTGTTGCGAATTACAGTCATCTCGTCATCCTTTTTGTTCTTCCATAACCACTTAAGATCAATGACTAGTTTGTCAATTGGTCTTGGAACTAAATCCCAAGTGTCATGGAGTTGAAATTGAAGAAGTTCTTCCTGCATCGCTTCAATCCAGGCATTTTCTGCCATTGCTTCCCGAATGTTCTTAGGTTCTATGAAACTGACTGAGCAGACATAGATGCACAAGTCGCAATCGGTATGAAGTTGTTTTCTCGTCTGAATTGGCCTTGAGGGTTCACCAATGACTTGTTCTATTGGATGGTCTTTTGTCCACTGTAACGTTGAAGGGTACCTTGGACTTGAACGTGTGTTAGATGGTTCATGTAACCCAGAAGATGATTCAGCAGAATCGGTTGCAAATGGGTTTTCAAAGACTTCTTCTTCTAACACAGCATTGTTTTGTTCTTGCTCATCAATTCTTGGTAACACAATCTCAATTCTTGGAGATCCTGGAGTGCATATTGATGATGTTGAGGGAGTTGGTGCGTCAGCTTCGAATGTTGTGGATGCATCTTGATTTGGTGGTGGTGGTGGTGGTTGAGGGTGAGTGGGTGCAGCGGAATGTTGTTCAGATGCATTCGTCGAAGCGCCACCAAAGTATTCATCATACATGAACTCGAAAAAGTTTTCCAGTTCTTGAGGTGTTGGTTTATCCATGTGAGTTGATTGAGCTCCTTGGGGTACGAGTCCTGAACTGATATGTCCAGAAGTTTGACTTTGGGGTTCGGGTCCTAATCCGGTATGATTAGGAGCCATTGGGTTAAGCGCGGGTTCTAGAGTGAGTCTCTCAGAAGCCATTTGTGAAATTTCATCAAACTTCACATTCATCGTCTCCATAACCTTTTTCGTTCTCCTGTTATACACCCTGAATGCCCTTGAGTTTTCCGAATAACCAATGAAGATTCCAATATCACCCTTAGCTTTCAACTTTCCCAGATCTTCTCTGTCATTTGTTGGATAACATAAAGCACCAAATACATGAAGGTAAGAGATATCGGGTTTTCTGTTGTTGACAAGTTCATATGGGGTTTTATTGAATCTTGGATGGATTAGGGATTGGTTTTGAGTAAAACAAGCAGTAGAAACAGCATCAGCCCATAAGAATAACGGTGCACTGGAATAGATCAGCATTGTGCGAGCAGCTTCCACAAGAGTTCTATTTCTTCTTTCAACTACCCCATTCTGCTGTGGAGTTCTAACAACTGATGTCTGGTGTGTAATACTAGTTTCTTCAAAGAATGTTCTTAACTCCTGATTTACGAATTCCGTGCCATTATCCGTTCTTACAATACTAACTGGAGCTTGAAGTAGAACTTGAATACGCTTCAGAAAGGTGATGATGGTGCCTGGTGCTTCGTCCTTTGATCTCAAAAACTTTACCCATGTATATCTTGAATAGTCATCGACAACTACAAGAATCTACTTCTTCCCATTTATGCTTTAAACTCTCATTGGGCCACATAAGTCCATATGCAACAAATGCAACCTTTCAACCGAACTAGGTACGGGTTTAGGTTTATATGTTGCCTTTTTGCTCTTTCCTTGCTCACAGGATGGACATAAGTGTTCTTTGGTGTATTTGAATTTTAGGAGACCGTTGACGATGTTGTCTTTGGCAAGCTTGTTGATTGTGTCAAAGTTGAGATGGGACAAGCGTCTGTGCCACAACCAGGATTTTGTTTCACCTGCCCTGGTCATGAGACAAATTGGTGATGAAGAGGCCATTTGGTTTATGTCAATAGCATAGAGATTGGTGCCACGATTCCCAATTAAGAGATCATGCCCAACCAAATTCCTAACATAACAAGTGTTTCTCCTAAATGCAACCTCTAAATCAGCATCACAAAACTGTCCGACTGAGAATAGATTGTGTCCCAACCCTTCGACATAGTAAACCCGAGTGATCAAGTAATTTCCAAACCGAAGATCTCCATAACCCAGAATAGCTGCAACATGATCATTCCCAAACCGTACAGTCCCCATGAACTGCCACACAAGATTGATCAGCAGCTTCAGATTCCCGGTCATGTGCTTGGAGCAACCCGAGTCGACGATCCAAAGACAGATTTCAATGACCTGAGAAGAACATAAGAATTTGTATATGGAAACCGTGTAACATTTGGTTCCGAGGGGTTAGATGTAACAGGTGAATTACACTTAGAGATGGTTTCCTGAGATGCATTGGGAACTATTTCTAATGTGCCATTCTTAGGTGCAAACATTCTACCCGTTGGTTTCCATTTACAAAGCTTAATGTGATCCTTAGGCAATAGGCTACTAGTGGTTTTTCTAGCTTTTGCAATAAGTCTACGGATGTATCTAGACTTAGCCCTAGTTACCGAAGGAATCTTTTTCTGTTCTTTCACATCATTCACATTCTTAGAAACACTATCATCACAATCATTTTCAGACAAAGATTTCTCTTGCATTAAACAAACAGAGTCATTACATGCATTTGAAACAGGAGTCTTAACATTACAACTAGATGACAAATGTTTCTTCTTGGAAAGCTGTAAATTCCTAGGGTGTTCTTCTACTTTCTTGCATGCACTCTCTGAGACAGGTGAGACACTAGGTTTCATGTTGTTGCTCCTAGATTGTCTTTTGCCCCTAGAGTTGCTTTCTAATCCTGTAGAAGGTAAGGCACACTCATTAGAATTCATGTTGTTGTCCTTAGGTGTTGTTTTAGCATTCCTAGACTCGTTTGGATTATCCTTGATACTTTTATCTATCGCCCTATATGTTTTAGATGTAGAGGAAGATGTAGTAGTGGGACTAATCCTATAAAGGCCAGGCGCTATTACATTCGATGGTTCGACAACAGCTTTCCCTTTGTGTTTCTCACTAGGAAAGGGGGTTAATGGTGCTATACCCTTAGATTCATCACCCTGCCCTTTTTGACTTGCAAGTTGAGACTTCAAAAGAGTAATCTGATCTTGCATGTTTTTGTAAGAGCGCTCATACGACAATTTGTCATACTTGCATTCTTCCTTTTTCTTATCAAGTTGTTTAAAATATGTGACATTTTGTTTTTCAATCTTTGCAAGTGCTTTTTCATATTTTAAAACAATTTCAGAAGTCTCAGCCCGAAGTCTTTCATCATCCTCAACAGAATATGTTTGGTAAATAATAGACATTATATCAGTCGATAGAGCTTCGAATGAGAGAGAGTCATTATGTTGTTCCAAAACCTTTATGCGTTCCAAGTATTCATTAGCTTCCTTCACTAAGGATTTGTGATCCTTAACGAATTCTGCGGACTCTTTCAAAAGATTATTTTCCACATTTTGAGCAACCGCATAGATTGCAGAAATATGAGGGTTAATTTCCTCTTCAAAAATCTTTTTAATTCCATCCTGAACACCTAGAAACCATTCAAATTTTTGATTGTTTGTTTTGGAATCCACAATACGTTTGAGTGTTTCAATTCTCTTTTTAAGATCAACCAAATATAGTCTAGCTGCACTTGTATCATAAGTGTTTTTAGATGCCATTTGTTCGATGTTAGGCAGATGTTTTGAAACAGCCTTCTGTTTTGTGAAAACCACTGGTTTTTGAAAAAACAAAGGTGACTCTTTTTGAACAAGATGAAGACCATACTGTTTGTGAAGTTCATTATAGTCAATGGGTTTTATTTCTCTGTTCAGTTGTCGCATTTTCTTTCTACTCTCCTCTGTAAGCTCAATCGTTTCCACAGAATCATAACCCGGAGGAGGGTCATGGATAGCATTTATTAAATTACCATTATAAAGCACATTCTGTTCTAGCTGAGCTTTCTTGAGATTATAAGGATTTTCATAACCGATAGCCACTTTCTTCATTGTATGTAAAACCGGGTTTGGATCGTTTATTAACAAATGAACTGTTTGTGCAGAATGACCCGTTTTTTCAAGCAGATTTTCCAACTTTGCGATGGTTTCCTTTTTGTCAGAGATCTGTTTTAGAAGATCCTTTTCACGTTTTAAAAACCTTTCATTCAACTCTTTCTTTTCCTTTTCAAGATTAGAGTAAGTTGATTTTTGTTTTGAAAGTTGGTTGGTTAATTCCAAAATTTCCTTGTTAAGAGATTTGATTTGGTTATTCAAATTAACATCTAGGGTGTCAAATTTAATTTGCAAATGTTTTTCTCTTAACTCAGAATCTTTTAAACTAACTTCAAGTTCTGACTGTCATTTGTTATTAAAATCAAAAGCTCTAGCATTTTCCTTATAACTCTCAAGCTCAGTGGTCAATTTTTCATTCGCGGCCTTAACATCGCGATTGATCTTTTTGACCTTTTCAATCTCAATACTACAATTATGCAATAATGATTCAAACATAGCACGCGTTTCCTCATCATTCTCAGTATGCTGTGACTCGAAGTCTCCATTAGGATCCATATCTGAAGTTACCAAATTAGTATTGCTACAACTTGGTTCGTCCATATATGTATCGTAAGTGAGATTAGGAGTCTCAGTATGCTGTTCATTTTGAGGTGACATATCAAACATTTCATTATTGTGACATGTAGCATATTGTTGTACCTTAGAAACCGCATTAATGTCAAAAGCAGGAGGTGCTTCTGAATCTGTATCGTACTTTGCCTCCTGAAGATTAGCCATAAAAATGCAGTTTGCATCGATGTCCTCTTGATCTTCTGAATTATCCATAATAGCCATGAAGTCATTCTCTTCTGCACTCAACTAAAGCCCAGCCGTTTCCTTCTGTGCCAACATTAATGCTTTCTGCAAATACGCTGGATCCCTCTTATTCGGCTTGTTGGGACAGTTCCTAGCCATGTGACCAATACCCTGACAGTTGAAGCATTTCATCACATTACCCTGATTCACATTCCCAGCTCCCTGAGCAGCAACATTCCCAAACTGATTCCCAGCATTCTGTACCCTTTGATTACCAACAGCTGTACCCATCTGATTCCCCATCTGATTACCAACATACTGCCCTGTATTCTGATTACCCAACTGATATCGAGGAGCATATCCCTGCTGATTCCCATATCCCCCAACCATCTGTCCTTGCTGACCCATGTTGAAACTCGGCTGTGCAATTTGCTTGTTGCGAGTGTTCGATGAGATTCGTTGATTGTTGTTGGTGGGTGTGGAGTAGCGTCCTTGGAATGCTTTTGTTAGGTAAGCAAAAGCTTGAGTCAAAGCAGCAGTTGACTCATCTTGATCATTAAGATCTGGTTCTTGGTGTTGCGGGATCACATGTTGTTGTTGTGGGTAGAACAGTGTTTGAGGATTGTATTGTTGTTGCATGAATTGTTGTGAAGATGATGATGAGGGTTGTGTATTAACTGTTGCAGGTGTAGGTGAATGGACAATGAGTGCAAGAGGATCATGTTGTTTTGCTTGTTTCTCTTTTCTGACTTCATTTGCCTCTGCTTGGTTTTGTTTTAGGAAGTCATAGAGTTGATCATAGTTCACATCGTGAAGGTTCTTAGTTTGGTTGACAATAGTGACATATCATCCCCATTCTTCCGGTAGGTTATTGATGAACTTGATGTTTTGAACAATTGGAATCGGCGTCAATTTGTTCCTGATCAACTCATTCATGAGAGTGCAAAACCGTATATAGTAGGACTCAATCTGTTCAGCTGGTGTTGATGTGAAGTTCTCCCATTCCGTCAAAAGTTTGTTTTCCATGTCTTGTATGCCAATTTCTGTACCATAACAAAGTCGTCTAACTCGATCCCACATTTCTTTGGCAGTTTCACAACTATCTACAGCACAGAATATTTCTTGTGGTAGACCGAGTTGGATTAGATGCATTGCTAAGTGATCAGCTTCAATTTGCTTCCAATCATCTGCGGTATAATCCTTTTCTTCTTGGATTTTGTAGGTTGCTTCAACGGGAGGTTCTGAGGTTCGATCTTCAGCTGTTTCTTCAATCCTACGAGGCTTGAATGGACCTTTCTCGACAGAGTTAACCAAGAGTCTACCTTGTCCATTAGGTTTGCTTCTCATGTATCGAAGCATACGACTCGTCCATGGAAGGTAACCACCTTTTTCTAACATTGGAGGACGGTTTTCTGAACCGGCGGCATGAATGTCTTGTTGTGTAGTCATCTTTAAAGTTATGTATGATAAAGTGGATTGAGGATCGTATCAACAAAATAGAAGTTGTTGTTGTTAACGGTTGAACTTGAACTTGGTTGTTGATGTGATGCTTTGGTTTGTTGATGATGTTCGTTGAAGTTGTAACAAATTAAATAACGTTACGAAACTTGATTCAAGTATAATTAAGACAAAGTCAAGAGTTTACAATTTCGACAAAAAGTTATGTAAATTACAATTTAGATAAACACGACACTTTCTATAGAAATTTCAATTCGACCAAAATTTATACAAATTATGGCAAAATATCAATTTAGATAGAAATATATCTTATTTATATAAATTCGTAATTTATATAAATCTAACAATCTTATACAAGAAAGTAGATAACCGTTTGTCGAAGTATTTTACACACTTATACAAGTGGTACAATACCGAGTTCACTTTCGAGTTGACGAAATTACGTTCGAATCAAATCCTTAAAAGTTATTTAAGTTTGAAGTTGTTTAATCACAATTGCGAGGGCCCGAAGTGTCAAATCTGAAAGTTCCTTAAGGAAGCTGAAAGTACAAGGACTGAACTTGCCAATTCTGAAAAACTGCACCAATTGCGAGACACCATATGAATTGCGAGACCAATTGCGATAATACACTTGAATTGCGAGAGCAGCACCTCAATTGCGAAAAATGTTGAATTGCGAGACAAAAACTGAATTGCGAGACAACAATTGCGATAATACACTTGAATTGCGAGGGCAACACCTCAATTGCGAGACAAGCTTCAATTGCGAGACAATCAGGCAATTGCGAAAGCAGTGGAATTGCGAGACAGCAGTATCAATTGCGAAGGAGCAGCATCAAATGCGAGAGAGCAGCAATTGCGAGAGCAGTTTGCAATTCCGAGAGCAGTAGCAATTGCGAGAAGTGTGGCAATTGCGAGAGACTTTTGCAATTCCGAGATTTTTCAGCTTTTTACCCACTTCCTGACTTTTGTGTACTTTGTCCACTTGTTGCCTTATTTTAAGGGATATGGCTGACAACTTTTCACCAACTTGCCCACTTTCCTGACAATATTCACCAACTAGACCAATAATATCAAAGATATTTCACATAAAATATTCACTTTTATTCCACAAACACATCAATTCATTCTTCCTTAAAATATTTTCGATCAAAAAACTATGAACACCAAAGTGAATGCAGCTTTTTAACCAAAATACAAGAGAGGAATTATCACTAAGTCACAAAACTAAGAACAAACACAACCTTGCAAATGATTTTTGCTATTCGATTCCAAGAAAAATACAACACAATGTCACGTTTTTGAGAAGCCAAAAAAAACGCAACAGTTGGTTTTCTTGTAGAAACAAACCGAACACACAAACCTTCTGCCTTGATGATTGGCTCTTGTATACCACTTGTAGACCACGAACCACTTGTTTATCATACAAAGAAACACACGATGACACTCATATAAACATTAAGAACATGAAGAGTATATGTGGATATTTGCTAGTCGAATAATTAGATTCACAAAAGAAAATAATACAAAGATTAGAGGATGCTATCACACACACACACACACACACACACACACTCTTTTACATATGTTGAATGAGGCACACCTAGGGCAAGAGTGTGTGTGGCGTTGATATGTGTTTCACAGCCAACCAAATGGGCCTTTGGTGGGCTTTTGATAAAACAATGAGTGGGCTAGTAAATGTATTACAATTATACATTGGATACTAATAGAACTAATACTACAAGCCCACTTTTAAACTACATATTATACATAACACATTTATTCTAAGAGGCAAATGACCATCACTTCATAATAAGCATAAATAGATTGCTAGCAAGTTATAACCCGGTTCTCTTGGTTTCTATAAGACTTTGTACTAAACACAAATAATGTTTTTGCTAACGGCATCGTCTTCCTTCTTTTGAGAAAGACTCGAGCTCTAGTCTTGTTTAATCTTTATTCTTCACTTTCTAGTATAATGTAATTTCATACATCATCATTCCCAACATTGTTACGTGAAGGTGAAAAAAAGTTATTTTACTACAAAAAGAGAAATAAAGTAGTTTAAATTGTGTCAAACTGTCAATAAACATATTTATCAATGAGTAGTTTATGAGTAAACATATTTAATGATAGAGAAAATTCCGACATTAGACCAGTCGCTCAACTTTTATATCTTTTCTAGACAAAAAAAAGTGCTCTTCCCAAAATAGACCAAGCGACTTGCGATTTTTTTACTTTTGATAAGAATTCGCCAAATGGCACAATAAAGTTCGTGCTATTTCTTTTTTTTTTTTTTTTTTTTTATTTCTCATGTGTAAGGGAGCTTTTGTCATTTCAGAAAATACATTTTCACATATATTTTTTTCCTCTTTTTCTCACTCTCATCTAACAAAAACACAAACCAAGTTACAAATCTATTTCATCAAATCAAATCCAACCACCACAAAAGATATTCTTCTTCCACCGATTATACTCCTAACCCTTTTTTATATAAATTTCATTTCCTATCATTTTCTTGATTCAGGAATCTTTTTTCTTCATTTCTTCAAATGATCATCAATTGATTAAAAAGATTCGATCTTTATCATTTTTTTCAACACAAACAAGGCAAAATCGAATTGGGTATTCTTCATTTCTATCAAATAATCATTAATTGGTTAAAAAGATTCGATCTTTATAAAAATCGAATTTGGTTTATAAAGATCCGTTATTTACAATCTTTTTGGCAAAAATAAGGGTAAATCGAGTTGGGTATTTTATAAAGATTTATCAATTGTATAAAAAGATCAGATCTTTATAATTTTTTATAAATTTAATTTAAAGATCTATTAGATGTCAACTGGATCTTTATCATACTGGTGCTACAGATGCAACCAGATGCATAAGGGTTAGAACCCATCAATATTCATCTCTATCTTGCCCTCATTGCAGCGATGGATTCATAGAAGAGATAACCAGTACTAATAGATCAATCGGGTCGGATCTTTGTGGTGGTTGGATTTGATTTGATGAACATGGATTTAATAAAGCCTGGTATTTTTTTCGATAACTTTTATGAAGACGAGCATGGTTTGTATGTTTGTATTTTAAAGTCTGTAAATAAACGGGATGCCTTCTGTATAGTCTTTGATACATTTTTGCTTATAACTTGCAGCGGTTGTCAATGAAGCAACAAAAAAGCTTTACAACCACATCAAAAATTATGTGAAAACAGATATTGTAACTGGGTTTGTGTTTTTGTTGGATGAGAGTGAGGAAAAGAAAAGAAAATAGATGTGAAATGTTTTTTGTGAAATGACAAAAGCACCCTTACACATGAGAAATAAAAAAAGAAATGGCGCGAGTTTTTTTGTTTCACTTGGCGACTTCTTATCAAAAGTAAAAAAGTCGCAAGTCGCTCGGTCTAGTTTGGGAAGAACACTTTTTTGTTCTAGAAAATGTATAAAAGTTGACCGACTAGTCTAATATGGAAATTTTCTCTTAATGATATACGTTTTACTTCAAATACTAATCTTTAAAAATCACAAATTTTGTACTAGTAACATGAAACAAGAAAACAAGTAAATAGTACAATGACCTAAATGGTCTTTGCAAAGTTATGGCATCGTATTTAAAATTCAGCTACCAAATGATGCAATAAATAAATGAATCTCTCTCACACACACACACACACAAACTCTTATCTTTTGCATTCATAAAGGTTTTTAACAAAGGTAAAAAAAACTTTACCAACCACCAATAACAAGTCGATCATTAATAAGAGCTTAAAATCCTTGTAGGAAAAATTCTTT
This sequence comes from Artemisia tridentata subsp. tridentata, assembly GCA_021014915.2. Taxonomy (NCBI): domain Eukaryota; kingdom Viridiplantae; phylum Streptophyta; class Magnoliopsida; order Asterales; family Asteraceae; genus Artemisia; species Artemisia tridentata. The sequence continues at coordinate 27,522,690 of CP139506.1, read as the reverse complement.
AATTAACTTTTTAATTATGCAAAGTGAAAAGTTATCGAATATTCAAACAACCGGAAGAAATAACGTCGAATATGTTTATACGTTGTTAAAGATTGTAGATCTCATCCACGGTCTAAAAAGACTTCACGATAACAGTTGTCTAGAGTTTTGGTACGAGTAATTGTATCAAAGAATCAAGTTGTAGAAAACAAGAATTTCATTGAAGAAAATGAACGAATTTGATTTTTTTAAGGACTAAGTCTATAGATACGCAACATACTTTTTCAAAAGTATCGAAATATACGCAATGTTGACACATTTTTTACCTGTTTGACCGGTTTCCAGGTTAATACTTAAAAAAAATACATTATTGGTCCCTGTGGTTTGCGTCTATTTTCAAAGGTCGTCCTTTAACTTTTTTTCAGTTATAAAAGTTACAATAATGGTCCTTGTGGTTTGGGGTTGACTTTCAACTTTAGTCCCTTGACTTTTTTTTCACCTTTGGTCCTTGTGTATGTATAATCATTTCATTAACAGTACATCACCACCAAAAAAATTCCAAAAAAATAACATAAAAAAAAAAATTAGAAAAAAAAAATTTCGAAAAAAAATTCGAAAAAAAGATTTTGAATTTTGAAATTCCAAAAAACATATTTTTCTAAAAAAGATTTTATTCAAACATTTTTCTAAAAAAAATTTATTCGAAAAAAAAAAAAAAAATCGAATAAATTTATTTTCTAAAAAATATTTTTTCAAAAAAAATCAAAATAAAAAATTTTTATTCGAATTTTTTTTTATTTTTTAGATTTTTTTTTTTTTATTTTTTAGAAAAAATTTAATTTTTTAGAAAAAAATTTCTAAAAATTTTTATTCGATTTTTTTTTTTTTTATTTTTTAGAAAAAAAATTTATTCGAATTTTTTTTTTTTTTTTCGTATAAAATTTTTTTAGGAAAATGTTTGAATAAAATCTTTTTTACAAAAATATGTTTTTTGGAATTTCAAAATTCAAAAACTTTTTTTCGAATTTTTTTTCGAAAACTTTTTTTTTTTAATTTTTTCTAAATTTTTTTTGAAAATATTTTTTTTGGAATTTTTTTGGTGGTGATGGACTGTGCATGAAATGATAATACATACTCAAGGACCAAAGGTGAAAAAAAAGTTAAGGGACTAAAGGTAAAAGTCAACCCCAAACCACAAGGACCATTATTATAACTTTTATAACTGAAAAAAAAGTTAAAGGACGACCTTTGAAAACAGATGCAAACCACAGGGACCAATAATGTATTTTGTTTAAAGTATCAACCTGTAAACCGGTCAAACAGGTAAAAAATGGGTCAACATTGCGTATATTGTGCAAAATTTGAAAGTTTCTTAGCGATATAAGTAATAGATTTAGTATGTTACGTATTTCGGTAGTTTTGAGAAAGTATGTTGCGTATCTATAGACTTAGTCCTTTTTTTAATAGATAATCTAGGAGAGACCACAATAAAAATTGTGCTTTTGTCCTAAAGTTTCTTTATAGATTATGTGTAGTAAAGTTCATCAAGAAACTATCGTTTCTATTTCAGAAAGCAAAGTGTTATATAGTGATAGATTAGCAGCACATCAACACCAATAACTTGATTTGGCCCTTGGTATAACATATGTCATTTGGTATTCGAATCGATAATGAGTTGTAAATTTGTACCGTTTTTATTGTTAGGTTTTCATTATATTGTTTTCGGATTGACTTGTTCCGTAATAACATGAATAAATATACACATAAAACACAAACAACACAAGAAAGGTTACTTGTATTATGTTTTTAAACTTCATGCCATATGTGACTCATCTGATGTTACATGTTTCTGACTTATAATCTCAGCTGTCTTAACCACATTTTCATCATTAACCATAACTGATTCTTTAAAACAACCTTTAAAACTACCCATAACTTTTTTAACCAGAACACTATCTCTAGGAACCTCTGAAGACCCTTCGTTAGTTTTATAGACATAAAATAGTAGTCGTGTGTTAGGATCAAACTCGACATCACGAGATTGCACACATTACGTATAAGAACTAAAGATTAATAATTAAATGTAAAATGTTATATTTGATTATTAATTTAGGACTATCCACTTTAAATTGTTTTGACATAGTCAAGCTTCAAAGCGTGTATAATAAAAAATAATTAAAAAAAAAAAAAATAAAAAATAAAAAAAATTAAGCTATCTGATAATTCCATATTCATCAATAAGTATCACGAAATGGAGTATTTACAGTTGGCTAATAACCATTTGTTATAAAAAGGAGATGATGTAATTATATCATCTCGAGCATTGTTGTTGGTGGGTATAGAGTTTCCACCATCAGTTGTTAAGTGATTTGCTGCAGCCAGTGCTGCTGCCACTCTTTCCTCTACTAGCTGGTCGAGCATGGCTCGATTAACAGGTGGAATTGCTGCAGTGGCCCCAGTTGGGCCTGGATTGGTTGTTTGCGCGCGAGTGGCTCGGTTGGTTTTCTTTGGAGGCATGCTGCTGCATAATGACAGAAGATAAAGACAATTGAGATTTGGAAAGTTCGTACAGTGTGAAGTCATAGATAGGGTATATGAGTAAGATCAAACATAAGGAAGCTGACACAAATGGAATAATAAATCGAGCTTGTCATAGATTAGATAAATTTAGGTTCACAAAAGTACAAGCTCAAGTACAGACGAAAATAGTGCAAGTTTCAAATACATATGAAGAAAACTACGACTGACACTAACTGATGGCTACTCAGTTTAGTGGTGGGTACATCATGACTGCTAAGAGAACTAAGGCTGATCTCTGGTCCTGTCTAGGTGTCGGAATCTGAAAGCAAACTCCCCAAGCTGTGCCTCCATCTCGACAAGGCAGGTCCTCAACTCTGTGTTCTCCCTGTGGTGTGCCTGGTTAGCCCTCAACAATTCTGCAACCTGGGCCTCGAGGATTAATATCCTCCTATGCATCATCTGAGCTGCCTCTCTGGCTATGACCTATGTCTTTTCGAGTCTACCTGCTTTGTCACCCAAGTCAAAGAGATCTACACTGTTAGAGTGCGTCCTAGAGTAGAGTCTGATGAAGTCATCATCATACTGCTCAAAACGTGTTGGGTGTAACTCATCAAACAAATCGGAGTGGAGACTTAAGATGTCAGTCTGTAGGTCTAGTTGGGTCTGAATCTGTGTGATGACATCGGTCTCTGTGGTAGCTGAGGAATCCAGAGGTATAAAAGAATGGTCTGAACTGATCTCATGGGGTAGATCTGCATCATTACCTGTCCCATCCTAGGCTCTCCTCGAGCCCTCTCTAATATCACCAATGACAGGTACATCCTCCAATATTATGCTGATCCGGGGCTCAACTGCCCTCTGCTCTACATCTGAATATAAAACAGCATCAATCCTCGTACTCTCAGCAGGAGTTCCCTTAGCTAGTACCTGACCCGTAGTCACCTGCTCAATCTGCTCCTCTACCCCCTCTGGCACTATGGTCGAGTAAGAATCATCGGCTCTCCTGAGCCTCTGGCGGGGTGGTGTATGATCTGGAGATGAAGTGGGTGAGAGGGATAGTGGAGTGGTAGAGGTACCCGTATAGATAACCCGAGCTCTCTTCTGGGATGATGATAGAAAATCTGAGTATCGCATCCGATGTTCGGGGACACGCATGCGGGCGGTTTGACGAACAGGGAGAGTAGTAGTATCAGTAGTAGTGGTGTTAAGCTGAGTAGGAGTCTGGTATAAAGTGGGTGTAGGAAATGCTAGTGTAGGTGTAGGCTCAGCGAGGTCGGGATCTGGTGCATTGTAGGCCTGAAGCACCTGCATGTACGGATCGTCTGAGCCTGGTGAGATTGGAGAGATGTTTTTTCTTGAATACATCTGCAACATGTCTGCAATCAATGATTAAAAGCTTAGTTAAATTTATGCTACTAATCCATCAATACCACCACCACGGTTACTAATTCATCTCGAGCAATCTTCCCAATCTTCCATTATTTATTGCCACTCAACCTTGAAGAGTTCAAAAGAAAAGGAGCAAACAACAAAGAAGAAACTAAAAACGACATTGATATCATAAAAAACAAGTACAAGTAACCATCTACAAATGATGGCCCCGCCCGTATGCATGACTCCTAGAATAATTTTCTAATTTTTTTTCATGTTTAACAACAAAACCGTGCCCCGTGGCTTTGTACTTGGCCCCACCATGTCAAATTTTTCATAGCAGCTGTATCATATATAAAACTACAAATTAATACAAATATTTTCTGCTGATAAAGTAACCTACACATTAGCTCATAGAACTCTATACAACAACTACGCATGCACACATTTTCTACACATACGTGCTTGGATAAGTTTAATATGTTGAATACTTAAAGAGTGTTTGGATAAGCTTATTTGATCATTTTTGTCCATTTTACCAAATAAGCAGAATTTGTCCAACAGTCAAAGAAGCTTATCCACACACCTACTAAGTATTCAACAAATTAAGCATATGTTAACATTTCTTACTACTCATAAACAAAAACCATAATTGGTTCATTCAAACCCTAAAATGTGCTTCAAACCTCTAGTTTTATACAATAAGCTAGTACGGGTTCACCCAAACACCCCTTAAGCATTCCACAAACTAAGCATATATGATAAAGTTATTACAAGTTTGACCCTAATTTGACTAATTAAATTGACACATATACAGTATAATATGATCAATAAACATAAACAAAATTTAAAGAATGTATCACCCTCATGGCTTTTACGTATCAAATTGTGTATGGAGTAGCTTTTGCGCTTAGTTCTATTTACTCAATAAAGGCGAAAACTTGCTACCCATTGTGATTAAGAGACTTTTGTGCATACTTCTATTTATCAAATTGCGTATGGAGTAGCTATCTATGTTGCACGGAAACGCCATCGGGGTGCCGTCTCCCGTACCGGAAACGTTTCGGGAACGGGAAACGGCTAGAAACGCCTGGAAACGCGCCGGAAACGTTTCTGGAATAAAGGAAACGTTTCATGTTGACTGGAAACGCGAGGTGTTGAGCAGGAAACGTTTGGGAAACGTTTCTGGGCCTTTAAACCCGTTTCTTGGCCTGGTAAATGAATAAATACGAAGCTTTTACAGTTTTACAGAAATGTTTGAGATGAAGAAGATGAACTTATTGGAGAGAGAAAGTAAAGTACTAGTAAAGTAGTATTTATTTATGGATTTTAGCAAAACTTTTTATTTATTTATACCGTATAGGGTCACGTGACAAAAGTCAAAATATTCTGACAGAGCACTAAAAGTAAATGTATGACATTCGAAGGCATTTAAGTAAAAGTTTTATTGAGTAACTTCTTTTACTATAATACTTTTGTTAAGTCTATTTGAATTCCTTAATTGATCAAGTATGCGTTGTAATCTGACTATTTACTTTTTAATGTGTCCAATCTTAGACTTTAACATTTAGAGTGAACAAAATTTTATAGGTATGTAGTTCTGAGAAAACAACTTATTAACATTAACATATAATACATTTATCACATATAACAATTTATAGTTGGTATGGTATAAATTAGTTTAACCGCAAGTACATCCTCATTTTTCGTATAAAATTACTAAATATAAGGTTTTGCGTTTTTTATATTATTTAACTCCTACCTTGTTTATTCTAAAATAATGATATTTTGATGATAACAATTTGATGTTGGATGTTTGATGTTTATTTATTTTATTAATAATTATATTTAAAATTATATAAAATACACAAACGTTTCTGGCCGTACCCGTTTCTTGAATTTTGGGACATTGGCGTTTCTACGTACCCGTTTCCGTCCCCGTCCCCGTTTCCGTATCTGTCCCCGTGCAACATAGAGGACAGGTAGCTATTTCTATTTATCACTAGTCGGAATGAAAAATAATACAGAACAAAGTAACAAAAGCAGTCACATCTCCAATATAAGTTATCAGTTATTATCACATAAGTAATTTCATTTTACACTAAACAAACTAATTTAACAAAATGTAATAATGTAAGATACTTGTTAACTTTGAAATACTAACATTTGCAACTTGGAGATATATTGTACCAACGTATGACCTTATATAATTTAAACAGGGAAACCATGGCCGAAAAACATGAAACCCAAACCACCAAAACCATCTCCAACACTTCTACCGCTAGATCCATAACGAACAAGAAATTCATACCAAACCCAAATAATAGAATAAACCAATGCAAACTATATCAACTCCAGTTAGAAGCTATTTCAACTATATATTTTTTTGTAAAATGAACAAATATTAACAATAACATAGTGAAAAAGTTGAATCATAGAATTAAAAAGTGGATATAATGAGGTTACATGGCTGCCACAAGAGTTATTTATAAACCCATATTCCCGCCAATATGATATTTTCCAGCTCAAAGTCTTGTACTGAATTCCCGCTCAAATGTTTTCACTTTTGACTCTAGTATTAAAGTTATAGTATATCTGTATATCACACTAGAAAATGTTATTAGTTTTATACGCACATCTTATTTTTGTGGAATTTCGATTGCTTGATTCTTAATATATTACGAGTATTAGCGTGTCTTGTATAAAAGTTGCAGAAATTGCAAGCACATGATTTATCCGGCCATTTATTTGAAAATGCTGATGTTTTTGTATTTGACAATTAATTTGCTCATGTTTAAATTGGAAAAAATAATAAAAACCAAAAAGTATTTTATGCATATTTCATGCTATGCTTTGTATTTGTCCACCTACATTTTTATCCCTCTTTGTTCTTTTTCTTTTTATGCAGCTTCTCAATTTATAATGTAACTAATTTAGGTGATAACTAGATAAAAAGTTTTAATAGAATTTGATTTTGTAACTGTAAAAAAAAAGGAAAAATAAAGAAAAATAAATAAATAAAGATTATATATAGTTGTATATATTTCGCAATTGTAAAAAATGGCACTAACTAAAAAGATTTATGTTTAAAAACCGCCACAACATATGTGAACATAAAATCTTCCCGTTATTGCACAAAAATAAAGAAATTGAATTCAATCTAAATTTCCACGTAAAAATTGTATAAGAGCATAAGGTGTCGAGGGAGTTATGGGGCCGTGTTATATCAAAAAGTGTTGTCACTTCAGCATTTTCTTTTTATAATTCAAAACCTATAATTTAACCCAACAACACTCTCCTTCCATCACTCAATTTATTTATAAGACGCTCATTAGCGCACACTTAACCTAATATAACACAAGAAATCAGAAAAGAGAAAAAATGACGAATAACGATGGTTGGTAATTCTGGCGTGACGACTTATAATTTAAGGGGAGGTGTGAACTGAAGCCATAGGGCTCGTGTTATAAAACACCAGCCAACCCTACAACGCTGCGTACCATGTGATCTAACAACACTAGCTTTTTAATATTTTTTGGATTTATATATTCTTTTATTTGCTTCTTTTTATATTCTTTCTTGTTCTTTATTACAGTGAAATACAATAAGTGACAAGTTATTAGGACCCCTTTTTTAACAAAGGGGCCACCTTTTTTTTTATCAAAACTATAAATTTGAAAGTAAAGTACAGAACATAAAATATAAAGTTTAATAAGTCAAATGTTTAAAACTGTCAGAAATACAAAACAGAAACTGACAAAAAACTGTGTTATACTAGAAATAAAGAGTAGACAAAAGTCATCTTTCCCCCCTTATGTCACATCATATGCGGTCCCTATAGTATGACACATACAATAATGGTAAAATTAATAACCACCATCATTGAAACATTTGGAATTATTTTATTATCTTTATAAACAGTTTTAGTCCATGGGAAACCCAAGCAACCCATACACACACCCATATCTCTCTAATCTTTCCTATGGGTAAGAGGAGTCATGTGGCACCACATTTCAACCCTCTCAAATTCCACCAATAACATCTCTCCAACTCATTTTACCCTTCCAACCCTCTCAACTTAATTCTTAAGCATTCATCACTTTTTCAACCCTCCATTTTTTTTATTTTTTTTTTTCATTTAATTTAATCAAACATTTATAATAAAACCGTTTGGAAAAAGTTAAAAGTGCTCTTCGTTGACGAGTCGAAAAGAGAAGGCGGATCACAATATGAAGAAGAGGAGGAAGATGAATCCATTTTGTGATAAAAGTGATGATTTTAGTTGTTTGTGGTTATATATGTGAAAGAAATGGGTTTATAAAGAGGATTTTTTTTTTTTTTTTTTTTTTAGCCGTTGCTAAACATTGAATAAAGGGAGCGTTCGGAGTTTTTTGACCGTTCAACGGTCATTTCTTGGAGCAAATAACACAGCCAGCAGCTGGTAGCCAAGCCAGCAGATTTCAACCCGTTGGGCAACCCGCTAGGTCGGCGGCGGTGTTCCCCAGCGGGTTCCTCCAAACCGTGTGCAACCAGCTTCCCACTCCGTGTGCTCTAACTATTGACACATTTTGTTATTATTTGTTGTTTCTGATGCCAGAACCAATTTTTGCATTTGACGTAATTTTTGTACCCACAAATGTTCATATTAAAACCAAATTTTTTAAGCTTCATATTGCTTCAGGTCTAAGGTCCATCTGAAGATTACTTTACCTTTTTGTGGTCAAAACAAAATGGGTTTAGTTTGGTGCAGGTTACGAGAACGACCGTATATGGTTTTCTTCGAAATTTTGGTAACGATTTATATTTCAGAATAGGTATTCAAGCAATGTCAAGGTTTCAGCAAGGTGTGTGTACGTTTCTTGGTTCGTATTTAGTTTTTATTTCATTATAAGGAGAAAAGTGTTTCGTTTCTGCAAATTGAATCAAGATTAAAGAGCGTGTTGGTCGCAAGTATACAGATTTTATGTGGCAGTAGTTGCGGTGGTGGTCTTCGCGGGAGAAGATGACACTTACTGAAAATATAGTAAAATGCCACGTAAGCAACAAAAAATCAAAACTAACAAAAAAAAAATCAGTTTTTACCGTCTAAGAGGGTTACATGTTAACAAACACGTCAACAAGTTAGTGATAATGGGAGAAAGATGGTTATGCATATTGGTAATAAAATTAGTACACTATGAATCAGTATAGCAAAGACTTTGAAAGTTTAACCCCCTAAACTTAATACCCCTTAGATTTTATAATTAATAATAATAATAATAATAATAAAAACATATACGTTGTTTTTATTTATAAATATTATTACAATTGTGTATTAAAGTAATATATATGTACGAAGTAATAAATATTAAAATGAAAACACGAGTTACTGTGATATGTAAATGAATGCACGAGAATGTACATATACGAATGACTCATTTTGTTCCTCTTTATGAGATTGTGTAAGGGTATCCGTAAAGTATTTTATTATTTGCATTCAATAACAACTCATGTTATTCCTCTTAATAACTAACGCGCGTACACGGGTTTAAAAATTAATTATGGCTAAAATTACTTTAATAGGAATATAAATATTAAAATAAAGACACGACCCTACAAGTTACTCTGAGATAAAAAATAAATAAATATATGATATTATACACAATGCCACATAGTTTTTTAAGGGTCATTACATGTTATTAAATATGCATAATGTTTAGAACATGGTATCGATAGTTAAATTTAAACAACATCAACATCAACATCAACATCATGTTAGTTAAATAAAGTCAAATCTTACGTCCAGCAAAAATCTATATAAAATATAAATCAATATTAATAAATAATGAAAAAACCGGACCGGGGTATTATAACTATATAATATAAAGATTTTACATAGTGTTATAAAATAATCTTATTTAACAATCCCCTTATGCACTATGTTAAAAATTGTTTAAAACAACAAGAAATTTCCTATCTCCTCAAAAAATATCACAACTTAGAAAATGATTTTTAATAAATACAAGTTCGTAAGACTCACGAATTTCCTAACGTCTATTTTGAGATCATCAACTTCAATCTTCATTATATTTTCCAAAAAATAGGAAAAATTTATTTTGCATACTTTTGAAAGAACAAAAAGATAAGAAATCAATTTAGGACTATCCACTTTAAATTGTTGGAGATAGTGAAGCTTTAAAGTGTTTATAACTAAAATGAATAAAATAAAATCAAAATCAAAATCAAAGCAGTTAGATAATTTGAAACTCATCACTAAGGCCTGTTTGGTAGGGGCTTTTTGATGGAGCTGTTAGCTTTTTGTTACAAAATAATCTCATCTAAATTAAGTAGCTCTGTTTCGATACATTAACTACAACCTTTTATTTCAACAAATAGCTCCTAAATGAAAAGCTGATTTATGAAGCTTTTTAAACATCTTGGACCTGTTAAAAATTTAAATTACTGATATACCCTCCAAACATTTGTTTACAATTATAGATATGTCATTTTATGTCATTTTACATTTTATAATTACATTTAACAGCTAACTTGCCAAACACTTTTATTAAAAAAAGATACAGTTTGTAGCTCATGTTAACAGCTTTGCAGCTTACAGCTTACAGATAGTTTTGCCAAACATACCCTAAGTATCACAAAATGAAGTATTTACAGTTGGCTAATAATCATTTGTTATTAAAAAGAGATGATGTAATTATATCATTTTCAATAAATTTCTTAATAAATAATCACAACTACCCCCCAAATGCAAATCCCATTCTTTCTCATCACACTCTCCTTTCCACTCTTCACTATTTCACCATTTCTCTCTGCATCTTTGACTCAAGAAAACATTCCCCAATTCTTCACATAATATTCAGATAAAAATTTTAAATTTTCTTCACATATTTCATTCTCTATAGATTAACACACTTAACTATCTTCACTACAAAAAACAAAGATAATCCAATATCATTTTGTGTGACATACACAATTCACAAACAACCGCAAAACCTTGTCCAAAAACCCCTTCCACCGATGGCTTTTCGACGTACAACACCCAAGAATGACCGTTTTGGTTTTATTTCATTTCAACGTCGTTACATACCAAATTTTCAGGTTAACATAGACGAATATTATCACATGATTTTGATGCATTTTTACATCGGTTCGACCTTTTACCATGAGTTTATTGAGAATTTTATAAGCCTATTCGATGCTGATTCTGACTCTCGTCATCGTTCATACATGCGACTATACATTCATGAGGAGGGTGGACACTCATTTTCTTTAATTATTAGAATGTATAATGGTTATATAAGATATAACATGCTCCTTCAACATGCGACTATACATTCATAAGGAGCATGTTATATCTTATATAACCATTATACATTCTAATAATTAAAGAAAATGAGCATTCACCCTCCTCATGAATGTATAGTCGCATGTATGAACGATGACGAGAATCAGAATCAACATCGAATAGGTTTATAAATTCTCAATAAACTCATGGTAAAAGGTCGAGCCGATGTAGAAATGCATCAAAATCATGTGATAATATCCGTCTATGTTAACCTGAAAATTTGGTACGTAACGACGTTGAAATGAAATAAAACCAAAACGGTCATTCTTGGGCGTTGTACGTCGAAAAGCCTTCAGTGGAAGGGGTTTTTGGACAAGGTTTTGCGGTTGTTTGTGAATTATGTATGTCACACAAAATGATATTGGGTTATCTTTGTTTGTTTGTAGTGAAGATAGTTAAGTTTGTTAATTTATAGAGAATGAAATATGTGAAGAAATTTAATATTTTTACCTGAATATGATGTGAAGAATTGGGGAAGGTTTTCTTGAGTCAAAGATGCAGAGAGAAATGGTGAAATAATGAAGAGTGGAAAGGAGAGTGTGATGAAAAAGAATGGGATTTGAATTTGTGGGGTGGTTGTGATTATTTGTTGATAAATTTATTGAAAATGATATAATTACATCATCTCTTTTTAATAACAAATGGTTATTAGCCAACTGTAAATACTCCATTTCGTGATACTTATTGATGAGTTTTGAATAAACTAATCGCTTTGAATTTTTTATTTTTTATTTATTTATTTTTTATTTTTTTATTTTTTTTTTAATTATACATGCTTTGAAGCTTGATTATATCTAACAATTTAAAGAGGATAGTCCTAAATTGATTTCTTATCTTTTTGTTTTTTTCAAAAGTATGGTAAAAAAAATATGTCCTATTTTTGTGAAAAATATGATGAAGACTGAAGTTGATGATCTCAAAATAGACGCTATGAAATTCGTGAGTCTTACGAACTTGTATTTATTAGACATCATTTTCTAACTTAGTGATATTTTTTGAGGAGATTAGAAATTTCTTGTTGTTTTGAATCACTTTTTAACAGAGTGCATACGGGGATTGTTAAATAAGATTATTTTATAACAATATGTAAAATCTTTATATTATATAGTTATAATACCCCGGTCCGGTTTTTTCATTATTTATTAATATCGATTAATGTTTTATATAGATTTTTGTTGGACATAGGATTTGACTTTATTTAACTCACATGATGTTTATGTTGATGTTTAAATTTAACCCCTCCTTATAATGTCTGCAAAGAAATGAAGATCACAGCCATAAGATCTTTTTTCTTGAATATATACGTCTGCAACATGTCTGCAATCAATGATTAAAAGCTTAGTTAAATTTATGCTACTAATCCATCAATATCACCACCGTGGTTACTAATTCATCTGGACCAATCATCCCAATCTTCCACTATTTTTTGCCACTCAAACCCTGAAGGGTTCAAAAGAAAAGGAGCAAACAACAAAGAAGAAACTAAAAACCACATCGACATCATTAAAAACAAGTACAAGTGACCATCTACAAATGATGGCCCCGCCCGTAAGCTTGATATGTCACAAGCAAAACCATTAATTCCACCCCTTTGGCAAAATGACTCCTAGAATAATTTTCTAAATTTTTTTCATGTTTAACAACAAAACCGTGCCCCGTGGTTTTGTACTTGGCCCCACCATGTTAAATTTTTCATAGCAGCTCTATCATATATAAAACTACAAATTAAATACAAATATTTTCTGCTGATAAAGTAACCTACATATTAGCTAATAGAACCCTATACAACAACTACGCATGCACACATTTTCTACACATACGTGTTTGGATAAGATTAATATGCTGAATACTTGGAGTGTTTGGATAAGCTTATTTGATCATTTTTGTCCATTTTACCAAAGAAGCATAATTTGTCCAACAGTCAAATCTCCATGGTTCTATAAGTATTCACCCAGACACCAAAAAGTGCTTAGATGAGTTATCAAATAAACATTAGCCTGAAAGCACTATAAAGAAGCTTATCCACACACCTACCAAGTATTCAACAAATTAAGCATATGTTAACATTTCTTACTACTCATAAACAAAAACCATAATTGGTTCATTCAAACCCCAAAATGTGCTTCAAACCTCTAGTATATACAATAAGCTAGTACGGGTTCACCCAAACACCCCTTAAGCATTCCACAAATTAAGCATATATGATAAAGTTATAATTACAAGTTGGATCCTAATTTGACTAATTAAATTGACACATATACAGCATAATATCATCAATAAACATAAACAAAATTTAAAGAATGTATCACCCTCATGGCTTCAACGCCGCGATTACGTATCAAATTGTGTATGGAGTAGCTTTTGCGCTTAGTTCTATTTACTCAATAAAGGCGAAAACTTGCTACCCATTGTGATTAAGAGACTTTTGTGCATACTTCTATTTATCAAATTGTGTATGGAGTAGCTATTTCTATTTATCACTAGTCGGAATGAAAAATAATACAGTACAAAGTAACAAAAGCAATCGACCCTGAGTCTTTGGAATTTATAAAGGGAAATAATCGGTAAACAAAGTAATAAAAAAATATACGGCTTAAATTAAAATCGATAAAATTCACATCTCCAATATAAGTTATCAGTTATTATCACATAAGTAATTTCATTTTACACTAAACAAACTAATTTAACAAAATGTAATAACGTAAGATACTTGATAACTTTGAAATTACTAACATTTGCAACTTCGAGACATTAGCGTACCTTATATAATTTAAACAGAGAAATCGTGGGCGAAAAACATGAAACCCGAACCACCAAAACCATCTCCAACACTTCTACCACTAGATCCATCACAAACAAAAAATCCATACCAAACCCACCAATAAAACTAACCAATGAAGATTATATTAACTCGAGTTAGAAGCTATTTCAACTCAACTATATATTTTTTGCAATAATTGATCAAATATTAAGAATAACATAGTGAAAGAAGTTGCAACATATATTTGAAAAAATGGATATAGTGAGGTTACATGACTGAAAGCTTAGGGTTATAAAGACCTAGTTGGGTATGTAAAGAGGGTGGGTAACATTATGACTCGTAGGTAAAAACATTTACTCACTTAGGGTAAGATGTGAAATTAAAATTATGGATATAATGAGGTTACAATGTTACATGCATGACTGCAAGTGACCAAGAGTTATAAACTTGAGTTTGTACTATGTACGAGGGTGGTTGGGTAACATTATGAAGGGTAGGTAAAAACATTTATTCACTTAGGGTAAGATGTGAAATTACTATATTAAGTGTTTAATTACCTTATTATACATTTACGATACAAACGACGCCGTATCATGTCGGGATCAAAATGATGTCGTTTCGTTCGCTTGTTTGTGCTTTATGCATTTTGGTTCAAACGACACCGTCTGATGCTTTTGGGTGCAAACGACAACATTTTCTTCTTCTTATTATTATTATTATTATTATTATTATTTAAAAAAAAAAAAAAAAAAACATCACTTAATTAGAAGAAAATAGGATTTACAAGAAATTAGAGGGGAGCCGAGATACTAACTGAGCTCCCACTCCTCTAGCTATTGCAAAGCTAATCCTATTAAAAATATGAGCAGCGGCTCGCGATCCGATGTCTTGAATTACTGAGAACCTTCGGATCCGTTTCAGTAGGGTTGCTGCATCCTTCCCAAGTTCCCCAAGGGAAGAGAATGAGAAGGGAAGAAACCCATATCCAATGTCGGCACATTTGCTCTCATATTTGACACGCTTGCGCTGTGCTGCTTCAACCACTACTTGTCCTGGCACAAAATCGATCATACCCGATTGCGTCAAGGGAGACGACCCTGTCAAATCGACACAAACATCCTGCCCACCGTCCCAAGAATAGAGCAATACATCGGCTGGGCGTAAGCTTTTGTCTCTTTCTCCACAAAGGCCAATGTCAACCTCTTTGCGAGCCGAGATCCCAGACCGAGAGCAAATATCAGCAAGAGTGTCGCGCACCACGTTGTGCCGGTGCTTAATACCAATAATACCAAAACACGACACAACATGATCCCTGTAAATGTCTCCCGCACATAACCTGGAACAAGCAGAGCACGACATCTGGACCGAGAACAGGAGGACACCCAGGCGGTAGCATAAAACACACCGGTAAGTTCTAGCATTCATAGTCTGCCCCAACCCAGATATCGGGGCCACCCTAAGCCAATCGGAGGTGTAGTCTTCTCGTTGCGATCTCCAAAGCGCCATCTGTCGAGCGGATAGGCCAAAAGTGGATTCAGCCGTTTTAGTAACACGTGTGAAATATATATCTGCCAATTTCTTCATAAGTTTGGGGGCAGCGATCTCATTCGGGTTACTTAAGAGGTCGAACTCCATTTTCGCGTTAAAAGTACACAGAGCGTCATTAAAGGAAGATCTATGATTTACTATGCCAGACTGTTGGAGGAGCTTAGCCTGTAAGCTAGCAGATTGAAGTCTAGACGCAAGGAAAGCATAATTCAATACATCACCTGCAGAATATACGCCAAGCCCCCAAACTCAAACGGAAGCGTGGCCAATCTCCATTGCCAATCCCCAAACCCAGGTCCAGAAGCAGTGACAATACGTTCCATAGAGGAACGAAGCGCCGCATCAAACGAAGTCTGGGCACTCTCAAAGACTCGGGGAGAGCATGTGCACATAAAGAAGTATAACTTTGAAATACTGGCACAAGCCCGAAGAAGGAGCAACTCAC
Source organism: Artemisia tridentata subsp. tridentata (assembly GCA_021014915.2). Lineage (NCBI taxonomy): Eukaryota > Viridiplantae > Streptophyta > Magnoliopsida > Asterales > Asteraceae > Artemisia > Artemisia tridentata. Next base: position 27,506,724 of record CP139506.1, on the reverse strand, counting down.
ATTGAGGATCATTAAGCCTAGCAACGGCATCCATAAGCTCGATGGTTTTAGCAACCCTTTTCATAGCAAGCCCACTACTAAACTCAAAGTCCACGCTAGCCAGCCCACCCAATAATTTAACACCGCGTAAAGGGCGAGCAATATTAGGCGGAAAGACACCTGCGAGCCTGCTTCTGGGATCCTCGGTTGGCCAAAAAACCTCAGTTTTATCCACGTTAAGGTGCAAGCCATAACTAGGTCCATCTGACATAATAAGATCTAAGACCTTCCCCACGACCAGAGTGTCACCAATAATAGTCCCATCATCCAGGTACCACGCTTGGAGGGCAAGATCAAAAGAGTCTCTAATTTTGCGAACCAGGGGGTGTAACACTAAGGCAAAAAGTAGAGGTCCGAGTGGGTCACCTTGTTGCACCCCTTGGTGCGACCATAAAATGTGCTCCCCATAATAAAGTCTAGCTGGGTTGGAGTAGCAGAATTCCACCCAACGTGAAATAGCAGGGCAACAAAGGCGAACCTCCTGTAACATAACCTCCCGATCCACCAAATTAAAGGCGTTTTTGAAATCCACCAGCAGCATTGAAAGACCCACCTTACCCCCTCATTCTTCAAGGAACCGATTCACAGCGTGAAGAATAGCCTCCCCTCCTCCAGACACCCCAACGCCGAACTGTAAATCGTTCAAATAACCATCTAAATAATGACCAATCAAGGAAGCACCAATCTTGGATATTAAGCGCCTCCAAATGGTCCCCACAACAATGGGACGGATACCACCTCCTGGCTTAATCAGCGGTGTGAGGGGAGCACTAGCAATGTAGGATTTACAAGAAGTTAGTAGGGAGCCGAGATACTAATTGGGCTCCCACTCCTCTAGCTATAGCAAAGCTAATCCTACTAAAAATATGAGCAGCAACACGTGCTCCAATGTCTTGAGTCATCGAAAACTTTCGAATACGCTTCAATAAAGTCACAGCGTCCTTTTCAAGTTCCCCAAAAGAAGAGAAAGAGAAGGGGAGGAACCCATATCCCATACCTGCGCACTTAGACTCAAACTTGACGCGTTTACGTTGTGCAGCCTCAATCACCACACCCGGCACGAAATCAACCATAAATATCAAATATTATTATTATCATTATTATTATTTCTTTGCACTTTTTTAGATGTGAGAAATACCTTCTTCACCAACCCCATCCGCAACAAATTCATAGCTCATTGAAACTGTGTCTATTGAATCCTCACGACCATCAGCGGAGCAAAAGTTGGGATAAAATAGTTCGGCATTGCGGTTATGTCAGCTTTAATTGACAGGTTAGTTGGTCATGGTTACGTACTATAGGTTTTTAATTTGGTTCGGTCGATTCTCGGATTAATGTTTTGGGTTTCAGTGTGTCACAATTGTTAATGCCTTTATGTTGTTTTGAGAAAATTATTATGTTTATATATATGCCAAAAAATGAACAAATATTGGCTAAATAATTGTGAAATAAATTAAAACTTTCAATTAGAAAATGGATGTCGTAGGTTATATAAAGGCAAGATTACAAACCTAGTTGGGTAGTTGGGAGGGCTGGTGGATACATTATGAAGGGTAGATAAAAACATTCAAAGCAAGTACCTTTTTTTTTGGCAAAGAAATTCTCTATGATACGCTTTAGATGAACCTTGAATCACTTGAACATGAGCCTTAAACTTGAGATATTTATTTGAAATTTGAAACTTGAATATTGGACTTAAACTTGAGATATTTATTTGATATTTATTTACATTGTGAAGGTTAGGTAAAAACATTTATTTATTCAGTTAGGGTAAGATGTGAAATTACTATATTAATTTTAGGAGAGCGAGATGGTAAAAGAATCAAGATATCAAGTATGTAAATAAATAATACTGTAGGAAAATATGATTTAAACCAGAAAACAACTCTTGAATCTTTATTCAAGAGAAACTTTTATTAATCAACCAAAACAAACAAGATCAATAAGCAACTGATCTTAATCAGTTAACCAAGAACACACAAACAATCACTTCATCAACTCACAATCCTTCCCACTGCTAATCAGGTGAAAGGCTATTGTTCTATACAACAATCAAAATCTCACAATCACTCTTAACAGTTTTGGTTGATCACAATACGTATGAGAGAAGGTGTGTGCAGCTTTCAATAATGAAGAATACCAAACCGTAAAAGAGAATGAGACCTCAGGCTGGACACACTCTGTGACCAAAGCGACCTGGGTCACCGGCTGCCACGTCAGCTTTCTCTCTCCGGCAACCAGAAGCGACCGATCTGCCACAGTCGGTGACCAATTTTTTTTTTTTTTTTTTTTTTTTATTATTTTTTTTTTTTTTAAATTTTTATATCAAACATTTAAAATAAACTTAAAATTCATTAATAATAAAAACATTACAATACTGAATTAAAAACATTATAATACTAAATTATTTAAAAAAAAAAAAAATTACAAGAATTCTTTATCGTCGTCCTCATCGTCACAATCACTACCGTCTTCGTTTTCATTCCCTTGATTGACTTGATTTCTACGATTTCTCCAAATGTGTTCAATCAAATCAGATTTCTACGATTTCTCCAAATGATTTCTACATCGTTAGCCTCGAATTCAAGGTCTGGTGCTCTCCCAGATTTGATATCATTGAAAACAGGTGAACGACGTAAAACATTTACGTCGTTATTCATACCGGAGACACCAAAGAACGCATGCCAAATCCATAAATCTTGGGAGGCGACGGCTTCCAATAATTGCTCGTAAGACGTAGAATAATTGCTCATCGTCGGAAGTTGAATTTGAAGTGTGTTTGAAATTGTGTGTTTAGATGTGTGTTTATGGATGAGAAGTTGAATTTGAATTGTGTTTGAAATTGTGTGTTTGAATGTGTGTTTGAGTTGGGTATTTATAAGATTGAAAAAGTTTTGTTTTTTTTTTTTTTTTTTTTAAAAGATGGTGCAAACGGTTTAATATTTGAAAGTGTATTAAATTGTCGGTCGATGGATAGATCGATACTGAGAAACCGACCAAAGCGACCAGAAGCTCACATCCTATGCGACCGATTAAATAGTCGGTCGCTTTGTCAAACTACAACCGATCGATCGATAGTTTGAGTGAGAGTGTGCCCAGCCTTATATAGCCTGGAGTCCTGGACATATCATCTTTAGCAGCTTGTCAGCATCAGCCCTTCAACTTTACCCAACTTGCTACTTACAGCTGAAAGTCCTCAACTACACTATAACTGAAACAAAACATTGTCACAATAAGTCCCGGAAGTAATAGTGTTCCACTTTTGAGTTAATTTTAACAAATACAGTACTACAGTAAGTGTTTAATTACCTTATTATACATTTACGATACAAACGACGCAGTATCATGTCATTTCCCCTCACCATTGTCCTCCAGGAATGAACCAAATTTCTTTTCAAATGCTGCCCTAGCATTGCTGACATGAACGGATGAACCGTTGACCTCAAGCAATCAACATGCAAATCAGTTTGAAGATTTTGATCATTTGATCTGTTTCTTTGCCATTTAAAAATCGACTTTTTAAGTTCCTTTTCCTTTGCATCATCATCTCTCAACAACTAAATCAGAGCCTCAACCTCGGCATCTGATTCATAGCAATTCCAAGTATCAAATCCCTCACCATCACTGTCGGGGCCAGACACAAACAACCGTCCGGGACGGCCAAGAACCCAGTAGAGTCTTCCGGCTGAGTCATGACCCAAGAAGTTATTATTAGCATCACAATTATCTGTGCTCATATGATTCTGAGTTACCGTTGAACCCAAAGTCTCGTCACAAAAGAATTGTAGAAGCATAACCCTCTGCAATAAAATGTTCAAAGAGTTTAGTTAATTCTTCATAATTATCGATTCGTATCATTTATAGAAATTCGTCAGTCGTCACAACTTATTCAGTGCAAATTGCATAAAATTCTATGGGCAACCGTTATCATGTCAAAAAAAATCACTTCCTCAACATGTAATAAGGATTTAGAATTACCATATTAACATGTCACCAAAATATTAGTTACTAAACCGGGACAGTAAAAAGTATAATCACCTAAACAACACTTGCAAAAGTAGATAGCTATTTTACGCAATTCACCTTTCTATTTATAGATCCTTTTAGACGTCTCTTAATTCAGTTACAACCAATTAGTTATTTTTAATCTTCCATTTAACTATTTCGAGAAATTCAAAAGACCATAATACTAGGACGGGTCAGTCACGTTGAGTAACGAGTTTAAATAGGTTTGGGTTGACATGGGTCATTTTCAGTATGGTTGACGTTGGGCTGTCCCATACCATTTGCCGTTTTTTAGATAATATTATAAATTATAAATGTATTAACTATGATTTAGAAAGAAATATTACTACACGAGTAATGTTATATCCGTCTAAAAGAGGTTTTTCCTTATGACATTATGGAACAATTTTACGATCACCCGTGACCCACATGACTCGTGCCCGTCTACCTTTTTATTTAACCCAATTTATATAAAGAAATAATTTACCTGTCTTCATTTGACTTTGTAGATAAAGTTAAGACAAAGTAAGACAACTAAGAGTGATGCAATATAAGTCAAAACTAACCTCCTTGACGCCTAATTCCCAGTACTCCGATTTCTCCATCTTATCTGATGTTTTTGATATGGATGTTAGTTTGAGTTCTTTGGCAGCGAGTTAAGAATGCCTGCAATGTGTTTTGATAACATGTCAAGGGATTGAGATAGTGAATTAAAATGGATGTTAACTTGTTAATTAATCATTGGTTTTAGATTATTATAAATACTAAATTATATTAAGTTTTTTATGCAAGTATCATTGATCGAAAAAATAGGATTGCTGTCAATATATGATTTTAAGCCTATTTCTTGAGCACCATAGTTTATTATGTAAGTTTATCAAACTGCTTCAAAGCTTATTATAGCTAGGGAATATAGGCGGCTTTTTATTGGATGGGATATATTGAAATTCATGCATTTCCGATTTCTAGATTTTTTTTTTTTTTTCTTTCTTTCTGTTGTTGTTGTTGTTGTTGTGGAGTGTTTCCCCTATAAAATCTGGCCACTCATAAAACCTAATGCTTGCATATGTCAAGTGTATCTTGACCTCTCGCCTTCATTCTCCTTTGATGATGACAGTGAATGCCTCATGTCAATGGTATTGATTACCATGTCGTGATCATCGGAGAATGAAGATGTTGTCGTAATGTTAGTCACAGTGATACCATTCCGTGCTCCTATGCGGCCTTAAACTCTACAAGGCAGTACAAGAGAATGTACTATAAGATAACAGATAAACATGTTGCTGCCTAGATAGAAACCACATATTGACCAGATGAGTGTAACTTACATGTGAACGTGATTTAAAAACTGGTGTACTGAAGTTAGTTTGTCAGAAATTACTTATCCATGCGAGCATCTGCTTATTTGCAAGTGAAATAAGTTGTTTCTGAATAAGCGGTTTCAGCATGCATATTTTTAACAGCGTGTATTTCATGTAACAATGAACATATAAGTAGTAAGAAGTTTTAATAAGCAATGTCAAACACTCCCTATGGATTACATTGCTCCTTGATCTGTAATTTTTCTCTGCATATGCTTTATCCAACGTGTTGTTCTTTTCCATTCCATTCCCTCATGTGGAAATGCATGAACTCCAATATATCAAATTGTAATAAGCAATCCCAAACACCCTCCTTAGTAAGTTTAACAATCACCCCCCTTAGTAAGTTTATCAAACTGCATTCTATGTTGCTCCCGAGGTTTTAAGTTGTCAATCATATGAAAGGTAAGGGACATTTGTTACATAGGTGATGAAGATATTATTTTTGTGCATTTAAATTTCCTAGAGCATAAGTTACCGAATCATGATGGGTGTATTCGACCCATATCTAGGCGGGGCAACCCGGGCAGAATTGTGTTTACAGCCATGGCGGGTTCGGATCCCCTTTTATTATATTTGCACATCTGAGCCACAAAATTTTACATTCAGACGAAATGAGGCAATTTGTAAAGAGGTTTTGACTTTTATTTGGTCAAACATTATCTTTGGATAAAGGCCTATGATTTTTATTTGTTGGGGGTGTTTGTTTAAGCTTATCTTTGGGTTTACGAGCTTATTTGATTTCTGCTTATATTTCATAAGGCCCGGCTGATTTTGAAACTTATGGGCTTATATACCAGCTTACCAAAAGACTATACATTCCAGTTCCTTCTTCAGGTAGAATTATGATTTATCTAATTCTATAATTTCTTATGCTACAAAAAAGAGGTGATAGTTTCAACCCATCTAACCATGAATGGGTTGATTTGGGTTACATTTAGTCTCTAATGAGTCAAATGGGTCGAGCTTAAAGTTTTGACTAAAAAAAAAAAAAAAAAAAAAAAAAATGGTTAAATGTCCACATGTGGCAAGCGGAGGAAAGTCATACGAAGTGTTCGTATGGTAGATTGTTGGTGCCAAAAAACCGGCTTTTAACGTCTGCAGCATACCAGATTTTAGTGACAGTGTGCATGGAATGAGTCCCAACGTTTGCTCTATTAGTGTCAAGAGCCTCATGAGCGCTAACACGTTTAGAGTAAGTATTTATTTCAATACATATACATTAATACATGATGAGGTCATCTTATTGGTGGAATAAAAATTGTTTCTTACATACATGAGTTTATACAAGTGAACCTCTCTTTAATGTGTGAGGAAATACATGTATATGGCCACCGTCTTAAAAAGGAAAGTATGCCAAGATAACAATTTCCCAAAAACACAATTATTTTCACATCAAGTACTTTCTATTGTTTAATCTTTCCACTTACTTAAAGTTTTATCGTCAGCTAAAGCTATGTTAATGTAGACTCAGGTAAGCGGTTGCAAAATCATGTCCTTGTTGAAGATAGGTTGATTATGCAGGAGAGGTTGTGTAGAATAGAAACCATGTGATGTTTGGTGAGGAAGTCTGATACAATAGGCGAAGCAAACAAACTGATCATGTGAGTTTGTAGTACTGTGTGTTTGGAAGTAGGTTTGCTGTATGGTGTCAGTAAAATATTTGAGATATTTGAGGCCGTACTGAAAGCTGATCGTGATATGGATAGCTATCCATGGCCATTTAATATCAAAAAAAGGCCAAAAAATGGGTGAAGAGTATGCTTGCAGTTCATCCAAAGGATCGCCCAACTGCAGCAGCTGTTCTTAGTACGTTTCTAACATCATCTTTCAGTGTTTGGATGATAAACTTAAATCGCATATTTGTTATCACATAATCACTTTCATAACGCAATGACAAACACCTACTGATTTTGTCCTTATTTCACTCAAAATCGAGTTTTACCACTTTAAGAAGGAGAAACACATCCACACGCTATATCTTGCACGACACTATACTACAAGTGAGTATTTGAAAGGACGAAAGGTAAGGGAAATTTGTTACACAGGCGATGAAGATATTATTTTTGTTCATTTAAATTTTCTACACCATAAGTTACCAGATCATGATGGGTGTATTCGACCCGTATCTAGGGGGGCCAACCCGGGCAGAATTGTGTTTGCAGCCATGGCTGGTTCGGATCCCCTTTTATCCGGTTTCATATTTGCACATCTGAGCCACAGAATTCTACACTCACGAAATGAGACAATTTGTAAAGAGGTTTTGACTTTTATTTGGTCAAACATTATCTTTGGATATAAAGGCCTATGATTTTTATTTGTTGGGGGGTGTTTGTTTAAGCTTATCTTTGGGCTTGCGAGCTTATTTGATTTCTGCTAATATTTTATAAGGCCGGCTTATTTTGAAACTTATGGGCTAATATACCAGCTTGGCAGCTTATTTTCCAGCTTATGAGCTTATTATGAATTTATTATAGGCGATGAAGATAGTATTATTTTTGTGCATTTATTATTTACCAGCCATAATAAGTTACCGGATCATAACATGTGAAATCGACCCGTATCTTGGCGGGCAGCCCGATCAGAATAGTGTTTGCAGCCACGACGAGCTCGGATACACTTTTATCCGGTTCCATATTTGCACATCACGATTTTGCAGTCGGATGAAATGAGGCATTTTTATAGAGGTTTTGACTTTTATATGGTCAAAAAACTTTCTTTGGATAAACGCCTATGATTTTTATTTGTTGGGGCCTTGGGGGGTGTTTGTTTAAGCTTATTTTTGGGCTTACGAGCTGATGTGCTTTCAATAAATAAATGTTTCAATATAGCCATGTCAATATTGGAATAATTTATGATCACCCATTGTCTTCATTTGACTTTGTAGATCAGGCTTGTATTTTGCAAAGATACATATTTTCTTATTACTCCACGACTTTAAAATACAGTTCCGTTACTAGTTACAGAGCTTATTGTGTATCTCAACACAAATACTGATCTTTTATCTGATATTAGATATCTTCGGATCAATTTCCAAGTTAAGAAAAGTTTGTTTGACATAAAAAGTCAAAGACAACTAACAGTGATGCAATATAAGTCAAAACTATCCTCCTTGACGCCTAATTCCCAGTACTCTGATTTCTCCATTTTATCTGCTAAATTTGCCACTTCCTTTAAACCACTTCGGGTAAACTCTTTTTGGGGGTTGACTAAAATCAAAATCCTCTTCTTGCGCTTGTCTTGTGAATTCTGAGTTGGGTATGTAAGGAGGGTGGGTGGATATAGTGAGGTTACATGACTGAAAGCTTAGGGTTATATGTAAGGAGGGTGGGTGGGTAACATTATGACTCGTAGGTAAAAACATTTACTCACTTAGGTTAAGATGCATGTGAAATTAAAATTATGGATATAATGAGGTTACAATGTTACATGACTGCAAGTGACCAAGAGTTATAAACTTGGGTTTGTAGTTTGTACTATATAGGAGGGTGGTTGGGTAACATTATGAAGGGTAGGTAAAAACATTTATTCACTTAGGGTAAGATGTGAAATTACTATATTAACCTTAGAGAAATCGTGAATTAAAATGTCTGATGTTTTTGATATAGATGTTAGTTTGAGTTCTTTGGCAGTGAGTTAAGAATGCCTGCAATGGGTTTGATAAAATGTCAAGGGATTGAGATAGTGAATTAAAATGGATGTTAACTTGTTAATTAATCATTGGTTTTAGATTATTATAAATACTACGTAGTACTACAATAAGTTTTTTATGCAAGTATCAGTGATCGAAAAAATAGGATTGCTGTCAATATATGATTTTAAACCTATTTCTTGATCACCATAGTTTATTATGGCTTCAAAGCTTATTATAGCTAGAGAATATAGGCGGCTTTTTATTGGATGGGACATATTGAAATTCATGCATTTCCGATTTCTATATATATATATACTAGGCGAGTACCCGTGCATAGCAACGGAAATTCCTAGCGGCAGACAATTAACGATATGCAATATTGTGGTAAGTGTTTCGTGTAACGTTCAAAATAGAACGTGAAAAGATCAAAATGTAATTGCAAATGGTTGTAGCATTGCAATAATTCAACTCGATCAAGCAAAAATTCGTAACATGTATCAAAGAATATATAAAAATATTTAGTGAAATAAAAAATAAAACATTACATCAATTATGAGATAATAACTAACAATGAATGTTACTTGTCATGTTAAACTTCTTGGCACACGACATTTGTAGTGCACTTTTATAACAAAACTACCCCTAAAATGTGCTTTTGTTTCTGTTGTTTTGGATTAGAGTGCTTATCTTCTTAGAGTTTGGAATTTACCAAACTACCCCTAAAAGGACTACAAGCCCAACAGGAATCTACTATTGACATTATTTGACAATCTTGTGGGGTGTTTTTGGCCCAAGTGCAGTAAACCATTAACAAATGTGCTAAACTGCTAAAGAACTAATTTAATAATTTAAGATTTTACACTACTGATAAAATCCTCCAAGAGTTCACCTCCTTAAGAATCAAAGCCTGTTATTAACTACGGAGTATTTCTTAGCTTAATACATGTTTAAACATAATATCATTAATCTAACTGATACCAATAATTATGATCCACAGAATTTCGGAAAAGTAACCAAACAAGAGTTTAAAGCATATAGTTGAATAGCATCCATACAAATTCATGAAACATGCATATATATTGACAATTAGAACCATCTGGTGAATCTTCTACAATATTCAATCTTCCGTAACCTATTTCCATATATTTCATTCCATAGCGATGTCTTTGTGTAATAAGCATTCAGTTTATTAGAATTAAAAAAAATAATAATAATAATAATAATAAAAAAAATACTAAATGAAACATCAAGTTTCAGGAAAAAACAACTTTGATCACCTTGGGCGACTATCAAGACCTCAATTGGATGCTTTTTCGTCACTTTCTGGTTGATTCCTAGTAAAAAGGGTATACGCATTGTAGATATTAGTACAACATTAGTATCATTCTTTACAATAATGAGTATGATAAGACCGAGTGGGCAACCCATATTAATTTATTAAAGTCCCAGCATGCATTAAATCAACAAGTGGACTTTCACATGAAAAAGGTTAAATAAAAGAGTCAGTGAGCTTATTAACTGTCAGATTTGTGGTTTTAATTCAGATTAATGTGCACATAAAACACCAAGTATGTCATAATTTATTTGGTTTTTCTTTGACATATTAGCAAGTTTTAGTGGTCAATTTGTGATGAAGCTGCAATTAAAAGGTACTCCTTACATGTAATTAAGTTATGTGGTAGCTACTCACCTAGAAGCAACTGTTTATTATGTAGATCTATGATGCAGTTCCGTAACGGCTCCTTAGACCATCAACAGCTCTATCCACAGACTGCAGAAGTTCAGGGATGGTTGTCTTGCATAATGCAATTATAAACAAACAACTTGACGACTGTTAGCTTTGTGAAGTTTTAATAAATGTAAGTTTCTTAATTGTGATTGTAAAGAGGTGCAACCCAGACTCAACATGTGTTTTTCAAACATTCATACTTTACTAAGCATCCTTTTGGACCGTTTCATTATTTGCATTATAAAATACTCCCATTAAACAACTACTTTCATTAGATCGGTACTGTAGATGGTTAACTCAAACCTGCTTAATTAATGCAAACTACTTGCACATTCCTAGAATTCATAAAAACATACCGCGATTAGTGTTGGCTTGTGATTCTGCTATCAGTTCGTTATATGATGCCTGAAAAAAATGTGCCTTGTTATACATGGGGACATCCTAATTGATGAAGAGACCAATCATATAAAGTACACATAGCATACAACAGATAACATATATTTCACCAAATAACATCAGTACAGCACTTTCAGTTTACAGATCAAATAAAAAATTTTGAGCTAATGAAAGATACAAGCGCGGTGTCAAGTTACATCAATCTACACTTCTACGGTCACATAGATTTGGACATTAGGTTGCTCAAATGAGCTATTGATCTTATAGCAGAAATCACTAACAATTTAAGTCACATTAGTAAGAAGTTCAATTAAGCGCATTAAACAAACAAATAGATCTTGAGCAATCCCAAACACCCCTAATCGCAAGCTCTTCAACACCTCCAAGTCATTGCTTCTACTCAAAATTTTATGTGTTTGGCTGCATAATTTCAGTTCCAAATAATAACAACAACATTATAACAAAATTTACATAATAAGTTTTATAACAAATATTAACAACTCTACAAATAAACCATACATATTCCGGCGACCACAAATGCTTCAGCGGCGGTGGAAACAATGTTTGTCATGAGATATCAGCAACGACAGCAAGATATCCGGCGGCAACGGCTACTGTTTCGACGAGTCAGCTGCACAGCAGCGGCGGCGGCTTGTGGCAGCTACAACAAAAAAATGCAATTTTTTTTAGATCTATTATGAAAAAACTCATATCTACACAAACACGCCTGATAAAAACTTCAAAACTTTAGATCTTCTAATAAAACCATCAAAATACCTCAACACCTTCAAAACCATTCAAGAAAACGCAAGTGAGCGGCAACGGCGGCTATAGTTCCGGCGAGTAAGCGACGAAGACGGCGGCGGCATGTGTCGGCTACAACAAGAAAAAACGCAATTTTTTTAGATCTATTACAAAAAAACTTAGATCTACACAAACACACCTAAGAAAATTTCAAAACTTTAGATCTACTAATAAACCCTTCAAAATACCTCGATGGTGACGTTGTGGACGTGCGGGTTTGAAGGAGGTTGGGTTTCGATGGTGGTGGTTTGGTTAGGTGGAGGTGAGGTTCGGTGGAGTTGATGTCCGGCGGGGGTGAGGTCCGGTGGAGGAGGAGGTCTGGCAGAGGAAAAGTTTGGTGGTGGTGGGAGTTGAGTGGATTTTGTTATATGAGAGTGTTGTGTGTGTGTGTTTTTTTTTTTTTATTTTAGAGTAAATGGGATAAAATGGGATGAGAGGACGGTAGTCTGTGAGGCCAAGGGCAATTTCGGTATTAATGAAAGTTCAGTTTTCACCATTGACCCAGTGTTGACCGTTCCTCTTTTATATATAGTTAATATATATATATATATATATATATATATATATATATATATATATATATATATGATCCGGTTCCATTGAGAAGGTTTTTATTTTGAGAAGATTGAGAAATCTTCGTTTGAACAAACTGATTCATGTTTTTGATTTGATTCACAAGTAAAACATCATTTTATGGTGAATCGAATCTATAAATTACAAATTTGATTCACAAATCATTGTTAAAATCGAGTTATGATGATGATTCATTAAATTTGTACAGATGATTCAGTATTCTACATATATCGCAAAATCGAGAGATTTTTAACATTGATTCAAATTTTTTTTACACATTTTGAATTTTAATCACATTAAAATGAGTTTTACGCTTGAAAAACATGAATCAAAGTTAAAAATCTATCGTTTTTGAAAACCTTCTCAATCTTCTCAAAATAAAAACCTTCTCAATCGATCCAGATTCTATATATATATATATATATATATATATATATATATATATATATATATATATAGGGGGGCTTTATTTTCAGAACCCTCTTAAGTGCGGGAACTGCGAGAACCCACTTTTTACAACTAATAATACACAATGTACATCATTTAATGCTCCATAGCATTTTGTTATTTTTATTTAATTCAAAAGGGTATAATAGTAAAAGACATTTTCATATTATTTTTGTTTTTTTATAATTCCCATTTTTTTTTATTTTTTTTTTCCTTCAAATAGCCAAGGTGCATACATGTTTTCAATTAGCTAAAGTGCATACATGTTTTTTCTCCAAATAGTCAAGGTACATACATGTTTTTTCTCCAAATAGTCAAGGTGCATACATGTAAATTTCTAACAAACCAATAACATAACTGATATACAAAAAATTCAATATTAATTGAAATATAATTAAAATACAAATAAAAAATATGGACCTTTATGAAAAAAACAAGATGCATATACTTATATTTTACATTTCGTTAATTACAAATACAAAAAACGCGTATGCAATAATCGCATATCTTCAAAAATCACAAATTATCTTCATGTATATATGTGATCATCAACTTCTAGGTCTTCAATGGTCAACATCTTCATCAATCTGAAAAAAACATAGACAAAATCAATTAAACAACAAATAAATAGGAAACAAAATTTAATCACAATAATTACACTTACTTAATAAACATACATGTTCATGAGTACATGTATGTCCTACTTGTTTGGCAAACATGAACTCTTTGAAAAAAATGATAATTACACTTGCTAAATAAATAACATACTTGTTTTTAAAACATATATGTTTTAAGTATTCCATTTATAAGCAATTATTTTTTATAACATGACTGTTTTAACACATACATGTTTTGAACATACATGTTTAAAAACATCATGTTCTCAAACATATATGATTTTCATTAGTTAGATCCCACTAATTGAAACATATATGTTTTAAACATGTATGTTTTGAACATAACAAAAGCATAAAAACCATTACTTTAAAAAAAACTACGGTGATTATTTGATCTACAATAACATCTTAGGCATAAAGAGCCATAAACCACAGCGGGCATAAATACTATATATGTTTTTTTACGCATACAAATATTAAAAATTAAAACACACAATCAATCACATCATCAAATTTAAAACACATCTATTCTAAATGGAGAACCTACTGACAAACATAAACTAATCAAGCATATCCACCCCATTTAATTTAATACAAAAATTGTTAAACTCCACGCGTTCCTACATTACTAGGATTAATCTTTTTTATCATTTCTTTAACGATTTATTAATTGGATCACCATTAAAAAACTAGTATTCGAAATTGATACAACGTCTATATCAATCCAACTAAATATCAGCCAATCTATATTCTATAACAAGAACCACATCATCCAATACATCAAAAAAAAAAAAAAACATTAATGATACACCAAAAGCGTACCGATTCATAACAATTATTAAGATAGCCAACGTATATGGTTAATGACAACTAATACTTAATAAATGATAATATACTGGGATACATTATAGAAAGCCATCCCTTTTGTCAAGTAAGCACCTTTTCTGGCCAAAAATGTGTCCTATGACTCACCACGATTTATGTAAGTTCCCTGGCCTTTTGATCAATTTTTGAAAATCACAGATCTGACATAGCAAGAACTCTTAAGATAATGAAGTATTCCTTTAAATGCAAAGAAAGGCAATAACACATGCAAACAAAACTAAAGTGCAAAAGAAACCTGCTTGAATCTCTAGCAGATATATGACGGTTCAACTCCAGATCGTCAAAATGTCAAACAAACATGGATCCTATATGACCTTTCAGTTAAATAAGATACCCTTCCAATTCATTTGGAGAATTCATGTAATGAATATGGTATTTAAGTTTGATCACAGCCAAATAAACTTTACACGAATCTATAATCACACACATGTGGTCTTCAACATGAACTTTAGGGTGTGGGTCGTTGGTACATGGGAGGAGGAGGCAGATCCCAGATCTATGGTTTTTTTGTTGTGTGAAAGAGAAGGTGGGTGGTTAGGATTTTAAATGATAAAGATGCCCTAAAATATTGGATCTAATTAAAAAAAAGTTACGGGTATTTTTTTATTGGGGTTAACATGTTTTTTGAAATGTCCATAGTACCCTTTTAACTTTTCACATAATGCCTTAAGTTTTCAGTTATTTACATTAATGGCACACTTAATTATAGCCATTGATCAAATAATCTAACGGTTCAAAGAGAGTTCTCGCAGTTCTCGCATTTAACAGGGTTCTGAAAATAAAGTTACACTATATATATATATATATTATTTTTATTTTTATTTTTATTTTTATTTGTTGTTGTTGTTGTTGTTGTTGTTGTTAAAAATATTGGGCTTAAAGTGTATGGTAAATATGCTAATATGATGTGACAATAGTGGGTTTTGGTCAAAATGTACAAACCGTGATGCACACCGTACAAACCCGCAATGCACAGGGCCCACGAAAACCCCCTATGGAAGGGTCCGTATAAACTCCCCCATTACTTTTACTATCTCATATCCCAATATCACCTTCTTCTTCATTGAGTACCTGCAATTTCTTCATCTTATTCTTCGTTGATAATTAAAACTTTCATTTGATGTCTGGTTGATTAAATAAAATTTTAGGATGTGCACCACCATTTTCGTGGCATTTTCATGGTATGCACTTAAGGCAAAAGACTATATGAAACATTTATTTCAAAAAATAAATTACACTACGAAGCCTTGAATAGGGTATGCACGTGCATACCCTCCTTTGGCTGTAGATCCGCCCCTGAGGTTGGGTAAAAGGTCAACCCGTGTTTTTAAAACGTGTCATAACGGGTCAAGTGGATTGGCTTAGTTTAATTACTAATTACTGTATATATTAAATATAGAGGAGGCAATTTCGACCCAGTTACTTATTAATGGGTCCATTCAGATGATGTTTAATCTCTGATGAGGAAACAGATAAAAAAGTTGAGCAAAAAATGGTTAAAATTGATCAAACAAGTCGAAAGTTGCCAAAAGTGGATTTTGGAAGCTTGAAATCTCCTAAATAATGTAGTACAAAATACAGTAACTAATACAAAGTTTGTTCTCATTCTTAAAAACACTTATTACTTTGGATAAAAGTGTTTCGGGTGAGCACAACCTCACTGTGCCTAAGAATTACGAAATGAGTAGAAACTGTCAGATATAGTTACCATAAATGGGTGGATTTTTTTTTCTTTCTTTCTCGGCATACCTCGTGAACATCCTCTATAAAAGATTCATGTGCGCCACTGTAGAATCCTGCATCCAATCTGAAGTCAATGGTCCTGAAAAAAAAAAAAAAAAAAAAAAAAAAATATCGGTCGAAATCTAGACCGATTCTATGCCTTAGCCCATGCTCGACCGATCTTGACCGAACACCCACATTGGGCTCGACCGATGGTGATATCGGTCGACCCTTGCATGTGACCGATTAAATCCGGTCGACTGCATATAGCCTAACAAGCGTGAAAATTCATCGGGTTTCAACAAAGATTCCGCCACCAGACCAAAAACAATTTTGTTTTCATCTTGAGCAGCAACAGAGCGTAGCACCATACGACACCGTTTTATGATGACATCGTTTGTTGATATGTTTAGACGCATTAGATACGGCTTTAGCGCATTTATGTTACTTCTAGATCATTCTTATGTAACTTATATATTTTAGAGGTAATTCCCAAAGTAGGCCAAAACTTTTGGCCTATTTTAAGAGGAAGCCACAAACAACATCTATTTCCCATTTTGTCCACGCTCGACTACTGCTGTGCTCGACCCCATAAAACAAGCGACACGTGTCATTCCTTTTTTATTTTATTAATATATTTTAGGCCCACAATTGAGATATAAATTTGTTTTATTTTAGTCCATTAACTAAACAAGCTTTTGCAAAGTTAGTCCATTTACTAACGGCCATTTTATTTTAGTCCATTAACCAAACAAGCGTTCGCAAAGTTAGTCCTTTTACTAACGGCTGTTTTATTTTAGTCCATTAACCAAATAAGCGTTTGCAAAGTTAGTCCTTTTCATTTTTGGTCCTTGTGATTATTATTATTATTCAAAAAAATTCAAAACAATTCATAAAAATTCCAAAAAACTTATAAAAATTCGTAAAAAATTATAAAATTTCGAAAAGTTTCGAAAAAATTTATAAAAAATCGAAAAAGATTTAAAAATTCGAAAAAACTTATAAGATTTTGAAAAAATTTAAAAAAATTCGAAAATTTTATAAAAATTCGAAAAAGTTTTAAAAATTCGAAAAAACTTATAAAAATTTGAAAAGTTTATAAAAATTCGAAAAAATTTTAAAAATTCGAAAAAGTTTTAAAATTTTGAAAAAACTTATATAAATTCGAAAAAAATTTAAAAATTCAAAAAAATTTTAAAAATTAGAAAAAATTTATAAAAATTTGAAAAAATTTATATAAATTCGAAAATTTTTAAAAAATTCAAAAAATTTTAAAAAATTCGAAAAAATTTTAAAAATTCGAAAAAGTTTTAAAAATTCAAAAAAATTTTAAAATTCGAAAAAGTTATAAAAATTTGAAAAAACTTATAAAAATTCTAAAAAATTTTAAAAATTCAAAAAAATTTTAAAAATTTGAAAAAGTTTTTATAAATTCGAAAAAGTTTTAAAATTTTGAAAAAACATATAAAAATTCGAAAAAATTATAAAAATTCATAAAATTTTTAAAAATTCGAAAAAATTTTAATAATTAAAAAAAATTTCGAAATTTTTTTAAAAACTAGAAAAAATTTATAAAAATTTGAAAAAATTTATATAAATTCAAAAAATTTTAAAAAATTCGAAAAATTTATAAAAATTCGAAAAAACTTATAAAAATTCAAAAAATTAATAAAAATTCGAAAAAAATTATAAAAATTAGAAAAACCTATAAAAATTCGAAAAAATCAAAAATATTTAAATAAATTTGAAAAAATTTATATAAATTCAAAAAAATTTAAAAACTTAAAAAATTTGAAAAATTTATAAAAATTCGAAAAAATTTATATAAATTCGAAAAATTTATAAAAATTCGAATTTTTTTTAAAATTAGAAAAAATTGAGCAGTTGAGCAGCGGTCGTCGAGCGCTCGACCACCGCTGCTCAACTTCTCAACCGCTCAACCGCTCGACCACCACTTTTCGAATTCTTTTCGAATTAGAAAATTATTGAGCAGTTGAGCAGCGGTGGTCGAGCGCTCGACCACCGCTGCTCAACTGCTCAACTGCTCGACCACCACTTTATAATTTTTTTTCGAATTCAGAAATTTTTTTGAATTTTTATAAAAATTCGAAAATTATTGAGCAGTTGAGCAGCGGTGGTCGAGCGCTCGACCACCACTTTATAATTTTTTTTCAATTCAGAAAATTTTTTGAGTTTTTCAAATTTTTATAAGTTTTTTCGAATTAATATGAATTTTTCGAATTTATATGACTTTTTCGAATTTTTAAAAAAATTTCGAATTTATATAAATTTTTTCGAAATTACTTAAATTTTTTCGAATTTTTCGATTTTTTTTAAATTTTTTCTAATTTTTAAAAAATTTTCAAATTTTTATAAATTTTTAGAATTTTTATAAGTTTTTTCGAATTAAAATTTTTTTTCGAAAATTTTAAAATTTTTCGAATTTTTCGAATTTATTTAAATTTTTTTCCAATTTTTCGTATTTTTTAAATTTTTTCTAATTTTTAAAAAAATTTTGAATTTTTATAAATTTTTCGAATTTTTATAATTTTTTTCGAATTTTTATAAGTTTTTTCAATTTTTATAAGTTTTTTAGAATTTTAAAATTTTTTTAGTATTTTTACAAATTTTTCGAATTTTTTTAAAATTTTCGAATTTATTTAAATTTTTTCAAATTTTTATAAATTTTTTGTAATATTTAAAATTTTTTCGAAAATTTTTTCGAATTTTTAAAATTTTTTTCGAATTTTTATAAGTTTTATCAAATTTTTAAAACTTTTTCGAATTTATAAAAATTTTTAGAATTTTTAAAACTTTTTCGAATTTTTAAAATTTTTTCGAATTTTTAAACTTTTTAAATTTTTATAAGTTTTTTCGAATTTTTAAAACTTTTTTGAATCTTTATAAATTTTTCGAATTTTTAAAAAATTTTCTAATTTTTATAAATTTTTCAAAATTTTATAAGTTTTTTCGAATTTTTAAATCTTTTTCGATTTTTTATAAATTTTTTCAAAACTTTTCGAAATTTTATAATTTTTTTTGAATTTTTATAAGTTTTTTTGTAATTTTTATAAATTCTTTTGAATTTTTTTTGAATAATAATAATAATCACAAGGACCCAAAATGAAAAGGACTAATTTTGCAAATGCTTGTTTGGTTAATGGACTAAAATAAAACAGCCGTTAGTAAAAGGACTAACTTTGCAAATGCTTGTTTGGTTAATGGACTAAAATAAAACAGCCGTTAGTAAAAGGACTAACTTTGCAAACGCTTGTTTGGTTAATGGACTAAAATAAAATGGCCGTTAGTAAAAAGACTAACTTTGCAAAAGCTTGTTTGGTTAATGGACTAAAATAAAACAAATTTATATCTCAATTGTGGGCCTAAAGTATATTAATAAAATAAAAAAGGAATGACACGTGTCGCTTGTTTTATGGGGTCGAGCACAGCAGCAGTCGAGCGTGGACAAAATGGCAAATAGATGTTGTTTGTGGCTTCCTCTTGAAATAGGCCAAAAGTTTTGGCGTACTTTGGGAATTACCTCTATATTTTAATTCCTTTATTGAATATTACAAGGAAATTGCCAATCTAATATGATAATCAGAACAAAAACCCTATATATTATTTAGTCTTCCCGCTGCGTACGTTAATAGATAATCGGCAATCACGATTTGTTTTTTTTTTCCTTCTACTTCATCGATCTCAACATCCAATAACAAACACTTTTTTCATCTTTTTTGGTCCCAGGTGTTTTCACTAGTAGATTTATCATTAATTAATTATATAGTCACCACACAATTTTTAATTATTGTGACTGGTAACATATATAGTTTTAGTGTTACGTCAGTCTGGTGCTACAAATTGTGTTTGAGATGCCTCGGCCAATTTGGCTTCGAAAAATGGGTCAACAACATCCCATGGCATATTCTGCATCCTAACCAGTTGTGACCCAACCTACATCTTATTGGACCAGTCCACAGCAGGATGCCCAACAGGTCTTTGTCAGCCCACAGTTTAAGAAAACAAAATTTATCCTCTTTCTATATTAATAACCACCATCACGTAAATATTTGGAATGATTTTCAAGATTAACATTTACTTCCCATTATCATTATAAAGTATAAACAGTTTTAGTCTCTGTAATCTTTCCTAGCTATTGACACATTTTATTATTAACTGTTGTTTTAAGTTTGATGTCAGAACAAATTTCTACATCTAACGTGATTTTTGTACCCACAAATGTTCATATCAAAACCAAATTCGTTTTCATAAATCACAGTGATTGAAAATATTTTTTTGGTAACTTACACCATTGTTCCCCATGGTTAGGGTGGGTTGCGGATACAGTCCTCAGATCTAGGGTTATGCGGCCATAGTCCCCAACGTCACGTTTTCACTCCCTCACAGTCCAAACCCTAATGCTCGTTAAAAACCTCGTTAGCTGCATGGTTTATTATTATTATTATTATTATTATTATTATTATTATTATTATTATTATTATTATTATTTTTATTTATTTTATGTCTTTTCGCCATTTCATGTCTTTTACAAATCCAACCCAAACCCCAATTTTTGTGTCTTGCATATAATTGTACAAGACGACTTTACAGTAGTAAAAAGCACAATATAAAAATTTATGTTCGTGTATATTATTAGCAAGTTTAGAGTATTAAATCTCAACTAGGCATTACAACGGTTGATTCACCATCATTATAGTGTCATATTAAACTGGTCTTTTTTCACTTACATGATTTGCATCATTTGTTCATACGTCGAGTCAGATCTTACTATCTTGACAACTAAACATATTTGAGCAACAATAGCACAATACTGAACTAATTCACCCTAACAGAGGGCATGGTACAGAGGACCAACAACACGTTGCTGGTTTTTTTTCTTCACCATCAGCGGCGCCATAGTGCATCGTGTGGTGCACGCCATTCATCCCTCGTTGGCTCACCAACACATGCCATTGGCAAGGACGGAACCAGAGGGTCCCGCGGGTTTCTGGGAATCCCATGGAATTTTTGATATAGTGTTAATTTTTAAAAAAACATTGATTTTTTCTAAATGCATCATAAATGAACCAGGGGGTCCCGCGGGTTTCTGGTAAGAGCATCTTCAATGCATAAACCTACAATAGCTTTTTACTATTCTAACAAGTCATTTAAGAGAGTTTTTTAGCATTGCAATGAAAGCTTTTCGAAAAGCTTTTAAGAAAGACTTGTTCAACTACAAGTCTTTCCTCAAAGTCTTATACATTAAGTTTGATATGCATTAAATGTATTAAATGCAAAAAGTCATTAAAGACATTTTGCATTGTGGATGCTCTAGGTATTTTTGTGGGACCTACATGCACCAATAACACTTATTGTTTTATTGTTAGCGATGAGGTTTTAGTTATTGGTGTGTTATTGGAGAAGTAATGAGATGGCGCTGAAGTGGCACACCAACAAGTGTTATCGGGGCTTACTACACTTGGCATTCTAAGAATTTAATCTTGTAATCTATTAGTCAATACAATGCTGACTTTCCATTGGTCAAACGTTGGCTTCTTCCTAGATGGCTGACTTTCCATTGGTCAAACGGTGGCTTCTTCCCAGATTGTTGAATGGCATCAAAATATATTGATTGAGACATATCTTTTAATTATTCTTATTTAATTGCTGCTAGAGAGAAAGCAAAAGAAGTGAATCCCTACTTTTTTGCAAGTACTTGAAGCTATCAACAATTTAGAGGGATAAAATGACAAAATTAACCCTCTGCTTAGTATTGTAATTTCAGGGCAAAATGGCGATGGGTTGAACGTGCGTAGTTGTATATGTTTCTTATGTGTTTTTTTTTTTCATCCGCTTAGTATTGTAATTTCATGCTTCACTTGTATTTTGGAATGGTTTTTAGTACCAGTTATTAATAAAATTGCCACTAACACCATGGCTGGCCATTTCCCCACGCTGTGTTATATAAGACTTGTCCATACGTTCATATAGTATAAATTGTATAATAATATGATGCACGGAAGGTGTTTACTAAAATGCTTTACATAGAATTGCAACATACTGATGATGTTAAGGTATCATGGCTCGCTAAGTGAACAACCATGAACCTTTACGATAAGATATCATGCTTCAAAATCTACTGCTGTTGGGGGTGTAGTACAGGCCAATGTAGGCTATATATTACGTTTGAAATTTAAGTGTGGTGTTGATTTGTCGTTTTTAGTATATATTTTTCCAAGAAAAACACAACGAATGCGTTTTCCCCGGGTCGTGTCCCAACGAAGGTTGAATTTGAGTCGTTGTTTACGTTGTCGAATTGTGTGGTGAATGTGTGTGAAAAAGAGTGATTGATTGGTGATTTTATACTACGAATAATTTTAAATGAAAACAACTAATTAAGCTAATGGAACAATTAAACTAAGCACGTACTCCTAAAAACGAAAATTGAATTTAAAATGTTACGCGACGAATTTTAAAACGTGAATAAAAAGTGATTTTCTAAAATTTAAAACCTAAAAATATAAAAATAATTTTCCTATATTAAAACTGATAAAAGAAAATTTTTGGAAAAAGAAAAATATTTTTTTGACTTTTTAATAATTTTTTATGAATTAAAAACTAATTAAAACTATTTAAATGATTTAAAAATAGTAAAACAGTTTGGAAAAATCTGGAAAAAATTGAGTAAATCTAAAATTAAAATTCTAATCTAAGAAAAATAAATTTAGAAATTGATTAAATCCTAATAAGCAGAACAGTTGAAATAAGCAGTTGCAATAAGCACAAAAATAAGCTAAAGTGAACAAAAAATTCCCAAAAGCACATATATAGTTCAAAGGACTTGAATAAGCTTAAATCAATTGACTAAGTTCAAATATGCTCAAAGAAGAATCAAATAAGCTGCTGAACAGGTCACAACTTATGATATAATCACTTGACTTAAGCACCTACTTTGGACTGATTTTTAAGCAGTCTAATAAGCTGTAAACTGAAACCTAATGGGGGCAAAATGAAGCTAGTACTACTGAATACCTAAAAATCACAAAAGCCCCAAAAGTCATCAACAATTGCTAGCCTAATTAGACCCTAGAACAGGCTATTGGAACATGAAACAATATTGCAGGCACAGAACAGACAAAGGGGGCTGATATAGTAGACCCAGAATAAGCTATTTAATAAGCACAAAACACTGATCCCAGATTATGAACTCAAAGCCTACTATATGAACTAGCTATAAACCAAAAATAAGGTTCAAAGCTTAAGTAATTAAGCCACAATCAAGGCTAGATCAGCAGTTACAAACCTAGGTTCTGCACAGCGATTCTGTAACAGCAGACTAGCACTTTTGGCGCAAAACCTATAAAATTTTTTACCACAGCAAACCAGCTATTGGGAACTAACTCAAACTCTTAAAAACAACCAAGAAAAGTTGAAATGGGACCTCAGATAAGCTCAGCTTATGCTGAGCTTATTGAAGCAGTTTAGACTTCAAAATCACACAATATGCCAAAAACCTCTAAATGAACTTGATTCCTTAAAACACCTACTGAATCTAACCTTTTTCACCTCAACTTATCTTAATCCAATCCCTAAAAAGTGCAAATGAATAGTGCAGGAGCTTAAAGCTCTTATCAGAATACCTAAACCAAACACCCCTTAATATATGAAATTGCTATTCTACTTATAACTAACTGATTAAAGCAATAACCTATTCTATACTATGATAAACTAAGTTAATAATAATCTATAAAAGCATAAACAAGTGATTAATAAGCAGAAATTAAAGCTGAGCACAAAATAGGCAATTAATAAGCTAGAATGAGAATTTGAAACTCAAAAGTGACCTTTGATGGAATTTAATGAACCAAGAACTACAATCTACCCAGGCTTATCTTAATAAGCCAAATAATACCCAAATAAGCTGATGAGATCAGCTTATTTCTTCCAAAGCTTATGTTGACTGCTTCTTTGACTTTTTTAGTTGACTTTTTGCTTTTTGAGATTAATTCAGGTTTGAACAAAATAAAAGTTCACAATAAGCTATTTAAGCTTATATGAGCTTATAAACTTAGAAATCAACTTATTGAAGCTGGAGGTTTACTTATTTTTGTATTTTTTTAATATTTTTTTGAAATATTTTTGGATTTTAAATAGAGTTTAACAAAAGTTGAGATGGAAAATAGACATAAGCTAGAAATGATTTGAAATAAGCTAATAACAATTTTAATAAGCTAAATTCAGATAAACAAATTAATTAAAACAGAATCAAAGTAAAACTAAAATAAAAATTTCATTAATAAAATCTTAAAGTTACAAGAGAAATTTAAGAACTACAACTTAAGAACTAATTTAAGCAGAGTAACACTACAATAAAAACTAACTAACTAACACTGAAGATCAAGGTCCTATTTATAGCCGAGAGGAGATCCTTCTAGCCCTTCCTGACATGCTGGCAATCCGAGGGATTTGTGTTTCTTTTGAGCATAATCCAACCATTGATCATTCCCTATCATCATCCCATCAATTCACGACCCTTAGATTAACTTTGGTGAGGTGTTCGGACCAATGGGAGAGTGCCACGTAGCCATTCGTGTGCTTCTTCTGACATCTGACACCTCTGACAGCTTCTAGAACCCCATTGATTGTACGATTTTACCCTTAATCTCGGTAATTGGTGTACGGGGTAAACTAGGGTTTATCTGGTTATCTGGGTAAAAGATAGAAAGGGGGGGGTAAAAGGCGGGTGTGTTTATTTATTATTGTTTGACCGAAATAAGAGTGGTTTGACCGGGGTTATTATTATTATTATTTGGTTGGGTCGGGTATGGTTTGGGTATAGGTTAATGGATAATAATGTTGGGCTTGGTTTATTTTAAGTGAAAGTGGGCTTGGTTTGCTATGGAGTTGGGTTTGGGTTTATGATAGATCCGGTTGAGATTTAAGATTTTGGTTTAGAAATAAAGTTTAAGGATCAATGTATATTTTCTGAAATTTAAGGGACCATTGCTGCCATTTTTCCAAAGTATAATCCAAGGGCCATTCTTGTCATTTGATGAAACTTCAAGGTTGACTTTGACTTTTAACTTCCCGGCATCGACTCTAGATATCCATTCCAAATCCCGTGCTCGTGTTTCCCGGGTTTTTCTTGATTTTGTCTCTTTTTCACGATATCCATACCTGCATACAAACAAACACAAAAAACACGAATATCTTTGGCATTTTGGTTAGTTTTTGGTCGTTTTGGTCTTAATTTGGTCAAGAAAAGGTATGTGTTTAAGCACATACCAAATTCCCCCAGACTAAGTCATTGCAATGTCCTCATGCAATGTTATAAAAACACGTTTTTGGAACCGAAAATTTCCAATCTCTTTTTACTAACTTTGAGAAGTAGCAAAATTTTCAAAAGAGATCAAGAAATTTTAAGTTCTAAAAACTCCCCATTTTTCCTTTTATTCTATTTTTGTATTTTTCTTATTTTTCATGTGACGGCTTTGTTGACAATCATTATCTCACGATAACTTTTAGGGTCAACGAGTAGGAAACACGACTCATAAAGAATTGACCATACGGATAAAATTCGCCGTTCCTGATTTTTCACGAGTCCCCAAACTAAGCTTAAAAACGAAATCATTGATATTTACAAGTTAGATTGCCGACACTACTCATAAAAGCTAATTGTGTATTACTTCTTGTTCCCAAATTCCTATTTTCCTCTATTTATTTTATTTTTGGTGAGAAATAAATTTCTTCATATTCTTGTTTCGATAAGTTTTAGTCCGATAAAGATACCTAGTTTAGACGCTAAGTAGTTTCCAAACCTTCCCTCGAAAACCGTTGCATACAAAAATGAGGTCCACATCAAGGTCTCTAATTTAACACGATTTTGAGGATATCCCTTTTATATACGACCGAAACAACTCATCTACGAGTCCAAGGACATAAGCTTTTATTAGGATACCCCCGGAGTCGAAGTTTGGAATTTTTAACATTATTTAAGCACATTAACGTATTTAATCCTTGGCCCTTTATAACAATCACAACATCGGTTGCGAGCCGGCAAGATGTGATAGTCTATTATGACCTTGGAGTTTTTCCTCTGCCTTTATTAGAAGTCTACAACATCGGCTGCGAACCGGCAAGATGTAGAAAACTTTTTATGGCTTTGGATTATTATTATACATTATCACATTCATTAATTACTTGTGTTGCCAAACCCCAAGTCCTACGGCTTTTATAACAATCCCAACATCGGTTGTGAGCCGGCAAGATGGAATAGTCTATTACACCGTAACACTGGCAGTACCTTGATGTGTACCCAACTTTCATAAGCAAGAATTCTCTAAGGAATAAATAAAAACTAATTATCGCCAAAACTAAAATACCTTTAATTATTCCTTGTTAGCCTTAAAGTTTGTCATATTTGGGAATTGCACTTCATTCTTTATACAAGGACTAGTTTAGACATTTAGGCTAAGTTAGTCATTGTATTCTTTGTATAAATACCCTCCTATGTCAATACTAGGAGGGTTGAGGATTCATTTGTATCAAAGGGGTGTGTGTGTTTTCTCTAGCTTCTCTCTAGAAAAACATACACACCCCGCCAGTCAATAAACCAAAAATTCAAAGTTCAATCTTAAGTTCGAGTTTATCATGTTTCCTCCACCTCCCGTACGTGACAATGGTCTTAACATTCCTAGATTACTATTATTTTGGTGAAACAAGCTTATGGGAACAAAAAGCCACAAATAACTTTGATGAGCTCTAAAGAGATCCAACTACTCCACGTTTAGCAATCTAACTTATAAACAACTCTATCATTTCTCGTTCTTCGCAAATTTAAAATCTTAAATAATAAGATCCGCGAATGCTTAGCCAAATAATCAAGCCATGCATATATAAAGTCGATACGGGAACTTGCAAACTCTTAAAAAGAATTCGCGTTTTATAGCTCCTTGTGTAAAAGACTAGCACGAGCTTATAGATTATAAATGGTTAAGGGAACAAGCTAGGGCTCAACACGCCCGGTCAAGTCAGAATTTTATTCCTACTCTCACCAGCGGAAAATCAACAAAAATGTCAAAATTTATTATATTTTTGCAAAAATTTTCTCATTTTTTTGGATTTTTTCAATTTTTGGAGGAAAAACGGGGTTGCATGAGTAAACGGCAAAAATGCAAGGCAAAAATCAAATCGACAGATTACCCCCCAGACTAAAACGAGACATTGTCCTCAATGTCTTAAAGGTAAGGGTTCTCCTACATAAATCTAAGGCCGTTTATTAATTATGCCAAAAGATAGATGTAAAACGATAAGATTTAGGATATCGGATAAGCAACGAATGATGAAACTCGAGTGGAGAGAAGCAAACCACGAGCATGAGAGTCTTCATCAATCAGGCAAATCCTGGACACATCACAGAAAACCACGAAACACTAGAAATGGAAGAGGGAGCCCTCCTCATTTTATTAGATAGATGGATAAGCATGCGGTGCCTCCCACGAAGCGCTTGTTTAGTAACGAGTCGGAAAGCTTAGACTCGCCCCGAATTTAATTGTCCTTGGGGGAGCATGTGGAAAAGATACGCTCAATCGGACTTTCGTTCAAGAGGTTTGGATAAACATTGAAACAAATGAAAGTTCCACTCCGACGAGAAACCCACGGTATTTTTAGAAAGAAGAACTAGAAATGGTGATACTAGGGTCAAAGATGGTATCCTCACTCCCGACGGAGTGAAGGATGGGAGAAGCCACAGTATATGTGATGAAGAGCATAAAGATTTTGATGATTATTATGAAATACTCTTCATCATCAAAAGAAATTTTGTCAAAAGTCTTGGGCGGGAGGGTCGGGATTATATCTTCAATCGGTAAATACTTATGAGAAAGTACACCTCCCCCCAGACTAGAATCATCCTCAAGATCAAAATAGAATTGATCGTATTCCGGAGGAGATAGCAAAAGAGAGAGTTCATCGGAGAACTCCTCGGGATAAAGATCATTCAATTCAAAATGAAATGAATCATATTCGGGAGGAGAGATATGAGTATGAGAAGTGGTACTGCCACTTCTCGTCTCCTCCGAATGATCAATATCAAAGTAGAAGGCTTCAAAAGCCGGAAGAGAAAAATCAGGACGAGAAGTGGGATTGCCACTACTCTCCTCAGCCGTATCAAACATAAAATTCTCATATTCGGGCAAAGCATCCTCGAGCTCGAGCTCTGGAGGATCTGACGACTTTTCTTCAAAAATGACTTCTTTAATTTCTTCCGGGGGAAGGGAAAGTGACGGTTCATCAGATATCTCCTTTTCTGATAACGGAGCATCTCCCCCCGGATCACTATCAGCCTCAACAATTTCCGGCGAAATTGGAGCATCATCGGCAAGAAAAACATCGACCTCTTCCAAGAGAGAATCACTTCCCTCAACCGGTGTGAGAGAAGGGGAAGAGTCGGAAATGATAAGTTCTGACGACGGAGTGGGATTGCCACTCGGAGGAGGAATCGACGTTTGAACTTTTAATACTTCAGAAGGTTCATCCTCATCACTCTCATCAGAGTCTGAATAGTAAAAGGTGTGAGGATGACCTGGTCCTTGTTGATATTGACAATTATTGTCAAGGACCTCGACACGTGCACTCACTACGGAATTATAATCGGAATAACGATCACTCATAACAGTGGTAGAGTTATAATGAACTTCAGCGTCCCACTGATAATGATGATGTGTCATATTCTCGATCAAATCATATGCTTCTTGAGGAGTTTTCCGCATGAGGTTTCCACCGGCTGCCACCACAATTTTGTCTTGATCAATCGGAGTTATGCCATTATAAAAGGTTAGGATTTGATCAAGAAGCAAAATTTTATGATCAGGACATTTCTGCAATAACGATTTAAATCTCTCCCAAGCTTCAAATACGGACTCCATGGGCAATTGTCGGAAATTCAGAATGTCTTTCCTAAGCTGCACCATTTTAGAACGTGGAAAGTATTTTGAAAGAAACTTGACGAACATCTCTTCCCATGAATGAATTGAGTGGGTTTTAAGGGTATAAAACCACGATTCAGCATTGTGGGATAAAGAGAATGGAAAGAGATTTAAACGGATGTTATCAAAAGAAATTCCATTTTGCTTTATGGATTGAGTGATAGATATGAACTTGTTTAGGTGCTCGTTTGCATCCTCATCTCGAAATCCGTGAAATTGGCAATTTTGCCGGATCAGTCGAACCATATGATTTTTTAATTTAAAATCGGTTCCCGGAACTGATGTAGGAACGATCGGTCCTCCTCTACCGATCAGTGTCGGACGATAAAAATCCTCCATGGTCCGAGGATCATGGGGATGAGATGGTGGAAAATCGATCATTGTGGAGAATCAAACAATGAGAAGGTTAAGAAGATAAGAATTAAACATTTAAGAGGATTTAAGAAGAATATTTTTGGATTTTTAAATTTAAAAACATGGAAAATCACTAAAGAAAAATGGAAAATAAATTTGAAAAGAAAATCTTTTTGGATTTTTATATAAAAGAAATTAAAATTATTATCTTTTTGGTGATCGCTTGATCAACCGTACTCGTTTCTTTCAAAACTACGCGCAGCGTGGCGGAGAAGCAAAGGTCCACTCGAAGGTGATTAAAAACCCGCCTCTTTCGGTCTGCAATTTAATGTCAAGACCATCCTTAAACCCCGTGTATAGGTTGTAGCAAATAAATAATCCGAGAAACGTTTAACTTCACGATCTCTTTTGTTGTTTATTCGGAATGGTTTACAACGCCCTCTCGAGAGCGAGGATTTATTATTAATGGTGAAAACACTTTAGGAAAAGTGTTTTTGGATTATTTTCTTTTTGTATTTTTTTATTTTTATAAAAACGAAAACTTCCGAGGAAGGGTCTTCCAAACAAGATCCGACGAACAAAATTCAAACTCTTCTCAAGCCTTCCCCGGCAGCGGCTCCATTTTTTGATTTGTCGTTTTTAGTATATATTTTTCCAAGGAAAAACACAACGAATGCGTTTTCCCCGGGTCGTGTCCCAACGAAGGTTGAATTTGAGTTGTTGTTTACGTTGTCGAATTGTGTGGTGAATGTGTGTGAAAAAGAGTGATTGATTGGTGATTTTATACTACGAATAATGAAATTTTAAATGAAAACAACTAATTAAGCTAATGGAACAATTAAACTAAGCACGTACTCCTAAAAACGAAAATTGAATTTAAAATGTTACGCGACGAATTTTAAAACGTGAATAAAAAGTGATTTTCTAAAATTTAAAACCTAAAAATATAAAAATAATTTTCCTATATTAAAACTGATAAAAGAAAATTTTTGGAAAAAGAAAAATATTTTTTTGACTTTTTAATAATTTTTTATGAATTAAAAACTAATTAAAACTATTTAAATGATTTAAAAATAGTAAAACAGTTTGGAAAAATCTGGAAAAATTTGAGTAAATCTAAAATTAAATTTCTAATCTAAGAAAAATAAATTTAGAAACTGACTAAATACTAATAAGCAGAACAGTTGAAATAAGCAGTTGCAATAATCACAAAAATAAGCTAAAGTGAACAAAAAATTCCCAAAAGCACAGATATAGTTCAAAGGACTTGAATAAGCTTAAATCAATTGACTAAGTTCAAATATGCTCAAAGAAGAATCAAATAAGCTGCTGAACAGGTCACAACTTATGATATAATCACTTGACTTAAGCACCTACTTTGGACTGATTTTTAAGCAGTCTAATAAGCTGTAAACTGAAACCTAATGGGGGCAAAATGAAGCTAGTACTACTGAATACCTAAAAATCACAAAAGCCCCAAAATTCATCAACAATTGCTAGCCTAATTAGACCCTAGAACAGGCTATTGGAACATGAAACAATATTGCAGGCACAGAACAGACAAAGGGGGCTGATATAGCAGACCCAGAATAAGCTATTTAATAAGCACAAAACTCTGATACTTGATACTTGACCCTGACCCACGGTTTGATACCCGAGCCAACTCACTAGGCATGAGGTGTTCATGTCCTTGTCATTGATGCACCGATGGCTTGACTCTAGGGTAGGAGAGAGATGACCTATCCCGTCCCTAACTTTATTTTATCTGGCATGTATTGGTAGACTCTGGCCACCTGGGGCTACACTTTTGGTCCCTCACTTTTAATTAACTTCAAATCGAAACCCTAATATGCCAATAACTCTGATCCCAGATTATGAACTCAAAGCCTACTATATGAACTAGCTATAAACCAAAAACAAGGTTCAAAGCTTAAGTAATTAAGCCACAATCAAGGCTAGATCAGCAGTTACAAACCTAGGTTCTGCACAGGGATTCTGTAACAGCAGACTAGCACTTTTGGCGCAAAACCTATGAAATTTTTTACCACAGCAAACCAGCTATTGGGAACTAACTCAAACTCTTAAAAACAACCAAGAAAAGTTGAAATGGGACCTCAGATAAGCTCAGCTTATGCTGAGCTTATTGAAGCAGTTTAGACTTCAAAATCACACAATATGCCAAAAACCTCTAAATGAACTTGATTCCTTAAAACACCTACTGAATCTAACCTTTTTCACCTCAATTTATCTTAATCCAATCCATAAAAAGTGCAAATGAATAGTGCAGGAGCTTAAAGCTCTTATCAGAATACCTAAACCAAACACCCCTTAATATATGAAATTGCTATTCTACTTATAACTAACTGATTAAAGCAATAACCTATTCTATACTATGATAAACTAAGTTAATAATAATCTATAAAAGCATAAACAAGTGATTAATAAGCAGAAATTAAAGCTGAGCACAAAACAAGCAATTAATAAGCTAGAATGAGAATTTGAAACTCAAAAGTGACCTTTGATGGAATTTAATGAACCAAGAACTACAATCTACCCAGGCTTATCTTAATAAGCCAAAGAATACCCAAATAAGCTGATGAGATCAGCTTATTTCTTCCAAAGCTTATGTTGACTGCTTCTTTGACTTTTTCAGTTGACTTTTTGCTTTTTGAGATTAATTCAGGTTTGAACAAAATAAAAGTTCACAATAAGCTATTTAAGCTTATATGAGCTTATAAACTTAGAAATCAGCTTATTGAAGCTGGAGGTTTACTTATTTTTGTATTTTTTTAATATTTTTTTGAAATATTTTTGGATTTTAAATAGAGTTTAACAAAAGTTGAGATGGAAAATAGACATAAGCTAGAAATGATTTGAAATAAGCTAATAACAATTTTAATAAGCTAAATTCAGATAAATAAATTAATTAAAACAGAATCAAAGTAAAACTAAAATAAAAATTTCATTAATAAAATCTTAAAGTTACAAGAGAAATTTAAAAACTACAACTTAAGAACTAATTTAAGCAGAGTAACACTACATTAAAAACTACTAACTAACACTGAAGATCAAGGTCCTATTTATAGCCGAGAGGATATCCTTCTAGCCCTTCCTGACATGCTGGCAATCCGAGGGATTTGTGTTTCTTTTGAGCATAATCCAACCATTGATCATTCCCTATCATCATCCCATCAATTCACGACCCTTAGATTAACTTTGGTGAGGTGTTCGGACCAATGGGAGAGTGCCACGTAGCCATTCGTGTGCTTCTTCTGACATCTGACACCTCTGACAGCTTCTAGAACCCCATTGATTGTACGATTTTACCCTTAATCTCGGTAATTGGTGTACGGGGTAAACTAGGGTTTATCTGGTTATCTGGGTAAAAGATAGAAAGGGGGCGGGTAAAAGGCGGGTGTGTTTATTTATTATTGTTTGACCGAAATAAGAGTGGTTTGACCGGGGTTATTATTATTATTATTATTTGGTTGGGTCGGGTATGGTTTGGGTATAGGTTAATGGATAATAATGTTGGGCTTGGTTTATTTTAAGTGAAAGTGGGCTTGGTTTGCTATGGAGTTGGGTTTGGGTTTATGATAGATCCGGTTGAGATTTAAGATTTTGGTTTAGAAATAAAGTTTAAGGATCAATGTATATTTTCTGAAATTTAAGGGACCATTGTTGCCATTTTTCCAAAGTATAATCCAAGGGCCATTCTTGTCATTTGATGAAACTTCAAGGTTGACTTTGACTTTTAACTTCCCGGCATCGACTCTAAATATCCATTCCAAATCCCGTGCTCGTGTTTCCCGGGTTTTTCTTGATTTTGTCTCCTTTTCACGATATCCATACCTGCATACAAACAAACACAAAAAACACGAATATCTTTGGCATTTTGGTTAGTTTTTGGTCGTTTTGGTCTTAATTTGGTCAAAAAAAGGTATGTGTTTAAGCACATACCAGGTGTGAAGACTGTAACGTTGTTTTAGTCTTGATTACGAGGCAGATGAAATAAGCCTTTAATGCAATCTAGAAATATGAATAATGATATCCTTTTTGTTAAAAAGCTTTTGTTTTGTTTTCTTAACTCAGCACACTGTGGTTTCTACAATGGATTATTAGTCCCTATAAGGATCATATAGTTCTTGTTCGATCCATTGCTATAACAAGGATCCACATGTTGCTTCCACTAAACATGTTCTCAGTTTCGTGTTCTGTTACATACACTCAATAGTAGTGACTCGATATAATTTTGCATAGATTTATATAAATACACCACTAAAGTCTTAGCATACGATTAATATGCTCTATCTTAGTGTAAAAATGCTCTACTTTTAAAACTGTTTAGTAATGAACAAGAAATAAGTATGTTGGTAACTACCGGTTAATTTATGGTGCAAGCAAATACCTAATATCCAGATAAAAGTAAAGTAAAGTAACTCCCAATACCGTCTTCCACGGGTTATGGGTCCCAATACCGTCGAAGACGGTGTATGGGGGAGGTTGAGACGTAGACAGCCTTACCCCTACCTAAGGTAGAGAGGCTGCTTTCGGTTCTACCAAAGGTAGAAAAGGACCCCCGGCCTTTTGTAGGGAGTGAGGATCGAACCCTTGACCTCTCGGTTGAGAGGCAAGGGGTTTTCCAACTGATCCAACCCTACTTGTTGTACCTAATATCCAGATGTTATAAACTAATTATTAGATGGTCTTATGTTATAAACTAGCCTTGAATTAGTTGCATAAGATTAAATGGCGTGAGAAAAGTTACAAAGATTAGATGGTCTTTGTCCCAGATGTTTCACTAGTAGATTTACCATTAATTAATTATATAGTCAGCACAAAATTTTTAATTATTGTGACTCGTAACATATATAGTTTTAGTGTTACGTCAGTCTGGTTACAAATTGTGTTTGATATGACTCGGCCAATTTGGCTTGAAAAATGGGTCAACAACAGCCCATGGCACATTATGTATCCCAACCAGTTGTGACCCAACCTACATCTTATTGGACCAGTCCACAGCAAGCGGCCCAACAGGGCTTTGTCAGCCCACAGTTTAAGAAAACAAAATGGGTTTTATCCACTTTCAATATTAACAACCACTACGTATATATAAACAGTTTGTCTCTGTAATATTTCCTAGCTATTGATACATTTTGTTATTGGTTTGATGTCAGAACCAATTTTTACATCTGAAGTAAAATTGGTACCCACAAATGTTCAAATCAATGCCAAATTTTTTCTTACAAATCACAGCGCTTGAATTTTTTATTTTTTTATTATTTATTTTAATTTTTTGCATGAAACCCATAATGACGTTCACCTTTTTTTTACATACCTGTGGCATAAGTATATTAAAAATATATCCAAGGAATGGTGTCCAACTAATGACCTAGATTTTGTCATTTGATTTCTACAAGTTTCTTGCTTGTCTTACAAGTCCAATACCTTTAGTTTTGAGCTTCATATTGCTTCAGGTCTACGGTCCATCTCAAGATTACTTTACTTTTTGTGGTCAAAACGAAATTGAGTTTAGCTTGGTGTGGGTTACGAGAACGACCGTATATGGTTTTCTTTGAAGTTTTGGTAACGATTTTATATTTCAGAAGAGGTATTCAAGCAAGTTGTCAAGGTTTTAATAAGGTGTTTGTTTCTGCAAGCTGTAAACAAATTGAATCAAGATTCAAGAGGGTGTTGGTCGCAAGTCTATAGATTTTATGTGGCGGTAGTTGTGGTGGTGGTCTAGGCCAGAGAAGATGGCACTAACCGGAAATATAGTAGAATGCCATGCAAGCAACAAAAAATAAAAATAAACAAAAAGAAAATCATTTTTACGGACTAAGAGGGTTACACGTCATCAAGTTAGGGGCTGCTTGGTATGCGGTATTTGGGGGTGGGGAATGGGTAAGGGATTGAAAAGGGCCCACCACACTTGTTAAATGGTGCTTGGTTATTGTGTTCAAAGGTATTGATTACCCAGTACTGGGTAATCAACCATTATAGAGTAAATTGGGGGGTAAGGTAATGATTACCCACCTCACCCATTCCTTTGCATTCCCTTTCCCTTTCCCTTTCCCCTATACTTACCAAGCGGGCCCTTAGTGATATTGAGACAAATTTGAAAAATGATTATGCATATTGGTGATAAAATCAGTATCGGTATACCAAAGACTTCATAAGCTTACCCCGAGTGTTAATACAAATTAAACGTTATAAAAAAACAACATACATGTGTTTGTTATTTATAAATATTGCTATCATTATATATTAAATTAATTTATATGTATGGAACTATAAATATTAAAATGAAAGGTTAACGTAATATGTAAATGAATACACGAGCAGTGGCGGAACTTGAACATTTATTTTGGGGGGTCCGAATTTTTTTTTTTAGGTTGGGGGGGGGGGGGCAAATCGAAGACTTGTTTGTATTATCAACTAAATTACCCCTAAAATCTATAATATTTACACTAGTTGCCACAACTTTGGAGGGGGGGGGGGGGGGGAGGAGGGGGCGGGACCCTCCCATGCCCCTGTACACGAGTGATTGTACATATATGAAATACTTATGTTGTTTCTCTTTATGATATTATATAAGGATATTCGAAAAAGTATTACGTATTATTATTATTATTATTATTATTATTATTATTATTTAGTATATGCGTTCAATAAAGACTTATATTATTTCCTTTTATAGGTTTAACCCGCGTGTAGATGGTTTTAAAAATAATATATGGCTAAAAGTATTATTAACAGGAATATAAATATCAATATGAAGGCATAGCCCCACAGGTTAGTGTGAGATAAAAATAAATATATGTGATTGTTCATATAGCAACGCGTAGTTTTTCAAGGTTCATTATGTGCTATTAAATACGCATAATGTCTACAATATAAATACCAAAATTAAGTGGCTCCACAAGTTAATATGAGATGTGAATGAATATATGAGATTGTACATATAGTAGGGGTGTTCATATGGGGCGGTTCAGCTCGGTTCGGTTGCAGATTTTAACTATCCATCGCGGGGCGGGTAGTTCATTTTACTATCCGAAACCGAACCGTACAACGCGGGTAACTGGACATGCGGGTACTCGAAATGAGCGGTTACCCACGATTCGGGTCACGGTTAACGATTCTAAAAAATTAATCGAATCGAATCAGACGAACAATAACATAAATTAGAACGTAATATGTTATTGTAGTAAAATTAAATAACATTGAAGAGATTAGAGTCATAGTAAAGTTGTTCCGTCGAATAAAAACATTTAAATTATCATATGTAACAAAATAGCCAATCCTATTTATTTGACGTTTATAGGTTACAATCACTTTAATCATATGTAATCCATGGAGGTTAGTAAATGATCACATTAAGTAGGTAAAATGTGTTATACGATAAAAGTAGTGCAATAATATAGTTAATATTTGTACATTTTTATGAATGGTTTGTTGAAACCTACATGTATATTATACACGGTTCGGTTCGGTTCGGTTAACTGCGGATAACTGAAAGTAAAAAAAGAAACCGAACCGTGATAAGCGGGTTTTTCCGGTTTCGGGTTTTCTCGGTTTCGGTTTCTTCAGTTATCGGTTTTTTGTGGTTTCGGATTAAGCGGATCGGCTCGGTTCGTCGGTTTCTCAGATTTTTTGAACACCCCTAACATATAGCAAAGTCGCATAATTTTTCAAAAGTCATTACATGCTATTAAACATGCATAGTGTCTAGAATATGATAACAATTCCTAAATTTAAACATCAACTCAACATCATAACAGTTAAACAAAGTCAAATCGTACGTCCAACAAAAATCTATACAAACTATTAAGTGATATAAATACATAATGAAAAGTATACGTAAAAACTTGACCGTGCAAGGGTATTATTGCTATACATAAATACAAATACTTTATATAAATTTATAGAAAAATCTTTTTTAACAACCTTGTGTATGCACGAGGTTAAAACTAGTTCAAAAGCAACAAGAAATTTCCTAT
The DNA here is from genome assembly GCA_021014915.2 of Artemisia tridentata subsp. tridentata. Taxonomy (NCBI): domain Eukaryota; kingdom Viridiplantae; phylum Streptophyta; class Magnoliopsida; order Asterales; family Asteraceae; genus Artemisia; species Artemisia tridentata. Next base: position 27,469,172 of record CP139506.1, on the reverse strand, counting down.
CTCCTCAAAAAATATCACAATATAAATAAAAGATGTTTGATAAATACAAGTTCGTAAGACTCACGAGTTTCTTAATGTCTATTTTGCGATCATTGACTTCAGTCTTCAGTCATATTTTCCACAAAATAGGACAAATTTATTTTTGATACTTTTGGAAAAAAGAAAAGATAAGAAATCATTATGGGACCGTCCACTTTAAGTTGTCGGGCAAATATTCCAGCATCACTCTGTTTCTACGGCTTTTTCAAATATTGAGACTTGTAGTAGCAATTAGTCAAGCTATGGTTTTTTCAAATGTCGAGACTTTAGTCAAGCGTCAAAGTATGCATAATTTCTTTAAAAAAAAGCAAAGCAATAAGAGATTTCCAAACTCATCAATAAATTTCACAAAATAGAAAAGGATGTCTAGTAAATACAAGTTGATAAGACTTATGAGTATCCTAACGTCAAATTTGAGATCGTTAAATTTGATTCTTCATAAACTTTTTCACAAAAATAAAACCAAGTTTACTTTTTATCACTACTACTTATTAAGAGTGCATATTTATTTTTGAAACTTAAAATGACTTAAAACTGAGTAATGTTAGTGGTATATTATACCTGGTATGTGCTTATTCACATACCTTTTCTTGACCAAAACCGGACCCAAAACGACCAAAAACTAACCAAAATGCCAAAGATATTTGTGTTTTTGTGTTTGTTTATATGCAGGAACGGATATCTAAGAATATGGACAAAATCGAGCAAAAATCGGGAAAATGAGCACGAGATGTGGAAAAGACTCAGAACCGAAGCCGGGAGAGACATGTTTGGTCAAAAGTCAAAATCTGCCCTTAGAGTTTCACTAAAAGACAAAAAATCACCCTTAGATCAACTTTGAAATATTTTCAAATTCAGTCTTTTGATTTTCAGAATTTACATTTTTGGTCCTTGAAACTTAAATGCCTAAACCCTTAAAACTAATCTACCCGGATTTATAAACCCACTCAACCCACTCAAATAGATAACCCAACCCACTCAAATAGATAGCCCAGCCCAGTCTTATACCTTTAACCCGACCCATCCTTTAAAAACCGGTCAAAGTTATATATAAAAGTCAAATAATTTTACTATTCCCCAAGAACCCTAAAAATAACCCGTACGTTTTTACAGCAATTAAGGGCATTTGTGTCCAATCATTGGCCTTCTAGAAGAGTCAGGAATGTCAGATAAGAGCTGAACTCGCACGAGTGGGTACGTGGCAAGCTGCTATTGGTCGAGACACCTCATAGGATTCAATCAGACGGCTCAGAGGATTGGGATTTGATCTAAGGGTGGAAAAGAGCTCAAGAGGTGCGGATTGCCAACGTGTACAAGCCTAGAAGGTTCATACTTTGGCTATAAATAGCCCTCTCATCACACGATTTTAAGTTGTTAGTTAAGTTAGGATTAGGAGTAGGGTAGAGTAGTTTTAAATGTAAGGCTATAAGCTCGTGCTAGTCTTTTACACAAGGAGCTATAATATGCGAATTCTTTTTAAGAGTTTGCAAGTTCCCGTATCGACTTTATATATGCATGGCTTGATTATTTGGCTAAGCATTCGCGGATCTTATTATTTAAGATTTTAAATTTGCGAAGAACGAGAAATGATAGAGTTGTTTATAAGTTAGATTGCTAAACGTGGAGTAGTTGGATCTCTTTAGAGCTCATCAAAGTTACTTGTGGCTTTTTGTTCCCATAAGCTTGTTTCACCCAATAATAGTAATCTAGGAATAATTAAAGGTATTTTGGTTTTGGCGATAATTAGTTTTTATTTCTTCCTTAGAGAATTCTTGCTTATGAAAGTTGGGTACACATCAAGGTACTGTCAGTGTTACGGTGTAATAGACTATTCCATCTTGCCGGCTCACAACCGATGTTGGGATTGTTATAAAAGCCGTAGGACTTGGGGTTTGGCAACACAATAATTAATGAATATGATAATGTATAATAATAATCCAAAGCCATAAAAAGTTTTCTACATCTTGCCGGTTCGCAGCCGATGTTGTAGACTTCTAATAAAGGCAGAGGAAAAATTCCAAGGTCATAATAGACTATCACATCTTGCCGGCTCGCAACCAATGTTGTGATTGTTATAAAGGGCCAAGGATTAAATACGTTAATGTACTTGAATATGTAGATAAAGTGTTATAATGCCAAACTTCGACTCCGGGGGTATCCTAATAAAAGCTTCTGTCTCTGGACTCGTAGATGAGTTGTTTCGGTCGTATATAAAAGGGATATCCTCAAAATCGTGTTAAATCAGAGACCTTGATGTGGACCTCATTTTTTATGCAACGGTTTTCGAGGGAAGGTTTGGAAACTACTTAGCATCTAAACTAGGCATCTTTATCGGACTAAAACTTATCGAAACGAGAATTTGAAGGAATTCATTTCTCACAAAAAATAAAATAAATAGAGGAAAATAGGAATTTGGGAACAAGGAGTCCACAATTAGCTTTTATGAGTAGTGTTGGCAATCTAACTTGTAAATAGCAATGATTTCGTTTTTAAGCTTAGTTTGGGGACTCGTGAAAAGTCAGGGACGAAGAATTTTATCCGTATGGTCACTTCTTTATGAGTCGTGTTTCCTGCTCGAAGACCCTAAAAATTATCGATAGATAATGATTGTCAACAAAGCCGTCACTTGAATAATAAGAAAAATACAAAAATAGAATAAAAGGAAAATCGGGGAGTTTTTAGAACTTAAGATTTCTTGATCTCTTTTGAAAATTTTGCTACTTTTCAAAGTTAGTAAAAAGAGATTGGAAATTTTCGGTTTTAAAAACGTGTTTTTATAACATTGCGTGAGGACACGTCAATAGCTTAGTCTGGGGGATTTTGGTATGTGCTTATTCACATACCTTTTCTTGACTAAAACCGAACCCAAAACGACCAAAAACTAACCAAAATGCCAAAGATATTTGTGTTTTTGTGTTTGTTTATATGCAGGAACGGATATCTAAGAATATGGACAAAATCGAGCAAAAACCGGGGAAAACGAGCACGAGATGTGGAAAAGACTCAGAACCGAAGCCGGGAGAGACATGTTTGGTCAAAAGTCAAAATCTGCCCTTAGAGTTTCACCAAAAGACAAAAATCACCCTTAGATCAACTTTGAAATATTGTCAAATTCAGTCCTTTGATTTTCAAAATTTACATTTTTGGTCCTTGAAACTTAAATGCCTAAACCCTTAAAACTAATCTACCCGGATTTATAAACCCACTCAACCCACTCAAATAGATAACCCAACCCACTCAAATAGATAGCCCAGCCCAGTCTTATACCTTTAACCCGACCCACCCCTTAAAAACCGGTCAAAGTTATATATAAAAGTCAAATAATATTATAAAACCCACAAACTCAAAACCCGCCCCAAAATATTCACCTTCCCAGAATTTTACTATTCCCCAAGAACCCTAAAAATAACCCGTACATTTTTACAGCAATTAAGGGTATTTGTGTCCAATCATTGGGCTTCTAGAAATGTCAGGAATGTCAGATAAGAGCAGAGAGCGCACGAGTGGGTATGTGGCAAGCTGCTATTGGTCGAGACACCTCATAGGATTCAATCAGACGGCTCAGACAATTGGGATTTGATCTAAGGGTGGAAAAGAGCTCAAGAGGTGCGGATTGCCAACGTGTACAAGCCTAGAAGGTTCATACTTCGGCTACAAATAGCCCTCTCATCACACGATTTTAAGTTGTTAGTTAGTTAGCTTTAGGAGTAGTGTAGAGTAGTTTTAAATGTAAGGTTATGCTGTTGGATTAAGTTTAAAAATGTATTCAGAAACATCCTTTGTAATTTTTAGTTTAAATTAATGAAAAGTAGTTTGAATTTGCTTTAGTACTTGTTTCTTAAAGTGTTATAATCTCTTTATTTTAGCTTTTACTGTTTTATTAGCTTATTTCAATTTATCTCAGCATATTTCAATTTCCATTTTGCAATCATTGTTCATTTTATCCTAAAAAATTCAAAAATATTTCAAACATTCAGCTTCAATAAGCTAGTTTCTGAAAAGTATAAGCTCATAAAAGCTTAATAGCTTATTGTGAGTGATTAGAAGTTTCAATTCTGTCTCAAGTTTACAAAAATCAGAAAGTCAACAAAATAGTCAACTGAGGAGGAAAATTAAGCTGTTGGATAAAGCTGAGGTGATGAGCTGTTCTGGGGTATTATTTTGGCTTATCACATAAGCCTGGGTTATATTAAGACAGCTTGGATCATTTCAGATTAAGCAGGATAGCTTGTAAGTGCATAATCCATTTTCAGCTTAATTGGTGATTATTTGTTTCAGCTTATTAATTCTGCTTATTTTTTCCTGTTTACTTCATTGTTATAGCTTAATATTAGTCAAGGTAATCATAGAATAGATTAAATTAGCTTAGTTAAGGGTAAATTGCAAAATCAGCTGATTAGTAAGGGTGTTTGGTTTAAGCATACTGATAAGAGCTCTAAGCTCATGCACTGTTCCTTTGCACTTTTTAGGATTAGATTAAGCTGTTTTGAGGTAAAATAGGTTAGAATCAGTAGGTCTTTTAAGGATTCAAGTTCATTTTAAGGTTTTTAGCATATTTTGAGATTTTGAAGTATAAACTGCCCTGCAATAACTCAGTATATACTGAGTTGATTAAATCACTAATTTTGGTATTATTTGGTCTTAGTTAGTAAGTTTAGTGTACTGCCTAAGTTTGGTACCATTACAATAGGATTTGCATAGAATTTGAGGTTCAAAATCCTTCTGCTACTACAGTTGTTTCAAATCTGCAGATCTGCAGAATTTTGCCCCACTACATCTGATCTAGGCTTTAATTAGGGTTCGATTGGCTTGTAGAAATTGGGGCTTTTGGGATTTCTGAGTAGACAGTAGTGCAATCTAGCTTTTGCCCCTTAAGTTTCAACTTATCAGCTTATTAGGACTGCTAAATTAGTGCTGCAAGTAGGCTAGTTGAGTTCTCTTTTCTGTCTTTAGTAGTAAGCTGTTTAGTGCTTATTGGTTTGTGGCCTGAGCTTATTTCAGTTGTTTTAAGTTTCCAGTAGTGAGATTAATCAGTCCTGAGCTTCTTGTAATTTTTGACCCTTGTTTGCTTATTTGTAGCTTATTTTGCAACTGCTTATTTACTGTTTCAGCTTATTAAAGCTTAATCACTTTCTGAATTTATTTTTCCTAGATTAGAAATTTAATTTTAGAATTACTCAAAAAATTTCAGATTTTTCCAAGTTGTTTTACTATTTTTAAATCATTTAAATAGTTTTAATTAGTTTTTAATTCATAAAAAATTATTAAAAAATCAAAAAAATATTTTTCTTTTTCCAAAAAATTTATTTTATCAGTTTTAATATAGGAAAATTATTTCAAAATTTTAGGGCTTAGAATTTAGCATTTCACTTTTATTCGCGTTTTTAAAATTCGTCGCGTAACGTTTTTAAATTACGGTTTTCGTTTTTAAGTTTACATGCTTAGTATAATTGTACCCTTAGCTTAATTAGTTGCTTCCTTTTATAATTTCATTATTCGTAGTGTAATATCACCAAAATTTCACTTTTTCACTCACATTCACGACACAAATTCGACACCGTTACGAAAACTCGAATTCAGCCTTCGTTGGGACACGACCCGGGGAAAATACATTCGTTGTATTTTTCCTTGGAAAAATATATATACTTAAAACGACAAATCAAAAATTGCGCCGCTGCCGGGGAAGGCTTGAAAAGAGTTGGAGTTTCGCCGTAGAATCGTGTTTTGAAGACCCTTCCTCGGAATTTCCTTGTTTTTATTAAAAAAAAAAAAAAAAAAAAAAAAAAAAAGAAAAAAGAAAAAAAAAAACACTTTTCCTAAAGTGTTTTCACCATTAATAATAAATCCTCGCTCTCGAGAGGGTGTTGTAAACCATTCCGAATAAACAACAAAAGAGATCGTGAAATTAAACGTTACTTGGATTATTTCTTTGCAACAACCTATACATGGGGTTTAAGGAGGTCTTGACATTAAATTGCAGACCGAAGAGAGATCCATTCTTCTCTCCCGCTACGCTGCGCGTAGTTTTGAAAGAAACGAGTACGGTTGATCAACGATCACCAAAAAGATAATAATTCTAATTTTTCCTTAATTAAAAAAATCCAAAAAGATTTTTTCTTCAAAATTATTTTCCATTTTTCTTTTGTTATTTTCTATGTTTTTAAACTTAAAAACCCAAAAATATTCTTCTTAAATCCTCTTAAATGTTTAATTCTTATCTTCTTAATCCTCTATATTTGTAATTCTGAGGGAATCGTTTATCCCGTGCGTCGGTTGTGGAGAGCCGCTCTTCGGTTCACCGTGTCGGTGGTGTACGTGCGAACGGTGTGGTAATGATATTCGGGACGGACGTTGTTTATTTTGTGGTTCAAGTAATTCATGTTATCATCAAAATCCGAATTCGTTCACCAACTCCTCAAATTTTTCCGACTGCCCGCCACAGCCCAATTTATCTTCGTTCAATCAACGTTATTGCGATGGGTGTGGAGATCCGTTAGGTGATTTTTGTTGTCAACGGTGTACTTGCGAGAGGTGTGGTAGTAATTTGATCAATGGATTTTGTTCGTTTTGTGCTTCGGAAGCTGAAAATTCATACACTTATGATTTTAATCCGAACATTTCCGATTATCCTCAAAACAATTTCAATCACCCTCCTCAAAACTACTATGAGCAAGAACCGTATTTCAATAGTTCATCATTCCAAAATATATCAAGTATTGAAGATTGTGGGGGATCATTTGAAAACTTTCATTATGAGCCAAATTTGTGTTACAATTCTCATGATTTTGCCCAACCCCTACAAAATCCCGTCAATTATCAAGATACAATGCGCGAAATTGTAAAATCTTTGGGAGACGTTGTCGAAGCGGTTCGAAATCAAGAGCAAGCGGATAATAAACTTTTGGCTTATCGTCATGAGAAGTATATGGAAGAATTACTTGCCGAGGAAAAAGAGGCTAATTTTCGGAAGGCCTTACAGTACTGTGCTGACGAGGAGAGACTTGTTCCGTTAAACGTTTTCCCTGCAATTGCACCCGTCTTTTCTACCATTGAAACCGAGGACTCTCTAAAAATGGGGGACGAGCATCTCGACACTATTCCGGCAACGGAATCAGACAAAATTGAGAACCTCGTCCCAATCCCAAGTGAGTCCGAGGAAATATCTGACAGTGAAAGTGATTTTCAATCTTATGGAGATTCCCTTGACGTTTCCGAGATTACTTCCGGAATTTTCTCTAACCCTCTTTTTGAATTCAATGATGAGTATACTTCTTGCAAAGTTAATCCTCTTTTCGATGGAGGGTTAGAGGACGTTGAGGGCGAGGAGGATCTTCTTTCTAATCTTGATGAGCCCATACCGGAACTCACAGATTCTCCTCGTATTCTCGAATCTCTTCATGAGGAGTTCTCAGAAGAACTCACTCATATCATACCTCCTCCAGAGTATGATTATTTTGTTATTGAAGAAGATCCTGACCCGGGGGGAGGTAAACTCTATCCTAAGAGTTTGCTTGATGATGATATCACCCCGACCCTCCCTCCCGAGGTTTTCAAGAGCTTTGATGATGAAGAATGGATCCCATTCTAATTATGATCTTTCTTCCTTTCTTCACCTATCCGGTGATTTCTTCTATCCTTCACTCCTTCGGGAGTGAAGACACCATCTTTGACCCCGGCATCTCTCCTTCTTTTAAGCCGCGGGTATCTCATCGGAGTGGAACTTTCGTATGCTTCAATGTTTATCCAAACATCTTGAACGAAAGTCCGATTGAGATTATCTTTTCCACATGCTCCCCCAAGGACAATTAAATTCGGGGTCGAGTCAAGCTCATGTGACTCGGTTAACAAAAACAAGCGCTTCGTGGGAGGCACCCCATGCTTATCCATCTATCTTCTTTTCTCTTTTCTAATAAAGTGAAGTGAGGAGGGCTACCTCTTCCATTTTTCGTGTTTCGTGGTTGTTTATGTCCAGGATTTGCCCGAATAATGAAGACTCTCGTGCTCGTGGTTTTCTCTCCACTCGAGTTTCATCATTCGTTGCTCATCCGATATCCTTAATCTTATCGTTTTACGTTTATCTTTGGCATAATTAATAAACGGCCTTAGATTTATGTAAGAGAACCCTTACCTTTAAGACATTGAGGACAATGTCTCGTTTTAGTCTGGGGGGGTAATCTGTCGATTTGATTTGTGCCTTGCAATTTTTGTCGTTTTCTCTCGCATCCCCGTTTTTCCTCAAAATTTGAAAAAAATCCAAAAAATGAGAAAAATTTAAAATTTTTTGCAAAAATATAATAAATTTTGACATTTTGTTGACTTTCCGCTGGTGAGAGTAGGAATAAAATTCTGACTTGATCGGGCGTGTTGAGCCCTAGCTTGTTCCCTTAACCGTTTATAATCTATAAGCTCGTGCTAGTCTTTTACACAAAGAGCTATAATATGCGAATTCTTTTTAAGAGTTTGCAAGTTCCCGTATCGACTTTATATATGCATGGCTTGATTATTTGGCTAAGCATTCGCGGATCTTATTATTTAAGATTTTAAATTTGCGAAGAACGAGAAATGATAGAGTTGTTTATAAGTTAGATTGCTAAACGTGGAGTAGTTGGATCTCTTTAGAGCTCATCAAAGTTACTTGTGGCTTTTTGTTCACATAAGCTTGTTTCACCCAATAATAGTAATCTAGGAATAATTAAAGGTATTTTGGTTTTGGCGATAATTAGTTTTTATTTCTTCCTTAGAGAATTCTTGCTTATGAAAGTTGGGTACACATCAAGGTACTGTCAGTGTTACGGTGTAATAGACTATTCCATCTTGCCGGCTCACAACCGATGTTGGGATTGTTATAAAAGCCGTAGGACTTGGGGTTTGGCAACACAATAATTAATGAATATGATAATGTATAATAATAATCCAAAGCCATAAAAAGTTTTCTACATCTTGCCGGTTCGCAGCCGATGTTGTAGACTTCTAATAAAGGCAGAGGAAAAATTCCAAGGTCATAATAGACTATCACATCTTGCCGGCTCGCAACCGATGTTGTGATTGTTATAAAGGGCCAAGGATTAAATACGTTAATGAACTTGAATATGTAGATAAAGTGTTATAATGCCAAACTTCGACTCCGGGGGTATCCTAATAAAAGCTTCTGTCTCTGGACTCGTAGATGAGTTGTTTCGGTCGTATATAAAAGGGATATCCTCAAAATCGTGTTAAATCAGAGACCTTGATGTGGACCTCATTTTTGTATGCAACGGTTTTCGAGGGAAGGTTTGGAAACTACTTAGCGTCTAAACTAGGCATCTTTATCGGACTAAAACTTATCGAAACGAGAATTTGAAGGAATTCATTTCTCACAAAAAATAAAATAAATAGAGGAAAATAGGAATTTGGGAACAAGGAGTCCACAATTAGCTTTTATGAGTAGTGTTGGCAATCTAACTTGTAAATAGCAATGATTTCATTTTTAAGCTTAGTTTGGGGACTCGTGAAAAGTCAGGGACGAAGAATTTTATCCGTATGGTCACTTCTTTATGAGTCGTGTTTCCTGCTCGAAGAGCCTAAAAATTATCGATAGATAATGATTGTCAACAAAGCCGTCACTTGAATAATAAGAAAAATACAAAAATAGAATAAAAGGAAAATCAGGGAGTTTTTAGAACTTAAGATTTCTTGATCTCTTTTGAAAATTTTGCTACTTCTCAAAGTTAGTAAAAAGAGATTGGAAATTTTCGGTTTCAAAAACGTGTTTTTATAACATTGCATGAGGACATTGCAATAGCTTAGTCTGGGGGATTTTGGTATGTGCTTATTCACATACCTTTTCTTTACCAAAACCGGACCCAAAACGACCAAAAACTAACCAAAATGCCAAAGATATTTGTGTTTTTGTGTTTATTTATATGCAGGAACGGATATCTAAGAATATGGACAAAATTGAGCAAAAACGGGGAAAACGAGCACGAGATGTGGAAAAGACTCAGAACCGAAGCCGGGAGAGACATGTTTGGTCAAAAGTCAAAATCTGCCCTTAGAGTTTCACCAAAAGACAAAAAATCACCCTTAGATCAACTTTGAAATATTGTCAAATTCAGTCCTTTGATTTTCAGAATTTACATTTTTGGTCCTTGAAACTTAAATGCCTAAACCCTTAAAACTAATCTACCCGGATTTATAAACCCACTCAACCCACTCAAATAGATAACCCAACCCACTCAAATAGATAGCCCAGCCCAGTCTTATACCTTTAACCCGACCCACCCCTTAAAAACCGGTCAAAGTTATATATAAAAGTCAAATAATATTATAAAACCCACAAACTCAAAACCCGCCCCCAAATATTCACCTTCCCAGAATTTTACTATTCCCCAAGAACCCTAAAAATAACCCGTACGTTTTTACAGCAATTAAGGGCATTTGTGTCCAATCATTGGGCTTCTAGAAATGTCAGGAATGTCAGATAAGAGCAGAGAGCGCACGAGTGGGTATGTGGCAAGCTGCTATTGGTCGAGACACCTCATAGGATTCAATCAGACGGCTCAGACGATTGGGATTTGATCTAAGGGTGGAAAAGAGCTCAAGAGGTGCGGATTGCCAACGTGTACAAGCCTAGAAGGTTCATACTTCGGCTATAAATAGCCCTCTCATCACACGATTTTAAGTTGTTAGTTAGTTAGCTTTAGGAGTAGTGTAGAGTAGTTTTAAATGTAAGGTTATGCTGTTGGATTAAGTTTAAAAATGTATTCAGAAACATCCTTTGTAATTTTTAGTTTTAATTAATGAAAAGTAGTTTGAATTTACTTTAGCACTTGTTTCTTAAAGTGTTATAATCTCTTTATTTTAGCTTTTACTGTTTTATTAGCTTATTTCAATTTATCTCATCATATTTCAATTTCCATTTTGCAATCATTGTTCATTTTATCCTAAAAAATTCAAAAATATTTCAAACATTCAGCTTCAATAAGCTAGTTTCTGAAAAGTATAAGCTCATAAAAGCTTAATAGCTTATTGTGAGTGATTAGAAGTTTCAATTCTGTCTCAAGTTTACAAAAATCAGAAAGTCAACAAAATAGTCAACTGAGGAGGAAAATTAAGCTGTTGGATAAAGTTGAGGTGATGAGCTGTTCTGGGGTATTATTTTGGCTTATCACATAAGCCTGGGTTATATTAAGACAGCTTGGATCATTTCAGATTAAGCAGGATAGCTTGTAAGTGCATAATCCATTTTCAGCTTAATTGGTGATTATTTGTTTCAGCTTATTAATTCTGCTTATTTTTTCCTGTTTACTTCATTGTTATAGCTTAATATTAGTCAAGGTAATCATAGAATAGATTAAATTAGCTTAGTTAAGGGTAAATTGCAAAATCAGCTGATTAGTAAGGGTGTTTGGTTTAAGCATACTGATAAGAGCTCTAAGCTCATGCACTGTTCCTTTGCACTTTTTAGGATTAGATTAAGCTGTTTTGAGGTAAAATAGGTTAGAATCAGTAGGTCTTTTAAGGATTCAAGTTCATTTTAAGGTTTTTAGCATATTTTGAGATTTTGAAGTATAAACTGCCCTGCAATAACTCAGTATATACTGAGTTGATTAGATCACTAATTTTGGTATAATTTGGTCTTAGTTAGTAAGTTTAGTGTACTGCCTAAGTTTGGTACCATTACAATAGGATTTGCATAGAATTTGAGGTTCAAAATCCTTCTGCTACTACAGTTGTTTCAAATCTGCAGATCTGCAGAATTTTGCCCCACTACATCTGATCTAGGCTTTAATTAGGGTTCGATTGGCTTGTAGAAATTGGGGCTTTTGGGATTTCTGAGTAGACAGTAGTGCAATCTAGCTTTTGCCCCCTTAAGTTTCAACTTATCAGCTTATTAGGACTGCTTAATTAGTGCTGCAAGTAGGCTAGTTGAGTTCTCTTTTCTGTCCTTAGTAGTAAGCTGTTTAGTGCTTATTGGTTTGTGGCCTGAGCTTATTTCAGTTGTTTTAAGTTTCCAGTAGTGAGATTAATCAGTCCTGAGCTTCTTGTAATTTTTGACCCTTGTTTGCTTATTTGTAGCTTATTTTGCAACTGCTTATTTACTGTTTCAGCTTATTAAAGCTTAATCACTTTCTGAATTTATTTTTCCTAGATTAGAAATTTAATTTTAGAATTACTCAAAAATTTTCAGATTTTTCCAAGTTGTTTTACTATTTTTAAATCATTTAAATAGTTTTAATTAGTTTTTAATTCATAAAAAATTATTAAAAAATCAAAAAAATATTTTTCTTTTTCCAAAAAATTTCTTTTATCAGTTTTAATATAGGAAAATTATTTTCAAAATTTTAGGGCTTAGAATTTAGCATTTCACTTTTATTCGCGTTTTTAAAATTCGTCGCGTAACGTTTTTAAATTACGGTTTTCGTTTTTAAGTTTACATGCTTAGTATAATTGTACCCTTAGCTTAATTAGTTGCTTCCTTTTATAATTTCATTATTCGTTGTGTAATATCACCAAAATTTCACTCTTTCACTCACATTCACGACACAAATTCGACACCATTACGAAAACTCGAATTCAGCCTTTGTTGGGACACGACCCGGGGAAAATACATTCGTTGTATTTTTCCTTGGAAAAATATATATACTTAAAACGACAAATCAATACCCTTATTAAAAATAGTTACAACATCTACCGCATAATTAATATTTTAAATATTGTTTAATCATTAAACTTTTATCATTTTTTGTTTTTAATCAATAAATTTTTTTCACGCAATGACTAAAATTTGAACCTGTAAATTTGCATCAAGGGTTAAACCAAAATCACGATTTCGCAAGCATAATTATTTTCCGCTATACACCGTCACTTTGGGTGGATATTCGTTTAATATTTTCAAATTAACAAAATTAAAAAATAAATAAAAATAAGACACCGATTTGGGACCATCCACTTCAAACTCGTTGGACTGTTACAAAAACGTATTTATTATATTACTACATATGTATTAAGTCGTCATTTCTGTATATGATATGAAAATCAAGGTTTTGATTAATTTATGTTATTTGTATGACCTTTTATACTTGTTTGTTTTTTAAGAACTAGTGATAATACATGTGCATGCACGGGTTTACATAAAATTTTGATTATGATAATATCCATTAATATTAATCATCTTCCGAAACTTCTAAAGTGATTTGTTTTCATATCATAGTAACCCATATTTTCATTTTAGTATTTATTTTCCCGTTAATAACAACTTTAGCCGTACTAGTTTTTAACCCCGTGCATACTTTTCTATAAAATTATGTAAAATATTTCATACTCATTTAGTTATATACTCATGTACGCACGATCTTTTACATAATTTTTTTTATTATGTATTAATACTGATAAATACATATACTTTAAGTTTAATATTTTTTCCCCGTTAATAATAATTTTAGTAGTATTTAATTTATGAATTTGTGTATGCACGGTAGAGATAGTTAAAAAAAAAAAAAAAAAAAAAAAAAAAAAAAAAAAACTTTTCTGGATATCCTTATTTAAACTCATTATGAAAATTCACATGAGTCGTTCATTTATGTACAATCTCGTGTATTCATTTACATCTCACAGTAACTTGTACTTTCATTTATATAGCACCCCACGTTATAGCTTTTTTGTTTCATATAGCGGCGCCATGTGCGTTTTAGTTCCACCGGCCCCCTTGCGTTATAGCACCATCGCCATGTGTAGAACGCTTCAGTTTTTATTTATTTATTTATTTATTCTTTAATGTAAAAATGGAGTGAGTGATTTTTGGTTGTGTGTTATAAAAATATTATTAGAGAGAGTGTTTTTTTAGTTGTGTGTTATAAGATAAAAGGCCGGAGGTATTGCACGCTTATAACATTGTATTACACGTAGCTCTCTTATATTTATGCTTATATCACATAACAATTCAATAATCAAAAGATATCACATATTGGATGAACATGCAATAAGTACAAATTGCAAAGACTTGACAAGTTGATCTTGTTAGCCTTTAAAGTTATGTCATAGTTGGGAATTGCATTAGTTTTATTCTATATGGACTAGTCTTGCCAATAGGGCAAAGATTAGATTGTAATCTAGTATAAATACCCCTCCTAGTCACAACTAGGAGGGTGGGATTCTCATTGTAACATTGAGGTGTGTGTGATTTCTCTACTTTCTCTCTCTAGAAAACACGCACACCTCCCCCATTCTTTAATCCAATATTACCATGTTTACTCTTTATTTTGAGCATCCCTGACCTCCTGAAAGTGTTTCTTGATTATTACAATTGGCATCAGAGCTAACCAGGGGCGAATCGTGGGGTTTTGACGTGAAAAAAAAGTTATTTTTGGTGTCTCGTTACTGTTCGTCAGTCGTGGTTATCGAGTTTGTGAAGTTTTACCGAGTTTGGTAAAACTTTCGAGTTCGTGGTTACCGAGTTTGGCCAATCTTATCGAGTTTCTAGTTATCGAGTTTCTAGTTATCAAGTTTCTAGTTATCGAGTTCCTAGTTATCCAGTTTCTAATTACCGAGTTTCTAGTTACTGAGTTTGGAGTTATCGAGTTTGTTTCAATCTGTAACACCCCCATTTTCGGGATACGCAGCGGAATTCAAGCTGGGTGTTACTCGACAGTACAACAGTTATAGTAATAGAAAACGATCTCTAATGGAGTCGTTTTAAATGATTTATCATTCGAATTTTATAAATATCAGAGTTTACAAAATGAAGTCCCAGTAGGTTTACAGTTTATTAAATAAGTTTCGAATGATAATTAGCCTTCTATTAGTATCCGTGCCCCTCCATGCCATCCTCGCTCATAATAGACCTGAGATAAACATGCTAAAAATGTCAACACAAAGGTTGGTGAGTTCATAGAGTTTATAAATAAAACAGTTGATTTCAGTAGTCAAAAGTTAAGTAAATCCGTAGCGTTTAAAGTTATAATCAGTTTGAACACAAGCTAAATAAAGAGAATTCAGTTATATCATAGTTCGGTATATTGCACTAAACCTCATGACACGCAATGCGTTGATAGTTTCCAGTCTCACTAACATAATAAAAATGAAAGTGGTTTTCCCCCAAGTGAGAGCTTGCCAAAAAACTCCTCATAGATTTCAAATATAACGCATCTGTCTAACCGGCTACCACAAAGATATCCATCCGACTAGTACAAATGGGTCGTCAGGCCAATAGATCTATTCACTATATTCGCGCTCACCCAGCAGGTGACTAATGGTGCATGATACGAGGGACTTTTTAAAATAAATATAAATAGGCAACAGTTAACTTAGTGCAATAACAATCAGGAAAACGTTCGTTAAATTACTTGTGTTCAGCATATAATAAGTTCAATAATGTTTCATCAATCGAGTAAAATGTTTATGAACAAGATTTATAAGTTAAACGAGCATGTATCTCCCCCAAATAATTTAAAATAAGAAAAGAGGGGCTATGACTCACATGAGCAGTCTGGATGGAAAACAAATCAAATATAGCGAATAAAATGCTCCGATATGCAACCTAGATGAATATGTCAAGTTTTTCAGTATTCGTATTCAAGTATTTGTGATTTTAATATTCGTTTCGTAATGTTTTATTAACGGTTAAATTTTAATTGGGACAACATGAAATCTCTTCAAATATTGGTGGATGATAAGATTTTATCGTATTTCATATTTTATGCTTATATATGTTTCGCTTGTTCGTTCGTTGACATATAAATATTTCATATATAAGTTTTATAAACTCCCGAGTTGTTAAACGTATTTCTTATATAAGTTTAATAGCAATCCTAAATCATTAAGTGATGATCTATATTATTGAAGTATATAAAAATATTGTAATTTATATTTTTGAACTTTTCTTAAATTGACAACTTTTATCCTTCAACTTTGGTAAAATTACAGTTTTTACCCTATAGTTTCAAAAATGACAATTTATACCCTCTAATATGGATCATTGACAAAACAGCCCTTATATTAATATCTTTGTAAAATTTACATTTTCGGCCCAAGAAAACTCTAATTTGTAATTTATAGCTTTTCAAAAATAAAAATAAATAAAAAGGGTGCTTTTGGTTTTATGCTTATCTCGCCCAAAAAGGAAGTAAATATAGGCGAGACCTTATAGTATTTTTAAAACATTCTTAATTCTTTTAATACTTTTCCGGGTGGTCTTTTAAATGGCTCTATTCCGAAGTTCTAAGGTTTTATGGTTTGCTCAAAATAAATTAGTAAAGTTGGGATGTTGGGCGATATTTTAAAGGTGGTTTGTTTTATTGGTCGACCAGCCCGAGTACAAGGGTTAATTCGAGACGGGGCAAGACCAAGTTTTGACAACACTCTTGTTCCTTTAAATATTTCACTATGTGGTTTTTAAGATGCCAAAAATCCAGATTGTATAAAGTTCATTTGATGTTCGAAATAAGTGTCAAAAGTTGGGGTTTTCTGGCTGGTTCGACAATAAGGAACAGAAAAGAGAAAATTGATAAACCAAGATTTTGATCTTGACACTTCATGAGACTTTTTCCGTAGGTTGTTAACACATTATTAAGCTTATCAAAAGTCATTTCCATAGTAGCTTATGGCTTATATTTGTAAAAGCAATAATAGTGTACAATAGTAGGCTTTTGGTTTTTGTGTTGTGCGACCAGGAAAAGGACCCAAAAAGGAACATGATATATGGCTGTTTCGACCAGGTTATGGGGGCGTTCTAGAGTCCCCCGGGTGGTGATTAAAAAGGGTATTTGGTTGGGGCTAGTTTCTCTTTCTCATGGTGGGAAATTAAGGGGCAAGTTGGGGTATTTGGGCTGATTTTGGCGACCAGAACCAGAAGCAGAAAAGCAGATTTTAATTTTTCTTTTACAAAGTCTTATATCTTGTTTCCATAACATGTTATATGATTATTTAACTTGTTTTAACATATCATTAATTAGTTTCAAAGCTTATGTGATTCTACAAAGTTATAAAAAGTTGTTCATTTATCTGTTATATCAGAAAGTTTTCTTAACAATATTTTAGCCTTTGTTTTTGGTTAGGGATTGTTTTAGTATCATGTTTAGACATAATTAAGACTTATGAAAGATATTGAAATAGATTAAAAAGACTTACAAGCTGAAAATGATTATGGAAAGTTTTTGACAAAAGGTGTTTTGAAACTGGAATTCCTATCCTTCTTCTCCTACTAATCTCTTCTAAGATCCTTCTTTGGCTTCTACCTAGATTATAGGTTCAGTGGATATGTGAGGATATTTCTGTGTTTGTGGATTTTCGAATGGGTTATGTAAAATGAAGGAAGGTATGTCGAATTTATAGAGGAAGGATGTAGAAGCCAAGATTCACGTATGAGGTGGGGGAAACACGATCTAAAGATTAAACATTATAGAACTTTATTGATTGGGTGTCGAGGTGTGTATGTTTTCTAGAGAGAGAGTCTAGAAAACACACACACCTCTTGTGTTACAATGAATCCCCCCAACCCTCCTAGTGTTGACATAGGAGGGTATTTATTACAAGACTACAAGTTCTAACTTAGCAATATGACTAAACTAGTCCTTGTACTTTGAATGCTATTGCAATTCCCACATATGACAAAACTTTAAAGCTAACAATCTCTCCCCAAAGTGATGTCATATGGGAATTGCTTACAATGTTCCCTACAAGTAAAATTCAATACAAAAACATGAGAAAGATCTTCAAACTTCATTACTTCGTTCAGCTTGCATAATCTTCTCAGCCGCCATTTCTTTACTTGCAGACGAACTAAGTGAGAAAATCTAATTAGGGTTTAAATCAGAGTGCCCTGAGTGCTCTCCCCTAATTAGTGCTCTCCCCTAAACTGACAACCTCATATTTTGAATGCCCTGAGTGCCCTGTAGTTCGGGGGAATAGAGTATCAACATCTTCATCTCACCAAATGCATCCCAGTTATTTTTTCCATGAGAGATCAGCCCGTACATTTCTCTCCCCTGCTGGTTACGATTTATCGGAATCAGCATACTGATGTGTACGTGAAATACAAACTGGAAGCCCTATATCAAGAATCATATCAGCCCGTGAGAAGATGTCGATATACCCAATCTAACCTCCTGTATCAAAAACAACAGCTTCATGTAGTGACTACTGATGGAGAAAACCCACTATGACGAACTTGAGACTGAAGTAGAATAACCCAAATTTGTGACTTAAGCTTGCACTGTTGTATGACTAAGTACCTATACTGAGCACTACAACGTAACTCCTTAAAGCATAGGTCGTTTCATATACCCATCCAACCTTCCTTAATAGTATATGAACATCTCTTGAATTATCCACATCTTTGTGTGACACTGAGTACTACAACGTATCTCCTTTAAGTGATAGTTAACTAGGTCATCGTCCGTCCACCCCTTGACCTATGAAAACTAGATAAATCAAGACTTAATCATCGAATGCTCTATGAGCCGTTTAAGATCGAGCAAGGATCTCGAAGAATCATGCATCCAACCAACTGCGAAAAGGGACCAATTGCGAAAAAGTTCAACCAATTGCAAAAGAGTTCAACCAATTGCGAAAGGGTCAGATTTGTGATATCTTCAAGATACTAAGTACACGCACCCGTGACATTCCACTTCATCTTCAAATAAGTCATAACAAATCATCATCCTTGTAGTCACAGCTGATAAGTTGACCATTGTCATTTGATTGTGAATCTTGAACAGGATCTTTTTGGCTATACGTGGTGATTTTGTAGGTGCAGTCCGATAATTTCATTTGTGATTTTGTTGTGAAAAATGCCATAAAATGCAATTCTAATGATGCTGGAAAAATTTGAGTTTAAGAAATTTTTACGCCCAAAATTCCCCGAAAAATTCGAATTTTGGCCAAAAAATTTGAATTTTGGGTCAAAAATTTCACTCTTGTACCAGAATTTGAATCTCGCATAAAAATGGACCTTTAAGTCTCCTGTGAAAATTAAATTGACCGTTAAGTCGACTTGGTTTTTTTTTTTTTTTTTTTTTTTTTTTTGGAATTGCGATAGGTTCCTTTGGCATATTTGCGATAAGGTGTGGTTTGCGATAAAATTCGACAAAGAGCCATTTGCGATAATTTTATCGGAAAATGAATTGCGATAAAATGGTCTAAGGTTGAATCGCGATAAAATTATCGGGAATCCAATTGCGATAATTCTGTCAAAAAGCCCAATTGCGATAAGAAGTTGAATTGCGATAATTTTGACTGATTTGCGATAATGTTGACTAAGCCTCAATTGCGATAATTTTAGCGAATTGCGATAATTCGCAAATTTTGAAATTATGATAAAAGTGACGAATTGCGATAAAACGTTGCTTTTTCTGAATTTCGACAACTGGCAGCTTTTCACCAACTTTTACCAACTTTTTGACCTTTTGCTACTAGCCCACGCTTAGTCCATCCTTGTCAGTCTTTTCCACTGCCACTTTTCACTAACTTTCACTAACTTCTAAACAATCAATAATTCACTAGACCAACCAAAAACACAAATCTTATAAAATTTATGATTCTAGTCGATCCAAGAAACAAAGAACAAACCAAGATCTATTCTTCCTTACTAAGATTTGAGTGAAGAACTAGTGACCTTTCAAAAAACCAAGTCGAACAAGCATAGAACAAACACAACCTTATCTTCAAAAATTAGTGTTCGATTCCAAGAGTAAAACCACAAACTGTTACGTTTTTAGAGAGAAAAAAAAAACGCAACAGTGGGTTTTTTATGAGCACAAATCAAACACAAAATAGATAGAACACACCAAAAATCACATATTTTACCTCAAACACACCACGATTCGCCCCCGGTTAGCTCATGATACCAATTGTAGAAGCCAAGACTCACGTATGAGGTGGGGGAAACACGATCTAAAGATTAAACATTATAGAACTTTATTGATTAGGTGTCGAGGTGTGTATGTTTTCTAGAGAGAGAGTCTAGAAAACACACACACCTCATGTGTTACAATGAATCCCCAACCCTCCTAGTGTTGACATAGGAGGGTATTTATTACAAGACTACAAGTTCAAACTTAGCAATATGACTAAACTAGTCCTTGTACTTTGAATGCTATTGCAATTCCCACATATGACAAAACTTTAAAGCTAACAAAGGAAAACTAGGGTTTTCTAATTTGTTATGTCATCATGTTAGAAGGAGGGTGATGTGTATAAACATACACCATATCTTAGGTTGAGGGTTTATCTAGTGGAGTAAAGACGAGGTGGGGGGGGGGGGGGGGGGGGGGGGAAGGTGGATCGATCCTAGCCATGGATTTGTAATTATGTTGAGGTGGTTAAAGGAAAGCTATGGATTTTATAGAAAGCTAGCATGATCAAATATGATACACGTATGGAAATTTTAAAAAGAATATGTGATCTAGTTCTATATTCACACGTATATATACATATAATAGGCTTATGGTTTAAATAAATTTACATGTGTCTACTTAGAACTATCTTGACATCAGTTTAGAACTAGTTTCTCCCCATATTGCTTCGGAAACCAGCATATTCTTATGATAATCTATTGTTTTAGTCATCCTATTTCGTCTTGTTAATATTAGTTCTATTTATGTCTCAAAGTAACTATGAAAGTGGATAACTGTGAGTGATGGTTTATTGATTACCCATCAAGATAGGCAAATTAGGAAATGTAGCTATGCACGTCAAACAGTTTCAATGTCATCCAAAATATAATCAAGTTACTATAACTTTCTAAACTAAGTAAAAATAAAAGGTTATTATTATGGATAATTATTAGTGGATGTCCATATAACCCATAATAGGCCCATGGCCCATGTTAGCTATTAGGGTTTTTGCCCTAATGTTTGTCTATATATACTCTTTGTAAATCTCATAGTTAATGATCAATAAGAAGAATATTCATTCCCTCAATCTTGTATTCACAGCACGTTATCAGCACGCTCTAAAGATGATTTTGATTTCTTGAGGTATTCCTAAGTCTTTTCCGTAATATGTTAGATCACTATTCATCTTGAACTCTCCTATTCATGGAATTTGTTTACTGCGAGTATATCGTAACGTTCTAATGTCATTAATTGTATTTTTTTTTTTTTGTATGTGATTGATTTAAAATTTTAAATGATTAATTGTGGTACTTTAGATTACGGCTTAACATTATAGAACGCGGACCGAATCGAAAAACTGTACCGTGATCTGCTTTATTTTAGATAGCAAGTCATCGCATACGCACGTATTCTCGGAAATTTAATTTGACTTACACATATTAGCATATGGCTTGAACGTAGATTATAATTATATATTAGGATAACATGTGCGTATAAGGTAGAACTGTGTGAATAGATATCACATGCTTGTATATTCATACATACTGTCACTTTAAATATTGTTTTGTTAATAATTTTTACATGTGATTGTGTTCCAACCATAATTAGTTGTTGTATACATTAACTTGATGTGAAGAATCTCTAGGTCCTCTATGCATGGTTATATATATTTTGTTAACAGTTTGTTGTGTATGGAACTCATTCTTTTAGCATCTAATTTTAATAAACTGATGTTTTAGTCTTGTTTTAAAAGTTGTTGAGGCTTGTTATACGCCAACCCTATTTTAAATCAACCTAAAAAGTTTTATTGATGATGTGCTTAATTGAATACTCGTAAAACATGTAAGTATGATCCATCCGTGTCTGACCGTCCATATTTTGGAACTCGTTATTTTAGTTACTCGAAGTAACAGTTTAAGTAGGTATGTTCTATACTTCTATTGATCAAGCTACTGGAAGTAAAGTTTAAGTAGGTATCATGTTTATTAATAATAACTTGAGACTCATTATTTTAGTTGTCATCTCATAATGTGTTTTACGATAATAAAATGCACGTTTTTGTCACCTATATATAGTTATGCGCCATATTAATTCATGATTGATATATAATTCATGGTCTATGTTTTTTTTTTTTTTTTTTTTTTTTTTTTTTTTTTTTTTTTTGATTATTGGATCATTTAGTTATCTCTTCGTAATTTATTAGCTCACTGGCTCAATGTTTTATGATACGTGATGATTTTATGCCTAATTTCTTCACTAAAATAACCATTACTTTTGTTGAATTTTATATTATATAATTTTGATGACATCTTTTATTGTGATCTCGTTATCTTGATTTGGCTTCTACGATTTAAAATTCGATATAGTACCTATAAATCTTGATTGCTCTTGATATTGTTGATCTTTATATATAGTTTTGTGTGACTCTGATTTTGTGATAGCTCACCAAGATGGAAAAGAAACAACTAATATGCAAAAAGCCCAGGCATTGATGTTCTTACGACATCACCTTCATGTGGACTTAAAAACTGAGTACCTCACAGTAAAAGATCCACTAGCCCTTTGGAATAAGTTAAAGGACCGATATGACCACCAGAAAACGGTCATCTTGCCAAGGGCAAGATATGAATGGACTCACTTAAGGCTCCAAGATTTCAAAACAGTGAGTGAATTTAACTCGGCCATGCATCGCATTACCTCCACATTGCTATTATGTGGTGACTCAATTAGTGATGCCGAGATGTTGGAAAAGACTTTTTTCACATTCCATGCTTCGAATATACTATTGCAACAGCAATATCGAGCCAAAGGATTCACTAAATATAGTGACCTAATTTCATGCTTACTTGTGGCCGAAGAAAATAATGAGCTTTTAATGAAAAATCATGATAATCGTCCAACTGGTACCGCTCCTTTATCGGAAGCGCATGTGACAACTTATCACAATGGAGGTCGTGGTCGTGGTTATGACCGTGGACGAGGACGTGGACGAGGTTATAGTTCTGGTCGAGGTTATGGTTCTGGTCGAGGTCGTGGTCAAGGGCGTGGCAATGGTAGAGGTAATTATCATGCTGTTAATCATAATGTTAACTTTAAGAACAACAATGGCCACAAGAAGTGGCAAGATAAAGGAAAGATTAATAAGCATGAAGGAGGAAGAAAAGATAAGGCCTTGGTAGCCAATGATGCATGTTATCGTTGTGGTACTTTTGGTCATTGGGCAAAGCAATGCCGTACACCCAGGCATCTAGTTGAACTTTATCAAAATTCTATCAAGAACAAGGGAAACGGGGTAGAGTCAAACTTTGTTTATGATAATAAAAATGATATCCCCGATGGTCCTAAAGACCATACTGATGATGAAACTTATTTGGAAGCTGATGATTTTCTTACAGATGATTAATTGGTAGAGTCAAGCCATGAATAATTTTTCTTTCAGTGTTTTGTTACGAATTTTCTTTAAGTGTTTGGTTTGGAATTTTCTTTAGGTGTTTTTCTTAGGCTTTCTTGATTATGTTTGGATTCCTATTATTTTTGGCTATGAATGTTTTATTAGGCTTTATTTTATTTATTTTATTTCTTTGGTGTCCATTATATTTTTTTCAAATTGATAAATGCTTCAAGACTTCAATCTGTCTTTACTTGACACATACCAATTTTATAATAACACATAACCTATTTAA
This sequence comes from Artemisia tridentata subsp. tridentata, assembly GCA_021014915.2. NCBI lineage: Eukaryota > Viridiplantae > Streptophyta > Magnoliopsida > Asterales > Asteraceae > Artemisia > Artemisia tridentata. Next base: position 27,445,639 of record CP139506.1, on the reverse strand, counting down.
GGCTATCTAGTTTGTTATGTGATCTGAGTTATAAACATGTTTATAGCAATATAGTTGAATGATGTATACAGATTTTATTTTACATATTATTGTTTTGTGGCCAAGCATAGTAACGTGCATAATTTATTTATTAATTTTTGTTTCTGTAAATTCTTTAATGGACATTATGTTATGATATATGATGTATATGTGTTAAGAATATTGTGCAACTTGTATTGATTGGCAAACCGGTTCGACCATTCCGGTTTAGTGATGATGCGAAATATATAGAAGAATTATGTGTTTCTTCCAAGATAAATTTTTATTGTTCTCAGTGGAAGTTGGTTATTTACTTATCACCATAAAATACAAATAAGGACTTGCTTCCTTAAATTGTGGAAAAATATAAAGGGCATGTATGTAGGCCTATACATGTGCCATATGGATTATTTTGATTTATAAAATCGATGCATCGTCAAAATGATCATCAAAGACGCAACTTAAGATTAGCGTGATTATTGGCTCGGCTTATAAAATGCGAGCATGGTTTTCCAAATTAAATTATTAAAAATGGTGGTGAAAACTTCCAAGTATTGGGCGATTATTAGAATAAGTGTTGAACATAAAAGTAGCCCATGTTCATACGCGAATTGCTTTTGTTGAAACGTTTATAAAACGTCTTCAGTTGATTGCAAAGCCAATAATATTGTGAGAACAAAACTTTTAGTTTATGGGGCATGTTATGACATATGAATCGCATCTTGCCAACAATCTATAATGAATCCTCCCCGTTAGAATGGTTTTGGTCACAAACCAAATTTCCCATGTGAGATTTTGTAATTGTGTGATATATAGTAAATATACCACAACACACAAAATGGGATATTTAAATTGATAATTCATTCAGGGGGAGAGAATGAGCAGCGAGAAATATGGAATGAATTATGATATAGATGTTGATTCTCACATTAATGAATATGAACTTAAAGTTCAAGGGACAAATAACATTCCAGATATAGTAAATGCCAGACATATTTAGTGACCTAAAGAAAGTGACTAGATCATATTATGCTGCTATTGCTCGAATTACAATGTGTGTCCCAACAGTAAAATCATTGATTGGTAGTAAGTCTATGGCACGTCTGCAGCGTGATAGACGAATCGATTCCAAATAAAAAGTCCTCGAATGAATAGATAAAATGGAGCAATAAATTAAGATGGTCGAATCGAGGTAATAAAGACCCCATAATAGTCTCTGAAAGAAAAACTAGACATGAAAGGATATTGAAAACCCCGGGTACATGAAATTTTTTTTTTGAGATCTCAACAAATGATAGAATATAATGTCTAGTAAAGTGTGGAATCGAAAAGAACTGAAACGACGTCGATAATACTGTATATAATAATGCGCATGATAAATACAAGGTGAGGATCTTGGATATCTACAAGAATTGTAGTTGTAAAATGAATGGCCAAAGAATATAAAGACGCAAGTAACTAATGAACTATGAAAGTCTCTTATGATGAAACGTGATTATTGGGTGAAATCCATACACATGAATGTTATGAGAAAGGATATTTAATGTTATGTCTGGCAATATGAGAAATAAGTTGTATGCGTCTAATATTATAAAACAAGAGCTCATTTTTGTTGAGATTCCTTAAGGAATATAGAATGCATGGAACACGTGTCATGATTTAAAATTCTCGAGAATAGTAGTTGATCAAATTGAACCACAGTAAATCAAATATTTCAATATTTTCAAGGTACAAAGGATATGGGTTTATATTTTACAAACCCGTCAAAACAAGTTTAGTTAGTTTTGCAGATGCAGGATATATGTTTAACTTACAATGATCGATCTCAACATGGATATATTGTTACAAGTGGCGAATATTTTTCCTGGCATTTGATAGAGCAAACAATCAAGGCGACTTCATCAAACCATACATAAATTCTGGAAAGGAGATAGCAATTATTGCATGAAGATAATGTAGCATACCGTGCTATATTCAAGTAACGTTACATCAAAGGCGACAAGACACTTCTCATTCCAGTGATGATTTCGTTGACCTATTTACAAGATACCAAGTGATGTAGTCATCAGAGGGAGATAATACGCGCTGCACTCTTTTTGTCCTTAGTCATGGTTTTGTCCCACTGGGTTTTCCTGGCAAGGTTTTTAATGAGGCAGCATTCCCTAAGCGTATTAACAATATGGACATCCAAGAGGGAGTGTTATGGATAATTATTAGTGGATGTCCATATAACCCATAATAGGCCCATGGCCCGTGTTAGCTATTAGGGTTTTTGCCCTAATGTTTGTCTATATATACTCTTTGTAAATCTCATAGTTAATGATCAATAAGAAGAATATTCATTCCCTCAATCTTGTATTCACAACAGTTATCATTATATTGAAAATAGTTTTTACCGTCATGTTTTACCATCTATTAGATTAATATGTTTGTACTTGTATATATATATATATATATATATATATATATATATATATATATATATATATATATATATATATATATATATATGAAGAGAGATGGAGAGAGAGGAGAGGAGAGGAGAGAGAGAGATAAGGAGAGTTGCATGCGTGCTACTAGTGAATTGAAGCAAGTTGACCCCAGATAATTCGAGGTGTCTGATTTTATTCGAAGAAGATAGGTTCAATGGCATAAGATGTTACACGTTTTATTGGTTGTTGTATTTTATAGTACAAAGTCTTACACGTTATATAGGACCTTGTATGGAGAGTTTTACCTACATGTTATATATTGCATGGCATAATATTATGCATGTTCATATGTATTTTAGATATTAGTTTACTATGGAAATTAAATGGTGCACGTCTTATTGAAAAATATTACTTCTATGTTCATCTATAATCTATGGAGATTATATTCATACACGTTATGTATGGCATATTATGGCATAAGAGTAGACACGCACATACGTAGTTTTTATGACACAACATGTTATGGAAAATTTATATAGTACACGTTCATACCACCTTGCATTGAGAAGTTCCTTACTCATATATATAGTATTGCATGGAAAATGTTACTTATATGTACATATACTTTGCATGGAGAAAAATACCATATATGATTTAAAGGTTTCAAGAGTTGAACACATGGGAGCATAGATTAATGTGGCTATCTTATCTATACGTATAGTCAATTGTTGTATGCTACATATTTTACATATTGGCTTATTATGATAATTAATTTGTACACGTTTAGTTTTGCATGGCAAAGGAAAAATCATACACTAATGGATATATATTGATCATATTAACATGTCATGGTAATATGTCATGGTAAAGAAAGAATATTAACATTTCATGGTAAAGAAAGAAGGTACGTAGATTCTTGCATATATGATAAAGAAAAAGCATGTATGCTATAAATGATAGTTGCTATGTGGTATCACTTAGGACACATATTAAAGGTATAGTTTGATCCCGCTTAATTCATTAAGTCACGAAACCGTAAAAATATATTATTTATAAAAATATCAAAATTTATCAATATATTTCAACTAGTTATATTAGGCGTGGGATAAATTTAACGAATAGTGTATACGTTGATAAAATCTAATAGGTTTAAGTATTCGTACTATGTAAAGAGTATAAAAATAACAAAGTGACAATAGTTCATCTAAGATATGTAGACTTATTCTAATCTTATGTTGGTCGTAAGTATTATATAAAGAAAATTTTAAATTTTCCCGTAAAAATGGCAATTAAAAATAGTGACTGACATTAATATAGAAAGCTAGCATGATCAAATATGATACACGTATGGAAATTTTAAAAAGAATATGTGGTCTAGTTCTATATTCACACGTATATATACATACAATAGGATTATGGTTTAAATAAATTTACATGTGTCTACTTAGAACTATCTTGACATCAGTTTAGAACTAGTTTCTCCCATATTGCTTCGGAAACCAGCATCATTCTTATGATAATCTATTGTTTTAGTCATCCAATTTCGTCTTGTTAATATTAGTTCTATTTATGTCTCAAAGTAACTATGGAAGTGGATAACTGTGAGTGATGGTTTATTGATTACCCGTCAAGATAGGCAAATTAGGAAATGTAGCTATGCACGTCAAACAGTTTCAACGTCATCCAAAATATAATCAAGTTACTATAACTTTCTAAACTAAGTAAAAATAAAAGGTTATCATTATATTGAAAATAGTTTTTACCGTCATGTTTTACCATCTATTAGATTAATATGTTTGTACTTGTATATATATATAGAGATATAAGGAGAGTTGCATGCATGCTACTAGTGAATTGAAGCAAGTTGACCCCAAATAATTCGAGGTGTCAGATTTTATTCGAAGAAGATAGGTTCAATGGCATAAGATGTGACACGTTTTATTGGTTGTTGTATTTTATGGTACAAAGTCTTACACGTTATATATGACCTTGTATGGAGAGTTTTACCTACATGTTATATATTGCATGGCGTAATATTATACATGTTCATATGTATTTTAGATATTAGTTTACTATGGAAATTAAATGGTGCACGTCTTATTGAAAAATATTACTTCTATGTTCATCTATAATCTATGGAGATTATATTCATACACGTTATGTATGGCATATTATGGCATAAGAGTAGACACGCACATACGTAGTTTTTATGACACAGCATGTTATGGAAAATTTATATAGTACACGTTCATACCACCTTGCATTGAGAAGTTCCTTACTCTATATATATAGTATTGCATGGAAAATGTTACTTATATGTACATATACTTTGCATGGAGAAAAATACCATATATGATTTAAAGGTTTCAAGAGTTGAACACATGGGAGCATAGATTAATGTGGCTATCTTATCTATACGTATAGTCAATTGTTGTATGCTACATATTTTACATATTGGCTTATTATGATAATTAATTTGTACACGTTTAGTTTTGCATGGCAAAGGAAAAATCATACACTAATGGATATATATATTGATCATATTAACATGTCATGGTAATATGTCATGGTAAAGAAAGAATATTAACATTTCATGGTAAAGAAAGAAGGTACGTAGATTCTTGCATATATGATAAAGAAAAAGCATGTATGCTATAAATGATAGTTGCTATGTGGTATCACTTAGGACACATATTAAAGGTATAGTTTGGTCCCGCTTAATTCATTAAGTCACGAAACCGTAAAAATATATTATTTATAAAAATATCAAAATTTATCAATATATTTCAACTAGTTATATTAGGCGTGGGATAAATTTAACGAAGAGTGTATACGTTGATAAAATCTAATAGGTTTAAGTATTCGTACTATGTAAAAAGTATAAATATAACAAAGTGACAATAGTTCATCTAAGATATGTAGACTTATCCTAATCTTATGTTGGTCATAAGTATTATAAAAAGAAAAATTTAAATTTTCCCGTAAAAATAGCAATTAAAAATAGTGACTGACATTAATATTTAATTAATTGTTATTAATTACAGTGAAAATTTACCGGTGGTTACATACCGAGTTTGTGAAATTCTTCCGAGTTAGGTTGAAGTGTTACCGAGTTTCAGTGTCTATCGAGTTTCTTGATAGTTATCAAGTTTCATGAAGTTATCGATTTTCTTAAATGTTATCGAGTTTCTTGAGTTTACCGAGTTTCTGTGAGCTTACCGAGTTTGTGCTAGATTACCGAGTTTGTGACACCCGACTTTGTGACTTGTTTACCGAGTTTGTGACACCTTACCGACTTTGTGACTAGTTTACCAAGTTTGTGACAAAAGTTTCCAAGTTATCGACTTTGTGACCAACTTACCGAGTTTGTGACCAAATTACCGACTTTGTGACCAAGTTACCGAGTTTGTGACCAAATTATTGACTTTGGAACTAAGCAACAAAGAAACTTCGAGTATGCCAAAAAAAAAAAAAAAAAAAAAAAAAAAAAAAAAAAAAAAAGAGGATGGAAAATTTGAGTAAAATTTAATTTTTATGAGCGACTAAACGTTCAATTTTTACGCTAAATTCAAATTCTGGTATAATCGTGAAAATTTTGGCCCAAAATTCCAATTTTTAGGTCAAAATTCGAATTTATTCGGTGAAATTTGACGTAAAATTTTTTAAAACTCAGCATTATAAATTTTATTACTAAATGTACAAGTAATTTAAACGTAATTAAAAATTAAATGCCTTAAAATTCAGCATTACAAATATTATTGCTAAAGGTACAAGTAATTTCAACAGATCTCCTAACATTAAATACATTAAATACATATGATTAATAATCTTATTAAAACACCCCCTCAATCTGTAAAGACCAAGATTCACGTTATGGAGGTGGGGGAAACACGAACTAAAGATTAAACATGCCATAACCGGTTTATTGATTGGGGGAGGTGTGTATGTTTTCTAGAGAGAGAAGTAAAGAAAACACACACACCTCCATGTTACAAATGAATCCCCAACCCTCCTAGTTGTGACTAGGAGGGTATTTATTACAAGAATACAAAGCTAACTTAGCCAATATGTCTAAACTAGTCCTTGTACAAAGAAAGAAGTGCAATTCCCACATATGACAAAACTTTAAGGCTAACACAATCAAAAGTACAACTTTATTAATATATGGTACAATCAGCAAGATACTAATCTATTAGAGTAGCGGGTACCCAATGTTTTCGATGGTGTTATCCCGGAAAACGCAACGGGACGGCGTAGCCACGATACCATGGTTTGCGTTTTCGCGTACTGAGCCATCGTGAACAGTCCACATCGTCCCGGAAAACGCAACCGGATGGCGCCACATGGGTCCCATGCCTCGCGCTTTCCCCTTTTTTTTTCTTTTCGAATTCTATACAAGTTTATGGTTCGGGTTGTAGCAGAAAGAAACCAAACAAGTGTTTGTGTGTAGTTCGTTTTGTGTTCAGGGAAGAAAGAATTTTGTGAAAGGATTTTGTTGGTAGATGAGTTTGGTTAGGGAAAGAAGGATGATTGCATTTTTTGTCGAGTAAATTAAGTTAGGTTTGAGACAAATTAGGGTGAAGGGTGTTACGTATAAAACTAAGGTTTGGTTTGGGCTTTTATTAAATTTGGGCTAAAAACTTTTTCTATCTTTATTCTGACTGCACTGTACAAACAAGTTCATTGACATAATATGATTTTATTGTAATGTTTTTTTCATTGACATAATATGATTTTTTTCACGTAAATGTTGGGCTAAACATTTCCTAAGGTCCGAAAATTTAAAGGTGATTGTGCTGAAGGAAAGAATCAAGATTTTTGTTTGTGGTAGCTTCGGTTAACCGGAGATGATATTATACTACTGTCTTAACTAAGGCTATTGTTATTTGTAAATTAATTGTTAAAAAAAAGTATAGCCGCATAATATCACGTTGCCAGAAAATATAGTCACATGGTACCCGCTGCTGCATCGCACGGGTACCCTGCTAATATTTAATGATGTATGTTTGATTTCAACTACTTTAAATACTAATCTTTGAAAAATCACAATTTTTGTAACATGAACAAGAAAACAAGACACACTACAATAGATAAAGTAAATGACACATGTGACCCAAATGGTCTTTGCAAAGTTATGGCATCGTATCAAAATTCAGATACAATGAATGCTTCATTTAAGAATCAGAGGCAAAAAAGCAAATAAATCTCTTATTTATACTCCTTTATAAAACATGGATATCCTACTCCTAACTCTGAACCTAAACATTAAAATTCAGACACTCCAAACCTACACCAAAGCCTAAATTTACACACACCAAACCAACATCCGACCCTAAAAAAACAACCCAACAAAACCATATAAACCTACGGTAGGACTGTCATTCGGGTTGACCCGGCCGGGTTCGGGTCAACTCGGGTTGGGTCAACTCGGGTCAAGCCTCCTAAAAACATACCCGAACCCGACCATGTTTAGAACTCGGGTCAACTCGGGTCGGGTCAATTCGGGTTCGGGTCAACTCGGGTCGGGTCAATCGGGTCGGGTCAACTCAGGTTTGGGGTCAACCCGAGTTTTTTGCATTGTAAAATGTTAGTTTTGTCGGGTCAACTCGAGTTCGGGTCGGGTCAAGGCTAAAAAAACATACCCGAATCCGACCTTGTTTAGAAGTCGGGTCAATTCGGGTTGACCCGATTGACCCGAATATGATTTTTGACCCGAGTTGACCCGACCCGAGTTGACCTGAACCCGGTCGGGTTTTATGACACCCCTAACCTACGGTACAAACAAATACACAACACATACTCATCCTCCCATCCCATTTAGTATAAAAAAAATACAAACACAAAATACTCTTATCTCCCAACAACTCACACTACACAAACACAAAAAAAACACAAAAACACCCACTTAAACATTCACACAACCACTCTCATTTAAAAAAAAAAAAAATAATCATTTCTTCCACTATCCCCATCACCACCCGACGATTTTATTGTAGATCTATACGTTTTTTTTTAGATCTATTGATTTTAGTTGTAGTTCTAAAGATTTTATTGTAGATTTTTTTTGTAGATCTATGTATATTAAAATTATTGGTATTTTTTTTGGTAGTGCCACCGACTTTCGCTGCTGTAGCCATCGTTAGCTCGCTGGGAAGAGTCGCCGCCGCCGCCGCTGTTAGCCGGAAAGTTTCTGTCGACGCCGGAAATCATTGCTACCAACAGAAATCGTTGCTACCGCCGGAAATAGTATGCTTTATTCTTAAAATTGTTGTTAATATTTGTTACAATGGTTATTGTATAAATTTTATTAAAATTTTTTGGGGCAATTGCATATATACCCACTAAAACTTGCATATTTGCATATATACCCAAAACATGCTTAACTTGCATTGTAAATCATGCATTGAAAACCTGTATTTTGGGGAAATATGCAAGTTTTTGAGTTTTAGTGGGTATATTTGCAATTCTCCCAAATTTTTTTTATGTAAACATTGTTATAAAGTTTAGCGTAGATTTGTTATAAATTTTATAGTGTAAATTTTGATATAAATTTCTTTGTGTAATTTTGTTATTAAGCATGTTTATGTGATTTTTAAAAATATTTGGCACTTTTTGGTTGACTTAGATTGTGATTTAAACATGTTTATGTGATTTTTTTGCATGTTTTGTAGGAAAAGATTGTTGTCAACTTTGAGCTTGAACCAACTGAGGGAAAGAACTACTGAAGCCGACTCCTATCACTTTTGTTTGTAGGAAAAGATGTTTCTTTAGTACTAGTATTAAGTTTTATTTATTTAAAGCTTTTAATTTTACCTCTATTTATTACTTTATTATATGTTGTGTGGTTAGTTTGATCTAATCTAATACTATACGATAACTAGATTCTAAATGTGTCTTAAAGTTAGCAATTTGAGATATTCAAAATTTGAGATTAAGAAAGTGAGACTTCGGTAAAACAATCCGGACCCTACTTCATTCACGGGTATATGTCAATAGGGTCAGTATACACAGACACCCCATAAGGGGTGTGTTGACTTTTTCACCACTGTCGTCGTTTGTAATGTCTGCTTTGTTGTATTGTACATTTTTTTAAAAATAAGTGGGGGCTCACTACTAGAGGGTGTTACCAAAGTATAACCGACGTCAATAAAGCAACTTTTGTCTAGAAAAAAACAAGATGTGTCAGGTGGATTATATCAACTGGGTGAGCATTGGATCAAAACCGAAACCAAACTGAAAAAAAAAAACAATGAAAGATATAACATTCAAGTGAAAATCTTTGAGGTTGTTGTTAGTTGTTTCAAGTGATTTTGACATCTCAATGATATGACAAAAAGTGACCTCGAGTCACACAAATTTCTTTCCACAACAGGTTCAAGTCTACATAGATGATTTTACATCTTTTATATAATAAAACAAAACCCCTAGTGGGGACTTTTACATTTCAAAAAAATTAAATCATACCTTATTAAGTAATAATCAAATTATTATTATTATTATTTTCTTAAATATTAAATAAGAAAAGCCTAAATACTTCTAAATTTATCCATATTCTACAAAAAAAAAAGAATGTGATTTGTAATCATTCAATAAAAACTTACAAAAATATATGTGTCAAAATATAAAAAATTTTAACTTGAAAACGGTGGAGCAAGTTTTTCAAAGATTTGGGCTGAAACTTAAAATTCAGTATCATTCCCACTAAATATTTGAAGTCCCAACATTCTCAAATTCCTCCTCCATCAATCAAACTCGATCTCTTATCATTCATTCACGCACAATCATTGACGCAAGAACATCTCCTCCAAATCTAATTAATATTAAAACCCACTACATTCGTAAATAACCCTAATTCAATACCTCAATCAAAGTACAATGGTTTTGATGGTCCTGTTATAATAATTAAAACCTGAAATTAAAAATAATAATTTATTTAAATGATTAGAAAAAACCCTGCGCGTGCGCGGGCATTATATCTAGTTGTATATAAAGTAAAATAAAACAGAGTTTTTGTTGGCATAATAGTATTTAAATGCAAAACAACTAATAATAAAGTAAACAAAATATCATCTCTTGGCTGACACAATAGTATTTGAATGGAACCTAACAACATGCATAGTAGAAAATTTGACGTATTCAATTCAAAGCTAATCTAATTGGGAGCTAAGTAGATAAAATAATGGATTACAACTATACATTAAAATTGAAACACTACAAACTGATTATGAAGAAAACGGAATACAAAAGATGAGCATCTTCATTTTTAAAAAGCTTATCCAATAATCTTAATGTCTATTTTGTGATCATTGACTTGAGTCTTCAGTCATATTTTCCACAAAATAGGACAAATTTATTTTTGATACTTTTGGAAAAAAGAAAAGATAAGAAATCAATATGGGACAGTCCACTTTAAGTTAAAGAAAAGATAAGAAATCAACATGGGACCGTCCACTTTAAGTTGTCGGGCAAATATTCCAGCATCACTCTGTTTCTATGGCCTTTTCAAATATTGAGACTTGTAGTACCAAATAGTCAAGCTATGGTTTTTTCAAATGTTGAGACTTTAGTCAAGCGTCAAAGTATGCATAATTTCTTTAAAAAAATCAAAGCAATAAGAGATTTCTAAACTCATCAATAAATTTCACAAAATAGAAAAGGGTGTCTAGTAAATACAAGTTGATAAGACTTACGAGTATCCTAACGTCAAATTTGAGATCGTTAAATTTGATTCTTCATAAACTTTTTCACAAAAATAAAACAAGTTTACTTTTTATCTCTACTACTTATTAAGAGTGTATATTTATTTTTGAAACTTAAAATGACTTAAAACAGAGTAATGTTAGTGGTATATTATACCCTTATTAAAAATAGTTACAACAACTACCGCATAATTAATTTTTTAAATTTTGTTTAATCATTAAACTTTTATCATTTTTTGTTTCTAACCAATAAATTTTTTTCTCGCAACGACTAAAATTTGAACCTGTAAATTTGCATCAAGGGTTAAACCAAAATCACGATTTTGCAAGCATAATTATTTTCCGCTATACACTGTCGCTTTGGGCGGATATTCGTTTAATATTTTCAAGTTAACAAAAAAAAAATAATAATAATAAATAAATAAATAAAAATAAGACACCGATTTGGGACCATCCACTTCAAACTCGTTGGACTGTTACAAAAACGTATTTATTATATTACTTATTTTACTCTTACTACATATGTATTATGTAATACCTGAAATTCTATAACATGTAAAATGACCAAATTGCCCTGGGAATTTAAAACCTAAATAAAACATACGTAAAGCACAAAATAAATTCCAAACTTCTAGCAATGAACAAGTTATGATCTCAAATAATTTTAACAACTACATTTAACATTTATACAAGCCATGAAAATTACTAAAATGCCCTTGGGCGCCTAATGTTATTTTAAATTCAAATTCATGATTTAAATGAAAGTTATTTAAAGGAAATTAAGAGTAATTAAGAAGATAATTAAAACCATAAATTGCCAAATCAATATTTCCGAAATCTTGGCCATTAAACCTCCCCTTTGACTCTGCACAAATCATCCCTATATCAATATGTGATTTACTCTCCTTTTTAAAACTAAAAACCCTAGCCGAAAATTCACAAACCTCTCTAAAATTCATTCCGAATTTTCTAAGGCCAAGGAGCATTTTTTTGGAGTCCAACACATTGCAAAGAAGCTTGGAAAATTGGCCATTCGAATTGTAGGAGCCTAGATCAAGCCTTGTCGAATTTCTTCCATTTTATCCATACGAAAGGTAACAATTTGTATAAAATCATTCGACCCTTTAAAAATTCGTTTCTTATTTTTCTAATACTCCTTATAACATGTCCAACCTAGGAAAAATTGGATTGGAGCTGTTCTCATCCGTTTTCTATTTTTGAGAGATTATTTCTTTTCGTACGCCTATATATAAGGTATCTCGTTATTAATTCGTACGACTTCCATAAAATTCGTTTGTAATTTTTCTCATGATCCTCATGTCGTGTATGGTGTGGGAAAAATGATTGCAAGGTCAGAAGATCATTTTTGAAGTCGTGGTGATTTATGGTGCATTTTGGCTATTCGCGTACATATTAAATCGTGCGTCTCGTTCTACACGTTTGAATCTTGATTTGGTATTTTTCTCAGACCCTATACATGTTAAGAACATCAAATAAAATGTGTAATTCGATCCATGCATGTTATATGAATTATTTGGGTTTTAAATCAATAAAACAAAGCGTAAATCCTTAAAAATACCTAACGAATTATAAGGGCTGTGTATATATTTTATTGTCGTGTATTATAATCATATGAAGTCTGGAAAAATGATTAGATGATTTGTCATGGCTTGAATATGGGTTTTAAGAATTTATTTTGTGATTAGGGTTTAAAAATTAAAAGCGTATAAAAGTATATAAAAACTATACGATCTGATTTGGGATGAATTAGGGTTTGTTCTTGGATTAATAAATGATGTTATATGATGAATTAATGATTAAAAATGATTAGAGAAGGTTAGGGTTTGATTTTGTGAAGTTAAAAGTCATACCGTGTGGTTTTAAAAAGTCTAGGGTAGATTATGTAATTTCTAAAACTCTTGGGTCATTTTTAAAACTTATTTTAGAACATGTACTTGCTGTATAAAATATAAAAGGAGGGGGTCTAATGTCATTTTTGTATTTTAAGGGATTAAAATGTTTTTAGGGTTTAATTATAGTTCGAATTATAAAATAATTAAATAGAGGGACTAAACTTGTAATTTCTGGAAAGTTAGTACTGTTTTGAGTAAAATTATACATTCAGGGGGTTATGTGTTAATTTGGTGATTTAATGGGTTAATATGTAATTATTATTAATATAAAGTTGAAATTATAAATTAAAGGACTAAATATGTAACTTTGTAAACTAGAGGGACTTATTGTGTAAATTCTATAAAATTGAGGATACATTCTTATAATATGATAAAATAAGTGACCATTGTGAAACTTTGATAAATTAAAGGTCTAAAGTGTAACTTTTGAAACTAAAGGGTGTAAAGTGTAAATTGTGAATTCTTAAGGACCTAATATGTAAATGTGATAAAAGATACCCTAATTCCAGAAATAATGATTTAACTAAGAATGTTGATCCAACTTTCTAGATATGGAAACTTATTAAATATGGAAACTTTCTAAAAATGGAAACCTGCTAAAATAGAAAGTTACTTAATATGGAAATGGGATCTTTAGTAATCATGTCTTTACTCCTCTAGGTGTGAAGAGGGAGTAGTTCTGTGCTCTTTATCATCTTTTTCAGTGTGATCCTTGTCAAGCAATAAGGTACAGATATTCTGCTTCTTTATTAAGAGGCCTTCGTTCTCTGATTATGACTCATGTTAGGGTTTTCCCTATACCATTGCCATGTTTCCTTATTTCATGCACTCCGATCTTTTGAACCATCATGATATTGAACCGTTTATGATTATGAACCTTTCATGCATGAACCTTTAATTATGAACCCTTGACCATGAACCTTTGCTTATGAACCTTTGCTTATGAAACATGATTATGAACCTATGATTATGAACTTATGAAACATGATTATTGACCTATGCAAGTAAACTAAAACATGATTCATGATACTTGACCTTTACCCTCAGTTTGATACTACGAGCCACTCACTAGGCATGAGGGTTTCATGTCCATGTCAGTCGATGCACCGATGGCATGACTCTAGGGCAGGAGAGTGATGACCTGTCCCGTCCCTGCATGTTATGTTATGATTCATGTTTACGTAGAGGCAGATTATGGCCACCTGGGGCGTATGGATGCATCCTAGATTTGTTCATGTTCATGTTATGTTATGTTATGTTATTCATGGTGACTGATGGTGTGTGCGATACACGTCTTTCACACTCTGGGAGCTAGCTACTCCAACCCATGATGAGGACACCCCTCATATTTACAAGATACCCATGATGAGGACACCCCTCATATTTACAGGATACTAAGAGGTCTCCCCTCTACATGTTTACGGCTATGATTATGATTATGATTTCATGTTATGGGCTCGTAGTGGATTACTGACCTTTCTTTACCTTGCACCTTTACCCTTTCCCTTATGACACCATGTATTCTTACCATGTATTCTCACCATGTATTCATGCTTCCATTCTCATTTACTCATGTATTATTCATTATGCTACTGCTTGTTACGTTATATCTGTTCACTGAGCTCTAGTAGCTCAGCCGCGTTTCTTTTCCGCGGCAGGTAATTTAAGCTAGGAGCTGGGCATGGCTTTGGGGTTGAGTGTACCTGAGTGGAGCTTGTTCTTTATAGCTTTTCTACCATTTGATTTCCCTCAGTCATTATGTTGCCATTGTTTAGGCATTTAACTTATGCATTTCTTTTATTTTCTTTCATTTTGGATATAAGTCATGTTGACTTATTGTTGGATTATGTTTTTGACTTCCGCTATTTTATTCATGGATACTATGTTTATCTGATATGAAACCATGTATTTGTGATATCTCTACCCTTGTCGGGTCGGGGTGTTACATATTAAGTCGTCATTTCTGTATATGATATGGAAATCAAGGTTTTGATTAATTTATGTTATTTGTATGACCTTTTATACTTGTTTGTTTTTTAAGAACTAGTGATAATACATATGCATGCACGGGTTTACATAAAATTTTGATTATGATAATATCCATTAATATTAATCATCTTCCGAAACTTCTAAAGTGATTTGTTTTCATATCATAGTAACCCATATTTTCATTTTAGTATTTATTTTCCCGTTAATAACAACTTTAGCCGTACTAGTTTTTAATCCCGTGCATACTTTTCTATAAAATTACGTAAAATATTTCATACTCATTTAGTTATATACTCATGTATGCATGATCTTTTACATAATTTTTTTTTATGTATTAATACTGATAAATACATATACTTTAAGTTTAATATTTTTACCCCGTTAATAATAATTGTAGTAGTATTTAATTTATGAATTTGTGTATGCACGGTTTATACTTATAAAGAGGAATAATATGAATTGGTATTGAACAGAGATAGTTAAAAAAAAAAAAATAAAAAAAAAAAAAAAAAAAAAAAAAAAAAAAACTTTTCTGGATATCCTTATTTAAACTCATTATGAAAATTCACATGAGTCGTTCATTTATGTACAATCTCGTGTATTCATTTACATCTCACAGTAACTTGTACTTTCGTTTATATAGCACCCCACGTTATAGCTTTTTTGTTTCATACAGCGGCGCCATGTGCGTTTTAGTTCCACCGGCCCCCTTGCGTTATAGCACCATCGCCATGTGTAGAACGCTTCAGTTTTTATTTATTTATTTATTTATTTTTGAATGTAAAACTGGAGTGAGTGGGATTTTTGGTTGTGTGTTATAAAAATATTATTAGAGAGAGTGTTTTTTTAGTTGTGTGTTATAAGATAAAAGGCCGGAGGTATTGCACGCTTATAACATTGTATTGCACGTAGCTTTCTTATATTTATACTTGTATCACATAACTATTCGAAAATCAAAAGATATCACATATTGGATGAACATGCAATAAGTACAAATTGCAAAGACTTGACAAGTTGATCTTTTTTCCATGAGTTTCATCCAAGTATTTTTTGTACCACATAATTATTGATACCTGCCTCCAAAATATGTTGACGTAGTCTACCTGCCTCCAAAACATGTTGACCTAGTCTTTAGGAGGCAACTGCCATTATTTGAGGAAGACCAAAGACATTTCATTTTTCTAAGTCTATATAATGTTGATTTATCACATAAAACAACATCAATACAAATATATATTGTAACACCCCGAAATCGGATAAACAGAAGCATACAAGTCGTGGGGTGATATTCAATAGTTATCACAACACAAGTTTCAAAGAACGGTTTTACTTAAGCCATTTTAGAAGAAATTTCATAATTGAAAACATTCAATTTACATTATTTAAAAATAGTGCGGAAAATATAGGCCTATAAAAGAATTTAAAGCGGTCCCAAATAGTTTTCAGATTCTTCTATGTCCATGTCATTCCCTTCGCCAAGCTTCTCCAAAAGTAAGATATGCAGCGGAAAAGATCTAACACCTGAGATAAAACATGCTAAAAGTGAACATAAATGTTGAGGGAATTCATAGGTTTAAAGTAAAGTAGTTGATCACAATATTTCAAGTTTTAGAGAAAGCGGCTACGTTGTTATACACCAAAAGTTTGTTTGTATAAAAATCAGTTGAACACAAGTCTCAAGATTGGGTCACGTTGTTGCAACCATAACAGAAACGGTGGGCCAGTTGTTAGCACCCATAACACAAACAATGGGCCAGTTGTTAGCATCCATAAGTCCAGATGTTACCACTGCACTAAGCTCATGACACACAAAATGTTAACCGACACTAGTAACCCAAATGGTCTTTGCAAGGTTATGGCATTGTATCAAAATTGATATAATGAATACTTCATTTAAGAATCAGACACAAAAAAACAAATAAATCTCTTATCTTTGCATTCATAAAAGCATGTTCATATTTATAAAGCTTTAAAAATTAATTATTTTATGCCACATCATATTTTATGAACCTTTTAGATTAATAAACTTATTTCCACTATATTACAAATATTTTAAAGCTTTGTAATTATTTCACATAACACATGAATTAAATATATTTAGACTATGAAGAGGTATAAGGTTTAGAACCTTTTGCATGCTACATAAAACTGAAATGACGATCCACTGTGGATAAAATGAAACATAAACCATTTCAACAATTATAAACGTATTCTTAAACCTCTCATAGTAAATGCTCTAAGATTTTGAACAAAGTTACCAACCACCAATAACAAGTCGATCATTAATATGAGCTTAAAATCCTTGTAGGAAAAAATCTTTAATTAACTTTTTAATTATGCAAAGTGAAAAGTTATCGAATATTCAAACAACCGAAAGAAATAACGTCGAATATGTTTATACGTTGTTAAAGATTGTAGATCTCAGGTGTTTGATTAAATGTTTGAATTAGTGAATGAATGGATTTATACCAAACGGATTAATGAAAATCATGGTTTTTTCTCTTCGTTATATAATGTGATTTGGGTTAGAAATCTATATTTACATTTTATTTTTTAACTTGAAACTCTAGTAAAATGGTGATTGCATAAAGTAAAGTTGTAAGTGAAGACACAAAAAAAGTGCATTCCAAGATCAAGTTGTTAATGAAGTTAGGTCCAAGGGTTTGATCAACCGCATCTGGCCCCGCCTCCTAACCATGAAACATATTCATTACCCCTTTGTTTTATCATAATGATAGCAAATTATGAAATGAAAGCTTTTTTCGGCCAATGTACGTGTATAACCGTATGTAATTATCAAACTAAAAAAGTATCACTAATTCCTAAATTACAGCAATCAAAACTTTAGTAGTGCATTTAGACATGGAGTCATAATGAAAAGCTCTTTATTTTGCGATAAAGATGGAAAACTATGGCTTTTTAATGTTGTTTTTCCCAACAATTCAGCTCATGGTTTCATTACCTCTTTATTTTGTTATAATGATGGCAAATTATGAAATGAATCTTTTGCCCAATCCATTTATGCCCAAAATCATATATTACTATCAAACTAAATAAGGGTAATCTTATCTTCAAGATTGCAATTTAATACCATGTAAAAAAGTGCATTTAAGAGCAAGGGGTATGGTAACGCATTGCTGCGTTAAAGTTTCAAATTTGCTGCGTTAAGGGTGCGTTAACCACACCGCCTTGTTGCGTTAAAGCTGCGTTAACTTCCCACGTTAACCCTTTAACGCAACGTTAAAGGCTTTCTTGAATAAAAAAAAAATCATTTTGACCCCTCAATCGTACATGTATCCGTTGAGTTAAAAAAAAAAAAAAAAAAAAAAAAAAAAAAAAAAAAAAAAATCAAAACACCCCCTTGGTTCTTAAACGGTAAAGTTCGAGTGGGATAACCAAATTCAAATTCAAAATTCAAAATTCAACTACGAGCGGGATTATTTAATTTCAAATTGGAGCGGGATTTATTCAAATTCAAATTCAAAGCTGCCACCGGAGTTGTTTATCACACACACAACTCATATACACAACTCACACACAGATTCTCAACAATGTCTCGCAAATACTTCTCCCAACAATTCCCAACTCATCGTGACTTCTCCCAACAATTCCTAAATGAACACGACGTTTCCCAGCAATTTCCAAATGAACCGGTGAACACTCCACCGAAAGATATCTTTCCGGTGTTCACACCGGAAAATGAACCGGTAAACAATCCACCGGTTGTGGAACACCAACCAAATCCACCGGTTGTGGAACAACAACCAAATCCGTTTGGGCTCACTAAGGATGAACTCAGACTTCTTGAGCAGGATGAGGAAGTCAGGAGAGAAACATAACAACGAGAACTACAAGAGGAAGCTGCTCTTATGGAGCAGGAAGCCAGGGATGTAACACCCGTACCCCGACAAGGTATCATTAATGTAAGTATTATGTCATGTAATTATATTAGGGATTATTTATAAATTAAGGTGTGGCTAAATGAGAAGTATAGAACTTAAAGGACCATAATTTCCAAGAGGCCAAAGTTACAACTACTTCATTATTAAATAACTAGTCAAGAAAAATCTGGAAATCTTGAGCTCATTCCATTGTGTCGACATTTAGCAATAAAAAGGAGGGAACACTTGAAGTTATCATTCTAGCCATTTTAGCCATCAAGAAGGGATCAAGAACTTTAAGGAAACCTTAATTGTGTTCTTTTCAACAAGTAAGTAACTTTCCCCAATTGTGAAAATTAGGGTTCATATGGTGGGTTTTGAGGATTATGGCAAAAAGGTAGTGAATTAATGATCTTTTAGTTAGTTAGTTGCTAAATGTAGTTAATCTTGTGATAGGGAGCCATTATAGAAGCCCATTCAAAGTCAAGTAGGAAGCTAGTAGGAGTTGAGGTAAGTATATGAGTATAATCTTTGTAATGTTATGCTACTAATGTTATAATTGTGTTAATGTGATGTTTTATGGAGCTTGTAATGATGTGTTAGCTTGGATCCAATGCTAGATATGAAATGTTATATATATAAATATTACTTGCTTGGTCAAGGTAAGTAATAACCCCACTTGATGCTCCTTGTTAATGTTATGATTGGTGGAAATCACCAATCTTGTGTAAATGTGATGTTGATTATACCTTGTATACTTACTAAGCGTTTTCGCTTACGGTTTAGATGTTAATGTTTTGTAGGTTCTAGCGGAGGAAGCAAGGGTAAGGATATAGCCTAACTTGTAGCATCAGAAGGTAGCTTAGAAGATCGGATCTCTTTTGGACCAAGCGTATTGAAGTTGGAAGCCCCAAGTGTTCTTTTGGTGTCGTGGGTACACTTCTCTTATATGGTCATTTTGTTAAGTTCACGGTCTTGTTTTGATGTCTAAATTATGGGTCAATATGTGTGTAAATCATGAAGTCTTATGGTACTTGTTGGTAGTTTTAGATGTGTTAAGGGGTGTTTGGTAATAGCATATCTCTACCCATTTTGAGAAGTCAACGGGTCATGTATGCATGAAACGCCTTTGATATGCTAAGTTAATAGTTATGGTCAAGTTATTTGTGAATTGGTAGTAGTATAAATGGTCTTGTAGTGTAATGGGTTATTTTGGGAAATTATGCATAACCCGTCGAATTTTGAGGTACTATTCCGAGTGGTCAAACGGGTAATGTTTTTGCATGGAATTAAACTTACGGACATACTAAAGGATTCTGGAAAGTTTCGTCGAGTTTCGAGTCCGGGAGGTCGGGTTTCCAGCCGAGGATTTTGAATGTTTTTGGAATTGCATATTTTGATCAGTAGGGTCTGTCCGGATTTCTGTGATGCAGGGTAGATATGGCGCATCTCCTCTGAGATGCGGCGTATCAGGTGATGCGGCGCATCTCCTGTTGGGATGCGGCGCAACGTAGTCAATTTCTTGTAAATTTCGGTCTCAGTGGGTCGATGCGGCGCATCTAATTCAATAGATGCGGCGTATCCGTGTTTAGGATAATACGGCGTATCACTTTATATAGATACGGCGCATTGTCTCTTAGCCTCGATGCGGCGTATCCCTAGAAATGGATGCGGCGTATCTTGGTCTCAGAAGGGTTGTCTGTTTGTTTTAGAAAAGTTGTGTCAAATGTTTTGAAGAGTATTTGTGTAGATGTTCTGGCAAGTGTGTTTAAAATGTTAAAGTTTATATGTTATGGTCATTTCATGAAGAGTATGTATGAGTTCAATGTAGTCAATCGCTTCTGCGTTCAAAGTTAAATTTTTTTGGTATTAGTGGTCACGGGGCGTTACAACTTGGTATCAGAGCTTCGGTCTAAGAGATTTAGGATTTCTTTTTAGGATTTCCTAGACTTAGGCCTTGGATAGATGCGGTTAGAGCTAGTGTTTGTTATTTATGTATTGTTTGGATGGTTTTGAGGACCCATATGTTCAATATTTCCATGACTACGCCTGGCCACCGTAGTAATGAAAATACGGGACATATGTGAAATTGAAATCATTTAGATCATACATGAGTGACAAGCTAGGGTGCTAGAATAAGATAGAAATGTCATTCATGCATTGGCTAAGTATTTATAATTGTGTTTAATGTTGTGAATTGCTAAATTTCAGTAAGAAGAAATGGAAACCCCTCACCCGAAGGAAGTCGCGAAAGCCACGGCTTCCAAGCATGCCGAAACTTCGGCAAGTGATCCGGGCAATGCTAGTAAGGATAATGAAAGTTCTTCCTCAAACTCCGGAGGCCCTGACTTTAGAGGCTTCACGGGAGATGAAATGAAAGCCCTAGACATAATGTTAGCAAAAAGAGTGGGTAAGGCTATTAAGCAAGCAATGCCCTACTATGTTTAACAAACGACGCAAAATCTTAAGGAGCTAATGAAGGAAGAGTTTAAGGCATTTAAGAAAGAATGTGGTCCGACAAAAGAACCTAAGAATGATAAAGCTACTTACCGGGATTTCACGGCTTGTGATGTGCCACAGTTTACCGGTGTTCTTGATCCCATTGTTAGTAATAGGTGGATAACGGCGGTGGAAGGTGCTTTTCGTACTAGCGGTTGTGAAGAAAGGAAGAAGGTTATCTATGCTACTAACTTTCTTCGTGATAGTGCGAAGACTTGGTGGGAGGGAAAGGTGTGCGAAAAAGGTGAACCTTGGGTAGAAACTTGTACATGGAAAGAATTTAAGGAGTTGTTTAGTGCCGAGTATGCTCCGGTTGAAGAGGTGGACAAAATTCGAGAGAAATTCCAATCTCTCACTCAAACTAACGAGACGGTAAATGAGATGTGGAGGATGTTTAATGATATGATTCCTTATTGTCCCGAATATCTTGGGAATGACAAGCTAAAAGGTTGACAAGTTCCAAAGGATGCTCAAGGATGACATTCGTGAAGTGATTTCACCATTCAAATGTACTACGTTGGATGATCTTTTGAGTAGGGCTAGAGTAAGGGAAGCGGATTTACTTAGGAGGAAGGAAAAGGAGGCGAAAGAACCAAAAAGGAAGCTAGAGTTTGCGGATAAGGATGGAAAGAAAGCTAAATTTGACCATGGCAAGAAGAGTGCGGGAAACAAAACTAAGGTAGCATGTTCTAAGTGTGGCAAGTTTCATCTTGGGGAGTGTAGGCGTAATACGCCGGGTTGTTACAAATGTGGAGCCTTAGATCATCAAAGCAAAGATTGTACCAAGCCGATGATAGTATGCTATGGGTGTAATGGGATAGGGCATAGGTTGAGGGATTGCCCGAAAGCAAAGGCGATTGAAGCAAAGCCTTTGAGGACCGTCAAGCAAGAGAAAGTAGAGGTTCCAAAACCAACAGCTCGAGTCTATCAAATGGGTGTCGAAGAAGCCAAATCGGGGACCGATGTCATCACAGGTATTCATCTTGTAAATTCCATACCCGCTCGGGTTTTGTATGATTCGGGTGCTAGTGTTTCTTTCGTGTCTTATGATTTTAGCAAGCAACTAAAGTCCCCACTAGCTAAACTTCCGATTCCACTAGAAGTCGAAATAGCCGATAGTAGAATCGTTGTTGTATCTAATTTATATCGAGATGTAGAGATAGAGATCGATGAAAGTGTCTTTAAGATCGACTTAATTCCCATTATGCTCAGGGAATTTGATATTATTATAGGTATGGATTGGCTTGATAAATATAACGCGGCTATCCTTTGTAGCCAAAAGATCATTCGAGTTGTTAATCCTAGCGGTCGTGAAATGATTATTTATGGGGATAAAAGAAAAGGTGAACTAAAGTTATGTACCGTGATGAAGGCTAGGAGATATTTATCACATGGATGTTATGCCTTCATGGCTCACGTGGTAGATACGAGCTTTGGGGAGAAAAATATCGATGATGTTCCGGTTGTGAATGAATTTCGTGATGTTTTTCCGGAAGACTTGCCGGGTATTCCACCCGAAAGGCAAGTCGAATTTCGTATTGATCTTGTTCCGGGTGCTACTCCTATTGCTAAAACTCCCTATCGTCTAGCTCCGTCCGAAATGAAAGAATTGATGAGTCAACTTCAAGAATTGCTTGACAATGGTTTCATTCGTCCTAGTAGTTCGCCATGGGGAGCACCAATCTTGTTCGTTAAAAAGAAAGATGGTAGTATGCGGATGTGAATTGACTACCGCGAGTTGAATAAAGTCACGGTGAAAAATGTGTATCCGTTACCAAGAATCGATGACCTCTTTGATCAACTTCAAGGTGCGCGGTGGTTTTCCAAGATCGATCTTCGTTCGGGTTATCATCAATTGAAAGTTCGAGAAGAAGACATTCCTAAGACGGCCTTTAGGACCCGATATGGACATTACGAGTTTATGGTTATGCCATTTGGTCTTACGAACGCACCTGCGGTTTTCATGGATCTCATGAATCGTGTATGTAGACCGATGTTGGATAAATTCGTTATAGTGTTCATTGATGATATCCTCATCTATTCTAAAAGCAAGGAAGAACATGAACTACATCTTCGAGAAATTCTTGAGACTTTGAGAAAAGAAAGATTGTATGCTAAATTCTCGAAATGTGAATTTTGGTTGCAAGAAGTTCAGTTCCTTGGTCATGTTATTAATGCCGATGGTATCAAAGTCGATCCTTCAAAGGTAGAAGCCGTAATGAGATGGCATGCACCAAGGAATGTTGGTGAAATTCGAAGTTTTCTTGGTCTTGCGGGATATTATAGGAGGTTTATTCAAGACTTCTCCAAAATTTCATCATCTTTAACGAAACTTACTAAGAAGAATGCTACCTTCGAGTGGGGAGAAGAACAAGACAAAGCCTTTTGTACTCTACGGAGGAAGTTGTGTGAAGCACCGGTTCTAGTATTGCCGGAGGGGACCGAAGATATGGTGGTTTATAGCGATGCGTCTTATTCCGGTCTTGGATGTGTTCTTATGCAAAGGGGAAAAGTGATTGCCTACGCCTCGAGACAATTAAAGAAGCATGAAGAAAATTATGCGACTCACGATCTTGAGTTTGCGGCTGTGGTCTTTGCTTTAAAACTTTGGAGGCATTATTTGTATGGTGTCAAGTTTGTAATTTATTCCGACCATCGAAGCCTTCAATATTTTCTTGATAAGAAAGATCCCAACATGAGACAACGAAGGTGGTTAGATTTGTTGAAGGATTATGATTGCGAAATTCGCTACCATCCGGGTAAAGCGAATGTGGTGGCTGATGCGTTGAGCCGAAAGGATCAAAATGAGGTTACTAAAATTCATTCCTTGAGAATGGTTGTCACCACCGACCTTTTTGATAAGATCAAGTTAGCTCAAGAGGAGGCATTGAAAGAAGAAAATAGGGAAGGTGAGCGTATCACTTCCCACATTCCGCATCTTGAAGAAGATAGTCGAGGAATTAAGACTCGGTATGGAAGGGTTTATATTCCTTTTCGTAGCAACATCAAGGAATTGATTCTGGAGGAAGCACACAAGTCGAAATATTCTATTCATCCGGGAGCTACAAAGATGTACCGCGATTTGAAGAAGAACTATTGGTGGCCGGGTATGAAAAGAGATTGTGTAAAGTACGTTGAGAAGTGTTTGACGTGTTTAAAGGTCAAAGCCGAGCATCAAAAACCGTATGGAAAAGTTCAACCTTTGGATATTTTGGTTTGGAAGTGGGAAAAGATCACGATGGACTTCATTACGAAATTGCCAAGGATGAAAAAGAAGAATGACACGATTTGGGTCATAGTAGATCGCCTAACCAAGAGTGCTCATTTTATTCCAATCCGAGAAAATATGCCCGTTCATAAGCTAGCAAAGATTTACGTTAACGAGATAATCGCACGTCATGGGGTGCCTATTTCTATAGTCTCCGATAGAGACGGGCGTTTCACCTCAAGTTTTTGGCAAGATTTCCAAGAAGAATTGGGTACGAAACTTCATATGAGCACGGCTTTTCATCCTCAAACCAATGGGCAAAGTGAGAGGACGATTCAAACTTTGGAGGATATGTTACGAGCTTGTGTGATTGATTTTGGAGGCAATTGGGACGATCATTTACCTTTAGTCGAATTCGCCTATAATAATAGTTACCATGCAAGCATAGATATGCCGCCCTATGAAATGCTTTATGGTAGAAGGTGTAGGACACCCGTGTGTTGGGAAGAAGTCGGAAGGAGGGAATTAGCGAGCACGGATGTAGTGTTGGCTACAACGGAAAAGATAGAGGCGATCCGTGCAAGACTTAAGGCGGCACAAGATAGGTGGAAAAGTTATGCCGATAACCGAAGAAGACCAATCGAATTCGAGGTGGGTGATCTATTTATGTTAAAGGTTTCCCCGTGGAAAGGCGTTTTTAGGTTCAGAAACAAAGGGAAACTTAGTCCTCGGTTTATAGGACCTTTCAAAATCTTGAAACGAGTGGGCGAAGTAGCATATGTGTTGGAATTACCCGAAGAAATGAGGGGCATTCACAATACCTTTCACGTGTCATACCTAAGGAAATGTTTGGCGGACGAAACGAGTGTAGTCACTTTAGACGACATTGAAATTGATCCGGAGTTGCTTTCGCAAGAAGATGAACCGGAGGCTATATTAGGAAGAAAAGTGAGGCAACTAAGGAATAAGGAGATCCCGTTGGTAAAAGTGCAATGGAGACATCGTAAGGGTACAAGCATTAGATGGGAGACGGAAGCAAAAATGAAGAGCAAGTATCCTCACTTATTTTCCGAGTAGAGTTCGGGGACGAACTCTCATTTTAAGGAGGAGAGAATTGTTACACCCATACCCCGACAAGGTATCATTAATGTAAGTATTATGTCATGTAATTATATTAGGGATTATTTATAACTTAAGGTGTGGCTAAATGAGAAGTATAGAACTTAAAGGACCATAATTGCCAAGAGGCCAAAGTTACAACTACTTCATTATTAAATAACTAGTCAAGAAAAATCTGGAAATCTTGAGCTCATTCCATTGTGTCGACATTTAGCAATAAAAAGGAGGGAACACTTGAAGTTATCATTCTAGCCATTTTAGCCATCAAGAAGGGATCAAGAACTTTAAGGAAACCTTAATTGTGTTCTTTTCAACAAGTAAGTAACTTTCCCCAATTGTGAAAATTAGGGTTCATATGGTGGGTTTTGAGGATTATGGCAAAAAGGTAGTGAATTAATGATCTTTTAGTTAGTTAGTTGCTAAATGTAGTTAATCTTGTGATAGGGAGCCATTATAGAAGCCCATTCAAAGTCAAGTAGGAAGCTAGTAGGAGTTGAGGTAAGTATATGAGTATAATCTTTGTAATGTTATGCTACTAATGTTATAATTGTGTTATTGTGATGTTTTATGGAGCTTGTAATGATGTGTTAGCTTGGATCCAATGCTAGATATGAAATGTTATATATATAAATATTACTTGCTTGGTCAAGGTAAGTAATAACCCCACTTGATGCTCCTTGTTAATGTTATGATTGGTGGAAATCACCAATCTTGTGTAAATGTGATGTTGATTATACCTTGTATACTTACTAAGCGTTTTCGCTTACGGTTTAGATGTTAATGTTTTGTAGGTTCTAGCGGAGGAAGCAAGGGTAAGGATATAGCCTAACTTGTAGCATCAGAAGGTAGCTTAGAAGATCGGATCTCTTTTGGACCAAGCGTATTGAAGTTGGAAGCCCCAAGTGTTCTTTTGGTGTCGTGGGGTACACTTCTTTTATATGGTCATTTTGTTAAGTTCACGGTCTTGTCTTGATGTCTAAATTATGGGTCAATATGTGTGTAAGTCATGAAGTCTTATGGTACTTGTTGGTAGTTTTAGATGTGTTAAGGGGTGTTTGGTAATAGCATATCTCTACCCATTTTGAGAAGTCAACGGGTCATGTATGCATGAAACGCCTTTGATATGCTAAGTTAATAGTTATGGTCAAGTTATTTGTGAATTGGTAGTAGTATAAATGGTCTTGTAGTGTAATGGGTTATTTTGGGAAATTATGCATAACCCGTCGAATTTTGAGGTACTATTCCGAGTGGTCAAACGGGTAATGTTTTTGCATGGAATTAAACTTACGGACATACTAAAGGATTCTGGAAAGTTTTGTCAAGTTTCGAGTCTGGGAGGTCGGGTTTCCAGCCGAGGATTTTGAATGTTTTTGGAATTGCATATTTTGATCAGTAGGGTCTGTCCGGATTTCTGTGATGCAGGTTAGATACGGCGCATCTCCTCTTAGATGCGGCGTATCAGGTGATGCGGCGCATCTCCTGTTGGGATGCGGCGCAACTTAGTCAATTTCTTGTAAATTTCGGTCTCAGTGGGTCGATGCGGCGCATCTAATTCAATAGATGCGGCGTATCCGTGTTTAGGATAATACGGCATATCACTTTATATAGATACAGCGCATTGTCTCTTAGCCTTGATGTGGCGTATCCCTAGAAATGGATGCAGCGTATCTTGGTCTCAGAAGGGTTGTCTGTTTGTTTTAGAAAAGTTGTGTCAAATGTTTTGAAGAGTATTTGTGTAGATGTTCTGGCAAGTGTGTTTAAAATGTTAAAGTTTATATATTATGGTCATTTCATGAAGAGTATGTATGAGTTCAATGTAGTCAATCGCTTCTGCGTTCAAAGTTCAAAATTTTTGGTATTAGTGGTCACGGGGCGTTACAAGGGATGTAGAACATCTTAGGAAGAACTGGTTTGGCATTATGGAAGGAAAGTATTATGATCGCGAGTTTAGGGAGTCTTCGAGTGAGGAGGGTTGGAACTCAGACTTTTCATAGTAATTCGTATTTTCATTTTCATTAGCGTATCGTATGTTAACTTTAATGTTTAATGTAATTTGTGTTTTAACTTTAATGTTTAATGTAATTCATGTTTTAAATGTTATGTTAGTTATTAAATGAAGTATTAGTTTTAGTTTAGGGGTTGATTTTGAAAATAGTTGAGTTAAAGTTGAGTTAAGGTTGAGTGATGATAAGAGGTGTTTTTCTTTAGTTAAAGGTGAAAGGGTTAAAGCTGATGTGGCGCTGACGTGGCAGTGTGTGAAAGTTTAACTTAGGTTACCATACCTTATGCTCTAATAGAAAAAGTCATATAAGCTTTTACTTTTATCATAAGTAAGGAAAAACAATAAGCCATCTTTTCTTTTCTTTCCCCATCAATTATGCCATAATGATCAAATTAAAGAGTAATTTAATGTAACACCCCCAAAATATCGCAGCGGAAGATAGTGTCACTGGGGTATTACTTCATCGGCTACAATACAAGTTACAGAAAACGAATCTAAATGAGACGTTTTGAAATAAATTATCATTCGATTAAAATATAAGAGTTTACAAAGAGGTCCCATAAGTTTACAATATGTACAATATAAAAGTTGTAAAGTTTTTTGAATGATAATATATGCATCGTCTTCAAAATGTTTTTCCGTGCGCCTTCCCATGCCAGCTAATTCCTTTCGAACCTGAGATAAACATGCTAAAAATCAACACAAAGGTTGAGTGAATTCATAGGTTTGTAAATAGTAGTGGACAATAAAGTTTATAGTATAATTGCAATGTGCGCAATCATCATCCTGATAGTTATTATTGCTCTAAGCTCATGGCACGCACGACTGACTGTATATATATATCACCATACGATATATACATTAAATAATTTGCCCCGTGTAGGTACTATGCCATATACCTAGAAATTCAAATATAGTGCGTTTGTGATATCCGCTGTAAGATTAACACAAACGGGATTCGTCAATCCCGATAGGCCTATCCACAATATTTGCGCTCACTCGTAACAACAAGTGATTAGTGGTCCATGATAAGGGGACTTTTGGCATAAACAACTTAGGCATGCAATAATACATTCACGGCTAGCATTCAGTTTACAAGTAATTGTCCATAATAAAAACAGTAGCATGTATCTCCCCCAAAGAGTTTATAAAACAGTTAAACAAAGTTGTGGCTTTGCACTCACCGTAGTGATCAGTAGTAGTTTAATACAACAGATAGTGTATGGCAAGACCACGATCTTTAACGATAACCTACAAGAGTGATCGTGTCTTAGTATAGTGTACGATAGTAGTGTACAAGTATATGTAAAGTTATTGACTTGATTAAGATGTTGTACACAAATCATATGCTATGTAAATGAGTGAAGTGATGAGTGTCTAAATACTCATCATTTTATTCCCATTTAAACTGCAAAAACAGCCAAAAACACTTTGAAAAGTCACATAATGCTACAAATATCCATAGAATGTGTTTTTATATGATTCAGGTACAAAAAGATTGAAAACAGGTGAAAAACGAGCAAAGTTTACAAAATTGGCAGTTTCAGTCCCTGAAGTTTCATAAGTTGGCAGATATAGTCCCTGGTATTCAAAAGTGGAAAACTTAAATCTATGGTCCTTGTACTATTCGTCTATGGCAAGAATGGTCCCTGGGAATAATTTCTATTTTTGGCAACAATGGTCCTTGGATTTTCAGCATGGTGCAACATTGGTCCCTTAAAGTTTAACAAAATCCAATTCCAAATCCTAAAACAAAACCCAGCCAAAATAACTCAACCCAGTTACCAACCAAACCCAACCCAGCTACAAGCCCAATATACCCAGCCCAATCCTATTAAAATAAAACCCGACCCACACCTTTTGCTAAACCCAGAAGTTTGACCCAAGTCAAACTTCTCAACTTCTTCTCACTTGCCCGCCAATACCACACTCACCCACTGATTTCTCTGCCAAACCACCCTTATCCCTGACCATCACCTTCCCCCTCCTCCTCTACACTCCACCTAACAAGCCAAGTGCATTTAATGCACTCTTCCCCCTAACAGGTTAAAAAACCCACTATCCCATTTTCCCGCCAAAAGTAAAATTAACGATTGGGATTGATTCAAAGCTATCCAAGTGGTGGGATTTGCTCAGGAAGGAGAGAGGAAGCTTTTGGGATTGCTATATAAAGAGAAGAAGCCACAGAGAAAGAATTGTCACTAGTTTAGGACCATCAGTAGTGTAGAAAATAGTTAATGCTTATTTCAGTTTCAAGTTAAGATTTAGTTGTCATTTCAAGTTTGTTTCAAAGTCACTTGTACTAATTTACTTCTGTATTGTACTCAATTTCAATTATAATGAAAATTCAAGTTTTCATATTTCTTGGTGATTCGTATTTAGTCATATAGTTGTTAGAATCAATCACAAACACTCCACACCCTTGCTATAAGCTTATACAAGCTTAACATAGCTTGCTGTAAGTTTATATTAGTTATAATCAGTTTTATTTCAAGAAAAACCAAAAAGTCAACTAAAGTCAACATTTCAAGCAAATAAGCAATTGGAAGGGTTAAGCTGAGGTAATTAAGCTGGAATAGGGTCTAAACTTGGTAAGTGACAAACCAAGCTCAGTTCTGATCTAGTTCTATCCTGTTTCTTAACCATTCAGTTGTAAGCTTTTTCTTAATTTTTACTTAATTTTCTATTTCACTGTTCTAGTGCTTAATATTAGCTTATTATTGTCATTTTCTGCTTATTACTAGTTTCTAAGTGTATTACATCATTATAATCAGTTAAAAATAGTCATTGTCTTTATTTTACTTAAAATCACTTAAAAAGCCAAAAATAGCCACAACTAGTATAGCTTATTATTCTGCTTATTTCTATTTGAAAATATGCTTATTATAGTTAAAATAAGTTAATTAATCAATAAAATCCAAAAATCATAAGTCAATTTTGTCTGTGCTAGTTTAGAACCAACACAGAACACCATAAAGGGGTGTTTGGTTTAAGCTTATTTTCTGGCCATTTGGGCTTATACTGTTCATTGACCACTAGCTCAGTTTTAATCTTGCATAAAGTAGTCCATATAATCTGTTTCTAAACCCTATTAAGCTAATTAGATTGATTTTATAGTTTTGAGCCAACTGTGGCAATTTAAGGTTCCAAGATGATCAAATAAGCTTCCTATAAGCTTAAGCTCTTTTTGACCTTCCATTTGCCATTTCTAAGTTCAATATACTGAGTTTAGTGTATGCATAGAAGCTGGTTTAATTTCCTCTGGATTGTGCAAATCTGCACACCTTCTGCACAATTTCTGTATACTCAGTATACACTGAGCAGTCTAGCCACTTTTTCTCAGCTTATTTGTGGCTTATCTAGATAAGCTGAGGCCTTGAATTTTGGTTTACTTATTGTTCATAGTATAGGCTTTTAGTTTCTGTGCCTGGATTCCATTTCCTAGCTTATTTCATAGCTTAAATCTAGCCTGCAAAATTCACCCATTTCACTGATTCTGCTGATTCAGTTTTTGATTTTCCTAGGCCACCTGTTCTAGGGTGAAATTGAAGTCCAATTGGTTGTTATAAATTGGGGCTTTTAGTGTTTTTGTATACCCAGTAGTACTAGCTAGCTTTTGCCCCCTTAATATTCAGAATTTTCTGCTTATTCATGTGCTTAAATTGATCTGCAAGTAGGGGTATTTGCCTGATTTTTCTGCATAACTAGTGCAACTGCCCTAGTGCTTATCTTGCTTATTACTTGTGCTTATTTGTATTTTTAAGTTGTTTTATGCTTAAATAAGTTGTTTAAACCTGTTCTGAGCTTTTGGTAAATTTTCTAGCTTTTTAGCTTATTTTTGGCTTATTTGCAAACTGCTCATTTGCCCAAAACAGCTTATTAAGTTTAGATAAGCTCTAATTTTATTTTTCCTAGATTAAGAATATTATTTTAGACTTAACTTGAATTTTTCAGATTTTTCCTAAGTCATTTACTATTTTTAATCATTTTAATTAGTTTATAATAGTTTTTAATTCATAATAAATAAAATAATAATCAGAAAAATATAATTTTAATTTTCAAAATTTTCTTTTATTAAGTAGATTCTAGGAAAAATATAATCATCTCTGTAGACCTTAGGAAAAATAAAATATAAAATAAGTGATAGTTTCTATTTAATAGATTTTATCTTTTTAAATTTTTTTAATTAAGCACTTTTCATTTTTATAATTTTCTTAGCTTCTTTTCACCTCATAATATTTATAGAAAAAGTTTTAGATTTTTCTTTGTTCATTTAGTATTTATTATAAATTAAAATAGTTTAAAAAGTAATTAAGTAATAAATAATTAATAATAATTAGTTAAAAAGTGTTTAATTTTCTTTTGTATATTTGTTTTTCATATATCAATTAGAATTAATTAAAAATCAAAAATCTCATATCTAATCATCAGTCACTCTAATCCAAAACTTAAACAATTTGCCCATTCGCACCTCGTTGGGAAACGATCCGGGTAATCACTTACCTGGTTTCACACTACACACAAACGTGAGTTTTTGCAAGTATCCTTTTTCACAAAGGGGTGATTTGTATTTATTCACGCGTATCCGTCATTGCATAATATTTATATATATGTTTTAGCACGGATCAAATTTTGGCGCCGCTGCCGGGGAGGTTGTGTTGCGACAATATTGTTTAAAGTTTAAGCGATTAGTGATTTGAGATCCTTCCTTGTGAAGTTCATATTTCCCATAAACCCATATAAAATACAAAAATATTTTTCTTTTCTTTTTTATATATAATATCATATAAAAATTAATAAAAACCCAAAAACATTTTCTTTTTTATTGTAAAATAAAAGATAAAAGCAAAATCAAAATAATATTCCTCAACTTGGGTATTATCATAATAAGTTCCCAAACATCAGATTAAAACTTGCCTTTGTGTCGCTTGCGAATTCGGCTCACCTTTGATTGATAAACAAACTATAACGGAGGTTTAAGGATAGTTTGACATTAAATTGTCGAACTGAAAGAAGCTGATTTTTAAGGAGCATTAATTGCCCACCTTTGCTTCTCCGCCACTCTGTGCGTTTTTCAGTCAGAGAGCTACCGTACGCTGGTTGATTTAAGGTTTTAAGTTCCTTGCGTTTTACTTCGATCTTGATTTAATTGAATTAGTTTTTTCCAAAAATCCAGAAAAATAAAAAATTGAAAAACCAAAAACCCAAAAATATTTTTCCTCATCCTCTTAAACAGTTTGATTCTATCTTCTTAAACCCTCCTTAATATTTAATTCTCATGTCGTCACCCGGCTATCGCTGCTTTCGTTGTAGAGGTCCGGTGGGTGATAATCTTCGTTGTTCCAAGTGTTCGTGTGAGCAGTGTGGAAATGATGCACCAGAAGGATCTTGTTATTGGTGTGAAGTAGCCCTCGAAAGAGAGCTTAATTCCATCGATAATACTCAAAGTTCTTCCGACTACCCTTCACAGCCCGAGATACATGCTATTAATGGCAAACCGTCAAGAATCAATACTGAGCTTAAAGCGGTGACTAAAAGGAACAACTTGCCTAATCTTCACGTTTATCAAGAACAAGAACCAGAGACCATAACGGAAGTGGTGGAAATTCCTAGCTCTCAGAGCACACCACTTGTCCCACCTCCGGATTCTTTTTCCGAACACCCTCCACAACCCCAGCCATCTTCACTCACTCAGCTTAATTGTTGTATATGTGAAAATCCGTTGGGGGATGATTCACAGTGTAAACGATGTTTTTGCACTTATCAATCCGCCACACTTGATTATCCAGATTTTCACAACGATTTCAGTACCCCTTCTCAGGACTCATTTTGGCAAGAGCCGTCTAATCAAAACTTCAATGATACATCATTTCAAAATATGCCAAATGATCCTTGTGAGTATTGTGGAGGTCCTCACCCAAGTTTTGATTGTCAAGCAGGAAATACGTCTGTCTATGAACAAGATCCATGTAATCAAAACTTCGGGTATGACCAATATCCATATGATTCACCGAATCAGTCACAGCAAATGTATTGTTGTGAGTACTGTGGTGGTCCACATTATGAATCCGATTGTCAAACGAGGACCCCGCTTGTCTATGAGCATGTCCCTTGTAACAATTACGACTATTCTTGTCATGACCAACCTCCACAGTATCAAATGATTCAACCTCAGCCATCTCCTTTTGAAAATGTATTCCAAAAACTCCAAAATATGATGGATACATTTAATGATTTGGCTGTTAAAAATGCCCAAGAAGATCCTCATCAGAAAACCATTGGAGAGCTTCTAGCTGAAGAAGAACAAACAGCTAGAATGAGTTCCAAATATCGTCAAACTTTCATTTGCGATGACGATGATGAAGATTCTATGTGGGGAGTTTGCGAGAATTCATCAGCTGCAATTACACCTGTCCAGAAAAGGCAGGAAGACAAGACTATTGCAGAATTGCTAGCCGACGAGCAAATGAAAGCCATTTATGCTAGCAATATTGATGAGGAGGACGACGAGGAGAGTATTATTCCTTTGAGTGGCATCATTTCTCAACTCCCTCAGTCTATTGCAATCCCATCATTCTTTCCAACTTTGGACCTCAAGGAATCTCTTATTATGGGGGATGAGCATATTAGCACTATTCCTGAAAAGGAATCGGACGAATTCATAAAGTCTAGTGCTGAGAACCTTGTCCCAATCCCAAGTGAGTCCGAGGGTATCTCTGATAATATGCGTGATTTGCCTCCTCTTGACATTTCACATAATCATGTTGAGATGTTTTCCAATTCTGACGATGATTGTACTTCAAGTGATGATGATTCTTTATTTTGTGAGGACATCGATTATGTTGAGGAATTACCTTCTGAGCTTGTCAGCTTAGAAGAAGAAAATGATGAAGAAATAATCAAAGACGAAAATCTTCGTGAAACATTATTAAATGTTAATCTTCTCATTTCTAAAATCGAGGCTTTCAATGAAAAATCCATTTCATCTCCTATCCCCATAAAGGATAGTGACCTGTTTTCAGCTGACTCTATACCGGAATTTGAAGCCTTCCATTTTGATCATATGGGAGAGAAGACTAGTGGCAGAGCCACTTCTCATTCTCATATTTCTCTCCCCGAATATGAATCATTTGCCTTCGAGGAGTTCTTCGATGAACTCACTCATATCATATCTCCGCCGGAGTATGATAACTTCTACTTTGATCTTGACAAAGATTATCTTTATGTCCAGGAGGGAAATATTCTCAACGCTGAGAAATTGCTTGATATCAAAATCCCATCCTCTCCGCCCAGAATATGTCTTGATCAGCCGAGCTTAAATGATGAGATTCCTGATGTGGAAATCATGAATTCTCCTTCTAATGATGATGAGTTAGTCATGATTTTTATCATGACTTTCTTTCTTTTCTTCACCTACACGGTCGGTGACTTCTCCTG
The DNA here is from genome assembly GCA_021014915.2 of Artemisia tridentata subsp. tridentata. Classification (NCBI taxonomy): domain Eukaryota; kingdom Viridiplantae; phylum Streptophyta; class Magnoliopsida; order Asterales; family Asteraceae; genus Artemisia; species Artemisia tridentata. The sequence continues at coordinate 27,410,442 of CP139506.1, read as the reverse complement.
TTCTTCACTCCTTAGGGAATGAAGACACTATCTTTGACCCCGGCATTTTTATTTATCATTTGTGAGCCGGGTCTGTGTATATCTCATCGGAGTGGAACTTTCAAGTACTTCAGTGTTTATCCAAACATTGAATGAAAGTCCGATGGAGATTGTTTCTTCCACTTGCTTCCCCATGAACCAATGAATGCGGGGTCGAGTCAAGCTAAGTGACTCGGTGAACAAAAACATTAGCACAACATGGGTTTTCACCCATGTCTCTGACTTCTTTCTCTTTTCTAACACCTAAGTGTGGGGGGGTTGCCCCTGCTGTTATATATATATATAATATATATATATATATATAATATATATATATATATATATATATATATATATATATATATATATATATATATATATATATATATATATATATATATATATATATATATTATATATATATATATATATATATATATATACAAGTTTTCATGTTAAAAAAAAAAAAAAAAGAAGAAAAGAAAAGGCTATTAGTATTTCCTTTTTACGTTCTAAGTGTCGGCATAATAGCCGGTACTTTGAATATTGAGGGCAATATTCAGTTCTAAGTGTGGGGGGGGGGGGGGGGGGAATTCTAGCGAATTTGATCATATGTACCATCTAATACCCCCATTTTGGCCAAAATTTTAAATTTTTTTTCTCACTTAGAACGCAATAAATGGTTATCAGTCCGCCATGTCTAACCTACATAAGGACTGGCTAATCCGAGAGCAAACGACTCTTGGTAAAGATATCTCAAATCCGTTTATGGCTGACAATTTGCCAAAAATTGTATGGTATTCAACTCACCATATCTTTGATAGTGAAGAGTTGGCTAGCCCACAAGGTTATGGCTTGTGGTTAAGGCAGTAGAAAACCATAATTGGTAATCAGCTCACCAAGATAATAACTATATTTTATCTAAGAGTTGGCTAGTCCAGAAGCAAACGGCTTTTGGTAAAGACAAATCAAATCCGTTGACAGCTGATGATTTGCTCAAAATCATTTGGTTATCATTGTACCAAAGTATCACATACTAAAACATTGGCTACTCCAGAAGTAATGGCTTTTGGTAAAGAGACATAAAATCCATTAAATTTTCATAAATGATTGCTAGGGACTAGCAATAGTTTAGTGTGGGGGATTGATGAGTGTCTAAATACTCATCATTTTATTCCCATTTAAACTGCAAAAACAGCCAAAAACACTTTGAAAAGTCACATAATGCTACAAATATCCATAGAATGTGTTTTTATATGATTCAGGTACAAAAAGATTGAAAACAGGTGAAAAACGAGCAAAGTTTACAAAATTGGCAGTTTCAGTCCCTGAAGTTTCATAAGTTGGCAGATATAGTCCCTGGTATTCAAAAGTGGAAAACTTACATCTATGGTCCTTGTACTATTCATCTATGGCAAGAATGGTCCCTGGGAATAATTTCTATTTTTGGCAACAATGGTCCTTGGATTTTCAGCATGGTGCAACATTGGTCCCTTAAAGTTTAACAAAATCCAATTCCAAATCCTAAAACAAAACCCAGCCAAAATAACTCAACCCAGTTACCAACCAAACCCAACCCAGCTACAAGCCCAATATACCCAGCCCAATCCTATTAAAATAAAACCCGATCCACCCCTTTTGCTAAACCCAGAAGTTTGACCCAAGTCAAACTTCTCATCTTCTTCCCACTTGCCCGCCAATACCACACTCACCCACTGATTTCTCTGCCAAACCACCCTTATCCCTGACCATCACCTTCCCCCTCCTCCTCTACACTCCACCTAACAAGCCAAGTGCATTTAATGCACTCTTCCCCCTAACAGGTTAAAAAACCCACTATTCCCATTTTCCCGCCAAAAGTAAAATTAACGATTGGGATTGATTCAAAGCTATCCAAGTGGTGGGATTTGCTCAGGAAGGAGAGAGGAAGCTTTTGGGATTGCTATATAAAGAGAAGAAGCCACAGAGAAAGAGTTGTCACTAGTTTAGGACCATCAGTAGTGTAGAAAATAGTTAATGCTTATTTCAGTTTCAAGTTAAGATTTAGTTGTCATTTCAAGTTTGTTTCAAAGTCACTTGTACTAATTTACTTCTGTATTGTACTCAATTTCAGTTATAATGAAAATTCAAGTTTTCATGTTTCTTGGTGATTCGTATTTAGTCATATAGTTGTTAGAATCAATCACAAACACTCCACACCCTTGCTATAAGCTTATACAAGCTTAACATAGCTTGCTGTAAGTTTATATTAGTTATAATCAGTTTTATTTCAAGAAAAACCAAAAAGTCAACTAAAGTCAACATTTCAAGCAAATAAGCAATTGGAAGGAGTTAAGCTGAGGTAATTAAGCTGGAATGGGGTCTAAACTTGGTAAGTGACAAACCAAGCTCAGTTCTGATCTAGTTCTATCCTGTTTCTTAACCATTCAGTTGTAAGCTTTTTCTTAATTTTTACTTAATTTTCTATTTCACTGTTCTAGTGCTTAATATTAGCTTATTATTGTCATTTTCTGCTTATTACTAGTTTCTAAGTGTATTACATCATTATAATCAGTTAAAAATAGTCATTGTCTTTATTTTACTTAAAATCACTTAAAAAGCCAAAAATAGCCACAACTAGTATAGCTTATTATTCTGCTTATTTCTATTTTAAAATATGCTTATTATAGTTAAAATAAGTTAATTAATCAATAAAATCCAAAAATCATAAGTCAATTTTGTCTGTGCTAGTTTAGAACCAACACAGAACACCATAAAGGGGTGTTTGGTTTAAGCTTATTTTCTGGCCATTTGGGCTTATACTGTTCATTGACCACTAGCTCAGTTTTAATCTTGCATAAAGTAGTCCATATAATCTGTTTCTAAACCCTATTAAGCTAATTAGATTGATTTTATAGTTTTGAGCCAACTGTGGGAATTTAAGGTTCCAAGATGATCAAATAAGCTTCCTATAAGCTTAAGCTCTTTTTGACCTTCCATTTGCCATTTCTAAGTTCAATATACTGAGTTTAGTGTATGCATAGAAGCTGGTTTAATTTCCTCTGGATTGTGCAAATCTGCACACCTTCTGCACAATTTCTGTATACTCAGTATACACTGAGCAGTCTAGCCACTTTTTCTCAGCTTATTTGTGGCTTATCTAGATAAGCTGAGGCCTTGAATTTTGGTTTACTTATTGTTCATAGTATAGGCTTTTAGTTTCTGTGCCTGGATTCCATTTCCTAGCTTATTTCATAGCTTAAATCTAGCCTGCAAAATTCACCCATTTCACTGATTCTGCTGATTCAGTTTTTGATTTTCCTAGGCCACCTGTTCTAGGGTGAAATTGAAGTCCAATTGGTTGTTATAAATTGGGGCTTTTAGTGTTTTTGTATACCCAGTAGTACTAGCTAGCTTTTGCCCCCTTAATATTCAGAATTTTCTGCTTATTCATGTGCTTAAATTGATCTGCAAGTAGGGGTATTTGCCTGATTTTTCTGCATAACTAGTGCAACTACCCTAGTGCTTATCTTGCTTATTACTTGTGCTTATTTGTATTTTTAAGTTGTTTTATGCTTAAATAAGTTGTTTAGCCCAGTTCTGAGCTTTTGGTAATTTTTCTAGCTTTTTAGCTTATTTTTGGCTTATTTGCAAACTGCTCATTTGCCCAAAACAGCTTATTAGGTTTAGATAAGCTCTACTTTTATTTTTCCTAGATTAATAATATTATTTTAGACTTAACTTGAATTTTTCAGATTTTTCCTAAGTCATTTACTATTTTTAATCATTTTAATTAGTTTATAATAGTTTTTAATTCATAATAAATAAAATATAAATCAGAAAAATATAATTTTAATTTTCAAAATTTTCTTTTATTAATTAGATTCTAGGAAAAATATAATCATCTCTGTAGACCTTAGAAAAAATAAAATATAAAATAAGTGATAGTTTCTATTTAATAGATTTTATCTTTTTAAATTTTTTTAATTAAGCACTTTTCATTTTTATAATTTTCTTAGCTTCTTTTCACCTCATAATATTTATAGAAAAAGTTTTAGATTTTTCTTTGTTCATTTAGTATTTATTATAAATTAAAATAGTTTAAAAAGTAATTAAGTAATAAATAATTAATAATAATTAGTTAAAAAGTGTTTAATTTTCTTTTGTATATTTGTTTTTCATATATCAATTAGAATTAATTAAAAATCAAAAATCTCATATCTAATCATCAGTCACTCTAATCCAAAACTTAAACAATTTGCCCATTCGCACCTCGTTGGGAAACGATCCGGGTAATCACTTACCTGGTTTCACACTACACACAAACGTGAGTTTTTGCAAGTATCCTTTTTCACAAAGGGGTGATTTGTATTTATTCACGCGTATCCGTCATTGCTTAATATTTATATATACGTTTTAGCACAGATCATGAAGCATCCTTAAAATGTGGTTTGGCTATTAGCCTTTTATAAATATCTTTGTACTACCGTTCGGGCTATCAAAATCTAGGGGTCATGTAGTGAACGTATGAGGAGCCAGGACACTTTAATTCGTAAATCCACAACTCGTCAATACGACACTCCGAAGAGGCCTCTTATGATTATGAAATTCCCTAGTGTTGTAGTACTTATCATTTATAAGTAAAAGTAATTAACGAAACAAATGTTGTATAGAAACATTCGTCGTATCTCGTCAAAGACTTTTGGTTTAACTAAGTGTGGTGTCAAAATGGTTTAAATTATGTGTCATGAAATGGTTTAGCGTAACACTTGTCAAGTGTAAATGTTGCTAATTGTGATGAAACTTGCTATTCGTAAGTTGCTTATTATGAAAATAAGTTAACGGCCGATTCATAATACTTGTTAATACAATTCCGTGAATCAAGTAAAAGTTGAGACTTTGTGAAAATGATATTCATATAATCAATATATGATATGGTCAATTTCACAAGTCGCCGAGGTTGAAAAATGGGTCTATTTAGTGAATAAATCTCAAAAACAAGTTTCGGGTCATCAAACCCAACCTAACCATGCGGCTAGACTCATAGCCTTTGTTGTTCACTTTTAGCTTACATGCTCGCACGATTTTGTATAAAACATCATTCTGAGCAACTTTCGTGTTTTACACTTTTGATGGTTCGGACCAGAAAAGGGTGAAAATCGTGATTTAAAGTCGTATTAGACCCTTTTTGTTCCAGCACCATATTTCTTTCTAGTAATCTTTACTTAGCCATAACTTTTTAACTACAAGTCATTTTAAGTGATTCAAAAGCTCAAATTATTGTTTATACTTCCTCTATCAGCTTCTTAAAGTTATTCAAGTACATGGTTCATGATTTTGTGTCAACATTCATCACAAATCACTAGTTACAGACTAGTTGTCTTAAAGGGGTTTTCTAATGAGTTTTAACTCATGTTGTAAGTTATGTACAACATCATATCATGTCCTATTACATATGAAACTTGTACAAAGCATAAATTACATCAAAAATAATTGAAAGACTTGAAAACTAATTATAGTCTTACAACTTCTTGGATGGAAATCACCAAAAACCCAAGAACACTACTCTAAGTCTTTCAATCACCAACTAGCCTTTCAATCTTCAACCCAACTTGAGGTAGCCTATTGAAAACCTTGTGCTTGGACTTATACTTCAGGCTTTTGGTCTTGTGTAGCTCTTGTTGTAAGCTTGGAATCAATAAATCTTGACTTGGACTAGGTAGAACACATCATGGCCTTCATCTTTCTTAGCATAACTTTTCTCTTGATTTCAAACTTAAGTAGTGATTGTGATATGTTGTTGTACGTATGAGAGGAGACCAAAAACAGATTATTTGGTAACTTTGTTTATAGGAAATGAAGAGAAAAGAGTTAAGAGGCAGTCTTATGTATGAGACAAGACTATACATGTGTCTTGATATGAGAATAGTGAGATTCAGCTAAGGCCACATGGCCTTGGCTTGCATTGTTGGGCGCCACCTCATGCTTATGAGGTGGTAAGTTTATCTTAAGTTTACTTCATGGTGAAGCATGCTTCCTATGGGGTATAGTTTGGTCCTGGTAATTACTAATGTTAAGTCGTTAAGTCCCAAAACTTAAAACCGGGTAACATAAGAATATAATACTTATGAAAATGTCTAAACTTATCAATATACTCTAACTAGGTATATAAAAGTGTGATAAGTTTAACAGAGTAAAAATATGTTGTTAAAACCTAATAACGTAGGTTTGAGCACGCGTATTACGTAAGAAGTATAATGCTCACGTAAAAATGACAAGATGACAATAGTTCATATTAGATATGACTATTGGTGAGATTTGAGTATTTTGAACATATAGACTCATCCTAGTCTTGTGTTGGTCGCGGAAAAAGTTTACACGATTAAACTTTCATGATTACTTATAAAAGTAATTCAAATATTAAAAGTAATATTATATGACATAAAAAAATTATAATCAAATCAATTTGCTTGTTAAGTTTATTGTTGTGCCGGTACGCGTTGTGTGCGATTTTCACGTTTTGCGAGATATCTTCTCGTTAAATAGACAGAGATGAACGAAAACGTTCAGAGAATAATAATTCAAAGAAGAGTGAATTATTTAACTTGGAAAATTACCGGTTACAATATTTGCTTTTACGTTACGGTAAAAGTCAAATAGTCAAGAAGTAAAAGTCAACGTCAACTTTGAAAAGTCAAAGGTTAAAATTGTCATTTTTGCCTTATGAAATTTTACGGGTTGCTACATCTAATCTTTAAGGCTAAACACAGTAAGGGCAGGGATTGACCCTCACTTTATCCGCCACGCCAGTTTTCTCTCTCCGACGATTGGTTGGCACAGTAAGACGACCTACACTACAAAAAACATACCCTACAAAAATACCTTTTATATACATACACAAAACCAATCGATTCATGGTTGTGAAGACAACCCTCAATCGCCCAACTTGATGGATTGATCGATTCCCCACACTAATAAACAATCGATCCTTTGATGGATTGATCGATTCCCCTTGCCTTATTGTGTTTAGTCTAAGATTTCAAGCATTAAAAAGTGCATTTACACATGGGTTGTTTAAGAAAAACTCATAACTTTTCATTTTGTCATAATTAGCGAAAAATAGTGCCTCTTTTCCCACCATGTTATTCTTTTTGCCGTCTAATCCACGGAATTTGAGCCCACCGTCACACACACTAAAACCGGGTAAAGCTCTCCCCATCGGGGAGGTTACTTTGGCGAAATTGCGTATTACTGTTGGCGTCCAAAATTTTGATCATGATTGAATTTAACTCGAGTTGTATTTTTTTTCTTTCTTTCTTTTTTGTGAGTTTTGGGACATTTGCTCAAGAACTAATTATGTTTTGTTTAGAGTCTTCAAGATAGGGGTGTTCACAAATCGGGTCATATCCACAGGAACCGAAAACTGAAACCGAAAATCGAATCGAAAAAAACTGAACCGAATTGGTAACCGAACCGAATTTGTAAAACCGAACTAATTTTCGGTTCAGATATGGTTTTGGCAATATGAAAACTAAACCGTATTGAAAACCGAATTCATATAAATATATTTTTTCTTTATATATTTATATAAAGTAAAAAGACAATTATGTTTTTGCTAGTATAAATTAAAACACTTTTTATGCTTGACTTTTTTTTTTCCGCTAAAAATCAATATAATTTAACTTTTTTAAAAAATATAAATGATGTAATCAGGTCAATCCGAAAATCAAACCGAATTCAAATTCGGTTTTCGGTTCGGTTTTACCAAAAAAAATTAACCAAATTAATCGAACCGAACAACCTCATAACTGAATCGATGACCCTACTTCAAGACTACTTAAAGTTTTCATCTTTTAGTCTTGGTTTTGGTTTAGCATTTGGGCTCATTAGCTTACCTTTGATTTATATCACACGTATTAACTATTAAGGAGGAAAAGTATCACAAGATATAAAAGATGTCTGATAACTAAAAGTTGTAAAGACTTTCAAGTCTTCTAACTTCTAATTTGGGATTCTTAACTTTATTTTTTTAATCATTTTCCACAAAAATGACAAATTTATTTTTTGGAATATTGAACCACGAAAAAATAAAACAATAATCTGGGACCATCTACTTCAAATTGACTAGACATATTGCATCAATGAGTTTCTATCAATTATTTGAAATACAAGACTTTGAAGTAGCTTTATGCAAAGAGTGTTCTGATATGTATTTTCAACTAAGTATTGCAGTAAAAATTATGTAATTAAATTATCATTATGTATTTAAACTAAAGTATAAAATAGTTGTTTAATGATTTAATTGCGCAAGGCATGTATTGTTTGTTACCGAATATATAGGGTGTGTTTGGTGAAAGTAGCAGTGAGCAGTAGCAGTGAGCTGTGAGCTGTAGCCACAGCTCACAGCTCACCGCTCACAGCTTCTTAAAAAAACATTGTAAAAATGAGCATTCCTAAAAAATAGCAAAGCTCACCGCTCCTTTGCCAAACGAACAATAAAAATTAAAAAGCTCATTGCTCACCGCTCATCGCCCCAGAAAGCTCTAAAAAGCTCCGTGCCAAACATAGCCATAATATGTAAGAACCGGGCAGATCCAATTTTCAAGTCAAACAAAATGAACTAATAACTTGTATGCAAAGCTAAACCATGTCCAAAGCAAACACAAAACATAATCATTTATCTTGAATCTAAACAACTTATACTGGCTTAAATAGTTAGAAATTCAAATGACCAATTAATTTACCTATGCAGATTACTCTTAGAATCACATTCTTTTTATGGAAAATGATAAATCTTCCTAATCCATGTTCCTACAAATTCTCCTAACTCTATGATTATAACAAATGACCAATTAATTTACCTATAAATGAAAATGAAGAACCATGTATGAATGAATTTATCCTTGAAGACATTACAATAAGCTCATAATTGGGTCAAGTGGTATCAAGTATCATTGTATCAACAAAGTACTGTATTAAACTTTTGAGTTATCACACTCATCTCTATGTCTCTAAATCTTTTCTTTAGATTTAGAGTTACAAATCTGAATTTCTAATTGACCCATTCTATTTACCCACTGGACCATTCTCTAATTAGGACATGTTTAAAAGGCATACTCGTCCCCATTTATTTTTATCAAAAACCCAAATAATATAAATTATCTAAATAATTAAAGAAAATCACTTAAAAATGTAGTAAACTTACCGATTTTTCTAGTTGTGTGTAACCATCTTTTTTTTTGTTATTAAATCATCAAACTTTTGAATTTTGACTTTTTTGTGTATTTACGCATGTAAAATGACCATTTTATCCTTATACTTTTGTAACCACTTAATTGACAGAGAAAGGTAAAATGGTAATTTTATATGTGTAAATGCACACAAAATTCGAAATCAAAAAGTTTACGGTATATTAAAAAAAATGGCTACACACAACTAAAAAATAAGTAAGATTATTATATTTTTAGGTGATTTTCCCAAATAATTAACCAATTCAACCTTTTCTTTTACATGTTTGGGTTAATTTCTTAGGATTTACATTTGTGTCATATCACACAATAACTACAAATTGCAAAGACTTGAGAGTCGTTGGTCGTGTAATGTGGGCCTACAAAATTTCTTCTATGTTACAAGTGTTGTCTGCTCCACACAAATTTTATCCATCTTGGTCAGTTCTTTATTTTCGAAGTCTATATAAAGCTGCATAGATATGATTTATCCAGCAAAAAACAATCAAAACATTTTGATACAACAAAGATAATGAGAGAACATATTTACTTTTACTTTATGCATACTCATGTTTTGTTTATCTTTTCACTTGTTCTACTATGGTTTAATACCACGGCGGCCACTTCCCTTGGCCACAAACTGGTTGTAGCAGGAGGGGCTACTAATACGTGCATCGATAATGAGAGACAAGCTCTTCTTGGTTTCAAAGCTCGCCTTCTAGACCCCGATGACCAGCTCTCTACATGGAGACCCGATGAAGAAGATTGTTGTAAATGGAGTGGAGTCACGTGCGACGACCAAACAGGTCATGTCACAATGCTTGACCTGTGCGACTTTGATACACGTGTTGGAGGTGAGATTAGCTTTTCATTGCTTAACTTAACATACTTGAACAGTCTTGATCTGTCCTACTGTTCTTTCCATGGAACATTCCCCCGTTCATTGGCTCCATGACTCATTTAACCTATCTTGACCTTTCTCAAAATGAGTTTATTGGAACCATTCCCGAGTCCATTGGTTCCTTGACCAAACTAACAACCATTGACCTTAGTGAGAATAATTTGAGTGGACCTATTCCCGAGTTATTTGGTAACATGACCAATTTAACAGCGCTTTTCCTTGATAGGAATAATTTCAGTGGGATCATTCCAAGATCCATTGGTTCATTGACCAGATTAGAATACCTTTTCCTTTCAGACAACTCTTTCTCTGGAACCATTCCTCCAGAATTTGGAAACCTCACCAATTTGCTAACTCTAGATCTAGGCTCCCTCCGTAGTTGTACAGTTGAAAACTTAGATTGGTTGTCTTCTCTATCTTCTTTAACTCAACTTCGTATGGATGGAACTTCTCTGGCCAAAGCAAATAACTGGGTAAATGCAATTATTGGTCTCCAAAACCTATCATTTCTATATTTAAGAGGATGTGACCTCTCAAAAGTCATGCATCCATATTCTTCAGTTGTCAACTCTTCTTCATCTATTAATGATGGCCTTTATCTCGATAACAACAATCTCACCTCATCAAGTTATCACTGGTTGTGCCCATTAGTTGGCAACAGGCTTAAGTATTTTTTTGTTACTGAGAACTCGTTTGATGGGAAACTTTCAGATTTTCTGAACAACTTGTCTCGATGCACATCCCCAAATATGTTATCTTGGTTGTATGCTTCAAATAACCAATTAACAGGGTCATTGTCTGATGAGATTCAAAACTTTTCATCCCTAGAGGTGTTGCACCTAGATTCCAATCAGTTAAATGGAACAATAAGTGACAAATTGTGGCAACTACCCACACTTCAAAATCTAAACCTATCTTCCAATTCTCTTAGAGGTGTTATCTCTGAAAACATTGGAAAATCAAATCTTAGGGTTGTAGATCTTTCATACAACTCACTCGAAGGAGCCCTTTTTAATGCTGATGTGTCAAACCTTTCTATGAGTGTAGGGTATATTGATTTCAGCTTTAACATGCTAGGACCTCGTTTCCCCAAATCGATACAAAAAATGAAAAAACTTTGGTATCTTGATCTTTCCAACAATAGCATTTCAGACACAATTCCTACAGAGTTGTGGAACCAATGGCGCCCTTCTCAATTATATTATTTGGATCTCTCTGTCAAAACATAAGTGGGAAATTACCAGAATCATTATCAAGTCTTAAACTTAAAAAGTAGATTTGAGTTCCAACAACTTTTATGGTCCGATACCTACTTTTCCAGCACGTGTAAGTTTTTTAGATCTGTCACATAACTCATTGACCGGTAAACTTCTGGACAGCTTGAAGAATTTGACGTATCTAAAAGTTCTTAATTTAGACCACAACATGCTATCAGGATATATTCCTCCCTATGTAGGATGTTTGGGTCAACTCGAGACATTATCTTTATACAACAACAGCTTCTCTGGAGAATTGCCATTGTCTTTGAAGAATTGCACCAAGTTAAGCTTTTTGAACTTGGGGGCCAACAAATTATATGGTAATATTCCTGTTTGGATTGGTACAAACTTGTCAAGGTTGTTTGCCCTTAGCCTAAACTCAAACAACTTTTCCGGAGCCATCCCTTCGCAAATATGTCAATTAGTAAGTCTTCAAATCTTAGACTTGTCATTTAACAATCTCCAAGGAACAATCCCATCTTGTGTGCATAATCTTACTTCCATGGTTCAAAAAGGATTGTCTACGGAACAGAATCTACATCCTTATAGCAGTTTAATTGATGGTGGAAGAGGGTACCCTGTTGACCATAGCTATATTGACCATCTGTTGATTCAATGGCACGGAAAGGTAAATGAGTTTAGTAGAAATCTGGGATTGGTGAAGACAATTGATTTATCAACCAACAATCTCACAGGACAAATCCCATACGAGATTACCAATCTGCAGGGATTAGTAGTACTAAACTTGTCACGCAACGCTCTACTTGGAGAGATTCCGAAAGACATTGGTCAAATGACAGAACTTCAAACTTTGGATTTATCCAAAAACAGTTTCTCAGGAGGGTTGCCATCAAGCATGTCTCAGATGAATTTTTTAAATTATCTTGACGTGTCGCATAACAACTTGTCTGGGAGGATTCCGTCTAGTACTCAACTCCAGTCCTTTGAACCATCAAGGTACATTGGAAATGCTGGACTATGTGGACCTCCCCTGACCAAGTATTGTCCCGGAGATAAAGAACTTGAAGTAACACCTGTAGTTGATGAAAGTAAGAGTGATGGCGAAGCTATAGATGAACTTAAGAGATGGTTTTATATTGGAGGGGCATCTGGTTTTGTTACTGCATTTTGGATAGTATTTGGCACTTTACTTCTTAACCGTCGTGTGAGACATGCTTTTTTTCAGTGTCAAGATAGCTTGAAAGATTGGGTGTATGTTAAGGTGATGGTGTTCATGGCAAAATGGCGAAGGGTTGCACGTGCGTAGTTGTATATGTTTTTTCTGTGTTTTTTTCATCTGCTTAGTATTGTAATTTCATGCTTCACTTGTATTTGGCAATGGTTTTTAGTCCCAGTTATTAATAAAGTTGCCACTAACACCATGGGTGGCCATTTCCCCACGCTGTGTGATATACGGCATCTCCATACGTTCATATATTATAAATTGTATAATAATATGATGCACGGAACGTGTTTACTAAAATGCTTTACATAGGAGTGGAACATACTTGATGATGTTAAGGTATCATGGCTTGCTAAAGTGAACAAACATTAACCTTAGCTTTACGATAAGAGATCTAAGTGTTGGGGGTGTAATACAGGCCAATGTTGGCTATATATTACGTTTGAAATCTAAGTGTGGTGTGAAGACTATAGCATTGTTTTAGTCTTGATTACGAGGCACATGAAATAAGCTCTCAATGCACCTAAGAAATCTGAATAATGATATCTTTTTTGTTTGTAAACTTTAGTTTTGTTTCTCAATCGCTAAAATAAAAGTCATTGGATATTTTCTTAAGTCAGCACACTATCGTTTCTACAATGGATTATTAGTCCCTGTTCAGAGTTTCAGACCCTTCCACAAGATACCGAATGCATATCAAAAAGCTGTAACAGACATAAAATGTATTGTATAGTTCTTTTTTGATCCATTGCTATAACAAGGACCACATGTTGCTTCCACTAATAAGCATGCATGTACTCAGTTTCGTGTTCTGTTACACACACTCGATAGTAGTGACTCGATCTAATTTTGTTTACAGTTTTATAAATATACCACTAAAGTCTTAGCATACAATTAATATGCTCCATATGTTAGTGTGAAATTAAAATGCTCTTACTTTTTTTTAACTGATTAGTGATGAACAAGAAATAAGTATGTTGGTAACTGCTGGTTTCTGGTGCAAGCAGCTAATGTCCAGATGTTATAAACTGGCCTGGAATTAGTTACCTAAGATTAAATGAGGCGAGAAATTTATATGATACTAGCTTATTTTTATTGTTATTGCTTTTGCAAGTGTTGCTGGTTTCTCATGGTTTTGATCCTTATCGTGTAATATTTTAACTTCTTGTTCTGCTCAATTTAGTATTTATAAATGAAATCTTTATGAGATTTATAAACTTTTATGTGTTGTTTTGTTGTACTAAAGTATGATTGTGTAGAATTTCATAAACACCGACAATATATGTATTATGTATATATGAAACTATAGAGAGAAGAAATGATTTAAGGACTACATTGTGTAATATATTCTGTTTTCTTACAAAGGAGAGAAGCTTTCATATAGGCAATACAAGAAAAGGCATAAAGAAAGTTGGCCGACATGTGGCTGTAAAGATGCATGAAACATGCATGAAAACATGCATGAATATAATATGGAGAAAAGGTAGGTGGAGAATGTTGGAGTTTGTGGATAAATATTAATAGTCATATGTCTAGTATCGAACCCGAGACCTCGGGATTGCACACAATGCAAACAATAATAAGAGTATAATAATTATATATGTGAAATGTTAGGTATATATAATTATATAAACACTTAACGGACTTAACGGTCGTTAGTACTTAACCGTATGGACTAACTATCGTTAAATATGAAAGAAAAGGACTAGAGTGAAACTAAGTGCCAAGAAGGATTTGGAAACCCTCTTGGGCTTGTAGAACCGGTCGACAAAGGGTATGGGGAGACCCAATCCCACTCAAACTTGTCCTCCAAGTTTACCTAGTATATATACAAGGCTTAGGGTTATTTGTTTCTGACCTTTTGTGCACACACACATAACCCTAAACTTGTTTTCTTTTCCTTTTCCTCTTTGGTCGATCGTTATACCCTAACACATAGGGTGTGTCGATTTTGGTTCATCCAAAACAAGTGTTTTATTATTACTTGCATAATCTCTTATTCATTATAGTTTGTGTGTACAAGAACGAGGTAACAACTCACTATAGTTGTTATCAAGGAATCGATCAATAAAACGGTAAGGGATTGATCATTGATTCATATAAACCCTAATTAGGGTTCTTCATATTGTTCAAGACAATTGCTTTTGATTCTTGTTCGGGCTAGAATCAATACGGTACGTTCCTTTTATGTTTATGTTAATCCTTTACGTGTTATAATTGTTCCTACGCTTCCGCATATGTGACTACTTGATTTATTTAATAATATGATAGTCTTGATTATTAAATTCCAACAGTGGTATCACGAGCTTGCTATAACATGTAATTGATTACATAAAACACATAAAAATCGGATCTTTAATGTTTTAGATACATGTTAAGATTGTTTTGAGATCTAGGGCTTGTTAAATTTTGAAACCCTTAATTTTGGGGGGGTCGATCACTCCTTTATCCAAATTAGGGTTTGTGGATTCAATATTAAGTGAATTAGTAACCCTAGGTTGTTAACAAGATTTATGTGTTAATTGAACGTATCTTGTGACCTAATTAATAATTGTTTGAGATAGACATGTTCCATGGATCTAGGTTTTAAAATAAAAAAATTACGAAACCCTAACCCCATATTTGGGGGTACGATTTCCATAAATCCTAATTAGGGTTTGTGGTTTAATTTTTTTTTAATTAATTGGATTAGAAACCCTAGGTTTGCAACGTGTTTATGTGAACTATGTGGTAATTGTTATGCATGAATCCATGACGAAACATGCATGTTAGTCATGGATTGGATTAATTGTTTAATTGTTAGAACTTGTTTTACACATGTTTAGATAAATCTAAAATTAGGGAAGACCTAATATATTAAATTAATGAATCGGTTATGTGCAACGTGGTATATTATCATTAAAACTTACGCGGCCAATTGTTGGCGACTGTGGTCCATTGGGTACAATGAGCTCGAAAACCAATGGGAGTTTTATTGATTCTATACATAATAATTCACATATAGATTATTAATAGGATTTGTTTAAAAGGTTGCATGTGGCTAGATGTTTCACTAACAATTAATTGTTTTCTTATTAGTTGATTGTTGTTTTTCTTTTAAATTACTTGTTTATTGTTTTTTTTATATGTGATATGTTAAAGTAAGCAATAAAAAGGTAATTTTTAAAGAAAATTAAATTGGACTAATAACGGTGAAACATGAAGTAATAAAGTAAGGATCTTGCAGAGTCTTATGTGCCGCTAGTGGTCCGATTCGCACGGTAATCAGCTCCCAGGCGAGACTAGCAAGATCTAAACTTTGTCACTAAATTTTTAAGATTAAGATCATAAACTTTTGCTTGATTGATGTTTTTGTACAATAGTGTGTGAAAGGCGGACCAAAGTTGACAAACTGTGTGGTGGGTTTATCTGGAGAGGGGTTTTTTAAGAGATTCGCTCCTACCGGCTCTCCGGGCCCGCTTGTGCGTCAACTGCGACTTACCTATATCACTATTTACGTACACTATCATCTTAAGGGTGATTTACCTCAATTCCACGCGCCACTTTTGTGGCAAATATCCGAATAACATGTAAGAGTAGGATATGTGGACGATAATTGTTGGTACTTCTTTAATTGGTGAACCCAATACCTCAAGTACATAGTTTTGGTTTACTCTTAACTAATTGGTAAATAAAATTGTTTTGAAAATTTATGCTATAAAGATGAGTGCATGCATCGTTATACATGATTTGATTACACATCAAACTAAATACCCTATAATTTAAGTTACATGCCATCTAACTATAAGGAACACTTGAAGTTAATTTTGGGTATGCGTGAGACCTGGACCAAAATTAATGACAAGGTAAATTTCCGAGTGTGCGTGAGACCACACATGGATGAATTTACAGTTTCTAAGTTAGACAACTTAATTAAGCTGATGCGTGAGACCTAGAGCTTAAGGCATGAGATGGGATGAAACATGCTTACATGACATATTGATGAATCAATATGATGTAAATCCCATAATGATCTAGGAATTGGAAAATTGTTTGCCAATTATTGTTCGACAATTACCTAGTTGAATACTATCATTACTAGCAGATCAACTAATGTAATGGTACTATGTCAATTAGGATCCTAGCTTTAAGAAAATACTATGGTTGATATGAATATTTACCAATGGGTATTTTATTTTCTTAAAGAGCTATTATCGAAAATACTAAACTGAATTTTGTAAATTCTTTTAATTGTATTAATGCAACGATAAACCATAAACATGGGTTATTCTTTATTAGTAAATTGATCTACACCCGTAGGGGTTTTGGTTAGAGTCAATTTCATTAAAAGAATAAACCAAGTCTCCTTTCATATGAGAAGCGTGAGACTAAATCCTATTCCTTTTCATGAATGAGAAAGGTATGATGGGAAGATTAGAATTGTCTAAATTCTAAATACATAACTCATAGCAAGTTTTAATCGTTAAGGTTATTGCGAAATTTATGAGTTATTAAATTAGAAGCTAGACTAATTACCGCATAATGGTAAAAGACAAGCTAGTATATCTAGTTGTTTTGTTTTAACCATTTGAAGGTACTACATACAATTGTTGGAATTGTAGACCTATTATGGAAGAAATTGCATGCCAATTTTTCAAGTTAATAGTAAGCAATGTGATGAATCACAATTGATGTAAATGTGGATAGTCCATCAATTACGTAGTAGAATACAATCTTTTAGAACCTAAGTAAATTGTTATGAATAGGTTTTGTCAAAGATGTAGGAAAGTAACAAGGACACTCTTTCCATTCATTGGTTTATGAAACACTTATTATGGTGTCGAATTCAGTGGGAGTAATGTGTTCTTAGTACTGAATAAGGGATTATTGTAAGTTCTCTAAATCAGTGGGAGTTACAAGATTTATTGTCTTGATTGTAACTCGAATTATCTTTTGAATGACTCAAGATAATTACTTTCCAAATATAGATACTAATATTTCCAAGGATAGTCATGTGCGCTTCCTTGATTGATTGAGTAACTCTATATCTACTAAGTTATGTTAATGACACAATCATATTGATCATATTAACAAATGCGTGTAGTGTTGTTCATGTTGTAGATGATGTTGTTCCATGCACAAGTGGGAGAAATCTTTATTGTGTGCAAGGTACAACATATAACAATATGATTTAGTAGATTCTCTTAACTTCAAGGTAAGAGATTCTTGTTCTAATATAATTTGTACTTATCTATCCTAAGGAACACTTGGAGTTAATTTTGGGTATGCGTGAGACCTGGACCAAAATTAATGACAAGGTAAATTTCCAAGTGTGCGTGAGACCACACATGGAAAATTTACAGTTTCTAAATTAGATACTTATTAGAACTTGTGTCAATATGATAACAAGATTACTTCAACTTTAATATTTATGTATTATTGGAATGACATAAATGCATGAAGTAATGTAATACTACTTCAATAATTATGTATTCTTTGAATGACATAAATAAGTGGAGTAATAAGTTAACTTGAAAATACTAATGAAACCAAATGATGGTGTTCATGATTACTTTAGTTATAAATATTTATACTTTAATGTAAAGTTATAAATGAAGTCTTTTAAGACTTAGTATAATCTAAAGTAAGACGTTAAATTGTTATGTCCTCTTTATTAAAAGACATATACAAGAAGTCATTGAGTTGATTAATGATTTATAACGTGTAGTGGGATTATAACAGTTTATGTCTTCTTAATTGAGACATGAACATGAAGTGACTTATTTAATAAGTACTTGAGTTATAAAGCATGCAAGAGGCTTGAAATTCTATTTCATCATTAAGATGACTTAGTTGAGAAATAGGTAAGCCAAAAGGAATACAAAGTTATCTTTCATATTGTTAGATTATCTCACAATATGAGTTCTAATGAAATACCACATATTTGTGGTGTGTTCAGTTAGGAAAATCAAACTTTATTTGTATTGTTTGGTTAAAGATAACTATAACTTCTTTTCTTCCAAAAGTTATCAAGGTTAGGAAATTGAGTATGGATTGAATATACTCAATTAGACTCCTAGAAGATTTATAAGACATTATTTATTATGGAATGTGATGAATCACATTAAGTCTTTTAAATGAAGTTCTGAATTTGTTAAACTTCTGATGAAGCTAGATATTAACAAACGAATGTCAGGAACTATCATGTGTATTTGTAATATCCCAAAAGAGAACAAATTGGTGTTGCTTAACTTGCTAATTATTTATAGATAGTCTATAAATTACAAAAGGCAAGTGGGAGTTTTATCTTGTAGAGATAAAGTTACAAGATACATAATCTTCTAAAATACACTAGCAAATATCATGATGAGATTAGACATGTAAATGTTGGATCTAAAATGATGGAATTCTCATTCATAGATCCACTTGGATATCTCAGATATTTGATTAATATGCTGAGGATTATATGATGAAGTATTACCAAATAATGAATTGGGTAAATTACTCATACTATGAATGTTATAGATGCTGTTCATAAAGATATTCAAATTTTACAAATTTGGTTTATCTTAATTCTTAATAGTTAGAGAATGATGATGAGTTTATTTAAAGATAGAAAACCCTAGTGGTTTAAATCTTTATGTAGAAATCATATGGACAATATTGTACACATATTTAATGTATGTCTTGTGACAAGATTATTAATCATACTTAAGTAATTAACTATGATTGAATACTCTTTCATAAGCACGTTAAATATATAAAGATAATAATTGTCATATCTATTTTCATTTATATGAAGGATGACAATGGAATGTCAAAACTCTTTCTTGAGTGATTACTTGAGCGAGGACGGTAAGTAATCGAAAGGATTATTGAATTCATAATTATTTTGAAAGTGTACAAAGTGTAATAATCCATGAATGGATTAATGCATGCATCTATGAAATATTCTTATGTTTAATTATTAAATCCATTGTTTGATTTATAATTGAAATAAGACAATTTCTAAGTATTCCTAAAAGCTAGTGGGAGTATTATGTTTAATTTCTTAAATAATGTATGTTGTATAACATATGGGAAGTAACATTCCATGTAAGTTAAAATGTTAAGTCTTAACTTGGAATGAAACTTTACTTGAAGAATTTAAGAAGTAAAACATACAACCTTGAGATATATGTTTATTATTATAAACATGTGCGGTAATTAAATCTAATAAGACATAACATATCATTTAGAAAGTCTAAATGAAAATATATCTAATAAAAGATATTTGATAAATTGTGTAATGGATATTCTAATCGAATATGTTTGGACTTAGAATAATGATCCTCAACCTGGAATTGCTCCTAAATTCTAAGTATAAACAATATGGCAAGTTGTTGCGTAATTGTTATAGCCAACAAATCTTGAAAGATTATATGGCATCCAAATTACACAATTGATATTAAGTTTACGGAATAGTTAAAAGGCATATTGTAGTTTTATACAATAGTGTTTGTTTGATTGAGATGACACTCAATACTAGTCATGGTAGGATTTTATCCTTGATAATGGCCATGTGAACTAGTTATGCTTAACTAAGAAGCATAGTTGCATTATACATTAAAAGGTTAGAATACTTTAAACTTTAAAATGTTTGAAAGTTTGATTGTCATAAATTGATGGTTGAGGATATCACATCATTTATGAAGTATTGTGTGACTATATCAGGATAGTTGGATACACACATAAAAGAATTTTGTTAATTAAATTCTTGAAATAAGTATTCTCAAAATTATTATAGATCAAAATTAGTTGAAATAAATGCCTTGTCAACAAGTATGATTGTCAGTACTTGAGGCATAGTTGTCAACAAGTCATTACTTGAGACAAAATTCATTAACTATAATTATCATGCATTGATCTGTTTAGTGTTTGGATAAAGGACATTAAGCAATTATTATTTATAATGAATTAAAGTACTTAGTATGTTTGTTTTCATTAATAATAAATTGTGTCCTATATTTGCATGTTTAAATCCGTGAATAACTTATGTTATTCTAAATGTCCGTTGTCAATTGATGATATGGGAATATCATTAAACTAAGACAAATCTGAGTATTGGTTAGAATATACTTGAAAGTATATTGATGCGTAGACATACCAATTTCACATGATATTCAATGAATTGAATATAGGACTTATCCCAACTACATGATTTTACTTTGTGGATCTTGTCAGTAAGTAAATCATAAATTTAGTTATCCTCAGACTTGAGATACCAGATAAGTGTCATGGATGTAGTGCATTTCTGTGAAGCAATTTACCGCTTACCGTAACTGGGAGTTATAAGGATTGTTTTCAGAAATGTCGCAAAGTCTATGGGTTATTCTTGTAGTCAAGAAAGAATTTGTTCCTTCAAATATGTTTTGAAGTTTAATACTGCTGGGCCCCTCGTAGGGTTGACAAGGTGTTTGCGTGCGCACGCCCAAAGTCTATCTGAAATACGTTCAGATGTTTTGGTAATCTTGGTCAATCATAAACAACGAGAAACAGAATTGTTAATTAAAGAATGACTGAGATCCATATCTTTATTAACGTGATATTAGTAACAAAAGGATAATAATAATGATGAATCATTAAAGGTTTTTTCCAGGAAACCTAGCTCGAGTTGAACTAGGGGCATTGGAGTGTTGCAAGACGCTAACCAATGTCATTATGCTATTAATAGATATCCAAGTGGGAGCTGTTGGAGTTTGTGGATAAATATTAATAGTCATATGTCTAGTATCGAACCCGAGACCTCGGGATTGCACACAATGCAAACAAGAATAAGAGTATAATAATTATATATGTGAAATGTTATGTATATATAATTATTTAAACACTTAACGGACTTAACGGTCGTTAGTACTTAACCGTATGGACTAACTATCGTTAAATATGAAAGAAAAGGACTAGAGTGAAACTAAGTGCCAAGAAGGATTTGGAAACCCTCTTGGGCTTGTAGAACCGGTCGACAAAGGGTATGGGGAGACCCAATCCCACTCAAACTTGTCCTCCAAGTTTACCTAGTATATATACAAGGCTTAGGGTTATTTGTTTCTGACCTTTTGTGCACACACACATAACCCTAAACTTGTTTTCTTTTCCTTTTCCTCTTTGGTCGATCGTTATACCCTAACACATAGGGTGTGTCGATTTTGGTTCATCCAAAACAAGTTTTTTATTATTACTTGCATAATCTCTTATTCGTTATAGTTTGTGTGTAAAAGAACGAGGTAACAACTCACTATAGTTGTTATCAAGGAATCGATCAATAAAACGGTAAGGGATTGATCATTGATTCATATAAACCCTAATTAGGGTTCTTCATATTGTTCAAGACAATTGCTTTTGATTCTTGTTCGGGCTAGAATCAATACGGTACGTTCTTTTTATGTTTATGTTAATCCTTTACGTGTTATAATTGTTCCTACGCTTCCGCATATGTGACTACTTGATTTACTTAATAATATGATAGTCTTGATTATTAAATTCCAACAGAGAAAATAATCGATCATTTCCAATAGATTGCATATAATACATACTTGCAAAAAATGCCCAAGGGAGAAACTATAGTAGTTGCAATCACGTAAAAGTTAAGGGTGTTTTTAGTTGGGGAAAACACCCTTGTTTTGTACAAAATATTTTGCGAAAAACAAGGAAAACAAAGATCGCGTTCAAATCAACGTTTTCCAACAAAATGTTTTGCAAAACACAAAATCCCGATTTCCTAACTTAACAAAGATACTACAGAACAAATTTTAGTTGTTTTCCTTGTTTTCCTTTGTAACCCACAACCATCCTTCCCCTCCTTCAAAATAGAAAATACAACCATCAACTAAACGCGTTTTCTATATTTTCAAGTGTTTTGTGGAAATAAATTTCCCTTTCAAATTTTTACAGAACTAGACATAAGAAATAAGAGAATTTTTTTTCCAACTAAACGCAACCTAAGATTCTATATTTATCCTGATCCAAAGATATTAAGCAAGAACCACGAAACTTTGAATTAGAAAATGGATGTAATTGGGAGGGCAGGTGGGTACATTATGAAGGGTAGATAAAAACATTTAAAGCAACAATTTCATTATAAAAAGCAACAATTTCATTAAAAACAAACTATTCTTGAACTTTAATCAAATGTTTCTTATTATGACTAACTAGTCGTAACTATCACTCACCACGTACGCACATAGGTGTGTCAAAATAAGCATAAGTGAATAAATTGTTAATTATCGCTCCTTCGTACGTTATGTGATTGCCTAGCTATTAACATATTAGTGTGTTGAAATAAGCAAAAGTGAATAAATTGTTAATTATAGCTATTTAGGTGGTGTTTGAAATCGACTTAATTGACTTAATATGAAAAAAACTGAATTTATTAAGTCATATAAAAACTGTTTGTTTATGACTTAATAGAGAAAGATGACTGAAAATATTAAGTAATAAAACTGAGGTGGTGTTTGAATTCGACTTAATTGAATTAATATGAAAAAAAACTGAATTTATTAAGTCATATGAAAACTGTTTGTTTGTGACTTAATAGAGAAAGATTACTGAAAATATTAAGTAATAAAACTGAGGGTGTCTGCATTAAGTTATCTCTTAATTAAACATGACTTAATAAAAAAGTTTAACAAACAAGTCATGAGGGTGTCTGCATTAAGTCACATCTTAATTAAAAATGACTTAATAGAAAATTTTAACAAACAAGACCTTAGTATGTTATGTGACACTCGATTGCCTAGCTATTAACATATTAGCGCATAAGAATCCCATTTTGTATAAACGAAAAAATAACTACAAAGAATTCTCATAGATATTGAATGACCCGTAATTTTTCGTCATGGAAAACATAAAGGATTTCAAAGAATCAGAGCACTTATACATAAGTAGTTACATAAAATCAACAATTATTAATAATTTAGGTCTTTTTTTCTTCTCGATTTTTCACTAAACCAATTTATATCGATCTCGAAGTAGCTATAAATTAATTAGGTTTTTTTTTTCTTTTCTTTTAGACATCTTATCAAACCAATTATTATCGATCTCAGAGAAACAAGCTGTGCCATACGAATAAGATTTACGTTCTTCAGAAGATTTACAAAATTGAGTTTGTTGCAAATGTTGATAAACTTCTCGACACTCCTTGCGTGGTAGACCAAACACTTCAACCGTGTGGTTTCACTTATGTCTTTATTAGAGCAAGGGAATGAAACATCCATGTTTGAATATTGTATGGCCAGCCTTCACAGCATTTCACACAACGATGTGCCTATTTGTTCTTCGTGCCCAAAGTATAATATCGTCGTGTTTCTCACAACAATCCCCTGTCAAACAATCAACTATATCTAGTTAGATAATATATAACAACCATACTCTTCTGCATACAAGTTTTTGATGTTACAGCCTATTTGGTTTACAATAAAACATGCTAAAGTCCTCCACAAATATGTTTTCAATGTTACAGATTATTCAGTTTACAATTGTTTATACCCACTCCATTTTATCTTTCTTTTTTTCAAGAATAAATAACTTATACCCACTTGAGTTATCAGTTATCACATAAGTAAATTCATTTTACACTAAAGAAAATAATTTAAGAAAATTTGAAGAATGTAAAGAACCTTTGTAACTTCAAAGGTAAGTAGACTTTTAGGCTAAAAAATCCATCTTGGTTTTTTCACCTCGATTACAATGTGTCATCTTACCTTTTATGATTTAAACAAGGAAATCGCAGGCAAAAAACATAAAATCCGAACCACCAAAACGATTATATAAGACTTCTATCACAAACAAGAAATACATACCAAACACTAACAATGAGTGATGGTATAGACACATAGGCACCAATATATAGCATGAGAAAGCAGTAGTAGACGTCCCAACACCGGCTATAGACTGGGATATGCATTAGAGCTTGTTGTATTAAAGAAACCCTAGTTCATATGCTTATCTATTATGGAGCAAGCATATGAGCTAGCGTGTCTATGATAAACAAGATCGAATCACATCCACATGCAAACCCAACAATAAAACTAACCGATGCAAATTATATTAACTCCGGTCACAAGCTATTTCAACTATATATATTTTGCAGAAAATGAACAAATATCAACAATAACATATAGTGAAAGAAGTTGAAACATAGAATTAAAAAAAATGGATAACTTCAACATTTATAAGGAGGGTGGGTGGGTAACATTTAGGGTGGAAGGAGTGGAGGTGCGAGATGGGGAGCGAGCTCGTTGAGCGAGCTTGGAACTCGTTGCGAGATGGAGTGTGACAACGGTATTGTGACCGTTAGAGGGGGTGTTTGTGTAAAAAGAAGTTGGGAGGGTTGAGAATGATGGACGCCACTAAAAAAGGTTGAATGGAGGGTTAAAATGATGTGGAGAAATTTGATTGGGTAATTTTGAGAGGGTTGGAGGGTTGGAGTTTATGACTCCTTCCACCCTTATGGAAGGTAGGTAAAAACATTTATTAACTTAGGGTAAGATGTGAAATTACTATATTAACCTTAGATGTGAAAACCAATTTCATATGACCGTTCAAAGTTTTCCTATTCGTGTCAAAACAAATCCAGCAGTTGATACTCACTTATTACAGCTTAATCCGTGTGCTCTGTAATGATAGGTGGAATATTTATTGTCTATAAGTTTTACTGTTACTAAAGCTCGTAAAATGCGAGCAAAATGTTAAAACAATGCTTATAATCATTACATTATTTTCTAAATAGTATAGAATAAATTGAGTTGTTTGTGACTTTTTAATGTATTTCTTTATTTTCTACTCTCTTAACTATTATGTACAACAATTAATAATAACTTTAAAATTGTGCAAGTGTCGCTACAAGCATGACTTATAAGTACACATTAACTTTACGCATTTAAATATTAAACTTTACGGCTTACGAGTAAATGAAATTTCCCCACCGTCGGTGTTAATCCCTCGCTCTTGTATACTTTTAACAAAAATGTTACTCGTTCCTGGTATAATTCTAAACTTTTTAAGGAACAACTTTTTTAATTATAAGCATGTGAATCACATTGTAAATATATTAAACTTGTTTGATGTTTTGGTTGTTAATCTAATAGTTAAAAACTTTGGGTTAAATCCATATATACCCAATTTAAACATACTATTGTCATATTTACCCACTTAAAAATTATAATGACATATATGACCAATTTAAACATCGTATGTGTCATATTTACCCAAATCACTATAAAATCAATTAAAAGGTAAATTTACATCCTCAAATTCCTATTATACCCTTAATAATATCATAAAATCATTGAATTTCCTATTCTATTTGCTTTACATTTCAATCAAAATATTTGCAGAACCAAATCTTGATGACGAGGCTATAATGATTAGTATCTTAGTAACTGCATAGGACAAATCTTTTGGTCGATGCAAAACAATTAGTCAAAACACATTGTGCGTTTTTATCGCTTGTTCATTGAATAAAGCAGTTGATCACTTTTGACTTAAGGCGGGTTTTGATTAAGATGATCTTTTGCTACTTTAATATTTTGTCTCTTCATTAAAAGAAGAACTGGGTTCTCCAATAAGATGAAATGAATCAGACTTAACAACATATCTTTTGATTTAAGTAAGTGACATGGTAAATTACCATTAACCAAAAGTCAGAGTTCAAGTATGAACAATTCGAAAACGGAGTCATGAACCAACCTTCAACTCTTCAAGATTAAATCACGTCATTTTAATGGCAATAAAAGATTAATTAGTAAAAAGTAATTCTTTTTTTAGTCATTATATATTAGTCGATATGCTCACAACAGATATAACACACTTCATATTTTAATCTAGGACATGATCAACACATTATATTGGTTCTGCAAATATTTTGATTGAAATGTAATGCAAATAGAATAGGAAATTCAATGATTTTATGATATTATTAAGGGTATAATAGGAATTTGAGGATGTAAATTTACCTTTTAATTGATCTTATAGTGATTTGGGTAAGAGGTAATTACCAAAATAGTATTTGAAAAAAAACATGGTCCATTTAATAGTCACTCTCAACATCTCTTTCCCATTTTGGTCATGCTCGACTGCTCGACTCCACTAGAATCATGACACGTGTAATTCCCTTGTACTTGCAAAAGGTACAAGCAAATCTTTAGTGAATCTTTGTTACTATTCCCTTTTTAAAAGTCAATGCTCGACCGACGGTGCTCGACTTAAAAACCGCTCGACTGACGGCGTACCTTTTTGAAAAATATATTTCCAAAAGATTTGATTTGTACTTTATTTGACTTTTTGGTGTACTTTTTGTTTTTGTTTTCTTTTTGCTGCAAAAACAAAACACACACACACTACTCTAATTTGATTCAAACACACACACTAATTAACTGTTTTTGGTAAAAAAAAATTCAAAAAATTTACAATCCTTTCCACTTTCCAGTAAATCTTTCAAGAACACACACCAACACACACTAAACACTGTGCATGCATTAAATCCTTCAAGAACACACACCGATTAAACACACACCGATTAGAACACACACCACACTGCAAGTAGATAATATCATTTTCTCCTAAGTGTTATTCACGAACGACTTTTATCAAATGTGCTATTCACAAGTGGATAACGTGTTTTTCTTCTACGTGCTATTCAGTCCTAACTAGATGGGGTACGAGCAAGGGAGGTAAGTTTACTAGCTGGCTTCCCCCATCCTCTATTATCCTATTCTGTTCCCTTGATACACTTCCGCAAGATTCCTTTTCGCAGCCTGTTCAAATTTATCTATGCACTAAGAGAACTACTAAAAACTAGCATTAAACTCGTTAATAAGCTCACATTCAAAAAGCACACAATCCTAGTTTAAACTAAACTAAACTAAACTCATTAAAGCTCTCAATCCTAGTTTAAACCTAAGACTAAATAAGCAGTTAATCACAAAAATAAGCAGTTACAATATGGAACAAAGCCCTAATAATCAGTTAATCACAAAAATAATCAGTCGAGCACTTTTATAGAACAAAGCCCTAATAAGCAGTTACAATATGGAACAAAAATATATCAAAGCCCTAATAAGCTGTTACAATATGGAACAAAAATAAATCAAAACTCCTAATAAGCACTAAAAAAAAACTTACCATTTCGTTTTGAGGCCTCTTTCGTTTTTTGCGTCTAATTCTTGCTACTGGAAATATACTATAGAACAAACATGAAGATGAACCGAGCAAGATGAACAAACATGAAGGTGAATGTAGTGTGTGTTTGCGTCTGATTCTTGCTACTGGAATTGCTAGTGTGTGTTTTAGGAGATGAGTGTAGTGTGTATGTGTTTTTTGAATAAAAAAATAACTAAAAGTACAAATAATAAGTTCTGACATAAAGTACAAATCAAATCTTTTGGAAATATATTTTTCAAAAAAGTACGCCGTCAGTCGAGTTTTTAAGTCGAGCACCGTCGGTCGAGCATTGACTTTTAAAAAGGGAATAGTAACAAAGATTCACTAAAGATTTTCTTGTACCTTTTGCAAGTACAAGGGAATTACACGTGTCATGATTCTGGTGGAGTCGAGCAGTCGAGCGTGACCAAAATGGGAAAAAGGTGTTGAGAGTGACTATTAAATGGACCATGTTTTTTTTCAAATACTATTTTGGTAATTACCTCTTTGGGTAAATATGACATATACGATGTTTAAATTGGGCATATATGTCATTATAATTTTTAAGTGGGTAAATATGACATTAGTATGTTTAAATTGGTTATATATGGAATTAACCCAAAAACGTTTATTTATGTATGTTGAATGATATCTTAAATTTATTACTTTTATTTTGGTTTTATTGGGCCAAACATCCATAATGCAGCTCATGCACGGTTAACACACTGAAAAAAAAAGAAAAAGAAAAAGAAAAAAGACGATAGGTTACGATGTAAGGTTAGAAAATATACGATTATATCATCACAAATCAACAGTTTTTAGTCATTCAATTACCTACGATTGCTGATCAGGTTTGTTTTTATTTAATAGTTAAATGTTGAAAATGATTGTTGACTTGTGTTTATTTTTGTTACCATGCTTGATATTACATGGGTTAATTGTTTTGAATATGAATGTTTTGTTTCGTAGTCGAAGTAGCTAGTGATAGCAAGATGTTTTCTCACGTCATATTGATTGATTGATGTCGATCATGGTGTAAACGTTTGGAAGCAGGATCTCTTTGTCCATATCGCACTTTCTTAGCCGCCAGACACCATACAATTATTTTGGCATGACTTCTTTTTTACGTGAACAACTTTAGTTGATTTTTTTTTAGGTTTTTATGATCTTAAAAACTAATCGTTGTTTTATGCTAACCAAAAAATTGGGGAGTGGGGGGACATGTCCTCGAAGGTAGACCGACCCTTACAAGGGTCGACATTACGAGTAATCTAAGTACAAGATGATCACAAGTGAAAAAATCAAAAATAAAAATTTAGAAAGAGAAAATACATGAGTGATGTGTCATATTGTTAGAGTGTTTGGATTAATAGATACGATTACACACGCATAGCGATGGTGGTGTATAGTAACGTCAATTTGTGTGTGATTATATATATATATATATATATATATATATATATAGTGGGACTTTCATTTCAGAACCATCTTATCTGCGAGAACTGACAGAACCACCAAAAACATACATGCACGCCTTTTAAAATACATGAAAATCATCAATAATCGTAAGTATCCACCTATGTTCTTCAATATCATCATGAACTCATCCTCTTTTTTCACAAAAACCTTATACACGGCCGCAATATTGTCATTGCACACCTTATAAGAACATACATGCACACCTTTAAAGAAAAATTTTGTATTTCCAATTTCTTATCAAATTCTTTAGAACAACCATGTTTTTTTTTAAAACATATATGTTGTTTTTAGAACATATGTGCAAAAATATAATTTTTGAAGGCGTGCATGAATGTTTTTGGGGGTTCTGTCAGTTCTCGCAGATAAGATGGTTCTCGCAAGAAAGTGCCCCTGTATATATATATATATATATATATATATATATATATATATATATATATATATATATATATATATATATATATATATATATATATATATATATATATATATATATATCACTACTACAAAAAAGGCCATAGAGCCTGGTTAAAAATGGTCATAGTGCCCGGTTTTGCATGAGGGCTCAAAAGGGGGGGGGGGGGGGGGCTCTATTGGAGAATCAAATAAAACCCAGTTTAAAAAACAGGCTCTATTACCACTTATAAAGCCCTGTTTTCAATCAACTAACATGGCTCTATGTGAATTTTAAAAATTAAAAAAAAAAATAGTAAAAATCTTCTCATGCTGTAACACCAGGCAATTAAATCAAACTTCTCTTGCAAAATGAACATTATTCAAACCAAGAAGATTCATTGAGTTACAGCTTACTTTGTCTTAATACATTGAGATTAACGAAAATGAAATTGAAAATTACACCATTATACATTGACTTTAAATAACGTGGCCAAAACAGATGGAATTTGATGATGTAGATGACGTCCCAAAACCGTCTTTAGAGTTGAGAATCACACCAGAGTTGAGAATCTACAATGAACTTGGTAGCAGTCTGACCTGATGATAGCACGTCGTTTGTCTTGCTCAGCCTTCTCTACAATGAACTTGGCCCGCTCAGCTTCCTGTGCAGCTTGTCCAAACACTCTTAAAAATGTAGCCAAGAAATTCAGACTAAACCGTTATATTGATTAGAAGGTTGAAGTGGCACATCTGACTTGTAAGTGTGAGGATTAGGGCTCAGACTAACCTCAAATGGATTTGAACCTTGTAGCAACACAAGTGATTTGCTCAAATGAAAATATGTTTTCTGATCCTAAAACAATAAAGTTTGTAAAATTCATCCATACCTTTGGTTTCCATGGGCCTTTATATGCTGGATTTGGTATCTTTGGTGCTCTCCATATCCCATCTTCATCTTCGTCCCAAGTATCAGGCTATAATAAGTTTTAACATATTAAGGAGGTTATGATATAAAAGTTGCGTAAGCAACGATTGCACAATAAATTATCACATTCTTTGTCTAACAGCGTATATAGTATAATCCTATGTTATGGCATTAACCGAAATATCATTGGTTGCACCGCAATGCAGAAAACCATATATCAAAAATAATCTCATAGAAAGGAGCTTCCGTTTATAAGTTTTGTTATTCATAATTAGCACAAAAGGGTTAAAAAAATGAATATAAATTGGCAGATGGGTTTGTACCAAAGTCAAACATGACTAAAAGATGAAATCTAAAAAGGCAGGAAACAAACAGAAATGCATTATAACTTGCTAATTAGCTACCTGTTTGGCTTTGGGGTCAGGAATTTCTCTTGGGATTGAATCATATCCCTGAAATACCAAAGTATATAAGCATAATATTTAACAGTATACACACTATTGAACTAATCAACAAACAAAATAATATGTGCTACATACCTCTGGCTTGACTTGATTTGGATCTTCAATATACTCTCTTTCCTCCCAATCTGCAGGCTGAAAAATAAAGAAAACCGCTTGAAAAGATAGCTCAAAGGACACAAGAACATATAATTCAGTGATTAAACTTATTATAGCACATACAAACTACATGCCAACATTCAAAAGAGCAAACATTGAAACCCAAGACTAATGGTCAACTGGATCTTTGTAGAGATGGCAAAATGTCTTGCATCAGTTGTTGTCTGAAGACCTGAAATGGGTGAAAACAATCCAAATCTCAGAGATTACTTGGTTTCAAATGCACCAAATCACTTACAAATGGCCTATCAGAATCCTCTAACCCATTTATAAAAGTGGATGTAAAAGTTTGGATTTACTATAGTTTGGTTGTGTTCAGAATCTAAGTTATTACAGTTCTACTAGAACTAATGATTTTGTTTTTTAAAATGGGCCCTAACTATGAAGACTTTCAGAGGCATATCTACATCTAAAACTTCCAAAATGTACAGAACATTTGACATGAGAAATGTTACCTTTATCATCCGGATCACCAGACCACGACCCTGCTGTGTGCTTAAACGAACCAGCCTTTCCTTCACTTTTTTTCCAATCAGACTTCACCCACCGGCTCTGCCACCCATCTATTCGCCACAAATTACAACAAAACAGCAAGTGACTGTAGTTAAATAGACAGGTTCAAAACTACAAGTGCATTAACAAGAATAATACTGCAATAAGCAAACCAAAGTCCAACCTACTACAATTCGAACCGAAAAACCAAACAAATAAACAGTAAATAGCTAATGGATTAACTCAAAGTCAAACAACCAAAAACATTTATATTATATAGTTTAGTTACCCTCAAAACCCACAGAGGGTCACTAAGGGGGGCTTTTGAGTTAGTTTTATTGGTCAAAACCATAAAACAAGAGACCTGCATATTCAATTCAACTAATCACAAAATAATAGTGCTCAATTATAACAAACCCACAACAGATCTGTATATATAATTAATAAATTATTGAAATAAATTACAAGGAAATGAAGCTCTTATGGCTCAATGCTAAGAAGCTCTCTGGTACTGATTTTGTAACTAAGCGGCACAAAGGGTTAGAGGGTTTGGGGTTGTGAAAGTGAAGAGGGGGAAAAGATTAGGGTTTGTGAAGGTAATGAAAATTGGGGAGGGAAAAAAGGCGCCCAAAAATTTTAAGTATTTTCGTTCATTTTCAAGAAACAAAAACATTTGATAATGCCCGGTTTTGTAAAAGAGAAAAGGGCTTTAATGCTTTTTAAAATAAAGCCCGGTTTAATATGAAAAAACATGGCTCTTTAGAAGGAATAGAGCCCGGTCTTTTGGAAGAAAACAGGGCTTTAACCTTTTTAGACATAGAGCCCGGTTTTATAAATGAAAACATGGCTCTATACTATTTTTTACAACAGGGATTTCTTTTAGAGCCCGTTTTTTACTAAAAGAGGGCTCTATTAAGGGGGCTCTGTGTCCATTTTTGTAGTAGTGTATATATATATATATATATATATATATATTGAAGGGCAATTTATTTTCAAACAACCAAACCAAATACAAACAATGCCATCCACTATTCAAAAAAGAAATACACGGAATAAACTAGTTTTTTTAATATATATGAGTGTGGGTATATATAAGGAAATTTTTGAATTTAAAATTGAATTTGAATTTGAATTTTGAATCCCCCGCTCGTACTGTAACCTTTAATTTGAATTGAAGCAGAGTGTGGGTAATATTATGTTGTTTGTATTTTATTTTATATAAATGAAGAAAAAAAAGTCTGTGTAAAAATCGATCGAAAATTCGACCGACTTGGGAGTTCTTCCTTGCTCGACCGATCCATGACCAAACACACACAATGGCCTCGACCGACCAAGACCATGAAGGATCGATCCATGGTGAACCATTGTGCCCAGCCTAAGATCATAAAAACCTAAAAAAAAATCGGCTAAAGTTGTTCACGTAAAAAAAGAAGTCATGCCAAAATAATTGTATGGTGTCTAGCTAAGAAACTGCGATATGGACACGAGATCCTTCCAAACGTTTACACCATGATCGACATCAATCAATCCATACGACGTGAGAAAACATCTTGTTATCACTAGCTACTTCGACTACGAAACAAAACATTCATATTCAAAACAAATAAGCCACGTAATATTAGGCATGGTAACAAAAATAAACACAACAATAATTTTCAACGATTAAATAAAAACAAACCTGATAAGCAATCGGTGTTTTTATTTGTTATATAGCTCCAAAAACACAACATGAACTTAAACTAATCGTAGGTATAGTAATTGAATGAATTGGCCTTCATTTTGCTTAACCACAAATTCATGCATACCAAGCGACAAATCCCCACCATCCATCTAGTTTGATCTAATGGTGGGGATTAACCTAATATTTAATATGTCAACCTAAGTCCATGTTTTTTTTCTTGTCTCTTTGTCTATCTTATTTATTTACATTTTTTTTTGTCTTTTTTTTTAATTCGCATTTTTTTAATTCACGTTTTTTTTTCTCTTCTTAATTCACGTTTTTTTCTTCTTCGCTTTCATACGTTTTCGTCTGTTTTCATACGTTTTCATCCGTTTTCATACGTTGTCATCTGTTTCGTCTGTTTTCATATGTTTTCGTCCGCTTTCTTACGTTTTCGCCCGTATTCATACGTTTTCACCCGTTTTCATACATTTTCGTCCGTTTTCTTACGTTTTCATCCATTATTCATACGTTTTCGTCCATTTTCGTCCGTTTTCGTCCGTGCTTTTTCGTCCGTTTTCATACGTGCTTTTACGCTTTCATACGTTTTCGTCCATTTTCATACATATTCGTCCGTTTTCCTATTTTTGCCCCTTTTTAAATATTTTTTGTCGTTTTCATACGTTTCTGAATATCATAAGTGATATTATGAATATCACAAGTGATATTCTATGATATTCTGAATATCACAAGTGATTTTCAACTAATGTTTTGTAACATGAAAATCAAAAGTGATATTCAGAATATCACTAAATATCACTTGTGGTATTCAGAAACGTAAGAAAATAGACGAAAACGTAAGAAAATAGAAGAATATGTATGAAAACGGACGAAAGCGTATGAAAACGAAAAAACACGTCTAAAAATAGACGAAAACATATGAAAAATGGATGAAAAGGAAAGAAAACAGATGAAAACGGACGAAAACATATGCAAAACGTTAGAAAACGGACGAAAACGTAAGAAAATGAATGAAAACGTATAAAAACGTATGAAAATAGACGAAAACGTATGAAAATAGACGAAAACGTATGAAAGCGAAAAAAACATAAATTAAAAAAACGTGAATTAAAAAAGAGACCAAAAAATGTGAAAAAAAAAAAAAAATAAAATAAAAAAAAAAAAAAAAAAAAAACAACAACCTGGACTTAGGTTGACATATTAAATATTAGGTTAATCCCACCATTAGATCAAACTAGAAGGATGGTAAGGATTTGTCCCTTGGTAAGCAGCAAAATAAGAGTAAGCAAAAGAAAATTTTCTCATTGAATGAATAAAAACTGTTGATTGGTAATGATATAATTATTATAATGTGAAGAGAAGAGTTAGAAGAGAATGATGTATATTACTGAATGATCCATTAGGGTTACAATCATAGCCTTGTATATATAGGCTCTAATAGAATATTCTAGAGTATAGAATTACATAAATAAGAAAGTGAATATACATTCTAAAATATTATAATACTCCCCATTGGATATTCACACTAGATTATACGCAAAGATGATGCTTGTTGCCTCATTAAAAACCTTGCCAAGAAAAACCCAGTGGGATAAAAACTCGGTGAAGGGAAAAAGAGTGCAGCGCGTATAATACTCCCCCTCAATTCAACATATATTCTTTAATCGTCGCATTCCAATCTTATAAGCAAGTTGCTCAAAAACTTTTGGTGGTAAAGATTTTGTGAACAAGTCTGCCAAGTTCTCGCTTGATCTAATTTGACGAACATTGATCAATCCATCCTTTTGAAGATCATGTGTTGAGAAAAACTTCGGTGAAATATGTTTTGTTTTATCTCCTTTAATATATCCTTCTTTGATTTGAGTGATACATGCAGCATTATCTTCATACAACACCGTTGGAGTTTCCCTGATTGACTCGAGTCCGCATTCTTCTTGAATATGTTGAATCATCGATCTTAACCATACACATTCTCGACCGGCTTCATAAAGTGCAATAAGTTCAGCATGGTTTGATGATGTAGGTGTAAGTGTTTGCATGGTTGATCTCCATGAAATTGCAGTTTTACCATATGTGAAAACATAACCTGTTTGTGACTTTGCTTTGTGCGGGTTTGACAAATATCCAGCATCAGCATATCCGACCAACTTTGATTTCGAATTCCTTTGATAAAACAATCCCATATCACGTGTACCACAGAGATAACGAAATATGTGCTTGATTCCATTCCAGTGTCGCCGTGTTGGCATCGAACTATGTCTTGCTAATACATTTACAGAAAATGCAATGTCGGGACGTGTATTATTAGCAAGATACATTAGAGCTCCAATTGCACTTAGATACGGTATTTCAGAGCCAAGAACTTCTTCATCACTTTCTTTTGGGCGAAATGGATCATCTTCCCGATGGAGTGATCTAACGACCATTGGCGAAGTTAATGGATGAGTTTTGTCCATATTAAACGTTTTCAATATTTTTTCTATATAGATAGATTGATGGACAAAAATTCCATTCTGAAAATGCTCAATTTGCAAGCCAAGACAAAATTTTGTTATGCCAAGGTCTTTCATTTCGAATTCATTTTTCAACAATTTTGCAGTATGTTCAATCTCTTCTGAAGTTCCAATAATGTTTAGATCATCAACATATACTGTAACAATAGCAAAACCCCTTTTCGATCTTTTGATAAAAACACAAGGACTAATAGGATTAGTCTTATATCCTTCTTTCAAAAGATACTCACTCAGGCGATTATACCACATTCGCCCTGATTGTTTTAATCCATATAAAGATCGTTGTAATTTTATGGAAAACATCTCACGGGGTTTTGATTGATATGCTTCAGGCATCTTTAGTCCTTCAGGGACTTTCATGTAAATATCACTATCAAGTGATCCGTATAAGTATGCCGTAACAACATCCATGAGGCGCATTTAGAGTTTTTCCATATCTGCAAGACTAATTAGAAATCTTAAAGTTGAGGCATCAACAACAGGTGAATATGTTTCCTCATAATCAACTC
Source organism: Artemisia tridentata subsp. tridentata (assembly GCA_021014915.2). Classification (NCBI taxonomy): domain Eukaryota; kingdom Viridiplantae; phylum Streptophyta; class Magnoliopsida; order Asterales; family Asteraceae; genus Artemisia; species Artemisia tridentata. The sequence goes on along the minus strand of CP139506.1, from coordinate 27,374,104 downwards.
CGGGTATTTGAGAAAACCCTTGTGCCACAAGTCTTGCTTTATATCTGAAATTTTCATTTTTCTCAATCCTTTTTTTCACAAATACCCACTTGTAGCCAACCGGCTTAACATTTTGTGGGGTTAAAACCATGGGGCCAAACACTTGACGTTTTTCAAGTGAATCTAGCTCTGCTTGAATAGCTTCTTTCCATTTTTCCCAATCTTTACTTTGTCGACATTCTTTCATAGATTTGGGAACATAGTTTTCATCATTTATCACATCACTTGCTATAGCATATACAAAAATTTCATCAACACGTGTTTTATTTCTTTCCCATGTTGTACCATGTTGTACATAATTAATTGAGATCTCATCATTAGGTACTTGTGTCTCTTCCAGAGAATCATCCACATCAATTGTGGAATTGCCATTTTCTTTTAGGATGTTATCCACCTCTTTTGGCATAATATCAACATTTTTGCCAATCTCATTGTTTTGTTCTTTTCTTTTTCGTGGATGTGTATCCTTTGACCCAATTGGTCGTCCACGTTTTCTACGTATAATAGACTCATCCGATATTTTCGGAATATCAATTCGTGCGGGAGCATTTGCAGCCGGTATATGTGATTTAGTAACTCGTTTTGCATTAGTGAATGCATCCGGCAGCTCATTGGCTATTCTTTGTAATTGAATAATCTTTTGAACTTCAAGTTCACTTTGACCACTTCGAGGGTCAAGATATGATATGGATGATGCATTCCATGTTAAACCTTCTTTTTCAGGCTTTTCTTTTTCTTTTTCTCCCCCTAACATCGGGAATATTGTCTCATCAAAATGACAATCAGCAAAACGTGCTGTAAATACATCTCCAGTTAATGGTTCCATATATTTGATAATTGATGGAGATTGAAAACCAATATATATTCCCAAACTTCTTTGTGGTCCCATCTTTGTACATTGTGGAGGAGCAATTGGGATATAAACAGCACAACCAAAGATTTTTAGATGAGACAAACTTGGTTCTCTGCCAGAGACCAATTGTAGTGGAGAATACTTGTGATATGCACTTGGTCTTAATCTAACCAATGCCGCAGCATATAAAATAGCATGTCCCCATGCCGATGATGGGAGATTAGATTTCATAAGCATTGGTCTTGCTATTAGCTACAATCTTTTAATGAACGATTCAGCTAGACCATTTTGTGTATGCACATGTGCAACCAGATGCTCCACATTAATTCCAATTGACATACAATAATCATTAAAAGATTGGGATGTAAATTCTGCGGCATTATCAAGCTTTATGTTCCTGATACGATAATCAGGAAAATTTGCCCTCAATTGAATTATTTGTGCCAATAATTTAGCAAATGCAACATTTCTTGTTGATAATAAACAAACATGTGACCATCGAGTTGATGCATCAATTAATACCATAAAATATAGAAATGGTCCACATGGAGGAGTAATTGGCCCACAAATATCTCCTTGAATACGTTCCAAAAATTGGGGAGATTCATTTTCAACTTTGCATGTAGAGGGCCTGATTATCAATTTTCCAAGAGAGCAAGATTTACATGATAAATCCTTTGCTTGCATGATCTTGATACCTTTAAGTGGATGTCCATTAGAATTTTGAATAATTCTTGACATCATTGTATTGCCAGGATGCCCCAATCTATCATGCCATAAGGCAAATAATTTTGGATATGCTAGCGTTTTGCTAGAGGCCATATTAATTTCTGGCTTGCTTATACATGTAGAGTATAAGCCAGAAGATAGGTGTTTCAATTTTTCCACTATAGTTTTATAGCCATTTTTAGTGGATGTGATCAGAAGATATTCAATATCATTTTCAGCCATAGTTTCAAGATGATAATCATTACATCTTATATCTTTGAAGCTCGGTAGGTTTCTTCTAGATTTACTAGAATATAATGCATTATTGACGGGCTACAATTATTTATGCTTTGAATATATTCAAAGAGTAGCCAATATATATATATATATATATATATATATATATATATATATATATATATATATATATATATATATATATATATATATATATATATATATATATATATATATATATAGTGTGACTTTCAAACGAGAACCATTTTATCCGCAAGAACTGAGAGAACCACCAAAAACATACATGCACGCCTTCAATAATTGTATTTTTGCACATATGTTTTCAAAACAACACATATGTTTTAAAAAAATCATAGTTGTTCTAAAGAATTTGATAAGAAATTCGAAATACAAAAATTTTCTTTGAAGGTGTGCATGTATGTTCTTATAAGACGTGCAACGACAATATTGTGGCCGTGTGTAAGGTTTTTGTGAAAAAAGATGATGAGTTCATAATGATATTGAAGAACATATGTGGATGTTTACGATTATTGATGATTTGCATGTATTTTTATTTTATTTTAAAAGGCGTGCATGTATGTTTTTGGTGGTTCTCTCAGTTCTTGCGGATAAAATGGTTCTCGTTTGAAAGTCCCCCTATATATATATATATATATATATATATATATATAGAACTACATGCTCTTTCGAGAACATAACTATTGTTGTGTTATCATTGATTCAATCCAAAAGGGAAACCTTAAGTTTCTTATGCATAACCGAAGTTATGATTCACTTTAGTGAATATCGAAAGAATGTTATGAAATCATAAATTGCTTCAAACGATGTCAAAGGACTGTCGGCCGAAGGTTTATTGCTAGGGTTTAGAGGCTTTTCTTTTTAAACGAGATGTGCCGCAATACAGTCAATTTATCAAACATAATTATAATATTATATCGATTCACGAAACAAATAGGTGAACGAAACAACTCATAGTCATAATATAATAGCAGCATGATCAAGAAGTCTAGAATCCCACTATTGCAATTTTGGATACGATTAGATTAATTATAACACAATCCGTATATTCTACGAGACAATCATTAAAATAAATAATGCCATAAAGCTAAAAAAACACAATATGCTATGTTAGTTATAAACTGGGATTTAGTTCTTACGTCATTAATTGTTAATGTTTTATCAAAAGAGCCTAGTTATAATCTGCATTTATTACCAGATAACATAAAACTAATATAAAACTCAAATGTAAATGCTAACCTCTACCGATCGAAGCATAAACTTTAGTGGATCATCAAATTTAAGAGTTATCATCAAATATATAACAATAGTATAATAAACATATAACCAGATAGAAACATATGTGCAAGATTTTCAACACAAAACACATAAAAAAATATATAAAATAAGATAAAGCATGATCTGTGTTATGGTTGGTGTTTGATATGTCAAGCAATATTCAAGAATACCAACTCCATACATGCGGATTACTTGCTTTAAGTTCAATTAATTAATATTCATATGAAAATTATGACCAAAGTTTGCAGGTTCGAATGTCAAAACATTAGTAACTTAAATATGCAGAAAAATTCAAGGATTACCTCTTGAGATAGCTCAGTTGGTTAGAGCGTCGTGCTGATAACGTATTATAATGTGAAGAGAAGAGTTAGGAGAGAATGATGTATATTACTGAATGATCCATTAGGGTTACAATCATAGCCTTGTATATATAGGCTCTAATAGAATATTCTAGAGTATAGAATTACATAAATAAGGAAGTGAATATACATTCTAAAATATTACAATAATAATCGTATATTTTCTAACCTAACATTGTAAGTTTGTAACCTTTCTTGTGCATGAGCTACAAAATTATACATGGGCAGCATTATGGATGCTTGGCCCATTAAAACCAAATTAAAAGTAATATATTTATATATTTAAAATATCATTCAACATAAACAAATAAAAAGTTTAACTATAAGATTAACCAAAACATCAAACAAATTTAAAATATTTACAATGTGATTCACACAAGCTTATCATTAAAAAGGTTGTTCCTAAAAAAGTTTAAGTTATACTGGGAACGGGTAACATTTTTGTTAGAAGTACACAAAAGCGAGGGATATTTACTCGTAAGATGTTAAGTTTATTTAAATGCGAAAAGTTAATGCGTACTTATAAGTTATGCTTGTAGCCATACTTGCACAAATTTAAATATTACTCAAGTACATAATTGTTACTACCTCCGTCCCAAAATAAGTGTCCAGTTTGACTTTTTAAAGTCAAACTGGTTCAACTTTGACCTTAACTATTTTTGTGGGTGTTATATAATATTTGATGTAAAATATATGAATGAATTGGGTTTTAAGTGTATATTTCAATGGTATAATTTTCATCAAGTATTATATAACAAAATATATATATATATCGGGTTGGGGTGTTACAATATTTAGAGTCAAAGTTGAACCAGTTTGACTCTGAAAAGTCAAACCTGACACTTATTTTGGGACGGAGGGAGTAAAAGAGTAGAAATAAAGAATTACATTATATTAAAAAGTCACAAACAACTCAATTTATTCTATACTATTTAGAAAATAATGTAATGATTATAAGCATTGTTGTAACATTTTACGAGTTTTAGTAACACTAAATTTGTAGACAATAAATATTACATTTCCTAATCTAAAATAAACAAAATGTAATGCTAAGTTATCAACCAATCATTACAGAGCACACGGATTGAACTGTAAAAAGTGAATATGAGCCGTTGGATTCATTTTGACGTGGATAGGAAAACATTGAACGGTCAAGATGAAATTGGTTTTGTCTACATACTCTAAGGTTTACCCTAAGTTAATAAATATTTTTACCCACCCGTCATAATGTTACCCACCCGCCCTCCTTATAAATCTTGCAGCCATGTAATAACGTCACTAAATCCATTCTTTAAATTTGATTTTTCAACTTCTTTCACTATGTTATTGTTAATATTTGTTCATTTTTCGCAAAATATATAGTTGAAATAGCTCACCGGAGTTAATATACTCTGCATTGGTTAGTCTTATTGTTGGGTTTGGTATGGATTTTTTGTTTGTGATGGATCTAGTGGTAGAAGTGTCGGAGATGGTTTTGGTGGTTCGGGTTTCATGTTTTTCGCCCATGATTTCTCTGTTTAAATTATATAAGGTACGCTAGTACAATGTCTTCAAGTTGCAAATGTTAGTAATTTCAAAGTTATCAAGTATCTTACATTATTACATTTTGTTACATTATTGTACAAATCGACTTTATTTTTGGTTTTACTAATTGGGATGATTTTATGGACGTGTTCATTTCTGCGGTGGAGATAAAGCGATATAGAGGGTTTATAATGGTCAATATGCGTGAGATATCTAAGGAACATTATAAATGTTTTAGTTGGACCTATAGGAAAATGAAAAAACCAGTAAAAAGAAAGGTAAGAAATCAGTAAAAATAATGAGAAGTATGTTGGTTGTTGGTTGCCCAGAACAGGGTGAAGATAATCAATAGCCTAACTAATTACCAATGAATGGTTACCGGATATCACTTGGAATCGTGTTATCACTTTCCAAAGTAAACTATTCGACCCTATTGCCTGAGTATCACAAATATCTACTTGGGATAAGACCAAATGTTTGTTATTGAATTCAGCACAAATCAATAACCCTTTTGCTTTCAAGTGTTTATGTTCTCTGTTTCGTTCTACACTTTCATGCTTGATTGATTTCCTATTTATAGGAAAGTACTCACAGCTAGTCAAATGGAATTATGAGGATTAATCGGCCCATTAATCGCCTCATAATTATCCCCATTATAGCCAATAGTGGTTACATGACCAATTAAATGTGGTCATAATGGCAGTTTTAACTGCCACTTGAATTGGTCAAAGCAGTTACATACTTATCCCAACAGTACTAACTTAGTAACTTGCTCTAGCAGTACTAACTCAGCAGTACTAACTTAGTACTTAGCAGTAGTAACTCAGTGAAGGATTAAACCTTCTGATGAGTTACTCCTAACCACTATTTGAGTCAGGGTAGTCAGGGACCTGATGGGCGTACACTCCGTACCTCCTAATGCATTACCAGGTGTGAACTAATCCCTCAAGTGCACTAAATTTTCCAACAATCCTCCCCAAATTTAGTTCACTTCCTTTGCATGAAAATAAAACATTAAACAAAACAAGTGCATAAACGAAAATATCCTGAGGATTGAATTTCCATCTTAGTACATTACACGTTCAAATATTCGAGAATCAGGGTGTTCTAAGAATTGAACCCTTCAACCCATTTGAATACCTGAAGATAAAATATACACAAGTTTTCAAACACTTAAACGCTCCTGACACTTTACAAGCCATATGTCTATATCCAATTCATAAATATTGTAAGAGCCAAAAGTCCTAAGCTCCCTGAAGCGGCAAAACTTCAACATTCACATAGGTGGTTCCTCTTTATTCATGCTCCTGCCAAGCACTTTTTCAAAGAAATTAACCATTAAGAAGTAAATACTTCATCCTCCTTTCTAGCAGGTTCCGAGCACAAACCTTGGGATGATTGTAAAACATGTGCTCCAGTCCATTGAATGTTCAGCTTTCCACATTGAACTCAGCTCCCAAGTTTCCTCACGAGGGAGTTGGGTGTCTTAGCATTCAGTGACTAAGTTGGACTTTAAACCCATCCCTTTAGCAGACTTTATAACCAAGTCTCTAGCCAAACCCTTCGTCAAGTGATCAGCTAAATTTTGTTGAGATCTAACAAACTCTATAGATACCACCCCATTTATGATAAGCTCACGAATCATGCTATGCCTGACACCTAAGTGTCTAGACTTCCCATTGTACATCTGGCTATAAGCCTTTGCCAATGTAGCAGCACTATCACAACAGATAGAAATAGGTGCTATAGGTTTAGGCCACAATGGAATCTCAAGAAGCAAGTTTTTCAACCATTCAGCCTCTTTACCAGCAGCTGCTAAAGCCACAAATTCAGATTCCATTGTTGAACTGGTGATGCAAGTTTGCTTCTTGGATGCCCAAGAAATTGCACCTCCACCAAGTAGGAATACCCAGCCACTGGTAGACGAATTATCTTCAGTGTTATTGATCCAACTTGCATCAGTGTATCCTTCTAATACTGAAGGATAACCAGTATATGAGAGACTATAATCCATAGTTCTCTTCAAATACTTCAGTACCCTCTGAATTGCTTGCCAGTGCTGAGCACTAGGATTACTAGTATACCTGCTCAGTTTTCCCACTGCAAATGCAATATCAGATCTTGTACAAGTCATGGCATACATTAGGCAGCCAATCACCCTAGAATACTCAAGTTGAGATACAGCCTTGCTAGTATTAGGCATCAGCTTCTGAGGAGTATAGGGAGCAGTCGTTTCATGGATTATACCAACAGACTGAAAATACAGAGTATCCATGTACTCACCTCCCCTATCAGTCCTTAATCTTTTGATCAGGGACCCAAGTTGCAATTCAACTTCAGTTTTAAATACTTTGAATTTATCTAATGCTTCATCCTTAGTATGTAATAAATAGACATAACAAAACCTAGAAGCATCATCAATAAATGACACAAAGTACTTCTTATTCCCCAAAGAGGGAGTGGCATGCAAATCACACAAGTCACTGTGTATTAGCTCCAAGAGCTCAGTCTCACGTTTTACACCCTGAAAAGGTTTCTTAGTTATTTTGGTCAACATGCAAGTCTTTCACTTTTCAGTGTCCATGTCAAATGCTGGGATTAACCCATCCTTAGACATATCTTGCATCCTTTTATAGTGTACATGGCCAAGTCTAGAATGCCAGAGGGTAGAGTCGTTCAGTTTAGAGGTTGACATAAAGGTTGAATTAACAATATTAGTGACAATATTAAGTCTAAACATTTGATTACACAAATAGCCAAAACCAATAAACACACCATATTTAGACAATATAAATTTATCAGATTCAATAACTTGTTTATATCCATGATTATTCAAAACACTACTTGAAACCAAGTTCTTCCTTATATCAGGAACATGAATAACATTAAACAAAGTTACAATCTTTCCTGAACTAAAACTAAGATCTACACAACCACGACCATGCACCAGGGCTGTTGACTCATTTCCCATGTGAAGAATAGGACCATCATTCAGTGACTCGTAAGTCTTGAACCAGCGTCTATCTTTGCACACATGAGCAGTTGCTCCAGAGTCAACCCACCACGCAACATCATCATCCTGCACATAGTTAGATTCAGATACATATGTAACATAATAAATCTGAAAGGATTTATTAAACATATTCTGACCTTTCAGTGAGTTGGCAGAACCACCACTCCCTGAACCACTAGTGCCTGAACCATTGGCTTTACCACCAACCTTAACACCTTTGCAATCCCTTTTAATGTGACCAGTTTTGCCACATTTCCAACAAGTAGGTGTTGCCTTCTTGTTAGGGTCAGCCCTTGTGTTATCATGATGTTTACGTTTGCCCTTGTTGTCATTGTACCTGGTGAAGTTGTTATGTTCCACCATATTGACAACAGATGCACCAGTAGCATTGCTACTCTTTGGCTTGTCACTGTCCTGCGCCCTGAGGGATTCCTCAATACGCAGATGACTGCCCAACTGAACAAGAGTCAGTTCTTCCTTCTTATGTTTCAAGGTATGCTTGAAATCTTTCCAAGAAGGAGGTAGTTTGTCAATGATACAAGAGACTGAAATAGCCTCATCCATGTTCATTTTATGTTGTGTAAACCTTCCAAGTATACCAAGAAGTTCATTGTATTGTTCCATAACTGGTCTTGAATCAGTCATTTTGTAATTTGTGAAATTACTTACAAGAAACTTCTTACTTGATGCATCCTCAGCCATATATTTGGCATCCAAGGAATCCCATAGTTCTTTGAAAGATTCAACATTCTGATAAATATCAAAGAGAGAATCAGACATACCATTGAGGATTAAACCTCTGCAAATGTAATCATCATTCTCCCATTTGCTCTTCTTCCTCATCTGTTCCACAGCAGCATCATCACCATCATTAGGAATAGGAGTGGTCAGAACATACACCACACTCATGCTTGAAAGCAAGAAGTGCATCTTCTTCTGCCATCTCCTGAAGTCCACCCCTTCAAACTTATCAAGCTTGGAAAAGTTTGAAGCCATGTGTTTCATAGCAGCAGCAGCCATTAATTATCACAAAATAGTTTACTTTGATTGTTGGTTGTTGGTTGCCCAGAACAGGGTGAAGATAATCAATAGCCTAACTAATTACCAATGAATAGTTACCGGATATTACATGGAATCGTGTTATCACTTTCCAAAGTAAACTATTCGACCCTATTGCCTGGGTATCACGAATATCTACTTGGGATAAGACCAAATGTTTGTTATTGAATTCGACACAAATCAATAACCCTTTTGCTTTCAAGTGTTTATGTTCTATGTTTCGTTCTACCCTTTCATGCTTGATTGATTTCCTATTTATAGGAAAATACTCACAGCTAGTCAAATGGAATTATGAGGATTAATCGGCCCATTAATCGCCTCATAATTATCCCCATTATAGCCAATAGTGGTTACATGGCCAATTAAACGTGGTCATAATGGCAGTTTTAACTGCCACTTGAATAGGTCAAAGCAGTTACATACTTATCCCAACAGTACTAACTTAGTAACTTGCTCTAGCAGTACTAACTTAGTACCAGCAGTACTAACTCAGCAGTACTAACCTCCAGCAGTACTAACTTAGTACTTAGCAGTAGTAACTCAGTGAAGGATTAAACCTTCTGATGAGTTACTCCTAACCACTATTTGAGTCGGGGTAGTCAGGGACCTGATGGGCGTACACTCCGTACCTCCTGACCCATTACCAGGTGTGAACTAATCCCTCAAGTGCACTAAATTTTTCAACAAAGTACCAGGCGCTTTTTCATTTTTCATTATTTTTACCCTCGTCATCATCTTTCCTGGGAAAGAGCTCCTTGTACTTCTCGAAATAGCCTGTTAGCTTTATTAAAAGTGATGGTCATTACGTTTTTATATTTTTAATGTGTTGTTGTTTATTTATTAAGAAAAGTCAAAGGGCGTATGGATTAAATCTAATAGGTTGAAAGCTATGTAAAAATTAGTCCATGATGAAGCCCAAAGAAAGCCCAAGGCTTATTTGATGTAAACTATAAATACCCTCCACCCTCCTCATTTGGAAGGTTGGATATGTGTGTGCAATATTAATAAAGTTCTCTCTCTAGTTTCTCTCACTAGATCTAAAGCCTCACTTATCTCTTGATTCAACATTAGTGATTGTTAGTGTGTGTGATAGGATTGATATTAGTGTTTACAAGTGGTATCAATAACCAAACAAGGATCTAGGGGTGTGTTTTTTATGATTCGGTTACTGTTCATGCGTTTTCCTTCGAGTAACACACTATTTCTTCGAGTTAGAAGAAGTGTTCCTTCGAGTAAGACCTAAAAAACTTTATGTAAGAAGTTCATTTACCGAGTTAGGGCTGCAAACTTCGAGCAAGGAGAGAAAAATTCCGAGTTAGGAATTACATTTCCGAGTTAGCTTCCGAGTATGGGTGTTTTATCGAGTAAGCCTTCGAGTTCGAGGGTTTTACCGAGTTAGTTTCTTATTATCTTTGAGTAAGAAGGAAGAAACCGAGTTAGGTAAAACCTCCGAATAAGGAATCGAGCAAGACAAAACTTCTGAGTAAGGATTTTGTTTGGATTTTCCGAGTTAGTTCAAAACTTTCGAGTAAGGATTTTGTTTGGTTTTTCCGAGTTAGTTCAAAATTTCCGAGTAAGGTTTAAAAAATTCTGAGTTAGGAATTATTTTGATCTCTCTTCGAGTAAGGTTTCAAGTAAGCAACATTCTAAGTAAGAATTCTAAAATCCTTCGAGTTAGATTGGAAAAACCGAGTAAGAACTTTTGCTAAGTAAGGAATCGAGTAAGGAAATATTCTCCTAGTAAGAAGTTTTTCTCCGAGTTAGAATCCTTCCACTTAGAATCCTTCAACTTAGAAATCCTTCCACTTAGAAATCCTTCCACTTAGAATCCTTCAACTTAGAAATCCTTCAAGTAAGCAAACTCCGAGAAAGGACCAAACTTCAAACGGCTATAACTTTTGAACCGTAACTCCGTTTTCAGCCCACGACCTATCAAAACGACCGTGAGAATGAGGAGAAGGACACGTTGAATGAACCTTCGAGGCCTAAATCCACTCTGAACAGAAGTTATCGGCATTTTTAAGTTTTTAGACCAAATTTTCCCTACAACAACTTACTGTAACCAACAATAAACACAACTCCTATATCGTTGAAATGATCCAACATCAACTTTATCATACACAACTTCATCCATGGCAACCCAGCAAGACATTCATGCAGCCGGTGCTGAAAACCGTCCTCCTATGCTTGAAAAAGGTGGATATCTTCCATGGACGAGCCGTATGCTTCGCTACATCAAAGCTAAAACTGATAGTAAACTCCTGCTCAAATCCATCCAGAATGAACCCTTCAAGCCTCGTCAGATTCAAGACCCTGGAGATCCAAATGGAACACCTCTGGTACCACCGTTCTTTCGTGACCAATCAGAAGCAGAATACATAGCAGAAGACTGGAAGCAAATAGCAGCAGATGACATGGCAATGCACTTAATCTAACTAGGATTACCACGAGAGATCTTTGCTGCTGTCGATAGTTGTGAAACTGCATATGATATGTGGGAACGAGTTAGAAGACTTTGTCATGGCACAGAAATTGGGCAACAAGATGTTGAAAACAAGCTTCTAACTGAATGAGAGAAGTTTACATCTACTCCAGGAGAACCCATTGAATCTTACTACACCAGGTTTTGCACTCTAATGAACGAGCTCATCAGAAATAAGTTGACACCATGACAAATTGCTCAAAACATCAAGTTCATCAACAATCTACCAGAAGAATGGGGACGATTCGTCACTATTGTTAACCAGACCAAGGATCTACACCAAGTGAACTATGATCAGCTTTAAGATTTTCTTAAGCAAAACTAGGCCGAGGCAAATGAAGTCAGGAAAGAGAAATTAGCAAAGCAACATGATCCTCTTGCACTCATTGCTCAAACACCAACACCTGTACCAGTGACTACACAACCATCATCATCTTCCACTCAGAACTACATGCAACAACAATACGTTCCACAAGCTGCTGTCATACCACAACAAAAATTCTACCCACAACCACAAGTTATTCCACAACAACAATATCCACAATTCCAAGAACAAGATTTCACTGATAATGATGAGTCCACTGCTGCTTTGAATCAAGCATTTGCTCTTCTATCAAAGGCATTCCAAGGACGCTATTCCACACCAACTAACAACAACCAAAGAATTTCATCGAACACTCGCAATAGGCAGATTGCATAGCCGAGTTTCAACATGGGTCAACAAGGACAAATGGTTGGAGTTATGGGGAATCAGCAGGGATATGCTCCTAGATATCAGATGGGTAATCAGAATGCAGGGCAGTATGTAGGAAATCAGATGGGTCAGTATGCAGGAAATCAAATGGGTCAGTATGCAGGGAATCAGATGGGTCAAGTTGTCGGAAATCAGAGGGGTCAGAATGTTGGTAATCAGATTGGGAATGTTGCTACTCCAGTTGCTGGGAATTTTGGGAATACGAATCAGGGTAATTTGGTAAAGTGTTTCAACTGTCAGGGTGTCGGTCATATGGCAAGGAACTGTCCCACCAAGCCGAAAAAGAAAGATCTCGACTATCTGCAGAAAGCAGTGTTGTTGGCACAAAAGGAAAAAAGCAGGGTTTCAGTTGAGTGCAGAAGAGAATGATTTTATGGCTCTCATGGATGATATAGAAGACCTTGAGGACATCGATGCAAACTGCATTTTCATGGCAAATCTTTAGGAGGCTAAGTATGATACGGATTCTGATGCACCTCCTGTGTATGATACCAACGCAGTCTCTGAGGTACCACTACAAAAAAACAGGCTTTCAGAGACTGAAAAATCAGTCTCCGATACACCATGATCAGTTACGAATGGTCTATCAAGGACTGATTTTGCTAGTCACTAATCAGTAACAACAGCTTAGTTACGAAAAGTGACATTATCAACTGAAATTCAGTCCATGTTATATCGAACCAACCAGGACCAGAGATCAGTCTCCAAAATAAAAAAGTCAGTCCTTATTTCTATGGGTTGGTATCATCACTACAAGAAAAATGGCTTTTTAGGACCCCCATAAGCGTCATAAAATGGTACTTTTTAGGACCTTTCATTTAATAGGACCAAGGATGAAAGCGTTTCATCTCGAGCGGTTGTAATAGGTCCAAAGCGTCCTAACCCTTATGAAACCAATTTTATGGTCGTAATATATGTCTATGAACAACACAAATAGCGTCCTAATAAAACCATATTAGGACACTTTTACATTGTTTTAACATGTGATTACCTACTTTTAATCTTTTGAAACACATAAAAACGTCCTAAAAGTATTGTTAGGACGCTTACGATGTAACATCATAGCTATTTTAGCAACCAAGAAAAGGGTCCTAATAACTCAAATAAGATTATGATACCAATTTTATGGTCGCATTTTACGTCTATAAACAACACAAATAACGTCCTAATAAAAACATATTAGGACACTTTTCCAATGTTCTAACATGTGGTAACCTACTTTTAATCTTTTGATACACATACAAGCGTCCTTTAATGTTAATTCTTAGGACGGTTATCATATACCATTATAGTTACTTTAACACCAAGAAAAGGGTTCTAATATCTCAAAGAAGATTATGAAACCAATTTTTTGGTCGTATAAAATGTCTATTAACAACCTAAATAACGTCCTAATAACAACATATATAGGACACTTTTACAATGTTAAGCGTCCTTAAAAGTTTATTGTTAGGACGATTAATAAGTTTAATAGGACAATTTCAAAGTCCTGACAAATCATATGATAGGACGCTATTTTCAGCATGCACACTCTATTATTACGATATGAATAAAAGATCAACTAATTATTAAATGAATAAAACGAAATTGTATTTCAAATAAGCAATTGTCTTAACAAAAGCACTAAACATAAATAAGGTATAGACATTATCCAACATAAAGTCTTGTAACATTAAACTAGAATTAAAGCAACAAGAAGCTTAGTCCAGGGTCATCATGCATCCTTTCTCAATCGTCACGGACCACCTACAAATATACATCCATGTATAAGCATTAAGTTCCATGTTATTAAAATTATTGGTATCACAAGTTTAACAAAGACATACCGAGATAAAGGGACAAGGCCATGCTATGGTTGCACCAACACAGTCTTCAATTGTGGCAAATAACCCATATGGTCTCACCAACATTTCATCTCTTTTTGTTGGTACTTGAACGTTTACCTCACACCATCCTCGTCTATACCACCATGACTGCTTCACAATTTCGATCTTTAACCATTACTTCAGAAAAAATATCATCTTGTGGTGTCTCGTAATGTCGAGACCAAGACAAAGTAACGACACCTAACATATCCATACAACAAGCAAAGTAATCGAAGACAAAAAAAAAAAAAAAATCAATGAATTCAAATGATCAAGACCCCATTAGGAAGCAATTACAAACCTGACTTGCTAATGTGATAATACCACTACACTCCAAAAAAAATAATAAATGACAAAGATGGTGGCGTGTGGCTTACCAATCGAGGGAGAAAGAAGGAGAGGGGGGCGGAGAGTGGTGGTGATGGTGGTTGTCGGCTGTGGTGGCTTCAAAACACGATCAAACGAGCTCCCTTTAACTCCAAATGCTCCAGAAACACTTCTGTGGTCTCGATCTATGCGGCGGCACAGTAAAACTAGGAATATAATTTTTTTTTTTAAATTAAGCAACAAAACCTTTCAATGGATTTTAAGCTCAAACAAACAGCCCGCTAAATATTGTAACATACCTTCTTCTGTAGTAGCTTTTTCCAATCAAAATCAACATTCTCACTCACTTGCCATCCATACTCCCTTGCGCCCTACACATGTTGAAACAAGGATCAGTAAGCACCAAGAGAACTTGAACAACACCAAAAAAAGGGGGGTCTATTAATCACATCAAGAAAAATTTGAATTTCCATTCCATTACGAATTTATCTTAGCAGCACCTAGAGAACTTAAATAAAGAACCCAGTATATTAAAGATCATCTAATTCATTAGTTTTGCTTAGAAGCTCAATATCACCTGAATTTCAGGCCCGAAGGTTGCTCCATAGACCAAAATCTTTTTAGGAACACACCCACGAATAACACACCTGCACCACATGTAAACATTATAGCACGCACGATCACATTGAGTTATGACTATTAATTAAAGAAACATGAGTACCACGATTGCTGCTTCACACATCATCCTAAAATAAAATCCAAATGAGTAAAACTGAAACAAAGATTTGACAACTTACGTTCCTCCAACACCTCCTACGACTTCTGAGCTGATTGGATGAAATGGTAACTCGCAGATCCCAACCTTGAAAATAACAATAAGAGATGAGAGATTGTACCAAGAGCCTGGTTAAAATTCCTAGTTATACTTGTGACCATATATAAATCTCCTGACTATTGACTATAAGTATTAGCATTAGCTTTTTTATTAAGATCAGTAAGATATACCATCGTCCATGAAAATTGCAACCATTCCATCATGGGATGTCACAATAATAATTACAACCTTTGACCACTATATAGTATGATTAAGTATTTAACTATCAACAAATGTCTAATATAGTCTTAAGGAATTACCAAATGGATACACCAACACCCTTTTGAGAATTATCTTCCCAGTTACAAGGCAGACAGAACCTTTCATAATTTCAAAAACCTTAGAGAAGGCATATGATGATACATACATGCAAACACTAGCGGATGTTATAAAATCACATGTTGTTTCAAACATTAGTTTCGGTGTCCGTACGTATGCTAGGAGTTCATTTTTCACCACAAGCAAAATAAGCATCGTATAAACTTCAATAAGCACATATTCTGTCTGGTAAACACTTCTATACTCAGTGGGTGTTTGGGATTGCTTATTTTGTCTGCCTTTCTGCTTAAAAATCAGTTGAGAAGCAGTTTTGATATCCAGACAGTTTCTGCTTATCTGCTTATTATTAAGCAGAAAAAACAGCTTATCATAAGCAGTTTTCGTAATCTGAAAAACCATTAATGTGGCAACAAAAAAGCTCGGTGATAGGTTGTTCACTGTTAAATAGTGACTGTTATTGCGAACACTAGTTTTTGTATGCGCATATACAGCTTCAAAAAGCACATAACCTGCCAGGAAAACAATCTATCCTCACTATAAACACAACAATCGCAACTACACTAACCACCTATGCACAAAATATCTCAAATGAAAGTCATCATTAAATCTCTTAAGCCCAACAAACAATCACACAAACAAAAAATACCTCAAAATACACACGTATAAAATCTGTCCAACACTTGATTCCATTGCATCATATAGCCATACAGTCTTTAACCGTATCAATATAAAAACATCAGAAAGACAACCTTAGCGCCGTACTGAGCCGAAAACCTCGACGCCCTCGTTCCGCCACTTCCGGCACCAATAACAAACAAATCAAAATAAAACTAATCATCATCATGATTATCAGTCTGTTCATTTCCATCAATGAGCATCTTCCTTAACATGCTAATCTAATTTGAACCGAGGCAACAAAAAGCAGATAAGCAAAGGTATATACAGTTCGGATCACCCAATCAGGTCGTGACTCATAATGAGTCATGACTCGACTCCATACGAGTCAAAATAATTAACAACAACAATAAACCCAATGCGAATCTAGTATATCACATCCACACAGAAATATAGCCAATATCCGAGTCAACTCAACTCGGTGAGTTGACTCGGTCGAGTTGACTCAACTCACTGAGTTGAGTCGACTCGCCCACAAGTCAGACGATTCTCGGTTTCAAAACATGGATCCACACAAGTTTTAATAGAAAACATTAATTTTAGTTTCATTTTTTTTAAATCTTTAATATGAATTTAAACCTGATTAGGGTTTGATTAAAATGAGGAAAATAAGTAAAAGAATGGTTCAAGTGTTTTACCAACGAGGGAGGAGGGAAAAAAAGGGTGGTGGCGAGTGGTGGTGATGGTGGTGTGCGGATGTGGTGGCTTCAAAACATGATCAAACGAGCTCCTCTTGGTCTCATACTCTCCAGAAAGGGTCTCCGTTGCTTGATCTATCGAATGGTATAGGTTTGGGTTTCGCCGGAAAATTTTCCATCGACGGTGGCTGCCAGAATTGTGGCCGGACGGAGGTGGGGGAGGGGTGAGAGAGATGTGTGTGAGAGTGTGTAAAAATGAATAAAATATAAAAAAAATTCGCCTTTTATACCCTGTGAGGGACTAAACCTGGCCAAATCATAGTATGGGGGCGGGGGGTAAATTTTGGGCGGGGGTATAAACTGCCAACTGGGTAAAACTTTTGGCATAAACAATGTGGGACCCATTCGACGTACCAAACAGACTCGAAAAATTATGAAACTTGCTTCATTATTCCCGAAATAATTTTTCTGATAAGAACGAGTATAAATATGCATAACTTTATCGAAATTAATTTATTTGGCAAATTCGATTCGTTTCGCGTGTTTTAGGTTATGTTGGCTCGATAAATGAATAACTCTCAAGTTTCAACAAGATATCCATTGTTATTCAATCCAAAACAAGTTCAAAGAGTTTTAAAAGCTAAGGAATATCAAAATAGTTATTTTGGCTCGTAGAACAAATTTTGGAAACTTGTCGGTTGTTACACTAGCTTTCTTGGTACGTTCCAGCTTTGCGGACTTTTTCACCCTTTCAGACGCTTAGGAGATTAGATCATCCCTTTTGAGCCTAGTTATCTTCTTTGTTTTCTTGCTTGTTGAGACACTAGAGGTGATTCATGGACAATTGGTGGAGAATGTGGAGGAGTGGTTGGTGGTGTTTGAATATGACGGTCGTCTTCCTTTTCCTCAGCCAGCCTTTCTTCTTCCTCCCTCTCCTTTTCCAATTCCAGCTCTACAGCAGCTTTATTGATCTCTTCCTCATCAATAAACATCTTTTTTGTCTCATCATCCTTATCCATGTCAAAGTCCTTCGTCTGTTCATCCTCATTCTTTTCCTCGTCATTACCAGGTTGATTAACCGGATCAGGACGAGGTGGAGTAACCCCAGATCCACCAGGTTGATTAACCGGATCAGGACGACGTGGAGTTACTTCTTTTACTACCCCAGACCCACCGGATTGATTAACCGGATCGACATATGGTCTTAACAAAATTATTTCGTCCGTTTTTACACGTTTTCGTCCGTATTTACACGTTTTCGTCCGTTTTTACACGTTTTCGTCCGTTTTAACACGTTTTCGTCCGTATTTACACGTTTTCGTCCATATTTACAGGTTTTCGTCCGGATTTACACGTTTTCGTCAGTATTTACACGTTTTCGTCCGTATTTACACGTTTTCGTCCGTTTTTACACGTTTTCATACGTATTTACACGTTTTCGTCCGTTTTTACACGTTTTCGTCCGTATTTACACGTTTTCGTTCGTATTTACACGTTTTCGTCCGTTTTTACACATTTTCGTCCGTACTCACACGTTTTCGTCCGTTTTTACACGTTTTCGTCCGTTTTTACCATTTTTTGTCAGTATTTACACGTTTTCGTCCGTTTTTACACGTTTTTGTCAGTATTTACACGTTTTCGTCCGTATTTACACGTTTTCGTCCGTTTTTACACGTTTTCGTCCGTATTTACACGTTTTCGTTTGTTTTTACATGTTTTCGTCCGTATTTACACGTTTTCGTCCGTTTTTACACGTTTTCGTCCGTATTTACACGTTTTTGTCAGTATTTACACGTTTTCGTCCGTTTTTACACGCTTTCATCCGTATTTACACGTTTTCGTCCGTATTTACACGTTTTCATCCATTTTTACACGTTTTCATCCGTATTTACACGTTTTCATCCGTATTTACACGTTTTCGTCCCTTTTTACACTTTTTTATCAGTATTTACACATTTTCGTCCGTATTTACACGTTTTCATCCGTTTTTTACACGTTTTCGTCCGTATTTACACGTTTTCGTCGGTTTTTTTACACGTTTTCGCCGGTATTTACACGTTTTCGTCAGTATTTACACGTTTTCGTCCGTATTTACACGTTTTCATCCGTATTTACACGTTTTCGTCCGTATTTACATGTTTTCATCCGTTTTTACACGTTTTTCTCAGTATTTACACGTTTTCGTCCGTATTTACACGTTTTCGTCTGTATTTACACGTTTTCGTCCGTTTTTACACTTTTTCATCCGTATTTACACGTTATCGTCCGTATTTACGTTTTTTCATCCGTTTTTTACACTTTTTTCGTCCGTATTTACACGTTTTCGCCGGTATTTACACGTTTTCGTCCGTTTTTACACGTTTTCATCCGTATTTACACATTATCGTCCGTATTTACACGTTTTCGTCCATTTTTACACGTTTTTCTCAGTATTTACACGTTTTCGTCCGTATTTACACGTTATCGTCCGTATTTACACGTTTTCATCCGTTTTTTACACGTTTTCGTATGTATTTACACGTTTTCGTCCGTATTTACACGTTTTCGTCCGTATTTACACGTTTTCGTCCGTTTTTTACACGTTTTCATCCGTATTTACACGTTATCGTCCGTATTTACTCGTTTTCATCCGTTTTTACACGTTTTCGTATGTATTTACACGTTTTCGTCGGTTTTTACACGTTTTCATCCGTATTTACACGTTTTCGTCCGTTTTTACACGTTTTCATCCGTATTTACACGTTATCGTCCGTATTTACACGTTTTCATCCGTTTTTACACGTTTTCGTATGTATTTACACGTTTTCGTCGGTTTTTACACGTTTTCATCCGTATTTACACGTTTTCGTCCGTTTTTACACGTTTTCATCCGTATTTACACGTTATCGTCCGTATTTACACGTTTTCATCCGTTTTTACACGTTTTCATCCGTTTTTACACGTTTTCATCCGTATTTAAACGTTATCGTCCGTATTTACACGTTTTCATCCGTTTTTACACGTTTTCGTATGTATTTACACGTTTTCGTCGGTTTTTACACGTTTTAATCCGTATTTACACGTTTTCGTCCGTATTTACACGTTTTCATCCGTATTTACACGTTTTCGTCCATTTTTACACGTTTTTCTCAGTATTTACACGTTTTCGTCCGTATTTACACGTTATCGTCCGTATTTACACGTTTTCATCCGTTTTTTACACGTTTTCGTATGTATTTACATGTTTTCGTCCGTATTTACACGTTTTCGTCCGTATTTACACGTTTTCGTCCGTTTTTACAAGTTTTCATCCGTATTTACACGTTATCGTCCGTATTTACACGTTTTCATCCATTTTTACACGTTTTCGTATGTATTTACACGTTTTCGTCCGTTTTTACACGTTTTCATCCGTATTTTTAGTACCCCCGTAAGAAAAGTGGCTTTTTTTGGTGCTATTTACATGTTTTCATGTATGAGTTTATAGTACACACATAAGTAAGTCATATGTATTGCACATCATACGTTCTTACACGAAAACGTGTAAATACCGGCGAAAACGTGTAAAATGTATGAAACCAATTTTTTAAGTGTATGAGTTTATAGTACACACCTAAGTAAGTCATATGTATTGCACATCATACGTTCTTGCACCAGATGCAATGTCGTATTACACTATCACATAATAAGGAGTGTTCTATTATGGCGTATGATAATAAAACCACAACAAATAAGCGTACTATAAAGGTTAATGTTAAAAGACACAGGTGTATCAATCTGTGGTACCCAAGTATCAATCTATGGTACCCAAGTATCAACTGTCATATTAACTTATGTTTTAATAATACATTTGCGAATAAGCGTTCTAAATAATTAATGTTTTATGACTTATGTATCAAGTGTCCTATTATGGTGTATTGTAATAAAACCATAATGAATATGCATCCTTTAAGGGTCCTATTAAGTTTTGTTATAATAAAACTTTTGCAAATAATCGTTTTAAAAAAATGATGTTATATGACTCAAAAATGAAATGTCCTATTATGGTGTACAATAATAAAACCATTGTACATAAGCGTCCTATAAAGGTTAACGTTATAATACCCACGTGTCAAAGGTCCTATTAAATTTTGCTATAATAAAACTTTTTGTGAATAAGCGTTTTAACTAACTGATGTCTTATGACTCAAAACTCAAGTGTCCTATTATGTCTTATTAGGTTATGTCATAATAGGACATCTAGTGATCAAGTGTCGTATTACACTATCACATAATGGGACACCAACAACTAAATGTCTTATAAAGTAATTTATTAGGATCCATATTTTAAGCGTCCTATTAAGGTTATGTCATAATAGGACATCTAATGATCAAGTGTCGTATTACACTATCACATAATGGGACACCAACAACTAAATGTCTTATAAAGTAATTTATTAGGATCCATATTTTAAGCGTCCTATTAAGGTTATGTCATAATAGGACATCTAGTGATCAAGTGTCGTATTACACTATCACATAATGGGACACCAACAACTAAATGTCTTATAAAGTAATTTATTAGGATCCATATTTTAAGCGTCCTATTAAGATATATGATAATAGGACATCTAGTGATCAAGTGTCGTATTACACTATCACATAATGGTACACCAACAACTAAATGTCTTATAAAGTAATTTATTAGGATCCAT
Organism: Artemisia tridentata subsp. tridentata; assembly: GCA_021014915.2. Lineage (NCBI taxonomy): Eukaryota > Viridiplantae > Streptophyta > Magnoliopsida > Asterales > Asteraceae > Artemisia > Artemisia tridentata. The sequence continues at coordinate 27,352,428 of CP139506.1, read as the reverse complement.
ATTTTAAGCGTCCTATTAAGGTATATGATAATAGGACCCCAAATCATCGACCATCCTATTATATAACTTTTTAGGACATTGCCTAAGTAGCAAATATTTAAAAAGGACCCTAAATGCTCATATGTCCTATTAAACAGTTTTTTAGGACTCCATTATCATAGCGTCCCACACAAAGGGTCCTAAAAAGCCACTTTTGTTGTAGTGCATGTTATTTCAGTCCCCAATGCATATTATCGGCGACTGAAAAGTCAGTCGTGAATACTATGTTAGATCAGTTACTAACACATGGATTTAGGGACTGAAAATTAGTCCATAAACATTGTTTATAGTCCCTAATACGTTTCGTTGTTTTGTAGATTACCGTACCAAATCAGTCTCTAATAATAGGATTTAAAAACTGATTAGTCTCCGATGAAAGGCTTTAAAGACTGATTGTTAGTCACAAAAATCAGATGAATTAGTCCTTAATTTGTTTTTCTAGTGACTGAAAATTAGTTTCAAAATATATTTTAATCGATAAAAAATAACATTCAAATCAGTCTCCAATATGATGGCGCCGTTCCATTATATTTCTATTATAAACTAAAAGTTAGTGGCAAATACAATGTAATTCAGTCCCCATTCACAATGCATACATGATCCCTTACAATAGTATATAAAACTCCAAATCATAAACAATAATAATAACAATATTTCTTTAAAGCATAATAATCACCAATCCAAATAACAAGAGTTTACAATTCAATATGTTTAAAAATAAAACCAAATTCAATAGAAATAAATTTGAACGTCCTATATATCACTATCGGTGAATGGATCATCGTTACCATCACCTTCAGTAGTATTTGGTGAGTCTATTGTGCTCTTGAAGTCTGAAAATTTTTGGCTCAAGAATTTTGCCAATTTCTCATAATTACGTTTATACGGTTCAAGTTCACTAACCTTTGCTCTCAATTCATTAATCTCAGTCGAGTTTTGTTTAGGTGTTGAGTCAGCTTGTTGAGATGATTGAGCTGCTTCTTTCATCCAATAATCTTTTTTCCTCATCACTAGCCCAACACCCACCTCCCATTACTTGGTTGTCGAACGAGCAAAAGTCTTACCATTGAGTGCACAAGATTGGCTATCGAACGCGAGCCCCCTCTGCTTACATTAACTTGTTTCTTTCTGTTATCTTCCATCTTATCACTATAATTCTATAAAATCAAGTACAACATTTGCAAATGTAACAATGCAATTAGATAATGATGTGTGATACTATGGGACACATTCCCAACTGAAAATAAGTAATGTTACAACGCATTAATGAGTGTGATCCTTTTTTGTATTCAGTTTTAACCAAGTATACTACTATCTACCGTAACTGATAATTCTTTTTTAAAACAAGTATGGGTGTAAAAGTGTGAAAAGGGGAACATATCGGTGTAATTTGCATTTGGAAGGTTGCTGTATAGATGCGCAACTGACTTCTTTTACACAATTGTAACAAAGCAAACATCAATGAATGATTAGTTGACAGTTGGTTTACCTTCTGTTGCTTGTACTTCTGGCGTATAGTGCGGAGAGGGGCTGCATCGTTGTGTTGCAGATCTTGGAGAGCCAGAACTGTGACTTTCAGTTCAGATGCCTTGTAACTAGTATAATGTTCTAAAGTAGCATTCTGCAAGAAAAATGAAGGTCAACAATTTTGTCATCTGACTAAAAGATATTTAGAATGATTTACTGAACATCTGGGAATGTTGTCTGCTAGCCAGTGTTATCAAGTAGTAAAAAAGCTTTTGAACGCTCTACGGTTATAAAAAATTTAACGACCACCAATCTTACTTTCAGGCAAAATTTTGACTTTTGTTGGTGCTAAATACCTCAGCAAGTATAAACTTATAAAAATATAACCAATTTAGCTATGGTGTTTTTCTAAAGAGGGTCCAGGTATGCAATGAGAAAATGACACTCCGTAATAGTCAAAGTACAATGAACATGACCAAATGCATATATTTCCAAATAGATGTAAGCAAAATATAGTAGAAACACAAACACTGACCCATGGATCTTCATCCTGGTCAATCGTCCACTTGGCTAAGAACACGGCTGAGGCAGCAACAAGGGATGGTAGGAACTTTAGGAAGTTGTACTCGACTAAAGTTAGCTCTGCTAAATAGCTTGCTAGGAATTCAAGTTCTATAACTGGAGCCTGCAAATAAAAGCAATTTATTCCACTTTTCAGTTATAGTATAATTCTATTTCTGGCGCAGTTGCACCACAGTAGTTATTCACAAACATAATATCACTTTACCTTATAAGAGCTTTGTGCTGCTAAAAGGAATCTCCTGAATAACAAAAAAGAAAATTTGTGCATGTTAGAAAATTTTTGGGATTTACTATATGGGACCCACAAAATAGATATGGTTATCTGAATATATACACGAGAAAATTCCAGGTTTTCTTATTTTATGACCTTATAGCCTCAATAGTTCCGAAAAAATCTGCATATCCGGTCAAAAATTGTTCAATCAGTATTATACACTTATACCCTGTTGTCCCAGTTGTGTTCGGATCTTTGTGTGTGAGACAAATACGATTTGCAAACAATGTAAACAAACTAGATAACTTATATTATTTGTCTAACCAATGTAGTGTTACAGATTTTTACATATATAGTATTCGAATGGGTACAAACAAACCGACATGTCCCTTCGCTAATTTCTACAGATTCTAACTAATAACTAACTAGCGGTTGTAGACTTTCGTTTCTACAAGTTCAGTCCTTCAAGTTTTCACTAAAGCAATATCGAGATTATAACTTGGTTCACATTCTCCTCCTTAATCTTGATCGTTGCTTTGTCCAAGGTCTTGAACTCCGAGCATTTGTCTCATAGTTGTAAACTTGAGTCTTGGTAAAGCTTTCGTTAAGATGTCTGCTCTTTGTAGTTCTCCGCTAATGTGTTCTACTTTAATATGACCATTCTCTACGCATTCACGAATGAAATGATAGCGAATGTCTATATGCTTGCTCCTTCCATGAAATACTGGGTTCTTCACAAGTGCAATTGCTGATACGTTGTCAACTTTAAGCGTTATCCTTTTTTCTTCTTGTCTAGTTAATTCACCGAGTAAGCGTTTTAACCATAAGGCTTGACATGCTGCTGCAGTAGCCGCCATGAATTCTGATTCACATGATGAGAGCGCCACTGTTGGTTGCTTCTGAGTACACCAGGTAATAGGTGACTCTCCAAAGTAAAATACGATTCCAGTAGTTCCTTTTCCTTGATCTGTGTTGATTCCATAACTACTATCACTGTAACCTGTAATCTTGCAGCCGCCTTCTTCCTTATATATTATTCCATGTTCCTTTGTTCCTTTCAGGTATCGGATTACTTGTTTGATTGCCTTCAGGTGATGATCCTTCGGGTCTTGCATAAATCTGCTGAGTAGTCCGACTGAGTAACTAAGATCCGGTCTTGTATGTAGTAAATATCTGAGGCTTCCAATTAAGCTTCGGTAATAAGTTGCGTCAACTGGTTCTCCATCTTCTGCCTTGACCAACTTAGTGCCGGGATCCAATGGTATCTTTGTATCATTGCTATCCATCATACTTGTTTCTTTTAGGATCTTGTTAATGTATCCAGTTTGCTTGATTGTAATTTCTCCTCCTGTCTGTGTAACTTCTATCCCAAGGTAATATGCTAGCAATCCTAGATCGCTCATTTCAAACTTTTCTTCCATCTGGGATTTGAACAAGTCTATTTCTTTCTTTGGAGTGCCTGTGATTATTAAGTCATCTACATATACTCCAACTATAAGTGTGGAATTCTTGCTCCTCTTCGTATAAACTGCTTGTTCGAGATTACATTTCTTGAAATCTAGTAACTTCAGAGTCTTATCAAGCTTCACGTTCCAAGCTCTTGGTGCTTGTTTTAAGCCATACAATGCTTTGGTTAGCTTGTATACTTTTCCTAGGTTTCCTTGTTGAATGAAACCTTCAGGTTGTGCGACATAGACTTCTTCCTTTAAATCTCCATGTAAAAATGCTGATTTTACATCTAAATGGTGTACTTGCCATCCATGATATGCTGCTAGTGCTAATATTAATCGAACTGTTTCTATTCTAGCAACTGGTGCAAACACCTCATCAAAGTCTATTCCCTGTTCTTGTACATAACCTTTTGCTACTAATGTTACTTTATATTTGATGATCTTTCCTTGTGCATCTCTCTTGGTTTTATAAACCCATTTGAGTCCTATTGCCTTTTGGTCAGCTGGCAATGCGGTAAGAGTCCATGTGTTGTTTTTGTTGATTGAATCTAATTCAATTTTCATGGCTTCAATCCACTTCTCATCCTTTGATGCTTCTTTGTAATTACGGGGTTCTTCTTCTGTGAAGAATAAGCTAGGTGCTTCTACTTCATGTGTTTCTTGATAGATATCCATTATGTTTCTCAAACCTCGTAATGGTGTATCATCAACTCTTTGATCTGTGCTCTTTAATGAGCTAAAAGTAGCTTCTTCTTCTGATTCTGAGTTAGGGTTGTAAGTGTATGTTGCTGGTGTGATTGGTGATGCTGGATCCGGTATTGGTTCTGGTATTTGATCCGGCATTTGATACATAACATCATTTCCTATATTGACTGGTGTAGCAGTTCCATTGTCAACTTCTCCTTCTATAAAACTAGCCCAAAATGTGTCTAGTGTGTCTGTATCCTCTTCATTTTCATTCCAATTCCACGGTTTTGTTTCCATAAACTTTACATCCCTACTAACATGTTTTTTCTTTTCTACTGGATCATATAGCCTACAAGCTTTTGATCCTTCCTCTACTCCTAAATAAACCATCGGTATGCTTCTGTCATCCAACTTCTTTAAGTGTGGGATTGTTATTTTAGCATAAGCTGTGCATCCGAATATTCTAAGGTTTTCCAAGTTTGGTTTCCTTTTGTAGAGTGCTTCATATGGTGTTTTGTCTTCCAAGGCTCGTGTTGGTACCCTATTTAGTATGTAAATGGCGTGTTTGACTGCTTCCGCCCAAAAAGTTAAGGGTAACTTCATTGCTTTCATCATACTCCTAGTAGTTGATAACACCGTCCTATTCTTTCTTTCAACTACTCCATTTTGTTGCGGTGAGTATGGTGCTGTTAACTGTCTTGCTATTCCGTTCTCCTTACAGTATTTAGTGAATTCAGTTGATGTAAATTCACCACCTCTATCTGTTCTTAGCATTCTTAACTTCATTCTAAACTCCATCTCAATCTTCTGTCTAAATTCCTTAAATGTGTTGAATGCTTGATCTTTTGATGTAAGAAAGTAAGCCCACATGAAACGTGTACAGTCATCTACTAATAAGAAGATGAGCTTCTTTCCTGAATGTGTGGCTGGACTTATGGGACCACAGAGATCTCCATAAACTAAGTCCAATGGGTTCTTAGATCTGAATTTAGCTTGATTCGGAAATGGTGTTCTGCTGTGTTTACCTAATAAACATGCATCACATACTTGTCCTGCATGGTTTATCCTTGGTATTCCTTCCACTAGACCCTTTCTTGTCATCTTGCTGATGTCGTCAAAGTTTAGATGACCTAATCTAGCGTGCCATAGCCATGCTTGGCTTTCTACATTTGCTAAGAGGCATATAGGTGTCTCTATTTGCAGTCTAATACTGTAAAGTCTATTCTTCGACCTTTCTACCTTCATCAGCAACTTCCTATTCTTATCATACAAAGTCAGCTTGTTTCCATCCATGATGATCTTACAACCTATCTCAGTAAGTTGTCCTAGACTAAGTATGTTGCTCTTGAGGTTCGGAATATAGTAAACATCTGAAACTATCTTTTGCTCCTTGTTTCTACATCCTAGCAATATAGAACCTCTACCCTTTATTTCTACATATGATCCATCTCCAAAACGAACGCGTCCAGTGATCCTTTCGTCTATATACTTAAAATGACTCTTCGTTCCTGACATATGGTTACTTGCACCATTGTCTAAATACCATATGCTAGCATCTGTTGTAGCATACTTTCCGGGTTGTATTTTTCCTTCATTTAACAATACTTCTTCATGTGTAGTCATTAACAATGATGGTTCATCATCTTCAAAGATAAGGTTTGATTGTTTCTGAGTTGTTGATGGACTTCTACATTCTTTCTTAAAGTGTCTATGTCTCCCTCAATTGAAACATTTCACTTTCTTCTTCCACTCACTTTTATTCTTATTGTTCTTGTCATAGTGAGTCGAGTTTCCTTCATTCGAGTTATCTCTATTTCCTTTATTCTGCCAGTTTCCTTTTGTGTAGTTTGATCTACCCCTATTCTTGTTGAAACGTTTCTTATGTCTAGAGTGTTCACCTTGTGCGAATAATAGGTTATCCTGGCTATCTATTTGTCCTCCCTTTCGGAGTTTTATCCTTACCTCGAATGCCTTAAGTTTTCCAACGATCTCATCTAAAGTGATGTCATTTAGATCGTTTGTTTGTTCTATGGATGCTACTATCTGAATGAATCTATCTGGTGTGGAGTCTAATAGCTTTCGTACTAAAAGTGATTCATCCAAGGTTTTTCCTAATTCTTTGGCCTTCGTGCCATAACTATTCAGTTTATTTGTAAATGCATCCACCGTATCATCTTCCTTCATTTGAAGTGCATTAAATCCTATCATAAGTGATTGTAACCGTGCTTGTTGCACTTTCTCTTCTCCAACGTGTCTCCTTCTTAACGATTCCCACAATTCCTTAGCAGTTTTACAACTTGCTACTTGTAAAATCACATCTTCGGTCAGTGCTTGATATAGGAAAGCTAATGTTGCCTTATCCTTCTTATCATCTACTTGTGTATTTTCCTTAGTTTCTATCGTTTCCCATAACCCTTGTGCTTCAAGTATAACCCTAATTTGGATAGTCCAAACTGTGTAGTTTGTGGTTTTAAGTTTAGGGCATTGATATTGTGCTATAGGTGTCACAGGTTTTGGTGTAGTGTTTGTATCATCACCGGCCATCCTAAATGTGTTTAAAATCTTCACGGTTTAATCGTATGGGAATTCTAACCAATATGGTAATTCTTAATACTACGGGAACAGAAATAGTTATCCGGGAATCCTAGTAATACGGGATCAATATAGTTCACGGGATTTCCTAATAGTATGAAAAATGAATCTATACTAGGCGTATAAATGAAATCCAAAATAGTGATTATTGTGACCTCGTATGTTATGCGTTTCCCACTTGTGTGTCGATATTATGAGTGATATCAACCACGTATGTTTCTTTCCTCGTCTCCTTTCAATTTCAATTCGGTTGTGTTGTTGTCGAAACAATATACCAACAAACCGTCACGTTGTTCTTTCCTTTCTTTGACTTGGTTCCTACTACGTGCCCTAGACCCTTGTTATGTCTCGGCTTATTCCTCCAAAATCCACCCGAAGTGAGTTTGGCCACGATCAACCTTTAATATGCTGTCGTTGTTTCTTTCTTCCAAGTCCCTTGCTATTATATCTCGCAAGTAAGTCTCGGTAATAATTTTACCGAAGCAAATGGTTTTGCTTTTTCTTCTTTTCCTTTCCTTAGTACCCGTGGTACTTTACCAACGTCTAAACAAAATTATTGTTTGTCGTTCTGCTGTTGCCTGTTTCCTATGCCCCGTTGTTTCCGCAATACGATACTCGTTCCTCTCTTTGTTTTTGTCCACACCGTATACCAACAATCCTTCCAATACCTAATCGGTATTCTTTCTACAAGCGAGTGATCAATTCGCTATTTCTTTCAAATTTGTTGTTGTTCCTTGTATTGCCAACGTGCTAATCTTTTTCGTTATACCGGTACCCTTTTCTTTCTTTCCAAGCAACGCCCCTTTTTCAAATCTGCGCTTCTTTTCTTTTCCTTGTGTATCACGGTATGGATACACAATCTTCTCCTCGACGTCTTTTCTTTTTACCCTTGTTGTGTTGTAGTAGTAAACACACAAGTACGTTCTTGTTCTTTATTGACAAGAAATCTTCCAATCTTTTCTGGTTTTGTTGCAGCGTACGTTTAATCCAACAAACCAAGACACACGTTTCTGGTTCGGTGTCCTTCCTGTTTGCAAAATCCAACACTAAGAAAGTTGTATACTGATGCGTGGTTTTGCAACCTTACAACAGGTTTTACCTCTCGAGGGATCTCAAGAGGCTTACAACCCCACCAGGCAGTGTACCTGACCGATGTAGTATAGTGTAGTGGTAAGTACGGGGGATTGATCGTTCTCCACAGGGAATAGTGTTCGTTAGGTGTGAAAAACTACTCTAATTAGGTCTAAAGGTGAGGGATGATTCTTTTTATGTTTTTATATTTTATGGAAAGCAAGTAAAAATCTCTGGTTTTGGAAGAAGGGGCGGAATTAGTTGCTAATCAACTAACCCAAAAGCTACTAATTAAACTAATATGCAAGAAAAGTAAACTAGGGTTCTACAAGGGAAATGAAGCATGTCTACCTATGATGTATTACTCCTTGCTAGCTATCCAATTCTACCTATTGAATTGTCACACACCTTGTTTTAATTGACGGGTTGTATTCCTTAATACCATTCGTGGGGTGGCGTACGTACTTCCCCAACTCTATAAGCTCCTACTTCACTCCTATGTCGAGCCGGCTAAGAAGCTCCTAACATGGGATCACTAGAATTCGCTCATGCATTAAATACAACCAAATAAACCTAGTACGCATTGGTTCATGTTTCTTAAGACGCTCAAGCAAGTTACCGTATAGGAGGTTAGCCAGTTTTCTTAAGCCTAACATCGATATCACCCAATCAAAACAAGAAACAATAGGAAGCAAGAATTATAAACTAAACCAACTAGATCTATTGAAGTTGTCACGCCCTAATTGATGGAGATGGATACACACATCAACAAGAAATCAATAAGATCTAATTGATTATATACAAGTTTCACACAATCATAAGTAGACACAAGGTGAATTAGCAAAACATCATCAAAGAAGAGCAAGCAACAATGATAATGGAAAACATAATTAAGATAGAATCAACAAACCAATATATGATGTTTATGGAGTGATTGAAACCCTCTAAGTTGCTAGAAAAACACCTACCTAAACCCTAGAATCGGACTTAGGGTTTAGGGCTTACAAAAAATGAAGTTATGATGTTGTATTTATAGGCAGTTTACTGTCCGAGGGGTTCTGACGGCGTCAGCCTTAACAAGTGACGCCGTCACATCCAATTTTTCACCAAATTGTAGATCTTTTCGTCCCGATCGCGTGGCCTTTTGAATCACCTAAATCCGAGTTCGTATGAGGATTTTATGGCCAAAACAGTAACAGCTACCGCGCGCGCAAGTTGTGACTAGATAACACGTGATGGCCTTCTTGACGCCGTCTCCCTTTAAACCTCCAAAATCCGTTCTGGCCTATCAGAAGCTGACGCCGTCAGAATATAGGCATGACGCCGTCCCTCTTTAAATTAAGCCGTGACGACCTTGATCACTCCAAAGGATGACGCCGTCAGAATTCCCATGCAAATTTCTCTGGCTTATCATGAGTAAATTTCACATCCACCACTTTTGCCAAGCCATGACGCCGTCTGGAGTAAATCCTGACGCCGTCAAAGGTAACTTTTAGCCGATTTTTGAGACTTTGTCGTTTTCTTCACTTTAATGCTCCAAAAACGTCCAAAATGCCTCCTTTTCCAGATTTCTCCTCAAAAGTACCTAAAATGACAAAAGGAACGATTTAGGGCAATATTTGATCAAATAAATACGATTTAGGGCTTAAATGACCCCTTAAAAGCGGTACACTTTTCGCTTCATCAAATACCCTTACACTTGAGATTTGCTTGTCCTCAAGCAAATGCGCTTTTATTCTAATCAAAATACAGGTTAGGGGTCATTTAATGCAAACATAAAAGTAATTACAACAAATAATCGTTCCACTTCAATCATAATAAGCACGGAGATTATAAACTAGCACCTCACAAGTAGTGTTTAGATACTCACATCTCTCAAGTGTCATCAAAATAAATCTCATAAATGAAAACGGATAATATCTCTCACTACCTGTCATAGCAAATAGATTACCATAGGCTTGGGAAAGGATCGAAAACCTCCTCCACTAGGCGTAAGCACCAAAGATAAACTATCAAAGAGGGCTTTTAAATGGGTTATAACGTTAGGTGTAGGGAAAAGGAAAACACGGTTTTGTTGGATAAAGGATATTTTACTGGTGGCGAGTTAAAGATCTTGATCAATTACATGTACTATACAATGTTGCTAAGCCAAGACTAGACTCGATCTTAAGCTAATGAAAGAAAATAACAAAACATAAACATAAAATAAACATAAAATGAAACGGGATGGTAGTCCGTATGTTTTTTTTTTACTTTTCTTTTTCTCATTTTTTTTTGTATTTTTCTTGATTTTTTCGATTTTTTTTTTTTTTTTTTTTTTTTTTTTTTTTTTTTTTTTTTTTGCATACACTCTTGCCCTACCATCCAAAATAATACATCATAGGGGCGTTGCATCCCCTTACACTTGAACTTTTACATAACTTTACAAATACTAATCTAATGACTCGAATTAAGATAATTGAAAAACTTGGAGTACTTTTAAAACATTTAGCACATATGGGGGTAATAAATGATGTTCTTCCCCATTACTCCATTACACTAGTACTTTACCCATGAGTCCCAATTGTCCCAAAACAATATGTACAAGGATATGACTCGACTTAGCAACCATGTAATCAACTAGATAATTAACTTGGGTTTAAACAAATGTTGTAACAATAATGCACTAAAAATGAGTGCATACAAGGTAGGCTAAGGCGATTTGGGTGTACATTTAAGTGGGGTGTAACAAATTCTTCCTTTAAGTAAAATGCTTAAAGGTCGAAACGAAAAGATAGGCTCTGAGGGGTGTACTAGGGGTATCGTGTACTAAAAATGAGTACAACGCAAAGGGTGTGGGAGAATTACTTGACCAATGTAGCCAAAGTAATTATAACAAAAACACAGGTGTAAAACAATGGGTTAATCCTAATGCCTCTTATCATGTAGTAAATCTAACTACACGAATGTAGTCTCACTTGTGGCCTTGGAATGGTCCTAACGCAAGTTCTAGAATCTAAGTGCTACCGGTACACACATCATAGCATAAATGCTTTTCCTACCAATTCTAGGGGCGAACCTCACATATTTGGGGGTGGAAAATTTTTTAGTGGTACGGTTTTTGTGCTAGTCATATAACTCCTATCCGTGAGACGCTCATTAAGATCAAAGTTTCACTCCTATATGTTGTAAAAAATTTTAAATTTGGCACTAAAATTACCCTAACAAGTATTTCTCTCAGTTTATTACACATCTACCATTAAACAAACAAAAGTCAAGCGTAATTGTATTCTCAAAAATCGTACTTTTACCCCCCCTTACACTTAAGATGAACATTGTCCCCAATGTTCAAATAACAAGATGTAAAAGTAAAAAGTAAAAGAATGAAATCAAATACTCCCCTGATTCGCTCGGTGGATAATGAAATTACACGGTTAGATCTTCCTCCAAAGAGAATGTTGAAGCTCCATGACTAATGCATCGCCACAAGCTTGATTCAAAACATTTCCTTGTCCAAAATAACCTGTTAAACCTGAGAAAACAAACACGAAAACCTGCATAACATCGGCGGGAAAAATCTATATATAAGGATATAATGCTTGTGGAATGATAACTTTGCAGATTCCTGGAGATTATAAGTTGGAGATTTTAATAAAAACTTTTTAAAAACAAAACTTTTAAAAATTTCTGGAAATTAAATCTGACGCCGTCAGGTTATAAACCTTGACGCCGTCAGAAATGACCTGACAAAAATTTTCATTTTAAGTTTCCGGAAAATTTCTGGAAAAACCTTTACCTTACTTCCTGGAAATCCTGCAAAACATCATTATGACTCGATACAAGCATTTGACTCAAACAAATACTAATATGTATGTTCATTTAATATTATTACGATTCATGTTCATTTGTGTTCTAATAAACCGATTTAGATTTCCCTTACACTTAACTTTTGCAAAATACCTTTATATGTAGTTAAGACGAAGTTAAAAACAAGATAAAGCATTTTCACAAATTAGTTTTTAACATGAATCAATAATAATAAAATTCAAACATACATACGGAAACAAATAAAAACAAACAAACAAATAAATAAACACACAAAGCAAATAAAGCATGGGCTGCCTCCCAAGAGCGCTTGTTTTTGTTCGAGTCACGAGCCTGACTCTACCCTTATTTAATGGATAAAGGAGAGGTTTTCCCTACACTTAGGATTAAGTGCGGGTGATAGTAGCGATACACACCAGCTCGGTAGGAGTATGCCACGTGAGGAAAGAGTGGTGGATGAATTATATGCTCAAAGGGGTGTGCTCCTTTCATCATAACCTTGCCTAGTTCACTTTGGTCAATGGGTGATTTTGAGTTTCCTCCTAAAAAGGGATCATCTTCTATCAACTTCGAGAGACTCCTAGTTGGGAATCCATCTTGACCTAATAAACCCGGTTTAAACCCATAATGTTTCTTGCGGTCAATCATGAATGGGTGATGTAAGTATGTAAGGTCATGGTTCACTCCTATGTTAGCTTCCTCTCTACAAGGCCTAGAGTCTACTTCCTTAATCTTAACATTACCCGGACTACATGGTTTGATGGGTGGATCGGGACCTAATTCAATTCCTAAGTTCACATCTAAGGATGGAAGATTAGGTAACGGTTTTGGTTTAGGCTCCGGTTCATCAAAACTAGGAACTTCCCTAGAACTAAGAGTAAGGTTATCATTATGAGTATTCAAACCTATATGCTCTAGTGGTGCTTGGTCCAAGGGTTCTACCTCAATTGGGGTTCCTAAAGTCTCTTCTACTTCTTCTGAATAAGTCACGGGCGGTGTGTATGCCTCAAATGATGGTAGGACTTGTGGGGTATTTGGCGGGCTTGGATTTTCTACTTTATCATCCATCTTATCAAGATCACCTATATCCTCAACATGTGTTTCATTATAATCCAACCCTAACATTTTCCCAAGTATCTCAAGTGCTTCTCTAGGCATCTTAACTTCTATATCCGAATCATAAGGATCATCCTCAATATTATGACTGCTATATTCAAATTGCCCAAAAGATTCATCATGTGTTTCTTGAGATTCATCATCATCGATCATAAAACCTAGGTCTTTTTGATCAATGTGATCATGTTTGGCTAAATCCTCCATCACATCAAGGTCACCTATGTGTTTGTTTTGTACTATGGCATTACATGACAACCACTTAGGTATCTCAACACTAACATATTCATCCCCAAACAAACTTGTTTCATGATCCTCGAATTTTGTGGTCAATTGACTTGTACTAACGTTTGTTGGGTTGTCTACTATATAATAATATTGGGCACACTCTTCAATAGCTTCCCATGCTTTCTCAGCACTTAATTCCCTAATATCCCTGCCGGCAATATGGTAAATGTACCTTTGGGCTTGTCGGTCGACATGATTGTAAAAGAATTGAGTTAGGGACCAAAAATCGAAGTTATGATGAGGGACTTTTTGGAGTAAATATTTAAAACGAGTCCATGCATCATAGAGAGGTTCATCTTTATGTTGTTTAAACATCAAGATGTCATATGGAGTGGGTGAATTACGTGGTTGGTAGTATGGTGGATTCGCGTTCTCCATAATGGTGAACGGAAGAGTCAATGGAAATTACGAACAAACACACAAAGAAATAAGATAGACTAAAGAAAACCTAGAAAAATAAAATAAAAATCTCACTAGAAAGGAATCTAGTGAGTAGACCTAATAGAAATAAAAATTCAACCTAAACAATAACTATTCCCCGGCAGCGGCGCCAAAAACTTGATGCGTGGTTTTGCAACCTTACAACAGGTTTTACCTCTCGAGGGATCTCAAGAGGCTTACAACCCCACCAGGCAGTGTACCTGACCGATGTAGTATAGTGTAGTGGTAAGTACGGGGGATTGATCGTTCTCCACAGGGAATAGTGTTCGTTAGGTGTGAAAAACTACTCTAATTAGGTCTAAAGGTGAGGGATGATTCTTTTTATGTTTTTATATTTTATGGAAAGCAAGTAAAAATCTCTGGTTTTGGAAGAAGGGGCGGAATTAGTTGCTAATCAACTAACCCAAAAGCTACTAATTAAACTAATATGCAAGAAAAGTAAACTAGGGTTCTACAAGGGAAATGAAGCATGTCTACCTATGATGTATTACTCCTTGCTAGCTATCCAATTCTACCTATTGAATTGTCACACCTTGTTTTAATTGACGGGTTGTATTCCTTAATACCATTCGTGGGGTGGCGTACGTACTTCCCCAACTCTATAAGCTCCTACTTCACTCCTATGTCGAGCCGGCTAAGAAGCTCCTAACATGGGATCACTAGAATTCGCTCATGCATTAAATACAACCAAATAAACCTAGTACGCATTGGTTCATGTTTCTTAAGACGCTCAAGCAAGTTACCGTATAGGAGGTTAGCCAGTTTTCTTAAGCCTAACATCGATATCACCCAATCAAAACAAGAAACAATAGGAAGCAAGAATTATAAACTAAACCAACTAGATCTATTGAAGTTGTCACGCCCTAATTGATGGAGATGGATACACACATCAACAAGAAATCAATAAGATCTAATTGATTATATACAAGTTTCACACAATCATAAGTAGACACAAGGTGAATTAGCAAAACATCATCAAAGAAGAGCAAGCAACAATGATAATGGAAAACATAATTAAGATAGAATCAACAAACCAATATATGATGTTTATGGAGTGATTGAAACCCTCTAAGTTGCTAGAAAAACACCTACCTAAACCCTAGAATCGGACTTAGGGTTTAGGGCTTACAAAAAATGAAGTTATGATGTTGTATTTATAGGCAGTTTACTGTCCGAGGGGTTCTGACGGCGTCAGCCTTAACAAGTGACGCCGTCACATCCAATTTTTCACCAAATTGTAGATCTTTTCGTCCCGATCGCGTGGCCTTTTGAATCACCTAAATCCGAGTTCGTATGAGGATTTTATGGCCAAAACAGTAACAGCTACCGCGCGCGCAAGTTGTGACTAGATAACACGTGATGGCCTTCTTGACGCCGTCTCCCTTTAAACCTCCAAAATCCGTTCTGGCCTATCAGAAGCTGACGCCGTCAGAATATAGGCATGACGCCGTCCCTCTTTAAATTAAGCCGTGACGACCTTGATCACTCCAAAGGATGACGCCGTCAGAATTCCCATGCAAATTTCTCTGGCTTATCATGAGTAAATTTCACATCCACCACTTTTGCCAAGCCATGACGCCGTCTGGAGTAAATCCTGACGCCGTCAAAGGTAACTTTTAGCCGATTTTTGAGACTTTGTCGTTTTCTTCACTTTAATGCTCCAAAAACGTCCAAAATGCCTCCTTTTCCAGATTTCTCCTCAAAAGTACCTAAAATGACAAAAGGAACGATTTAGGGCAATATTTGATCAAATAAATACGATTTAGGGCTTAAATGACCCCTTAAAAGCGGTACACTTTTCGCTTCATCATATACGACTTTCTTGTGTCCCTAAGTTATCTAGCAACCCTTCTAATGTTAACAAGGATCAAGGGTGTGCGTTATTCTGGAAAACAAATTCCAGTCGTGGGTTTCTGTGTTTGGGTTTCTGGTTTCTGTGTCTCGATACAACAGTTTCTGGATTTCTGGGTGAGTTTAGTGATTGTAACGAGATGTTCCAACAAGGCTCTTGATGCCAATTGTTGTCCCAGTTGTGTTCGGATCTTTGTGTGTGAGACAAATACGATTTGCAAACAACGTAAACAAACTAGATAACTTATATTATTTGTCTAACCAATGTAGTGTTACAGATTTGTACATATATATAGTATTCGAATGGGTACAAACAAACCGACATGTCCCTTCGCTAATTTCTACAGATTCTAATTAATAACTAACTAGCGGTTGTAGACTTTCGTTTCTACAAGTTCAGTCCTTCAAGTTTTCACTAAAGCAATATCGAGATTATAACTTGGTTCACTTATACCCAACATCCACATCTGTTGTAAGTTCTACTTACAATTCATCAGAATAGCAGACATCAAATGTTAACAAAATAAGCACCTTCAGCAGTACCAGTAGATAACATGCTTTAAGAAAAAGCATCCACTTTACGAGTAACATTTTCCTAAACCATTTGCAACTTGCATGCTGATATGGGATGGTTACCTTTTTATGGGTGGTAGGAAAATTCTTCATTTTTTGTTTTAATATAAAGATCAAGTGTCAGGCATTTACAGCCACACCATTAATCATGCAACAAACTGAGAATAATATGCAACGATGGCTATGCATGTATAAAGATTATAAAATGGCATTAGAAAGTAATGTAGAAGCTAGACACAACTTATGTAGAGCTCATTAAGAAGACAAGGCATATATGTATGTGAAGAAACAATAAACATATATAGATCCTGCCTGGAATCAAATATACCTGTATATCGGCTCATAAGCTTTGACATCCTTACATTCATCAATGTTAGGACATGAAGGATGATGGGCAAGCGCATGGACAATGTAGGGAAGAGTGCACTCTGAGTGAACCAATGAAGAATTTCCATCGGTTTGCATAGAATTTTGCCTGGTCTTCCCTTGCAGAGACATCTGAATGATGTTACTCAGATTCTGATTTTCCTGCAATGTTAAATTTAGCAACATATGATTATTGCATATCTCAATAATCAGGAAAAAGGAGTCGGAGATATAATGTTTTAAGCTAGTTCTTGAGTGCCATCTTTTTATTAGTAGTTCCTTATGCATGCTTTGTATAACTAATGTCTTGATATTTATGTTCAAGCATGATTGTAGTCTTGTAGAAAGACTTGCTATAGTTTGATTGAACAAGAAAATTTACCAACTAGTTGTATGAGTTCTTCAATTGAAAAAACTATCATACTAACTTCTGACAGAATCAAGATAGTTATATACTTATATGAATTCATCCAGGGTGACCTCAATTACCTCTTCCAGAATACTTTTCTGGTTTCCAAAATCTAATAAGAAGGCGCAAACATATTTGGTATCCAAACTCCCATCTTTTATATACTGATATACTTTCTTAAGAAACAGTTTCTTTACTTCGGGGTATCCAACCTGCATGCATCATAAACATATAAGTGTACCATAAGCAAGATGTCAAATCCTCATAATATTCAGAGGAAAAAAAAAAGGCCACTCCATGTTATTTCTGTGACACTTGAGAGTGACAATTTTACCTCTGATGTTCTCAAGGTAAGGTGAAATAATTCAATGGGAATCTTCTTATCCCAAAGCTTTGACAAACGAATAATGGCCTTCGCTGAAGCTAGCTTCAAATGGGCCTTATCCACAGAACTGCTAGAAAGAACAGATAAGAATTATAGCAAATTAAAATTGTAAACAATGAAATGTGTGCCTGCACAATCATGGAATCAATATTTTTTTTTTCTTGAAACCCAAACTCAAGTAACCTTGGTACCTTGATTCAACGTCTTTCGAGATTTCTCCAAAGGAAAGTATATTGTGGAGATCTTTTAGCAGTTCATCAATGCCAACAACGAAGATGTGCATCTTTGACAGGTAGGTAGCTCTTTACCAGAGTCTTAATGGCAAATATCTACACGACAAACATCGACTCCCATTAGATGTTTGATATAGTGATATAGCAATAAGAATTTCACATCTAAAAAGTAAATTAACCTTTATTGAACAAACTTCACTTCTGTCATCCCAAGATTCTTTTGCTTTATCTCCTGTTTTCTGAAAAATGATAATGCAAAACTTTACATTGTCCAAATAAGTAGCTAATCCACTGATATGTGGGCATGACATGGAAGTACCTAAACAACATAAACCCATAACAAATTAAACAAGATAAACACCTTCATAGGGTCCAAGTATAGATTATTTGGTCAAAGTCAACAGGGAAAAAAAGTACAGTATGTTTAGATCCATTTTTATTCATGGTAACAGGTTATATTACCTTAAAAACATTGCTAGTGAAATGCACAGATTTCACTAGCTATTCTAGACACGACACTAACTAGACAAAACCATCTTAGCCTAAGCTCGCACTTAATTCAATAGCTCAATGCGCCTTCATACCACTAACTCAAGCTCACTTCAAAGTCAAATCGAGAACTTGAATATCTCAAAAGTATTAAAGAGAAACAATGCTCTAGTTAGCAGATTTCATAATAGTTTTACTTTAGACGAGCTTGAGTTTATTCGACTCTAAATAACTAGCCTAGTTGGCACACAAACTGCAGCCCTCAATAACTTTTTTATGAATATGGGTCGAGATATTAAATGCTTAATGTAACATGCTTGGACCAGATTTTTTGCACAAGATTAAGCTAAAGCTCAATTCATACTAGCTCAACACCGTCCCTCCAAAGGTGAAGTCCATGTAATAGGGACGCAACTGGGACTGAAATTCAGTCACTAAAAAATTTCCCTCCAAACCTTTTTATTGTGTAGACATATTTGTAACTGAAACTTAGTCTTAGCTATGATCTTCATGTATTAGGGACCGAACTGTGACTATAATTCAGTCACTAACAAATTTTCCACCAAAATTTTTTATTGCGCAAATATATTTGTAACTAAAATTTAGTCTTAGATATGATGTACATGTACTAGGGACTGAATTGTCACCCTTATTCAGTCACTAACAAATTTGCCTTCAAATTTTTTTCCCGTACAGGCATATTAGTAACTGAAATTTAGTCTCAGATATGGGGTCACTGAATCGAGGACTGATTTTTAGTCGCCACAATCAGTCAATAAAAGGTCAGTACTTAAAAGTATCAGTAACTGATGTTTCAGTTACCGATGCTATGTATCAGCGACTGATATATCAGTCCCTAGAAATTCAGTCTCTGAAAGCCTTTTTTTGGTAGTGCCATCATTCACTACATGCCACAATAATGAAATATTTGATATGTCACCTCATGAGGAACAGCATCCTTGATAATGCTCAAATTGAACATGTTTTAGCCGCGTTATCGTCAGTTTTGTGTATCATATTTGGTTATATTTGTGTGTATTTGTTACTAAATCGTGAAAAAGTGTATATGCAAGTAAATATAGCCAAGTACAGGAAAAAATGATAAAAAGATGAAGAATTGAAGTGATTATGCACATTGGAAGATTCCCGAGAGGAAAACGAGAGAGAAACCACACGAGAACTCAATGATTTGATATTGTCAAGATATATATGTTCAAATATCAAGAAAAGATCAAGTTCTATGAAAGGAATTAGTGCCACAACAAAGGAACAAGCACGCGGCGAGAAAAGGAAAGAAAAATAAAAAATGTGTCTTGTTTTATGAGTTTGTTGAAATACATTGTGACGAAGTACATTCCTTTGAATATACTCTTTCTTGTTTTATGAGTTTCTAGGATGATGCATTGTGACGAAGTACATTCAAAGGAATGCGAAGAGTAAGGTCACATATACTCTTAATCCGGAGAGTAATGAGAATTTGAAGTTATGAGAATGTTTTCCATGAATGGTGTTTGGAGTTTTTTGCCACATTTTATTTCGAAAGAAAAGTTGTTGATGTTGTGGGAGAAGTATGTATTTTGTTTAGGCTTTGTGGAAGGGAATATGCTTACACTTTGCCGGAGTTTGCAGTTGCTTTAGGATTGTATGAGCAAGAGGAGATTGAGCATCGTGTGTTTGCACCTCATTTCGTGAGGTTGGTGAGAAAACATAATGATTATGATGGTATTGCAGAGTATTGGAACCGAGTTGGTGATCCGGGTTGCAATAGAAGGAACTCGTCCAGGTTGAGGAATCCTACTAAGAAAATTTTACAAAAATTGATCGCCTGGGGGGTTTTACACAGAACGGGTAGCCGGGACAAGTGCAATCAACCGGATTTGTGGTTAATGAAATTGTTGGAGGAAGACAAGAACGGGAATGCGGCTTGGATAATAGCCGAATATCTTTCACGAAGAGCACCAGGGATCAAGGATAATAGTGAAATCTGTGGAGGTCATTATGTTACTGCTTTGGTGAGAAATTTGGGTTATTTTGAGAATTGGGAAGTGTCGAAATGTTCAGAGATGACGGAAAGTGAGACGTGGGATGCTATAGGTTTTGGTAAAGCGTTGGATAGAAAAAGAATAACGTTAGGAGCTTGGACAGAACCAACGATGGCTGCACCACAACAATCTTACCAACAACCACCATATCAACCACCACCCAATATAAGGAGTGTTCATGCCCCGAGTAGTTTTGATTCGGGATGGGGGGGATTGGAACAAGGAGTTAAACGAGATAGAGCGTAGGGACATGTGGAGAGATTCTATGATGATGAGGCAAAATTAAAACTATGATTATTCTATGCCGATGCTTCAACATGTGGCTCATGAAGCCAATTATGAGGTACCTCCCTACAACCAACCAAACGTTCCACCCTACCCATTTCAGTATGACCCATATCCTGGCCAATATCCTTACCCATATCCTGGGTACGCACCATTTCCTGAACCAGTGTGCCGGTGATTATGTTGATTCTAGAACTTGTACTTGTTATGCATTACGGTTAAAATTACTTTCGAGTAATAAAATATATTCAAATGATAAGAGGCAAATTAGGATTTACACCAAATGGCCATCCGTTTACAAAAATATTTTTGCTGACCACATCGGTTAGTTAGCCTATGTAATTGGAACCCATTTGTTAGCGTGAATATTTTACGCTAGATACCCTTAGTTACACCTTCTGAGCCCATCTTTTCTTTTGATTAAATCCAGAAAAATACAAAAAGATTTTACACCTTACGCCTTAGCCTTACCCAAATCAAGTTCAATTGAAGTTCAAAACTATTTATTTTTTTGATGATTGCATGATTGACCACACTTTGATATGTGTATGTGTTGTTTCAATGAAGAAGGAGGTCGCTACTCTTATTTATATTTTTTGTAGCGTGTGCTCATCCAAAGTGTGGGGGTGAAGAAAAAGAAGTGGGTTCAAAAAAAAAAAAAAAAAAAAAAGTGAAAAAGTGAATAGCCAATGAGCTATGAATGTATGAATGAATGAGAATAAAATAGTCAATGAGCTATGAAGGAAGAAAGGAGTTAGTATGAGATTCGGAATAACAATCGAAGAAGTTTGGGAAGTGATCATTTGAGGTATAAAGAGTTGGGAACGGTATTTGGACTTGATTCTTATTGATTTTTTATTTTGTAGAAACCAATCACAAATAATTCTCATGTCTTATCCTTACCTTTACCAATTACTTTATTCGTTGTTAGCTTTCGAGCATCGGGATTTAGTAATGGCTTTGTTTAGATATGTAGTGCATGGATGTTCTAGTGACCATCCGGGTTTTTGAATAGTTGAAAAACGTTGCTAGCGAGCTAGTGCGTATTTTGGTGACCATCCGTTATGCAAGTAACCTTGTTAGCGAACCAAGGTATAATCTAGTGACCATCCGTTGCTTAGCTAATCAAGAATTCGTTGCTAGCGAGCTATTATGTTCTTGTATGAAGTATTTGTACATGAGCTAGGTAACCATAACCCTTAACTTTAAACCCGAATAAAAGACTTCTTTGATGTTTTATTTTGTTGTTTTGATACTTATACAAGCTTATGGTAAGACACATGAATCATGACTGAGCATTGAGTGATTTACCAATAAATTTACCCTTTGAGTGTTGAGTGAATTTAAAATTCCTTTGTGAGGTGCTTAGTTATGTTATCAAGCTCAAATTAACTTGTTTATGTTTCAAGAATTTTTCGCATTTAAAGTAAAAATAACAATTGTTCCATTGGGATGGTTGTTGGATTTTTAGAATCATAATGAAGATGCCATTGATATCAGATTTTCTAAAAGCTAGACTTGCTCGAGGGCGAGCAAAACTCAAGTGTGGGGGAATATGATAACGCTCAAATTGAACATGTTTTTAGTCGCATTATCGTTAGTTTTGTGCATCATATTTGGTTATATTTATGTGTA
This sequence comes from Artemisia tridentata subsp. tridentata, assembly GCA_021014915.2. Classification (NCBI taxonomy): domain Eukaryota; kingdom Viridiplantae; phylum Streptophyta; class Magnoliopsida; order Asterales; family Asteraceae; genus Artemisia; species Artemisia tridentata. Next base: position 27,330,411 of record CP139506.1, on the reverse strand, counting down.
TTTGTTACTAAATCGTGAAAAAGTGTATATGCAAATAAATATAATCAAGTACAGGAAAAAATGATAAAAAGATGAAGAATTGAAGTGATCATGCACATTGGAAGATTCCCGAGAGGAAAACGAGAGAGAAACCACACGAGAACTCAAGGATTTGATATTGTCGAGATTTCTATGTTCAAATATCAAGAAAAGATCAAGTTCTATGAAAGGAATTAGTGCCACAACAAAGGAACAAGCACTCGACGAGAAAAGGAAAGAAAAATAAAAAATGTGTGTGCATGAAGGTCCCATCCGATCGGATGGTGCCCGCATCCGATTCGGATGGGAGGAGATGAATTTACCGAGAGATCCAACCGATCGGTTGGACCCCAATACCGATCGGTTGGGAGAAACTGCTGTTACAAAGTTGCATTTATTGACAAATTTTATCCCCATAATCATGGTGGCTTATCATTTCCTGCTTATTTACCACTAAGGGACGTTTTTGCTTGAAGAGAAAGGGTTCTTGTACTTATATATAGGACCCTAGGCTAGTTTAAAAAGTGTGACACCCCAAACTTAGTAAAGGCTTACACCAAGTCCTTGCTAACTTATTATCATTGCCCGAAAGCTTGTAATTGCTGTGAAAACGTCCAGGGAACTTTGAGTTAAAGTCTAAAGAGTGTGTTTCGAGTGTGGAGTTGTTTACGTGTAATCATAGGCGATTGGAGGAGTGTGGTTGCTATAGTTCCACAATTCTAGTTCTTGTAATTCCAAAACGATAGGTCACACGACCCGTTTCGACTTACGGATCAAAAGATACGATTTTTCGAAAACTGCCAAAAATCTGCACAGTCGGCTCTGATAGCGTCAAGCCTTGATAGGCCAGACAAATTTTTGGAGTTTAAAGGGTGACGGCGTCAAGAAGGCCATCAAGAACAAAACTGCAGTTTCACCAGGCCCGCTCAGAAACCCGACCTCCCGGACTCGAAACTTGACCAAACTTTCCAGAATTCTTTAGTATATCGATAAGATCATTTTCATACAAAAACATTACCCGTTTGACCACCCAAAATAGTACCTTAAAATTTGACGGGTTATGCATAAAACTCATTTCGACCCATTGACACCCAAAACCACTTAGACCACTTCATTTACCCACCATATCCAACCCAAACCTATAACTTATCATACTCAACCTGTCTCAAGTGTCCATGACCCGATCAATAACCAAAATGGGTAAGAACTAGCTTATACCAAACATCCCCTTAAACAATCTTTCAAAAACACATTTTATACATAAATGCACAAACTATAGATATCCAATTTGACTTCTTCACAACATAACATTCCTAACATATTAAAAGAGTGTTGGTACATTGACATGACCCATAACTTCCCAAAATGGGTGAGATTGGCTAAATGCCAATCACCCTCTTTACTACCATTATAACCATGTAGCATATGGACTTCTTGACATGTACATAACTTGACTCTTGAACTAACATAGAAAATGACCGTTGACTACCAAAATGACCATATGAAAGGAAATATACCCAAAACACGAAAAGACACGTCGGGGGCTTCCAACTTCAACACGCTTGGTCCAAAAGAAAACGGTCTTCTACTACATAATCACTTACACCTTTTCCTTACCTTTGCTCGGTCCTTCAACACCTATCAAGAAAAACATCACAACTAAACACGTAAGCAAAACGCTTAGTATGTACATGGCATAACAAGCTAACATTATATATATAACCATAACTAGTCTAACCACTAGTTAAGCTAGCGATATAGGGGCACTTACCTCGCATCGACATAGTCGACCTAAACACGATCAACCCGTAAGGTTGAACCTCATCCCATAGTTAGCCTAACAACTAACTAAGCTACATCTAGAATGGATCCATACTAGCTAACGCTCCCTATACCCTATACTTCACCATTATCATGTAAACAAACATGATAAAGCTAACACAATAAACATTATCATACCAAAATATGATAAAGCTAAACAAGACATGTTATCACCAATGTACTTACCTTGATTCTTAAGCTCAATCACACTAACAATAGCTTCCCCACTTATTACTTGCTTCCTATAACACAACCATCTCAAATTAGAGACTAATTAACTAGCTAATCATGATTTATCAACACTTGATCATTATGATCAAACATGAACCCTAATTTTACAATTTGGGGAAGAACACTTACTTGATGGGAAATGCAAATTAAAGCTTCCTAAAGTATTGGAATTACTTGACAATGATCAATATAGCTTGAATAATAACAAATGAGCTTCCCTCCTCTTTTCTCTTATGAGCCGATCTTCACAATGGCCAAAAGAAAGTCCTGGACATTTCTAAAATAATCTAGACTAGTATATTTAATTAATGGACTTTGCCCAATTGGCAATCTTAACCCTTCTAGTTTCATTCTTTCTAACTTACCACTCACCTTTATTTATTTAGCTAACATATATCACAAAACTAATAATATACAATACATATTATTTACATAACTAGTACCTTATCGGGATACGGGTGTAACAATTCTCCCCTCCTTAAAATAAGATTTCATCCTCGAAATCTACGCTTGAAATAAATGAGGATACTCATTCCTCATCTTCTCCTCTAGCTCCCATCTAATGCTTGTACCTTTACGATGTCTCCATTGCACTTTCACTAATGGAATTTCTTTGTTTCGAAGTTGCCTCACTTTCCTTCCTAAAATCGCTTCCGGCTCATCCTTTTGTGAAATCAATTCCGGATCAATTTCGATATCATCTAAAGTGACCACACTAGCCTCATCCGCTAAACATTTCCTCAAGTACGACACATGGAAGGTATTATGAATACCTCTCATTTCTTCGGGCAATTCTAACACATAGGCTACCTCACCAACACGTTTCAAGATTTTTAATGGCCCTATAAACCGTGGACTTAATTTCCCTTTGTTTTTAAACCTAAAAACGCCCTTCCACGGAGAAACTTTTAGCATAACCATGTCACCTACCTCGAATTCTATTGGCCTTCTTCGATTATCGGCATAACTTTTCCACCTATCTTGTGCCGCCTTAAGTCTTGCTCGAATCATCTCAACCTTTTCCGTCGTTGCCAACACTATATCCGTGCTAGCCAATTCTCTCCTTCCCACTTCTTCCCAACATACGGGCGTCCTACACTTTCTTCCATATAGCATCTCATAGGGTGGCATACCTATACTAGCATGATAACTATTATTGTAGGCGAATTCAACTAGGGGTAAATGGTCGTCCCAATTTCCTCCGAAATCAATCATGCAAGCTCGAAGCATATCTTCTAAAGTTTGAATTGTCCTCTCGCTCTGCCCATCGGTTTGAGGATGAAAAGCCGTGCTCATATGAAGTTTCGTACCTAACTCTTCTTGGAAATCTTGCCAAAAATTTGAAGTGAACCGCCCATCTCTATCAGAAACTATGGAAATAGGTACCCCATGACGCGCGACTATCTCATTAACATAGACCTTCGCTAACTTATGAACAGGCATATTCTCCCTAATTGGAATAAAATGCGCACTCTTAGTCAAACGATCGACTACTACCCAAATGGTATCGTTCTTCTTTTTCGTCTTTGGCAATTTCGTGATAAAATCCATAGTAATCTTCTCCCACTTCCAAACTGGAATGTCTAAAGGTTGGACTTTTCCGTAAGGCTTTTGGTGTTTGGCTTTCACTTTCAAACAAGTTAAACATCTTTCCACATACTTCACGCAATCTCTTTTCATACCCGGCCACCAATAGTTTCTTTTCAAATCAAGGTACATTTTCGTAGCTCCTGGATGAATAGAATACTTCGACTTATGGGCTTCTTCCATGAGTAATTCTTTAACGTTGCTTCGAAAAGGAATGTAAACTCTTCCATACCGTGTCTTAATCCCACGACTGTCTTCATCGAGATGAGGAATGTGAGAAGTGATTCGTTCTTTCTCTTGATTCTCTTCTTTTAACGCTTCCTCCTGAGCTAACTTAATTCTTTCGAAAAGGTCAGATGTAATAATCATTCTCAAGGAGTGAATCCGTGTAACATCACTTCGGCCCTGACGACTTAGCGCATCCGCTACAACATTCGCCTTACCCGGATGGTAGCGAATTTCACATTCATAATCTTTCAGCAAGTCTAACCACCTACGTTGTCTCATATTCGGATCTTTCTTATCAAGGAAATACTGAAGACTTCTATGGTCGGTGTAAATTATGAACTTCACACCGTATAGATAATGCCTCCAAATCTTCAAGGCAAAGACTACAGCCGCAAATTCCAGATCATGAGTCGGATATTTCTCTTCATTCTTCTTTAGTTGTCTTGAAGCGTAAGCGATCACTTTAACCCTTTGCATAAGAACACATCCAAGACCGGAATAAGATGCATCACTATAGACCATCATATCTTCGGTTCCCTCTGGTAACACTAAAATCGGTGCTTCACACAACCTCTTTCATAAAGTACGGAAGGCTTCTTCTTGCTTCTCGCCCCACACAAAAGGAACATTCTTCTTGGTGAGTTCGGTTAACGAAGATGAAATTTTGGAGAAGTCTTGAATAAACCGTCGGTAATAACCCGCGAGTCCTAGAAAACTTCGAATTTCACCAACGTTCTTCGGCGCTTGCCAATTCATCACGGCATCGAATTTAGACGGATCAACTTTAATACCATCGGGATTAATAACATGACCAAGGAACTGAACTTCTTGCAACCAAAATTCGCATTTCGAGAATTTAGCATACAATCTTTCTTTTCTCAACGTTTCAAGGATTTCTCGAAGATGAAGTTCATGTTCTTCCTTACTCTTAGAATAGATAAGGATATCATCGATGAACACTATAACGAATTTATCCAACATCGGTCTACATACACGGTTCATGAGATCCATGAAAACCGCAGGAGCGTTCGTGAGACCAAAAGGCATAACCGTAAACTCGTAATGTCCATATCGGGTCCTAAAGGCTGTCTTAGGAATATCCTCCTCTCGAACCTTCAGTTGATGATAACCCGAACGGAGATCGATCTTTGAAAACCATTTCGCACCTTGAAGCTGATCAAATAGATCATCTATTCTTGGCAACGGGTATACATTTTTCACCGTGACTTTGTTCAATTCACGGTAATCAATGCACATCCGCATACTACCGTCTTTCTTTTTAACGAACAGAATCGGAGCTCCCCAGGGTGAGCTACTTGGGCGAATAAAACCCTTGTCAAGTAACTCTTGGAGTTGACTCATTAACTCCTTTATTTCGGACGGAGCAAGACGATAAGGAGTTTTGGCAATAGGAGTAGCACCCGGAACAAGATCAATACGGAACTCAACTTGTCTATCGGGAGGAATACCCGGCAAATCTTCCGGGAATAGATCACGGAATTCATTTACAATCGGAACATCGTCGATCTTTTTCTTTTCAAAACTCGTATCTACCACGTGTGCCATAAAGGCTAGACAACCACGTGATAGATATTTTCTAGCTTTCATCACGGAACAAAGTTTTAACTCGCCTTTCCTTTTATCACCGTAAATCATCATTTCTCGACCACTATGGTTCACAACTCTAACGATCTTTTGTTTGCATAGAATGGCGGCATTGTGTTTGCTAAGCCAATCCATGCCAACAATAATATCAAACTCTCCAAGCATTATGGGGATTAAGTCGATCCTAAAAACATTCTCATCGATCTCTATTTCTACATCACGATACACATTTGACACTACCACAACTTTACTATCGGCGATTTCAACTTCTATAGGTATTGGAAGCTTATCTAACGGGGTTGACAATTCTTTACTGAAGTTATAAGATACAAAGGACACGCTTGCACCAGAGTCGTACAAAACACGAGCGGGTTTGGAATTAACGAGAATTATACCTGTGACAACATCTGAACTCGACTTCGCCTCTTCGGTACTCATCTGATAAACACGAGCTGTAGGCCTTGGAACCTCAACCTTTTCTCCTTTAATCGGCTTGAACGGCTTCGCTTTCTTAGGTTTAGATTTAGGACATTCACTTACCTTATGTCCTTCTTCATTGCACCCGTAACATATTACCAAAGGCTTGGTGCAATCCTTGCTAATATGACCAGTATCCCCACACTTATAACATCCCTTCATCCCGGATTTACATTCTCCCACATGATTCTTACCATTCCTATTACACTTAGGAGGTAGCTTTCCCGTGTTGTCCTTTCTTGTAAAATCGAACCTGCCTCGCTTACTAAATGTTGATGGATGATCATGCTTCCTTTTTAAGTCCTTCTTCTCTTTGCTTTTCATTCTATCCAAGTCCGTTTCACGAGTACGTGACCTACTTAGAAGATCCTCCATGTCGGCGCACTTGAACGGTGACACTATCGTACGAATTTCATCCTTGAGCATTCTTTGAAATTTGTCGACTTTAAGCCTTTCATTGTTAAGATATTCCGGGCAATATTGTACCATGTCACAAAACTTTCCCCACAACTCATTCACCGTTTCATTAGTTTGCACAAGAGAATGGAAAGCTTCTCTTATTTTATCAATTTCCTCCGCAGGAGCATACTCTTTCATAAACATTTCCTTAAATTGATCCCACGTGCACGATTCTCTCCAAGCACTACCTTTCTCGTTTGCCTTGCCTTCCCACCATACTTTAGCCCGTTCACGAAGGTAATTAGTAGCAAAGTTCACCTTATCCTCTTCTACACAACGACTCGTACGAAAAGCCCCTTCTATATCGGTAATCCATCGAGAACTCTTTAATGGATCAAGAGTCCCCGTAAATGTGGGTGGAGCACAAGCAGTGAAATCACGATAAGTAGACTTCTCTTTCCCTACCCCGGGTCTAGCATTCGGATCATTTAATAACTCCCCACTCTTCTTAAGCTTTTCTATCTCCTCTTTAAACATCTTTTGCACATTCTTGGTTGTTTGTTTAACATAATAGGGCATGGCCTTCTCAATAGCCCTCCCCACTCTATCAGTCACCAAGACATCCAATTCTTTCAACTCAGCTTTCGTAAAACTTTTAGGGACAAAATTCTCCGGAAATGATATTGACCTAACACTACTAGAATCTCCTTCATCATTTGAATCATCATCATCATTATGGCGAGAGGAGGTCGTTCTCAACACCTCCTTATTTCGGATATTCGCCATCTTTCTACTAACTGAAATTTAGCAATTCACACTATTAAGCAAAATCATGTACATAATTGATGCATGAATAACATATTTATCCTTACACTAAACACCCTAGCGTTTATCATCCATGTATAGCCTAAATGATTTCGATCCCACATATGTGTCATATTTTTATCACTACGGTGGCCAGGCGTAGTCATAAAAATACTTAACATATGTGTTCCCGAAATCACCCAAACAATACACAAATAACAAACACCGATACTAACCGCGTCTACACAAGGCCTAAGTCTAGGAAATCCTAAGGGGAAATCCTAAATCTCTTAGACCGAAGCTCTGATACCAAGTTGTAACACCCCGTGACCAAAAACGACCAAAAACGTGAAAATTTTTCGCAAAAACACACCCAGAAACTGACATCCGGTTACTCTTTTACAAACTGACAAAATTTGGTACACATTCAGCCATTGAGGCTATTTTTAGATGAAAGTAGACTCGATTAGCTTCGAAACGATAGGTCACACGACCCGTTTCGACTTACGGATCAAAAGATACGATTTTTCGAAAACTGCCAAAAATCTGCACAGTCGGCTCTGACAGCGTCAAGCCTTGATAGGCCAGACGAATTTTTGGAGTTTAAAGGGTGACGGCGTCAAGAAGGCCATCAAGAACAAAACTGCAGTTTCACCAGGCCCGCTCAGAAACCCGACCTCCCGGACTCGAAACTTGACCAAACTTTCCAGAATTCTTTAGTATATCGATAAGATCATTTTCATACAAAAACATTACCCGTTTGACCACCCAAAATAGTACCTTAAAATTTGACGGGTTATGCATAAAACTCATTTCGACCCATTGACACCCAAAACCACTTAGACCACTTCATTTACCCACCATATCCAACCCAAACCTATAACTTATCATACTCAACCTGTCTCAAGTGTCCATGACCCGATCAATAACCAAAATGGGTAAGAACTAGCTTATACCAAACATTCCCTTAAACAATCTTTCAAAAACACATTTTATACATAAATGCACAAACTATAGATATCCAATTAGACTTCTTCACAACATAACATTCTTAACATATTAAAAGAGTGTTGGTACATTGACATGACCCATAACTTCCCAAAATGGGTGAGAGTGGCTAAATGCCAATCACCCTCTTTACTACCATTATAACCATGTAGCATATGGACTTCTTGACATGTACATAACTTGACTCTTGAACTAACATAGAAAATGACCGTTGACTACCAAAATGACCATATGAAAGGAAATATACCCAAAACACGAAAAGACACGTCGGGGGCTTCCAACTTCAACACGCTTGGTCCAAAAGAAAACGGTCTTCTACTACATAATCACTTACACCTTTTCCTTACCTTTGCTCGGTCCTTCAACACCTATCAAGAAAAACATCACAACTAAACACGTAAGCAAAACGCTTAGTATGTACATGGCATAACAAGCTAACATTATATATATAACCATAACTAGTCTAACCACTAGTTAAGCTAGCGATATAGGGGCACTTACCTCGCATCGACATAGTCGACCTAAACACGATCAACCCGTAAAGTTGAACCTCATCCCATAGTTAGCCTAACGACTAACTAAGCTACAACTAGAATGGATCCATACTAGCTAACGCTCCCTATACCCTATACTTCACCATTATCATGTAAACAAACATGATAAAGCTAACACAATAAACATTATCATACCAAAATATGATAAAGCTAAACAAGACATGTTATCACCAATGTACTTACCTTGATTCTTAAGCTCAATCACACTAACAATAGCTTCCCCACTTATTACTTGCTTCCTATAACACAACCATCTCAAATTAGAGACTAATTAACTAGCTAATCATGATTTATCAACACTTGATCATTATGATCAAACATGAACCCTAATTTTACAATTTGGGGAAGAACACTTACTTGATGGGAAATGCAAATTAAAGCTTCCTAAAGTATTGGAATTACTTGACAATGATCAATATAGCTTGAATAATAACAAATGAGCTTCCCTCCTCTTTTCTCTTATGAGCCGATCTTCACAATGGCCAAAAGAAAGTCCTGGACATTTCTAAAATAATCTAGACTAGTATATTTAATTAATGGACTTTGCCCAATTGGCAATCTTAACCCTTCTAGTTTCATTCTTTCTAACTTACCACTCACCTTTATTTATTTAGCTAACATATATCACAAAACTAATAATATACAATACATATTATTTACATAACTAGTACCTTATCGGGATACGGGTGTAACATAGCTATCGAGCATCGGGATTTAGTAATGGCTTTGTTTAGATATGTAGTGCATGGATGTTCTAGTGACCATCCGGGTTTTTGAATAGTTGAAAAATGTTGCTAGCGAGCTAGTGCGTATTTTGGTGACCATCCGTTATGCAAGTAACCTTGTTAGCGAACCAAGGTATAATCTAGTGACCATCCGTTGCTTAGCTAATCAAGAATTCGTTGCTAGCGAGCTATTATGTTCTTGTATGAAGTATTTGTACATGAGCTAGGTAACCATAACCCTTAACTTTAAACCCGAATAAAAGACTTCTTTGATGTTTTATTTTGTTGTTTTGATACTTATATAAGCTTATGGTAAGACACATGAATCATGACTGAGCATTGAGTGATTTACCATTAAATTTACCCTTTGAGTGTTGAGTGAATTTAAAATTCCTTTGTGAGGTGCTTAGTTATGTTATCAAGCTCAAATTAACTTGTTTATGTTTCAAGAATTTTTCGCATTTAAAGTAAAAATAACAATTGTTCCATTGGGATGGTTGTTGGATTTTTAGAATCATAATGAAGATGCCATCGATATCAGATTTTCTAAAAGCTAGACTTGCTCGAGGGCGAGCAAAACTCAAGTGTGGGGGAATATGATAACGCTCAAATTGAACATGTTTTTAGTCGCGTTATCGTTAGTTTTGTGCATCATATTTGGTTATATTTATGTGTATTTGTTACTAAATCGTGAAAAAGTGTATATGCAAATAAATATAGTCAAGTACAAGAAAAAATGATAAAAAGATGAAGAATTGAAGTGATCATGCACATTGGAAGATTCCCGAGAGGAAAACGAGAGAGAAACCACATGAGAACTCAAGGATTTGATATTGTCGAGATTTCTATGTTCAAATATCAAGAAAAGATCAAGTTCTATGAAAGGAATTAGTGCCACAACAAAGGAACAAGCACTCGACGAGAAAAGGAAAGAAAAATAAAAAATGTGTGTGCATGAAGGTCCCATCCGATCGGATGGTGCCCGCATCCTATTCGGATGGGAGGAGATGAATTTACCGAGAGATCCAACCGATCGGTTGGACCCCAATACCGATCGGTTGGGAGAAACTGCTGTTACAAAGTTGCATTTATTGACGAATTTAATCCCCATAATCATGGTGGCTTATCATTTCCTGCTTATTTACCACTAAGGGACGTTTTTGCTTGAAGAGAAAGGGTTCTTGTACTTATATATAGGACCCTAGGCTAGTTTAAAAAGTGTGACACCCCAAACTTAGTAAAGGCTTACACCAAGTCCTTGCTAACTTATTATCATTGCCCGAAAGCTTGTAATTGTTGTGAAAACGTCCAGGGAACTTTGAGTTAAAGTCTCAAGAGTTGTGTTCGAGTGTGGAGTTGTTTACGTGTAATCATAGGCGATTGGAGGAGTGTGGTTGCTATAGTTCCACAATTCTAGTTCTTGTAATTCCAAAACTAGGTATCTTTTGTTTAAAATTACTATGAACTACTTTTACTTTAAGTTGAATGAAAGAATGGTTTGTTACTTGTGTTTGATTATAATTGTTATGGAGTGATTTTTGGCATACTTGTGTGTATGATGTGACAATTGTTGGAGTATTCTTATTTTATAGTGATGCATGAAAACATGTCTTGTTTTATGAGTTTGTTGAAATACAATCTAATCTTGCTTAATTAGTTGGTAAAAACAGTTCTAAAGAATAAAAAGGCCGAAAGGATTTTCTTTATGTTTTTATTCCAAAAAGTTAGTGCACGAATTAGTATGGGATATGGTGTGTGACAAGCACCATATTAACTCATTAAAATGGATTTGGAAACTATTTCATCACGAGAAAAGGCCAAAAAGATCCGTAAGCATTCTTAAGATAAGAAATGCTTTTCAAACAACAAAGAGTTTAATAGAATTGTCGTAATAGTTAAAAAGGCCGAAAGGAATTAACTAGGAGATTGAATTCTTAGAGATGATTTCTCATGATAAAAACCATTGATTGTGAATCATTCATATTAAGTTGTGCATCACTACAAGTTACACCCAACTTGGTAGATTACTCTGTACAATTAGTTAAGAAATTACACACAAGTATATTTATTTTTGATTGATTGGATTTTACTTGCTTTAAAATTTACACCAAATCGGATTGACAACCCTTTTTGTTAAAACTTATTTTACTAAGTTCAAACAACAATTCCCTTGGGACGATCTCGACTTACCCACCTTTACTACCACAGACGAGTATACTTGCTCGTATGTGTTGATAAGAGAATTGGATAAATCGTGTTTATAAATTTTTAAAACTTGCACACAACGCGACACATCAATCCTGAGATTCTAGCACCCACTTATGATACATATATGGACACGCCAAGCAGTAGCAATATTGATTTGGCAACTCCAGATATGAATCCTAATGGAGGCTTCGAGTCACAGCATGCTGAGAATGATGAGGAAACACGTGCTTTATTTGAATCATTATTGAATAATTGTAGTATTGAGATTGAGAAAGTCAAAAAGGTCAATCGCGATGTTAAGGCCTCGAATGAGAAATTGACCACTGAGCTTGAGAGGTATAAGGAAAATGAAAAAGCTTTTGAATTTCATAAAACACGACAGTCAGAATTAGAAACTGGTTATAAAAACTCCATTTTAAGAGAAAAACAATTGCAAATCAAGTTTGACACTCTTGATGTTAACTTGAACATGAAAATAAAATCCTTAAACGCGGAACTTTCAGATTTGAAAAACCAACTTTCTAAACAAAAATCAACTTGTTCTGATCTTGAAAAAGAAAAGAAACAGTTGAAAGCAGATTTTTCAAAACGCGAAAATGATCTTCTTGATGAAATCATTGAGAAACAAGAAACAATTAAGAAGTTGGAAGATTTGCTTGTCAAAACAGGTCATTCTGCACAAACAATTCATATGCTAATTAAATATCCAAACCCGCTTTTGCACACAATGAAGAAAATGGCTATCGGTTGTGAAAACCCTTATACACTCAAGAAAGCTCAGAAAAAACAGAATGTTTTGTATAATGGTAATGTGATATTTGCTAAACATGATCCTCCCGCTGTTTGGGATTCTGATGAAACGATTGAGCTTGCAGAAGAGAGTAGAATCAAAATGAAACAAAAGAACCCAGAAATTAAACCAATTGATTATAATAAACTTAACATACTTTCTGGAGTAAATTTTGTTCAACAACAACAAACACCAAAGGTTTCCAAAAAACCAGTTGTTTTGACAAAACTAAAAGTTGTTTCCAAAAATTTTTCAAACTTGGAACAAATATCCTCTAGCAACCCTTTTAACACAAGTGAAGCTAGAAGATGTTTGGATGATCTTAAAAAGAGAGTAGAAATACTTAAAAGTATTGTTGAATCTAAAACAAATATTAGTATCAACAACTGGCATTCAAGTTTTCATATTGAAATGAAAAAGGTGTTTGAAACAGAAATTACTACTCCATTAAATGAAATTCATGCGAGAGTAATTCATGTTGAAAATGCAATTTTAAAAGAAACAGCCGACTTTGTCAAGGACCACAAATCCCTGGTTAAGGAAGCTAATGAAAACAATGAACGCATCAAAGTTTTGGAAACCTACAATGATTCTCTCTTCGAAGCAGCTCTATCAACTGATATTATGTCCATCATTTTGCAAACATATTCTGTTGAAGACGATGAAAGACTTCGCGCTGAGACTTCTGCAATTGTTTTAAAATATGAAAATGCTCTTGTTAAACTTGAAAAAGAAAATGTATCATATTTTATACAACTTGATCGCAAAACCGAGGAATTCAAGTATGACAAATTGTCGTATGAGCGTGCCTACAGGAATATGAAAGAGCATATAGGGTGATAGACAAGAGTGTAAAAGATAATCCGAAAGAGTCTAGGACTGGTAAAAAAACTTCTCAGGACAACAAGATAAATCCTAATGTGTGTGCCTTACCTTCTACAGGATTAGCAAGCACCTCTAGGAGCAGCAGACTACAGCCTAGGAGCAATACAAGGAACAATAGAGTCTTGCCTGCCTCTAAGAGTAGATGCAAGAATAAAAATGAAGAAGTAGATAAACACCCTAGGAATTTATCGCTTTCTAATAAGAAACATATGTCATCTGGATATAATGTTCAAAGTACTGTTTCTAGTGCATGTAATGACTCTGTTTGTTTAATGTGCAAGAAATCTTTATCTTATGATGATTGTGATGATTGTATTTCTAAGAATGTGAATGTGAATGCTATGCTTGAACAGAAGGAAGTTTCAAAGGGAACTAGTGCTAGATCTAGATACATTAAAAGATTAATTGCAGCATCTAGGTCAACCACTAGTAGTCAACTGCCTAGGAACTATCTTAAGTTGTGTGCATGGAAACCAACGGGTAGAAAGTTTACACTCGAGAATGGCAAATTGACAACAGTCCATAGTGAACCAGTAGAAACTTTTTATGAGTGTGATTCATATGTTACCCCTAACCCAATGGAACCAAATGTCAAACGGTTTCCAAATACAAACTCCTCTGTTCTTCGCAGGTTATCGAAATATGTCTTTGGATCGTCGACTCAGGTTGCTCCAAGCACATGACCAAGAATCTAAAGCTGCTGATCAACTTTGTATGGAAATTCATGGGAACTGTACGTTTTGGAAATGATCATGTAGCAGCTATTCTGGATTATGGAGATCTTCAGTTTGGGAATTATTTAATCACTCAAGTTTACTACGTCGAAGGGTTGGGATACAATTTTCTTTCAATTAGACAGTTTTGTGATGCAGATTTAGAGGTTGCATTTAGGAGAAACACTTGTTTCGTTAGAAATTTGGTTGAAGATGATCTCCTAACTGGGAATCATGGCACCAACCTATATGCTATCAACATCAATCAAATGGCCTCTTCATCACCAATTTGTCTCATGACAAGAGCATGCGAAACCAAGTCCTGGCTGTGGCATAGAAGACTATCCCATCTCAACTTTGACACCATCAACAAGCTAGCCAAAGACAACATCGTCAACGGACTTCCTAAGTTCAAATACACCAAGGATCACCTATGTCCATCATGCGAACAAGGAAAAAGCAAAAGGGCAACATATAAACCTAAAACCATACCCAGTTCGGTAGATAAGTTACATATGTTGCACATGAACTTATGTGGCCCAATGAGAGTTGAAAGTATTAATGGGGAGAAGTATATTCTTGTTATCGTCGATGATTATTCAAGATATACATGGGTAAAGTTTCTAAGATCAAAAGACGAAGTACCAGGCATCATCATCACCTTTCTAAAGTGTATTCAAGTCCTACTTCAAGCTCCAGTAAGGATTGTACGAACCGACAATGGCACAGGATTCACAAATCAGGAGTTAAAAATCTACTTTGACGATGCTGGAATCACACATCAGACATCAGCTGTTAGAACTCCACAGCAGAATGGGGTAGTTGAAAGAAGAAATCTAACTCTTGTGGAAGTTGCTCGCACGATGCTGATTTATTCTAGTGCACCGTTATTCTTATGGGCTGATGTTGTTGCCACTGCTTGTTTCACTCAGAACCATTCCCTGATCCATCCAAGATTCAATAAAACCCCATATGAGCTAGTGAACAACAGAAAACCTGATATCTCTTACCTTCACGTATTTGGCGCTTTGTGCTATCCAAAAAACGACAGAGAAGATCTGGGGAAGCTGAAAGCTAAGGGTGATATTGGAATCTTCATTGGTTACTCAGAAAACTCGAGGGCATTCCGGGTGTATAACAGAAGAACTAAAAGGATAATGGAGATGATGAATGTGAAGTTTGATGAGATTTCGCAGATGGCTTCTGAGAGACTCGCTCTAGAACCCGCGCTTAACCTGATGGCTTCTAATCATAACAGATTAGGACCAGCACCAAACGTTCAGACTTCTGGACATATTAGTTCAGGACTCGTACCTCAAGGAGCTCAGTCAACTAACAATGAAAAACTGATAAATCAAGAACTGGAAAATTTCTTCGAGTTTATGTTTGATGAATACTATGGTGGAACTTCGACAAATGCATCACAACGACGTTCCGCTGCACCCGCTCAAAATCATCAACCACCACCACCACCACAAGATGCATCAACAACAATCGAAGCTGACACACCAACTCCCTCGACATCATCAACATCTACTCCAGCAACTCCAATAATTGAAATTGTTCTACCAAGGATTGATGAGCAAAACCACAATACACCACTTCAAGAAGAACCAACAAACCAAAATGATGTTGCGTTAGAAGAAGTGTTCGAAAACCCGTTCGCAACGGATTCTGCTGAATCATCTTCAAGGTTACAAGAACCATCTAACATACATTCGTTAAACCCAAGGTACCCTTCTATACTACAGTGGAAAAAAGACCATCCAATAGCACAAGTAATTGGTGAACCTTCAAGGCCAGTTCAGACGAGAAGACAACTCGCCACCGACCCCGACATGTGCATCTACGTTTGCTCAGTTAGTCTAAAAGAACCAAAGAACATTCGGGAGGCGATGGCAGACAATGCATGGATTGAAGCGATGCAGGAAGAACTTCTTCAATACCAGTTACATGACACATGGGAATTAGTTCCAAGACCAATTGACAAACTTGTCATTGATCTAAAGTAGTTATGGAAGAACAAGAAGGATGAAGAAATGATTGTCATTCGCAACAAAGCTCGTCTAGTGGCTAAGGGATTTAGACAGGAAGAAGGGACATATTTCGAAGAATCATTCGCGCCAGTAGCAAGACTTGAAGCAGTCCGGATTTTCTTAGCCTATGCAGCTCACAAAAACATCACAGTCTATCAGATGGACATCAAGACGGCTTTCTTGAATGTAAGTCTGAAAGAAGAAGTGTATGTGAGTCAGCCAGACGGATTCATTGACAAAGAACATCCAGACTACGTCTACAAGCTAAAGAAAGCCATTTATGGTTTGAAACAAGCTCCAAGGGCGTGGTATGACGAACTATCATCTTTTCTGATCAAAAATAATTTCACCAAAGGAACAATTGATTCAACCTTGTTTACAAGAAAATATAAAGATGACATTTTGATTGTTCAGATTTACGTGGACGGCATTATCTTTGGGTCCACTAATCCGAAACATTCAAAACATTTTGAAAATCTCATGAAAAGCAAATTTGAAATGTCCATGATGGGGGGAACTAAAATTCTTTCTTGGTTTACAAATACACCAATCCCCTCGTGGTATTTTTATAAATCAAGCTAAATATACAATTGAGATTTTGAAAAAACATGGTATGGAAAATTGTGACTCTGTTGGTACTCCAATGGTCACTTCACCAAAAATAGGTGCTGATTTATTTGGGAAACCCATGGATCCGAAAAAATATCAGAGCATGATTGGTTCTCTCATGTATCTTACTGCTAGTCGACCTGATATTCATTTTGCTGTTTGCTTATTAGCACGGTTTCAGACAAGGCCTACCGAACGTCACCTCCAAGAGGTTAAACGGATCTTTCGGTATCTTCGAAGAACCATTAACATGAGACTTTGGTATCCGAAGGATTCCGAGTTTAAACTAATAGCATTTTCAGATGCGGACCATGCAGGTTGCCAAGTTACAGCAAAAAGTACATCAGGTGGAGCACAATTTTTGGGTAAAAAGCTAGTAGGCTGGTCATCAAGGAAACAAGAATGTACTGCATTATCAACCGTAGAAGCCGAGTATGTGTCTCTATCTGCGTGTTGTGCCCAAGTTCTATGGATGAGGACACAACTCACAGATTATGGCTTTACTTTCGACCGCATACCTTTGTATTGTGATTCGAAAAGTGCCATAGCCATCTCGTGCAATCCAGTACAACACTCGAAGACCAAGCATATTAGAGTCCGCTATCACTTCATCAAGGAACACGTAGAAGAGGGTATTGTTGAATTATTTTTCGTGAAGACTGAATACCAACTTGCCCATCTATTTACTAAAGCCCTTCCAAAAGAAAGGTTTGACAATTTAGTTCGACGAATTGGCATGCGAAGCGTAACTCCTGAGGAGCTAGAAAGTCTTCTTGAATCTTCTTGAAAATATTTTCAAAATAGCTTCGCTGTAAATATTTTTGAAAAACAAAATACAAAATTTAAAAAACCATCAAAAACAAAATATAAAAATAGAAAATTTTCAAAAATACAAAAACAATATAAAATCAAAAAAGCAAAAGTATTCTTCTCACGACATGTCTCTCGTATAATCGATATTCTGTACGTATCTAGAAACGTCATTCAACAATGATACGGACATGTACAGATGCTTGAGCGAGAGTTCATTAAAATGTTTTCTAAAACATGTCGTTTCTCAAAATTTCTTCACTATGGCTTTTGTATACATCAGTACGAAACCCGGGCTACAATGATGACTTCTGATTATATCAGATCAGGACTCGTGTTTTCAATGACAAAATAAAGAATCCTTGAGCACATGATCAAGATTTTTCAAGATCTTTCTCAAAATTCCGTGCTCAAGATAACTCTCTCTAAACCCGATAAAGCATGCTTTATTTAAGGGGGAGTATAAAAATGAAAAACAAAAATGTTCCGATTTCATGCAAAATCAAATCCGTCTATCTCTCCAAAAAGCTTCCTTTTAATCAATTGATATCAAAAATATCACAACATGCTATTTTTAAGGGGGAGAATACGTGATTAAAATGTGATCAAAATGTTTAAAGATCGTGGATTGAATCTCAAAAAGAGCTCGACTTAGATTAAACCCTCGAATTGACGAAAAATTAAATGTCAGTTATCCAAAAGACTTGTCCGGGACGGGTAATAATTTCAAGCTGGTTCATCCAGTGATGTAAACGTGTCTCGCAAAGGACTTGTCTGAATAGAAAGTACCAATTCGAGAGATTCTCTTTTGATATGACCGGGACGGGTAATAATTTCAAGCTAGTCTAACTAGTGACGTAAACGTGTCTTGCAAAGGTCATATCAACTGAAAATCAATCATTTCAAATGTGCGAACTCTACCCAACATGTGCAATCTTATCTTAAAATGCATGAGCACATGTGAAGGGGGAGTATTTCAAAAAATGCAAAACTCTCGAAGTGTTAACCAAAATGTGTTTTATTCATAAACACTTTGAGAGATTTTCACAAAAGGTTTTATGGCATGTGATCAATAAATCTAGGATAATCATGGAGTAATAAGGTGATTATGGTTAGGTTTATGTCCTATGATCCGCCAGAGCCGGAGGGATCTACCCAAGGACAATTCCAATAGATTAGAATTAGAAGTCCTTAGGTAAGATTGAAAAAAAGGAGTAAATGAGAAAGGAGAAAGAAGGGGTTGAAGAATGAAAAAGAAAAGTTTATGAAAGGGTGAGCCCTCCATGAAAACTTAGGGCAGAAACCGGGTCAATACATCTGCTATCGGTTATCACAAAGATGATACTGATATTGAAGTCAAGACGTCATGGATCCAGTGACGCGCTGCACAACCCCTCCTAGCCACTCAGATATCTCTTAAAAGATATTTGTTTCATTTCTCACGGAGAACACTGCATAATCTATCGGCCTCTCACTCCGAGATGTGTTGATATTGAAAAGGTGGCACTCTGCTCCATGCCTCCGACTACTAAAACCAAAACGCACATTATAGAGTCTAGAGCCATGAGATTCATCAAAAATCTCTTAGGACACACTTCCAATACAATACACCTGTGTTCGCCAAAAAGGACACAAGGTGTACAAGAGTCTTAATGAGATCTACGGATCTTGCCTTATATCATGATGGTTATTTGCTTCAAACGGTCTACAGTCGTGAAGTGATACCCAGGTATACTTCAGCGGCTCACAATGGCCCTGGTAAAGATTAGAGAAAGTTTTCACACTATGCTGTTAACAATCTCGAAATCTGAACTTGTAAGCGCTGGACGATTTATTACTAACTGTTTTATGCAGGTACGGAGGAAAGTCCATCAACCATCATATGAGAACAACAATGTTCAAGACAAAAAGATCAAGTTAAAGACAAGAGTTACGTCAAAGTCAAAAGCTAATCAAGATGTCAAGAACAAGTTCACGTATCAAAGAGGAAGACATAAGTATGAAGTTCAAAGTATTATCAAGAAGTATGAGTATGATGGAAGAGACGACACTGCAAATGTATAGAAGATGTTGATCAAAGGCAAGAAGAACCAAAAGACGATTACTTTGAAGATCACAAAGCATGAAGGAACAAAAGAATCAAGACTATTCTACAACGACACACAAAGCTCAAGACAATGAAGACTAAAGACCTAATCACACGGAGCGTCATTTGAATGACCATCCCTTAGGGGGAGATTGTTAGCTTTATTAAAAGTGATGGTCATTACGTTTTTATATTTTTAATGTGTCGTTGTTTATTTATTAAGAAAAGTCAAAGGGCGCATGGATTAAATCTAATAGGTTGAAAGTTATGTAAATATTAGTCCATGATGAAGCCCAAAGAAAGCCGATGTAAACTATAAATACCCTCCACCCTCCTCATTTGGAAGGTTGGATATGTGTGTGCAATATTAATAAAGTTCTCTCTCTAGTTTCTCTCACTAGATCTAAAGCCTCACTTATCTCTTGATTCAATATTAGTGATTGTTAGTGTGTGTGATAGGATTGATATTAGTGTTTACATAGCCGGTTAGTTGAGCCCCTTCAAACCAACGATTTTTTCCATTACCTTTACCCAATTCATATAAGCAATATCCATCATCAACACCCACTAAATACACATCATACTTCCTATAGATCCAACCAAAACATTTATAATGTTCCTTAGATATCTCACGCATATTGACCATTATAAACCCTCTATATCGCTTTATCTCCACCGTAGAAATGAACATGTCCATAAAATCATCCCAATTAGTAAAACCCAGAATAAAGTCGATCGATTTGTCAACCCGAGTAAGGTCTTCTTTATGGGTTAAGTCCCCCGCAGTAAAATTACTGTTTTTTGGGTGCCGGGGGGGGGGGGGGGTCTAAAATGTGGAGGCGTCTGATCGTAGTGATTCATGATTGAAAATTTGAAATGGAAGGGGAGGTTGAATGATGGGATCGGCGGCTAGGGTTTAGAAAAAGAAATAATTTCGGTTGTCTGATATTCGGACCCGAATTCCACGAGCGGACTAGGCCCAGTTTTATGTAATGTGTTTAGCCCAATGATTGGCTTGTCTATCAAGTTATACTTTGGATTGGAGCTGTTATTTGTTTCATTTGTGTCATTCATATTATTTGTACCTTTTGGAGTATTAACATTCGTACTTGTGGCATCATTTGGAGTTATGGCTGTTGAAAAACTACAATGTACAAGAGTCAGAGTCAATATGGGAACAAATGCTATTGCTGCCGCCTAGTTATTATTCTGGCCACCAAAAAATGAGGGATTACATTCCACGCAAGAGTTTCTCTGGTCATATTAATATATGGATGCTAGAAGAAGATTCAGGTGCTCCTGTAATTGTGCAAAGCGTTAGATCTCCCCATGGTAAGGCTCATATCTGGTTATCCACAATTTTGGAATGTAACTATAATTATGATGAACATGTATTTGTTGAGAGCCTAAGCTTGTATATCCCCATGGTATGGGTAATGACAATGGTAATTGTAAAAATGGGAGTGTGACAAGAAAAATGCATAACGTGATATCTCCCAATCGTGATGGGAGGAGCGTGAAGAGTAAAAGGAGGCAGATTATTGTGTCTCCCGATAGGGATTGCAATGGCCGTGGCAATGTGTGTGTGTGTGTGTGTGTGGGGTGGGGGTGGGGGGGGGTTCTAACAAATGAAGTAATGGATATGAATAGCTTTGAGACATCTAAGGGTGGAAATGCAAACACCAAAGACGGATCTGCAAGAGGTAGCAACAGATGTAGGTAATTAAGAGCTTTGCCAAATAAACTGAACAGTTATATATACTCTTTACTTGTAACATTATTTGGCACTCACTCATAACATCCCTTTTGATTTATCAGTTAACTAAGAGAGATCCTTGGGTTCCTCGAGCGTGCAGAGGACCCATATTTTTTCTTTCATATTTTTGGGTTTTCTTACTACTTTGTTTGGACCATTGGAGGTGGTGTTAGTGGTTATTTTTTAAAACCAATATTCAGTACACACTACACCAAAATGTGGGTTTGAGGACGACCCATTTTTTTTGGTCGACATTGTCGTCCCAAAATTTAGTTATGTCCCACACTTTTCAACAAAAAATGGCAGTCAAAGCACCAGTTTATACTTACTCAATTTGGGACGACAAAACGTTATTTATTTGATTTTTAACATTTCAAAGGTTTTTAAATAAATTTTCCCCAAAATAAAAACATCCCGCCATTATTTTTAATCCCGCCAAACACTTTGGGACGACAATGTCGTCCCAAACTGTAAGTATTTGTTTTTTTATATTTAAAAACTTTTTAAATCAATTTTTATTTTTTTAATCAATCTAAAAACTTTTTTAAAAACCTTTGGGACGACAATGTCGTCCCATTTTTTCTAAATATTTAAAATGACATTTATAGTCCAATAATTTATTTAAAAATACTTATATATAAATTAATTTTAGAAAATTATTTGCTTTAAAATTATATGTTAGTGTAAAAATTAATTTTAAAAATTACATAAATTAAAAAATTTACAAAATCAATACTTTACTATTTATCAAAAATATTTTTGTTGTTAAAAATATTAATTATAATGAGTGTCTAGGTGGTGATCAGACGACACTTGGTTAAAGGAGTATCTGAAGAGGAAGCTCAAAATGAGTGTCTAGGTGGTGATCTCGACTATTATGAACTAGAGGATAATTACATGGAAGCGGGATCTCCTGAGCTCGAATCCGGTTCTAAACCTGTATTTGATACATAAATCGCGAATGACATTTCGCTACACAAATTAAACATAGAGTGATGCTTAAAAACATTTCTCTTACCATATAGGGCAGTGTGTACGCATTCATTGATCAGTATTTAGAAAATAGGATACATAGAAATTCTGAGATCGTCTATACAACAGAGCGGTAAATGGTAACTAAATATGAGACTCTCCGTGTATTAATCTGGTGACCAGCTTAACTCCTTCAAGTCTTCTACATGTAATGACCTATGCTAGAAGAATTATCGCAAAAATATATAAAAGCTTGGTATTGGTGTTGTGTTCCTATAACAAGTGAAACCTCTCCATATGTTCAGGTACCCATGTTGCTAACGGTTTCTATCAAAAGAGACCACATATGAAGAACTTGGATTCATGTAGTCCGAAGATGGAATGTAGCTTATTCGTGCGTCCATGTAGGAGCATCTTAGTTCATTAACACCAATTTTCTAGTATGAGGTTATCTGTAGCACCGCATCCTTCGGGAATCTTTGATGAAAGTTTCATATACAATCCCGGCCAGGGTCCATATATAACGTTAACCTGATCTATAGGTTATATGTCACGGCCCATATGCAAAGTCAGCTCATGTTTTGCATATGGGTCGGACCGTTATAGTGATGTTAAATCAACTAACCACAGGTGTATCTCTTAATTAATTTTTAATCTTTGTGATGCATCTTAAAAGTGGAAAATAAAATTTTCTTGTAACTTAAGTTATAGGGGCTAAGTATGTCCAACACATAAAGTTGAAGTGTTTTAGTTGCAAGATTAATTGTTAAAGTATAGAAACTAGAATCATGATTCATGCATATAGGGCAACGTAATTATATTTATATGTATACTAAAAAGCAAGGAGCGGTGCCCCCAAAACACTGTATCAACAGTACTCCTGAAATTTTAAGTTTAGACCCTGAGGTTATTGATCCATTGCAAAGTTAGTCCTTAACGGTCGTTATTTAACAGTCGTGACTTAAATTTGCAACGGACCAACAACTTCAGGGGCTGTTTCTGTGCAAATATTGTACAGAAAAACCCCTCGGGTTAACTTTTAATTTCAAAGTTAGTCCCTAAGGACTAACTTTGCAACATACCAACACTCTCAGGGACTAAAAATGAAAATATCAGCGCTACAGTGCAAACAGCGCAGAACAGTACCCATGAATAGTGCAGAACAGTGTTTACTATTCATCACAAATTACGCAAATAGTCCCTCATATTATCTATAAATTTCAAAGTTAGTCCCTAAGGACTAACTTTGCAAAATGCCGATAACTTTAGGGACTTTTTCCGGAAAAAATCATACTAATTTCATAAATACTTTACGAAAATAGTACTTGCGGTAACCGATCTTTTGCATATTTAGTCCTTAATAACAAAAATATTTTTTTGACGACCGTTTCATTTCGAGTTTAGATTAAACAGAACAATCCTGCAGCAATGCGCGGGTACCCCACTCTTTAAACCCTAAAACCCAAGTTGGATAACATAAGGAACAGCTACAACTAGTTGTTTCTTATAGATCGAGCCATCGAGGTGGTTTAGTTTCAGTTTCGGTCGCAAACAAAACTATAGGTAAATCTTTGTTTTTTTTTAATTAGTAAAGCTCCTATTGTTATTAGTGGATTGTTATTTGATATTTAATTTGTTATAATAGCGATTAGAGAGTATTAATTTTTCAGACGCCAAAAAGTTTTAAGTCGTTTGTTTGAGTTTTTAATGGGAGAGCTTCCTCTTGATATCCACGAGGAGATACTCATAAGATTAAAAGCAAAGGATCTCGTACTATACAAGTCCGTATGCAAGTCATGGTATTCTTTAATATCAAGTCGTCGTTTTGTTGATTCTCATCTTAACTACAATCTCAAAAAGCAAGCAGACAATAATGAAATTGGACATACAAGGATTGTTTTTACTGGTCCGAGTGGTGGTATTGTTGGTTCATCTAATGGTCTAGTATGCGTACGTTTCAATACTGATCAACTTTTAGTCGTTAATCCATCAACTCACGAGCTGATAAAACTAAAAAGTCTCCCCGAATGCCCTTTCAATGTACCTTTTCCTTCCATGGGTTTTGGCTACGATTCATCCATAGACGATTACAAGGTTGTTATTGGGTTCATAAATACTCGTACTGATAAATATCGTTTTCAAGTCTTAACATTGAGATTAAACGTTTGGAAACCAGTTGCTGTAGAATTGGACTATGAGCTTATGTACATGGATGGTTTCTTATGCAATGGGGCTATTCACTGGTTAGCGATTGAGGAAAACAACACGTACCACCCATTCATTGTTTCTTTTGATCTATCCAAAGAAGTTTTTAAGGAATTCCCCAACCCCGTACCGTTAGATAATTTTCCTCCATACAATAGACTGGGGGCTACAAAAGACCGTTTATGCTTCTTTTGTGGTAATTCAATGTATAATCTTAAGTTATGGGTAATGAATAACTACAATGTACAAGAGTCAGAGTCGATATGGGAACAAATGTCACCGCTGCCACCTTGTGATGATTCTCCACACCAAGCAATGATGGATTACATTCCACGCAAGAGTTTCCCTGGTCATATTCATATATGGATGTTAGAAGAATATTCAAGTGCTCCCGTACTTGTGCAAAGTGTTAGATCTCGCCATGGTAACACTTATCATATCTGGTTATCCACAATTTCGGAATGTAATTATAAATATAATGAACATGTATTTGTTGAGAGCCTTGTATCTCCCCGTGGTATGGGTAATGACAATGGTAATTGTAATGAGGGGAGAGTGACGATGGCAATGGGGGGAGACTCGAGCGAAAAAAAAAGGAACAGAACATCTATGGGTGAAAAAAGCAGACGCCAAAAACGATCTACAAGAGGTAGCTAGCACTAACTGATCGAGGTAATCGAGAGCTTTGCCAAATATACCGAGCAGTTGTGATGTTATTTCATTATTTACTCTTTACTTGTAACATAATATTTGGCAATCACTCATAACATTCCATTTAGTCTATCAGTTAATCAAGGGAGATCCTTGGGTTCCTCGAGCGTGCATAGTTTGCAGCTTCTGTTAGGGATCTTTTGGGGAAGAAATTCAGTTAGTAACTTGTATTTGATAGTCTCTTACATGGCTGTAACATTTTATGTCTTAACAGCTTTTAAATGTGCTTATTTTATTTAAATACTAATTAAAAATGGAATCGTTCAAATGGTTTGAAAGTCGCTGAGGCCTGTTATATGGATGTTCTTAACCTTCTAAATCAGTTAACTCATAAAATTCTGATACTATTCTCATAATTTAGTTTCTGCAGCCATCTACTACATTAGTTATCTGTAAAATCAATTTACGAAAAATGGAGCAGCTCATGTCTAAATACAGTTTTGACAAACATTAGAAAAAGAAACATCGCCCAATAGCTATTCACGACCTACATAAATTAACAACATACGCACAGCCTAAAACGCACTTAGTGTGTTCATAAGAAGAGTAGCTTGCGATAGTAATTCAGGGACAAGACAGTATATACAGATAAGAAAAACTGCACTAAAAAGATTCAGACATCTATCGTGTATATTATAAGAACCAAAGCACAGATGCAGTACAGCAAAACATCATACTTGAAAATTACAATAGACTCGCGCCAAATACATTACATAAAAACCAATCAAGATATCAAACGACTCATGCATTAACAGAAATACGCAATAATATTTACATACCATTTTGTCAGGTTATTCGTCACATCAATGACAATTACACACTACTAACGTTTCATCACAGTTTTACCAGACACTAGACATAATAAAACCAAGCTTCCAACACCACCTAATGTTTTATATCCCATAATTCACCTGACGAAGTTGTCTTACTACCTTCCACAAAACTCGCAAAATTAGCACAAATTTGCTTATCGATATTGCCACTAGGTCCAAGAGAAAGGTCGTTCTTTTCTTTAACTCTATGCACATTTTCTTGATCTAAAGATAAATTAGGATTAAGGGTACCATCAAAAGTGATTAAACCTTTCAATTCATCAACTATTTCATGGGTTTTGCTCGTCTCGTGGTTACTTGAATCATCATAATCTAAAAAAGACACGGGGTTCGTAGATGTAGGTTGTGGTAATACATCACAATCTAATAAAGACACTGGTTTTATAGGAGTGGGTCGAGGTCTACTAATGATAAGGCCGAAAATTAGAGTGAGTTGGTTGAAAGATAATGTAAGAAACTTCTTGAAAAGATGGTAGAGATTATTATGGCTAGTTGTTTCACCAGATTCATTAGGTAATGCTTCCATGTCGTGTTGAGTTGCTGATGTCCTGAGGCGTCCTGTCTACAGAATTTGGTTAGATATATATGTACATGTCATACCTATAGCTACAAGTGACAAAAATGGGCGGGTCAGACGGTGTTTGCTAATACTTTGTCAACAGAGTTACTTATTCTATAAACAATTCCTTTATGATTATAAATTTCAAGAGTAATTAGTTTTTTTTTATTTTCATTATTTAAATGATTTGGGAGGTTTTTGCATAAAAGAATCTGGGTGACTTTAGACCCATATACCCGTTTCCTTTTTAGTTGAATCTTTTAGTTTCCTCACTCGACCCAATAAAAATAAATAACCTATCTAAACTCATTCGTAGATATATGGGTAGTAACTAGTAACTGTAACGTCTAATTTTATCACAATTTTTAGCTATGAAGTACATAAAGTATAGTAGAAAAGTGTTTGTGGGTTGGCCAACCTGACCCTGCCTGTTTTGACCCGTTCATTTTGACACCTCTACTGAATAGTATAGCAAAGAACCATAGAGTAATAAAACTTATTAGAGAAGCTTACATATGGGAGGACATAAGGACGGATAATGAAACCGACCATCAAGCCAATTAAACAAGCAACTCCCACACCGATACCCCAAGCTGCGCTTGATCCAAGGACTGACAATGTAAATATCAAGGGGCGTGTTAAGTAGAATCTTGACAAGTTGTTATAAATATCGAAGCTAATCAACAATCTTAAGGATATCCATAACACTTACTAGATCCGGAAGAACTGTCAGCACAGTCCTCAGCCTTAAGATTAAGCTGACGGACAAGTCTATTTCCATGATCCGCAATCAATAACGCACATCTTTGAGGATCAAAAGCCAGCTCAAAATCATCAGAGAATGTAGCATTCTGTGCGGGTCCATCTGCTTTGCCCGTCTTTTGAATATTTCCACCAGCAATTGTGGTCACACCTATCATGCCATTAATCAAAGATAAACAAAGTGGTTACAATAAAGATAAAAAATTGCCGCGACTAGAATCCTCGAACTTTAATCAAATTTGCAAATCACATGTCAGCAGATTCATGTACATATATATCGTATGCCCTTTTGAACAATGTGATTGTAGATTACAGGACATTAAGTGTGGCAATTCCCGAACCAACACGAAAATAATTGGGTTAGGGTATCTAAACTCTAAACTCTAAATGGTTCGGAATCGTAAACAGATTGACCCACCTAACTTGTTTATAGTTGGTATTAAAAAATACAAAACTGAATATTATAAACTCAACCCGAATTCAACCCGTTTACCTGAACAACCCACTTAGCCCACCCACCATTTAACTAAATTTGGTTTCAAGGGTTATGTGTGTCAACATTAGGGTTGCCTTTTACGACATAATCAACTAAACTAATAGTGATAGTAGAAATGAGATCCCGATGATCTCATTATGACATCTAACAATTAACACTGACCTTTTTAATACAACCAAGAACACGAAATGTTCAAACGTTAAGCATAGAAACTTGTGAATTACTTTGTTCATGTTTGAATATCGGTATATACCTGATTTGCTTATTTTCCTTATGACGTGGTTGCTTTTGTCAGCAATGTAAATGTTGTTTTTCTTGTCAATAGCAAAACTTTTGGGCTTATTAAACATGGCGGACCCCAAATCCCCGTCCTTGTATCCAGCTGCACCATTCGCATTACCAGAGAGCTTCTTGATCTCGCTCACTGCATAAAACAGTATCATAATTCATATCCAGTATCTAATGAACTTTTCTTCCTTCATTTCACTTTACTTTTTACTTGCATAACTATTGTTCTATATCGTTTGTTCTTGCATAAATTAAGTCGATTCTTGCACAACTTCCATGTTTTTCTTCAAGTGAAATAAACTTGAAACAAAAATGCGAAGTTCTTTTTCAAGATTGGAATCATCAAAATTCACAAGTAAATAAACTTAATGTTAAGTGTGACTTCAAATTTTTGCGACCATGGGCAGGGGAGGGTCCGGGCCCTCCCAAAACTTTGGCCCAATGATGCTTAATGTTGGATGTCTTTCACCTTTTATGGTTAATTTCAATTTCTAATTACTTAGCCCTCCAAAAAAAATAGGCACTCAAAAAAAAAAAAAAAAAAAAAACTTTTCACAAAAGTTTTAAACCCTAGTGTTCATGGCAGCAAGCTTTTGGGCGCATTTAAAGCAACTAACGTGTGGCGTTTTTTATACAACGCTTGTTTGGTACCATGCAACTCACCGTTTGCAATTTTTTTAAACGCTCCAAATTAAACCACTACTTCTAGTAGCATTTACAACCAACTTATCAATAACTACACTTTACAAAGCTACGTTACCAAACACTTTTATAAAAACATTCAAAGTTGATCTTTATGGTATTATACCTTCACCGCCTTTAAACGACACCGTATAAACACTACTCTTAACAGAATCCAAAACGATGACATCATCATTTAACGATCCAGTTAACACAGCGTTAGGATTAAGACTAAACTTATCACCGTCAATTAACGTCGTTACACTATACCCCTCCTCTAACAATAACTCACTGTTAATACCTGAAACAAAAAATTTAATTGATTAGTAAAAAAAAAAAAAAGGTGATAAATTATATAAATATGTTGAGAGGTAAGTAATTGGTTAACTTTTTTATTTTTACCGTGAGTTAGGGTTAGGATGATTGGAAAGGCGATGATGATCGGAAATGAAGGCATTATCGGAATATGTTGAGAGTGAGAGAGTAAAGTGAGAGCGGAAGTTTGAGGGGCGTAGGGGCTAATTATGGGACTAGGCGGTTGGCTTTTGAGCACTTTAGTTACTTTCCGGAGCTACAAGCTTTAATATAAAGGTAAAGTGTTTACTATGGGTGTGTTTGGCAAAAAGTGCTGGTGCTGGTGCTGGAAAATATTAAAAATGTAGCCTTTTTTTTTGTAGTAGTGTTTGGCTAACTAGCTGTAATTGTAGATTAAAATTGTAAAATGACGTAATTGGACATACAAATAATAAACCCAATATGAATAAGAATAGTAAATAAAATTATTGATATAATTCATAAATATGTAGCATTGCATGAAAATCCATGTAAAAATAGAAACAACGTTAAAATGATGTTAAATTATCATCCACGATGCGCATTCCATATTGAAGTAGCAACGTTAAAATTATGTTAAATATGTAGCATTTCATAAATATGTAGCATAGCTTGATTAACCACTTCCTCCTTCAAGCATCTTGTAAAATGTGTTATTCTTAGGCTAAAGTGTACCTGATGCCCAAATAAAATCCTAGCTACGCACACTGAGCTCATATATAGACATAAGTGGTGTAATTTAATGTACATGCTCAAGAAAGTATTAGAAACGAATAAGTTAATTCCTATTGTTTTGTCTCTTACCAATAAAGTTCATAGTCAAGAAAGTTATCATCATAAGAAACAAAACATGATTATTTCAGTGCAGTAGTTATTGGATGTTCATGTGATGACGGTAAAATATAACAATTCATGCAGTTACTCGTGTAATATTTAATATAATAATTAATTAGGAAGGGTATCTTGGTAAATTTACAAATTATAATCTCCATGATTTTCTGAAAAGTTCCTATGAGTAGCTTTTTTTTTTTGGAGATTATTTTGCTAAAGTTTCAATAATCTTGCGCAGCCAAACGAGGCTACTTTTTAGATGAGAGCTTATTTTTAAAAAAAATAATCTTTAGCTCCCATAATCTCCATAATAAGTTGCTGCCAAACACACCGTGTACTTTGTTGATTTTTCATACCTTAAGCGATCTTCTATTTTGTCCTTTTCTACCAAGAAAGTCAAACTTTTAAAAACATTATTTTATTTTTTTTGCCCCTTCCAATATTGAGCAACTTAAGCGACTTACGGCTTGATACTTTGAGTGACTTTTTTTACTTTTCACCTTTTTGTATTTGCGTCAGTATTTTTGTAAAAAATATTATTTTTTAAATACTTTTTAAAATACTTTTTAAACACTTATTTATTTCAAATTCTTGAGCGACGTAAGAAAATATTTGGTCGACTATATGACGTAGATGATGACAATTATGGGTTGGTTTATTAAGGTGGTAGCTAACAGAAGGGATTTCGGGTACACTCAAATTGATTTAACAGCGAGAAAAAAAACCATATCGATCATGGTCCGCAACCCGAACACTTTATGTTGTCGCCATCCATGACTGTAAACGCCTCTACGAAGTGGGGTACAGTAAGCATGGCTACCGATACTTCGAACCCACCTTTTTTTACCGAGTTTGATGAAAGGTATAAAGAGATGTTCGGAAAAAGGAAACTTTATGGTCAAATTGTAAGTCGTGACATACTTCGTGATAAAATTATTGCTATTGCTGATAACCCGGGTTCTTGTTGGAAGTGGAAGAAGAGTGCATAAGTATTTGCTCTGATGATCGCGAAGCCGGGGAGGTTTCGGTGGATGTTTGACGTGTTTAGAGTAATGATGGCAATGGATAGATATGTTTGTTTTTAGGGTCGCTATTGGTGGATGGGGTGGATGCCAAGACATTAGAGTGACATTTCTGATGTTGCTAGAAGGCCGCCTTATGAAGATGATACTCTTACAGAGCAACCAGATATCAAGACGAATGTCGGTGCCAAGAAGCTTTTGTATTATCGATTTCCCAAGCCGTAATACATTGTATCTTATTCTTCCTCATTCGTATTATCTCTTTAAAACATATTTATTTCTTCGATCATTTGTGTATTTTCTTTCTCATAATATCTCAAATATACACTGGTACACAAACTGGATATCGTCACACCCAAAATGCGTGACTATATGCATATAGTCACACACGTTTTTTTGGGTGTGTGTGACAAAAAGTCGCGCCACCGTAGGTGTCATATGGCCACCTTGTTTAGTTTGTGGCCGTTTCATTGAAAAAGAGTGACCAAAACCCGAATATGTGTGACTAATTAGGCACAAGTTTTGTTGGATTCATCAGTATGTGTGACTATTTCCCATCCTATGGCCACTTGAAGATATAATAAATGTGACGTTTGTGATGATTTAGTCACACAGCGTGTGTTGTTTTTTTCGAGTTAGTCACATACAATTTAAAAAACAGTGGCCAAAAGTGTTAATAAGTGTGACCATATGCTGTTTAAAGTGAAGAAATATGTATTTTGTGTGACTATTGATCATCCAATGGTCACATGAATTTTTGTGTGTGTGTGGCCTTTTGTAATATTTAGTCACACAAAGCATGTTTGTTTTGGGTATTTAGTCACATACAATTAAGCATAAAGTGACCAAAAGTGTTAATAAGTGTGACCATATATTGTTTAAAGTGAAGAAATTTATATTTTGTGTGACTATTAATCATCCAATTGCCACATGAATTTTTTTGTGTGTGGCCTTTTGTAATATTTAGTCACACAACAAATTAAACAATAAGTGACCAAAAGTGTTATTAAGTGTAACTATATACATCTTTTAGTCACATTTAAGAAATCAATATATATCAAAACAAATTCAAATATATATCAAAACAAATTCAAATACAATAATATCTAATAGCACTACTAACTATATGAACTAACAGTACTAACTTATAACTAACACAACTAATACACCTGCTCAAAGAGTTCCCAGAATTCACCCGAGTGCCCCTCTATTGAGGAGTTTGTGATGCTTGTGACGGATTATCTTCACCTTCTACTGGTGTATCTGGCATTGCCAATTCTTCTGAGCACATCGTTTCACGTCTTGCTTCAAAGGCTACTGCAGACAATAATTTGGGCACATAACCTAGATATCCAACATGATCTGCCAGTGCAGGGTGTACTCGCAACAAAGATACCAATGCAGCAGATAATAGCAGCGGAAGCTCGGGATCAGATCCTTAAGTGTTGTGATGGGTAGCAGCAATTGATGAAAGATACTGGTCTAGCAATCCTTCTAAAAATCTCTTCGGATTTCTGAGCGGAAAATTTTCGGATCTTTCAAGAACAGCCTCACGTAGATACCTCCAACCTGTTGACGAGCATTTGTAAGAATTATGATCTTCCAAAGATGAAAATTGGATGAACAATCTATGTGCATTATCGGCTAAATAGTTATTCCAGTATAGTTTCTCTACTACATTATATAGATTCTCAGACAGGGAATCATCTAATCCACCTAAACGATTACCTAAGTGAAACTAGGTACATGCTATACAGCTTTTACGCACATAACCTGTTGGCATTAAAAATGTCTATGCCTATCTTTCCTTCAATGTCTGATTATAAGATACTTCTGGAACTGGAAAAGATGAAGCTTACCATATATCTAAATGCATTTGTGCATTGAGAGCTCAATAGAGACCCAGCATTCTTAGCTCTGTAACATGGCTCGGGTCAAGTTCAGCAACATCCTTGTTGACTTCTCTGTCTTCTACAATCTACTCCTGGTATAAGAAACAAAACAAGACAAGGTTGAATACATGTCAAGAGTTGTAGAAGAAGAAATAACCCATACCTTGCTTTTAAGATCTGCATAAAGCCTAGTACTAATAGCAACATAGACATTAATTATTATTATTTTTTTATTCCCGATCACTTTGTGTAGGATATGTGCTTCCTTGTCATGGAAAAAGTAATCGTTTTTAACTTTACCTATTAATCCTAGAGCAGATCATGTATCAAGGAAGGACCTGAGTAACATCTAATCAACTAGTATAAAAAGCATGACATATATATACCTCCGAAATACTGAGGATTGGATATGCTGTTGGAAGCAGAATTGTGTCCGTTGTAACCCATATTCATGGATGAAGCAGAATTGTAACTGTTGTATCCCATATTCACGAACTCATGAGGTACCGCCGGATATTGATTAACATCCATTGTCTTCTGCTTCTTAAAGGTTTGTTTAACACCCTATACAACAGTTGATAAACACGTTCAAACTACGAAAAATGCCAAAATGTATGTCAACATATTCAAAGAATTCAAAGAATTTAATATGGCAGATCATCTGAGAGCATGTTTCGCTTGGAAAACCCTGTCATCTGAGCCAAGAGTTGGTCTTGACATTTGAGATGCAACAGAGATCAAAAGATCTCTTGACATACGCGGTCGCCAACTTGTTGGCTGCAAGAACAGCACAAAAAGTTTGATCTTAAGTTTAGTATTTACACCACAATAAAAAGATACAATATGTGAGCAGTGAGCTAACTAACCATTCCTGCAATATTACAATAAGTGTCTGCAGCCAAATTATAAAATTAGAACCAAAACCTGCAATTATTAATAAGTTGTAAAATAATCAAAACTTAAAGGACCTTGTTATTGAAATTCCAACGACCACCACGAGGAAGCAAGTCGGCTCCACTCCCAAACTTCAGCTGCAATAAAAACAAAGCACATATGGTTAAGAAACATATTGTTCAAATAAAGAGTTTTGCTCACAAATGATAGCCAAGAATTTTCATCACTTGAATTATATAGAGATGTCTATTGTTATAGTAGGATGAAGAGAACGATAAGTGTACATACAGAAAATAATATTGATAAATGGGTAAAGAAGGTACTCAACATACCTGTTGAGGGACAGGAAAGAATGACCCCACTTGAACTTGCTTAGCAGCAACTCACCATTCTCTACCTCGCCACTGTTGAAGACAAGCATAAAAATATGAAATTCCATATTGCCACATTGTTAACATATACGTACAATATTGTATATCTTGAGTTTCATAATATTAGGCGATTGCAACAGATTGTTCATAACACATAACTGGCAGTTATAAACTTATTTAACATGTTATCTGACTAATGATTGTTTATGTAATAGGTTCTTAGGTTACATATTTCAAAGCTATAATTAACTATGGGTCACTTAACAAGTTGACATGGGTGCTAATTTAGGCCATTTCATTCATTTTTGAAGTAGATTTCGTCTATGGAATGAAGTAGCTTTTTTTTCAGAATCAGTGGTGAAGCAAGCACTTTTTAACGAGTGGTACCATTCCAATAGCTTAAAAACAATCCACTATATTTACTTCTGATGAACGACGCAGACATGGAAAATGACTAAATGGTTGAGGTATAACTTTTTAGCAGAAAACATCAAATGTGATTATGTAAACCCTGTATTTTCACACGATAAATCTACTATGTGCAGGGCCTAAATCATAGTCGCTGAAAATGTGTACGACCATATAACTTTTACTTTCCTATTGATATACCCTTACGTAAATATCTGTAAAATGTGTTGTGACGTATCATAAACATTTACTTTCCTCGAGCATGTGAGCGATAATCTAGATAACATAATCTAGTGCTCTAGAAATCAGGTTAAGGTAACACGGTAACAAGGTCAGAGCAAGTATTGACACCTAGGGTTGTTTTCAGCATTAACCCATGTATGGTATATTCATAAGAACTTCGACTGCCCAAAATAACCCGTTCCAATGTTTCTTTTAAACTATTTAAAGACTATAGTAATATTGTGTCTCTTCTATTTGTAAACCAAACAAAAGAAAATCATGACAACTGATGTCAGTTAACCTATGGACTACGTCAAGATCTTGCTGAGTTCTGTTATTTTTTTTAACCATCTATAAAATCTCATAATATGAAATCGCACAAGTTCCAAAACCAGCAATCATATAATAACTTCAAACATCAGATAACAAGCAATGAATAAGATTATAACAAATATAAACAAATCTTATTGACATGGTTATAACATCCTTTACCTGAATGCCTCTCAAGACCTCAACTCGCTTCCTGACAGCAGGCATCAAATGGTTGGTCGTTCTGCTTCTACCACACCAGAAATGAGCTTTTCAGCATCAGTTGTAGGAGCAAACATGAACACTTTTAACTCCTACAGTGTAAAAAAAAAAAAATAAAAAAAATTAAAAAAAAAAAAAAAACAAACAAACAAACAAACTAATTTTATCAAGATACAATCTTTATAAAAAACCACCAAGAAAAACTCCACAATAATTTACAAGGTTTAATTTGAATCAACACAACCCATCTGAGCATTTTTATCACCTACAACAAGACCATGAAGTGAGCTCCAAACAAGAGCATCATGAACCAGTCAATGCTCTTAATCGATGAAACTAATAGAAGCATCATATAAAAGATTTCAAACAATTACTGTTTTAGAAGTTTAAATTATCAAATTGACTAGGACCATAGATAGGTGCGAGTGTGGTGGTGGTGCGAGAGTGCGAGTGTGGTAGAAGAAGAAGTAAGACCGGATCTATGAAAAGAAGAGAGGGATATTTGGATGGTTAGTGAAATATTTGAGAATTTGGTAAAGAGGTCAATTTGATTTTGGGGAAAAAATTTAGGCGGGTTTGTGAAAAGATGAGAAGAGGGAAATTTTATTTCGGGTAAAACTAAGCGGCTCACTGCTCACATGTATATCATTTAGTCACTTTTAAATAATGTGTGACAAATTTGATTATATGATTTAGTCACGTTTAAATAATGTGTGACAAACTTGAGTATATGATTTAGCTACATACACAATTACTTCGTGTGACCATATATGGATTTTGGTCACATTTTCAATTGTGTGACATATATTTGTCACATATGTATATATATAGTGTGACTAATGTTTCAACCTTATTTGTATCCGTCACATGTCTCAAATTATAAGTGGCTAAAAAATCAAAAATTTTTTTACCAGATACGTATAGTCATGAAAATATTCAAATGTGTGGCTGTAGCCTCAGATGTAATTCCGAAATGGTCACACAAGACGGATCAAGTGTGGCTGTTTATTTTATTCTGGTACATTTAGTCACACAAATAAGTTACTGTGTGGCTGTTCGAAAAACCACATGTGTGACTAAATCCCATTTTTGTACTAGTGATACAAGTGGTACATAAGTGGGTTTGGTTTAGTAGTTGTGGGATTGTTGTGCAACATATAGGTCAAGGGTTCAATTCCCACTCTTGTCATTTATTTTTAAAGAAACCACTAGCTCACGTGGTAAACATTCTCTTCTCCAACCCCCAGGTTTGGTGTTCGATTCCAAGCAAGACTCTGTTTTGGTATCTCGTTTCTAGGTTTTTTGCAATTCGAGTTCTAGGGTTTGTTTCTAGTTCGTTTTTAGGGTTTTAACATTTATTACCATAATAACTACTAGAGCATTTCTTCTCATTAACTACTGTTGGTTCTAATCAATACTATAACCCTAATCATCTTTAGGGTTTTGTTTTTCGGTTCCCTTGGTGTGTTGGTAAGTGGTTTTTGGCTTGGTTTGATAACTTTGAGATGTCAAGGGTGTGTTGAGAGTTCTAACGGGGGAGGGTTCGAGAGCTAAAGAAGATGATAGTGGTGGGCATATTACGAAAAGGACTTAGAATACTAGTACGGTGCTGGTACCTACTAGTGAGTTTATCACTAGTGATAAAGGTCCCGCATGTCAAAGATACGTCCAAGACTGGTAAAGGTAATAATATGGACATGGCACTTCACATTGTTAAGGAATCTGATATCCCATCGTCTACAAAGGTGGGGAAGAATTCTTTTGCTAATGTTCTCTATGCTGGAAACACAATAAAGAAAGCTATTTTTTGAACTTTAGATACTACAACACCAGTTGATTCTGATTTCGATGTTTTTGTCCTCTATTGAAAAAACGAATAATAGACTTAGAAATTCATTATATGGTTATTTCATTGGTAAATGAGTTGCTTTCCTGGTTGTTGAAAATTATGTGTGGAATGCATGGGGAAAGTACGGAGTGTAAAAAAATCATGATGAATGCTAATGGTTTATTTTTCTTTAAATTTTTTGCAATGAAAGGGGTTGAAGATGTTCTTAAAAATGGGTCATAGATGATTTGTGGGATTCTATACGATGACCATGTGTTTAGAATCATGGGGAATGAGTAGTTATGTGAGGACAATGATTGAAACTAATGCAACGAATGAATTGAAAAAGAGTATGATTGTAGCTATTTCAAATCCGGAGGGGTCGGGTTATACTCGAGAAACCATGTGCATTGAGTACGAACCAAGATGTGATACTTGCAAGATATCTGGGAATACGTGTAAGCAACATCCATGTGGCACTTATCGACTCGGTCTTAACGACTAAGTAAGCCAAAAAGTATGGAAGAGGTTAGCTATGAACACTTGCAGATTTATTCGAGAATACTTGATATATTGTACTAGAGTTTTTGGTTACAAATGAGAGTAATTGACCCTATTTATACTAAAGACAAATCAAGTTTTACGAAGTTCTATACAAATATCTAAGATATTTACTAGGTTAATATCTAGACAATCTCTAGATTATTCTCACTAAATATCTTGGATATTTTAGACAAAATATTTTAGCAATTTTTAAGTCTAAGATTTTAGATTAATCTAGTTATGTTTCCGTGTCGAGTTTTTCTTGGATTGGGGCTGCTAACGCTATGATTCGGCTCGTAACCTACAACTCCATTGTCACTTTCAACAACACCTAGGTGTCAATTGTTTTTTCAGAGCTTTTACCTTTTCATCTGCAAACCATGTCTACAAAAGAAGAGGCACACCTAAAGTCTCTATCTGCATGGTAGAAGACTGTTTGTTTTTTGTGCTATTCAAATACTTTTTTTTTTTTTTTTTTTTTTTTTTAATGATTCGAGAATATAAACCCTTTTGTCAAATGATACTAAAATGTTGAGTGTGAAACAAGCAATCGCTTAAAATACGGAATGTCAAAGATAAGTTTTCGTCCGTTTTATACGTTATCATCCATTTTATACGTTTTTTTACGTTTTGGTACGTTTTCCACGCTTTCGACCCTTTTTTTACGTTTTCGTCTCTTTTTCTATGTTTTTTCCGTTTTCTACGTTTTTTTACGTTTTCGCATCTTATTTTTTACGTTTTCATCTGTTTTTTTTTACGTTTTCGTCTGTTTTTCAACATTCTAAACGGTTTTTTTACGTTTTCGTCTGTTTTTTTTTACATTTTCGTCCGTTTTATTACGTTTTCATCTTTTTTTTACGTTTTGTCTGTTCTTTTATGTTTTCGTATGTTTTTTTTACGTTTTTGGCTGTTTTTTATGTTTTGTGCGTTTTTTACGTTTTTTAAATTTTTTAGTTCTTCGTCCGTTTTTTTACGTTTTCGTGTGTTTTTTTACGTTTTTATCTATTTTTTACGTTTTGACTATTTTTTTACGTTTTTGCCTGTTTTTTACGTTTTCGTCTATTTTTTTACATTTTCGTCTGTTTTTGTACGTTTTCGTCTGTTTTTTCCACGTTTTCATCCGTTTTTTATGTTTTCGTCTGTGTTTTTACGTTTTCATTTGTTTTATTACGTTTTCGTTTATTTTTTACGTTTTCGTCCATTTTCATATGATTTCGTAAGTATTTTTTCGTTTTTGTACATTATTATATATTTCTTACGTAAGAAAACGGACGAAACAGATGAAAAAGTAAGAAAATGGTCGAAAACGTAAAAAAACGGACGGAAACGTGTAAAAAACTAGTCGCAAACCTAAAAAATGGTCAAAAACGTAAAAGAACGATCGAAAACGTAAAAAAATGGACGAAAACGTAAAAAAGGGAACGAAAACTTAAAAAAAGGACGAAAATGGACTAAAAGGTAAAAAACAAACGAAAACGTAAAAAAGACGAAAACGTAAAAAAAGATCAAAAACGTAAAAAAATGGACGAAAACGTAAAAAAAGATCAAAAACGTAAAGAAAACGTATAAAAACTGACAAAAACGTTAAAAACGGTCGAAAACGTAAAAAATGGATTAAAACATAAAAAACGGATGAAAACGGGCTGAACGTAAAAAAAAGAAGAAAACGTAAAACACAGACGAAAACGTAAAAAAGGGGCAAAAAAGTAAAAAAAGGTCGAAAACGTAAAAAAAAGGGTCGAAAACGTAAAGAAACGGACGAAAAGGTAAAAACGGCCGAAAACGTAAAAAAACGGTCGAAAACGTAAAAAAAGAGACAAAAACGTAAAAAAAACGGACGTAAACGTTAAAAAAGGGACGAAATCGGACTAAAAAGTAAAAAAACTGACGAAAACGTAAAATAACTGACGAAAACGTAAAAAACCTTCGAAAACGTAAAAAACGGACGAAAACGTAAAAAAACGTATAAAACTGACGAAAACGTACAAAAACGGATATTGAGAAGGAGATGTAAGGTTTTTGAAAGAAGTGGTAAAAAGTGAAAGACAATGTTTGAAATTTAGAAGAGGAAAGAAGTGAAAAGAAGCACTTATATCTTCAAAAAAACAAACATAAACCTCTACCATCCCGCAAACAAAAGAAGTGAAAAGAGGGAAAAAATGCTTATCGGAAAAAAACAAACGACACATTACTTTCACAAAAAAGATACATCTATACTATATATAAAGGAAAAATCAAAAAATAAAAAGTGATAAGTGAAAAATTAAAACTAATTTAGGAAACTAATTTGTTATTTTACTTAAATGGAAGACTGAAAACTAATTTAGAAATTTAAAACTAATGTATCATATTTTGAATATTGAAATTAGCTATTAAAATTTATTCTTTTATTTAAAATCATTATATATTACTAGTACAATAATTTACACTTACATTTTAATTTTTTTACCTTGTATAAAAATATCACAAGTCTAGTTTAAATAAAAGAAAAAAGATAAATTGCATTCAAGCCCATCATCTTGACACAGCTATTCACAAATGACACACACTTTATTTACTTCATTCATTTGACACAATCAGATTCACAAACAACACCTTCTTCTTCTTATTCTTCTTCTTCATGTCCATCAAATCAACCTGATGGGAATTATGAGGAAGTAGAAGAAGAGGAGGACGAGGAGAGCGAAGACAAAAGAATTCATCCTGATGGCATGGATCACGATGATGAATGATCATCGGTGATTTGGTTTGTGATGTTTGAGTTTTAAAAACAATGATGGGTCGAATAATTTCTGTTTCTACTACTTTAACTTAACTTTCTTAGGATTTTATTATTTATGGGTTGTTTTGAATTACTTTTGTTTGTTTTAGTATTTTGTTTTGTTTGTTTCGCGTATAGTTTTTGCAGTTTTTGCAGGGGGAGAATTAACGGAAGCTTAGTGTTGATCAATATTTGGAGTTAGAAGAACTCATGTGCTTACTTATGATCAAATATGCGTATGCGAATTTTTCCCGGGTAGTACCTTTTTAACTAAATTTTTTCCATTTCCTTTACTTTGAAGTTCATTTTATTACATTGAGGACAATGCAAAACTTAAGTGTGGGGAAGGGAAGAAAATAGGAAAAATTGGTTAAATTTTTATTTTTATTTTTTTAGGTTTAGTAGATTCTGGAATTGAGTAACTAGAATTAGTTCGCCCTTGATATTCTAGTTGTTTTATAATATAATATATATAGTTTTAAGAACTAGAATGATTCATTGGTAAAAATAAGGCTATTTGAAAAAGTTTTGGAATTTAATCAAGTTATGAAGAGCTATTTCAGTTTTGGAAGCGATAACAGTTACTAGTACATGTTATAACCCACCTTAAATTGTGAGGATTTAAACCTTTTTGTATAAAGCATTTTTTATGCTTTATATTTCGTTATGAGTGTGCCGGTGATTATGTTGATTCTAGAACTTGTACTTGTTATGCATTACGGTTAAAATTACTTTCGAGTAATAAAATATATTCAAATGATAAGAGGCAAATTAGGATTTACACCAAATGGCCATCTGTTTACAGAAATATTTTTGCTGACCACATCGGTTAGTTAGCCTATGTAATTGGAACCCATTTGTTAGCGTGAATATTTTACGCTAGATACCCTTAGTTACACCTTCTGAGCCCATCTTTTCTTTTGATTAAATCCAGAAAAATACAAAAAGATTTTACACCTTACGCCTTAGCCTTACCCAAATCAAGTTCAATTGAAGTTCAAAACTATTTATTTTTTTGATGATTGCATGATTGACCACACTTTGATATGTGTATGTGTTGTTTCAATGAAGAAGGAGGTCGCTACTCTTATTTGTATTTTTTGTAGCGTGTGCTCATCCAAAGTGTGGGGGTGAAGAAAAAGAAGTGGGTTAAAAAAAATGAAAAAGTGAATAGCCAATGAGCTATGAATGTATGAATGAATGAGAATAAAATAGTCAATGAGCTATGAAGGAAGAAAGGAGTTAGTATGAGATTCGGAATAACAATCGAAGAAGTTTGGGAAGTGATCATTTGAGGTATAAAGAGTTGGGAACGGAATTTTGACTTGATTCTTATTGATTTTTCATTTTGTAGAAACCAATCACAAATAATTCTCATGTCTTATCCTTACCTTTACCAATTACTTTATTCGTTGTTAGCTTTCGAGCATCCGGATTTAGTAATGGCTTTGTTTAGATATGTAGTGCATGGATGTTCTAGTGACCATCCGGGTTTTTGAATAGTTGAAAAACGTTGCTAGCGAGCTAGTGCGTATTTTGGTGACCATCCGTTATGCAAGTAACCTTGTTAGTGAACCAAGGTATAATCTAGTGACCATCCGTTGCTTAGCTAATCAAGAATTCGTTGCTAGCGAGCTATTATGTTCTTGTATGAAGTATTTGTACATGAGCTAGGTAACCATAACCCTTAACTTTAAACCCGAATAAAAGACCTCTTTGATGTTTTATTTTGTTGTTTTGATACTTATACAAGCTTATGGTAAGACACATGAATCATGACTGAGCATTGAGTGATTTACCATTAAATTTACCCTTTGAGTGTTGAGTGAATTTAAAATTCCTTTGTGAGGTGCTTAGTTATGTTATCAAGCTCAAATTAACTTGTTTATGTTTCAAGAATTTTTCGCATTTAAAGTAAAAATAACAATTGTTCCATTGGGATGGTTGTTGGATTTTTAGAATCATAATGAAGATGCCATCGATATCAGATTTTCTAAAAGCTAGACTTGCTCGAGGGCGAGCAAAACTCAAGTGTGGGGGAATATGATAACGCTCAAATTGAACATGTTTTTAGTCGCGTTATCGTTAGTTTTGTGCATCATATTTGGTTATATTTATGTGTATTTGTTACTAAATCATGAAAAAGTGTATATGCAAATAAATATAGTCAAGTACAGGAAAAAATGATAAAAAGATGAAGAATTGAAGTGATCATGCACATTGGAAGATTCCCGAGAGGAAAACGAGAGAGAAACCACACGAGAACTCAAGGATTTGATATTGTCGAGATTTCTATGTTCAAATATCAAGAAAAGATCAAGTTCTATGAAAGGAATTAGTGCCACAACAAAGGAACAAGCACTCGACGAGAAAAGGAAAGAAAAATAAAAAATGTGTGTGCATGAAGGTCCCATCCGATCGGATGGGAGGAGATGAATTTACCGAGAGATCCAACCGATCGGTTGGACCCCAATACCGATCGGTTGGGAGAAACTGCTGTTACAAAGTTGCATTTATTGACGAATTTAATCCCCATAATCATGGTGGCTTATCATTTCCTGCTTATTTACCACTAAGGGACGTTTTTGCTTGAAGAGAAAGGGTTCTTGTACTTATATATAGGACCCTAGGCTAGTTTAAAAAGTGTGACACCCCAAACTTAGTAAAGGCTTACACCAAGTCCTTGCTAACTTATTATCGTTGCCCGAAAGCTTGTAATTGCTGTGAAAACGTCCAGGGAACTTTGAGTTAAAGTCTCAAGAGTTGTGTTCGAGTGTGGAGTTGTTTACGTGTAATCATAGGCGATTGGAGGAGTGTGGTTGCTATAGTTCCACAATTCTAGTTCTTGTAATTCCAAAACTAGGTATCTTTTATTTAAAATTACTATGAACTACTTTTACTTTAAGTTGAATGAAAGAATGGTTTGTTACTTGTGTTTGATTATAATTGTTATGGAGTGATTTTTGGCATACTTGTGTGTATGATGTGACAATTGTTGGAGTATTCTTATTTTATAGTGATGCATGAAAACATGTCTTGTTTTATGAGTTTGTTGAAATACAATCTAATCTTGCTTAATTAGTTGGTAAAAACAGTTCTAAAGAATAAAAAGGCCGAAAGGATTTTCTTTATGTTTTTATTCCAAAAAGTTAGTGCACGAATTAGTATGGGATATGGTGTGTGACAAGCACCATATTAACTCATTAAAATGGATTTGGAAACTATTTCATCACGAGAAAAGGCCAAAAAGATTCGTAAGAATTCTTAAGATAAGAAATGCTTTTCAAACAACAAAGAGTTTAATAGAATTGTCGTAATAGTTAAAAAGGCCGAAAGGAATTAACTAGGAGATTGAATTCTTAGAGATGATTTCTAATGATAAAAACCATTGATTGTGAATCATTCATATTAAGTTGTGCATCACTACAAGTTGAGGAATGCACAAAATAAAGTATCGTTGGCGCCCAAGCATAGGAGAATAAAAAACAAAACTGTATGACATACCGGAAATAGTAGCACTATAGCAATGGGGAGATTTATTGAAAATTTAGCACCCTTTTGGGCATAATTTTGGCCTGAACACTTACCATAGTAGGGAACACTTGGAGACAACCCAAAAACAAGACGTTGCGATTGTTTTGGAAAGAGAGAGTAGTTGAAATTGATCAGCTACTAAGTTTAGATAAATGATGAATACCCCTTATGTAGTCAATTTCAGGTTAGACGTGACACCTTTTGCCTTTAAATACTCGAATAAAAGTACTTGCCATTTTGCTCACCACATAGTCATATCATACTTTCACAATCATATTAGTTATCTCCTTTGTCCTGTATAAGTCAAATTAGCTAAGATGAATGAACATTATGAAACAGCAAAATGTGATAGTTAATTTGTTTCTTTGTTACCCTTCTTGTTTTAGAATTCCAGTCTATAGATGTTGCTATAGTATATTGTTTTTTTGTTAAAAATTGGGGAATATTTTGAGAATCAATAAAAATGTTGTAAACTTGTAATGTAGAATGCTTGGACTTTGATTAAGGCTTTTAATCTACAGTTCTGTTCATGTTCTGTTCATTATGTTTAACATATTTCAGTTTCTTTTAATATAAATAACTCAAATAATGTTAAGTACTTATTAAGTTCTTACAATGTACAGGCAGCATTATGCTCCATAAGGATTATAAAGAAAGTTCCCTACCTCGCAGAGAATTTTGTGAACCCTGTTGCTTCCTTACTTAAAGAAAAGCATCATGGAGTCCTTTTTAACTGGATCCAGCTTTGTGCAGATCTTTGTATAGTCAGTGAAGAGGCCCTTGAATATTTCAGGAAGGTATATTGACCTTGTATGTTCTAATATTTTTACCAGTGTGTGTGGAAGAAAATAGCTCTATACAAATTTTACTCTTCATTCGGTGTACCATAATGAACAAAGAGAA
This sequence comes from Artemisia tridentata subsp. tridentata, assembly GCA_021014915.2. Classification (NCBI taxonomy): domain Eukaryota; kingdom Viridiplantae; phylum Streptophyta; class Magnoliopsida; order Asterales; family Asteraceae; genus Artemisia; species Artemisia tridentata. Next base: position 27,285,481 of record CP139506.1, on the reverse strand, counting down.
CTTTGATGTAGCCTACCTCATATACTAAGAGAAACATCACTGATGTTTCTTCTTAATGCTCCTGGAACATGTTCTGTTATGACCTCCAAAATACGATTTATATTCACTTTACATGATGCACTATAGGCTATTATGTACACATACCGTCTCAATTATATGGCCGTTAGACCTACAATGTTAAGTGCATGTTAAGATTACTGGTATCCCATTTATTAGATATGGGTTTGAACTTTGACGTAAGTGTGCAAGACCCAAGGATAGCTCCACTATGTCCTTTGCTACCAGTTGGTTACAAGATGAAAACATTAAAAGAAAATCACAATAGCTATGTGATAAATGTATGTTTGAAACATTTATAATTAATTGTGTTAAAGTTAATCATTTTCATCTTCATATGTCCATCTCTCGAGTGGAAGGTTGTCTGTAGAACGATAGTATCATTTTTTTTTGTACTGATGGGGTTAGGCATGTTAGTACTAACTGTCTTTCTTTCTTCTACAAGACTGATTGCTCTAACTTTTTAAACTTAAATGAATTAGTAGTTATTTTGATGCGGGATGCTCTTTTTTAGCCTATTCTTATTAGGGGTGGCAATCGAGTCGTGTTCGTGTTGACCTATTCGGGTTCGCGTGTTGGCGGGTTAGTATAACCTCTACCCAAACACGACCCATTTTATTAATCGTGTCAAGAAACTCAACCCTAACCCATACCTACATAACACGTGTAACCCGTTTGAACCCGTTTAAGTAAATAAGTCAAGCAGTGAATAAGGTTAGTGGTTTGTTGATTTAACTAGTTTAAATGCAGAAATGATATAAGGATCTAAAATATAATAAAAATAAGAGTTAATTACATAAATGGTCACTGTGGTTTGACCTTTTTTTCACTTTCAGTCACTGAACTTTTTTTTTGACTGGTTCAGTCACTGTGGTTTGCATTTATTTACCGGTCCAGTCCAATTCCGAATAAAATGACTAAAAAGCCCTTGTCATCTTCTTTTGCTAACGGCCGTTAGTCCTTTAGACTAACGGCCGTTAGTCCTTTATACGTTTTCGTCCGTATTTACACGTTTTCGTCAGTATTTACACGTTTTCGTCCGTTTTTACACGTTTTCATCCGTTTTTTACACGTTTTCGTCCGTTTTTTACACGTTTTCGTCCGTATTTACACGTTTTCGTCCGTTTTTACACGTTTTCGTCCGTGTTTACACGTTTTCGTCCGTATTTACACGTTTTCGTCCGTTTTTACACGTTTTCATCCGTATTTACACGTTTTCATCTGTATTTACACGTTTTCATCCGTATTTACACGTTTTCGTCAGTATTTACACGTTTTCATCCGTTTTTACACGTTTTCGTCCGTATTTACACGTTTTCGTCCGTTTTTACACGTTTTCGTTCGTATTTACACGTTTTCCTCCGTATTTACACGTTTTCGTCCGTATTTACACGTTTTCATCCGTTTTTACACGTTTTCTTCTGTTTTTACACGTTTTCGTCAGTATTTACACGTTTTCGTCCGTATTTACACGTTTTCATCCATTTTTACACGTTTTCGTCCATTTTTAGACGTTTTCGTCAGTATTTACACGTTTTCGTCCTTATTTACACGTTTTCGTCTGTTTTTGACATGTTTTCATCCGTATTTACACGTTTTCTTCTGTTTTTACACGTTTTCATTCGTATTTACACGTGTTCATCCGTATTTACAAGTTTTCATTCGTATTTACACATTTTCGTCCGTTTTTACACGTTTTCATCCGTATTTACACGTTTTCATCCATAAAAATTGACAAAAACGTGTAAATACTGACGAAAATGTGTAAATATTGACGAAAACGTGTAAAAATGGATGTGTAAATACTGACAAAAACGTGTAAATACTGACGAAAATATGTAAAAACATGTAAATACTGACAAAAATGTGTAAATACTGACGAAAATGTGTAAATACTGACGAAAACATGTAAAAACGGATGAAAACGTGTAAATACGGATGAAAACGTGTAAAAACGGACGAAAACGTGTAAATACGGATGAAAACGTGTAAAAACGGATGAAAACGTGTAAAAACTGATGAAAACGTGTAAATACTGACGAAAACGTGTAAAAACGGACGAAAACGTGTAAATACGGACGAAAATGTGTAAATACTGACGAAAAAGTGTAAGAACGGATGAAAACGTGTAAATACGGGTGAAAACGTGTAAAAACGGACGAAAACGTGTAAATACTGACGAAAACGTGTAAAAACGGATGAAAACATGTAAATACTGACGAAAATGTGTAAATACTGACGAAAACGTGTAAAAACGGATGAAAACGAGTATATACGGATGAAAACGTGTAAAAACGGACGAAAACGTGTAAAAAACAGACAAAAACATGTAAAAACGGATGAAAACGTGTAAAAAGGGACAAAAACGTGTAAATACGGTCAAAAACGTGTAAAAACGGACGAAAGCGTGTAAAAACGGACGAAAACCTGTTAATACGGATGAAAACGTGTAAAAACGGATGAAAACGTGTAAAAACGGATGAAAACGTGTAAATACTGACGAAAACGTGTAAAAAACGGACGAAAACGTGTAAATACGGACGAAAACGTATAAATACGGATGAAAACGTGTAAATACGGACGAAAACGTGTAAATACGGACGAAAACGTATAAAGGACTAACGGCCGTTAGTCTAAAGGACTCAATGTGACAAAATAGACAAACCATAGTGACCATTTATGTAATTTACTCATTAGCAAGAGAAGATGACAAGGGCTTTTTGGTCATTTTATTCGGAATTGGACTGGACCGGTAAATATTAATTGTGCTAGAGGAACTTGTGCTTGTATTTCAGCGTCAGCTAGTGGTATTATGGATTGAAGCTTATTCTTATATTATTAGTCATTAGGGTTTGATAGATTCGTGTTTTAACTGATATAACTTACAACTACCTACTTGTAAAAGTGTACTGACGGTTCTGAAATGAAGTCTGCTTACACTGCTTTTCCTGCTTAAATTAAATTATCTTTTCTAGGTTGCAACAAAAACCGAGTCAAACAAGAATGCAGGAAATGCCATCCTTTACGAATGTGTAGAAACTATCATGAGCATTGAAGATAGTGGTGGCTTGCGCGTTCTTGCGATTAATATATTGGGGCGCTTCTTGTCAAACCGTGACAACAATATCAGGTGAAGTGTCTTCTCTTCCATGGTATCAAATACTAAATGAAGCTGGAACATGAATTTCTTTGAGTTATCGTTTAGTCTTTATTGAGGCCATATAGCACGATGACATACATGTTTACTTTTGATCGTGAGGCGTTTCATGTACATCATCACTCATTTGGATCCAAATTTAAATCTTAATATGAAATACTTGAATATATGAATGTCAATGTCCTGCTTATGCTTCATGTTACCTTAGTAATAAGGCCCACAGTCCGCTTTGTCTGTTTCCTATAGTTCATTATTGTAAACGTCAAGTCTTACATGGCAGATATGTTGCATTGAACATGCTGATGAAAGCAATATCAATAGATGGTCAAGCTGTTCAGAGACATCGTGCAACAATCTTAGAATGTGTGAAGGTAACCATATCATGCATTAATTAGTACATTTATAAGACTAATGAGCCCTGAATGCTGTACAAGAGATAAATTTAACTTTTTCGACACTAAGAAACTGTTTATTAGTCACTTCATTAGAGCTACATAATTGAGCATTTTTCAGAATATACAAATCTAATTACACGGTATCTCAGAAAGTGCACCCTCTTTTTATTCAGGATTCAGATGCTTCAATCCGTAAAAGAGCCCTTGAACTTGTGTATCTTCTGGTAAACGAGACCAATGTGGAACCTTTGACCAAGGAATTAATTGATTATCTGGAAGTTGGTGACCAGGACTTTAAAGGAGATCTTACTGCCAAAATTTGCTCCATTATTGAAAAGTAATTCTTGACACCACTGTCTACATGGTTTAAAGTAATCATGTAAGCATACCTTCGAGTGTGGTGCATATAGAATTACTTTTGACCTGACTATGCGGAATAATTCTATGTTTTCACATGTGACTCTGTTCTTACTTCTTATAGGCTTTCCCCGGATAAATTTTGGTACATTGATTAGATGCTCAAGGTTCTTTGTGAGGTATACATTTTTTAATAGCTTCTCCATATCATAATTTCTTTGTCCCCAGTTAATGCTGAACAATATACATGCCAAGTGGTTACAAACAGTTATACTATATGCAACTGAGGCTCTTTCCCAGTAAATGGAATGAGTGATTTATAATTTTATCTCTTCTTTCTGCTTGTTTCCATTATTACAGGGGTAAAACTGGGCTAGGTGGGTAACAGGCCAAAATGGATAGTTTTTAGGTGGGGGTGAAAATGGATTGGGTTGGACCCGAAACATTATTGTGTCAGATATGATTACAAAGTTATATTATTCTATTAATAATCTAGTTTTTTAAAATGAAATAAATTTAAGAGGTTTTATAATTAATAAATGTACTTTTGGTTGATGATTACCCACCCGTTTACATATTTTCTTAATATTTGAACTGAAAGAACCAGAATGGATGTGTCTATCAAGTATATATATTATATAGTTCGTTATATTCTCTCAACTTTAGAGTTTTTTTTAAACTGTATTATTTCTTTTTGGTAAACTGTATTATCTGGTCTAATCTCGACTTTGTATTTAAGTTTTGTTCCCTATATCCACATGTTATCGATGTATAATGTTTTAACTGTTTTCAAACAGGAAGCAGTTGTTAGGGTAGGAGTATGGTGCATTGGAGAATATGGTGACTTGTTGGTAAACGATATTGGTATGCTTGATATCGAGGAACCTTTAAGTGCGAGTTTTCTTCTTCATAGTTAATATACTTCATTTTTTTAGATCTGGCTTGTTCCATACTTCCATTTTCTCAAAAGTTAATTTTTTTTTGACATACATATTAATAGTGGTGGCTTAATGGGTTGGGTTGTGTAGCAGGTTAAAATGGCTTTGGGCCAAATTTAGCATATCTTATATAATCTTTCGATGGATAAATATTTAGCATCCACAACTAAATCTGGCAAACTCATATAGTTGGTCTCTTAAAACCAGTCACCACTCCATTTTTCTTAGAAAGTTCTTAAGTTTCATAGTACATAGTGAAAAATGATATGGAAAATTTGATTATATTGTCAAAGAGTACACTTAAGGTATCATTGTCAAGACATTAATGCGTTTCATTCAGAACTACCATGCAAAAGCATGCACTCGCTGTTTTATTTTAGACACTAGTGTAATAGATTAAAGTTGATCGAATTATCAAGGAGAGATGTACAACTATAAAATGAAACTGCTGAGTACATTACTTCAGCCTAATTTTAGAGTTTATGATTACACAGTTTGTGTTTTCGCAAGCACATGAATAAGTAAATTGTGATGAAAATGTGTGTGCATCTGTGTTTGCAAATGTGTTTTTGTGAATGACTACTTAAAGTCTTCATCTTTTAGTCTTGGTTTTGGTTTATCATTTGGGCTCATTAGCTTCCTTTTGATTTATATCACATGTGTTGAGGAGGAAAGTATCACAAGATAGAAAAGATGTTTGATAACTACAAGTTTTAAAGATTTTTAAGTCTTCTAACTTCTAATGTGGGATTCTTAACTTTATTCATCATTTTCCACAAAACATGACAAGTTAATATTTTGGAATATTGAACCACGAAAAATAAAACAATAATGTGGGACCATCTACTTCAAATTGACTAGATATATTGCATCAATGAGTTTCTATCAATTATTTGAAATACAAGACTTTGAAGTAGCTTTATGCAAAGAGTGTTCTGATATGTATTTTCAACTAAGTATTGCAGTAATATATAATTGGCTTGACTTTTATTAAATTAACCATTACAATATATAATCCTGTTTAGATTATTCTAGATGCCACATTGGTGGGCTAGGCATAACAAACATACTAAAGCCCATAATCACTAATAAAGCTAATGTCTAACACTCCCCCGCAGTTGGAGCGGAAGATAACCGAACGCTCGAACCGGAACGAAATTCTTCAAATAAAGCAGATGGCAACCCCTTGGTGAATATATCAGCATATTGGTAACGCGATGGCACATGAAGAACACGAACATGACCACGAGCAACCATATCACGAACAAAATGTATGTCAATCTCAATGTGTTTGGTCCGCTGATGCTGAACAGGATTGGAAGTCAAATAGATAGCACTAACGTTGTCACAATAAACAAGAGTAGCAGATGACAAAGGCATATGAAGTTCACGAAGAAGATTACGAAGCCATGCAGTTTCAGCCACTGCATTAGCAACACCCTGATACTCAGCCTCGACACTAGATCTAGAGAGAGTGTGTTGCCGCTTAGATGACCATGAGAGTAGATTATCCCCCAAAAAGACACAATAACCTGAAGTAGAACGCCTAGTAGTAGGGCAACTGGCCCAATCCGCATCAGAATAAGCCACAAGAAAGCCAGTGGAGGATGCATATAGTTGAAGCCCAAAGTCCAATGTACCACGAACATATCGGAGAATACGCTTAAGAGCCGAAAAATGAGGCTCTCGGGGATCATGCATATAGAGACAAACCTGCAGTACAACATAAGTAATATCAGGACGTGTAAACGTTAAATACTGTAAACCACCTGCAAGACTGCGATATAAGGTAGAATCAGATATAGGATCCCCGTCAGCACCAAGCTTGGATTCCGTGTCAACCGGAGTCCGAGTAGGATTGCATGAAGCCATATGTGCCCGATCCAGAAGCTCCATTGCATACTTCTTTTGAGAGAGAAACATGCCTGTAGAGTCACGAGTAACCGAAATACCCAAAAAATAATTAAGAGCCCCCAAATCAGTCATATCAAACTCCGTATGCAGAGGAGATAATACGCTGAAGTAAATATGTAAATGAAGCTGTTAGTACAATATCATCAACGTATATCAATAAATATGCAACCTTAGAACCAGTGGCGGAACCAGGAGCCGAGATCAGGGGTAGCGAAATACGAAAATTTGTTTAGGGGTAGCGAAAATTTGTTTCAGGGGTCGCGAAATCGCGAAAAAATGGCCAAAAATGGCCAAAAATCCCACTACCGGGTAAAAGTTCAGGGGTAGCGACCGCTACCCCTCGGCTCTATGTAGTTCCGCCACTACTTAGAACCATGCCGATATATAAATAATGATGAGTCACATCGACTCGAAGAAAACCCAACTCGTAGTGCATAACCTGCAAACCGTTGAAACCAAGCACGAGGTGACTGTTTCAAACCATATAACGACCGCTGTAATAGGCAAACATGATGTGGAAATCTAGGATCCACAAAACCGGGTGGCTGGTACATATAAACAGTCTTAGAAAGATCTCCATTAAGAAATGCATTCTTAACATCAAGCTGATGAATAGGTCAATTCCGAGATAATGCAAGACTGAGAACAGTACGAATAGTGGCCGGCTTAACAACCGGACTAAATGTATCATCACAATTAACACCATATTGTTGGCTACGTCCATTAACACTCAGTTTCGTGTTTTGTTACATACGCGCCTTAGTAGTGACTCGATCTAATTTTGCTTACTGTTTTATAAATATACCACTAAAGTCTTAGCGATTAATATGCTCCAAAAATAAGTATGTTGGTAACTGCTGGTTTCTGGTGAAAACACCTAATATCCAGATGTTATAAACTAATTATTAGATGGTCTTATGTTATAAACTAGCCTGGAATTAGTTACATAAGATTAAATGACGCAAGAAATTTATATGATACAAGTATGTGTAGAATTATAGAATTCAGATATGTGCAGAAAAGTTTCTGCCTCAGGATCGAATTAACATGAAATGAATATCATGTATCATAGGTTCTAATCTGTGGTTGTATTGTCACAGGTTCTAATTGTGTCTGGATTGAAATATGTTTGTAACAACATCAGACAATAATAGAGTAGGAAACAAGAAAGATTGGGGTTGAACCCTTTAATAAGATGATATTAAAATGGAAAAGGGTTAATTACAAATGCAGAATTCTAACCTATTTATACTAATCTAAGAGGTATGAATGAAGGGATGTGATGGTTCATGAATCAATAGTCATGACCCTTCATTACATAACTGTCAATAACTGATTCTAATAACTGTCAAATGACAGGTCATTAATCCTAGTGATTCAACCTTATTGGTCGAAATATGTCTGCAATAATATGGTAATAATTTTCTGCTGTAAAGCAAAGTTTAAGAACAACTTTGATCTTAAGTTGTCCAACATTCTCCCCTCTAAGATCAAAGTGATCTTAGTTCTGTTTTCTTTTGCTTTCTTCAATCTTCTTGTTCCTTGGTATTCATGCTTTCTTTCTCTTCTATTTTGGTTTTGCTTGTGATTCCTGTCTTGAATTTCCATCTTGTATGCTTGATACTTGTTAATGAGATCTTCAAAAATGGAATTTATTCCAAAAGTGCTCAATCTTCTTTTCTTGGTGAATGTTCATTCCAGTGGGTTTTGGTCACTTGATCTTCTGATCTTCATGGCAATCTCTGCCTGGCAATTTTTCTTCTGCCCTTTGAAGCATGTCGCTTCAATATGTGACACCCTTGTTGTGCTATAATAGCAATTGAAACATCCAAGTATGATTGTAGCATGTTTTGATCTCTTCATTTGATAAGCCAAGTATCTCAAAATAACCAAACCATGTTTGAATGGGTCTTTTACAGGTTTTTTCTTCTTCAGATTTTCTCCGACTCGCTCGGTTTTCTTTTTCTTCTTCCAGGATCTTTAACCATAGGCTCTGATGCCAAATGTAGAATTATAGAATTCAGATATATGCAGAAAAGTTTCTGCATCAGTGATCGAATTAACATGAAATGAATATCATGTATCATAGGTTCTAATCTGTGGTTGTATTGTCACAGGTTCTAAATGTGTCTGGATTGAAATATGTTTGTAACAACATCAGACAATAATAGAGTAGGAAACAAGAAAGATTGGGGTTGAACCCTTTAATAAGATGATATTAAAATGGAAAAGGGTTAATTACAAATGCAGAATTCTAACCTATTTATACTAATCTAAGAGGTATGAATGAAGGGATGTGATGGTTCATGAATCAATAGTCATGACCCTTCATTACATAACTGTCAATAACTGATTCTAATAACTGTCAAATGACAGGTCATTAATCCTAGTGATTCAACCTTATTGGTCGAAATATGTCTGCAATAATATGGTAATAATTTTCTGCTGTAAAGCAAAGTTTAAGAACAACTTTGATCTTAAGTTGTCCAACAGTATGTTGGGTAATGTTGTTGAATGACAGATCACATGTTATTAAATATTGGGTTATAAATTATACTCGCAATTAATAATTAAGTTAAAACAAGATTTACTAAATTTTGGAAAATGAGCTTTTAACATTTCCAATCCATTGAAGAATGAAAATATTTTTTTCTTGAAAAACACCAGAAAACTACGTATAATATTACATGGAAATATCACATGGAAGAACAGTTTTACGTTTTGCGCATAAGTGAATGGACCTTTAGGACCAAATATTTGCGCTTGTTTGTGCATCTGTATTCATTAACCAGCTATGGAATTTCACATTACAGGTAACAGGAGTACACAAAATGGGCTGGTGACGATTCAGTCATGGAGTCTGTGACTGCTTCAAAATCATTGGAGCCAAAAAGTTAGGATTTGGTCTTGTGGGCTCTGGAAAAGAACTACAGTCCCTTCTCTATTCCATGAAGAGGAAGATGAGGATGCACAGAAGGATAAAAAGATGCGACCTTTGGTTCCTATAGATTATTCAACCGAAGAATTTGGCTGTGAGAGAAACTACACACCTTGCACCATCTTCTAATTTGGCTGCAGCTGCTGAATTTTCAAAACGAATTGGACATGCAAATACAAAAGAAGAGAGGCCCGATTCAGAAAGGGAACGAAGTAGACGGTCTCATGATAAATCAAGCCATCGAGATAGGGACCGGGAGGAGACTAGTCGATCTAGAGATGAGACAAGAGAGAAAGAGAATGTGAAGACACCAGATAATAAGAAGCTTTTGGATGCAAAACAATTAATTGACACGATTCCAAAATCCAAGGACGAGTTGTTTTCGTATCCAATAAATTGGGCAACTTATGACAAGGTTAGTACAAAATTCTTGCTAGAGTTTACTTATTAATGGATTGATTTTGATTATACCTGATCTCAAATTGGGGCTGAAGGGTTGAACCATAAGAAGAAACGGGTCAAATGGAATAGCAGCCACCTTAAGTGTACTCCTAAATTGCTATGTTCCTTTTAAGGTTTTTGTACACAATCTACCACACTTGTAAACATATAAAATTCAAATTCGTTTTATAAAAATATCGTTTGTGTGTCGATCCCCTACTTGATCTTTTATTTCTCAAGTATTATGATTAGTGAAAGCTTTTGGAATTCTTAAACTTGCTCTTAGTTGCCTGGGGGGAGATGCTCCAACTGCTAAATTGCTTTTTGTTAAAAGAAAGAAAAAAACAAATAATTATCCCTCCCTTCCCTGTATTTTGCCTAAAGTGTCTGGCGTTACCAACTATTGGTTTTTTTTTTTTTTTTTTTTTTTTTTTTTTTTTTTTTTTTTTTTTTCCACATAGCTTGTTTTAGAAATGTTGTAAAATATGTGTCATGGGTATTCAAATGTTCATGTATTTTGTTAGATAAGATATTATTAGTATTTTAGGATCAGATATTTGTGATAAGGTAAGGATTTCTTATGGGAATATGCAATGAATTTAGGTAGTTTCCATAGGTTAGATCTGTATGATTTGTAAGTTTTGTTTAGTAAAATTTAGTGTTTGTTTCTTCGTTTTCATCATAACATATATCATGACGTTATACAGAATGGATTGCATGAACGGATGAGACCATGGATCTCCAAGAAAATAACCGAGTTTTTGGGTGTGGAAGAGACAACATTAGTAGATTATATTGTGTCAAGCACTCAAGAACACGTGACAGCAATGAGATGTTAGAGCGGCTTCAATCTATTTTGGACGATGAAGCTGAAATGTTTGTGTTAAAGATGTGGAGAATGCTCATTTTTTAAGTCAAGAAAGTGGAGACTGGTCTTGCAGAAAGAGCCGAGGCTTAAATGCTCTCCTTGTTGTTAACATTGTGGTGTTATCGTCTTTTATTATAGCATTACTACATTTCTTTTTAATAGCAGTTTTTTAGACAACTTTGATAAAAAGTCAAATCTAAAGATCAACTTAGCTGACATATCACCAACATCGTCTTCTGAATAATTTGTTCTAAGATCTTTGAGCGAGTGTCATGTATCTGCAGAAACTATTTCACTCATCCTGTAGTCCCAAGTTTCACCTTTTTAAATCAAGTGAAGTTTTGTCTCTGATTCTGCATCTGTTCATAACTTACTGGTATGTATGATAATTACTCGGGTTGCTTGGAAGTAATTGTCTATTCCAATATGGTAGTGCGAATATGCAGTAACTTCTAAGTGGTAGATTACAGTAAGCTTAATGAGGTATAATGACAGGAAGCTGATGCATACATATTCTAGAAGGAATAAATCAAATGGAAAGAGAGGAGAATCTGGATCAGAAATCAACCATTGATTTGACTGAAAATCAATCCCTGATTTTCAGCATTCTATTCCCTGATCTCCAGCAATTTACTTACCTTATTTCTGCATTTACTTTTCTTAGCTATAAAATAAGGCAGAAGGTAGAGAATAACCATCAATCATTTTGTATTTCAATTTGAGTCCTCTCCATAGGGACTAGTTGATTTCATTGGAGTTCTTTGTTCTGCATTGTTCTTCAATAAATCATTCATATCCTTCTTCTTTCATATGTTCTGTTAGCCTTGTTCTAACATATAATTAGCTTGTTATGGAACGAGTTGCATGTTTTTAGCGTGTATGTGCATGTTTTTGCTGATTTGAGGATGTGCTAAATATTTGTAGGAGTTTTGCCAAGGCGCCCTTTAATGGATGCGCTGAGGCGTGGTTTGCAAAGATACACTTTATATGCAAGTATGGCACTTGATCCATGTTTTATTACATGAATAATGGGAGTTCGATTTTGCCTCAAGCATCTTTCATCAAACATTTTGCTCCTACCCCATTTCATGATAAATAATAAATTAATGTATATGCACAAAATTATAAATATTAAAATGAAAACATGAAATACTATGATATTTAAATGAACACACGAGATTGTACATATACGAACTACTCATGTTGTTTCTCTTTATGAGAGTGTAAGGATATCCGAAAAAGTTTTTTTTTTTTTTTTTTTTTTTATGCGTTCAATAACGAGTCATGTTATTCCTCTTTATAAGTTTAACACGCGCGTACACGGGTTTAAAAGTTAAATATGGCTACAATTATATTAGAATATCAATATCAAAATGAAGGCACGACCTCATAAGTTACTATGATGTGAAAAATAAATATATACGATATTGTACATATAACATATGCTATTAAACACGCATAATGTTTAGAATATGATGATAGTTAAATTTAAATAATATCAACCTTAATATCACGTCAGTTAAACAACATCAAATCATACGTTCAACAAAAATCTATATAAAATATTAATCGATATAAATAAATAATAAAAAGTTTATGTAAAAACCGGACCATGCAGGTATTAGAACTATATAAGTATAAATATTTTACATAATTTTATAAAATATATTTATTTAACGATCCCGCATATGCACAATTTTAAAAGCTAGTTCAAAGCAACAAAAAATTTCCTATCTCCTAAAAAAATATCACAAGATAGAAAATGATGTCTAATAAATACAAGTTCGTAAGAGTTTCCTAACGTCTATTTTGAGACTATTAACTTTAGTTTTCATCATATTTTCCACAAATAAGACAAAGTTATTTTGCATACTTTTGAAAAAACAAAAAGATAAGAAATCAATTTAGGAACATCCACTTTAAATTGTTGGACATATATAGCGTCATCACTTGATTTCTACGGCTTTTTCAAATATTGAAAATTTGTAGTATCAATTAGTTAAGCTATGGCTTTTTCAAATGTCGAGACTTTTTCAGTAGCAATTAGTCAAACTTCAAAGCATGTATAATTTAAAAAAAAAAATCAAATCAATAAGATATTTCCAAACTCATCAATAAATATCACGAAATCGAAAAGGATCTCCAATAAATACAAGTTTTTAGGAGTTACGAGTATCCTAACGTCTAATTTGATAGCGTTAACTTCAATTCTTTATGCTTTACACATAATAATATGACATTTTAACTTATTCACAGTCTCTCACTGCAAGCCAACGACCACAAAAATTATCATCAATCACTGAAAAACGCAATCCACAAAAAGACAAAAAGATTAGCCCTAGCTAAAGGTATTACTCGTCCCCGCTGCTTTACACGGGTAATGTGCTAGTACTTATTAACAACTATACTTATTAGAAGGTATCAATTAATATGACCTAAACAATCCTAAAAATTATAACAACTCTCACCACAAAAATATAAACAACTATGCATCAACAAATACGCGCTACAATTTTCGTCAACTCACCGTTTTAGTATTATTTCAATTAACGTCATTAACATCCTTTATTCATTATAAAATATAAGTTCAATTCCTCAGAGTACCTTTTTGTTGCCTTATAATTATATCATTATACAACTTCGCCAAAACATATATATTTTACTCATGAATCTCCGCCTACTAGATTGATTAACAGTCGTTATTTGGTATATTTTCGATTAGTTAAATTGTTTACCTTTTATCCTGTGATGTTCACGAGTCAGTAAGTTAGTAATTTGTATATTAGTGGGAATTTATTTTGAATTTACTTAAGCTTTTTTTGGCCATTTTTATCGAGACTCCTATATATGTGTACGTAGTAATTTGTAGATGGATCAATATATCATTCTCGGAATTATATGTATTTTATATAGGTGTCCTTTATATCACGTTATCTAGCTTGTTACCCTATGAATGGGTTACTTTATTTGGGTCCATTTATTTGGTTTAGCATTTAGCTCACATTGCATTGGTTATAGCATCCCGCATTATAGCTTTTTTGTTTCCCAGAGCGGCGCCATGTGCGTTTTAGCTCCACTGGTCCCCTTGCGTTATAGCACCATCGCCATGTATAGAACGGAAGTTATCGAGGGTTTTTTTCCTTCTTTTTTGAATGTAAAAGTGGAGTGAGTGAGGCTTATGGTTGTGTGTTATAGGAATATTATTAGAGAAATTAAAGTACTTTTTTAGTTATGTGTTATAGGAATGTTATAGAATAAAAGTTGATGTGGTGGTGTGTATAACACACTTATAACATTGTATTGCACCTAGCTCTCTTGTATTCATATTTATGTCACATAACAATTCTAGGACCAAAACATATCACATATTGGATGCACATGCAATAAGTACAAATTGCACAGACTTGACTTGAGAGTCTTCGAACGTCTAGACTGCACCACACAATTTTTTGTGAGAAAAATCTCATATATGCAACAGGGACTTTGATTTTTTTTCCATGAGTTTCATCCAACTCTTTTCTACACCACACAATTATTCCTTTTCTAAGTCTATATATATGTTGATTTATCAGATAAGATAACATCAATACAAATTATTTACAACATACATTATGAGAGAAAATATTTGCTTTTACTTTATGCAAACTCATGTTTTGTTTACTTTGTCACTTGTTCTACTATGGTTTAATACCACAACAACCACTTCCCTTGGCGACAAACTGGTTGTAGCCGCAGGAGGAACTACTAATACGTGCATCGATAATGAGAGAGAAGCTCTTCTTGGTTTCAAAGCTCGCCTTCTAGACCCTGATGATCTGCTCTCTACATGGAGACATGAAGAAGATGATGATTGTTGTAAATGGAGAGGAGTCACTTGCGACAACCAAACAGGTCATGTCACAATGCTTGACCTGATGTGCGACTATAATACACATGTTGGAGGTGAGATTAGCTTTTCATTGCTTAACTTAACCTACTTGAACCATCTAAATCTGTCCTACTGTTCTTTTCATGGAACAATCCCCCCGTTCATTGGCTCCATGACTCATTTAACTTATCTTGACCTTCATGAAAATGAGTTTACTGGCACCATTCCCATGTCCATTGTTTCCTTGACCGGTTTAACTTATCTTGACCTTTCAAGGAATCAGTTTATTGGAACCATTCCCATGTCCATTGGTAACATGACCCAGTTAATTTCTCTTGACCTTTCTTTTAATCAGTTTAGTGGCACCATTCCCGAGTCCATTGGTTCCTTGACCAAATTAACAGAGCTTGGCCTTTCATACAACTCTTTCTCTGGAACCATTCCTCCAGAATTTGGAAACCTCACCAATTTGCTAGCTCTAGAACTAAGCTCCCTCGGTAGTTGTACAGTTGAAAACTTAGATTGGTTGTCTTCTCTATCTTCTTTAAGTGGCCTTTATATGGATGGAACTTCTCTGGCCAAAGCAAATAACTGGGTAAATGTAATTATAGGTCTCCAAAACCTAGAATGGTTATGGTTAAGCTGATGTGACCTCTCAAAAGTCATGCATCCATATTCTTCAGTTGTCAACTCTTCTTCATCTATTGATACCCTTTTTCTCGATAACAACAATCTCACCTCATCAAGTTATCGCTGGTTGTGCCCATTAGTTGGTAATAGGCTTAAGGATTTTTCTGTTTCTGGGAACTCGTTTGATGGGAAACTTTCAGATTTTCTGAACAACTTGTCTCGATGCACATCCCCAAATATGTTAACTTGGTTGGATGCTTCAAATAACCAATTAACAGGGTCATTGTCTGATGAGATTCAAAACTTTTCATCCCTAAATGAGTTGTACCTAAATGCCAATCAGTTAAATGGAACAATAAGTGACAAACTGTGGCAACTACCTATCTTCCAACTAAACCTATCTTCCAATTCTCTTAGAGGTGTTATCTCTGAAAACATTGGAAAATCAAATCTTAGGATTGTAGATCTTTCATACAACTCACTCGAAGGAGCTCTTTTCAATGATGATGTGTCAAACCTTTCTATGAGGGTAGAGCATATTGATTTCAGCTCCAACAAGCTAGGACCTGGTTTCCCCAAATCGATACAAAAAATGAAATCACTTTTGCATCTTGATCTTTCCAACAATAGCATTTCAGACACAATTCCTACTGAGTACTGGAACCAATGGCACCCTTCTCAATTATATTACTTGGATCTCTCTCTCAACAACATAAGTGGGACATTACCTACTTTTCCTCCACGTATAAGGTTTTTAGATCTGTCACATAACTCGTTGACCGGGAAACTTCCGGACAGCTTGAAGAATTTGACGTATCTAAGAGTTCTTAATTTAGGCCACAACACTCTATCAGGATATATTCCTCCCTATGTAGGATGTTTGGGTCAACTTGAGACGTTATGTTTATACAACAACAGCTTCTCTGGAGAATTGCCATTGTCTTTGAAGAATTGCACCAAGTTGAGCCTTTTGGGCTTAGGGGCCAACAAATTATATGGTAATATTCCTGTTTGGATTGGTACAAACTTGTCAAGGTTGTTTGCCCTTAGCCTAAACTCAAACAACTTTTCTTGAGCCATCCCTTCGCAAATATGTCAATTAGTAAGTCTTCAAATCTTAGACTTGTCATTTAACAATCTCCAAGGAACAATCCCATCTTGTGTACATAATCTTACTTCCATCGTTCAAAAAGGATTGTCTGCGGAACAGAATCTACATCGTAATAGTACTTTTGATTATGGTTTACACGTGTATGACCATAGCTATATTGACCATCTGTTGATTCAATGGCACGGAAAAGTAGATGAGTTTAGTAGAAATCTGGGATTGGTGAAAACAATTGATTTATCAACCAACAGTCTCACAGGACAAATCCCACATGAGATTACCAATCTGCAGGGATTAGTATTACTAAACTTGTCACGCAATGCTCTACTTGGTGAGATTCCAAAAGACATTGGTCAAATGAAAGAACTTCAAACTTTGGATTTATCCAAAAACAATTTCTCAGGAGGGTTGCCATCAAGCATGTCCAAGATGAATTTTTTAAATTATCTTGATGTGTCGCATAATAACTTGTCCGGGAGGATTCCATATGGCACTCAACTCCAGACCTTTGAACCATCAAGGTTCATTGGAAATGCTGGACTATGTGGACCTCCGCTGACCAAGTATTGTCCCGGAGATAAAGAACTTGAAGTAACACCTGTAGTTGATGAAAGTAAGAGTGATGGCGAAGCTATAGATGAACTTATGAGATGGTTTTATATTGGAGGGGCATCTGGTTTTGTTACTGCATTTTGGATAGTATTTGGCACTTTACTTCTTAACCGTCGTGCGAGACATGCTTTTTTTCAGTGTCAAGATAGCTTGAAAGATTGGGTGTATGTTAAGGTGATGGTGTTCATGGCAAAATGGCGAAGGGTTGCACGTGCGTAGTTGTATATGTTTTTTCTGTGTTTTTTTCATCTGCTTAGTATTGTAATTTCATGCTTCACTTGTATTTGGCAATGGTTTTTAGTCCCAGTTATTAATAAAGTTGCCACAAACACCATGGGTGGCCATTTCCCCACGCTGTGTGATATACGGCATCTCCATACATTCATATATTATAAATTGTATAATAATATGATGCACGGAACGTGTTTACTAAAATGCTTTACATAGGATCGCAACATACTTGATGATGTTATGGTATCATGGCTTGCTAAAGTGAACAAACATTAACCTTAGCTTTACGATTAGAGATCTAAGTGTGGGGGTGTAATACAGGCCAATGTTGGCTATATATTACGTTTGAAATCTAAGTGTGGTGTGAAGACTATAGCATTGTTTTAGTCTTGATTACGAGGCACATGAAATAAGCTCTCAATGCACCTAAGAAATCTGAATAATGGTATCTTTTTTGTTTGTAAACTTTAGTTTTGTTTCTCAATCGCTAAAATAAAAGTCATTGGATATTTTCTTATGTCAGCACACTATCGTTTCTACAATGGATTATTAGTCCCTAAAATGTATCGTTCAGAGTTTCAGACCCTTCCACAAGATACCGAACGCATATCAAAAAGCTGTAACAGACATAAAATGTATCGTATAGTTCTTTTTTAAACCTTGTAAGAATCTAATTCAGCATCTAAGTAACAAAACGCCTCAATCAATTTTGAAAAGGGTGAAGGGAATTGGAAGATGGGGAATGTATAGATACAAATGAGAGTGTATATATAGGTAGGGTTGTTGGGGGTAGAAATTAGCAGATCTTGATTTATTTGTTATTTTTTTTATTATTATGCCAATTTCTTGTTTAATAAAGTTTTTTTCACCTAATTTTCTTATAATTTCATAATTTGTGTGTTTTAGTGATTTCATTCAATTAAGTATATAATGAAGAATTATGAACTGAAATGATGTCTGCGTTGAATGATACTCGCGATTTGCGGAATTGGAATAAGTGTATGAATGAATGATGTCGGAAACTACTGCGTTGGACGAATAATATGTGAGATTTTCGGAATTGAACTAAGTTACGATTATTATGTGATTATTAGATTAATCAACTGAACTGAAATGATGTCGGAGTTGGACGAATGATAAGCGCGATTTGCGGAATTGAACTAAGTTATGATTAGGTATATGAATGAATTGAAATGTTGTCGGTGTTAGGCGAATAATATGCGCGATTTGCGGAATTGAACTAAGTTACGATTATTATGTGATTAGGTATATGAATGTAAAATTCTCTTAGTTGCGTGATATTAGATTAGGAAGTTTGTATGTATAATGTTGATGATGATTGAACTGAACTGTAATGATGACGGATACATAGTGCGTTAGACGAACGAGGAGTTCGATTTATGGAATTGAACTAAGTTAGTATGATATAGTATATGTCAAATAACGAATAATCGAAGATGTGATTTGTAAGTTCGAATTCTCATCGATATTGACCTAATTTTGTATGTTTGTTATAATCTGTGTGTTTTAGTGATTTGATTGAATTGTAGTTGATGAAGTTGTTGTGATTATTAGATTAGGATGTTTGTATGTAAAATGTTGATGATGAGTGAAATGTAGTGTGTTAGACGAATGAGAGGCGCGATTTACGGAACTGTAGTTGATGAAGTTGTTACGATCAAGTATTTGTATGAAGAATTATGAGATTAGGATTTCTTTATTTAAAATGCTGATGATAAGTAAAACGTAACGCGTTAGACGAATGTGAAGTGCGATTTACGGAATTGAACTAAATTATGATATAGTTAATAATGTGTTGACGGAATTGTAGCTGATGAAGTTGTTAGGAACTTTGTATGTGAATTGTGATAATGATGAATTAACTGAAATGATGACCTGAACGTGGAGTTATATGTTTATTAGAGTTGTGTAACTGTAAATATTAGATTATTAGAGGTGTATCGTGCTTATAGCGTGTTGGATGGATTAGGGATGAAAAGACGATTTTTCAGAATTAATCTAAGCTATGATAATAGTTGAAAATGTATAAGTTTGTATGTGAAATGTGTCAATGATGAATGAACTGAACTGAAATGATGACGGAAACGTAAAGTTGTATTGTGTTTATAGCGCGTTGGACGAGCAATTAGGCAATTTCCGGAAACAGATTAGGCTATGATGCAGTTTTTAATGCTTCTGGAACATGTTCTGTTATGACCTCCAAAATACGATTTATATTCACTTTATATGATGCACTATAGGCTATTATGTACACATACTGTCTCTATTATATGTCCGTTATGTTGGAATATTAGAATCATACATCTATAAACTAATAACCACATAATGAACATCAAAGCATGTAGCATAGCGGAATAGGATCTACATAACATATAATTAATTAACATAAAAACTAAATGGACGCGTACCTTTTTGATTCTTAGCAAGAACAAGGAATCACGTGCTCCAAGAACAATATAAACCCTAATATGGGTTTAAAGTATGGATCGACCTATATGGGACGAATAGGGCAAATAACAACAAGCTAAAGTAAGCTTGTACTCAGTTCTTGTACACACGTATTACTAGCGTCTCAATGTGAAAAGCTAGGTTCATGTATCACAAATAAAACATCACAACACCTAGGGTTTGATGTTCTAGATAATACATGATCGAATCCACTAACAAGGAGATAAAGGAGTGAATAAATTCACATGCATATATATATATATATATATATATATATATATATATATATATATATATATATATATATATATATATATATACATGCAAAAGTACACGTACATAATAATAATAAATGCACATGATGGTATCTTGACTCCTTTACTGTAAGTGATTTTGTGTCAGTGGGTAGGAAAAAAGGTGAACCGATTTAATAATCAATCGGTTAGGGATATCTCCAAAAAAATCTATCGTATGAAGCTTGTGAGGGTTTATATACACTTCAAACTTGCTCTCCAAGTTTGAGTTCAACACCTCCTCAAGTTTCAAAAATCGACACTCAACCCTCTCCACTTTTCTTGTTCGATCATATAAATATTTGTGATTTAATAATTAATCATAAATCATTATATTAATTATTAATACATTGAGATTCATACGTAATGTGTGCAATCCCGAAGTCTCGTGTTCGAAACCGGACATACAAATATTAATTTATATCCACAAACTCTAACACGTTAGACCTACAATGTTAAGTGCATGGTAAGATTACTGGTATCCCATTTATTAGATATGGGTTTGAACTTTGACGTAAGTGTGCAAGACCCAAGGATAGCTCCACTATGTCCTTTGCTACCAGTTGGTTACAAGATGAAAACATTAAAAGAAAATCACAATAGCTATGTGATAAATGTATGTTTGAAACATTTATAATTAATTGTGTTAAAGTTAATCATTTTCATCTTCATATGTCCATCTCTCGAGTGGAAGGTTGTCTGTAGAACGATAGTATCTCTTTTTTTTTTTTTTTTTTTTTTTTTTTTTTTTTTGTACTGATGGGGTTGGGCATGTTAGTACTAACTGTCTTTCTTTCTTCTACCAGACTGATTGCTCTAACTTTTTAAACTTAAAATGAATTAGTAGTTATTTTGATGCGGGATGCTCTTTTTTAGCCTATTCTTATGTATTTTCCTTTGTTTATTAATGTACATCTTTTTAGCGCAGAGTAATTTGCACGTCTTTTTAAAGTGCAATCCACCAATGATATCTTTTCTTTATATTTTCTCTTTCCATTCAGAAATGCACAGAGGGCTTGGTAAATGTTTTGAAGGATGCCGTCGACATTCCATATGCTCCTGAATATGACATTGCCGGCATTGCAGACCCTTTTCTCCAAATAAGATTGCTACGTATTTTACGAATCTTGGGCCATGGAGATGCTGATGCTAGTGATTTCATGAATGATGTCCTTGCTCAGGTCAGCTTCCATCTTTTATGTGATATCTTGATTAGCTTTCATGATGTCTGATATAGTATACAGTCATTTAATTGTAAGTCTAGCTCGACTGTTTACTTTTCTCTTTGCTAGAGGAACTTGTGCTTGTATTTCAGCGTCAGCTAGTGGTATTATGGATTGAAGCTTATTCTTATATTATTATGTTGGAAAATATGAATCATAGCCATAAACATATTAACACACAATCATCAAGTACACGCAGCGGAATATAATAGGATCTATTATACACGTAATTAATTAACTAAAAATAAAAGTGATGCGTACCTTTTGGTTTCTAGCAAGAAAAGAAACCGTGCACTCCAAGAACAAGGTATAAACCCTAAATTGGGTTTAATATAAATCGACCACAATATGGATCGAATGGGGAAAAACTCACAAGCTAAAGGAAGCTTGTTCTTCGTTCTTGTACACACGTATTACTAGCGTCTCAATGTGAAAAGCTAGGTTCTAATATCACAAACAAACCAAACACTTTAATGTGAAGCTAGGATCGAAAATCCCTAAGAGTTAGAGAATGTCGACCGTACAAACACAAGAGGGAGAAGAAGGAGAAGTTTGGCTTGCTAGAGAATTAGGATTAATGATCTATGAATACAAGGGTTTGTATTTATAGACCCACTAAACTTGTTCACCAAGCTAGGGCATAAAACTTTCCTATTCCCCTCATTCGGCCGACTTTTGGATCAAAGAAGAAATTCGAGATCCTTCTTGACTTGTATTTTCATACATAGTCCGTCTAGTTAATATTTAACGTCTGTTAACCAAACTTCGTTAAATACTAACGACCGTTAAGTGTTTATTCGTGAAATGAATAATTAAATCATAAATCATTATATTAATTATTCAAGCATTGAGACTCATACGTAATGTGTGCAATCCCGAAGTCTCGTGTTCAAAACTGGACATACAAATATTAATTTATATCCACAACTTTAACAGCTCCCACTTGGATATTCATTAATATAGTAATGACATGGGTTAGTCTAGCTTAACACCTCCAATGCCCCCAGATCGACCCTGAGTATGGTTTCTTGGAAAAAAACCATGTGATGATTTTAGCATCATACTTATCCTTTTGTTTCTAATACCGCGTTAATATGGATATGGATCTAAGTTATTCCATAATTAACAATTCTGTTTCTCATTATTAATAATTGATCAAGATTACCAAATCATCTGAACGTATTCCAGATAGATCTTGGGTACGGCCGTACAAACATCTTGTCAACCCTACGAGGGGCCCAGCAGTATTATACTTCAAAACAAATTTGAAGGAACAAATCCTTTCTTGACTACGAGCATAACCCTTGAACTTTGCATCACCTCCGAAAATAGCCCTTATAACTACCAGTTACGGATAGCGTTAGACTACCTTACAGAAAATGAGCTACATCCTCGGCAGTTATCTGGTATCTCAAGTCTGAGGATAAATATTCATGATTTACTTAATGACAAAGATCCATAAAGTACAATCATGTGGTTGGGATATGTCCTATATTCAATTTATCCAATATTGAATATCATGTGAATTTGGCATGCCTACGCATCAATATACTTAAGTATATTTTACCAACACTCACATTTGCCTTAATTCAATAATACTCCCATATTATTGATCGACAACGGACCATTTAGAATAACATAAGTTATTCATGGATTTAAACATGCAAATATACGATACAATTTATTATTAATGAAAATAAACGTACCACGTACTTTAATTCATTGTGAATAATAATTGCTTAAATATCCCTTATCCAAATACTAAATAGATCATGCATGATAATTCCAATTAATGAATTATGCCACAAGTCATGACAACCATACTTGTTGACAAGGCATAAATCAACTAATTTTGATCTATCAGAATTTTGAGAATACTTATTTCAAGAATAAATTCGTGTATGTGTGCATTTATCCATCATGATATTGCCACATAACATTTCATAAATTGTGTGACATCCTCAACCGCGAATTTATGACAATTAAACTACTAAACCTTTATAGTTTAAAGTATTCTAATTCTTTAATGTATAATGCAACTATGCTCACAATAAGCATAACTAGTACACATGGCCATTAACGAGGATAAACTCCCACCATGACTAGTATTGAGTGTCATCTCAATTTTACTAGCATCATTGTTTTCAAATAACAATATGCTCTTTTAAAGTTCCGTAAACTTTTACTATTCAACGTGTAATATTTGATATCTTCAAATCTTTCAAGATTTGTCCATTATATCAATTTGCCCTATGGTTCATGTTTTAGAATTTAGGAGCATTCCAGAATGAGGATGTTAATTCTAATCCAACCATATCTATTACACTTGGCTATCTAATAACTTTCAATTAGATACTAATGTTGTCAATCATCTTTCATTCAAGCATGATACAACAAGCAACATGATGTACATGAAATTTTTTTGTGTCAAACTTAGATTTTGTTCATGTAATATCTTTCCAAAGATATGTATCTATCTAGCTTTCTAATAGATTATCATATTTATTAGAATCAGTTATTTTTACCGCTTATGTTTATTAACAATAAACATATATTTCAAGGTTTTATTTTCTAAATTTCCATGTGAAGTTTCATTCCAAACTTAGACTTAACACTTAATGTTAATGGAATGTTACTTCCCATATGTTATACAACATATATGAAATAAGAAAACAAATTTAACACTCCCACTAGCTTTCAGGAATATTAAGAAATATCTTATTTTAATTATAAATCAACATTAGGATTTAATAACTAAACATAAGTATATCTTTTAGATGCATGCATAAATCCATTTTACAAATGATCTGCACTTTGTAAACTATCAAAGATTATTTGAATTCAAATACTCCTTTCAATTACTTTTCGTCCTGGCACAAGTAATTACCCAAGAAAGAGTTTTGATATTCCATTGTTAATTTCATGTAAATGAAACTAAGAATGACAATCATAATCTTTATACATTTAATGTGCTTAGAAAGAATTTCAATCACATTCAATTGCTTAAGTATGATTGATAATCTTTTCACACATTAAATATGTATACAAATTTTGTCCATTATGATTTCTACACACGAATTTAAATCTCTAGGATTTTAATTTCCTTTGTAGAAACTCATTTTTATTCTATAGTGTAATTATAGAGTTTAAGATCAACTACGTTTCCAAACTAGTTATCTTCTTGGACTGTATCTAATTATTCATAGTATGAGTAATTTTGCCAAATTAAATATTTGCAATTTATTACCAGGTTTATCATAATCCTGTAACTCATAATCCTCACCATATTTTACAAATATTTGAGATATCCTTGCGGATCTACGAAATGAGAATTCCATCATCTTGAGATTTAACATTAACATGTTTAATCCTCATTATGATTTTGCTAGTGTATTTGGAAGATTATGTATTTTGTAATTTTATCTTATCAGGATAAAACTCCCACTTGCCTTTTGTAATTTATAGATTAACTATAAATACTTAGCAAATAGAGCAACACAAACTTGTTCTCCTTTTGGGACTTGACAGTTCCTAACATTAATTTGTTAATAACCTACTCATAAGCAGTTTAACAAATTCTGAACTTCAATTTTAAGACTTAATGTGATTCATCACATACCATAATTAATGGTGTCTTATTAATCTTCTAGGTTGGAGTCTAATTGAGTATATCCAATCCATACTCAATTTTCTAACCTTGACAACTTTTGGAAGAAAAGAGGATATAGTCATCTTAATCATACAATATAACAAGAGTTTGATTATCCATACCATAAACACTATGTATTTCATTAGGATTAATATTGTAAGTCAATCTTACAATATATAAGATAAATATATATCGTTTTGGCTTTCCTATTTACCAACTAAATCAATTTAATGGTACAATAGATTTTCCAAGCCAATTGCATGCTTTATAACATAAGTGCCTTTTAGCTCAAGCCACTTCATTTCTATGTCTTACCAAAAAGACATAAACTGTTATAATCCCAATGTATGTTATAAGTCATTAATCATTCAATGACTTCTTGTATATGTCTTAATTAAAAAACATAACAAGTTAACGTCTTACTTTATTATAAGTCTTATCGCAACAAAAGACTTCATATTTATATCTTTACAATAAATATAAATATGCATAACTAAAGTAATCATGAACACCACTATTTGGTTTCAATCGTAATTTCAAGTTAATTTATTGCTTCATATATTTATGTCATTCCAAGAATACATAAACATCCAAATTGAAGTAGTATTAGATTACTTCATTTATTTATGTTATTACAACAATACATAAATATTCACATTTGAAGTAGTCTTATTATCATATTGACACTTGTTCTAATAGTTATCTAATTTTGAAACTTGTAAATTAACATAGTTTCATTACATCAGCTGAGGCTGCTAATAATGAAAGTATGTAATTTACCTTGTCATTAATATCTAGTAATGAAAGTAGATATTAACTCCAAGTGTTCTATTATTAGATGTGAACAAAACACATTAGAACATTAATCTCTTACCTTACAGTCAAGAGAAACCTTTAAATCATATTCCTTTTGTGTTGTTGCTTGCACACTATAAATATTTCTCCCACTTGTGCATGGAACAACATCATGTATCAGATAAACAACACGTCAATAGTTTGCTTATGTGATCAATATGATTATGTCATAGATATTAGTAGATATAGAATCACCTCGTCTAGTAAGGAAACGTACACGTCTAGAGATAATCCGTGTTACTATCAAGATGTCAAGACTTGTAGCTCCCACTGAATTAAAGATCACTACATGAACTCATTATTCAGTAATTACAACACAATGCTCCCACTGGATTTGACAACATTATAAATGTTTCAAAACTAGTAAAAGCAAATAGCGTGCTGTTTACTTTCCTACACCTTTGAGTAATCCCTTACGTAACAGCTACTAAGGTACTCAAAGAATGTATTCTACTTTGTCAATGATGGAATATCCATCAATACAGTTAACTTGAGAAAAATTGGGTATGCAATTTCTTTCTCAGTTAGGTCTACCATCACCACTATGGTATGTAGCACCTTTAAATGGGCACAACAACTAGATCAATCATTCTGGTTTGCCTTTTACCAATTTTGCGGTAATTATTCTAGCTTCTAATTTTAATAACTCCTAACCATGCAATTTCTTAAAAAATTTGCCATGAGTTATTTCATAGAATTTAGACAATTCTAATTTTCCTATTATGCCTTTCTCATTCATGAAAAGGAATAGGATTAAGTCTCACTCTTCACACGGAAAGTAGACTCGGTTTATTCTTTTCAGTAAAAATTGACTCTATCCAAAACCCCTACGGGTGTAGATCAATTTACTACTAAAAGAATGTCCCACGTTTACGGTTTTATCATTGCATTAATACATTAAAAGAATTTTTAAAATTCAATTTTTAGTATTTTCGATAATTAAATTTTTCAAGAAAATTAAACACCCATGGTAAATAAAATTTAACCATTTAATTTTCACTGAAAACTAGGATCCAAATTGACGTCGTTTCATCACATCAGCTGAGGCTGCTAGCAATGAAAGTACTCAATAAGGTACGGATCAAACCCAATTGCCAATATCCAATTGCAATTCCTAGAATCATGGGAGTTACATTATTTTTGCCAACATCAGTTGCAAATGTAAGCATGTTTCATCCCCAAATCTTTATGCCTTGACGCCGTTTCATCACATCAGCTGAGGCTGCTAGTGATGAAAGTGCTCAATTAAGTTAACCAATTTAGAAACATGTAAATTGACGTTGTTTCATCACATCAGCTGAGGCTGCTAGCAATGTAAGTGCTCAATTTACCCTTTGATTACCATTCTTTGAATCATTACACCAGCTGAGGCTGCTAGCAATGATAGAATGTAATCTAAGGTGTTTCCGTATTAATTGGATGACATATGACTTAAATTTTAAGGGTACGAGGCATGATACAACCCGTGCGATGCACAGGCTTGTTTGTTGACTAATTAAATTGTTTTCCGTAACGTTGATGCATCTTTATGTTTGTCGGGTCGGGGTAACACGTGATGGTATTTAGATGCCTATTAGTGAAGTTGTATTGTATTTATTTTAGTAGAATTTATATTTAGAGGCCTAGTAATGTTATAATAACTTTTTGCATTTGAATTAGTTTATTTTCATTAAAAGTTTCAATTAACATATAAATACAAAGATAAATTATAATCATTTTTTTAAAGTTCAGGATGTTAATGGTAATACATTGTGAATGGAGGGGTTGTTTTATATCCAATGTATAAATGAGGGTTTATACATAACGTTGATGCAGCTGTTTGTATAACATAAAATTTCAACAAAAACCAATTAACTATAATTCTTTTAATCTTTGGCCCATACATAGTAGAATAACAACGCATATACATTGCATTCAAAGCAATTTTCAGAGTAACATCATTTAATAGTGAAAGCGAGTCATTCAGACCCGTGCGATGCACACCGGTTTTGATCAAATAGTTTCTTGCGGAATGTTCAAACTAATTTTCGTCATGTTTGAAACTCTCATTTTTTTGTTATGATCGGATTTTGTCATAAGTTGTGATGTTACCCCAACTTTTGTTAGCATGACATGAAAATTGTTAGTGCATTTATTTCATCACTTTTAATTGAGGTCGAGTAAAAAACTCAAAATGATATCCAGACCCGTGCGATGCACCCGGGCTGTATCTAAGTGTTCATAGCGTATTTAAGAATACATACAACGTAACAATGTTTTTTTCTTTAGACAAATTACAATTATCATGTTTAAGAAACTCATTTGGTCATCAAATATATTTAGTACTGCTCTCGTTAGTACTGCTCTTAATATATTAGTACTGCTTGTTCATTCGAGTTCGTACTGTTGGCTATCGATTGTACTGCTACTTCAACCAAATTAGTCATGCTGATCTGCTACTTTACTTATTTATACTGGTCTAGTAATAAGTATTATGAAAACTTACTTTCAAGGAACATCACCAACATCCAATCTACATCTTTATCTTCATACGTTGGAACATTGGAACGTACTTTATACCATTTACCCTATTAATTCTTGCTGGTGCAAATATATTATATAAACATATAGCAAGAAAGATTATTATATACACCACTTAAGGAAATAAGTATATAATATTGTACTTTGAAACTTGATTTAAAGTATAGAATATTTGGGTTAGTTTAAGCTTGTACAATTTTATCTTCCATAGATATGGAACTCTTACAATGAGCAATAGCAGCTTGAATGGCAGCATATAACTCTTCTATGGTACTATCACTTGTTGTGCTCATGGCTGGACTCATAGTTCCTGAAGCAAGAAGTAATCCACTATTTGCTGGACATGTTCTCATCGAAGCTGGAGCTGTTCTCATTTCCACTCGAAAGCTACTTCTTCTAGAACTCACCATGTTGCCAGAAAACGAACGTGGTTGTCGATTAAACTCGTTATTATTCGACTTCTTAGCCTTTTGAAATGATAACAATGGCCTCACCATTTTCATGTACCTTTTCATGAGTTGAGCCACTTCTAGTTTGAGTTTCTTTTTTGAGTTGTTGTTTCTTTCTATACCAGCCTTGCTCCTCTCCTAGAGATAAGCATCAAATTACAATAAAAGTTACACATGTACTTAATGTTAGACGATATTTTCTGCAAATTTGTGGTACATGGAGAAGTAAATGGCCAGGATTATTATATAGCATAAATAACTATCATCAAATGAGGTGAACGTGCATATACTACTTGTTCCACAATATTTTGATACAATTACTTTTGTGAACAGTCAAGTTACATTGATGGAGAAGTAAATGGCCAGGATTATTAAGTTTTTTTTCGTAACGTTGATGCAGTTGCTTGTATAAGCACATGACGGTATTTAGATGCCTATTAGAGAAGTTGTATTGTATTTATTTTAGTGGAATTGATATTTAGATGCCTAGTAATGTTATCATAACTATTATAGGCAAAACATATCTTGGAGCAAAAGTTATGCGATTTGGGTTGTAAAACCCTTTAGGCCGATCGGCCAAACCCATAACAAATTTCAACAAAAACCAATTAACCATAATTTTTTTTTTTGCCGAATAATTTCTCTTGTCGTAAATAGAAGTTCTTTTAATCTTTGGCCCATACCTAGTTGGTTAACATGCTGATAGTGTTGTTGGTTAACCTGCTGCTAGTGTAGTTAGACTGCTGCTATGGTAAAGTACCCAATGATAGCTTTAAGAGCCTGCTGCTAGCCTTAAGAGCCTGCTGCTAGTGCAGACTTTATATAACGGTCGTGGCAAAACATGTTGTTTTGGTGCATGTTGGGTCAGATTGGGATTGTGACGAAGTGGGAACTTTTTGCTTCTTTTGAGCATATATGCTGCTGAGGGTTTAAGTCCGGATTAATAAGGAGAGTGATGAGGGAAAGTGGTGTCAAGAAGAAGTCGGGAGCGACTTGTATAGTATATTTCATGAGTTCATTTCTGGAAACATATCCTATATCAGAGAGAATATTTGAAGGCTAAACATAGAAAACTTAATTGGGCAATGTGAAAATGGGTCAAAAGGGTCTACGACCACCTAAAGTGTATTCATTAATTATATATGGTTATTAAAGAAAAACAATTCAAAAATATGTTATTTTATGAGCCAATATCGTCATAAATAATCAAAGGAAGGCTCCTAAATATGAAGTGTTGGAGCAACTAAATGCAATGCTTAAGATGAATATGAAGTGTTGTTGTAAGTGCAAATATGGTTCATATACTTGAAACCGAAGCAACGATTCATATTCCGCATCACTTGATATTATGCATTTACCTCCGATTTTACATTCAATTGAGAGATTTTGTGGAGCATTGGCATGTTTGTACCGTACTTTTGGTTATGCACAACCCCTCTTGCACATTAAATTAAGGTACTTAACTTTTAAGTATTATAGATAGATAGATAGATAGATACATAAGACATGTTTAGTTTTTTAGTGTAACACGTGTTTTATAATTTATTGAAGTTGGTTAAGTAGGTAAGTTAGGGCAATGTTTCTTAAAAGATAACGACTTGCATAGTTATGCCAATTTTCTACCTAGAAATAATATTTGAACACAATCTTTTTGTTGATGGACATATAATCACGTACTATGTTTTATATCTTTGAATGGATTCAAGCAAGAAAAGGATCTAGTAAAAAGAAAAATAAAATAAGAAATGTGAGAAGTATTATAAATGATACATATTATTTGTGGTCTTCGCTAATTGATTATACTCTTCCCACAATACAAAATGTAATGAAAAGCTATATAATGATCTTTTTACCAGACTCCCTTTTTATCATACTCGCAGCATGCAACAATAGTAGGGCTAATAACCTTTCTTAAAAATTACGACTCAAAAAGTCAGCTAACTTATCATACTGTTATTGTCCAATGCTTATAACATATAGCCTTTCACTTGAAGATGCCTATTCTAGCTTCTTGGCCTTTTTACATGAGCTCGAACGACACAATAAGTGAAGATTATAAAATGACTATTCACCACTGCTCTCATATTCCAATTTCTTGTCCTCCTTTTCTCTTTCGGCAACTTATCATAGTATTTCCTAAGGTATTCCTGTACAAAAGTGAAACAAAAAAGTTCAACTTAATTTCAATTCAAGTAAAATGCAGAAACCAAGTAGGGAACCCAAACACGTCTTAACCAAATAATTAGATGCCTAATTCGGCAAACCACTAAACCAACTTCGGATCAGTAGGCTGTTTTAATATGCAATAAACTAAACATGAGAGTTGGATCTTGTAAAACCAAACATTGCTCACTTCTAATCTTGTAGCCTAAACTAAGGGTTAGTGTTTTCTTGCAATGATTTCTAATTGTCAAAGACAACACCCAACCATATACGCACACCTTTACATATGAACCGAAGCAACTAATAACAAACGTTATGTGAATTATTAGCAATATTATCACTTACTTTATATACATAGACAAATCGTAGAACCTAAACATTGATCCATAGCACCTAACAGCTACATCAGCAACAAAGTAAACAGTACAGACCTGCACAACAACCTAATAAGCTCCAATTTCTGAGATTTTGGCAATTTATTTACTTAAATGGATATCTCAAACGAAATAATGAGAAATGGATCAACGTAGGATATATATAGCTTCAAAAGTAAAAGAAGAGAA
This sequence comes from Artemisia tridentata subsp. tridentata, assembly GCA_021014915.2. Lineage (NCBI taxonomy): Eukaryota > Viridiplantae > Streptophyta > Magnoliopsida > Asterales > Asteraceae > Artemisia > Artemisia tridentata. The sequence goes on along the minus strand of CP139506.1, from coordinate 27,253,783 downwards.
AAGGAGAAAGACTACACTTACCACTGCACCACCACCACCACCACCACCACCACCACCTTTGCTTCCACCTCCACATGCATGGTATTTATAGAGCATTTCTTATTTATAGTATTGAGATCATTATGTGTTGTAAGTGCAAAGATGGTTCATATACTCGAAACCGAAGCAACGATTCATATTCCACATCACTTGATATTCTGCATTTACCTTCGATTTTCCATCCTTTATTTGCATTCAATTCGGATCATCATAAAACGAAATTGTTTGTAGTTATTTTGGTATGCATAATCATGTTTGTACCATACTTATGGTTGTGCACAACCCCCCTTGCACATTAAATTAAGGTACTCAACATTTAGGTATAATAGATTAGATTTTGATGTGTAATCAAAAAAATATGTACAAGATGTCATGCATTCATCTTGTAACATATGTTTTCTACAAAAACCATTTACTCATTCGCAGCTTAAAATCAACAAAATTTTAATTGATGGCGTTGAGAAACTTACAACGTTGCCTTAAGATGCTTCGTACTTTTTTATGGTGTACTTGGTAAGTCTAATATTGACGCACAGGCGAGCGGAGAGACAGAATGGAGTCTCTTTAAGGCCACAATTTAATGCGAAACCAACCTTATACCCACTTTATAGTTTGTCAATAATAGGTCCGCCGCTTCTACCACTTTTGTACAGTCGCATCAATCAATTAAAAACTTTAAGATTTAAAGCTTAAAACATTTTATGTAGTAAATTATTAATTGCTAGTCTCAACTGGGAGCAAATTACCATGCGAAGCGAACCACTATCGACACATAACACTTGGCAATAAATAATATTTACCACAAAGGTTTCATAGTTACTAGGTTCATTTATTTTTATTCAAAAAATTACCCTCTTTGATGTTTACAATCCATCATAATTAAAACACAAAGATCAAGTAATTAAAAAATAAACAAACACTTAATAACACATATATGATCATTAACAATATCATATAGCCACATGCAAACCTTTTGATAAACCCTATTAATAATCTTTATGTGAATTATTAATGTATGTAATTAATAAAACTCCCATTGGTTTTCGAGCTCATTGTGCCTAATTGTAACAATCGTGATTTTAGCAGGTTAGTTTGACTAATAGTCTCAACTTATCTAACTTTTGTTTGGTGTGTATTATGTGTTATATGTGGTATATATGTGGTATATGAGCGGTATATGTACGTGTGTTAGCACTAAATCCCTTGGTGTGAGATTTTCGTCATGTTTGAGTAGCGTTGAATTTTGGGATAAGTTGATTTTGATCGCCTTGGTGTTGTAGAAATGACTTGTGTAGTTTTGGTGTTTTGTGATTTCGTGTAACAAGTCTCCGTTCAAATATTTGAGCGTTAGTAAGTTACGTGGAGGTTGTTTTTATGGGTTATATTAAATATAAGTGTGAAAATCTATTTTTGGAAACTTTATTTTGAAAATGATATTTTTTCGGGTTGTCGTTAAAACAAAAGTTTATCGCGTAAGGTGTTAAATTCGGTATAGGGTTTTTATAAAATATCAAGAGTACAAGGTTTTAAGTGTAATAATTAAATTTAATAATATATATATATATATATATATATATATATATATATATATATATATATATATATATATATATATATATATATATATATATATATATATATATATATATATATCTACATTATATATAACAGGAGGCGTTACACGTAGATAATGCCACATAAATGCCACCTCAATGCCACATAATCATTTATGTCCACCTAAGCAATCTTTTATTATTTATAAATTTCGGATTTATTTTTTGCAAATAAATTACAGATTTATCTTTTGCCATTAATAAATTTCGGATTTAATTTGTACAAAAAAGCATGATGATGGATTCGAACATGGGACTCTTAGTTCAGAAACAAACGCTTCAACCAATGGAACAAGCCAGAAGTTGTGACAGACAATTCAAAATCAAAATGTAATATCTTAATCACACCACATTCTTTGCCCCATCTATAATACTATAAGATTAGGCCCTCTAATTGAATGTGGAGGCGTCATGATTGCGTAGCGTACAACAACCTAATGCTCGAAATTAAAAAATGTAAGTGGTCATAATAAATGGCTCATGAATTGAAAGTGAAATGTGGATGCTTCATGTGTTAGTACATTGATTTAATAGTCATGCATAAGGATAAGTACATTGGAGATGAAGTGTTTGGAGCCATGAATGCATAAATTAAACACACCAATTAGTGGTTAGTCTTTTTACCTTCCCGTCCATGAGTTACAAATATTTTATCAACTATATAATGTGTCAAAAATCATACACAACAAACCACAACTTCCTCCACACCGCGTGCACATTGGGCTACAACTTATTATGGTGGTAAAGTAAGCATCATATCGTCTTACTTATTTAGCATATTGATTTATATTGTTTCATGTAAATTTCACGTGTGTTTTGTGGGTGTAACAATGTAGGACATAAAGATGGTGCTTAGGAGGTTTGGTAGTAACATCATCTTCTCTAATTGTTTAAGAGATAGTAACATCATCTTCTCTAATGGTTTAAGAGATCCTACACATCGTTGTCTTATCAATTAAGTGAAACATGCACGAACATTTTTACTTTGATCGAAAATGCAATATATTGATTAATTGTATTTAAGTTACTAACGATCAACTATATCTAATTGTTTTTTGTAGCACGTCAAGAATCATTAAAGAAAGATATCGAGAAGTCACAAAAATTTTATCAAGAACAAAACATGCAAAAGGCCAATGAAGAACAACATCAAAGACAACAACAACAAGAACAACAACAAAAACAAGAACAACGCCACGGCCATCGGTGGGATGAATACTTAGCATTCATATTAATTGTACGTTACAAATTAAACATGCAATATTTTACTTCATGTAATACCGATAAACGGGCTAATACTATTGATTCGTTAGCAAGTAAGTTTCTTGAAAATAATGTGACGAGCATTCAATTTTTAATCAATAATTATTACTACACTTTGTTGGTGCATTTTAATATTTTTGCTCTTAATGTAGTTTTTTTGTCTTGCGGTGTGTTAATATCACTATGGAGATATGGAGATTAATTGATTTATCTTAATATGATTTTAGTTTCATTTGTAGAATGACAAACAAATTTGGCAAAATGAAATTGTTATATTAGTTGTTAAGAGTCGAAAAATTATATGTTGAGATTGATGTCTTCAAATATATTTATATATGCAATATGCTACAAATTAAATATACTAACAATATTGGACCGATTTTCACAACAATAAAAAAATATTGAAACTTAAATGGTTTTTTTGGATAAAATAAAGTTCGAGTAACTAAGCGTAGTAATGTGAAGCTACCGTATTTGATATGATAAACCAAAATGATAATTCAATGTCACAAGTTAGATCTCAAAATATAGAGAATATCCACTTTGTTACAATTTTATATAAGGGTTACATTTATTTTGAAAGAACCGTATGCGTTTAACCTCCCTTTGACATTTAGTATGTAACTTATACATATTAAAAAATTACATGTGAAGAGACTCTTTTAAATGTAGCATCTTGAAAGAAATCTCTTCACATATACTCTTTTAATGTCAATAAACTATTTAAATGTGTGTCATGCTTAGAAAAGGTGTGATACTATCACAACTTAGATATATAATGACGAAAATAAGTGTCAAAGATTACGCTATGAACACTTATATACAACCCATGTAATGACGAAAATTAGTGTTGAACAATACACTAACGAACATTTAGATTAAGCCCGTATGCATCGCACGGGTATGAATGACTCGGTCTAAATATAAAGGTTACCAAACAACTAATTAAACTCATTCATCTTAAACTCATGCGATGCTTACATGTGCGAATTGATTCAAGAAAATGTACACGAGCATGTATGTAAAGCAACATTTAAATGGTTAAATGATACTTTTTAGTGTGATTAGTTTATGTAAGTAGTTGCTTTCGAATGCTCTTTGAGTACATAATTTTTGCTCGAACCCATTTGTAAATTAAAAAAATTAAGTTTAAGACATAATAGTGGAGTCCAAAAGGTTTTAGGAATTATTAATAGTGTATTAATTAATATTCATTTGGTTAGCTATTTGGAATTGAGTTTATTGATAAAATTTATTAATATTAGTTAGACTTCAATGTTAATTTCCAATGAAATTAGTTGTACAATAAAATGAGATGAAGCTAACTTTAGTTTTTAATCATAAACTTTATAAATAAATACTAATATGTTATAAAAATATTAAATATAAAAATCACCAAACAACTAATGGCATACTTACAACAGATGTAATACAATCATAACTTACGAACCTAATAAAAAAAATAATTAACGCAAATTACACTATAACAAATAAGAAAAAGCCAGTGTGCTTCGTATTACCATGCAAAAATCATATAATGCAAAATTATTGTTGGGTTACGTAATATGCCAAAACAATCAAAGGAAATTACATCAAGCGTATGACAATTTAATAACGACAACCCCATTTAGAAAATATAAAGACCAAAAAACCAAAACAATATCAACCATTTTTATATTTTTAAACAACAAAATAAAAATGTTTCATACAACATACTAAACTAAAAATACAAATTCACTCGACAATACACAAAAATAATACGCGCAATTAACAATTAGATTAAATGTGGAGGCGTCAAGATTGCATAGAGTACAAGATAGCTAATGCTCGGAATTTATTATAGAAATATGAAGAGACATATAACAAAAAACCCCTCAAACTTTACCTTTTAAATAAAAAACCCCATCACTAACAAAATGCATACCATTATCATGCTAAATATCATAAAAAAATTAATAACTTAGCTTTAGTTTTTTATCATAAAAAGCCAGTATGCTTCAAATTACCATGTAAAAACCATATAATGCAAAATTAATATTTTCTAAGACTTACGCTTAAAAAAAACCTTATACAATTTCAAAGATATATGCTCCGGAAAAGTGAGTCGAAAAAATTCTATAATTTGTGAATTTAAAACTTTGAGGTAGTATTTAGAATATCACACTACGTGAATTGATAATGTCAATATGGAAATTACTACGTAACACTTAACAATTATGTTAGATTTGGGGTTAACTCAGATAAACCTAATACCATTATGAAACTAAATATCATTTAACGATTAGATTCAAATCCTGTGCGTAGCACGGGTTCTGAATGCCTCGTTTGAATAAATAAAACCCTAGAATATAAATCCATATTTATCATCTCTATTGCGGGTTGTTAAAAACACAAAAAAAACAGGTACGTCTCTTTCCTACTTGTCTCTATTAGGGTTTGTTACAAAGACAGTCAAAGCCACGTACTACATAAAAAAATTGCATCACGAAAGCATAAAAGTATTCCAGGTATCTTTATTGATGATTTACACGTTTATTCTATGAAACTTAGATGTAACTGAAATTATTTTTGGTTTGTAGAACGATAAGGTACACTTATTTTTGTGAGTTATTGTTTGATCTACAGGATTTGCCAAGTCGTCCGGATGCTCATGTTTGGAATTTAATATATATATATATATATATATATATATATATATATATATATATATATATATATATATATATATATATATATATATATTAGATAATTTCTTTCGTGCCATTGCTACTGCTGGTGCTGCAGACAGGTGGCCAAAGCTACTACAATTTATCTACAAGTTTATTCAACATTATTTGTACGATGGGTCATTCTTAATCATTAAAATGCTACTTTATTGCAGTGTTGTAAAGTTCTGGGATACGAGAAACCTTAAAGCTCCTATTACTCAAGCCTGTTCTCGAAATAATCCTGGTGATAAGCGGATGTGGGTATGTCTTCAACTCTTCATGTTGAAAATTGTGTTAAACCATATATCAGTATTGGGTCCTTAGTACCTGTAGTAACAAAATATACGAGTGTTTGAATAACATATTATTATCTTTCAGCAAAGATCATATGGCATATCTAGCTTGTCCCAAGATTTAAATGGTGTATATATTTCAGCTTCATGCATGGACAACAGGTACTGATTTAGTTTGTCGAATTTTACTAAGTTGTGTCTCCAACATGATAATATTCTTGAGGAAAATCATGTATCACTTCATTGAATTTTGATCTGTTTATTGGTACATTTTTGGTAAAGGTTAACATTGTTTATAACCACCATACGTCACTGAAATGCTGTCTTTGCTTTCTATAATAACTCTAATTCACGTAAGAAAAAAATTTACTCCGGCTTTTTATCAAAACCCTAATAATCCATTATGTCGAAGAATTTCTCTCTTTTCCTAAAAACCTTAATATGCTCATGTATCGTATTCAATTTGATTATTACAGGCTGCATCTATGAGCGTTACATCAGTTTTATACTTGAAAGACGAGGTTTCCATTGCTATCTGCTGGTGCTGCAGACAGGTGGCCAAACATACTACAATTTATCTACAAGTTTATTCAACATTATTTGTACGATGGTTCATTCTTAATCATTAAAATGCTACTTTATTGCAGTGTTGTAAAGTTATGGGATACGAGAAACCTTAAAGCTCCTATTACTCAAGCCTGTTCTCGAAATAATCCTGATGATATATAAGTGGAAGTGGGTATGTCTTCAACTCTTCATGTTGAAAATTGTGCTAAACCATATATCAGTATTGGGTCCTTAGTACCTGTAGTAACAAAATATACAAGTGATTGAATAACAGATTATTATCTTTCAGGTAAGATTATATGGCATATCTAGCTTGTCCCAAGATTTAAATGGTGTATATATTTCAGCTTCATGCATGGACAACAGGTACTGATTTAGTTTGTCGAATTTTACTAAGTTGTGTCTCCAACATGATAATATTCTTGAGGAAAATCATGTATCACTTCATTGAATTTTGATCTGTTTTAGCATCTCTGAGTAAGCATTTCATGAACTTCTACAGGGGAGAAGAGTGTATTATCAGACTTGAAGATAAGACAAGAGGTGATTATATCTATGCTTTTATTGTTTACTGCAATTATGGATTGTATAATTACTTATGTTACTCTTTAGGTGAACTCTATGCTTGGGCATTTTATAAGAGACGGAGAGCCTCATCCCGTGGAGCCTGTACTTGATAGCAGCCTCTGTGACAGCTATCAAATGTGTCTTTATGAATTCAATATATGTGTTTACTAAAGAATCTATTCATGACTTATTCATTTCAATTGCTTTTTTTTATAGTGATGGTGTTTTTTTTATAGGTTTTTGATGATGATGATGATGATCAACCGTTAATGTAATTATTTATATTGTGCTTCTTAACCATCTTCGAACCCTACAATCAATTCTTCACAACCTTCGGCTTCATCCATGGTGTTGCATCTTAAAGATCAGGTGTATTAATCTTTACTTTAGTTTTAATTTGATATAAATGTTTGTTTAATGATCAGGTAATAATAGGATTTATCGTAGGATACCGCGAAAGTTTGGTTTATTTTCAGCTTGAAAGAGCTGTTTGATAATCCAAGTAACATATAATTTAACCATGTATAATATTGAGACGGGATAGATCATTCAAAGTATAGTGTTGTAACAGGTTGCATTGGGTTGATCCAAAACCCTTTCTAACAACTCTTTATATACTAAAAATATGGATAAATATTTTTAGTATGAGTTTGTGATTAATAATTATCGATGACAATAAACTAAATATCATATATCTATATGAAATTATGAACACACAAAAGCAAAGACAAATTTTTATATCGGTGTTTGTGTTTTTCAACCACAAATTTGCAGCTTTAAGGGGTGTTTGGCTATGGCTGCTGCAGCATTTTTCTTGGCAGCTGGAACAACATTTAGAGGTACGTTTGGGTCAATCTACTAAGGGTTATGTATTTTAGGCATACATGTAATAAAAATGACCCGTCTCACAAGTGAACTACATTCATATTGAATTGATTTTGAGAAAAATTAAGTTTGGAATTTATGCTTTATCTTACACTTACACGATAACAATACTCACTCGAATCATGTAATGTGCGAGGTAACTTTCTGTAAGCTCTTAAACAACATTGCATAGTAGTTGTTATTGATTTCATTCGTCTGATTTGTAATACTCAGTATTGTTAGTAATCTCAGTAGGTTGCTTGAATCTTTCATGATCATCACAATCTTCTTGATGAGTATGAGGTCACAATATTGGATGATGCTTCAGCTACTACATACGCACAATATCTCCCTTTCTAATCAAGCATGTCAGTACAATTCCGTTCAATTAGTGTATTCTTTTAGCAGGCCAGAAATATTGACTAAATACGTTTGATAAAGGCATAGTTTTCATTATGGTGTCGAGGTCTAATCAGCCCTATTTCTAAAACTACAAGGAAAAATGAATCGGTATCCTATATTTGTATTTCTTTCTAGGTACACTGTATGCCTTCGTCGTACAATACAATATTTTTTTTCTCCTATATGTTTGAAGTATATAACTTCACTGATTCAGGTTGTGCTCTTCCTTCGTTGGGTTAGAGCTCAAAGAATACTGTTTGCTAATCATAGCTAAGTTCTTAATCATTTACAAAGGTCTTTTATATATTTATAATGAAAATGATAAGTAGTTGTATCATAAGTGTTTGGGGTACGCGGTTCAGAAGATTGCTTTAAAAGCTGCATGAGATCCTTTATGTGTGTTTTGTCATGTGTGCAGGTACAAAGCTCAAACGGAAGAGTAAGCCGATCTTATAGAACTTTGTGTATGAAGTTGTGAAAGGTTAAGATTATCTCCATTCTTCACGCTAGAGCTGTATCCGGAATACAACATGCATCTACAGAAGCTCATCTCAACAGTTGAGAAATCACCGACACATAGCCACATCAGTTCAAGAAGGAGCACAGACCACCATTTTGAACAGGCAGCAAGGAGCACTGATGTATTTAATGCATCAAGAAATAGCACAAATAGAAGAGAGAAACCAAGGAAATGCAGCCGGGTGTCGATGCATTTGCAGCATGTTGCTGCTCTTAGCTTTGTCCACAGGCAAACACTCAAAAGTGCTTATGCGCTCGAATGCAGATAAGCACTTAACTCGCAGTCACAAGCACCCTCTAAAGCATGTTTTATACCAGTACTATATCCAGTCCACCACCTAATACAGGACCATCAATCGCTTCTACTATAGGCTTTCTTGCAGCTATGGTCAGTCAATTAACCTCAGTTATGAGTGTTTTGACACTTATAATTTAAGTAAAACGTTCAATGGGTGTGTTTGTGTATAATGAAAATGATAAGTAGTTGTATCATAAGTGTTTGGGGCACGCAGTTCAGAAGATTGCTTTAAAAGCTGCATGAGATCCTTTATGTGTGTTTTGTCATGTGTGAAGGTACAAAGCTCAAACGGAAGAGTAAGCCGATCTTATAGAACTTTGTGTATGAAGTTGTGAAAGGTTAAGATTATCTCCATTCTTCATGCTAGAGCTGTATCCGGAATACAACATGCATCTACAGAAGCTCATCTCAACAGTTGAGAAATCACCGACACATAGCCACATCAGTTCAAGAAGGAGCACAGACCACCATTTTGAACAGGCAACAAGGAGCACTGATGTATTTAATGCATCAAGAAATAGCACAATATAGAAGAGAGAAACCAAGGAAATGCAGCCGGGTGTCTATGCATTTGCAGCATGTTGCTGCTCTTAGCTTTATCCAAACAGGCAAACACTCAAAAGTGCTTATGTGCTCGAATGCAGATAAGCACTTAACTCGCAGTCACAAGCACCCTCTAAAGCATGTTTTATACCAGTACTATATCCATTCCACCACCACAGGACCATCAATCGCTTCTACTATAGGCTTTCTTGCAGCTATGGTCAGTCAATAAACCTCAGTTATGAGTGTTTTGACACTTATAATTTTAGTAAAACTTTCAATGTGTGTGTTTGTGTATGTGATTACTTACTTTTCATCATTTGCGATATAGGTTGAAAGGGCAGGCGATAGAGAAGGTCCTGCTTGGGCTCCTTTACACCATAACTATATGCTTACAACTTGTAAGTTACAAGATTGGGATAAGGCATTTGTAAGAATTTTCATCAGCTTTTCATTTTGGTTATATGTCAAATATCCAATTCGAACTTTAATGAAGGGTAAATAAACCAATCTTATGGACCTAATAACAAAATAAAATTGAATGTGCCTTGGACTCATTACCATGTTAAGAAAAGGTTCTCATGTAAGAATGAGTCGACTAGGCTTTTTTGATATCTCTAATGTGCTAAACGCAATATAACTTAAAAAGTAACCTTCGAAGAAAACATATTAACACCATTGTGCATATTAGTATTTTGATTCCTGTATACAATACTTTATATACTTAATTTTATATAATGTTGCCATTTATAAAGAACAAGCTCATTTGACAATTCAATTTTATTGGTGACCAGTTCATTTGCCTTTTTATTCATTTTATGCGTTTATGCTCAATAGTCAAAAGGACCAAGCTTGGACAGAGGTCTAAAAGTTTCTAAATCACAGGCATAAAACAACAAGGTTCAAACTTTGCACATATATATTTTCCTCATCTGATATTTTTCATATTCGGTCATTAACAGGTCGGATGTAGAAGAAGGCGGTGAGTCGGTTCTCCCTTTTGTAAAGGGGAACATCAGTGTTGTGCCTTGGTGGAATGAATTATTTGGGTTTATCTGTTAAACTGAAAATGGGGGATGCATTGCTTTTCTGGAGCATGAAATCTGATGCATCTCTTGATCCTTCAAACATGGTCAGAATATATATCCATCTATGTAATTTGGAGATGGCAAAATGGGCGGGAGGTTAAGGTGTGGACATGGGTTTGGGTCAAAATAGGTAATGTATTGGTAGTCGGGTCGGGTAAGTTCGGTTAACCAATAAATTGTTAGATTGTTGAATATTATCACTATGGCTATATACCAATCCGGTAATAACATAAGTTGAATAACACAATTTAGAGGTTTGGATGCAAGAAATTAAAATTTTGTATTGCTCAGGTTATGAGCTTTATAGAGTTTTGATGTCTATTAGATAATAAAATTTTGAGATTACTTGATGCAATATATAGTTTGATAGGTTATTTGGGTTAGCTCGTGTAGTAACTTATTGATTCATTCCCCCGGGTTAACATGTAAGGTGGTTAATGTATAGATGATAAGAGTACCCACTATGGTGTTTATTTCTGAATGATTAGAGTTTAGTTGTGAAAAGTAAGTATGATTGATTATTTATGCATGAAGCGGTTTGTAATTGCTTTTTGAGTATGATTATGTAACTGTAGTTAGTGTTTACTAATTTCAAATTATTTTAAATTCAATAGGATGACAATTATATGAGATATTAATGAAGCTGAGGAAAGTACCATGACATGATGTAGGCTGAAATCAAGAGTGAACATCGAGAAAGGATCGAAGGTTCCCTGGTACAACAAAGATGAAAACTACACAAACTGCACTACAAAAGTGGTTTACAAAGAAGTTGTATATAGGGTTAAATGTGACAATTCGTCCCGTAATATTGCTAATGAATGATGAAGTAGCATTTCTGTATTTGAAAAAGTGAGGTTAAAACCCTTTCTTAAGCATACGATAATTTTATCACAAACTTTGGTCCATTTTTTAAGCTTACGACCATTTCTTTCAACATGTCCACTTTCCAGCCATTTTTTACCACCCTTCTTTCGTTATATAAAAATATGATAACGATAATTATAAGTCATGCCCGCCCATCGGGCGGGCTTCGAAAACTAGTGTAATATATATATATATATATATATATATATATATATATATATATATATATATACACACTAGACTTCAAAGCCCGCCCAATGGGCGGGCATGACTTGTAATTTTATACTGGATGGTTGTAATCAATTTTAAATCATGCCTTAATTTCGTTACATTTAACATAATAAAGTATAACTACTTTTATACAAAAGCAATAGAACGCGCACTGCCGTTAGATTGTTTTTTATTGTCAATATTTTTGTCTTTCATATTCGCACACAATAGTCATTAGAACATGCAAGTTGTGTAGGATAGTCATTAATAGGCTATTCATATAGGCTTGCTATCTTGCAAGATATTAGAACTACATATTCTTGATCTAATAGTTTTGAGAGCACCTTGAACACTGGCAGTATGATGTTCCGTTACATCAGTAACAATGGCAGTACCATGTTCTGTCCCATCAAAGTTTAAATGAATCTGATTTTTAACCTTCAACACTGGCAGTATCATGTTCTATTACATCACTGACACTGACAGTACCATGTTCTATCCTACCAGAGTTTAAATGGATATGATTTTTTATTAGTTTGCTTTGTCTTTGTTTGTTGATTAGTTGGAGTGTTTTGCTGATATTTGATTTTATTTCATACTCTGGCGGTATGTTTCACACAAACAAAGTTAGTAACATATTTTTGTTATGAGATGGATTACGCATATAAATTATAAACATCTAATGCTTAAGTAGCAAAGTCTCATGTGAAAAGTAATGAGGTTAATTTATTAAAAAATTAGAACATAAGTCTTTATTGTAAATAATCTAAAATGATAACATGAAACTTAAGTATTTATTGTAAATAATCTAAGATGATAACATGGGAAATCGTGTTCCATTTGTTCATAATTCATCTTCGCTATCATCATCACTGGTTGTTTCATAATCAGTAGATATGTCATTGATAAAGTTGCTGACATCATCGTCGTTAGAGTCATAACTGACACTATACGCGGCTGAATTTATTTCCCACGTTTCCTCGTCAACATCGCTGATGTGGATGATTCTACCATGTACTTTTCCATCGATATCAGGCATCTCGTCCCACACGTCATTGTCAACCATGTTAGATTGGTAATCTTCATCATAATCGTCATCAATAGATGTATATCTTGAGTCGCCTATGAAATTATCGACTATAAAATTATATAAACAAACTATTATTTTAAAACATGTTTAACAATTTACAAACACAAATAATAATAAATTTTTTTTTTTAACAAACAACCTGTGGAAGAGTCTTCAACAACAAATTCATCAGGGATGATATATTTAGGTTTACAATCTCGCGTGGGGTAAGAGGGTTCTTTGAGAGCATTGATATTGACACACATGCCTGTTTCAGATACGTTGTTGTTGTTATCATGTTCATCATCCGTATCTTCATCACATAGCATATAGTTCCGTGAGAAAATGGGTTTCTACATACCAAAAATATAGTTAGTACTTAGCAACAGAGTATCTATTATGTGGACTGTTTGGTTTACCTTATTGTATATGTTAGCTTAATAATGTGGGATTAGCAAGGATGTTTCGTTTAACATATATGTTTTATAGAAATATAATGTACAAACATAAATTATTATTACCAATGGGTTTTTTTTCCCCAGGATGATTAGCAGTGATAGTCTCCACACGCTTTGATTGGGTTTTTTTTTATCATCAATCGAAGTTAGATCTACAACTTTGCTTGCTTGTGGCTTTCCATCATCTGATGAATCCAGGTCAACAATTATGTTGTTGACTATTTTGCCGTTTTTAGCAAGCCTACGGCGTTTGTGTATAGGTGGGAGAGGCTGCAAGTAATGCAAAAGTTGTTAGTTCCCCTGATTAATAAGTATCACATAATATGGATTACAACCATTTTTTATACCTCTTTGTTGTCACGTGTTTTTTGTATTTTTTCATCATCTGATGAAACAACATAAAAAATATCGTTGCTAACTAACTTGTTGTCTTTAGTTGGTCTAAACCGTTTATGTGTTGTTTGATCAGCCTGCAACTATTAGATTGATTTTTAGATTTTATAATAGTTGAGTTCGACGTAATGAAAATTTTATGAAAATACCTCGTTATCAGTTTGATTTTCATAATAATCAAACTTGCATCCGTTCTTACGGGTCCCGGGTTTCGCCTTTGACAATCTCTGATTGTTATGTGTTAAACAAACAACCTAAACAGAGCATCCAAAAATAAAAACCATTAAGTATTTTATGTTTACTACAATGCAAATTAATACGCAGTAAAATTTTTATATAATACCTCGTTATTGGTATCATGTAAATCAGCATCTTCATTGAATATTTTGCATATATACGGATCATGTGGTTTTCGCTTATTACAAATTGGAGTAGTTCGATATCCGTTAACACCAACAACATAAATCTATAAATTTAACATTTATATTTAATTCGTTAAACCTAACAAAAACTATTATTAATAATAATAACCTCAGTTACGTTATAATACCTCGTCATCTGATAGGCCAACCTGCAAGTATTATAAAGATAATTAGATCCTGTCATATATTAATGGATATATGCTACATAATTTTAAGTTATAGATATAATTAATTGCTTATCTAAACATGGAAACGTCTCGACCAATAGAATCAACCAACCCTATTGTTTTAAACATGTACCATTGTTCAAGCATTAATTTTAGCTAAAGATTATTGCTAAATAAGTATTCGTATATGTATAACAATTCATGATAATCTTATAAGGTAGTGCCTGTGGGTAATTTAGAAAAAAAGTACTTAGACATGTTATGAAGGATACCTCTTCATCGTCCAATATATGAACACTGGATATATCTTTTTTGAACAAATCAAATTGTCCATCCTGCATTCATGCTAAACATAATCAGATAATGTGTTTCATATATAATTTAAATAAACAGTTAATTTAGTTATTGTACATCCTCATCATCTGATATGATGATGTTTGGTATATTCTTATCGAGCGAGCCATCGGCTGATGATGGAGGATGGTGGTGATCTGTTTTCGGATTACCCTGACAAAATTGTAGTAATTAGTATCTAATTCATCTGATAATTAACAAAACACATTCAACTTAAGATTATGTACCTTGTGTGATCTTCGGTGTGACATTGTTTGTATTTTATGTTCGTAATTTTTGAAGATATATATTCAATATGTGTTAATATATGGCTTTATTTATAGAGTTTGAAGGTGACCATATAATGGAAACCGAAAATTTGTTTCTCATATATTTGTTATAGATAAAGATTACGTTTACAATTTAAACGTTTTCTAGAGTTTACATGATTTATATCATGCTCTAAATATAGATTTGGAAATTCTACAAAATATTTGATTATCATAGCTTTATTGTATATAAAGATTACGTTCGTTTGTGTATGAGCATTTAAAAACGTTGTTAGAATTAATGGGGTATAAAAACAATGGACTACGTATATTTAAAGTGACATTGCGTTTTAATATAACTCTTATGAACCGGTTATAATATCAGTACCAAGTCGGGGACGTAGTAGTACAAAATTAAAATACATAATGGAGATAACTCAGCAGTACTACATAGCACATACGTATTGTTTATACCAGTACAAAGTACTCTTAAATATATATTTGACCCCCATATAGTGTCAAAGTAGGTATATGATCTTAAATATATGCACAAAATATTTATACAAAATACATTCTAAACTTATCTTTCAAATCATATTTTCTATAAATTTATCATATTCTTGAAAAAATGATTATAATATGTATATATCATTTTAAAAATTCTTATTATCATGTGTAGGAAGTTATATACACGAAAATAGGGCAATGAATCGACTTCACTTGACCCAAGGAATTGATAAGGTTGTTGTTTTAATTTTAAAAATTAAATGTGTACATATTCATCCTTCCAAATAGTAATTTTTTTATTTTAATTTTATAGGTAAGTATCGTGTATACATCCTTATCCCGGTTAATATTATTTTTAAACATCACCAATGTTAATACTGCTGGTTACGTTAGTACTGTTGTATTTGAGATAATATAGTGTTATACATGTGGTTATCAATGCAATATTATATTAGTACCGCTTCATATACTTGGTACTGCTATATCATTTTTTCACGTAATGAATAAAGCTTAATACGAATATCCACACACATGCAAGTTTGCAATTTGTAATTAAATTGTTCAAAAATATTAAAACACGCTTATGTAAATTAATTGTCTTCTTGCTCCTCTTGATTATTAAGATCATTAGCTGGTGTTTCGTCATCCAGTGTCACTGGTACACTGTTAACGTTGTCTGTCGTACGCTTGCATACATCATCAATTTGAATTAAAGTGGCGTTCGTGGCACCAACGCACACTGCCGAAATATCATCCATTGCGTCTATCGTTTCAACAACATCTTCTATCCCGGTTAATATTATTTTTAAACATCACCAATGTTAATACTGCTGGTTACGTTAGTACTGTTGTATTTGAGATAATATAGTGTTATACATGTGGTTATCAATGCAATATTATATTAGTACCGCTTCATATACTTGGTACTGCTATATCATTTTTTCACGTAATGATCAACATTTGCACTGGTAGATAAATTAATGAAACTTAATATGAATAAAGCTTAATACGAATATCCACACACATGCAAGTTTGCAATTTGTAATTAAATTGTTCAAAAATATTAAAAAACGCTTATGTAAATTAATTGTCTTCTTGCTCCTCTTGATTATTAAGATCATTAGCTGGTGTTTCGTCATCCAGTGTCGCTGGTACACTGTTAACGTTGTCTGTCGTACGCTTGCCTACATCATCAATTTGAATTAAAGTGGCGTTCGTGGCACCAACGCACACTGCTGGAATATCATCCGTTGCGTCTGTCGTTTCAACAACATCTTCGTTTGTTGGTTCCTACTACATGTTGCGAGAAGATGTAAAAGATTAATTTGTATTGTTTGTTACAATTTAACGGTGTTTTTAGAAATTAAAAAATACAATGCACAATACCTCACTAATATCATCAGAATGTGTTTCCGATCCATCATCAGAACACACAGAATTGTTCTCTAAACCTTCGTCTTCCTCGTCGTCATCCTATTTTGATTCATTCATAAGGATTAGCATATACTTGTTTATAAACACAAACCATTGTTAGGTACATTAAAGGAAAAATGAATCAGACCTCTTCTTCTATAAAGCCATTCTTGAAATAGTTGATTATATCAACATCGTCCGTCACTTTCTCCGCTCTATATATATAACTATTGTTGTTGTGATTGAACTCAGAAAATAAAATTTTGAAAAGATACTTCCTCCCAATAATTTGATTAAGTGCATCCGGAAAGTATTCTTCTGTGTTCATGCCTTCGCTCTCCATTATCTCCCACGCTGTTAAATTTGTCATTTTGTGCACACTCTTGTCAAAAATCACGACTTGTGCAGTACCACTATGGTCAAATATGCGCACAATGATTTTGAACCTACATATATAAAATATTTATCACCGAACGCGAAGTATCCAAATATCCACATTATGTATTATATGTTTAAGGACAAATCCAAATAATTATATATATATATATATATATATATATATATATATATATATATATATATATATATATATATATATATATATATATATAGGTTGTTTTACATACCTGGAAGCAACGGCATATGTTTCTCCATGGTTTTTACAATACCACAACTGTTTCTTATTCCTTGTGCCCGAGTTGCGTTTTGAAACAATTGGTGTCACTCTTGTACTGCATGATTTGCAACCCGTATAAACCCACCCATTTTCCTCTTGTATGCTATGTACTTCTGCATAAACTACACAGTGTGACTCCTGTATTTAGATACAAAAACACATATAAACATTACTAACGTGGGTTTAATTAGTGATAAAATAATATTTATATTATACCCATAACAATAAATTTTGTTTTACCGGTTCAATGCTTCGAATTGTTCCAACTATTTGCTTCACACAGCCGTGCATGAACTCCGCAGGCGTAACAACACGGCTGCCAACTGAATGATCCTCAATTCTGAATTCACCTGCATCATACCCCTCCTGCTCTTCGTATCTGTGAAACGTATAAATAGGTTCCTAATAAATTTAACATGTTTTTAGTTTAAAACTAAAACACACATGTGCCGGTATCAATGTATATACCTTTTCCGGAAATCCAACAATTGTGGCACATCCCTGTTTATGAATATTCTTGTGCCAAACAAAGCATTATGTATTGATGGCTTGTCTGTGTTGCACAACAAATATAGACACTTTTAAAATCTATTAATATGAATTAAAAATCTTAATTACGTAACCAAAAATTTAAAAGTCATCTATAAAACTTACTGTCCCAATATTTCACTTTCCCCAGCATCAAGAGGATGTCTATATGACAAAGCTTGTCACGTTTGTTGTCGTAGTCATTCCACATTAATGCCCAATTGTCCCAAAAAGTCCAATCAATTCTCAGAGATCTGCATAAAATAGGGTACACTCAATATATGATTACAAATGAATACTATTCTATACACGTTATTTTATTTTAAACAAATAATAATTTATAAAATATAGTTACTCGGCATATTCAACGACAATTGTCCTCCGTAGCTTAGGACCGCCAGAATTGTTCAACGTCACTATTTTCCCAATAGCTATGACTGTACCAACAATATCTGGGAAAACATTTGTTATAAAAATATGCACATAAACATTCACGTAACACCAACTGTTGTATATAATTTTTAAAAAAACACATACCAACACAATCATGTTCGTGGTATTCATTATCTGTATCGAGAATACTTGAGAATGGCTCGTTAACGAACCCAACAAAGTTGTCGTCGATGTGATCAATACGGGTAACCTCGGTTCCTTTATAAAAAGATATTTTCCACTGGTTTGGTAACAAAGGTAACCTTCCGGCATTCTCTGCTACTCCAAAATTAGAGATTATGTAACATTGACCTTCTCGTAAAAGAGGCTCAAATTTAAACATAAACTCTTTTTTGACATAGATTTGGATACGGTTCGACTGTACATATAGTTCAAATATCAATTTAACATATATAATAAATATACACAAATATAGGTATTTACTAATTTCATCTGATATACCTCTTCATCCTGGAAAACACAGTCAAGACTGTAAGGATCGTGTTCTTCGTTAAATTTGTGTGAATGCCATACGGAGATGCATCTTCCTTTAATGGCCATGTTCACATTCATCGGACTGACATCTTTAATGAGAGTCATTGTTCTCTCTCTCACCACTAAAATATTATATATATATATATATATATATATATATATATATATATAGAAAACGCTGTTTTTTTTTATATCACATTAAAATGAAATATGTATAATGTATCAACCATTTTAAATAAACCTGGCTTAGGACTTTTAATTGTGGACATACACTTTCCATTGTTTTTAATTGGATGAGAATTAGATCTTACGAATACACAAAGAAATTATGACAATGTTATTTATATAAAATAAGCAATCTGGAACAGACATTATCCAGAATGTTTGTACAAAACCTGAAGGAAATTTTCCATAAGACGATGTATGCATAATGGTTTTTTTGTTTCGGTGTGAAGGTGCGTCCGAAGATGTTGTTTGGTACCTCAAATCTTTTTGTTGATTTCTAATATAAGCAAATCTTTTAGAATCACCTTTTGAGTTTGTCGCCCCTAGCAACAATAACAAAACAAATTGTTGTATAACATATAACAATAAAAGTGCCGGTTTTTATAAACAAATATTCATACCTGATTGAGATTGAAAGTTGGAAGAATCAATCCTAGAGTTTTCATACGTGGAGTGTGTTTCAAAACAGCTTGATTGACTGGTAGATTTCCTTTTTAATGATCGAACAGATCCTATTATTCAATGGATATAGATTTACCGCAATTTAGAATGTACAAACATACTTAATGTGTATACTATAATCACAATTTATAATATGAACACGATCAGTTTAGAAACATGTTACCTTCATGAGATGGTTGTGACTCAAAAGATGATGAGACGTGGCCAAATCTGCCCTTTGCAGGTGGTTTAGATGCTGGAACAATTACGATTGTATAAATACAATGTATTACTGTATTAAATAAAAAAATTAATGTTCAATGTACTACCTCTAGCTTTAGCAACGACATCAGAAACAACTGTTCCAGATATACTACCGGGTGTATCACTTTCAAATATGGAATTATCCAATTCAGACGAAGAAGATGGCTGAACCAAACCTATATTTCCTACTAATTTAGCAGTTATAAATTAAGTAACATAGTATAAACATCATGTAAAATGTACACTACTAGAAAAAAGGCCTTTAATGACGCGCATTGCGTGTCATAAAAGGGGTCAGATGACGCGCTTTTTGGTGTCATTGATCGACCCGTCATAAAGCTTTATGACACGCATTTCGCGCGTCATGAATTTATGACACGCTTTTATGACACCCTTTTACGACAAACTTTTATGACACTATTTTATGACCCCTTTTTTGCGTGTCATGGGTCAAATTTTTTTTAAAAAAAATAATTTTTATAAAATTAATAATATCCCCACATTAAATAACAGATAATCTCATAATACAAATAAATACACAAATAGCAAAAAAGCGAATTTCATATATATCAAAACAATGTGTTTCATACAACCACAAGTTAGTAACAGGTAACCTAATTGTATCTAGCTTGACATTGTTTCAGTGAGTTAGATGCATCCACTTCCTCCTTTGTAAACTCGATATTTTCATCTTCAGGAACCTGAGCTTCAGCGACTTCCTTTTGATTAGTAGTCACAGGGGCAAGAGCCTGTCTGCCTCGACTTGAGGTTGTTGAGGCCATAATCCTACCAGTGCCTAGTTTCCGTCGTTTGTCTAAAGGAGCCTCGTCAATAGCTCGATTTTTCTGCAAGACACTCACCAATTCACATCAGTAACTGATAAAAGAATGTCTATGACGCTAACTGTATGTCTTATGATAACATCTTCCAGCATGTGTAAAGAAGTACAAATAACATACAATCATTACCCAAATCCTATATCCATCCCAGTAACTGATTTAAAACTACAGACTGTTTTAAGTACATATGTCACATGAAAAGGGTTCATTTTATCAAGTTGCAGGTCAAATGCATCGTTTACTAGCCACAGTACATATACGGAAACATAGATACTTAGCTAATGATTGAGAAATCGACACATCCAACAAATTCTCTTAATTCTAACACCAAAATTAAGAACGTAATCACACGTGCCATGAAACAATAGACACTTAAGCAATGGTATCAAACGGATCAGTCTGATCTACATATACTAACCAACAGATTTTGAACAAATTCAATCATCCAAAACCGCACAAACAACACTACACTATTCTTCTAGGTTCACACAACTAAATTCATACATCTTATAAATTAAAGTACACGACACTATTTTTCTAGTTTCACACGATTTACAACAAAGCTACAGACGCAAACATTTCACCAACACCTCGGTTCTCGGTTACTTACACGATTCAATAGCACATCAAACAAATTCAATCAAGTACGACACTGACTATAACACGCTATCCATCAACAACTGCAATTAAAAAAAAGTACCTGGAAGTTGGATCATCAAACGAAATCACAACTTTATCATCACCCTCACCGAAACTGTAGGCCCCAGTGGTTGATCGAACCGTGAGGGTCACGGTAAATTTCTGTGACGCACCTGGTCCTATGGTCATGGCTGGAGGACTTGTATCAATGGCTATGGCAGGTGCCATTTTAGCAGTTATGATGTAGGACTCTTCTTCATCAACATTTGTGACTGTTCTTGTGGTGCAGCCATGCTGGTTCCCGATATCATAGCAAAGTTTTCTCCTGTTTCAACCGGAAATAAAAAATATAAGTTCTCAGAAAAAACTAGATAAATCATATTGTTAAAAATGTAGTAAATGGTTTTACCTTCATAATTAGCTTCATCGGTTCCGTTAGCAGACCAAGAAGACCAGATCAAAGAACCAGGTGCTAGAATATCTGGTTTTAGAAGATCCGCATCTTGAAATTTGTAATCTTTTATATTCGGGCCTCGAGCGGAGAACAATGCTACCATTGGTGCTGACTTGTATAGTATTGGCTCTAAACCTTCGCCAATGTTTCCTATTGCCTTAAAACTCTTCACTCGTCCTGTCCAGTCACTTATTGTAGAGACGTTATAATAGTCTATAAGATCCTATACAATTGAAAAAACAGAATAACTATGCATAAGTATTACATATACATGTATACATATGTATAAGTATTAAATATTAACGATAAATACCATTGAGTTTTTAACATCAGTGATGAGAATCCCGGGCATGCTAACAGGCACAGGTTCAAATTTGGTTCCAGGACTCGCGTTTTCTACAGCAAGTACAAAACCGATTGCACCAAGGCTTTTTGCTGTTTGCGCAACTTTTTTAACACATGCAGAACCGCTAACAAAATTGAAGGAATAACCACACAAAAGAATGTTTCCTTTCACCATATTCCCATTCAAAACTTCTGGCGCCTGACAGTCTGACGGACTAAACTTCGAAGCTGATGAATCCAACAGAACGTCATTAGCTGCAACCAGCGTGAACTTTTGATTCGGACTCGTAGAAGCTGCACATATTAATTGGTATGAAATCAGAAAGAAAAAAACTAATAAAAAACTCGATGCTAATTACAGTAAACTGAAACTTACGTGATAAACCCGATTCCGTAACTTTTGGATAGGCAACACTAGAAATTCCGTAAACTTGTCCATGAAATAACATGTAATCACATGTGATATGGTTTCACTACTTGCTCTAACTAAATCGATAATAAGAAACTAATTAAGTCTGCTTTCCTTAAGCGCTGATTTTCAATAAATAACAAAAACATTTGGTGAAAATACGTAAATAAGATCAAAGAGAGTCATATTCACCTTCTTCTTTAAGGGCTGTTCCTTGAACGCAGTCTCAAAATCCCCAAACATATCATCAAAATCACTCTCCCCACCAACTAGATTCGAACTCAACTCATTGACACCTCCATTTTCGCCTTTAAAATCCGCCGTAAACCCATTTTCCATCACACCAGATCCAACAAAACCACCATTACTCGATGCTGCAAATAGATCAATAGCCCCATGTGAACCTTACCACCAACATTTACACATGGCTTAAATCGATCCCTCGACGACAAAGCCGCCATATACACAATGAATCAATTTCACAGCAATCGCAAGAATACCTAAAATTAGAACCCTAATTATTAACCAAACATATAAAAACTAAATAATAAGATAAAATGTACCCTAATTAGTAATAATCGTGAAATTAGAAGATAATAAACCCTAGTTATTTATAAAATGTATATAAAAAGTAAACAATAAGATAAAATGTACCGGAGTGATGGAGATCGAATGGATTTGAAGATGTGTGTGTGTGAAATTAGTGTGTGTGTTTTGAAGGTTTTATATAAAAAATGGTGAATGAGAATGAAATGAAGAAGATTGAGTGAGTGAGTGAGTGAGGGAGGAGATTGGGGATGAATGGAGGTGAAGGAAGGATAGGATGGTTTTGGGGGCAAGGGTTTTAATTTTTGGACTAAATTAAACTTGCCGCCTGAAGAAAGTGTCATCTGTTTTAGGGATGACACGCAAATGTAAGTGTACTCCGTGTTACAGGACGTTTTTTCATGACACTAAAAATTGTCTGTCATCTAGCTTTTAGATTGTATAATTTATGACAGTTTTTTTATGACACACATTTTTACGTGTCATTATCGTGCGTGTGTCATAATTTTGGTGTCATTAAAGGCTATTTTTCTAGTAGTGAATGTACATAAATAAAATATCAACAAAGTTACTGCAATAAAACATTGATGAAGCTAATACCTGTTGATCGTGTAACAACATCGGAAACATGGTTGGTTGATCTTGTACCTGTTGTATCAAAATTATAGTGTGGATGATTACCAAATACAAAATCAACAACTTTCATGCTAAAACAATACAAACTAATATACGATACATGAAAGACATATACAACAACAAAATACCTTGTGAAGGGGTTTTAGGATGAACGTGACTGCCAGAGCCTCTGCTTGTTGTATCTAAAGGTGGATACAAATCATAAACTTATATGGTAAATTAAAACAAATTAATGTAGGATTCACGAAAACCTATATAAGAATAGAATACCTTGTGAAGAGGCTTTAGTATGTTTCTTCTGTATGGTATTGCTTGTATTTGCACCAGGAACTATAATCAATATATAAAGACGTTCATATAATAAAGCATTAGATTGATCCAACAACAACATAAATAAGATTATAACAACTTTACGAATAAATTATTCGTTAAAAAACATTCATGTGTTAAAACATCAAATTATTTACATAACATATGCTATCCTCATTAATGTATTACTTATATTGTTAATTTATATTAATAGTTTTTAATATTGTAATTTTTATGTTGTTGTTGTATAATCAAGCTAATATTTACATGCACCATCGTTTATTAACAAACAATACAAACACACATAAGCAGTATCAAATATATCGAGCAATACAAACACACATAAGCAGTATCAAGTATCTCCAGCAGTACAAACACACATAAGCAGTATCATGTACATCGAGCAGTACTACCAATACAGTCTGGCAGTGCTAGCAAACTAATGATTAAATTACATTCTAATGATTAAATTACATGTAAAAAACATACCTCCTAAAGAAGCACTCATGTTCTTCTTGTCAGTTCCTTTTGCAAGCCTTGCAGAGTGTCTTTGGCCGTGCATAATGGCTATATTATTATCAATAGAGTTTATTGTTTTTTTGAGTTTATAAAAAACGTTATAATATGAGGTATATATATGATGTATATATAGTGATAGGGTAGAACTCTGATCTTAAATATAGGAACAAAAAGTTTATACAAAATACGCGTTAAAGTATAATTATGATGTTAAATATGGGAACAAAAGATTTATACAAAATACATTCCAAACTTATCTTTCAAACTATATCTTCTACAAATTAAAATTAAACATATCTTTTAAAAAAATCCGGGATACATGTTTAGAAAATACATATACCATTCCAAAAATTCCGCCTGGTAATCAAAGAAGAAGATTATAGTTATTTTTTGTGCGAGTTATATCATAAAATATAACTTGGTCTAATGGTAACATTGACGTATAATTAAACAATGTAAACAACCCAAGTTCGAATATTTAGAATCCTTTTTAAAATTTCGGAATTAAAAGTCAACATACGAATTTTTTTCGGTCAAATGTTGCATAGGTGGCATGCTTAGGTGGAAATAAAAGCATGATTACTCATCAATCCAGCGCTTATTCATCAATCTTGCATTTGATGACGTCATACGCATCCTGTTATATATAATATGTATATATATATATATATATATATATATATATATATATATATATATATATATATTAGGGGGGGCGGCCGAATTAGGGATATAGGGGGAAATTAAGAAACCAAATTTGATTCTAAATATAATTACCAATTAAAAGTTATCTAGAATAATCCATAGGTTAGTATAAATACAAAACCAATATCCCCTCATTCTCACGTGTTGAAAATCGGCCAAAACCAAGGAACCAAGGAGAAGAGATTTTTTTTAGGGTTTTCATCTTTCAAGAATCAAAGTAGTTTTTAATGTTTATGCTTAATTAATTTTTATAATTCATTAACAATAATATGGTGGATTAGGGTTTATATTTAATTCTGTAAATTATTCTTATAAAACATGTTGGGATCATTAATTAGTAGTATTATGATGTTTGGTGAAGAGATTAGGGTTTAAAACTTGATAATTAATGAGTTAAGATTCTGACAGAATATTAAGGCTGTAGAGATTCGATGATATTTAATAGATGAAGATGAGTTAGATCACGAATTTTATGTCTAAATTGTAGTTCAGAGAAAGAGCTTTCCAAAAAGTCCAGCCATGAGTGTTTTCGAGGTAGGGAAGTCAGCCAAACGAATTTTATGAGTTAAGGCGTAAAAACTGTTAAACCAGGACAGAATTAGGGTAAAAGTATTGAGATCAAAAGTGGTTTAAAAAGAGTTGTTTGGGTTAGCACTTCTAGAGGAATTGAGTTCTATATTATGTTTGACTTCCACGTGAAAATTGGACGATAATAAGATGTACAAGTATGTCTACTAGGTGAAAACGTTTTGGTGTGCGTTCAGATACGAATCTGGATAGTTGTCATGTTTGATTTTTCATTGGTTACTTGTGTATGGTTTTGGTGCATGGCCTTCTGGGAGAAGCTTGTATGCTTATGAAGGATCATGGTGAATTTTTGGTGTGAGTTGTGGATGATTTTTGGTCGTGATTTTATGTGGGTGAAAGTACCCTAAAAATTTGCGTTTTCTGAGATATTTTATTTAAGGGATTTAGTGAGTATAGGTGTTTGGTAGTGATTAGTATGGAGTCTAGGTAATCCATGGAGGGTTATATGAACCTTAGACATCCATCATATATGTGTTACATGGACTATAGCTTTTAGCTTGGTCGCGTGTAATGTGGTGTTGTTTTGTTTGTATAGATTTGTGAGTTGGTTATTTGGAAGCTGCAAGGTTGAGGTGAGTTTCATAGTCCCATTTTTACTTTGTTTTAAACTTGGGATGGGAATGATGCTTGTGTTTAAATGTTTTTGAGTTACTGTGATTATGTGGTTGTAAAATGCATGGACTTGTAATTGTTATTATACGTATACTGCATGTTATGAGATTATTGTGGTGATTCTGTGTGGTCCATTTGGAGGGTAGCTATGCTCCCATTATCCATTTGGAGAGTAGTAAGTTCTAGTAGCTCTACTCACTATTATTTCTGTGTGGTCCGATTGGAGGGTATTAATTTACCCATTATTTTCTTGGATCGGTGGGCGCGTTCCGTCCTAATTGTGGTGGTATTTGGATCGGTGGGCCCGTTCCATCCCAATTTATACTTGGATCGGTGGGCACGTTCCGTCCCGTTTGCATGCTAGTTGTGTGATAACTATTTTTACTGTCCTGCTATGTTTTGTAATCACAGTGAACTATTATCAGAGAAATGTTTTGTGTGTCTTAAACCTATGAATCTCACCAACATTATGTTGACGTTTTTAAGCATCATTTTCAGGTGAGCATTCTAAGGCTAAGGTAGAAGGACGTGACTAGAAGAGACTAGTTTGCATTTGAGGATGACTATTTTTAAGTTTTAATTGGAATAAGTTGGAATTTTGTTTACGTTACTTGAATGTCTTTCATTTTTACTTTATGTTTTAATGAAGATACCTTTGGAGATTGTTTTTGGTTATTTTATTTTGGGGTATCGTTACGACACTTTGTGTCTGTACTTTGCTTTATTTATTTGCGTGTAGTAATTCTCTATATAGACGCCATGTGTTGTGATGATATCCATGATGTTGCACTCGCGTTTCCGCCATTGGCGAGGTGTGACAGATTGGTATCAGAGACTTGGTTATAGAGAAGTAGGTGGTTGAACCTAGACTATAACCTAGGAGTCCCTCATATAGTTGCATTTAGGGCCTATGTGTGAGTATGGTATTTTACGTGTTTATTCTTCTTGAGTTTATGGGTAGTTTTGTTGAGTTTTGGACGTCTATTGGACCCTCATACTTAGTATCATATGTGTCACTTTTAGCATGGAACCTCTCGCGCGTAGCAAGCTTCGTTGGGCAATTGTTGTCGCTACTGGGTGCAAGAGGATTGGTAGCTTGAGGCGAGTTAGCAAGAGGATTTTGATTCCTGCGAGCATGTGGCCATGTCTGATCGAGGAAAAGCTGACCTTAGTGAACGTGGGTGGAATGGAGGTAGAAGTGTACGAGACGGAGGTAACCAATAAAGACGGCTCCACGACTAGGTACCCTGGGAAATGTCCCAAATTCATAGAAGATGGAGGAGCAGTTCGGGCTGAGCATCGTGAATTGTATGGGTTTGTGGATCGTATAGAGGAGGAAGGAAGGAATCCCAAGAGTGGCTTTGCTAGTCGTCCACTACCACAGCTCGAGGGAAACCGAAATGGATGGCTAAGTGAGGAAGACGAAGTGGATTCAGATCTGGAATCCACCGCGAGTAACACGATTTAAGTGTAGGGATAGAGCTCGAGCCACGTGCGACATTGTCATTTAGTGTTATGTTTTGGGATGTTTTCTGTTGACTTTTGATGTTGGGTATTATGTTCGATCGCGAATTCTTTTGGATTCTGGGATTTTACCCAAGTTTTAATAATAAGGCTTGAGCGAGTTTGAATATTTTATGTGTGTGATATGTGTTAGAAGGTATCCCGTTTACGATTGATTTGATACCTTTTGGGCATGGGAGTTTCGATGTGGTGATAGGGATGAGCTGGTTGTCTAAGCATAGGGCCGAGGTCATATGCCACGAAAAGGTAGTTCGTATTCCTTTAGAGAGTGGTGTTATACTTCGGATACAAGGGGAATGCGTAGGGAGTGAGCTGAAGTCCCTTAAGAACGCAAAAGCCAAAGAGAGGAAAATAGAAGAGATTCCTGTGGTATGTGAGTGTTAGGAATATAAATATTCAGTTGAAGACTCGGTCACCCCAAGTTCTTATTAGCACATCATAGCTCGTAGGATTATTAGTAATATTATCAGTAGATTAGTTAGAATTAATATTGTGGAGTGGGTCGGGTCTTTTACCCACTGTCAGCTCGCTCCACAGCCCACTAAGGGCACCCTATGTAGTTCTATATAAAGCCCTCTCCACCAAAGGAGAGGGTTGGACCTCATTTTACTATCAATCTAATATCACATTTGTTTCTCTCTCTACAAGGTTCCACTTCTCTCTCTACCTCCTTCTTCTATTCGATCCATCCACAAGCTCCAAACTTGTGTTTCTTTGTTAGTGAATATACTACAATTGGTATCAAGAGCCATGGTTAGGTTCACATAAGGGTATATTCACGGATTGGTGAAGGTTTGGAGTGGTTTTGGTTCGAATAGAGTTTTTCTTAAAAATCTCTTTTGTGCTTTGTTTAGTTGATAAAAGGTGTTAGATCTTGTACTTTCTAGCTTAGGGATAGTATAGAAGTAGTGTTTGGTGTGTGGAATCATAGTTTTAGGCTTTGTGTGGTGATTTTTGGCTGATTCGAAGGTTAGAACTAAGTTGTTCTTCGTAGCATTTTGTCTCTCGGTAAAACGTTCATAGTAGCGTTTTGTGTTTTGCTGGGAAAGTGAAAGTAGCGTTTTGTGGTTCCTCGAGATTGGGTTTTGGCACTTTACCAGATTTGGCAAAAATGACAAATCGCTACGAAAGCGACTTGTCTGGCGTTTTGTGGGTTGCGTTTTGACCAAGATAGTGACAACTCTGTCTTCTAGTGACTTGCGTTTTATGGGTTGCGATTTGTGTCCGTCAGAGTAGCGACTTGTCTCCGTCAGAGTAGCGACTTGTCTCATGTCAAAGACTTCAGATTCAGTCATTGCTGAGGTGCTCAAATTGTATGACATGATTGACAAACAGAAGATTCCCAATGATGTACAACAGATAAACGTGTTTGAGTATGCTAGTGCAAATAGGGATTTTGTTTGCCCGAATTTTCAAGAGAAAGAGCTTCATCAGCCACTGACAAACGTTGTTGAGTCAGATACTGCTATGAACAACGTGCAACATGGGAAACACAATGAAGCGTCGGCTGATCCTAGTGGGGTATCTTCTATTATTAATGATGATAATGTGTTGCATGAACAAAAGATTCCCGTCAAAGTACAATAGACAAACGTTGTTGAGTCAGATATTGCTAATATGGGAAATAGCGATGTTATCCCATATGAACAATATGTGAATCACAACGAAGCGTCTGTTGTACCTAGTTGTGCATCTTCTGTTCTAAATGATGATTATGTGCTGCATGAGAACACTGTGTTTGTCCCTGATGATAACTTGATCACTAGACTAAACATCTATAAGGAACAAGTAGCTATGTATGAACAGCGTGCTAAGTTTGAACTAACTGAACGTGAGCAGAAAATGGAAGGTCAGTTGCATACACTTATAAAAGACTCTAGAGTGAGAGAAGAAACATTAAAACAAGAGTTGAATTCTTTGAAAAGCCAGCTAGATATGTCTGTTAAACAAAAACAGGAAGTACAGAATTGTGTGAATAGGCTTAAGCTAGAATTCAAAGAAAAAGAATCTAAAATATTAGATGATTTCTCTAGACTCAAAACATTAAAGAATAAACTTGAAAATAAGTTGTACACACAAGACCAAACCAGACAGACTGCCCAAATGATTCATAAGCACAGAAAGTTAAGTGACAAGCATAGTGAAAGCAATGTAGGTGAATCTCAATTAGCTCTTCTTAAGATTGCTAGGGTAGCCCAACCTGCATTATATGATGCCAATGTGATGACTATGCCCAATCATGAACCACCTGAGGTTGTATCCTTGAATGAGGCTGATGAAATAGAATTGCGAAAAAGAGAAAAAATGAATGAGAAAATGAGGGATCCCATATGCATAGACAAGCGAGTAATAGTCAAACCCCATGATTATTATGAGGAGAATCGCTTGACTGTGTTTGCACCTCAAAAGAAGTTAACGCCTGAACAAATATTTTGGAAGTATGATACTGAGAAATTAAAAGCTGATGAACTTAAAGCCAACACCCCATCCCTTAGAAAAGTTGCATCCATAACGGTGTATCCTCCCAATACACCTAGGAATTTGGTTCCTTTGTCTCTTCCCACTGAATGCAAAACCTTAATTAGCTTATACGTGCTTTGGCAACTATTTGCTGATTTTGATAAAACATGTAAGAAGAGAATCACACCAACCGGAATTACTGAGGGGGAAAGGTGTTTTGAGCATGCAAAAAGGTGTTACTTGACTGAGGTCATGCCATTCTTTAAACTACTTAAAGAACATTTTGAAGGGATGCAAACTGCCCTTAAAACTGAAATAAATGAAATGAAAGTAGTGTTTAAAGATATGGAAAATGAGGTAACTCAAAATGTGATAGAACTTAAGACTCGTGAGATTTAAAGAAAGAACATTCTCATCACAAATGAGAATTTTATTGCTAGATGTATTGCACAAGATGTATTTTATACTGCTACTGATTCTGCATTATCTGCTTGTCAATTTCATGAGTATTCTATTGCTTTGAATGTTACCCAGAATCGTGTTGTTGAGCTTGAGGGGGAGAATGTGAAATTGCTTGACAAAATTCAAGATGATGACCATGATAACTTGTTTAAACGTTTTTCAAAACTAGAGGTTGATTATCTAAATCTGCAACTAAAATATCAGCATTTAGAAGAAAAATGCAAAATATCAAATGACAAGACATCCTTGGATGTTCCTGAGTTTGATACATATTTTGAATTAAGCAAATGAGATGAAAAGATTCAAGCTCACACAAACACGATTCGACTGTTGAGGGCCCAAATTGCCCAATTGAAATCCAATAAGTGTGATGTATATGGCACCAATAAACCTTCGTCTTCAGATTCTCAGAATTTTCAATATCAAGACACCATCAATAGGTTACATTATGAGAATGAGTGTTTTCGAGAAGAAAATTCTAAGATTAAACAGCATTACAAAGAGTTATATGACTCAATTAAAGTTACAAGAAATAGTCATAATGAAAAGATAACTTCTTTGTTAAATGAAATTGAGAATCTTAAGACTCAGGTGAAAGGAAAAATGCCATGCACCTCTTGCAATTGTGTTGCATCAAAGGTCTCTGCTTGTAAAATGTTCGATGTTGATGTGGGGCCTATTCCATTTCCCATGAGAAACAACAGACCTGTCCATCATATGTATCTCTGTCACCTTAGGGATGGACTTGACACTCTTCATGAGGTTGTGGAAGAGGACAAAATTGAAAAACCACTTGATAAGGCAGTAGGTTATGCCTGCGTCCTCACAAAAAGGATCCAGGAACAGTTAGAATATGCCATTGGCACGGGTCCCAAGTCTAGCAACCAAAGAGATAGATTAGGTGCATCATCATCCACTACCAAGAACAAGCATGTAACCTTTGAGGTACCTTTGGAAACTTCAGATCCCAGCACATCAAAACATGTTTAGCAACCAGAAGTGAAAAAGACTAAGATTCCCATCAGTTCCTCTACAAGATTTAATAGTGACACTAAAGCTAGCAAATCAAAACCTTGGATAAACATAAAGAATTCTAGGACTTCACCAGCTAAAAGTGTTCCTAAAAAGAAAGTAGAAGACCACATGAGGAACAATAAGTCAGAATTGAGCAAAAAGAATCATAATTCAAACCCTAATTCACTTTGCAAGACATGTAATGAATACTTAATTTCGCGTAATCATGATAAATGTGTTGAGAAATTTCTGAAGTTGTCCAACAAACCCCCAGTTAAGAAAGTTTGGAGAGATAGAGAAATTAAGCAAACTTAGAAAGCAACAGGAAATAGGTTTGCTAAAGTTGGTTACCAATGGAAGCCCACTGGAAGGAAATTCACCTTAGGAGAACAATGCCCTTTAACTAGGATAACTAAATCTAAAGTAGTGCTTGTACGTCAATGGAAGCCAACTGGAAGGAAATTTCCTGTAGGAGAACAGTGCCATTTAATTAGGTCTACTTCCACTAGCATTCCAACTCCTACTGAGACTCGGGCGAATGATGCTTCTGTTCCCACTAACCAACTGGACCCCAAATTAAATTGGGGATCCGGCACTCCAAACTCTCCATTTTTGTTTGTTTTCAAATGCAGGTCGTACGGATTGTCCTTTGACATTTGGACTCAAGCTGCTCACAACATATGAGGAGAATTGATTATGACGTCTGTACACATCCGTGCAGGCCTCGTTCTTCATCGACAATGACATCTGAACACATCAGTTCAGGCCTCGCTCTTCATTGGCGATGACGTCTGAACACATCAGTTTAGGCCTCGTTCTTCATTGGCTATGACGTCTGTTCACATTAGTCCGGGCCTCGTTCTTCATCGACTATGACGTTTGAACGCTGCAGTTCAAGCCTTGGGCCTCAATGCTTTCATAATGGCGTCTGCTGACATCTCTTCAGGCCCCGTTCATCAATGAAAAGAAAGGTGTACGCTTCAGTGCGCTTTATCTTTGGAAGAAGAGAAATCTTCTTATTTATGGCCATTCTCATCAACAAGTTTCATGCTCTTTCCGTGCTCTTTAAGACTTCAAGTGGATCGACGCATATTGGAGTATACTCTTATTCACTTATTCAACCAAAAATTGCAGTTGACAGGCATATGCAATTTTTGAGGGGGGGAAAGGGTGAATAAACAACATGTCAGTCTTCAAGAACCGTCAAGTGGAGCTGCTTACCGTTGATGGT
The DNA here is from genome assembly GCA_021014915.2 of Artemisia tridentata subsp. tridentata. Classification (NCBI taxonomy): domain Eukaryota; kingdom Viridiplantae; phylum Streptophyta; class Magnoliopsida; order Asterales; family Asteraceae; genus Artemisia; species Artemisia tridentata. Next base: position 27,220,558 of record CP139506.1, on the reverse strand, counting down.
ATTCATATTCACTCGTTCAATCATCAAAAATTGCAGTTGGCAGGCATATGCAATTTTTGAGGGGGGGAAAGGGTGAATAATCTACATGTTGTTTGATGATTGAGAAATGGTCATACGACTCCTGAATACGTCAGTTCAGGAGTCGTGCAAACCATGTTTCTCCAACACTACATCTTCCTCCGTCTATCAAGGTGTTGAAGAGCATGGTCATGGAATGCTAATCGACATCTTCTCATGGGCTGGTACAATCAGTAACAAAGGGTTTCTAGTCAATGCTTCATGTACACGTCATTATGCTACATGTACACATCATGATGATGATTCCGATTAATCGTAACCATCAGGGGAGATAAATGTGTACACCAAGGACGCACAACAGGTTCACGTGATCGGGCTTAATATCTAAGGATACATATCATAGATGATCAGTGGTTAAACTTGTTACCTTGGTATTATCGTTTCACTTTTACGTCATGGGCTGATTAATCGTAACCATCAGGGGAGAGAATGTGTACACCAAGGACGCACAACAGGTTCACGTGATCGGGCTTAATATCTAAGGATACATATCATAGATGATCAGTGGTTCAACTTGTTACCTTGGTATTATCGTTTCACTTTTACGTCATGGGCTGATTAATCGTAACCATCAGGGGAGAGAGAATGTGTACATCAAGGACGCACAACAGGTTCACGTGATCGGGCTTAATATCTCAGGATACATATTATAGATTATCAGTGGTTCAACTTGTTACTTTGATGTTAGCATCTCATGTGTACATTGCGGGTTGATGGGTTATATGTAAGGTTACTGGAAGGCATTTGGTGAGATGAAGATGATTGGTATTCTGTTCCTCCAAATTGGGCAATCTTGAAGAAGGTCGAGTCTACAGTCTATTCTACATTCTCCGCTATGTGTTAGAAGACTAAAGACGGCATGCATTTGGTTATCAAAAGACTTCTTCATATTATGGGCGTTCATCCAAAGTCTTCTCTCTATTATGGGTGTTCATGAGAAAGGTTGTCAGATTGGGGGAGAGCACTAATTAGGGGAGAGTGAAAAGCCTGAATTAATCCCTAATTAAATGTGCTCACATTACTCTTCAGCAAGTAAAGTAATGGCAGCGGAGAAGATTCAGGAAGCTGAGGAGTAATGGTTTTTGCTTCGTATCCTTGTATATATTTGCTTCATACATTTTTGTTCATATCTTATACCATTTTGTAAATAGATATATAGAAACCAACTAATTGTAAATAGAGAAACTTTAACCAAAAAAAAAAAAAAAAAAAAAAAAAAACCATAAAAATCAGAAAAATAGAAAAGACCAAAAATAGTTCCTCTAGGCATGTCTTCTGTTTATAGATAACATTTACGGTCTTAGAAATGTTATTCAATAATGACACGGGACTTTAAATGAAGCTCGAGCAGAAGTTAAAATGAATTGTTAAAACATGTCTTGATGGCTTGCAGTTACTTCATACTGCAACCCGCGCTTTACAATGGGGAAAGCATGTCGCCAAAAAGACAGCTGTTCCTCCAACTGGGTGATGTTCACCTAGGCATGGATTACTTTATATCCATGTTTCTTCGAACTGATGTACGATTCAGTGCATCATTTCTTGTACAAGAAGAGAAGTCTTCTTTGCACCATGAACTCTTTCAGTTCTATGATTCTTCAAGAGAGTTTTGGTGTTTCACAAGGTGGTAACTGGACTTAAATTTCACAAATACTTATCACTCAATTGAATGACTACAACTCTTTAAATAGAAAACGGGTCATTAATTGAGGGGGAGTTTATTTGTTCAAAATTTTGACACCTTTTTAAACATTGTGCAACATCAGCAGTGACACTCTCTCTTGGTTTGAGGGGGAGCATTGTATGCTTCGTAATCAGAATATATTAAACCTGACCACATTTTCTCCCAAATTTTCTAAACATATTTAAATCAATTGGGATCACAAATCTCAAGTGATTTGAACTTTTTGATCGGGGGAGAGAATGTGATTTAAATATGAAATTCTGATAAAAAGTGTGATCTTTTGAAACTCAAGTGTAGGCTCTCCCATATGTGCCAAACCTTTTCGTATATCGATGCACATATTGAGGGGGAGCAAATGATTTGTGATGGCAATTGTGAAAGAATACCAAAGACCGACCATTTTACTTTATGTATTGGAGTTATAAGGATGGTAAGGTTAGGTATTAGTTCCCATGATCCAGCCAGAACTGGAGGGATCTACCCAGGGACAATCCACTAGTTAGTGTAGAAGTCCTTAGGTACGATTACAAAAAAGGAGAAAAAGTTAATAAGGGAAGAGTGCCGACTGAGATGGAGCTAGTGCTGGAACAAACCCAACAAGGTGCTAGTAATGAAGTCTCGGTAAGCGCAGAAGGGGTTGAAGAATGAAAAAGAAATGTAAAGATAAAGGGTGAAAAGAATGAAGCCCTCCTTACATCTTAGGCAAAAACCGGGTCAATACATATGCTGTCAGAATCACTTAGTTGATTGCTGACATTGAAGACAAAGTATCATGGACCCAGTGATACGCTGCACAACCCTCCCTAGCCACTCAAGGTCCCTCAAAGGACTCTTGTTTCATTTGTCACGGAGATCAATACATGGCTATCGTCTATCTCACTCCGAGTTAGATGATATTGAAAAGGTGGCAGTCCTCTCCAGCCTCCGATCACTAAATCAAAATGCACTATTGAGTCTAGAGCCAAGAGATCATCAATTAATCTCAGCAGGACACATTTCCAATATGCTTGCTGTTTTATACATCGTGAAAAGCAAGAAAATATATATGAAGAGTCCTACGCATTATCCTTGTGGTATTGCCAGAACATCTGAGTGATACGTAAAGTATTCACAATGAAGATGGAAATCCTTCTAGAGCCAACATCAAACAAGCTCTTGGTGGGTGACATGTGAGATCCTTCATGGATCATGCTTGTGACAACTGGAAAGAAACGATGGGGCGATTCAAATTTGAATCAAACTTGTTCCAGGAAATGGATTGACGGATACTTTTGGAAAACCTTTCAATGTGCTCACCAACAAAGTTTCGAGCACATTGATTGTGAAAATTTTCAAACAAAAGTATTTTTGACAGAAAGGTGATTCAATTTATAAAACCCTTGTCGTGTTGCACAAAATGTTTATCTAGTGACACGCAAGTGATTTTTTCTAATCAATTTCTCGTCAATCAGTGGGTATTTAATTCACTGATTCACTCTACCGTGCTGTCTGCTTTGAGACGTTCCGGTATGAGAACATGCTTAGTATGATGATTCTGACATTAATTTGTTGGAAGACTCATTACTACAAGCTGGAAATTCTTGTCAAGGAGAATCTTCTTTAAAGGAGATTCTACCTGATCACAGGTCGGTCTTCACAGAATCGAAGGTTAAATCCAACCACCACATCGAACGAATGACAAAGCCATATTCGTTCTCCAACTTTATTGCTAACTGTTTTATTTCAGATTCATATAAAGATGGCGATGGTGGTTCCTGATTCCAGCAAAAACGTGTCAATCCACACTCCATGCTCACACTTCCAATTCATTATCAAAGAAATCATGATAGATGAAAGACCTACGACACAGCTTCCGCAACTCTGATGATAGCTATCATGATCCAGAAAAGTGTGAGCATGCGAGTCCAACAGTCACAACAAATCACATGGAGGCATTACTACAATGGATGAGCTCAGAGATTTATGGTGGCCGATGATCTCAATGAAGGCTCTAAGATCACAACTTCCCATAAAACGAGAAAGCAAGATGACTTGATGGAATATGATGGATGATGAAGTCAAAGAATACACAAAGATCATCCAAAACAACAACAGTCATCGCAAGTTCACTGCTGAAGGCACAAAGATTTTTAAAGTTGAAGAATCAAGGTCTACGAGCTATGAAGTAAAGATTCAAGAATAGAGTGCTAGAATTCAGAACATTAATTCCGGGGTGACCTCCCTTAGGGGGAGATTGTTAGGAATATAAATATTCAGTTGAAGACTCGGTCACCCCAAGTACTTATTAGCACATCATAGCTCGTAGGATTATTAGTAATATTAGCAGTAGATTAGTTAGAATTAATATTGTGGAGTGGGTCGGGTCTTTTACCCACTGTCAGCTCGCTCCACAGCCCACTAGGGGCACCCTATGTAGTTCTATATAAAGCCCTCTCCACCAAAGGAGAGGGTTGGACCTCATTTTACTATCAATCTAATATCACATTTGTTTCTCTCTCTACAAGGTTCCACTTCTCTCTCTACCTCCTTCTTCTATTCGATCCATCCACAAGCTCCAAACTTGTGTTTCTTTGTTAGTGAATATACTACAGTGAGTTTCCGGGCATTTTTCCTGAAGACTTGTCTGGATTGCCTCCAATCCGTCAAGTTGAATTCCGTATTGAGTTGATTCCTGGAGCGGTACCTGTGGTGAAATCCCCATATTGTTTGGCACCCTCTGAGATGCAGGAGTTGGCAGCGCAGTTGCAAGAACTTCAGGATAAAGGGTTAATCCGACCTAGTCATTCTCCGTGGGGAGCACCTGTGTTATTTGTTAAGAAGAAGGATGGTTCATTCCAGATATGTATTGACTATCGGGAATTGAACAAGTTAACTGTTAAAAATCGGTATCCTCTTCCTCGAATCGATGATCTCTTTGATCAGCTACAAGGTTCTCGATTTTTCTCGAAGATAGATCTACGTTCAGGGTATCATCAGTTTAGAGTGCATGAGGAGGATATTCCGAAGACTGCTTTTAGGACTCGTTATGGACACTTTGAGTTCACGGTTATGCCATTTGGGTTGACAAATGCACCTGCGGTATTCATGGATTTGATGAATCGCGTTTGCAAGCCTTATTTGGATAAATTCGTGATTGTATTCATAGACGACATTCTAATTTACTCTAAGTCGAAGGAGGAGCATGGAGAACATTTGAAGTTGATACTTGGATTGCTGGAGAAAGAGAAGTTGTATGCCAAGTTCTCAAAATGTGAGTTTTGGCTTGAGGAGGTACATTTTCTTGGACATGTGGTGAATAGAGAAGGAATACATGTAGACCCTAGTAAGATAGAAGCGGTCCAGAACTGGAAGGCTCCTACGACGCCGTCCGAAATACGCTCATTCTTAGGATTGGCAGGATATTACCGAAGATTTATAGCGAATTTTTCGAAGATTGCTAAACCCCTTACTTTGTTGACTCAGAAGAACAAGAAGTATATTTGGGGAGAAGAGTAGGAGGTGGCTTTTCAGTCACTAAAGGATAGTTTGTGTAATGCACCTATTCTGACGTTACCTGATGGGCCAGATGATTTTGTTGTGTATTGTGATGCATCGAATCAAGGATTTGGGTGTGTGCTAATGCAGAGGGGTAAGGTGATAGCTTATGCATCCCGACAACTCAAGGTTCATGAGAAGAATTATACCACTCATGATTTAGAGCTTGGTGCGGTAGTATTTGCTCTCAAGAATTGGAGACATTATCTGTATGGCACAAAGAGTGTTGTTTATACAGATCATAAGAGTCTTCAGCACATCTTCAGTCAGAAGGAGCTGAACATGCGACAAAGAAGGTGGATTGAATTGTTTAGTGATTATGATTGCGAGATCCGCTATCATCCTGGAAAGGCAAATGTGGTAGCTGATGCTTTAAGTAGGAAGGAAAGAATTAAGCCTAAGCGTGTACGAGCGATGTGCATGACATTGCAGTCGGGAATTAAGGGTAAGATATTGGCAGCGCAAGAGGAAGCTCTTAAGGATGAGAATGCGACTGCTGAGATGTTGCGGGGCTTGGATCAACAAATGAAGAAAAAAGAGGATGGTGGACTGTATTTCTTAGATAGAATATGGGTTCCATCGGTAGGAGATGTAAGGAAGTTGATCCTGGATGAGGCTGATAAGACGAGATACTCGATTCATCCAGGATCGGACAAGATGTATTATGATCTTAGAGATGCTTAATGGTGGCCAGGAATGAAGAGGGAAATAGCTGAATATGTTAGCCAATGCTTGACTTGTTTTAAGGTTAAGGCGGAACATCAGAAACCCTCTGGGTTGTTACAACAGCCGCCGATTCCTGAGTGGAAATGGGAGAGAATAACAATGGATTTTATTACTAAGTTGCCTAGAACAAGTAATGGACATGACACGATATGGGTCATAGTGGACAGGCTGACAAAGTCTGCACATTTTCTGGCCATTCGTGAGGATTATAAGATGGAGAAGCTGGCGAGAATTTATATTAATGAGATTGTGGCAAGACATGGTGTGCCTGTGTTGATTATCTCTGATCGCGATAGTAGGTTTACTTCGCAGTTCTGGCAGTCGTTGCAAAAGGCGTTGGATACGCGTTTGGATATGAGCACTGCTTATCATCCACAGACTGATGGGCAATGTGAGCGAACGATTCAGACTTTGGAGGATTTACTTAGAGCGTGTGCTATTGATTTTGGAGGAAGCTGGGTGTTGAGATTCTTGATTTGATGAGACAAAATAAATAGAAGAATGAAACAAAAAGGTTTAAAGTGACAAAGGAATAATTCTTCAATCAATGAAGAATGAAACACAAGGGACCTGCTTGATAAAGAAGTTTTTATTTATTAGTCCTTTGTAGTCTTTTGTAAACCCTAGTTCTCTACTATATAAAGAGATCAAGGGTATAGGTTTTATTAAGTCTTCCATAATGTAGTTATTAAATGTGTGTGTGTGTGTAACCTAGGCGTGTAGGTTTGTAAACGCCTAGAGTTTGTAAAGTTGGTTCATATCCTCCAAGGTCAAAGGTGTCTTTGATCCCTATTACAGTTAGGTAACATGTTATATTCTGATCAAATATAATTGAAGGTGATTGTGGAGAAAAACTTTGTGTCAATAACAATTGATTTGTTTTAATCCGCTGTGCATGTTTATTCATTGTTATTGTTAAACCCTAAGGCTCAAAACGATCCAAGAAACTATCTTTACCACAATCTTTAGTTTCTACAATTGGTATCAGAGCTTGGGGAGCTCGTTACCTAGGGATTCACAAAGTTTTTCTGGTGTCGACAGAAGCAGATCGGTAAAAGTTTACTGAGGTAATTGATGTTTGTCGTCTTCATAATTGATCAAATCCTTAAAGACGGTAAGCTGTATGTTTAATTAATTTGTCGCTTGTGATTGGTAGTATATCAAATTCGTTTGTTGTTTAAATTGCACATGGGTCAAACCGATTCAATTGCTTTTAATATTTGGTATACGTCAGATCTTATTGTCGTTTAGTTACAAGTGATTTCATTGGTGGACGATTTTATTATTCTAAGGTCGATGGTATATTAGCTGCTTTGTGGAAGTATACACGTGCTCTATTATTGTCGTCTACTGTATGTTTGTACTGATTTGGATAAAGTGAGCGATGATAGATGGATTTAATTCATATTATATTCGATCTTATAATATACTCCCTCCGTCCCACTATATGTACTGGTTGATCGAATTTTTTAAGAAGTGAGGTCAATGGTTATCATGTGCTTGGTCTGTAATTGATAGATGATGAGATTTATTTACGTGGGTACTGGTTTGCTGCTTCAATTCAAATTGGTAGCAAATTGGTCGGTGATCTATATCTAAGAAACCTTGTACTGCATTAATGAGCCGATTGATTTAAAGGGTCATGTGAAGGTTTTGTCGCTTTTGGATGATTTAAAATTTTTGAAGAGGCGCATGTGATATCATCACGTGGGTCAGACAGAGTTGAGGGCATTAAATTGAAGAAGTATGTGGGCTCAATGGTGGGCTTGGTATTAGAATTTGATTCTGCTGATATGACTTTTATCCTGTTGCTACGCTTATTACTCTGCTGCTCGATATTTTACTCTGCTGCTAGTTATAATTTACTCTGCTGCTAACTTCGAGTCTCTGCTGCTGCGCTTATTGATTGATACTGCTGCTAGTTGCATGATTTACGAGCAGTGAGGGGAAGTAAGTAGGGTTTTTGGTTTTCACACACACAGGGGAAGTTCACACACACAAGAGAGTTATTGGATTTAATATACATGCATCACTCGAGGGGAAGTTTCTATTGATTACATTCTCTATTTGTTGATAACAAAAAGGGGAAGAAATATTGTGATGGCATGGCATGGTTTAAGGGGAAGACAAGGAAGACAAATTTGTTTCATTCAGGGAGATGATTACATCTCAACTTCTGCTACTTCGTCTAGGGAAGTTCGTACACGACTTTGTTTGTTTTGTCATCATCAAATAGGGGAAGATTGTTGGGATTCTTGATTTGATGAGACAAAATAAATAGAAGAATGAAACAAAAGGGCTTAAAGTGACAAAGGAATAATTCTTCAATTAATGAAGAATGAAACACAAGGGACCTGCTTGATAAAGAAGTTTTTATTTATTAGTCCTTTGTAGTCTTTTGTAAACCCTAGTTCTCTACTATATAAAGAGATCAAGGGTATAGGTTTTATTAAGTCTTCCATAATGTAGTTATTAAATGTGTGTGTGTGTAACCTAGGCGTGTAGGTTTGTAAACGCCTAGAGTTTGTAAAGTTGGTTCGTATCCTTCAAGGTCTGAGGTGTCTTAGATCCCTGTTACAGTTAGGTAACACGTTATATTCTGATCAAATATAATTGGAGGTGATTGTGGAGAAAAACTTTGTGTCAATAACAATTGATTTGTTTTAATCCGCTGTGCATATTTATTCATTGTTATTGTTGAACCATAAGGCTCAAAACGATCCAAGAAACTATCTTTACCATGATCTTTAGTTTCTACACTGGGATACTCATTTGCCTTTGGCTGAGTTTTCCTATAATAACAGCTATCATTCCAGTATTAGATGTGCTCCATTTGAAATGTTGTATGGGAGGAAGTGTAGATCACCTATTCTATGGGCAGAGGTTGGAACAAGCCAACTAATTGATCCTGAACTAGTGCAAGAGACTACGGATAAGGTGTTTCAAATTAAGGAAAGACTTAAGGCAGCAAGAGATCGCCAAAAGAGTTATGTGGATAATCGCCGTAAGCCCTTGGAGTTTAGTGTTGGTGATCTTGTGATGTTGAAAGTGTCTCCTTGGAAAGGTGTTGTGCGTTTCGGTAAGAAAGGCAAATTAGCACCAAGGTATGTAGGATCGTTTGAAATTACGGAGAGGATTGGACTTGTGGCATATCGGTTGAGATTGCCTGAGGAATTAAGTAGTGTGCATGATACGTTCCACGTATCTAATCTGAAAAAATGTTTGGCGGATGCTAGTTTGCATGTGCCATTAGATGAGATTAAGGTAGATAAGACTCTTCATTTTGTGGAGGAACCTATTGAGATTATGGATCGAGAGGTCAAGAGTATGAAGCGTGGTAAGATAGCATTGGTGAAGGTACGTTGGAATTCCAAACGTGGTCCTGAGTTTACTTAGCAACGTGAGGATCAGATGAGGTTCAAGTACCCGAAGTTGTTTGCTGAGAAGGTTGATGAGACGAGCTATTAAATCTCGGGACGCGATTTCCCTAAGTGGGGGATGATGTAACAACCGTGATTTTAGCAGGTTAGTTTGACTAATAGTCTCAACCTATCTAACTTTTGTTTGGTGTGTATTATGTGTTATATGTGGTATATATGTGGTATATGAGCGGTATATGTACGTGTGTTAGCACTAAATCCCTTGGTGTGAGATTTTTGTCATGTTTGAGTAGCGTTGAATTTTGGGATAAGTTCATTTTGATCGCCTTGGTGGTGTAGAAATGACATTTGTAGTTTTGGTGTTTTGTGATTTTGCGTAACAAGTCTCCGTTCAAATATTTGAGCGTTAGTAAGTTACGTGGAGGTTGTTTTTATGGGTTATATTAAATATAAGTGTGAAAATCTATCTTTGGAAACTTTATTTTGAAAATGATATTTTTCCGGGTTGTCGTAAAACCGAAAGTTTATCTCGTAAGGTGTTAAATTCGGTATAGGGTTTTTATAAAATATCAAGAGTACAAGGTTTTAAGTGTAATAATTAAATTTAATAAAAAAAAATAAAAAATATATATATTAGGGGGGGCGGCCGAATTAGGGATATAGGGGGAAATTAGGAAACCAAATTTGATTCTAAATATAATTACCAATTAAAAGTTATCTAGAATAATCCATAGGTTAGTATAAATACAAAACCAATATCCCCTCATTCTCACTTGTTGAAAATCGGCCAAAACCAAGGAACCAAGGAGAAGAGATTTTTTTTAGGGTTTTCATCTTTCAAGAATCAAGGTAATTTTTAATGTTTATGCTTAATTAATTTTTATAATTCATGTAACAATAATATGGTGGATTAGGGTTTATATTTAATTCTGTAAATTATTATTATAAAACATGTTGGGATCATTAATTAGTAGTATTATGATGTTTGGTGAAGAGATTAGGGTTTAAAACTTGATAATTAATGAGTTAAGATTCTGACAGAATATTAAGGTTGTAGAGATTCGATGATATTTAATAGATGAAGATGAGTTAGATCACGAATTTTAATTCTAAATTGTAGTTCAGAGAAATAACTTTCCAAAAAGTCCGGCCACGAGTGTTTTCGAGGTAGGGAAGTCAGTCAAACGAATTTTATGAGTTAAGGTGTCAAAACTGTTAAACCGGGACAAAATTAGGGTAAAAGTATTGAGATCAAAAGTAGTTTAAAAAGAGTTGTTTGGGTTAGCCCTTCTTGGGGAATTGAGTTCTATATTATGTTTGACTTCCACGCGAAAATTGGACGATAATAAGATGTACAAGTATGTCTACTAGGTCAAAACTTTTTGGTGTGCGTTCAGATCCGAATCTGGATAGTTGTCATGTTTGATTTTTCATTGATACATGTGTATGTTTTTGGTGCATGGCCTTCTGGGAGAAGCTTGTATTCTTATGAAGGATCATGTTGAATTTTTGGTGTGAGTTGTGGATGATTTTTGGTCTTGATTTTATGTGGGTGAAAGTACCCTAAAAATCTACGTTTTCTGTGATATTTTATTTAAGGGATTTAGTGAGCATAGGTGTTTGGTAGTGATTAGTATGGAGTCTAGGTAATCCATGGAGGGTTATATGAACCTTAGACATCCATCATATATGTGTTACATGGACTATAGCTTTTAGCTTGGTCGCGTGTAATGTGGTGTTGTTTTGTTTGTATAGATTTGTGAGTTGGTTATTTGGAAGCTGCAAGGTTGAGGTGAGTTTCATAGTCCCATTTTTACTTTGTTTTAAACTTGGGATGGGAATGATGCTTGTGTTTAAATTTTTTTGAGTTACTGTGATTATGTGGTTGTAAAATGCATGGACTTGTAATTGTTATTATACGTATACTGCATGTTATGAGATTATTGTGGTGATTCTTTGTGGTCCATTTAGAGGGTAGCTATGCTCCCATTATCCATTTGGAGAGTAGTAAGTTCTAGTAGCTCTACTCACTATTATTTCTGTGTTGTCCGATCGGAGGGTATTAATTTACCCATTATTTTCTTGGATCGGTGGGTGCGTTCCGTCTCAATTGTGGTGGTATTTGGATCGGTGGGCACGTTTCATCCCAATTTATACTTGGATCGGTGGGTACGTTCCGTCCCGTTTGCATGCTAGTTGTGTGATAACTATTTTTACTGTCCTGCTATGTTTTGTAATCACAGTGAACTATTATCGGAGAAATGTTTTGTGTGTCTTAAACCTATGAATCTCACCAACATTATGTTGACGTTTTTAAGCATCATTTTCAGGTGAGCATTTGATGCGCGTGATGTGTCGTTGCGGTTTAGCAGTTTTAATGCCTACTCAAGTTTTAAATTTATATTTAGCCGACTTATCAATAACACACACACTTAACGAGCAGTGTACCCGGTCAGTATGAAGATAATGGTAAGTAGAGTGTCGATCACTAAGAGTGGAACGTATAATCTCGTTATTCTAATCAGTATTTTAATATCCTAACGCAAGGGGGTTTCAGCCTGAGAGACTGGCACAGTTTTGTTTGCAATTAAATAATAAAATAAACAAATAGGCACGAATCAGCAAGTAGCACACACGTACACAGATAGATACTAGAGACAATAAGAGGGCTGTCCTTATGATTAAGTAGATTGTCACTTGTTTTATTGATAGCTTTATATGAAGTGTATGTAATTAACCCTTTCTCGTTGGTCCTATTCTTATCGGCGAGTAAACCCTTAATGACGACTTATGTCTAAAAGTTATTCCTAAGTGATCAATTTAGAAACAACCGTGGGAGCCACACCTTGTCCCGCAGTCGGGTGCCCGCAAGCCACTAATAAACACAGAGGTGGTCAATGCACTAATAAGTAGTAACCAAAGACATCAACATATAAACTTTAATTGATGGGAAAGCAAGTATTAAAGGGAGTGCAATCTTTCCGTTGTCACATTACACAAGCCACCAATCCTGATGAATTAAAGTTTGCTAAAACAATAAAACAAAACTACTTAATGAATTAAATACATGCAGCACCTTCTTACAGCTCTTGTATCTTCGATTTGGGTGTGTCTTGTGCTGCCTCTTGACTGAATTCGTCCTTCTCTTCTGTTCGGTCTTTAGGTTTTCGAACTTCCGAATCTCTTTAATGCGTCTGGTCTACGGGGTATTTATAGTTTGTGTCTGAGGAAAGATGCGGCGCATCTACTTAAGTAAATGCGGCGCATGTACTTAACTTCGCGTGGGGTCCAAGATTATAATATTCAGGAATATTCGTACACCGCCAGAAGATGCGGCGTAACTCTTTATTAGATGCGGCGCATGTCCTCTTGTATCTTGGATCGTATCTGGTGATATCTTGATAGAGATGCGGCGCATGTTGATAGTGAGATGCGGCGCATCTGGAGCAGATCAGTCTTGATCTTCTTCATTTCAGTAGACTCTTCACTTTATGCACGTTTTGCTCCATTATTAGTCCAAAATCGCCAAGTTTCACCAAATGCTTGTTTTTACCTGAGAATTACAAAAGTAAACGATTAAGTATCAATCCTCATACATAATATAGTAAAACAAGTCAAATTAATAGGATAAATGATAGTAATAAAATGTACTTATTTGAGTTCATCAGCATTCTAAGGCTAAGGTAGAAGGACGTGACTAGAGGAGACTAGTTTGCATTTGAGGATGACTATTTTTAAGTTTTAATTGGAATAAGTTGGATTTTTGGTTACGTTACTTGAACGTCTTTAATTTTTACTTAATGTTTTAATGAAGATACCTTTGGAGATTGTTTTTGGTTATTTTATTTTGGGATATCGTTACGACACTTTGTGTCTGTACTTTGCTTTATTTATTTGCATGTAGTAATTCTCTATATAGACGCCATGTGTTGTGATGATATCCATGATGTTGCACTCGCGTTTCCGCCATTGGCGAGGTGTGACACCAATGGTCCACAGACGCCAAATAACTTAGCCGCATAAGTTTTAATTAATTAAATACCACATTGCACATAACCAATTAATTAATATTTAATTAGGGTCTTCCCTAATTTTAGATTTATCTAAAAAAAACATGTAGCAATTATACGTCAATTTTCACGACAAAACATGCAAATTTTTGTCATGAATCCCCATATTGCACTTATAATCATGTAGCACATATTATCAAGTCAATATAGTACGCATACTAATTAATGACATCTCAAGGTACTCATTAATTTTCACATAAAAGTTTTACATGCAATCTTAGGGTTTCTACAATTTTTATCGATACCAAAACCCTAAATTATCTAAAGCATGTAAAGTTTCAATTTTTATGTGTTTAGTAATTAATTACAATGTTTAAACGGGCTCTTGATGCCACTGTTGGAAAATATGAATCATAGCCATAAACATATTAACACACAATCATCAAGTACACGCAGCAGAATATAATAGGATCTATTATACACGTAATTAATTAACTAAAAATAAAAGTGATGCGTACCTTTTGGTTTCTAGCAAGAACAAGAAACCGTGCACTCCAAGAACAATGTATAAACCCTAAATTAGGTTTAATATAAATCGACCACTATATCGATCGAATGGGGAAAAACTCACAAGCTAAAGGAAGCTTGTTCTTCGTTCTTGTACACACGTATTACTAGCATCTCAATGTGAAAAGCTAGGTTCTAATATCACAAACAAACCAAACACTTTAATGTGAAGCTAGGATCGAAAATCCCTAAGGGTTAGGGAATGTCGACCGTACAAACACAAGAGGGAGAAGAAGGAGAAGTTTGGCTTGCTAGAGAATTAGGATTAATGATCTATGAATACAAGGGTTTGTATTTATAGACCCACTAAACTTGTTCACCAAGCTAGGGCATAAAACTTTCCTATTCCCCTCATTCGGCTGACTTTTGGATCAAAGAAGAAATTCTAGATCCTTCTTGACTTGTATTTTCATACATAGTCCCTCTAGTTAGTATTTAACGTCCGTTAACCAAACTCCGTTAAATACTAACGACCGTTAAGTGGTTATTCGTGAAATGAATAATTAAATCATAAATCATAATATTAATTATTCAAGCATTGAGACTCATACGTAATGTGTGCAATCCCGAAGTCTCGTGTTCGAAACTGGACATACAAATATTAATTTATATCCACAACTTTAACATATTAGTCATTAGGGTTTGATAGATTTGTGTTTTAACCGATATAACTTACAACTACCTACTTGTAAAAGTGTACTGACGGTTCTGAATTGAAGTCTGCTTACACTGCTTTTCCTGCTTAAATTCTCTTTTCTAGGTTGCAACAAAAACTGAGTCAAACAAGAATGCAGGAAATGCCATCCTTTACGAATGTGTAGAAACTATCATGAGCATTGAAGATAGTGGTGGCTTGCGCGTTCTTGCGATGAATATATTGGGGCGGTTCTTGTCAAACCGTGACAACAATATCAGGTGATGTGTCTTCTCTTCCATGGTATCAAATACTAAATGAAGTTGGAACATGAATTACTTTTGAGTTATCGTTTAGTCTTTATTGAGGCCATATAGCACGATGACATTCATGTTTACTTGATGTTTTATACTTTTATGAATTAAGCTACCACTAATTACCTACTAATTACCTACTAGATCTAGAGAGAGAAAGCTAGAGAGAGAGAGAGAGATGGAAGGGAGATGATTACACACACTTAGTAACAATAATTCTAATTTCATCAACCAACAACCCTTTCCCTAAGGAGGGAAGGGGTATTTATAGTTTTACATGGTAGAGGGCATGTAGCCCTAATTCTCTTAACTAATACATCATTAAACATAATAAAATAAATAAACGACACAGCCCATGGGCCTTCTACACGGGCTGGGCCTAATAACAAACCTAAAGGCCTGAGCAACCTTAATGCAACATGATCAATACTTGAATAATACAAAACTGTTTCCCAACAATCTCCCCCTAAGTATTGGTCATCAAGGTTGCTTGACTTCGTCTTTGCTTCTTTTGGCTTTGACGTCTTCAAAATCTTTGTTCTTTGTTCTTGATAGTGATGTGATACGATATGGTAGTGATCTGCCGTGTTCCAACGATCTTTGCTTCCGGTGTCTTCACGTCTTCTCCACCATGCTCATATTTCTTTTGACTTTGGTTCTTCAACTTGTTCTCAGTTCTTTAATCTTTATCTTTGAGAAAGGTTGTAGTACTTGAAATTTAGACTTTTCTTTAACAATTCTGAACTTTTGATATTTCTGAGTCTTTGTGAGAACTTCTCTTTATGATATGAGCATGATGGAGTCTTGATGGTGGCTGAACTCCAGGTCTTTAAGCTCCGCAGCAGCAACAGCACGAACCAACCGGTACTTACAGGCTCAGACTTGAGATCATCAACATCATAGTATGAAGACTTTCTCAAATCCTAACCCAGACCGTTCTGAACTGGATTCCCCCGAAAGGGATAACACGGACACACCGAAGTGCACCCACGATTCAGTGAGTCGCTGGAGATCACCCCATGACTGTAGACCGTTTGGAGCAAACACTAAGCGTAACCCACAAGGAGTTACCGAAGTGACCTGCTGTCAGAGTTGTTTGATGTTGCTCTGGCAGGATTTCCATTCAATCATTGATAATCACAATTGTGACTTTTCTCATGAATGTTCTCGGCAGATTGCTAAGATCTGCGAAGGACACTTTCTTAATTTTACATCTGCTGCCCATGATGTAGAACAGCAGAGTAATACTAAGTGTACCTAAGAGATCTTTTTATGAATCTCATGGCTCTAGACTCAATTAGTGCACATTTGTTTGGTCGTCGGAGGCGTGGAGCAGATTGCCTCCTTTTCAATATCAACACTCTCGTAATGAGAGGTCGATAGATTATGAAGGGTTCTCCGTGTGAATGAAACAAATGTATTTTGAGAGACACTTGAGTGGCTTAGAAGGTTTAGTGCATTGCGTCACTGGGTCCATGACGTCTTTAGTCTTCAATACCGGTGATGCTCATCAACCAGTAGATTATGAATTGAACCCGGTGTCTGCCCTAAGGTTGAATAAATGGAGGGCTATTTCTTTTCACCCTTTTCTTTGCTTTTCTTTTTAATTCTTCAACCCCTTCTTTCTCCGTTCATTCATTTTCTCCCTTTTTATCATACCTAGGACTTTCAAGTTCTAAACTATTGGTATTGTCCTTGGGTAGATCCCTCCGGCTCTGGCGGATCATAGGACGGTTTTCCCTAACCTTAGTCACCTTATAACTCCATGACTATCCTATTGATGCCATATAACAAACCTTTTGAAAATCTCTCAAAGTGTTTATGATTGTAAAACACATTTTGTTAACACTTTGAGAGTTTTGTTATTTTCAGAAGAACTCCCCCTTAACATGTGCTCATATTCGTTAAAGTAAAATCTGCACATGTCGGGAAGAGTTGGCACTTTTTGAATTGATTGATTTTCAGTGAACCTGATCATCGCGAGACACGCTTACATCACCAGTTGGACTGGCTTGAAATTATTACCCGTCCAGATCAGATTCAAAGATCATCGCTCGAAATTGGTACATTCTACTCAGACATATCCATTGCGAGACACGTTTACATCACCAGATAAACTGGCTTGAAATTATTACCCGTCCAGGATATGTCCTTTTGAGTACTGACTATGGTTATCGTCAATTCGAGGGTCAATTCTTGAGTCTTATACTCATGAGATATCATCGTTGCTTCCACCATATTTTAATCACATTTTCATTCTCCCCCTCAAAAATAGCATAATAATGTTGTTTTTGAAAAAACTTTTGATTAAAATATGCTCTTTTTGAGGTGTTTGTGGAAGAATGTCAAGAACGTTTGTAGATTTGGAACAAAGATTTTTTCAAATACTCCCCCTTAACAAGGGAGTACTTGTCCTTATGAGCAGAATGTTTGAAAAACTTTAGAAAACATTCTGGTTTTAATTCTGCTCATAAGTAAGAAGCTTTCGCTCCTTTTTCAGGATTGAGGCATTGAAGCGTACCTCAGGGTCCTTTCTTTACAAGAGCGGGTTGTACACTGTTATGTGTGCACAAGCCATGGTCAATGATGAAATATAGATGAGATGATGATAAAATGAACAAACAATGAATTAGTACCAGTGTTCATTACTCAGGACGGCGAAACATGAGAATGTTAGGAATTTTCGCCCGACCTCCAACATAACCTTCCAACCGACGCATCTGCTCTCAAAACTTAATCTTCTTCTCTATCCTTTTCACAAAATTCCTTGCTTGTCTTTTCTCTTTCCCGCCCTACTTCAACTCTTTAACCAACTTCTCATCCTTTAAGATCTTCTCAAGTTCAGATTTGACTTGTTGGATGGTTGGGTCACTGAACTTGCGAAGATCTTTGAAACCCATAAATCTTGTACCAGCTCTCCTTCTATGATAATATACTCCAAATGGTTTGTACCCGAAGGTGTATGGCTGCTGATCACGAAGACTTTCAGGTACGAAGTCTGGCTTGGTGAGATTTAGCATGGTTTGATAACTTTCAACTCCCAGATGAACGTCTTCAACCCGTTGTCTAATCACAATGTTGCGAATGAAGATGAGAAGGGAGTTGATGATATCGTACTGAAGCCGTCCAGGGAGGTGTTCAAGTTTTCCCTGAATCTTCAATAGATATATGTCCTCGATATCATTGGGGTTAAGGAGAGGATAGTCAGCTTCGGTGAACACATACTCCTTATCATTGCTTCGTCTTACAATGATCTTTGTTAGAAAGTTATACCCATACATAAACTCCATTTCAGCACTGACGATAGACATAATCCTATGACTGCTCCATACCTCGTCCCCTGTCCTTCTCTTGGCCATCATAAATTTGTAGTACAACCTTCGCAGATTTGGCCAATGATGGATCCCAAACACAGCATCTTCATTATACTTCTGTATCTTTCTGCTCCAAAGATTGTTGATTTGTTCTTCAAACCCCTCTAAGGCATACCTGGCTGCCGGGTATTTTGTAAGTGAGGTGGCATATCTCTTCTCAGGGGTTCGTGTTACCGTACATGAGGTAATCTAAATCTTTGTTGAAGAAGTGTGATATGGGTAACTTGAGGTTGTGAGGTGGTCCGACAAGAGGTAAGGGTTGCGTGTAGTTTCGAGGAGGTAACGGTTCTACAGATAATTGTTCTTGCGTCCAATTGATGTTATCGTTTAGGGCTCTGGCTACTTGTTCAACGTTGTACTCGAATTCCAGCTTCGATGTTGAAATAGTTGAAAATTCTATGAATCCACTTTTGCGAACTCTGATGATGTCTTTCAGACCTAGTTGCTGGACTTTCATCACCTTTTTCAATCGTTTGGCGAAGTCTACAACTGATCCTTCCACTGGTTCAACATTTTCATCGACAGAATAATCGTCAACCATTTGATCAAACCATTCATACTTGGGAGCTGATGAATCGACCCACTCAGGTAATGGAACATCTTTAACAGTAGCAGAAGGAGCAACTACTTCTTGGATTAGAATAGGAGCAATTGGAGTTTCATGGTCAGAGCTTGGATCATCAAATAATTCTGTAGCTTCAAATGCTCCGCCTCCACGAGAAGGAATAAATGTTGTTTGGCTGCCTTTCTTTGTTGTGCTAGAAGAGGGTGTGGTGGAAGTCCGACCTGTTGATGATGATGGCTTTGTCCTTTTCTTTCCGTGAGCATCCGGTTCATCATCATGGTGTCGTTTGGTTGGTTTGATGGGCTTGCATGTTTCTGTTGGTACAACAACTTCCTCTTCTTCTGCTTTGATGGATTCCATAAGTGCCTCTCGAAGCTTTGCTTCCTTGGGATCATCTTTTAGTTCTTGTAACATCATCCTTTTGCTTTCTAATCTGGATGTATGTTGTGGCACTGTTCTGAGTGTGATTGGAGTGGTTTTGACCATCTTTGAGACTATCTTCTCCAAGTCCTTCTGGACGTATTGTTTGATCAATCTGGGAATGGATTCTTCAAGAAGCTTTTCCACTTCAGCAGTTATCTGAGTATTGATTTCTTCAACATTCTTGGCTGCTTTATCTTCAGCTTCACTGATCTTTTGATATATTTCTTTGTGTGCTTTATCTTCAGCTTCAGATCTTGTTGTCATCTTTTCTTCGAGTTCTTCTACTTTCTGTTTCATCTCATCTTCAAGTGCTTGAACCTTTTGTTTTATCTCATTGTACTCTACTGTGGACTGAGCCACAGATGATGGTGGTGTTGGTGGAGGTACGTTTGTATCGACGTGTTGTTCCTGCGAATCCTTCTCACTTTCTTTACCATTTCCATCATTGTCATCATCTTCATTATCATCATCTTCTTCATCATTTTCATCTTCATCATCATCATCATCTTCCTCATCTTTGTCATCTCTGTCAGAATCTTCATCTTCAGAACCAGAAGCCGATAGATCGTGTGCATCAGAACCATCACTTCCTTCCTCAGAACTTCTAAGAGTTGTCGATTTAAAGCCCTCTGATTCTTCTGGTTGTTCAATAATATGTGATGCAGATTCTCCTCTTCTAAGTTTTCCTTGTCTCTTTTCTTCCTCAGCCTGTTTCTTTAAACTTACTTTTCTGGCCTTCTTTAATGCTCTTTTCTCTTCTTCTTCAGTGAGGGGTTCTCGGATTGGAGAAAATCGTGTTGATGTGAACTTGATAGATTTGCCCCTTCCCGGTTTTAGAGTCTTATCTGAAGTGGCTAAAGCAGACTTGAATTTCTCAGCACCTTTTACTTTCTCTAGATTCAACCTTTCTTCTTCTTCTTGTTCTTCATCATCAGATTCATCCCTTAACTGCATCTCTGAAGTTGGTTTAGAAACCACTTTCTTTTTCTCAGGAATTTTTGATTTCTTTGATCGAACAGTCTTGGCTCTGGCTGGGATGTCTTTTCCCTTTGGTGATTGTGTATCTTTTGGTTTGCCACCCACCATTTTAGCCTTAACTGCTTCATCATACTTCTTGTACGCTTCTGTGTTCATAAGTTCATTACTCAACAGGTATGGTGGAATTCTTGCCCCTTGGATTGAAGAATAGCTTAGAACTTTGGTGAGAATACGGTCTCGTTTCTCAGTATGCATCTTTTCAGTCGAAGGACGTTTGAGTTCAGGGTGTCTTTGTATAAAGCGTGAGATGAGAAGTTTCGTGAATCTTGGAAATGGAATGGGTGGTAGATCTGTACTCTGACGAAACTTGGTGCCAAGAAAGACCATATCCTTCCAGATAAGATTTGCAAAGTCTAGGTGTTTCAGATTGATTACCCCACAAAAGAATTGCAGGTGTTCCATTCTCGGATGTTCTAACCCAGTTGCTTTTCCAGTGATGCAATTGATGAGAATTGAGTACAAAGTTAGCCAAGGTTGAGGGAAATATTTTCTCTCCACTTTGTAGCTTGAAGTTATCTCAACATCTTGTTCATCATAACCAATAAGCTTTAGTGTTCTGATCATTTCTTCAAGAGTGGGATCCTCCTGGAATTCTGAGAAATCTCCTGTGACTGCTCTTGGAAGGTTTAGTTCAGCTCTAAGTGTTTCAACCTTGAAAGTGATTGTTGTGTTGTCGAGTGTAACTGTCATAGTCTCTTCGTCTTTGCTTATGATTAGTGATTCCCAAAACTGATACAAGTAGACTTCAGGAACACTGGCGGTTTTTGACAAAGTTGGACTAATGAAGTGTCTTTCCAGAATATCCCTGATGATGAGACACGTTTCATGGCACTTAAGCATCTGAAACTCAATCCTTAAATTGCAGTGACCAATCTGTCTTTTCTTTCCTTCTGGTTGTCTGTTGATAGATGCTTGTGACATGGTGCGAGACATTGTTTATCTGTTCAATGCAAACACCAATAGCAATACCAAGAACACCATATATATGTGTTAGATAAGTGACCATGATACAATGACTCTATCCTTTAGTACATTCAATACCAGATAGAACATATAGCATAAAACATATATCCAACAATATACATGACTGATCATAGCATCTCGGTTACTGAACCAGTAATGACAACACATAAGTCACATACAACACAAGGTTATACTCATACAGTTACATAACACCTTTATTAGACAACAAGCAAGTCACAATCAATTGAAGCACAAGATAAACAGCCACATACAGATTCAACTTTAACATAGCTATGGCTAAACACAGGAATAGCTACAATTGCACAATTAAACTCTAAGTCTGCACATTCAATCAGTGGTTCAACTGTGAAGTCTGGTTCGATTGTTATGACCTGGTTCGACTAATCTGTCCTCGTTCGACTAATCATGATATGGTTCGACTAAGTAGTTCGATTAAGGATACTCGATCAAGTAATTTTGTCGTTCGATTAGTGTAGTCGTTCGACTAATTTTGTTGTTCGACTAAATTAGTCGTTCGACTAGATTGGTCGTTCGACTGATTAGGTCGTTCGACTAATTTGGTCGTTCGACTAATTTGGTCGTTCGACTAGATTGGTCGTTCGACTGATTAGATCGTTCGACTAATTTGGTCGTTCGACTAGTTTGCTCGTTCGACTAGTTAGGTCGTTCGATTAAACTCTTCGTTCGACTAAATTGGTCGTTCGATTAGATAAGTCGTTCGACTAACCTTAGTCGTTCGACTAAACTTGTCGTTCGACTAAATCAGTCGTTCGATTAAATTAGTCGTTCGACTAATTTACTCGTTCGACTAGGTTTAGTCGTTCGACAAGTTTGAGTCATTCGACTAAAAATGAATCGTTCGACGTAATTGGATGTTATCTCCTAACTCGGAGATAACATGATCTTCTTGAGTCCTTCAATCTCCTCAGAAAACATATACACATTAAGCAATAATCCACATAGTCAAAGCAGTCCAATTATCACTCGTTCGACTATTAAACCGAACCCTAAGTCAAGAACATGCTCACATAATGTGTATTACAATTGATAAACCCTTATTCACAACACATAATAACCTGTTAAGCATACTTTCTTTCACTCAATAGGTTCTCAAATCAATAATTCAAGAAACGCCCAATTCGATTGAATCTTATCGAGATGCTAACAGTTATAATAAGCAAATAACACTCAAAAACAATCAAACAATCAATATTGAGTCCTAATGAATGCTTACAATAGATCAAGATTAAAGAACTAGTGATTCTTGGTTCGTTCGATGAAATAGGCGGGCTATGGTTCGTTCGATGAAATAGAGAGAGAGGGAGACGAAAATGAGAGTGTTTTGTGTGTGTTTTGACTAAGTCAGAATTTGCCTTTTATAATCCAAAAACACTTTCAACATATGGCACCTTTGGTCCTTAAACTTGTTAACCTATTCATTTTAAAGTCCAAAACTAACCTAAATGTTATAAGTTAACACCTTTAAGTCCTTTATGTCCAACTTATTATTCTTTTAAACCCTTGATAGTCTTGATGAGATAGATAATTGTCATGAAGAATGATAAGATGACGAAGAAAGGTGAACGGTGTGCAAAGATATCTCCCCCTCAAAATATGATCAATGTTTGAAATATCAGAAAGAATTTGAAAGATTGAAATCATATTTTGAAGAAAATTTACATTTGCACACCTTAATAGTTGTTGTTTTTTTATTTTTATTTATTTTTATTTTTTTTTTATTTTTAATATATATACAAGATAGTGAGAGAGCATGACTCGATTAGTTGTTCTTGAGAAAATTCGCTAATTCTTGAGGAGTCAAGCATCTCATTCCAATTTGGTGAACCATTTTCACAAAACGATCATGAGGTAAAGCCTTCGTGAAAAGATCCGCCAATTGGTGTTCCGTTCCCACAAAATACAACTCAACGGTACCCTGCTCCACATGCTCCTTGATGAAGTGATATCTGAGAGTGATGTGTTTGGACTTGGAATGTTGCACTGTGTTGCACGAGATAGCGATAGCACTTTTGGAGTCACAGTACATCGGGATTTTGTTGAATATGTAACCATAATCCATCAGTTGTGATCGCATCCAAATGATTTGAGCACAACAGGCAGACATGGCTACATATTCTGATTCCGTGGATGATAGAGACGTACAATCTTGCTTCTTTGACTGCCAGGACACCTGCTTATCACCTAGGAATTGAACACCACCGGATGTGCTCTTTCTTTTATCAATACATCCCGCATGATCCGCATCTGAAAAAGCAGTTAGTGCAAAACCAGAATCCTTTGGATACCAGATCCCCAAATGAATGGTTCCCTTGATGTATCTAAGGATTCTTTTAACAGCAGATAAATGTCTTTCTGTTGGGTTAGACTGATAGCGTGAACATAGGTATGTGGCAAATACAACATCCGGTCTGCTAGCGGTGAGATACATGAGAGACCCAATTATACTACGATAATTTGTAGGATTAGTGGGTTTCCCATGTATGTCAGCATCTAGCTTCGGGGATGAGGAGGACATAGGGGTGTTATAGGTGTCACTAGATGTCATGCCATGCTTTTTTAATATTTCTTGTGCATATTTAGACTGACTCAAGAATATACCACGAGGTGATTGATGAACTTGTAATCCTAGGAAAAATTTTAGTTCACCGATCATGGACATCTCAAAGTTTTGTTTCATAAGTTTCGCAAAAGCATTTGAGTACTTTTTATGGGTAGACCCAAAAATGATGTCATCCACATAAATTTGTACGATGAGAATGTCCTCCCCGTGTTTTTGTATAAACAAAGTCGGGTCCACAGATCCTTTTGTAAAATGATTAGCAATAAGGAATGCTGAAAGTTTGTCGTACCAGGCCCTCGGGGCTTGTTTAAGGCCGTAGAGTACTTTCTTAAGCCTGTATACGTGATTAGGATGTTCTGGATTGACGAAGCCCTCTGGTTGTGAAACATACACCTCTTCACGAAGTTTTCCGTTCAGGAATGCTGTCTTCACGTCCATTTGGTAAACTGTGATGTTCTTATGAGCCGCGTACGCCAAGAACATTCTCACTGCCTCAAGCCTAGCCACTAGAGCAAAGGATTCCTCGAAGTCAATTCCTTCTTCTTGGCTATACCCTTTAGCAACCAACCGTGACTTGTTACGAATGACCGTGCCTTCTGCATCCAGCTTATTTTTCCAAATCTATTTTAAGCCTACAACATAAACTCCATCAGGTTTTTCAACGAGTTCCCAGACTTCCAATCTTTTGAACTGATCCAACTCCTCTTGCATTGATTCTGTTGGGAATTTTGGAAGTTCCTACTGATGAAGTTCTTCTGACAGGATTCTGCTGAAGCTATAGATGGTTTCTGCTGACATAGTGTTTCTGCTGAAGACTTATTTCTACGGATATAGTGAATCCGTATCTTTATTATTAGTTTGTTAGGATATGCATGAACTATTTTAGGTAGTGATATGCATTGATATTTTTATTTATTACTGTATTAGTGTTCCTTATGTAATTGTAGAATCCAAGATCTAACTCTTCTAGGATTATAGAGACAATGATTGTTGCACAGCGGAATAAGAACAAGAACACAATCAAAGTTTCTTAACAAGGTTTTTCTAATAACAAGAACAATGATCCTCTATGGATCTCTATTATTTTTCTCTAAAAAATGTTTTCCTGGAGTTTTTTATTGAAGAAGCGTGTGTCAAATACATAGCCTAAATGTTCCTTTTATACACAAGGAACACTAATACAGTAATAAATAAAAATATCAATGCATATCACTACCTAAAATAGTTCATGCATATCCTAACAAACTAATAATAAAGATACGGATTCACTATATCCGTAGAAATAAGTCTTCAGCAGAAACACTATGTCAGCAGAAACCATCTATAGCTTCAGCAGAATCCTGTCAGAAGAACTTCATCAGTAGGAACTTCCAAAATTCCCAACAATCCTCCCCTAATCTTGAATTTGACTACGTTAAGTTCAAGATTCTTGATAGATCATTAACACTTCAGAATAAGAGGATTGAATTCGAACATCAGCAGCAAAGAATCAAATGAACCATATCTCTATGAATGGCAAAACTGTAAACTTCAGGTCTTTGCAGCAACAAATGACATAATGTACATCAAAACAATTTAGTTTCAGACTATTCTCATCACATCCAGGTGTGTAAACTCCTGTGAGAGGTGAATCATTGAAAATAATGGATTTGATGTCTCTTTACCAATAGCCATCACTACTGGAGTAGCCAAATGTTTAAGTTCGAAAACTATGGTACACTGATAACCATATGATTTTTAGCAAATCATCAGCTATAAATGGATTTGAGATGTCTTTACCTGTAGCCGTTTGCTCAGGACTAGCCAATTCTTTGGTTTCAACTGAACCTTGGTGAATTGAATACCAAATATGGATACCAAATGTCTTTACCACAAACCATACTTTTGTGGACTAGCCAACTCTTTGATGGACACAAGTCACATCTGGTGAGTTGATAACCATCAACAGAGATATACAACAAACCTGCAAAAAGTTAGTACAAATATACAATGGATTTTTTTTTCTTTATTTTTTTTTTATTTTTTTTTTATTTTTTATTTTTTTTTTTTTTTTACCAAGAGCAGCAGAATCCGAAGCTACCAGTAGAAATGGTGTTATCAGCAGGAACGGGAACACTGTCAGCAGAAATGAACAGCAGGAACAAAATAATTAACAGCAGTAACCGATCAGCAGGAACGGCTAACACTATCAGCAGGATCAGAAAGTGAGACCAGCAGTATCCAACCGAGACCAAAATTAATTAAGTAGCAGCAGATAACAAGAAAATTATATTCGCCCTATATTAATTGGCCCCACATGCACATGTCAACAAGAGTATTCAATTGACCATATTTAAATTCAATGATCACTGACCAATTAATTTCGCATCAGATCAGTTAAAATATGGTAGTATTATCCCCACTGACAAGCTTCATAAATCGACAAACACTCCAATCACCACTTCACCTAAAATGAATTAATAATAGCAGCACTTATACGAACCAATAACTGACACCAATCATAGACCACAGTACGCAGCTTCCTTAAACATTTCACAATGAGTCCACCAATCACAAATTTGTGAAATATATAGATCACGTGAGCATTACTTCAATGCAATAAACCGTCCATTTACTAACCGACTAAGCATAGCCCCACAAACTCACGTTGACCAATTAATATTCAATGCAATAAACCGATCCAATGTGATTTAAATGACTACAGTCAACACCCATTATCCTCATAAATTTAATCACCAATCGAACCCATGTGAGATAAATTCATACACCAATTCGAATAAAATAAGCAAATCAGAATTTATGAGTACAAGGCCCACATCTATCCTCTGCACAATCTGATCGAAATTCAACTGCTATTGACTGACCTCCCAAACCAATTAATTCATGAGCAAAAACCACTCACTTAATAAAAGGAAGCAACAAAATCAACAGCTACATTATTTCAGTTAGTGAACACAAAAAAAACTAAGAGAAATGTTAGTTAGCATAACATATACAACAATAATAAGCCTCCCCTTAGGCTTATGCCTCCCCTCAATCAGTGCACCTGACAAGGACTATTGTTCTTGGGTACCCAGTATGAACCTTTACTTTTATTTGTCCAAGAACAACCTGTTGAGAGCTTAACACCAGTATCCCATTTTGTTCTCCCCATATACCTTGGGTCATAATAACCAGGCCAAAAACCATTCTGAAAGTAAGTGCTAGTAGGTATGTAGAATGGTCTAGCAACATGTCTTTTCCAATGAGCTGGAAAAGATCTATCAGCAGAATTGCTGGTCTTATGAGTTGCTTGTGGAATATATGGTGGTATGTCATTAACATTTTTCCACATTGGTCTAGATCTCTTTTGGTAAGCACACACACCCATTCTCTTCTCATGAAAATCACAATCTTTAATGAGATGAGACTTACTACCACACACAAAACAAGTTTTCTTCTTAACATTACCAACCTTTTTATTAAAACAACCATTCTTATTACAAGAAGTCCTAGAATTGTATGTATTCTTATCAGATTTATTACAAGTGAAACTAGGTAAATCTTGAACAACAATGGGTTCTTGTTTGGGTGCCCTAACTTTGGATTCAATCTCAACTTTACTCTTGGATGTGGAAACACTAGAAGTAGAAGTAAAGGAGTTAGACTCAGTTGAGATGGACTCTGAGCTTTTAACATTAAAAACACTGGGGACAGAGACATTGACCTTGGAAGACTTGTCACTTGAATCACATGAGGCATAGTCAGTAGACTTAGAATCAGGGTCTGGCAAGTCACTTGACTTTTTGCCATAAAGATGGTGTGATCCATCAAAGTCTTTTTGAGGAGAGCTAGGCATAAACTCACCTCTAATAGGTCCAGGGACAGCATGTAATTCTCCTTCCTTGACAAACTTAACAGGAACTTGATAGTCTACAGGTTCAGGGTCAAAAACACTATACTCATTAGGGTCATAGAATTGATCTTGCCCTATGTAGTCACCAAACCCTAAACCAAGTTTAGTTTTTACAGACATAGAACTATTAACTAACCTGTTTAGATTTTTAGATGATTCTTTCCATTTATCAAACCTAGCCAAGCTATTGTCTAGTTTAGTCTGCACTTCCTGTTTTTCTAACACTGCCTCAGCTTTTTCTTTCTCAGTACGCTTTAAATCAATTCTAGTACATTTTAAATCACTTTCTAACACCCTTATCTTTTCATCATAAGCAAGCTGATTCTTTTGAAACCAAACCTTTTGTTTTTCTAGAGTTTTTAAAGCCTGTTTGTAAGCCTCAACCTCTACATAACATTCATTATATTTAGGTTTCTGATGAACTCAAATAAGTACATTTTATTACTATCATTTATCCTATTAATTTGACTTGTTTTATTATATTATGTACGAGGATTGATACTTAATCGTTTACTTTTGTAATTCTCAGGTAAAAACAAGCATTTGGTGAAACTTAGCGATTTTGGACTAATTATGGAGCAAAACATGCAAGAAGTTAAGAGTCTACTGAAATGAAGAAGATCAAGACCAATCTGCTCCAGATGCGCCGCATCTCACTCATTACATACGGCGCATCTCTATTAAGATTCCACCAGATACGATCCAAGATACAAGAGGACATGCGCCGCATCTAATCATGGAGTTACGCCGCATCTTCTGGCGGTGTACGAATATTCCTGAATATTATAATCTTGGACCCCATGCGAAGTTAAGTCAATGCGCCGCATCTACTTACTAGATGCGCCGCATCTTCCCTCAGACAGAAACTATAAATACCCCAAGACCAGACGAATTTCGAGAGGAATACATTAGATTCGAAGACCGAAGCAGCAGAACCCTAGGACGAATTCAGTCAAGGAGGCAGCACAAGACACACCAAACGAAGATACAAGAGCTGTAAGAAGGTGCTGCATGTGTTTAATTCATTAAGTAGTTTTGTTTTATTGTGTTAGCAAACTTTAATTCATCAGGATTGGTGGTTTGTGTAATGTGACAACGAAAGATTGCACTCCCTTTAATACTTGCTTTCCCATCAATTAAAGTTTATATGTTGATGTCTTTGGTTACTACTTATTAGTGCATTGATAACCTCTGTGTTTATTAGTGGCTTGCGGGCATTTGACTGCGGAAAATAATGTGGCTCCCACGGTTATTACTAAATTGATCACTTAGGAATAACTTTTAGACATAAGTAATCATTAAGGGTTTACTCGCCGATAAGAATAGGACCAACAAGAAAGGGTTAACTACATACACTTCATATAAAGCTATCAATAAAACAAGTGACAATCTACTTAATCATAAGGACAGCCCTCTTATTGTCTCGAGTATTTATCTGTGTACGTGTGTGCTACTTGCTGATTCGTGCCTATTGGTTTATTTTATTATTTAATTGCAAACAAATCGTGCCAGTCTCTCAGGCTGAAACCCCCTTGCTTTAGGATATTAAAATACTAATTAGAATAACGAGATAATACGTTCCACTCTTAGTGATCGACACTCTACTTACCATTATATTCATACTGACCGGGTACACTGCTCGTTAAGTGTGTGTGTTATTGATAAGTCGGCTAAATATACATTTAAAACTTGAGTAGGCATTAAAACTGCTAAACCGCAACGACACATCACGCGCATCAAGTTTTTGGCGCCGCTGTCGGGGAGTGAATTGTTATTATCTGTTAATTTGATTAGTATTTTAATTAGGTTTTTCTTTTTATTAGATTAATTGCATCATTGTATTATTTTGCATATTTGTTGTTTTGTGTGTTATTTGTTTGCTTTTATTTTTGTTTTTGTGTTTATTTTTGTTTGTGTGTTTTAATTTTTGTTTTTATTTTTCGTATTTTTTCTGTTCTGCTATCGTTGTACTGTGCTAAATCAAACGATACGGCGCATCTGATCTCTCAGATACGGCGTATTGCGTTTAATTTTTTAAATACAACGCGTTTAATTAATTCGATACGACGCATCTTTTCCCCAAGATACGGCGTATCTGTTTTTAATAAGAAATTTTTTTTAAGCGATAAAGTAATACGACGCATCTGCTTTAGCAGATACGGCGTATCTGTTTTTGATAAATTTTTTTTTCTAAACGTTAACGCCATACGACGCATCTGCTTTAGCAGATACGGCGTATCTTTTATTTTAATTAAAAACAGTTTTCGAATTATTAAACAGATACGGCGCATCGATCTCTGTCGATACGGCGTATCCTCTGAATCAAAAATCTCGTATTTTTAAACATAACGAAAGTACGGCGCATTAACTTTCGTTAATACGACGTATTTAATTTTCAATAAATATCGATTTTTGATTAATTAATTCGATACGGCGCATTCATAAATTCTAAGCGGCGTATCTATTTTCTGGATAAAAGTCTGATCTAATTTTAACGATTATAAGATACGGCGTATCCAACTTTTTGGATACGGCGCATCGTCTGCAGATATCAGCTATTTTTATTTATATCCGTTTCTATATTCGTTAATTTCTCTTCTAGCGAACAAATCCTACTGATGATTTTACCTATGATGACAGGTTTTGCTATGGAAGACATCTCAGTGAACGGATATCTTGCTAAGGAACTCTTGCTTTCGGATTCATTCGATGTGAAGGTTTTTGATGATGTCAACTTCAATGTGCTCATGATTGATACAGATTTATTCTTTTGGGAGACTCCTCTTGAAGCTGCTTTTAAGGAATTCATGCGTTTGTGCAACATTGACGAAGGGGTGTTCTCTTATGATGTATTTGTGAGGTACACTGGAGATGAATTGTTGCTCTTATGGCCTATCATTGAATCCAAAGGATTGAACTGGACTACTATCGAAGAAGATGATGGGAAATTCTATCTTGCATACATGGATTCAAGCAACGAAAGCTGTGGTGGAGGCAATACCCAAAACTCTTACATGCCATATTCCGAGCAGTACTGGGGATTAAATGAGAAATATCTGGACAATGATGGAATTTATGCTTTGGCGGAGTTAATATTTCATGGCAGGTTGGTACGATTGATTGATCTCTCCCTCAATGATTGGCTAGAACTTAAATATGGTAGTCCGGAATTCGCCCCTGCAAGTGAAGTCAAGCAGATTATGACTTCATGGTTGACACGGAGTTTTAAGAAGCAATTTAACGAGTTCATGGAGATAAGAAGGAATATGATTGTGGAAGGCTTGCTTTGACGTTAACCACGATCCTAACGATGTTGATTTTTCAGAGTGGTTGGCTAGTAAGTTTAATAACCATAAGAGTATGGATCGAGCTACTAAGGATGCATTATGGGTATATTGGATGAGAGGAGAAGATGAAGAAGTAGAAAGCGATTATGGGTCGTCACTTCATGATTCAACAATCAATGAAGGCATTGAAGAGTTATTCAGAATAGATATTGATGTGTTTGATTATGAGACACCCTTGTGCAAGCAGTTCAAAGAATTTAACTACCTTCTTCGAGTCGACGATGATGTGCTAACTGGAGATCTACCAGGATTTAAGACTTATGATGATTTCAAAAACACCTGGTGCTACGAATGGAATGACCAAGTACCATGGGTTTGGGATAAACCATGGGATGTTGAGCACATTAATCATACCTGTACACCCTTCGTTTTCAAGGATGGGAGTAGTGTTTGGCCGACCTGTGATTATAAGAGTGACGGAACCTGTAATGGGGGAAGTATAATTGGGATGAAACGGGTTGGAAACGATGTAAACTTTGAAGATTATGAGTGGTACGATAATGTTGAAGAAAGCCCACAAAAAGCGGAGGCTTTGCAAGAAAAGGGTAGAATTGAACGCTTGAAAGGACTCAAAGGAACATCGAATACTACTTTCTGGGAATGGGTGCATGAACAATTTGATGATTTTACGAAGCTTAGTCGATGGTTACAATGGGATTTGGAAAGAGAATGGGAGGCGATTCAAGACAATAAGTCATTAATTGAAGAACTAGATGATTATTTGATTAAGGATCCTTATTTCGAGTTCGTTGATAAAGACAATGAAGAGTTTACCAAAAGGAAGTGTCGACTACTTGGGATTCCTTACAATGAGCCACCCATGATTATTTCTGAAAAATTTAAAATCATCAAATATTCTTTAGGTCCTGATGAAGAGTATACTGCGGCGAAGACAAAGAGTTATATTAGATTAAGTCGAACGGAAGAAAACGTCGCAGAGATATACGGGAAAATCTTTCGGATGAAGGAAGAAGGATGGACCGTGACAAGAACTAAATAAAGAGCTGAACGTGAGTCTAACTTGAAGACTCTGGAATAAAGACAAGTGCTTACCGGGAGACAACCCGGAGAATTTTTATTATTCTGTTTTCTGTGTCGAGTCAGTCAGGCCGCATGAGGATACGGCGCATCTCAATTCTGAGATGCGACGCATCTCCTGCAATGGTCATATCTTATTTTAATTTTTCTGCATTTTTATTTTCGACTTTAAAACTTTTTATCAGTTTATTTTAATGCGGCGCATCCCTGGTTAAGGATGCGGCGCATCTTTTATTCTGATCCGTATTTATTCCAGGCTCGATACGGCGTATCTTCTTCCATAAGATACGGCGCATCGACTGACCTGATGATTTTCAGTTTTAATTTTTAAGTTTTATTTTTCCTAACTACTAATGTATTATTCAAGTTTGAACCTTTCTTATCTTAGGTGTGTTTTAAAGTGTTGGTGGTATTATAGTTTCCTGGATTTCCTGTGGATACATCAAGTATGAAGCTTAAACGTTCTAATCCACAAGAAAGATGATTTTTGCTCTTATCAAATGGAGGATCATACCGAGCAAATCTCAGGGGAGTTTTTCTGTTCTAATTCTTTTATTTTCCAGTTTTTAACCTTTTATACAAACAACGAGGACGTTGTTTAACTTAAGTGGGGGGATTGGAGAATTAGAACACTTAACATTTACTTGTCCTAAACTTTTTCAAAAATTATGCTTAAAATGTGCTTAATATATCAAACTTAGAAATTTTTAGCATGTTTTTGTTTAAGATCTAAGTTGCATAGCTGCACACATGACGTTATTTTCAAAAATTGTGATTTTTCAAAATTCACAAATCTATGAGTGTGCCGGTGACTTGTAAACTTTAGAACTTGGCTTGTATACTATTCGAGACCACCATAATAAGTATTATATTTATATAATTGGAATGACTTGTCTAAATTGGTAAAATTCTAGGATTACACCCAAATAGCCTATTATATGTTATGTGTTATTAACTAACTACACTGGTTAGTTAACCCCCGTATAAACCCTTTTGTTACTCTCATTTTTAGAGTAAGATACCCCTAGAAAAACACTCAGAGCCATACCTTTCATTTCTTACACCTATGTTTAAAATGTTTCGTTACACCTTACACCTTAGCCTACCCTGTAGATTAAGATCTGTGGTTGGTTAATTGCTATAGGCAAAGTGTGTTTCCTTACATTACCTGTGTTCGCGTGCGTAATTCATTATCTTTGGTTAGGTCGGGAAATTGCACAATGCAATTGGAGTGAAAGTAAATATTGTATATCTTTGAGTTTATTTTTCGTGTGTTTACTACTTTCACTATTACCGTTATTTCTGAAGTATGAAAAGTATGGAAAAATTATCCAGAATTATCATTATAGTGATGTGGTGAAATTTTACACATCTATGTCTGTGTTTGAAAAAAAAAAAAAAAAAATCGAAAAAAAAAAAAAAAAAAAAGGAGAAAAAAAAGTTGGAAGTTAGTTTTAACCAACTTATGTAAAGTTATGTAAGTGGTCGATATCACCACTATTTGTTATATATTATATCTATGGATTGAATGGGAATTGGCAGTTATGGGAACGCCAATTAAGGTTTATTCTTTGATTAAGATCTTGTTGAGTATAATTCTTGTCTACCTAAAGCGTGTGTTTCAAGTGTTAAAGCGTGAGTTATTCGATGATATGAGTCTTATTCATGGGATGGTTGGGATAGTGATTAACCACACTTAGGATTTTAATTTATTTGTTTTGTTTATTTTTCATTTTACACCAATTTATATCCCAAATGTTATCCATGCCCTTTATTATTCTTTATCCAACCAAACCTTTGATTTATTGAGATTAGGGATTTGAGCAATCTTAAGTATCGTAGTCGTGGATTCGGCTATGTATTTATGATTTTGTCGCTCTTTTTGATATATTATTATTGGTGAAGTTTGGACCTATCTTTAGCCTATTCGAGTTAAGGATTTGAGCAATTGCAAGTATCGTGTTCGTGGATTCGATCATGTATTTGTGATTTTGTCGCCTTTTCTTGAATTTGAGATCGATAGTGATCAAGAATAATTAACCCTTAAGCCTAAAAACCCTTTTTACCGCTTTAGACTTGTTATTCCTTAGCTTTAGTGGAGGAGATGTGTATACTTGCCAAGCTTATGATAGAATATTCGTCACGACTGGACAGTTAAACGATTAGATTTGCTTTTATCAACTTATTTTATTTTACTTCTAATTCGTTAAGTGTTTAGTTGTGTGATTATGAAATAAACGAATACATGCTTAAGTATAAAAATAAATCCTAACATCTTTTAGGATACATTTTCATAAGAGAAATTCTAAGGTTTACTTGGGGACAAGTAAAGTTCAAGTGGGGGGATATTTGATGAACTCAAATAAGTACATTTTATTACTATCATTTATCCTATTAATTTGACTTGTTTTATTATATTATGTACGAGGATTGATACTTAATCGTTTACTTTTGTAATTCTCAGGTAAAAACAAGCATTTGGTGAAACTTAGCGATTTTGGACTAATTATGGAGCAAAACATGCAAGAAGTTAAGAGTCTACTGAAATGAAGAAGATCAAGACCAATCTGCTCCAGATGCGCCGCATCTCACTCATTACATACGGCGCATCTCTATTAAGATTCCACCAGATACGATCCAAGATACAAGAGGACATGCGCCGCATCTAATCATGGAGTTACGCCGCATCTCCTGGCGGTGTACGAATATTCCTGAATATTATAATCTTGGACCCCACGCGAAGTTAAGTCAATGCGCCGCATCTACTTACTAGATGCGCCGCATCTTCCCTCAGACAGAAACTATAAATACCCCAAGACCAGACGAATTTCGAGAGGAATACATTAGATTCGAAGACCGAAGCAGCAGAACCCTAGGACGAATTCAGTCAAGGAGGCAGCACAAGACACACCAAACGAAGATACAAGAGCTGTAAGAAGGTGCTGCATGTGTTTAATTCATTAAGTAGTTTTGTTTTATTGTGTTAGCAAACTTTAATTCATCAGGATTGGTGGCTTGTGTAATGTGACAACGAAAGATTGCACTCCCTTTAATACTTACTTTCCCATCAATTAAAGTTTATATGTTGATGTCTTTGGTTACTACTTATTAGTGCATTGATAACCTCTGTGTTTATTAGTGGCTTGCGGGCATTTGACTGCGGAAAATAATGTGGCTCCCACGGTTATTACTAAATTGATCACTTAGGAATAACTTTTAGACTTAAGTAATCATTAAGGGTTTACTCGTCGATAAGAATAGGACCAACGAGAAAGGGTTAACTACATACACTTCATATAAAGCTATCAATAAAACAAGTGACAATCTACTTAATCATAAGGACAGCCCTCTTATTGTCTCGAGTATTTATCTGTGTACGTGTGTGCTACTTGCTGATTCGTGCCTATTGGTTTATTTTATTATTTAATTGCAAACAAATCGTGCCAGTCTCTCAGGCTGAAATCCCCTTGCTTTAGGATATTAAAATACTGATTAGAATAACGAGATAATACGTTCCACTCTTAGTGATCGACACTCTACTTACCATTATATTCATACTGACCGGGTACACTGCTCGTTAAGTGTGTGTGTTATTGATAAGTCGGCTAAATATAAATTTAAAACTTGAGTAGGCATTAAAACTGCTGAACCGCAACGACACATCACGCGCATCAGTTTCAATTCATCATAAGCCTCCTTAAGTTCATTATATTTATCACTACAACCAAAGACACAATTATGTACCTGAGAAGAGAGTCCGATCAGTGCAAATTCTTCAGTCTTGGATATAGTGCAAGCTTCCTTTCTCATCTTCTTGGATTCAGGCTTTCCACCATACCTTGCTTTGATTGCATTCCATATCTTACTTGCATCATCCATATAATGGAAATCTGCTACAAGATCAGCAGGAATAGATCTAAGCAAGGTGGTTCTTGCCTTTGACTCTCTGTGGACAGCTAGTGTTTCATCAGCAGTTGTTGGAGGGAGAATAAAGTATTTTCCATCTCTATCTATTCCAATCCTTTTCAAGCTGTTGCCATTTTGAATCAGCTTCCAGGTATTCATATCATTATTCGTGAGCCAGTGTTCCATCTTCTTAGCCCAGACCTCGTACTCATCATCCATCAAATAAGGAAACATTATATCATCCCTTTCATTGTCAAATTCTGCCATTTTAAATGGTGTGAAGAGAAGTAGAACCCAATCAGCAGGAACGAAGACGATCAGTGGAAACAAAATAACGTAGCCTCACGTGATACCTCCTATCTTTTCCAATCACAACTACCAATTTTGAGTAAAATCACACGCTAATTAAATAAGCCCACAAATTGCGTAAGCGACAAACAGACTTCAGTCCCAATTGTTGACCATTATATGATTAAATAATCGGCAGCAGGAAGAGGACAACAATACCACTGACTGACTCAATTAATGAAAACAGGCGACAAAACTGTTTCAATGAATAAACCACACCTTCAATTGAGCAGCCCCACACTTACATAAATCAATTAATTAGCCAATCGGTAATTAATATTCACAAACCCCACTAATTAATTCTCGTCAAATCAGTTGCAAGTATCACGAATACAAAATTACACCAATTCGCATTCGTTGACCAAAACCAATTCATGCCAAGTGAGCCACTTGCAGCAATTACTTTAATTTTGTGTACGAGGATGATAGAACTTTAAGATACGATCAGATACAAGCCACGTCGCCAATCAATATTTAATAGATCGATAAAAAATAATTAACGATTACCTTAAGTATTCACCGTATCTGCTCCTCATTCACAGATAAAAACCTTGTTGAATCCCTAGATCTCGAGAGCACGAGGCTCTGATACCAATTGTAGAATCCAAGATCTAACTCTTCTAGGATTATAGAAACAATGATTATTGCACAGCGGAATAAGAACAAGAACACAATCAAAGTTTCTTAACAAGGTTTTTCTAATAACAAGAACAATGATCCTCTATGGATCTCTATTATTTTTCTCTAAAAAATGTTTTCCTGGAGTTTTTTATTGAAGAAGCGTGTGTCAAATACATAGCCTAAATGTTCCTTTTATACACAAGGAACACTAATACAGTAATAAATACAAATATCAATGCATATCACTACCTAAAATAGTTCATGCATATCCTAACAAACTAATAATAAAGATACGGATTCACTATATCCGTAGAAATAAGTCTTCAGCAGAAACACTATGTCAGCAGAAACCATCTATAGCTTCAGCAGAATCCTGTCAGAAGAACTTCATCAGTAGGAACTTCCAAAATTCCCAACAATTCAATCCAATTGTCATAAGTCATGGCCTCTTTAATATTTTTCGGTTCAGCTTGACAAACGGTGAGAGCGTATATGCAGGTTTCACCATCTGTGTGGAGTTTCTGTCGTGTCATAACTGGGTTATCTGGATTGCCAATCACGTTAACTAACGGATGATCCCTTGTCCATTTATGAGTAGATGGGTAGTGTTGAATGTTGTGATTCAGATTTGACGGTTCCATGTTGCTCGAGGAAGATTCTCCTGGTTCGGGAATGGTTGGGGGCGGAGCAAATGGATTGAAAAAGGCATTTCTGTCAAAATCTGGTGGTGTTGGAACTTGGTTAGAAATGGGAGAAGAATCCTCAACTGCTGGTTGAGGTGTTTTATCTATTGATGATGATGGTTCAGGTTGTGGTGCATCGTCAGCAACTACTGTAGAGGTAGATGCTGATGGATCAGGTGCTTGATTTGGGAGTTGTTGAGCAGCGGAACTTGTGGAAGCCTCTGACGCACTGTTAACTAAACTGTCATCAAACATAGGAGCAAACAGATCTTCCAGATCTTTCCTGTTGAAAGGTAATGGTTCAGCTGAAGATTCTGGGAAGTTCAAACGGTTGTGTGCGGGTTCCAAGCGGTCTTACTCAGAAGCCATCTCTGTGAGTTCATCGAAATTAACGTGTATCGTCTCTTGAATGTCTCCAGTCCGACGATTCCAAATTCTGTATCCCTTGGAGTTCTCACAATAACCAACAAATATCCCTATATCTGCTTTTGCCTTCAATTTACCAAGATCATCTTTATCATTCTTTGGGTAACATAACGCTCCAAAGACATGAAAATAGTTGATATTGGGTTTTCTGCCTTGTATTAGCTCATATGGAGTTTTGTTATGTCTTTTGGTGATCATGCCGCGGTTCTGAGTGTAGCAAGCAGTGTTAACAGCTTCAGCCCAAAGATAATCTGGCAATTGGGCATTGATCAACATAGTTCTAGCCGCTTCCACGAGTGTACGGTTTCGTCGTTCAACTACGCCATTCTGTTCAGGAGTGCGAGCTATAGAATATTGGTGAACAATCCCATGTTTCTCTGTAAATTCCCGAAGGATTTGGTTTTTGAATTCAGTGCCGTTGTCGGTACGAATGATTCTGACGGTGTTGCGAACTTGCACTTGAATCTTTGTGAGAAACGTTATAACTATAGACGGAACTTGATCTTTTGTGCGGAGAAAGTAAACCCATGTCCATCTTGAGTAGTCATCCACTATTACCAGAATATATCTTTTCCCATTTACAGACTGAACCTGCATTGGACCACACAAATCCATATGAAGCAGTTGTAGGACGTGGTCTGTGCTATGTTTTGTTTTTGGTGGAAAGTGAGCTCGATGACTTTTTCCCTGTTCGCATGCAAAACACAGATGATCCTTGGCATATCGGAATTTTGGTAAACCATCTACCAGTTTATGCTTTGCCAAGTCGGTCATGGTTTTGAAATTGAGA
The DNA here is from genome assembly GCA_021014915.2 of Artemisia tridentata subsp. tridentata. Classification (NCBI taxonomy): domain Eukaryota; kingdom Viridiplantae; phylum Streptophyta; class Magnoliopsida; order Asterales; family Asteraceae; genus Artemisia; species Artemisia tridentata. Next base: position 27,181,612 of record CP139506.1, on the reverse strand, counting down.
TGAGACAATCGTTTATGCCATAACCATGCTTTCGTGGGATGAGCCTTGGAGAGTAAACATATAGGAGTCGAAGCTGTCATTCCTTCAAAGGAAATGGTGTATAGACTAGTTCCCCGTTTTCCTTTCATCAGATCATTTCCCTAAAGATCACGAATAAAGCATGTTTTCTCCCTAAATGCTACTTCTAAGTCTCCATCGCAGAATTGACCAACCGAGAATAAATTGTGACCCAGACCTTCAACATAGTACACACGACTTATTTCGATGTTCCCGTTTACATAGTCGCCATAACCCATTATTGTGGCGAAGTGGTCATTCCCGAACCTGACCGTTCCTATAAACTTTGCAATGAAGTTTTTGAGAAGCTTGAGATTGCCGGTCATGTGTCGGGAACAGCCGCTATCAACAATCCATAGAACGATTTGAACCACCTGCATCACAATTAGTAGAAACAGATGGAGTAACGGTTGGACCCGTTGGGTTAGAAACACATGATTTAAGTATCTTAGGTACCCATTTAAAGTTTTCTGTGTTCTCTAGCCAACGTTGCCATTTCCTACTAGTTTCTGCTTTCTTCCTAAGGAATGTGCTAGGTGATTTGTTCTTTTTGGGATTTGCTATAGGTGCAACTATGGTTTGCTTTGAAACTGCTAGTGGTGGATTCCCTAAAATTGATTTGGCAACAGTGTTAGGCTTAGGGAGGCCACTAGTTCGTTTCGCTTTTCTCTTCAGCAAAGTTTTAGCAACACATTTTTGATGATTACCAGATAAGATACTAGTATGACAAAACACACAAGAAGCATTAATATCATTCATAACTATTAAAGATTCATCATTCATTACATCTTTTGTAGAATTACACTTAACCAAGCTAGATTCTATTTTAGACATAACATGCTTCTTATTCTCACTAGATGCATTAACTTCTACTTCTCCATTCTTAGATGTTCCACTCTTAGGTAGCCAGATACTAGTCTTTATTTGGTCTCTTTGTGGTCTTTGATCTTCTACCCTTAGATGTGTCAACTAATCCTGTGGAAGATGAAGTAAGAGCATTAGTGGTTGTCTTTGATGATGCATTCTTAGGTGCGCTGTCTACTTTTTGCATCGTTGGTACAATCTTATGAACTTTGGTTTTGCCTGTTTCTAAAACTTTGATTTTCTTCTTCAGATCAACAATGATGTGTTGGAATTCTTGATTTTGTGAATCTAATTTTCTGTTGAGGCGGACTGTGTCATTCCTGTTTTGAAGAATTTCATCGAGTTCCTTTTCATTTTGAAACAGTTTAAGTCTTAAGAAAGCCTTTGTTTCCTTATTAATTTCAGGAACATGACTGTTTTGAAATGATAAAGACCCTATGAGTTTTTGAAATTTTAGTTCAAATTCAGCACTTTGAGTTTGACACCAATCAAGCCTTTTTTGAAGATTAAAAACTTTGTTTTCCACATCATTGTTGATTTGTTGAAGATCCTCATTCTCTTTCACTAGATTCTTAATTTCTATTTGCAACATCTTTGTATCAACAGCATGATCTTTCACAAGTAATTCATTGCACGACTCATAAAGCGAATTCATAATCACAGAAACAATGTCATAACACAGAACTTTTTCTAAGAGTCGATCATTTTCTTTTTCTAAAAATTTCTTTTGAAGTTTTTGACGTTGAACCTTGTCATCTTTAGCTTTGAAAATGGATTTCATAGATGCTACTTCCGTGTATAACTCATCTTCCCGTTTTGTTGCGCATTTCTTCAGATTTCTGACATGAGGAAGAATTTTCTTTTGAAGAATCTCTTTCTTTTCTTTTTGAACAGGAGAAAGAAAAGAAGAGACAGGAATTTGAGAACTAAACTCAATTTCAGTCTCCAAACGAGAAATGTCATCCATAAATGTCTGAAAATATCGAAGAACCTGACATTTTTTAGGCATTTGTGGATCAACAAGATCCTCTGTCAAACAATCTTTGAATTGTGCAGCAGTTGTGGGGACAGAAGTTATAGACGAAGGAGCATTTATGTTTGTGTATGTTAACGTTTGTTCTGGATGGTCCTTAGGAGGGACAAATGATTTGCTCAAATGAGGTCGTGCATTATAATCATAATGTACTCTTGAAAACTCTTTTTGTGAATTTGATCGACCCTCAATCTTTTATGCAAGAAAATCAGTTTCTTCATCAATAGAATACATAACAACACGTTGAAAGGTATCATCTAACAAAAATGTTGCATTGTATAACTTAGGATTGTCTTTGAGTGCTTTGTGTGAATTACGGGGTGTGTCACTTCCAAGTGCAAAACTTACTCCTTTAGGACTTGGTTTCACAGTTAGTTTTTGAATTTGTGTTACAGAATTACCCGTTTTATACACAACATTTTGAAATTCTTTGAGTTTGGTTTCCAAATCCAGAATTTCCTCAAGATATGAGTCAACACGTTTCCTAGTGGCTTGCTTTTCGTCAAGAAGATCCTGCTGAGATGTTGAAAGCTCTGATTGAGTTTTTAACAACTCAGAAGTTAAAGCATCAATTTGTTTTTTGAATTCAAATTGATCCTTTTCTTTTTGAGAGAGAAGCTCAGCTTTGTCAACGGTTAGCTCACGAACTTGACTTTCTAAATTTTGAACTTTTACGTACTCTTGTTGGAAAGCAATTTCAAAACCTTTTTCACGTTTATCTTGTTTTAGATATCCTGAAAGTTGTAGTTTATAGCACTCATTGTCCTTTGTTAACAATGCAATCTTTTCTTTCAGATTTTTATTGATTTCATTGCATTTTTCAATTTGTGATTGGGTGGTCATTAACAAGGCCTGAAGCTCTGAATCTTGATCAGTCAAAGGATCATTTTGTTCAAGATAATCCAAATTTTCATCGTCAATCGAATCATCAAATGAAACGACGGTTTTATCATCATCAAATGATACAATAGTGTTTATTTGATCATCTGATGGAGATGAGAATGTTGAATCATGTTAAACAGAATTGTCATTTGTAGATGAAGATGCAGATGGTGATGCAATTTCATGTATAAGACATTGTGGATCAGGTACCTGAGATAGACCATCGGTGTCATAGACCGGGCCTGTCTCGGACATGTTCATCTCTTGCATGTTTGCCATGAGCATTACTGCAGCATTTTCCTCAAGATCTTCCATCTCATCATCAGATGCAGCATTTGCCATGAAGCTTTGTTCATTTTGTGTCACCATTCCTGCTTCCTTTTCATCTTTAAGAGCCATCAGAAGAGCTTCCTTGTGATATGCACTGCCCATAGTACGAGGCTTTGGACAAGCATTTGCCATGTGACCATTCCCACCACAATTGTAGCATGTGATTGAAGTATTTGCAATGCCTTTCTGTGCATTCCCAGTCATCTGATTTCTGCTCTGAGTATTACCCACACTGTTCCTGTTACCCCCTGCTGAACTGAACCTATTCCCTCCTGACTGAAACCTCTGAGACCCGTAGTTTCCACTGTTTCCTGACCCATATCTGCCCGAAGACCGATTCTGAATTTCTACTCTGCCATCATTAATAACAGCTTGATTCCTGGTGTTGGAAGATGAACGAAGACGGTTGTTGGATTTGCTGAACTTGCCAAATGCCTTAGCAATTAATCCAAATGCTTCATTAAGAGAGTTGAATGCATCCTCCTCTTCATCATAATCAGCGTTTGAGTACAACATGGAATCTGAGTTGTTATATGGAACCATTTGATTGTCAGAGTATTGTGATGGTGCTTCAAATGGGATGATTTGGTTAGAAGGTTGTCATGAAAAACTTGGTTGGAAAGATGATTGACCAAATTCCCGGTTTGGTAGTGTAAAGTTGGATTGAGCAACGAGTGCTAGTGAGTTAGGTGTTGGTGCTGGGATGAAACCGCCTCGTGCTGCAACTTCCTTATCTACCTCAGATTGATGTTGTTTCAGAAAGTCATACATGAGTCCATACTTGACCTCACCAATCTTCTTAGTTTTCCTGACAAATGTTGCATATTTCTGCCATTCTGGTCCAAGGCAACCCAGAAATTTTGAATTGATAGCAATCTTAGGTAACTTGATGTCATGACGATCGAGATCATTTACAACATTTGTGAAACGGTGGTAGTATGATTCAATTGTCTCCCCTGGTTCCATGATGAAATTGTTATATTCCATGTAAAGCTTTGACTCAAGGTCTTCTTGATTTAACTCAGTCCCTTCCATGAGAAGATGCACATGTTCCCACATGTCTTTGGCAGTCTTTTGAGCATCAATACTTTGGTAAATAGGATTAGGAATCCCCTGAAGTATGTAAGACATTGCCAATTGATTTGCCTCTTGTTGCAATGTTTGTTCATTTGTGTAGTTAGCGACAGCAATGGAGTTGATGTTTCATCTCTTTCTGTGGTTCCTGGAACAACATTTACTGGAAGTGGAAAGGGTCCTTCTTCAATGGCTTGCTTAAGATATTTCCCATGGGGTTTGCGGAGTTCAATGAATCTGAGAAATCTACTAGCCCACTGCACATAGTTACCAGGTGTCAGCATAGGTGGAGTATCTTGATTTCCAGCTTCATGTCGGGATTGCTGACTGCTGATTGCCTCACACATCTTGTTAAACCAATGTGGTTTTCTGGAGTAGGATGGATTGTTCAGCATTTGATTCTGTTGCATGATTTGTTGTGGGGATACTTGTGGTGGAGGAATAAATTGATGTTGTTGCACATATGCATGATGTTGTGGATATTGTTGAGGAAATTGTTGTTGTTGTTGAGAGTATTGTTGTTGTTGAGGATATTGCTGTAGCTGGTAGTAGTAATTAAAGTGTGGTGGTTGAGACATCTTGTAGTAGCTTGAAACGGTTAAGGATCTTTAAAGGATAAAGACGGTTGTTGTTTGGAAGATTAGAAACTTGTAAGAAATCCAAGAAAAAATTTCTCGTTCGATCAGGTAATCACGTTCGACTAAGTTCGTTCGATCAGGTAATCACGTTCGACTAAGTTCGTTCGATTAGGTATTCTCGTTCGACTATCTCGTTCGATCAGGTAAACTTGTTCGACTAGTTCGTTCGATTAGGTATTCTCGTTCGATTAGAACTGCTCGTTCGATTAGGGTTGCTCGTTCGATTAGGGTTGCTTGTTCGATTAGGGTTGCTTGTTCGATTAAATTACTTCATTCGATTAGATATCTCGTTCGATCAAATTTGCTCGTTCGATCAAGTAAGTTCGTTCGATCAACAAGCTCGTTCGATCAATTGGAAGAGTAAGTCTAACTCGACTACCCTTTTGCTCGTTCGACTGAATGCTCCTTCGATGAAGTATCCTCCTTCGATCACCCTGCTCGTTCGACTAAAACACCTCGTTCGACTACCCTTTCTCGTTCGACTAAAATACCACGTTCGACTACCCTTTCTCGTTCGACTAAACCCCTCGTTCGACTGATGAACAGTATTAACTCGGATGAACAGTAACTAGTCTAACAATTCGGATTTCTTAATTTTTTATTAGATCTAACCTTCTAACAACCTAAATTACCCCTAGGCGAATGATACCACTTGATGTTTTATACTTTTATGAATTAAGCTACCACTAATTACCTACTAATTACCTACTAGATCTAGAGAGAGAAAGCTAGAGAGAGAGAGAGAGAGATGGAAGGGAGATGATTACACACACTTAGTAACAATAATTCTAATTTCATCAACCAACAACCCTTTCCCTAAGGAGGGAAGGGGTATTTATAGTTTTACATGGTAGAGGGCATGTAGCCCTAATTCTCTTAACTAATACATCATTAAACATAATAAAATAAATAAACGACACAGCCCATGGGCCTTCTACACGGGCTGGGCCTAATAACAAACCTAAAGGCCTGAGCAACCTTAATGCAACATGATCAATACTTGAATAATACAAAACTGTTTCCCAACATTACTTTTAATCGTGAGGCGTTTCATGTAAATAATCACTCATTTGGATCCAAATTTAAATATTAATATGAAATACCTGAATATATGAATGTCGATGTCCTGCTTATCCTTCATGTTACCTTAGTAATAAGTCCCACAGTCCGCTTTGTCTGTTTCTTATAGTTCGGTATTGTAAACCTCAAGTCTTACATGGCAGATATGTTGCGTTGAACATGCTGATGAAAGCAATATCAACAGATGGTCAAGCCGTGCAGAGACATCGTGCAACAATCTTAGAATGTGTGAAGGTAACCATATCATGCATTAATTAGTACATTTATATGACTAATGAGCCCTGAATGCTGCACAAAAGATAAAGTTTAACTTTTTGGACACTGAAAAACTGTTTATTAATCACTTCATTATAGCTACATAATTGAGCATTTTTCAGAATATACAAACCTTATTACACGGTATCTCAGAAAGTGCACCCTCTTTTTATTTAGGATTCAGATGCTTCAATCCGTAAAAAGCCCTTGAACTCGTGTATCTTCTTGTAAACGAGACCAACGTCGAACCTTTGACCAAGGAATTGATTGATTATCTGGAAGTTAGTGACCAGGACTTTAAAGGAGATCTTACTGCCAAAATTTGCTCCATTGTTGAAAAGTAAGTGAAGGGATTTCCATTTTACTAAGTGTGGCTAATTGTCTTTTGATAATTACATAATTCTTGACACCACTGTCTACATGGTTTAAAGTAATATGATCATGTAAGCATACCTTCGAGTGTGGTGCATATAGAATTACTTTTGACCTGACTATGCGGAATAATTCTATGTTTTCACATGTGACTCTGTTCTTACTTCTTATAGGCTTTCCCCGGATAAATTTTGGTACATTGATTAGATGCTCAAGGTTCTTTGTGAGGTATACATTTTTTAATAGCTTCTACATGCCAAGTTCTTACAAATAGTTATACTATATTACTATATGCAACTGTGGCTCTTTCCCAGTAAAGGGAATGAGTGATTTATAATTTTATCTCTTCTTTCTGTTTGTTTCCATTATTACAGGGGTAAAACTGGGCTAGGTGGGTAACAGGCCAAAATGGATAGTTTTTAGGTGGGGGTGAAAACGGATTGGGTTGGACCCGAAACATTATTGTGTCAGATATGATTACAAAGTTATATTATTCTATTAATAATCTAGTTTTTTAAAATGAAATAAATTTAAGAGGTTTTATAATTAATAAATGTACTTTTGGTTGATGATTACCCACCCGTTTACATATTTTCTTCATATTTGAACTTAAAGAACCAGAATGGATGTGTCTATCAAGTATATATATTATATAGTTAGGTATATTCTCTCAACTTTAGAGTTTTTTTTAAACTGTATTATTTCTTTTTAAACTGTATTTCACCTTTTTGGAAGCTTCTTATGTTATTGATATGGAATAGCCTACCAAAGTTGAGGAAACAGAAAAAACTTTACTTTCAAACTATGATAAAATTCAATAAGCAATCCACTAAGTTACAATTTGTCAATTAGTGGTAAGATAAAAAAATCATCAAAAGGGATGGACAATGTAAACTTCTTTAAGAGGGACTTGTAGGCACGCGGTTGACCAAAGGGACACAAATGACGAAACAACCAAAAGAACACCGGTGACGAAAATCTAAATGAATAATGAGGACATATTTGTAATTTTACACAAGCCAATGATGTTAATAACCCACTCCCCCCCCCCCCACGGAAAAGATATACACAAAAAAGCCCATGACTTCCCTCCCTTCCCCCTTCCTGTCCCCTACTCTTCCTTCTTAAAAAAAACTTAAGAACACCAATATTTTTTATTTCCCTTCCTATCCCCTTCCATTTCTTTTTAAAAAAAAAAAAAAACATTCGAGAACAAAGTGTTAAAAAGTTCTTAAGTTTCATAGTACATAGTGAAAAATGATATGGAAAATTTGATTATATTGTCAAAGAGTACACTTAAGGTATCATTGTCATTTGTCAAGACATTAATGCGTTTCATTCAGAACTACCATGCAAAAGCATGCACTCGCTGTTTTATTTTAGACACTAGTGTAATAGATTAAGTTGATTGAATTATCAAGGAGAGATGTACAACTATAAAATGAAACTGCCGAGTACATTACTTCAGCCTAATTTTAGAGTTTATGATTACACAGTTTGTGTTTTCGCAAGCACAGGAATGAGTAAATTGTGATGAAAATGTGTGTGCATCTGTGTTTGCGAATGTGTTTTTGTGAATGACTACTTAAAGTCTTCATCTTTTAGTCTTGGTTTTGGGTGATCATTTGGGCCCATTAGCTTACTTTTGATTTATATGTATTGAGGAGGAAAGTATTACAAGATAGAAAATATGTTTGATAACTACAAGTTTTAAAGACTTTTAAGTCTTCTAACTTCTAATGTGGGATTCTTAACTTTATTCATCATTTTCCACAAAACATGACATTTATTTTTTGGAATATTGAACCACGAAAAAAATAAAACAATAATTTGGGACCATCTACTTCAAATTGACTAGACATATTGCATCAATCAATTCTATCAATTATCTAAAATACAAGACTTTCAAGTAGCTTTATACAAAGAGTGTTCTGATATGTATTTTCAACTAAGTATTGCAATGAAAATAATATAATTAGATAATCATTATGTATTTAAACTAAAGTATAAAATAGTTGTTCAACGATTTAATTGCGCTAGACATAAAAGAAAATGTTATTGATGGTGAGATTTGTTTCCGGCTCTCATGAAATCCATCTTCATTAGTATTGGCTACAGTTCTTGTTTGATCCACATGTTGCTTGCACTAAACATGTACTCAGTTTCGTGTTCTGTTACATACGCTCGATAGTAGTGACTCGATCTAATTTTGCTTACAGTTTTATAAATATACCACTAAAGTCTTAGCAATTAATATGCTCCATGGTAGCATGAAAATGCTCTTACGGTATAATCGTTGTGGAAGTGGAAGTGGCCGAAATGACGTGGAGCATAACGGTATAATCGTGTGACGTGACATGTACATTTGACGGATGACGCGTATTTTAGAGAAAAAAAAACGAGGTTTTGATGATATCAATACAAAACCAACAAAATTTGATGGGTATTGTGGTAATTATCTTGATTTATGTCTAATATGTGAACAAGAGTCAATGATAAGGAAAGCTTTTCAGTTAGCTGTAACTTTTTAATGTTTAGTTGATGATCTTTTTGCTACAATCTAACCACCAATCCAGTTCTTTTCTCTTATCTGACTCAAGTGTACCATTTTAACCAGATAAGAAAAGCAAAGAAAAGATCTAAAACAAAGCTCTATTCAAAGGTATTTCAAGATTATCTACTTCGATGTTTCCAAGACACAACATTTTCTGTAAGTTACAGAAAATCTAAGAGAACCCACAAAATAAGCATGCTAACCAACAAGTCTTAAAATCATAACAAACTCAAACAAATATCATAAAAAAAAACTAGAATTTGCAAATGAAGTCTTTTTTGGACAGTTTTGAAGTCAACCAGGGGCAGAGCCAGGGTTTCAAGTTAGAGGGGCGATTTTTTTTTTTTTTTTTTAGATCATATTTCCAAGAAATAGAGCAAAACATCATAATCTAGAAAATAGATGAAGAACCAAATATCTAATAAACTTTGTTAATTTGCAACTTAGAATTAGAGTGATAAACTATTTAACTGCTTATTAATGTTTTACAATTCTACTACACAAACTCTCTATTGAAATTTATACAATTAATTTTTTTGCAATTAGTGAATAAGAACATAACAAATATTATATATACAAGCAATTAATAGTTATCAAGTGACTATTAAAGGAATAAAGGTTCTACAAAAACTCTCGGTACAATTCAATCATTCAAAGAATACAAAACACAAAGAAGTCAATGTGCTCATTAATGAAAACTAAATAATAAAAAGCATTCAATACCTTATTAGATGAAAGCAAAATTTTGTTTCACGTGAATTTGATCGGATGGTTATGAGAGAATCAGAGAATTGCCAATGTGAAGTTTTTTTACGTTAAAACTGAATAGCGTATAATACTTGGGAGATGGGAGGGGCCGAATCATTAGTTCCACCATCTTGTGCTACATGGGCTATGTAATATTAGGCTCAATGGGCTACTTAGGGGGTGCCTAGCACCTGCTAGATACCCTATCCCTTCCACCCCTGAAGTCAACAACTGATACTCTTATTAACAGCTCCAAAGTCAACCAAGACTCTTTGTGTACAAGACCGCAAAAGGCACTTGCGCGGGAGTGGAATCTTACCTTATATAATTTAAACAGGGAAATCGTGGCCGAAAAACATCATACCCGATTTATCTTGGGACGGAAGGAGTAATATATTACCGTGTCTTGTACAAAAGTTGCAAAAAATTGCAAACATGTGATTTATCCGCCCATTTCGAAAATGCTTATAATTATCTTTCCTACAAATATTATATTTGACAATTACTTTGCTCTTTTTCTTTTTTATGCAACTTCTCAATTTATAATGTAATTAATTTAAGTGATAACCTGGTAAAAAAAGTTTTACTAGAATTTTAATTTTGTAAACAGTATACTTCTTCATTAAAAAAAGAAATAAAGATTATAGTCGTATATATTTGGCATTTATAAAAAATGGTACTAAAAAGATTTATGTTTAAAAACCACCCCAACATATTCACATTAAAAAAAAAAAAAAAAAAAAAAAAAACACTTATCTAAATTCTCGCGTAAAAATTGTAAATAGCACTAGCTGGCTTTCTTCTTAGTGCAAGCGGTGTGTTCTGGCGTTGTTATAGGCATTTTTTTTTCTTATAGCAAGACATATTGTACCGGCCCAAATGTCATAGCCATTATAAATAAACATTTGTGATTGGGTTGGCGAGCGTTATATGTGTATTTTTCTTTATTGTTATTTTTTTGTGATTTTTCTTTTGAACTATGTTATTTTTTTAGTGATTGAGTAAGATATTTTTGGTGTTATGTTATGTGACTCATTTGTGCCTATAACATTTAGAGCACACGGTACTTTATGGTGTCGTGGGTTGGTGTTATAGTAAAAGTTCTGCCAGCTCAACATTTTTTTTTCTTTCTATAACACTAACACCAGAATTTATAACTCAGCACAAAATACCACCCTTCTAACAAAAGTGGTTACATGAGTAAAAGTTATGTCACGAGGCCAAATATAACTCAGTAAAACACAAATACAAAAAAAATAAAAAATAAAAAAAGAAAAAAAGAAAAAGAAAATACCCACTGCGTGGGCCAGTGGGTACGTGTAACATATTCAAATCAATAAACAAACACAAATGGTGAGATATGGGCGGCGGTTTTAGAGAGAGGAAGAGAGAAAAAGGGAACTAGTGAGAGAAAGTGAGATTATATTATGTGAAATGTAGAGAAGTTCCAACCCTCTCCCTAGGTCGAGAGGGGTATATATAGGTAAACTAATAAGTGCCCAGAGTGGGTTGTGGAGCGAGCTGACAGTGGGTAAAGACCCGACCCACTCCAAAAATACTAAAATAACTAATCTATTACTAATAGTACTAAGATTCCTACGATCTATTACATGCTAATGAGTACTCGGGGTGACCGAGTCTTTATCTGAATATTTATATTCCTAACAATCTCCCCCTAAGGGAGGTCACCCCGGAAATAACATTTTGAATTCTTGCGTTCTATCATATGATCTTGACTTCATAGCTTGTAGTCTTTGATTCTTCAATGTCATAAGTCTTTGTGCCTTTCAGCCGTGAACTTGTAATGATTGATCTTGTGTCTTGAATGATCTTTGAGTGTTTTCTGAAATCATCATCCAATATCTGTCTTCAAGTCATCCTCTTGTAGTATTTCTCCTTGTGATGTTGTATTCTTTGAGCCGACATGCTCACACTATTCTGGGTCATGATCTTCAACATCAGAGTTTGCAGAAGCAGTGTTGAAGGTCTTTTAATTAATCATGACTTCTTTGACTACGATGATGGTGTAGTGTGAGCATGTGGTGATGGATTGAATCTTTTCTGCAATCTGCTACAACTGCAATCAGCAGTAACAGCAATCAGCTATAACCGTAAGAAATTCCTGCATACGACAGTTAGCAATAAAACGTCCGGTACTTGCAGGTTCGGACTTCGAGATTGTTAACAGCATAGTGTGAAAACTCTCTCTAATCCTTACCAAAACTGTTCCTAAATCGGATACCCCAGAGGGTATACAAGATCAACCGTAGTACATCAACGATTAGGTGAGTCGCTGGAGTTCACTCCACGACTGTAGACCGTTTGAAACCGCCGCGACCACTAAGCATAATCCACAAGGAATTACCGAAGTGACCTGCTTTCAGGGCTGTTTGATGTTGACCCTGGCAGGAATTTCCATTCAATCACTGAGAATTACATTTGTAAATTCTCTCATAAATGTTCTGGCAGATTGCTAAGATCTGCGTAGGACTCATAAGTTTACACTTGGTGTCCTTAATGTTGAACAACCAGTGTAGAAGTAACACGTGTTCCTATGAAATCTTATGATGCATCTCGTGGCTCTAGACTCGATAAGTGCAATTTTGGTAGTTGGAGACTGGAGCGGTGTCTCCTGTTTCAATATCAACATAACTCGTAATGAGCGGTCGATAGATTATGCAGGGTTCCCCGTGAGAATGAAACAAGTCCTTTTAAGAGAACTTGAGTGGTTTAGAAGGTTTAGTGCAGCGCGTCACTGGGTCCATGACGTCTTGTCTTCAATACCGGTGTTACCTTAGTAACAACCAGTAGCATATGAATTGAACCCGGTTTCTGCCCTAAGGTTGAATAATTGTAGGGCTATTTCTTTTCACCCTTTCTCATTTCATTTCTTTTTAGTTCTTCAACCCTTCTTTTTCCTTTCTCATATTACTCCTTTTATCATAATCATACCTAAGGACTTTCTAATTCTAACTATTTGGAATTTTCCCTGGGTAGATCCCTCTGGCTCTGGCGGATCATAGGACTGTTTTCCTTACCTTAGCCACCTTATAACTTCATGACTATCCTATGTTGCCATTCACCAAAACCTTGGAAAATCTCTCAAAGTGTTCATGATTATGAAACACATTTTGTAAACACTTTGAGAGTTTTATAGTTTTCAAAGGCTCCCCCTTAACATGTGCTCATATGTTTTAATTTAAAATTTGCACATGTTGGGTAGAGATTGCACTTTTTGAATTGATCCACTTTCAGTGAACATGACCGATTCGAGACACGCTTACATCACTAGTTAGACTAGCTTGAAATTATTACCCGGCCTGGTCACATTCACAGAAGGTTTCTCGAAACGGTACACTCTACTCAGACACATCCTTTTCGAGACACGCTTACATCACTGGTTAGACCAGCTTGAAATTATTACCCGGCCAGGATGTGTCCTTTTGATTAATGACAATTCTTGTTTCGTCAATTCATTGGTAAATTCTGAGTCACATGAGATGTCGCATCCTTTTTGCTATTATGCCATTTGCTCCCCCTCAATATGTGCATCGATATACGAAAAAGTTTAGCACATATGGGAGAGCTTACACTTAAGTTCAAAATATCACATTTTCATCAGGTTTCATATTTAAATCACATTCTCTCCCCCGATCAAAAATTTCAAACCATTTGAGATTTGTGATCCCAATTGATTTATATTATTTTAGAAAATATGGGAGAAAATGTGGTCAGGTTTAAATAATCTGATGATGGAGCATACTATGCTCTCCCTTGAACCACGAGAGTGTCACTGCTGATGTTGCACAATGCTTAAAAAGGTGTCAAAATTTTTGAACAAATACTCCCCCCCTCAATTAATGACTTGTTTTCTATTTAAAGAGCTGTAGTCATTCAATTGAGCGACAAGTATTTGTGAAATTTTAAGTCCAGTTACCACCTTGTGAAACACAAAAACTCTCCTGAAGAATCATAGAAGATAAAGAGTTTGTGGTGTAAAGAAGACTTCTCTTCTTATACACGAAATGATGCACTGAATCATACATCAGATCGAGGAAACATGGATATAAAGTAATCCATGCCCAGGTGAACATCACCCAGTTGGAGGAACAGCCGTCTTTTTGGCGACATGCTTTCCCCATTGTACAACGCGGGTTGCAGTATGAAGTAACTGCAAGCCATTTAGACATGTTTTAACCGGTTAGTATAACTTCTGCTCGAGCTTCATTTACAGACCCGTGTCATTATTGAATGACATTTTTAGGACCGTAAATGTTATCGATAAATAGAAGACAAGCCTAGAAGAACTATTTTTGGTATTTTCTGATTTTCTGATTTTTAGGGTTTTTATAGGTTTTATATTTTTTTATTTTCTTTTTGTTTTAAGATATATACAAAAATGTACAGGATATGTGAAGCCAATCCTTTACTCCTCCTCTTCTTCTTGAAGACCCTTGAGTGCTTCAGGTGTCAAGCTCTTCATGCCAAGTCGCGGGAGAATAAACTGAAACCGTTCTCTCGGAAGTGCCTTAGTGAAGATATCAGCCAACTGAAACTCCGTCCTCACGAAGTAGAGTTCAACAATCCCTTTCTCAACCTGTTCCCTTATGAAGTGATGCCTGATGTCGATGTGCTTCGACCAGGAGTGTTGGACATTGTTACAGAGGAATCTTGTTGTATGAGAAACCATAGTCTGAAAGTTGTGATCTCATCCATAGGATTTGAGCACAACAACAAGAAATAGCAATGTACTCGGCCTCTGTAGAAGATATAGACGTGCTCATTTGCTTCTTAGAAGACCAACTAACCAACTTTTCCCCCAAAAACTGAGCTCCCCCCGAAGTACTTCGACGAGTATCTTGACACCCTGCATGATCCGCATCTGCATAAGCTGTGAGTTCCATTGCAGTGTCCTTTGGATACCAGAGACCCATGTGAACCGTGCCATGAAGATATCTGAAGACTCTTTTCACCGCTTCCAGATGCATTTTGGTGTTGGTGGGCTTGGATTGGTACCTAGCGCACATACATACTGCGAACAGAAGATCTGGTCTACTAGCACTGATATACATCAAGGATCCAATCATACTTCTATACTTCATTTGATCAACCGGGATCCCAGAGATGTCTTCATCCAGCTTTGATCTTTCAACCATGGGAGTGTCAACAGAATCACTTGAATCAAATCCAAATTTCTTCAGAATTTCGTTTGCATATTTGGATTGATTAATGAAGATGCCTCCAGGACTTTGAGAGATTTGCAAGCCTAAGAAGAACGACATTTGTCCCATCATCGACATCTGGAACTTAGAACTCATCTCTTTTGAGAACCAATCACATTTACTAGGATCAGACGAGGCAAAGATAATGTCATCTACATATATCTGAACATGAAGTAGATGATTTCCCGCCTTCCTGGTGAATAATGTGGGATCAACAACACCCTTTGAGAATCCATTTGCAAGTAGGAACTTGGACAATGTGTCATACCACGCCCTAGGTGCCTGCTTCAAGCCATAAAGGGCCTTCTTCAAGCGATAGACATGAGTAGGATGATCAGCGTCCACAAATCCTTCTGGTTGACTCACATAGACTTCCTCCTTTAAGTCACCATTCAAGAAAGCTGTTTTAACGTCCATCTGGTAGACTATCATATTCCGACTAGCAGCATTTGTGAGGAAGATTCTGATGGCTTCAATTCGTGCAACATGAGCAAATGATTCTTCAAAGTCTATTCCCTCTTCTTGTCGATACCCTTTTGCAACTAGCCGTGCCTTGTTCTTAAGAACATCACCATGCTCATCGAGTTTCACCTTGAAGATCCACTTTAGAGCAATGATCATTGCACACTCTGAAGGAGGTACTAATTCCCATACTTCAAGCCGATCAAATTCATGAATTTCATCTTGCATAGCGTTGAACCAGCAGTCTTTGGACATTGCTTCTTTGGCATCTTTTGACTCGACTTTGGATATTACGGAATTGAAGAAACACCACAGTGCATCGGTGGCCAGTTGTTTTCGTGTAGATACCGGACGTGAAAGATTACCAGTGATGTTGTCAATCGGATGATCATTGGTCCATTTTCTGAGATGATCGTGGGGTTGAGGGTTTTGAACTAATGTTGCCTTGTTGTGATCTCCTGAAGAAGATGTATTAGTTTAAGACTCAGGAGAAAATATGTTTTCAAATGGAACATCATCCACAGGAGCAAAAGGATTAACTTCAAAAGAATTGTTATCTGCAGATCCTTGCAGCACCGTTGAAGATTGAATATTTGATGATGAGGGTGATTGACTGGCTGATGGTGCATCAAGACTGATTGAGACATATACTGATGGACCTTCTGAGTGTTGTGGAATTTGAGCATCAGCCACAGGAAGTACAGGTGGAATTTCCGTTGTAGGATTAACCGTGGGTGGCTCAAAATATTCGTCAAACATTGGATCAAATAACTTCTTCAATTCTTCACTGGTGGAGGTACATAAGGAGCTACAGGCATGGGATTCTGTACAAGACCTGAACTAATTGGTCCAGGTGTCAATAGATTAGGTGTGGGTCCAGAACTGGTTTGTCCAGGAGCCGTTTGTTCAGTCAGCTCATCAAATGTTACGTGAATAGTTTCCATAATTTGTCGGGTTCTTTTGTTGTAGATTCTATATCCCTTGCGATCTGGTGCGTACCCTACGAAGAAACCTACGTCTGCTTTAGCTTTTAGTTTTCCCAAATCTTGACCATCATTTTTCGGATAGCACAGAGCACCGAACACTCGAAGAAAAGAAAGATCTGGTTGCTTGCCATGTATCAGCTCGTAAGGAGTTTTGTTGTGAAGGGTGTGTATCAAGGAACGGTTTTGGGTGTAACACGCAGTAGCAATTGCTTCTGCCCAAAGAAACATCGGAGCCTTAGAATATATTAGCATAGTTCTTGCAGCTTCCACAAGGGTATGATTTCATCTTTCAACAAAACGTCATTCTGCTGTGGAGTGCGTGGAACACTTTTCTGATGGGTTATGCCAATACCTTCATAAAATTGACGGAGTTGTTGATTAACAAACTCATTCCCATTGTCAGTCCGGATGATTCTGACAGTTTTGTTCAGCCTTACTTGTAACTACTTGATTAGTTTGATGATAACCTCTGGAGTTTCATCCTTGGTTCTCAAAAACTTTACCCATGTGAACCTAGAGTAGTCGTTGACCACTACAAGAACATATTTCTTTCCATTGATACTCTGCACCCTCATTGGTCCACACAGATCCATGTGAAGGGTGTGAAGAACTTCCATGATGGAATTGATGGTTTTGGGTTTGTGGGTGTGTTTCTTGCTTTTTCCCAATTGACATGCAGAGCAAAGGTGATCTTTCTCAAATTTTAATCTGGGCATGCCTCGTACAAGGTCTTTGCGAGACAGCTCATTTATGGTGTCAAAGTTTAAGTGATTTAAACGACGGTGCCACAGCCATGATTTAGTCTTGGAGGCCTTTGAAAGCAAGCATATAGGAGAGGACCTCATCATTTCTTCAATTGAGATGGTGTATAAATTGGTGCCACGACTGCCTTTAAGAAGATCAATACCATCCAATTCTCTGACGAAACAAGTGTGTTTTCTGAAAGCCACTTCAAGATCGAAATCACAAAATTGACCCACAGAAAACAAGTTATGCCCTAATCCTTCCACATAATATACCCGGGAGATTACACTGTCGCCAAATACATAATCTCCGTAACCCATAATTGCCCCAAAATGGTCGTTCCCGAACCTAACTGTCCCGATAAACTTTTTCACGAAATTCCTGAGCCGTGAGCGATCCCCAGTCATATGTTTTGAGCAGTCTGAGTCCAAATACCAAAGGACGATTTGTACGACCTGCATTTGAAAACAGACAACGATGGATAACTGAAAAATGTGGATCCCCACGTGCAGTTGGGGTCCGTTTGGTCAGTACACACAAATTCTGGAACCACAGAGTTCACAGATGCTATTGTCTTTACAGTGGGGGCAACACTAGAGGCAACCAATGACCTAGTTGGAGGGCATTGTGTCACTAAAGGCAAAATTCGACCAGTTGGTCTCCATTCCTTAACCTTCACAGTTTTATGATTATTCATTCTAGGTAAGGGGCACTGTTTTCCTAAAGCAAGTTTCCTTCCAGTGGGTCTCCATTGATACCTGACATTAGCGAACGTTTTTCCTATTTCTTTCAAAATTTGCTTACTAATTTCAGTTTTCCTAACATGCTTAACTTGGGATAGAGCAGGAGACATAAAAAATGTCACAACACATTCATCATGATTAGCATAAATTAAACATTTGTTACATGTTTTACAGACAGCATTAGAATTCGAATTAATTACAGTACTTTTAATACTAGAATCAACACGATTCATTTCATTCATTGCAAACTTATTGTTCCTAGGTTGGGCTTCTACTTTCTTCAAGTGACCACTCTTAGCCGGCTCAGTCCTATCTTTCCTTGCATTGCCTCTAGGCTTTGACCAGCTGGCTTTGGTGTCACGGTTTACTCCTGTAGAAGTAATGATGGGAACATTAGTTTGTTTTACTGTCACATGCTTTCCTAATTTTGATGTGCTGGGTTCTGATGTTCTTGGTGGTAGATCGAAGGTTACATGCTTGTTCTTAGTTGTAGATGATGATGCAACAAATCTATCTCTTTTGTACTTAATCTTAGGGTCAGTGCCAATGACGTACTCTAAAAATTCTTGAGACCTCTTAGTGAGAAAGCATGCGTCCACAATCACATTATCAAGTGGTTTTTCTATCCTATTCTCCTCTACAATCTCACGAAGTGTATCAAGGCTATCCTTAAGGTGATTGAGATATATTTGATGGACAGGCCTATTATTCCTAAGGGGAGGTGGAATAGGCACAACATCAACATCATACTTTCTAATAGCAGAAACCTTTGGTGCAACATAATCACAAGAGTTAACCGGCATTTTCCCTTTCACCTGAGTCTTAAGATTCTCAATTTCATTTGACAAAGAAGTTATCTTTTCATTGTGACTGTTTCTTGTGACTTTAATTGAGTCATATAACTCTTTGTAATGCTGTTTGATTTTTGAATTTTCAGCTCGAAAACACTCATTTTCATAGTGTAATTTATTGATGGTGTCTTGATAATGAAAATTCTGAGAATCTAGAGACAGAGGTTTATTGGTGCCATTTGCATCACTCTTGTTAGACTTTAATTGGGCAATTTGTGCCCTCAGTTGTCGAATCGTGTTTGTGTGAGCTTGAATTTTTTCATCACGTTTGCTTAATTCAAAATATGTATCAAATTCAGGAGCATCCAAAGATGTCTTGGCGTTTGATATTTTACATCTTTCTTCAAAGTGTTGATATTTTAATTGTAAATTAAGATGATCAACCTCTAGTTTTGAAAAACGTTTTACCATGTTATCATGGTCATCATTTTGAATTTTCTCTTGCAGTTTCAAATTCTCCCCATCAAGCTCAACAACACGATTCTGGGTGATTTTCAAAGCAATAGAATACTCATGAAATTGACAGGCAGTTAATGCGGCATCAGTAGCAGTATAAAATATGTCCTGTGCAATACATCTAGCAATCAAATTCACATTGGTGATGAGAAAATTCTTTCTCTTAATCTCACGACTCTTAAGTTCTATCGCATTTTAAGCTACCCCATTTTCCATATCTTTAAACATTACTTTCATTTCATTTACTTTAGTTTTAAGGATATTTTGCATTCCTTCAAACTGTTCTTTGAGTAATTTAAAGAATGGAATGACCTCAGTCATGTAACACCTTTTTGTTTGTTCAAAACCCCATTCCTCCTCAGTAATTCCAGTTGGTGTAATTCTCTTCTTACATGTTTTATCAAAATCAGCAGATAGTTGGCAAAGTACATATATGCTAATTAAGGTTTTACATTCTGTGGGAAGAGTCAAGGGAACCAAATGCCTAGGTGTATTGGGAGGATACACCGTTGCCGCTGCAATTTTCCTAAGGGATGGAGTTTTGGCTTCGAGTTCACCGGCCTTTCTCTTTTCAATATCTAATGTCCAAAATATTTTTTCAGGCGTTAACTTCTTTTGAGGTGCAAACATAGTCAAGCGATTCTCCTCATAATAATCATGGGGTTTGACTATTACTCGCTTGGCTATGCATATGGGATCTTTCATTTTCTCATTCATTCTTTCTCTATTTCTCACTTCTATTTCATCACTATCTTTCAAAGATAAAACCTCAGGTGGGGCATGACAAGGCATAATCATCACATTGGCATCATATAAGGCAGGTTGGGCTACTTTAGCAATCCTAAGGAGAGCTAATTTAGGTTCACCTACATTACTTTCACTATGCTTATCACTCAGCTTTCTGTGCTTCTGAATCATTTGAGCAGTCTGTCTGGTTTGGTCTTGGGTGTACAACTTGTTTTCAAGCTTATTCTTTAAGGTTTTAAGTCTGGAGAAATCATTTAAGAGTTGTGTTTCTTTTTCTTTGAAGCCTTGTTTTAGTGTATTTACATGCTCTTGGGCCTCCTGTTTCTGTTTAACAGTCTAGTCCAGCTGATTTTTCAAAGTATTCAACTCTTGTTTTAATGTTTCTTCCCTTACATTACGTTCTGTGATAAGTGTACGCATTAGACTTTCCATTTTTTGCTCACGTTCAGTTAGTTCAAACTTGGCACGCTGTTCATACATGTCCACCTGATCTTTATATATGTTTAGTCTAGTGGTCAAGGTGTCATCAGGGACAAATGCAGTGTTTTCATGACACTCACACGCATTATCTACAGCATAAGCATTATCTAAGGCACACACATTATTTACAACACAAGCAATATTTTCAACAGAAGATGCACCACCTTGTACATCAGACACGTTGTTGTGATTCACATATTGTTCATATGGAATAATATTACTATTTCCCATATCAACATTATCTGAATCAACCGCATCTGTCTGTTGCACTTCGTTGGGTACCTTATGTTCATCAACCACGTTATATGTGTCATAAATTTTTAGTACCTCAGAAATCACAGATGCATTTGAGGGACCAGCTTGTTGAGGTGATGAGACTACAGAGGACAAGTTGGCCATGAAGATTGTTTGAGCTGTTGGTTCATCATCCACATCAGAGTCAAAAGCATCACAGTCATCAGCTTTGAAGATGTTGGGGTCATTAAGTGCAAGGTCCTGAACCGGCTGCTCGTCTACATCAGCATCAAAAGTATTTCCCCCATCGCCAGCAAGAAACAACAATTCTTCTTCGTCCAACACAGCCCCATTCTCTTGAGCCTGCATTAACAACATCTTGTCCTTGAAATAGTCTGAATTCTGAGGACGTTTTGGTTGATTGCAGTTTCTGGAAATGTGTCTAAGTCCTCCACAGTTATAACACTTGAGCTGCTTCCCCTGCCCCTGATTTGCATTCCCTCCTCTGATCTGCACGTTACCTCGACCCATGTTCCTTTGATTCACGTTTTGCTCCCCTGCACATTCTGAACCATAATTCTTCCATCCTCCACCATTGCCAGATTGCGTGGGTTTGATGAGGTTCTGAGTTGATTGTTAGTCTGAGGGAGTGTTGCTTTAAATTGTTGAACAAGTAAGGACACTTGGTTGGTGAGGTTATCGATCATTTTGTCGGTGTGAGAGTAACCTGAATCCAGTTGTGTACTCATAGCAGATTGGTTGATTGGTTGAACATTTGCAACAAATGCTAGTGGATCATTTGGTGCAGTTGGATTATGCTTTTCTCTCAACAAACGATCATAAGCAGCATGTTTCTCATGTTGTTGCAGGTAGGCATACAGTTGTTCATAGTTTGTGTCTCTCAATCCCTTGTTGAGTTTTACTGCAGTAACAAATCTGTCCCATTCTGGTGTCATATTGTTCACAAACTTTGAGTTAAGTTGGATGTTTGGCATAGTCATCCTGATGATTCTCATATCGTTCACCAACTTGTGGAATCTCACATAGTAGTCTGTGATGTTCTCACCCGGGTTCATCTTGAAATGTTCAAACTCATCATACAATTGTGACTCACGATCTTCCTTTGTGAGTTCTGAACCAGCCAATAGCATCTTTACATTGTCCCACACTGCTTTTGCTTCCGTATTGAAATTGATGAGTTTGTAAACATCTTTTGGCAGACCTTGAATGACAATGTTTGAGGCTCTAATATCAGCATCATACCTTTTCTTCTCATCTTCATTAAGATCATTGTAAGTTCGAGGTCTGTCGATTCCCAAAGTAACAGTTCCATCTTCACCAGTAGTAACAAAGTCTCTAGTGGTGCCCATCTGAAATGGTCCTTCATCAATTGACTTAAGAATGTTAACTCCATTTTCTTTGCCCAAGCAGTAAAGCCGTATTCGTTGTGCCCACGACTCATAGTCCGTCCTATCAAGCATAGGAGAACGGGTATCGGACCCAGCTGCTTGAATGTCATCAAATGCAGTGCTTGGTATGGTTGCCATACTGTATACGGGATTTTACAATTCTTGAGATTTAAACCGAGAAATGAGTTCTTTCGCGGGATTTTACAAAATTCAAAAGCAAACCGCCAAACAGTAAGTATCAAACCGCTAAAACCCTAGGCAAACCGCTAATATCTAACCGCTAAACCTGAAGACCAAACCGCTATATCTAAACCGCTAACACACAACAAACCGCAAGTCAAACCGCTGATTCAGAAGACCAAACCGCTAGTATTAAACCGCTGAATCAGAAGACCAAACTGCTAGTATTAAACCACTGAACCAGAGTGTCAAACTGCTAGATTCAAACCGCTGGAACACTATTCAAACCGCTAAGGTCAAACCACTAATACCAGAACCACAAAGACCAAAACCGCTATATGGTTAAACCGCTGAAAGTCTGAACCGCTAAGACCCAAACCGCTAGAAGGTTAAACCGCTAAGTGCAGAACCACAAGGACTAGTCAAACCGCTATCGCTAAAAGACAAACCGCTAGCGACAGAAACTCAAACCGCTGGAGTAATAAGACAAAAACGTCACTTTTCGTACGTTTTGTCTTGTTTCCCGAAATTAATAAACTCCAAACCGCTAACTACCAAACCGCTACTAATACTAACAAAAGAACTCAAACCGCTACAAAGAAAACCTGTACCGAGAGTCAAACCGCTGCGATGAAACCTCTTCCGAACGTCAAACCGCTGCCAAGAAGGACTTCTAATCTTCCACAAACAAGTACTAACTAGGTTGTATGTTATCAAGGAAGGTGTAAAACAGTTTTAGGAACTCAAAAGTACACATTTTCAGTAGATTTAACCACAAATAAAGCACTACTAATGATTTTATTAGACTTTTAAGTCGACCTACAAGAAAACCATAAAAGTGCCAAGAACTCACCACAAATCCGTGAATATGACTAACTAGAACTTAACCATGGCTCTTGATACCAATTGTAACATATTCAAATCAATAAACAAACACCAATGGTGAGATATGGGCGGCGGTTTTAGAGAGAGGAAGAGAGAAAGTGGGAACTAGTGAGAGAAAGTGAGATTATATTACGTGAAATGTAGAGAAGTTCCAACCCTCTCCCTAGGTGGAGAGGGGTATATATAGGTAAACTAATAAGTGCACCGAGTAGGCTGTAGAGCGAGCTGACAGTGGGTAAAGACCCGACCCACTCCACAAATACTAAAATAACTAATCTATTACTAATAGTACTAAGATTCCTACGAGCTATTACATGCTAATGAGTACTCGGGGTGACCGAGTCTTTATCTGAATATTTATATTCCTAACAGTACGTCGCGAGAGCCGACGACACGAGGTCTGACGCCATGGTACCAAGGCTAACAACCAAAGTTACCGTGCAATCCTATCGCTGGAAGGATGTTTTAGTTATGATGATGTTATAGAATTTGTTTTGAGATGACAACCATATAACATGTTACAGCGTTGCAATGCACCCACTTTCATCATTTTCCTATATTTGTTTCTTTTTATTTTCTTTCTTGTTCGTTATTACAGTGAAATACAATAATGGTTTTTGTGTTTATGCAGCGTGCAATGTAAGGTCGCTATCAAGATGACGAGGAAACACAACTGAGATCAAACATATCGTGTCTTATCATCTTTACCATACTTTTTACCCTCTTTATTTGTGTACTTTTCTTATTAATGTTTTATTAAGGTACATCACCTATTCTTACCAAAAAATTGACAACATTTGATAAAACCTAATCATATTTTTTATCTATTCATCTCTTTTATTTTATTTTCGATCACAATAAATTATATGCTATGATTAGGATGAATCATTTGGATGCATAATTAATTTATTTGAGAGATTCTCAATGTTTTAAAACCCAGTTCGACCCCGCCGGATGAACCGCGAACCGAAATGTTGACCGATCCGTTGTAAGCCAGGTTTTTGTTGCGGTTTAAAAAGGATTGAACCACCGGGTTTTGGTCGACCAGGGTCGAACCACCGGACCGGAAACCGAACGGTTCAATATATATGAAAGAAAAAGAACAAGAACAATGTAACTAGATGATGTAATAGTACATGTTGGCTATGTAACTGAACCATACACATTACTAATCTTATTAAAGATCGATCAACTATGGCACCAGTTTCTTGTACGTCGACGTAGAGAATATGTTTCAGTGGTGGTGATTGAAAATGGTGATAGGGGTGTGTGTGTGAAAGTGTTTGGGTTTTGTGACATTTTCTTTGGTTACAACAATGGAGGAATGAGAAAAATAAATATTTGAAGCTTGGTTTGTGGGTGAAAATGGTGATAGATGATGTAATAGTACATGTCAAGTGGTGATATGATATGACCATTTATGTAGCAAATACAGAGTATAAACTCTTAAGGAATGCTAGAGCCACAAACAAACTTTCACAAAATCAACCACAAAATGACGTGTCCAGAGGATGATTGGTGTATTTTGTGACAATTTCTCTCCTCTATATGATTAAACCAATCATGCTCTCACACATCATTTTGTGGTTGATTTTGTGGAAGTTTATTTGTGGCTCTAGCATTCTTCTAAACTCTTTGATATAGTGTGCTAACAGGAGTGATTCTTATATAAATTGCCCCTTTTCTACAAATATACATGTAATTTACATGATTGTCATTGTCGGATGTCAATGCCCTATTAGTATTGGTTTGATACTATATTTTCTTATCTTAGAAACTAAAGGTGCATATCATTTTTCTTTGTATACATTTTGAATAAATGTACTTCTCTCTTTGGCATAAAACCGGTTAGACCCGGCGGTCTAACCGGTTAAACCAGTCACTCGACTGGATCAACTAAAAACTCGAGTTTTAAAACATTGGAGATTCTATAATAAGGGTTAACCCTATTCACTTGGTTTCTATCAGACGTTGTACCAAACACAATAATGTTTTTGCTAACATCGTCTTCCTTCTCTTGAGAAAGATTCGACCACTAGTCTTGTTTAATCTTTATTTTCCATTTACTAGTACAATATGATTTCATACATCATCCTTCCCAACATTATTAAGTGATGGTGAAAAAAGACATATTTTACTAAGCAAAAAAAAGAGAAGTTTAAATCATACATGTGTCAATAAACATGCTTTTTTGGTGAAAAAAGTGAACATATATTAACTTCCAAACTCTTACAACAAATAGAGATACATGGAATAGGGCAAGTCCCAAATACCATTCATACGACTACTATTCAACTGCTATAACATACAACTCAGAAACAACCTATATTTGTTACAACATTCTCCTCTGACGATACAACATTCCTCTGATGATATAACAAAGATATCTCAGACAACATGTATAAAGGTCGAGATTCACATTTGGGAGGTGGGGGAAACACGATAAACACGATGTAAAGGTTAAACATTGGATAATCGGTTTATTGATTGGGGAGGTGTGTATGTTTTCTAGAGAGAGAAGTAAAGAAAACACACAACACCTCCTTGTTACAAATGAATCCCCAACCCTCCTAGTTGTGACTAGGAGGGTATTTATTACAACATTACAAAGTCTAATTTAGCCTATTGTCTAAACTAGTCCTTGTATTAAATGCTATTGCAATTCCCACATATGACAAAACTTTAAAGCTAACACAACACATACCTGCCAGCAATACCATACTTGCCTTTCCAATGTTCACCTAAATCACCCACCATAACCCCGTGATTACATTTCCATACCAACATATCCACTTAGAACATTCAACCATAATCCACAGTGTTCTAAGAGATCACATCCGCAGGCATCATCTTGAGAGTTATAGCACCCTAGCTCATCAAAGAGGGGCTAAACCCAAACTGACTACATTCCCTAAGTTAGATAAAAGCTATAACCATACTAGCAGATTCCCCTCACTAGCATCAATAAACATGCTTATCAATGAGTAGTTTATCAATAAAAATATTTAATGATGTATGTTTGATTTCAACTACTTTAAATACTAATCTTTGAAAAATCAGACTTTTTGTAACATGAACAAGAAAACAAGACACACTACAATAGATAAAGTAAATGACACATGTGACCCAAATGGTCTTTGCAAGGTTATGGCATCGTATCAAAATTCAGATACAATGAATACTTCATTTAAGAATCAGACACAAAAAAACAAATAAATCTCTTATCTTTTGCATTCATAAAAGCATCCACTATGGTTCATATTTATAAAGCTTTAAAAATTAATTATTTTATGCCACATCATATTTTATGAACCTTTTAGATTAATAAACTTATTTCCACTATATTACAAAGATTTTAAAGCTTTGTAATTATTTCACATAACACATGAATTAAATATATTTAGACTATGAAGAGGTATAAGGTTTAGAACCTTTTGCATGCCACATAAAACTGAAATGATGATCTGCTATGGTTAAAATGAAACATAAACCATTTCAATAATTATAAACATATTCTTAAACCTCACATAGTAAATGCTCTAAGATTTTGAACAAAGTTACCAACCACCAATAACAAGTCGATCATTAATATGAGCTTAAAATCCTTGTAGGAAAAAATATTTCATTAACTTTTTAATTATGCAAAGTGAAAAGTTATCGAATATTCAAACAACCGAAAGAAATAAGGTCGAATATGTTTATACGTTGTTAAAGACTAGACGAGTACCCGTGCATAGCAACGGATTTTCTAGCGGCATATAGTCATAGTGATATTTTGGTTACACAAATGATATTCTGTTAAGTGTTTTGTGCAACGTTTTATTCTTATCGAAGCAGTAGGCATAGAGCGATGATTGTCGAAAGTGGTATTTTATTATTATTAACGGTAGTAATTTAATATCTTTTGCATATAACATGTTACAACTTTGACACTACAATGTAATTATGTGGTTTTTTTACACGTGTCTTGTATAAAAGGTACTACAATGTTTTGGTTTATCTTTGTTCTTGACATGAGATGTCTTTTTAGTTATTTTTCAACCGTAGAGAGTAGGCTTGACATCCCAAGTCTAATCACAATTGAAAACAACACTCTACAAGTTTTTCAATAAACAACCATTAGCTCCTAAACTTTACGTACCCTAACCTTTGTGAGTTTAGAGTTCAAGAAACATACAATATGTCTTTGAATCTCTCAATCTGATGAGTTAAACTTTCAAATGTATTCAAAGATAACTTGTATATCCTTTGTGAGTTTTGTTATCAAGAAACATACCCATAGTTTATGTATATTACAATACCGAAATTTATTTAAAAACTATTGTAAAAATTGTACAACAAAACGTCAAGTAAATACATTTTTTTTAGTATAAAAGAACTACAGTAATATTTTAAAAATAATATCAATAATTCTAATATCAAATATTAATGTGACACAAGTCATTGATGAATCATCCTCTATTTGTGATGCATAATATTTAAAAAGAGATAATATCCAAAAGAGAATGAATTAAAAAAGTCAAGAATTAAAAAATATGATCTTGTTTTACTTTAAAATCAACTTGAACCAACACCTTTAGTTGTACCAATATATTTTTTAAAACTTAGTATCTATTTTTTTTAGTGGCCCGCCAACCTGTTAACCCGAACCCAACCCGAATTGTCACCCCTAGCGGTAGATAGTTGCAGTGATATTTTGATTAACAAAATGACTTAATTTAAAAAAAAAATGATTTAACGAAAGCTAGAAAAGATAAACAAAATACTATAAAAACTTGGTAGTTTCAATATTTCCTTTATTAGTTTAAGTTTTCACTATTTCCTTTATTAGTTTAAGTTTTCACATTTCACTTTGTGTGTTTTTCTAGCGGCAAACATTTATAGATATCCGATATTGTGATAAGTGTTTCATGTAACATTGAAACATAGAACGTGTGTTTTCCTAGCGGCAAACATTTATAGATATCCGATATTGTGATAAGTGTTTCATGTAACATTGAAACATAGAACGTGAAAATATCAAAATGCATACACGGTTATCAAAATGCATACACGGTTGTGATCTGCATTAATTTTTAAGTCACGCACTTAAGTACACTTACACTTCATATTGGACATGATTGAGCATTTCATTTTCATCAACTACACATTGGATCATTCTTTCATCAGAATGCAAATTCAAGATGGAAGACATACATATACACAAATATCACTTGCTTTTTATGTATGTCTTTGTATCATATGAGCAAAATAAAGGCCTCAAAATCTCAAAGTACTCAATTTCATATGCTTTAAAAAATATGGTACATTACTATAATCTATATATCCCTCTCCAAAGGGGCAAGACATACTATTAATGAACACTTAAGAATTTTTTTGACATATTGTATCTATTCCTCCTATGAGCCTTATAATTTACTGTTGATACCTCTTTTGAAACTGCCTTCCATATCATGTCAACAGCATCACCAGGCCTCGAAGGATACTGATACTCAAAATGTTGTGCAACTTGTTTCAAATTTTCCCACATTTCGGTCCACTTTTCTTTCTTGATCCCTCTTAGAAGCTTCAAAAGGTACCCGTCTTTGCATGCGTATGATGAACGAACAAATATGGAAAATTTGGAGTAATCAAGAGCGTCTTCATATGGAAGCTCGATTTCATCACTGATAATAACGGGAACACAGTGACTAACAATTGCATCAAAAAGACGATTAGAGGAAGGTGTGTCTCCTGCAATGTTGAGGCAGAACTTTGAGGCTGTCATCCCTGTGGATGCCTTGAGGGTCCCACCTCCAACCGCACTTCCAAATGTGAAATGCACATCGTCTTCGTCTTTCATCAAGTAGTATAACTCTTGACGAATCACTCCACCCTGCTCACAAATGCACATAAAAAAATATTTTTTTAAGAAAAATATAATAGATAATTAGATATTAAGAGGGATTAAGAGATGGTGTTTGATTGTGCTTATGCTATTTGAAGTCATTATAATCACTGGCAAATCCGGATTACTCAGGGATTTACATGTAAGGGGTTTCTAACATTTATAAGGTTAAGAAGGATGGATATGGATATGTAGTTATGCACCCATTATTTGAAACTCAAAATCAATCTTAACAGACATCAATAGATTAGAACTTGTGATCTCAAATATAGGTGGTCAAACGGGCAGGTGGGTACAGGTCACATCTGGTCAAACTGATTCAATATAATCTCAACATATCGACCCATTTTCACATATATGGGTTGAAACTGGCCCCACCTAAAAGTTTGTAATTTGCACAAGTCATTACCTACACGGCTACACACCATACATAAAGGACATTAGGACAGTTTATAACTTTATATCTTGTCCAATGTATATGACTCCATAATACCCTGACTATCCTATGCATCAACTGTCCTATGCATCAAGTATCCTATGCATCAAGTATACTGAAAAACCATATTCCCATTTTCAAGATCAGACTTCATAAACATCTCATTCCACAATAACCACCTAAAACAACAATCATTTACCTTCTGCACTTGATCAAATCTTTTCCATTCACATAAAAAAAAAAAAAAAACAAAAAAAACAAAAGTGAGAAGATCATTTCTAACCTCAAGCTCATCATCCACATTCTTTTGATTTTGCATCTCCATTGTTTTTGTTGGAACCCGAAATTAAATTGCATTTCCATGGTTTTTTGGGGTTGTTTATATAGGACACATTTAGGGTTCAATAATTTGAATTTTCCCGCTTATGTCCATTAATTTTGCCTTCATACCAAATTGCATATTGATTTCGTTACTTATTTTGTATGGCTATTTCATACCAAATAGCATATTGACTGTATTTCATTTATTCTAGTTTCCATGTAATTGCATGCTGTTTCGTTATTTATTCTAATTGCATGGCTGTATTTCCTTACTACAAAATTTATGTCCACGCATATTGGCTGTATTTCATTTATACTTTCCCTCAAATTGTGATCTCAAATATTTGACTTTCCCTCAAATTGCATTCTCTCCACGTATGGCTTTATTCCACTTTCCCTTATTATACTTAAATTGCATAGCTGTATTCCCTTATTATACATATATTTAAATTGCATGGCTGTATTTCCTTATTATACTTTCCCTCAAATTGCATTCTCTCCACGTATGGCTTTATTCCACTTTCCCTCTAATTGCATTGAAAGGGTAGATTAGGAATTACAATAATTTAAGTTTTTCACTTATTGACTATTTGACCATTTTTACATTATAAGGAGTATAGATTGTAGAACTCAGGTGTTTGATTAAATGTTTGAATTAGTGAATTAATGGATTTATACCAAATGGATTAATGAAAATCATGATTTTTTCTCTTCGTTGTATAATGTGATTTGGGTTAGAAATCTATATTTACATTTTATTTTTTAACTTGAAACTCAAGTAAAATAGTGATTGCATAAAGTAAAGTTGTAAGTGAAGACACAAAAAAAGTCCATTCCAAGATCAAGTTGTTAATGAAGGTAGGTCCAAGGTTTTGATCAACCGCACCTGACCCCGCCTCCTACTTTGGCGAAATTGCATATTATTGTTGGTGTCCAAAATTTTGATCATGATTGAATTTAACTCTAGTTGTATTTTTTTTTCTTTTTTGTGAGTTTTGGGACATTTGCTCATGAACTAATTATGTTTTGCTTTGAGTCTTCAAGATAGGGCTGCTCACAAATCGGGTCTTATCCACATGAACCAAAAACCGAATCGAAATTGTTAAAACCGAACTAATTTTTGGTTCAGATATGGTTTTGGCAATATGAAAACTGAACCTTATTGAAAACCAAATTCGTATAAATATATTTTTTTCTTTATACATTTATATAAATAAAAAGGCAATTAATGTTTTTTCCTAGTATAAATTAAAACACTTTTTTGCTTGACTTTTTTTCCCTAAAAATCTATATAATATAACTTTATAGAAATTATAAATGATGTAATTAGGATTATTTGGGCCAATCCGAAAACCAAACCGAATTCAAATTCAGTTTTCGGTTCGGTTTTACCAAAAATATTTAACCAAATTAATCAGACCGAACAACCCGATAACTGAATTGATGACCCTGCTTCAAGACTACTTAAAATTTTCATCTTTTAGTCTTTGGTTTTGGTTTAGCATTTGGGCTCATTAGCTTACCTTTGATTTATATCACACGTATTAAGGAGGAAAAGTATCACAAGATAGAAAAGATGTCTGATAACTACAAGTTGTAAAGACTTTCCAGTCTTTTAAGTTCTAACTTCTAATTTGGAATTTTTAACTTTATTTCTTAATCATTTTCCACAAAACATGAGAAGATTATTTTTTGGATTTTTGAACAACGAAAAAATAAAACAATAATTTGTGACCATCTACTTAAAATTGACTAGACACATTGCATCAATGAGTTTCTATCAATTATTTGAAATACAAGACTTTGAAGTAGCTTTATGCAAAGAGTGTTCTGATATGTATATTCAACTAAGTATTGTAGTAAAAATAATATAATTAAATAATCATTATGTATTTAAACTAAAGTATAAAATAGTTGTTTAATGATTTAATTGCGCCAAGGCATGTATTGTTTGTCACCGAATATATAATATGTAAGAACCGGGAAGATCCAATTTTCAAGTCAAACAAAATGAACTAATAACTTGTATGCAAAGCTAAACCATGCCAAAGCAAACACAAAACATAATCATTTATCTTGAATCTAAACAACTTATATGGGCTTAAATAGTTTATCAAATGCAGTAGAAATTTAAATGACTAATTAATTTACCTATGCAGATTACTCTTAGAATCAAATTCTTTTTATGGAAAATGATAAATCTTCCTGATTCATGTTCCTACAAATTCTCCTAACTCTATGATTATAACAAGTGACCAATTTTTTTTAGAACGCAATTTTAACTATCTCACAATATTTATATCACAAATATATCTCAAAATGTCCTAAGCAGGACTTGAACCCACAACCATTTGGTTAGGGAGCTATTCACACAACATGGGGTACTATTGAGACACAAGCACTTTGGTAATAAATGACCAATTAATTTACCTATAAATGAAGAACCATATATGAATGAATTTATCCTTGAAGACATTACAATAAGCTCATAATTGGGTCAAGTGGTATCAAGTATCATTGTATCAACAAAGTATTAAACTTTTGAGTTATCACACTCATCTCTATGTCTCTAAATCTTTTCTTTGGATTTAGAGTTACAAATCCGAATTTCTAATTGACACATTCTATTTACCAACTGGACTAGTCTTCTAATTAGGACATGTTTAAAAGGCTTACTCGTCCCCATTTATTTTTATTAAAAACCCAAACAATATAAATTATCTAAATAATTAAAGAAAATCACCTAAAAATGTAGTAAACTTACTGATTTTTCTAGTTGTGTGTAACCATCTTATTTTTGTGATTAAATCATCAAACTTTTGAATTTCGACTTTTGTGTGTATTTACGCATGTAAAATAACCATTTTACCTTATACTTTTGTAACCACTCTGACAGAGAAAGGTAAAATAGTAATTTTATATGTGTAAATGCATACAAAAGTCGAAATCAAAAAGTTTAGGGTATATAAAAGATAAAAAAAAAAAAAAAAAAAAAAAAAAAAAAAAAAAAAAAGAAGCTATACACAATTAAAAAAAATGAGTAAGTCTACTATATTTTTAAGTGATATTCTCAAATAATTAACCAATTCAACCTTTTCTTTGTTTGGGTCAAGTTCTTTGGATTTACATTTACATCATATCACACAATAACTACAAATTGCAAAGACTTGAGAGTCATTGGTCGTCTGTGTGGGACTACAAAATTTATTCTATGATCTTTATTACTGTACAAGTTTGTTTGGGTCAAGTTCTTTGGATTTACATTTACATCATATCACACAATAACTACAAATTGCAAAGACTTGAGAGTCATTGGTCGTCTGTGTGGGACTACAAAATTTATTCTATGACCTTTCTTTTAATCAGTTTAGTGGCACCATTCCCATGTCCATTGGTTCCTTGACCGGTTTAACTTATCTTGACCTTTCTAGTAATCAGTTTACTTGCACCATTCCCATGTCCATTGTTTCCTTGACTGGTTTAACTTATCTTGACCTTTCAAGGAATCAGTTTATTGGAACCACCATTCCCATGTCCATTGGTAACATGACCCAGTTAATTTCTCTTGACCTTTATGCAAATAAATTTACTGGCACCATTCCCATGTCCATTGGTTCCTTGACAAGTTTAACTTTTCTTAAGCTTGGAGAGAATCAGTTTGTTGGTTATGCGCACGTCAAATCAATATTTATACAGCTAGAAATTACGTGATCCTATCGGGGCACACACATATACATTTAGAGAGCGTTTATTAAATATAATTAATATTTTTAATGTATACTATTAATTATAATTAATATAATCCACGAAATATACATAACGGTCGTTAGTCTGTTAATGTAACATTTAACGATCGTTAAGTCCAAAGTTAACTTGTATTGTACACAGTTATTTTACAAGGACCAAAAAGCAATATGGGGGCCCATGGAACCCATGGGTGGCCGGCCATATGGGCTAGGGCAAGAGAGGGGTGGCTTTTTCCCTAAGCTACCCTATTAGTATAAAAGGAGGCCTCTAGGTCTTCATTTATACACACCTTCAAATCAAAGCATTCTTTGATCTTCTCCTCTTGCCTCTACAAAACGTCCAGCACCCCATTGTAAGGGAGTTGGCTTTGTTTCTTCTCTACGACTAGCATTCGTGTTTAGTTCGTAAGCTCGTGGGTTAAGCACTAGCATCCTAACGCTCTTGTTAGACGTGTAGTGTGAGTTTTCGATAGAGATCAACTCACTATAGTTGATTAGGGTTTCGTGGTGATACGAGATCCGTTGGAGTACTCGTGATCAAGATCAAGACTTGGTGGCTATCTATTTTTCAATAGATTCAAGGTTAGTATTTTTATGTGTTTTAATTCATAACATTAAAAATAGATCCATCCGCTGGGTACTCATGGTATTGATGGTTTAATCAATATGAAATCCCTACAGTGGCATCAAGAGCCATCTCGTTTGGTGTTATGGGTTACACATAGAGTCGCTTGCTACGCTAATTAAACACATATATTAATTGTTATGACAATAACATGCATTATTGTCATTTAATTAAATTTTGATCTTGTTTAATTATTAATGGTTAATAAGACTTAAAAGGGGTTAGGAAAATTAAAAGATCATTGTAACATATACTTCTTCTTTTTCTTTTCCAAATCTTAAGGCTTACGCGGCCATTGGTAATGACGTCCGTGGTCCACAAGGTACCAAGCTCGAAAACTTGTGGGAGCCTTAGATTCTCCAATTGGGGAAGACTCATTCTTGAGTTTTGGAGCATTACTTGTTTTTACTGCTTTCCATTAGAGTATGTCTTCTCCTTTTACCCCTCTTATGTCTGTTTTAATTGCTTATATGTTTTATTCCTTGTGACTTGTTTTACATATATGCTGTTGATTTTGGAAATAAAAACAGACTAATTACTTATATCGAAACT
The DNA here is from genome assembly GCA_021014915.2 of Artemisia tridentata subsp. tridentata. NCBI lineage: Eukaryota > Viridiplantae > Streptophyta > Magnoliopsida > Asterales > Asteraceae > Artemisia > Artemisia tridentata. Next base: position 27,146,760 of record CP139506.1, on the reverse strand, counting down.
TGCTTTTAATTAAATCGTGGGTTCCATCAAGCTATTGAGGGTGTGGATCATTACTCGAAGTTACCAGGATATAGCTTGCTGGATATCGTGAGATTTAATTATTGTCTGTTAATATACACACTTAATCCCTTGTGACCGGTTATGTGTTATGTGTGAATTTTTTTTACACTTAAACGGACTATAAACTATTGAAATATGATTTAATTAAATCGCGGGTTCCATCAAGCTATTGAGGGTGTGGATCATTACTCGAAGCTACCAGGATATAGCTTGCTGGATATCGTATGATTTAATAAACTTTAACTATAAGATACCTAAAGTTTTGTGCTTTTATTAATGATCTTTGATCAAATCAAGATCTAGGGTTTTGTGTGGTCTATTTCCCGCCCCACTACATGCTTCAGCATATGAGGGAATTATTGGAAGAACTTGGTTCTTTTGACTCATGCAGAGTACAATATAGGGTTTTTGATCATTCTTTGCCGGTGATAAAAGCACACCTAATAAGTTGAAAATTTGTTTTTTTTTGCAAACTTGTGTTACAAAGATGTATGCATGCCTCTTTGTATACAATTTTTGATACATGCTTTTGTCAAAAATTATGTGATACCCTATTTGAAATTTAAGTTTATGCCATCCAAAGTTGAGGACACTTGCACTTGCCTTTTGCTCTTCGTGGGACGTGAGTGAATTGCAACCCAAGGTGTTTATTCTCTGGCGTGAGACCTAGAGTTATTTACACATGTTCTCTAATTGGACGACTTAATCGAGTCAAGCGGTGAGATCCTTGAGCCCGAGGCATAGGATGAGACAAAACATGCAGTCTCATAAATCTAAGAGTTGCACTTGTAATGCAATTGTCGCACGCCGCCTACCTCTTGTACCCACAAGACTTACCAGAGTAGTAAGCACTACCGTGATGAGTGGGAGTTCAAGAGGGTCTTAGTCTTTTAGTAAATTAATTGTTTTATCTATTAAAACAAGGGTAGTTAGTTTCTAAAAGAATCAATTATCGAAAATACTAAAATTTAAACTTAACTGCTAATTGTATATTGCAACATATACTGTAAACAATGGTTTGTCCTTTTTCCTGGAAAAGGCAAACTGAAGGACAAAATGGGTCTCCTTTCCTTGTAAGAAAGATAGAGACATATTCCTATTCATTTTCCTTGCTAGAAAAGTGGATAAAAGATACGATTGAATTTACCCCAAATTCTAATCATACTCATAAGTAAACATACTCATGAAATTGTTTTGCCTTGCAAAATTCAAACGGTTAAGTATGGTTACTAAATCTTATACTTTCAAACACGTTTCACTACCCCTTTTCGGTTTTGAACTCTTTGAAACTTATAAGATTTGTTTTCAATAACTATATAACGTGTTTTATAGCTATTAAATATTAATGTCTTGTTATTAGCGAGACATCTTATGAGTTTTAATTAGGAAATTGAAATATAACCGTAAAATTGTAAAAGCAATAACTAGCATGATTAACCTAGTTGTTTGCTTTAACCAAATAAAGGTACTACACCCTTGTGGCAAGGTAGGCCAAATAAGGAGGAATTGCATGCCAATTTCAAGTTAACATTAGCATAAATGGCTAGTCCATCGTTTATGTCATAGAACTTGACACACTCCCTTGGATATCTAAGTACTTGCTTACTTGTTCACATTAGCAATAATGTTTAGATATTCAGGATAAGGAAAGTAAATAAATTGTCATTTGCTTCTCACCAATAGGAAAACACTTGTAATGTTTGTCTAATTCAGTGGGAGTAATACATTTTTATTTTCTAAGCTGGCATTCTAGTAATGTTATCTGATTCAGTGGGAGCTATGAGCTTGTCTAACTTATAGCTGTCCCATATTATTTCTGGCCTGCCCAAAAATAATTTATTACTTTCCAAGTGTGATACTCTTTCATTTAGTACGAATCATTGCATATTGTTTTATATGATAACTTGTCGCTTTCTGTAGCATTATCTATAACGTCATCATGCAAGATTACTTATTAATTGAACCTGTTCTATATACACTTTTCATGAGGATATGATTTAAGCTTGACTTAATTCATATTCTATATCTGACATAGTCATATTATCTATACAAGCAAATAATTGTCGTATTGTTTTGTATACTTGCTTAATGTTGCATCATGCACAAGTGGGAGAAATCTTAATTGTGTGCAAGAAACAACATATAGTAATATGACTAATGGTTTTCCTTGACCATAAGGTAAGGAAATTAATATTCTACTAAGACTTCTACACATAAAATGTATGTTGCCCTATTTAGAATAAGTGTCAAGATATGATGAGAGCTACTTCTAAATATTCACTAAATGATTTAGTCAGTACGATTATGTTTTCTTGCAAAGTCATAATTATTCACTGAATTGTTTAGGCAATATGATTATGTTTTTTTTAAAGTCATAATCATGAAGTAAGCAATTAACTTGAAATTACTATTGAGACCAACAGTCGGTACTCATAATTACTTTAGTTAAATATGTTTTATGTCTTCTTGTAAAGACACAAACATAAAGTCCTTTAATTGTTGAAAGACTTGTAACGTAAGGTAAGACGTTAACTCGTTATGTCTTCTTGTTAAGACATGAACATGAAGTCCTTGAGTTGATCAATGACTTATAACGTATAGTAAGATATTAAATGTTTATGTCTTCATGTAAGGACATACACATAAAGTAAGTGAATTGGTCAACGAATAATATCTAGTATGCAATTGGTTTCAAAATACTATGTAAACAATTTGGTTTTACCCAATTGGCAAGTATATGACCAAAAGAGTATTAAGTTATCTACGGAATTGTGGTATAGTCTCACAATCCCATAGGATACCAATCCTTGTGGTATGTCTAATGTGTTATATCAAACTCTTCTGACATTGTTTGATTCATGATAACTTAAACTGCTTTAATCTCCAAAACTATCAAGGTTAGAAAATTGAGTATATCATGCATATACTCAATATGACTCTAACATAGAAGGTAATTAAGACATCATCTATTGACGGAATGGAATGATTTCCATTATGTCTTAATTGAAGTTCAAAATTTGTTAAATCTCTTGGAGCATGTCATTAACAAACTAGAGTTGAGAACTGTGGATGCATTTTAAATATTCCAAGTGGAAACAATTTATTGTGGCTCAAGACGCTTAGTATTTAGAGAATAGTCTCTACTTACAAAAGTAAGTGGGAGCATCTTGAAGATATTTAAGAACAAAATGCACAACCTTCTAAATACACTTGCTAATGTCATACTAAGGTTAAACATGAAAATGTTGAACCAAAGAATGATGTAACTCACATTCATAGATCCGCAAGGATACCTCATGCACTTGAGTGATATTGTATATCAATGCTGAGGAATGAAAGTTTGAGAATCTCTGAGAACCTGTTAACTATACAGAGATGCATTATCAAGATCTTGAATCTGGTAAATGTCTCAAAACTATGAATGAAAAGATGCAGTCCTTGAAAGACAATCATTGTTTTGAACTTGATTGATCTCTTACTAAACAACTGAACTGTGAGATTAAGAATGAGTTTCTTTAGAAGAAAGACTCATAAGGACAAAATTGTACAAACATTAATGTATGTCTTGTGATAGAAGTTTTAATCATACTCAAGCAATTGACTGTGATTAAATTTCATCTCTACACGCATTAATGATATAAAGATGGTTAATTATCATACTTGTTTTCATGCATATGAAATATGACAATTGTTGATTACCTTTGCGAGGACGGTGCGTAATCAAAAGGGTGATGAATCCATATGATCTTTATTAAGTACACAAAATAGTAGAATCCAAGTGTGGATTAGATCATGCATCTAGGAGCTGAGATCTTAAGTTTAATTGTAAATCAATATTTTGATTTTGATTAAAATAAGATAACTCCTGACCTAAGAGCAAGTGGGAGTACTATGTTTATTCCTTATATCTAATATGTCGTGCAACATATTGAAAGCTATTTTCCATGCGAGCAAGATTTTATCCCTCGACTTGGAATATAGTTTTCACTTCAGAGATTTAGGAATTAAAACATACAATCTTGGAATAAATGTTTATGGTGATAAACATGTACGGTAATTAAGTATAACACAATGTAACATATCATTGAGCAAGTCTCAAAGGATATATTTCACTTGTGATAATTTAACACATGGATGGATACATTAAGTTTTACTAAGTTTTCATCATGTACATTAAATTGTGTATGGGGATAGTTGTAACTTTTGCATGAGTGCAAAGTGAGTTAACAACAACAGTATCTAAGTGAGAGTCTTTAGATGACTGTTAAAACAAATGTCTTATTGCACTACAAAAAAACAGGCTTTCAGAGACTGAAAAATCAGTCTCCGATACACCATGATCAGTTACGGATGGTCTATCAAGGACTGATTTTGCTAGTCACTAATCAGTGATAGAAGATTAGTTACGGAAAGTGACGTTATCAACTGAAATTCAATCCTTGTTGTATCGAACCAACGAGGACCAGAGATCAGTCACCAAAATAAAAAAGTCAGTCCTTATTTCTATGGGTTGGTATCATGTTATTTCAGTCCCCAATGCATATTATCGGCGACTGAAAAGTCAGTCGCCAATACCATGTTTGATCAGTTACTAACACATGGATTTAGGGACTGAAAATTAGTCCATAAACATTGTTTATAGTCCCTAATACGTTTCGTTGTTTTGTAGATTACCGTACCAAATCAGTCTCTAATAATAGGATTTAAAAACTGATTAGTCTCCGATGAAAGGCTTTAAAGACTGATTGTTAGTCACAAAAAATAGATGAATTAGTCCTTAATTTGTTTTTCTAGTGACTGAAAATTAGTTTCAAAATATATGTTAATCGATACAAAATAACATTCAAATCAGTCTCCAATATGATGGCGCCGTTCCATTATATTTCTATTATAAACTAAAAGTTACTGGCAAATACAATTTAATTCAGTCCCCATTCACAATGCATACATGACCCCTTACAATAGTATATAAAACTCCAAACCATAAACAATTATAATAACAATATTTCTTTTCAAAGGTAAATATATTAAAAAAAATAAAGGTTATATACAAGGGAGAGCACAAGAGGAGGAGAATGAAAGGACAACCCCTAACAAACCAACTCTCGCCTAGGAAAACAAAGAAGAACTTAAATGGACAACACCAAAGCTGGATACCCCAACATTGGCAATGACTGACAAAAACAGCTAACAACAAGAAATGCAAATTACAATAACCATGAACAATAACCATGAACACTACCAAAGCTGCAGATGACCCATAATAAAATGCAGACCCAAGGAGTCCAAGTAGCAGCAACTTCTTAGCAGCATCCATAGCAATAACCATGAACTTTACATAAGATTTGAGAACCTGCGAAACTTGAGCCCACACCAGATTTTAACCATAACCAAAAGGCATTACCTTTTGAATTTAACCCTTAACCGTATATAATCTTGAGACCAGTGAGCCCTCAAAAACAATACTGACAATCATAATCATCAGCTCACCTGATACTTTCAATACCCTAAAACCAGAGTTCCCACAGCAAACCATAGAAACAACTTCTCAGCACAAATGGCACATCCAAAAGATGCGGACCAAAGAAGTCCAAGTAGAAACAACTTCTCAGCAGCATCCCTTTTGATTTTAACCCTTAACCATATATATTCTTGAGATCTGTGAGCCATCAAAACATTAGTGACAATCTTAATCATCAGCTCACATGAGACTTTGACATAACCTGAATCGCGAGAACCCACAGAAACCATAAAACCCAATAAGCAGGCATCAATTCCAAGCATGATGTAACCTAAGATCAGAATTATCCCAACGGATTTATAACCTTGCTGCCAAAAAACAATCCAAACAATCCTAACCCCTTTATCAATAATGAAGTCCATGTTACAACTCCAAAAACCAAGGCTAGAGTCCCTATTGATGACAATACCCCAGCTGATAAAAACAGAACTATGACCAAACGAACCTGAACTACAGCTTGTGCACTGAACTATATAACGAAAGCCGCAACGACATTTAACTGCGATACTACCAGGAGATGAACCATAACTAAAATAACTCAAGTTGCAGCACCAATCAACAAAATCACCAATATAGAATGCTGCCAAAATCATAAAACTAACCCGTCAGGTATTATCCCAAACACCCGTATAGTCAAAACTAGAGTAACCCATAATATAATACCAGGAACTCATAGTGCCATAGTTGAGCATACTAGAACACTTAAGAGTATATGGAGTGCACCCATGTACACATGGGACATACCTAATCCATTCCATCATACCAAACACCATTTGGACTTTGAAGGCGAGACAAATATGACCCAGGAAAAGCCCGTAAGTCCAGTCCCAGAAGGCATCTAAGCTAGGCTTACACCCCTTCCAAAACCAGAAGAGATTATTCCTAAAGTCAAACAAGAAGGAACATAAGATCATTCCAATGCCTGACCAAATCCAAACACCCCTTGTACCAACAGTTACAAACAAACCATAATAGAGAGGCCAAGACAGCGTAGGAAGAGAATTTAGGTATTTTAAGACACGAAAGGAATCATAAAACCAAATGGGACAGTTAATACAACATTCATACATGTGAAACTAGATCAGCACTCAACCAAGTTTACGATAGATGACATTCGGAAACTGTTTAAAGGAGAACCAAGGATATCTCAGATTAAGTGTTATACCTTATTGTGTAGATCCCTGCAGCAAGGGCTGTAACACCCCAAACAGCTACGACCAGCTTGTTTTGATCAGTTAATATTGCACGCAATCCATGTATTAAACGTTTTAAGAGCATAGTGTTATTGTATACACTGATGCTAGTTTGATTGAGTGGATACTCAATCCTAGTCATTGTAGAATTTCATCACGAATGATGATGTTGTTGACTAGACATGCTCAGCTGAGAGCATTGTTGCAATACACATTAAAGGACAAGAATACTTTACAGTTTAAGAAGCTGTTGAGATGACTGTCTCATATAGTTGTTGTGCTAGCTTTAAACACCCTATAGAATGCACCATGGCAATACTAGTGTATTAGAATGTGCACGTACAAAATGACGCTCATCATGTTATTCAAACTTTCACTACTGTGAGTTTTTAAATAAGTACTCTTAAAGTTTACTCAGATGACTACTTAGCTATCTTGAACCTTACAAGTTGATCATGTTAAGAATATTGGATTTTAACTTACTAGTAGTCTCATGCGAATCTGTGTTTAGTGTTTGGATAATGGGATATGTAAAACATTTATTATTTTGATGATTAATATACGTGGTACTTGAGTTATTCATTCATATATTAATTGTGTCCTATATTTGCATGTTTAATCCATAAGTAATTTATTACTTTAAATTGTCCATTGTTGATCAATGATATGGGAGTATTGTTGAATTAAGGCAAATGTGAGAGATTGGTTATATTCTTTGAATACTAAGGATGTGTCCGCCAAACTCACATGTTATCCATGTGCTTTGGATATTGGATTTCCCCAAACCCACGAGTCATCACTTTATGGATCGGCGTCATTAAGTGATTTCTCGCAAATGGTTATTTTATTTGTCCTCTGACTTGAGATGCAAGCAGGTCTTGCATGTGTGGATCTTTCTTCTTGACTATAGTCAAACGCTATCCTGAACAAGGTGGTTATAAAGGCTATTCTCAGAAGTTGGTTGAAGCACATGAATGACACGTGTAGTCAAAATAGAATTTGTTCCTCCACTTGTCTTCATGAGTATGATACTACTGGGCCCCTCGCTGAATTAATCAGATGTTTGCATAGCCATGCCCAAAGTGTAAATCAAGATGATGCTTGTTTTACGTTTGGTAATCTTGATTAATTTCTAAAACGAGAAACAGAATAGTTGAACAATATGGAATGACTTTGATCCGTATCCATAGTTCAACAAGTATCTGAAACAAAAGGATAATTTAAAATTGTAAACCATTTACCTAGTTATTTTATGAAACCACACTTAGGTATTTCTTGGAACAATGCGGTGTTGCTAGACGCTTAGCATTGTTAGTATATATTATTGTTTATGACGATCGCAAGTGGGAGCTGTTGGTTATTCGCACGTCAAATCAATATTTATACGGCTAGAAATTACGTGAGCCTATCGGGGCACACACGTATACATTTAGAGAGCGTTTATTAAATATAATTAATATGTTTAATGTATACTATTAATTATAATTAATATAATCCACGAAATATACATAACGGTCGTTAGTCTGTTAATGTAACATTTAACGGTCATTAAGTCCAAAGTTAACTTGTATTGTACATAGTTATTTTACAAGGACCAAAAAGCAATATGGAGGCCCATGGAACCCATGGGGTGGCCGGCCATATGGGCTAGGGCAAGAGAGGGGTGGCTTTTTCCCTAAGCTACCCTATTAGTATAAAAGGAGGCCTCTAGGTCTTCATTTATACACACCTTCAAATCAAAGCATTATTTGATCTTCTCTCTTGCCCTCTACAAAACGTCCAGCACCCCATTGTAAGGGAGTTGGCTTTGTTTCTTCTCTACGACTAGCATTCGTGTTTAGTTCGTAAGCTCGTGGGTTAAGTACTAGCATCCTAACACTCTTGTTAGACGTGTAGTGTGAGTTTTCGATAGAGATCAACTCACTATAGTTGATTAGGGTTTCGTGGTGATACGAGATCCGTTGGAGTGTTCGTGATCAAGATCAAGACTTGGTGGCTATCTATTTTTCAATAGATTCAAGGTTAGTATTTTTATGTGTTTTAATTATGTGTTTTAATTCATAACATTAAACATAGATCCATCCGCTGCGTACTCGTGGTATTGATGGTTTAATCAATATGAAATCCCCACACATTCCCATGTCCATTGTTTCCTTGACCGGTTTAACTTATCTTGACCTTTTAAGGAATCAGTTTATTGGAACCACCATTCCCATGTCCATTGGTAACATGACCCAGTTAATTTCTCTTGACCTTTATGCAAATGAATTTACTAGCACCATTCCCATGTCCATTGGTTCCTTGACCGGTTTAATTTTCTTAACCTTGGAGAGAATCAGTTTGTTGGAACCATTCCCATGTCCATTGGTTATTTGACAAATTTAACAGGGCTTGACCTAGCTAGCAATAACTTTAGTTGAACCATTCCCGAGTCCATTGGTAACATGACCAAATTAACAAGGCTTTACCTTTATGCAAATGAATTTACTGGCACCATTCCCATGTCCATTGGTTCATTGACCAAATTAAGAGAGCTTTACCTTTCAAATAACTCTTTCTCTGGAACCATTCCTCCAGAATTTGGAAACCTCACCAATTTGCTAACTTTAGATCTAGGCTCCCTCCGTAGTTGTACAGTTGAAAACTTAGATTGGTTGTCTTCTCTATCTTCTTTAAGTCGCCTCTTTATGGATGGAACTTCTCTGGCCAAAGCAAATAACTGGGTAAATGTAATTATAGGTCTCCAAAACCTAGAAGATTTAAGTTTAATGGGATGTGACCTCTCAAAAGTGATGCATCCATATTCTTCAGTTGTCAACTCTTCTTCATCTATTGGTCAACTTTATCTCAATAACAACAATCTCAACTCATCAAGTTATCACTGGTTGTGCCCATTAGTTGGTAATAGGCTTAAGGATTTTCATGTTTCTTTTAACTCGTTTGATGGGAAACTTTCAGATTTTCTGAACAACTTGTCTCAATGCACATCCCCATATATGTTAACTTCATTGGATGCTTCACATAACCAATTAACAGGGTCATTGTCTGATGAGATTCAAAACTTTTCATCCCTAAATTATTTGTACCTAGATTCCAATGAGTTAAATGGAACAATAAGTGACAAATTGTGGCAACTACCCACACTTGAAATTCTGAACCTATCTTCCAATTCTCTTAGAGGTGTTATCTCTGAAAACATTGGAAAATCAAATCTTTGGTCTGTAGATCTTTCATACAACTCACTCGAAGGAGCTCTTTTCAATGCTGATGTGTCAAACCTTTCTATGAGTGTAGTTTATATTGATTTCAGGTCCAACAAGCTAGGACCTCGTTTCCCTAAATCGATACAAAAAATGAAAGAACTTACGCATCTTGATCTTTCCAACAATAGCATTTCAGAGACATTTCCTACTGAGTACTGGATCCCTTCTCAATTGAGGTATTTGGATCTCTCTCTCAACAACATCAGTGGGCAATTACCAGAATCATTATCAAGTCTTAAACTTGAAAAAGTAGATTTGAGTTCCAACAACTTTTATGGTCCGATACCTACTTTTCCAGCATGCACAAGTTTTTTAGATCTGTCACATAACTCATTGACCGGTAAACTTCCGGACAGCTTGAAGAATTTGACGTATCTAAAAGTTCTTAATTTAGACCACAACATGCTATCAGGATATATTCCTCCCTATGTAGGATGTTTGGGTCAACTCGAGACATTATCTTTATACAACAACAGCTTCTCTGGAGAATTGCCATTGTCTTTGAAGAATTGCACCAAGTTAAGCTTTTTGAACTTGGGGGCCAACAAATTATATGGTAATATTCCTGTTTGGATTGGTACAAACTGTAGGATTTAAATAACTTGACATTCAAATAAATAAATAAACATCAAAGCACGTATAATAGCGGAAGCAGGATCTTTAATTTAACATATAATAGTATTACCGAATATTAAATAGGAACGTACCGTTATGATCCTAGCAAGAACAAGGATCAAATCTTCTATCTCCTTCACTAGAACAATCAAACATGATTAACGTGGAACCCCTTATCATATGTTCCACAATCCAAGATGAATAACAAAAGTATGTTATATCCGAGATCTTGTACACACGTACTATTACTCGATCAAAGGTTGATGCTAGTGAATGAACACAATTATTAAACCAAAACTATTTTGTTTAATAAACCTTGAATCTATTATTCAAGAAGGAGGTAAACAATATATATATATATATATATATATATATATATATATATATATATATACTGTACGATCATACAAGAAAGTCGATTGACTTTTGTATTATAATGTTGTCGTACCTTTCAAATATATATAAATATAAGGACATGTATCCTGTACGAAGTATGATACATATATATTGATTATAAGGGTTGTTGATTCATAAAAGTCAATGATATCAAATCTGTATGTACTGTACATGATGCATACATAGAAAATTGAATCATTAAAGTCGACTTTCTTTTGAGTATTTTTCAAATCGTTTTTCGTGTCTGCCTTTTGAAGGCTTGAGTTTGTTTATATAGCCTCCAAACTTGTTCTCCAAGTTTGAGTCTAATACCTCCTCAACTTTCAAAAACCGACACTCAACCCCCTCCTTTATTTACTACGTGTCCAAATAATTAAAATATATAATAATATATATATTAATTATTCCTTTGATCATTCATACGTAAAGTGTGCAATCCTTCGGTCTCGTGTTCGAATCTATTCATACACGATTTAATATTTTTCCAAAACTCTAACAGCTCCCACTTGGAAATCTATTAAAAGGGTAATGACATTGGTTAGCGTCTAGCAACACGCCAATGCCCCTAGTACAACTCGGGTGGTGGTCTCCTAGAAAAACCACTTGATGATTAATCATCATACTTATCCTTTTGTTTCTAATACTACATTAATAAAGATATGGATCTAATTCATTCTTTATTAATAATTATGTTTCTCGTTGTTTATGATTGAGCAAGATTACCAAATCTTCTGAACTATTCAGTGGAGATCTTGGGTGTGGCCACACATACATCTTACCAATCCTACGAGGGGCCCAACAGTATTAAACTTCAAACAATTTGAAGGAACAAATTCTATCTTGACTACGAGCATAACTCATACACTTCGCAACGCTTCTGAAAACAATCCGTGTAACTACCAGTTACGTATAGCGTTAAATTGAATTACAGAAATGCACTACATGCATGACAGTTATCTGGTATCTCAAGTCTGAGGATAACTATATATATACATAAGACTTACTTGATGACAAGATCCATAAAGTAAACTTATGTGGCGGGATTAAGTCCTATATTCAAACATTTTGAATATCATGTGAAATCGGCATGACAACGCATCAATATACTATAAGTATATTATACCAATACTCAGATTTGTCTTAATTTAATGATATTCCCATATCATTAACTGACAATGGACAGTTTAGAATATATAAATATATTCAAGGATATAAATATGCAAATATAGGATATATTATTAAGAAAATGAAAAATAAACATAACCATTATTTTATTTCATTAAAATAATAATTGTTCAATAACATCCCAATATCCAAATACTAAAATAGATCAATGCATGATAATTCACATTAATGAATTATGCCTCAAGTCATGTCAAACATACTTGTTGACAAGGCATAAATCAACTAATTTTGATCTATGTGAATTTTGAGAATACTTATTTCAAGAATTCAATTAATGAAGTTCTTGTATGTGTGCCACCAATTATCTTGATAATGCCACATAATATTTCATAAAATACGTGACATCCTCAACCACGAATTTATGACAAGCAAACTATCAAACCTTTTATAGTTTAAAGTATTCTAATTCTTTAATGTAAAATGCAACTATGCTTACAGTTAAGCATAACTAGTACACATGGCCATTAACTAGGATGAAATCCTACCATGACTAGTATTGAGTGTCAACTCAATCTTATTAGCATCATTGTATGCAAACAACAATATGCTCTTTAAAATCCCGTAAACTTTAATATCAAATGCGTAATGTTTGATACCTTCAAATCTTACAAGATTTGTTGGCTGTATCAATTACGCAACAATTTGCCATATGCTTCATACTTAGAATTTAGGAGCAATTCCAGGATGAGGATGTTAATTCTAAATCCAATCATATCCATTACACTTAGTTATCTAATAACTTTCAATTAGATATTAATGTTGTCAAATCATCTTTCATCAAGCACGATACAACATACAACATGATGTACATGAAAAATCCTTGCGTCAAACTTAGATTTATTCATGTTATATCTTTTCAAAGATATGTATCTATCTAGACTTTCTAATAGTATAATCATGTTTTATTAGAATCAATTATTTTACCGCTTATGTTTATAATAAACATATATTCCAAGGTTGTATTTTATTTTCTAAATCTTCACGTGAAGTTTCATTCCAAACTAAGACTTAACATTTAATGCTTATAGAATGTTACTTCCTATATGTTTTGCAACATATATGAAATAAGAAAATAAATTTAACACTCCCACTAGCTTTCAGGAATATTAAGAGATTGCCTTATTTTAATTATAAATCAAAATATGGATTTAATAACTAAACATAAGTATATCTCTTAGATGCATGCATTAATCCATTCATAAATGATTGCACTTTGTATACTTCCAAAGATTATTTGAATTCAAATACTCCTTTCAATTACTTTTCGTCCTCGCACAAGTAATTACCCAAGAAAGAGTTTTGATATTCCATTCTTAATTTCATATAAATAAAACTAAGAATGACAATCATAATCTTTATACATTTAATGTGCCTAGAAAGAATTTCAATCACAGTTAATTGCTTAAGTGTGTTTGATAATCTTTTCACACATTAAATATGTATACAAATTTGTCCATCATCTTGAGATTTAACATTAACATGTTTAATCCTCAACATGATATTTGCTAGTGTATTTTAGAAGATCATGTATCTTGTAATTTTATCTTTTCAAGATAAAACTCCCACTTGCCTTTAGCAATTTATAGACTATCTATAAATACTTAGCAAGTAGAGCAACACAAAATTGTTCTCTTTTGGGACATTACAAATACACATTGACAGTTCCTTACATGAAGTTTGTTAATAACCTACTCAAAATAGTTTTAACAAATTCAGAACTTCAATTTTAAGACTTAATGTGATTCATCACATTCCATAATAAATGGTGTCTTAATAATCTTCTAGGTTGGAGTCTAATTGAGTATATACAATGCATACTCAATTTTCTAACCTTGATAACTTTGGAAGAATAGAAAATATAGTTATCTTTAATCAAACAATAGTTTGATTTTCCTAACTGAACGTACCATAACCATTATGTATTTCATTAGGATTATAATGTAAGACAATCTTACAATATGTAAGATAAGTATATATTTTGTTTGGTTTATCTATTTACCAACTAAATCAGCTTAATGGTATAATAGAATTTCCAAGCCAATGCATGCTATATAACATAAGTACTTTTTGACCAAGTCACTTCATGTTCGTGTCTTAACAAGAAGACATAAACTTGTTATATTCCCAATATACGTTATAAATCATTGATCAACTCAATGGCTTCTTGTATATGTTTAAACAAAAACATAACAATTTAACGTCTTACTTTATTATAAGTCTTGTAACAATTTAAAAGACTTCATATTTATATCTTTACAATAAAATATAAATATTCGTAACTAAAGTAATCATGAACCCCACAAATTGGTTTCACTAGTATTTCAAGTTAATTTATTTACCTCGTATATTTATGACATTCCAAGAATACATAAACATTCAAATTTGAAGTAGTATTAGGTTACTTCATTTATTTATGTCATTTCAATAATACATAAATATTTAGTTTGAAGTAATCTCATTATTATATTGACACTTGTTCTAATAAGAATCTAATTTAGAACTTGCAAATTAACATAGTTTCATTACATCAGTTGATCTGCTAGTAATGAAAGTATGTAATCTACCTTGTTATTAATATCTATGTCAAGGTCTCACTTACGCTAGATATTAATTCCAAGTGTTCTATTAATTAGATGTGATTAAAAATCACATTAGAACATTTATTCTCTTACCTTGCAGTCAAGAGAATCCTTTAAATCATATTCCTTTGTGTTGTTCTTTGCACACAATAAAGATTTCTCCCACTTGTGCATGGAACAACATCATGTGTCAGATAAACAACATGACAATCGTTTGTTTATGTGATCAATATGATTGTGTCATAGATATTAGTAGATATAGAACCACCTTGTCTAGTAAGGAAACGCACATGATTATCCTTAAACCCACAAGTGTCTACTATTGGAAAGTAATTATCTCAAGAGATTCTAGAGATAATTTGGGTTACTACCATGATAACAAGCTTGTAGCTCCCACTGAATTACAGATCATTACATTAATATATGTTATTTAGTAATTACAACACTATGCTCCCACTGGATTTGACAACATTATAAGTGTTTCATAACCAGTAAAAGCAAATAGCGTGCTATTTACTTTCCTACACCTTTGAGTAATCCCATACGTAACCATTACTTAGGTACTAAAGAATGTATTCTACTTTGTAAATGATGGACTATCCATCAATTCAATTAACTTGAAAATAATTGGGCATGCAATTTCTTCTTTAATTTGACTACCATCCCCACAATGGTATGTAGCATATTTAAGTGGTCAAAGCACGACAACTAGACAAAGTGTGCTAGTTTGCCTTTTACCAATTTTGCGGTAACTGGTATGTGCTTAAACACATACCATTTCTAGACCAAAACCGGACCCAAATAGACCAAAAACCCGACCAAAATGCCAAATATATTGTGTTTTTGTCTTTTTACATATACAGGCACGGATATCAAAGAAAAGGACAAAAATCAAGCAAAGACCGGGAAACCAAGCACGAGATATGGAAGTGTTATTTGTAGCCAATGCCGAGGAGAAATTATGGTCAAAAAGTCAACCGAGGTCCTACATCTATCGGAAATTATCAAATTAAGCCCTTGGATTTATTTTTGGATAAGTGGCAACAATGGTCCTTGAGATTTCTGAAATTACAAAATAAGTCTTTGTTATTTTTCCTAACTTTAAAAACCTTAAATCCTCTCACTACTAAAATCCGGATCAAAACAATTCACTCAATCCTTTACCTACACAAGCCCAACCTTTATCTAAATCTTACCCAAGCCCACTCGCACCCAGCCCAATGCCATCACTTAACCCGATCCAACACTAAAAAGATAAACCCGGTCAAAAACCCCACTCGGTCAAAAAGAAAAGAAGTTAAATAAAAACAAGCACACCCTATTATCTCTTTCACAAAAAATACCGATCCCCAATTTCCCCCTTTCCCCATTTTCACTATTCACGCAACCCTAGAATTACCGTACAAAAAATTACGGTAATTAAGGGTATTTTTGGCAATCATTGGCTCATCTAGAAGGACCTGACGATAAGAGTGACACGTGGGGGTAGGCTATTGGTCGAACCACCTCACACTTTTGATCGTACGAAGGAAAATGAAAGCTTGGAGATGAAGGGAAGATCCAAGGGTGATAGATAGCTGTGGACACACGCGGATCGCCAACGTGGACTCTCCAGAAGAATCGATCGAGGCCTATAAATAGCGGGGATCACTCCTCAGATCGAAGGCTAGTTTTTTTAGAGAGATAAGATTTAATTTTAATTGTTTTATTAAATTTTTCAGTCGATTTTTAATTTTGTAACAAGGAGGCTTGTAATTTTTAATTTTTAGTTTAATTGTTTTATTGTAATATTTAGGTTTAAATCAATCTAAAGTTCATCCGAAATTTACTTTGTTATTTTACTTCATTTTTAAATTTCCGAATTTAACTTTGTAATTTTGTTTTGGTTAAATGAAATTTTCATTTTCAGTTTTATAAGTTGTTATTGAATTAAATTCTATTTAGTATTGTTTTTTATCTTAGTGTTACTTCAGTAAAAAAAAAAAAAAAAAAAAAAAAAAAAATCCGATAAGTTGATAAGCTGTTGAAATAGCTGTGGAATGGTGATGAAAAGCTGAGCTGGATATTGGGTTTGTTAGTGGCTTAAGCCTGGGTTCAGATCAGTGTTTGGTTCATTTGCAGCCATATATCTTGTGTTCTGGGGTTATTTTCATGGCTTGTTAAAGCCTGGGTTGATTATTCTGAGTTAATCTGTTATTGCAGCAGGACCATTTTGTAAGCATTGATTTAGTAGCTTGGTATATGTTCTTTTAGTTCTGCGTATTGTTTATTATTCCTTAGCTGTTCTTGTTTAATTGTTCTTAATAAGTTTAAAATAGTATAGTGTTAGAAAGTTTAAGATTGGCATCAGTTTAAGAGTGAATTGCATTAGTTTTTAGCTACTTTTATTTTAAGAACTGTTTGTTAGTAGCTAAGAATTTCATTGCGGCAATTTTTGAGGTTCATCTAAGATGTTACAAAGAGGTTGCAACACTTGGATTAATTTAGACTAGGGCTGCACTTTTCATCTTTCTGCTGTCAAAAATAGTGCAGGTTTGAGTGGTTTTTCACTGCTGATCTAGGCCGAGTTTAACTTAGCAATTGAGTCTTTGTGATAGGGCTTTTCGGATATTAGTAATCTTTGCTTGCTCAGCTTTCCAAAACAGTCTTCGGTTTCAAAATTGGTTAAGTTTTGAGCGATTTACGAGCATTTAAAAAGGGCTTTGTGAGATAATTTTCTGTGTTAACTTGTGTTCATAAGTTTCTGGTATTGTCAAATTTGGTCCCCAATCTTGCTGTCTAAGTTTAAATAGAGGACTGAGTAGTTTTTAGTAGTTAATCAGTTTGATTTGTGGCAAATTTAGTCCTTGTCTTTTATTTAGTTTAATTAAGTTTCAGTTTTTTGCATTTTAGTCCCTAGCTTTTATAAAATTTTAATTTTCTTACATTTCTTTTATAGGTTAATTTTTCTAAAATACATTTTCAGTCCCTTGAGTTTTAAACTTTGAATCTTAGTCTATAAAATTTTGTTTTCTTTATGAAACTTACTTAAATAAATTACATTTTCGGTTTTCCTTTATAATTTAGTGCATTAGTTATTTATTTTTATTTTTTTTACTTTTGCATTTTAGTCAAAACACCGAATTAGTTTTAAATAGTTTTAATTCATAAAAAATTATTAAAAAGTCAAAAAAATATTTTTCTTTTTCCAAATAAATTTTCTTTTATCAAATTTAATATAGGAAAGTTATTTTTATATTTTTAGGTTTTCAATTTCACAAAATCATTTTTATTTACGTTTTATATTTCGTCGCGTAACGTTTTTAAATTCAAATTTTCGTTTTTAGGTTTACATGCTTAGTTTAATTGTTTAATTAGCTTAATTAGTTTTTTTTATTTCATATTTTATTTTTCGTAGTATAAAAATCACAAATCAATCACTCTTTTTCACTCATTCACCACACGTATTCGACACGTTAACGACAACTCGATATTCGACCTTCGTTGGGAAACGACCCGGGGAAAACGCATACGTTGCTTTTACCCTTGGAAAAATAAAAGTAATACTACAAACGACAAATCAAAAAATGGCGCCGTTGCCGGGGAAGGCTTGAAAAGAGTTGGAGTTTCGCCATAAGAATCGTGTTTTGAAGACCCTTCCTCGGAAGTTTTCGTCTTCATAAAAAAAAAAAAATACAAAAATATAATAATTAAAAAACACTTTTCCTAAAGTGTTTTCACCATTAATAATAAATCCTCGGTCTTCCGTTGAAGGAGGGCGGTTGTAAACCATTCCGAAATAACAACAAAACAAATCGTGAAATTGATCGTTATCGGATTACTTTATTACTACAACCTAATTACGGGGTTTAAGGAAGCTTGACATTAAATTGTCGAGCTGAAGAAGGCGGGTTTTTAAGCATCTTCGGAGCTACCTTTGCCTTCCCGCCACGCTGCGCGTAGTTTTAAAGGAAACGGTTACGGTTAACGTAACGGTTACCAAAAAGAAAATAAAGTCTTTTGTTTTTCAATATATTAAAAAAGCCAAAAATAATTCCCAACCAAAAATACAAAAAGATTTTTGATTTTTATTTTTGTTTTCTTTTTGGTGTATGCACACCCGATCTTCTACTTCTCACCCTCTTCTTTCACCGCTATCAAATCCCGAGAGGATTATTCGTCACAATCACCGTGTTCATTTCTCAACCGTTGAAGAAATGGCCGATGAACCACACAATCAACCCCCGCCGGTGGGAGGTGATAATCACATGCCAGCTCCCGATCTCCGAACGATGGAGGAGCTGTGCCAACCCACAATGCACGGACGTGGTGGCCCGATTGCCCCCGTCAATATTCAAGCCGCCGATTTTGGACTTAAGCATCATATGATTCAACAAGTCCAAAATTCGTGCCAATTTCATGGCTTGCCGGGTGATGATGCGAACAAGCATCTTGACAAATTCATAACCGTCACCCAAAGTATGAAACAAAATGGGGTCTCCGATGACGCCCTTCGGCTATATCTCTTTCCTTATTCATTGACGCATCATGCCACCGCATGGTTTGATCGTCTTCCCAAGAACTCCATTCGTAGTTTCGACGAAATGGTTACGAAGTTCTTGGCGAAATATTTCCCACCATCGATGGTGACGAAATTAAGGAATGAGATTAGCAATTTCCGTCAGCTTCCCGATGAATCATTGTTTGAGGCATGGGAACGCTACAAGTTATCGATTGATCGGTGTCCGAACCACAATATGTTATTGGTCACTATTATAGATACCTTCTATAATGGTTTGACATTACGACACCGTGATACGATTAATGCTGCTGCCGGTGGTATGTTTATGAAACGTCGACCCGAAGAGTGCTATGATCTCATAGAAAATATGACAACCCACCATAATTTCTGGGATTCCTCTGCCGAGAGGAATGAGTCAACAAGATCTAGCACTGATTCTTCTACTTCCGAGATAGCCGCTCTTTCTAAACAAATGAATGATTTGTCGACGGCTATCTTGAGAATTCATCAAAATCAAATTTCAACTCAAAACAACAACAATCAAGTGAATGTTGTTAACCATAGTTGTGAGACATGTGGTGGTCCTCACCAATATTTTGAGTGCCCAGCCTCCGGTGGCTACACTCAAGAGAATGTGTATGCTGCTTCTGGAAATTTCAATCAAGGTGGTAACGGTTACCAACCTCAAGGAGACCGTAATCTCCTCAGCTACCGTTCTAACAATTTTCTCGGACCACCCGGTTTCCCACCAAATCAAAATCAGCAAAACCGTATTGTTCCAAATAATCAAAATCAAAATCGGGGCAATCAAGTTTATCAAAACCAAGGGAATTATAACCAAGCCCCGAATCAAGGAAATTTTAATCAGGGAAATTTTCAAAACAACAATCAAGGTTTTGTTCAAAACAACCGAGGGCCAAATCTTCCAAACAATCAAAATCAAGGATTTGTGCCAAACCCATCGCCCTCGGATGAGTTATTAAAACAATTCATTCTTCAAAGCCAACAACAACAAAAGAAACAAGAGGAAATGAATAGAATGATGATTAATCAGATAACCGAATTGAACAAACGTTTAAATGATCGACCCTCGGGTTCGGGTACTACTACTCTTCCAAGCAACACGATCGCCAACCCGAGGGGCGATGCTAAGGCGATCACTACTAGGAGCGGTGTTTCATATGATGGACCCACGGCTCCGACTACCGCTTCTTCTCTACCTCCCAAGGTAGTCGTCCGAGAGACCGAGGTGACCAAGGACATGGAACCTCCTACTAACAACGGAGGAACCAAAGACGTCCAACCTCCGGTCGTCCATCCATCTGAACCAAAAAATGTTGAACCAAAAAAAAAAGCTCCTGAAGAAATTCCCGTTAAGACCAATCTTCCATATCCTTCGAGAATGAGTGATCAAAAGCTCCGCGATAAAGCTTCGAGTCAAATGGAGAAATTTTTCCAAATTTTTCAAGAATTACATTTTGATATAAGCTTCGCGGATGCTTTGCTCTTGATGCCTAAATTCACTTCCACACTCAAAAGTTTGTTGAGCAATAAAGAAAAATTATTTGAAATGACAAAAACTCCAGTGAACGAAAACTGCTCCGCGGCAATCCTCAAAAAGCTTCCGGAAAAGCTTGGAGATCCTGGAAAATTTCTCATCCCATGTGAATTTCCGGGAAAGGTTGAATGTCACGCCTTGGCCGATCTTGGTGCGAGCATCAACCTAATGCCGTTGTCCATCTGGAAGAAGCTTTCTCTACCCGAACTTACCCCCACTTGCATGACCCTCGAGCTTGCGGATCGGTCCATCACCCTTCCCAAAGGTGTAGCCGAGGATGTCTTTGTAAAAGTGGGGCAGTTCCATTTTCCTGCAGACTTTGTGGTAGTTGATTTTGACGCCGACCCCCGGGTTCCTCTTATTTTAGGAAGATCATTCTTGAGGACCGGGCGTGCTTTGATCGATGTATATGGTGAAGAAATTACTTTGCGGGTCGATAAGGAAAAAGTTACGTTCAATATTAATCCAAACTCGAATCTTCAAACCGACAAATGCAATGTCGCTACGGTTGATCAAAAATCCGATCCCGTAATTGCTCCTAAAAGAGTTGATCCAAACCTTTCCAAATTCACGGTCAAGAGCATGTCAGAAAAACGTGCTGAGCTCAAGGCTATGAAAATCAATCCTGGATCGAGCAAATGGTTTGAGTGTTGTGCTGCAAATTCTAAGAGTATTCTTGACGACGATGATGAAGACGAATCGGAGACTACAACGAAAGCGGTGGAAATTGCTAGCTCTAAGAGCACACCACTTGTCCCACCTCCAGAACAAGTTTATCACATCGAGATTCTTAATTCCGACTCTTCCCATCCTTCTCCTCCGATTGAGGGAAGTGTGATCTTGCGGGAAGAGGTCGAGGTGTGTTTTGATAAATCTCCAATTTCACCAGAAATTGATGATTCTTGTCTTAATCCGGAGGGAGAATTTCTTTTTGAAAAATTATTAGACCAAGAGCCATCTCTTTCTCTCCCTCCGAAGGAAGTTGAAATCAATCTTCCAAAGAAATTTGATGACCTTGTTCCCGAAACTTTCAAAACAACTATCACCAACCCTCTGTTTGAGTTCGAATCAGGTTTTACTTTGATTTCGGATAATCTAATCTTTGATAATCAGATGGAGGAAAGTGATGAGTCTGTGACGGAACCTGAGCTCACAAATCATCATATGATTGATTCTCTTCATGAGGAGTTCTCTGATGAACTCACTCATTGCATATCTCCTCCGGAATACGATCAATTCTATTTTGATCCGGAGGAAGATTCTAGTCTGGGGGGAGGTGTCCCTTCTCATGAAGATTTCATCCCAACCCTCCCGCCCGAGACTTTTGAGAAAATTTCTGCTGATGATGAAGAGCTTATTATGATCATCATCAACATCTTTATGCTCTTCATCACCTATACTGTGGCTTCTCCCATCCTTCACTCCTTCGGGAGTGAGGATATTACCTTTGACCCCGGTATTACCACTTCTAGTTATTCTTTCTAAAAAATACCGCGGGTATCTCATCGGAGTGGAACTTTCATGTGCTTCAGTGTTTATCCAAACATCTTGAACGAAAGTCCGATGGAGATTATCTTTTCCACATGCTCCCCCAAGGACAAATAAATTCGGGGTCGAGTCAAGCTCATGTGACTCGGTTACCAAAAACAAGCGCTTCGTGGGAGGCACCCCATGCTTATCATTCTATCCTCTTATCTTATTTCTAATAAAACATGAGGAGGGATCCCCTCTTCCGTATCTTGTGTTTCGTGTTTTCTGTGCTGTGTTCAGGAATGCCCGATGATGAAGACTCTCGTGCTCGTAGTTTCCTTCACGCTACTCGAGTTTCATCATTCGCTGCTTATCCGATATCCTAAAATCTTATCGTTTTGCATCTATCTTTTGGCATAATTAATAAACGGCCTTAGATTTATGTAGGAGAACCCTTACCTTTAAGACATTGAGGACAATGTCTCGATTTAGTCTGGGGGGGTAATCTTGCGATTTGATTTTTTCCTTGCACTTTTTGCGTTTACTCATGCAACCCCGTTTTTCCTCCAAAAATTTAAAAAATCCAAAAAATGAGAAAAATTTAAAAATTTTTGTGCAAAAATTTAATAAATTTTGACATTTTTGTTGACTTTCTGCTGGTGAGAGTAGGAATAAAATTCTGACTTGACCGGGCGTGTTGAGCCCTAGCTTGTCTCCTTAACCGTTTATAATCTATAAGCTCGTGCTAGTCTTTTACACAAGGAGCTAGAAAACGCAAATTCTTTTTAAGAGTTTGCAAGTTCCCGTATTTGACTTTATATATGCATGGCTTGATTATAAGGCTAAGCATTCGCGGATCTTATTATTTAAGATTTTAAATTTGCGAAGAACGAGAAATGATAGAGTTGTTTATAAGTTAGATTGCTAAACGTGGAGTAGTTGGATCTCTTTAAAGCTCATCAAAGTTATTTGTGGCTTTTTGTTCCCATCAGCTTGTTTCACCAAAAAATAGTAATCTAGGAATAATTAAAGCTATTTTGGTTTTGGCGATGATTAGTTTTTATTTCTTCCTTAGAGAATCCTTGCTTATGGAAGTTGGGTACACATCAAGGTACTGCCAGTGTTACGGTGTAATAGACTATTCCATCTTGCCGGCTCGCAACCGATGTTGGGATTGTTATAAAAGCCGTAGGACTCGGAATTTGGCAAATATATAATGAATAATGAATAATAATAATAATCCAAAGCCATAAAAAGTTTTCTGCATCTTGCCGGTTCGCAGCCGATGTTGTAGACTTCTAATAAAGGCAGAGGAAAAATTCCAAGGTCATAATAGACTATCACATCTTGCCGGTTCGCAGCCGATGTTGTGATTGTTATAAAGGGCCAAGGATATAATAATATGTGCTTAATAATGTTAAAAATGCCAAATTTCGACTCCGGGGGTGTCCTAATAAAGGCTTCCGTCTCTGGACTCGTAGATGAGTTGTTTCGGTCGCAAATAAAAGGGATATCCTCAAAATCGTGTTAAATCAGAGACCTTGATGTGGACCTCATTTTTGTATGCAACGGTTTTCGAGGGAAGGTTTGGAAACTACTTAGCGTCTAAACTTAGGTATCTTTATCGGCTTTAAAAATTATCGAAACGAGAATTTGAAGAAATTCATTTCTCACCAAAAATAAAATAAATAGAGGAAAATAGGAATTTGGGAACGAGAAGTCCACAATTAGCTTTCTGAGTAGTGTTGGCAGTCTAACTTGTAGATGACAATGATTTCGTTTTTAAGCTTAGTTTGGGGACTCGTGAAAAATCGAGGACGACGAATTTTATCCATATGGTCACTTCTTTATGAGTCGTGTTTCCTACTCGAAGACCCTAAAAATTATCGAAAGATAATGATTGTCAACAAAAGCCGTCACATGAATAATGAGAAAAATATAAAAATACAAAAATAGAATAAAAGGAAAAACGTGTTCTTATAACATTGCATGAGGACATTGCAATAGCTTAGTCTGGGGGAATTTTGGTATGTGCTTAAACACATACCTTTTCTCGACCAAAACCGGACCAAAATAGACCAAAAACCCGACCAAAATGCCAAATATATTGTGTTTTTGTGTTTTTACATATGCAGGCACGGATATCGAAGAAAAGGACAAAAATCAAGCAAAGACCGGGAAACCAAGCACGAGATATGGAAGTGTTATTTTTAGCCGATGCCGAGGAGAAATTATGGTCAAAAAGTCAACCGAGGTCCTACATCTATCGGAAATTATCAAATTAAGCCCTTGGATTTATTTTTGGATAAGTGGCAACAATGGTCCTTGAGATTTCTGAAATTACAAAATAAGT
Organism: Artemisia tridentata subsp. tridentata; assembly: GCA_021014915.2. Lineage (NCBI taxonomy): Eukaryota > Viridiplantae > Streptophyta > Magnoliopsida > Asterales > Asteraceae > Artemisia > Artemisia tridentata. The sequence goes on along the minus strand of CP139506.1, from coordinate 27,122,066 downwards.
CCTTGTTATTTTTCCTAACTTTAAAAACCTTAAATCCTCTCACTACTAAAATCCGGATCAAAACAATTCACTCAATCCTTTACCTACACAAGCCCAACCTTTATCTAAATCTTACCCAAGCCCACTCGCACCCAGCCCAATGCCATCACTTAACCCGATCCAACACTAAAAAGATAAACCCGGTCAAAAACCCCACTCGGTCAAAAAGAAAAGAAGTTAAATAAAAACAAGCACACCCTATTATCTCTTTCACAAAAAAATACCGATCCCCAATTTCCCCCTTTCCCCATTTTCACTATTCACGCAACCCTAGAATTACCGTACAAAAAATTACGGTAATTAAGGGTATTTTTGGCAATCATTGGCTCATCTAGAAGGACCTGACGATAAGAGTGACACGTGGGGGCAGGCTATTGGTCGAACCACCTCACACTTTTGATCGTACGAAGGAAAATGAAAGCTTGGAGATGAAGGGAAGATCCAAGGGTGATAGATAGCTGTGGACACACGCGGATCGCCAACGTGGACTCTCCAGAAGAATCGATCGAGGCCTATAAATAGCGGGGATCACTCCTCAGATCAAAGGCTAGTTTTTTTTAGAGAGATAAGATTTAATTTTAATTGTTTTATTAAATTTTTCAGTCGATTTTTAATTTTGTAACAAGGAGGCTTGTAATTTTTATTTTTTAGTTTAATTGTTTTATTGTAATATTTAGGTTTAAATCAATCTAAAGTTCATCCGAAATTTACTTTGTTATTTTACTTCATTTTTAAATTTCCGAATTTAACTTTGTAATTTTGTTTTGGTTAAATGAAATTTTCATTTTCAGTTTTATAAGTTGTTATTGAATTAAATTCTATTTAGTATTGTTTTTTATCTTAGTGTTACTTCAGTAAAAAAAAAAAAAAATAAATAAAAAATAAAAAATAAAAAAATCCGATAAGTTGATAAGCTGTTGAAATAGCTGTGGAATGGTGATGAAAAGCTGAGCTGGATATTGGGTTTGTTAGTGGCTTAAGCCTGGGTTCAGATCAGTGTTTGGTTCATTTGCAGCCATTTATCTTGTGTTCTGGGGTTATTTTCATGGCTTGTTAAAGCCTGGGTTGATTATTCTGAGTTAATCTGTTATTGCAGCAGGACCATTTTGTAAGCATTGATTTAGTAGCTTGGTATATGTTCTTTTAGTTCTGCGTATTGTTTATTATTCCTTAGCTGTTCTTGTTTAATTGTTCTTAATAAGTTTAAAATAGTATAGTGTTAGAAAGTTTAAGATTGGCATCAGTTTAAGAGTGAATTGCATTAGTTTTTAGCTACTTTTATTTAAAGATCTGTTTGTTAGTAGCTAAGAATTTCATTGCGGCAATTTTTGAGGTTCATCTAAGATGTTACAAAGAGGTTGCAACACTTGGATTAATTTAGACTAGGGCTGCACTTTTCATCTTTCTGCTGTCAAAAATAGTGCAGGTTTGAGTGGTTTTTCACTGCTGATCTAGGCCGAGTTTAACTTAGCAATTGAGTCTTTATGATAGGGCTTTTCGGATATTAGTAATCTTTGCTTGCTCAGCTTTCCAAAACAGTCTTCGGTTTCAAAATTGGTTAAGTTTTGAGCGATTTACGAGCATTTAAAAAGAGCTTTGTGAGATAATTTTCTGTGTTAACTTGTGTTCATAAGTTTCTGGTATTGTCAAATTTGGTCCCCAATCTTGCTGTCTAAGTTTAAATAGAGGACTGAGTAGTTTTTAGTAGTTAATCAGTTTGATTTGTGGCAAATTTAGTCCTTGTCTTTTATTTAGTTTAATTAAGTTTCAGTTTTTTGCATTTTAGTCCCTAGCTTTTATAAAATTTTAATTTTCTTACATTTCTTTTATAGGTTAATTTTTCTAAAATACATTTTCAGTCCCTTGAGTTTTAAACTTTGAATCTTAGTCTATAAAATTTTGTTTTCTTTATGAAACTTACTTAAATAAATTACATTTTCGGTTTTCTTTTATAATTTAGTCCATTAGTTATTATTATTATTTTTTTTACTTTTGCATTTTAGTCAAAACACCGAATTAGTTTTAAATAGTTTTAATTCATAAAAAATTATTAAAAAGTCAAAAAAATATTTTTCTTTTTCCAAAAAAATTTTCTTTTATCAAATTTAATATAGGAAAGTTATTTTTATATTTTTAGGTTTTCAATTTCACAAAATCATTTTTATTTACGTTTTATATTTCGTCGCGTAACGTTTAAATTCAAATTTTCGTTTTTAGGTTTACATGCTTAGTTTAATTGTTTAATTAGCTTAATTAGTTGTTTTTATTTCATATTTTATTTTTCGTAGTATAAAAATCACAAATCAATCACTCTTTTTCACTCATTCACCACACGTATTCGATACGTTAACGACAACTCGATATTCGACCTTCGTTGGGAAACGACCCGGGGAAAACGCATACGTTGCTTTTACCCTTGGAAAAATAAAAGTAATACTACAAACGACAAATCAGTAACTTGTCTAGCTTCTAATTTAATAACTCATAAAATGTGCAATTTTCTTAACTATTAAAATTTTGCTATGAGTTATTTCTTAGAATTTAGACAATTCTAATTTTCCCATTATACCTGTCTCATTCATGAAAAGGTATATGGTTTAAGTCTCACTCTTCTCAAAGAAAGTAGACTTGGTTTATTCTTTTAGTAAAGTTGACTCTAGCCAAAAAACCCTACGGGTGTAGATCAATTTACCACTAAAAGAATGCCCTACGTTTACGGTTTTTAACGTTGCATTAATAAATTAAATGAATTTACAAAATTCAATTTTAGTATTTTCGATAATAATTTTTCAAGAAAAGAAAATTACCCGGGAAATATACATATATCCATTTAATTTCCTTGAAAACTAGGATCCAACTTTCCATAGTTCCACCACATCAGTTGATCTGCTAGCAGTGAAAGTACAAAAGATGGTAACTGTCGTACAATAATCGCGAAACAATTTTCCGACTCCTAAATTTATGGGAATTACATTTGCCAAACAATTTGCAATGTAAGCATGTTTCTTCCCATCTCATGCTTTAAGTCTCAAGGTCTCACTTATAACTTAATTAAGTCGTCTAATTTAAAAACATGTAAATTCACATAATTTTATTACTCTCAGTTGATCTGCTGGCAATAAAAAGATGTAATTTACCTTGTCATCAATATCTGTGTCAAGGTCTCACTTACGTCAGATATTAACTTCAAGTGTCTCTTATAATTAGATAGCATGTGACTTAAATTTTAGGGTATTTATTTTGATGTGACAATCAAAATATGTACGAAGAAGCATGCATACATCTTCGTATCATAAGGTTTTCAAAACAATTTTTTTTTAATTACTTTTTCATAAGCTTAAATCAACAAAATTTTAATCGATGGCGTTGAGAAACTTACAACATTGCCTTAAGATGCTTCGTACATATTAATGGTGTACTTGGTAAGTCTAATTTTGACGCACAGGCGATCGGAGAGACAGAATTGAGTCTCTTTAAGGCCACAATTTAATGCGAAACCAACCTTATACCCACTTTATAGTTTGTCAAAATTAGGTCCGCCGCTTCGACCATTATGTACAGTTGCATCAATCAATTAACAATTTATGATTTCAAAGCTTAAAACAATGTAGTAAATTATTAATTGCTAGTCTCGCCTGGGAGCAAATTACCGTGCGAAGCGAACCACAATCAGCATATAAGACTTGACAATTAAAAATTTACTACAACAGGGTTTCATAGTTATTAAGTCCATTTATTTTTATTCCAAAAACTACCCCTTTTTGCTTACAATTCAATAATAATTTAAACAAATAAGAACAAGTAATTTTTAATGAAAATAAATAACCACAAATAACACATATATGATCTTAACTATTAAAACATATAGCCACATGAAAACCCTTTTTGATAAATCCTATTAATAATCTATATGTGTAAAATTATGTATATAATTAATAAAACTCCCATTGGTTTTCGAGCGCATTGTACCCAATGGACCACAGTCGCCAACAATTGGCCGCGTAAGTTTTAATAATTATATACCACGTTGCACATAACTGATTCATTAATTTAATAGATTAGGTCTTCCTTAATTTTAGATTTATCTAAACATGTAGCAATTATAAAAAACCCTAATTCATAAATCCTTGCATGAAGAATTATGGATTAGCCAGGAACGTAACCCTTTATTCAAATAAACACATAAACATAACATGTCCTAATTTAGGGTTACAAAACTAACTTTTTAATTCAGACGGGTCGAACCCCCTCCCTAAATTATGTATCGAATTAATTTTTAGATCTAGTAATAAAACCCTAAAAAATTCGACTAAAACATGTAAATCCAAACAAGATTTGATTTTTATTATGTGTTTCGATAATTACAATTACATGTTAAACGGCTCTCTGATGCCACTGTTGGATTTAAATAACTTGACATTCAAATAAATAAATAAACATCAAAGCACGTATAATAGCGGAAGCAGGATCTTTAATTTAACATATAATAGTATTACCGAATATTAAATAGGAACGTACCGTTATGATCCTAGCAAGAACAAGGATCAAATCTTCTATCTCCTTCACTAGAACAATCAAACATGATTAACGTGGAACCCCTTATCATATGTTCCACAATCCAAGATGAATAACAAAAGTATATGTTATATCCGAGATCTTGTACACACGTACTATTACTCGATCAAAGGTTGATGCTAGTGAATGAACACAATTATTAAACCAAAACTATTTTGTTTAATAAACCTTGAATCTATTATTCAAGAAGGAGGTAAACAATATATATATATATATACTGTACGATCATACAAGAAAGTCGATTGACTTTTGTATTATAATGTTGTCGTACCTTTCAAATATATATAAATATAAGGACATGTATCCTGTACGAAGTATGATACATATATATTGATTATAAGGGTTGTTGATTCATAAAAGTCAATGATATCAAATCTGTATGTACTGTACATGATGCATACATAGAAAATTGAATAATTAAAGTCGACTTTCTTTTGAGTATTTTTCAAATCGTTTTTCGTGTCTACCTTTTGAAGGCTTGAGTTTGTTTATATAGCCTCCAAACTTGTTCTCCAAGTTTGAGTCTAATACCTCCTCAACTTTCAAAAACCGACACTCAACCCCCTCCTTTATTTACTACGTGTCCAAATAATTAAAATATATAATAATATGTATATTAATTATTCCTTTGATCATTCATACGTAAAGTGTGCAATCCTTCGGTCCCGTGTTCGAATCTAGTCATACATGACTTAATATTTTTCCAAAACTCTAACACAAACTTGTCAAGGTTGTTTGCCCTTAGCCTAAACTCAAACAACTTTTCCGGAGCCATCCCTTCTCAAATATGTCAATTAGTAAGTCTTCAAATCTTAGACTTGTCATTTAACAATCTTCGTGGAACAATCCCATCGTGTGTGCATAATCTTACTTCCATGGTTCAAAAAGGATTGTCTACGAAACAGAATCTACATCATTATAGCACGGAACAGAATCTACATCAATATAACACTATTGCAATCGGGTCTTACCCTGTTGACCATAGTTATATTGACCATCTGTTGATTCAATGGCACAGAAAGGTAAATGAGTTTAGTAGAAATCTGGGGTTGGTGAAGACAATTGATTTATCAACCAACAATCTCACAGGACAAATCCCATACGAGATTACCAATCTGCAGGGATTAGTAGTACTAAACTTGTCACGCAACGCTCTACTTGGAGAGATTCCGAAAGACATTGGTCAAATGACAGAACTTCAAACTTTGGATTTATCCAAAAACAGTTTCTCAGGATGGTTGCCATCAAGCATGTCTCAGATGAATTTTTTAAATTATCTTGACGTGTCGCATAACAACTTGTCTGGGAGGATTCCGTCTAATACTCAACTTCAGTCCTTTGAACCATCAAGGTACATTGGAAATGCTGGACTATGTGGACCTCCCTGACCAAGTATTGTCCTTGAGATAAAGAACTTGAAGTAACACCTGTAGTTGGTGAAAGTAAGAATGATGGCGAAGACATAGATGAACTTAAGAGATGGTTTTATATTGGAGGGGCATCTGGTTTTGTTACTGCATTTTGGATAGTATTTGGCACTTTACTTCTTAACCGCCGTGCGAGACATGCTTTTTTTCAGTGTCAAGATAGCTTGAAAGATTGGGTGTATGTTAAGGTGATGGTGTTCATGGCAAAATGGCGAAGGGTTGCACGTGCGTAGTTGTATATGTTTTTTCTGTGTTTTTTTCATCTGCTTAGTATTGTAATTTCATGCTTCACTTGTATTAATAAAGTTGCCACTAACACCATGGGTGGCCATTTCCCCACGCTGTGTGATATACGGCATCTCCATACGTTCATATATTATAAATTGTATAATAATATGATGCACGGAACGTGTTTAGTAAGAACTCCATTCCAGAATCTGGTCTCTCATCCACGGTGCACAGTTCTTATAAGAACCATATTCATCATAAATTTCGTAGCCATATTCATTAAGAACTTCATTAAAGAGGAGCATCGACGATAAAACCTTTGACCACTCCTCTTCCGGCGTATAACCATCCATTGTTATGTGTGTTTTGTGAGAATTAGTGATTTGGTTATTTGTATTTTGCCGGTTATTTGTATCACGGTTAGGTTATATATAAGTAAAACCTTGGCGGGAAAAATTGGCGCCAGTGCTTTTGGCAAAAGCCAGGAAAATATTGGCGGGATAAAGTTACCTTCTGGGAGGGAAAATATCGCATACTTTCGGCGGGGACATGTCCCCGCCAAAAGCATTAAATGTGCATTTTAACTTTCGGCGGGGACATGTCACCGCCGAAAGATAGAGTGGGAAAAAAACGCGGGAACAATTAAGCGCTCCAAGTTTGGTCAAACTTTGTCGTCCCCGCCAAAAAGTCGCGTTGAATATTTAGTAAATGGTCAGCGAGACTTTGTGCCAGCTCAGCAAGTTTTTTGTCGTTTAGTGACTTTCGGCGGGGACTGTGGCGTCCCTGCCGAAACCTTCCTCGCCCGTCCTCTCTTTTGTTGTAGTGACGATAAGAGATCTAAGTGTGGGGGTGTAATACAGGCCAATGTTGGCTATATATTACATTTGAAATCTAAGTGTGGTGTGAAGACTATAGCATTGTTTTAGTCTTGATTACGAGGCACATGAAATAAGCTCTCAATGCACCTAAGAAATCTGAATAATGATATCTTTTTTGTTTGTAAACTTTAGTTTTGTTTCTCAATCGCTAAAATAAAAGTCATTGGATATTTTCTTAAGTCAGCACACTATCGTTTCTACAATGGATTATTAGTCCCTGTTCAGAGTTTCAGACCCTTCCACAAGATACCGAATGCATATCAAAAAGCTGTAACAGACATAAAATGTATTGTATAGTTCTTTTTTGATCCATTGCTATAACAAGGACCACATGTTGCTTCCACTAATAAGCATGTACTCAGTTTCGTGTTTTGTTACACACACTCGATAGTAGTGACTCGATCTAATTTTGTTTACAGTTTTATAAATATACCACTAAAGTCTTAGCATACAATTAATATGCTCCATGTTAGTGTAAAATTAAAATGCTCTTACTTTTTTTAACTGATTAGTGATGAACAAGAAATAAGTATGTTGGTAACTGCTGGTTTCTGGTGCAAGCAGCTAATGTCCAGATGTTATAAACTAGCCTGGAATTAGTTACCTAAGATTAAATGACGCGAGAAATTTATATGATACAAGCTTATTTTTATTGTTATTGCTTTTGCAAGTGTTGCTGGTTTCTCATGGTTTTGATCCTTATCGTGTAATATTTTAACTTCTTGTTCTGCTCAATTTAGTATTTATAAATGAAATATTTATGAGATTTATAAACTTTTACGTGTTGTTTTGTTGTACTAAAGTATGATTGCAGATACACACTTGCAAAAAATGCCCAAGGGAGAAACTTTTATGTGTTGTTTTATGTGTTGTTTTGTTGTACTAAAAAGCAACAATTTCATTAAAAACAAACTATTCTTGAACTTTAATTAAATGCTTCTTATTATGACTAACTAGTCGGTAACTATCACTCACCACGTACGCACATAGGTGTGTCGAAATAAGCATAAGTAAATAAATTGTTAATTATCGCTACTTCGTACGTTATGTGACACTCAATTGCCTAGCTATTACTAACATATTAGTGCGTTGAAATAAGCAAAAGTGAATAAATTGTTAATTATAGCTACTTGGGTGGTGTTTGAAATCGACTTAATTGACTTAATATGAAAAAAACTGAATTTATTAAGTCATATAAAAACTGTTCGTTTATGACTTAATAGAGAAAGATGACTAAAGATATTAAGTAATAAAACTGAGGTGGTGTTTGAATTCGACTTAATTGACTTAATATGAAGAAAAAAAACTGAATTTATTAAGTCATATGAAAACTGTTTGTTTGTGACTTAATAGAGAAAGATTACTGAAAATATTAAGTAATAAAACTGAGAGTGTCTGCATTAAGTTATCTCTTAATTAAACCGTTTGTTTGTTTGTGACTTTTTAATGTATTTCTTTATTTTCTACTCTCTTAACTATTATGTACAACAATTAATAATAACTTTAAAATTGTGCAAGTGTCCTACAAGCATGACTTATAAGTACACATTAACTTTACGCATTTAAATATTAAACTTTACGGCTTACGAGTAAATGAAATTTCCCCACCGTCGGTGTTAATCCCTCGCTCTTGTATACTTTTAACAAAAATGTTACTCGTTCCTGGTATAATTCTAAACTTTTTAAGGAACAACTTTTTTAATTATAAGCATGTGAATCACATTGTAAATATATTAAACTTGTTTGATGTTTTGGTTGTTAATCTAATAGTTAAAAACTTTGGGTTAATTTCATATATACCCAATTTAAACATACTATTGTCATATTTACCCACTTAAAAATTATAATGACATATATGCTCAATTTAAACATCGTATATGTCATATTTACCCAAATCACTATAAAATCAATTAAAAGGTAAATTTACATCCTCAAATTCCTATTTATACCCTTAATAATATCATAAAATCATTGAATTTCCTATTCTATTTGCTTTACATTTCACTCAAAATATTTGCAGAACCAAATCTTGATGACGAGGCTATAATGATTAGTATCTTAGTAACTGCATAGGACAAATCTTTTGGTCGATGCAAAACAGTCAAAACACATTGTGCGTTTTTATCGCTTGTTCATTGAATAAAGCAGTTGATCACTTTTGACCTAAGGCGGGTTTTGCTACTTTAATTTTTTGTCTCTTCACGAGAGTGGTGACGATCGCCGCATTGCGGGCGTGCCTGTTTTTTGGCCGAGGCGATTTTGCATAAATAAAGTTGAATATTTAAGCGTCGTAAGACATCAAGTATGTAGAATATACATGTGTATGTTATCTACAGGTATATGGAGACAAAAAAAACTGTATGTGATCGGCCAAAAAGGTAAGAAAGCCCGCCATGACGGCAATAAATTTTGTGATCGTGATGCCTTGCCAAGACACGGCTCGTTTTTAGCCAGCATGTTCCAATAGTTTTTTAATTTATAGTCATTTCTGTTAGTAATTTATTATTCGTTCATGTTTTAGCGACATCCATAAGTTGTTTGCTTTTGTCAAAGTGATATTATAAATATATATTGTCAGGACTTAAATATAAGTAAAAGTTTGTATATTACACACCATTTAGTTCATATAAAATAGAAAGATAGCTAGAAAGCAGATGCAGAAGTTGGTATATCTGTGAGAACCGTTCCTATAACAGACGACTACCATGTACATGAAACTTCGGATGTTTCCATTATGTATGGATCTTGCCTTCAGCTGTATTGATATTGTTGATGGTATTAGTTGTTGGCGACCTATTAACCATAAATTATGAAAAATAGGTTATAGATGCATACATGGATATTTATACATAGATGTAACATACTAAAAACTATAGGCTTAATTTTACCAGGCAGAACTATAGTCCCCATGTTTCAGCTAGCCAATGTATAATAGTTGGTCTCATCTGTTGTTAACGCTGCATGAAGAAATCTGAAATTCGTATAGTGTTAGAAGAAAGGTAAGATCAGGCATCTACATTGAACGTCGTATGCTCTTTCGTTTGAATTTTGGGAGGAGATCGGTGGGAAACGAAATAGGATAGTGCGTAGAAGTAATCTGCATCAAATCACTTATCATACTATCCTATTTCGTTTCGCACCAATCTCCTCCCAGAATTCAAATACGAAAACACCCACATTGAAGTCAACAATACGATTGAATTATGGGAGATCGGTGGGAAGTGAAATAGGATAGTGCGAAGAAGTAATATGCACCAAATCATTTTTTGCACCATCCTCTTTCACTCCGCACGAATCTTGCAAAATTCTATTGTGCTGTTGGTCAGCCGTACCGAAAAAAGTATGTATCATCAATGCAAAAAGTTATGTTGGTGCATAAAACAGTAATATCGGATGTTGAGATTAGGAAATGTAGAGCTTCTGGTATCATGAATTTTTCGATAGTAACAGTTGATGTTTTGTGATCGTAATCGTAGATTTGGTTTTAGATATTCGCAAATACAGTTGTATGAAACCTCTTTGTCAACAATATGATTGAATTCTAAAAGATAGATGGGAAACAAAAGAGGTTGGTGCAAAGAAGTCATTTGTACCAAATGACTTGTCACAGCATTCTCTTATGTTTTGCACCTATCTTTGAGAACTTTATCTTACAGTTGGTCAACAGTATGGTTCAATTATGAAGGAAAGATGAGAAACGAAACAGGACGCTGTGAAGAAGTAATTTGTTCCAAATTACTTGTAAGAGTATTCTCTTCGGTTTCTCATCTCTCTTTACGAATTGAACCCTATTGTTGATCAGAGTTTTTTGTACCACTGCAGTTATGAATATGCGTGAAAAAATTAAGTATGACAGGTGCAAGGCACTAACTGTTAGTATAAGGAAATAGAAATTTTGTTAGGATGTATTCTAACGCAAGCACAAACCTTGTGAAGACAGTAACAATCCAGGCTATCATGCATATATCTCGTCTATTATTCAATCTGCTGAACATAGAAAAATCTGTTAGGAGGAAAAAAAGTAAAAAAGCCACTGAAACATGCAAATTCTAACAGTACTTATCTCTTGTTGATTCTGTAAACGGTATTCAACGGCGTTGTTGGCTGCAACCATCTGATGTATAATTGTCTTTTACACACCTTGACTATGTGTACTGAGATGGGAGTAATAGGTCAGTTTTGTGGATAGAGCATCGTCTGTAAAAACAGTAATAGGTCAGTTTCGTTTGTGCACATGTTGAATCTATTAATCAGTGTAAGTAAGCAGAAAAATATCGGATGCAAGTGGTATCCATTGCATAGATGTGTTTTACGCACCTTCGCAGTTTCAGTGGTAGAACAAACGACAGATGGGTGTGAAGCCCAGAAATATCAACAAAGTATCAATGATGGATATATGGCAACCATGCGAATTTGGCAATAGCCGTGCTTGGTCGCCATACATCCATCATCGTTACTATGTCTATTTATTGATATTTAACTGCTGTGCATAGTCTGTAGTGACGTCGCTGAGTATTGTAGTTGTTCCTTGTAACTTTACATGACTAAGCTTAAAGTACTGGGAAACTATGAATGTTCCTTTACATATAAAAGAAAAAACTAGGATACTTACTTTCGGTTACAAAGATGTCATCCGTGTTATTACAGCCAGGCTTTATTTATGAATTTGGAGTTGAATAATTTGAGGGAATAAGATTGAAAAAATTCATTGAAACATGTAAATTTTAGCAGTATTTATCTTTTGTTGATCCCATTAGCGGTATTCAATGTAGTTATTGGCTGTGACCATCTGATTATTCTTCACTGGTATTAAAAATAATAATAATAATAAGTTGAGGCTCAAAGCAGTAATTCTCAGTATTAGCAAATGATAAGAATTGTCGTTTCATCTTCATCATCGTAGGTTTGTGTATGCATATTTGTAAAAACGGTTCCGCAACAACTCCTAATCAACAATATGATTGAATTTTTAAAGATCTGTGGCAAATGAAATAGGATCAGTGACAACTCGATATTCGACCTTCGTTGGGAAACGACCCGGGGAAAACGCATACGTTGCTTTTACCCTTGGAAAAATAAAAGTAATACTACAAACGACAAATCAGTAACTTGTCTAGCTTCTAATTTAATAACTCATAAAATGTGCAATTTTCTTAACTATTAAAATTTTGCTATGAGTTATTTCTTAGAATTTAGACAATTCTAATTTTCCCATTATACCTGTCTCATTCATGAAAAGGTATATGGTTTAAGTCTCACTCTTCTCAAAGAAAGTAGACTTGGTTTATTCTTTTAGTAAAGTTGACTCTAGCCAAAAAACCCTACGGGTGTAGATCAATTTACCACTAAAAGAATGCCCTACGTTTACGGTTTTTAACGTTGCATTAATAAATTAAATGAATTTACAAAATTCAATTTTAGTATTTTCGATAATAATTTTTCAAGAAAAGAAAATTACCCGGGAAATATACATATATCCATTTAATTTCCTTGAAAACTAGGATCCAACTTTCCATAGTTCCACCACATCAGTTGATCTGCTAGCAGTGAAAGTACAAAAGATGGTAACTGTCGTACAATAATCGCGAAACAATTTTCCGACTCCTAAATTTATGGGAATTACATTTGCCAAACAATTTGCAATGTAAGCATGTTTCTTCCCATCTCATGCTTTAAGTCTCAAGGTCTCACTTATAACTTAATTAAGTCGTCTAATTTAGAAACATGTAAATTCACATAATTTTATTACTCTCAGTTGATCTGCTGGCAATAAAAAGATGTAATTTACCTTGTCATCAATATCTGTGTCAAGGTCTCACTTACGCCAGATATTAACTTCAAGTGTCTCTTATAATTAGATAGCATGTGACTTAAATTTTAGGGTATTTATTTTTATGTGACAATCAAAATATGTACGAAGAAGCATGCATACATCTTCGTATCATAAGGTTTTCAAAACAATTTTTTTTTAATTACTTTTTCATAAGCTTAAATCAACAAAATTTTAATCGATGGCGTTGAGAAACTTACAACATTGCCTTAAGATGCTTCGTACATATTAATGGTGTACTTGGTAAGTCTAATTTTGACGCACAGGCGAGCGGAGAGACAGAATGGAGTCTCTTTAAGGCCACAATTTAATGCGAAACCAACCTTATACCCACTTTATAGTTTGTCAAAATTAGGTCCGCCGCTTCGACCATTATGTACAGTTGCATCAATCAATTAACAATTTATGATTTCAAAGCTTAAAACAATGTAGTAAATTATTAATTGCTAGTCTCGCCTGGGAGCAAATTACCGTGCGAAGCGAACCACAATCAGCATATAAGACTTGACAATTAAAAATTTACTACAACAGGGTTTCATAGTTATTAAGTCCATTTATTTTTATTCCAAAAACTACCCTCTTTTTGCTTACAATTCAATAATAATTTAAACAAATAAGAACAAGTAATTTTTAATGAAAATAAATAACCACAAATAACAGATATATGATCTTAACTATTAAAACATATAGCCACATGAAAACCCTTTTTGATAAATCCTATTAATAATCTATATGTGTAAAATTATGTATATAATTAATAAAACTCTCATTGGTTTTCGAGCGCATTGTACCCAATGGACCACAGTCGCCAACAATTGGCCGCGTAAGTTTTAATAATTATATACCACGTTGCACATAACTGATTCATTAATTTAATAGATTAGGTCTTCCTTAATTTTAGATTTATCTAAACATGTAGCAATTATAAAAAACCCTAATTCATAAATCCTTGCATGAAGAATTATGGATTAGCCAGGAACGTAACCCTTTATTCAAATAAACACATAAACATAACATGTCCTAATTTAGGGTTACAAAACTAACTTTTTAATTCAGACGGGTCGAACCCCCTCCCTAAATTATGTATCGAATTAATTTTTAGATCTAGTAATAAAACCCTAAAAAATTCGACTAAAACATGTAAATCCAAACAAGATTTGATTTTTATTATGTGTTTCGATAATTACAATTACATGTTAAACGGGTCTCTGATGCCACTGTTGGATTTAAATAACTTGACATTCAAATAAATAAATAAACATCAAAGCACGTATAATAGCGGAAGCAGGATCTTTAATTTAACATATAATAGTATTACCGAATATTAAATAGGAACGTACCGTTATGATCCTAGCAAGAACAAGGATCAAATCTTCTATCTCCTTCACTAGAACAATCAAACATGATTAACGTGGAACCCCTTATCATATGTTCCACAATCCAAGATGAATAACAAAAGTATATGTTATATCCGAGATCTTGTACACACGTACTATTACTCGATCAAAGGTTGATGCTAGTGAATGAACACAATTATTAAACCAAAACTATTTTGTTTAATAAACCTTGAATCTATTATTCAAGAAGGAGGTAAACAATATATATATATATATACTGTACGATCATACAAGAAAGTCGATTGACTTTTGTATTATAATGTTGTCGTACCTTTCAAATATATATAAATATAAGGACATGTATCCTGTACGAAGTATGATACATATATATTGATTATAAGGGTTGTTGATTCATAAAAGTCAATGATATCAAATCTGTATGTACTGTACATGATGCATATATAGAAAATTGAATAATTAAAGTCGACTTTCTTTTGAGTATTTTTCAAATCGTTTTTCGTGTCTACCTTTTGAAGGCTTGAGTTTGTTTATATAGCCTCCAAACTTGTTCTCCAAGTTTGAGTCTAATACCTCCTCAACTTTCAAAAACCGACACTCAACCCCCTCCTTTATTTACTACGTGTCCAAATAATTAAAATATATAATAATATGTATATTAATTATTCCTTTGATCATTCATACGTAAAGTGTGCAATCCTTCGGTCCCGTGTTCGAATCTAGTCATACATGACTTAATATTTTTCCAAAACTCTAACACAAACTTGTCAAGGTTGTTTGCCCTTAGCCTAAACTCAAACAACTTTTCCGGAGCCATCCCTTCTCAAATATGTCAATTAGTAAGTCTTCAAATCTTAGACTTGTCATTTAACAATCTTCGTGGAACAATCCCATCGTGTGTGCATAATCTTACTTCCATGGTTCAAAAAGGATTGTCTACGAAACAGAATCTACATCATTATAGCACGGAACAGAATCTACATCAATATAACACTATTGCAATCGGGTCTTACCCTGTTGACCATAGTTATATTGACCATCTGTTGATTCAATGGCACGGAAAGGTAAATGAGTTTAGTAGAAATCTGGGGTTGGTGAAGACAATTGATTTATCAACCAACAATCTCACAGGACAAATCCCATACGAGATTACCAATCTGCAGGGATTAGTAGTACTAAACTTGTCACGCAACGCTCTACTTGGAGAGATTCCGAAAGACATTGGTCAAATGACAGAACTTCAAACTTTGGATTTATCCAAAAACAGTTTCTCAGGATGGTTGCCATCAAGCATGTCTCAGATGAATTTTTTAAATTATCTTGACGTGTCGCATAACAACTTGTCTGGGAGGATTCCGTCTAGTACTCAACTCCAGTCCTTTGAACCATCAAGGTACATTGGAAATGCTGGACTATGTGGACCTCCCCTGACCAAGTATTGTCCCGGAGATAAAGAACTTGAAGTAACACCTGTAGTTGGTGAAAGTAAGAATGATGGCGAAGACATAGATGAACTTAAGAGATGGTTTTATATTGGAGGGGCATCTGGTTTTGTTACTGCATTTTGGATAGTATTTGGCACTTTACTTCTTAACCGCCGTGCGAGACATGCTTTTTTTCAGTGTCAAGATAGCTTGAAAGATTGGGTGTATGTTAAGGTGATGGTGTTCATGGCAAAATGGCGAAGGGTTGCACGTGCGTAGTTGTATATGTTTTTTCTGTGTTTTTTTCATCTGCTTAGTATTGTAATTTCATGCTTCACTTGTATTAATAAAGTTGCCACTAACACCATGGGTGGCCATTTCCCCACGCTGTGTGATATACGGCATCTCCATACGTTCATATATTATAAATTGTATAATAATATGATGCACGGAACGTGTTTAGTAAGAACTCCATTCCAGAATCTGGTCTCTCATCCACGGTGCACAGTTCTTATAAGAACCATATTCATCATAAATTTCGTAGCCATATTCATTAAGAACTTCATTAAAGAGGAGCATCGACGATAAAACCTTTGACCACTCCTCTTCCGGCATATAACCATCCATTGTTATGTGTGTTTTGTGAGAATTAGTGATTTGATTATTTGTATTTTGCCGGTTATTTGTATCACGGTTAGGTTATATATAAGTAAAACCTTGGCGGGAAAAATTGGCGCCAGTGCTTTTGGCAAAAGCCAGGAAAATATTGGCGGGATAAAGTTACCTTCTGGGAGGGAAAATATCGCATACTTTCGGCGGGGACATGTCCCCGCCAAAAGCATTAAATGTGCATTTTAACTTTCGGCGGGGACATGTCACCGCCGAAAGATAGAGTGGGAAAAAAACGCGGGAACAATTAAGCGCTCCAAGTTTGGTCAAACTTTGTCGTCCCCGCCAAAAAGTCGCGTTGAATATTTAGTAAATGGTCAGCGAGACTTTGTGCCAGCTCAGCAAGTTTTTTGTCGTTTAGTGACTTTCGGCGGGGACTGTGGCGTCCTTGCCGAAACCTTCCTCGCCCGTCCTCTCTTTTGTTGTAGTGACGATAAGAGATCTAAGTGTGGGGGTGTAATACAGGCCAATGTTGGCTATATATTACATTTGAAATCTAAGTGTGGTGTGAAGACTATAGCATTGTTTTAGTCTTGATTACGAGGCACATGAAATAAGCTCTCAATGCACCTAAGAAATCTGAATAATGATATCTTTTTTGTTTGTAAACTTTAGTTTTGTTTCTCAATCGCTAAAATAAAAGTCATTGGATATTTTCTTAAGTCAGCACACTATCGTTTCTACAATGGATTATTGGTCCCCGTTCAGAGTTTCAGACCCTTCCACAAGATACCGAATGCATATCAAAAAGCTGTAACAGGCATAAAATGTATTGTATAGTTCTTTTTTGATCCATTGCTATAACAAGGACCACATGTTGCTTCCACTAATAAGCATGTACTCAGTTTCGTGTTTTGTTACACACACTCGATAGTAGTGACTCGATCTAATTTTGTTTACAGTTTTATAAATATACCACTAAAGTCTTAGCATACAATTAATATGCTCCATGTTAGTGTAAAATTAAAATGCTCTTACTTTTTTTAACTGATTAGTGATGAACAAGAAATAAGTATGTTGGTAACTGCTGGTTTCTGGTGCAAGCAGCTAATGTCCAGATGTTATAAACTAGCCTGGAATTAGTTACCTAAGATTAAATGACGCGAGAAATTTATATGATACAAGCTTATTTTTATTGTTATTGCTTTTGCAAGTGTTGCTGGTTTCTCATGGTTTTGATCCTTATCGTGTAATATTTTAACTTCTTGTTCTGCTCAATTTAGTATTTATAAATGAAATATTTATGAGATTTATAAACTTTTACGTGTTGTTTTGTTGTACTAAAGTATGATTGCAGATACACACTTGCAAAAAATGCCCAAGGGAGAAACTTTTATGTGTTGTTTTATGTGTTGTTTTGTTGTACTAAAAAGCAACAATTTCATTAAAAACAAACTATTCTTGAACTTTAATTAAATGCTTCTTATTATGACTAACTAGTCGGTAACTATCACTCACCACGTACGCACATAGTGTGTCGAAATAAGCATAAGTAAATAAATTGTTAATTATCGCTACTTCGTACGTTATGTGACACTCAATTGCCTAGCTATTACTAACATATTAGTGCGTTGAAATAAGCAAAAGTGAATAAATTGTTAATTATAGCTACTTGGGTGGTGTTTGAAATCGACTTAATTGACTTAATATGAAAAAAACTGAATTTATTAAGTCATATAAAAACTGTTTGTTTATGACTTAATAGAGAAAGATGACTAAAAATATTAAGTAATAAAACTGAGGTGGTGTTTGAATTCGACTTAATTGACTTAATATGAAGAAAAAAAACTGAATTTATTAAATCATATGAAAACTGTTTGTTTGTGACTTAATAGAGAAAGATTACTGAAAATATTAAGTAATAAAACTAAGAGTGTCTACATTAAGTTATCTCTTAATTAAACCGTTTGTTTGTTTGTGACTTTTTAATGTATTTCTTTATTTTCTACTCTCTTAACTATTATGTACAACAATTAATAATAACTTTAAAATTGTGCAAGTGTCCTACAAGCATGACTTATAAGTACACATTAACTTTACGCATTTAAATATTAAACTTTACGGCTTACGAGTAAATGAAATTTCCTCACCGTCGGTGTTAATCCCTCGCTCTTGTATACTTTTAACAAAAATGTTACTCGTTCCTGGTATAATTCTAAACTTTTTAAGGAACAACTTTTTTAATTATAAGCATGTGAATCACATTGTAAATATATTAAACTTGTTTGATGTTTTGGTTGTTAATCTAATAGTTAAAAACTTTGGGTTAATTTCATATATACCCAATTTAAACATACTATTGTCATATTTACCCACTTAAAAATTATAATGACATATATGCTCAATTTAAACATCGTATATGTCATATTTACCCAAATCACTATAAAATCAATTAAAAGGTAAATTTACATCCTCAAATTCCTATTATACCCTTAATAATATCATAAAATCATTGAATTTCCTATTCTATTTGCTTTACATTTCACTCAAAATATTTGCAGAACCAAATCTTGATGACGAGGCTATAATGATTAGTATCTTAGTAACTGCATAGGACAAATCTTTTGGTCGATGCAAAACAGTCAAAACACATTGTGCGTTTTTATCGCTTGTTCATTGAATAAAGCAGTTGATCACTTTTGACCTAAGGCGGGTTTTGCTACTTTAATTTTTTGTCTCTTCACGAGAGTGGTGACGATCGCCGCATTGCGGGCGTGCCTGTTTTTTGGCCGAGGCGATTTTGCATAAATAAAGTTGAATATTTAAGCGTCGTAAGACATCAAGTATGTAGAATATACATGTGTATGTTATCTACAGGTATATGGAGACAAAAAAAACTGTATGTGATCGGCCAAAAAGGTAAGAAAGCCCGCCATGACGGCAATAAATTTTGTGATCGTGATGCCTTGCCAAGACACGGCTCGTTTTTAGCCAGCATGTTCCAATAGTTTTTTAATTTATAGTCATTTCTGTTAGTAATTTATTATTCGTTCATGTTTTAGCGACATCCATAAGTTGTTTGCTTTTGTCAAAGTGATATTATAAATATATATTGTCAGGACTTAAATATAAGTAAAAGTTTGTATATTACACACCATTTAGTTCATATAAAATAGAAAGATAGCTAGAAAGCAGATGCAGAAGTTGGTATATCTGTGAGAACCGTTCCTATAACAGACGACTACCATGTACATGAAACTTCGGATGTTTCCATTATGTCTGGATCCTGCCTTCAGCTGTATTGATATTGTTGATGGTATTAGTTGTTGGCGACCTATTAACCATAAATTATGAAAAATAGGTTATAGATGCATACATGGATATTTATACATAGATGTAACATACTAAAAACTATAGGCTTAATTTTACCAGGCAGAACTATAGTCCCCATGTTTCAGCTAGCCAATGTATAATAGTTGGTCTCATCTGTTGTTAACGCTGCATGAAGAAATCTGAAATTCGTATAGTGTTAGAAGAAAGGTAAGATCAGGCATCTACATTGAACGTCGTATGCTCTTTCGTTTGAATTCTGGGAGGATATCGATGGGAAACGAAATAGGATAGTGCGTAGAAGTAATCTGCATCAAATCACTTATCATACTATCCTATTTCGTTTCGCACCAATCTCCTCCCATAATTCAAATACGAAAACACCCACATTGAAGTCAACAATACGATTGAATTATGGGAGATCGGTGGGAAGTGAAATAGGATAGTGCGAAGAAGTAATATGCACCAAATCATTTTTTGCACCATCCTCTTTCACTCCGCACGAATCTTGCAAAATTCTATTGTGCTGTTGGTCAGCCGTACCGAAAAAAGTATGTATCATCAATGCAAAAAGTTATGTTGGTGCATAAAACAGTAATATCGGATGTTGAGATTAGGAAATGTAGAGCTTCTGGTATCATGAATTTTTCGATAGTAACAGTTGATGTTTTGTGATCGTAATCGTAGATTTGGTTTTAGATATTCGCAAATACAGTTGTATGAAACCTCTTTGTCAACAATATGATTGAATTCTAAAAGATAGATGGGAAACAAAAGAGGTTGGTGCAAAGAAGTCATTTGTACCAAATGACTTGTCACAGCATTCTCTTATGTTTTGCACCTATCTTTGAGAACTTTATCTTACAGTTGGTCAACAGTATGGTTCAATTATGAAGGAAAGATGAGAAACGAAACAGGACGCTGTGAAGAAGTAATTTGTTCCAAATTACTTGTAAGAGTATTCTCTTCGGTTTCTCATCTCTCTTTACGAATTGAACCCTATTGTTGATCAGAGTTTTTTGTACCACTGCAGTTATGAATATGCGTGAAAAAATTAAGTATGACAGGTGCAAGGCACTAACTGTTAGTATAAGGAAATAGAAATTTTGTTAGGATGTATTCTAACGCAAGCACAAACCTTGTGAAGACAGTAACAATCCAGGCTATCATGCATATATCTCGTCTATTATTCAATCTGCTGAACATAGAAAAATCTGTTAGGAGGAAAAAAAGTAAAAAAGCCACTGAAACATGCAAATTCTAACAGTACTTATCTCTTGTTGATTCTGTAAACGGTATTCAACGGCGTTGTTGGCTGCAACCATCTGATGTATAATTGTCTTTTACACACCTTGACTATGTGTACTGAGATGGGAGTAATAGGTCAGTTTTGTGGATAGAGCATCGTCTGTAAAAACAGTAATAGGTCAGTTTCGTTTGTGCACATGTTGAATCTATTAATCAGTGTAAGTAAGCAGAAAAATATCGGATGCAAGTGGTATCCATTGCATAGATGTGTTTTACGCACCTTCGCAGTTTCAGTGGTAGAACAAACGACAGATGGGTGTGAAGCCCAGAAATATCAACAAAGTATCAATGATGGATATATGGCAACCATGCGAATTTGGCAATAGCCGTGCTTGGTCGCCATACATCCATCATCGTTACTATGTCTATTTATTGATATTTAACTGCTGTGCATAGTCTGTAGTGACGTCGCTGAGTATTGTAGTTGTTCCTTGTAACTTTACATGACTAAGCTTAAAGTACTGGGAAACTATGAATGTTCCTTTACATATAAAAGAAAAAACTAGGATACTTACTTTCGGTTACAAAGATGTCATCCGTGTTATTACAGCCAGGCTTTATTTATGAATTTGGAGTTGAATAATTTGAGGGAATAAGATTGAAAAAATTCATTGAAACATGTAAATTTTAGCAGTATTTATCTTTTGTTGATCCCATTAGCGGTATTCAATGTAGTTATTGGCTGTGACCATCTGATTATTCTTCACTGGTATTAAAAATAATAATAATAATAAGTTGAGGCTCAAAGCAGTAATTCTCAGTATTAGCAAATGATAAGAATTGTCGTTTCATCTTCATCATCGTAGGTTTGTGTATGCATATTTGTAAAAACGGTTCCGCAACAACTCCTAATCAACAATATGATTGAATTTTTAAAGATCAGTGGCAAATGAAATAGGATGGTGCGAAAAAAGTTATTTGCACCAAATAATTTGTCACACCATCCTCTTTCATTTACCACCAATCTTTAAAAATTTCATCCTGTTGTTGATCAGTGCATGTTGTGAATGCAACTGGTCTTACGAATATACAGAGAATTCAAAAATAATAATAATAATAATAATAATAATAATAATAATAATAATAATAATAATAATAATAATAATAATAATAATAATAATAATAATAATAATAATAATAATAAATTGCTACCTGTGTGTTGTCACCTTCAGAATTACCGTATATTTCAGCTATTTTTGACATAGGTTGGTGGATATATAAAATTTGTTAGCACGCAAAAAATAGAAGAGTATAAGTATGGGTACATTATTTTTGAACTTAATAATCGAAGTTTTGAACCTGAAGTCCAATTTACCAAGCTATGTATAGCTACATTATTTTGTAGATGGATGGTTTTAAGTCATAAAAAAGGATGGAATTTAAAAACAGCGTACCTAACATTTCTAAGGTTCTTTACAGTTCCTTTTGATGTTTCAACTCCCTTTGTGCAAAGACCTGTATCAGGTGATTTGCTAGATTGTTGAAATAGCAAAAGGAACTGTATAGGAGCTTAGAATAAGTAGGTATGTTGAAGTTCCATACTCATTTATTAAATTAAACCATTCATCGACAAAATAATGTAGTCATCTGATACATAACTTGGTATTTTCAACTTCTCTTTAACACCCTCCAATGCTGCAGCAAAGGCATGCGATAAAATTTTTGCATTCAAAGATGGTAGAGGAGATAACAAAAAGCCTAATGCGTGCGATAAAAAAAAATTTGATCTCAAGAGTGGCCGAAGATTAGCTGTTTTTTTTTTAATTTGCCAATATTAAAACTTTATGGTCTGTATTTGTAAGAATTGGTTTGTTTTTTCATATTCGCAAGTGCGGTTATATAAAAGGCACAAATCAACAGTATGGTTCAATTATGAACGGAAGATAGAAAACAGGAAAGGACACTGCGAGGAAGTGATTTGCCTCAAATCATTCATCACAGCATTCTCTTCGGTTTCGCATCTTTCTTCAGTGATTGTATCGTGTTGCTGATGAGGATCTTTTATGAAAGTGCAATCATGAATATGCCAAAAAAAAGTTAATTATAACAGCTGTAGAACACCAACTGTTAGTATTGGCAAATACAAAAATATCAGCTAGTCTTTGTTGCTCTTACCACTGGTACAGATTCTGCCTATCGTCACACTGGAAATGCGTGACTATATGCATATAGTCACACACGTTTTTTTGGGTGTGTGTGACAAAAAGTCGCGCCACCGTAGGTATCATATAGTCACATTGTTTAGTTTGTGGCCGTTTTCATCGAAAAAGAGTGACCAAAACCCGAATATGTGTGACTAATTAGGCACAAGTTTTGTTGGATTCATCAGTATGTGTGACTATTTCCCATCCTATGGCCACACGAAAATATAATAAATGTGACGTTTGTGATGATTTAGTCACACATCGTGTGTTGTTTTTTTCAAGTTAGTCACATACAATTTAAAAAACAGTGGCCAAAAGTGTTAATAAGTGTGACCATATGCTATTTAAAGTGAAGAAATGTGTACTATTGATCATCCAATGGTCACATGAATTCTTAGTTTGTGTGGCCTTTTGTAATATTTAGTCACACAAAGCATGTTTGCTTTGGGTATTTAGTCACATACAATTAAGCATAAAGTGGCCAAAAGTGTTAATAAGTGTGACCATATGCTGTTTTAAGTGAAGAAATGTGTATTTTGTGTGACTATTGATCATCCAATGGTCACATGAATTCTTAGTTTGTGTGGCCTTTTGTAATATTTAGTCACACAAAGCATGTTTGTTTTGGGTATATAGTCACATACAATTAAGCATAAAGTGGCCAAAAGTGTTAATAAGTGTGACCATATGCTGTTTTTAGTGAAGAAATGTGTATTTTGTGTGACTATTGATCATCCAATGGCCACATGAATTTTATGTTTGTGTGGCCTTTTGTAATATTTAGTCACACAAAGCATCTTTGTTTTGGTTATTTAGTCACATACAACTAAGCATAAAGTGGCCAAAAGTGTTGATAAGTGTGACCATATGCTGTTTTAAGTGAAAAAATGTGTATTTTGTGTGACTATTGATCATCCAATGGTCACATGAATTCTTAGTTTGCCAGAACAGTGGGGTTAGTGTTGAGTCAGTAGATGTGCACATATCCAAAAAAGAAGTTGCAACCATAAAAAAAACATCTTATTATGGGGTTTTACAAGAGATATGGGTACTAGATTACCGTTTCAGGCAAATTCCTCTTTTCAAATGTGATTGGGCTAATCGCAAAACTCATGGGGTCAAACATGATCCTCTTGGTTATACGTTGGTAGACCTGAATACTTTCGGCCACAAGGATGATCCGTTCATATTAGCGTCACAAGCAACACAAGTGTTTTATGTGAAAGACCAGGTACAGAAAAATTTGTCCATTGTCTTTAAAACACCTACCAAGAATTACAAAGATACATATGACGAAGTCGATGAGGAGTTTAGTACAGTCATTCACGAGCAAAATGAAAAAATATTGCCACGTGTATATAAAGAAGACTTGGGCAAGGAATCACAAAGTGACTACTATCGAACCGACATTGAAGGTATTGTTATACGAAAATCCAAGTGAAGCATGTCATGCTGCATTAAGACTGCTAGTGTAATAGTTAACCCTGCTGGTTGAAGTTAAGACTGCTGCTCAAGGCTAAGTGCAAGGTTACTGCTGGTATTGTAAAGTTAGTAATGTTAGATGAATAGCTGTTTTAGTATTAAATAGTTGTTCCTGTAATTTAGCCTGTTGTAATGGATTTAGACTCAAAAAAGTCAAGCTTTTCAATGGCAATGAAAAATTTTGCGGTTTTCACTGTTATATGTCCACTTGCAGTCAAGCTTAATTTATTGTATTTGCAGTTTCCATTTATCATGTATATGCACTTGCAGGCACTTTAGTAACATGTTACTTCATTATAAAGTTGAAAATTGACTTTAAAAAGTCAAGTAATCTGGTTCCAGCTAGGGGCAAGTAACATACTTACATACTACTGCATTAAACTAGATAGACTATAAAATCCCAGCATTGTAATGGGGCAAATTAAATGAAGAGTCATGACTAACAGTCTGAACTCAAAATATGACTCTATGATTTAGACACCTAAATAAATACTTCATGTGACCATATGTAACATCTTGAATTTAGTCACACAAACACTCAATGTGACTAATATCAAGGTTAATGATAACTGAGTTCACATTTTGCTATACATATTAGTCACATGAATATTTCACAGTGTGACTATTTTCAATGTATTGGTCACATATAATACCCTTATAATGTGGCCATAAACATAATTTAGATGCACATTTGTGGTATGGTGTTACTATTGTATAGCCTATAGTCACATGATTGTGCTACAATTAAATGTGACCATACACATTAGGAATTGGCAGGCAAACACACACTTAACTTTAGACACACATATTAACTTACGTGACTATTTGTATCGAATTTTGGTCACACTTAATCATGTATGCCTATGGTTTAGTGTGACCATATATGACATTTGGTCACACATCTCAAGTGTGTGACATATATTTGTCACTTTTAAATGCATATCGTGACTATGCTTCAAACTTACTTTTCAGTTGTCACACATTTCAAATTCATATGTGGCTAAATTTTCAACAAAAACTAGCAGTCACGCTTAAATAATGTGTGACAAACTTGAGCATATGATTTAGCCACATACACAATTACTT
Organism: Artemisia tridentata subsp. tridentata; assembly: GCA_021014915.2. Classification (NCBI taxonomy): domain Eukaryota; kingdom Viridiplantae; phylum Streptophyta; class Magnoliopsida; order Asterales; family Asteraceae; genus Artemisia; species Artemisia tridentata. Next base: position 27,096,351 of record CP139506.1, on the reverse strand, counting down.
CGTGTGACCATATATGGATTTTGGTCACACTTTTCAATTGCGTGACATATATTTGTCACATATGTATATATATAGTGTGACTAATGTTTCAACCTTATTTGTATCCGTCACACGTCCCAAATTATAAGTGACTAAAAAATCAAAAAAAAATTTACCAGATACGTATAGTCACGAAAATATTCAAATGTGTGGCTATAGCCTCGGATGTAATTCCGAAATGGTCACACAAGTCGGATCAAGTGTGGCTGTTTATTTTATTCTGGTACATTTAGTCACATAAAAAGGCGACTGTGTGGCTGTTCGAAAAACAGCATGTGTGACTAAATCCCATTTTTGTACTAGTGTACAGGAACAAATTGTTTTTTTAACAAACGCCTTAGTTTTTTGTCATCTCTTGTACCATCTTTGAATGCGAAAATTTTATCGCATGCCTTTAATGAAAACAGGACACAAATTTTTTAAAGCTTTTAACTCAGCCAACCCATTTGAAAACACTATACGTTGGTCATCAACTCGGGGAGGAACGTTTCTGTTAACGAAACAGAAAGAATAAAAGTTTAAGTATACTAAGTTTTGGATTACCTTTCAGCCATCAACTATATCAACCAACTTCGAAATTGGCATGCCTGTGCAGGTGTAACGGATTCTAGCTTCCTAGCATAAGAAATGGGGAACAGCGAAAGTTAAGTATAGTAAATTTTAGATTAACGGTTTGCATATAAAAAATATAAATGAGGTACTTAATTCAAGGGATACAGATAAAAGAACAATGTCGGTACCGATCAATGCGCCATGCAGCAAATAACCTAAAGGATATGAAAATATCATCAAACTATGCACATGAATACAGTAAGTATGAAAATAGATAGTAAATTTTAGTGATACTTAACTTTTGGTTATTGCCGTACGTGACCGCGTAAACCTGAACGATAGAAAAATATCAATAAATTATCTATATGAATATAGTTAGTATGAAAATACTGACAAACTACGAATGCTGAGTACCCATACCATGAAAATACAGTAGTAGTTGAGAGCCGCATCCGTATGTCGATCACTGAACAATTTTCATATTGAATTATTGCATAAAAAAGATTCTATTAATACTTATGTTTTCTTTGCAGGCAATGAAATGTACTGAGGTAGGTCAGCGTGAAAACTTGTATGGTACAAAAACATTGACAAAGCATCAATGATGGATGTACACACCATGCGAGATTGACAATAGTTGTGCTTGGTGCCAGTACATCCATCACTGATATTCTGTCTATTTTTGACATATGGCTTAGGCCTAGTCCTTTTGCTTTCCGATAGCTGCACTTCAAGGAGAAAACCTGCAAAGGGTATATGTGGATTTTATTAGTTAATTTAACCAACCTCACTAAAAACACTTATGTTCTTTACAGACAGTTGAACACTACTTGCAATTTCCGATTTTCGAACTCTGCCTTGAATATATAAGAATAACAGTTACAGGTTGCACAAAAACGTTCCAAATCAATGAATCCAAAGTTCAGAAAACATGAAATTTATAAAATATATCATCAGGCTCAGATCTGTAAACGGTAAATGGTCAAGAAGGTTAGGATTTTGGCATGTGTGGAAACAAAGGCGGTTGCACAATAGTAAGAGTGCCATCATGCCATCCGGTCACTGCCATGGTAATTTATATTTCAGACCTCCAATAATCTATATCATTGGATTGATATTAATAAGTGATCGCAAGAAGTGAATACACCTGGCACGGTTGCAAATTTAAAAGCTTGCCCTGCCAACAAACGGGGATTGACTTCTTTAATCAGAGCTACAGATTACTTTGAATTCCATTCCTTTATGAGCAATTTCGAAAACGTTTATTACACATTGTAATAGCCATTGGTATTATGTACAACTGAGCCTCAGATAGATTAAGAATCAAAAAAGAGTATCTACCCGCCATGGCTGCAACCTTACCAGGTTACCCTGCCAACGTGCAAGTATATACCCGAAGCCGCGAAAAACACACTGGGTGCAACCTACAGGTCGCCTGGCCAAGATAGCGGCTTTGCAAGCATCGATCATCATCGGCACAGTATTTTTTTACTGCCTAATATTGTTGGTTTGGTTGAAGTGGTATTTTTTCCTGGGAAACACCGTCGCACAGAAAATTCTATTGGTATTATAAACCATACCAAATTTGCATATGCATGTGCAGACTGTACATGCATTAGAATACCGTCCACAAAATATGGAGGTTTAGGTAGAAGGTGCACTCAAAGACTAAGATAAGAGAATGGATAGTCGACACGTATATACTGTGTATATACTATACGTTTTCTTTTATAACTAATATTTTGTATGGTACGTAATTTTTGGCGGGAAAAAAGTAGCAGTATGTGAACAGTTTTTGAACAGTAAAAGTGCACCCAAAACGGCGTCGTTTGCTTTGTAAAAAACTACAGTAGCTTTTGAAAGTGGCCTCAGATCTGTTAATGAAATAAAGTTCCGAGAGAGAATCTGATATGTTTATACGTCAATGTGGCTGCTCAGTATCCTGGTTGCATACTAATAAATGAGGGTATGCCATCCAGTTATTGCCATGCCAGGTTACGATAACAATTTCATCGAGGCATTCAAGTTTGGTAAACTCATAACACTCATCACAGGCCGTTACCATTTCCATATGCGCACATTAGTATTACTATTAATCTAAAAAAATGGAGAAGGGCTAAAATAAGCAGGATGCAGCAAATAATATGCTTCAAACAGCCCACAAAATACAGTGCAATGTACATACCATATCAGATACCTGTGATCGATGCGACGTGTAAAAAGATGCAATAGCTTTTAGAGTATACGTTTTTTGTTTTATTACAAATAAGATCGCAAAGATTAAGATAAAAGAATGGATAGTCGACACGTACACATCGTTTATACAATATATATATATGGCAAATAATAAGGTCCAAACAGGCCATAAAATATTGCATTAGTTTTTTTTTGCTTAAAAGGAAGCAAAACAGGAAGTGCAAATGAGGTAAATGTTGGGCCAACATTTTCTCACTAAAAAATGAACAGTAAGTGAGCAACCAATGAACAGTTAAAGTGAGCCAAAACAACAACGGTAGAATACATAAGTGGCCTCAGATCTGTTAATGAAATGAAGGTCCGAGAAAAAATCTGATATGTTTGTACGTTAACGTGGCTGCAAAGTATCTTGGTTGCATACTAATAAATCAGAGTATGCCATCCAGTCATTGCCATGCCAGGTTACAGTAACAATTTCATCGAACCATTCAAGTTTGCTAAACTCATAACAGTCATCACAGGCCGTTACCATTTCCATATGCGCACATTAGTATTACTCTCTCTTTTTAGATATCTAAAAAGAGAGAGAGGTGTGAAAGTAATAGCTTTATGTTATGGCCGCCCACAGGCTTACACCTTTTACGTATACATACGGCAAATAATCCTACTTCAAACGGGACAGAAGAATCGGGTAGGTAGAACAGCTAGACGGCGTAGTTTGGTTTGTCCATATTTACAAAGATCTGAGAAAAATATTACTTTTTTCAAATATCTGACTATAAACCTCTAACCTCAAGATATTTTATGCAAAATCAATGAGAAAATAAAATTTAGGGTCTAAGACTCTTTAAAAAAATCGAAGATGAACTATAATCTACCTGATTCTAAGCAGGAGCTGAATACCGAGTAATCTTTTGGCACTAACAAAACACCAAAATCAAAAACCCATGTCACCAGCTGATGATGTACCCTCCGAACGGGTCGAAGGACTCCCCTTCGAGCCTGTGTGAAGCCCTCTCTTCGAAGGCCCAGGTTAATCTCTTAACACGTTTCATTGGCGTAAAACCATTCGTCTACGAAATGGTTACCATGTGGGAACCCGCCAATCGAAGCCTTAAGCCCTTCGGGGTATCCCTCTCGAAGGGACTACAACGGAGAACCCTCTTGACCTGGTCATACCCACGTCTCCTCTTCCTTTAGGCCTTCTCTCCAAAATAGAGATCGTGGGCTACAAAGCCCTAGCGGTTACCACAAAATCATGGGACACCCCCATGATCTCCGAACAAAGTGCAACCGCCCACTAAGTCCAATTTCTCCCCTATAAATAGCTTAGTCGGGCCAAGACGATGTAAGTGAACTTCACTCTCTCAATTTACGACCTACTTATCATCACACATACTTACTCGCACGCCGGAGGTGGTTCGCAGGGTCCAACCCCTGCGCAATCACTTAACGTAGTGTCTTGGTATTTCTTATTTCAGGTTAAGAACAAGCTTGGCGCAATCCCAACACCCCATAAATCCTTTGATCATCATCGAAGGCTTGGTCGTGCAATTATTTGTACAATCAGTGGCGCCATCCGTGGGACCGCTACAATTGGTCTCGTTATTTCCAAGCTTATAACCAACCAACTACTTTCACTATTATTCCGGCATGGATCAAGGGAGAGAAGATACTCCCCCACCGGGTTTCTCGACCTTGGCGCCAATACCAGTCAATGACTCTAACAACCTTCCCCCAATAACCGCCTCCACGTTCACAACACGTTCTCACCCAGAAACAACACCCAACCATCATGCTTCGACATCAGCCAATCCGGAGCCCATTATTAGCCCAGCCTTTGTCGAAGCCAACCACGAAGTGTTGGAATCCCTCCTAAGGGCTCGTAAGAGGCAAGTCAGGAATGCTGAGATGCGAAGGGAGTTGGAATACTCAAGTGATGAGTATGATGAAGAAATGGAGATGGAACCTAGGCCTTCGACCCAAGGAGCAACTCTATCGGCCTTAAGGATTGGGTCTCCAGTCAGTCGAAGGCTAAGCAGAAGGTCCGTTGGCTTCGAAGGAGTTCCCGAGAGGGCTCTGACAAGGAGAGAAGGGGCGGTTACCGAAGGCTCTAACGGTAGGAGCCAACGAAGGGAAGAAGTGGGGGTGACTTTGCCTCCATTGCTAGCAGCTCATCTTGGAAGGACTGAAGCTGGGGTTCCGTTGCAGCCTTCTCAAGCATCAGGCGTAGAAGGCAATCCGCCTACAATTAATATGGGAGGAAATCTTCCTCCCAATGGTATGTACCCCTCGTTCCAAACTCAGTCTTATCCTCAAAATTTATATCTTCCAGTAAATGGACAGCCTAATAACCCAAGCCTCCCTCAAACTTATGGGAGCATACCCTTCGGGCATCCTATGGCGTACCCTCCGTACGCCATGGGAAACGGTTATCCGTTTGCCATGAATACACCTTATCAGTCCTACCCAAGTCAAACTCCTATGGGAATGCCCACAAACAGCAATCCCTATAATACTGTTCCCATGTATGCACCACCTTACAATTGTCTATACTCAGACCCTATGGGTTCAGCTACACTCTTCGTTATAATACTGTTCCCATGAATACACCTTATCAGTCCTACCCAAGTCAAACTCCTATGGGAAGATACTTTCAAGCTCATCCCATCACGGTATTGACTGACAAGCCTATTAGGCAGATACTGTCGAAGCCTGAGAAATCAGGAAGGGTAGCTAAATGGGCTATCGAATTGGGAGAACATAAGATAGAGTACAAGGGTCGAAACCCCGGCAAAGAACATGTACTTGCAGACTTTCTCGCTGAAACACCCTCCGGACCTAGCCAAGATAAAGAAATTCCTGAGGAGAAGCCCCAAAAGACGAAGGAGGGGTGGAAATTGTACACAGACGGAGCCTCAAGTTCTGATGGTTCAGGAGCAGGTTTAATGCTAGTTAGTCCGGAAGGAAAGGAGTACGCTTATACATTACATTTTGAGTTTAAGGCCACGAACGATGAAGCAGAGTATGAAGCTTTGTTAGCGGGCTTTCGACTAGCAAAAGGCTTGGAGGCTAATGACCTCTCCGGTTTTGTAAGCTCGCAGCTAGTCACTAACCAAATCAAGGGCTCTTATGTAGCAGAGCAGCCCACCATCAAAAAATATTTGGATATAGCTAAAGAGTTTCTTTAGGGATTCGAACCATATGAGATAACACATGTTCGAAGAAGCCAACACAAGAAGGCAGATACCCTAAGCAAGCTATCTGAAATGGCTTTCGCTCATCTGCCCGAGGGAGTTTTAGTAGAAGTATTGACCCACAGGTCAATTACACAAGACGAAGCATCTGACAGAGGCAACAATTGGACGACTCCAATTAGGGAATACTTGATCAGTGGTAGTCTGCCAGAAATTCCTAAGCTTGCTCGAAAGATCCGGACCAAATCTCCCCAATATAGACTTATTGGGGACAATCTATACAGGAGATCCTTTTTATCTCCATGGCTTCGTTGCGTAGGACTGAAACAGGCTTCGAGCATTCTCTATAATGTTCATGAAGATTCTTGTGGAAAGCACGTAGGCCCTCGATCCATCGCCTCAAAAGTAACAAGATGAGGATACTACTGGCCATCTATATTGGAAGACGTAACGGAAGTGATCAAAGCATGCGCGACATGTCATGTACACTCAAAAGCTCGGAAGCCATTAGAGTATGACGCGTCTTCTATCACATCAGCAAGACCTTTCGGCCAATGGGGAGTCAGCATAATCGGACCCCTAGCAATAGCTCCTGGAGGAGCACAATTCTTGGTCATAGCTGTAGATCACTTCACCAAATGGGTTGAAGCCAAGCCTTTGGCATCGATAGCAGGTAAGCATGTGGAAAAGTTTATGTGGGAACACATAATTTGCAGATTTGGAGTCCCACAAGTCATCACTTCTTACAAATGGAAACACTTTGCCGAAGGGGTGTTCCCATCTTTCTGCGAAAGCCTGAATGTGAAGCAAATTTTCACTTGTGTTGACAAGGATATTGTTATTGAAATCGAGACAAAGATAGGACAATATCAGCATGAGTGGGTAGATAGGTTACCCAAAATCTTGAAGGCATACAAGAATATATCCTTCGGATTAATGAGAGCAAAGCCAAGTCGAAGGGCCCATTGTCAAAGAAAAATGCCGCGACAACAAAGCATACGAGCCCGAAGATATGGACACTAGCTTTCGTAAGTTTTATACGTAAGACTTACTCTTTTAAAAGCACTTAGTTGTTTTTCAATTTCATGTAACGCATTCTTCTCACATGGGAAAGAAGCATTAATGGTAGGTGCCTTAGTGTTCATTTCTTAAAATGATGTAATCCTCCCTACCCACTTAATGATATGACAAATTTCCCTCAAAATCACTTGTTTCGTTTTATACAACAAAGATTTGCTCAGCCAAGTACTTTAAAAGTTTCAATGTCGAGGATGAAGCAAGGCACATGTCTTGTACACAAAAAACATCCATTTCAATTCACATTAACTTTCCTATAAAGTCTTAGGGTATTATAAGCCCTCTGCAACTTAAGGATAAAGATGGAGTGGGTCGCGACCCTCTGTCGTAGTCAAATTATACGATTGCTAAAAATCTTGGTCCAAAATACACACAATAAGGTTATAACCTTAGGTTGTATATTTACGCTTGTATATAAGTGTAAGAGAAGACAAGCATGATATCAAAACTGGGACATAATTCCCTAATTTGGCATTTATACGGCTGCACATAGTCACAGCCAAAGTTAAAACATCCAAGCAAATTTTCTGAAGTCTGGGTCGAAGCCTAGACACCTAAAAGATAAATTGTTCAAACATAAAGGCACATGCCTTAACACAAAGGACATTGTTTAAAAAGGGTACATGCCACCCTTACTGACCAAATTATTGCCAACATGGCAACCTTCAAATGTTCTTGGAAGAGTTAGGATCCTCTTGATGAGCTGCAGACGGAGGCTTCTCAGAGATGGTTCTTTTGGATGGAGAGGGAGGCTGGATACTCTTGGGCTTTTTGGATAGGAGATCTTCTACTGAGGCTAAAGGGTCCTTGGTGGCTTCGGCAAGAAACGGGTACTCTGCTGTAGTGAATGCATTCCCAGCTTCATCATATTCTTTCTCAGAATTCGGACGGTAGTAAGGCACCTCCGACAACACAACTGGTTTCTTTGTTTCGGCTATTTCCTCCAGAGTTGTGCACTTACCATAGAATATGGCTGCATTCACCAGCTTCCCCAAAACTGCTCCCACCTCATCACTATGGTATAACTCCATAGAAATATAAGGGACAACCTTTGAGACCACCTCAGCCCTATCTTTTTTCAAGGTTTTGCTTTCAAGCTTCAGCCCATCCATATCTTGACAAAGTTTGATCTCATTCTCTTTCAACCTAGCCCTCTCAGTTTCCAGACCAGTACATTTAGACTCTAGAGCTGCAATCTGAGTCTTATATCCAGCAGTCTGGGCCTCTTCCATCTTTAACCTACCTTGCGACTCTTTGAGCTGTCCTTCGAGACTGCTCATCTTGGCATGCAGGGCCTCGTATCTGGGGTGCTTCTCAAAATCCGCCATGGCTGCATCACACCTGGCCTCCAACTCAGCATATTTCTTTTCCCTATCCTCCTCCCTGGAAACAACAACTGCAACCTCCTACTTAGCATCTTTGACCTTGTTGATTAACTCCCTTGTACGGAAGTTCAAATGGTTATCCAGCATAGCCTGCCTAGTATAGCTTTTATCATGAAGATCACACAGCTTCTCAATAGACATCTCGCCCAAAGATCTCCTCCAGGAAACAGGGGTGACATTTTCAACCAATAATCGGCAGGAAAGGGCATTCGGCAATTCCTTGGTGTTTGGCAACCCTACATAAAACATCATCATAAGACACGTACCATATTAAGAAGAAGAGAGCCAGGGATGCTTTACTTACCATGGATGTCATCATCATCAACAATGTCTTCAGTGGAATACATAATGGCTTTCCCCCGTGAATTCTCTGTTTTCTGCTTTGTTGTTCTAGAAGTAGGAGTGGGAATGTTCAATTTCCTCTTGGGGGCACCCTTTGCAGCCTTCGCACTGGTACCTTTCCTAGTCCGAACTCTATCAGCAATACCGGAAGACCCTACGATCTTCAGCTGGTCACTCCCGGAAGGAGTATCATCAGAGTCACCATGATTTACAATTATAGATCAAGGGAGAATTCACAAAAGGTAAATAATGTGAAAACCCCGAGGTTCGTTGTCCCGACGAAGATTGAATGGAATTGTGATTCGGGTTCGTGAAACGTGCAGTGAATAGTAAATAAAAGTAAGTGATAATGATTTTAAAACTAAAATGATGAAACATAAACTAAAAACAGTAAATAAGGCAAGGGAAAATTCTATTCTAAGGCAAATGTAAGGGAAATCCTAAAAACGCGCGAATTAATCAAAAACTAAGTACGAGCGCAAAATAAAAAGTGAATTTGAAGCACTACTAATCCTACGGGCATGAAAATATTTTTCCTACATTCTAAATGATAAAAGAAAATTTTGGGATAAAGAAAAATATTTTTTAGACTTTTTAATTAATTCATATGAATTTAAAACTAAATTAAAGAAAGAAAATGATTAAAAATAGTAAAACAACTTAGAAAATTATGAAAATTTTCTGATAAATCCTATAAGCTATCAGAATCCTAGGAAAAATAATAATCTAGAAAAAGCTACTACGAATAAGCAGTAAAAAGCAAAACAGCTTAACTAAGCTAAAATGGAAAACAAAGTTTAAGAATTAAAAGTTGCAACAATTAACCAAGCAGAACTAAGAGCATAACGGTAAGGTCTTGTGTGTAAGTGATCTAGAATTCAAGAGGTCCCAGGTTCGATCCTGGGTTTAGGCATTATTGCAAAAACTATTTATTTTTAAGTTTTCTTCTAAAACTTTAATAAGCAACAGCTAAAAAGCAAATTTTTAATAATAAAACTATTTTTAAAAACTTCTAAAAGGCTCAGAAAAAGCAAAATAAAAGCAGATCAGTGGGCTTATAAGGTGAAAACAAGCAAAACAAAATGTGCACAATGAGAATAAGCTAATATAAGCTAACAGCAACTATGAAAAGCTAAATTAAGCTAACTAGAATCTAATTTATTTATAAGAATCATAATAAACTAACTAAAGAAGAAGAATAAGCACTGATATGGAATTAAGCCAACAAAACTACTAAATGCAGACTAAAGGGGGGCTGCTGAGGCAGACTTGTGCAGGGGAGATCAATAGTATAAGACCTATTCTAAGCTAAAAATAAGCTAAAAGATCAATAAGCTAAAGGGTAAAAAGTGAAAACAGATTAAGTTTGGTCACCAGAGAACACTGAAAAGGACTTTTTTGGAACTTTTAACAATTGAAAAGCTGGGAAAATAAGCTGAGAAACTGATACAGAATGAAATGAGTGTTCTGTGGCAGTCTTTGTACTAGATTGATCCAAATCCTACACAAATTCCACTGAGGTAAGTCCAATCTTTCAGGATTCACTTAACATACTTAAATAACCTTAAAACTAGCAAAAATCAAGGATTTAAGTGCTTATTTCTATGAAAAGCTATAATGAACAGGATACTTATTTTACTTCAACTTTAAGTACTAATAACTGTAGAACAACTAAGAGCATCCTAACAGGTACTACAAACCACTTAGCTAAATCATTTTAAGCTATATCTAACCTGACAAGAGTGCAAATGAACAGGAAACACTTATTTTGACCCATATTGACCCATATCCAAACACTCCCTTAATGAACTTATTATGAACTTAACACTAATGCAGACCAATTAAAGCAAGATTTCTGAAATACTAATGTATAATAAGCTAAATTAATCCCTAATTAGCAATATTCAGATAGCAATAAGCACTTGAATAAGCCAAGCTTATATTGACTGTGTTTTAGATTGAAAAGCTAATGAAGAACACAATTAAAACTAGACTAGCATCAAGTTAAAACTAACCTTAAAAGATCTAATAAGCACTAAAGATTAGAGAAAAAAAATACAATAAGCTGAAAAATAAGCTGATGAACAGTGTTTGACTTACGTTGGCCAAGTTTAATAAAAAGATAAAACCTTGAATTTCATTCCAAAATCAGATTACAAAAGCTCTTAAACTGAAATTAAAACTAAAATGAAAAAGATTACTAAATTACCCTACTCCTAATGTAACCCTAAAATCTAACCTACTAAGATGTCGTTTGTTTTTTCAGAGCTTTTACCTCTTTATCTGCAAACCATGTCTGCAGAAGAAGAGGTACATCTGAAGCTCTTCATCTGCAAGAAGAAGACCATTTGTTTTTTGTGCTATTAATTTTTTATTTTTATTTTTTTTTGTGCTATTGAAGTACTTTTTTCTTTTTTTTTTTTTGCACATCTAAAGTTTTCATCTGCATGGTAGAAGAATGTTTGTTTTTTATGCTATTAAAGTACTTTTTTCATATGGAAACAAACGAAAACGTAAAAAACATAAAAAACGGTCGAAAAAAGTAAAAAAAAACCGACGAAAACGAAAAAAACGTTAAAAAAATGACGAAAACGTAAAAAATGGTCGAAAACGTAAAAAAAGAGGCGAAAACGTAAAAAACGGATTAAAACGTTAAAAAAGTAGAAAAGTGAAAAAACGGACGAAAACGTTAAAAAAATGACAAAAACGTAAAAAACGGACCAAAACGTAAAAAAACAGACGAAAACGTTAAAAAATGGTCGAAAACGTAAAAAAATGACAAAAATGTAAAAAAAAAACAGACGAAAACGGAAAAAACGTAAGGAAACAAACGAAAACGTAAAAAAACGGACGTAAAACGTAAAAAAAACGGACGTAAACGGAAGAAAACGGACTAAAACGTAAAAAACAGACGAAAACGTAAAAAAACAGACGAAAACGTAAAAAATGGTCGAAAATGTATAAAACCGTGCGAAAACGTATAAAAACTGACGGAAACGTATAAAAATGGATATTAAGAAAGAGATATAGGGTTTGTGAAAGAAGAGGTAAGAAGTGAAAGATAATGTCTGAAATTTAGAAGCGAAAAGAAGTGAAAAGAAGCACTTATGTCTGCAAAAAAACAAACATAAACATCTGCCCTCCCGCAGAAAAAAGAAGTGAAAAGAGGGAAAAAGTGCTTATTGGGAAAAAACAAACGATACCTAACTATCTAACATTTTTAAGCTGAGACTGAGGAGAGCTATTTATAGCCCGAGGAGAAGGATCTAGACTCTCAATCTTGGCCCTTTAATCATCATATTGTCATCAAAAATAATCTCAGCCCTTGGATTGCATTTGTGATGTGTTTCAGCCAATCAAATGCTCCCTTTTGTCCACTCTGGCATTCCCAAACGAAGTATCCCATGTGTCCTTGTCAGCTCTTCTAGAAGTGGTACGGGTAAATGAGCAGGGTAAAACTTGAAGAAGGAAGGGCTACAGTAACTAGCGGGAAGGATTTTTTTATTGTTTAATGCTTCTTTGACCGGGTATGGTGGGTTTTGACTTCGGGTATTAGATGGGAAAACGGGTTGGGTTTTATGAGTTGGATCCGGGATGGGAGTGGATTGGGTATTTTATTAAATGGGCTGGTGTAGGGGTTGGGTTGGGGTATAGTTGGATTGGATAATGGATTTATAATAGGATTTATTAAATCCGGATTTGAATATAAATATAGTTTTAAGACAAGGACCATAATTGTAAATTCTGAAACTCCAGGGTTTTTTTTGCCATTCTTCAATAATGTGATCCAAGGGCCACTTTTGTCATTTGATGAAACTTGAGGATTGACTTTGAATTTTTGAGCATAATTTTGATCCAAACTTGCAAATTTATTCCCCGGCCTCGACTTTTGACACTTTTCCAAATCACGTGCTCGGTTTGTCTTTTTATCTCGATATTTGTCCATTTTTACAATATTCATCCCTGCACAATCATAAACACAAAAACACGAGATATTTGGCATAATTGGTTAGTTTTTTGTCTATTTGGGTCCGGTTTTGGTCAAGAAAAGGTATGTGTTTACGCACATACCACACCAACATCCTCCACAAGCTAGGGGGGCTTCCTCAGTATTAAGGGGCTTGATCGGGGGAAGCACAGCAAGAGGTTTAGGTGGGGAGACATCAACATCATTATTGTTCACAGATATAGACGGAGATCCTACTCCGAAGCTGATATCTTTGGGATCCTTTGGAATAAAGCTTACTTCCTTTGCACCACCTGCGACAACGAAGTTTCTGAAAGCCATTTCTGCAAAAACAAACGCAAAAGGAGATGAATATCAGCAGATAAGTTATTTATTCTAAGAAAATAAGAATTGTACATACTTTGTCCTTCACAAATAATTTCAGGTGATGACGGAGACCCGTCCCAGCTTTCACTTAAACCAGCCATGTACAATATAGGCTCTGGAAACGTCTGGACATTAGCAGGGTGGCGTGCAAGACGCTGGTACAAGGGGTCGCTCCTTATCTCATAGGGAAGAGGGTCATTGTACTTCTTCTCATCATACATGTTTGCTTCATCCAACAATGCTGGATACTCAGGAGGTATGATGGTACTTTCAACATAGAAAAACTGTCCTTTCCAATTTCTAATATTTGAAAAGGGTTTCGTCACAAGAACAGGCACGTCATGTTCACCCCTTTTGGCAATGGTTACCCAATCTCCACCAGGATAGAGATTCACAAAACCCCTAAGCACCTCTAATGTGGGTTCATATCCGTACGCTTTACACATTACGATGTAAGTGGTCAACTTAGCAAGACCAAAAGGGTTTAACCTAGAAATATGCACCTGATAGTATTGTAGAAACTCTAAAATCAAGGGATGAATGGGTATCCTAAGATTCGATTGAGTGAATGCATGCACATACAAACCTACAAACCCTGCGGGAGCATCGAAAATATTTTGTTTCTTACTAGGGAGCATGATTTTGTACTCCGAGGGTATAGGGTAATCAAGCAGAAACTCAGATAAGGCTTGTTTCGACAAGGTACAGGTCTGTTGCCTAATAATTCGCTTAGCGGCCATGCTCATATTAAAAGAATAAAAGATCAAGGAAGGTTTATTGGAATTTTACCTTTTCGTTCCAACGGAAGCACAAGATTGCAGAGCAATGTGTATATTTTGGGCGGAGGTAAAATGAGCTAGGGTTTAATTATTTTGGGTTTATGTACCCAGACAGTTTTGATCCCAAGCGCACACGTGTACACCTAACTTTGAAGATCTTACGGATCTTAAACGGGCATTTATATTTTGAAGTGATGTTTGCTAGTACCGATTAAATAAGCCGTTTGAGTTTACAGCCCAAGTGGGAGGATAATCATTAGCCCGCATTAAATGCGCGGTTTAGTTAGTCATTTATTTTTGCACGGGATTGTAATTTAATAGGTATAATGCATGTTGATTTTGAGAGTCGAATGCAATTTATACTTGTACGTATATATCACTTTCGACTGGGGGGCTTGATGATGTACCCTCCGAACGGGTCGAAGGACTCCCCTTCGAGCCTGTGCGAAGCCCTCTCTTCGGAGGCCCAGGTTAATCTCTTAACACGTTTTATTGGCGTAAAACCATTCGTCTACGAAATGGTTACCATGTGGGAACCCGCCAATCGAAGCCTTAAGCCCTTCGGGGTATCCCTCTCGAAGGGACTACAACGGAGAACCCTCTTGACCTGGTCATACCCACGTCTCCTCTTCCTTTAGCCTTCCCGCCAAAATAGAGATCGTGGGCTACAAAGCCCTAGCGGTTACCACAAAATCATGGGACGCCCCCATGATCTCTGAACAAAGTGCAACCGCCCACTAAGTCCTATTTCTCCCCTATAAATAGCTTAGTTAGGCCAAGACGATGTAAGTGAACTTCACTCTCTCAATTTATGACCTACTTATCATCACACATACTTACTCGCACGCCGGAGGTGGTTCGCAGGGTCCCACCCCTGTGCAATCACTTAACGTAGTGTCTTGGTATTTCTTATTGCAGGTTAAGAACAAGCTTGGCGCAATCCCAACACCCTATAAATCCTTTGATCATCATCGAAGGCCTGGTCGTGCAATTATTTGTACAATCACCAGCTGTTAACGGATCCGGAAGGGCAAAACCAACCCACAAAAATCATTATTATCTATATTAATTCACAAAGCAAACGACGCCGTTTTTGTCGCACACCTGATTCTAAACAGGTGAATACCCAGAAATCTTTCGGCACCAACAAAACACCAAAATCAAAACCCATGTTACCAGCTGTTAACGGATCTGGAAGGGCAAAACCAAGCCACAAAAAATCATGAAGTAACAATCGTGATTATTAGCGATGATTAGTGTATGTGCTAGAAAAGAGTAGGCCGGAAGATTCTAGGCATCTATGTGGCTTGCGTTAGTATTTTTTTTTTTTTTTTTTTTGTCTGTGAAAAGAGTAATCCGGAATATTCTAGCCATCTGTGTGGCCTGCGTTAGACTTTATTACTATATATATAATTTGCCGTCTGAAATGACTACAGTGTCGTCGTTTTGATCATGGGCCGGTTTTCGTGGGCTGCTTTGTAGCGTCTTCTCTTCCGTGTCTTTCAGCCCATGTTCGGGGGATTAATTGAGAATCCTTTCTAGGGTTTCTCATAGCGTCTGCCTTCTGGAAAACGCTAGGGTTTTCTCATAGTGCTTTGATGGTGATTGTTAGTGCCGATCTAATAGAAGTTGCTTTTTTGTTTGATATTTGTGTGATTTGATGGTTGTCGGTTGCGATCTAATAGAAGTTGGTCTTTTTTTTTATGTTGATTCATATCTGTGTAACTAATCTAATAGAAGTTGTTTTTTTCTTTGGTATTTGTGTGATTTCATGGTTACCAGTGTCGATCTAATAGAAGTTGGTATTTTTTTAATGTTGATTCATATCTATGTAGTTTCATGCTTATCCTTTTCTTGGTTCTGTGTCACCTTATGTTGATTCGTGTCTCTGTAGTTTCATGTTTGTCCTTTCCTTGATTTTCTGTGAGTTAGCTGCAATATTAAGTAGGAGATGGTCTTTTACTGTTTAGAAGCTGTTTTTTTATTTGATATTGGCCTGATTTGATGGTTGTTGGTGCCGATCTAACAGAAACCGGTATTTTTTTTATGTTGATTCATATATGTGTAGTTTAAGGTTCGGATCTGGTGATGATTTGTAAGTAGTATATGTTTAAAATATCTTTTGTGTTCGTGCATTTTGGGTTGTCTGTTGCATAGGGATCATGTGTTGGATGAATTTTTATATGAAACCAGTTATAGATTAGCAAGCAAATTTATAATCTATTGATGTTGTCTGGTGCGTAGGGATGAGGTGCTACGTGAAATATAGTAACGCGGCATGTTGCAACAACTAGACTGTATGATGGCGGTGTAGGCACCGGATGGCATAGTGTAAACAGCTATGCAACCGTGTCTATTTTGCAACAACAGTCGCCTTTGTTAAGGCACATTTGTGGGCGGGGCAACCAGGATTGTGGTTGTAGCCACACCGTTGCTTTATTCGTTTGGTTTGCAGACTGTATGGCCGGTTTCTTACTATTACTATATATATAATTTAGCGTTGAAAACAACTACAGTATCGTCGTTTTGATTATGGGCCGGTTTTCGTGAGCTACTTTGTAGCGTCTTCTCGGGCCTATTCACTCTTCCGTGTCTTTCAGCCCATGTTCGAGGGATTAACTGAGAATCCTTTCTAGGGTTTTCTCATAGTCAAGGGTACGCATTCCGGAAGATCTAATAAAAGTTGTTTTTTTTTATTTGATATTTGTGTGATTTGATGGTTGTTAGTGCTGATCTTCTTTTTTTTTTTTTTTTTTTTTTTTTTTTTGTTGATTCATATCTGTGTAGTTTGATGCCTATTCTTTTTTTGGTTTTGTGTCAGCTTATGTTGATTTGTGTCTGTGTAGTTTCATGTTTATCCTTTTCTTGATTTTGTGTCGCTTGGCTGTGATGTTAAGGTGAAGATCATTTTGGAGTGTCTGTTGCATAGGAATGATGTGTTGAGTGAATTCTTATATGAAACCAGTTATAGATTAGCAAGCAAATTTATAATCTGTTCATGTTGTTTGATGCGTAGGAATGATGTGCTGGATGAAATATAGTAGTGCGCCATCTTACATCCGCTATAGTCTATAATGCTGGTGTATGCACCGGACGGCATAGTGAAAAAAACAACTATGCAACCGTGTCTATTCTGCAACAAGAGTTACCTTTATTAAGCCAAATTTGTTGGCGGGGCAACCAGGATTGTGGTTGCAGCCAAAGCGTAGGCTTATTCGTTTGATTTGCAGACTGTATGGCCGGTTTCTTATACTGTACATAGTAGGTTTTATGCATGTCTACTGCCTTTATCAGTTTAGGTGGAAACCTTAAAGATTGTTGTTGCTATGTTGTGCGCCAGAGAGAAGGCACGTATGTCTTTGCATCTGGTGCGTGTTACGTTCTCTGACCACGCGTTCATTGGCAGGGCAACCATGTTTGTGGTTGCAACCATAGCGTGTGGTTAATGAAGCATTTGAAACGACTGCAGTGACGTCGTTTTGCTTTTGCCCTATCTTTATTCAGCTCATTAATATGCTGTTATACGTGGCCTCTCCCTGTGGCTTTATACGTGCCTTTTGCCTATGGTAGTTGCACGAACCTTCTTTCTATAGTTTGGTTGGTAGGTATCAAAACCGTTGTTGCAACAGGCAATGATGAATCTGTGGCTCTGATTAAAGAAGTTAATCCCCGGCTCTTGGCAGGGCAAACTTTTAGATTTGCAGTCGTGCCGGGCCTATTCACTTCTTACGATCACTCATTCATATCAATTCAATGATATAGCTTAATGGAAGTCTGAAATGTAAATTGCCATGGCAGTAACTGGATGACGTGAAGGCATTCTTGGGATCATGCAACCGCGTCTGTCTGTGCGCATGTCACAATTCTAACCTTCTTCACCATTTAGCATTTACAGATCTGAGCCTGATGATATATTTTTATAACCAAAATGACAAGACTGTGGTCGTTTAAGACGCTATATTATATACATAGTAAATATACATAGTAACGATTTTGGATGTATCGCGACCAAGTGTTGCTACCACTAGATTCGCATGGTCGCAATATATCCAGCATTGATACTTTGTTGATATTTTTTGCCTCCCCATATTTTTACAGCGCATGTACATCATCTGTGATTTTCTCTATTGCTTAACCTCTCCAGGTGCGTAAAACACATCTTTGGTTCACATTCATTATTTGCTTAAACTTTCTGAGAACCAGCTTTCTATATGCAGATGATGGCCGGTTTCATAACACAAAAGTTATGACAGGATATAGAAGAAGTTTCTACTACTGGGCTTCAGCATAGATGCTTAGTCTAAGATCCTATATAGTTCCTTTTGTTCTTTCAACAATCTAGCAGTTTGCCTGGTGCAGGAAATTGCACAAAGAGACTTGAAACGACAAAAGGAACTGTAGAGGGTCTCAGAACAGTTACCTATGTTTCTTTTTTAGTTCCATTCAAGTACCGAGATGATGGAAAGAAGTTAAATACCAAAAATAGACAGAATATCAACGATGGATGTACCGACACAGAGTACAGATACTAGCAATTTTGCATGGTGTCAGAGTATCCGCACTGAGCTTCTCAATATATTTTATTGGCTACGAGCAAAAGATAAGTATTACTCAAATCACTATCCTAGATTTAAAGTTCAGTTGAAGCTTAACTTATTTTTGTTTTTTTTAATACCAGTCAATGATACGCAGATGGTCGCACCCAATAACAGTGTTGGATACTGCTAACAGAACCAAACAAAGATGAGTATTCCTGAAATTTACATATTGCAATGACTTCTCCCCATTTTAGACTGCTAACACATTTTGTATATGCAGCAGGTTCTATCCTATGGTAACAGGTTATTGAACTCTGGATTCATACATAGACATTGCCAGTAACAACGGCACTGCAGACTATGCACAGAAATTGGATATCAATAAATAGACGTAGTTACAATGATGGATGTGAGTCGGCCAAGCGCGGCTATTGGTATTTCCCTACTTCCTACATTTTTACGTATACACAAAATTATATACATCGAGCAACTTATAACAAAGATAGATAACTGCCGTATTCACATGGTATGCGCATTCGACATTCAGTGTTTGCCGCTATTTTAAGTTTACTCATATGAAGTTAGAACTAACAGCTACATTTTTGTATTGAAACATGCAAGGGACCTGCATTTGGATGCTTTTAACTGTTCATAAAGTTAACTCAACGTATTACTAATGGATATCGTAACATAAGAACTTCAGGTATATACGTGTTCAGATCTATCGATATTACACTTAGACAGTCACTTATCATGCACTAAGTATTACATTATGTTTAGGTATATATGATTGCTTCAGCAGACGAGACAATGTTCAATGTGGATGTTTGGTCTTACCTTTCTTCTCCAGTTCCTTTTATTACTCCATTAAACTAGCAACATGCCTGATGCAGGCCATTGTATAAAGTTTACCTGAAGTAACAAAAGGAACTGGAGAGAGAAAGGTAACAACTTTCGCCTGTGTTCAACGTGATGTGTATCAGATGAAGAACAACATTGATTCCGATGTTGTTTGAAGGTTACGATTTCTGCCCATTTTTTTATTACCTTACACTTTTCTGCGAATGATAGTGCGTTGGCTAATAAGAATCCTAAAGCGTTTAACAAAAAAGAAATACTCAACATAAGAAAGAAAGATTATCTGGTATTTTTTTAGCTACCGATGGTAATAGTTAATGTACTGTGTCTGTAATAGTTAGGTTTTTTTTCTCATATTCATGGCTGCAATTCCATAAAAGACCCTGATCAAGACTCTGGTCCAATTCCCGAATAAAGATGGGAAACCGTAGAGGCTGCTGCGACAACTGATTTGAAACAGATCCTTTTTTCCCAGCATCCTCTTCCGTTTCCCATCTTTCTTCGATAATTTAACCGTTCTATCGATCAGCGGTTTTTTTACAATTACACTTACGAATATGTGCGAAGAGAATAACTCTCGCAAGCACATAACAGCAGCGTTTAGTATTACCAAACAAAAAAAGAAAAAACAAGATACTCTTTCTTTGTTATGCTAAAAAAAAACTGTTTTATTAAACGCCTTAAAAAAAAAAAAAAAAAGTCACATCAAATGTATTTTCTAAATTATAATTGTTGATTCTACGAAAGTGCTCATAAACGAAGCTGAAAGTAGCAAGTTGTGTATTGGATACCCACATTATTCGCTAGATGAGTGGTTTAAATTAGTAAATCAGGTTGGAACTTGAAAATGGTTACTCATTCTAAGTTCCTATACAGTTCCTTTTATTCTTTCAATAACCTAATAATTTGCCTGGTGCAGGCAGTTCTACAAAGGGAGTAGAAACAACAAATGGAACTGTAAAGGGACTTAGAAAGGGCAACTTTGTTTCTTTTTTAGTTCCATTCTTTTTTACAGCCTAAAACCAGGATCTAGAAAGTAACTTTGCCATACACAGCATGTTATATTCAACTTCATTTTGATCATCTGCATTTCCCTATAAAAGCAGCAACAGGTGTTATACATCACCTGCCAGTTTTGGCAATTGAAAACTATCTGGTATTTTTTATTTGTCTATACTAGCAGCTGATGCTTTGTATGTGTGACGCTAAGTTTTTTTTCGCATGTTTGTACCTGCACCGTCAAAAAAACTCCTAATCACCAATACGATACAATTCTAAAAGATAGATGAGAAACATAAGAGAATGCTGTAACAAGTGATTTGGTGCAGATTACTTCTTTGCACCATCCTCTTTCGTTTCCCATCTATCTTTTTGGATTGAATCATATTGTTGATCAGGTCCTTTTCTGAAGCTACATGTGCAAGCATGCGTAAACAAGCCTACCATCACAAATACACAACATCAACTTTTGGTATCAGCAACTAAAGAAAGCTAGATACTCTTCATTTGCTAATATTGACAAACGATGTACATCATCTGTGGCTGCTGTTATGGTTAAATGCATGCGACTTTTTTTTAACCTGGAAATTAAGATCATGGGGTATTGTTTGTCTGCCGACACTAAAAGCTAAAACTTTCTGTTTTTCACATTATGTTTTCTTTTGCGTATTCATAACTATAGTTACACAGAAAATTCTGATCAACAACAAACATAGATAATAAACTGGATAGAATAGTCTGAAGTAATTTGATGCAAAATACTTCCTTGCACCATCCTCTTCTGTTTCTTATCTATAGTATTGTTGACCAGCACCTTCTATAAAACTACATTTATCAATTTAAAAAAAAAAAAAAAAAAAAAAAAAAAAAAAAAAAAACAGCTTTTTGTGTCGACAGACAAGTGATACTCCATGATCCTCATTTCCTTATTTTAAAAAGATTGATCTTGAAATATACCATGTACACTATTTTATGTTATGCGATGATTCAATCAACATATACCATATGGCTCTCAATTACAGGTACATGCACTCAACATTCATAGATTGTTAGTATTTTCATGCTACCTATACTCCCATAGATAATTTATTAGTATTTTTTCACTGCTAAGGTTTATATTGATGCATAGGCCTTGCTAATTCTTTGTAATTTGACTATAAAAACAGCGACAGTTGTTGTACATCAGGTCTCAGTTTGGGCAATTGAAAAATGCAGCTTGCAAAAAGGTTTGTGCTTGCTATTTATTAGCTGCAACAGGCTATGATGAATCTGTGGCTCCGATTAAAGAAGTTAGTCCCCGGCTCTTGGCAGGGCAACCTTTTAGGTTTGTAACCTTGCCAGGTGTATTCACTTATTATGATCATTCATTAATACCAGCCCAATGATATAGGTTATTGGAGGTTTGAAATGTAAATTGCCATGCCAGTTACCAGATGGCGTGATGGCAGTCTTACTATCGTGCAACCGCCTCTGTTTGAGCACATGGCAAAATTCTTGCCTTCTTGACCATATAGCATTTACAGATCTGAGCCTGCTGATATATTTTTATAAACAAAACCAAAACTACAACACTGTAGTCGTTTAAGATGAACGTTTCCTGTAACAACACCACCCCCGTGCTTATTGTTCAGCTTTATGCGTTCGCATACGTGCATTAGCAGAAGTTAAGTATCACTAAAATTTGCTTCCTATTTTCATAGTTACTGTATTCATGTGCATGGTTTAATAATATTTTGGTATCCTTTAGGTTATTTGTTGTATGCCTGCATTTGGATGCTCTACCCTGCTCAGAAAGTTTGTTGTATTTAAACGAATACATGCATACAGATTTGATTGAACAAATAATTGCACAACCAAGCCTTCGATGGTGATCAAAGGAATAATGGGGTGTTGAGATTGCGCCAAGCTTGTTCTTAACCTAAAAATAAGAAATATGAAGACACTACGTTAAGTGATTGCGCAGGGGTGGGACCCTGCGAACCACCTCCGGCGTGCGAGTAAGTATGTGTAATGGTGATATAGGTCGTAAATTGAGAGAGTGAAGTTCACTTACTTTGTTTTGGCCCGACTATGCTATTTATAGGGGAGAAATAGGACATAGTGGGCGGTTGCACATTGTTCGGAGATCATGGGGGCGTCCCATGGAAAGTGGTAACCGCTAGGGCTTTGTAGCCCACGATCTCTGTTTTGGCAGGAAAGCCAAAGGGAAGAGGAGACGTGGGTTTGACCAGGTCAGGATGGTCCTTCGTGCTAGTCCCTTCATCAGGAATACCCCGAAGGGCTTAGGGCTTCGATTGGCGGATTTCCACATGGTAACCAGTTCGCAGGCGAATAGTTTTACGCCAATGAAACGTGTTAGAAGATTAACCTGGGCCTCCGAAGGGAGGGCTTTCTACAGGCTCGAAGGGGAGTCCTTCGACCCGTTCGGAGGGTATATCATCAAGCCCCCCAGTCGAAAGTGATATATACGTACGAGTATAAATTGCATTTGACTCAACAAATCAAATATGCCTTATGCTCCTTGTATAACACTAATCATGCAACAAGGCAGATAAATGCTCAACTAACCACGCATTTAATGCGGATTAATCACAATTATCCCACTTGTCCTGCCACAGCTACTTCCTCGGTATAAGTAAGAGTCCTTTCAAAATTTAAAACCGATTTCAAATCCGCATAGATGAAAAACCAGACACGTGTTCGGTCATGATTTAAGATATGATAGGTACTTATACCTTGATATGGTAAAACCCTAGAATATTTTTACCTCCGCCCAAAATATACACACACAACTCTGTGTTATCGTGCTTCCATTGGAACAAAAAAGGTAAAATTTTGTCATTTTCTTTGAGCTTCTTACTTGATTCTATTGTTATGAGTATGGCTGCCAAAAGGATTATTCGGGAACAAACATGCACCTTGTCTAAAGAAACATTGACTGATTTACTGCGTGACTACCCCCAACCATCTGGACTCAAAATCATCCGTCCTAGTAAAAGACAAAGTGTTTTTTATGCCCCAGAAGGGTACGTAGGATTATACATTCATGCGTTTACCCAATCAAACCTTAGGATTCCACTTCATCCTTTGATTTTAGAGTTTTTGCAATACTATAAGGTGCACATTTCCATGTTTAACCCATTTGGGCTAGCCAAACTAACTACTTACATCGTGATGTGCAAAGCTTATGGGTATGAGCCCTCATTGAATGTTCTTAGGGGTTTTGTTAATTTTTATCCCGGTGGGGATTGGGTGACTATTGCCAAAAGAAGTGAACATGATGTTCCCATCCTTTTGACGAAACCTTTTTCGAACATAAGAAACTGGAAGGGTCAGTTCTTTTATATTGAAAGCACCATTATACCGTCTGAGTACCCAGCTTTGCTTGACGAGGCCTTTATGTATGATGAGAAGAAATATAATGATCCCTTGCCCTACGATGTGAGGAGCGAGCCCTTGTATCAGCGACTTGCACGACATCCTGCTGATGTCCAGACATTCCCCGAACCTATCATGTTCATGGCTGGTATTGCTAAAAGTTGGGAAGGCTCTCCGTTGCATCCTGAAATAATTTGTGAAGGACAAAGTATGTATATATCTTATTTAAATAATTTGAGTAACTTATCTGCTGATATTCATCTCCTTTTCGTTTGTTTGTGCAGGAATGGCTTTCCGGAATTTTGTTGTGGCCGGAGGCGCCAAGGAAGTTAGCTTTATGCCAAGGGATCCTCAGGATACAAGTTACGGAGTGGGATCTCCTTCCATCTCTGTCAATAATAACGATGTTGATGTCTCTCCACCCAAGCCTCTTGCTGTGCTCCCCCCAATCAAACCCCTTGGTACTGAGGAAGCCCCCCAGCTAGTGGAGGATGTTGGTGACTCTGATGATACCCCTTCCGGGAGTGATCAGCTCAGGATCGTAGGGTCCTCCGGCATTGCTGATAGAGTGAGAACAAGGAAAGGTACTAGTGCCAAAGCTGCAAAGACTGCTCCAAAAAGAAAACCCAATGTTCCTACTCCCTCATCGAGGAATGTCAAACAAAAAACAGAAAAAGCTCGTGGGAAAGCCATTATGTATGCGCCAGAGAGAATGGTTGATGAAGATGACATCCCAGGTAAGTGAAAGTTCTTCAAGTCCTCCTCCCTTTCCGTAATATTGCGTATTCGGCTTATATTGCCTTTTTTTTTTTTTAGGTTTGCCAGATACGAAGGAACTGCCCAACGCTCTCTCCTGCCGCTTGCTTGTTGAGAATGTCACTCCTGCCTCATGGAGGAGTAAAATGAATGAGATGTCCATTGAGAAACTTTGCGATCTTAACGACAAAAGTTATATCAGGCAAGCAATGCTGGACAGCTATCTTAGCTTTCGCACCAGGGGATTGCTTAACAAAGTTAAGGAGGCGAAGGAGGAGGTTGCTGCTGTTGTTGCCAGAGAGAAAGAGAGGAAGAAGAGTTATGCTGAGTTGGAGAAGAAGTGTGACGAAGCCATGGAGAATTTTGAGAAACACCCAAGGTACGAGGCTCTTCGAGACAAGATTGATGGTCTTGAGAAACAGCTTAAGGAATCGCAGGCTGAGTGTGGTAGGCTAAAGTTGGAGGAAGCTAAGGTTGTTGGCTATGAAAACCAGGTGAGTGCCCTGGAGTCTAAGTGTACTGGGTTGGAGACTGAGAGGGCCAGACTAGTGGAGCAGGATGCCAAACGTTGTCAAGAGGTTGATAAGTTGAAGCTCGAATGCCAAAGTTTAAGAAAAGATAGGGCTGAGGTTGTATCGAAGGTTATTCCCTATATTGCTATGGAGTTATACCACAGCGATGAGGTGGGGGAGGTTGTGGGTAGGCTAGTGAATGCAGCCATATTCCATGGCAAATGCACAACTTTGGAGGAGATTGCTGAAACCAAAAAACCAGTTGTGCTTTCGGAGGTACCATACTATCGTCCGAATTCCGTTCGGGAGTATGATGAAGTTGGTAACGCATTCACCACGGCAGTGTACCCCTTTCTTGCCGAAGAAACCAAAGATCCTTCAGCCTCCATCGAAGATCTCCTTTCTAAAAAGCCAAAGAGCATACAGCCTCCGTCTCCAACCAAAAGAACCTTGTCTGAGAAACCCAAGTCCGCGACTCACCAGGAAGACCCAAACTCTTCCATCAACAAATGAAGGCTGCCATGTTGGCAATAATATAGTCTGTAAGGGTGGCGTGTACCCTTTAAAACAATTTGGTTATGTTTAAAGGCCGGTGCCTTTGTTTAAGATAATTTATCATGCTTTTATCAGGCGCGTGCCTGTTGAAATAGTTTGTCTGGGCTTCGACCCATAACTTTAAACAATTATCTCTTTTGATGATAGATACGCCTGTGCGTAGTCTTTATGAATATTAATTTGGAGGGATATGCTCCTTTTTTGATGCCATGCTTCTCTTCTCTTACGCTCCTTACAAGAACGTAAACATACAACCTAAGGTTATAACCTTATTGTGTGTATTTTGGACCAAGATTTTATGCAATCGTATAATTTAACTGCGACAGAGGGTCGCGACCCACTCCGTCTTTATCCTTAAGTTACAGAGGGCTTTTAATACCCTAAGACTTCATAGGAAAGTTAATGTGAATTGTAATGGATGTTATTGTTATACAAGACATGTGCCTTGCTTCGTCCTTTGACATTGAAACTTGTAAAGTACTTGGCTGAACCAATCTATGTTGTATAAAACGAAACAAGAGATTTTGAGGGAAACATGTTATATCATTAAGTGGGTAGGGAGGATTACATCATTTGAATAAATGAACACTAGACACCTACCATTAATGCTTCTTTCCCATGTGAGAAAAGTGTGTTACATGAAATTGAAAAAACAACTAAGTGCTTTTAAAGAAAGGTAAGTTCTTATATGCAAAACTTACGAGAGTTGGTGTCATGTCCAAACTTGTTCACGACATTTTTTTTTCTGCCCTTCAAGCTTGTATGCCTTGTTGCCACAGCATTTCTTTTTTGACGCTGGGCTCTTTCACTTGGTTTCGCTTGCTTTCATTCGAAGGAAAAATTCCTATATGCCCTCAGGACTTTGGGAAGTTTGTCTGCCCACTTATGCTGATATTGCCCTAGCTTCATCTCGATTTCGACGACAATATCCTTGTCAACACAAATGAACCTTTGCTTCACATTCAGGCTTTTGCAGAAAGAGGGGAACACTCCTTCGGCAAAGTGTGTCCCTTCATAAGAGGTGATGACTTGTGGGATTCCAAATCTGAAAATTATGTGTTCCCACATAAACTCTTCCACATCTTTTCCTTTGTTGATGCCAACGGCTTGGCCTCGACCCATTTGGTGAAATGGTCGATGGCTATGACCAAGAATTGTACCCCTCCGGGAGCTACTGGTAGGGGTCTGATTATGCTGACTCCCCATTGACTGAAAGGCCTTACTGTCATGGTAGAAGACGCATCATACTCTAATGGTTTCCGGGCTTTGGAGTGTGTCTGACATACCATGCATGTTTTGATTGCTTCCCTTGCGTCTTCTAGTACGGATGGCCAGTAATAACCCCACCTTGTTACCTTCGAGGCGATGGCTCTAGGGCTTGTGTGTCTTCCACAAAATTCTTCATGAGCATTGTAGAGAATGCTCGAAGCCTGCTTTAATTCGACACAACGAAGCCAAGGAGAAGAAATACGCCTTTTGTAGAGATTATTGCCTATGAGCCTGTACTGGGGACTTTTGACTTTGATTCTTCGCGCTGATTTTGGATTATCAGGAAAAATGCCGCTTATCAAGTACGTTTTTATTGGTGCTATCCAGCTGGAGCCTTCATCAGATGTTTCACTTCGTGCAATTGACCTGGTGGCCAATACTTCCACTAAAACCTCCCTGGGTAGATGAGCAAAAGCAGTCGATGCTAATCTGATTAGGGTCTCAGCCTTTTTGTTTTGGTTTATGTGGACATTTGTTACTTTGTGTCATTCGAAACCCTGAAGGAGCTTTTTAACTTCGTTAAAATATTCCTTGATTATTGGCTGCCTTGCTCTGTAAGAACCCTTAATTTGGCTAGTGACTGAAAGTGAGCCTACGAAGATGGAGAGGTCATGAACCTCCATGCCCTTTGCGAGTCGAAGGCCAGCCAGCAAGGCTTCATACTCTGCTTCATTTTTTGTGGCCATGAATTCAAAACGTAGTGCATAACTGTACTCCTTTCCCTCCGGATTAATCAGGATTAAGCCTGTTCCGAAACCATCGAAGCTTGAGGCTCCGTCAGTGTATAATTTCCACCCCTCCATTGCTGTCGGGGGGGGTTTCTCCCTTTTGGTTGTGTCTGGAAGGTGTTTTGTTGAGAACTTCTGCAGATGTCTGATTTTTTATAGAGCTTGGACTATCACGTCTTTTTAATGACCTCGGAGCTGGTAGATCAATAGCTGCTTTAAACTTTGAAGGGTTGGATTTGTCTTCTTGCTTGGTTGGCTCAATGGGTTTGAACCCCTTGAGTTGATGTTCTTCGTCGTAGAGCTTGTCATCAGTCACTGATGCCTGAGGAGTTCTGGTATTCCTAGAATGTGTCCCTTCGAAGACCTTCCCCTCGGCTTTGTATGGCTTCTTCAAGTCTGCTGTGGAACTAGCTGGAGGTTGCTTTTCGCCTACCACCCTTCATCTTGCATGATGCTTTTTTGTAACGGTATCTTTTTTAACATCCGCACCCCTGATAGCATTCTTCGTAAGTTCTTTAGAACCTTCCCTTTTTTTCTTGCTATCCTTTGGGCCGTGCTCAGAAAATACCGTCCCTATTCCGTAGGGTGTGTGAAATTTCACCGCTGCATGTATAGTGGAGACTACTATACCCATCTTTTGCATGGCGGTCCTTCCTATCAACAAGTTGTAGGGAGAGTTGGACCTTACGATAGTAAACATGAGGGTTTCTGTCCTTGCAACCCTGCCCTCTCCAATTGTTATTTCCAACAGAACTTCTCCTAGAGGCCATGAACGTTCACCAGAAAACCCTACTATAGGCATCTTTGAGTCAACCCTTTGAGACCTGACCGCAGGCGAGAGCTTTCGAAAGCAATGTTCATATATGACTTCACAAGGGCTTCCGCAGTCCATGTAAGCTCCACTTATTTCTTGGCTAAAGATTAGGATTTTGATAACTACCGGATCATTCGAAGGGATCTTGCCCGTGATAGGGGAAAATGTTATTTCCCTTACCTCGTTTGCTTCCGGCTCTGGTACTTTCCTTTTCGAAGAGGTTTCGCCCCGATGTATCATGAGTATGGGGGCTTCGGTAGGGTTAGTATCCTTGGCCATTTGAGTGTCGGTCATCTTTTCTTTGCCTTTCTTGATTCCTTTTACCAGGTGTGCCAACTGCCCAGATCTTACGGCCTCTTCAATTTGTTTCTTTAGTTCCCTGCAACTGTTCATATCATGGCCATTGTCTTCGTGGAAGTGACAGTACTTGCTGGTATCCCTGTTTTTGCCCTTACTTGTCATGCGGGGAGGTGCTTCGAAGGCTTTGGCTGCCCTCTCCGTAGCAAGTATTTCCTTTGGAGACTTCGTTAGACTGCTTAACAAACCATGGTTGGGGCCTTTGTCGTATGGAGAAAACCTATCTCTGTTCTTGTTCTTGTTCTTGGACCCTTCCCACGGAGAATGCTTCGAAAACTTGTTGTTGCTATCTTTATCTATCGGAGCCCCATTAGTGGACACCTCTTTTGCTTCGATCCAAGTATACGTATTTTTGGTTAACCCTTTGTAAGTTGTCGGAAGGTCGGTGGACAAGAATTCCACCAAACTCCGATTTCGAAGACCATGTACGAAACCCGAAATATGCTGATCTTCATGAAGACCCAAAATCTGCAAAGTCTCATCGGTGTACCTAGTAACGAAGGCCCTTGTGCTTTTGTTTTCTTTTTGCTTAATGTTGTGCACCGTTAAATGAGTTCTTGTGAACTTCTTTTGCTGACTGAAGTGTGACCGGAACTTAGCATTGAGATCATCAAGGTTGACGATGCTACCGGGCTTTTGCCCGTTCCACCAAATACGAGCAGAATCCCGTAGGGTGTATGTAAACATATGACAGGCCACCGGCATAACCCATTTTTACATTTTGATAGCCCCTTCGAACAATTGTAAGAAATTGTCCGGATCCCCCTTCCCATCATAAGTCCCGACATGTGAAGGCATTTTCAACCCATCAGGCAATGGGTAATCTTCTATCCACCTAACGAAGGGTGTAGCTGAACCCATAGGGTCTGAATATAGGCAATTATAAGGTGGTGCGTACATGGGGACAGTATTGCATGGATTGCTGTTTGGGGGCATTCCCATAGGAGTCTAGCTTGGGTAGGACTGATAAGGTGTATTCATGGCAAACGGGTAACCGTTTCCCATGGCGTACGGAGGGTACGCCATAGGATGGCCGAAGGGCATGCTCCCATAATTTTGGGGGAAGCTTGGGTTATTAGGCTGTCCATTTACTGGAGGATATAAATTTTGAGGATAAGACTGAGTTTGGAACGAGGGGTACATACCATTGGGAGGAAGATTTCCTCCCATATTAATTGTAGACGGATTGCCTTCTACGCCTGATGCGTGAGAAGGCTGCAACGGAACCCCAGCTTCAGTCCTTCCAAGATGAGCTGCTAGCAATGGAGGCAAAGTCACCCTCATTTCTTCCCTTCGCTGGCTCCTACTGTTAGAGCCTTCGGTAACCGCCCCTTCTCTTCTTGTCGGAGCCCTCTCGGGGACTCCTTCGAAACCAACGGACCTTTTGCTTAGCCTTCGACCGATTGGAGATCCAATTCTTAAGGCCGATAGGGTTGGCCCTTGGGTCGGAGGCCTAGGTTCCATCTCCATTTCTTCATCATACTCATCACTCGAGTATTCCAACTCCCTTCGCACCTCAGCATTCCTGACTTGCCTGTTGCGAGCCCTTAAAAGGGTTTCCAACACTTCGTGGTTGGCTTCGACAAAGGCTGGGCTAATGACAGGTTCTGG
Source organism: Artemisia tridentata subsp. tridentata (assembly GCA_021014915.2). NCBI lineage: Eukaryota > Viridiplantae > Streptophyta > Magnoliopsida > Asterales > Asteraceae > Artemisia > Artemisia tridentata. The sequence goes on along the minus strand of CP139506.1, from coordinate 27,066,076 downwards.
GTTGGCTGATGTCGAAGCATGATTGTTGGTTGTGATTTCTGGGTGAGAACGTGTTGTGAAGGTAGAAGCGGTTATTGGGGGAAGGTTGTTAGAGTCGTCGATTGGTATTGGTGCCAAGGTAGAGAAACCCGGTGGGGGAGTATCTTCTCTCCCTTGATCCATGCTGGAATAATAGTGAAACTAGTTGGTAGGTTATAAGCTCGAAATTAACGAGACCAATTGTAGCGGTCCCACGGATGGCGCCACTGATTGAACAAATAATTGCACAACCAAGCCTTCGATGGTGATCAAAGGAATAATGGGGTGTTGAGATTGCGCCAACCTTGTTCTTAACCTGAAAATAAGAAATACGAAGACATGATGATGCGAAAAGTGTACCGCTTTTAGGGGGTCATTTAAGCCCTAAATCGTATTTATTTGATCAAATATTTCCCTAAATCGTTCCTTCTGTCATTTTAGGTACTTTGGAGAAGAAATCTGGAAAAGGAAGCATTTTGGACATTTTTGGAGCATAAAAGTGAAGAAAACGACAAAGTCTCCAAAGCTGCTGGAAAAGTACACGTGACGGCGTCAAGGATTGCTCCTAACGGCGTCACGGCTTGGCAAAAGAGGTGGATATGACAAATACACGTGACGCGCCAGAAAGTTTTGCAATGGAAGTCTGACGGCGTCACCCTTTAAGGTGATCAAGGCCGTCACGGTTTAAGTTAAAGAGAGACGGCGTCAAGCACAATGATGACGGCGTCAACCCTTGACAAGCAAGAGTGGATTTTGGAGGATTAAAGAGGGACGGCGTCAGGAAGACCATCCGGGAACCCTAGCCGCGGCGAGGTGACGGCGTCACCTCCTATAACGTGACGCCGTCAGCCCCTAAATTCTATATATAGTTTTGCAATTTTTAGTCATTAGTGTGCAACTTTGTGAGGAGAAACCCTAGACAATTTTTCTGCCATTTTTAAGGGTTTTATACCCTTGGATCTCCCATGTTTAATTGAAGATAAGTAATCAATTAATCATTCAATATGTCTATGTGTTGTTTGATTATATCTTGTTCTTGTCTTTTAATTAACATGCTAGGCTAGATTTATCTTGTGTTTGCTTAGATCTAATGAAACCTAACTATTGATTATTGGTTGTTGGTGTGTTATTAATTGTATTGGATGATTGTTTATCGATGTTAGGCTTAAGAAAACTGGCTAACCTCCTATACGGTAACTTGCTTGAACGTCTTAAGAAACATGAACCAATGCGTACTAAGGTTTTTATGGTTGTATTTAATGCACGAGCGAATTCTAGTGATCCCATGTTAGGAGCTTCTTAGCCGGCTCGACATAGGAGTGAAGTAGGAGCTTGTAGAGTTGGGGAAGTACGTTCGCCACCCCACGATTGGTATTAAGGAATACACCCGTCATCCACGCAATTAATACACACTAATCAACCGGTAAAAGATAGTTAGGGAGTAAGGAAATCTAAGTAAACACATTTCTCTCCATATAAGTTCCACAACCTTTTCATTTTCAGTTATTTTATTTTATTTGTAATTGTAGTTATTTGGGTTAGTTGACTAGCAACTAATTCCGCCCACTCCTTCAAACCCGAGATTTTACTTGCTTTCATAAAAATATAAAAATACAAAAAGAATCTTCCCTCACCCTTAGACCTATTAGAGTAGTTTTTCAATCCTAACGACACTATTCCCCTAGAGAACGATCAATCCCCCGGTACTTGCCACTTCACTATACTACATCGGCCAGGTACACTGCCTGGTAGGGATTGCAAGCCTCTTGAGATCCCTCGAGAGGTAAAACCTGTTGTAAGGTCGCAAAACCACGCATCAAGTTTTTGGCGCCGCTGCCGGGGAATAGTTATTGTTTAGGTTGAATTTTTATTTTATTAGGTCTACTCACTAGATTCCTTTCTAGTGAGATTTTTTATTTTATTTTTCTAGGCTTTCTTTAGTCTATCTTTTTTGTTCGTTTCTTTGTTTGTAACCATTACCATCCGACATCATGGAAGGTGGTAATATCCTCGATCCCAACAACCCACCACCACAACAACACCCACCTCCTAGAGCCCGTACCTTAGGAGACTACTCCCGTCCTAGCCACCATGGCTATCGAAACACCATTGAGCTCACTCAAGGAGCCAATGTCACTCCCTTGCGATCCGACACCATCCGGTTGGTGCAAAGCGGATGCGCATTCCATGGACTTCGTTCCGAAGATCCTAATCAACATCTCAAGGACTTTCTCAAAATCGTTGATTCCATAGACCTTGATGTTGCCACTCGAGAGACGACCCGACTGCGTCTTTTTCAATTCTCTCTGCGGGACCAAGCTAGTCAATGGCTAGAGCGTCTACCCGCAGGATCCATCACCTCTTGGGATGATCTCACTACTCGTTTTCTTGCTCAGTTTTTCCCACCAGGAAGAACTACCAAGCTAAGGAATGATATCTTGATGTTCCAACAACGTCAAGGCGAAACCCTCTACGAGGCATGGACTCGATTCAAGGACTTACTCCAAAAAGTCCCTCACCATGGCATAGAACTTTGGCTCCAAGTCCACATCTTCTATGACCACATCAATCTCTCCAAGAGGCAAACCATTGACCAATCGGCCGGTGGTAAGCTACGTGATCTAAGTGCGGAACAATCATGGGCTCTCCTAGAAGATCTTGCTCTTTATGACAACGAAAGTTGGAGTGATCCCCGTGATTTGAATAAAACGGTCAAGGCAATATCTTTGCCTTCGAACAAATCAAGCACTTCTGACCGTAGGATCATAGAACTTGAAGACCAAGTCAAGTTTCTTATGAAATCCTACGAGGCTCCTAAACCTTCAAGCCAAGTGAACAAAATCACTTCTTCATGTGAATTATGTAGTGGTCCCCACAACACTCGTGATTGCATGGAACTCCCCAAACAAGCTTTTGCGGACTACGCATCCTCGCGTACCGACAGAGCAGGAGACAAGTGGTACACTTTTAAACCCGAGCCAAACCCCTACGGTGATTCATACAACCCCTCATGGAAAAATCACCCAAACCTTAGGTGGAAACAAAACCAAAACGCACAACAAACCAATTCTTCCAACCCACCTAATCGTTTCTAATCAAGCGGTTCATCCCCAAACCGTACTTTCAATAACAATCCTTCCAACAATTATGGTAGTACCAATAATCTTGAAGGATTGATGTCCAAATTTATGGCATCTCAAGAAGCTCGGATAGCTAGATTCGAATCCGAATTCAATCAACAACAAACGGAGATGACCAATAAAATTGACAACTTATTGAAAGCCCTCGATAACCAAGTGCTATCACCTCCACATAAGGACGCTAGGAACACAAATAGCGGACCCCAAGTAAAAGACCCCTCTTCATCCAAACATGTCCACTTTGTCAACATTGTCACTATTAAACCAATTGATAGGAATGAGGATAATAGTGAACCTGAGGATGAGGTTAAGAAAGTCGAGGTTGATAAAGAAGTTAGGAAAAGTGAGATTGAAGAAGTAGATGATGATGAGGACTACTTCAATAGGCTACCCACTAAGCAAGAGCGCGCATATCATACCGACTTATTCGATGACCCCGAGACACCATACTTCCTAGGTAGACCAATTATAAAAATGGGCGACCCTTCTAATCTCAACATACCATGCAACATCGGACATTTGCATGTGTGGAAAGCTTACATCGACCTTAGATCGCCCATAAACATCATGACTAGAGCCCACTACAACTTGATAATGAAAAATCAACTTGGGTATAGGATGTTCCCTGATAAGAGTTGGATGAGTAACTTCACGGGAAGAGTTAAGGGATTACCGGTTTATGTAGGAAACTTCACCTATGCCACCGACTTTGTAATTGTAGAAGATATCCGCCCAATAGTCGATGCATGCTTAACTCAAGTATTTTTTTGGAAAACCATTTGTTGAGGCCTCTAGAATGACTTATGAACCTTTCTTAGGGATAGTCAGATTTAAGGATGAGACCGATGAGGTAAACTACCAAATGCCGTATAAGATAGAGCAATTCCAACACTTGTCAAATGTTGAGAAGGAGCTTAAGCAAGCAGTCTACTATAGGAATGATGGAGATAGAAGTAAAGGAGTAGACTATGTTATGGAAAGGATATCCGGTTTCTACAAGGATTGTTTGAAATTAGGACCGGAATATAAAACCGGACATGAGAATGGCCTAGAAACCGTGACCAATGATGGAGTCACGTAATGTACGGTGACTTTGAGTCTAGCTACAAGACTCGTTAATAAAGAAAAGTGCTTCTTGGGAGGCAACCCAAGCTTTATTTGCTTTGTGTGTTTATTTATTTGTTTGTTTGATTTTATTTGCTTCCATATGTATGTTTAATTTTTATTATTATTGATTCATGTTCGAAACTAAATTGTGAAAATGCTTTATCTTGTTTTTAACTTCGTCTTAACTACATATAAAGGTATTTTGCAAAAGATAAGTGTAAGGGAAATCCAAATCGGTTTATTAGAACAAATGAACATGAATCATAACAATATTAAATTAACATACATATTAGTAATTGTTTGAGTCAAATGCTTGTATCGAGTCATAATGATGTTTTGCAGGAATTCCAGGAAGTAAGGTATAGGTTTTTCCAGAAATTTTCCGGAAACTTAACATGAGAATTCTGTCAGATCATTTCTGACGGCGTCAGGCTTACAACCTGACGGCGTCAGGTTTTAATTTTTTGAAATTTTTGAAAGTTTTGTTTTTCTACCGGAATCATAAAAAGTTTTTATTAAATCTCTAACTTATAAACTCCAGGAATCTGCAAAATAATCATTCCACAAGCATTATATCCTTATATAGATTTATCCCGCCGATGTTATGCAGGTTTTCGTGTTTGTTTTCTCAGGTTTAACAGGTTATTTTGGACAAGGAGATGTATGTGGAATCTAGCTTTTGGCGATGCTGTAGTCTTGAAGCTTCAACATTACCTTGGAAGAAGATCTAACCATGTTACCCCTTTGTCCACCGAGCGAATCAGGGGAGTATTTGATTTCATTCTTTTACCTTATTTACTTTTACATCTTGTTATTTGAACATTGGGGACAATGTTCATCTTAAGTGTAAGGGGGGGGGGGGGTAAAGTACGATACTTTAGAGAATGCAATTACGCTTGATTTTTTTCGTTTGTTTAATGGTAGATGTGTAATAAAACTGAGAGAAATACCTGTTAGGGCAATTTTAGTGCCAAATTTAAAATTTTTTACAACATTTAGGAGTGAAACTTTGGTCTTAATGAGCGTCTCATGGATAGGAAGTTATATGACTAGCACAAAACCGTACCACTAAAAAATTTTCCACCCCCAAATATGTGAGGTTCGCCCCTAGAATTGGTAGGAAAAGCATTTATGCTATGATGTATGTACCGGTAGCACTTAGATTCTAGAACTTGCGTTAGGACCATTCCGAGGCCACAAGTGAGACTACATTCGTGTAGTTAGATTTACTACATGATAAGAGGCATTAGGATTAACCCATTTTTTTACACATGTGTTTTTGTTATAATTACATTGGCTACATTGGTCAAGTAATTCTCCCACACCCTTTGCGTTGTACTCATTTTTAGTACACGATACCCCTAGTACACCCCTCAGAGCCCATCTTTTTGTTTCTAACTTTAAGCATTTCACTTAAAGGAAGAATTTGTTTACACCCCACTTAAATGTACACCCAAATCGGCTTAGCCTACCTTGTATGCACTCATCTTTAGTGCATTATTGTTACAACATTTGTTTAAACCCCAAGTTAATTATCTAATTGATTACATGGTTGTTAAGTCGAGTCATATCCTTGTACATATTGTTTTGGGACGATTGGGACTCATGGGTAAAGTACTAGTGTAATGGAGTAATGGGGAAGAACAACATTATTACCCCCATATGTGCTAAATATTTTAAAAGTACTCCAAGTGTTTCGATTATCTTAATTCGAGTCATTAGAATAGTTATTTGTAAAGTTATGTAAAAGTTCAAGTGTAAGGGGAATGCAACGCCCCTACGATGTATTATTTTGGATGGTAGGGCAAGAGTGTATGAAAAAAAAAAAAAAAAAAAAAAAAAAAATCGAAAAGATCAAGAAAAAAAAATGAGAAAAAGAAAAGTAAAAAAAAACATACGGACTACCATCCCGTTTCATTTTATGTTTATTTTATGTTTTTGTTATTTTGTTTTTAGCTTAAGTCGAGTCTAGTCTTGGCTTAGCAACGCCATATTGTACATGTAATTAACCAAGATCTTTAACTCGCCACCAATAAAATATCCCTTATCCAAAAAAACCGTGTTTATCATATCCCTACACCTAACGTTATAACCCGTTTAAAAGCCCTCTTTGATAGTTTATCTTAGGTGCTTACGCCTAGTGGAGGAGGTTTTTGATCCTTTCCCAAGCCTATGGTAATTTATTTGCTATGACAGGTAGTGAGAGATATTATTCATTTTCATTTATGAGATATACTTTTATGACACCTGAGAGATGTGAGTATCTAAACACTACTTGTGAGGTGCTAGTTTGTAATCTCCGTGCTTATTATGATTAAAGGGGAACGACTATTTGTTGTAATTACTTTTATATTAGCGTTAAATGACCCCTAACTTGTATTTTGATTAGAATAAAAGCGCATTTGCTTGAGGACAAGCAAATCTCAAGTGTAAGGGTATTTGATGAAGCGAAAAGTGTACCGCTTTTAGGGGGTCATTTAAGCCCTAAATCGTATTTATTTGATCAAATATTGCCCTAAATCGTTCCTTTTGTCATTTTAGGTACTTTGAAGAAGAAATCTGGAAAAGGAAGCATTTTGGACGTTTTTGGAGCATAAAAGTGAAGAAAACGACAAAGTCTCCAAAGCTGCTGGAAAAGTACACGTGACGGCGTCAAGGATTGCTCCTAACGGCGTCACGGCTTGGCAAAAGAGGTGGATATGACAAATACACGTGACGCGCCAGAAAGTTTTGCAATGGAAGTCTGACGGCGTCACCCTTTAAGATGATCAAGGCCGTCACGATTTAAGTTAAAGAGAGACGGCGTCAAGCACAATTGTGACGGCGTCAACCCTTGACGCGCCAGAGTGGATTTTGGAGGATTAAAGAGGGACGGCGTCAGAAAGACCATCCGGGAACCCTAGCCGCGGCGAGGTGACGGCGTCACCTCCTATAACGTGACGCCGTCAGCCCCTAAATTCTATATATAGTTTTGCAATTTTTAGTCATTAGAGTGCAACTTTGTGAGGAGAAACCCTAGACGATTTTTCTGCCATTTTTAAGGGTTTTATGCCCTTGGATCTCCCATGTTTAATTGAAGATAAGTAATCAATTAATCATTCAATATGTCTATGTGTTGTTTGATTATATCTTGTTCTTGTCTTTTAATTAACATGCTAGGCTAGATTTATCTTGTGTTTGCTTAGATCTTATGAAACCTAACTATTGATTATTGGTTGTTGGTGTGTTATTAATTGTATTGGATAATTGTTTATCGATGTTAGGCTTAAGAAAACTGGCTAACCTCCTATACGGTAACTTGCTTGAACGTCTTAAGAAACATGAACCAATGCGTACTAAGGTTTTTATGGTTGTATTTAATGCATGAGCGAATTCTAGTGATCCCATGTTAGGAGCTTCTTAGCCGGCTCGACATAGGAGTGAAGTAGGAGCTTGTAGAGTTGGGGAAGTACGTACGCCACCCCACGATTGGTATTAAGGAATACACCTGTCATCCACTCAATTAATACACACTAATCAACCGGTAAAAGATAGTTAGGGAGTAAGGAAATCTAAGTAAACACATTTCTCTCCATATAACTTCCACAACCTTTTCATTTTCAGTTATTTTATTTTATTTGCAATTGTAGTTATTTGGGTTAGTTGACTAGCAACTAATTCCGCCCACTCCTTCAAACCCGAGATTTTACTTGCTTTCATAAAAATATAAAAATACAAAAAGAATCTTCCCTCACCCTTAGACCTATTAGAGTAGTTTTTCAATCCTAACGACACTATTCCCCTAGAGAACGATCAATCCCCCGGTACTTGCCACTACACTATACTACATCGGTCAGGTACACTGCCTGGTGGGGATTGCAAGCCTCTTAAGATCCCTCGAGAGGTAAAACCTGTTGTAAGGTCGCAAAACCACACATCAAGACACTACGTTAAGTGATTGCGCAGGGGTGGGACCCTGCGAACCACCTCCGGTGTGCGAGTAAGTATGTGTAATGGTGATATAGGTCGTAAATTGAGAGAGTGAAGTTCACTTACTTTGTTTTGGCCCGACTATGCTATTTATAGGGGAGAAATAGGACATAGTGGGCGGTTGCACATTGTTCGGAGATCATGGGGGCGTCCCATGGAAAGTGGTAACCGCTAGGGCTTTGTAGCCCACGATCTCTGTTTTGGCGGGAAAGCCAAAGGGAAGAGGAGACGTGGGTTTGACCAGGTCAGGATGGTCCTTCGTGCTGGTCCCTTCGTCAGGAATACCCCGATGGGCTTAGGGCTTTGATTGGCGGATTCCCACATGGTAACCAGTTCGCAGGCGAATGGTTTTACGCCAATGAAACGTGTTAGAAGATTAACCTGGGCCTCCGAAGGGAGGGCTTTCTACAGGCTCGAAGGGGAGTCCTTCGACCCGTTCGGAGGGTACATCATCAAGATTCAACTTATCAATCATGGATATCGCGACACATGCAGGTACACTGATTCTTATACAATAACTTAACATACACTAAACATTGCATTATCAAGAAAAAGATAACAATTTTCGCCTCCGTTCTATATAATGTACATCAGATAAAGAACATAACTAATTCCGAGATGCTGACTTATGTTACTATTATTATATGCATCCTCCGTTCCACAAAATGATGAGAATGTAAGTCGCATCGGATTTCTCTGTTTTTAGATATCTAAAAATAAAGAATCCCGATGCGGCTTGCATTGTCATCAGTTAGTCGAACAGAAGATGCATATAATAATAGTGACATAAGCCACCACCCTGTGATCAGTTATGTTGACCAACAACATGATTAGATTTTTAAAGATTGGTGGCAAATGAAAGAGGATGTTGTGACAAATTATTTGCTGCAGATAATTTCTTTCGCGCCATCCTATTTCATTTGCCACTGATCTTTCAAAATTCAATCATGTTGTTGGTTGGGAGTTGTTGTGGAACCATTTGTGATGATAGAAATGAGCCATCCACATTCAACCATAAAAGCGATGACAGACATTAAATATTAGGAATTGAAAATTATGTGCCTTCTTTTAGTTGTCGATACTAACATTTGATGCTCTATGCCTGTCGCGTTAAAATTTTTTTCGCATGTTTATACGTGCAATTCTGTAAAAGCTCCTGCTCAGCAAGATGGTACAGTTCTAAAAGATAGATGCGAAACAAGAGAGAATGCTATGACAAGTGATTTGATGCAAGTTGCTTCTCGCACCATCCTCTTTCGTTTCCCATCTATCTTTTAGAATTCAGTCGTGTTGTTGACCAGGACCTTTTGTGGAACTGCGCGTACAAACATGTGTGAACAAACTTAACATGACAGACTCAGGGCATCAACTTTTAGTATCACCAATTAAAGAAAATCAGATACTCTTCATTTCCTAATATAGACAGGCGATATGCATCATCTGTGGTTACTGTTATGTTAGATGGGTCCACTTCCTAATAATTCGATCGTTCTGTTGACTTGAATGTCGGTGCTTTCGTATTTGAATTCTGGGAGGAGGTTGGTGCGAAACGAAATAGGACCGTATGACAAGTAATTTGGTGCATGTTACTTCTACACGCTATCCTGTTTCGTTTCCCACCGATCTCCTTCCCGAATTCAAACGAATAACCATACAACACTCAATATCAGTGCCTAGCCTTACCTTTATATATACATTTATATATAAATATGCGTGTGTATATATATATATATATATATATATATATATATATATATATATATATATATATATATATATATATACATATATATAATCTCGAACTTGAATATAGTTACTCATTCTAAATTCCCATACAGTTCCTTTTGTTCTTTTAACAATCTAGCAATTTGGTTGGTGCAACCTATTGCACAAAGGGAGTTGAAACGAAAAAAGGAACTGTGTGGGTACTTAGAAGGACTACCTATGCTTCTTTTTCGGTTCCATCCTTTTTCCTAAAAGCTTCATTTCTGCATTCCCAAAGATTAGTGTCGAATGTAAAAGGATGATCTCACAAGTAATTTGATGCAAACTACTTTTCTGCACCATCCTATTCCCTTTGCTACTGGTCTTCACAATTCACTAACATTAATATGTTTATGAGTGCACGCAAACAAAACTGCCGCAAACAAATAGTGCCAACAGATGGTCAACATGCGTAAAAGACAGCCGATATGCGTTGTTAGATGCAAAACACAGATACTCAAGGTATCTGCAACGCAGGTATGCTTGGCATTCACCATTTGGTTAAACATTATAAACATCATTGCTTTCAGCCTTAACTTATTATTATTTTTTTTTTTTATTATTTTTTTTTTTGCCAGCAGCAGTCATGGATACCATTCACATAATCAAGAAAAGATAGCCTGAATCCTGTGACATGAGGTTCTTCGACTACAGGTATGGCTGCGTTATTTTATTAATATTGTCATGTACATGAGATGAAGAACAGCACCGATTCCAATATTGTTTAGGGTTTGGTCAACACTATTATTATGTGCATCCTCCGTTCCAAAAACTGATGAGGGACAACCTATAAAGCCGCAGATGGAACTTGCTAGGTAACTTTATTCGACCGTACGTATATTTGATAGTCCCATTGTTTGCTTGCGCCTTCTTTTTGAGTGAATTTTCAAGAATGTTTTATTTCTTTATGTTTCTGTTAATAGGAGAACACGTACTTGAAGTTGCTCGAAATTTAATGGTGTAAGCAGTTATTCTAGATTTACAAGAACATGATCTGATCATTCTACATTGTCAATACTGGTACAGAAGCTCGCCTGCTACACGTTGCAGACTATTCACCATAAACTTAACCTATTTGAAAAGGCCGCCTGTATCTGGTGCATACCTGCATTAGCTGGTAATGACAACATTCTTTCGTTTTCTATACTACGTTTGAACGATCATGTAACTTAGTGTACTTACCCTTCACTATTCCCCATTTCTTATGCTAGCCGAAAGGTAATCTAAAACTTAGTATACTTAATCCTTCATTGTTTCTGCTTCATTACCTAAACCTACAGTGTTTCCAGGTGAATTGGTAGATGGATCAGTAGCTAATAGGCAATCACCTATCACAGGCAACCTTGCAATTGACATCAGAATGAAAAAAAGGTGGCCACACAAGAAAAGCAAAGGAAGAAAACTACATGAAAAGGAATAGCCCAATACCAGGCCTGGAAAGTAGCTTTACTGGTATACTTTTTTCGGATGGATTCTACATTCAAATATTGGCTAACCAAATCTACTACAATAAACATATGTTATATCTAGCCTTTGTACAAGTTGTATGTGTATTGACTCAATTACAACTGTAATGATATTATGGATGGAAAGACTTTTGGTGAGAATTCAACACTTTATGTAATTTGCAGTTATGTTGTTGAACTTTTATTTGCATTCGTATGGGCTGCCAATACATACTAAAAACACTGCACACACATTAAGATAAATATTCGTCGCCTCGCCGCAACGCGGCGGTTCAACGCCAGTCTCGTTATATATAATAGTACAGCAGGGCTAAAGTAAGTGGGCTGGGCCACGGGAAAAACACTAAGAACATGGGCCATAATTTTTGGCGGGAAAAAAGTAGCAGTAAGTGAACAAGTTTTGAACAGTAAAAGTGCACCAAAAACGGCGTCGTTTGCTTTGTGATTTAATATATATAGTAATTAAAAGAAGAACTGGGTTCTCCAATAAGATAATATTAACCAGACTTAACAACATATCTTTTGATTTAAGTAAGTGACATGGTAAATTACCATTAACCAAATGTCAGAGTTCAAGTATGAACAATTCGAAAACGGACTCATGAACCAACCTTCAACTCTTCAAGATTAAATCACGTCATTTTAATGGCAATAAAAGATTAATTAGTAAAAAGTAATTCTTTTTTTAGTCATTATTAGTCGATATGCTCACAACAGATATAACACACTTCATATTTTAATCTAGGACATGATCAACACATTATATTGGTTCTGCAAATATTTTGATTGAAATGTAAAGCAAATAGAATAGGAAATTCCTATAGATCCAACTAAAACATTTATAATGTTCCTTAGATATCTCACGCATATTGACCATTATAAACCCTCTATATGGCTTTATCTCCACCACAAAAATGAACATGTCCATAAAATCATCTCAATTAGTAAAACCCAGAATAAAGTCGATTTGTACAACCCGAGTAAGGTCTTCTTTATGGGTTAAGTCTGTAACACCCCCAAAATCGGTTCCAGCGAAAGCATACATGTCACTGGGGTGCTACTCAATTGGTATACTAATCACTTCATATATAACAGAAACTCGTCAATTGCATTTGTTAAAGGTTGTTTTGTTTTGTTCATATACATCTATCTTTCTTTCAAAAAAATTCCAGTTTGTAAGCATACAACGATTGGGTAATTAATTGGTTCATGAACGATTGGGTAAGCAATCTGAGTCAGAGTTGTTGATTATTCGAATCATCATTTAATTGGTTCATGAACGATTGGGTAAGCAATCGATTGGGTAATTAACGATTGGGTAATTAATTGGTTCATGAATCATCATTTATGAAATAAATACTCAAGTTCCAGATCTTGATGTTGGTCCCAATCTGAGTCAGAGTTGTTGATTATTCGAATGTCAATTCTTTGTGGTTACCAAACATAAGAAGTGATTTGATGCTAATTCTCAAGTCAATTCTTTAGGGTTACCAAACACTATAATTTATCACAATTCTCTACTAATTCCATTTCTCTAAATTCTATTCTCTACTTCATTTCTAATCTCTGAAATTCTCTCTACCAAACGTGCCCCAAGGGTCTTTACCCTAGATGCCCCAAATTTTTTTTTTCTCTAAATACCTCAGGGGATCAGGTCGCTCAACAAAACTTAGGCGGATCTCATATAATGGTGACATGTGTCCCTATGTATGTCCCCACTAAAGTACTAAGATGTACTTCTTGCAGTATGTACTTCTTGGGCGACTGGGACCTACATATCTTGGGCGACTTTGGATTTTTTGTCTTTTTGTAAAAAAGTATAGTCTTATTTTATTATATAATAGTACATAAGTCTTGGGCGACTGGGTCCCACTATTCCTTATTCTTGGGCGACTTGTTAGGTAGAGGGTACAATTTTATATACAAAATACACTCAAAAATACAAAATTACTCTTTAATACTTTTAATATTTTGTATACTTTTTATACTTTTAATATTTTTAGCTTGTATACTAAAAATTACTTCAGTATAGAAACTAAAAATACACTCCAGTAATCGTTTCTCTCACTCTCACTTTACCCTTTCATTTCCACACACACACACACAAAATACACTCACAGATCTAGGGTTATGGATGCTTTATCTCCAGATCCACAACCCAATCAACCAATCAACCACAATGAACGGCACCGATAACCGAAGACGAACCGATCGTCGCGACACACGGATCTCGAAGAAACAAAAACTAATTCTATCAGCAGAAGAAAAGCTTGAGTCTAAGCTAGGGTTTGATGTCTTTACCGAAGGCGATAGGCGTCTCGGCTGGCTACTTACTTTCTCCACTGTAAGCTTTTTACTAACAAACTTTTTTATAAAATAAAATTAATTACTGTGTTGATAAGGCTCAATTTGAATCAAATATTAGGCTCGCGAATCGTTAGGCGAGAAGTTAATTTACTAGTAATTAATTTAAAGTATTATTCACAAATTTTTTATACTTTTTGTTAAATTAAGTATTAAGTAAAGTTTATTGTGTTGATAAGGCTGAAAACGATCCACACGCTAGGCGAATTGAACCGGCACGAGAGTTCAGTTATAGATTATTTATTAAAGTTTATTGTAGATAAGGCTGAAAACGGTCCGAATATTTGGCGAATCGAGCCAGTTTGTGAATCATTAGATGAAAATAAAATCATTTAGTAATTGACCTTTTTATAAAATGCATTACTTGTAATTGTTTTGATTTATTTACATTACACATAATTAATTTAAAGTTTTTACTGTTAAATTAGTTATTAAAGTTTATTGTGTTGATAAGGCTGAAATGAATAAAATATTAGGCGAATCAAATCAGTAGCTTATCGTTAGGCGAAAAGTTAATTTATTAGCAATTGAATTTATATATTGGAAAATCAAACTTCACATAATTTTACAAAACAATTTTCAAGTGCTAGTGTTGGAAACCTTTGTTTTTGTCTTTGCGATCGATCTAATTGTTGTATCACCACGGTGGTAATCGGCTATTCTATGGGAAACAACTAGGGTAAACGGATCAAGGGGTGATTCCGGGCGACCTTGAACCATAGATGGTTGATTTACTTAACCCTGTAGAGTTGGGCTCAGATATCGGGCCTCAGATTATTCATCCTGCTTGTGATTAAGACACGGCGGAGGTAGTCTGTACTCCCGATCAGGTTCAAACTACACGGGCAACTGTTTTGACAGCTTGTGATCTTGCGAAGACTTAGTGCATCGGCGGTACACACAATCTTGTAAACTCTTTTGCAAAATTTTGTGAACTTTAATTTTCCACCAACAGTTAGTGTACGGATATGATAAAGTATTTGGAAAGTTTAGTTTAAAGTTGCTAGGAACATGGTTATAGTTTCCGGGCTTGTTGAAGTAGTAGTTTGTAAATGATGTTTTACGAATGATCATGTTAGCGTTACTCGACTCGATACAGTTATGATGTTGTATCACATCGTAATTAGGTAGTTAATTTTTTGATGACTAGATTGAGTATCAACTTTCGAGCTCGGTGGAGTAATCAATACTCTCGAGTTCAGTTATAGCGTTAGTTGACTTTCGATAAATTTGAGCTCTGCTTGACTCGACTTGCGTATATAGTATGAGAAGTATGTAAGTTTATATATAGATACAAAGAGAAAAGTGTACGTAGATGGAAGCTCGACAAGGCTTCCAATCGTAATCAAGTCGCTGTTAATTTGTTGTTGTGGATGTTCTGATCTGTGATTTTATGTTTTGGTTGATGAAATTGGATTAGATTTGGTCAAAATTGGTGATAGTATTCAAGTAGTGAACTTTGTGTGGTTTGTTTGATTGTGTTGATGTTATTGTGATTTGCGGATTTGGCTAATAACGGTGGAGTATAATAATCAGCTTGAAAAGTAAACAGTAATTAATGAAATTACTGATACTTGATAATGATACAGATTTTAAAAGAAATTATTTATGTCATTTACGGTTTACAGAATTGCAGAAGTTTCTGTTGAATTATTTTGGCTGGTTTGGGATGAGGTGTAAATGGGAGTTATAGATGAAATGATCATGAAAGGTAACTTGTGAAGTATGCAATTAGCTTGGAGACTGTGTTGGGCTTTCTTCTGTGATAATATAATCTTGGTAACTTGTGAAGTATGCAAAATTTTTAATTCATGACTTTTAGAACCATTAACACGTATATATGATGCAGGTTCCATCTTACGTTGGTAATTACTGCGACTGTATGCTGCTGGATGATGTAAGTTTCTCTTCTTGATTAATAACTGCAGTTTCCTACTAAATGATCAATATTATTGGCAATATATTTCTGAATTAGAACATCAATCTGCTTATAAGTGAGCCCTTTAAGCGACATAAGGTGGCAATTTGTCATCGCGTTGGAAACTTTAACCATGTTGCTATTATTAAATATTTCTGGATGATCTTTCATGTCAAGAGAACTCTAAGCACTAAGCTATTGTACTTTTACAAGCTATGATGCCCATGGATGCATAAGAGACTCAAATAATCTGAACCAAAAATAGGCTCCAAGTCTTATAATTGTGAGTGAATCTAAAGCATTTTTTTAAGCTTGAGCCAGTAGCTAGGAATGACATGGTCTATACTGATACGGTTGTTATCTAGCATGTCTTATAATTGAAACCATCTTTTCTTCTTGATAATTAGATTATGACTGTCTTGTGTGTCATATGTATTATGTCAATGCCAGAGCACCCCAAGCTGGCATACTTATATACTGTATAAGTTTCCTAGATGAGAATTATGTGTTACTGATTTCCATCAGAATTTAGGTAACCCCCATGATCATTTTATAGAAACCTTAGGAGTCGTTTACTTTTCTCTTAATGGGGAGGAATGTAGGCTCAAAACCTTCAATCTCTCTTAATTGAGAGACTCATTAAAGCTTCTATCTCCCATATAAGAGGCTAATTAAGACCCTTATATTTAAACCACTTAATTTAGTAAACAACCGCTTAGTCATCATTTATGATCTGATGTATGTTAGAGGTTTGCATGTAAACATCTAAGAGAACTCCAATGCCCCCGTTCGTTCCATTAAACAAAGGATTCCACATGCAACTTTTGAGTGTTCAATAGGAAACTGCTGCCTACATTCCTCCAATTTGTATCTAAACAAATCAGTGCAGAAACCATAAAAGAAGTGATACATGTAACAGTTTTTTAGTGTCAAGAATTAGATCTACAAGGTCATACTATTTTTGTCTAATTATTAATCAGAAATCCTACATGTGCATGGAACAAAAACCGAGACATTTTAGACCCTTTTTTTAGTTATTACTTCTTCCATGGTTATTGTTTGCTAGTATCATTTTACAGAACCTTTATATCTTTTTCCCTTTTTTTACCACATAGAATATCATTGACACTAACCTTCAGCCGAAGTTTGATTTTTCTCCTCATGGAGATTGCTTTTGAAAGATGAGGCTTCCCTCCTACTCATTAGATAATTATATCGGCCCTTAATGTTTTTATTAGAGATATTTCAAAAGCTGATTTTCCCGCAATCCCAACCCACTCATCTATAAGAGATATTTGCCTCATTTTGGTTTCTGTTGGTGTGATCCGTGAGGTCCTTTTTAAGTGAGACATCAGAAGTAACACCGAAGGGCCAAGTGTTAGTCACCCTTTCGCCGCTGCTCCTTCGACCCCTTTACTTATAAATCAGCCGTTTGGGGTTATGTTTACACCCTTAACGGTTCGAACATGTAAAATAAAAAATTGCTTTGCTAGTGTTTGAACTTGACCAATACTAAAAGTTGCATCTCATCACCCGAACCACCTATTTTGCCACTTCTAGGCAAAACCCAAGTGTGTAATGTGGTTTATACATACGAAGTCTTAACAACCTGGCTAGTTTGGTCATGCATGTTCAATGACTCGAGTTGGTGATCGTGTATGTTTTTTAATGAGAACTTTTTTTTTGTGTTGTTTCAGGTGGGCAATTGTTTATCTTGCACAAACACTACAAAAAAAGGAATGAAATGGCACGATTATCTCGTACCAAATCATGAAGAAAAGTCGAGACTAATTGTTTGGGTCGACATTTTTGACCCTTATGGGTCATGCCAAATTTTATGACCCAAATTTTTTTGTCTCGACAAAAATACATTAAAATGGGTCGACATTAAAAATGGGCCCCACAAAGCAGTCAACACTGGGGTTACCATATGGGTCGACACTCTTTGAATATTTGGTACGATTTTATCGTGCCAAATATTTTTTTATTTTATTAAATCGTTTATTTAATTAAATAATTGTTTTTTTGTAATTCCCTTTGGCACGACAATGTCGTGCCATATAATTATTTATTTTTTTAATTCTCTAAGCTACGCACTGTTCATGTGCACTTTCCACCTATTATCTCGACATTTTCTGTGTGATTTGGGTCGACAATGTCGACCCAAAGTGTGAAGTATGCAAAAAAAAAAATTGCAGCAGCAGCCTGTAAATCCAGGTTTTTTCCGGAATTTTTTCCGGAAAAAACCTACCATTACACCTGTAAATCAACCAATATCCGCAATACCAAATCGACAATATGATACAATGCCAAACACGATACTAATTAAACTAACAAATACGAACTTTAAACAAAAATAAACCAAAATTCGGCATTAGGTTCTAGTATTACATAACAAATACGATACATATTAAACTACGCCTACTAATACCTACTCCGACTCCTCTTGATCCTCCTCATCTCCCTCCTCTCCCTCCTCCCCCTCCTCCTCCTCCTCATCATCGGCACCACTACTAGCATTTGTATTATTGGGAGTTTGGCTCAAATGAGGATTCATTTGTGTTACAAATTGGTTCAAGTCTTCCTCATTATTAAGACTAGGACCCGGGTTTGAACTAGAACCGGGACATGTGGTAGAGCCGGGGAAGACGGGCCGATAACAATTATCAAAGGAATTAGGGCCGGGATTAAAGTTGGGAATTGGGGGCATTTCGGGAAATGTTGGAAAGTTAACGGGACACGGATTACCTGGGTTAATGTTGTTGAAGTAGCTCATAAACTGCCCTAGGAAAGATTCGACGCCCGTTTGTCGAGACTGCTGCTGTTGGAGCTGCTGTTGGAACTGCTGTTGGAACTGAAATTGCTGTTGTTGCATCTGAAGTTGGAGCATTTCATTTTGCTTCCTCAACAACTCATTCTCGAGTTGCGTTTGCCTTAACACCGCCGAAACAGCCTCCTCAGTAGCATAGTTTGGTGCAAGCGGCCGATGTGCCGACCTCGAAGAAGCTTTGCCACAGCCCGGCATTTGCCTGCCAACGCCCTGAAAATTTTGTCGGTTATCATTATGGGCTGTCAAATCAAGTACTTGCTTCTCAGTCATCGGCGGGGCCGTACCGGCTTTAACTTTACCCCACATATCCTTCATCCTCAACTGTGTAAGTCAAAAAAAAAAAAACAATTATGTTAAAAATGAGGTAAGTTAAAAAAAAAAAAAAAAAAAACAAGTAACTAAATATTAATGACGCATGTTAAGAAATAAATTACTTACATAATTCTCCTCGTTTGCTTTACTGTTAAAGACCCCCGATTTTGGCGCATGGTTTTTCCTATAAGTCTCCACCAGTTCTTCATTTTGCCCGTTATTCCTAAGTCGCTATACATACAACATAAGTGAATTAATTAACGAGTTATATATAAACATTATATACACATTTGAAAATCAAAAAATTATAATGTTGAAGGTGGCCGGTTGCTATGGTGTAGATGGCACCGATCGATTTTTATTATTTTGTTTTTTCTTTTCTTTGTTAAAGTGTGGAGAAGAAGGTGGTGATGAAGGTGGTTGTGGTGGTGTTGAAGGTGGTTGTGGTGATGAAGGAGGCTGGAGATGAAGGATGTTAAGTTTTTTCTTTGCTGCGTTTTTTTTTTTTTTGAGATGAAGATATGAGTTTGGTAAAGTTTGAGAGAGAGAATACTGGTGAATGGTTGTTACAAATGGCACGACAAAGTCGTGCCAAATTTACTTATTTTTTTCCCCCCCTGCTTTCCACTTTGGCGGGGCCTTTTAATTTTTGGGAAATTTTGGAGGTAAACATATGGCACGACAATGTCGTGCCATATTTAATACCGTATTTTTTTTTTTTTTTTTTTAATTATTTTCCCTTTAACTTATAAATTAAAAATAATTATTATCAAATAAATTAAAAATAATTTAAATTTGTTATAAATTATTTAAATAAATTAAAAATGATTTAAATTAATTATAAATGAATAAATTATAACGAACGAGCCGAGATGTTATGGTTACACACGAGATGTTTAACGAACGAGCCGAGATGTTATGGTTACACACGAGATGTTTAACGAACGAGCCGAGATGTTATGGTTACACACGAGATGATTAAAGAACGAGCCGAGATGTTATGGTTACACACGAGATGATTAACGAACGAGCCGAGATGTTATGGTTACACACGAGATGTTTAACGAACGAGCCGAGATGTTATGGTTACACACGAGATGTTTAACGAACGAGCCGAGATGTTATGGTTACACACGAGATGTTTAACGAACGAGCCGAGATGTTATGGTTACACACTAGATGTTTAAGGAACGAGCCGAGATGTTATGGTTACACACGAGATGTTTAACGAACGAGCCGAGATGTTATGGTTACACACGAGAGGATTAACGAACGAGCCGAGATGTTATGGTTACACACGAGATGATTAACGAACGAGCCGAGATGTTATGGTTACACACGAGATGTTTAACGAACGAGCCGAGATGTTATGGTTACACACGAGATGTTTAACGAACGAGCCGAGATGTTATGGTTACACACGAGATGTTTAACGAACGAGCCGAGATGTTATGGTTACACACGAGATGTTTAACGAACGAGCCGAGATGTTATGGTTACACACGAGATGTTTAACGAACGAGCCGAGATGTTATGGTTACACACGAGATGATTAACGAACGAGCCGAGATGTTATGGTTACACACGAGATGTTTAACGAACGAGCCGAGATGTTTTAAGGTTTACAACACCCAGATGTATGTTAACACAAGAACGAACGAGCCAAGATGTTATGGTTACACACGAGATGTTTAACGAACGAGCCGAGATGTTATGGTTACACACGAGATGTTTAACGAACGAGCCGAGATGTTATGGTTACACACACGAGATGTTTAACGAACGAGCCGAGATGTTATGGTTACACACGAGATGTTTAACGAACGAGCCGAGATGTTATGGTTACACACGAGATGTTTAACGAACGAGCCGAGATGTTATGGTTACACACGAGATGATTAACGAACGAGCCGAGATGTTATGGTTACACACGAGATGATTAACGAACGAGCCGAGATGTTATGGTTAACACTCACGAGATGTTTAACGAACAGCCGAGATGTTTGTTAAACATCTCGAGCCGAGATGTTATGGTTACACACGAGATGTTTAACGAACGAGCCGAGATGTTATGGTTACACACGAGATGTTTAACGAACGAGCCGAGATGTTATGGTTACACACGAGATGTTTAACGAACGAGCCGAGATGTTATGGTTACACACGAGATGTTTAACGAACGAGCCGAGATGTTATGGTTACACACGAGATGTTAACGAACGAGCCGAGATGTTATGGTTACACATGAGATGTTAACGAACGAGCCGAGATGTTATGGTTACACACGAGATGTTTAACGAACGAGCCGAGATGTTATGGTTACACACGAGATGTTTAACAAACGAGCCGAGATGTTATGGTTACACACGAGATGATTAACGAACGAGCCGAGATGTTATGGTTACACACGAGATGTTTAACGAAAGAGCCAAGATGTTATGGTTACACACGAGATGTTTAACGAACGAGCCAAGATGTTATGGTTACACACGAGATGTTTAACGAACGAGCCGAGATGTTATGGTTACACACGAGATGTTTAACGAACGAGCCGAGATGTTATGGTTACACACGAGATGTTTAACGAACGAGCCGAGATGTTATGGTTACACACGAGATGTTTAACGAACGAGCCGAGATGTTATGGTTACACACGAGATGTATTAACGAACGAGCCGAGATGTTATGGTTACACACGAGATGATTAACGAACGAGCCGAGATGTTATGGTTACACACGAGATGATTAACGAACGAGCCGAGATGTTATGGTTACACACGAGGAATGTTATGTAACGACAGCGAGATGTTATGGTTAAACACCGAGCCGAGATGTTATGGTTACACACGAGATGTTTAACGAACGAGCCGAGATGTTATGGTTACACACGAGATGTTTAACGAACGAGCCGAGATGTTATGGTTACACACGAGATGTTTAACGAACGAGCCGAGATGTTATGGTTACACACGAGATGTTTAATGAACGAGCCGAGATGTTATGGTTACACACGAGATGTTTAACGAACGAGCCGAGATGTTATGGTTACACACAGATGTTTAACGAACGAGCCGAGATGTTATGGTTACACACGAGATGTTAACGAACGAGCCGAGATGTTATGGTTACACACGAGATGTTTAACGAACGAGCCGAGATGTTATGGTTACACACGAGATGTTTAACGAACGAGCCGAGATGTTATGGTTACACACGAGATGATTAACGAACGAGCCGAGATGTTATGGTTACACACGAGATGTTTAACGAACGAGCCGAGATGTTATGGTTACACACGAGATGTTTTACCATATATAACAGTTAGCAAAAACTTTCCCACCAAAACTTCCCACCAAAAACTTCCCACCAAAACTTTCCCACCAAAACTTCCCACCAAACCCGCCAAAATTTTACCATATATAACAGTTAGCAGATCTGCTCTTAACCACACAAACACATTATACACTCTCAAATCCTCACAACCACAAACACACACTGTTATCATGGTGAAGATGGCGGAATTTGAAGCTTTTGCTTTACCTTGTGGACGAGGAGACGTAATTTTGCGACAATCGCATCGACCTCACTCCCGTGGTCAACAATACTATGCGTGTCCTTTATCCAAGGTGAACAATTACATACTTTTTTGTGTGTTATTTAAATAATTTGGTTAGTTGTTAAAAATAATAGTTTTTACTCTTTAACAGGGTGGGACAAAGGAGTATGGATGCAATTTTTTTTATGAAAGGAGGAACGACTAGCCAAAATGACCGCTTCTGTTGGAGCTTCAACGCCTCCAACTCATTCTGCAAGATCATCCATAACTCCAACTCATTACACTGCAGGACCTTCAACATCAAGTCCTGAAAATACAGAGTGCTCAAACTGCATCAAACTGAATCACCAGATAATGGTACTCAATAAAATGTTAGAAGTGTATATGCATCCAAACAAACACACAACTGATTCAGCTGCCTTATTTCACGACCTATATGATGACATGGTAGGTGGTATGGGAAATCTTCGTATGTAGGTTGTTGTTGTTGTTGTTGTTGTTGTTGTTGTTGTTGTTGTTGTTGTTGTTGTTTGTTGTGTTATTGTTGTTGTTTAATAAAATGTTGTTGTTGTTGTTGTTGTGAAAACTGATGTCGAACGTACTTTATACTGTTTGGTTTATGCTGTTTGGTAAATTACTTCCAATGATGTTGTTGTTGTTGTGAAAACTTAAGTATCCATCAAGATTCAACCATAAGGGGCCGTTTGGTTTATGTTGTCCTAACCATGGGCCAAGTGTTAACCACAATGTCTCACCGGGCGTAAAGCAGTTTATTTTTTTTACACGAATAAGCCGAGATGACTAAAGAGCTCTATACAATGCTTTGAATGTGTATTTTTTTAAATAAAAGTACTTAAATTAAATATATATTTTTTTAATTTTATAAAAGTATTTAATTGTAAATATAAAGCTTTAAATTTTAATTATATAGTAGAAATTTTTTTAATTTTATAAAAGTATTTAATTGTAAATATAAAGTTTTTAATTTTAATTATATAGTAGAAATTTTTTTAATTTTATAAAAGTTTTTAATTGTATATATAAAGTTTTTAGTTTTAATAATATATATAGAAAAGTGTTAATATATCTTTTAAAATAAAATCTGAATTAAAAAAAATTAAGAAAAAAGATTTGGCACGATTTTGTCGTGCCATTTGTTTTTTAAAAAATGTTTTAGCATTTGTTTTTGGCGGGTTCTTTTAATTTTCCGGAAAAAAATTTGGGGGTAATATTTGGCACGACATTGTCGTGCCATATATGTAAATTCTTTGACTGACTTTTTTGTTGAAAATCATGTGGGCCATTGTCGACATATGGGTCGACAATGTCGACCCAATTTTTTTCCTGTCCCAAAATACATGCTTTTGTTGTAGTGAAATGAATCCACTCATTGTCCCAATTCTGAGTGAAGGAGAATGAGGCTAAGCATTTCAGTGATATATGGTTGGTGAATATGGAAAATATATTTTAAAAATATTGGTCAGATTTGTATGTAATCTGTATCGCGTGTATTTGTTTCGTGTTATTTATTTGGTGGCTTCCTGGCTCAGTTTTGAATAGCCACTTCATCAAGAGAAATAAATCAACTGTCATCTCTTATGAGTTCTCTCCGAATGGCAGCTTACGTTGTAGGTTAAAAATATCAAATTGCCACTGTCTTTTCACTTTTACAAGGGTTTGTAGTTCTTGTATCTTGGAAATTACAGTGTTTTATATTTTCAAATAAACTTAATATTCTTGATGTCCATATTTCTGTGTAAAATAAGTCATAGAAGCTCTACGGATCTCCGGGTACCATGGTTTTTGACATATTTACCCTCTAAATCTAATGTGTACTTTGACGAATTTAGATTTCAGAAGGTTGGCAACTTTATATACAGAACAAAAGTTGAACGTCTAATAAATTTTTGATTGACCGCATTGGTAAAAAAAACACGATGGGAAAGTTTTGAATAATGTTTACGATCTCAGAGGCACACCAGAGACCAACAGATTCATAACCGAAATTGGTAACTGGCTCATAGCTAGTTAGCTACGATTCAAATTTACAAATAAGAAATTTTAGAAACCTCAATAACTGCTTGTAATATTATAGGTAGAAAATGAACTCAGCTGGTAAGCAAACAATGCAACATGTTAACAATTTACCAAATTTTGCTATTCAAATTTGGTGGTGACATATTTTGGCAACAAACTTAAGTAAGTCGCAACATTTGGTCACGAATCGTGTTATTCAATAAGAAGCTTAACATATTTCACATCATTTAGTTAAAAATAGCAACCTCATATTGGTTTGAATTGATGGTACATCTTTGCACTTATCCCAAATGTTTGGCAACTTAAATATTCAGAATAAACGACCAAATCTGACAACTTGTGCATCAAATAACTATTTAGCAACTTGGATTATGTTCTAGATGGCACAAAACACTGGATATAACATCAATATTTAAGAAACAGGCATATATGCACTCGACGGATGTTTAATTTAGCAACAAAAAAAAACATAATATTATCACACAAACAAAGCACGCGGATCACCAGGATAAGAAGCCGGACTTCACACAAAACAGAGGTAGGTACACTTCGCTTCACAAATACTTTATGATCATCCACAAAGCCACAACGAGGACTGCAATTCCAATCACGGACAATAGAAGGCACAAGCAGGAACAACCACCTTTGGTGCGTTTGTTCAGAACCGCAAGATTTTTCTGCACTCTCTGCATATTCCAAAACAAAGATAAAATACAAATTGTCAAAAATGAATTGTAACTCGTCACACATCATGTAAATGATTGAATGATTTCGCAAAATCGATAGTTTACGATAAAAATAATTAATACTGGCAATATTCAACTGTGGTAGTTTCTTGTGAGGTATTAAAAGCTCATAGGTTGGTAGGTAAAGCAAATTCTAGGAATGTTGTTTAATACGGGTGGAATCTGTTATATTTGGAGTACAAGAATCTATTTACGACATACAAATTGTTGGGGTGGGCATATATGATCGGGAAGACAAAACCGGACCGCAGGCTACTATATTGTGTCTACTTGTAGGATTTAAAAAGAAATATGTTTTTCGCTTTGGATTAACGCAGAACCTAACCAGCCCTGTTTCAAATTTATAATTTCCGGTTAGTATACTATTTACAATCCAAGTTTAGACTGAACCAGTTCCATCCCAGAATCAGATTCATACAAGCATATTTAGACCGATCCAGATTTTGTGATCATCCATTTTTTTCCCCGATGTTGGCCGGGTCTAGTTTCCAACCCATAAAAAACCCTAGTGGGGGGCTTATCTTAAAAAAAATAGGATGCTCAAAAGTATATTAGTAGGAGTATAACCTTAAGTCGGGAATCTGTAACTTCTACATGTTCGTCCAAGTCATCCTGTATAGCAGAAAAGAGCAAAGAAGCATTAGATCATTTCCATTGAGGCATATTTGTTCATAAATTTTAATAAGCTAAAACATCGTAATGGAAAGAACTCAAAGAAGTGAAAGGAGAATGGCATACAATGAGTCTGGTGTGAAGGCCAAGTTCCTCATTGACTGCTGATACGTGCTAAACAGTCAACTAATATTGACCAGGTGAATGGTCAACAAGAGTCAATCAATCTAGGGCACGATCTCCCTGGAGTATAGTGTTTTCCCGGGTCGTTATATCCCAGCGAAGCGTGAAATTGTGTTTAAAGACGAATTGTGATCAAGTGTTATTGAATGGAAAAGGGGTTTGGAATTATTGGACTAAGGAAATAAAAGAGAATAGCTTTAAACAAGCTATAAGAATAAATACAGGAAACCAAATTACTTAAAACGTTTAGAAACCTAGAAACGTACGTTTAATTTTAAATAAACGTAAACGTACAAAATAAAAAGTGAAAATGAAGAAATATTAATCCTAAAAATATGAAAATAACTTTTTTATAAACCTAAAGATAAAAGAAAATTATTGGAAAAAGAAAATTATTTTTTAGACTTTTTATTTATTTTTTTATTAATTAAAAACTATTTATAACTATTAAATAATAACCTAAAAAGTAAGAAAATAAGAAATAAACCTAGAAAAATGAAATTTTAACTTAGATAAATCTAAAATAACCTAAAACTTATTTTAAAACTGAAAATATATTTATTACACTTTTTATCTAATTATTATTAATTAATTACTATTTAAATACTTTTTAAACTAATAAAAATTCTAATAAATACTAAATGAACAAAGAAAAATCTAAAACTTTTTATATAAATATTAAATAAGTACAGGAACCTATGAAAAATATAAAAATGATAAGTGCTTAAGAAAAAAGCTGAAAATAAGCCAAATGGCTTAAATAGAAGCTATCACTTTTTTATGTTTTGATTTTCTTGGTTTTTCTTTTACACAACTATTTAACTACTGAAATTATGAAACTTTAATAAAGACAAAAAATTTTAGAGCTTAAAAATAAGCAGATTAAGAGCTTATGAGCTTAACAGTCCACTTATAGGCTTTAGAACTTGGATTTTTTCAAATGAAGCTATAAGCTGGAAGATAAGCTAAAGGCTTATGGAAAAGGCTACTAGGGACTGAGTAATCTAAAGATAAGCTAAGGTATTCAAGATAAGCTAAGACCAAAAGCTAGAAAAGCTCAGAATAAGCTCAATGCTTACTGAGTCTGTTGTGCAGGCTTGCACAGGGCAGAAAATGCCCTTTTGTAGGCTTGAGCTGAGGGCTTAAAAGAGATCTAAAATTCAAACCAAAAATACAAGCTTGGGGACAAGCTGGGTGAGTTTAATTTTCCAGAAAATTAGCTTGTGAGGCCTTGTAATGAGTGAATTAAAAATCACTCAAGTTCTCTAAAAACCTGAAAATCTGCAAATATGTAGTCTGCTTATGCAGACTTGGGTGTATTTGTGTGCAGACTTGTGCACAAGTTCTAGGCTTAAGGGAATACACTATAAAGACCTAAAAGACCACAGAGAAAACCAAAAATAAAGGCCAAAAGAGCTTGTGGCTTATATTGGCTTGTTTGGACTTTTCACAGCCTAAAATCAACACAAAGAACCAAAAACTTGATTTTATACCTAAATAACTTATTAGAACTTGAAAACAGCTTATAATGGCTTATAAAAGCTAGATCAAAGTTGGATAAATTGCAAATGTACAGTAACTACTTGTTTGGCCTGCCTAGCTGCTAAAACCAAACACCCCTTAAGGGTGACTGTTTTGCCATTTTCAACTGAAAATGGTGTTTTTAAGCTAAATTTTGTATTGAACTAAGTCTGTTTATCTTAATTATGAACTTATAAGTAACAATTAACTAGAAATAAGCTGAATTTAGCAGTGGTACAGTAACTAGTGTTTAATACAATAAAAAAAAGGCTTACAACTGCTGAGCTTATAGAACTGAGGAACAAGGACTAGAAACCACTCCTAACTTGTTGTCAACAAGCTAGAAACCAGAAAAGCCATCCAGATTAGCTTCTACCCTCAGAAACAGCTTATTAGCCCTTCAGTTGACTTTCGTTGACTTTCTTGTGTTCTTCATATTTAAACTGAGTTATTGAAATATAAGCTTATCAAAAGCTACAATAAGCTTATGTAAGCTTAGAGAAGCAGAAAATGAGCTTATTTTCCTCAACTTGTAACTTAATTCGAATTGCTAATTTATTCAGAAACTTGAAAACATGGAATTAGCTTGAACTGACTTAAATTACACAAACATTGATGATAACAAACTGAAAGTAACTTGTATTGAAGACTTGGAAATGTAAATTACAAGAAGTAAATAACTTATAAGTAAAAACGACCTAAAATAAATTAACTACTACTTTATTTCTATTACATTGACCTATAAATACTAAACATTGCTGGGAAACCCTTAGTCGACATCCTTGATCACTTCTGCACCCTTGGATTGCTTCCAATTAATCTCAATCGTCCAAACTGATTTTGGCGCCAAAAGTCCTAGTAGTGGATTAGAGCAGGTTTAGAACAATTAAAGATTTTTGGGTGTTTGTGGAGGTGGAGGGGAGTGGTTAGTGAGCTGGGGGGTGAGGTGGAAGAAGGGATAGCATCTGGCAAAGTGAGGTGGAAGGGATAAGCAGTATGGCGGTTTTTTGGAAGGTTTGACTTTCTGGGTTACTGTAGCAGTTTGACTTAGTTTTATTAAAACCTGACTTTTGACTTTCTGTGGTCAAACTTGGGATAATTTGGATTTTTGGGAATGAAATGGGTTAAGGGTTATAGAAAAATGGAATTTGGAAATGTTTAAACTTCAAGGACCAAAATTGCCATTTTCTGAAACTTCAGGGACCTTTTATGTCATTTTTAAAACTTGAAGGACCTGTTTTGCCATTTCTTTAAAACTTTCATCCAAGGACCAATATTGTAAAAGTTGAATAGTTTAGGGACCTTGAATGATATTTTTAACACCAGGGACTATTTTTGCCAATTTCTGAAATTTCAGGGACTGAAACTGACAATTATGCAAACTATGTTCGTTTTTAACTGTTTTTGATCATTTTGCACTTGCAACACATAAAAACACAATCAAATGATATTTTCTGTATTTTGAAGCATATTTGCATGTTTTTAAATGTTTTTGTAGTCTAAATGTGACAGAAATGATGAGTATTTAGACACTCATCAATCCCCCACACTAAACTATTGCTAGTCCCTAGCAATCTTTTATGAAAATTTAATGGATTTTATCTCTTTACCAAAAGCCATTACTTCTGGAGTAGCCAATGTTTTAGTATGTGATACTTTGGTACAATGATAACCAAATGATTTTGAGCAAACCATCAGCTGTCAACGGTTTTGATTTGTCTTTACCAGAAGCCGTTTGCTTCTGGACTAGCCAACTCTTAGATAAATTATAACTATTATCTTTGGTGAGCTGATTACCAATTATGGTATTCCAATGCCTTTACCACAAGCCATAACCTTGCGGGCTAGCCAATTCTTCAATTATAAAGATATGGTGAGTCGAATACCATACAATTTTTGGCAAATTGTAAGCCATAAACGGATTTGATATATCTTTACCAAGAGCCGTTTTCTCCTGGATTAGCCAATCCTTATGTGGGTTAGACATGGTGGACTGATAACCATTTATTGCGTTCTAAGTGAGAAAAAAAAAATTAAAATTTTGGCCAAAATGGGGGAATAGGGCACTAGAAGGTACAATGTGACAAAATTCGCCAAAATTCCCCCCCATACTTAGAACTGAATATTGCCCTCAATATTCAAAGTACCGGTTGTTAAACCAACACTTAGAACGTGAAAAGGTAATACTAATAGCCATTTTTTTATATATACACACACATTTTTTTATTTTTTTTTTTAATTATTTTTTTTTTTTTTTTGGGTGAAATTTACATATATACAACATGTGGGCATCTCCCCCACACTTAGGTGGTAGAACAGAGAAAGAAGTCAGAAATATGGGTGAAAACCCATATGGTGTGCTAATATTTTTGTTCACCGAGTCACTAGCTTGACTCGACCCCGCATTCATTGGTTCTTGGGGAAGCATGTGGAACAAAAAAAAATCTCCATCGGACTTTCGTTCAAAATGTTTGGATAAACACTGAAGTACTGGAAAGTTCCACTCCAACGAGATATACACAGACCCGGCTCACAAATGATAAATGAAAATGCCGGGATCAAAGATAGTGTCTTCATTCCCGAAGGAGTGAAGAACAGGAGAAGTCACCGTGTAGGTGAAGAAAAGAAAGAAAGTCATGATAAAAATCATGACTAACTCATCATCATCAGAAGGAGAATTCATGATTTCAGGATCATGAATCTCATCATTTAAGATTGGATGATCAAGACATATTCCGGCCGGGAGGGATGGAATTTTGATATTAATCAAATTCTCAGTGTTGAGAACATTTCCCTCAGGGGCACACAAAACATCTTTGTCAAGATCAAAGTGGAAGTTATCATACTCCAGCGGAGATATGATATGAGTGAGTTCACTGGAGAACTCCTCAAAGGTGAATGAATCATATTCGGATTTGATGTGAGTGAGTTCATCAGCGAACTCCTCAAATGTAAATGATTCATAATCGGGGAGAGAATTATGAAAATGAGAAGTGGTATTGCCACTAATTTTCTCTCCCATCTGATCAAAATAGAAGGCTTTCATTTCCGGAATAGAATCATCGGAAAATATGTCACTATCCTTTATGGGGATAGGAGATGAAATGGTTTTTTCTTTAAAAGCCTCGATTTTAGAAACGAGAAGACTGACATTCAATAATGTTGCTCGAAGAGCTTCATCTTTGATTTCAGTGTCAATTTCTTCATCATTCTCTTCTTCTAAGCTGACTGGCTCAGAAGGAAATTCCTCCATATAAATGATGTCTCCACAAGATAAAGAATCGTCATTAGTGGAATCGGAGAACATCTCAACATGATCTTTTGGAAAATCAAGAGGAGGAGGGATATCACACATTTGATCAAAAGTTCCCTGTGACTCACTTTGGATTGGGACAAGGTTCTCAACACTAGACTTTATGAATACGTCCGATTCCTTTTCAGGAATTGTGTCAAGATGCTCGTCCCCCATGTTAAGAGAGTTAGTGTGATAACAACAGACTGAGTTTCAACTGATGAACTTGATGAATCTTTTTGAAGAATATCAATGATATCTTCATCATCACTGTCATCATCGTCAT
Organism: Artemisia tridentata subsp. tridentata; assembly: GCA_021014915.2. NCBI lineage: Eukaryota > Viridiplantae > Streptophyta > Magnoliopsida > Asterales > Asteraceae > Artemisia > Artemisia tridentata. The sequence goes on along the minus strand of CP139506.1, from coordinate 27,034,955 downwards.
CGATAAGAACAGCATTGCGGAAATTGGCACGTGCTCTAGCTGCTCGTAGTTCGGCTGATGTGTGAAAACCGAAAGGTTGACATTGATTATCAGCATGAGGATTTTCTTGGGCACGTTTATCTTCCTTTAAATTTTTTAATAATTCCAGAAGACCAAGGAGAATGTTTTGAGGAATATCTTTGTTAGAATTGTCATTAGGAACACACTCATAGACATCCTCATTCATTTGGTACTGTGGAGGTTGGTCTGGAATGTCATAATTGTTACAAGGAAATGGATTCCTTATTTGACAATTAGAGCTGAAATGTTGACCTCCACAGTACTCACAACAAAATGATTGTTGTGGCTGGTCATGTGAATAATATGGAATTTGGTCATTTCCAAAGTCCTGAGTGTTACCAGAAAACTGTTCATAGACAAACGTGTTCCCGGTTTGACACTCAAATCCTTGATGAGGACCTCCACAAAATTCACATGAATATGTCTGTATTGGATTTATGAATCTGTTGCATACAGTACAATATCCACTTCTACAGTTATTTCCACATTTTTCACAAATGCATCGGAAACAACGATAGTTGTTCTCCATCGGGCTTTTGCAATAAAAGCATATGTCCCCGAGAGATGCCATAAGAGAGATAGAAGAAGTTAGAATCAAACGGATAGAGGGTAAAGGAATAAAGAATCAAAAAGGGTAAGAAGGTAAAGATGAATATTTTTGGGTTTTTTTTTTTTTTTTTTTTTTTTTTTTTTTTTTTTTTTTTTTTTGTGTTCGTTGAAAACTTGAATAAAAATGTTTTTGGTAACCGTTTAGTCAAACGAATTAACTTCACGATTATTTTTAGTTTTATATGAAAATAAGGAAATATGAACAAAGATGGTAAATATACAATGGATGTATATTCAACAATCACTGATGCTTCAAATTCGTTCAACGCAGCACACCTCCCCGGCAGCGGCGCCAAAATTTGATACGTGCTAAACAGTCAACTAATATTGACCAGGTGAATGGTCAACAAGAGTCAATCAATCTAGGGCACGATCTCCCTGGAGTATAGTGTTTTCCCGGGTCGTTATATCCCAGCGAAGCGTGAAATTGTGTTTAAAGACGAATTGTGATCAAGTGTTATTGAATGGAAAAGGGGTTTGGAATTATTGGACTAAGGAAATAAAAGAGAATAGCTTTAAACAAGCTATAAGAATAAATACAGGAAACCAAATTACTTAAAACGTTTAGAAACCTAGAAACGTACGTTTAATTTTAAATAAACGTAAACGTACAAAATAAAAAGTGAAAATGAAGAAATATTAATCCTAAAAATATGAAAATAACTTTTTTATAAACCTAAAGATAAAAGAAAATTATTGGAAAAAGAAAATTATTTTTTAGACTTTTTATTTATTTTTTTATTAATTAAAAACTATTTATAACTATTAAATAATAACCTAAAAAGTAAGAAAATAAGAAATAAACCTAGAAAAATGAAATTTTAACTTAGATAAATCTAAAATAACCTAAAACTTATTTTAAAACTGAAAATATATTTATTACACTTTTTATCTAATTATTATTAATTAATTACTATTTAAATACTTTTTAAACTAATAAAAATTCTGAAAAAAGTCACTATACTTTTTTTTGTTTGAATTAGGTTACTCATGTATACGGGTTTGTTGAATTAGGTTACCCATGTATACGGGTTTGTTGAATTAGGTTACTTACGTCGACATTTGTTAGATTTTAAGTTTAAAACGGTCCTTGTCGTTAGTCGGGCGTCACGGAATTAGTCCCTAGACCACTATTTCGGTTAGTTTGACCGTTTTTCGTTACGAAATTAGTCCCTAGACCTCTATATCGGTTAGTTTGACCGTTTGTCGTCACGGAATTAGTCCCTAGACAACTATTTCGGTTAGTTTGACCGTTTTTTCTTATGTTTTCGTTAGTTTTCTTATGTTTTCATACGTTTTCGCTTATTTTCTTAACTTTTCACACATTAAGCGACCTTTTTCGAAATTATTTTTTTTTCGAAATTAATTTTTTTTCGAAATTAATATTTTTTCGAAATTAAATTTTTAGAAAAACTAATTTTTTTCGAAATTAAATTTTTAGAAAAACTAATTTTTTTCGAAATTAATTTTTTTTTCTAAATTAAAATTTTTTTTCGAAATTAAATTAATTTTTAGAAAAACTAAATTAATTTTTAGAAAAACTAATTTTTTAGAAAAACTAAATTAAGTTTTTTTTTTCGAAATTAATTTAGTTTTTCTAAAAAATTAGTTTTTCTAAAAACTAATTTAGTTTTTCTAAAAATTAATTTAATTTCGAAAAAAAAATTTAATTTCGAAAAAAAAATTAATTTCGAAAAAAATTAGTTTTTCTAAAAATTTAATTTCGAAAAAAAAATTTAATTTCGAAAAAAAATTAATTTCAAAAAAAAATTAATTTCGAAAAAATATTAATTTCGAAAAAAATTAATTTCGAAAAAAAAATTTCGAAAAAGGTCGCTTAATGTGTGAAAAGTTAAGAAAATAAGCGAAAACGTATGAAAACATAAGAAAACTAACGAAAACGTAAGAAAAACGGCCAACTAACTGAAATAGTTGTCTAGGGACTAATTCCGTGACGACAAACGGTCAAACTAACCGATATAGAGGTCTAGGGACTAATTTCGTAACGAAAAACGGTCAAACTAACCGAAATAGTGGTCTAGGGACTAATTCCGTGACGCCGACTAACGACAAGGACTGTTTTTGTAACATTTTTCAACCAAAATTCAACAAAGTAACCTAATTCAACAAACCCGTATACATGGGTAACCTAATTCAAACAAAAAAAAGTATAGTGACTTTTTTCAAAATTTTAGGAAACTTGAGTGACATTTGTATGTATTAACCCTAAACGTAAACGTACAAAATAAAAAGTGAAAATGAAGAAATATTAATCCTAAAAATATGAAAATAACTTTTTTATAAACCTAAAGATAAAAGAAAATTATTGGAAAAAGAAAATTATTTTTTAGACTTTTTATTTATTTTTTATTAATTAAAAACTATTTATAACTATTAAATAATAACCTAAAAAGTAAGAAAATAAGAAATAAACCTAGAAAAATGAAATTTTAACTTAGATAAATCTAAAATAACCTAAAACTTATTTTAAAACTGAAAATATATTTATTACACTTTTTATCTAATTATTATTAATTAATTACTATTTAAATACTTTTTAAACTAATAAAAATTCTAATAAATACTAAATGAACAAAGAAAAATCTAAAACTTTTTATATAAATATTAAATAAGTACAGGAACCTATGAAAAATATAAAAATGATAAGTGCTTAAGGAAAAAGCTGAAAATAAGCCAAATGGCTTAAATAGAAGCTATCACTTTTTTATGTTTTGATTTTCTTGGTTTTTCTTTTACACAACTATTTAACTACTGAAATTATGAAACTTTAATAAAGACAAAAAATTTTAGAGCTTAAAAATCAGCAGATTAAGAGCTTATGAGCTTAACAGTCCACTTATAGGCTTTAGAACTTGGATTTTTTCAAATGAAGCTATACGCTGGAAGATAAGTTAAAGGTGTTACACCCGTACCCTGATAAGGTACAATATGAGTATATAAAGTGTTATGTGTTATATTTTATGAACTAGTTAAATAAAGAATATGTGGCAAAGTTAGGAGGAAAAGAACTAGAAGGACCATAAATGCCAAAAGACCAAAGTTGCAACTAACTCCCAATAAATATCTACTCTTTAGGAAAAGTCTGGAAAGTTAGAGTGTGTTCATCATATGTGTCGGCATATAGAGGAGAAATAGGAGGGAAAGCCAAAAATATCATCTTGTCTCAATTGTACATCAAGAAGTGATCAAGAAGCTTTAAGGAAGCCTTAATTGTGTTCCTATCATCAAGTAAGTGGTTTTCCCCAAATGTGAAAATTAAGGTTCATGTGGTGGGTTTTAATGATTATGGTAAAAAGTGGTGAAGTGATGATCTCCTTAGTTAGATAGTTGCTAATTGTAGTTAATTTTGTTATAGGAAGCATTTATAGAAGCCCAATCAAGCCAAGTAGGAAGCTAGTAGGACTTGAGGTAAGTATATGAGCATAATCCTTGTAAATGTTATGATGTTAATGTTATGTTGGTGTTAATATGATTTCTATGGAGCTTGTGAATGTACGTTAGCTTGGATCCAATGCTATTTGTATGAATGTTATATATTTACTTGCCCGGTCAAGGTGAGTAATAATCTCATTTGATGCTCCTTGTTAATGTTATGATTGGTGTTAATCACCAATCTTATGTAAATGTGATGTTGATTATGTCTTGTATACTTACTAAGCGTTTTCGCTTACGGTTTAGATGTTAATGATTTTGTAGGTTCTAGCGGAGGAAGCAAAGGTAAGGATCTTGCCTAGTTGTAGTCGTGGAATGAAGCTTAGCGTAGTTAGAAGCTAGCTTAGAAGACCATAACTCTTGGACCAAGTAAATCGGAAGTTGGAAGCCGAAGTGCTCTCTTGTGCCTTGGTATATTTAACTTGTGTGGTCGTTTTGTTAAATTATGGTCTTGTCGTCAAACGTTGTCTTTTGTTTATGTAAATCTCATGGGTCAAACGTTTAAGTGTTATGTGGTCCTTGTGTTAAGTAAACTTGGATGAATTTGTGGTAAAAAAAGTGTTTGGCACAAAGCCATTTTGACCCATTTTGATGTATATACGGGTTGGATTGCTATGGAACATGTTTGTTATGTTAATGTAATGCTTTTGGTCAAGTTTGATGTAAAACGGAGGTCGTATGGGTTGTTTGTGGTGTTAAATGGTTTGGGAGTGTTAATATTGAGGTTCTGCAGATTTTCTGCAGAGTTTCGGTCTCATTTGAGTAGATACGGCGCATCTCTTTTTGGGATACGGCGCATCTATCCAAACCCAAATTTCGGTTTCAAGTTTCGGTCTCATTTGGGTAGATACGGCGCATCTCTTTTCGAGATACGGCGCATCTATCCCACCCAGATTTGGTAATTTTCTAAATGTCGTACAAAACAAACCGTAAGTCGTCACGGGTCGTACCACCTATCGTTTTGAAGGTATTTGAGTCTACTTTCATTTAAAACTAGCCTCAAGTGTTGAATGTTTATGGATTTTTTTCAGCTCATAAAAGAGCGACAGCAGGTCAGTTTTTAGAGGTCGTTTTCGCGTAAAAAGTTCAAATTTTTGGTCTAATCGGGCACGGGGCGTTAAGCTGGAAGATAAGCAAAAGGCTTATGGAAAAGGCTACTAGGGACTGAGTAATCTAAAGATAAGCTAAGGTATTCAAGATAAGCTAAGACCAAAAGCTAGAAAAGCTCAGAATAAGCTCAATGCTTACTGAGTCTGCTGTGCAGGCTTGCACAGGGCAGAAAATGCCCTTTTGTAGGCTTGAGCTGAGGGCTTAAAAGAGATCTAAAATTCAAACCAAAAATACAAGCTTGGGGACAAGCTGGGTGAGTTTAATTTTCCAGAAAATTAGCTTGTGAGGCCTTGTAATGAGTGAATTAAAAATCACTCAAGTTCTCTAAAAACCTGAAAATCTGCAAATATGTTGTCTGCTTATGCAGACTTGGGTGTATTTGTGTGCAGACTTGTGCACAAGTTCTAGGCTTAAGGGAATACACTATATAGACCTAAAAGACCACAGAGAAAACCAAAAATAAAGGCCAAAAGAGCTTGTGGCTTATATTGGCTTGTTTGGACTTTTCACAGCCTAAAATCAACACAAAGAACCAAAAACTTGATTTTATACCTAAATAACTTATTAGAACTTGAAAACAGCTTATAATGGCTTATAAAAGCTAGATCAAAGTTGGAGAAATTGCAAATGTACAGTAACTACTTGTTTGGCCTGCCTAGCTGCTAAAACCAAACACCCCTTAAGGGTGACTGTTTTGCCATTTTCAACTGAAAATGGTGTTTTTAAGCTAAATTTTGTATTGAACTAAGTCTGTTTATCTTAATTATGAACTTATAAGTAACAATTAACTAGAAATAAGCTGAATTTAGCAGTGGTACAGTAACTAGTGTTTAATACAATAAAAAAAAGGCTTACAACTGCTGAGCTTATAGAACTGAGGAACAAGGACTAGAAACCACTCCTAACTTGTTGTCAACAAGCTAGAAACCAGAAAAGCCATCCAGATTAGCTTCTACCCTCAGAAACAGCTTATTAGCCCTTCAGTTGACTTTCGTTGACTTTCTTGTGTTCTTCATATTTAAACTGAGTTATTGAAATATAAGCTTATCAAAAGCTACAATAAGCTTATGTAAGCTTAGAGAAGCAGAAAATGAGCTTATTTCCTCAACTTTTAACTTAATTCGAATTGCTAATTTATTCAGAAACTTGAAAACATGGAATTAGCTTGAACTGACTTAAATTACACAAACATTGATGATAACAAACTGAAAGTAACTTGTATTGAAGACTTGGAAATGTAAATTACAAGAAGTAAATAACTTATAAGTAAAAACGACCTAAAATAAATTAACTACTACTTTATTTCTATTACATTGACCTATAAATACTAAACATTGCTGGGAAACCCTTAGTCGACATCCTTGATCACTTCTGCACCCTTGGATTGCTTCCAATTAATCTCAATCGTCCAAACTGATTTTGGCGCCAAAAGTCCTAGTAGTGGATTAGAGCAGGTTTAGAACAATTAAAGATTTTTGGGTGTTTGTGGAGGTGGAGGGGAGTGGTTAGTGAGCTGGGGGGTGAGGTGGAAGAAGGGATAGCATCTGGAAAAGTGAGGTGGAAGGGATAAGCAGTATGGCGGTTTTTTGGAAGGTCTGACTTTCTGGGTTACTGTAGCAGTTTGACTTAGTTTTATTAAAACCTGACTTTTGACTTTCTGTGGTCAAACTTGGGATAATTTGGATTTTTGGGAATGAAATGGGTTAAGGGTTATAGAAAAATGGAATTTGGAAATGTTTAAACTTCAAGGACCAAAATTGCCATTTTCTGAAACTTCAGGGACCTTTTATGTCATTTTTAAAACTTGAAGGACCTGTTTTGCCATTTCTTTAAAACTTTCATCCAAGGACCAATATTGTAAAAGTTGAATAGTTTAGGGACCTTGAATGATATTTTTAACACCAGGGACTATTTTTGCCAATTTCTGAAATTTCAGGGACTGAAACTGACAATTATGCAAACTATGTTCGTTTTTAACTGTTTTTGATCATTTTGCACTTGCAACACATAAAAACACAATCAAATGATATTTTCTGTATTTTGAAGCATATTTGCATGTTTTTAAATGTTTTTGTAGTCTAAATGTGACAGAAATGATGAGTATTTAGACACTCATCAACTGCCAAAGCAATATGCTTAGTACTTAACACTGTCTCCTCCAATTGCTCTAGGCCTTCATCTTGTTCTGCATATAGAAAATCGTAGATAAAACCACGCATAGCCATTAAAAGTCTAAAGGAGAGTAATATGAAATAGTTAATAGATTAAAAATGGATGTGAATATGATTGCTTACCTCTCATAATTTGTTTCTGATGCCCAACAACACCGGAGTTGTCCAAACCATCAATTCTGCTCACGGCATCTGCTGGCTTAATTTCTGGCCCAAGCAAGCTGTCCCTATTACCAAAGTTTGACATGTTCAAAGTGGAGGCCATCTGTGTTACCTTTGTCCTCAAGTTTGCAAGATTATCTCTACGTCGATTCATCTCTTTCTCTGTCCTGCAACAGAGGAAAACAGATTCATTGATGTTCAGATGACTTTGTTACAGCTTCAACAAAGTTTGAAAGGTAAAAGCACAAACAACTGATTAAAGTTTGTGCGAAAACAAAACTAGAAATGTGACCTAATTGGCGGGACTGCACACTACGGTATATGGCATGGGTAGGAATTGACAGCTGAAAGAAACTACTTAAGCTCTTAAAACACATCTAAATTTGAGCAGCCCTGAAACTATATGTACAAATTTTAGAATTAGACTATGCAAGTCATGTAGATCATACCATCAGCAAATGCCTTAAGCCCTTAATCTTACCTGATAAGGTTCTAGGATGATATAAATTTCTATATTTGAACAGCTCTAAAACTAAATGTACAAATTTTAGAATTAGACTATGCAAGTCATGTAGATCAAACCATCAACAAATGCCTTAAGCCCCTTACCTGATAATGTTCTATGATAATATAAATTTCAATCGTAATCATAGTCATCATAAAGATACAAATGGAGAACTTGCAGAATAGCTTTTTTAAAGGCGTTAAGGCTTTATAGTAGTTGTCTCTTCACAATCAAAAGTCACATAGTTTCACACTTTCACTCTTGATATTCCTTTTAGAACACTTTACACTGATGAAGCAAATCATGACCAAATCCGAACAAGAGAAGAATATACCTACTTTCACTGACTATCATCCAAATGACGCAATAAAAATGAATAATTAACTAATAATCAGATAACCCATATTCTTTTGCGATAAGGTTGGAAAGTCTTATACTACTTGGCAATTAGAACCTTTGTACGCTTAAGACACGCTGCTCTGTACTGTATTAAAATATACTCAAATAGCTATCATTCACGTTAAACATAAATGGCTATAAACTTCCTATAGGGCAACTACTCTCGGCTAATTAGTTCATATAACCAATATCATATGCAAGATCTTTTAAACCCAAATACTAAGTATATGGATCTGCTCATCTGCATATCGTAATACAAATGCATGAAAAACATAATCAAAAAAATGGAGAAGAGAAGCAAGTATGCATACAGATTAAACTGAGGTACCTCCATTTTCTCCATTAATAAATGACAAGAGGTCATCAACTGAACGATCATCCACATGCTCTGCTTCAACCTCAACGCTCTGAAAACCCAATTAAAACAATGAAACAACTTAAAATCAGCTTCTACTAGTTAAGTTAAGCTAGATTGAAATTAGAGGATTTGCACATGAACAGTGACTAGCTTAAATGGCCTTAAATGAGCTTATGCCAAACAGCCCTTTATGGGACTGTTTTGGCTTTTCTAACTAGGAGAGTCTATAATAAACTATGATATAGAAAGGAAAATACTAATTAATCTTTATTAAGTCTAGAAAATCAAAAAACAATGGAAAATAAGCACTTGGAACAATCACCCAAGATAATTCGTAAAACATCATTTACAAACTACTACTTCAACAAGCCCGGAAACTATAACCATGTTCCTAGTAACTTTAAACTAAACTTTCCAAATACTTTATCATATCTGTACACTAACTGTTAGTGGAAAATTGAAGTTCACAAAATTTTGCAAAAGAGTTTACAAGATTGTGTGTACCGCCGATGCACTAAGTCTTCGCAAGATCACAAGCTGTCAAAACAGTTGCCCGTGTAGTTTGAACCTGATCGGGAGTACAGACTACCTCCGCCGTGTCTTAATCACAAGCAGGATGAATAATCTGAGGCCCGATATCTGAGCCCAACTCTACAGGGTTAAGTAAACCGACTATCTATGGTTCAAGGTCGCCCGGAATCACCACTTGATCCGTTTACCCTAGTTGTTTCCCATAGAATAGCCGATTACCACTGAGGTGATACAACACTTAGATCCATCGCAAAGACAAAAGCAAAGGTTTCCAAACCTCGCACTTGAAAATTGTTTGCTAAAAATTGTGTGAACTTTGATTTTCTGAAAAACACATTGGTCAAAATAAATACATACATGACTCTAAATAAGCCAAATGAAAACAAATAGGCAATCCACAAAGACAAATAATCACTGATATTAACAATTTAACATTTAGTGTCACCATATATAAGCTAATGCATACTGACAACACTCCCAAAAAATACATCTTTCAACCTAAAGACTGATATGCTGAAAATAAGCTATCATACTAACAAGACTCTAAGGGTAAAAAATGAAAACAAATAGGCAATCCACAAAGACAAATAATCACTGATATTAACATTTAGTGCCACCATATATAAGCTAATGCATACTGACAAAACTCCCAAAAAAGACATCATCTTTCAACATAAAGACTGATATGCTGAAAATAAGCTATCATACAGACATGACTCTAAATAAGCCAAATGCAAAACAAATAGGCAATCCACCATATATAAGCTATCATACAGACATGACTCTAAATAAGCCAAATGCAAGACATCATCTTTCACAACTTTATATACAATATATACAATATTCAGGTAATAAACCCTAATTAAACCTAACAATTAAAAAATTAGATAAAACCTAACACTAACAATTAAATAGTCCTCGAACAACTAACAATAACAATTAATTAATCAGATAAATAAAAAAATAAAAAAATAATACGACAAACCTTAACCCTAAATAAGAGTAACCCTAAATCAAAAAGATAATTACTTACCCTAGCCCAAACCATTTTTACTTTCGTTAGATCGAATACTATACCGAAACCCTAAATTAGAATAAACCTAAACCAAAACAATCGGTTGCTTCAGATCAGTGGGTGTAATTAATAATGAATATAATCGAAACAAAAACAATCGGTTGCTTCAGATCTGTGGGCTTTCAATCTGTAGAAGTAATTGATGGATATGTGTATAATTGATAGAAAGGAGTATGATCGAAGGAGTAGAAGACTTTAATCAGTGTGTGTAATGAAAAGAGTAAAGTTATGAGTGTGAGAAAGAAGTGTATTTGATACACTTCAGATCTGTGTATTTGAGAAAAAAGAGTAAAGTTAAGAGTTTAAAAATATTATAAGTATAAAAAGAAGAAAAGTATTTAAAATATAATTTTGTATTTTTTTGTGTATTTTGTATATAAAAAGTATGGACACAAGTTTCAATAAAAAAAATAATACTATAAAAGGGTACCTCTACCTAACAAGTCGCCCAAGAATAAGGAATAGTGGGACCCAGTCGCCCAAGACTTATGTACTATTATATAATAAAATAAGACTAAACTTTTTTACAAAAAGACAAAAATTACAAAGTCGCCCAAGATATGTGGGTCCCAGTCGCCCAAGAAGTACATACTGCAAGTAGTACATCTTTGTACTTTTGTGGGGACATATATAGGGACACATGTCACTATATTGTGAGATCCGCCCAAGTTTTTTGGGCGACCTGATCCCTTGGGGTATTTAGAGAAAAAATTTTTTTTTTGGGCATCTAGGGTAAAGACCCTTGTACCTTTGGGGTATTTAAAGAATTATCCCTTTTTTTTATAGCAAATTTTTATACATTAAGCAACCACTAAAAAGGTAAAACTTCTAAAAACATTATTTTATTCTTTTTGTCACTTCTTAATGTTGAGCAACTTAAGCGACTTACCGCTTGATACTTTGAGCGACTTTTTTTACTTTTCACCTTTTTGTATTTGCGTCAGTACTTTTGTAAAAAATATTATTTTTTAAATACTTTTTAAAATACTTTATAAACACTTTTTTATTTCAAATTCTTGAGCGACGTAAGAAAAGATTTGGGCGACTATATGACGTAGATGATGACAATTATGGGACGTTTATGGGTTGGTTTATTAAGGTGGTAGCTAACGGAAGGGATTTCGGGTACACTCAAATTGATTTAACAGCGAGAAAAAAAAAACATATCGATCATGGTCCGCAACCCGAACACTTTATGTTGTCGCCATCCATGACTGTAAACGCCTCTACGAAGTGGGGTACAGTAAGCATGGCTACCGATACTTCGAATCCACTTTTTTTTACCGAGTTTGATGAAAGGTATAAAGAGATGTTCGGAAAAAGGAAACTTTATGGTCAAATTGTAAGTCGTGACATACTTCGTGATAAAATTATTGCTATTGTTGATAACCCAGGTTCTTGTTGGAAGTGGAAGAAGAGTGCATAAGTATTTGCTTTGATGATCGCGAAGCCGGGGAGGTTCTTGTTGGAAATCTTCTGTTCATCTACCATATTATGGGTGTCATAAAGTTTTAGTACCTCAGATATGATAGATGCATTGGAAGGAACAGCTTGATGTGGTGATGAGCCTACAGAAGACAGATTAGCCATGAAGATGGTTTGAGCAGTGGGTTCATCATTAACGTCTAAGTCAAAAGCATCGCAGTCATCAGCTTGGAAGATGTTGGGATCATTTAGTGCCAAGTCCTGAACTGGTTGATCATCCACATCAGCATCAAACGTGTTCCCTCCATCACCAACAAGAAACAATAACTCTTCTTCGTCCAAAGCTGCTCCATTCTCTTGAGCTTGCATCAATAGCATCTTATCTTTGAAGTAGTCAGAATTCTGTGGATGCTTTGGTTGAGTGCAGTTCCTTGCTATGTGTCCTAGTCCACCACAGTTGTAACACTTGGTTTGCCTTCCCTGTCCCTGATTCGCATTCCCAACTCTGTTCTGTAGATTACCCCGACCAACTTTCCTTTGATTCACATTCTGCCTTCCCTGAACATTCTGAACCACAACCCTTCCATCCTCCACAGTTGCTTGATTATGTGGGTTTGACGAAGTTCGAAGTTGGTTGTTGGTTTGAGGGAGTGTTGCTCTAAACTGTTGGACAAGTAAAGAAACTTGGTTGGAGAGATTATCAATCATCTTGTCAGTATGAGAATATCCTGAATCTAGTTGGGAGTTCACAGCAGATGGTGGGTGCAACGATGATTGAGCAAATGATGTCTGATTTAGTGGTGAAAAGGTATGGTGATGAACTTGATCAAGTGAGGATTGATTGAACGGCTGAACATTTGAGACAAATGCAAGAGGATCATTAGATGTTGTTGGATTGAGTTTTTCCCTCAATTGACGATCATATATAGCATGCTTTTCATGTTGTTGTAAGTAAGCATACAACTGTTCATAATTAGTCTGTCTCAATCCTTTGTTGAGCTTCACGGCTGTGACAAATCTATCCCACTCGGGTGACATGTTGTTTACAAACTTAGAATTGAGCTGGATATTTGGCATTGTCATCCTGATGATCCTCATGTCATTCACAAGCTTGTGAAATCTCACATAATAGTCAGTAATGTTTTCACCAGGATTCATCTTGAAGTGCTCAAACTCATCATACAACTGAGATTCACGATCTTCTTTGGTCAGTTCAGATCCAGCCAGAAGCATTTTAACATTGTCCCAAACAGCTTTGGCTTTAGTGTTGAAGTTGATGAGTTTGTAAACGTCTTTGGGCAGTCCTTGAATCACAATGTTAGAAGCTCTAATGTCAGCATCATAACGCTTCTTCTCCTCCTCATTAAGATCGTTGTACTCACGTGGCCTGTCAATTCCAAAAGTGACAGTTCCATCCTCAGCGGTAGTGACAGCATCTCTAGTGGTGCCCATTTGAAAGGGTCCTTCATCAATGGATTTAAGAATGTTGAATCCATTCTCTTTTCCCAAGCAGTAAAGTCGTATTCTTTGTGCCCATGATTCATAATCCGTCCTATCAAGCATAGATTCTTTCGCGGGATTTTACAAGAATCAAGAATAAACCGTGATTTGATTACTGGTTTAATTGTTTTGAGTTAACGTTATGAAGTGGAATAGTCACAGTCAATAATTCAAGACCAAAACTAAATGTAACAAAATTTGGACAGAACGCAGCCAAGTCTTGAATCAAACCACAATCATGAAATGACAAAACTCAGTAACCCAAAACGCAGTACACCAAAACGCAGAATTCCAAACCACAGTGACTCAAAACGCAGGACCTCAAAACGCAGAGAACCAAAACACAGAATACCATAACGCAGTAGCTCAAAACGCAGCTTGAACCAAAACGCAGAAGTCCTAAAACGCAAGCTTGGCAAACCGCAGAAACCACAAAACGCAGTGTGGAAACAGTAGAGGGGGGGGGGTGAATACGTTTCCATTTAAAAACTTAAAACTTTTCATATCAAACACCCAATCAAATGTGATGTAATATAAAAAGTGTCAACAATGGTCATGTATCATCTAGGGATGAATAAATTAAACTACAACACAAGCATAATCAACCATGACACATACATAATTAACATAACATAAGCAACTAGCCACACAAACATAAACGCAATGCAAATATAAACATAATGCGGTAAAGAATAAAATGAAAGTAAAGAGATAAGTAAGAAGGCGCAAACCGGACACGATGATTTATAGTGGTTCGGCTACGAAGCACCTCTTCGCTCTACTCCACTCCCCGAGTACCCAACTCGAGAGTTACTTCACTAATCAACAAACTCCCTTCAGGCGGAGAAAACCGTACACGTCGCTTAACTTGTTTTCCGACACTAAGCTAGATGTCGAGTGCTAATCTTAGCTAGCACCAATCTACCACAATCTACCCGATCTACACCGTACACGTCGCTTATCCTATTTCCGACACTAAGCTAGATGTCGAGTGCTAATCTTAGCTAGCACCAATCTACCACAATCTACCCGATCTACCCTTGATCCACATGATCAATCACACAAGCCCAATGGCTTCAAGAGATCTTCACTATCTCTTAAGATCACAATGATCTTGACTCACTCTCTCACAAAAGAAAGATGATCTTGATGTATGCTATGATACAATCAAGAGTGTAACAAAAGTTACAAGACCTAACAACTACAACTCTTGTATCTTCTTGGATACCTTGAGTTCTTCTCTTGCAAATGAAGAGGAATGATAACACTTTGTATCTACTTGGATACTTTGTGTTCTTCTCTTGCTAATCAAGAGGGATGACAACACTTTGTATCTACTTGGATACTTTATCAAGAGGGATGACAACACTTTGTATCTACTTGGATACTTTGTGTTCTTCTCTTGCTAATCAAGAGGAATGAAGAGGATCACTTGAATGGATGATTGCGTGAAAAACTAGAAGGGGGGTTGAATAGTTTTCACCGTTTTTCGAGTTTAATTTGCTTTGTTATTTGTTAGTTCAAAGGAAACAATCACAAATTAAGTTATCACACAATATAAACAAAAGGTAAAGAGATGAAAGATCAAACCACATAACATAAGTGTTTATAGTGGTTCGGCTTGCAAGAGATTCTTATCCTTGCCCTACTCTACTTCCTCGAGTTTCTTACTCGCGAGATATCTTTCACTAAGAAACAAACTCCCTTCTAAGTGGAGAAAACCTTTACACGTCCCTTACTTCCTTTTCCGGTACTAAGCTAAACACCGGGTTCTTTTGCAAGGCAGAACCAACCTGACGTCGCCTATATACTTTACCGACACTAAGCTAGATGTCGAGTTCTTTACAAGGGTACAACCACTCCCTACACTCTTTGTGCTTTGAGGACTAAAGCACTAACCACACTCACTGATCTAACTGATACAAATGATAAGAAACACTTTAAGTGTTTACACAGAGCCTATACTACAACTTGCAAACAGCCTGTTTGTTTGAGGCTTGTTCACTTGATCTTCTTTGCTACAAAAGAAACATCAATGATAAAGATATAACTACTGTGGTTAGTAACTAAAGTGAATGTATGTGTTTTTCTTTCTAAGTGGATGATTAGTTCAAATGCCAAGTTTGCTATTTATAGGAAAACCTGGTAGAACACCCACGGATCCGGCGGATCCCTCAGAAGGGATCCGTCTTTGTATGGATTTGGATCCGTGTATTTGACAACTAATGTATCTCATGAAATCTCCTCAAATCTTTCCATATCTTTGTGTTGTCAAATCAATATCTTCCAATGTCAACTATATAACTTGAGTATCTAATCAAGATATCACACAATCTTACCAAGATTGTATTTGTGATGTATACCATGATGTCACTTTGTAATTTTCAAATTAAAGTTTCCATTTAAGGAAATACTTATGTATATGCATAATATAATATTAGTGATCATGTTAAATGAAAGATGTGTTTTGAAAAAGACTTTAACTAGTATTTATAATTTGCTTAAGGGATATACTTTGTGTTTGTCATGAACAAAACTTAAGCAAAGATCGTAAAATATAAATAACGTTTTTAGTACGATATTTGTATTAACAATCTCCCCCTTTTTGTTGATGACAAAACCTAAAGTATATTTTTAAGCAAACAAGTAAATATAGTTTAAGTCCTTTAAAAATATAGATTAAGTTTTGAGTTATTCAAATTTTGATTACTATTATGAACAACTTAGTATGAATCTAATTATGCAAACTTAATCCTTTTCCTTTCTCCCCCTTTTTGTCGAAACAAAAAGAAGAGGTGCGTAGCGGAATGCGATTTTGAGAACTTTAATAGCTCCCCCTTGTTTTATACTCCCCCTAAATGGAGTAACAAGTAAATGATGCATGAACCTACAAAACAAATGGTTAGAATATGAAATTTTCATGAAATGCTCCCCCTCGATGTATACTCCCCATTATTCGAGTACCAACGTATACTTTTGAAGGGTATGATATGCTGCAAATGAAGTGTTAGTAATGAATAACTTCAATGAAGAAGTAGAATGCATGTGAAGTGTTTTTCCAAACAAGCCTTTTAATATGTTTTGACTTTAAAAAGTCAAAGTAAGTGTCTGATCATTATTTGTACCTAAAGCAATCATGATATAGAGTACAACAAGCTATATAAAGATGTTAGTTATCAAAGATAATGATAATATGCAATATGTTGATCACTCATAAGCATAAAACATCACATTCATATATATTAAAAATTTTGTGACAAGAGTCACAATGATGTTATAAGTACCGAAAGACATCCTAAAAAGTCCTAAACCAACAATGTAAAAGGTCCTAAATAACTAATCTAGAAAGCTTATATTTAGGAGGATGATAAATGACGTTTAGATGCTCAAGAATGTGATTCAAAATGAACCTCATTTCATTTTGGAGCTTGTGCACCAAAAATGTTTGTCCTTTGAGCTATGTGGACGGTTCTTTCACACATGCTAAAATCATGGAAAAGACGACCGAGCGGAGGAGTAGTGGTGGTGGTAGAAGTGATTCTTGATTTAAAAGTATTGTGCATGAGTATTTATGATGATAGTATTGACTAATCTTAATGAAACCAAAGGTGTTCATCTTGAATGTCTAAATCAATTTTTGTGTCAAAACAAGATACTATTAGATAACTATTAATTATATTAAAGCATAATCATTCATTGAAAATTTGTTTGTGACAAAAGTCTCAAACATAAGATTACACATGAAGGTTCCTAGAGACGATAAAATCTTAAGAGTAATCATTGCGATGATACTACAAACTTCTATGGAGTGGAATTTGCTTGTTTTGATGATGACGTGATAGAGGCAAGCCATTTAGTTTCTAAATCACTAGTCTCGTAGAGGTTAGAGTCAAGATTGTTGTCATCTTGAGTGTTTGTTTCATTAATCCACATTGATTCATCCAAGTGTTGAAGTGTGGTAAGTATGTCATGTGATGGAACATTTAGTAAGCTTGAAGATGGGGATGAGATTCTTTCTTTAGGTGGTGATGATTGTGGTGAGGAGACAATTGTTGTGGAGACACTCGGTGAAGAGACAATTGGTGTGGTGGCAATTGGTGTGGTGATAATTGATGTGATTCTAGAAGATGAAGTGTTGTGTATGGGTGATGTTGTTGTACTAGATGAATTTGTAGCAGGTGAAGTTGATCTTGAAGAAGAGGATATGTTGACTATGGGAGTCATAATAGGAGTTGTTGTGGTGTCTGTGGATATGACAGGAAAGGTTACATTACGAAGTGGGTTTGCATACCAGTAAGGTCTGACGCTAATTCTAGCTGTTCGTCTGTACGGTCTAGACATGTGAGGTTGTTTGGGAGACTTCCAGGGGATGATATGTGAATTTTGTGGAGGTTTAGTGTGCTATGATCATCTTTAAGGTTCTAATTTATACTTCCTAATTGTATGGAAATTTGTGTTTGGATTAAATGAGTGTGAATTTCCAGGACTTGAAACAAGATAAATGTAACGCCCTGTGCCCGCTTTGACCAAAATTTAAAACTTTTTGACGCGGAAACGTTTGACTAAAGCATACATACGTTCACTCTTCGTTCAAAGACAAGAATCTATAACATTTCTTCTTTCCAGACACATTACGTTATAAACTTGATTTCCTTTTTAAACCTTTTACACATTAATTGAAAATAACTTAAATGCAAGCGGCACAAGGGTTACGCCGTAACTACAAGAAGTAGTTACGCCGTAACCTAATTACAAGAAAAATGGGATGCCTCGGTGTTGTAGTTACGCCGTAACCCATAACATGGTTACGTCGTAACTACAGCAGATGCGCCGTATCCCAAAAAGAGATGCGCCGTATCTACCAATTTGAGATAGAACATCTGCAGAAAAATCTGCATAAACTCAATACTCACCCACAACTCATTTTGACCTCAATACAACACTATAACTTGTATCAAAACACTCACTTTACATTCAAAACCATATCAAACTCTAATACACGACAATTGACCCGTTTGACTCCAAAATGGGTACGAATAGACACTAATCCAAACACCCCTTTAACTTTACTCAAATACACATAAAACATACTTAGACCCATCAAACGACTACCAATTCTTCATACGACTCTTGACATACACTTTGCCACTTGTTTACTCGTTACAAAACAACACTTGACTCGCGGGGGTACAAACTTATACACTTGAGCTCGGTATCTACCTAAGCTCTACATCCTTACCAAATCTACCCATTTTGCATAACCATGCCTTAACCCGTATATCCAAATCCTTATCTCACATATCCAAGCCATCCTTAACAACACGCCAACCTACAAAACGGTTAAACATCTAAACCGTAAGCACAACGGCTTAGTAAGTAAAACGACCATAACATACAATATACTTCAATCCACATGATGCATCATATACATAAAACACTTACATCAAGGCTCACTACTCAAATCTCAACTAGCACATAACATCAACAAATCCATAGCATCATCTCATCACATAAGCCATAAACATGGCATCACATAAGCATAGTCCAAGCTCATCTTCTCATCATAAACATACATAACACATAATGATAGAAATCCATATACATATGCTATCATCATTTTACTTACCTTAGCTCCAAGCTAAGCATATCAAGCTTCATCCTCAACCTTATCATCATCATCAACATCATCATAATCACCTTGAATCAATAATCATCATAAACACTTAAAACACATAATAAATCAAATACATAACAAGGGTATCAAAACCCATCAAACACCCTCATTTTCGAAACTATTTCATCATATGATCATAACTTGATCATATGATGATTACCCACTAAATCCCTTATCTATAACTTCACTAATCACCAAGAACAATATATACTTACTTGCAATGATCAAAGAAAAGGGTGGCCACTATCACTTGATCTTCACCTTCTTCTTCTATCATCACCATTTAGCTAGTTTCCCTCTCTTTTCTATCTCAATAAAAACTGGACTTCAAGATCTATCTACAAAATGGTGGAGTGATCTAGAACTCCCTAGTTATATTAGTTAGGTGATGACTTTGGGCAATTGGCAAGAATGGCCCTTTAATTCCCATTCTTCTTACTTTGGCCACAATCTAACTTTATAACATATTTAATACTTGGCAACTTTGGCCCCTTTAGTTACACATCATACTTAACATGACCGCTTTAGTCATATTTTGACTATCGGGTTTGACCACTACACGTCAAATGTTGACTGGCCAATCATATGAGGCCATAATCTATTTTCATCTAGGGTGGGGTCCCAACACCCGGGAAACGGGTCTAACAATAAAGTAGTTTGTCCTATTGACAAAGTCAATCCATAGAAATGGAGTTGACCTAAGGATGTGCAGAAAAATGACTCAAAAGAGTTAAATGTGATTGATTCACAGATTTCAACAGGAGTAAGTGCAGTTTGTGTGTGATAGGACAGAGCAGATAAATCAAATTTTGCAGGGAAATATTTTTTGAATTTCATAATGGTTTCTAATGATTTGGAACAAATATTTGTGCAGGTCATATCAAGGAAGTCAATCCATTGAACTTGGGTTGAGTAATGTGTTGGGGATTTGCAGTAAATACAAGGAGATGGTGGAAAATCTTATGATTTGATGTTTCCACGGATTTGACGGATCCCTAAAAAGGGTTCCTTCTTTGTATCAGTTTGGTAACTTACACCTAAAATTCAAAAATTAGATTTTGGTTGGAAATTTTGTTCTTAATTTTTCTAAGAGTTCCTAAATCCTTCTAAGATGATTTATGATCATTGGATGAATTCTAAATGGTACTAGAAATTAAAATCTAAGAATCGGGATTAGTCGAAAGGGTTTTAGAATTTTACTGAGTAACCAGCGGATCCAAATTGTATCAAATGCGGAGCCATATTTTGGGATCCGCCTAATCCGCAGGTTGGCGGATGGCGGAACCAACGATAACACCTGGCGGAACCATATCTAGGGATCCGCCAGATCCGTCTCCCAAATACTAAAACTAAACAGAAGACTTATCATATATCGCGTTTTTCGATGAAAACCCGAAAATTCTCCTAGAACTTATTTAACAACTAATATGTATAGCAAAACAACTAAATATGATAATATTAACACACGATTGATCATAGATTAATCCGTTCTTAGAAACTTACCGTAGTAGGAGTTAAGCCAAACATAGGCTTAGAATTGGAAAATTGATAACCCCGAGTGTTATCAATCTGCAATATTCAGTTAGTTCACATACACAAAATAAAACACAACCATGTATGAAAATAAACCTGATCATTAAACTTCATCATGAACGATGTTATGCCAAACAGTGGCACAAGTCTGGAAAATTTATAACCATGCGCATTATCATCAGTTTAAGTAGAGCTAAAACACATAAGCATAAAGTACTAAAGACATGTCTTAACAAACATAGAAATATGATCATATAGGATCTAAAGGACAACTGTTCCAAACGCTCATTTATTCTCGCTTATCTTTTAATAGTTTGAGTATTTTCTTTTGATCTTTTCGGAGTTTCATCATCCATCGTCCTGCACATTTTAGAACTCCCTTTGTTTGTCGGCTTTCCGCAGATTCATTTTTGAGAGATGAAAGTTGACTCAAGTAGTCCAGTAGCGGGAGCTTTGAGTTAGGTAATCCATCTTCGTCACTAGCTGATGAAGATGAAGATGAGAGGTAAGCTCGTTTCCCTTTTCCTACTGCCACTCTATGGTCACTAAGAGGGACAAAGGTGTGTTTGATTTCGGGGTAATCTGGGACAAAACCAACAGAATTTGGAAGGATAGGAGTGGAAGCTTTGAACAAACGAGTGAGTAGCATTCCATATGGCAATGTGGTTTTCCCTAGGACACGTATATCAACCATCCTTTTGGCGATATAGTAAGCAAGATTGAACCTTTGACGAGTTGAAATACAATAGAGCATATAGCACAATCCAGCATTCACGTGATCTTTGTTACCAATAGTACTAATGACATTTGATCTTAGAATTTCTTCAAGTCTCTTAAACTCGGGTTTGAGCTCATTGAGTTCCATGGCAAATGGATCTCGATTGACATCTTTGCCCCGAAGTTTCTTAATTGGATTGGTTCTAGGTTTGAAAAGATGATCTCGGATAATTTCTTTAGGAGTTAGGGGAGTGTCATATGGATGTTCCCGTCCTAGGTTTGAATCAAGAATGGTTAGGGACCATTTGTCAGAGTAGAAGCATGTTCCTTCACTTGGGATGCATAACACTTTCCCGAAATGGTCTAAAGGAAAATTGTAGGAGTTTTGGTTCACATTGAAGTTGATGCTAAAGGATCCATGGTCGTCAGAAACCAGTTTCACTGAAGCATAAAATTCGAGAATGAATCAAGGGATTATAGGCTCATCTATGTCTAGAAGTGAATCAAATTGAATGGCAGCCATTTGTTCACGGATAGTTGTTACTTCTAAGAATGATGGATCTACAGTTCTACCTTCATGAACATAGCGACTTTCTAAAGCTTTGAAAAGTTGGACTTGTGCTTCAGTGAGTCCTTTTGTTTGATGATGTTTGGGTAGGTACTTCTTAGTTTTCTTGTGATCGTAATTAGTGGCAGGAGGCATGATTTTCCTAGTCATGACAAATTTTATAATTTTAGTTACAATAATCTAAGATGCATGAAATGTGTATTTATATGAGGACAAATATGAAGGTGTGGTTATCTAGACCCATTATTATGTTTAAAAATACACATTTTATGACAAAACACTTTATACCCCAAACATTGACCTTTTTTTTTTGTTTT
The DNA here is from genome assembly GCA_021014915.2 of Artemisia tridentata subsp. tridentata. NCBI lineage: Eukaryota > Viridiplantae > Streptophyta > Magnoliopsida > Asterales > Asteraceae > Artemisia > Artemisia tridentata. The sequence goes on along the minus strand of CP139506.1, from coordinate 27,012,788 downwards.
TTTTTGTTTTTTTTGTTTTTTTGTTTTTTTTTGATTTTGTATTAACAATGTTCGAAATTCATTATACCTAGTCATGAGAAGATTTTAGAAAGATTTCTCATGGGGTTTTTGTTAAATTAATACAATGTGCAAGAAAACTTATTCTGATTGTTTAGAAGATTTGGACAGAGGTTTCTTAGGTTTTATTGAATTGTTAAAGAGTTTAACAAGATGGAATTCCTATTAATTTTAACAGGAATAAAAATATCTGTAGTGTCTAATTAGGAATAATAATCTGACATGTATTAACGAAATGCATGAACCCTAATTGTGAATTAAAATGGATTAGTGAACTTACAGTGAGTGATCAAGCACGAATTAATATAAGAGGAAGGACCTAATTTTTGAGTTAGGGATGGTGAGAGTCGACTATGAGTTGATATTGAGAGTTTAATTAAGTGTGTAGTGCAGTAAGGAGTGTTTGGTAAGTTATAGTCTGATTTTTCAATTCACGGATCCGGCGGATCCTTCAAAAGGGTTCCGCCCTTGTTATCAATTGGATCCGCAGGATCAGAACAAGGTTATGATATTTTTGTTTTTGGTTAAACTAAGATTTGGACGAATGTTTTGATTACTTCTAAATTTTGGTATGTTTTATAAGGAACGGAGATTTCTTTCTTGAGGTGTTTGTAAGAGGATTTATCACTGTAATCCTTTTTGAGAGACTTTCTCAATACAACATATTGTATCCACTGTTCAAATCGGGAATAAAGATAAAACAGTCGAGCTAAGTATTTGCTGAGATGAATGGTTGCAAGGTTGATGAAACAGGAGAAGATTGGTAATAGAGACTAAAGTTATAGACTACAGGTATTTTCTCCACACTTTGCCTTAACCACTTAAGTATCAAGGAATGTTTGTTTCTTAGTGACTTGTGGTACAATGTCTCACATTGGTACACAACATGTTTAGAGATCCACCTAATTGTTATGATTTCATTATTTATGATCTAAGAAGGATATACACAAGGTTTGGTGTTCTAGTTATATGATAGCATATTCTACTTAATGTATCACTACTTTTAAGGTTATCTAATGAATTTACTATTTTGATCCTTAATATGAGTGTTTTTCATGTGAATGATTTTTATCCTAAATTTGCATGATTGAGATGAGTAAAAACATCTTTATTCCTAGTTGTTAGGCACTTGGAGATCTAGAATGAAGTTTTACTTATCATGCATGATTTTTGATCATAGCATATCTTGATAAGGAGATGAAATTTTTCTTAGCGAAGAGTAGGTTCTACTAAGTTCGTTTGTGTTTCCACAGCTTTAAGATGTTTTGCTCAAGCTAGTGTATACAGGAATAGGAGAATATGCTTTTCCTATATGTTCGTAAATTAATTTTTCAAATTTAATTAGATAGCTTTGATTTATGCTCTTATTTCTAGAATTCTTATATTATCAAGCTTACTTAGGTTCTAGAGAAAAACTAAATTATTTTAATCTTAATGTTTTCTAATGGATGGGATTTGGCTAGTTTGAACATTATCACAAACAATATTGTTTAGACCTATGTATTATCTTTATGAGTTTTGGAGAGATAAACCTTTATAATATGGTGAGATTATCCTAAAATTAATTTTCTTCCAAGTACTTCAAGATATCTCAAGGTTATGAATAGTTAAGTTAGAACTTACTTAGGAACATTCATGGATGTGACAATCACAAGTGTGTTGGTTAAATTTTATCTTGGTTAGAGTCCTTGCAAGTTCTTTGAACTTTTCCATGTATGGGTATTACCTAAGTGTTGAGATATAGCACAAGAATATGAGACAACACTTGTCTTGAGGTGATATATCCGGTTTTTGCAAAGGCTTAAAAACCTTTTCCTAGTAATCATACTATCTTATACACATAAAATTTCTATTATCATAGAATTAGTAATATTTAATCATACCACCAATAAATAGTTATGAATTTATGAATTATCTATGAGAATAATCATCATGAGTAGAGTTATGAGAGTTCATACCTTTTTGATGAATAATACCAAGAGTGCTATTGATCGATATGAGCACTATGTGATTTGAGAAGATACCTTTGTATCCATCAATGTATCTTGGGATTAAGTAAAATCATAAAGACCAAATCCTTTTGAGCATACCTAAAGAAAACTTGAGTATTTGGTCCCCAATATCTCATGGGTCCTTTTTGGGTTAAACAACATATTACCATGGTTCACTAATATCTCCGAGATAGTCAAATGGAATTTGTTTACTAAGCTCATTTCCTATGTATGAAGATGATTCTACTGTTGTTTTAACTACATCCCTACCTTTGATCGTTTTAGAATTAGTCTTTCTTGAATTTTTCTGTTCTTTCCACTGTACTCATGGATCCTTTGTTTATACTACGCGGATCCAAAGTTTTGGATCTGTGGGATCCGTGGGTTATCAACTCAGTTGGTGTGATTTTATTTTCTTTTATCGTGTGACTCTCAAAATCACTTAATTGACCATCTTTCATGAAATCAGGTTTGAAGCTACCATGAGATGATTTAAGAATTCTCATAGTGTCATCTGCACAGTTTATGTGTTTATTGAATCTTTGAAACTTGAGATTTTGTTTTATGTATTTGCTTAGTGTGAGTTTATGCAACTCTAATTTAAATTTTATTTCTTGACATGATACACAACATTTAGTTTCCATATTGTCTTCCAAACTTTTAACTTTTTCTTTCAACTTATGTATTTTATTTATCAAGTATTCCTCTTTGGTTTTCAAGATCTTATTTTTGTTTATGACGTTTAAAATGAGCTTACTCAATCTATTGTGTTCTATATCTAATGCGTCATAGTCATTAAACATGTATGAAGAGTCAGAGGGTACCTTTTCTGTTTTGTTAGCCATAAGATCCACTTTGTTGTCTTTTAGCATATCTTTGTTACCTTCACTAGATCCGGCTATAGTGCTAGAGGCTATTATCTCCTTTTTGCCTTTAGGTATCTCCGAATCTTTTTCCATTGTTGCTAGATGAGCTTTGAGGTATCCTATGAACTCGTCCAGTGTCATCCTTGAATGATCCTTAGAATCTTCAATATTTGTTGCTTTAGCTTTCCATTTCGGGTTAAGATCTTTTAGAAATTTCCTGTCAAAATACTTACTAGAAATGGATTCATCAAGAGCTTTAGGTGAAATATTGTGTCTAGCTAAAGTACTATCAAAGGTTTCATTTTCAGAGGTAGCAAGTTGATTGTATTGATGAACAAGATGATCAAATTTGCTAACTTTTACTTGTGAGTTTCCTTGATAGGTATCTATATCCCTACCATCCGAGTAATCATTATTAATAATTTTATTTTCTAGATCTGAGTCTTTTGACATTTCAAAAATGGATTTTCTGGAAAGCTATTTATTTTAAAGGTTGGTGATCTTTGCAAGGATTTCCCTTCTTTAAAGTTTTCAAAATCGATTTGATCGTTTCAAGTTTTAAAATAAAATTTATTTTAAAAATCTTGAGTGACCCGCTCTGATGCCAATTGTGGAAAACTAGAAGGGGGGTTGAATAGTTTTCACCGTTTTTCGAGTTTAATTTGCTTTGTTATTTGTTAGTTCAAAGGAAACAATCACAAATTAAGTTATCACACAATATAAACAAAAGGTAAAGAGATGAAAGATCAAACCACATAACACAAATGTTTATAGTGGTTCGGCTTGCAAGAGATTCTTATCCTTGCCCTACTCCACTTCCTCGAGTTTCTTACTCGAGAGATATCTTTCACTAAGAAACAAACTCCCTTCTAGGTGGAGAAAACCTTTACACGTCGCTTACTTCCTTTTTCATATGTATTTCCTTAAATGGAAACTTTAATTTGAAAATTACAAAGTGACATCATGGTATACATCACAAATACAATCTTGGTAAGATTGTGTGATATCTTGATTAGATACTCAAGTTATATAGTTGACATTGGAAGATATTGATTTGACAACACAAAGATATGGAAAGATTTGAGGAGATTTCATGAGATACATTAGCTGTCAAATACACGGATCCAAATCCATACAAAGACGGATCCCTTCTGAGGGATCCGCCGGATCCGTGGGTGTTCTACCAGGTTTTCCTATAAATAGCAAACTTGGCATTTGAACTAATCATCCACTTAGAAAGAAAAACACATACATTCACTTTAGTTACTAACCACAATAGTTATATCTTTATCATTGATGTTTCTTTTGTAATTTTCAAATTAAAGTTTCCATTTAAGGAAATACATATGTATATGCATACAATATAATATTAGTGATCATGTTAAATGAAAGATGTGTTTTGAAAAAGACTTTAACTAGTATTTACAATTTGCTTAAGGGATATACTTTGTGTTTGTCATGAACAAAACTTAAGCAAGGATCGTAAAATATAAATAACGTTTTTAGTACGATATTTGTATTAACAGATTGGATCACTCTTAAACAAACTAAGACTCTCCAAATGATCAAAGAAAGTCATCTAAGTGAGGAGGAATTAGACCAGAGAAAAAGGACTGGAAAAATCAAGTTGGAAGTGTGGAATGGTCCACTATTTATAGGCAAGGGAAAATCTGACCGTTACAGACCCACGGCTCCACTAAATACCCGACGGCTCCACTAAATTTAGTGGAGCCGTCCATACTTAACGGTGCCGTGGACGCTCCCTTTTGTGTCTTTAGTGGGGAAGGTTTATTTGGGGAAGTTAGGAGCTGTTTTGGGGGGAAATTTGACTGTTGGGATTTTCAAACATATTTTTCAAAATAAAACATTTCTTTTTAATTCAAAAATAATTTGTGAAATATATTTTTGAAAAAATGTTTTGTCACATTAAAAATGTGAAGTTTAGAAAAATAAAATCCTTTGATCATTTGTCAAGTAGTAGATTTGTTTGTCCATACCTTGAGTGATTTATGTCGGGATGGAAATCTACGACTTCGTTGAAGCATACTTGAGACGTCGGGAGGTGTTGATGTAAGTATGCATTGATGTTTTGTGTTTACAAGTAACTTGCACATTTTACGTTATGTATTACAAGTTACATGTTTGTCATTATTAAAACCGAAGAAACCGTTTAGTTTAAATATCGTAATATTTGCACTAACAATCTCCCCCTTTTTGATGATGACAAATATGTAAACCGTAACACATAGTAAAATATAAAAGTTACCTGTTTACACTCCCCTTCTCCCCCTTTTTTCGAATCAAAAAGGTAGTTGCCTCGAGCGTTCCCTACTCCCCCTTATTGAACTACATTCCTTTCTCCCCAGAAAGGCGAGTTTGCATCATCCCAGTGAAGCCTTCTATCACCACTTGTGAAGACGACTCCATGCTATGTATTCAAATACTCCCTAGCTCCCCCTAGCTCAATGCTCCCCTATGGTGACTTAATCCCCTTGTTTATTTACCTTAGTATCTAGCGGATCCATGGATCAAATTCTTACAAAGGCTTTTCCTACATCAAGGGTTAGCTTCGTGCAACATAATATATAACAGTATAGGAGCACCATTATAGGGATAGAATATACATAGCAAGACATGCATGGGTTAAACTATGTTAACATGTAAGTGTCACAACCCGACCAAAAACCTAAGGTGTAATTGTTCACTCAATCACACTAATCAAGAACGAGATTCGTTCATTGACTGACGCATTAAATGACTTATTCCAAGTTGTCATTGGGAAGGAAAGTTCTAACAAACCTTTTGAACAACATAATCATCTACATAAGATGATTGATGTTAAGGATAGTTTGTTGATAAGACATACTCTAAATGATTACTATTATGACAAGACGTGCCATAAAGTAGACTCGATAGAGGTTATACCTAAATGATTCCATAAGGTGGGAGAGTGTTGGTTGTGGTGACAACAAGGATAACTTGGGTTATGTGGTTGTAGGGGATAAATAATGGGATGACCCATTAGTGGTTGTGGTGATGGTGATAGTGATAAGGATGATGTGTTAGTACCAAGTTCAAAAGGTGATGTAGGTGACAAGGTTAGTGTGAGAGCTAAAGGTTGTGGTAATGGTGATGGTGATAATGATGATGTGTTGGTGCCAAGTCCAAAGAGGTTTGATGGTAATAGGGTTAGTGTGATAGCTAAAGGTTGTGGTGGACTTGGTAGAGGTAAGGGTGTAGGAATCCTAAAGGTGAAGGATGATGATGATGTGGTTGGAAAAGTTGGTTTTGCCCTTTGAGGAAAGGTGGGAAAGGATGGTTTAGGTTAATATATCATTTGCATTGACAATGAGATGCATGATATATTTCAAAAGGGAAAAAGAAAAGGTGCATGTGATCCTAACAGGATTGTTGGTAGATATCTCTAACGGGGTTAAGGTAACGAAGTTCTAGGTTTCTAGGTTGGATGATCCTAGTTGTGTGTTAGAGATAATTTGGTGCATGAAGGGTTTCGTGTGTTTGTGAGGATTGAAGGTTGTTGAACTAACTGTCACTTATCCAAAGTGAGGAGTAGTTGTAAGGTTTGAGTGTGATGAGTTGAAGGTTATAAGGTTTGAGTGTGATGATCTATGGGTTGAAGGTTCTTAGACTAACTATCACTGTCAAGAGTGAAGTGTAGCTATAAGAGTTGAGTGTGATGATGAAAGATGTTAATGTGAGGTTTGAAGATGAGATGCAAGATAAGCTTGCAATAGTGAGGCCTTATATAGGCAAGAGTTATGGGATTCGAACTAAAGTTGGTGTTAGAGTCCTATGGTGTAGTGAGGGAATCATAGGGTGTATGTGAGTTTGCAAGATTTTGCAGGTTTGAGGTTAGGAATGCAGGGATCTAAAGGAAACAGTGAAAATTCATCAAACATAGGCACGGTACCACTAAATACCACACGGTATCATTAAATTTAACGGTACCGTGGCCTATTTAACGGTACCGTGTCCTGGAAGTCACGAATTTTCCTGTGCAACCTAGTTCTGGGCAGCTAAATGGAAGTTTCCTAGGGAATAAGAACCACATTTGTGTGTTCTTGAGAGTGTTTGGTGAAAGACTATATGAGTGTGTTTTCGCTCCCCCTCAATCTATGACCATCCGGACAAGATGTAAAAGATAAAGAGGAAAACAAATGTTGACGAAAGCGATGAGCTTAGTAACGTCATGACAAGTGGTGGATAGCATACGATAAACTTCACCTTTGAAGTCACGTAGCTCTTCTCAATCATTGTGAATATTCATAGAATATTATGATGAGGCATGCGATTACTAGGAGATATCCTAAGGGTTAAGAAGATAAAATCTTTAGAGTTGTGAGGTTGGTGACAAGGTTCTAGTGGGGTTATCTCAACTTATCCTAGCGGTTCTTCGCTTGAGGTGTGTGGAAGGTGAGTGGGATGCGGAAGCATTGGTAGTGTTTAGTACCATGCGGAAGTGTGACGGAAAAGGCTAAGGAATCAGATGATAGATACAATCTATTCTGATAGGAGACGGTTTTAGGTTCAAGACTAGATCGAGTGGGTTTTGATGGTGTTAGTGAGAATTGAAAGCAAGATTTTTGACAAAGAAATTTCACATATGTTGTGATTTTTCTGGACCTTAGATTAAAAGAATTTATACCGAATAAATTCTTTTATGAATGAATCCAACGGGATTAGGTGAACGTTGATCGAGAGCGAGAAATGACATTTAATTGCATTTCGCAAATTAAATATACTTTAAATATTTCGGATGAAATATTTAAGTTGTCATTGAAATTTAAGAGGATTTCACGAATAAATCTCGCTGATTTAGTGAGACTTTTCGACACGAGAAATGACATTTAATTGCATTTCGCAAATTAAATATACTTTAAATATTTCGGATGAAATATTTAAGTTGTCATTGGAATTTAAGAGGATTTCACGAATAAATCTCGCTGATTTAGTGAGACTCTTCGACACGAGGAAAGAATTTATACCTAATAAATTCTTTGAACGGTACTGGACGAGAAGAGATGACTTTTATATTTCCGAGGAAATACATAGGTAGTCATTAGAGCAATGTGAAAGATGACTTAATATTTCCAGTGAAATATTTAAATAGTCATAAGATTTATGGAAAATGTTCCATCATTCCTAGACCTAGACGAAGATGGTTAGGGGATTCTCGGTTGAGAGGTTTGGTTGATTTACGGATTTTGATGTGCTTCGCACACGAGTGTTTCATGGGGTTTTGAAAGACGTAAAGCTAAGCCTATGGTGCTGATTCGCAGCAGGGTTTGGGATCTTAAGACGTGTATAATCACACGAGGATGAAAGGAACTACTAATCACTTAAATAGCAACTCGTGAGTCCTTTGTCACCCGAGGGTTGATGTTAGCTTTTAGCTTTTGGATGAGCGTTTTAACATATGTTGTTAAAAGGCTTGAGTATGATGTTTCGGATATGACATTTAACAATTGCGATCGCAAGTTAAACTTACTTGAATATTTTGAATGAAATATTTAAGTCGTCAACCCTACTCCGAGTTCTACTAGGTTTGTTCCTAACCTTCCCATGACGAAAAGGTGTATTACTTGGAAGAAGGCGAAGTGATGACTGGGGAATTAAGGTAACTTCGCGACTACTTTGACTAATGGGTTCTGACACTAGTGTATGACTCTATGACTTCCAAGGGTTCATAGTGATGGGCATACCTAATTCCTAATGTTTCAAAAGCACATAGTGTGGGTGCAACCTTTATAAGCAAATTATGTAAAATGCACATAAGGGATAAATGCAAATATCATGCAAATCATGATAATCATTTAGCATTCAAGATCATGAAGATATTTAATCATATCTTACGAGAACATGTTATCATTTTGAAACACGTATGTGGGATGCAAGCAATCTAGGTTTGCTAAGGCAGATCCTAATTACTACTTGTTCAAGATGACATCCTAATGGGAGATAAAGTTCACCGATGTAAACTATCTCTAGTCAAATGTAGGAATGAAAAATTTTCAAGTTAGAGAATGAGTATGAGACTATCACTAGTGGTGCTCAATTAAGGCTAAACACGACCATTTTTATGGGTTATACCACAAACCCAACTTCTCTCCTGGAAGCAATTCAACCGTTAGGTCAAATTGAATTTCTAGTGCGATAGGTTCTCCAGTAGTCATTCTCATGTTAAAAAAATTCAAATTCCTATATTTTCCTATTGAAGAGTAGCAAAGATGATATTAGCTTACTTCGCTAATACATGGCCTAATATGACTCAACTAACCATAATTTGAAAGTCGGTTAAGAGAATGACATGTCTTACACAACTCCTAACAAAGGCAAGCGAAATGTTTTAATTTCGTGTTTGAGATTTAGAGGTTATTTGATGGAGATGGTGTATTTTATGATCTCTTGGACAACATCTTTGTTTGTTGATTTGTTACATGTTACTTTAACATGATTTGGTTTCCTAGAACCAAGAGACACTCTAATGTGATACAATGTAGAATCTACTACATCATGTGTGTTTCAAGAATGCTCCTTTGCATAACTTGAGGAAAGAATCTAGTAGAGGTTACTTACCTCAATAGATTTTGTGAGTGTTTTATTTAAAATAAGACATACTGTTTATTTCAACAAGTATGCTTTTCTAAGAGGAAACTTATCACTCTTACGAATGCTTAGTGAAACAAGTATTTTAGTGTATGACCAATTTTACTTGTTTATGCAATGACACATGACGTATTAGGTTATTATTCAACTCTAATATCCTATATTTGTTAACAGGATGCAATGTATTCTCTTGTAACATAACCATTCATGTCACAAAGAAAATAAGATGCATAGGATATAAGTTATCCTTTGTCAATCTTTTGATAAGAGAAATACATGTGATATTCTCAAAGATTGATGACTTACATAATAGTTAATAACATATTATGTATGACACTTTTACTAGACATATGACTTTGAGTGTTGAGTTGTTCATGAGCAAAGTTTACATATGTTGTTTGTTTGCTCTTGTTTGGTTTTTCGGAAATGACACATTTACTAATTGCATTGCAATGTAAATTACTTGTATATTTCGGATGAAACATCCAAGTTGTCACTCCTACTTAGTTGTGTATTTTATGCATCTTTTAAACATATTAGTTTAATGTTTGGAACACAACTATTGGACAACAAGACTCAATATGGCATCTTCAACACAAGTGTGAGTTATGATCCGATGCATATTATTTTCGTCTTGAGAGGACGTCATTATTTTCATAACAATCGAGTGTGATTGAGTATGTAGATTCAAGATAATATGTTTCATCATGTTTTGATGTTATCTTGAAGCTAAACAAATAATGACTCCAATTTCATGTCCACACTCGAAAACTTGTCAATTAGATTCGATGATGATATCAATCATAATTTGAATAATGAATTGATATGTACTCGAAATCTTTCTTGACCCTCACAATCACTCATTTTTAAAAAGAAAATAAAAATTTAAGGAGTGTGTTCCATTTATTTTAACACTAGTTGTATGTGTGAGGTTAATGACAAATTAAGTTACTACTTTGATATTGTCATTTATTTTTATTTGAGAAAAATTATTTATATTATTAAGTATAATACTCTTAGTTTTTCGACACCTCATTAGTATAAAAATAATTATCTTAACTATTTTTATACCACATACGTAAAATACTAAATGTTTAAAACATTTTGTATGTGTGTTAAATCAATGCAAGTTTAATACATTTTCTTTTACTTAAATACTAATGTATTAAATTGACCTTTTATCTTGTTTAGACAACCCATGGTCAAACAAGACAAAATGATGTAATGTTTTAAAGATCATGTTACGGATTTTATGAAAGTGTTAAGTGTTTTGGGGTGATATATTTTTTACACTTAAACCTTTGGAAAAATAATTGTGTAAGACAATATCTTTCGACACACATGATCTACCAACTTAGTTTCTATTCCTAAGAAAGTTACTAAACCATTTTAAGAACTTGCAACAAATGCAAGACAAACGGTTGATGCCTATATGCAATGCAAACTAATTACTTAATATAGTGCAAGTGATTTAGCATGAGCCTTATAAATGCATAAACCGGAAAACTATAATAAGCAAATAGCAATTTAGCTTAACACACAGAAATACTTATCGTCATTTTGTGTATTAGGTATAACAATGTATACTAAGCTTGATTTCATTTGAAAATGAATTATTTTCCACCCCATTCAAAAATTTGATCAAGTTCAACACCTTGAAATCATGAATGCATCAACGTGTGATGCTCACTTTGTGATTTGACAAAAAATTTGTGCAATCGGTATGACCGGAAAAGACCCTCTGTTATGAATTAAAGATATTCGTAAATTTTACTTTACAATCACTTTCTAAAAATATTTTTAAGTGAAAGTAGACTCAATTACGTTTAAAACGATAGGTGGCACGACTCCTACGGACTTACGGTTGATTTTATACGAATTTTTGAAAATTACCGAATTCTGAAAAACTGACGAAGGTACCGTTAAATTTAGCGGTACCATCCATGTTTAATGGAGCCGTCCGTTATATTTAACGGTTTCGTACGTCTGACATCAGTTTTTGAACAGAACCAACTTTTATCAATTTAAGAAAACCTTCAAGCTAGTATGACAACATATACTTAACAACAAAACTTGTAAGTATTAAGTAACTAAATACTTTTCATATTTTTATCACCTTCATGGGTAATTTGATACATGGATCGTACTCAATTTTGAAAACCATTTGTTTTAAAAATTTGAGCGACGTTGCTCTGGTACCAATTGTGGAAACCGTAGAGGGGGGTGAATACGTTTCCATTTAAAAACTTAAAACTTTTCGTATCAAACACCCGATCAAATGTGATGTAATATAAAAAGTGTCAACAATGGTCATGTATCATCTAGGGATGAATAAATTAAACTACAACACAAGCACAATCAACCATGACACATACATAATTAACATAATGTAACGCCCCGTGCCCGATTAGACCGAAAACGTGAAAATTTTACGCAAAACACACAACTAAAATTTGACACCTTACAACTCTTTTGCATGCTGATAAAAATCTAACCACAATTAGGCTTTGAGACTATTTTTAAATGAAAGTAGACTCAAATACCTTCAAAACGATAGGTGGTATGACCCGTGACGACTTACGGTTTGTTTTGTACGACATTTAGAAAATTACCAAATCTGGACTGTTGGATAGATGCGCCGTATCCCAAAAAGAGATGCGCCGTATCTACCCAAATGAGACCGAAACTTGAAACCGAAATTTGGGTTTGGATAGATGCGCCGTATCCCAAAAAGAGATGCGCCGTATCTACCCAAATGTGACCGAAACTTGAAACCGAAATGTGGGTTTGGATAGATGCGCCGTATCCCAAAAGGAGATGCGCCGTATCTACCCAAATGAGATAGAAAATCTGCAGAAAGTCTGCATAAACTCAATATTAACACACCCAAACCATTTAACACCACAAACAACCCATACGACCTCCGTTTTACATCAAACTTGACCAACTTCATTTACTTATCATTTCAAACTTGTTCCAAGGTTACATGAACCGTTTAGTGACCAAAATGGGTAGGAACGTACAAAAGCCAAACACTCCTTAACCCACACAATAACCACACAAGTACTATTTGGACGTTCTTGACAACTCCATTAAGTTCATACACATTTGACCCATACTTACACTTACACAAAAGACTTTAAATGACATCAAGACCACTAGATAACAAAATGACCATATGGATTAAAGTATACCAACACACGAAAGAACACGTTGGGGCTTTCAACTTCAATACGCTTGGTCCAAAAGGTTGTGGTCTTCTAGGCTAGCTTCTAGTTACACTTCTACTTACTTCCAAGCTACAACTACGCCAAATCCTTACCTTTGCTTCCTCCGCTAGAACCTACAAAACCATTAACATCTAAACCGTAAGCGAAAACGCTTAGTAAGTATACAAGATATAATCAACATCACATTCACATGAGATTGGTGATTAACACCAATCATAACATTAACAAGGAGCATCAAATGGGATTATTACTCACCTTGACAAAGCAAGTAATTAAATAGCATTTACACAACTAGCATTGGATCAAAGCTATCATACATTCACAAGCTCCATAATAATCACATTAACACAAGCATAACATTAACAACATAACATTAACAAGGATTATACTCATATACTTACCTCAAGTCCTACTAGCTTCCTACTTGGCTTGATTGGGCTTCTATAAATGCTTCCTATAACAAGATTAACTACAATTAGCAACTATCTAACTAAGGAGATCATCATTTCACCACTTTTTACCATAATCATTAAAACCACCACATGAACCTTAATTTTCACATTTGGGGAAAACCACTTACTTGATGATGGAAACACAATTAAGGCTTCCTTAAAGCTTCTTGATCACTTCTTGATGTACAAATGAGACAAGATGATATTTTTGGCTTTCCCTCCTATTTCTCCTCTATATGTCGACCTACCAAGAGCTCTCTAAATCTTTCGAGACAATTCTAAGAGTTGGCTATTAATCATGTGTAGAAATCAAGTTTGGTCAATTGGCAAGGTTGACCCCTCTAAGTCTCATTGTACTCATTTAACCCACAACACTTTATTATTACTTAAACTATAGCTCATAACTCATATCTACATAACTTATTATTTTCATAAATGGTACCTTATCGGGATACGGGTGTAACAATTCACCCCTCCTTGAATGAGAGTTCGTCCTCGAACTCTATTCTTGAAATAGATGCGGATACTTGCTCCTCATTTTCGCTTCCGTCTCCCACCTAATACTTGTGCCCTTCCGATGCTTCCATTGTACTTTGACCAATGGTATTTCCTTGTTCCTTAATTTCCTTACTTTTCTTCCTATTATGGCTTCCGGTTCATCCCTTGAGAAAGTAACTCCGGGTCAATTTCTACATCATTTAAAGTTACCACACTCGACTCGTCCGCCAAGCATTTCCTTAGGTATGACACATGAAAGGTATTGTGAATACCTCTCATTTCTTCGGGTAATTCCAACACATATGCTACCTCGCCTACTCGTTTCAAGATTTTGAAAGGTCCTATAAACCGAGGACTAAGTTTCCCTTTGTTTTTGAACCTAAAAACGCCTTTCCACGGGGAAACCTTTAACATAACTAAATCACCCACCTCGAACTCAATCGGCCTTCTTCGGTTGTCGGCATAGCTTTTCCACCTATTTTGTGCCGCTTTAAGTCTTGCACGAATCATCTCTATCTTTTCCGTTGTAGCTAACACTACATCCGTACTCGCCAATTCCCTTCTTCCTACTTCTTCCCAACACACGAGTGTCCTACACCTCCTACCATAAAGCATTTCATAGGGCGGCATATCTATGCTTGCATGGTAACTATTATTATAGGCGAATTTGACTAACGGTAAATGATCGTCCCAATTGCCTCCAAAGTAAATCATACAAGCTCGTAACATATCCTCCAAAGTTTGAATCGTTCTCTCGCTTTGCCCATCGGTTTGAGGATGAAAGGCCGTGCTCATATGAAGTTTCGTACCTAACTCTTCTTGGAAATCTTGCCAAAAATTCGATGTGAAATGCCCGTCCCTATCGGAAACTATAGAAATGGGCACTCCGTGACGTGCGACTATCTCGTTAACGTAAATCTTGGCTAACTTATGAACGGGCATATTCTCTCGAATCGGAATGAAATGAGCACTCTTGGTTAGGCGATCTACTATGACCCAAATTGTGTCGTTCTTCTTTTTCGTCTTTGGCAATTTCGTAATGAAATCCATCGTGATCTTTTCCCACTTCCAAACTGGAATGTCCAAAGGTTGAACCTTTCCATACGGTTTTTGATGCTCGGCTTTGACCTTTAAACAAGTTAAACACTTCTCAACGTACTTTACACAATCTCGTTTCATACCCGGCCACCAATAGTTCTTCTTCAAATCACGGTACATTTTTGTAGCTCCCGGATGAATGGAATATTTTGACTTGTGTGCTTCCTCTAGAATCAATTCTTTGATGTCACTACGAAAAGGGATGTATACCCTTCCATACCGAGTTTTAATTCCTCGACTATCTTCTTCGAGATGCGGAATGTAGGAAGTGATACGCTCACCTTCCCTATTTTCTTCTTTCAATGCCTCCTCTTGAGCTAACTTGATCTTATCAAAAAGGTCGATGGTGACAATCATTCTCAAGGAATGAATTTTAGTAACCTCATTTTGATCCTTTCGGCTCAACGCATCCGCCACAACATTCGCTTTACCGGGATGGTAGCGAATTTCGCAATCATAGTCCTTCAACAAGTCTAACCATCTTCGTTGTCTCATGTTGGGATCTTTCTTATCAAGGAAATATTGAAGGCTTCGATGGTCGGTGTAAATTACAAACTTGACACCATACAAGTAATGCCTCCAAAGTTTTAAAGCAAAAACCACAGCCGCAAACTCAAGATCGTGAGTCGCATAATTTTCTTCATGCTTCTTTAGTTGTCTCGAGGCGTAAACAATCACTTTTCCCCTTTGCATGAGAACACATCCAAGACCCGAATAAGATGCATCACTATAAACCACCATATCTTCGGTCCCCTCCGGCAATACTAGAACCGGTGCTTCACACAACTTCCTCCGTAGAGTACAAAAGGCTTTGTCTTGTTCTTCACCCCACTCGAAGGTAGCGTTCTTCTTAGTGAGTTTCGTTAACGACGATGCAATTTTGGAGAAGTCTTGAATAAACCTTCTATAATATCCCGCAAGGCCAAGAAAACTTCTAATCTCACCAACATTCCTTGGTGCATGCCATTTCATTACGGCTTCTACCTTTGAAGGATCAACTTTGATACCATCGGCATTAATAACGTGACCGAGGAATTGAACTTCTTGCAACCAAAATTCACACTTTGAGAATTTAGCATATAATCTTTCTTTTCTCAAAGTCTCTAAAATCTCCCGCAAATGCGTGGCGTGTTCCTCCTTACTCTTCGAGTAAATAAGAATGTCATTGATGAACACTATGACGAACCTATCCAACATCGGTCTACATACGCGGTTCATAAGGTCCATGAAAACCGCAGGCGCGTTCGTGAGACCAAAAGGCATAACCGTAAACTCGTAGTGTCCATAACGGGTCCTAAAGGCCGTCTTAGGAATGTCTTCTTCTCGAACCTTCAATTGATGATAACCCGAACAAAGATCGATCTTGGAAAACCACCGCGCACCTTGAAGTTGATCAAAGAGGTCATCGATTCTTGGTAACGGATACACATTTTTCACCGTGACTTTATTCAACTCGCGGTAGTCGATGCACATCCGCATACTACCATCTTTCTTTTTAACGAACAAGATTGGAGCTCCCCATGGCGAACTACTAGGACGAATAAAACCCTTGTCAAGCAATTCTTGAAGTTGACTCATCAACTCTTTCATTTCGGATGGAGCAAGGCGATAGGGAGTTTTAGCAATAGGAGTAGCACCTGGAACAAGATCAATACGGAATTCGACTTGCCTTTCGGGTGGAATACCCGGCAAGTCCTCCGGAAAAACATCACAAAATTCATTCACAACTGGAACATCATCGATAC
The DNA here is from genome assembly GCA_021014915.2 of Artemisia tridentata subsp. tridentata. Classification (NCBI taxonomy): domain Eukaryota; kingdom Viridiplantae; phylum Streptophyta; class Magnoliopsida; order Asterales; family Asteraceae; genus Artemisia; species Artemisia tridentata. The sequence continues at coordinate 26,996,224 of CP139506.1, read as the reverse complement.
TTCTCTTCTCAAAGCTCGTATCTACCACGTGAGCCATGAAGGCATAACATCCACGTGATAAATATCTCCTAGCCTTCATCACGGTACATAACTTTAGTTCACCTTTTCTTTTATCCCCATAAATAATCATTTCACGACCGCTAGGATTCACAACTCGAATGATCTTTTGGCTACAAAGGATAGCCGCGTTATATTTATCAAGCCAATCCATACCGATAACAATATCAAATTCCCCGAGCATAATGGGAATTAAGTCAATTTTAAAGACGTTTTCATCAATCTCTATTTCTACGTCTCGATATACGTTAGTCACAACAACGATTTTACTATCGGCTATTTCGACTTCTAGGGGTATCGGAAGTTTAGCTAGTGGGGAAGTTAGTTGCTTGCTAAAATCATAAGACACGAAAGAAACACTAGCACCCGAATCATACAAAACCCGAGCGGGTATGGAATTAACAAGATGAATACCTGTGATGACATCGGTCCCCGATTTGGCTTCTTCGACACTCATTTGATAGACTCGAGCTGTTGGTTTTGGAATCTCCACTTTCTCTTCCTTGACGGTTCTCAAAGGCTTTGCTTCAATCGCCTTTGTTTTTGGGCAATCCTTCAACCTATGCCCTATCCCGTTACACCCATAGCATACTATCATCGGCTTGGTACAATCTTTGCTTTGATGATCTAAAGCTCCACACTTGTAACAACCCGGCGTATTTCGCCTACATTCCCCAAGATGGAACTTGCCACACTTAGAACATGCTACCTTAGCTTTGTTTCCCACACTCTTCTTGCCATGGTCAAATTTGGCTTTCTTCCCATCCCTATCCGCAAACTCTATCTTCCTTTTTGGTTCTTTCGCCTCTTTCTCCTTCCTCCTAAATAAGTCCGCTTCCCTTACCCTAGCTCTACTCAAAAGATCCTCCAACGTAGTACATTTGAATGGTGAAATCACCTCACGAATATCATCCTTGAGCATCCTTTGGAACTTGTCAACCTTAAGCTTGTCATTCCCAAGATATTCGGGACAATAAGGAACCATATCATTAAACGTCCTCCACAACTCATTTACCGTCTCATTAGTTTGAGTGAGAGATTGGAATTTCTCTCGAATTTTGTCAACCTCCTCAACCGGAGCATACTCGGCACTAAACAACTCCTTGAATTCTTTCTACGTACAAGTCTCCACCCAAGGTTCACCTTTCTCACACACCTTTCCTTCCCACCAAGTCTTAGCACTATCACGAAGAAAGTTAGTAGCATAGATAACCTTATTCCTTTCTTCACAACCACTAGTATGAAAAGCGCATTCCACCGCCGTGATCCACCTATTACTAACAATGGGGTCAAGAACACCGGTAAACCGTGGCATATCACAAGCCATGAAGTCCCGGTAAGTAGCTTTGTCATTCTTAGGTTCTTTTGTTGGACCACATTCTTTCTTAAACTCCTTAAACTCTTCCTTCATTAGCTCCCTAAGATTTTGCGTGGTTTGTTGAACATAGTAGGGCATTGCTTGCTCAATAGCCTTACCCACTCTCTTTGTCATCATTTTGTCTAGGGCTTTCATTTCATCTCCCGTGAAGCCTCTAAAGTTAGGGCCTCCGGAGTTTGAGGAAGAACTTTCATTATCCTTACTATCATTACCCGGATCACTTGCCGAAGTTTCGGCATGCTTGGAAGCCGTAGCTTTCGCGACTTCCTTCGTGAGAGGGGTTTCCATTTCTTCTTACTGAAAATTAGCAATTCACATCATTGAACACAATTTTGTATACTTAGCCAATGCATGAATGACATTTCTATCTTGTTCTAGCACCCTAGCTTGTCACTCATGTATGATCTAAATGATTTCAATTTCACATATGTTCCGTATTTTCATCACTACGGTGGCCAGGCGTAGTCATGAAAATATTGAACATATGGGTCCTCAAAATCATCCAAACAATACACAATTAACAAACACTAGCTCTAAACGCATCTATACAAGGCCTAAGTCTAGGAAATCCTAAATTGAAATCCTAAATCTCTTAGACCGAAGCTCTGATATCAAGTTGTAACGCCCCGTGCCCGATTAGACCGAAAACGTGAAAAAATTTCGCAAAACACACAACTAAAATTTGACACCTTACAACTCTTTTGCATGCTGACAAAAATCTAACCACAATTAGGCTTTTAGACTATTTTTAAATGAAAGTAGACTCAAATACCTTCAAAACGATAGGTGGTACGACCCGTGACGACTTACGGTTTGTTTTGTACGACATTTAGAAAATTACCAAATCTGGACTGTTGGATAGATGCGCCGTATCCCAAAAAGAGATGCGCCGTATCTACCCAAATGAGACCGAAACTTGAAACCGAAATTTGGGTTTGGATAGATGCGCCGTATCCCAAAAAGAGATGCGCCGTATCTACCCAAATGTGACCGAAACTTGAAACCGAAATGTGGGTTTGGATAGATGCGCCGTATCCCAAAAAGGGATGCGCCGTATCTATCCATCTGAGATAGAACATCTGCAGAAAATCTGCATAAACTCAATATTAACACACCCAAACCATTTAACACCACAAACAACCCATACGACCTCCGTTTTACATCAAACTTGACCAACTTCATTTACTTATCATTTCAAACTTGTTCCAAGGTTACATGAACAGTTTAGTGACCAAAATGGGTAGGAACATACAAAAGCCAAACACTCCTTAACCCACACAATAACCACACAAGTACTACTTGGACGTTCTTGACAACTCCATGACGTTCATACACATTTGACCCATACTTACACTTACACAAAAGACTTTAAATGACATCAAGACCACTAGATAACAAAATGACCATATGGATTAAAGTATACCAACACACGAAAGAACACGTTGGGGCTTTCAACTTCAATACGCTTGGTCCAAAAGGTTGTGGTCTTCTAGGCTAGCTTCTAGTTACACTTCTACTTACTTCCAAGCTACAACTACGCCAAATCCTTACCTTTGCTTCCTCCGCTAGAACCTACAAAACCATTAACATCTAAACCGTAAGCGAAAACGCTTAGTAAGTATACAAGATATAATCAACATCACATTCACATGAGATTGGTGATTACCACCAATCATAACATTAACAAGGAGCATCAAATGGGATTATTACTCACCTTGACCAAGCAAGTAATTAAATAGCATTTACACAACTAGCATTGGATCCAAGCTATCATACATTCACAAGCTCCATAATAATCACATTAACACAAGCATAACATTAACAACATAACATTAACAAGGATTATACTCATATACTTACCTCAAGTCCTACTAGCTTCCTACTTGGCTTGATTGGGCTTCTATAAATGCTTCCTATAACAAGATTAACTACAATTAGCAACTATCTAACTAAGGAGATCATCATTTCACCACTTTTTACCATAATCATTAAAACCCACCACATGAACCCTAATTTTCACATTTAGGGAAAACCACTTACTTGATGATGGAAACACAATTAAGGCTTCCTTAAAGCTTCTTGATCACTTCTTGATGTACAAATGAGACAAGATGATATTTTTGGCTTTCCCTCCTATTTCTCCTCTATATGTCGACCTACCAAGAGCTCTCTAAATCTTTCGAGACAATTCTAAGAGTTGGCTATTAATCATGTGTAGAAATCAAGTTTGGTCAATTGGCAAGGTTGACCCCTCTAAGTCTCATTGTACTCATTTAACCCACAACACTTTATTATTACTTAAACTATAGCTCATAACTCATATCTACATAACTTATTATTTTCATAAATGGTACCTTATCGGGATACGGGTGTAACACATAACATAAGCAACTAGTCACACAAACATAAACGCAATGCAAATATAAACATAATGCGGTAAAGAATAAAATGAAAGTAAAGAGATAAGTAAGAAGGCGCAAACCGAACACGATGATTTATAGTGGTTCGGCTACGAAGCACCTCTTCGCCCTACTCCACTCCCCGAGTACCCAACTCGAGAGTTACTTCACTAATCAACAAACTCCCTTCAGGCGGAGAAAACCGTACACGTCGCTTAACTTGTTTTCCGACACTAAGCTAGATGTCGAGTGCTAATCTTAGCTAGCACCAATCTACCAGAATCTACCCGATCTACACCGTACACGTCGCTTATCCTATTTCCGACACTAGGCTAGATGTCGAGTGCAAATCTTAGCTAGCACCAATCTATCACAATCTACCCGATCTACCCTTGATCCACATGATCAATCACACAAGCCCAATGGCTTCAAGAGATCTTCACTATCTCTTAAGATCACAATGATCTTGACTCACTATCTCATAAAAGAAAGATGATCTTGATGTATGCTATGATACAATCAAGAGTGTAACAAAAGTTACAAGACCTAACATTCATAGTTTTGAGCTATTCATCAGATACAATATCTAATAATGCATTTCTGTAGTTAGCAGGTTCACTATGATCCTCCAACTTATATCCTTTAGCATTGATATAAAAACTATATCATTCAGGTGCAAGAGGGATCCTTGCGGATTTATGAATGAGAGATATCAATCTATGATTTAACATATGCATGTTCAACCTTAGTATGACATTAGCAAGTGTACTCAGAAGGTTGCTCTTGAATAACTTCAAGATCTAAAGGTGCTCCCACTTGCTTTTGTAAGTAGAGACTAATCTCTAGATACTCAGCATCTTGAGTAACAATAAATTGTTTTCAAGTGGGACATCCAAAATACATCGTTAGTTCTTGACTCTAGTTTGTTAATTACTTACTCTTAGGTATTTAACAAATTCAGAACTTCAATAAAGACATAATGAGATTCATCCCATGCCATAATACAATGGTGTCTTAAATTCCTTCTGGGTTGGAACCATATTGAGTGTACACATGGCACATCCAATTTTCTAACCTTGATAGCTTTGGAGGTAAAACAGTTTAAGTCATCAAAGATCAAACAATATCAATGGTGTTTGATTTTCCATGATGGACATACCATAAAGTTGTGGTATTCCATGAGGACTGATGTTGTGAGACTATCACACAATTCATTAGATGAACTTATACTTTTTGGCTTACATATCTACCAACCAAGTCAAACCAGATGGCATCAATAGTAATTTCAGCCTACTGCATACTTTACTTCGTGTGCATGTTTTGACTAGAAAACATAAACATTTAATATTATACGTCGTAAGTGTATGTGTCTTAACAAGAAGACATAACAAATTAACGTCTTACTTTACGTTATAAGTCTTTCAACAATTAACGGAATTGATGTTTGTGTCTTTACAAGAGACCTAAACATATTCAACTAAAGTAATTACGAGCGCCGACTCTTGGCCTCAATAGTAAATTCAAGTTAATTTCATACTTCATGATTATGACTTTACAAGAAAACATAAGAGTAAATTACATAAATGGTCACTATGGTTTGTCCATTTTTTCACATTTAGTCACTAAACTTTTTTTTTGACATAAAGTTTCAAATCGTTACATAAATGGTCACTGAGGTTTCAAATCGTTACATAAATGGTCACTGTGGTTTTTCCAAAAATTACATAAATGGTCACTGTGGATTGTCCAAAATGATTGAATCTGTAACTATTTTAAACTTCAGTGACCATTTATGTCCAAAAAAAAGTTCAGTGACTAAATGTGAAAAAATGGACAAACCATAGTGACCATTTATGTAATTTACTCAAAACATAATCATACTTACTAAACAATTCAGTGAATAGGATGAAGTAGCTTTTCATGTTATTTTGATCTTTGTTCTAATTAGGGCAACATACATTTTATGTGTGGAAGTCCTAGTAGAATCTTAGTTTCTTACCTTGCAGTCAAGAAAAACCATTAGTCATATTGTTATATGTTGTACCTTGCACACAATTAAGATTTCTCCCACTTGTGCATGACACAACATCGTGAGAGTATACAGATAACACTACGCTCGTTTGTTTGTATGAGCAATATGACAATGTCTAAGATAACATATGATTTTTAGTCAAAATCAAAATATAGATATGTAGAACTCTATCGTTTTAATAATGAATCATGCATAACAAGTTTATAGATAACATTTCAGGAAGCAACATCAGGAACGCGACAAGTTATCTTATAAAATTTATGCAATGGTTCTTATATAAAATATGATGCTTAACATGTGGAAAGTAATGTATTATTTCAAGACAATCTGGAAATAAGATGGGCAACTTGCAAGGTAATAAAGCTTACAGCTCCCACTGGATTAGACAACATTACATGTGTTTCGTCACCAGTAATATAATCACGTAGCTCCCACTGGGTTAGACAACATTTCATGTGTTTTGTCACTAGTGGAGAGTGAGTGGCGATTGGATACTTTCCTTCTTTCTTTGAATATCTACACATTATTACTAATGTGAGTCACTTTGACTAGTAAACATGTACTTAGGTATTCAATGTCACACCCCAAAAATGGCGCAGCGGAATGGCAATCACGGGGTATGACTTCATAGTTCGACCCCACCGGATGAACCGCGAACCGAAATGTTGACCGATCCGTTGTAAGCCGGGTTTTTGCTGCTGTTTAAAAAGGATTGAACCACCGGGTTTTGGTCGACCCGGGTTGAACCACCGGACCGGAAACCGAACGGTTCAATATATATGAAAGAAAAAGAACAAGAACAATGTAACTACATGATGTAATAGTACATGTTGGCTATGTAACTGAACCATACGCATTACTAATCTTATTAAAGATCGATCGACTATGGCACCAGTTTCTTGTACGTCGGCGTAGAGAAATATGTTTCAGTGGTGGTGATTGAAAATGGTGATAGGGGTGTGTGTGTGAAAGTGTTTGGGTTTTGTGACCTTTTCTTCGGTTACAACAATGGAGGAATGAGAAAAATAAAAATTTGAAGCTTGGTATGTGGGTGAAAATGGTGATAGATGATGTAATAGTACATGTCAAGTGGTGATATGATATGACCATTTATGTAGCAAATATAGAGTATAAACTCTTAAGGAATGCTAGAGCCACAAACAAACTTCCACAAAATCAGCCACAAAATGACGTGTCCAAAGGATGATTGATGTATTTTGTGTCAGTTTCTCTCTCCTCTGTATGATTAAACCAATAATGCTCTCACACATCATTTTGTGGCTGATTTTTTGGAAGTTTATTTGTGGCACTAGCATTTTTTTAAACTCTTTGATATAGTGTGCTAATATAAATGATTCTTATATAAATTGCCCCTTTTCTACAAATATACATGTAACTTACATGATTGTCATTGTCGGATGTCAATGCCCTATTAGTATTGGTTTGATACTATATTTTCTTATCTTAGAAACTAAAGGTGCATAGCATTTTTCTTTGTATACATTTTGAATAAATGTACTTCTCTCTTTGGCATAAAACCGGTTAGACCCGGCGGTCTAACCGGTTAAACCGGTCACTCGACCGGATCAACTAAAAACTCGGGTTTTAAAACATTGGAGATTCTATAATAAGGCTCAACCCGGTTCACTTGGTTTCTATCAGACGTTGTACCAAACACAATAATGTTTTTGCTAACATAGTCTTCCTTCTCTTGAGAAAGATTCGACCATTAGTCTTGTTTAATCTTTATTTTTCATTTGCTAGTATAATGTGATTTCATACATCATCCTTCCCAACATTATTAAGTGACGGTGAAAAAAGAAATATTTTACTAAGAAAAAAAAGAGAAAAGTTTAAATCATACATGTGTCAATAAACATACTTTTTTGGTGAAAAAAGTGAACATATATTAACTTCCAAACTCTTACAACAAATAGAGATACATGGCATAGGGCAAGTCCCAAATACCATTCATACGACTACTATTCAACTGCTATAACATACAACTCAGAAACAACCTATATTTGTTACAACATTTTCCTCTGACGATACAACATTCCTCTGATGATATAACAAAGATATCTCAGACAACAGATATCTACCAGCAATACCATACTTGCCTTTCCAATGTTCACCTAAATCTCCCACCATAACCCCATGATTACATTTCCATACCAACATATCTACTTAAAACATTCAACCATAATCCACAATGTTCTAAGAGATCACATCCGCAGGCATCATCTTGAGAGCTAGAGCACCCTAGCTCATCAAAGAGGGGCTATATCCAAACTGATTGCATTTCCCGAGTTAGATCAAAGCTATAACCGTACTAGCAGATTCCCCTCACTAGCATCAATAAACATGCTTATCAATGAGTAGTTTATCAATACAAATATTTAATGATGTATGCTTGATTTCAACTACTTTAAATACTAATCTTTGAAAAATTAGACTTTTTGTAACATGAACAAGAAAACAAGACACACTACAATAGATAAAGTAAATGACACATGTGACCCAAATGGTCTTTGCAAGGTTATGGCATCGTATCAAAATTAAGATACAATGAATACTTCATTTAAGAATCAGACACAAAAAAACAAACAAATCTCTTATCTTTTGCATTCATAAAAGCATCCACTATGGTTCATATTTATAAAGCTTTAAAAATTAATTATTTTATGCCACATCATATTTTATGAACCTTTTAGATTAATAAACTTATTTCCACTATATTACAAATATTTTAAAGCTTTGTAATTATTTCACATAACACATGAATTAAATATATTTAGACTATGAAGAGGTATAAGGTTTAAAACCTTTTGCATGCCACGTAAAACTGAAATGATGATCTGCTATGGTTAAAATGAAACATAAACCATTTCAACAATTATAAACATATTTTTAAACCTCACATAGTAAATTCTTTAAGATTTTGAACAAAGTTAAGAACAACCAATAACAAGTCGATCATTAATATGAACTTAAAATCCTTGTAGGAAAAAATCTTTCATTAACTTTTTAATATGCAAAGTGAAAAGTTAGCGAATATTCAAAAAACCAAAAGAAATAACGTCGAATATGTTTATACGTTGTTAAAGATTGTAGATCTCAGGTGTTTGATTAAATTTTGAATTAGTGAATGAATGGATTTATACCAAACGGATTAATGAAAATCATGGTTTTTTCTCTTTGTTGTATAATGTGATTTGGGTCAGAAATCTATATTTACATTTTATTTTTTAACTTGAAACTCTAGTAAAATAGTGATTTCATAAAGTAAAGTTGTAAGTGAAGACACAAAAAAAAGTGCATTCCAAGATCAAGTTTTTAATGAAGGTAGATCCAAGGTTTTGATCAACCGCACCTGGCCCGGCCTCTTACTTTGGCGAAATTGCATATTATTGTTGGTGTCCAAAATTTTGATCATGATTGAATTTAACTCGAGTTGTATTTTTTTCTTTCTTTCTTTTTTGTGAGTTTTGGGACATTTGCTCTTGAACTAATTATGTTTTGTTTTGAGTCTTCAAGATAGGGCTGTTCACAAATCGGGTCATATCCACATGAACCGAAAACTGAACCGAATTTGTTAAAATCGAACTAATTTTCGGTTCAAATATGGTTTTGGCAATATGAAAACTGTACCTTATTGAAAACCGAATTCATATAAATGTATTTTTTTTCTTTATACATTTATATAAATAAAAAGGTAATTAATGTTTTTTCCTAGTATAAATTAAAACACTTTTTATGCTTGACTTTTTTTCCCTAAAAATCTATATAATTTAACTTTTTAGAAAATATAAATGATGTAATTAGGGTTATTCGGGTCAATCCGAAAACCAAACCGAATTCAAATTCAGTTTTCGGTTCGGTTTTACCAAAAAGATTTAACTAAATTAATCGAACCGAACAACCCGATAACCGAATCGATGACCCAGCTTCAAGACTACTTAAAGTTTTCATCTTTTAGTCTTGGTTTTGGTTTATCATTTGGGCTCATTAGCTTACCTTTGATTTATCTCACACGTATTAAGGAGGAAAAGCATCACAAGATAGAAAAGATGTCTGATAACTACAAGTTGTAAAGACTTTCAAGTCTTTTAGTTCTAACTTCTAATTTGGAATTTTTAACTTTATTTCTTAATCATTTTCCACAAAACATGAGAAGTTTATTTTTTGGATTTTTGAACAATGAAAAAATAAAACAATAATTTTGGACCATCTACTTCAAATTGACTAGACATATTGCATCAATGAGTTTCTATCAATTATCTGAAATACAAGACTTTGAAGTAGCTTTATGCAAAGAGTGTTCTGATATGTATATTCAACTAAGTATTGTAGTAAAAATAATATAATTAAATAATCATTATGTATTTAAACTAAAGTATAAAATAGTTGTTTAATGATTTAATTGCGCCAAGGCATGTATTGTTTGTCACCGAATATATAATATGTAAGAACCGGGAAGACCCAATTTTCAAGTCAAACAAAATGAACTAATAACTTGTATGCAAAGCTAAACCATGCCAAAGCAAACACAAAACATAATCATTTATCTTGAATCTAAACAACTTATATGGGCTTAAATAATTTATCAAATGCAGTAGAAATTTAAATGACCAATTAATTTACCTATGCAGATTACTCTTAGAATCACATTCTTTTTATGGAAAATGATAAATCTTCCTAATTCATGTTCCTACAAATTCTCCTAACTCTATGATTATAACAAGTGACCAATTTTTTTTAAAACGCAATTTTAACTATCTCACAATATTTATATCACAAATATATCTCACAATGTCCTAAGCAGGACTTGAACCCACAACCATTTGGTTAGGGAGCTATTCACACAACATGGGGTACTATTGGGACACAAGCCCTTTGGTAATAAATGACCAATTAATTTACCTATAAATGAAGAACCATATATGAATGAATTTATCCTTGAAGACATTACAATAAGCTCATAATTGGGTCAAGTGGTATCAAGTATCATTGTATCAACAAAGTATTAAACTTTTGAGTTATCACACTCATCTCTATGTCTCTAAATCTTTTCTTTGGATTTAGAGTTACAAATCCGAATTTCTAATTGACCCATTCTATTTACCAACTGGACCATTCTTCTAATTAGGACATGTTTAAAAGGCCTACTCGTCCCCATTTATTTTTATTAAAAACCCGAATAATATAAATTATCTAAATAATTAAAGAAAATCACCTAAAAATGTAGTAAACTTAACGATTTTTCTAGTTGTGTGTAACCATCTTTTTTTTTTGATTAAATCATCAAACTTTTGAATTTTGACTTTTGTGTGTATTTACGCATGTAAAATAACCATTTTATGCTTATACTTTTGTAACCTCTCTATTGACAGAGAAAGGTAAAATGATAATTTTATATGTGTAAATGCATACAAAAGTCGAAATAAGAATTTTTAGGGTATATAAAAGAAAGAAAAAAAGATACACACAACTAAAAAAATTGAGTAAGTTTACTATATTTTTAAGTGATTTTTCTCAAATAATTAGCCAATTCAACCTTTTTTTTTGTTTGGGTCAAGTTCTTTTGGATTTACATTTACATCATATCACACAATAACTACAAATTGCAAAGACTTGTGGGCCTACAAAATTTATTCTATGTTACAAGTGTTGTCTGCTCCACACAAATTTTATCCATCTTGGTCAGTCTTTATTTTCGAAGTCTATATAAAGCTGCTTAGATATGATTTATCCAGCAAAAAACAATCAAAACATTTTGATACAACAAAGATAATGAGAGAACATATTTACTTTTACTTTATGCATACTCATGTTTTGTTTATCTTTTCACTTGTTCTACTATGGTTTAATACCACGGCAGCCACTTCCCTTGGCCACAAACTGGTTGTAGCAACAGGAGGAGCTACTAATACGTGCATCAATAATGAGAGACAAGCTCTTCTTGGTTTCAAAGCTCGCCATCTAGACCCTCATGACCTACTCTCTACATGGAGACCCGAAGAAGAAGAAGATTGTTGTAAATGGAGAGGAGTCACTTGCGACAACCAAACAGGTCATGTCACAATGCTTGACATGATGTGCGACTATGATACAAGTATTGGAGGTGAGATTAGCTTTTCATTGCTTAACTTAACCTACTTGAATCATCTAGATCTGTCTGACTGTTCTTTTCATGGAACAATCCCCCCGTTCATTGGCTCCATGACTCATTTAACTTATCTTGACCCTTCTGTAAATGAGTTTATTGGAACCATTCCTGAGTCCATTGATTCCTTCACCGGTTTAACTTTTCTTAACCTTAGTGGGTGTTTAAGTATTTTTCTGCGGGTTAGACAGTTCTTCGAAATATCCTTCGGTCTTGATGTTCTCAAGTCCTTCGGATATCTGCTAAGACAATGAACGCATTAGTATCGCCCCGGGTGTGACCCCAGGACCAAACTCTGGCGTGAGAGTAAGTATCGGTAGGTAAAATAAGAGGTAAGGTAATGAAATAAGTACTGTGTGAAAAAGTGAGTTCCTTGATGTAAAACTGTTGCTCCTTATAAAGGAGACCTATTTTTGTCTCCATCGGATACGTCCAAGCCTGATGGTGACACTTTTGAGCGGCAACTGGGACTTTGCCCTGTTTGGGTCTTTTCTCTGGTCTGCTCTAACTCCTGCAACGCTGTCACATGCTACTAATGCTCGGGTTGACTTCTTGTTCTGAATATAACCGTTGGTCCAAACGACCCGTAAGATCCGTCCGGTCTTGGAGGTTCGTTCGGCGTTTAAACCGTTCGGACATGTATGTCCTAAATTTGACCTAGCCTGGAATGTCCTTTGTCCGAACGACCTGTGATGTTCGTTCGGTTTGGGCCGTTCGGCCATATACGCCAACATGTCCCCCCAGTATCATAGTATCGAATAGCGATGGTGTGATACTTTAAAAAAGTTTTCTTTGCATTTTTTCCGATGTGATGAGTCCGTGGGAATCCGTTTGTCACTGTTTATGCACGAAATGCCAAAAATCATAATTGCGCGTGTTCAGAGAAGCGTTGTCGTTTTTACCGTTATGTTAAGATTGTGACACGTGGTAGGGTGCCTCAATCATGTGGATCAAGAACGGCCACGTCAGCATCTGACATGATGCGACATTTGGTGCCTTTTTCTTTTCGCCTATAAATAGCCTCATTCGCGTCATTTTTAACACCGTAACTTTTCTCATTCCTCTGACACATCTTCCATCGGTCCTTTCTGAACATCTTTCCGATTGCCTATTGCGCCGTTCATCTGAACCGAGAGGTACGTTTCAACCTATCATTGTCTTATTATCTTTGTTGTCAGGCTATACCCTACTTCTCCTTCGGTCAAGCAATGTCCCGCCAGTCTGTTTCATCTCGGGAAGATGACCCTCCAGAATCTGAGGGTTTTGTACCGAAGTTCGATATTCAAAAGTATACCAGCCGAATGGATGAGATAGACATGACGTTGATGCTCATGGAAAACGGTATGCCGGAGGAACTTAATCCGAGACTCCCTCCGGCAGACATGACTATGGATCAATTACCTCCTGATGCCATAGGTCTGTATCTGGAGTATTTTACCGAAGGTGGTATTACCGTGCCTTTCTCGGCGTTCTTGTTAGATGTTATCAAATATTATCAAGTTCATATTTCCCAACTGGTACCGTTGGGTTTACACTGGGTCACTCTATTTGAAGTATATAGTAGAAGCTTGCATATCGTTCCCACTACTCCTCTTTTCCGAGCGTTTTACAAATTAAGCAAACAGGGTCACTAGTTTTCATTCGAAAAAAGGGGTGGGAGGGAAAAAAGAGTTTGTTTCAATGAGATCTTGACTGGTTTGAAAGGATGGAAAAATAAATTCTTTCTGATAGATAGGAGAGCTATCCCCTTTGCGATGTCGTGGCGACATCATTATTCGGATATTTTCGATCCTTCTCCGAAGGGTGAATTTTCCGTTGAAGATGCCAATAGGCTTGCCGAACATGTGATTGATCTTATCCAGATTCCACGAGGGTTTCTTTATACACTCGGGTTAACATCTCATTGGGAGTATCCGGGATTCCGGGCAGCGCTTAAGGACGCCGAGGGAAAGAGTATAGCCCCTGCTTTCATTACTTGTTATTTAATGTATACATGTAATTTCTTCCGAGTGATATATATATTTTTGACTTGTTGGTTTATAGCTTTGACGATGTCGGAATACCTAATCAAGCCCGAGCGCCGGAGGGGAGCTGCTATGGTCAAAGGTGATCCCCTCCGTAAAGGTGAGACTCTTCCGTTGCATGTGACAGAGCCCGCTCGGTCCAATGCAGAGATTCCGGACAAGACGGCTGTAATGAAAGCAGTCGAAGTGCATAGTGAAAAAGTTTTAGAGGCGAAAAGAAGAAAGGAAGAAGCTGCTGCATGTTTGGGTCAGAAACCGAAAGGAGCCGGGGGGAGCAAAGCAGCCCAAGTTTCGGGCAAACGTTCTGCCGGAGGAGGTGTTACTTCCCAACCATCCAAGAAGAACAAAACCGCTGCTGATACGTCTTTCATTGATTTGGACTCCTCCGGCCCTATCTCGGCTCCCAAACCTCTCCGTTCTTTTCCTCCGGATGTATCCGTTAGGGAGCATGAAGGGGAAGAAGGGGCGAATAGCCAATTCGTAGCTGGCCGGGATGGTAAGTTGTGTATCTTTCTCTTTCTTTTTTTTTTTTTTTTTTTTTTTTGCTGATGTGCTTCGGCTGTTATCTTTCTTGACAGGGAGTCCTTTGGTTTCTCACGGACGGGGGAAAGATAAAAAGCATATGGAAGGTTTGAACGAGATGGGTGTGGATGAGTTTACTTCGGGGGAGATTTTTGTGCCCAAATGGTCCGTGACGACAGATGCTCGTCTGACCGGTTCTTCCGTTTGTCGCGAGATGATGGCTCATCTGTCGACTCCCCGTGAGGAGCAGTATTTGGAGAGTTTGAGTGATGAAGATGCCTACAATTAATCGTTCTTGGATGTTGCTTGGAAAGAGTGCCGTAGCTCAGTCTGATATCCTACTTCGATTTGAAACTTTACTTGATCAATTTAACAACCTTAGTGCAGTGCATCAAGAGTGTGCCGGACAGTATCCGGAGGAGTTAGAGAAATTGAAAACTGAGCATGCCGGTTGTGGTGTTACTGTGCAAAGTTTGACTGATCGGATTTCTGAGTTGGTGAAAGAGAAAGAAGAGCAGGCCAAGAAAGTCAAGTCTCTAGAGGCTGAGCTGACCAAGACCCGAGAGTTATTGGCTGATGAGGAAAAAGACAATCAAGAACTCAGGAAAGAGAGGGAGGACTTGGTAGTCCGAATGGGAAATACCGAGATAGAGCGCTTTAAAGTTGTTAAAGAGTTTCTTCCGGAGATGGTTCGCCGTCTTCTCGGTAGCCATGAGTATAAACAGTCCTTGGCTCTTCCATTCAACCTTTCCTCCATGGCTGGATTTGTAGATGGTGTTGCCGTTGATCGTAATCCGGAACAGACAGCCGAGATCCTGGCTGACTTTGAGAACGTGGATTTGGATGCTGAGGAAAAATACAAGTCTTTGTTCGATCAACTCTTCGCGACTGAGTATCCCTACGTTCGAAAGGTCAGCAATGCTTGCTACAAACCCTTGGCCGAGATTCTGGAGCTCTATCCGGATCCTGCTTCTGCCGAACCTACCAAACTTTAGTAGCTAAAGACTCTGCTGCTCAGAATGTTGTATCCGAAGATGTCAATGCTGGTGTTGGTGGTAGGAGTGGTATAGCCGAAGGGAATGTAGTGGAGGAAAATGTGGCCGAAGGGAATGAAGAAAATGTTGCTGAAGATGATGCTTTTGATGAAAATATTGGATCTTAGGTTAACTTGTTGTAGAATCCGGGCTGTCTCCATTTTGACTATAGGCAAAGGCTGTCTCGGATACCTTGTGAAGCTTATTTTAGTCCTTTTGTCGTTGGGCAATGTTTGCCGTTGTGTTGTGTGCCGCATGTGGCTATTTCAGATTTTTGTAGTAGATGTTTGATGTATTCTATCGAATGACTGTAATTTACTTGGATCGGATAACTGTACTTCTGAATTTTGCTAATGGTGACTTGTTCGGCCTTTGCTATATCTATATATGAATAGTTTTTTTCTTGTTTATACGTACTTCGTATATTGTTGTGTGACTGTCTCATTGTTTATCTTGCCGCTATGGCGTGTATGCTTCGGCCTTTTCCTTTAATATTTTTAGGATAAATCGTTGCCGTTAGGGGCGAATACGCCTCGGCATGTTCCATTACGTTTTTAGGATTAATCATTGTCGTTAGGGGCGAATATGCCTCGGCATGTTCCTTTACGTTTTTAGGATTAATTATTACCGTTAGGGGCGAATACGCCTCGGCACGTTCCATTACGTTTTTAGGATTAATCATTGCCGTTAGGGGCGAATATGCCTCGACATGTTCCTTTACGTTTTTAGGATTAATTATTGCCGTTAGGGGCGAATATGCCTCGGCATGTTCCTTTACGTTTTTAGGATTAATTGTTGCCGTTAGGGGCGAATACGCCTCGGCCAAAACTTGGGTTACACAGGCCGAGCAGAGGTAGCTAATCTCTGCCGGAGCCATGCAAATGCCTTGTTTTTGTTTGTAACAATGTATGGGGAAAATTTTCTCCTCTCTAATCCGGAGGAAAATATATATAATATTTCATAAGTAATTTGTTCACAGCGGCTTATAGCCTTACATGCTTGTCTCTATAAAAAACACTTTCTTAAATTGATTGCGTGCCATTTCCGCGGCACCTCCTTCTCATCCATAGTCTCTAGCTTGTATGATCCACACTGGTACGCTTCGGTTATCCGATATGGGCCTTCCCATTTCGGACCCAACTTACCTTGATCTTCCCACCCGGCTTGCTTCGTTCTTTCTATACACAAAATCTCCCGGTTTGAATGATACTGGTCGGACCCTTTAGTTGTAGTACTTGTCCATCTAGGTTTTATATCGAGCCTCTCTTATTGCCGCCTCTTCCCTTCTTTCCTGTAGCAAGTCTAAGTTTAGACGCATTTTTCGTTCGTTCAGCTCTTCTATTCGGCACGTATCCTCCTCGTCAATCCCTTCACGAATTACCATCGTCCGGTGTGTTGGCATGCCGATTTCCGCTGGTATGATTGCTTCACTCTCGTAGGTCAAACTGAAAGGGGAGTCTCTATTGCTCTGCTTGAGAGACGTCCGATGAGACCACAAAACGTTCGGCAGCTCATCCACCCAGCCCTCTCTGGTTCGGACCAGTCTTGTCTTGATTCCTTCCAGTAGACTCTTGTTGGCTCTCTCGACCAGACCGTTTGCTTGTGGGTGTGCCACAGCCGTATTGATCTGCTGAATTTTTAATTTTTCACACCAACTCTTGAAGGGATTATCAACGAGCTGTTTCCCGTTGTCCGTGACTATGACACTCGGCAAGCCGAACCGGCAGACTAGGTTATCCCAGACAAATCTTATCACATCCTTTCCCGTAACTCTAGCCAACGGTTTTGCCTCTATCCATTTTGTAAAGTAGTCGATAGCCACTATAACAAATTTTATTCTTCCTGCGGCTTGTGGTAATGGACCCAAGATGTCCATCCCCCACTGGTAGAATGGCCAAGGAGCCATGATTGGCGTTAAGGTTGTCTTTGGGAGCTTCGGCACCGGAGCGTGTATCTGGCAGGAATCACACTTCTGAATCTCGTTACGGGCATCTCGGTGCATGGTGGGCCAATAATACCCTTGCCGCATGGCTTTTGCTACTACTGAACTTGGCCCTGAGTGCATGCCGCAGGCTCCCATGTGAATTTCCCGGATGACATAATTTGCTTGTAGCGGTCCGACACATCGTAGCATGGGAACCAAGTAAGCCTTCTTATAGAGTACTCCGTCTTCCATCACATACTGACTTATCTTCATCCTCAAAGCACGAGCTTCGTTCTGGTCTTCCGGTCATATTCCTTCCTCCAAACATCGAACGATGGGTGTCATCCAGTTCTCCCCTTCTTCTGCAACTATATCGTTGATCTCCTTCCCTTCGGTAGATCTTTCTCTCAGCACCTCCACTAACACCTCCTTGGTCAGATGATCAAAAGCCACCGTAGCCAATTTACTTAGTATATCCGCCTTTTGGTTTTGACCTCTGGGGATGTTTCGGATGGAGAAATACTGGAACCTAGCAATGCATTCCTTTGCCTTGGCCAGATATCGGATCATACTTTCATAACTTGCCACATAATCCCCATTTATCTGATTCGATACTAGCTTGGAGTCTACTCGCACTTCGATACATTGTACGTGCATCTTTTCGGCCATGCGAAGTCCTGCTAGGAGGGCTTCGTATTCCGCTTCGTTGTTGGTGCTGTCGAAATCTAGCCGAAGGGTGTAGGTATATTCTACACCGTCCGGACTCACCAGTACAAGCCCTACTCCGGAGCCTTTGCTGTTGGACGCTCCGTCAGTGAACAGTAACCACCTACCTATCATATTCTTTTCAACTTTTACGGCCGGCTGGCTGAAATATCGATCCGAGCTTTCTCCGATGGGAGTTTCCGAGAGAAAATCTGCTAAAACTTGGCCTTTTATTGCATTTCGTGGTTCGTATGTGATGTTGTATGCGCCCATTTCTACAGAATATTTGGCCATCTTTCCGGAAGCTTTGGACTTATTGAGTATCTGCTTGATCGGCTGATCGGTGATGACCTTGATTGGGTGCGCTTCAAAGTATCTTCGTAATCTTCTCGACATGTGTAGCAATGATAATGCTAGCTTCTCCATCGGGGCATAGTTTCTTTCGGCTTCATTGAGCGTCCGACTTACGTAATGCACCGGATGCTGTTTTCCTTTCCTTTCCGTCAAAAGGACCGCAGTGACGGCCTCTTGAGAAGCAGCCAGATAGACATAGAGTGTTTACTTAGATATTGGCATGATCAAGGATGGAAGGACTGCTATCAGCTTCTTCATCTCTTGGAACGCGTTCTCCGCATCTTCCGTCCACTGATATTGTTCCTTATTCTCCTTAGTTATATTTTTCAAAGTTTCGAAGAATGGCAATGACCTTTCGGCCGACTGAGCCAAGAATCGGTTCAGAGCTGCCAACTTGCCGCTGAGACTCTGCATTTACTTCAACGTTCGAGGAGACTGCATGTCCATCAAGGCTTTTGTCTTCTTTGGATTGGCTCTAATCCCTTCAGAAGTTACCATATATCCCAAGAATTTCCCTTCTTCCATCCCAAATGAACATTTTTTAGGATTTAATTTCATGTTAATCCTTTTCATGTTATCGAAATATCACCTAACATCTCATTTTTCTCCTTGCTCTTGATGACCATGTCGTCCACATATGCTTCTAAATTTCGTCCTATCTGTGACCTGAAGGCTGTGTCCACCATACGTTGATATGTTGCTCTGGTATTCTTCAGTCCGAAGGGCATTTTGGTATAGCAGTACGTTCCTTGATCTGTGTAAAAAGCTGTCTTTTCCTCATCTTCCTTTGACATTTGGACCTGATGGTACCCCTTATATGCATCTAAGAAGCACTTATATCTGAATCCTATAACTGACTCTATTTTCAAGTCGATTTTCGGCAGAGGATAATAATCCTTCGGACAAGCTGAATTGATATTCTTAAAGTCAATACACATGCGCCAACTTCCGTAACATTTTTTGACAAGGACTGGGTTAGAGATCCATGTCGGATACTTAACCGGGCGAACGATTCCTGCCTTTACCCATTCTTCCACCTCCTTCGTCATGGCCAAACTCCGGTCGGGGGCTAACACTCTGCGTTTTCGGCACACTGGTTCCACCGACGGGTTGGCATTCAGCGTATGCTCGATAATGCGCCTCGAAACTCCTGTCATATCTGCCGGTGTCCAGGTAAAAACATCCATGTTTTTCTTGAGAAGTGTTCTAAGTTTCCTCTTGCACTCAGGTGACAAGCCACCTCCGATCGTCGCCAGCTGTTTCGGGTAAGCCGCGTTTACCATAACTTCCGCTAGAACATTCACTTCCGTCCCCTTTTCCGTTGGCCCTTCATCTTGTTCGTGAGGAGTCCTTTGAGATTCTTCCAACCTTCGGCATTCCGAAATAACTATTTGCCGAGCCTTCAAAGTGGCTACCCCTCTGGGGGTTGGGAATTTCATCATGGCATGTATGGTCGAGGGGATTGCCCTTAGCATTTTCAATCCGGTTCTTCCCAAGATTACATTATATGGCGATGGTGCACGTATGACAGTAAACTTCATGGTCACTCTCTTGTACAGTCCTCCTTCTCCGAACAACACATCCAGTTCTATTTTTCCCAGGGGTTTAGTCACTTGTCATGCGAACCCTAGCAGATCTGTCTGGGTTTACTTCAGTCGAGACTTTATCTCCGGGCTTAAGTTATCAAAACAATGCTCAAACATGACTTCCACCGATGCTCCTTCGTCTACAAATACCCTTCTCACCAAGTATCCTTCCATCATAGCTTCAATAATGAGAGGTTCGTCAGATACGTCCCCTGTAGGTATGGGAGGGAAAGTGATAGGAACGTTCATCCATCCTTCTTCATGTTCTCTAGATTTACGTTTTCTCTGCTGCATCCTTACACTGACCATGTTAATTATCTTTTCTTTGGCCGGGTGATCTCTCTTCGGCGCACCTTTCCCTCTTTGACGTACATCCTTGACTAAATGATTCAGCTTCCCGGACTCTAGGGCCAGTTCTAACTGCCTCTTCAACTGGTAGCAATCATTCGTATAATGCCCCTTTTCCCCGTGATAGTCGCAGTATCTATCCTGGTTCTCTTTCTTCGGAGGGTCCCGCATCGGCCTTAGATCCGCCCATTCATCTATGCTACCCGGGGGAAGACGGTCGAACCATCCCCTCGCTCTCCCTTCCAGTGTCTGTTGGAACATCCTGCACCATACAGGCATTGGCCATTCTCCTTGACCTGCCGCCCCGGTGAACCGGTTGAGATGATCTTGAGGATCCGTCGACCCATCGTACAACTTGATGTGCGAGGGCATCCTGTGTTCCGGTGCTGAGAACTCAACCAATCGCCGTGTGAAGGGTGACTTTCTGACTTCTTTGAAAGGTTTCGCCAAGTCTTCATCTGTCACCTTGTCTCCCGTTACTATTCTTTTCTTTCCTCCCACTGTTTCAGCCTTTTCCGGACCATCCTCATCATCAAAGTCTAAGCGTATCGGCTGCACGGTGCTTTGCCTATTGTGTTCTTTGACCATGGATTTGAGAGCAGAGATGTACTCTTCTATTTGTCCTAGGGTGACTGCAGGGGGTTCGGCATCCCCACCTCCAGTACGGTTGCCAGGAGGAGTTCCGGTGTTCCTTCCTCCCGAGCCCTCTGGACGTTCGGAACCTGACATTCTATAGCCCTAGTAGATTGAATGTCGGTCCCACGGATGACGCCAATGTTTAAGTATTTTTTTGGAGGTTGGATAGTTCCTCGAAATATCCTTCGGTCTTGATGTCGTCAAGTCCTTCGGATATCTGCTAAGACAATGAACGCGTTAGTCTCGCCCCGAGAGTGACCCCAGGACCAAACTCCAGCGTGAGAGTAAGTATCGGTAGGTGAGATAATAAGTATGTTAGTGAATTAAGTACTGTGTGTAAAGATAACTTCCTTGATGTAAAACTGTTGCTCCTTATATAGGAGACCTATTTTTGTCTCCATCGGATACGTCCAAGCCTGATGGTGACACTTTTGAGCGGCAACTGGGACTTTGCCCTGTTTGGGTCTTTTCTCTGGTCTGCTCTAACTCCTGCAACGCTGTCACATGCTACTAATGCTCGGGTTGACTTCTTGTTCTGAATATAACCGTTGGTCCGAACTACCCGTAAGGTTCGTCCGGTCTTGGAGGTTCGTTCGGCGTTAAAACCGTTCGGACATGTATGTCCTAAATTTAACCTAGCCTGGAATGTCCTTTGTCCGAACGACCTGTGATGTTCGTTCGGTTTGGGCCGTTCGGCCATATACGCCGACAGTGGGAATAAGTTTGTTGGAACCATTCCCATGTCCATTGGTAACATGACCCTGTTAATTTCTCTTGACCTTTCTTTTAATCAGTTTAGTGGCACCATTCCCGAGTCCATTGGTTCCTTGACCAATTTAACAACCATGGACCTTAGTCGGAATCATTTCAGTGGAATCATTCCCATGTCCATTGGTTCATTGACCAGATTAACAGAGCTTGGCCTTTCAGACAACTCTTTCTCTGGAACCATTCCCGAGTCCATTGATTCCTTGACCAAACTGACAGACCTTTCCCTTGGGTTGAATAATTTCAGTGGAATCATTCCGAGATCCATTGGTTCATTGACAAAACTAACCAGGCTTTCCCTTTCAGACAACTCTTTCTATGGAACCATTCCCGAGTCCATTGGTTCCTTGACCAAATTAACAGAGCTTGGCCTTTCAGACAACTCTTTCTCTAGAACCATTCCCAAGTCCATTGGTTCCTTGACCAGTCTAACTTTTCTTGACCTTTTTGAAAATGAGTTGGTGGGAACCATTCCCATGTCCATTGGTAACATGACCAAACTGAAAGGCCTTTCCCTTGGGTCGAATAATTTCAGTGGAATCATTCCGAGATCCATTGGTTCCTTGACCAAATTAACAACGCTTTACCTTAGTGAGAATAAGTTGAGTGGACCCATTCCTTAGTCCATTGGTTCATTGACCAATTTAACAACGCTTTACCTTAGTGAGAATAATTTGAGTGGAATCATTCCAAGATCCATTGGTTCATTGACCAAATTAACAACGCTTTACCTTTATTTGAATAATTTCAGTGGAATCATTCCAAGATCCCTTGGTTCATTGACCAAATTAACAGAGCTTGACCTTTCAGACAACTCTTTCTATGGAACCATTCCTCCAGAATTTGGAAACCTCACCAATTTGCAAATTCTTTTACTAAGAAACCTCAGTATTTGTGCAGTTGAAAACTTAGATTGGTTGTCTTCTCTATCTTCTTTAACTTTACTTTATATGGATGGAACTTCTCTGGCTGTTAGTACAAATCTTGGGCACACTCCCAGACCTAGGTTAGACTAGCTCTTGGAGGGTAGATCTTGCACCGAGTACTTCGTGTAAACTACTAAGAGAAAAGTAGCACCGTTAGTCTTACCGCGGAAGGGGGTTCCGCGGTTAGCCTCGGGTGTGAGAGTAAGTATATTTGTTGAGAGAGATAGTTTAAGTGCGGACTATGTGTAGTAAATGCAGTTAGGTTGAGTAATAAATGAGATTGGGGTATTTATACTATCCCAATACTTACTGTGCTACCTCGGGAATGAGCAGGCTGACACGGGCCTTACCGGGTAGGTAAATGTCAGGGCGGAAGTCAAGATTCGCCTTACCATAGTAGGTGGATGTCAGATCAAGTGGGAGACACAATCCCACAAGATCTGGCTTTTCAGTGGGATAACCGCGGCTGAATATGTGCTTTGCCCCGGTCTAGAGAGACCGGGGTACATCCCTATATTGGCTTGGCAAGACCGGAGTCTATAGTGTGTATTGAATCTGCCGCGGTTAAGGTTATGAGCATGCCCGACCCAGTATGCTGGGTCCGGGGATACTATACACGATCAAGTCCCCCCAGTCTAGTATACTTGCTTTGTTGAAGAGCAAGTGTTCTAGACTTTTTATTTTTCGTTCCGTGGTTTTTGAGAATCCGCGGCTTTTTGAAGGCTTTTGTATCCTCCGTGGTTGATATTAGTACGTGTCCCATGTTGCTGACTAGGCATTCCACTTTCCACGGGGTAGGTGGTGACAGGCTGTTATGGGTAGTCGTGAAATGATTTTCACCCACGCATTTACTGACTGATGTGACTTCTTTGGCGGCTGGACGTTTATTTTCTGCGACCATCCTGACAGTCCACTTGGATAGATCTGTGGCCGTCAAATAATTGTCCGGGAACGTGGCTATTTTGTGGCCTTTGGATTGGAGTGGTTGCACGTGCGTGTGTGGCTATAAATACTAAGATTTACACCACTTTTAAACTTTTTACACACAGTTAAAACTTTTCCTTCTCTTTAGAAAACAAGAATTCCTTCCGCCTTTGTTCCTCTTGCCTCCTTTATTTCTGGACTTTAGTTTCTTCAGGTTAGACTTCTTTCATACTTGTTCTTCATTTAGCATTTAGAATGGCGCATATAAGTATGGTAACCTCCAAACTCTCTCAGGAAAATGTAAACAAATTTTGTGATAAATATAAGATCCCAGGCAATCTTTTACCTACAGCGCCCGGACCTCAGGATACTATTAGGAATGCTCCAGAAGGAATGATAGGTGTGTATACTAGGTTTTTTGAGTTCGGTAACTTTAGGATTCCCCTTTCATTGTTTTTGCTCCGTGTGCTGGAGTATTTCCAGATTCATTTATCGCAGCTATCAGTGTTAGCGGCTTGTAGGATTAGTCACTTTGAGATACTTTGCCGCGTTCATGGTGGTGTTCCTACTGTAGATTTGTTTAGGAAATTCTATTATGCGGGTGTTAACAATGGTTGGATGACATTAGAGAAGAGGAAGGGCCCAAAATCTTTAGTTGTCCCCGTCTGTTATACTAGCGCCCTAGATTCGGTCAAGAACTGGAAGGACCATTTCTTTTTTGTTAAGAAGACCATCTTCCCCTTGGATATTCCATGGTATGAGGGGACGTCTGTAGACCGCGACCCTCCTCCTTCTGATCAGGGGGTGGATCTAGAGTTGTTGCGACTCCTTGACAATAATAGGGCTCCGTTTAAAAAATATCCGGACGATTTTCTGAACGTCATAGGTCTGAGCCAAACTTGGGATGACGATAGTGCCCGTCCGACTTTTCTACGGCCGGATGAAACGGGTGGGTTGAGTAGACTTGCTTTTATCTCCGTTTTCTATTTGTTTTCTTCCGCGTCTAACCTTATTTGCTTTGCTTTGCAGAGATGGACTTGTTTTCTTATATCCAACAGCCTGACGTATTCAAGGTGAAGGTCGGGGAACGCACCTTGGAAAAAGATGAGAAGTCTTTAAGGGCTGAGACCGCTGGACGTGTTCTTCAACCACGCGAGGATGTGGTAGAGGTGGTCCAACATACTGTGCATGATGAGATTGCTGCGGCTAAGGAGGGTAAGAAAGCCGGAAAGAAGAGGGTGGTTATTGATGTGCCCGAGCCTCCAAAAAAGAAGAAGAAGCTGGTCCGCAAGAGTGCTGCGGCTGGATCTGGTATGAGCTGCTTACAATATCCTTGTGTGTTGTTCTCTCTTTTTTTATATATCCGTACTTATACGTTTTTGTTTTTCAGGTGGTCCTTCCGCGGAAGGTCCTGCTACTATTGATCTTCAAGATGAGTCGGGGTCTGACTTGGACCGTTCCGGTCCTCATACGGATGAGGGGATTATGAAGAATGCAACTTTTCTCTCTCTTCTTCCCACACACCTGCTCAAGAGCGGTCTGAGGGGAATTCTGAGACTCCTTATACGGATGTTAACGAGTCTCAGCATGTGGAGTCTGAAATGCCAACTTTAGAGGTATCTGATTCGGGTCATCAGGATGAACCGTCCGGACATGCTGAGGGTTTGATTGCCTCGTCCAGTCATGTAATCAGTGAGGAAGAGGATGTGAGCGGTTCTGATGAGTTTGAGAAGTCCGTATCTGTTGAGACCGCGGACACTTATTCCACTTACCTCCCCAAATGGTTGTCTACCAACGGCTACAAGATGGACGATCCTTGGGTCTGCCGCAGCATTGTTGACAATGTGGCAACCCCGGTCTATGCATCTGACATGAGGGACATGTCCAATGAGGATCTGATGAATGAGTTCAATCTGCTGTCTTCCCGTCAGATCTGTGTTAATTCTGAGGTGCGACTAAGGTTAGAGAACACTCTGTACCAAAATGGTAAGTTGAGGAAGCAGCTGGAGGGGAAGAAGAAGATGATTGCTAATTTGAGGGCTAAGTTGACCAAGCTGGAGGGTGAGAATGCCGGGGCTATTGATATCCGCGGCCGAGCATCTTCTCTGGAGATGGCCGTTAAGACTAAAGATGAGGAGCTGGGTAAACTTGGTCAGAAGAATGCGGAACTTGCTTCTGAAGTTTTTGATCTCCGCGGCAAGAATGAAGAGTTGCGTCAGAAGGTGTCTGGTTTGGAGACCAGGATTGCTGAGCTGGAAGGTGAAATTGCCGGGTCTTCTGAACTCCGCGGCCAAGTATGTACTTTGCAATCGGCCGTGGAAGAGAAGGATAAGGAGCTGGATGAGCTCCGGGCTGAAGTTAAAAGGTTATCTCCAGCAGTTGAGACCTTGATTGAGAAGAATGCGGGGCTAGCTACGGAAGTTATAGAGCTCCGTGGCGAGAATCAGACGTTGACCGACAAGATCTCTGGTTTGGAAGTCATCTGCGGCACTTTGGAGAACCAAGTTCGAGTTCAAACGGAGAAGATTGTCGAGGAGAGTATGAGCTCTGCCCGTGCCATTTTTGAAGATCACCTTGCAGAGATGGACAAAAGGTTGATTGCCATTAATGAAGAATTTGACACGGAGCTCTTTCCTCAAACTTTGAGAGATGTTGAAGGCAGGCGATGGGTTATAGGGCATGGATTTAGGTATGCCTTCCTGAAGTTTAAGGAATCCGAGGAGTTGAAAACCAGACTTGGCAATTGCATCTCCGCGGCCGTTAAAGATGGTATACGCCAGGGATTGGAGGCTGGGGTTGTTCATGGGTCGAAAGGCATCAAGCTTGAGCAGGTAGAGGCCTATGATCCGGAGGCCAAGAAGCGTTTCTACGAATCCGTGGTTAGGTTGGCCAATGTGCCTTTCCCCCTGCTAGAGTCTTTGGAGGCGTGTCAGGATGCTCCGCTGGAGTTCTTAATGTCCAAATTGGTTTTAGAGGAGCATTGTCATCCTGGGTCGGGGGAGCTTACCTTTAAACCCCCGGTCGCGGAAGAGACAGTTCTGCCGGAGTCCGTGCTTCGGTTTGTTACACGTCGTCCCCGGGCTATCGCGGCTTATAAAGAGTTCAAGAATAGGAAGTACAGGGTGGAGTTTAATTACACCGACAAGGGTCTTGCCATTGTGCTTCCTACCCCCATTTCTTCTCAGCCTTCCTCCGTTGTTGAGCCAGTCTCTGTTGTTGGGCCTTCGAACGTTGTTGCTTCTTCCGGGCCAGAGACCACCTTATCCGGGGATGGTGGTGTTAAACATGATGACATGTTTGATGCTTCCATTCTTGACTCTCAGAATCTTGAGAATTAGTTTTCTGCGGCTGTTCTTTGGGAGATATTTTGACTATATCTGCCTTGCCGCGACTTTCTGAAGCTTTATAACATCAGCCTTTTGGGAAGTGTACTCCGGATGGATGCATCCGTGTATTTTGTAGTAATTTTTTGAACTGTACTCCGGATGAATGTATCCGCGTATTTTGTAATCGTTGGTGAATATAACTTAAACCTTTTTGATGTGTAATAACACTTGGTTTTTTATGTTACATATTTCTTTTTGCCGGGGCTTGTATGGCCGGACTTTATTTTACCATCTCTGTGTGTCCGTACTTAGGATTTTCGGGGATGGGTTTATTTGGTCAATGGGTTTGCAATACCACTTATATGCCTTTGGTAATTTGAGGTGCAATGTCCTCATGCCGGGCTTGTGAGGCCGCTTACGCGTCCGGATTTGAGGTCCGGGTTATGCATGCATGCTATAGAAATAATGTGAAAAATGACACGTAAATTTTTAGAAAACGTTGCGGAGTTGATCAGACCCCGCATATCATTGAACTTAAGGATAGAATACATAAAAGACTTGATTATGAACTCCCGCGGCCGGAGTGAACCGTGACCGGATACAAAAGGTAGGAGTGCTTACACTTAATTACAAATAGCATTTCTTGAGGTTCCGGATGTTCCAAGTCCGGGGTATATCCCGACCATCTTGACCTCTCAGCTTGTAGGCTCCCTTTCCCAGGGCTTCGATAACTTCATATGGGCCTTCCCATTTGGGACCCAGTTTTTTGGTGTTTTCTACAAGGCTTGCATCATTGCTGCGGTAGACGAAATCTCCTGGCTTAAAGCTTGTGCCGCGGACTTTGGCGTTGTAATACTTCTCCATTTGGGTTTTGCTTTTTGCCTCTTGGATTGCCGCGACCTCTCTTCTTTCTTCAACTAAATCCAAATTTAGCTGCTGGTCTTCGTCATTTGCTATCGGATCAAACAGAGCGCACCTTAAAGATGGCATTCCGATCTCGACAGGGATGACAACCTCCGTCCCATAGGTCAGGGAGAACGGGGTATCCCCATTGCTGGATTTGATCATAGTTCTGTGTGCCCATAGTACATGCGGAACTTCTTCCAGCCAGTCCCGGCTTCCTTGATCGATCCTTGCTTTGATTCCTTCCCCTAAACTTCGATTTGCTCTTTCTACCAATCCATTTGCCTGGGGTGTTTGACCGATGCAAATCGTTGTTTGATGTTGAGCTTTTCACACCAATCCTTGAAGGGGTTATCCCGGAATTGCTTGGCGTTGTCCGCGACTATTTCACCCGGAAGTTCGAACCTGCATACGATGTTATCCCACACAAACTTTTTGACCTGATTGCCGGTGATTGTTGCGAGAGCCTTGGCTTCTATCCATTTTGTAAAGTAATCTATTGAGACTATCAGGTATTTGATCCTCCCTGGGGCTTCTGGGAATGGGCCGCAGATATCTATTCCCCACTTGTAGAACAGCCAGGGGGAGGTGATGGGATTTAACTTATGTTGGGGGTTCCAGGGAACCGGCCGGTGTACCTGGCAGTCTTGACATTTGTTTATGATTTCCCTTGCGTCCTTGTGCATTGTGGGCCAGTAGTATCCGAATCTGATTGCCTTGGCCACAATAGACCGCTGTCCTGAGTGCATGCTGCATGAGCCCTCACGGATCTCTCTGATTACGTAGCTCGCCTGTGCCGGACCTACGCATCGCAACCATGGTTCCAGAAAGGACTTGCAGAATAATACCCCATCAATAACAGAGTATTGTCGTGCCTTGATTTTTAATTTTCTAGCCTCTTTCTGATCCGCTAGAAGTACTTCATCCTTTATGTAGGCTGTGAGGGGGGTCATCAAAGTCTCCGCTTCCTCCTCTACCACAGCCATTACTTCCTTCTCTTCTATTGATTTCACTTTTAATGTTTCGACAAGAACTTGCTTTGACAAATGAGCGAAACTGGTGGAGGCTATCTTGCTTAGAGCATCTGCCTGTTTGTTCTGGCTGCGCGACACCTGTCTGATGGAGAATGTGCGGAAGCTTTGTATCAAGGCCTTAGCTTTCACCAGGTACGATGCCATACTTTCTTCCTTGGCTTCGTAGGCCCCATTAATCTGGTTTGCGACCAGCCGGGAATCAACATTCGCGGACAGGTGTTGGACTCCCATTTGCTCAGCTATCCTTAAACCTGCTATTAGTGCTTCATACTCCGCTTCATTGTTAGATGCATCAAACTCAAATCTTAACGCGTAAGTAAATTCCACACCTTCAGGGTTTGTGAGAATCAGGCCTGCTCCTGATCCTTCTTGGCAAGATGATCCGTCAGTGTACAAACTCCAGGGCTCAACATATGGATGTTCTTCCGCGGTTTCAACGGTTGCTGGAGTCTTTTCTTCTGGGATTTCCGCAATGAAGTCAGCTAGCACCTGTCCTCTTATTGATTTCTGCGGCCTGAAGCTGATGTCATGTTCTCCCAGTTCAATAGCCCACTTAGCCAATCTCCCAGTTTTTTCTGTTTTTGCGAGCATTTGTTTAATGGGCTGATCCGTGATGACAACTACTGGATGTGCCTGGAAGTATCTCTTCAATCTCCTGGCTGCGTGGATTAGTGCCAGAACCAACTTTTCCATTGGGTCGTAATTTACTTCCGGGGGTTGCAATGTGCGGCTGATGAAGTAGATGGGTTGCTGGATTGGTCCTCTCTCTACCAGCAAGACTGCACTAATGGCTTCCTGTGCCACGGATAGGTACATTAGTAGTTCCTCCCGCGGTTGCGGAGCCGCCAGGGTGGGAAGGTTGGCTATGTGGTTCTTCATTTCCTTGAATGCTTGCTCTGCTTCTGGTGTCCAATGAAAGTCACTTTTCTTGATGCATTTCTTTAATGTCTTGAAGAACGGCAGGGATTTTTATGCTGACTTTGATAGGAAACGGTTGAGACTTGCCAATTTCCCATTTAGGCTCTGCACTTCCTTAAGTGTGCGGGGAGAGGGTAACTGAGCAACCACCGCGGATTTATCCGGGCATGCCCCAATTCCATTTTTGTTGATTAGATGGCCTAAAAACATTCCTTCCTCTGCCCCAAAGGTGCACTTTTTTGGGTTTAACTTCATGTTAATTTTCCTCAACGTTTTGAAGGTTTCTTCTACGTCTCTTAACATCTTCGTCTCCGAATGGCTTTTAATGACCAAGTCATCCACATATACTTCTAGATTCCTTCCAATCTGCTTTTTGAAAGCCTTATCCACCAGTCGTTGGTAGGTAGCTCCGGCATTCTTCAATCCGAAAGGCATCTTTTTATAACAAAATATTCCTTGGTTTGTGTGAAAGGCGGTTTTTTCCTCGTCGTCCGCGGCCATTTGTATTTGGTGATACCCTTTGTATGTGTCCAAGAAGCATTTGAAGGTGTAGCCGCAGAGAGATTCAACTTTGTAGTCAATCTCCGGTAGAGGGTAGCAGTCTTTTGGGCACGCCTTGTTTAGGTCCTTGAAGTCTACACACATTCTCCAAGTTCCGTCACTTTTTTTAACCAAGACCGGATTTGACACCCAGTCGTGATAATGGACTTCTCGCATTATGTCCGCCTCTACCAACTTTTCCATGTCTTCGTTGATGGCCTTGTTTCTTTCAGGAGCTTGGCCGCGCTTCTTTTGCCTTACTGGCGCGTACCCTTCCCGGATATTGAGCCTATGTTCTGCTGTGTTCCGCGGCACGCCCGTCATATCCGACGGTTGCCAAGCAAAAAATACCAAGTTATTCTTCAGCAAATCACATAGGTCTTTCTTTCCTTGGTTCGTCAGGCTTCCCCCAGGGTGACTGTTTGGTCCGCGAACTTGGGATGTATCGCCACTTTTACGCCTTCTCTGGCCGGAACTTTCTTCGAAACTATGTTGTGATGAGGGTTCTGCTAACATCTGGCATTCTATGGGTGTGATTTTGTCACTATGTATTGTGACTACCCCTCCTTGGGTGGGGAATTTAATCATGCCGTGGGTCGTGGAGGGAATGAGTTTAAGCTGTCTTATCCCCGGTCGGCCTATTATGCTATTATATTGGGATGGTGATCTGACAATCATGAAGTTCATCCAAGCACTTAAGGAGTTCTCTTCATCTCCTAAAGTTACTTCCAATAGAATCTGCCCTAAAGGCCACGACAACTCTCCACTGAATCCAAGCAGGGGGTCGTAGCAGGGATCATTCTTTTCTTAATTTCCGGGCTCAAGCGATTGAAACAATGTTCGTACAAAACCTCTGAGGCGCTTCCATTGTCCACATACATCCGGTGCACGTGGTGTCCGCCTACTTCTGCCTTTATTACCAGCGGATGATCGTCCCAGTCATCCTCCCTTATAGGAGGGAAAGATATTTCCATATTGGGGTAGGCGCTAGAGGTTGTTTTCTGCTTCACATTCAGCGGCCAGGCCTGTATCATGAATATGGCCGGAGCTTTATCTTTAGCCGCTGTTTCCTTCTTGCCGCCCTTGGAGGTCCCGCCTTTTTGGCTCCCGTTCTTAATCTCTTTCACTAGATGTGCCAGCTGTCCTGATCTGACTGCTTCTTCAATTTGTTTTCTCAATTGGAAACATTCGTCCGTGTGGTGGCCTCTTTCTCTGTGAAAATCACAGTATTTGTCCTTGTTTCTGGACTCGGCCGGACTTGACATTGGCGGTGGGGCCGTGAACTTGACTGAATCCATTGCGAGAATCTCTTTTGGTGTTTTTGTGAGGGGCGTAAATCTATCACTCCGCTTTCGGTCTGCCCTGGAGCGTTGTTTGAATTCTGTCTTTCTATCAAAAGGCTGGCTATTGGTTGCCCGGGATCCTCCTTCGCCGGACTTCCACGAGGAACGGTCCTGTTTTTTCCTAGATAGGTTTGCCGCGGCAGTTTCCCCTCGGACGAAAGCAGTGGTAATCTTCCACATCTCGTCCATGGTCTTTGGGATTTTATCATTAAGTCTCCTGATTAACTCTGGGTTGTTAATTCCGTGCATGAACCCTGAGACTCTCATGCATTCCGGGGCACCCTTTACTTGCATGCTTTCTGCCTTGAAACGGTCAACGAATGCCGTTGTTGTTTCCCCTTCTCTTTGTTTGATGTGATGGAGCTCTACCGGGTCTTTAGTATACTTCTTTTGTTGGAGAAAGTAAGACAGGAAGTATTTCTTGAGATCCTCAAAGTTGTCAATGCTTTCTGCCGGCAAGTCGTCAAACCACATTCGAGCATGCCCCATGAGGGTGGAGTTAAACATATGACACCATGTGGGCATGGCCCATCGCTCTACTTTGGCTGCGGTGCAGAAGCTTTTCATGTGGTCCTCCGGATCCCCGGTCCCGTCGTAAGTCTTGACATTATTAGGCATTCTGGTTCTTTTTGGGAATTTGAAACCCCTAATCCTCAATGTGAATGGATTAGCGTCTTCAACGTCATAGGGATGATAAAGATCATCCTCTTCCCCTTTGCTCTTTCCAGACTTTGCCTCCCAGTATTCCCCCGCACTGTCCTCACTTTCTACAGGTGTCCGCTTCCGAGGTCGTTCATGGCCGGAGTATGTGGACCTGCTTCCGGTTCCATGCTCCCTGGAACGAGGGACGCGGCTGAGGGTTGGGCTGGGTGACCTTTTCCTGCTGCTCTCTGGGCTTCTTTCCTCATGAGGACGCCCACCTTGTCTATAACGCTTTGCTTCATTTCTGCGCTCTCTTCTAGCACGGCTTTTTGTTCTAAGTCTAGAGAATACGTCTGCCTTCTTCTCTCCTAGGCGTGACTTAACATCCCCCCTCCTTTCTCCCAAACGGGTAAAAACGGTAGATCGGGGGTATTCCGTTTCTTTGTCGCCGCCCCTAGGCTCTTTGCCAAGTCTAGAGAAAATGCTTCGGGAGTAAGAGCTTTCAGAGGGCCCTGATCTGTAACTAGGACTAGATTTCCGCCTCTCTTCACTCTTTCTTTCCCATAGGGATCTTGACTGTGAGTTTTTGGACAGCCCTTGACTAGGACTGGATTTCCGCCTCTTTTCGCTCTTTCTTTCCCATAGGGATCTTGACTGAGAGTTTTTGGACAGTCCTTGCGGGAAGAGTTTTCCCGCGACTCATCCTCGAATTCAAGGCGGGTCCTTACTTGATTCAGCTTTTCTGCATGGACCTTCTTGGACATTAATGGCAGCAATCAGTCGTAGTGCTGATCACAAAACTCCCTGATTGCTTCATCCAGGAGGGATTCCACATGGTGTTCCTGCTCCTTCTCTTTTCCCGTGTCACGAGTGTTACGCACGGTGGAAGGTTCCAGAGAGGGAGAAGGGTTGTTTCTTTGATTGCTCATGGTAGATTTTTCTTCCTTTTGAAACGCAGTTTATGTAACTGGTCCCACGGATGGCGCCAACTTGTTAGTACAAATCTTGAGCACACCCCTAGACCTAGGTTAGACTAGCTCTTGGAGGGTAGATCTTGCACCGAGTACTTCGTGTAAATTGCTAAGAGAAAAGTAGCACCGTTAGTCTTACCGCGGAAGGGGGGTTCCGCGGTTAGCCTCGGGTGTAAGAGTAAGTATATTTATTGAGAGAGATAGTTTAAGTGCGGACTATGTGTAGTAAATGCAGTTAGGTTGAGTAATAAATGAGATTGGGGTATTTATACTATCCCAATACTTACTGTGCTGCCTCGGGAATAAGCAGGCTGACACGGGCCTTACCGGGTAGGTAAATGTCAGGGCGGAAGTCAAGATTCGCCTTACCATAGTAGGTGAATGTCAGATCAAGTGGGAGACACAATCCCACGAGATCTGGCTTTCCAGTGGGATAACCGCGGCTGAATATGTGCTCTGCCCCGGCCTAGAGAGACCGGGGTACATTCCTGTATTGGCTCAGGAAGACCGGAGTCTATAGTGTATATTGAATCTGCCGCGGTTAAGGTTATGAGCATGCCCGGCCCAGTATGCTGGGTCCGGGGATACTATACACGATCACTGGCCAAAGCAAATAACTGGGTAAATGCAATTATTGGTCTCCAAAACCTAGAATCGTTAAGTTTATTCGGATGTGACCTCTCA
Source organism: Artemisia tridentata subsp. tridentata (assembly GCA_021014915.2). NCBI lineage: Eukaryota > Viridiplantae > Streptophyta > Magnoliopsida > Asterales > Asteraceae > Artemisia > Artemisia tridentata. The sequence continues at coordinate 26,962,080 of CP139506.1, read as the reverse complement.
AAAGTCATGCATCCATATTCTTCAATTGTCAACTCTTCTTCATCTATTGGTCACCTTTATCTCGATAACAACAATCTTAACTCATCCATGTATCGTTGGTTGTGTCCATTAGTTGGTAATAGGCTTACGGATTTTTTTGTTTCTGGGAACTCGCTTGATGGGAAACTTTTAGATTTTCTGAACAACTTGTCTCGATGCACATCCCCAAATAACCAATTAACAGAGTTGGATGCTTCAAATAACCAATTAACAGGGTCATTGTCTGATGAGATTCAAAACTTTTCATCCCTAAATGAGTTGTACCTAGATTCCAATCAGTTATATGGAACAATAAGTGACAAATTGTGGAAACTACCCACACTTGAATTTCTGAACCTATCTTCCAATTCTCATAGAGGTGTTATCTCTGAAAACATTGGAAAATCAAATCTTGGGTTGGTAGATCTTTCATACAACTCACTCGAAGGAGCTCTTTTCAATGCTGATGTGTCAAACCTTTCTATGAGTGTAGTTTATATTGATTTCAGCTCCAACAAGCTAGGACCTCGTTTCCCCAAATCGATACAAAAAATGAAATTACTTGGGCTTCTTGATCTTTCCAACAATAGCATTTCAGACACAAGTCCTACAGAGTTTTGGAACCAATGGATCCCTTCTCAATTGAGGTATTTGGATCTCTCTCTCAACAAAATCAGTGGGCCATTACCAGAATCATTATCAAATCTTAAACTTGAAAAAGTAGATTTGAGTTCCAACAACTTTTATGGTCCGATACCTACTTTTCCAGCACACACAAGTTTTTTAGATCTGTCACATAACACATTGACCGGGAAACTTCCGGACAACTTGAAGAATTTGACGTATCTAAAAGTTCTGTAGGGTATTCACAATGCAAGAAACACTTGTTTGAGGCCTATATATGGATCGAATGAAAGAAACTAGAGAGAGAGAGAGATGGGAACTTCTAGTGAGAGAAACACTATGTGTATTAGCTTGAAAATAATGAGAGTTCCAACCCTTCCCTTGCTAGGGAAGGGGTATATATACTTACTACATAATATGCCCCTAGCGGGCTGTGGAGAGAGCTGACAGAGGGTAAAGACCCGACCCACTCCACAATACTAATTAGTAACTAATCTACTAATAATATTACTGATAATCCTACGAGCTATGATGAGCTAATAAGTACTCGGGGTGACCGAGTCTTCAGCTGAATATTCATATTCCTAACAATCTCCCCCTAAGGGAGGTCACCCCAAAAGTAATGTTCAGAATTTCAGCACTTCTTTCCTTGGATCTTGACTTCATAGCTCGTAACCATTGATTCTTCAATTTCATAGATCGTTGTGCAAACATCCGTGATTTTCAGATGACTTCTCTTTTGTCTTGGATGACCTTTGAGTAATCTTTGAAAGTATCATCCCACTTGAGTCTTCAAGTCATCATTCAGTAGTAGGTCTCCATGTGATGAAATATACTTAGAGCCGACATGCTCACACTATATGGTGTCATGATCTTCAGCATCAGAGTTAGCAGAAGCTGTGTTGAAGGTCTTTTGGGTGATCATGACTTTGTTGAATAACAATGATAATGTAGTGTGAACATGTGGTAGAGGATTGGCATCTTTTCTGCAACCAGCTACAACAGCAACCAGCTACAGCATTCCACAGCTACAACCGCCAGAAGTTCCTGCATAAGACAGTTAGCAACAAATCGACCGGTACTTACAGGTTCGGACTTCGAGATTGTTAACAGCATAGTGTGAAAACTCTCTCTAATCCTTACCAAGACCGTTCCTAATCAAAAACCCACAGAGGGCTTTTTAATACTATGCCGTAGCATTTCAATGATTAGGTGAGTCGCTGGAGATCACTCCACGACTGTAGACCGTTTGAAGCCGCCGCGACCACTAAGCGTAATCCACGAGGAATTACCGAAGTGACCTGCTTACAGGGCTGCTTGATGTTGACCCTGGCAGGAATTTCCATTCAATCATTGAGAATTACTTTCGTAAAGTCTCTCATGAATGTTCTAGCAGATTGCTAAGATCTGCGTAGGACTCATAAGTTTACAACTGGTGTCCTTAATGATGAACAACCAGTGTAGAAATAATTCGTGTTCCTATGAGATCTTATTGTGAATCTCGTGGCTCTAGACTCTATAGTGCGTTTTGATTTAGTGAGCGGAGGCTGGAGAGGACTGCCAACTTTTCAATATCATCTAACTCGGAGTGAGAAAGACGATAGAAATGTATTGAACTCTGTGACAAATGAAACAAGAGTCCTTTGAGGGACCTTGAGTGGCTAGGGAGGGTTGTGCAGCGTATCACTGGGTCCATGATACTTTGTCTTCAATGCCAGCAATCAACTAAGTGATTCTGACAGCATATGTATTGACCCGGTTTCTGCCTAAGTTGTAAGAAGGGCTATTTCTTTTCACCCTTTATCATTACAATTCTTTTTCATTCTTCAACCCCTTCAGTGCTTACCGAGACTTCATAACTAACACCTTGTTGGGTTTATTCCAGTGTTAGCTCCATCTCAGTCGGCACTCTTCCCTTATACACATTTCTCCTTTTTAATCATACCTAAGGACTTCTACATTAACTAGTGGATTGTCCCTGGGTAGATCCCTCCGGCTCTGGCGGGATCGTGGGAACTTGACCCTAACCTAACCATCCTTACAACTCCATGCGTTAATTAAAGTGGCCGGTCTTTAGTATTCATCCACGATTGCCAAACCAAATCTTTGAAAAATCTCTCAAAGTGTTCATGATTCTGAAACACATTTTTGCAAACACTTGAGAGTTTTATGTTTTTCAAATGCTCCCCCTCAACATGTGCTCGAGTGATAGTTTTATAAATTTGCACATGTTAGGTAGAGCTCACACTGTTTGAATTGATCCACTTTCAGTGAACATGACCGATTCGAGACACGCTTACATCACTAGTTAGACTAGCTTGAAATTATTACCCGGCCTGGTCAAGTCCACAGAAAGTTTCTCGAAATGGTACACTCTACTCAGATTCATCTTTTTCGAGACACGCTTACATCACTGGTTAGACCAGCTTGAAATTATTACCCGGTCAAGACGAATCCTTTCGATTTATGACAGTTCAAGTTTCGTCAATTCATTGGTTAATTCTGAGTCACGGTCACATGAGATGCCAAATCCTTTGCTCCCCCTCAATAAGTGCATTGACGTACAACTGAGCACTTATGGGAGAGTTTACTTCCTCATCCAAAACATTTTGCTCCCCCTCAATATGTGCCTTGATATACAAAATGGTTTAGCACATACGGGAGAGCTTACATTTACTTCCAAATCATCACATTTTATCAGAATTTCATATTTAAATCACATTCTCTCCCCCGATCAAAAATTTCAAACCATTTGAGATTTGTGATCCCAATTGATTTAAATACGTTTAGAAAATTTGGGAGAAAATGTGGTCAGGTTGAAATGTATTCTGATTTAGGAGCATACAATGCTCCCCTTTAAACCACGAGAGAGTGTCACTGCTGATGTTGCACAGATTTGGCAAGGTGTCAGAAATTTGAACAAGTACTCTCCCCCTTAATTAATGACCCGTTTTCTATTAAAAAGAGTTGTAGTCATTCAATTAAGCGACGAGTATTTGTGAAAATTTAATTCAATTTACCACCTTGTGTAACATCAAGACTCTCTTGAAGAATCAAACAAGATAAAGAGTCTGATGTAAAGAAGACTTCTCTTCTAATACACGAAATTACGCACTGAAACGTACACCAAGTCAGTGAAACATGGATATAAAGTAATCCATGCCCAGGTGAACATCACCCAGTTGGAGGAACAACCGTCTTTTTGGTGACGTGCTTTCCCCAGTGTATATTGCGGGTTGCAGTATGAAGTAACTGCAAGCCATTAAGACATGTTTTAACTGATTAGTATAACTTCTGCTCGAGCTTCATTTAAAGATCCGTGTCATTGTTGAATGACATTTCTAGATCCGTAAATGTTATCGATAAACAGAAGACATGCCTAGGTAGGACTATTTTTGGTATTTTCCGATTTTTCGATTTTTATGGTTTTTATAGGTTTTATATTTTTGTATTTTCTTTTTGATTAAGATATATACAACTATGTACAAGGATATAAGAAGACAATCCTTTACTCCTCCTTTTCTTCCTGAAGACACTTGAGGGTTTTAGGTGTCATGCTCTTCATGCCAAGGCGTGGGAGAATAAACTGAAACCTTTCTCTTGGGAGAGCCTTGGTGAAGATATCAGCTAACTGAAACTCTGTCCTCACGAAGTATAGCTCCACAATTCCTTTTTCCACCTGTTCCCTGATGAAGTGATGCTTGATGTCGATGTGTTTTGACCTGGAGTGCTGAACATTGTTACAACAAAGAGCAATGGCGCTTTTGTTGTCACAATATAGGGGAATTTTGTTGTATGAGAATCCATAGTCCGAAAGTTGTGATCGCATCCAAAGGATTTGTGCACAGCAAGCAGACATGGCAATGTACTCAGCTTCAGTAGATGATATGGAAGTACTCATCTGCTTCTTAGAAGACCAACTAACCAACTTTTCCCCTAAAAATTGAGCTCCTCCTGACGTACTGCGACGAGTGTCTTGACATCCCGCATGATCCGCATCAGCATAAGCCGTTAACTCCATTGCTGTGTCCTTAGGATACCAGAGACCCATATGAACTGTGCCTTGAAGATATCAGAAGATCCTTTTCACCGCTTCAACATGCTTCTTGGTTGGCCTGGATTGATACCGAGCACACATACACACAGCAAACAGAAGATCTGGTCTGCTAGCCGTGATGTATATCAAAGATCCAATCATGCTTCGATATTTTGTTATATCCACTGGAATCCCTGAAGGATCTTCATCCAGCTTTGTTTTATCAACCATGGGAGTGTCAACAGGCTCACTTGAATCGAATCCAAACTTTTTCAAGATCTCGTTGGCGTATTTGGATTGATTAATAAATATGCCTCCGGGACTTTGAGAAACTTGTAATCCTAAGAAGAATGACATTTGTCCCATCATGGACATTTGGAACTTGGAATTCATCTCCTTAGAAAATCTATCACATTCACTAGGATCTGTTGAAGCAAAGATGATATCATCTACATAAATCTGAACTAGTAGTAGATGGTTTCTTGACTTCCTGGTGAATAGTGTAGGATCAACAACAAAACCCTTGGAGAATCCATTCACTAGGAGAAACTTGGACAATGTATCGTACCATGCCCTTGGCGCCTGTTTTAACCCATATAGAGCCTTCTTCAAGCGGTAAACATGAGTAGGATGTTCAGCATCCACGAATCCTTCGGGTTGACTCACATAAACTTCTTCCTTTAAGTCACCATTCAAGAATGCCGTTTTGACATCCATCTGGTAGACTATCATATTACGACTAGCAGCATTTGCCAGGAAGATTCTTATAGCTTTAATTCTAGCAACCGGAGCAAACGATTCTTCAAAATCAATGCCCTCTTCTTGTCTGAATCCTTTAGCAACTAGCCGTGCCTTGTTCTTTAACACATCTCCATACTCATCAAGCTTCACTTTGAAGATCCACTTTAAAGCAATGATCATTGCAAGCTCTGGAGGAGGCACTAATTCCCATACTTCAAGTCGATCAAATTCATGGATTTCATCCTGCATAGCCTGGAACCAGCAATCTTTAGTCATTGCTTCTTTGGCATCTTTTGGTTCGACTTTGGACAGTACAGAATTGAAAAAGCACCATAGTGCATCAGTGGCTAGTTGATTACGTGTGGATACTGGACGTGAGGGATTGCCTATGATATTGTCGATTGGATGATCACTGGTCCATTTTCTGAGATGGTCGTGAGGTTGAGGGTTTTGAACAGATGTAGCAGTGCTGTGTTCTTCAGGTGAGGATGTATCTGATGGATGTTCAGGAGCAAATATGTTTTCAAAAGGAACCTCATCAACAGGAGCAAAAGGGTTAACTTCCAAAGAATGGTTATCTGAAGATTCTTGTATTACTAGAGAAGATTGAGCGTTAGATGACGAAGGCCATTGACTGGCAGCTGGAGCATTGAGACTGACTGATACTGAAGCTGTTGGACCTTCTGAACCTTGTGGGGCTTGACCCTCAGCCATAGGAAGTACAGCAGGTTCACTTGGGACGGTTCCATTCGTTGGCTCAAAGTACTCATCAAACATAGGATCAAATAACTTCTTCAACTCCTCACATGTAGGTGGCACATAAGAATCTGCAGGCGTGGAATTCTGTACAAGACCTGAACTAATGGGTCCAGGTGACAAAAGTTTAAGATCGGGTCCAGAACTAATTTGTCCTGAAGCAGGTTGCTCACTCAGCTCATCGAACGTAACATGAATGGTTTCCATGATTTTACGGGTTCTCTTATTGTAGATTCTATACCCTTTACTGTCTGGTGCGTATCCAACAAAAATACCTACATCTGCTTTAGCTCTTAACTTTCCCAAGTCTTGAATGTCGTTAGTTGGATAGCAAAGTGCGCCAAACACACGGAGAAAGGAAAGATCTGGTTGCTTGTTATGAATTAACTCGAAGGGAGTCTTCTCATGAACAGGATGAATTAGAGATCGGTTTTGAGTGTAACATGCTGTTGCAATAGCCTCTGCCCAGAGAAACATCGGTGCCTTTGAAAATATAAGCATGGTTCTTGCAGCTTCCACCAGAGTACGGTTCCTTCGTTCAACCACTCCGTTCAGTTGAGGAGTGCGAGGGATACTTTTCTGATGCATGATGCCAATGCTTTCATAGAAATTACGGAGTTGTTGGTTAACAAACTCAGTACCATTATCAGTGCGGATGATTCTGACAGTTTTATCGAGCCTTACTTGCAGCTGTTTTATCAGTTTAATGATAACCTCTGGAGTTTCGTCCTTGGTTCTCAAAAACTTTACCCATGTGAACCGAGAATAATCATCTACTATCACCAGAACGTACTTCTTTCCATTTATGGTTTGTATTCTCATTGGACCTCACAAGTCCATGTGAAGGGTATGAAGAACTTCCAAGTTGGTGTTAATGGTTTTGGACTTGTAGGTTTGTTTCTTGCTCTTGCCCAGTTGACATGCAGAGCAGAGATGATCTTTCTCATATTTTAATCTGGTCATCCCTCTAACAAGATCTTTGCGGGAAAGATTATTTATGGTACCGAAGTTCAAGTGGTTCAAACGACGATGCCACAGCCATGATTTTGTTTTAGAGGCTTTAGAAAGCAAGCATATGGGAGAGGACTTCAACATTTCTTCAATCGATAAGGTGTATAGATTGGTGCCCCGACTGCCCTTGAGGAGATCTATACCATCCAATTCTCTGACAAAACATGTATGTTTTCTGAAAGCCACTTCCAGATCTGAATCACAAAATTGACCCACAGAAAACAGATTGTGCCCTAATCCTTCCACATAATATACCCTTGAGATTACACTGTCACCGAACACATAATCTCCATAACCCATAATAGCACCAAAGTGGTCGTTCCCAAATCTAACTGTCCCGATAAACTTTTTCACGAAGTTCTTGAGCCGCGAGCGATCCCCAGTCATATGTTTTGAGCAACCTGAGTCCAAATACCACAGGACGATTTGTACGACCTGCATTTGAAACCAGACAACAATGGATAACTGGAAAATGTGGATCCCCACGAGCAATTGGGGTCCGTTTGGTCAGCACACAAATATTCTGGAACCACAGAGTTCGCAGACGCTACTGTCTTTACAGTGGAGACAGTACTAGAGGCAGGACAAGACCTATGTGGAAGGCATTGTGACCCTAAAGGCAAGATTCTACCAGTTGGTCTCCATTCCTTAACCTTCACAATTTTATGCTTATTCATTTTAGGTAATGAGCACAGTTTTCCTAAATTGAATTTCCTTCCAGTGGGTCTCCATTCCTTAACTTTCACAATTTTATGCTTATTCATTTTAGGTAATGTGCACTGTTTTCCTAAATTGAACTTCCTTCCAGTGGGTCTCCATTGATAGCCTACGCTAGCAAATATTTTTCCTGTTGCTTTCTAAACTTTCTTGCATGTTTCAGTCATCCTAACATTCTTAACATGGGGTGAAGCAGAAGACATCAAGAAAGACACAACACATTCATCATGATTAGCAGAAATTAAACAATTGTCGCATGTTTTACAGATAGCATTAGAATTCGAATTAATTACAGTACTTTTGATACTAGAATCAACACGATTCATCCTACTCATTGCAAACTTATTGTTCCTAGGTTGGGCTTCTACTTTCTTCAAGTGATCATTTTTAGCTGGCGCAGTCCTATCCTTTCTTGCATTTCCTCTAGACCTTGACTCGCTAGCATGGGTGTCACTTTTTACTCCTGTAGAAGCATCGAAGGGAACATTAGTTTGTTTTTTTTTCACATGCCTTCCTGATAATGATGTGTTGGGTTCTGATGTTTTAAGTGGTAGATCAAATGCTACATGCTTGTTCTTAACAGTGGATGATGATGCAACAAGTCTATCTCTATGGCTGTTAAACTTAGGAACTGAGCCTATGGCATATTCTAAGTTTTCCTGAATCCTTTTCGTGAGATTACAAGCATAAACAACAGCCCTATCAAGTGGCTTATCAGTTCTATCCTCTTCAACTACCTCACAAAGTGTGTCAAGGCCCTCTCTAAGATGATCGAGATATGTTTGATGGGCAAAGCTGTTATTTCTAAGGTTAAATGGAATAAGCCCAACATCAACATCATACTTTTTACTAGCAGTAGCCTTTGGTGCATCACAATTACAAGTGGTGCATGGCATTTTACCTTTCACCCGAGCCTTAAGATTCTCAATTTCATTTGTCAAAGAGGTTATTTGATTATTGTGATTGCTTCTTGTAACTTTAATGGAATCATATAACTCTTTGAAATGTTGTTTGACCTTTGAATTTTCTTCTCGATAACACTCATTTTCATAATGTAACTTATTTATGGTGTTTTGATATTGAAAATTCTGAGAATCTGAAGACGAAGGTTTATTGGTGCCATACACTTCATACTTGTTGGATTTCAATTGGGCAATTTGGGCCCTCAGCAGTCGAATCGTGTTCGTGTGAGCTTGAATTGTCTCATCTCGTTTGCTTAATTCAAAATAAGTATCAAATTCAGGAGCATCCAAGGATGTCTTGTCATTTGATATTTTATGTTTTTCATTTAAATGTTGATGTTTCAATTGCAAATTAAGATATTCAACTTCTAATTTTGAAAAACGTTTAACCATATTATCATGGTCATCATTTTGAATTTTTTCAAGCAATTTTAAATTCTCCCCCTCAAGCTCAACAACACGATTTTGAGTGACATTTAACGCAATAGCATACTCATTAAATTGACAAGCGGACAATGGAGAATCAGTAACAGTGTAAAATACATCTTGTGCAATACATTTAGCAATCAAGTTGTCGTTAGTAATGAGTATGTTTTTTCTTTCAATCTCTCTACTGTTAAGCTCTATTGCATATTCATTCACCTCATTTTCCATGTCTTTAAACACTACTTCCATTTCTTTTATTTCGGCTTTAAGAGCAGTTTGCAACCCTTCAAAATGTTCTTTAAGTAGTTTAAAGAATGGCATGACCTCAGTTAAGTAACACCTTTTTGCATGTTCAAAACACCTTTCCCCCTCAGTAATGCCGGTTGGTGTGATTCTCTTCTTACATGTTTTATCAAAATCAGCAAACAATTGCCAAAGCACATATAAGCTAATAAAGGTTTTGCATTCAGTGGGAAGAGACAAAGGCACCAAGTTCCTAGGTGTATTGGGAGGATACACCGTTATGGACGCAACTTTTCTAATGAGAGGGGTGTTGGCCTTAAGTTTTTCTTCCTTAAGTTTTTCATTATCTTGTTTCCAGAATATCTGTTCAGGTGTTAACTTCTTTTGAGGAGCAAACACAGTCAAATGATTTTCCTCACGATAGTCATGGGGTTTGATTATTATTCGTCTGGCTATGCACTCGGGATCTCTCATTTTCTCACTCATTAATTTTCTCGATCTATCACTTATCTCATCCTCTTCATCTGTGTAGATATGCTCAGGTGGGTCATGAATAGGCATAAGCATCACATTACCATCATATAGGGCAGGTTGAGCTACTTTCATGTCCCTAAGGATGGTTGACTTGGGTTCACCTATCATGATCTTACTATGCTTATCACTCAACTTTCTGTGCTTATGAATCATTTGAGCAGTTTGTATGGTTTGATCTTGTGTGTACAACTTATCTTCAAGCTTATTTTTTAACGTCTTGAGTCTAGAGAAATCATTTAAAAATGTTGTTTCTTTTTCTTTGAATTCTAGCTTAAGTGTAGTTATACACTTTTGTACTTCCTGTTTCTGTTTGACAGACTGTTCTAGCTGACTTTTCAAAGAACTCAACTCTAATTTTAATGTTTCTTCTCTTACTCTAGACTCTTTAATAAGTGTACTCATTTGACCTTCTAATTTCTGCTCACGTTCATTAAGCTCAAACTTAGCACGTTGTTCATACATAGCCACTTGTTCTTTATAAATGTTTAGTCTAGTGATCAAGTTATCATCAGGGACAGGCAATTTGTTCTTATGGCACTCACATGCATTATCTAAATTACACGCATTACCTAAGGCACATACATTACTTATAACACAAACATCATTATTGACAAAAGATTCACCATTTGGTACATCAGGCGAGTTGTTTTGATTCAAATACTGTTCATATGAAATAATATTGCTATTTTCCATGTCAACATTACTTGTGTCAGAAACATCTGCCTGATGTACTTCTTTGGGATTCTTTTGTCCCTCGACTATATTATATGTGTCATAAATTTTGAGTACCTCAGATATCACGGATGCATTAGAAGGACCAGCTTGACGGGGAGATGAGACCAGGGAAGACAAGTTAGCCATGAAGATTGTTTGAGCCGTAGGTTCATCATCTACATCAGAGTCAAATGCATCACAGTCATCTGCCTTGAAGATGTTAGGATCATTAAGTGCTAGATCCTGAACTGGTTGCTCATCCACATCTTCATCAAAAGTATTTCCCCCATCTCCTGCCAAGAACAATAACTCTTCCTCATCCAATACAGCTCCATTCTCTTGAGCTTGCATTAACAGCATCTTGTCTTTGAAGTAATCTGAGTTCTGAGGACGTTTAGGTTGATTGCAGTTTCTGGCAATATGTCCTAACCCCCCACAATTATAACACTTGATCTATTTCCCTTGCCCCTGATTGGCATTCCCGACTCTATTCTGCACAACACCTCGACCCATATTTCTTCCAGCTCTCCCTTGCACATTCTGAACCACAATTTTCCCATCCTCCACCATTGCAAGATTGCGTGGGTTGGATGAATTCTTTAACTGATTGTTGGTCTGAGGGAGTGATGTTTTAAACTGTTGAACCAGTAATGATACTTGATTGGTGAGGTTGTCAATCATTCTGTCGGTCTGAGAGTAGCCTGAGTCAAGTTGAGAACTCATAGCAGGTATTGGTGAGTGAAGTTGATGATAACTTAGGTTGGAAGATGATTGGGCTGTTGGTAGAACATTTGTCATGAAAGCCAGTGGATCATTTAGAGTTGAAGGATTTAACTTTTCTCTAAGCACCTGATCGTAGACAACATGCTTCTCATGTTGTTGCAGGTAGGCATACAGCTGTTCATAGTTGGTATCCCTTAAACCTTTGATGAGTTTGACAGCAGTGACGAATCTATCCCATTCAGGAGTCATGTTGTTCACAAACTTTGAGTTTAGTTGGATATTGGGCATAGTCATTCTGATCATCCTCATATCATTCACCAACTTATGAAATCTCACATAGTAGTCTGTGATATTCTCTCCTGGGTTCATTTTGAAATGCTCGAACTCATCATACAACTGTGACTCACGATCTTTCTTTGTGAGTTCTGACCCTGCCAACAACATTTTGACGTTGTCCCACACAGCCTTGGCTTCAGTGTTGAAATTGATGAGCTTGTATACATCCTTTGGTAGACCTTGAATGACAATGTTTGAAGCTCTAATGTCAGCATCATACCTCTTCTTTTCTTCTTCATTAAGGTCATTGTAGTTTCTAGGTCTGTCGATGCCCCAAGTTACAGTCCCATCTTCACCAGTTGTAACAACGTCTCTGGTGGTACCCATCTGATAAGGTCCTTCGTCAATTGACTTAAGAATGTTAACTCCATTATCTTTTCCCAAGCAGTAAAGTCTTATCCGTTGTGCCCAAGACTCATAATCCGTCCTATCTAGCATAGGTGGACGAGTGTCAGATCCTGTTGCTTGAATATCTTCTGATGATGTGCTTGATGTGGTAGCCATAGTAACTACGGGATTTTACAGATCTTGTGATTTAACCGAGAAATCGAATCTTTTGCGGGAATTTCTAAAATCACCAAGACACAAACCGCATACACGCCTGAGAGACAAACCACGTGGACAAACAGCACAGACAAACAGTCTAGACAAACCGCATACACACCGCAGAGACAAACCGCGTAGACACAAACCGCATACACGCTGCAGAGACAAACCGCGTAGACACAAACCGCATACACTCCTCAGAGACAAACCGCGTAGACACAAACCGAATACACTCCTCAGAGACAAACCGCGTAGACACAAACCGAATACACGCTGCAGAGACAAACCACGTAGACACAAACCGCATACACGCCTCAGTGACAAACCGCGTAGACACAAACCGAATACACTCCTCAGAGACAAACCGCGTAGACACAAACCGAGTACACGATGCAGAGACAAACCGCGTAGACACAAACTGCGTACGCACCTCAGAGATAAACCGCGTAGACACAAACTGCCAAACACGTCGCTTTCAATGCTTTTTGTCCTTATGCCTAAACTAGTAATAAGACAAGCCGCGTCTTCGAAGTAACACAAACCGTGTCCAAGAACTTGTCCAAACCACACAAACCGCAGCGAAGAACACTTGAATAAACACCCACGAATCACCCAAAAACACCACACAAATCTTAAATCTGTGAATTCAAGCACCAAATACTACTCTTATACTGTTCCTAAGCTAGAAAGTACAAGGTATAACAACTTCTAATCACTAAACAAGGCACAAAATGAAATTTTTGTAACTTTTCAATTCGAACTAAAAAGCCTCAAAAACTAAACAAATCCGTGAATACCAACTCTCATGGACCTAACCATGGCTCTGATACCAATTGTAGGGTATTCACAATGCAAGAAACACTTGTTTGAGGCCTATATATGGATCGAATGAAAGAAACTAGAGAGAGAGAGATGGGAACTTCTAGTGAGAGAAACACTATGTGTATTAGCTTGAAAATAATGAGAGTTCCAACCCTTCCCTTGCTAGGGAAGGGGTATTTATACTTACTACATAATATGCCCCTAGCGGGCTGTGGAGAGAGCTGACAGAGGGTAAAGACCCGACCCACTCCACAATACTAATTAATAACTAATCTACTAATAATATTACTGATAATCCTACGAGCTATGATGAGCTAATAAGTACTCGGGGTGACCGAGTCTTCAGCTGAATATTCATATTCCTAACAAGTTCTTAATTTAGGCCACAACAGGCTATCAGGATATATTCCTCCCTATGTAGGATGTTTGGGTCAACTCGAGACGTTATCTTTATACAACAACAACTTCTCGGGAGAATTGCCATTGTCTTTGAAGAATTGCACCAAGTTAAGCTTTTTGAACTTGGGGGCCAACAAATTAAATGGTAATATTCCTGTTTGGATTGGTAAAAACTTGTCAAGGTTGTACGCTCTTAGCCTAAAATCAAACAACTTTTCCGGAGCCATCCCTTCACAAATATGTCAATTAGTAAGTCTTCAAATCTTAGACTTGTCATTTAACAATCTTCATGGAACAATCCCATCGTGTGTGAATAATCTTACTTCCATGGTTCAAAAAGGATTATTTACAGAACAGAATCTACATCATTATAGTGGTATTATGAATGCTGCAAACAGGCTTGATTTTGGTGGCGATAGCTATGACCATCTGTTGATTCAATGGCAAGGAAAGGTAAATGAGTTTGGTAGAAATCTGAGATTGGTGAAGACAATTGATTTATCAACCAACAGTCTCACAGGAGAAATCCCATACGAGATTACCAATCTGCAGGGATTAGTAGTACTAAACTTGTCACACAACGCTCTACTTGGAGAGATTCCGAAAGACATTGGGCAAATGAAAGAACTTCTGACTTTGGATTTATCCAAAAACAAGTTCTCAGGAGGGTTGCCATCAAGCATGTCTCAGATGAATTTGTTAGATTATCTTGACGTGTCGCATAACAACTTGTCTGGGAGGATTCCATCAAGCACTCAACTCCAGTCCTTTGAACCATCAAGGTACATTGGAAATGCAGGACTATGTGGACCTCCCCTGACCAAATATTGTCCCGGAGATGAAGAACTTGAAGTTACACCTGGTGAAAGTAAGAGTGATGGTGAAGCCATAGATGAACTTAAGAGATGGTTTTATATTGGAGGGGCCGCTGGTTTTCCTACTGGATTTTGGATAGTAGTTGGTGCTTTACTTTTTAACCGCCGTGCGAGACATGCTTTTTTTTTCAGTGTCTAGATAGCTTGAAAGATTGGGTGTATGTTAAGGTGATGGTGTTCATGGCAAAATGGCGAAGGGTTGCACGTGTGTAGTTGTATATGTTTTTTCTGTGTTTTTTTCATCTGCTTAGTATTGTAATTTCATGCTTCACTTGTATTTGGCAATGGCTTTTAGTCCCAGTTAATAATATAGTTGCCACTAACACCATGGGTGGCCATTTCCCCACGCTGTGTGATATACGGCATCGATCTCCATACGTTCATATATTATAAATTGTATAATAATATGATGCACGGAACGTGTTTACTAAAATGCTTTACATAGGATTGGAACATACTTGATGATGTTAAGGTATCATGGCTTGCTAAAGTGAACAAACATTAACCTTAGTTTTACAATAAGAGATCTAGGTATTTGAATGAAGAATTATGAAATAAGTATATGAATGAATGATGTCGGAAACTACTGCGTTGGACGAATAATATGTGCGATTTTCGGAATTGAACTAAGTTACGATTATTATGTGATTATTAGATTAATCAACTGAACTGAAATGATGTCGGAGTTGGACGAATGATAAGCGCGATTTGCGGAATTGAACTAAGTTACGATTATTATGTGATTAGGTATATGAATGTAAAATTCTCTTAGTTGCGTGATATTAGATTGGGAAGTTTGTATGTATAGTTTTGATGATGATTGAACTGAACTGTAATGATGACGGAAACGTAGTGCGTTAGACGAACGAGGAGTTCGATTTATGGAATTGAACTAAGTTAGTATGATATAGTATATGTCAAATAACGAATAATCGAAGATGTGATTTGTAAGGTCGAATTCTCGTCGATATTGACCTAATTTTGTATATTTGTTATAATCTGTGTGTTTTAGTGATTTGATTGAATTGTAGTTGATGAAGTTGTTGTGATTATTAGATTAGGATGTTTGTATGTAAAATGTTGATGATGAGTGAAGCGTAGTGCGTTAGACGAATGAGAAGTGCGATTTACGGAATTGTAGTTGACGAAGTTGTTACGATGAAGTATTTGTATGAAGAATTATGAGATTAGGATTTCTTTATTTAAAATGCTGATGATGAGTAAAACGTAACGCGTTAGACGAATGAGAAGTGCGATTTACGGAATTGAACTAAATTATGATATAGTTAATAATGTGTTGACGGAATTGTAGCTGATGAAGTTGTTAGGAACTTTGTATGTGAACTGTGATAATGATGAATGAACTGAAATGATGACCTGAACGTGGAGTTATATACTTATTAGAGTTGTGTAAATATTAGATTATTAGAGGTGTATCGTGCTTTAGCGCGTTGGATGGATCACGGATGAAAAGACAATTTTCAGAATTAAACTAAGCTATATGATAATAGTTGAAAATGTCTAAGTTTGTATGTGAAATGTGTC
This sequence comes from Artemisia tridentata subsp. tridentata, assembly GCA_021014915.2. Classification (NCBI taxonomy): domain Eukaryota; kingdom Viridiplantae; phylum Streptophyta; class Magnoliopsida; order Asterales; family Asteraceae; genus Artemisia; species Artemisia tridentata. The sequence continues at coordinate 26,946,052 of CP139506.1, read as the reverse complement.
AATGATGAATGAACTGAACTGAAATGATGATGGAAAAGTAGAGTTGTATTGTGCTTATAGCGCGTTGGACGAGCAATTAGGCAATTTGTGGAAACAGATTAGGTTATGATACAGTTTTTAATGCCACATGCTGTAGAAGGTTATAGTGAACTAGAACGGGAAATAACGAGGGTCTATATTGTAGTCATGATTCATAATTAGCTTGTTCAAGTGATGTGTTTTTATGAATGCACCTAATATTGTGTATTATTAGCTGAAATGATGATGTACTCATTATTAGTTCACAGTATCGTGAAACCTAGAATTTTATCATCGACGAATTTGCCGAATCGATTAAAGGTATGATACATTTTGTAATGCCCGAGGCTGTAGAACTATCTAATCAACTAAAATGGAATGAGAAAGGGGATCATATCGCTCATGATCACAATTTGAGGAATGCACAAAATAAAGTATAGTTGGCGCCCAAGCATAGGAGAATAAAAAACAAAACTGTATGACATACCGGAAATAGTAGCACTGTAGTAGTGGGGAGATTTATTGAAAATTTAGCACCCTTTTGGCCATAACTATTTTCTTTTTGCAAAGTAAGCTAGTCATGGCAGGAGTATCCGATATTGCGCATGTCCATACTGGAGATTATTGAGGAGACATGAACCTGCTGGCTGTGCATCGGATATGCTTACTAGATTTTTCATATTGAGGAGGTTAAATATTTCGTCATTGCATTTACAAATTGATCTACAAAAGATGGTATTTGGGAGTGCAAGGGACTATGCAGTGATCATTTCTGTCCATCTTATACATCAGATAGAATAATAGTAGGGATACCCTTACTCACACTTACATTTTCTTGTTTGGCCCAAATCTCATTGACATAGGCAGAGTTGGGTAGCAGACTAGCGGTTCCAAGGGGTCATGAATATCTAATTATTTTATTTGGGTTGGTGGCACATTGTTTGGTTACGTGGTCTCAAAGAACGCAATGGGGATTTTTGGATGCCAAATAGTGTGGTCTATTTGTGTCACAATATGCATGGATTGGTTCTAACTACATGTTAGCTCATTTTAACATTGAATTTTGGCCGGGTTCATTTGAAAGTAATTAAGAGGTCCTGAGCTAGAGAGCTTCTACAGTCCCTGACTCCCTGAGCTACGTGAGTTCAATGATAATGAGGGAATAAGTCCTTAGTTATTCCTTTGGCCTATAATGATAAAGCTCAGAAATTACCCTAAATTTTGTGCCTTCGTCTTATAAAGTGAGATATCACAAAGCAAGTCATTATTGATTGTTTACGCATACTTCCCATTTTACTTGGCTCACTTCTTTATCGTTAGATCGATTAGGCAGGGGAAGACTATGTGTACTAACTTTTTCTTTCTTCTTCTTTGCAATCCCCTGCCACTTCCCTTCTTTGCTAGCATTTATCTGTGTTTGCTTTGCGCAAGAGACCCCCCTACTCTTCCCATCCCTTTTGTATTGCTCTTGCTCAGAATTGAAACTCATGGAATTATTATGGCATTGATAGTATGGGTCTATTCTATCTGTTCATAGAATCTTGCTTACTGTTTTGTTTTCTGTGAAGATCCTTACTTTTTCAACATAACTGACGCATCATTGTAAATTTCTTTGGATACTTTTGTGGTACAATGGGACAACCTAAAGAGAAATATGTGAAAATAAGCATAATCGTAATCCTGTTAATCTTGTTCATGAGCCATCCTTAATTCTTATGCGTATAAGACAAAACATCACTTGGCTCACATCCCCAAATAAGTTTGCAAGTAATGGTCTCATCTAAATGGCAATGGTCAGCTTGCGATATAAGGATTATTGTTTTTTATTTGCAGGGACATGATTCGGGCAATACGTGCCTGTAAAACTGCAGCAGAGGAGCGTGCTGTTGTTAGAAAAGAGTGTGCTTCTATTCGTGCAGCCGTTAGCGACAATGACAACGATTATAGACACCGCAATTTGGCAAAGCTCATGTTCATTCACATGCTAGGGTATCCCACACATTTTGGTCAAATGGAATGTCTCAAGTTAATTGCAGCTCCTGGATTTCCAGAGAAGAGAATAGGATACCTTGGACTTATGTTGCTTCTTGATGAAAGACAAGTTTTGATGCTTGTCACTAATTCATTAAAGCAGTATGCACCTACCCATTTCTGTTTCATATTTTATATGGAAAAATGAATACACGTCTTCTGGGCTCGTGATCTTGCCCCTGAAGTCGAGAGGCTGCTGCAATTTCGAGATCCAAATGTTCGGAAGAAAGTACGTAACTGAAATATCTATTATATTACATTTTCGAAGTTTTTTTTTCAGGATTATCTTGTTTGCAATTATGCTGCTGTATTTCTAGTTGTTTGAATATTATTTTCTTAGTCACATCACAGGTCATAGTATCCCACTCCATTGCTAAAGACTTGCACCATTTCGTTTTGCACATAGTTTTGTAAAAATATTGATTAGTAGGCGTATGTAAAATAATGCTATTTCATAAGAAGTAAGAACCAAAACAGCCTTATGGACCAATTTTAAAGTCACAAAAACCAAGTGATGATTACTGATTGGTGAAATAGTAAATTTGGCCTGAGCACTTACCAAAGCAGGGAACACTTTGAGACAACCCAAAAACAAGATGTTGCGATTGTTTTGGAAAGAGAGAGTAGATGAATTTGATCTACTACTTAGTTTAGATAAATGATGAATACCCCTTATGTAGTCAATTTCAGGTTAGACGTGAGTCACGTGACACCTCTTGCCTTTTAGTACTCGAATAAAAGTACTTGCCATTTTGCTCACCACAGTCATATCATACTTTCACAATCATATTAGTTATCTCTTTTGTCCTGTACAAGTCAAATTAGCTAAGATGAATGAACATTATGAGACAATAAAATGAGACAATTAATTTGTTTCTTTGTTACCCTTCTTGTTTTAGAATTCCAGTCTATAGATGTTGCTATAGTATATTGTTTTTTATTAAAAATTGGGGAATATTTTGAGAAGCAATAAAAATGTTGTAATGTAGAATGCTTGGACTTTGATTAAGGCATTTAATCTACAGTTCTGTTCACGTTCTGTTCATTATGTTTAACATATTTTAGTTTCTTTTAATATAAATAACTCAAATAATGTTAGGTACTTATTAAGTTCTTACAATGTACAGGCAGCATTATGCTCCATAAGGAATATAAAGAAAGTTCCCGACCTCGCAGAGAATTTTGTGAACCCTGTTGCTTCCTTACTTAAAGAAAAGCATCATGGGGTCCTTTTAACTGCGATCCAGCTTTGTGCAGATCTTTGTATAGTCAGTGAAGAGGCCCTTGAATATTTCAGGAAGGTATATTGACCTTGTATATTCTAATATTTTTACCAGTGTGTGTGGAAGAAAATAGCTCTATACGAATTTTACTCTTCATTCGGTGTACCATAATGAACAAAGAGAACTTTGATGTAGCCTACCTCATATACTAAGAGAAACATCACTGATGTTTCTTCTTAATGCTTCTGGAACATGTTCTATTATGACCTCCAAAATACGATTTATATTCACTTTATATGATGCACTATAGGCTATTATGTACACATACCGTCTCTATAATATGGCCGTTAGACCTACAACGTTAAGTGCATGTTAAGATTACTGGTATCCCATTTATTAGATATGGGTTTGACGTAAGTGTGCAAGACCCAAGGATAGCTCGACTATGTCCTTTGCTACCAGTTGGTTACAAGATGAAAACATTAAAAGAAAATCACAATAGCTATGTGATAAATGTATGTTTGAAACGTTTATAATTAATTGTGTTAAAGTTAATCATTTTCATCGTCACTCATATGTCCATCTCTCGAGTGGAAGGTTGTCTGTAGAACGATAGTATCATTTTTTTTTGTACTGATGGGGTTGGGCGTGTTAGTACTAACTGTCTTTCTTGATGTATAATGTTTTAACTGTTTTCAAAGAGGAAGCAGTTGTTAGGGTAGGAGTATGGTGCATTGGAGAATATGGTGACTTGTTGGTAAACGATATTGGTATGCTTGATATCGAGGAACCTTTAAGTGCGAGTTTTCTTCTTCATAGTTAATATACTTCATTTTTTTAGATCTGGCTTGTTCCATACTTCCATTTTCTCAAAAGTTAATTTTTCTTGACATGCATGTTAATAGTGGTGGCTTAATGGGTTGGGTTGTGTAGCAGGTTAAAATGGCTTTGGGCCAAATTTTGCATATCTTATATAATCTTTCGATGGATAAATATTTAGCATCCACAACCAAATCTGGCAAACTCATATAGTTGGTCTCTTAAAACCAGTCACCACTCCATTTTTCTTACACTCTGTTCTCGAGTCTAAATTTTAAAGAATGGAAGGGGATGGGATGGGAAGGGCAAAGTAGGGATGACATTGTGAGGAAAGTGGTTATTTCATTTTGTGTTCTTGAGTTTGTATTTTTAAGTAGAAAGGAAAGGACATGAAAGCTAATAAAATTACCAATATACCCCCTCTATTCCAACTCATACAATAATATTTTTAAACTAAATACTTGTATGCAGATACCCATAAAGCAAAAAGAAAACTAAAACGCAATACCATTTTAGAAGCTTCTTATGTTATTGATATGGAATAGCCTACCAAGGTTGAGGAAACGGAAAAAACTTCACTTTCAGACTATGATAAAATTCAACAAGCAATCCACTAAATTACAATTAGTCAATTAGTGGTAAGATAAAAAATCATCAAAAAGGATGGACAATGTAAAGCAATTCACTAAATTACAATTAGTCAATTAGTGGTAAGATAAAAAAAATCATCAAAAAGGATGGACAATGTAAACTTTTTTCAGAGGGACTTGTAGGCACGCGGTTGACCAAAGGGACACAAATGACGAAACAACCAAAAGGTCACCAGTGACGAAAATCTAAATGAATAATCTAAATGAATAATGAGGACATATTTGTAATTTTATACAAGCCCATGATGTTAATAACCCACTTCCCTTCCCAATCTCTTTGGTTAATCACTCCATTTTTCTTACACTCTGTTCTCGAGTCTAAATTTTAAAGAATGGAAGGGGATAGGATGGGAAGGGCAAAGTAGAGATGACATTGTAAAGAAAGTGGTTATTTCATTTTGTGTTCTTCGGTTTGCATTTTTAAGTAAAAAAGAAAGGACATGAAAGCTAATAAAATTACCAATATACCCTCTCTATTCCAACCCATACAATAATATTTTTAAACTAAATACTTGTATGCAGATACCCATAAAACAAAAAGAAAACTAAAACGCAATACCATTTTAGAAGCTTCTTATGTTATTGATATGGAATAGCCTACCAAGGTTGAGGAAACGGAAAAAACTTTACTTTCAGACTATGATAAAATTCATCAAGCAATCCACTAAATTACTATTAGTCAAATAGTGGTAAAATAAAAAATCATCAAAAAGGATGGATAATGTAAACTTTTTCCAGAGGGACTTTTTTCAAAAGGGATGGATAAAAAATCATTAAAAAAAGAAATAAAGATTATAGTCGTATATATTTGGCATTTAAAAAATGGTACTAAAAAGATTTATGTTTAAAAACCGCCCCCAACATATTCACATTAAAAAAAAAAAAAAAAAAAAAAAAAAAAAAAAAAAAAAAAAAAAAAACAACTTATCTAAATTCTCGCGTAAAAATTGTAAATAGCACTAGCTGGCTTTCTTCTTAGTGCAAGCGGTGTGTTCTGGCATTGTTATAGGCATTTTTTTTTTTCTTATAGCAAGACATATTGTACCGGCCCAAATGTCATAGCCACGTTAAAGAGACATTTGTGATTGGGTTGGCGAGCGTTATATGTGTATTTTTCTTTATTGTTATTCTTTTGTGATTTTTTTTTGAACTATGTTATTTTTTTGTGATTGAGTAAGGTATTTTTGGTGTTATGTTATGTGACTCATTTGTGCCTATAACATTTAGAGCACACGGTACTTTATGGTGTCGTGGGTTGGTGTTATAGTAAAAGTTCTGCCAGCTCAACATTTTTTTTCTATAACACCGGAATTTATAACTCAGCACAAAATACCACCCCTTCTAACAAAAGTGGTTACATGAGTAAAAGTTATGTCATGAGGCCAAATATAACTCAATAAAAGACGGAAAAAAAACGCGTAGGCCGGTGGGTACGTCGCGAGAGCCGACGACACGAGGTCTGACGCCATAGCACCAAGGCTAATAACCAAAGTTACTGTTCAATCCTATCGCTGGAAGGATGTTTTAGTTATGATGATGTTATAGAGTTTGTTTTTAGATGACAACCATATAACATGTTACAGCGTTGCAATGCACCCACTTTCAGCATTTTCCTATATTTGTTTCTTTTTATTTTCTTTCTTGTTCGTTATTACAGTGAAATACAATAATGGTTTTTGTGTTTATGTAGCGTGCAATGTAAGGTCGCTATCAAGATGACGAGGAAACACAACTGAGATCAAACATATCGTGTCTTATCATCTTTACCATACTTTTTTACCTTCTTTATTTGTGTACTTTTCTTATTAATGTTTTTATTCAGGTACATCACCTATTCTTACCAAAAAATTGACAACATTTGATAAAACCTAATCATATTTTTTTTATCTATTCATCTCTTTTATTTTATTTTCGATCACAATAAATTCTATGCTATGATTAGGATGAATCATTTGAATGTATAATTAATTTATTTGAGAGATTCTCAATGTTTTAAAACCCAGTTCGACCCCGCCGGATGAACCGTGAACCGAAATGTTGACCGATCCATTGTAAGCCGGGTTTTTGCTGCTGTTTAAAAAGGATTGAACCACCGGGTTTTGGTCGACCCGGGTCGAACCACCGGACCGAAAACCGAATGGTTCAATATATATGAAAGAAAAAGAACAAGAACAATGTAACTAGATGATGTAATAGTACATGTTGGCTATGTAACTGAACCATACGCATTACTAATCTTATTAAAGATCGATCGACTATGGCACCAGTTTCTTGTACATCGGCGTAGAGAATATGTTTCAGTGGTGGTGATTGAAAATGGTGATAGGGGTGTGTGTGTGTGAAAGTGTTTGGGTTTTGTGACCTTTTCTTTGGTTACAACAATGGAGGAATGATAAAAATAAATATTTGAAGCTTGGTTTGTAGGTGAAAATGGTGATAGATGATGTAATAGTACATGTCAAGTGGTGATATGATATGACCATTTATGTAGCAAATACAGAGTATAAACTCTTAAGGAATGCTAGAGCCACAAACAAACTTTCACAAAATCAACCACAAAATGACGTGTCCAAAGGATGATTGATGTATTTTGTGTCAGTTTCTCTCTCCTCTGTATGATTACACCAATCATGCTCTCACACATCATTTTGTGGCTGATTTTGTGGAAGTTTATTTGTGGCTCTAGCATTTTTCTAAACTCTTTGATATAGTGTGCTAATATAAATGATTCTTATATAAATTGCCCCTTTTCTACAAATATACATGTAATTTACATGATTGTCATTGTCGGATGTCAATGCCGTATTAGTATTGGTTTGATACTATATTTTCTTATCTTAGAAACTAAAGGTGCATAGCATCTTTCTTTGTATACATTTTGAATAAATGTACTTCTCTCTTTGGCATAAAACCGGTTAGACCCGGCGGTCTAACCAGTTAAACCGGTCACTCGACCGGATCAACTAAAAACTCGGGTTCTAAAACATTGGAGATTCTATAATAAGGCTCAACCCGGTTCACTTGGTTTCTATCAGACGTTGTACCAAACACAATAATATTTTTGCTAACATCGTCTTCCTTCTCTTGAGAAAGATTCGACCACTAGTCTTGTTTAATCTTTATTTCCATTTACTAGTATAATGTGATTTCATATTGTCCCAGTAATTCATTGATGCCCAACCCAAAATCAAGAATCAAAACAACTATATGAACACAGGAATTGAACCCAACGAAAATGTATTCTATTATATCGAATGAAGGGTTAACTGTTTTCTACAGACTCTTATGGATATATATACACACATATTGAACCGTCGTATCCTTCTATGAACCGACACAACCTTCTATACGACAGTTTCTAGGTTTACAAACTACACATTATAACCTTCTAACTTGACATAATTACATAATAGACTCTAAATACATACTTATTTCTATTGACACTTTTGACCCATAACACAAACTGACTTTGTATTATGTTTTGACAATATAAGTTTCCAACATCTCCTCCCTAATGTCAAAACATCTTCATCTTTTGATCTTCATTGTTCTTCATTCGATGATGATGAAGAATCATTATCACTTCGATCTTCTTCCTCTTTGACTGCATGTTTCTGAACCTGCAACTGTTGTATTCTGTTTTACTCTTGGCTTCTTTGACCATTGTTCGATCATCACTAATCAATATATATTTGCAGCCATCTTGTATCCATTCTTTCTTTGTTCTTGTCCTTAACACCACTGTTTGTTACATGCCACATTTACTTTCTCCTTTCACGAATCCATCTTGCAAACTTTGAGAATCCAATCGTGTTTCTCTTTCAAATAATCTCTTTATCTTTCTTCTCTGAAACGATCTTCATTCGATCGGTTTTTTTTTCTTTTCTCATGATCGGTCTACTCCCGACTGGTTCTTCTCTTCTCTAAACTCTTGATTGATTCCCTGAATCAATTTCTTCTGTCTCTCTTCTCTTGACTTCTCTTCTCTGAATCTTGAACACGTATTGCCTTCTCTTGGATTTGCACATGTACCATAATATAATCCTTCTTGCACAACAACAAACAACAACCATTCCTTTGTGTTTTCTGATCTTCTTCCTTCTAATGTATCCAACAAATCTTCTTCCCTTTCCTTCAATTCAACCATCTATCTTTTTCCCTTGACCGGACACCCCTCTTCAATTCTTCACCAATTTCTGCCATAATCCCTCACAACAATCTTTTATCTTCTTGACAACCTTCTTTTCTTTGACATAGCAAACCGCTTATTCTTCTTCTCTTCCATGAAGCAAACCGCTTATTCTTCTTCTCTTCTATAAAGCAAACCGCTTATTCTTCTTTTGGATTAAAACAGAAAAACATATGACTAAACTTCTGATGATGATCGGCCATCTCTCTCTTTGTGTTGAATGAAGAAAACGCAAACTGAACCTTGATAATTGATTCTTTGATTTCTGGATTGCAACAATGATCTTTGATCTTCTTTGAACCATCGGCTCTTGATACCAATTATTGTCCCAGCCATCATTGATGCCTAACCCAAAATCAAGAATCAAAACAACTATATGAACACAGGAATTGAACCCAACGAAAATGTATTCTATTATATCGAATGAAGGGTTAACTGTTTTCTAGAGACTCTTATGGATATATATACACACATATTGAACCGTCGTATCCTTCTATGAACCGACACAACCTTCTATACGACAGTTTCTAGGTTTACAAACTACACATTATAACCTTCTAACTTGACATAATTACATAATAGACTCTAAATACATACTTATTTCTATTGACACTTTTGACCCATAACACAAACTCACTTTGTATTATGTTTTGACATTATAAGTTTCCAACTGATTTCATACATCATCCTTCCCAACATTATTAAGTGACGGTGAAAAAAGAAATATTTTACTAAGAAAAAAAAGAGAAAAATTTAAATCATACATGTGTCAATAAACATACTTTTTTGGTGAAAAAAGTGAACATATATTAACTTCCAAACTCTTACAACAAATAGAGATACATGGCATAGGGCAAGTCCCAAATACCATTCATACGACTACTATTCAACTGCTATAACATACAACTCAGAAACAACCTATATTTGTTACAACATTTTCCTCTGATGATATAACAAAGATATCTCAAACAACAGATATCTGCCAGCAATACCATACTTGCCTTTCCAATGTTCACCTAAATCTCCCACCATAACCCCATGATTACATTTCCATACCAACATATCTACTTAAAACATTCAACCATAATCCACAATGTTCTAAGAGATCACATCCGCAGGCATCATCTTGAGAGTTATAGCACCCTAGCTCATCAAAGAGGGGCTATATCCAAACTGACTACATTTCCTGAGTTAGATCAAAGCTATAACCATACTAGCAGATTCCCCTCACTAGCATCAATAAACATGCTTATCAATGAGTAGTTTATCAATACAAATATTTAATGATGTATGTTTGATTTCAACTACTTTAAATACTAATCTTTGAAAAATTAGACTTTTTGTAACATGAACAAGAAAACAAGACACACTACAATAGATAAAGTAAATGACACATGTGACCCAAATGGTCTTTGCAAGGTTATGGCATCGTATCAAAATTCAGATACAATACTTCATTTAAGAATTAGACACAAAAAAAACAAACAAATCTCTTATCTTTTGCATTCATAAAAGCATCCACTATGGTTCATATTTATAAAGCTTTAAAAATTAATTATTTTATGCCACATCATATTTTATGAACCTTTTAGATTAATAAACTTATTTCCACTATATTACAAATATTTTAAAGCTTTGTAATTATTTCACATAACACATGAATTAAATATATTTAGACTATGAAGAGGTATAAGGTTTAGAACCTTTTGCATGCCACATAAAACTGAAATGCTGATCTGCTATAGTTAAAATGAAACATAAACCATTTCAACAATTATAAACATATTCTTAAACCTCACATAGTAAATGCTCTAAGATTTTGAACAAAGTTACCAACCACCAATAACAAGTCGATCATTAATATGAGCTTAAAATCCTTGTAGGAAAAAATCTTTAATTAACTTTTTAATTATGCAAAGTGAAAAGTTAGCGAATATTCAAACAACCGAAAGAAATAACGTCGAATATGTTTATACGTTGTTAAACATTGTAGATCTCAGGTGTTTGATTAATTTTTGAATTAGTGAATGAATGGATTTATACCAAACGGATTAATGAAAATCATGGTTTTTTCTCTTCGTTGTATAATGTGATTTGGGTCAGAAATCTATATTTACATTTTATTTTTTAACTTGAAACTCTAGTAAAATAGTGATTGCATAAAGTAAAGTTGTAAGTGAAGACACAAAAAAAGTGCATTCCAAGACCAAGTTTTTAATGAAGGTAGGTCCAAGGTTTTGATCAACCGCACCTGGCCCGGCCTCCTACTTTGGCGAAATTGCATATTATTGTTGGTGTCCAAAATTTTGATCATGACTGAATTTAACTCGAGTTGTATTTTTTTTTCTTTCTTTCTTTTTTGTGAGTTTTGGGACATTTGCTTATGAACTAATTATGTTTTGTTTTGAGTCTTCAAGATAGGGCTGTTCACAAATCGGGTCATATCCACATGAACCGAAAACTGAACCGAATTTGTTAAAACCGAACTAATTTTCGGTTCAGATATGGTTTTGGAAATATGAAAACTGAACCTTATTGAAAACCGAATTCGTATAAATATATTTTTTTCTTTATACATTTATATAAATAAAAAGGCAATTAATGTTTTTTCCTAGTATAAATTAAAACACTTTTTATGCTTGACATTTTTTCCCTAAAAATCTATATAATTTAACTTTTTAGAAAATATAAATGATGTAATTAGGGTTATTCAGGTCAATCCGAATTCAAATTCAGTTTTCGGTTCGGTTTTACCAAAAAGATTTAACCAAATTAATCGAACCGAACAACCCGATAACTGAATCGATGACCCTGCTTCAAGACTACTTAAAGTTTTCATCTTTTAGTCTTGGTTTTGGTTTAGCATTTGGGCTCATTAGCTTACCTTTGATTTATATCACACGTATTAAGGAGGAAAAGTATCACAAGATAGAAAAGATGTCTGATGACTACAAGTTATAAAGACTTTCAAGTCTTTTAGTTCTAACTTCTAATTTGGAATTTTTAACTTTATTTCTTAATCATTTTCCACAAAACATAAGTTTATTTTTTGGATTTTTGAACAACGAAAAAATAAAACAATAATTTGGGACCATCTACTTCAAATTGACTAGACATATTTTATCAATGAGTTTCTATCAATTATCTCAAATACAAGACTTTGAAGTAGTTTTATAAAATCGCAAAGCTCACCGCTCCTTTGCCAAACGAACAATAAAAATCAAAAAGCTCATTGCTCACTGCTCATCGCCTCAAAAAGCTCCAAAAAGCTCCGCGCCAAACATAGCTTATATATTTAAACTAAAGTATAAAATAGTTGTTTAATGATTTAATTACGCCAAGGCATGTATTGTTTGTCACCGAATATATAATTAATATGTAAGAACCAGGAAGACCCAATTTTCAAGTCAAACAAAATGAACTAATAACTTGTATGCAAAGCTAAACCATGCCAAAGCAAACACAAAACATAATCATTTATCTTAAATCTAAACAACTTATATAGGCTTAAATAGTTTATCAAATGCAGTAGAAATTTAAATGACCAATTAATTTACCTATGCAGATTATTCTTAGAATCACATTCTTTTTATGGAAAATGATAAATCTTCTTAATTCATGTTCCTACAAATTCTCCTAACTCTATGATTATAACAAGTGGCCATTTTTTTTAAATGCAATTTTAACTATCTCACAATATTTATATCACAAATATATCTCACAATGTCCTATGGAGGACTTGAACCCACAACCATTTGGTTAGGGAGCTATTCACACAACATGGGGTACTATTGGGACATAAGCCCTTTGGTAATAAATGACCAATTAATTTACCTATAAATGAAGAACCATATATGAATGAATTTATCCTTGAAGACATTACAATAAGCTCATAATTGGGTCAAGTGGTATCAAGTATCATTGTATCAACAAAGTATTAAACTTTTGAGTTATCACACTCGTCTTTATGTCTCTAAATCTTTCTCTGGAACCATTCCTCGAGAATTTGGAAACCTCACCAATTTGCTATCTCTAAATCTAAATTCCATCGGTAGTTGTGCAGTTGAAAACTTAGATTGGTTGTCTTCTCTATCTTCTTTAACTGACCTTGGTATGGATGGAACTTCTCTGGCCAAAGCAAATAACTGGGTAAATGTAATTATAGGTCTCCAAAACCTAAAAGAGTTAAGTTTAAGTGGATGTGACCTCTCAAAAGTCATGCATCATCCATATTATTCAGTTGTCAACTCTTCTTCATCTATTGATACCCTTTATCTCAATAACAACAATCTCAACTCATCCATGTATCGTTGGTTGTGTCCATTAGTTGGCAATAGGCTTGAGTTTTTTCATGTTTCTTTTAACTCATTTAATGGGAAACTTTCAGAGTTTCTGAACAACTTGTCTCGATGAACATCCCCAAATATGTTAGATGGGTTGTATGCTTCAAATAACCAATTAACAGGGTCATTGTCTGATGAGATTCAAAACTTTTCATCCCTAAATATGTTGTACCTAGATTCCAATCAGTTAAATGGAACAATAAGTGACAAATTGTGGCAACTACCCACACTTCAAGATCTAAACCTATCTTCCAATTCTCTTAGAGGTGTTATCTCTGAAAACATTGGAAAATCAAATCTTTTGAATCTAGATCTTTCATACAAGTCACTCGAAGGGGCTCTTTTCAATGCTGATGTGTCAAACCTTTCTATGAGTGTAGATTATATTGATTTAAGCTCCAATAAGCTAGGACCTGGTTTCCCCAAATCGATACAAAAAATGAAAAATCTTATGCATCTTGATCTTTCCAACAATAGCATTTCAGAGACATTTCCTACTTACAGAGAAATGTAAAATAACCATTTTACCCTTATACTTTTGTAACCACTCTGACAGAGAAAGGTAAAATAATAATTTTATATGTGTAAATGCATACAAAAGTTGAAATAAAAAAGTTTAGGGTATATATATATTATATATATATATATATATATATATATATATATATATATATATATATATATATATATATTAAAAAAATAATAATAAAAAAATAAAAAATAAAAAATAGCTACACACAACTAAAAAAATTGGGTAAGTTTACTATAGTTTTAAGTGATTTTCTCAAATAATTAACCAATTCAACCTTTTCTTTGTTTGGGTCAAGTTATTTGGATTTACATTTACATCATATCACACAATGACTACAAATTGCAAAGACTTGATAGTCATTGGTCGTCTAATTTTTAACTTTATTTCTTAATCATATTCCACAAAACATGAGAAGTTTATTTTTTGGACTTTTGAACAACGAAAAAAATAAAACAATAATTTGGGACTATCTACTTCAAATTGACTAGACATGTAATACCCGAAAATCTAAAACATGTAAAAAGACCAAATTGCCCCTGAAACTTTAAAAATTTAATTAAAGCTTACATAAAATACCAAATAATTACCAAACCTTTGGAAATGAGCTACATATGAAGTAAAGTAATTTTATAAGGCAACATTTTAATATTTATAATGTACAAAAATATATGTCACCTATAAAAATACTACTTGTACCGAAAATTTATTTTAATTATTTATTTTGTAAATAAAAATCATTTAAATAAAGATAAGCACCAATTTAAAAAGGGAAACCACACCAAAATCAGGAAATTGATTCCCAACTATTATTTGGGCCTAGAATAATGCTCCCTCCCCCTTTGACCCTCGGTTCTATTTACTTTTCCATTATTCTCCACACCGAAACCCTAAATATACACACACAAAACTCTTTCTTCTCCATACGATTTTTTTGGAGGCTATGGTTATTTTTATGGTGTTCTTCTACATCCAAGGAAGCTAGGAAAAATAGGCTTAGGGTCGTGGATAGCTTGGTTCGATCGTGGGGTATTTTCTTTGTGTCGCGTTTCAATCCGAGAGGTACAAATTCTTGTGTCTAATCTACACGTTCTAAATTCAGTATGGTATTTTTCTAATGTTAATTATATCATATATGACTCATATAAATTGATAGAATCGAATCATGCAAGCTTGAATGATCATACGAATTTTTGAGAATAAAAACACACCTAAAATCCAAATATGATCATACGATTTTTCTGGGTCTTATACATAATTTTTCTGGGTTCTATTATCATCATATCACTCTGGAAAAATAGCCATTTGATTTATTGAACCCTAAATAATTCGTAGCTAATTATTTTGTAAATCGGATTTATGAGAAAAATAAGGAAAAAAATAGAAACCTAATTCAAATGGAACTATGGTTAGTGTTTTATGATTAGATCTGGATAATAAATGTATTTTAATGATGATTTGATGATTGTTTGATGATTGGATAATTTAGGGTTAGGGTTTTGTAATTAAAAAGTGTTACCGATGGGTTTTTGTAAATTAAAGGGAGTGTTTTGTAACTTTTGAAACTTGTGGGATATTTTTGTAAGTTATTTTAGATCTGGGGTAATATGTGAAAATTATAATATGGGGGTGTCTTGTGCCAATTTTGTAATTTAAAGGTTTATTTTGGTAATTATATAATTATATTTAATTTGGTTTTTAATAAATAAATAGAGGGACTAAAAGTGTAAATTATGGAAACTTGAGGTTGATTCGTATAATATATGAGATAAAGGGCTTAATGTGTATTTTTGGATATTTAAAGGCTTAATGTGTAATTATGATAATTATGTAATTCGAATTATAAGTTTTAAATTAATTAAGGGACTTATTTTGTAAATTATGAGACTTGAAGGATATAAATCGTACCATATCTTAAATTGAAGGGTAATTATGTAACTTTGTAAAATTAAGGGCTTGATGTGTAAATATGAATATTGTAAGGGTTAAATTGTGATTTAATTAATTATAAGGTTTAATTTGTAATTTAATTAACTTAAGGGTCTAGTCTATAATATTGTTAAAGGCTAAGGATGAAAGCCTGTTAAATATGGAAACCTGCTAATTCGGGAAACCTGCTAAAAATAGAAAGTACTAAAGATGGAAAGTTACTATTTTTGGAAAGTTACCTGAAAAGGAAAGTTATAAAAAAATGGAAAGCCGACTAAAATAAGTAATCTGAAATTAAATAAGCTATTAATAAGACAGTAATGAATTCGTGTAGATTCGCTGAGGATGGAGTTTTGCTTCCGACTTTTATATTTCTGTTGTGTTTTCACTTGCGGTATAAGGTACAGATATTCTGACCTTCTCACAGGTTTCTCATGAACTCTCTTTCTTTTCTGTCTTGTTTCCATAAGCCATTGCTATGTTTCCCTTGTTATGTGAATTCTGCTATGATCCCTTTCATATTCTGATTTGTCTAGTTTCTGATTTGATGTCACTACTATGATTCCCTTTGCTTTGAACCTTTTCTATTGATACCATTTGTTATGACCTCTGATATGAATCTATGTTGTGAAAACATTTTAATTGTGACCGTGAAATGTTTTGAGAAAAATCATTTGTTATAATAATGAGTACTAACCTTTATGAAAACTATTTTAAAGACTATCTTTATGAAAAACCGTTTTGAAAGATCATTTTATGAAAACTACTTTGAAAGATCATTTTATGAAAACCATTATTAAAGGATTGCTTGAAATGAACTTTGATAGAAATTCTCAAATGAACTTTTACTACGAACTTTTGATTATAAACCTTTGATATATTTTCTGAATCATTTTATATGACCTCTTGTTCTGAACCTTGATCTGATATACATTGATAAACCTTGATCTGATAAACTCTGATATGAACCTAATTGATGTGAAACTTTGACAAGCACTTCTGAAATACTTGATTATGAATCATCTGTTATAAACCTTCTGAATATGAACCTTTTGATACTGAACCTACTGATTTATACCTTTCTGACACTGAACCTACTGATACTGAACCTTCTGATACTGGACCATCTGATATGAACTTTCTGATATAACTGAAATGGTAATTGACTTATGAAACTGAACTAAATATTGGATACTTGATACTTGACCTTTACCCACAGTTTGAGACTACGAGCCACTCACTAGGCATGAGGGTTTCATGTCCATGTCATTAATGCACCGATGGCATGACTCTAGGGCAGGAGAGTGATGACCTGTCCCGTCCCTGACTTTATCTGATTTGGTGTGTGAGGAGTTTCTGGCCACCTGGGGCGCATGGATGCATCCTAGCTGTTACTGTTACTGTTACTGATATATATACTGTTATTACTGGTGACTGATGGTGTGTGCGATACACGTCTTTCACACTCTGGGAGCTAGCTACTCCATTTACTGATTGAGGACTCCCCTCATATTTACTGGTTACTGAGAGGTCTCCCCTCTGCATGATTATACTGTTACTGTTACTGTTACTGGGCTCGTAGTGGATTACTGTTTCTGTTACCTTATTGACTTAATACTGGTCTTGACTTGATATGATTTGGGCTCGGGATGGGATTACTGTTTTCCTTTACCATTATCTACTGTACCTGTTTCTTAATTTCTGATATCTCCGCATAACCTTATTTCCTTTCCTAACTCTTGTTATACCTTGCATTGTTTCACTTACTTCACTATTCCTTTACTACTGCTTTGTTATCGTTATATCTGTTCACTGAGCTTTCGTAGCTCAGCCGCATTTCTTTTTCCGCGGCAGGTTTTAGTTTGGAAGCTGGGTATGAGTGGAGAGTACCTTAGAAGACCTTACTAGCTACTTTGGATTAGAGATGACTAGAAGAGCTTATATTTCAGACTTGGAAGTTATTGTATTTTTCATTGTAACTTTGTAGTTTCAGATTTTCCATTGTAACCATGGAAATTCTATTGTATTATTTATGTCATATGCTTGTGTTTGTTCTGATATGAAACCATTATTGAGACATCTTTACCCTTGTGGGGTTGGGGTATTACAAGACACATTGCATCAGTGAGTTTCTATCAATTATCTAAAATACAAGACTTTGAAGTAGCTTTATGCAAAGAGTGTTCTGATATGTATATTCAACCAAGTATTGTAGTAAAAATAATATAATTAAATAATCATTATGTATTTAAACTAAAGTAAAAAATAGTTGTTTAATGATTTAATTGCGCCAAGGCATGTATTGTTTGTCACCGAATATATAATTAATTGGTAAGAACCAGGAAGACCCAATTTTCAAGTCAAACAAAATGAACTAATAACTTGTATGCAAAGCTAAACCATGCCAAAGCAAACACAAAACATAATCATTTATCTTGAATCTAAACAACTTATATGGGCTTAAATAGTTTATCAAATGCAGTAGAAATTTAAATGACCAATTAATTTACCTATGCAGATTACTCTTAGAATCACATTCTTTTTATGAAAAATGATAAATCTTCCTAATTCATGTTCCTACAAATTCTCCTAACTCTATGATTATAACAAGTGACCAATTTTTTTTTTTTAAAACGCAATTTTAACTATCTCACAATATTTATATCACAAATATACCTCACAATGTCCTAAGCAGGACTTGAATCCACAACTATTTGGTTAGGGAGCTATCCACACAACATGAGGTACTATTCGGACACAAGCCCTTTGGTAATAAATGACCAATTAATTTACCTATAAATGAAGAACCATATATGAATGAATTTATCCTTGAAGACATTACAATAAGCTCATAATTGGGTCAAGTGGTATCAAGTATCATTGTATCAACAAAGTATTAAACTTTTGAGTTATCACACTCATCTCTATGTCTCTAAATCTTTTCTTTAGATTTAGAGTTACAAATCCGAATTTCTAGTTGACCCATTCTATTTACCAACTGGACCATTCTTCTAATTAGGACATGTTTAAAAGGCGTACTCGTCCCCATTTATTTTATTAAAAACCCGAATAATATAAATTATCTAAATAATTAAAAAAAATCACCTAAAAATGTAGTAAATTTACCGATTTTTCTAGTTGTGTGTAACCATTTTTTTTTTTTTTTTTTTTTTTTTTTTTTTTTGTGATTAAATCATCAAACTTTTGAATTTCGACTTTTGTGTGTATTTACGCATGTAAAATAACCATTTTACCCTTATACTTTTGTAACCACTCTGACAGAGAAAGGTAAAATAGTAATTTTATGTGTAAATGCATACAAAAGTCGAAATCAAAAAGTTTAGGGTATATAAAAGGAAAAAAAAAAAAGCTACACACAACTAAAAAAATCGAGTAAGTTTACTATATTTTTAAGTGATTTTCTCAAATAATTAACCAATTCAACCTTTTCTTTGTTTGGGTCAAGTTCTTTGGATTTACATTTACATCATATCACACAATAACTGCAAATTACAAAGACTTGAGAGTCATTGGTCGTCTGTGTGGGACTACAAAATTTATTCTATGATCTTTATTAATGTACAAATGTTGTCTGCTCCACACAAATTTTATCCATCTTGGTCAGTTCACACCTACTACTTGCATTATTACATTTGGAGGACCAATAGATAACACGTTGAACATTTCAAAATATATAACAAAAGATAATTATGTTTGGTTACTGTTGTGGTAGGCGGAGTGTTTATAGTGACACGTTGAATTGTCAATAATAGAAGCATTATTCAGTTCACATTCAATTATTCTTTTTCTAAGTCTATATAAAGCTGCATAGAGGCATATATGTTGATTTATCAGATTAAATAACATCAATACAAATTATTTACAACATACAATTATGAGAGAAAATATTTGCTTTTACTTTATGCAAACTCATGTTTTGTTTACTTTGTCACTTGTTCTACTATGGTTTAATACCACAACAACCACTTCCCTTGGCGACAAACTGGTTGTAGCCACAGGAGGAACTACTAATACGTGCATCGATAATGAGAGAGAAGCTCTTCTTGGTTTCAAAGCTCGCCTTCAAGACCCCCATGACCTGCTCTCTACATGGAGACGTGAAAAAGAAGATGATTGTTGTAAATGGAGAGGAGTAACGTGCAACAACCAAACAGGTCATGTCACAATGCTTGACCTGATGTGCGACATTAATACAGGGCGTGTTGGAGGTGAGATGAGCCTTTCATTGCTTAACTTAACCTACTTGAACCATCTTGATCTGTCCTACTGTTCTTTCCATGGAACAATCCCCCCGTTCATTGGCTCCATGACTCATTTAACTTATCTTGACCTTTCATGGAATCAGTTTATTGGAACCATTCCCATGTCCATTGTTTCCTTGACCGGTTTAACTTATCTTGACCTTTCAGACAACTCTTTCTATGGAACCATTCCTCCAGAATTTGGAAACCTCACCAATTTGCAAAGTCTTTTTCTAAGTAACCTCGGTAGTTGTACAGTTGAAAACTTAGATTGGTTGTCTTCTCTATCTTCTTTAAGGTACCTTCGTATGGATGGAACTTCTCTGGCCAAAGCAAATAATTGGGTAAATGTAATTATAGGTCTCCAAAACCTAGAGTCGTTATGGTTAAACCGATGTGACCTCTCAAAAGTCATGCATCCATATTCTTCAGTTGTCAACTCTTCTTCATCTATTGATACCCTTTTTCTCGATAACAACAATCTCAACTCATCCATGTATCATTGGTTGTGTCCATTAGTTGGCAATAGGCTTGAGATTTTTCATGTTTCTTTTAACTCGTTTGATGGTAAACTTTCAGAGTTTCTGAACAACTTGTCTCGATGCACATCCCCAGATAAGTTCCTTATATTAGTCGCTTCAAATAACCAATTAACAGGGTCTTTGTCTGATGAGATTCAAAACTTTTCATCCTTAATTTTGTTGTACCTAGATTCCAATAAGTTAAATGGAACAATAAGTGACAAATTGTGGCAACTACCCATACTTCAAGAACTAAACCTATCTTCCAATTCTCTTAGAGGTGTTATCTCTGAAAACATTGGAAAATCAAATCTTTGGTCTGTAGATCTTTCATGGAACTCACTCGAAGGAGCTCTATTTAGTGATGACGTGTCAAACCTTTCTATGAGTGTAGAGTATATTGATTTCAGCTCCAACAAGCTAGGACCTCGTTTCCCCAAATCGATACAAAAAATGAAATTACTTTGGCTTCTTGATCTTTCCAACAATAGCATTTCAGAGACATTTCCGAAGTGGAACCAATGGATCCCTTCTCAATTGAGGTATTTGGATCTCTCTCTCAACAACATCAGTGGGCCATTACCAGAATCATTATCAAGTCTTAAACTTGAAAAAGTAGATTTGAGTTCCAACAACTTTTATGGTCCGATACCTACTTTTCCAGCACGCACAAGTTTTTTAGATCTGTCACATAACTCATTGACCGGGAAACTTCCGGACAGCTTGAAGAATTTGACGTATCTAAAAGTTCTTAATTTAGCCCACAACATGCTATCAGGATATATTCCTCCGTGTGTAGGATGTTTGGGTCAACTCGAGACGTTATCTTTATACAACAACAGCTTCTCTGGAGAATTGCCATTTTCTTTGAAGAATTGCACCAAGTTAAGCTTTTTGGACTTCGGGGCCAACAAATTAACTGGTAATATTCCTGTTTGGATCGGTGAAAACTTGTCAAGGTTGTATGCGCTTAGCCTAAGAGCAAATAACTTTTCTGGAGTCATCCCTTCACAAATATGTCAATTAGTGAGTCTTCAAATCTTAGACTTGTCATTTAACAATCTCCAAGGAACAATCCCATCTTGTGTGCATAATCTTACTTCCATGGTTCAAAAAGGATTGTCTACGGAACAGAATCTACATCATTATGGTACTTTTAAATATGGTTTACTCGCGTCATCAGTCGATGATGACCATAGCTATATTGACCATCTGTTGATTCAATGGCACGGAAAGGTAGATGAGTTTAGTAGAAATCTTGGATTGGTAAAGACAATTGATTTATCAACCAACAATCTCACAGGACAAATCCCATACGAGATTACCAATCTGCAGGGATTAGTAGTACTAAACTTGTCACGCAACGCTCTACTTGGAGAGATTCCGAAAGACATTGGTCAAATGACAGAACTTCAAACTTTGGATTTATCCAAAAACAGTTTCTCAGGAGGGTTGCCATCAAGCATGTCTCAGATGAATTTTTTAAATTATCTTGATGTGTCGCATAACAACTTGTCTGGGAGGATTCCGTCTAGTACTCAACTCCAGTCCTTTGAACCATCAAGGTACATTGGAAATGCTGGACTATGTGGACCTCCCCTGACCAAGTATTGTCCCGGCGATAAAGAACTTGAAGTAACACCTGTAGTTGATGAAAATAAGAGTGATGGCGAAGCCATAGATGAACTTATGAGATGGTTTTATATTGGAGGGGCATCTGGTTTTGTTACTGCATTTTGGATAGTATTTGGCACTTTACTTCTTAACCGCCGTGCGAGACATGCTTTTTTTCAGTGTCAAGATAGCTTGAAAGATTGGGTGTATGTTAAGGTGATGGTTTTCATGGCAAAATGGCGAAGGGTTGCACGTGTTTAGTTGTATATGTTTTTTATGTGTTTTTTTTTTTTTTTTTTTTCTTTTCATCTCCTTAGTATTGTAATTTCATGCTTCACTTGTATTTGGCAATGGTTTTAGTCCCAGTTATTAATAAAGTTGCCACTAACACCATGGGTGGCCATTTCCCCACGCTGTGTGATATACGGCATCTCCATACGTTCATATATTATAAATTGTATAATAATATGATGCTCGGAACGTGTTTACTAAAATGCTTTACAAGGAGATAGGAGTGATCGTGGAGGTCCCTCCAGATTGAACATTATCTCATGTACTAAGGCACATAAGTATGTAGAAAAAGGGTGTTACCTCTTCTTGGCCCGGATTTCTGAAAATAAAGGGAAGGAGAAGAGTGAAAAATGTATTGAATATGTGCTATCGTCCGAGACTTTCCGGAAGTATTCCTAGATGACTTACCTGGAATCCCACCACTAAGACAAGTCGAATTTCAAATCAAATTGATACCTGGAGCTAGGGGTGGCACCCGTAGCTCGAGCACCCTACTGCCTCGCCCCTACCGAGTTGGAAGAACTGTCGAAACAATTGGCAGAATTGTCAGAAAAGGGATTTATACGACCAAGTTCATCACCTTGGGGAGCTCCAGTATTGTTTGTAAAGAAGAAGGATGGATCTTTTCGCATGTGCATTGACTATCGAGAGTTGAACAAATTGACAGTGAAGAACCTATATCCCCTACCCAGGATCGACGATCTGTTCGATCAACTTCAAGGATCGAGTGTTTACTCAAAGATTGACTTACGATCTGGATATCACCAGCTCAGAGTTCGAGAAGAAGATATTCCGAAGACCGCGTTCAGAACTCGTTATGGACATTAAGAATTCCAAGTGATGCGTTTTGGTTTAACCAACGCACCAGTGGTATTCATGGATATCATGAACCGAGTGTGCAAGCCTTATTTGGATAAGTTTGTGATAGTATTCATTGATGATATCCTGATCTATTCCAAGAATAAAGAAGAGCATGAAGAGCATCTAAGGCTTATCTTGGAATTACTGAAGCAGGAACAACTGTACGTCAAATTCGCGAAGTGTGAATTTTGGATCTCAACCGTACAATTCTTGGGTCACATGATCGATAGTCAGGGAATTCACGTGGATCCCGCGAAGATCGAGTCCATCAAGGAATGGGCCGCCCCGAAAACCCCAACTGAAGTTCGCCAATTCTTGGGCCTAGCTGGTTATTATCGGAGATTCATCTAGGGATTCTCTAAAATAGCCAAGCCCCTAACTAAGTTGACTCAGAAGAACGTAAAGTACGAATGGGGAGAAGATGAAGAAGAATCGTTTCAACTATTAAAAGAAAAGTTGTGTAGTGCACCTATCCTAGCCTTACCAAAAGGAAGCGAAGACTTCTTCGTGTACTACGACGCTTTGCACAAAGGTCTAGGAGCTATATTAATGCAACGGGAGAAAGTAATAGCATATGCTTCGCGACAACTCAAGACCCATGAGAAAAACTACACAACTCATGATTTGGAACTGGGTGCAGTAGTATTCGCACTCAGGATATGGAGACATTATCTGTACGGCACGAAGTTCATTGTGTATACCGACCATAAGAGTTTGCAACATATCTTGGACCAGAAAGAGCTGAACATGAGACAGCGTCGCTGGTTAGAACTGCTCAGTGATTATGATTGAGAAATTCGCTACCATCCCGGTAAGGCAAACGTTGTTGCTGATGCTCTTAGTCGGAAGGAAAGAATACCATCGTTGCGAGTCAGATCTTTGGGAATGACTATTAGTTCACCGTTACCATCTCAAATTCTTGAAGCCCAAGCTGAAGCGTTAAAGGAAGAAAACCTACCGCACGAAAACCTCTATGGGATGGTAGAAAACGAAAATGGCTTCGTAATGCGTTCCGATGGAACCTTATGCTTTGGAAACAGAAGCTGGATACCACTTTATGGAGGAATACGTGAGTTGATTATGCACGAGTCGCATAAATCAAAATACTCCATTCATCCCGAATCTGATAAAATGTACCAAGACCTGAAGAAACTGTATTGGTGGCCTAACATAAAGGCCGAGATAGCCCTGTATGTCAGCAAGTGCCTTACGTGTGCGAAGTTGAAGGCTGAACATCAGAGACCGTCAGGGTTATTGATACAACCTGCACTCCCTGTTTGGAAATGGGAGCGGATCACCATGGACTTCATCACTATACTACCCAGAACAGCTAGTGGTTGTGATACTATTTGGGTAATAGTAGATCGACTTACTAAATCCGCTCATTTTCTTGCAATCAGTGAAAACGACAATATCGATAAACTTGCCCGACTATATCTGAAAGAAGTTGTTTCCCGACATGGCGTGCCAATATCGATTATCTCGGATCGAGACAGCCGTTTCACGTCAAATTTTTGGAAGTCGCTCCAGACGGCCATGGGATCAAACCTCGATATGAGTACTGCCTATCATCCCCAAACAGACGGTTAGAGCGAGAGGACTATCCAGACATTGGAAGATATGCAACGAGCCTGTGTTATTGATTTCGGAAAAGGCTGGGAGAGATACTTGCCTTTGGTTGAATTTTTCTACAACAATAGCTATCATGCCAGCATTAAGGCCGCAACTTTTGAGGCGCTGTATGGCCGAAAATGCCGATCCCCGATCTTTTGGGCCGAGGTTGGCGACAGTCAACTTACCGGTCCCGAACTTGTTCTAGAAACGATCGAGAAGATAGTTTATATAAGAAACTGTTTGTAAGCTGCACGTGATCGACAAAAGAGCTATGCCGACAAGAGACGTAAAACTCTCGAATTCCAGCTCAGAGACAGGGTCATGTTAAAAGTCTCACCGTGGAAAGGGGTAATACGTTTCGGCAAGCACGGAAAACTCAATCCCCGTTACATTGATGCGTGGTTTTGCAACCTTACAACAGGTTTTACCTCTCAAGGAATCTTAAGAGGCTTACAACCCCACCAGGCAGTGTACCTGACCGATGTAGTATAGTGTAGTGGTAAGTACGGGGGATTGATCGTTCTCCACAGGGAATAGTGTTCGTTAGGTATGAAAAACTACTCTAATAGGTCTAAGGGTGAGAGAAGATTCTTTTTATATTTTTATAATTTTATGAAAGCAAGTAAAATCTCGGGTTTGAAAGAGTGGGCGGAATTAGTTGCTAGTCAACTAACCCAAGTTACTACGAATGCAAATAAAATAAAATAACAGAAAATGAAAAGGTGGTAAAACTTATGTGGAGAGAAATGTGTTTACTTAGATTTCCTTACTCCCTAACTATCTTTTACTGGTTGATTAGTGTGTATTAATTGCGTGGATGACGGGTGTATTCCTTAATACCAATCGTGGGGTGGCGTACGTACTTCCCCAACTCTATGAACTCCTACTTCACTCCTATGTCGAGCCGGCTAGGAAGCTCCTAACATGGGATCACTAGAATTCGCTCATGCATTAAATACAACCATAAAAACCTTAGTATGCATTGGTTCATGCTTCTTAAGACGTTCAAGCAAGTTACCGAATAGGAAGTTAGCCAGTTTTCTTAAGCCTAACATCGATAAACAATCATCCAATACAACTAATAACACACTAATAACCAATAATCAATAGCTAGGTTTCATTAGATCTAAGCAAACACAAGATAAATCTAGCCTAGCATGTTAAACAAAAGACAAGAACAAGATAGAATCAAACAACACATAGACATATTGAATGATTAATTGATAACTTATCTTCAATGTAACATGGAAGATCTCAAGGCAAAAAGCCTTGAAAAAGCTGCTAAAATCGTCTTAGGGTTTTTCACACACAAAGTTCCACACTAATGACAAAAAATTGCAAAACTATATATAGAGATTAAGGGCTGACGGCGTCACGTTGTAGATTCTGACGCCGTCACCTCGCCGCTTTTAGGGTTCCCGGATGGCCTTCCTGACGCCGTCCCTCTTTAGACCTCCAAAATCCGTTCTGGCTTATCAAGGCTTGACGCCGTCCCTCTTTAAATTAAGCCGTGACGACCTTGATCACTTCAAAGGGTGACGCCGTCAGATTTTTCATGCAAAATTCTCTGGCTTATCATGAGTAATTTTCATATCCACCTTTTTCTTGCCAAGCCATGACGCCGTCCGGGGCAATCCCTGACGCCGTCAAAGGTACTTTTCAGCCGATTTTGAGACTTTGTCGTTTTCTTCACTTTTATGCTCCAAAAACGTCCAAAATGCTTCCTTTTCCAGATTTCTTCTCCAAAGTACCTAAAATGACAAAAGGAACGATTTAGGGCTTAAATGACCCCCTAAAAGCGGTACACTTTTCGCTTCATCAAATACCCTTACACTTGAGATTTGCTTGTCCTCAAGCAAATGCGCTTTTATTCTAATCAAAATACAAGTTAGGGGTCATTTAACGCTAATATAAAAGTAATTACAACAAATAGTCGTTCCACTTTAATCATAATAAGCACGGAGATTACAAACTAGCACCTCACAAGTAGTGTTTAGATACTCACATCTCTCAAGTGTCATCAAAATAAATCTCATAAATGAAAACGGATAATATCTCTCACTACCTGTCATAGCAAATAGATTACCATAGGCTTGGGAAAGGATCAAAAACCTCCTCCATTAGGCGTAAGCACCTAAGATAAACTATCAAAGAGGGCTTTTACATGGGTTATAACGTTAGGTGTAGGGAAAAGGAAAACACGGTTTTGTTGGATAAAGGATATTTTACTGGTGGCGAGTTAAAGATCTTGATCAATTACATGTACTATACAATGTTGCTAAGCCAAGACTCGACTCAATCTTAAGCTAAAAACAGAATAACAAAAACATAAAATAAACATAAAATGAAACGGGGTGGTAGTCCGTATGTTTTTTCAACTTTTCTTTTTCTCATTTTTTTGTATTTTTCTTGATTTTTTCGATTTTTTTTTTTTTTTTTTTTTTTTTTTTGCATACACTTTTGCCCTACCATCCAAAATAATACATCATAGGGGCGTTGCATTCCCCTTACACTTGAACTTTTACATAACTTTACAATTAACTATTCTAATGACTCGAATTAAGATAATCGAAACACTTGGAGTACTTTTAAAATATTTAGCACATATGGGGGTAATAAATGATGTTCTTCCCCATTACTCCATTACACTAGTACTTTACCCATGAGTCTCAATCGTCCCAAAACAATATGTACAAGGATATGACTCGACTTAGCAACCATGTAATCAACTAGATAATTAACTTGGGTTTAAACAAATGTTGTAACAATAATGCACTAAAAATGAGTGCATACAAGGTAGGCTAAGGCGATTTGGGTGTACATTTTAGTGGGGTGTAACAAATTCTTCCTTTAAGTAAAATGCTTAAAGGTCGAAACGAAAAGATAGGCTCTGAGGGGTGTACTAGGGGTATCGTGTACTAAAAATGAGTACAACGCAAAGGGTGTGGGAGAATTACTTGACCAATGTAGCCAAAGTAATTATAACAAAAACACAGGTATAAAACAATGGGTTAATCCTAATGCCTCTTATCATGTAGTAAATCTAACTACACGAATGTAGTCTCACTTGTGGCCTCGGAATGGTCCTAATGCAAGTTCTAGAATCTAAGTGCTACCGGTACTCACATCATAGCATAAATGCTTTTCCTACCAATTCTAGGGGCGAACCTCACATATTTGGGGGTGGAAAATTTTTTAGTGGTACGGTTTTTGTGCTAGTCATATAACTCCTATCCGTGAGACGCTCATTAAGACCAAAGTTTCACTCCTAAATGTTGTAAAAAAATTTAAATTTGGCACTAAAATTGCCCTAACAGGTATTTCTCTCAGTTTTATTACACATCTACCATTAAACAAACAAAAATCAAGCGTAATAGCATTCTCTAATCGTACTTTTACCCCCCCTTACACTTAAGATGAACATTGTCCCCAATGTTCAAATAACAAGATGTAAAAGAAAAAAGTAAAAGAATTAAATCAAATACTCCCCTGATTCGTTCGGTGGATAATGTGGTAACACGGTTAGATCTTCTTCCAAAGTAATGTTGAAGCTCCATGACTAATGCATCGCCATAAGCTTGATCCAAACATTTCCTTGTCCAAAATAACCTGTTAAACCTGAGAAAACAAACACGAAAACCTGCATAACATCGGCGGGATAAACTCTATATATAAGGATATAATGCTTGTGGAATGATAATTTTGCAGATTCCTGGAGATTATAAGTTAGAGATTTAATAAAAACTTTTTATGAAAACAAAATTTTCAAAAATTTTCAGAAAATTAAACCTGACACCGTCAGGTTGTAAATACTGACGCCGTCAGAAATAATCTGACAGAATTCTCATGTTAAGTTTCCGGAAAAATTTTGGAAAAACCTATACCTTACTTCCTGGAAATCCTGCAAAACATCATTATGACTCGATACAAGCATTTGACTCAAACAAATACTAATATGTATGTTAATTTATTATTATTATGATTCATGTTCATTTGTGTTCTAATAAACCGATTTAGATTTCCCTTACACTTAACTTTTGCAAAATACCTTTATATGTAGTTAAGACGAAGTTAAAAACAAGATAAAGCATTTTCACAATTTAGTTTTTGAACATGAATCAATAATAATAAAAATTAAACATACATACGGAAGCAAATAAAATCAAACAAACAAATAAATAAACACACAAAGCAAATAAAGCTTGGGTTGCCTCCCAAGAAGCGCTTTTCTTTATTAACGAGTCTTGTAGCTAGACTCAAAGTCAGGCTATCTAGTGTCGCTTATGCTCACGTATCCGAGTGTGAGCCATCTAATTGTTGCCTCATCTTTCTTGTATTCATCATTCAGCTCCAAACATCCATGATAATATCTCTTATTTTTCTCATGTGGATATTTGATCGGGGCATTTGGTAAACAAAATCTTCATCCCCATCCGAGAATGTAATTAACCCGTCCACAAGTTTTTCGTCAAGGTTGGTCAACCTTTTGAAGGGTTCTCCAAAAATGACTTGGGTTAATTTGTTATCAATGAATTCTCCTAAGTTCTCCATAACCATAAAATCCACCAAATACACAAAACTTCCTACGAATACGTGTAGTGGCTTAATCCTAGCAACAATGTTATCTCCTTGATATTCTAGCTCATCTACCATGATTTTATTATAATTAGCGCGAGAGATAATGTTCATAGGCAAAGATGAGTTAAGATAAGCATAAAAATCATGATAACCAATCTTACACGGAAATTGCATGTTAAAGAGGCTATCCTTTTCGATCTTAGTCCTAGGGTCAACATACTTAAAGGGATCAATTTCCTCTTTTCCCCATTCCTCGTTAACTACTTCTCCATTACCGGCATCCTCATCGGAGTCTGAGTAGTAAAACGGACTAACATATTCATTCTCATGGTCAGACTCCTCCATCTCAGAATTGTTACCAAAGTGGTGGTCGGGTGAAAGGTTGTTGTTTTCTATGATGGGGGCGGGAACGGGTAGTTGGAAATTTGCACGGCGGAAAATACGAATAACAGGGATCAAGCGATCACTATTACTCATGAGGTAAGTGGAAGGTATCACAAACAAAAGTACAAAGAAATAAGATAGACTAAAGAAAACCTAGAAAAATAAAATAAAAATCTCACTAGAAAGGAATCTAGTGAGTAGACCTATAAAATAAAAATTCAACCTAAACAATAACTATTCCCCGGCAGCGGCGCCAAAAACTTGATGCGTGGTTTTGCAACCTTACAACAGGTTTTACCTCTCAAGGGATCTCAAGAGGCTTACAACCCCACCAGGCAGTGTACCTGACCGATGTAGTATAGTGTAGTGGTAAGTACGGGGGATTGATCGTTCTCCACAGGGAATAGTGTTCGTTAGGTATGAAAAACTACTCTAATAGGTCTAAGGGTGAGAGAAGATTCTTTTTATATTTTTATAATTTTATGAAAGCAAGTAAAATCTCGGGTTTGAAAGAGTGGGCGGAATTAGTTGCTAGTCAACTAACCCAAGTTACTACGAATGCAAATAAAATAAAATAACAGAAAATGAAAAGGTGGTAAAACTTATGTGGAGAGAAATGTGTTTACTTAGATTTCCTTACTCCCTAACTATCTTTTACTGGTTGATTAGTGTGTATTAATTGCGTGGATGACGGGTGTATTCCTTAATACCAATCGTGGGGTGGCGTACGTACTTCCCCAACTCTATGAACTCCTACTTCACTCCTATGTCGAGCCGGCTAGGAAGCTCCTAACATGGGATCACTAGAATTCGCTCATGCATTAAATACAACCATAAAAACCTTAGTACGCATTGGTTCATGCTTCTTAAGACGTTCAAGCAAGTTACCGAATAGGAAGTTAGCCAGTTTTCTTAAGCCTAACATAGATAAACAATCATCCAATACAACTAATAACACACTAATAACCAATAATCAATAGCTAGGTTTCATTAGATCTAAGCAAACACAAGATAAATCTAGCCAAGCATGTTAAACAAAAGACAAGAACAAGATAGAATCAAACAACACATAGACATATTGAATGATTAATTGATAACTTATCTTCAATGTAACATGGAAGATCTCAAGGCAAAAAGCCTTGAAAAAGCTGCTAAAATCGTCTTAGGGTTTTTCACACACAAAGTTCCACACCAATGACAAAAAATTGCAAAACTATATATAGAGATTAAGGGCTGACGGCGTCACGTTGTAGATTCTGACGCCATCACCTCGCCGCTTTTAGGGTTCCCGGATGGCCTTCCTGACGCCGTCCCTCTTTAGACCTCCAAAATCCGTTCTGGCTTATCAAGGCTTGACGCCGTCAGATTATGGCTTGACGCCGTCCCTCTTTAAATTAAGCCGTGACGACCTTGATCACTTCAAAGGGTGACGCCGTCAGAATTCCCATGCAAATTTCTCTGGCTTATCATGAGTAATTTTCATATCCACCTTTTTCTTGCCAAGACATGACGCCGTCTGGGGAAATTCCTGACGCCGTCAAAGGTACTTTTTAGCCGATTTTGAGACTTTGTCGTTTTCTTCACTTTTATGCTCCAAAAATGTCCAAAATGCTTCCTTTTTCCAGATTTCTTCTCCAAAGTACCTAAAATGACAAAAGGAACGATTTAGGGCAATATTTGATCAATTAAATACGATTTAGGGCTTAAATGACCCTGTAAAAGCGGTACACTTTTCGCTTCATCAGTTACATTGGACCATTCCAAATTCTTGACAGAATCGAATCGGTAGCCTACCAACTCGAGCTACCACCGGAACTGAATAATGTGCACAACGTGTTTCATGTATGTAACCTGAAGAAATGTCTTTCTGACGAAACCCCGGTTATTCCTTTGAGGGAAATCCGGATAGACGAGAACTTAAACTTTATTGAGGAACCAGTGGAAGTTATAGATCGTGAAGTTAAATGACTGAAGCACTGTCGCATTCCTATCGTTAAGGTCCGATGGAACTCACGCCATGGTCCTGAATTTACATGGGAACGTGAGGATGAGATAAAGCGAAAGTACCCTCATATCTTTTCAAACGTATCAGGTAGCTCGAACTGAAACTCGAGACGGGTTTCTTCTGAGGCTTGGAGGCTGTGACAACTGGTAAATTTTGGGAGCCTTTTCCAAATTACCGCATTACGTTTTAAAATGAATATTTTATCTCTTGTAATCACTTTTGAATGCGTTGGATATTTTACCCGGATTTTGGTTTATATATCGTGGACTTTCATAATGTGATGAGTATTTTCCCTGTGTACCTAGTGAGGCACTCCGTGAGTCGGCACAATTAGATCTAATAAAAACGAGAAATATTGACTTTTGGACGCGTTAAATGAATATAGACGTATTTATAGTCGTTTTCAGTGGAAAAAATATTCTAAAATTAGTGGAAAACATTAAAATCATTCGGGAAGACATCTCGGTACTTAAATCTATCCCGGTTGCGTTTTATAGGAAGTTTGGCCAAATGCCACTTCCCACCCCACGCCCAAGTTACACAATCAGTCCCTAAGGGACATTATGTATTTATTCTTAGTCCAATTACTATAAAAGCAAAACTTATAACCCATTTAGGGTTAGAGTTGCGATCCCTTAGAAAGGGGATGCAAATTAAAAAGTCTAAAAAGTGTTTTCAACTATCCGATTAGTCAAATAGTCAACATTTTTAGATCTAACGGTTACTATTTAAATTGAAAAAAAATAACACACTCCCTTCTAATAGAATGATACAATAGTAATTTTACAATTAAAAATCACTCATACCACTCTCTTTCCCTCCATCAACACACACAGTTACTCACACTTCCTCTCTTTATTTTTTATCAAATCCACTCTCTTCGACGCTTTCTCTCTCTCTCTCTCTCTCTCTCTCTCTCTCTCTCTCTCTCTCTCTCTATTTTCGATTAAATTTTGGGGGAAATTTTAGGGTTTTATTTCCGATTATATTTCCGATTAAAATTTGGGGAGAATCACAATACTCGAAGATGAATCAACTTAGTAAGTTTATTTTCGATTATGTTTTAATTTTGTTTTAATTTCGATTAAATTTTGGGGGAAATTTTAGGGTTTTTTAGAATGTAGTCGATTAATTAGGGTTTTTTTTAGAATGTAGTCGATTAATTATAGTTTTTTAGAATGTAGTTGAAGAATTAGGGTTTTTTTTTTTATAAATTTATGATTTTAATTTTTAATTTTTAATTTTTTTTATAATTTTTTTTAGAATCTGGAAGGATTTGTTCATCAGTTATGATTTTTTTATATATTTTTTACTTTTTTTTATAATTTTTTTATAATATTTTTTATTTTTTTAATAATTTTTTAAGTAGGTTCATCAGTTATTAATTTTAAGTAGGTTCATCAATTTTGCTTGTTATATTAGAATAAGTTGATAATAATATTTTGTGTTGAAAGTAGGTTCATCAATTTTAAGTTGGTTAATCAGTTATTAAGTGTTTGATTCAGCTTATCTGGCTGGCATTATGGCTCTATATATGATTTTTTTTGGTTCATCAATTATTGTCCTTAATATATGCTTTTTTTTTTATAATTTTTTTTTAGAATCTGGAAGCAATAAGCAAAAAGAGAGGAGATCCAAACGATTCCATGACCGACCAGCTCTAAAAGGTATGAAACCGTGATTTCAGTTATGTTTCAGTTTTGGTTCATCAATATTGTTAGCGATCTAAGGTTCATCAATTATTTGTGCTGGTGTTATGTGTTTTTGGTTTATCAGTTTATTGGTTCATCAGTTTATTTTGTTGTTGCATGTGTTGTGTTTTTTGGTTCATCAATTTTGTTGTTGTATGTGTTGTGTTTTTTGGTTCATCAATAAACTGATGAACCAATAAATAGATAACCAATAAACCAATTTTTGGTTCATCAGTTTATTTTGTTGTGGTATGTGTTATGTGTTGTTTGGTTCATCAATATTGGTAGCGATCTAAGGTTCATCAATTATTTGTGCTGGTGTTATGTGTTTTTGGTTCATCAGTTTATTGGTTCATCAGTTTATTTTGTTGTTGTATTTGTTGTGTTTTTTGGTTCATCAATAAACTGATGAACCAATAAACTGATGAACCAATAAACTGATGAACCAATAAACTGATAACCAATAAACCAATTTTTGGTTCATCAGTTTATTTTGTTGTGGTATGTGTAATGTGTTGTTTGGTTCATCAGTTTATTTTGTTGTGGTATGTGTTATGTGTTTTTGGTTCATCAATTTTATCTATATTAAATTTATGTTCATCAATATTTTTTTTGGTTCGTCAATTATTTAGATTGCTAAAAATTATTTGTCTTAGTGTTATGTGTTTTAGGTTCATCAATTATTTGTCCTGGTGTTATGTCTATGTGTTTTGGTTCATCAGTTAGTGTCGGTTAACGTTGGATGTCTTTCAAACTGTTTTGGTTCATCAGTTAGCGTCAGTTTGTTTCAAAGCTTTAGGTTCATCAGTTATTTCGTATTCAAAGTATGTTCATCAGTTGATTTTTTTTTTTTTTTTTTTTTTTTTTTTTTTTGTATAGGTAATGACGCCAAAAAAGCAAAGTTACCGCTCACTTTAAAAGCTTATTCTCCCAGTGACGATGACTTTGTTGATGATGCATTTGGTCGTCCCAAACCTAATGTGTCTAAAAAACCTGCAACCATTTCTACCTCTAAACCTTCTTCTTCAGCTAAACCTTCTAAACCAAATCTCTCTAAAGACCTTAAGCCGCAATTAAGTCTTCTCCAACCTTCCAAACAAAAAAAAAAAAAAATTCCAGTGGTTAAGATAAAAAATTTTCCTGGTCCATTATACAAGCTCATTCAGACAATTACTGAGGATCAGAAAGAAGCTATTACAAGTTTGGGTTTTGAATCACTGTTAGATTTTCAAATAAATGTAACAACAGGTCGTTTGGGTCATTGGTTGCTGACTAAGTATGATGGTTTATTGGGAACTCTAAAAGTATTTGGTGAAAACATACAAATAACGCCTGAATTGGTTCACCAAACATTCGGGTTTCCAATGGGCACATTGGCGGTTGATGTGCGAGATATTTTAAAAGAAAGGTCAAATGTAACCTATAGAGAATGGAAAGACCAGTTCAAGAAAGTTTCTAGATTGTATGCTAACAAACTGATGGAACTAATGAGGAATCAAATTAGGAGAAATGATAGTGGGAATCTATTTAAGATAAACTTTTTAGTTCTCTTTTGTACTATTATGTCCTATGTTACCACAACCGGGACTCTTAATCTAGGAGTCATCCCATCTCTTACCGACCTTGAGAAGGTAAGAGAAATGGATTGGTGCCAATATGTGGTTGATTATCTCATGAAGGAAAGTTTAGCATGGAAACCCGGGAAACGGTTCTATGGACCACTCTTGGTGCTAGAGGTAATTACTAAATTTTTTTAATCTTATTTTTATATGTTATGTTACCTTTGGTTCATCAATTAGTTTATATGTGTTTATCTGTTTTGTTCATCAGTTGTGCTATGTTAGGCTCATCAGTTATGTTAGGCTCATCAGTTGTCATAGGTTCATCAGTTGTGTTATGTTAGGTTCATCAGTTATGTTAGGCTCATCAGTTATGTTAGGCTCATCAGTTGTCATTGGTTCATCAGTTATCATATGTTCATCAGTTGAGTTCATCAGTTGTTCAACATCTTTTTGTCCTGTGTTATCTTAGGTTCATCAGTTATCATGGGTTCATCATTTGTTGTTCAGCATCTTTTTTTAATCTACCTTTATCTTAAGAATGCAGGTGATATTCGCCAATTCACTTCTCCAAAACCCAAAATACCTAGCTTTTGAGTACTGGAAAACAGAAACATTGCAAGAATTGGAGGAGATGATGTTTGGGAAATGTCGAAAACCAAGGACTCCTAAAGCAGCTAAGACAGAGGAGGAAGAGGAAGAGTTGGAGGAAGAAGAAGAAGAAGAAATGAAGGATGATGATGATGATGATGATGATGATGATGATGAAGAAGAGATTAGGAAAGATGATGATGGAGAGAATGAGAACGATGATGATGCAGAGAACTTAGAGATAGAGAATGAAAAAAATGATGAGGAAGAAGAAGAGACTGAGAAAGATGATGAGAAAGAAGAAGAGACTGATAAAGATGATGAAGAAGAGGTTGAGAATGAGGAAGATGTTGTTTATGATGAAACAGCTGATATGCGTAAGAATTTAAATATTTATTAAACTATGATTATATTAGGTTCATCAATTAGCCGTTAATATATGTTTTAAAATTTAATTCTAACAATTTAACAGATGATGAGAAAGAGAAAGATGTTGTTGATGATGAACAAGAAGAGATAGAACCCTCAAACAAACCAAAATGGTCAAGAAGCCATATTTCCAGCTTCTTAAAAGGAAATAAGAAGAATGATGATGGTAAGTTCATCAGATGAACTTAATGGAGTTTTAGGGCAGTTTTTTGTGTATATATTTAAGATCATCAGATGAACTTTATGGAGTTTTAGGGCAGTTTTTTCATATGTTCATCAGTTATATTATATTTAATTATAACTATGTTAATTAATTAATGTAAAGTGAACATATAATTTTCATATGTTCATCAGTTATATTATATGTTCATCAGTAATACTATATAAATTTTTTAAACATTTACATAAAAAACTTGTATCTAGACTTAGCGATTGAGCAATCAATCCAAGAAACAATGGAAGTGATGCCACAAGCAGCGGAGAATGAAGAAGGGCAAAAAACTGATCAACAAGGTACGTACTGAAACATTCTTATTGATGAACCTGTTAAAACTTATAAAAACTTTCTGAAAAAGGTGGAAAACATGTAGGAAGCAAAAGGAAAAGGAAAAGAAATTCAGAGGAAAGAGTCTCCAAAAGCAAAAAATCTCCAAAGAAATCGCATTCGATGAACCTGTTCAAAAGCCAAATCACATACAAAAGAAAAACAAAATCAAAATCTCCTAATGTTATTCAACCTGTTCAGAGGAAAGAGCCTTCAATTGTAGAAGAAGATGATATCCATGAGCAAGTAGCTGATTATGCTCATACCCATATAGATGATATTGAGGAGAATCAATGGGTAGATGCACAGCCGATCGGTAATAATCTTTTTTGTGATATTTGAAATTCTTATATTCATCAATTAGTTGTTGAGATATATTTTAAAATTAGTTGTGATATTAGCGATCTAAGGTTCATCAATTATTTGTCCTGTGTTATGTGTTTTTGGTTCATCAGTTTATTGGTTCATCAGTTTATTTTGTTCTGGTATGTGTTGTGTTTTTTGGTTCATCAATAAACTGATGAACCAATAAACTAATTTTTGGTTCATCAGTTTATTTTGTTGTGGTATGTGTTATGTATTGTGGTATGTGTTATGTGTTTTTTGGTTCATCAATAAATTGATGAACCTAAAACACATAAAACATGACATCAATTATTGTTATGTGTTATATGTTTTTGGTTCATCAATTTTATGTATATTAAATTTATGTTCATCAATATTGTTTTTAGTTCATCAATTATTTAAATCGCTAAAAATTAATTGAACAATTTAACAGATGATCCTATTCCAATGAAAGCAAATGATGGAAACAATGAAATGGATCATCCAATGACCGGAACAGACGAAGCAGCTGATATGCGTAAGAATTTATTATTTATTAAACTATGATTATATTAGGTTCATCAATTAGCCGTTTATATATGCTTTAAAATTTAATTTAACAATTTAACAGATGATGATATTCCAATGTCTGGAACTAATGAAACACCTGAAAATGGAAATGATGAACGAAACAGCTCATCATCTGCAAGTATTAAGCTTACCCAACAGTTATCAGCAATGATATTAGAGTTTCAAGGGGTGTATTCCCAATTCAAATCAGCGGAGGTAAAAATCTTTAAACTTATTAGTCAAAGCATATGTAAACTGATGAACCATTATAATATAAACTGATGAACCATTATAATATAACTGATGAACCATTGAAATATAACTGATGAACCATTATAATATAACTGACAGGAGTTCAATCATTCACTGAAGAACATGTTAACAATATTTCAAGAACTCAAGATCGATATCGATGACATGCTAAGTGCTGGATTGGAAAAATACCCCGGAAATGAATCATTGTTGGAAGTCCGAGACTGGATGAACAGGTTGGTAAACAGAACAACGGTTGAGAGCTCACAGAGTGAAGATGAGAGCTCAATGCTGATGATAACAATGGGGGATGATAACGATGGCTCTGAGGCTAAGGAAGCAAGTAAAGAAAAAGATGAAACGTTAACTCAAATCTTCATGGATCCGAACATTATTGAAGAAATTGATAGGATTGAACGTCAAAAACAGGTAATAAAATCAAACACCATTTTGTACTTAATTGATGAACTTATAATTGATTTGTATTATGAAAACACTTAATACAAAAAAGTAACTGATGAACCCTTTACTGAAAACAGATACAAAAGCCAGAATTCCCAATATTCACGGAGCAATTGCAGGCTATTGTTTTGTATGAAAAGAAGAATGACCCCAAGCAGTTCTTGGATGACTTGATCAAAAACACACCTTTCTTGCAACCATCCTCAGAATTGTTGAGTGGGGAAATTGATGACAGTGCTTGGAAAAAAAATAGAACAGGACGCTTCCGCACAAGATATGGAACAAGATATACCACAAGATATGCCACTGATGGTAACCCTCATATCAATGATACCTCCATCAGCCGAAAAAAAATTAAGTATCAGTGAAACAAAAGATGAAGAATTTTCCACACCACTAAATTCTTTCAACACAATCGCTCAAAAGCTTAAAGTGCCTGAAACGGTGAAGAGAATTAGAGAAGGTGAAGAAGACTTGGAAAATTTAAAAGAAAAGAGAAAAGTCAAGCCTACTGAATCTCTTAAAATGACATCTCCGTATTTACAAAGAGTAGTTGTGATGAAGAACAAAGTGCACGAGATGGAAAAAAAGGTAGCTGATACAATTTTCGCTGCAAGAGGAGGTCTCGAGTAAGTAATATGTATTAGGTTCATCAATTTAAAAATAAAATTTCTTGATCAGTAGTTTTTTTTTTTTTTTTTTTTTTTTTTTTTTTTTGCATTCTAAAATATTATCTTAAAATGAAATTGCAGTGATGTGTTATTTCATACCTACTTTATTGACGGTCAAAGAGTCCACTTTGAGAGCTTCAAAGAAGGCAATGAAATCACTTCAGGAACGATTGATATGTGGGCGTATCTACTTAACGTAGCAGAAGAGAAAAGGAGTCCTGGATCATTGAGGAAGCTATATTGCCATACATCAGTTATTGTAAGTTACAAAAACTTTATCAATTATGATTCAATAGTTGAAATCAGTTTACATATGTTTTGACTAATATTGATGAACCACAGACACCAGAGATGGAGAAAATGGCTATAGCCTCGAAGGCTCTCCATTCAATGTTTGAGGAGAACGTGAACGCTATTTTGTTTTTGTCCCATGCTTATCAATCTATCAAAGATATTGACCTAGTAAGCACCTCTATTTTACTAGTTTGTAGGAGATAAAAAACTGATGAACAAATATATAATTGTAAATTGTAACACTTTATGTTTTATAGATGTTTTTTCCAATGATGCTTGCTGACGAACACTACTATGTTGTCTGTTTCAACTTGAAAGAACCTCAAATACATATTCTTGACAACATGGATCACAATGATACAATCACAGATAGATATCAGAATAAATTCAGATATTTGATAAGAATTTTATGTATATTAAATTTATATTCATCAATATTGTTACCGATCTAAGGTTCATCAATTATTTGTCCTGTGTTATGTGTTTATTGGTTATCAGTTTATTGGTTCATCAGTTTATTTTGTTGTGGTATGTGTTGTGTTTTTTGGTTCATCAATAAACTGATGAACTAATAAACTGATGAACCAATAAACTAGTTTTTGGTTCATCAGTTTATTTTGTTGTGGTATGTGTTATGTCTTATGGTATGCGTTATGTGTTTTTTGGTTCATCAATAAAACACATAACACAGAACATCAATTATTTTTATGTGTTATATGTTTTTGATTCTTCAATTTTATGTATATTAAATTTATGTTCATCAATATTGTTTTTCGTTCATCAGTTATTTAGATCGCTAAAAATTATTTGTCATGTGTTATGTGTTTTAGGTTCATCAATTATTTGTCCTGGTGTTATGTGTTTTGGTTCATCAATTTTTGTCCTGTGTTGTGTTTTAGATTCATCAATAAATTTAATGTCCTGTGTCATGTTTTGGTAGTATAAGTTTCAACTGCTACTTGTATGTCCTATGTCATGTGTTTTGGTTCATCAATTATATATTCATCAATTGTTGTTCAGCATAGGTTCATCAATTATTATCTTAAGCTCATCAGTTATCATAGGTTCATCAGTTATTAGTTAAATTGAAGCTCATTGTTTATTTATTTGTTGTTACAAAGATATCTCTTTTTGAGGTTCTTGAAAAAAAATGACTATCCGTATCTTGAACAAGTAAACAAATACCCAGTGTGTTGTGTGAAAATGCCATGGCAAACCAAAAACAATTACATTGATTGTGGTATTTTCGCTATGAGGCATATGGAAACATATTTGGGTAACAAGTTCTTTGATGCTGGGTTTGCAAAAGAAGGAAAAGAACAAAACAAACAGATTGAAGACTTGAGAAAGAAGTACCTAACAAAGATTTTGTTGTCCGACTGCAACCAGAACAGGAAAGTGGTAGAGGCGGAGGTTCAAGATTATCAAAATTTAAGACTGAAGGATAAGAGAATCCTCCAAAATTTGTCGGCAAAGAGTATTGCAGAATGTGCCACCGACTATTTTGAGAACGAAGCTAATGCTCTTCAAGAACGAAAGAAGTGAAAAGAGGCAAGTGAAAACGGGCAAGTGATTTTTGGTATGGTTAAATAGTTTGCAGCACTGACGGTTTTTGCTGTTTAGAATAGGCAAGCATTTTTTATTTCAAGAACAATCTGATGTAATTTACAGTTAAATAGTTAGGAGTAGTAATCTGATCTAATTGATGAATATGATTTTTTTGTATGAATTTTAGTTTTCTTTGTTCATCAGTTGATGAACATATTAACTATCTGTCATGTTTCCTGGTGTTATGTATTTTGGTTCATCAATGTTTGGTTCATCAATGTGTGGTTCATCAATGTTTGGTTCATCCATATTTAGTTCATCAATTAAAATTTAAAGACTTTTGTGAAAGCAAACTTTTTAAGACTTAAAGAATAAGCCAGAAAAAGCACTTAAATTGCACTCCTTATATGAACAAAAGAAGCAGTTCTAACAAGAATAAGCTCATATATAAACTGATGAACCAATGTTTGGTTCATCAATGTTTGGTTCATCAATGTTTGGTTCATCAATTAAAACTTAGTCTTTGTGAATGCAAACTTTTTAAAACTTAAAGAACAAGCCAGAAAAAGCACTTAAATAGCACTCCTTATATAACTTAAAGAACAAAAGAAGCAG
Source organism: Artemisia tridentata subsp. tridentata (assembly GCA_021014915.2). Taxonomy (NCBI): domain Eukaryota; kingdom Viridiplantae; phylum Streptophyta; class Magnoliopsida; order Asterales; family Asteraceae; genus Artemisia; species Artemisia tridentata. The sequence goes on along the minus strand of CP139506.1, from coordinate 26,904,641 downwards.
TTCTAACAAGAATAAGCTCAGATATAAACTGATGAACCTGCAAAAAGAAATTTTAGAAATAAACTGATGAACCTACTATCATCACAATTCAATTATCTCAATTCAAAGTTACTTTGATCATTCTCACAAAAAAAAAAAAAAAAAAAAAAAAAAAAAAAAAAAAAAAAAAAAAAAAAAAAAAAACTTCACATTTATTATCAAACAGACAACTAAGTAACTACACAAGCATTCTTCTCAGACAACTTCGCCTTCTTAGCGGCCAATCTCGCCTTCTGCTTGCTTTCCCTCATAGCAGCCTTATCACTAGCCTTCTTAGCATCAATTTGAGCTCTAATAGCATTGCACTTCGCCTGATTATGATCCTTCATGCTGCATTTTCAGAATCTACAATTCTTCCTACGCTTCCCACTTGGATTAAGTGAACGCTCAACACTGCTCTTTATCCTTTTTCGCGAACCCTTAGTACTAACCTGTTTTCGACAAAAAAACAAAACAATAACAATTGGATGATCAACAACTGATGAACCAATGATAACTGATGAGCTAACATAACACAACTGATGAACCCAACTGATGAACCTATAATATCTGATGAACCCAACTGATGAACCTATAATATCTTATGAACCTATGATAAATCCTAACCTGTGATAACTCCTAACCAATGATAACACAAATATACACATATAAAACTAACTGATGAACCTAAGGGCATAAATTGATTAAAATCTGAATATCTCACGAAAGATCATATCAACTAACCCAAAATTATAAATTGATGAACCTATAATATCTGATGAAACTATGATAACTCCTAACCTGTGATAACTAACTGATGAACCTAAGGGCATAAATTGATTAAAATCTGAATATCTCACGCAAGATCATATCAAACTAACCTAGATCATAAATTGATGAACCTATAATATCTGATAAAATCTGATAAAAAATAAAGTGCATAAATTAATTAAAATCTGATGAAAAAAACAACTAAATAAAATTGTTCATCAACTAACCTAGATAAAATAACTGATGAACCTAAGATAGGATGATTAGTACTAACCTGCTTTGGAACATTTACAATGGTCTCTTCCGGTTGCTAGACACCCAGAATAGAAGCAAGCCTGTCTCGTTTATTAGTCTTTTTAGGTATGGGAACATCAGCATCTGCCTTCGCCATTAACTGAACCTGATGATCTCTAAACTTTTGCAGTAGCTCGGGATCATTTGCATAACGATTCACACAATGCTCAACTGATCTGAATATCTCACGCAAGATCATATCAGGACTGTCACCAGTGGCTTGAATGACTGATGCAGGTGGTAATGAATCTTTTGACCAACGCCTAAGCACGTATTTCTTTGGAAACTTTTTAACCTTTGACAACCGAAGAACATAAAAGATATGACGACATAACAGTCCATATGACTCGAAACGTTTGCACATACACTGATCAAATTCTTCAGTTGGTTTACACAAGACCTGAAAAAAAAAAGAAGTGTTACACACAGTGGCTGAGTACAAAAAACTGATGAACTAAAATAATGAAAAAATTGATTACCAAAAAACTGATGAACAAAAACTATTTATATAAAAAAGATGTTACCTCATAAAAAACTTCATTTACAGCGCCTTCAACTTGACGATATCGCCTACTAATCTGCTCGTCTTCACCAGTATCTTGTATAACATATTTTTTACTAGAATCAACATCCGAAACACTAACCGACATACATGAAATCACAGAAGCATAAATCTCAGTTTGAACATCAAAGAAAATGGACCGAGTGTATAATTCTGAAGCCTCCTTTTCTATCTCAAGTTCAGTGTGCATATCTGGAATAGTATACCGACTGTCATGATCATTTTTACGTTGAGCAAATCTTTGGCAACCCACCACACTATCAAAATGATTATAGAACTCCCATAAAGTCAAATCAATACTAGTCAAGCGACCGTATGCATTGTTTTCACTCTCCGACCTTGAAGAAGTACGCATCAAACCCGACATCAACTCATCCATATAATAGGCTGGAATCCATTTATGCCTCAAATTATACATATCTGAAAGCCATTTGTGACTCTTCAAATTGAAATCAACTAACAAACGCTCCCACAAATGCTCAAACTCTTCAGGCTCTATTCTATCAGTCCAAACAATATCCGATATTCTTCTTTTAAAAGTATGATCTTTACCTAACTTGGGACCAACCTATAAAATCAAGATTAACTTAAATGATGAACATAACTCATTGATGAACACAATTTTATAAAAACTAACTGATAAGAAAAAAGATGATTGGACAAAAGCAGACTGATGAACATACCTTTGAAGTCAACTTCTGCATGATATGCCACATGCATAATCTGTGACGAGATAACGGGAAAACTGTCTCTATTGTAACTTTCATTGATCCGTCTTGATCAGTCACAATAACCTTTGGTGCTCGAACAAACGCTCTTTGAAAACATTGAAGCAACCAAATGTAAGATTCTTTCGTTTCTGATGACAGCAAGGCAGCTCCAAATGTAACACAATGATTATGATTGTCAATCCCAGTGAATGGTACAAAAACCATTTTGTACCTATAAAAAATAAATGATAAACATTATTATATAACCGATGAACCATTATAATATAACTGATGAACCATTTACATTATCATATAACCTGATGAACCATATAAATTAAGTGATGAACCATAACCTGTCACTCACATACAGTTGATGAACCATTTATATTAACTGATGAACCATTTAAATTAACTGATGAACCATTTAAATTAACTAATTACTGATGAACTTATAAAAAATAAACTTATTACTGATGAACTTATAAAAAATGAACTTACTTATTCGTTCTGAATGTCGCATCAAATGACATAACATCGCCAAACGCATAATAGTTCCTCTTCGCATATTCATCAGCCCAAAAAAGGTTCTTCAACGCGTTATTCTCACCAGTTTGATACTCAAATGAAAAATTTGGAAGATAATCCTTCTTGTTCATCAATATCTCAACTAACATCTGAGCATCATTCTTTCCAATGAAATCAAGCACATCTCTCCTATAATTTTTACAATCAACCGAACTTGCCCCAATAAAATCATAGTCCCCATAAATCTGCCTAAGTAAATTGAAACCTTTTACTGGACCAAGATTAACTTGCGATGCTTGATATAGGAAAACTTGCTGAGTATAAGAAACATCACGAGAAGAAACCAAAAAAACACTATACTCCTAACTAACTAGGCTATGATTATGAGCCTCAACAAATTCGTAACACCAATATCCTTTTCCTTCAATATACTTCACACGCAAAACAGCCTTACAATCAGTACGCTTAGACGGACGTTACCTATTACTAGGCTTTGCTCTAACTTTTTGGGGAGGATTTGTACCTTCTTTACTACAAACAAAATACTTCAAACCCATATTTTTGTCCTTATTCTTCTTAGATACATACTGTTGACCTAAACGAACCTCAAAACCCGCTTTTTTTGCATAAGCTTTGTAATACTCATAAGCCTGCTCCAAAGAATGATACATCATACCATAAGCCGGCTTCTCACCAGCAGGAATATCAGGAATCCATAACTTCTCACCCGTCTCCTCAGAAACAATACCAACAGAATATGGAACACGTTCATAATCATCATCTGTAAAAAAAACATGAAAATAATAATTGATGAACCAAAACACATGACACAGGACATACAAGTAGCAGTTGAAACTTATCCTACTAAAACATGAAAATAATTGATGAACCAAATGCTTGCAGCACTAATATTTTATTCATGAACCTACATAACACATACCACAACAAAATAAACTGATGAACCAAAAATTGGTTTATTGGTTCATCAGTTTATTGGTTATCAGTTTATTGGTTCATCAATTTATTGATGAACCGAAAAACACAACACATACCACAACAAAATAAACTAATGAACCAATAAACTAATGAACCAAAAACACATAACACCAGCATAAATAATTGATGAACTTAATACACATAACACATGAAAAAAATAATTGATGAACTTAATACACATAACACATGGACAATAAATTCGTGAACCAAAAATCACATACCACAGCAAAACAAACTGATTAACCAAAAACACATAACACATGACAATAATTGATGAACCAAACTAATAATTGATGAACTTAATACACATAACACAGGACAAAAACAAATTGATGAACCTAAAACACAACACAGGACAAAAATTGATGAACCAAAAACACATAACACCGACACAAATAATTGATGAACTTAATACACATAACATAGGACAAAAACAAATTGATGAACCAAAACACATAGCACAACAAAATAAAACTGATGAACCAAAAACACAGCTCAATTACTGATGAACCAACAGATAAAAACAGCTAATTGATTGTAACAACCGTGAATTTTCCAAGTCTTTACGTAACCTTTAGAACTCAAAAGGATTATTTTAGAAGTTACATATTCCCCTTGCGTATAACTGGTAACTAAACTGCACGAATTAAGAGGACGATACCACACGCGTCCCGACACCGTGATAGTATGGAATAAGTCTAATAATTTAATATCGATAATTATTAAAATACGAGTCCCGTTAAATTCACACAAGTGTTATTTAATCGACAACGTTCCCACGCCTCATCTTTTTATTTAACCCTCACTCAAACAATTACATTTTTATAATAATACTACTACCTTTATAAAATACAACAAAAAAAAGAAAAAGAAAACAGGATAAGAATAATAATACCCTACCACTACCCCACGCCTCCTCACTCTTCTCTCTCACCCTTCTGCTTCGCTTCTTCTGCTGCTCTTCTGCGTTCCTGCTTCACCACAAAGATAAAACACACATCACCATCCTGTCCTCACCTTCATGCTTATAACAAACAAGAAGCGATGACTAAGCTATGATGAAGCTTACTCCTTTTGGCTACAAGGTCGACTGGTAACAAGAAAATAAGGAGTCAAACCTCCCTAGTATTATTCTTATTAGACCCATCGATCCACAAGCAAATCCACACGCTCCCAAAACTCCTCCAACAAAGATTCATAGTGAAGATTCAATTTTATCGAAAGGACGTGGATTTACTTGAAGTCGGATCCGGGTTTGATCGTTTCGATCTCCTGTTAATCGCCTCTTTTTGTTGTAAGGGTTCTAAATCCTTCTTCCTTTTGATTTTTTTTTGTCATTTGAATGTAGTTACGTTGATGAGATGTTGATTAAATGTCATTTGGGTTAAGTTGCTATACACATTCTATTTGATGTTATTCTTATTAAAGTTCTGTCGAAAAGTTCTATTGTGGAACCAATGGATTCTTTTAGTTGTATTATTATGTTGGTGTGGTGAGTTGAAAACGATTTTCAAAACTAGTATTGGCTCAAAAATTGTGAAGTGAGGTAGGTTCAGGTTGTGTTAGAAGTCGGATTCGACAAATCTTAGTAGTTAAAAATTATGCACGTAAGGTGTTTGTAAAAATGCCGAGCCGGATTCGAGTAAAGACTAGTCTCCAAAATCTTGTCGTTTGCCGTTTTAAACTACCTTGTATGCTCGTTTTGATTATGGTTTGCGTTATAAACTCCTTGACTCCTAGCCGAATGAGCAAGTCACTAGCCGCATTTTAGCCTCGGCTAGTTTTTCCATTCGTGACACATTTAGTTGTCTCATATTTTGAACCTTAAATCATGCGTAAGAAGTGCCTTTCTTGAGGCCGTGGTCTTGTTGTACTCGAGCCGCGGCATGGCCAATAACACTAGAAACGAATTGTTAAAAACACCCTTAATTTTGTTGCCGTTTTGATAGGCAAAATTATTTTCTCTTAAAAGCCATGCATTCCAGTATCAAAATCCACTTCTCTCTATACCATATTATTTTTTTCTCTTTTGCTACTACTTTCCATATTACTTTTATCCTCTTTTGCTACTTACTCGTTACTGGACTCAAAATACCCCTTTTGGTGACTTACCATTTTTTTCGTTAATGCTATGTTCTTTTTTGTTGTGTTTTTGGGCCTACTGCCACTCTATCTTCATTGACACAAGATGGGCCGAAGCCCAAACACCACTTGCCCCATTTCTCTTTTAGACGCAGCAGTCCCAAAGTCACAAACCACATTGGGCCGAAGCCCGTATGTTCAACGTGGGCCGCAGCCCAACCCCCTCCTCGTCACATAAAATAACCACGAAATATTAACTTGACAAAATATTTTATATATACACATCACTTGCGTAATATCAACTCGACAATCTTTATAAAATGTGTACGCAACATTTCAAGTAGAAAATAAGCCGACAAGAAATTTTAGGCGCAACTAAGGTTTAACAAATTTTATACATGTTCTCGGAACAAAACTATTTTTTCGACACACTCCCTTCTACACAACAACGAAAATCTCCTAATATATTTATAAAACAAATGCTACAACTATTATACGTATACATACCGCGATAATTATAAACTACTACACGTATTTTTATAAACAAATTTCCAAGCTAGCAATTGAAACTTAACTTTTCAAATGTTAAAAACTATAACTTTACAATTTTGTATCAACTAATGATAAAGAAATACAAAGTTCAACTTATATCCAACTATTAGTGGTATATCATGAACTTATCTCGATGTTACAAACTTATATACTCGAAGATAATATAACACGGTCTACTTTTATACGTGATGTCTGGTCACCACGTACAAACCAAAACATGTACAAGGGTCATGTCTGACTTTCTAAAATCCTACACTTATGGATAACTTGCAAAGTTAATTTAAAATATGAACTCTTTTCATACACTATTACAAAAAATAGGAATGCTACACAATTTTATATCTAGCCATACTTCTAAACGACTTCATTATTTTCCGTATTCGTCTTTTGGTTATTTTCGAACCAAAGACATTTCGTCTTTGATATTTTGTTCGACGTACGCTTACACACTTCCAAGAGCCAATACTTTGAAAACTATTTTTAAAACTTAAATGCTGCCACACCAGCAACGACAACATAAAACTTTTGAATTAAATTCATGGAGTCTTAAACTTAGTCGGTGAACTAAATTATGCCATACTAATCTAGGTCACGCGTTGGAGTTACTACACACCATTTGATTCTATTACATTCAGATTACCACTACCCTGAGGTGAGTTCTCGTAGCCCCTTTTTCATTATATTTTCCTTGGGGGAAAATGGTACTCAAATGATATTTTAACTGTTTTCATGCTGTGATTATACTGTTTTTCACGATTTTGGACATTATGTGTGTTGATACAATTATGTGCTACAATTTGTTTGACTGTGTGTACATTGATGCGCAACTGGTAACTCTTTCGAGAGCCGAAACAATATGATAGATCTATCGGGGTAGCTCCCCACAGTGTATGTGTGCAACCGTGGCAGGTTCAGTTGGCACGACATTATTTGGTTTCGACATTATTTGGTTTCGACATGTGCTTATAATTGGTTATCATGCTCACTTTTGTCCTACACTATACTATCACAGCTCAGTGGTTTCACTTTCAAACCTACGAGCTCACCAACATTATGTTGACGTTTTCTAGTACCATTTTCAGGTGTTATTGAAGCTGCTTAGAAGGTAGAGTATTGACTGGCTTAGCAAGACTTAAGACAAGACCCTCCCGGGTTATATCTCGTGGAGTTGCATTTGATATTCCTTAGTGACGTTGTTTAACTTTGAGACTTATGTTTATTTTGGATCTTTGTACCAATCCCGGTTGTGGGAGTTTGCGACTATTATCTATCGTATGTTATGCATTTAGTGTTTCTCTATTGTGACACCTTGTGTTCTTAACTATGAAGTCATACCCCGTAAATGTCATTCCGCTGCGCCATTTTTGGGGTGTGACAGATTGGTATCAGAGCCAAGGTTATAGAGAATTAGGTGGTTTAACCTAGACTATAACCTAAGAATCCTCATGTAGTTTGCATTATAGGAAGTACGTGTGCGATTATGTGTATAGTATGACACGAAGTGATGATGATAAGTAAATGCAACATGATGCTATCCTAAAAATGCCTGGCCAACATTTTTATGATAACATGATGAGGCATGGACTTATCAAATTCATGGATTGTCAGATAGGAAGTTGAGTGTAGTAGTACGAAATGTATACTGACCTATCCTACCTACCTCATATCTAATGTCTACCAATCATGCCTCCAAGAAAGTAGGCTCGAGTTAACTGAGGCATTCCACCATCGAGGGGTGGAAGGACTGGAGGGCGAGGAGGTAGAGCAGGTGGTCGTGGCACCGAGAACAACGGCAACGACAATGTGAATCCTGACCTTTCCGCCATGATCGTCGAGCAACTACAAGTATTGCTACCCACTATCGTCACCCAAGTTGGCGACCACATCAGTAATCTAGGAAACAACGGAAGCGGCAATGACCATGCGGACAATGGCATTGGTAGTGACCACAACAACAATGGCGACAACAACAATAGTAGCAAGGGATGTTCGTATAAGGAGTTTACAGCATGCAAACCGATGGACTTTGATGGCAGTGGTGGAGCATTGGTGTACACAAGATGGATTGAGAAGATGGAGGCAGTAATGGACATAAGCGAGTGTGCAGCTCACCAGAGGGTGAAGTACGCTGCAAGCTCGTTCATGGGAAAGGCTTTGACCTGGTGGAACACGCAAATCCAGGCCAGAGGAAGAGAAGCCGCCATGGGAATGAGTTGGGATGACCTTAAGGCATTACTAAAGGAGGAGTATTGCCCAAATAACGAGATGCAGAAGCTAGAGCATGAGTTCTACAACCATGCTATGGTAGGTGTTGGTTATGCAGCCTATACAGATCGATTCCACGAGCTTGCTAGACTGGTACCTCACATGGTCACCCCTGAATCCAAGAGAATTGAAAGGTACATCTATGGTTTGGTCCCTGAGATTCGTGGGATGGTGAAAGCGACTGAGCCCCCTACCCTTCAGGGCGCAATACTGAAATCCGCAACCTTAACGGATGAAATGGTTAGGAATGGGACATTGTCCAAGAGCGGTGATAAGAGGAAGATCGTGAGTGAGACAAGTAAACAAAGAGGTGCAAATGATGAAAATAAGAAGGCGAAATGGGGAAAAGGATTTGTGGCAACGAGCTCGGGCCGTAAGGGATATGAAGGCCCTCACCCAAAGTGTGTTGAATGTAACTACCATGCCTGGTGTGTTTCAACTGCAATCAGGCTGGTCACATTGCAAGGGATTGTCGAGCAGTAGCCATGCAGGCGACTCCGATTAATGTCATTTACCCAAGGACATGTTATGAGTGCGGGAGCCCGGATCATTTCCGAAACACGTGTCCTAAGCTGAACAGGGCACAAGGGCAAGTGCAGAACAACCAGAATCAGGCCTTAGTGACTAATGGAAACACTGGAAACAATGGCAACCCAGCTCGTGGGTGGGTATTTGTGATGCACGCCGAAGAAGGACGCCAGGACCCGAACCTTGTGACGGGTACGTTCTCTTAAACGGATATTAGACTATCATACTATTTGATTCCGACGTCGATTATAGATTTGTTTCCACCTAGTTCATGCCTCTATTAAAGGTGAAGCTTAGTGTCCTAGCTCGTAGTTAGGAGATTGATAGAAACCGATAAGATGGTTCAAATCTCCACCACCTGGTAGCAAGACCTTTGGATACTGAAATGCCACCCGTTCATTTTTTGAGCAACCCCAAAAAAATTTAACTAAAATTTTTATGTTCTTCAAAAAAAAAAGTAAGCATTTAACAACTTTTAACTTAATTTCATGTCAGTTCTTGTTTGATGAGATGTGAGATTAAGTTTAAAGTTGCTACTTAGCTTAAAAGTTTTAAAAAAATGATTTTGCTCAAGAATGGACGAGGCATTTCATGAAGCCTAATCACTCGATAGTTACTATAAAACCGCCTATTTCATTGCGCCTAGTAGGACGGGCAGAAACCCAAAGATACCTCTCATGCTTAAGACTTCCCTGGATTACTTCGTAAAGACCTGACAGGATTTACCCCTCCTTGAAGAATTGAGATGCGCATAAACTTAACTCCCGGAGCGACACAGTTTTCATGATACGCGATACTTCTCGAAGAAAGATTCCGAACCCGAATATCATTAGTTGAGAGTACACAAGACTGACAACCCTAAAACCTCATTAAGAACGATATACAAGCATTTTGAGTTTTCAGGATAAGACTTTTGGTTTGATCAATGCCTCCGTAGCATTCAAAGATAGGAGATCCAATTAGAGCGACATACATAAGGAGCGCCTTACCTATTATGTCGAATCGTAGCAGACGATCCTGATGAAGCGAAAAGTGTACCGCTTTTAGGGGGTCATTTAAGCCCTAAATCGTATTTATTTGATCAAATATTGCCCTAAATTGTTCCTTTTGTCATTTTAGGTACTTTGGAGAAGAAATCTGGAAAAGGAAGCATTTTGGACGTTTTTGGAGCATAAAAGTGAAGAAAATGACAAAGTCTCAAAATCGGCTGGAAAAGTACCTTTGACGGCGTCAAGGATTGCTCCTGACGGCGTCATGGCTTGGCAAAAGAGGTGGATATGAAAAATACACATGATAACCCAGGGAATTTTACAAAGGAAGTCTGACGACGTCACCCTTTAAGGTGATCAAGGCCATCACGGTTTAAGTTAAAGAGAGACGGCGTCAAGCTCATTTCTGACGGCGTCAAGCCTTGATAAGCCAGAGCGGATTTTGGAGCACTAAAGAGGGACGGCGTCAGGAAGGCCATCCGGGAACCCTAGACACGGCGAGGTGACGGCGTCAAGTCCTATAACGTGACGCCGTCAGATACTAAACTCTATATATAGTTTTGCAATTTTTTGTCATTTTGTGAGGAGAAACCCTAAGACGAATTTTTGCCATTTTTAAGGGTTTTCATACCCTTGGATCTCCCATGTTTAATTGAAGATAAGTATTCATTTAATCAATCAATATGTCTATGTGTTGTTTGATTATATCTTGTTCTTGTCTTTTAATTAACATGCTAGGCTAGATTTATCTTGTGTTTGCTTAGATCTAATGAAACCTAACTATTGATTATTGGTTATTAGTGTGTTATTAATTGTATTGGATGATTGTTTATCGATGTTAGGCTTAAGAAAACTGGCTAACTTCCTATACGGTAACTTGCTTGAACGTCTTAAGAAACATGAACCAATGCGTACTAGGTTTATATGGTTGTATTTAATGCATGAGCAAATTCTAGTGATCCCATGTTAGGAGCTTCCTAGCCGGCTCGACATAGGAGTGAAGTAGGAGCTTGTAGAGTTGGGGAAGTACGTACACCACCCCACGATTGGTATTAAGGAATACACCCGTCATCCACGCAATTAATACACACTAATCAACCGGTAAAAGATAGTTAGGGAGTAAGGAAATCTAAGTAAACACATTTCTCTCCACATAAGTTTCACAACCTTTTCATTTTCGTTATTTTATTTTATTTGCATTCGTAGTTATTTGGGTTAGTTGACTAGCAACTAATTCCGCCCACTCCTTCAAACCCGAGATTTTACTTGCTTTCAAAAAAATATAAAAATACAAAAAGAATCTTCTCTCACCCTTAGACCTATTAAAGTAGTTTTTCAATCCTAACGACACTATTCCCTGTGGAGAACGATCAATCCCCCGTACTTACCACTACACTATACTACATCGGTCAGGTACACTGCCTGGTGGGGTTGTAAGCCTCTTGAGATCCCTCGAGAGGTAAAACCTGTTGTAAGGTTGCAAAACCACGCATCAAGTTTTTGGCGCCGTTGCCGGGGAATAGTTATTGTTTAGGTTGAATTTTTTATTTTATTAGGTCTACTCACTAGATTCCTTTCTAGTGAGATTTTTATTTTTATTTTTCTAGGATTTCTTTAGTCTATCTTTTTTCTTCGTTTCTTTGTTCGTAACCATTACCATCCGACATCATGGAAGGTGGTAATATCCTTGATCCCAACAACCCACCACCACGACAAAACCAAACTCGTAGAGCACACACCTTAGGAGGATATTCCCTAATTTTGGATGATAACCCCCCTAATCCTAGGATCACTAGGAGCCGTAGCTCGATCAAAACTCTTGCCACACCTTATGCTGAACCCGAAAGGGAAATGCACAAATTAAGGCGACACCACCAAGAGGCTGAACCATCCACGATCAATTTTGATGATGCCCTCTCCGAGGAAGAATCCAATCTTCACTCTACACCTCCTAGCCCTCAACCCAATCACGATATGGAGGTTCCCGAAAACCCAATCCCTAAATGCCTCAAGGACTACTCTTCTCTCACCCCTCGTGGTTTTTCCAATGCTATCGTTTTTCCAAATGAACACACGAATGGGGTCTTGCGTGCAACCGACATTTGGCTTACCCAAAGTGTATGCAAGTTTCACGGATTGAAAAGTGATGATCCAATCCAACACATCAAAGACTTCCTAAAAATAGTGGATACCCTCCATACGGACGGAGCCACTAGAGATACCTCCCGGCTACGATTATTTCCCTTCACCCTTTATGAGAAAGCCAAAGATTGGTATAACAAACTCCCCTCCGAGTCCATCTTCACATGGGAACAGCTTATCTCAAAATTCTATGAGAAATTCTTTCCCATAGGAAGAACTTCAACGTTAAGGGACAAAATCTTCCGCTTCCATGTTGGACCAACTGAACCCATTCACGAATCCTGGAACAGATTCAAAGATCTAATTAGACAAGTCCCTCATCATGGCATTGAACTCTGGCTTCTTGTCCAGATCTTTTATGACAGTGTCCCTAAAAGCGACCAATTTGGCATTAATAATTCGGTGAAAGGAAAAATAGCCAACCTAAGCGCTGAGGAAGGATGGAATAGAATTGAGGAATACGCAAATGATCAAGACGATACTTGGGATGAACCCGATTCGATCATGAGCGTTTCCAAGATCATGAAAGAGCCTCCCTTTGCTAGCCGGTTGAGTAGATTGAAGGATCAAGTCTCTTATCTAGACAAGTCACAACCAACTAAACGGTTATCAAACCCATACTTGATCTGTGACCAATGTGGTGGCCCGCATGAAGTGGAGGAATGCGGGGATGATACCACCACCAAACAAGTATGCTTGCCAAGCCATGACATCTTCGATGATCCTTCGCTCTTAACTTTCTACCAAAACAATGATTTTACCCCTTGGGGAAATCTTGTGAGAGAAGAGGGAGGAGGAGAATATCCTGACTACAAGGTTAGGAGCACTTTTGAGGATGATCTTGGGCATTTCACGCTTGAAAAGAATCTGCAACTAAATGGTCTTGACAACCTCATCAATAGCCAACAAAACGACCTAAGGGCCAAATTCGCAGAACTCAACGCCACTCTCGACGGCCTTGACGAACCTCAAACAAATCAAAGAGATCCCTTACTCGCCATCACCACTCGTGCTGGAACAACTACTAAGGATCCACCTTACCCAGCTCAACAATCTGACGTCATGGAACCCGACACCCCTCATGAGGAGGAAGGTAATGTGAACGATGGAAATCCTGAGCAGACCCCTCCGGTAACTCCCTCTCCACCTACTCCAACCAAACAGCCCATTAAAGTCCCATACCCGTCTCGCCTCAAGAATCAAAAGGTCGAAAATGATAATAAAAGATTCTTGTCATATTTGAAGAATTCGGTCGTCACCATACCCCTTCTTGATGCATGTTACCATATGCCCAAATATAGTACATACTTCAAAAAGCTGCTAACCAACAGAAAAGGGCTCGAGGGTCTTGTAACCTTAGGAGAAGAATGTTCTGTGGTGACTCAACGAGGGCTGCCAAAGAAGGTGGACGATCCAGGTAGTTTCACCTTGCCCTGTTCAATAGGATCTCTTTCTGTCAAGAATGCCTTAGCCGACTTAGGAGCAAGTATCAATCTTATGCCGCATTCCATGTTCCTCAAGTTAGGGTATTCTGGATTGAAACCAACCCGTATGAACATCCAACTAGCCGATAGATCAGTCAAATACCCCTTAGGAATATTTGAGAATGTGCTGGTTAAGGTAGGGAAGTTCAAATTTCCAGTTGACTTCGTCATCTTAGAGATGGAAGAAGATGACCTAGTGCCCATCATTCTTGGGAGGCCATTCCTTGCAACTGCTCGCGCTGTTATTGATGTTCATGACGGCAAACTAACCTTACGAGTGGGGACCGATAGCTTAACCTTCGACATCAAGGACACAATGAATCTTTCTCTCGAAGCAGCTAATCGGCTGTATTTCATCGGAGAAATCAATGAACTATCCGACGAGATTGACAATTGTATAGATGAACAGGTGGAAGCTGGTTGGTTGCGAGATGAAGCTTTCTTACCCATCTTAGAGGAGGAGAAGACTATGGATGTGAGCGCAGTCTCCTTCTATCCCAGACAAGAAATCGAACAGCTTGAGCTTCGTAAACCCGAGAACAAACTTAAACCTTCCATCATCGAGCCACCCACGCTAGAACTCAAGGAACTCCCAAGCAACCTGGAATATGCTTTCCTCCAAGGAAAAGATCAACTTCCGGTAATCATAAACTCTTCTTTGAAAAGTGAACAAAAGGATAAACTCTTAGGAGTTTTAAAAAAATATAAAGGAGTTATAGCATGGAGTGTAGCCAACATCAAGGGGATTGACTCAACCTTTTGTACGCATAAAATCCTCATGGAGGAGGATTATAAACCCACCGTGCAACCTCAAAGGCGAGTAAACCCCAACATAAAGGAAGTCGTAAAAAAGGAAGTCGTTAAGCTCCTAGATGCGGGACTAATTTACCCAATCTCAGACAGTCCATGGGTAAGTCCTGTACAGGTTGTACCAAAAAAAGGAGGAATGACAGTGGTTAAGAACGATAAGGATGAGTTAGTGCCTCAACGAACAGTAACTGGATGGCGTGTGTGCATCGATTATAGGAAGTTGAATGATGCAACCCGAAAGGATCATTTCCCTCTCCCATTTATCGACCAAATGTTGGAAAGGTTAGCGGGGCATGAGTACTACTGTTTCCTAGATGGGTTCTCAGGGTATTTCCAAATCCCTATCGCTCCTGAAGACCAAGAAAAGACTACGTTTAAATGCCCTTATGGCACCTTCGCCTACAAGCGAATGCCCTTTGGACTATGTAACGCCCCCGCCACTTTCCAGCGCTGCATGACAACAATCTTCCATGAGTTAATGGAGGACAGCATGGAGGTCTTCATGGATGATTTTTCGGTCTTTGGAAACTCTTTTGATCACTGTCTTGCTAACCTTGAGAAAATGCTCAAACGTTGTGAGGAGACTAACTTGGTACTAAACTGGGAAAAGTGCCACTTTATGGTAAAAGAAGGGATTGTGCTAGGGCACAAAATTTTAGGAAGTGGGATTGAAGTAGACCGGGCAAAAATTGAAGCTATATCCAAACTTCCCTATCCAACTACTGTCAAGGCAATCCGTAGCTTTTTGGGTCATGCTGGCTTCTATAGGAGATTCATTAAAGATTTCTCAAAGGTAGCTAAACCAATGACTCAGTTGCTCATGAAGGATGCCCCGTTCGACTTCTCTCAAGAGTGCAAGGATGCATTCGATCGATTGAAGCAGGAACTTACCCAAGCTCCAATTATGGTCACCCCTAACTGGGAGTTACCCTTTGAAATCATGTGCGATGCTAGCGATTATGCTGTTGGAGCAGTATTAGGCCAAAGGCTTAACAAACACTTTCAGCCAATATACTACGCTAGCAAAACCATGAATCCTGCTCAAGAAAACTACACTACCACTGAAAAGGAATTACTAGCCGTGGTATTTTCTTTTGATAAGTTTCGCCAGTATCTTGTCCTTTCTAAAACGGTTGTTTTTACGGACCATTCAGCTATTCGATATCTTTTTACTAAACAGGATGCTAAACCACGGTTACTTCGTTGGATCTTACTATTGCAAGAGTTCGATGTTGAGATTCGTGATAAGAAAGGAGCAGAGAATCTTGCGGCTGATCATCTCTCTCGTCTTGAAAACCCCAGCCTCGCTGAATCTGACAAGAGTGAGATTCGGGAGTCATTTCCTGAAGAGCAGCTCATGTCAATAAATGATTCTGAACCATGGTATGCGGATTATGCTAACTACCTGGCAAGTAGAGTCATTCCTGAGCATATGAGCAGGCATGAAAAAAAGAGGTTCTTCAATCAATTAAAGTACTACTTTTGGGATGAACCTTTCTTATTCCGAAGATGTCCGGATCAAATAATAAGACGTTGTGTTTCGGAAAAGGAGGCTATCAGAATTATGAAAGAGTGTCATGCAGGTCCATCTGGAGGGCATCACGGAATGAACACTACTGCACGAAAGATCTTCGACGTAGGATTCTATTGGCCTACAATATTTCAAGATGTGAAAGGAATGATACAGACTTGTGACGCGTGTCAAAGAGCGGGGAATATCTCTAGGAGGGATGAAGCCCCGCATAATTATATACAAGTTTGCGAGGTTTTCGATGTTTGGGGAATTGATTTCATGGGACCCTTCCCATCTTCAGGAGGGAATGAATACATCTTAGTGGCCATTGATTATGTTTCGAAATGGGTGGAAGCACAAGCCCTTAGGACTAACGAAGCTAGGGTAGTAATTCATTTCCTAAAAAAATTGTTCGCTAGGTTCGAAATTCCGAAAGCTCTTATTAGTGACAGGGGAACCCATTTTTGCAATTCGAAAATGGAGAAAGTTATGAAAAGATATGGAGTCTCTCACCGATTCTCCACCGCTTACCATCCTCAAACCAACGGTCAAGTCGAAAACACTAATAGAGCCATAAAGAGAATATTAGAGAAAATGGTCAATCAAAACAGAAAAGATTGGTCTTTTAAGCTCGATGAAGCTTTGTGGGCATTTCGAACCGCTTATAAGACACCAATCGGGACAACCCCGTTCCGTATGGTATATGGCAAGGCATGCCACCTTCCAGTAGAACTGGAACACAAGGCATATTGGGCACTTAAGGCTTGTAATTTGGATTATACGGTTGCGGGAACAAATAGATTCTTACAGCTCCAAGAGCTCGATGAATTGAGATTAGAGGCCTATGAATCTTCCATTACATACAAAGAAAGGGCAAAAAGATGGCATGACCAATGGATTAAGAGACCCAAGGATTTTTCAGAAGGAGACAAGGTCTTATTATATAATTCTCGCTTAAGGCTATTTCCTGGGAAACTTAAATCTAGATGGTATGGACCTTTTACCGTAAGGAGATCCTCTAAAACCGGAGCCGTCGTGTTGATTGACGACGAGGATAGAGAATTCACTGTGAATATTCAACGAGTCAAGCATTATCAAGAGAATGGTAATGAAATGATCAATGAGGAAGACATAACTTTCGATGAAGAAGTCACGTAATATACGGGGACTTTGAGTCTAGCTACAAGACTCGTTAATAAAGAAAAGCGCTTCTTGGGAGGCAACCCAAGCTTTATTTTCTTTTTGTGTGTTTATTTATTTGTTTGTTTGATTTCATTTGTTTCCGTATGTGTGTTTAATTTCTATTATTATTGATTCATGTTCAAAACTAAATTGTGAAAATGCTTTATCTTGTTTTTAACTTCGTCTTAACTACATATAAAGGTATTTTGCAAAAGTTAAGTGTAAGGGAAATCCAAATCGGTTTATTAGAACAAATGAACATGAATCGTAACAATATTAAATTAACATACATATTAGTATTTGTTTGAGTCAAATGCTTGTATCGAGTCATAATGATATTTTGCAGGAATTCCAGGAAGTAAGGTATAGGTTTTTCCAGAAATTTTCCGGAAACTTAACATGAGAATTCTGTCAGATCATTTCTGACGGCGTCAGGCTTTACAACCTGACGGCGTCAGGTGTTAATTTTCTGAAATTTTTGAAAGTTTTGTTTTCATAAAAAGTTTTTATTAAATCTCTAACTTATAAACTCCAGGAATCTGCAAAATAATCATTCCACAAGCATTATATCCATATATAGAATTTATCCCGCCGATGTTATGCAGGTTTTCGTGTTTGTTTTCTCAGGTTTAACAGGTTATTTTGGACAAGGAAATGTTTGTGGAATCAAGCTTATGGCGATGCATTAGTCTTGGAGCTTCTACATTCTCTTGGAAGAAGATCTAACCATGTTACCACATTATCCACCGAGCGAATCAGGGGAGTATTTGATTTCATTCTTTTACCTTATTTACTTTTACACCTTGTTATTTGAACATTGGGGACAATGTTCATCTTAAGTGTAAGGGGGGGTAAAGTACGATACTTTAGAGAATACAATTACGCTTGATTTTTGTTTGTTTGATGGTAGATGTGTAATAAAACTGAGATAAATACCTGTTAGGGCAATTTTAGTGCCAAATTTAAATTTTTTTACAACATATAGGAGTCAAACTTTGATCTTAATGAGCGTCTCATGGATACGAGTTATATGACTAGCACAAAACCGTACCACTAAAAAAATTTCCACCCCCAAATATGTGAGGTTCGCCCCTAGAATTGGTAGGAAAAGCATTTATGCTATGATGTGTGTACCGGTAGTACTTAGATTCTAGAACTTGCGTTAGGACCATTCCGAGGCCACAAGTGAGACTACATTCATGTAGTTAGATTTACTACATGATAAGAGGCATTAGGATTAACCCATTGTTTTACACCTGTGTTTTTGTTATAATTACTTTGGCTACATTGGTCAAGTAATTCTCCCACACCCTTTGCGTTGTACCCATTTTTGGTACACGATACCCCTAGTACACCCCTCAGAGCCTATCTTTTCATTTCGACCTTTAAGCATTTTACTTAAAGGAAGAATTTGTTACACCCCACTTAAATGTACACCCAAATCGCCTTAGCCTACCTTGTATGCACTCATTTTTAGTGCATTATTGTGACAACATTTGTTTAAAACCCCAAGTTAATTATCTAATTGATTACATGGTTGCTAAGTCGAGTCATATCCTTGTACATATTGTTTTGGGATGATTGGGACTCATGGGAAAAGTACTAGTGTAATGGAGTAATGAAGAAGAACATTATTACCCCCATATGTGCTAAATATTTTAAAAGTACTCCAAGTGTTTCGATTATCTTAATTCGAGTCATTAGAATAATTATTTGTAAAGTTATGTAAAAGTTCAAGTGTAAGGGGAGAACCGAGGCCCCTATGATGTATTATTTTGGATGGTAGGGCAAAAGTGTATGAAAAAAAAATCAAAAAAAAAATCAAAAAAAAAAAAGAGAAAAAGAAGAATAAAAAAAACATACGGACTACCATCCCGTTTCATTTTATGTTTATTTTATGTTTTTGTTATTTTGTTTTTAGCTTAAGTCGAGTCTAGTCTTGGCTTAGCAACGCCATATTGTACATGTAATTAATCAAGATCTTTAACTCGCCACCAGTAAAATATCCCTTATCCAACAAATCCGTGTTTATCATATCCCTACACCTCACGTTATAACCCGTTTAAAAGCCCTCTTTGATAGTTTATCTTAGGTTCTTACGCCTAGTGGAGGAGGTTTTTGATCCTTTTCCAAGCCTATGGAAATCTATTTGCTATGACAGGTAGTGAGAGATATTATCCATTTTCATTTATGAGATTTATTTTGATGACACCTGAGAGATGTGAGTATCTAAACACTACTTGTGAGGTGTTAGTCTGTAATCTCCGTGCTTATTATGATTAAAGTGGAACGACTATTTATTGTAATTACTTTTATATTAGCATTAAATGACCCCTAACTTGTATTTTGATTAGAATAAAAGCGCATTTGCTTGAGGACAAGCAAATCTCAAGTGTAAGGGTATTTGATGAAGCGAAAAGTGTACCGCTTTTAGGGGGTCATTTAAGCCCTAAATAGTATTTATTTGATCAAATATTGCCCTAAATCGTTCCTTTTGTCATTTTAGGTACTTTGGAGAAGAAATCTGGAAAAGGAAGCATTTTGGACGTTTTTGGAGCATAAAAGTGAAGAAAACGACAAAGTCTCAAAATCGGCTAGAAAAGTACCTTTGACGGCGTCAAGGATTGCTCCTGACGGCGTCATGGCTTGGCAAAAGAGGTGGATATGAAAAATACACATGATAAGCCAGGGAGTTTTACAAAGGAAGTCTGACGGCGTCACCCTTTAAGGTGATCAAGGCCATCACGGTTTAAGTTAAAGAGAGACGGCGTCAAGCCCATTTCTGACGGCGTCAACCCTTGATAAGCCAGAGCGGATTTTGGAGCACTAAAGAGGGACGGCGTCAAGAAGGCCATCCGGGAACCCTAGACACGGCGAGGTGACGGCGTCAAGATCTATAACGTGACGCCGTCAGATACTAAACTCTATATATAGTTTTGCAATTTTTTGTCATTTTGTGAGGAGAAACCCTAAGACGAATTTCTGCCATTTTTAAGGGTTTTCATACCCTTGGATCTCCCATGTTTAATTGAAGATAAGTATTCATTTAATCAATCAATATGTCTATGTGTTGTTTGATTATATCTTGTTCTTGTCTTTTGATTAACATGCTAGGCTAGATTTATCTTGTGTTTGCTTAGATCTAATGAAACCTAACTATTGATTATTAGTTGTTAGTGTGTTATTAATTGTATTGGATGATTGTTTATCGATGTTAGGCTTAAGAAAACTGGCTAACTTCCTATACGGTAACTTGCTTGAACGTCTTAAGAAACATGAACCAATGCGTACTAGGTTTATATGGTTGTATTTAATGAATGAGCAAATTCTAGTGATCCCATGTTAGGAGCTTCCTAGCCGGCTCGACATAGGAGTGAAGTAGGAGCTTGTAGAGTTGGGGAAGTACGTACGCCACCCCACGATTGGTATTAAGGAATACACCCGTCATCCACGCAATTAATACACACTAATCAACCGGTAAAAGATAGTTAGGGAGTAAGGAAATCTAAGTAAACACATTTCTCTCCACATAAGTTTCACAACCTTTTCATTTTCGTTATTTTATTTTATTTGCATTCGTAGTTATTTGGGTTAGTTGACTAGCAACTAATTCCGTCCCACTCCTTCAAACCCGAGATTTTACTTGCTTTCAAAAAAATATAAAAATACAAAAAGAATCTTCTCTCACCCTTAGACCTATTAAAGTAGTTTTTCAATCCTAACGACACTATTCCCTGTGGAGAACGATCAATCCCCCGTACTTACCACTACACTATACTACATCGGTCAGGTACACTGCCTGGTGGGGTTGTAAGCCTCTTGAGATCCCTCGAGAGGTAAAACCTGTTGTAAGGTTGCAAAACCACGCATCAAATAACTTGGGTAGACACTATAGGACGCGTTAGGAACTCAGTTAGATTGGAGTACGACCTACCATTCCTAGACCGATGGTCAGGGTAAGCATACTATCCAACATTAGGAGATATACTTAGGGCATGCACTATTGATTTTGGAGGAAACAGGAATGCACATCCCCCTTAGTTGAACCTTCTCCTTGGTTATCTACTAGTTGTTTATTTGAAAGCGATCCAAAAATTGAGCCAATCCTTCAAAAATGTTGAGTTTCTTTTCTTACAACTTGATATTTAACTTAATTTCATGACAGTTCTTGTTTGATGAGTTGTGAAGTTAAGTTAGATTCAAGTTGTTACGTAGTTTAAGGTTAGGTCCAACTTGTTGCTCAGCTTAATCTCATGACAGTTCTTGTTTGATGAGTTGTGAGATTAAGCTGAAAACAAGTTGTTACTGGGCTTAAACTTGTAGTTTAGCTTAATCTCATGACAGTTCTTGTTTGATGAGTTGGGTCAAGTTAGATTTCAGTTGAGGCTCAACTTAAACTACCGAAAAGATGCCTAAGGTTTTTGACGGCTTTACTCAAGGACGGGAAAGCTTGTCTTGCTGTGTGATTATTATGTGGTTTCATTTGTGTGATTTCTAGAGGTTAGGAAGTATTGATAGTATCATTTGGGAAGTAGCACCCGGTACTATTTGGATTGACACCCACACCTTTACCTTCTTGTGTGCAACCAAACCGAAAGGTGAATACTATCCGAACAAGCTCAGACCCTTAGTCAACTGAATTTTGAGGACAAAATTCTGTTAACGGGGGTAGACTGTAACCTCTTTACGTAACCTTTAGAACTCAAAAGGATTATTTTAGAAGTTACATATTCCCCTTGCGTATAACTGGTAACTAAACTGCACGAATTAAGAGGACGATACCACATGCGTCCCGACACCGTGATAGTATGGCATAAGTCTAATAATTTAATATCGATAATTATTAAAATACGAGTCCCGTTAAATTCACACAAGTGTTATTTAATCGACAACGTTCCCACGCCTCATCTTTTTATTTAACCATCACTCAAACAATTACATTTTTATAATAATACCACTACCTTTATAAAATACAACAAAAAAAAAGAAAAAAAAAAAAGAAAAAGAAAACAGGATAAGAATAATAATACCCTACCACTACCCCACGCCTCCTCACTCTTCTCTCTCACCCTTCTGCTTCGCTTCTTCTGCTGCTCTTCTGCATTCCTGCTTCACCACAAAGACAAAACACACATCACCATCCTGTCCTCACCTTCATGCTTATAACAAACAAGAAGCGATGACTAAGCTATGATGAAGCTTACTCCTTTTGGCTACAAGGTCGACTGGTAACAAGAAAATAAGGAGTCAAACCTCCCTTGTATTATTCTTATTAGACCCATCGATCCACAAGTAAATCCACACGCTCCCAAAACTCCTCCAACAAAGATTCATAGTGAAGATTCAATTTTATCGAAAGGACGTGGATTTACTTGAAGTCGGATCCGGGTTTGATCGTTTCGATCTCCTGTTAATCGCCTCTTTTTGTTGTAAGGGTTCTAAATCCTTCTTCCTTTTGATTTTTTTTTTTTTTTTTTGTCATTCGAATGTAGTTATGTTGATGAGATGTTGATTAAATGTCATTTGGGTTAAGTTGCTATACACATTCTATTTGATGTTATTCTTATTAAAGTTCTGTCGAAAAGTTCTATTGTGGAACCAATGGATTCTTTTAGTTGTATTATTATGTTGGTGTGGTGACTTGAAAACGATTTTCAAAACTAGTATTGGCTCAAAAATTGTGAAGTGAGGTAGGTTCAGGTTATGTTAGAAGTCGGATTCGACAAATCTTAGTAGTTAAAAATTATGCACGTAAGGTGTTTGTAAAAATGCCGAGCCAGATTCGAGTAAAGACTAGTCTCCAAAATCTTGTCGTTTGCCGTTTTAAACTACCATGTATGGTCGTTTTGATTATGGTTTGCGTTATAAACTCCTTGACTCCTAGCCGAATGAGCAAGTCACTAGCCGCATTTTAGCCTCGGCTAGTTTTTCCATTCGTGACACATTTAGTTGTCTCATATTTTGACCCTTAAATCATGCGTAAGAAGTGCCTTTCTTGAGGCCGTGGTCTTGTTGTACTCAAGCCGCGGCATGGCCAATAACACTAGAAACGAATTGTTAAAAACACCCTTAATTTTGTTGCCGTTTTGATAGGCAAAATTATTTTCTCTTAAAAGCCATGCGTTCCAGTATCAAAATCCACTTCTCTCTATACCATATTATTTTTTTCTCTTTTGCTACTACTTTCCATATTACTTTTATCCTCTTTTGCTACTTACTCGTTACTGGACTCAAAATACCCCTTTTGGTGACTTACCATTTTTTTCGTTAATGCTATGTTCTTTTTTGTTGTGTTTTTGGGCCTACTGCCACTCTATCTTCATTGACACAAGATGGGCCGAAGCCCAAACACCACTTGCCCCATTTCTTTTTTAGACGCAGCAGTCCCAAAGTCACAAACCACATTGGGCCAAAGCCCGTATGTTCAACGTGGGCCGCAGCCCAACCCCCCTCCTCGTCACATAAAATAACCACGAAATATTAACTTGACAAAATATTTTATATATACACATCACTTGCGTAATATCAACTCGACAATCTTTATAAAATGTGTACGCAACATTTCAAGTAGAAAATAAGCCGACAAGAAATTTTAGGCGCAACTAAGGTTTAACAAATTTTATACATGTTCTCGGAACAAAACTATTTTTTCGACACACTCCCTTCTACACAACAACGAAAATCTCCTAATATATTTATAAAACAAATGCTACAACTATTATACGTATACATACCGCGATAATTATAAACTACTACACGTATTTTTATAAACAAATTTCCAAGCTAGCAATTGAAACTTAACTTTTCAAATGTTAAAAACTATAACTTTACAATTTTGTATCAACTGATGATAAAGAAATACAAAGTTCAACTTATATCCAACTATTAGTGGTATATCATGAACTTATCTCGATGTTACAAACTCATATACTCGAAGATAATATAACATGGTCTACTTTTATAAGTGATGTCTGGTCACCACGTACAAACCAAAACATGTACAAGGGTCATGTCCGACTTTCTAAAATCCTACAATTATGGATAACTTGCAAAGTTAATTTTAAATATGAACTCTTTTCATACACTATTACAAAAAATAGGAATACTACACAATTTTATATCTTGCCATACTTCTAAACGACTTCATTATTTTCCGTATTCGTCTTTTGGTTATTTTCGAACCAAAGACATTTCGTCTTTGATATTTTGTTCGACGTACGCTTACACACTTCCAAGAGCCAATACTTTGAAAACTATTTTTAAAACTTAAATGCTGCCACACCAGCAACGACAACATAAAACTTTTGAATTAAATTCATGGAGTCTTAAACTTAGTCGGTGAACTAAATTATGCCATACTAATCTAGGTCACGCGTTGGAGTTACTACACACCATTTGATTCTATTACATTCAGATTACCACTACCCTGAGGTGAGTTCTCGTAGCCCCTTTTTCATTATATTTTCCTTGGGGGAAAATGGTACTCAAATGATATTTTAACTGTTTTCATGCTGTGATTATACTGTTTTTCACGATTTTGGACATTATGTGTGTTGATACAATTATGTGCTACAATTTGTTTGACTGTTTGTACATTGATGCGCAACTGGTAACTCTTTCGAGAGCCGAAACAATATGATAGATCTATCGGGGTAGCTCCCCACAGTGTATGTTTATGTGTGCAACCGTGGCAGGTTCAGTTGGCACGACATTATTTGGTTTCGACATTATTTGGTTTCGACATGTGCTTATAATTGGTTATCATGCTCACTTTTGTCCTACACTATACTATCACAGCTCAGTGGTTTCACTTTCAAACCTACGAGCTCACCAACATTATCTTGACGTTTTCTAGTACCATTTTCAGGTGTTATTGAAGCTGCTTAGAAGCTAGAGTATTGACTGGCTTAGCAAGACTTAAGACAAGACCCTCCCGGGTTATATCTCGTGGAGTTGCATTTGATATTCCTTAGTGACGTTGTTTAACTTTGAGACTTTTGTTTATTTTTGATATTTGTACCAATCTCGGTTGTGGGAGTTTGCGACTATTATCTATCGTATGTTATGCATTTAGTATTTCTCTATTGTGACACCTTGTGTTCTTAACTATGAAGTCATACCCCATAAATGTCATTCCGCTGCGCGATTTTTGGGGTGTGACATTGATGAACTAAAAAACATAATAGCAAACATCTAAGATAAGCACAACAGATAAAAATAGCTAAGATAAGCACAAATGATAAAAATAAGCAAATAACAAAAAAATTGATGAACATATGATAAAAATAAGCATAAATTGATGAACATAAGATAAGCACTAACTGACTGATGAATGTATAACAAAAAATGAAATTACCTTGATTAAACACATGAGTATCAGTTTCAGCCATTAGAAATCAATTAGGCATTGAAAATCCCCAAATTTATAACCAATTGAATAGTTCAAACACTAATTCTCTTCCAATTGAACGATTGAATGCTTAGAAACCCCAATCTTCTTCCAATTGACCAATTAAATGATTATAAACCCTAATTCTCTTCCTCACCGGTTAAAAATCATAAATTTTTTTTGATTAACTGATCGTACGGTTAAAAACCCTAATTCTCTTCCGATATGAACAATTAAGCAATCGGACGGCTAATTCAAAACCGATATGAACAATTAACACGATTTGAAGAACAATTAATGATTCAAATAAAGGAATATGAATTGAGAGCAAAAAAAACCCTAAATTTGCAAAATATGAACAAATGAAAGAATGAAAAAAATGTGAAATTGAATGAATGAATGAATTGAATGGAGATCATTGTGTAAATTTCGATTATATATGGACGGAAAAAAGGGATTGTTGAACGGAATTAGAAAGAGGAGGAAAATGATTGCTGATTATCGAAAGAGGAAAGAGGAAAGAGGAAGCAGTGTGGTGGTGAAATTACCTTTATGTCCTTGGGGTAAAAAAAGAAGGGGGACACGTGTCACCACCATATCACTTTTTAGGCTTTTTAATTTTCTCGTTGTTTCTAAATGATCCGCTACCTTTAGGGTTATCCCCTGATTCCACACATAAGCAACCGCACCTATTTCTCTCTCTTCCCCTCATCTTCTCCAGCAACATATTCCGGCGACCACCACAAGCCCTCACCGCCCTTCCTCTTCTTACACCACCACCACCAAACCTCGTATTTTAAGCTCGTTATTCCATTTCTTTACCATACGCGCTGTAAAACCCTCCCCCACCTTCACCACGCACCACCTTATACCTTTTTTCGACCAAGATTCGTTGAGATCTAAGAGTATTAAAGGTGGGTAACACCGAGTCACCCGTGGTTGTGACTCGGTGTGCAACAACTCGACTGTGTCGAGTTAATACTTACTATTTTGGTTAGATTTGGGTGTTAAAACAAATGGGTTTTACGTTTTTTTTATTAACTAAAAATCACTAATAAGTGTTTGATATCACCTGTTGTGTCGATTTGGTCTTGTCAAGGTTATGCCGTGAGCCTTAGCTCACGGCAGTGGTCTATTAAACGCGAAGTAGTTGAGTCGAGTCTTGTGAGTCGTATGTATATCTTTATTTCTTTTGTGTTGTGGGCTGTGTCATTCGAACCTAGGGTTTGGTAAACCCTCGGCTGCATAAGATATTGATTGGAATGGGGAGATTTGAAAACTGGTTTTGACGTATGTTGTTGTAAATTATTAGTGTTGTTGTTATTAATGGTTAAATTGCGGCTATTGGATTTGATGTCGAATAAAGACCTTATGGTCGAATTGGTTATTTGGTGCCGAGAGTTGGAGCCGAGACCGAGACCAATAGGGTCTCGGCCTAGAAACATTGATTCTGGTTATTGTTGTTGTGTTGAATTTCGGGAGGAGTTGGTAGATAACGTGCCGTAGGTTTATTTGGCCGTTAAAATTGTTGGAGGTTGATTGATATTGTGGCAAAGTTGTTATAATTATATATGGAATCATGTTGTTTGAGCCAAGTCGAGAGTCGCCGAGACTTATTAGTCTCGTTCTGGCCTCGACAAGCCAAAAGAAATACTTGAACTTGAATATTTGATATTGAACTATTGAGGATTGACTATTGACCCGAGTATGTTATAAACTCGGAAAGTGACTCGAAATATGAGATGACTCGTAAAAACTTAAATGACATCATTAAATGATAACTTAAAATATTAAATAGCGAGTACATAGTTACTTAATATTTTAAAAGTTAAAAAGGAAAAGTAATAAGTGCGAGTTATTTATTATTTCGAGGGCACGCAAATCAAGAAAAGCTATTTATGGAAATATTTTTGTTTTTGTGGATTTAGTGTCGAGTCTCGGATCAGTTGACGTTAATAAACCCGACCCACATGGTTATCGGACTTATTGGGCTGACGAGTCCAATAAGAGCCCAATAAGCATGTCGGAAGGAATTTAATAACGAGCAATTCATCCTTATGACTTACCAAGTATGATTATTGAGTTTTGGATTGATAAATTAAACGAAGGAATTGCGAGACTTATCGAGTTGACGAACCCGATAATAACCCGACAATTCGTCTGCATAACTTATCAAATCAAAACTTAGTCATACGTCCTTGTTTTGTGAGTCGTTTCGGTTTTAGTCATTATGTGGCGTGAGTACACTTGAGTCATGTTGTGTCACCACTACACACCCGTCGATACCAAACGCTAATAACTAATATAAGAAAGAGATTTTGGAATTTAAATGGAAATTACTTGGGATAGTTAGCTTTTGGAACTTTTACATTTGGAGATTATATTAAGGCGAGTTTATATTATTAGGTTGTGCCGAGTCCGTGAGTGCCGATACTTGAGAGCCACCGAGTACCTTGCTTTTGTAGATTGTGTTCGTGCTTTTCTTGATTGAGGTGAGTTTCATAGCCCCACTTTTACTCTTATTAATGCTTTATTAAACTTGGGGGAGAAAAAATGCAAAACCATTTTGAACGAACCAACTGTTATTTTATGTTTATGATATATTGCTATGCTAGTTGACTATGGTTATTATATACGAGGGCTCTTTGTGCCATATCATTAACAAGGGTTCTTTGTGCCTATTACCAAGGGCTCCTGTGCCTATAGACATCTGTAGTGTGCACTGATGCGTGGTTTTGCAACCTTACAACAGGTTTTACCTCTCAAGGGATCTTGAGAAGTTTGCAATCCCCACCAGGCAGTGTACCTGACCGTTGTAGTATAGTAAAGTGGCAAGTACCGGGGATTGATCGTTCAACTCAAAGAATAGTGTTCGTTAGGATTGAAATTAATCTAACTAGGTCTAAAGGTGAGGGATGATTCTTTTTGTATTTTTATATTTTATGGAAAGCAAGTAAAAATCTCTGGTTTTGGAAGAAGGGGCGGAATTAGTTGCTAATCAACTAACCCAAAAGCTACTAATTAAACTAATATGCAAGAAAAGTAAACTAGGGTTCTACAAGGGAAATGAAGCATGTCTACCTATGATATGTTACTCCTTGCTAGCTATCCAATTCTACCTATTGAATTGTCACACCTTGTTTTAATTGACGGGTTGTATTCCTTAATACCAATCGTGGGGTGGCGTACGTACTTCCCCAACTCTATAAGCTCCTACTTCACTCCTATGTTGAGCCGGCTAAGAAGCTCCTAACATGGGATCACTAGAATTCGCTCATGCATTAAATACAACCAAATAAACCTAGTACGCATTGGTTCATGTTTCTTAAGACGTTCAAGCAAGTTACCGTATAGGAGGTTAGCCAGTTTTCTTAAGCCTAACATCGATATCACCCAATCAAACAAGAGACAATAGGAAACAAGAATTATAAACTAAACCAACTAGATCTATTGAAGTTGTCACGCCCTAATTGATGGAGATGGACACACACATCAACAAGAAATCAATAAGATCTAATTAGTTATACACAAGTTTCACACAATCATAAGTAGACACAAGGTGATTTAGCCAAGCATAATTAATGAAGAGCAATCAACAATAATCATAATTGAAGACATAACATAAGATTGAATCGATAAACAAACCATTACAAGATGTTTATGGCATGATTAGGACCCTCTAAGTTGCTGGAAAAACACCTACCTAAACCCTAGAATCGGACTTAGGGTTTAGGGCTTACAAATAATGAAGTTGTGAAGTTATATTTATAGGCATTTTTCTGTCGGCCCGATCTGACGGCGTCAGACTTACACGTGACGCCGTCACGTCCAATTTTTCACCAAATTGTAGATCTTTTCGTCCCGATCGCGTGGCCTTTTGAATCACCTAAATCCGAGTTCGTATGAGGATTTTATGGCCAAAACAGTAACAGCTACCGCGCGCGCAAGTTGTGACTAGTTAACACGTGATGGCCTTCTTGACGCCGTCCCTCTTTAGCTCTCCAAAATCCGTTCTGGCTTATCAAGGCTTGACGCCGTCAGACTTAGGGGTGACGCCGTCCCTCTTTAAATTAAGCCGTGACGACCTTGATCACATTAAAGCGTGACGCCGTCAGAATTCCATGCAAATTTCTCTGGCTTATCATGAGTAATTTTCACATCCACCTTTTTCTTGCCAAGCCATGACGCCGTCCAGGGATAATTCTGACGCCGTCAAAGGTAACTTTTAGCACAATTTTGAGACTTTGTCGTTTTCTTCACTTTTATGCTCCAAAAACGTCCAAAATGCCTCCTTTTCCAGATTTCTCCTCAAAAGTACCTAAAATGACAAAAGGAACGATTTAGGGCAATATTTGATCAAATAAATACGATTTAGGGCTTAAATGACCCCTTAAAAGCGGTACACTTTTCGCTTCATCAAATACCCTTACACTTGAGATTTGCTTGTCCTCAAGCAAATGTGCTTTTATTCTAATCAAAATATAAGTTAGGGGTCATTTAATGCTAACATAAAAGTAATTACAACAAATATTCGTTCCACTTTAATCATAATAAGCACGGAGATTACATACTAGCACCTCACAAGTAGTGTTTAGATACTCACATCTCTCAAGTGTCATCAAAATAAATCTCATAAATGAAAACGGATAATATCTCTCACTACCTGTCATAGCAAATAGATTACCATAGGCTTGGGAAAGGATCAAAAACCTCCTCCACTAGGCGTAAGCACCTAAGATAAACTATCAAAGAGGGCTTTTAAATGGGTTATAACGTTAGGTGTAGGGAAAAGGAAAACACGGTTTTGTTGGATAAAGGATATTTTACTGGTGGCGAGTTAAAGATCTTGATCAATTACATGTACTATACAATGTTGCAAAGCCAAGACTCGACTCAATCTTAAGCTAGAAACAAAATAACAAAATAACAAAAACATAAAATGAAACGGGATGGTAGTCCGTATGTTTTTTCTATTTTTCTTTTTCTCATTTTTTTGTATTTTTCTTGAATTTTTTTTTTTTTTTTTTTCATACACTCTTGCCCTACCATCCAAAAATAATACATCATAGGGGCGTTGCATTCCCCTTACACTTGAACTTTTACATAACTTTACAAACAACTATTCTAATGACTCGAATTAAGATAATCAAAACACTTGGAGTACTTTTAAAATATTTAGCACATATGGGGGTAATAAATGATGTTCTTCCCCATTACTCCATTACACTAGTACTTTACCCATGAGTCCCAATTGTCCCAAAACAATATGTACAAGGATATGACTCGACTTAGCAACCATGTAATCAACTAGATAATTAACTTGGGTTTAAACAAATGTTGTCACAATAATGCACTAAAAATGAGTGCATACAAGGTAGGCTAAGGCGATTTGGGTGTACATTTTAGTGGGGTGTAACAAATTCTTCCTTTAAGTAAAATGCTTAAAGGTCGAAACGAAAAGATAGGCTCTGAAGGGTGTACTAGGGGTATCGTGTACTAAAAATGAGTACAACGCAAAGGGTGTGGGAGAATTACTTGACCAATGTAGCCAAAGTAATTATAACAAAAACACAGGTGTAAAACAATGGGTTAATCCTAATGCCTCTTATCACGTAGTAAATCTAACTACACGAATGTAGTCTCACTTGTGGCCTTGGAATGGTCCTAACGCAAGTTCTAGAATCTAAGTGCTACCGGTACACACATCATAGCATAAATGCTTTTCCTACCAATTCTAGGGGCGAACCTTACATATTTGGGGGTGGAAAATTTTTTAGTGGTACGGTTTTTGTGCTAGTCATATAACTCCTATCCGTGAGACGCTCATTAAGATCAAAGTTTCACTCCTATATGTTGTAAAAAATTTTAAATTTGGCACTAAAATTACCCTAATCAAGTATTTCTCTCAGTTTTATTACACATCTACTATTAAACAAACAAAAATCAAGCGCAATTGTATTCTCTAAAATCGTACTTTTACCCTCCCCTTACACTTAAGATGAACATTGTCCCCAATGTTCAAATAACAAGATGTAAAAGCAAAAAGTAAAAGAATGAAATCAAATACTCCCCTGATTCGCTCGTTGGATAGTGAAATTACACGGTTAGATCTTCCTCCAAAGAGAATGTTGAAGCTCCATGACTAATGCATCGCCACAAGCTTGATCCCATAAACATTTCCTTGTCCAAAATAACCTGTTAAACCTGAGAAAACAAACACGAGAACCTGCATAACATCGGCGGGATAAAATCTATATATAAGGATATAATGCTTGTGGAATGATAATTTTGCAGATTCCTGGAGATTATAAGTTGGAGATTTAATAAAAACTTTTTATGAAAACAAAACTTTCAAAAATTTCTGGAAATTAAATCTGACGCCGTCAGGTTATAACCCCTGACGCCGTCAGAAATGACCTGACAAAAATTTTCATTTTTAGTTTCCGGAAAATTTCTGGAAAAACCTTTGTCTTACTTCCTGGAAATCCTGCAAAACATCATTATGACTCGATACAAGCATTTGACTCAAACACACGCTAATATGTATGTTAATTTATTATTATTACAATTCATGTTAATTTGTGTTCTAATAAACTGATTTAGATTTCCCTTACACTTAACTTTTGCAAAATACCTTTATATGTAGTTAAGACGAAGTTAAAAACAACATAAAGCATTTTCACAAATTACTTTTGAACATGAATCAATACTAATAAAAATTACACACACATACGGAAACAAATAAAATCAAACAAACAAATAAACAAACACACAAAGCAAATAAAACAAATAAAGCTTGGGTTGCCTCCCAAGAAGCGCTTTTCTTTATTAACGAGTCTTGTAGCTAGACTCAAAGTCACGCTACCCTATATAAGTAAGCTCGTCATCGAGGACGTCTTTAGGGTTAAGCTTGGATTGAAGTTTCCTATTGGTCCGCTTAGTACGATATGTCTTTTCAAACTTCTCTCCATCCGGGTCATACAATGTCATCTTGATATGCCATGACCCATCTCCATCTTTGGGTGGTTTATCCCAATTCCACTTATGATCATCTTCCTCACAAATCCACTTATTCATTCCTAGGTTAATTGGCAAAACTCCTAGGAAATCAATCATCTTTCTAAAAACTAGAGAGTCTTCAAATGGATCCAATTCGGTGTCCCTAGCCAAGAGTTGCTCTACCGTATGTGTTCGGTTAACAAAGTCCTCTTCTAGGTAAAATGGGCGTTGGGGTCCTATGAAGTCTCTATCAATCCAAGGTCCATATCTAGATGGTCTCCTATTTAATTCTAACCAATGGGGTGTCGGTTCCTCACTAGTATCATAGGCGTGTTTCTTAACATCATAGATTGACCAAGTATCTCCTTCTCCTACCGCTATCTTAGATTCCTTACAATCAATCATAGCACTAGCGGTCGCCAAAAATCCTCTACCTATCAACAAGGGGCATGTAGGGTCGCTAACCATATCAAGGACGTGGAAATCGGCTAAAATGGTTAGTTTTCCAATGTGCACTAACACGTCCTTAACTACTCCAACCGGGTAAGCAACACTTCCATCCGCTAAGCCTATTATCACCTCGGTTTCTTCAAGTTTTCCTAGTTTTAGAGAGGTGTAGAGAGGTAACGGAAGTAGGTTAAGGCTTGATCCAAGATCGGCTAATGTGTCATAAGCCTCCGAATTACCGATCTTGCAAGGTAGAACAAATAAGCCCGGATCATCTAATTTCTTAGGTAGCTTATTTTGAACAAAGGCGGTCCCTTTTTCGCCTAACTTGAGCTTCTTCTCATCCAACTCATCAACAACCGGACTTTCAAGGTGGAGCTCCTTGAATTCTTCGTCAAGGTTTTGAGTGGAAGGTGTTTCAACTATGTTGTTGACCAATTTGGATGTCATAACTTCTTGGTCATTTGGAACGATTTGGGTTTGTTTGAAACACGTGCTCATGGAATTGACCGAATAATATTGTGGACAAGAACTAGGGGACGAAACCGATGAAATAGCGTTGACATTTAGTTTCGGGTTCTTGACCGTGTTGCTAGGGAGTGCTCCCATTTCTCGGTCATTGAGGGCTTTCAACAAGGTGTCAATCTTATCGGTCATCTCGCTTTGTTTTTGTTTGAAATCGGCTTCAAACTTGGCTAAACGAGCTTCTTGAGATGCCATAAACTGAGACATCAATCCTTCAAAGTTATTGGTACTACCATTGCTGGAAGGATTGTTGTTGAAAGTACGGTTCGAGTTGGAACCGCTTGATTGGAAACGATTAGGTGGGTTGGAAGAATTGGTTTGTTGAGAGTTTTGGTTTTGTTTCCACCTAAGGTTCGGGTGATTTTTCCATGAGGGGTTGTATGAATCACCGTAGGGGTTTGGCTCGGGTTTGAAAGTGTACCACTTGTCTCCCGCTCCGTCGGTACGCGAGGATGCGTAGTCCACAAAAGCTTGTTCGGGGAGTTCCATGCAATCACGAGTGTCGTGGGGACCACTATATAATTCACATGAAGAAGTGATTTTGTTCACTTGGCTTGAAGGTTTAGGAGCCTCGTAGGATTTCATGAGGAACTTGACTTGGTCTTCAAGTTCTATGATCCTACGGTCAGAAGTGCTTGAATTGTTCAAAGGCAAAGATATTGCCTTGACCGTTTTATTCAAATCACGGGGATCACTCCAACTTTCGTTGTCATAAAGAGCAAGATCCTCTAGGAGAGCCCATGACTGTTCCGCACTTAGATCACGTAGCTTGCCACCGGCCGATTGGTCAATGGTTTGCCTCGTGGAGAGATTGATATGGTCATAGAAGATTTGGACTTGGAGCCAAAGTTCTATGCCATGGTGAGGGACTTTTTGGAGTAAGTCCTTGAATCGAGTCCATGCCTCATAGAGAGTTTCGCCTTGACG
Organism: Artemisia tridentata subsp. tridentata; assembly: GCA_021014915.2. Taxonomy (NCBI): domain Eukaryota; kingdom Viridiplantae; phylum Streptophyta; class Magnoliopsida; order Asterales; family Asteraceae; genus Artemisia; species Artemisia tridentata. Next base: position 26,869,931 of record CP139506.1, on the reverse strand, counting down.
TTGTTGGAACATCAAGATATCATTCCTTAGCTTGGTAGTTCTTCCCGGTGGGAAAAACTGAGCAAGGAAACAAGTGGTGAGATCATCCCAAGAGGTAATGGATCCTGCGGGTTGACGTTCTAGCCACTGACTAGCTTGGTCCCGCAAAGAGAATTGGAAGAGACGCAATCGGGTCGTCTCTCGAGTGGCAACATCAAGGTCTATAGAATCAACGATTTTAAGAAAGTCCTTGAGATGTTGATTAGGATCTTCAGAACGAAGTCCATGGAATGCGCATCCGCTTTGCACCAACCGGATGGTGTCGGATCGCAAGGGTGTGATATTGGCTCCTTGAGTGAGCTCAATGGTGTTTCGATAGCCATGGTGGCTAGGACGGGAATACTCTCCTAAAGTACGGGCTCTAGGAGGTGGTTGTGGTTGTTGTGGTGGTGGGTTGTGTGGGTTAAGGATATTACCATCTTCCATGATGTCGGATGGTATGGTTACGAACAAAGACACGAAGAAAATAGATAGACTAAAGAAAACCTAGAAAAATAAAATAAAAATCTCACTAGAAAGGAATCTAGTGAGTAGACCTAATAGAAATAAAAATTCAACCTAAACAATAACTATTCCCCGGCAGCGGCGCCAAAAACTTGATGCGTGGTTTTGCAACCTTACAACAGGTTTTACCTCTCAAGGGATCTTGAGAAGTTTGCAATCCCCACCAGGCAGTGTACCTGACCGTTGTAGTATAGTGAAGTGGCAAGTACCGGGGATTGATCGTTCAACTCAAAGAATAGTGTTCGTTAGGATTGAAATTAATCTAACTAGGTCTAAAGGTGAGGGATGATTCTTTTTGTATTTTTATATTTTATGGAAAGCAAGTAAAAATCTCTGGTTTTGGAAGAAGGGGCGGAATTAGTTGCTAATCAACTAACCCAAAAGCTACTAATTAAACTAATATGCAAGAAAAGTAAACTAGGGTTCTACAAGGGAAATGAAGCATGTCTACCTATGATATGTTACTCCTTGCTAGCTATCCAATTCTACCTATTGAATTGTCACACCTTGTTTTAATTGACGGGTTGTATTCCTTAATACCAATCGTGGGGTGGCGTACGTACTTCCCCAACTCTATAAGCTCCTACTTCACTCCTATGTTGAGCCGGCTAAGAAGCTCCTAACATGGGATCACTAGAATTCGCTCATGCATTAAATACAACCAAATAAACCTAGTACGCATTGGTTCATGTTTCTTAAGACGTTCAAGCAAGTTACCGTATAGGAGGTTAGCCAGTTTTCTTAAGCCTAACATCGATATCACCCAATCAAACAAGAGACAATAGGAAACAAGAATTATAAACTAAACCAACTAGATCTATTGAAGTTGTCACGCCCTAATTGATGGAGATGGACACACACATCAACAAGAAATCAATAAGATCTAATTAGTTATACACAAGTTTCACACAATCATAAGTAGACACAAGGTGATTTAGCCAAGCATAATTAATGAAGAGCAATCAACAATAATCATAATTGAAGACATAACATAAGATTGAATCGATAAACAAACCATTACAAGATGTTTATGGCATGATTAGGACCCTCTAAGTTGCTGGAAAAACACCTACCTAAACCCTAGAATCGGACTTAGGGTTTAGGGCTTACAAATAATGAAGTTGTGAAGTTATATTTATAGGCATTTTTCTGTCGGCCCGATCTGACGGCGTCAGACTTACACGTGACGCCGTCACGTCCAATTTTTCACCAAATTGTAGATCTTTTCGTCCCGATCGCGTGGCCTTTTGAATCACCTAAATCCGAGTTCGTATGAGGATTTTATGGCCAAAACAGTAACAGCTACCGCGCGCGCAAGTTGTGACTAGTTAACACGTGATGGCCTTCTTGACGCCGTCCCTCTTTAGCTCTCCAAAATCCGTTCTGGCTTATCAAGGCTTGACGCCGTCAGACTTAGGGGTGACGCCGTCCCTCTTTAAATTAAGCCGTGACGACCTTGATCACATTAAAGCGTGACGCCGTCAGAATTCCATGCAAATTTCTCTGGCTTATCATGAGTAATTTTCACATCCACCTTTTTCTTGCCAAGCCATGACGCCGTCCAGGGATAATTCTGACGCCGTCAAAGGTAACTTTTAGCACAATTTTGAGACTTTGTCGTTTTCTTCACTTTTATGCTCCAAAAACGTCCAAAATGCCTCCTTTTCCAGATTTCTCCTCAAAAGTACCTAAAATGACAAAAGGAACGATTTAGGGCAATATTTGATCAAATAAATACGATTTAGGGCTTAAATGACCCCTTAAAAGCGGTACACTTTTCGCTTCATCAGTGTGCACCTATAGGATAACTGTTACTATGTTTGGATACACCCAAGTGTTGGTTTTGGTTTGTTTGGTTGCGACCTAGTCACTCATAGCAAACTTAATTACTGATCTTGGTCCACTGTTTTGAGTTGCGAAAACCTATGAACTCACTAGCGTTAGCTGACTTTTAGCATGTTTTCTCAGGTAATTGATGATGTTTACTTTGGCTATTACTGTTGGAGGCTTGGCGTATGGCATGGCTAAGGATCAACCTAAACACTGATAATGCTTTTGGGGACCTAACTTATGTTTTTCTTTTGGGCCTTACTTTAATTACTTTTGGTTAAATGTAGACTTGAGTTTTGGATTTTTGAAATGTTTTTATGTAATCGGATAATGTTATCCCGCTTTTCTATGCTTGTGTTGTGTACCAATTTCGTAGCACCCCAAAACTTGTTTTGTCTTCCGCTGAACTAAATTTTGGGGGTGTTACAAATATTGTATGGCCAGCCTTCACAGCATTTCACACAACGATGTGCCTATTTGTTCTTCGTGCCCAAAGTATAATATCGTCGTGTTTCTCGCAACAATCCCCTGTCAAACAATCAACTATATCTAGTTAGATAATATATAACAACCATACTCTTCTGCATACAAGTTTTCGATGTTACAGCCTATTTCATTTACAATAAAACATGCTAAAGTCCTCCACAAATATGTTTTCAATGTTACAGATTATTCAGTTTACAATTGTTTATACCCACTCCATTTTATCTTTCTTTTTTTCAAGAATAAATAACTTATACCCACTTGAGTTATCAGTTATCACATAAGTAAATTCATTTTACACTAAAGAAAATAGTTTAAGAAAATTTGAAGAATGTAAAGAACCTTTGTAACTTCAAAGGTAAGTAGACTTTTAGGCTAAAAAATCCATCTTGGTTTTTTCACCTCGATTAAAATGTGTCATCTTACCTTTTATGATTTAAACAAGGAAATCGCAGGCAAAAAACATAAAACCCGAACCACCAAAACGATTATATAAGACTTCTATCACAAACAAGAAATACATACCAAACACAAACAATGAGTGATGGTATAGACACATAGGCACCAATATATAGCATGAGAAAGCAGTAGTAGACGTCCCAACACCGGCTATAGACTGGGATATGCATTAGAGCTCGTTGTATCAAAGAAACCCTAGTTCATATGCTTATGTATTATGGAGCAAGTATATGAGCTAGCGTGTCTATGATAAACGAGATCGAATCACATCCACATGCAAACCCAAAAATAAAACTAACGGATGCAAATTATATTAACTCCGGTCACAAGCTATTTCAACTATATATATTTTGCAGAAATGAACAAATATTAACAATAACATATAGTGAAAGAAGTTGAAACATAGAATTAAAAAAATGGATAACTACAACATTTATAAGGAGGGTGGGTGGGTAACATTATGGAAGGTAGGTAAAAACATTTATTAACTTAGGGTAAGATGTGAAATTACTATATTAACCTTAGATGTGAAAACCAATTTCATATGACCGTTCAAAGTTTTCCTATTCACGTCAAAACAAATCCAGCGGTTGATACTCACTTATTATAGCTTAATCCGTGTGCTTTGTAATGATTGGTGGAATATTTATTGTCTATAAGTTTTACTGTTACTAAAGCTCGAAAAATGCGAGCAAAATGTTAAAACAATGCTTATAATCATTACATTATTTTCTAAATAGTATAGAATAAATTGAGTTGTTTGTGACTTTTTAATGTATTTCTTTATTTTCTACTCTCTTAACTATTATGTACAATAATTAATAATAAATTTAAAATTGTGCAAGTGTCGCTACAAGCATGACTTATAAGTACACATTAACTTTAAGCATTTAAATATTAAACTTTACGGCTTACGAGTAAATGAAATTTCCCCATCGTCGGTGTTAATCCCTCGCTCTTGTATACTTTTAACAAAAATGTTACTCGTTCCTGGTATAATTCTAAACTTTTTAAGGAACAACTTTTTAATTATAAGCATGTGAATCACATTGTAAATATATTAAACTTGTTTGATGTTTTGGTTGTTAATCTAATAGTTAAAAACTTTAATTTCATATATACCCAATTTAGACATACTATTGTCATATTTACCCACTTAAAAATTATAATGACATATATGCCCAATTTAAACATCGTATATGTCATATTTACCCAAATCACTATAAAATCAATTAAAAGGTAAATTTACATCCTCAAATTCCTATTATACCCTTATTAATATTATAAAATCATTGAATTTCCTATTCTATTTGCTTTACATTTCAATCAAAATATTTGCAGAACCAATCCTGATGACGAGGCTATAATGATTAGTATCTTACGCTGCGTTCTAGAGAAAAAAAATGAATGAAAGTGAAAGAAAGATGAAGTAAAATAAGAGAGAGGAAGTAAAGTGACTTTCAACCCAAAAGTGGAGTGAAAGTTTTATAACTAAAATATAACTACTTTACTTTACTTTACCTCACTTTACATTCTAAAAAAAAACTGGAGAACACAAACTTTCTCACTTTCACTTTACTTCCTCCCTTTTACTCAACTCGAGAACACAGTGTTAGTAACTGCATATAGGGGTGTCATTCGGGACACATCTTTTGGTCGATGTAAAACACATTGGGCGTTTTTATCGCTTATTCATTGAATGAAGCAGTTGATCACTTTTGATCTAAGGCGGGTTTTGATTAAGATGATCTTTTGCTACTTTAATTTTTTGTCTCTTCCTTAAAGAAGAACTGGGTTCTCCAATAAGATAATATTAACCAGACTTAACAACATATCTTTTGATTTAAGTAAGTGACATGGTAAATTACCATTAACCAAAAGTCAGAGTTCAAGTATGAACAATTCGAAAACGGAGTCATGAACCAACCTTCAACTCTTCAAGATTAAATCACGTCATTTTAATGGCAATAAAAGATTAATTAGTAAAAAGTAATTCTTTTTTTAGTCATTATTAGTCGATATGCTCACAACAGAACACACTTCATATTTTAATCTAGGACATGATCAACACATTATATTGGTTCTGCAAATATTTTGATTGAAATGTAAAGCAAATAGAATAGGAAATTCAATGATTTTATGATATTATTAAGGGTATAATAGGAATTTGAGGATGTAAATTTACCTTTTAATTGATCTTATAGTGATTTGGGTAAATATGACATATATACGATGTTTATATTGGGCATATATGTCATTATAATTTTTAAGTGGGTAAATATGACATTAGTATGTTTAAATTGGTTATATATGGAATTAACCCAAAAACGTTTATTTATGTATGCTGAATGATATCTTAAATTTATTACTTTTATTTTGGTTTTATTGGGCTTATAAACATCCATAATGCAGCTCATGCACGGTTAACACACTGAGGGAAAAAAAAAAAAATAATAATAAAAACGATAGGTTACAATGTAAGGTTAGAAAATATACGATTATATCATCACAAATCAACAGTTTTTATTCATTCAATTACCTACGATTGCTGATCAGGTTTGTTTTTATTTAATAGTTATATGTTGAAAATGATTTTTGACTTGTGTTTATTTTTGTTACCATGCTAGATATTACATGGGTTAATTGTTTTGAATATGAATGTTTTGTTTCGTAGTCGAAGTAGCTAGTGATAGCAAGATGTTTTCTCACGTCATATTGATTGATTGATGTCGATCATGGTGTAAACGTTTATCGCACTTTCTTAGCCGCCAGACACCATACAATTATTTTGGCATGACTTCTTTTTTACGTGAACAACTTTAGTTGAGTTTTTTTTAGGTTTTTATGATCTTAAAAACTAATCGTTGTTTTATGCTAACCAATTTGTGACTGCCATGTTCATTATTAGTTATATGATTTTTTTTAGTTGATTTAAACCCTTTTAAAGAGATGCTCACTGATTTTATTTCTATGCTAACTGTTTATATACTTATTATTTGCTTACTCTATCTTATTTTTTTCCCGTATAATCTGGCAATCAAGGTTATTTGCATTGGCAGAGCTTTCTCTTGATATCACCGGGGAGATACTCGTAAGATCGGATGCAAAGGATCTCATTCGGTACAAGATCGTAAGCAAGACATGGAATTCCTTAATCTCAAGTGGTCATTTTATTAAGTCTCATCTTAACTACACTCTCAAAAAGCAAGCAGACAATAATGAAATTGGACATACAAGAATTGTTTTGAGTGGTCCGAGTAGAAGTGATTGTGATATTGTTGGTTCTTCTAATGGTCTAGTATGCTTACGTTTCAATACTGAACTTTTAGTCGTTAATCCCTCAACTCACCAGCTAATAAAACTAAAAAGTCTCCCCCAGATTCCTGACCTTATTAAAGAATTTATTCCTCGCATGGGTTTTGGCTATGATTCATCCATAGACGATTACAAGGTTGTAATTTGGTTCAGAAACACTTGTACTGGTAAATATTGTTTTCTAGTCTTAACATTGAAATTAAATGTTTGGAGATCAGTCCTTGGAGAATTTAACTATAGATTTTTGGGCACGTATGGTATCTTAAACAATGTGGCGATTCACTGGCATTATTATTGAAAATTCAAGCTAGTAATTGCTTCTTTTGATTTATCCAAAGAGGTTTTTAAAAAATTCCCCAGCCCCCTAATCCCCATCCCCGTACGGATGAATAATGTTCCTACATACAAACTGGGGACTACGAAAGACCGTTTATGCTTCTTTTGTGGTGGTTCAAGATATTATCATAAGTTATGGGTAAAGAAAAACTATAATGTACAAGAGTCAGAGTCAATATGGGAACAAATGTTACGGCCGTCGCCTTATGATGATTGTCCACACCAAACCAATACGAATCACATTCCATGCAAGAGTTTCTCTGTATTTGTGCAAAGGATTTAATCTCCCCGTGCTCATATCTGGTTATCCTCTATTTCAGAACGTAATTAAAATTATAATTAGCATACATTTGTTGAGAGCCTTGTATCTCCACATGGGGGTAATGACAGTGATAATTCTTCTTGTATTTTCAGGGAAAATCATCTAATGCAAAATTTCAAGGCCTCAACCATGCATTTGAAAGTTTACTATTTAAACCTTCGAAGCAAACAGCTTTTTAGATTGATAATTGACCAAATTGACATAAAATCGTGATGTCAAAGTATTCAACAACAACAACAATACCTGTCATCCCAACGAGGTATGGGGAGGTGGAATGTAGACATATCATACCCCTACCCTCGGGTAAACCCAAGTGTAGGGAGATCGCTTCCATGAAGACCTCCGGCAAGTGTATGTGTGAGGGTGAATGTGCTCAAAATAAGTGTGGATGTGTAATGTCAAGTATTGTTTTCCTATATTGTTTGTTCTTGCATGAATCAAGTCAATTCTTGCACAACTTCTATGTTTTTCTTAAAGTTAAACCAACTTGAAACAACACGAACACCGTCTAAAAGTGTGCATTTTTTTCAAGTGCTGGATCATCACAATCCACAATAAACTTACCAATGTTTAAGTGCGACTTCAATGTTTTGCGACCAAGGGCAGAGGACCAAAACTTTATTTCTTTTGCTAATTACTTAGCCCTCCAAAAAAAACTAGGCACTCAGAATTTAACAAAAGTTTTAAACCCACAAGTTTCAAAATAAGAAGCTTTTGAAACTAGCGTTTTAAGCAACTAGCGTCTAGCATTTTGTATACAATGCTTGTTTGAAACCAAGCTACTAGGGTTTGCAATTTTCTTAAACGCTCCAAATTAAAATGTTACTTAGCCACACCTAACAAGGTGTTTGTTTAAGCTTATTTATGAGATTATGAGCTTATCTATTTTCGGCAGCCCCAATTTTTTAGCTTATTTCGGGACTTATATAAGTTTGTTGTCATAACAACCTTATATATGCCCACAACTCCACAAGTTTCAAAATAAGCTGAAAAATTAAGCTTATGAAGTATAAACCGAGATCAGATGAACTCATTAATAAGCTTAAAGCTTATATATGTGCTCATTAGCTTATGTTTCATCAGCCCAATTTTGGGCTTATTTTGGGACTTATATTATATAAGTTTGTTATGACAAACAAACTTACATAAGCCCACAAGTTTCAAAATACGGCCAAAAAAAAAAATTGAACTTATGAAAATATAAAGCCAAAAACATATAAGCTCATAAATAAACCCATAAATAACTACACTTGCAAAGCTACGTTACCAAACGCTTTTTATAAAAAACATACAAATAGTATACCTTGATCACCACCTTTAAACGACACAGTATAAACATTACTCTTAACAAAATCCAAAACGATGACGTCATCATTTAACGATCCAGTTAACACAGCGTTAGGATTAAGACTAAACTTATCACCGTCAATTAACGTCGTTACACTATACCCCTCTTCTAGCAAAAACTCACTGTTAGTACCTGTAACAAAAAAATTTAATTGATTAGTAAAAATTAATGATTAGAGGTAATTAATTGAATTTTTTTTTTTTTTTTTACCGTGAGTTAGGGTTAGGAGGATTGGAAAGGAGATGATGATCGGAAATGAAGGCATTATTGGAATGTGTTGAGAGTGAGAGTAAAGTGAGAGTGGGAGTATTTATTCATAGGGTGTTCGAATTATACAATATAAGCCTTATATACCATTTATATGCCACTGATAATGTTATATAAGCCCATAACCGTCAAAATAAGCTACAAAATTTTGGCTTATGTTATATAAGTTGAACTCATATAAGATAATAAGCCTATATACAAGCCGAAACAAACACCCCCATAGTAAAATCTTTCTTCAAAAACAAAAGCATGACTCTAAACTTGTACTGTAGGCGACTCGGTCACGACAAAAAACATATCGCACAAAAATTAATAAAAAATGACACACACACAAACCAAATGCACAAGATCGGTCGCGTAGCCATCAAAACCACACAAAAAATTGGGGGGTGGGGGGACATGTCCTAGAAGGTAGATCGACCCTTACAAGGGTCGACATTACGAGTAGTCTAAGTACAAGATGATCACAAGTGGAAAAATCAAAAATAAAAATTTAGAAAGAGAAAATACATTAGTGATGTGTCATATTGTTAGGGTTTTTGGATTAATAGATACGATTACACACGCATAGCGATGGTGGTGTATAGTAACGTCAATTTGTGTGTGATTTTTTTTTAATATATATATATATATATATATATATATATATATATATATATATATATATATATATATATATATATATATATATATATATATATTTTGAAGGACAATTTATTTTCAAACAACCAAACCAAATATAAACAATGCCATCCACTATATTAACAAGATACTTGGACCCAAAAAAGAAATACATGGAAAATTTTTTAATATATATGAGTGTGGGTATATATAAGGAAATTTTTGAATTTAAAATTGAATTTGAATTTGAATTTTGAATCCTCCCGCTCATACTGTAACCTTTAATTTGAATTTGAAGCAGAGTGTGGGTAATATTATGTTGTTTGTATTTTATTTTATGTAAATGAAAAAAAAATGTGTAAAAATCGGTCGAAAATTCGACCGACTTGGGAGTTCTTCCTTGCTCGACCGATCCATGACCAAACACACACAATGGCCTCGACCGACCAAGACCATGAAGGATAGATCCATGGTGACCGACCATTGTGCCCGGCCTAAGATCATAAAAACCTACTCCCTCCGTCCCTAAATAAATGTCCACTTTGACTTTTTACAGTCTTTCTTGTCCAACTTTGACTTTAAATAATTTTGTTTGTGTTATATAATACTTTATGAAAATTATACCAATGAAAAATACTTTTAAAACCCAATCCATTCATATATTTTGCATTAAGTATTATATAACATAAACAAAAATATTTAAAGTCAAAGTTGAATAATAAAGACTGCAAAAAGTCCAAGTGGACATTTATTTAGGGACGGAGGGAGTAAAAAATTTTTGGCTAAAGTTGTTCACGTAAAAAAATAAGTCATGCCAAAATAATTGTATGGTGTCTAGCTAAGAAACTGCGATATGGACACGAGATCCTTCCAAATGTTTACACCATGATCGACATCAATCAATCAATATGACGTGAGAAAACATCTTGTTATCACTATCTACTTCGACTACGAAACAAAACATTCATATTCAAAACAATTAACCCACGTAACATTCAGCATGGTAACAAAAATAAACACAACAATAATTTTCAACGATTAAATAAAAACAAACCTGATCAGCAATCGGTGTTTTTATTTGTTATATAGCTCCAAAAACACAACATGAACTTAAACTAATCGTGGGTATAGTAATTGAATGAATAGGCCTTTATTTTACTTACCCTCAAATCCATGCATACCAAGCGACAAATCCCCACCATCTATCTAGTTTGATCTAACGGTGAGGATTAACCTAATATTTAATATGTCAACCTAAGTCCATGTTTTTTTTCTTGTCTCTATGTCTTCCTTATTTATTTTTATTTTTTTTTTGTCTTTTTTTTTAATTTGTATTTTTTTTAATTCACCTTTTTTTCCCTTCTTAATTCACGTTTTTTTTTTCCTTCTTTGCTTTCATACATTTTCGTCTGTTTTCATATGTTTTCATCTGTTTTCATACGTTTTCATCTGTTTCGTCTGTTTTCATACGTTTTCGCCCGTTTTCATACGTTTTCGTCCGTTTTCTTACGCTTTCGTCCATTATTCATACATTTTCGTCCATTTTCGTCTGTTTTCATACGTTTTCGTCCGTTTTCATACGTGCTTTTACGCTTTCATACGGTTTCGTCCGTTTTCATACATATTCGTCCGTTTTCTTACGTTTTCGTCCGTTTTCATACATTTTCGTACGTTTTTAAATGTTTGTGGTCATTTTCATTTGTTTCTGAATATCACAAGTGATATTCTATGATATTCTGAATATCACAAGTGATTTTCAACTAATGTTTTGTAACATGAAAATCACAAGTGATATTCAGAATATCACAAGTGATAAAATATCACTTGTGATATTCAGAAACGTAAGAAAATAGATAAAAATGTAAGAAAACAGACGAATATGTATGAAAATGGACAAAAAGTATGAAAGCATTAAAACACGTCTGAAAACGGACGAAAACGTATAAAAAATTGACGAAAACGAAAGAAAATAGATATAAACGTATGAAAAACCGACGAAAATGTAAGAAAACGGGCGAAAACGTAAGAAAATGGATGAAAACGTATGAAAATTGATGAAGACAGATGAAAACATATGAAACGGACGAAAACCTTTTAAAAAACAGACGAAAATGTATTAAAGCGGAAAAAAATGAATTAAATAAAACGTGAATTAAAAAAGTGACAAAAAAGAATGTGAATAAATAAGAAAGACAAAAAGACAAGGAAAAAAAAACATGGACTTAGGTTGACATATTAAATCTTAGGTTAATCCTACCATTAAATCAAATTAAATGGATCGTGAAGATTTGTCCCTTTGTAAGCACCAAAATAAGAGTAAGCAAAAGAAAATTTTCTCATTGAATGAATAAAAACTGTTGATTGGTAATGATATAATAGTATATTTTCTAACCTAACATTATAAGTTTGTAACCTTTCTTGTGCATGAGCTACAAAATTATACATGGGCTGCATTATGGATGCTTGGTCCATTAAAACCAAATTAAAAGTAATATATTTATATGTTTAAAATATCATTCAACATAATCAAATAAAAAGTTTAACTATAAGATTAACCAAAACATCAAACATGTTTAAAATATTTACAATGTGATTCACACAAGCTTATCATTAAAAAGGTTGTTCCTAAAAAGTTTCGAATTATACTGGGAACGGGTAACATTTTTATTAGAAGTACACAAGAGTGAGGGATATTTACTCGTAAGATGTTAAGTTTATTCAAATGCGAAAAGTTAATGCGTACTTATAAGTTATGCTTGTAGCCATACTTGCACAAATTTAAATATTACTCTAGTACATAATTGTTAAAAGAGTAGAAATAAAGAATTACATTAAAAAGTCACAAACAACTCAATTTATTCTATACTAATTAGAAAATAATGCAATGATCATAAGCATTGTTGTAACATTTTGCTCGCATTTTACGAGCTTTATTAACATTAAATTTGTAGACAATAAATATTACATTTCCTAATCTAAAATAAACAAAATGTAATGCTATGTTATCAACCAATCATTACAGAGCACACGGATTGAACTGTAAAAAGTGAATATGAGTCGTTGGATTCATTTTGACGCGGATAGGAAAACTTTGAACGGTCAAGATGAAATTGGTTTTGTCTAGATACTCTAAGGTTTACCCTAAGTTAATCGTAAATATTTTTACCCACCCGTCATAATGTTACCCACCCACCCTCGTTATAAATCTTGCAGCCATGTAATAACATCACTATATCCATTCTTTAAATTCTATTTTTCAACTTCTTTCACTATGTTATTGTTAATATTTGTTCATTTTCCGCAAAATATATAGTTGAAATAGCTCACTGGAGTTAATATACTCTGCGTTGGTTAGTCTTATTGTTGGGTTTGGTATGGATTTTTTGTTTGTGATGGATCTAGTGGTAGAATTGTCGGAGATGGTTTTGGTGGTTCGGGTTTCATGTTTTTCGCCCACGATTTCTCTGTTTAAATTATATAAGGTACGCTAGTACAATGTCTTCAAGTTGCAAATGTTAGTAATTTCAAAGTTATCAGGTATCTTACGTTATTACATTTTGTTACATTATTGTACAAATCGACTTTATTCTGGGTTTTCCTAATTGGGATGATTTTATGGACATGTTCATTTCTGCGGTGGAGATAAAGCGATATAGAGGGTTTATAATGGTCAATATGCGTGAGATATCTAACGAACATTATAAATGTTTTAGCTGGATCTATAGGAAGTATGATGTATAGGAAAATGAAAAAACCAGTAAAAAGAAAGGTAAGAAATCAGTAAAAATAATGAGAAGTACAAGGCGCTTTTTCATTTTTCATTATTTTTACCCTCGTCATCACTCTTTCCTGGGAAAGAGCTCCTTGTACTTCTCGAAATAGCCGGTTAGTTGAGCCCCTTCAAACCAACGATTTTTTCCATTACCTTTACCCAATTCATATAAGCAAAATCCATCATCAACACCACTAAATACACATCATACTTCCTATAGATTCAACTAAAACATTTATAACGTTCCTTAGATATCTCACGCATATTGACCATTATAAACACTCTATATCGCTTTATCTCCACTGCAGAAATGAACATGTCCATAAAATCATCCCAATTAGTAAAACCCAGAATAAAGTCGATTTGTACAACCCGAGTAAGGTCTTCTTTATGGGTTAAGTCCCCTGCAGCAAAATTACTGTTTTTTGGGTGCCTGGGGGGTCTAAAATGTGGAGGCGTCTGATCGTAGTGATTCATGATTGAAAATTTGAAATGGAAGGGGAGGTTGAATGATGGGATCAGCAGCTAGGGTTTAGAAAAAGAAATAATTTCGGTTGTCTGATATTCGGACCCGAATTCCACGAGCGGACTAGGTCCAGTTTTATGTAATGTGTTTAGCCCAATGATTGGCTTGTCTATCAAGTTATACTTTGGATTGGAGCTGTTATTTGTTTCATTTGTGTCATTCTTATTATTTGTACCATTTGGAGTATTAACATTCGTACTTGTGGCATCATTTGGAGTTATGGCTGTTGAAAAACTACAATGTACAAGAGTCAGAGTCAATATAGGAACAAATGCTATCGCTGCCGCCTAGTTATTATTCTGGCCACCAAAAAATGAGGGATTACATTCCACGCAAGAGTTTCTCTGGTCATATTAATATATGGATGCTAGAAGAAGATTAGGTGCTCCTATACTTGTGCAAAGCGTTAGATCTCCCCATGGTAAGGCTCATATCTGGTTATCCACAATTTCGGAATGTAACTATAATTATTATGAACATGTATTTGTTGAGAGCCTAAGCTTGTATATCCCCATGGTATGGGTAATGACAATGGTAATTGTAAAAATGGGAGTGTGACAAGAAAAATGCATAACGTGATATCTCCCAATCGTGATGGGGGGAGTGTGAAGAGTAAAAGGAGGCAGATTATTGTGTCTCCCGATAGGGATTGTAATGGCCGTGGCAATGTGTGTGTGTGTGTTGGTGGGGGGGGGGGGGGGGGGGGGGGGCGGGGGTTCAAACAAATGAAGTAATGGATATGAATAGCATTGAGACATCTAAGGGTGGAAATGCAAATGCCAAAGACGGATCTGCAAGAGGTAGCAACAGATGTGGTAATTAAGAGCTTTGCCAAATAAACTGAACAGTTATATATACTCTTTACTTTGTAACATTATTTGGCACTCACTCACAACATCCCATTTGATTTATCAGTTAACTAACAGAGATCCTTGGGTTCCTCGAGCGTACAGAGGACCCATATTTTTTCTTTCATATTTTTGGGTTTTCTTACTACTTTGTTTGGACCATTGGAGGTGGTGTTGGTGGTTATTTTTTAAAACCAACATTCAGTACACCTTATGTTTTTGGCCTGGAGCATTTATGATTGAACTTGTAAATTTCTAAAAATATGGATCCTTATATCCATACAGTGTCGTCTCGAGAGTATCTTTGTTCAGATCAAAGCAAATTCAATTTTTATTCGGTTCACACATTTTTCAGTTTGGAGTCAAGCTCGCATGCATCAATATACTTGTGATGACCAGTTAGACAATACAATCAACACTAGCTAAACGCCTTTTACTTTAGCATCACTTGTTGTATTGCATGTGAAAATTGTAAGTTTGATCACAATTTGGTCACCTACTCATTGAATTGGTTCTTGATTCTCCGAGTGACAGAATAGTATGTACATTCCATGTTACAAATTAAAATATCAATTTCTTGATACATAAATCGCGAATGACATTTCACTACACAAATTAAACATAGAGTGATGCTTAAAAACATTTCTCTTACCATATAGGGCAGTGTGTACGCATTCATTGATCAGTATTTAGAAAATAGGATACATAGAAATTCTGAGATCATCTATACAACAGAAGCTGTAAATGGTAACTAAATATGAGACTCTTCGCGCGTGTATTAATCTGGTGACCAGCTTAACTCCTTCAAGTCTTATACATGTAATGACCTATGCTAGAAGAATTATCGCAAAAATATATAAAAGCTTGGTATTGGTATTGTGTTCCTATAACAAGTGAAACCTCTCCATATGTTCAGGTACCCATGTTGCTAACGGTTTCTATCAAAAGAGACCACATATGAAGAACTTGAATTCATGTAGTCCGAAGATGGAATGTAGCTTATTCGTGCGTCCATGTAGGAGCATCTTAGTTCATTAACACCAATTTTCTAGTATGAGGTTATCTATAGCACCGCATGCTTCGGGAATCTTTGATGAAAGTTTCATATACAATCCCGGCCAGGGTCCATATATAACTTTAACCTGATCAATAGGTTATATGTCACGGCCCATATGCAAAGTCAGCTCATGTTTTGCATAGGGTCGGACCGTAATAGTGATGTTAAAGCAACTAACCACAGGTCTAAACTGAAAATTGCGGGACTACTGTTTGCTACAGTATTTTGGGGGCTCTGTTCCTTGCTTTTTAGTACGGAGTATATATATATAATTATGTTGCCCTATATGCATGATTCTAGTTTCTATACTTTAACAATTAATCTTGCAACTAAAACACTTCAACTTTATGTGTTGGGCATACTTAGCCCCTATAACTTTATGTGTTGGGTACACTTCAACTTCATGTTATTGATCCATTGCAAAGTTAGTCTTTAACGGCCGTTACTTAACAGTCGTGACTTAAATTTGCAACGGACCAACAACTTCAGGGGCTGTTTCTGTGCAAATATTGTACAGAAAAACCCCTCAGGTTAACTTTTAATTTCATAGTTAGTCCCTAAGGACTAACTTTCCATCAACTCACGAGCTGATAAAACTAGAAAGTCTCCCCAATTTCCCTTTACATGTGCCTTTTCCTTCCATGGTTTTTGGATACGATTCATCCATAGACGATTACAAGGTTGTTATATACTCGTACCGATAAATATCGTTTTCAAGTCTTAACATTGAGATTAAACGTTTGGAAACCAGTTGCTGTAGAATTGGACTATGAGCTTATGTACATGGATGGTTTCTTATGCAATGGGGCGATTGAGGAAAACAACACGTACCACCCATTCATTGTTTCTTTTGATCTATCCAAAGAAGTTTTTAAGGAATTCCCCAACCCCGTACCGTTAGATAATTTTCCTCCATACAATAGACTGGGGGCTACAAAAGACCGTTTATGCTTCTTTTGTGGTAATTCAATGTATAATCTTAAGTTATGGGTAATGAATAACTACAATGTACAAGAGTCAGAGTCGATATGGGAACAAATGTCACCGCCGCCACCTTGTGATGATTCTCCAGACCAAGCAATGATGGATTACATTCCACGCAAGAGTTTCCCTGGTCATATTCATATATGGATGTTAGAAGAATATTCAAGTGCTCCCGTACTTGTGCAAAGTGTTAGATCTCGCCATGATAACACTTATCATATCTGGTTATCCACAATTTCGGAATGTAATTATAAATATAATGAACATGTATTTGTTGAGAGCCTTGTATCTCCCCGTGGTATGGGTAATGACAATGGTAATTTTAATGAGGGGAGAGTGACGATGGCAATGGAGGGAAACTCGAGCGGAAAAAAAAAAAAAAAAAAAAAAAAAAAAAAAAAAAGGAACAGAACATCTATGGGTGAAAAAAGCAGACGCCAAAACGATCTACAAGAGGTAGCTAGCACTAACAGATCGAGGTAATCGAGAGCTTTGCCAAATATACCGAGCAGTTGTGATGTTATTTCATTATTTACTCTTTACTTGTAACATAATATTTGGCAATCACTCATAACATTCCATTTAGTCTATCAGTTAATCAAGGGAGATCCTTGGGTTCCTCGAGCGTGCATAGTTTGCAGCTTCTGTTAGGGATCTTTTGGGGAAGAAATTCAGTTAGTAACTTGTATTTGATGGTCTCTTACATGGCTGTAACATTTTATGTCTTAACAGCTTTTAAATGTGCTTATTTTATTTAAATACTAATTAAAAATGGAATCGTTCAAATGGTTTGAAAGTCGCTGAGGCCTGTTATATGGATGTTCTTAACCTTCTAAATCAGTTAACTCATAAAATTCTGATACTATTCTCATAATTTAGCTTCTGCAGCCATCTACTGTATTAGTTATCTGTAAAATCAATTTACGAAAAATGGAGCAGCTCATGTCTAAATACAGTTTTGACAAACATTAGAAAAAGAAACATCGCCCAACAGCTATTCACGACCTAGATAAATTAACAACATACGCACAGCCTAAAACGTACTTAGTGTGTTCATAAAAAGAGTAGCTTGCGATAGTAATTCAGGGACAAGACAGTATATACAGATAAGAAAAACTGCACTAAAAAGATTCAGACATCTATCGTGCATATTATAAGAACCAAAGCACAGATGCAGTACAGCAAAACATCATACTTGAAAATTACAATAGACTCGCGCCAAATACATTACATAAAAACCAATCAAGATATCAAACGACTCATGCATTAACAGAAATACGCAATAATATTTACATACCATTTTGTCAGGTTATTCGTCACATCAACGACAATTACACACCACTAACGTTTCATCACAGTTTTACCAGACACTAGACATAATAAAACCAAGCTTCCAACACCACCTAATGTTTCATATCCCATAATTCACCCGACGAAGTTGTCTTACTACCTTCCACAAAACTCGTAAAATTAGCACAAATCTGCTTATCGATATTGCCACTAGTTCCAAGAGAAAGGTCATTCTTTTCTTCAACTCTATGCACATTTTCTTGATCTAAAGATAAATTAGGATTGAGGGTGCAATCAAAAGTGATTAACTCCTTCAATTCATCAACTATTTTATGGGTTTTGCTCATCTCGTGGTTACTTAAATCATCATAATCTAAAAAAGACACAGGGTTCGTAGATGTAGGCGGTGGTAATACATCACAATCTAATAAAGACACGGGTTTTATAGGAGTGGGTCGAGGTCTAATAATGTTAAGGCCGAAAATTAGAGTGAGTTGGTTGAAAGATAAAGTAAGAAACTTCTTGAAAAGTGCGCTTTTCGTGACGCAGTAGAAGGTCACTAGTTTCACCAGATTCATTAGGTAATGCTTCCATGTCATGTTGAGTTGCTGATGGCCTGAAGCGTCCTGTCTACAGAATTTGGTTAGATAAATATACAGGTCATACCTATAGCTACAAGTGGCAAATGGCCGGGTCGGACTGGTTTGGTAATACTTTCTCTAAAAAGTTACTTTTTCTATAAACAATTAGTGTGTCATTTATGATTATAAATTTCAAGAGTAATTAGTTGTTTTTTTTTTTTTTTTTTTTTTTTTTTTTAATTAAAATGCTTTGGGGTTTGGGGGGGTTTTTTCATAAAAAAGTTTGGGAGACTTTAGACCCATATACCCGTTTCCTCTTAGTTAAATGTTTTAGTTTCCTCGACCCAATAAAAATAAATAACCCAAGTAAACCCATTCGTCGATATATGGGTAGTAACGGTCACCTCTATTTATCACAGTAAAGTACACAAAGTGGGGTAAAAAAGTGTTCGTGGGTTGGCCAACCTCATCCTACCTGTTTTGACCCGTTACCCAACCTGCCACAACAGCCCAATTTGCCACCTCTACTGAGTAGTACAGCAAAGAACCATATAGTGATGAAACTATTAGAGAAGCTTACATATGGGAGGACATAAGGACGAATAACAAAACCGGCCATCAAGCCAATTAAACAAGCAACTCCCAGACCGATACCCCAAGCTGCAGTTGATCCAAGGACTGACAATGTAAATATCAAGAGGCGTGTTAAGTAGAATCTTGAAAAGTTATTATAAATATCGAAGCTAATCAACAAGTTTAAGGATATCCGTAAAACTTACCAGATCCGGAAGAATTATCAGCACAATCCTCAGCCTTTAGATTAAGCTGACGGACCAGTCTATTTCCATGATCCGCAATCAATAACGCACATCTTTGAGGATCAAAAGCCAGCTCAAAATCATCAGAGAATGAAGCATTCTGTGCGGGTCCATCTGCTTTGCCTGGCTTTTTAATATTTCCACCAGCAATTGTGGTCACACCTATTATGCCATCAATCCAAGATTAAAAAAAAGATAGTTACAATAAAGATAAAAAATTGCCGTGACTAGAATTCTGGAACTTTTAATCAAATTTGGCAATAACATGTCAGCAGATTCATGTACAAATAGATCCTATGCCCTTTTGAACAATGTGATTGTAGATTACAGGACATTAAGTGTGGCAATTCCCAAACCAACACGAAAATAAATGGGTTAGGGTGTCTAAACTCTAAATGGTTCGGAATCATAAACAGATTGATCCACCAAACTTGTTTATAGTTAGTATTAAAAATACAAAACTGAATATTATAAACTCAACCTGAATACAACCCATTTACCTGAACAACCCACCTAGCCCGCCCACCATTTAAATAAATTTGGTTCCATGGGTTATGTGTGTCAACGTTATGGTTGCCTTTTACGACATAATCAACTAAACTAATCATGATAGTAGAAATGAGATCCCGATGATCTCATTATGACATCTAACATGTAACACGGACCTTTTTAAATACAAACAAGAACACGAAATGTTCAAACGTTAAGCATAGAAACTTGTGAATTACTTTGTTCATGTTAAAATATCAATATATACCTGATTTGCTTATTTTCCTTATGACGTGGTTGCTTTTGTCAGCAATGTAAATGTTGTTTTTCTTGTCAATAGCAAAACTTTTGGGCTTATTAAACTCGGCGGACCCCAAATCCCCGTCCTTGTACCCAGCTGCACCATTCGCATTACCAGAGAGCTTCTTGATCTCGCTCACTGCATAAAACGATATCATAATTCATATCCAGTATCTAATGAACTTTTCTTCCTTCATTTCACTTTACTTTTTACTTGCATAACTATTGTTCTAAATCGTTTGTTCTTGCATAAATTAAGTCGATTCTTGCACAACTTCCATGTTTTTCTTCAAGTGAAATAAACTTGAAACAAAAATGCTAAGTTTTTTTTTCAAGATTGGGATCATCACAATTCACAAGTAAATAAGCTTAATGTTAAGTGCGGCTTCAAATTTTTGCGACCATGGGCAGGGGAGGGTCCGGGCCCTCCCAAAACTTTGGCCCAATGACGCTTAATGTTGGATGTCTTTCACCTTTTATGGTTAATTTCTATTTCTAATTACTTAGCCCTCCAAAAAAAATAGGCACTCAAAAAAAAACTTTTCACAAAAGTTTTACTCGTAAACCCTAGTGTTCATGGCAGCAAGCTTTTGGGCGCATTTAAAGCAACTAACGTGTGGCGTTTTTTATACAACGCTTGTTTGGTACCATGCAACTCACCGTTTGCAATTTTTTTAAACGGTCCAAATTAAACCACTACTTCTAGTAGCATTTACAACCAACTGACACTTACACACTTAACAAGGTGTTTCTTTAAGCTAATTTATGGGATTAGGAGCTTATCTATTTTCGGCTTATGTTTGATAAGCTCAATTTTTTGGCTTATTTTCAGACTCATGGGCTTATATAAGTTTGTTGTCATAGCAAACTTATATAAGTTTGTTGTCATAACAAACTTTTATAAACCCACAAGTTTCAAAATAAGCCGAAAAAATTGAGCTTATGAAATATAAGCCGAATTCAGATCAGCTCATTTCAGCTTATTTGTAGGCTTATTAGCTTTTATATGAACTCGGCTTATGTTTCACAAGCCTCATTTTTTTTGGGACTTATGGCGTATATAAGTTTGTTGTCATAACAAACTTATATAAGCCCACAAGTCTCAAAATAAGCCGACAAAATTGAGCTTATGAAATATAAGCCAAGATCAGATGAAGCTTATTTATAGGCTTATTAGCTTATGTTTCATCAGCCCAATTTTTGGCTTATTTTGGGACTTATAGGCTTATATAAGTTTGTTATGACAAACAAACTTATATAAGGCCACAAGTTTCAAAATACGCCAAAAAAATTTTCTTTTTTATTTTTTTTTAAATATAAGCCAAAAACATATAAGCTCATAAACAAACACCTTATCAATAACTACACTAAAGCAAAGCTACGTTACCAAACACTTTTATAAAAACATTCAAAGTTGAGATTTATGGTATTATACCTTGATCACCGCCTTTAAACGACACAGTATAAACACACTCTTAACAGAATCCAAAACGATGACATCATCATTTAACGATCCAGTTAACACAGCGTTAGGATTAAGACTAAACTTATCACCGTCAATTAACGTCGTTACACTATACCCCTCCTCTAACAATAACTCACTGTTAATACCTGAAACAAAAAAAATTTAATTGATTAGTAAAAAAAAAAAAAAATGTTGAGAGGTGATAAATTATATAAATATGTTGAGAGGTAAGTAATTGGTTAACTTTTTTATTTTTACCGTGAGTTAGGGTTAGGAGGATTGGAAAGGCGATGATGATCGGAAATGAAGGCATTATTATTGGAATGTGTTGAGAGTGAGAGAGTAAAGTGAGAGTGGAAGTTTGAGGGGTGTAGCTTTATTTTGCAAAGTGAAGTAGGCTCTGTTGTAGAGTATAAATTTTAAAGAACGGACGGGACGGGAAGGTCAAAGGAAGTGATGAAAAAAAAAAAAAAAAAAAAAAAAAAAAAAAAAAAGTTATTTTTTAGTTTGTATTTTTAAGTAGTGGGGAAAGAATAAGGAAGCTAACAAAATTACCAATATACCTTTGAAATTAGAGGAGAGTTATTTTGCAACCCTTACATATCAAGGGACACATTCCCACTCTCCATCTAAATATGATCGATCGATGGTTGAGAATAAAAGAAAATTACTAACTAAAATAAAAAAATAAGCGCAGAAGGACAGTTTGGTAAATTTACGACAAACACAAACTACGGATCTTTTCTCATATTTCTCTCCAACCAAACACACACTACACACACTGCTAAAAAAAAAACCGGTCAAAAACCCCATAACTTCCGGTAGCACAGCCTTTGGCTTAATTTATTATCAACCTTTAATCAAGTTAAATCCCTAATTTACTCAAACCTCGATCAATTCTAATATTTATTTAGCATTTGAACCTCTATCTCAATTGATTATCGTAAGTTATTTAATTCGTTTAATTTCGGTTAATCAGTTAGTTAGTTAGTTAGTTAGGGTTTCTGTTTATATTTTAATTATTATCAGTTTTAATTTGAAGCTAATGTTATTGTTATTAGGTAGGTAGGAAGGAAGATGATATGATGATGAATCAAGGAGCAGTTGCGAATACAGTTACTACACTGGATAATAATAGTAGTAATATTTCACTCGAGGTAAATATTTACAGCTTTTTATTTTGCGATATTGTGCGAATATATCGTGTTGTTGATTATAATTAGTTTGATTGATATGATTTACATGTTATCGTTTAGAATTGTATCAGTTTACTTTTTTATATTGTTAAAACGTATCGTCTTGATTAGTATTAGTTTAGTTTAGTTGTGAATACAGTTACTACACTGGATAATAATAGTAGTAAAATAAAAAAAAATAACCGCAAAAGCCTTTGGCCTAGGCGCTGCAACGCCTTCGGCAAAGCGGCTAAGCCTCAATCAAAGTTCTTTGATTCTTATGGGAGGGATTGGGGACAACGATTACAATCATGCATTAGTTGCCGGAAAATCCATCGATGATATGCAACCTTATGTTCCACTTGTGATAGATACCATTGTCACGACTCTGAATGTAGGAGCCAATATCATTCCTTGATTATATAGTTTGTAGGCTAAACTTAAATCAATTTTTTGGAAATGCATGCAGGACCTCATTGAGCTAGGAGCACAAACTGTACTAATTCCTGGGAACCTACCAATCGGATGCTCAGCTGCGTTTTTGACGATCTACTATGGCTCCAGTGATGAAGAGTATGACAGCACGACGGGCTGCCTCATCCGGCTAAACAAGTTTGCAGAGTACCATAATGAACTCTTGCAGAGCAAATTAAATAGAATCCGAGAGCTTCATCCTAATGTCAATATAATATATGGAGACTACTACAATGCTGCAATGCAGTTTTTTCGATCTCCAGATGATTTTGGTACACGGAAATTTCACTCATTAGAGTTATATATCAATGAAATTGTATTAAACTTCATACTGGCGTGCGTGGTGATGCACTTGACTATACCTGTTATGACTAATGGGAGTGTATTATTGCAGGTTTTCCAAATGGAGCTTTGAAGGCGTGTTGTGCTGGTAAAGGACCATACAATTACAACCAATCAACAGAATGTGCATCTCCATTTTCGACTTCATGTGCCCAACCAAATACTTATGCTAATTGGGATGGTTTACATTTGACTGAAGCAGCATACAGGGTCATCTACAAGAGTTTGTTTGAGGGTTCATACACCACACCCCAGTTTAATTCTTTGTGCACTATAAATTTAGGAAAAAGTGGATCGTCAAGATTTAAGTAAGGAGATACTATTTATCACTTATCAATATTGACACATCCTGCAAAGTGAACCACATTGTACCATTGATGTTTCTAAATGTATATATCAATTCTTGTGTACTTAGTTGCATAATTATTTCAGTAGATTTTTATATGAACAATAACATGATACAACCAAGCAATTTGAAGCTATAGAATAACATTAATTGGCCATGTGAAAACCATTTTTTTCCATGAACATTAAAGAGATCTATCGAGAATTCCTATTAACAATTGAATATGTACATGTTTCTTTGATGATTTATTCCCCTAATGTTTGCAGAACTCGTTTTCCAGAAAGAAATGTAGCCTCTTGGGTAACCATCTTGATAACCATCTTGAAATTATTACCCGTCCCGGACTAGTCTTTTCGATAACGGACAGTTAGTTTCGTCAATTCGAGGGTTGTTCTGAGTCTTTTTGAAGCACTCATTTTGAGATTCAAACGACAAAAACTTCTTTTAGATCACATTTTAATCACGTCCTCTCCCCCATATATTTAAACACTTAATCTCCCCCTCAAAAATAGCATGAAGTGGTATTTTTGAAAACAGTTGATTAATATGAAACTTTTTGTGGAGAGACGGACTAATTTTAGCATGAAAGATGGAACATTTTTCTTTTTATACTCCCCCTTTAACAAAACATTTTATTTAAACAATTGAGTTTAAAAGCAGTTAAGGGTGTTAGAGGGAGTGATCTTGAGCACAAAATGCATTTTAAAGACTTTGAAAAAATCTCTTAGAAATCATTTTGATTAAGTGCTCAAGGTATTTGCTTTTCGCCATTAACATTGCGAGTCCTGATCGGAAATAATCAGAAGTCATTCAATGTGGCGTGGGTTCCGTACTGAAATGCACGAAAGCCGTATTGAAGAAAAATTTGAGAAACGACATGTTTTAGAAAAACATAAAAAATAACTCTCGCTCAAGCATCTGTAAATACCCGTATCATTGTTGAATGACATTTCTAAGTACGTACAGAATATCGATTATACGAGAGACATGTCGTGAGAAGAATATTTTTGGTTTTTGATGTTTTATATTTTTTATGGCTTTTTCAAATTTTCTATTTTTATATTTTGATTTTTTTTTTAAAAGGTATGTATATATTTACCAAAAAAATATATACATAAATATTTACAAAAATTGTTTACCAAAATATTTACAGAAATATCTACATGCGAAGCTTTATGAAGTAAATCATTGAGATTCGAGAAGACTTTCTAACTCTACGGGAGTTAGGCTTCGCATTCCAATTCGACGAACTAAGTTTTCAAACCGCTCTTTTGGGAGGGCCTTAGTAAATAGATCGGCGAGCTGGTATTCTGTCTTCACGAAAAACAATTCAACAGTACCCTCTTCAACGCGCTCTTTTATGAAGTGATAGCGGACTCTAATATGCTTGGTCTTCGAGTGTTGCACTGGGTTGCACGAGATGGCTATGGCACTTTTTGAATCGCAATACAAAGGAATGCGGTTGAAAGAGAAACCATAATCTGTGAGTTGTGTTCTCATCCAAAGAACTTGAGCACAACACGCAGATAGAGACACATACTCGGCCTCTGCAGTAGATAAAGCAGTGCAATCTTGTTTTCTTGACGACCAGCCTACTAGCTTTTCTCCCAGAAATTGCGCTCCGCCTGATGTACTTTTCGCTGTTACTTGGCATCCAGCATGATCGGCATCTGAAAAGGCAATTAGTGTAAACTCCGAATCCTTCGGATACCAAAGTCCCATGTTAATGGTTCTTCTAAGGTATCGAAAGATCCGTTTAACCTCTTGGAGGTGAAGTTCGGTAGGCCTTGCCTGAAACCGTGCTAATAAACACACAGCAAAATGTATATCTGGTCGGCTTGCAGTTAGGTACATGAGAGAACCAATCATGCTCCGATATTTCTTCGGATCCATGGGTTTCCCATATAGGTCAGCGCCAATTTTTGGTGAAGTGACCATAGGAGTACCAACAGAGTCACAATTTTCCATACCATGTTTTTTCAAAATCTCAATTGTGTATTTAGCCTGATTAAGAAAAATTCCACGTGGGGATTGATGAATTTGTAAACCTAAAAAGAATTTTAATTCACCCATCATGGACATTTCGAATTTGCTTTTCATGAGATTTTCAAAATGTTTTGAATGTTGCGGATTAGTGGACCCAAATATTATGTCGTCCACATAAATCTGAACAATCAAAATATCATTTTTGTATTTTCTTGTAAACAAGGTCGGATCAATCGTTCCTTTGGTGAAATTATTTGACAATAAGAAAGATGATAACTCGTCATACCACGCCCGTGGGGCTTGTTTCAAACCATAGATTGCCTTCTTTAGCTTGTAGACGTATTCCGGATGATCTTTGTCAACGAAACCGTCTGGTTGACTCACATACACTTCTTCTTTCAGAGTTCCATTCAAGAACGCCGTCTTGATGTCCATCTGATAAACCGTGATGTTCTTGTGAGCGGCATAAGCTAAGAAAATCCTGACTGCTTCAAGCCTTGCAACTGGTGCGAATGACTCTTCAAAATCTATTCCTTCTTCTTGTCTGAATCCCTTTGCCACCAGACGAGCCTTGTTGCGAATCACAGTCATTTCTTCATCCTTTTTATTTTTCCATAACCACTTAAGATCAATGACTAGTTTGTCAATTGGTCTTGGAACTAAATCCCAGGTGTCATGGATTTGAAATTGAAGAAGTTCTTCCTGCATCGCTTCAATCCAGGCATTATCTGCCATTGCTTCCCGAATGTTCTTAGGTTCTATGAGACTGACTGAGCAGACATAGATGCACATGTCGCAATCGGTGTTAAGCTGTTTTCTCGTCTGAATTGGTCTTGAGGGTTCACCAATAACCTGTTCAATCGGATGGTCTTTTGTCCACTGTAATGTTGAAGGGTACCTTGGACTGTTTGAATGTATGTTAGACGGTTCATGTAATCTGGAAGATGATTCACCAGATTCCGTTCCAAACGGGTTTTCAAAGACTTCTTCGTCTAACACAGCATTATTTTGTTCTTGCTCATCAATTCTTGGTAGAACAATTTTCAATGAATGGAGTTTTAGGAGTAAATGATGTTGATGACGTGGAGGGAGATGGTGCGTCAGCTTCAAATGTTGTGGATGCATCTTGATTTTGTGGAGGTGGTGGTGGTTGTTGATGTTGAGTGGTTGCAGCGGAATGTTGGTTAGATGCATTTGTCGAAGCGCCACCATAGTATTCATCAAACATAAACTCGAAGAAATTATCCAGTTCCTGAGTTGTGGGTTGTTCTGAATGAATTGATTGAGCTCCTTGAGGTGCGAGTCCCGAACTGATATGTACAGAAGTCATTCGGTTAAGCGCGGGTTCTAGAGCGAGTCTCTCAGAAGCCATTTGTGAAATTTCATCAAACTTCACGTTCATCGTCTCCATGATCTTTTTTGTTCTCCTGTTATACACCCTGAATGCCCTCGAGTTTTCAGAATAACCAATGAAGATTCCAATATCACCCTTAGCCTTCAACTTTCCCAGATCTTCCCTGTCATTTGTTGGATAGCATAAAGCGCCAAATACATGAAGATAAGAAATATCTGGTTTTCGGTTGTTGACAAGTTCGTATGGGGTTTTATTGAATCTTGGATGGATTAGGGATCGGTTTTGAGTAAAACAAGCAGTAGAAACAGCATCAGCCCATAGGAATAACGGTGCACTGGAATAGATCAGCATAGTGCGAGCAGCTTCTACAAGGGTTCGATTCCTTCTTTCAACTACCCCATTCTGCTGTGGAGTTCTAACAGCTGATGTCTGGTGTGTAATACCAGTTTCTTCAAAGAATGTTCTTAACTCCTGATTCACAAATTCCGAGCCATTATCCGTTCTTACTATCCTAACTGGAGCTTGAAGTAGAACTTGAATCCGCTTCAGAAAGGTGATGATGGTGCTTGTTGCTTCATCTTTTGATCTTAAAAACTTTACCCATGTATATCTTGAATAGTCGTCAACAATTACAAGAATATACTTCTTCCCATTTATGCTTTGAACTCTCATCGGGCCACATAAGTCCATATGCAACAAATGCAACCTATCAACCGAACTAGGTAAGGGTTTAGGTTTGAATGTTGCTCTTTTTCTCTTTCCCTGCTCACATGATGGACATAGGTGTTCTTTGGTGTATTTGAATTTAGGAAGACAGGAGACGATGTTGTCTTTGGCAAGCTTGTTGATCGTGTCAAAGTTCAGATGGGACAAACGTCTGTGCCATAACCAGGATTTTGTTTCACCTGCCCTGGTCATGAGACAAATCGGTGATGAAGAGGCCATTTGGTTTATGTCAATTGCATAGAGATTGGTGCCACGATTCCTAATTAAGAGATCATTCCCCACCAAATTCCTAACAAAGCAAGTGTTTCTCCTAAAAGCAACCTCTAAATCTGCATCACAAAACTGTCCAACAGAGAACAGATTGTGTCCCAACCCTTCGACATAGTAGACCCGTGTGATCAAGTAATTCCCAAACTGAAGATCACCATAACCCAGAATAGCTGCAACGTGATCATTCCCAAACCGTACAGTCCCCATGAACTGCCATACAAAGTTGATCAGCAGCTTCAGATTCCCGGTCATGTGCTTGGAGCAACCCGAGTCTACGATCCAAAGACATATTTCGATAACCTGCCATGAACAGAAAACAATTTCATTTGGAAACCGTATTTCATTTGGTTCCATGGGTTAGGGGTAACACATGAACCACATACACAAAGATGGTTTAATTTTGTTCTAAGGGAACAACTTTTTGTTTGCCATTCTTACGTGTAAACTTTCTACCAGTTGGTTTCCATGCACACAGCTTAAGATAGTCCCTAGGCAATAGAGTACTAGATATGGTCCTAGATACAGCGATGAGACTGTTAAGGTATCTAGTCTTAGCACTAATTCGAGTAGGAACATCTTTCTGTTCAGGCTTATCATTCTCATTATCAGAAACAATATCATCACAAGCATTTTCAGACAAAGATTTTTCTTGCATTAAACAAACAGATTCATTACATGCATTCAAAACACTGGTCTTTACATTACATCCAGATGATATTTGTTCCTTATTTGAAAGCTTTAAATTCCTAGGGTGTTCTTCTACTTCCTTGCATTCACTTTCAGAGACAGGCGATACTCTAGATTTCTTGATAGTGCTCCTAGACTTTCGCTTGCTCCTAGTGGTGCTTTCTAATCCTGTAGAAGGTAAGGCACACTCATTAGAATTTATGATGTTGTCCTGAGATGTTGTAGCATTCCTAGATTCATTTGGATTATCGTTCTTACTTTTGTCTAACGCCCTAGATGTTTTAGGTTTAGAGGTAGACGCAGTAGTGGGACTAATCCTATAAAGGCCAGGTGCTATTACATTAGTGTTCTTGACAACAGCTTTCTCTTTTTGTTTCTCATTAGGCAAGGGGGTTAATGGTGCAATACCCGCAGTTTCCTCACCCTGCCTTTTTTGACTTGCAAGTTGAGACTTCAAAAGATTGATTTGATCTTGCATATTTTTGTAAGAGCGCTCATACGACAATTTGTCATACTTGCATTCTTCCTTTTTTGTATCAAGTTGTTTAAAATATGTGCAATTTTGTTTTTCAAGTTTCAAAAGCGCCTTTTCATATTTTTCAACAATTTGAGAAGTCTCAGCTCGAAGTGTTTCATCATCCTCAACAGAATATGTTTGGAAAATAATAGACATGATATCGGTCGATAGAGCTTCGAAAGAGAGAGAGTCATTTTGATGTTCCAAAACTTTTATGTGTTCCAAGTATTCATTTGCTTCCTTCACTAAGGATTTATGGTCCTTAACAAATTCTGCTGACTCTTTCAAAAGATTATTTTCCACATTTTGAACAACCGCATAGATTGCAGCAACATGTGGATTAATTTCCTCTTCAAAAATCTTTTTCAGTTCATCCTGAACACCCGGAAACCATTCAAACTTGTTATTGTTAATTTTGGAAGCCACAATACGTTGAAGTTTCTCAATTCTCTGTTTAAGATCGACCAAATATAGTCTAGCTGCACTTGAATCATAAGTGTTTTTAGATGCCATTTGTTCGATGTTAGGCAGATGTTTTGAAACAGCCTTTTGTTTTGTGAAGACCACTGGTCTTTGGAAAAACAATTGTGACTCTTTTTTAACAAGATGAACACCAGAATCTTTATTAAGCTTGTTATAATCAATTGGTTTAATTTCCCTGTTCATTTGTCTCATTTTGACTCGTCTCTTTTCAGTACGCTCAATCGTTTCATCCGAATCATAAATTTCAATCGGATCATGTTCATCATTTAGCACACTACCATTATATAACACATTCTGTACACTCTGAGCTTTCTTGAGATAATAAGGGTTTTCACAACCGATAGCCGTTTTCTTTAGCGTATGTAAAATCGGGTTTTTATCATTTATTAACAAATTAATCGTTTGTGCAGAATGACCCGTTTTTACAAGTAAATCTTCCAACTTTCCAATGGTTTCCTTTTTGTCATTGATCTCTTTAAGAAGATCCTTTTCACGTTTTGAAAACCTTTCATTCAACTCCTTCTTTTCTTTTTCAAGATTGGAATAAGTTGATTTTTGTTTTGAAAGCTGGTTGGTTAGTTCAGAAATTTCCTTGTTTAGAGATTTGATTTGATTATTCAAATTAACATCTAGAGTGTTAAATTTGATTTGTAAACGTTTTTCTCTTAACTCAGAATCTTTTAAGCTAACCTCAAGTTCCGACTGTTTTTTGTTATGAAAATCATAAGCTCTTGCATTCACCTTATACCTCTCAAGCTCAGTGGTCAATTTTTCATTCGCGGCCTTAACATCGCGATTGACCTTTTTGACCTTTTCTATTTCAACACTACAATTTTGCAATAATGATTCAAACATAGCACGTGTTTCCTCATCATTATCAGTATGCTGTGACTCGAATTCTTCATTAGGATCCATATCTGGAGTTACCAAATTAGTATTGCTACAACTTGGTTCGTCCATATATGTATCGTAAATGAGATTAGGAGTCTCAGGATACTGTTCATTTTGAGGTGAAACATCAAATATTTCATTATTGTGACATGTAGCATATGGTTGTACCTCAGAAACCGCATTAGTGTCAAAAGCAGGAGGTGCTTCTGAGTCTGTGTCGTACTTTGCCTCCTGGAGATTTGCCATAAAAATGCAGTTTGCATCGATGTCCTCTTGATCTTCTGAAGCATCCATAATGGCCATGAAGTCATTCTCTTCTGCACTCAACTGAAGTCCAGCCGTTTCCTTGTTTGCCAACATTAATGCTTTCTGCAAGTAAGCTGGATCCCTCTTATTCGGCTTGTCTGGACAGTTCCTAGCCATGTGACCAATACCCTGACAGTTGAAGCACTTCATCATATTACCCTGATTCCTATTCCCAGCTCCCTGAGCAACATTCCCAAACTGATTCCTAGCATTCTGTACCCTTTGATTACCAACAGCATTACCCATCTGATTCCCTGCAAACTGACCCATCTGATTACCAACATACTGCCCTGCATTCTGATTACCCATCTGAAATCTTGGAGCATATCCCTGTTGATTCCCATATCCTCCAACCATTTGTCCTTGCTGTCCCATGTTGAAACTCGGCTGTGCAATCTGCTTGTTGCGAGTATTCGATGAGATTCGTTGATTGTTGTTGGTGGGTGTGGAGTAACGTCCTTGGAATGCTTTTGATAGGTAAGCAAAAGCTTGAGACAAGGCATCAGTTGACTCATCCTGATCATGTTGATCTAGGTGTTGCGAGTATTGTTGTTGTGGGATTACCTGTTGTTGTTGTGGGTAGAATGGTGATTGTGGAATATACTGTTGTTGCATGAATTGCTGAGTGGATGATGATGATGATGGTTGTGCACTGACTGTTGCGGGTGTAGGTGATTGGACTATGAGTGCAAGAGGATCTTGTTGTTTTGCTTGCTTCTCTTTTCTGACTTCATTTGCCTCTGCTTGGTTTTGTTTGAGAAAATCATAAAGCTGATCATAGTTCACCTTGTGAAGGTCTTGAGTTTGGTTGACAATAGTAACATATCGTCCCCATTCTTCTGGAAGGTTGTTGATGAACTTGATGTTTTGAACAATTTGTTTAGGCGACAAATTGTTTCTGATCAACTCATTCATGAGAGTACAAAACCGTGTGTAGTAAGATTCAATCTGTTCAGCTGGTGTTGCTGTGAACTTCTCCCATTCAGTCAGAAGCTTGTTTTCCATGTCTTGAATGCCAATTTCTGTACCATGACAAAGACGTCTAACTCGATCCCACATTTCTTTGGCAGTTTGACAGCTATCTACAGCACAGAATATTTCTTGTGGTAAACCGAGTTGGATTAGATGCATTGCTAGGTGATCAACTTCAATTTGCTTCCAATCTGCTTCAGTGTAATCCGATTCCTCTTTGGTTCTGTACGTTGGATCAACGGGAGGTTCTGCAGTAGGGTTTCCAGCTGTTTCTTCAATCTTACCAGGCTTGAATGGACCTTCTTTTACGGAGTTAACCAAGAGTATGCCTTGTCCATTAGGTTTGGATCTCATATATCGAAGCATACGACTCGTCCATGGAAGGTAACCACCTTTTTCTAACATTGGAGGACGGTTTTCTGAACCTGCGGCATGTATGTCCTGTTGTGTAGTCATCTTTAAAATATTGTGTATGATAAAGTGGATTTAGGATCTTTGCAAAAAAGTAGGAAACGTTGTTGTTGAAGGTTGAACTTGGTTGTTGTTGTTGTGAAGCTTTGTTACGGTGGAATTTTGGTCTGAAAACTTAGAAACTCAATAACTTCCTTCTGGAGCGTTTTTAGGCCTCGAAACTTGGGTTGAATGAATAAATTTATTCAACGTGTCATTCTCCTCGTTCTCACGGTCGTTTTGACAGGTGTTTCGCTGAAAACGGAGTTACGGTTCAAAAGTTATGACCTTTTGAAGTTTCACAGAAGTACGAGGGCCAAAACTGCCAATTCTGGAAGTTCCCAAAGGCTGCTAGAAAGTACAGGGACTGAAGATGACAATACTGAAAAGTTAGTTTTGTCTGATATCGCAATTGGTGTTTTGTTCGATATCGCAGTTGGTAGAACTTGTCGGACAGAACTGCGACAACTTTGTCTGAGGCCAAATGCGATAAGTCTGATCAGTGTCAAATGCGATAGTTATCGCAGTTTGAATTGCGATAAGTCCTTTTGGCGATAGTCAACTGCGATAGTCAACAGCGATAGGACCAAATGCGATAAGGTCTGATCAGTGTCAAATGCGATACCTATCGCAATTCTTATACAAGAAATGCGATAATCTCTATGAATTGCGATAACCTCGTTGCTTTTCTTCAATTGCGATAAAACGCAACTTTTGACTAAATCTCACCCACTTTTTGACTTTTAGCTACTACCCATGCAACTCCCCATACTTGCCAGTAAACTTTCGGCCACTTTTTACTAACTTTCTCTGACTATTACCAACTCAATAATTTACAATCTAATACTAAAATAATCACTAACAAATCTTTTACAAAATTTGTTATGATTCAATACGATCCAAGATGGTAAAAACAAACCCAAATCCAAACTTTCACAACTTGTACTCGAGTGAAAACTGATAAATTTCACAAGAAACAAATCGTATAACCACAAAACAAACACAAGTTTCTTGATTTTTATGTGGATCGAATGGAGTAAAAACACAAAGTGTTATTTTTCTAGCTAAAGAAACAATAACAATGGGTGTTTTAAACTATAGGATCAAGCATAAAAATGAAGAAGCTCCTACCTTAAAGCTTGGCTCTTGAAACCACTTGTAACACCTCGATCTTCACTATGAATGAACACCGAGAGCTTTCCTCTTTATCACACAACACACTAGAACACAATGATGACTCACATATACATATTAAGAACAAGAAAGAGTAGTATGGATCATAGGCTAATTTCAGTCAAAGGTTTATTAGCTTTAGTGAAAAGGAAATAAACAATGACAAGGTTTCACACACACACTCTCTTTCTACAAATGAGACACACCTCACTGTGAGTGTGTGTGTGGCGTTAAATGAAATACACAGCCAACCAAGTGGGCTTGGTGGGCTTTCTATTGGACTTGGTAGTGGGCTTGATTAATACATTACACTTATACATTTGAAACACTAATAAACTAATGCTACAAGCCCACTTCTTTAACTACATATTACATGACACACTTAAGTCTTACAAACTAATGACCATCACTTTTGCAATTAAGAAAAGTAATTGCTAACAGTAGCACACCTATCAGATTATGTTTTATAAATCGTGGTTGTTAATTAACGTAATGATAATGGTGATATTGAAGAGAGATCACTTTGATGTTCAATTGATGAATTAAATAAGGAAATTAAGGTTTTGATTCGGTTATGGAGGTTCAGTGAGAAGCAATTAAAGCCGGAGAAGAAAACACACATTTTCAGTGTGTGTAAAATATGAGTTTACAAGTGTGGTGGTGTCAAATTTTGGTTTATATATTGACGAAAATGCCCTTGTAATGTAAATATTGTGTTTAATCTTAACCATTAATGTAAATATTGTGTTTAATCTCAGCCATTGGATCAATGAAGATGGAGGGTGAGGATTGGTCCCTTAGTATGTGAGAAATGTTTTGTCCTCAAATGATCTTAGATCTTGAAATTATATAAAGATATGATTCATATCAGCCGTATTATGCTCATTTATATACAAATGGCACGACTTGTGTTCTTACAAACAAGCCTAGAGAAACTGAGGTTTGATGGACTCCAAAATAACTATCTTTAATTTTCATATATAATAATTAATCTTACCTTGATTTTGAGATGATTATCAAAGTAGATGAATTATCAGATGTGTAAATATTCCCTTAAAGTATCCAATGCTAAAAGGGTATACCAGTAGTCAAAACAATGTGTTAAATTATGAATGGTAACCAGTAGTCCAACCATTGATTTTACAAATGCTAGCCTCTTGAGACGTGTAAAAATTAGGTCACATGTATGAAAAGTGAATTAATAAATAAGGATATAATTGTAATTATCCTTTATCCAATATATTTAAAAGGCAGTTTTGCCATTTGCAAAAAAAAAAGTGATTAACAAAGTAATTAGTACATGATTGTGCGGCTCATATTGTTGCTTTACACTTTCTGCTACTGTACATGCAATTGCATACTCTATATATATATATATATATATATATATATATATATATATATACACACACCTAACTAAAACATGTCATCTTCTTCTATAGTTCCAGAAAGTTCAACATCATACTTTGTACCATTTCATCTAATCTATTTTAAAGTAGAAACTAACAAATACAAAGAATCTTTCTTTTACAAAGGTATTTTATCCATGTCATCTTTGATGGTTGCATATATATATATATATATATATATATATATATATATATATATATATATATATATATATATATATATATATATATATATATATATATATATATATATATATATATATATATATATATATATAGTGATGTATTCTATGCAGTACCAATCTTATATACAGTACTCTTAAAATGAATCTAGGCCATTGGATTAGTTGATTAAAGGTCAAGATTAAATGTGCTAAAATTGCAATTTAACTAAAGATGTGGTATTATTTTGTTAAGGCTAAAAAAATATTATAAACCATAAAAGGGCATGGATGGTATTTACTAATTTTTTTTTTTTTCAAATTCCTCTATATTTTTTGAAAACTGATCTCACAAATCAGTTATCCGTATCTACTTCTCTCTCACATACTTTTCTCTTCTCAAAACCCTAGCCTCCATCCCAACAACCATCGACACGACCACCCTAAAGAACTGCCATCTCCATTGGTAGTCAATGAGAAAAAACATGATCAATCTCTCATTTAAGGTTCAGTTTATTGCCTCTCATTTCTAGATCTATTATTCAGCCCAAAATTAAACTACCATAAACTTCATCTCTTTTTGTTATATCGATATGTAGTCAAATTCAAATCCGGAAATAGTGTGGTGGTTGGGCTAGAAGAGCACGACGGCGACGCATGGATAATGGTTTGTGTCGAAAGTTGTGTAATGGAGGAGGACCAAGGCGGTTGCGGCTGGAAGAGGAGGACAACGGCGGCGGTTGGAGGAGGATGTCGATGGCGGCGCCAACTAGAGACGACGGTGGGCTTTTGGGGTTATGTCGACATTCATTTTTTATTTAGTTCAAAGGAAAACTGTATTGAAGATATGCCAAGAAACTTCAGGCTAATCGAAGGTATAGTGTGGACCAAAGGAAATTATCAAGTTGTTTCAAATCTAATATATTTAACATAAGAATACAAACCTCTTATTGATATAATAATAATGACAATTTACCAAAAAGTGTATTGTGTTGTTTTCAAATTTTAATAATGTACATATATGTTTCAAAGAATCTTGCTTATCTATTGGTTGGTAATAGCATTCTTGTGATATTGGTCTACTATCTGTGCATACGTGTTTTTGATAAATTAATTTACTGGTTAAAAAATGAATGCTAAATGTATTTGATTTTTATGTCTCGTTGATGGATTTTCATAGATAATACGATTTAACTATTTGATTTTTATTTTTTGTTTTGAGACAGGGATTGTGTTTTTGGTGCTTTAATTATGAAGTTTATATAGTCACCGCAAACATACATGTTTTTGGAAGGCATGCATATATTTTCTGATGAATTTGACGAGAAAGCGCAACGTGTACATATGTTTTTGGAAGGGTACACATATGTTCTAACGATTTTGATCAAAAAGTGAAACGTGCATATATGTTCTAATAAATTTTACGATAAAGCGCAACGTGGACACCGCAAACATCCATGTTTTTGGAAGGCGTGCGTATATGTTCTAATAAATTTGATGAGAAAGCCCCGCATTCACATGCATTCTTTGAAAGCTTGCACATATGTTCTAATGAATTTGATGAGAAAGTGAAGAGTGTACACATGTTTTTAAATGGCGTCCACATTTATATTTAACAAGATACTTGTACATGTATTGTATTTTATTTGATATTGAATTTTGTGTATGCTATTTAATTCTTGGTTTGTTATTTAATTTTTAGAGATTATATGTATATGTTTTTGTTTTTGTTCATAAATATCAAAGAATGTACACTAGAAACATATGTGCAATTACAATTTTAATCAAAATAAGTTTGACGTCGAAACAATTAAACGCAAGAAATATATGTAAGTATACAATATTAAAAAAAGCACATATGCACCTCATTTTTCTGAAAACACGTCTGGAAAAAAAAAAAAAAAAAAAAAAAAAAAAAAAAAAAAACCAAAAATTAAGGGAATTATAAAACGTTTTTTATTTAAAAAAATTCAAAAAAAAGTGAAAATGTGTTTGACTATTTTACCCTTTTGAATTAATTAAAAAGATTTAATAATACTAAATTATTATTGGTCTAAATGAGTACTGTAAAGTACTGCATCTAATATTGGTACTGCATAGAACGCGCCCCTATATATATATATATATATATATATATATATATATATATATATATATATATATATATATGGGGAGCGTTATTGTGGTGTACAAGCTTAAAATAGATAAAATAAGCACACTTGTGCACCGTTGGATCAAGATTGTAGATGAGATTAAAATGTTATTAGATGGATGGCATTATTGTAATTAACATGAGAACTGATGGCACAAGTTGACGTAATTTGTATTAAAAAAGGGCATTCCTTTTGTGGTAAATTAATGAGCCACCCCAAATATGTTTTTATTAAATTCATTAATTGATCATTGATGGATCATCAATGTAATTATGATATTCAAGTTATCAATACACATTTTAATGTACTTCCTTTGTTTATGTTTTAATTTAAAATAATTTAATAAACTAATTATTATTTCACAATTCAAATTTCAAGACCCAATTGTAGTAATATTTAATTAGTATTGACACACATGAATTTTTTAATTTGCACACAATTGACGTATTAGTGACACAAACACGAATTTTTAAATGTGTTGACACACTTACACATAACTTCTTGTAATTAACACACAATTAACGTATTAGTGACACACACAAATTTTTAATTGAAACACAATTGACGTATTATTGATACACACACACGAATTTTTTAAATACGTTGACACAGTTGCATATGACTTCTTGTAATTGACACAAAATTAACGTATTATTGACACACACACGAATTTTTTAATTGACACACAATTGACGTATTATTGACACACACACGAATTTTTTAAATATGTTGACACACTTGCACATAAACTTTTTGTAATTAAT